>CM063172.1:10493635-12993635 GCA_031835075.1 Saguinus oedipus | reverse complement strand
CTATTCCACCTGCCAGCCCACCCACTGTTGAGGCTGGTATCAGCTACTCAGGTCCATGAATGTGCTTTGCATCCCCCACTCCCTCCTCACCCTTAGACCTTTGCTGAAATGTGTGAGATGCCTGGGGAGCGCTTTTCCCTCGCTTCCCTGCACTGCAGCAATATTCACCTGCCCTAAACTTTCTTCAGGGGCCAGCTTAAATCTTACTACTTACAAAATTCTTCTATGCAAAATCAATTTCTGCCTCCACTGTAATACCATAGCACTTTGCACCAACACATAGCATCAGAGGTGTATGTGTGTATATTTCATCCATATACCTAGATTACAATAATTCCTTCATAGCTTTATCTGGCGTACTACACATTTACTTGTGTATTTTTGTCACTGTCTGTCTCCTCTTCCAGAAAGTACAACAATGATCTACTTCGTTTATTATTGCATCCCCAATGCCTAGAACAGTGCCTGACAGATAGTAAAGGCTCAATAAATATTTGCTAAATAAATAGATAAATGACTCATGGGAGCCAAGAGATCCCAGAGTGTCTTGCTCATCTCCCAGTCACCCCAGAGTGGCTGGCAAAGTGCTTTGCACATGCTTCTTGCACCTGACTGGATTGAAGAGCCAGCCACTTGGGTTTGGCTATGCACATCTTCTCTGTTTTGAACAGAAGACTTGGATTTAACTCCGAGTTACATAGCTGTGGAGCTGCAAGCCAGGCAGACAGGATAGGGGCTGAGACTCATACAGGAAACCCCTAGGTTAATGGGCAACCCTAATTGCTAAATCTAATTAGGACAGCAATCAGTTAAATTAAGAATCCTTCAGGTAAGAAAACCAAACAAAAAGCTGTCGGGCAAAATTTTTCATTCTTCATTCACTTTAATCAGCTTCCTCAAAGAAGAAGGCAAGATAGCAGGATTTCAGCAGGAGTGTTTTACTGGGCCAAAAGCCATGCTCCCATAACTACAGAACCCCAGAAAGAAAGAACAACATGGTCTTTGGCCTCTAGGTTCCTCTTTAGCCTGTGCTCTGGAGGAAGCTGCGAGTCAATTCTCCAAAGACCCTGCGGATTATCGCTGTGAAAGCTCAGGCTCTCAGGCTTGAATCTCTGCCAACAGGCTTCCAATTTGGAGGGCTGATCCTCCTAATTGAGCAAAAGCACACCGTCCCCCCACTGAAGCAAGTGACACAGAGGCACCATGCAATTCGCCTCCATGGCTGAAGCAGTTACTTGTGTGGTCTTTAGCCATGTGGTCCGAAAAGACAGAATTGGTTTTTTTACTTAGTATTGCCTATTTAATGTGTTTACATCATCATCTTCCACAGCACCGTAAGTATCAAAGAGCCCCTCCTTTTTTTTTCCCCAAGAAACCCATCAGATATACATGAAAACAAAAAGATATGATAATATGAATGTCCCTAGGAATTACCATCAATACCAACAGGATTGATATATGTAAAAAACCATATATACATCTATACACTATATTCAAGCCATATATTTGGGAAACAGGTCACTTTGATATCCGTCCATCAGGATTCTAGGTAAGCTCTTTCACAAACCTTGTGAATTGAGACAAGTTGTATAAACTCTTTAAACTTTGACTTCCTCATCTGTAAAATAGGAATAAAGATAATACCTGTGCATGGTCATTTTGTGAAGTTTAAGTTAGACAATGCCCATAAAGCGCTTAGCATTGCACCTAGCATATAGTAGCCACTTCATAAATATTGAATGAATACATTAATAGGCTGTCAGGCACCCTCCAACCACTGACCCAGACTGGCTACATTTCTGAGACAGTGGGATTTATTCTCATCCTCGAAACAACTGGGTCCTGAGGCTATGTTTACAGCTGTGCTGACTGCACACTGTACAATCCTAAGAAGCGTATTCAAAGTTTGTGCCTCAAGGATTTGGATATTGACTATTAAAATTTTACAGCATATTCTCACCATTTCCCAAGGGATGGAAATAAGGCATCCTGTGGCGTGGGGAGACCTTTTCCAGTTTGCACAAAGGCACTCTACGGACAAGCCCTGGCCCTGGGCAGTAAAGACAAGCATTGGCGCCAGCTCTCTGGAAGAAAGCAACTCCCGTTGGATGACTGTTGCTTCAGCCACAGTTGGGCTCATTCATGGGTCCCTAAACACTGTGAGTATTGTGGAACGGCGCTGAAAAGCTGCTCTTCCTGGATGGCCTTTTTGGCTTGTAAATGTTAGCTAACTGTGTTTGCTGTCCTTATTATAATCATTATTTTATTTTCCTAGATTCTTTGCTGTGTCCAAGCAGTCCGTTGTGTTCAAACACACTGACCATATCTGTTCGTCAGCACCATCCACCTGCCATGATAAAGATCAAGAGGCAAACCCAAGCTCCCACCATGCCACCCTGAAGCCAGCCAGTCCTGCCCGGAATAAGGCTCTCTGCAGACTCAACCTCCCTCTTTGGAATGGAAACACTTCCTGAATCTGGACAGAGGACCTGAATGTCCCCAGGCTGGCTAGCTGAGGGTCGGCAAGAAGGATGGGCAGAAGAAAGCAAAAAATGTGAGCCCGGGGGGATCAAAAGAAACCATCAGGGCAACCACAACGCAGCTACCAGAGATGGGCTTCTGGAATGGTCCCCTGAGCAAGGGGTCCTGGGAGCCGCAAGTAGTCAAGGACATAGCAGCCCACAGCTCCAGAGTGGGAAGCTCTCCCTTCTTCAAACCCTGGTAATATGCTGTCTGGGCCAGGCACGGTGGCTCACGCCTACAATCCCAGCACTTTGGGAGGCCGAGGCGGGCAGATCACAAGGTCAAAAGATCGAGACCATCCTGGCCAGCATGGTGAAACCCTGTCTCTGCTAAAAATACAAAGGTTAGCTGGGAGTGGTGGCACTTGCCTGTAATCCCAGCTACTTGGGAGTCTGAGGCAGGAGAATCACTTAAACCCAGGAGGTAGTGGTTGCAGTGAGCCAAGATGGCACCATTGCACTCCAGCCTGGTGACAGAGAGACTTCATCTTAAAAAAATATATATATACACACATATATATATATAGTTTAATGAAGCCTCCCTTTCTCACCAGGGACAATATTAGACTTACTCATTGCCTGCTCACTCTCCTGGAAGTTTGTTCATACAAAGGTGTAAGAACAATGACTGTCCTTCTCCCTCTTGCTTGTTTCTACCACGATAGTAAACCCATGCTAGTTGCCCATAAAACTATCTACTCTCGGCCGGGCGCCGTGGCTCAAGCCTGTAATCACAGCACTTTGGGAGGCCGAGGTGGGTGGATCACAAGGTCAAGAGATTGAGACCATCCTGGTCAACATGGTGAAACCCCGTCTCTACTAAAAATATAAAAAATTAGCTGGGCATGGTGGCGCGTGCCTGTAATCCCAGCTACTCAGGAGGCTGAGGCAGGATAATTGCCTGAACTCAGGAGGCAGAGGTTGCGGTGAGCCAAGATTGCGCCATTGCACTCCAGCCCGGGTAACAAGAGCGAAACTCCATCTGAAAAAAAAAAAAAACTACTCTCTTTCATGCTATACTTTTCTCTGTCTTGATTGTAGTGCTGGTAGTCACACAACTCTATGAATCTATCAAAACCCTAGAGCCATATATACCACAAAGAGTGACTATTACTGTGTGCAAATCAAGAGAAGGAGGTCATGGTGGACAAGGTTGATTGCCTGCACAACAGCTCCTCTCCCTGACTCTGCTTCTTGTCTCACAAAACCCCGATTTTATTTAGACTTAGGGGAGGTTGACCCTTCTCAGCCTCATGGGGATACATCTTGATCAATCTAAATCAATGCAGAATTCAATTCCTCCTGTCACTGATTGGTTTGGAAATAGCATGTAATAGGATTCTTGCCAATCTAAGATGTGAGGGTCTGGGCTGGCCACAGTGGTTCACACCTATATTCTCAGCATTTTGGGAGGCCAGAGCGGGTGGATCACTTGAGATCAGGAGTTTGAGACCAGCCTGGCCAACATGGTGAAAGCTCGTCTCTACTAAAAACACAAAAATTAGCAGGGCGTGGTGGCAGGTGCCTGTAATCCCAGTTACTCAGGAGGCTGAGGTAGGAGAATCACTGGAACCCGTGGAAGTTGCCTTTAACCGAGATGGCACCACTGCACTCCAGTCTGGGCAACAGAGTGAAATTCCGTCTCAAAAAAAAAAATGTTTTTTTTTTTTTAATGTAAAAAATTTTTTTAAAATAACATATGAGGGTCTGGAAGCCTCTGCTCAGGTTCTATTGTCTCCTTACAAAGGGCCTACACCTGGCTCTCTGCTGATACACGAGCCAATTACGGACCAGGGCCTGGCGGGGCTCCTGCTCTGCGCAGTCGCCTTTGACTTCCTCGCCCTGGCTGGCGGCGGCTGGCTGCAAGGGAGTGACCACATCCACACATCCTCGCTGGAGTGGAGACGCTCCCGTCCCACAAGGGTGGCCACCGGGATCTCGTGCGGGAAGGCAGGGGGAAGAGCAGCGGCTGTGCTCCTCTGTTGCTCTATCACTCTCGAGATCTGTTCCATCCTCTGCTTCTTTGCCCTCTGTGGATCCCAAGTGCTTGAGTTCATAGGGGTGACTGGAGCCCCTCACTCTGGCTGCCGTGTTCCAGATCATCCTTCTGGTAATACACCCTCGACCTACACCCAGACCTTCAGCCTTCATGCCAAGCCTACTCTCACATCTATAACTGGACCTACAGCTTCAGATGAGCACCCACAATTATCCTGATCAGCTGTGCCATCTCCTGCTGCTGCCTCTCAAACCACAAAGATGACCTCCTGGGCAACCTCAGACCAGGTACTTACATACATCACCCCAAGTGGGGAATGAGAGAGGAAGAACTGCTGCTGGGAAGGTGGATTTAGAGGCAGGAACTAGTTGCAATCCATCAGAAGCCATGCCTGTACGATTAGAGCCCAGTTAAACTTGAGATGAAAATATCAAGCCATTTTTTATCCTTAAGCTGTTTGCCCAGGCCGCTTTAAGCCTATTTTTTTGGCAGTTCATGTCGCTAAAATAGTCTAAAATGCTAACACAATTTGGGAAAAAATATTTCTTCAGTACGGTTATAGTTTTCATATTTATTTTTGGTATATGTTTTGTGGAGTTAAATAAGACTTTCTTTTCACGAATTACCTATATGTGACAATATTTCCTTATATTATCTATAGCATTTATACCACATTTGTAAAAACATATGCATATGAAACTCACCCCTTTATATGGTAAAAATGAGAAGGCTTTCAAGATTTAATAATCTGATCAAATTTTTGTTTTTTCTAGATAGAATAAACCGAGTCTATTAAGGGCTAAAAAGAAGAGAGAGATACTGGTAAAAATTGTCAGTGACCAAACATTCAAAAAAAATGCAAGAAGATAAATATTGTTTCAAGCCTTGAGCTATTTAAAGAAGCAAAATAGTTTCCTACAGGCATAACATTTGTGAGAATGTGTAATTACGATCCTGAATAATTACTTTTTTGCTAATCTTCACATTAACTCTATGCATCACCTAGGAACATATTCTTTCATGGCCGAGGCCTGCGTGGTAGTGAGGCCTCCTTAAGAAGTCAAGTGGGAAAATAAAATTTTGTCTTTTGAAGTGCTTTATGGAGTTAGGATGTAGGAAAATGCTGTATTAATAAATCTGTACTGTGTAATGTCTATATAGTCAGACCCAGAGCAGACCAGACTGAGAGATGGACTGGGTCTAATTCATCGTGATTGATGGATTTGATTAGGTTGTGTAGTGAAGCATTAAAAGGGCCATTCCTATCACAAAAATACCATTCAAACAGCCTGGGGGTAAGAAATGGCTTGACTTTTTTTTTTCATCTCAGGTTTAACCAGACTCTAATTATATAGATGCAGCTTCTAATAGACGGCAACTGTAAGCAAAAACCTACGTATGGTTAAAAACGTGATCTTCCTTGGTAAAGCCACCACACCTGGCCCAGGTATTCTAATTTTTAAAAAGAGCTAGGGGGTGGGGATTCAGAAAGATTATGTGCCCTTATCCTTGGTAAATAGATCCAAAATGTCTAAAGTAAAACATGCAACAGAAGATGGAAGGAATGTGAGTTTCTCTCAATGGCATACATATGATATATCCAGAGGATTTTTATATTGTTTGTACTTACAGAATGAAATTCATTTTATAGCTGGGCATGGTGGCTCATGGCTATAATCCCAGCACTTCAGGAGGCCGAGGTGGTAGGATTGTTTAAGTCCAGGAGTTCAAGACCAGCCTGAGTAACATAGTGAGACCCCCCCCCCATCTCTAAACAAAAAAAAAAAAAGAAAAAAAGAGAAATTTATCTTATGTATCAAATCATTATTTTATAAGTTGTGAAATAACCAATTGCAGTTCTCATTATGATTTTCCCCCCCAATAACCAGGTATTCTATTTTTTTTTTTCTTGAAATAAGAGTCTTGCTCTGTCACCCAAGCTGGAATGCAGTGATGCAATCTCAGCTAACTTCAACCTCTGCCTTCTGGGTTCAAGCGATTCTCCTGCCCCAGCCTCCCTAGTAGCTGGGATTACAGGCATGCACCATCATGCCTGGCTATTTTTTGTATTTTTAGTAGAGACAGGGTTTCACCATGTTGGCCAGACTGGGCTCAAACTCCTAACCTCAAGTGGTCTGCCTGCCTCAGCCTCCCAAAGTGCTGGGATTACAGGTGTGAGCCACCACACCTGGCCCAGGTATTCTAATTTTTAAAAAGAGCTAGGGGGTGGGGATTCAGAAAGATTATGTGCCCTCTGCTTTTCTGGCTTTTGGTATTGTGTGAGGATGTGATGCCTGGAGCTGCTACTGCAATCTTTTTTTTTTTTTTTTTGAGACGGAGTTTCGCTCTTGTTACCCAGGCTGCAGTGCAATGGCGCGTTCTCAGCTCACCTCAACCTCCGCCTCCTGGGTTCAGGCAATTCTCCTGCCTCAGCCTCCTGAGTAGCTGCACGCACGCCACCATGCCCAGCTAATTTTTTGTATTTTTAGTAGAGACGGGGTTTCACCATGTTGACCAGGATGGTCTCGATCTCTTGACCTCGTGATCCACCCGCCTCGGCCTCCCAAAGTGCTGGGATTACAGGCTTGAGCCATACTGCAGTCTTATGATAAGGACATGATAAGGATGGCAGACTTAATAGGTGGAAAGAGTTAGGTCATCCTGACAACATTAAGCAGCTGAATTTTCTGATTCCAGAACCTTAGGCCACACCACTCAGCCCTTACCATCTCCTGTCCTACCGCCATGGGAGGTAATAACTCGTTTTGCTTATTGTTGAAGCTGCTTTATTTGATTTTCCTATTACCTGCTGCCATAAGCATCGTAATTAATACACTGGTCCCACGCTGCTAGAAATGAGTCATGCCCCCTGCAGGGTTGTATCCAACAACAAACACATGGCAGGTGTCTGTTATACCATCCACAAGATACAATGTGTTTGTTTTGCTGAAATTGTCTCTATCACCTGTGGGCTTTCATAGAGCTAATTGTACCTAATTCAACCAGTTAAAAACGTGCTAGAAATTGAAGCCAACAAAGCTGTCAAAATTTGTCTCGGGTTCTCCAGTTAGACAACTTCTTGAGATTTTATGATATATTTCCTTTCTCCTCTTTTTCTAGATTCTTTCCTGCTGGATGCTGAACACTCAATTATCACCTCCTCCTGTGTGTCTCTCGCTGAGTCCGTTCTCACTGGGGCCTTCCCATGACTTTTTTGTTGTCTTTATCTATCTAAAGCTTCATCTTCCTTTGACATTTATCTTCATCTGGAAATTCTATATTCTTCCTTTTCCTCTTGCCTTGATCTCACATGAAATCAAGATTGTCCCCTGAAAGTTATGTTTAAGAAGCAATGTTGGGGCCAGGCAAGGTGACCACACCTGTAATCCCAGCACTTTGGGAGGCTGAGATGGGTGGGTCACCTGAGGTCAGGAGTTTGAGACCGTCCTGATCAACATGGAGAAACCCCATTTCTGCTAAAAATACAAAATTAGCTCGGCCTGATGGTGCACACCTGTAATCCCTGCTACTTGGGAGGCTGAGGAAGGAGAATTACTTGAACCTGGGAGGCGGGGGTTGCAGTGAACAGAGATCACACCACTGCACTCCAGTCCAGGCGACAGAGTAAAACTCCATCTCAAAAAAAAAAAAAAAAAAAAAAGGAATTTTAACAAAACTATATGAAGTCCCTTGTAACTTGTTAAAAACCACTTTATTCATCACTTTGTTGTTTTCTCAAATATATTTTTCTTTGGATTGAAACTGCTTACCATTCAGGTCATTGGAATTCTATTGCCATTAAACTCTTTTTCAGGTTTGATGTCTTTGTCCTCTATTATCTCAAGTTTGAGTATCCCCTTTTTAATCCAACAGAAAAAGCTCCTCCCCTATCCTTCTAGCCCCATGACTGTAAGATAAAAAATTTCCTGCTACAGGTACCTTGCAGGTAAGGTGCCAGGCAGGCAAGGCATCAAACAGCTCTCATTGATCCGAACTCAGCCCTTGTCATAGATCTCTTCCTAAGCGCCTGGCAGAATACTTTGTTGAGTACATGCTTAATAACTTAAATTGTTTGGAATTAAATGAAACTAAAGTTTCATAGTCACTACTGGAGGGAGAACAGGCAACATGCATGAGTTTTCTCTGTTTTGGAACACATGGAAAATAATGTCAATACTAGTAGCATCTTGAGATCCTGGTGGCTAGACCCAGCCTACCCACGACAGTCAAAAGTTACTATTTATGAGTGGATTATCTCATGCTAGTCCATTGCTTCACCTTCTACTGGCTGACACCTCTGGCACATTTCATCCCTTTTTTTAAGAGACAGGATCACTCAGCTGGAGCACAGTGGCACAATCATAGCTCACTGCAGCCTTGCTCCTGAACTCAAGTGATCCCCTTGCCTCAGTCAACCAAGTAGCTGGGACTAGAGGCATGTACCGCCACACCCAGCTAAGCACCTTTGATTCTAATATTGAAAATATCACTATAAAATATCTAGTTTTTATGGATTAATGAATGAGTTAAATGGCAGGAGTTTGACCCTAATGAGCAAAGGTTTAGGGGCACCGGGGAGATGGTAATAGCAGCGGTCCTAAAAGGAACAACATTTATATGAAGATTCTGAAAATGCCCACTTAGCATATTATTTTTTATTGTAATAAGATAGCATATAGCCTTTTCAGATCTTATTTTTGTTTCTTCTGTTGTTAGTCCTGAGTATATGCCTACAGTGACAGTCAGATTTCGTTTCATTCATCCATTCATTCATCCATTCATTCTGACCATCATCTGGGGGCCAAGCACTGTTGTGGGTGCTTGCGGAGCATCAGTGAACAGAACAGACAAAAGTCCTGCCCTCTTGGTGCTTACATTCTAGTGCAGGCCACATGGAAATATAATAAATCCACAAACTCAGGAAGAACTCTGTTCTTTTTAGATCAATAAGGCTTAACTGTGAACTGTAAACTGTGAAGGGATGACTTCTTTCTCTGAAGAGGTAGCGAGACCTCATTTTAAAAGACTTTATTTTTGGACACTCTTTAGATACTGACTTATTCTGTTCTCTAGTAGAAGTATCTTGCACCAAGGAATAGAAAAAGTCAATTGATACAATACTGGGAAAGTCCTGTGTTTTGCTTCTCTGGGCTCCTGTGTGAACTTCTGTGAAAAAATAACAAAAAAACAAAGTGCTTTTCCTATCCTCTCACTTAACAACAATCACCACGGAAGACTTCTGTAACCTCTGGGCACCAAGAAGCTTATGGAGATTTCTCCCAACCAGCAGGGAATCAATCAATCAGTCCTACAGAGGACACTGGCTGGGTGTCCTCCTATTCAGTTCAATTCTGATGCTATCTACCTGTACCTGGAGATAGCAGATCCCACAGGTTAAGGGCTCAGTCCCACAGAACTGCCCTCTGCCACCCCAGAATCCTCTCCCTTTTTGTTAGGGTCCATTGACAAGCAACCTTAATTCCATGTGGAATCCTTAATTCCCCCTTGCCAAGTGAGGGGAAGAA
The DNA here is from genome assembly GCA_031835075.1 of Saguinus oedipus. Classification (NCBI taxonomy): domain Eukaryota; kingdom Metazoa; phylum Chordata; class Mammalia; order Primates; family Cebidae; genus Saguinus; species Saguinus oedipus. The sequence goes on along the minus strand of CM063172.1, from coordinate 12,983,589 downwards.
AAACACCCTCAAAGTGTTTCCTCTATGCTTACTTAACAACAGTCAACACAGAAGACTTCTGTGACCCAGTTGAAGACGTGTTGTCCCATGCACCAAACAAGCAAGCAGTTCCTCAGTGGACACCAGCTAGGTGTCCTCCAATTCAGTTCACTGATGCTATTTACGTGGAGAGTATGTCAGATTCCACAGGTTGAGGGCTCAGTGGTGCCTCAGGTTTCCCCCTCCACCCATGCCCCCATGGTGGTCAGCACCTCCCAACCTTGACCTAGAAACTGCATCCTCATAGTTACCTTCTCTCTAGGGCCAGGCAATTCCAGCACTGGCTGAAAGTTTGGAACAGTTTACTTAGAGCTTCCCCATTTGTTTGGCTAACCCCAGGGAATACCTCAAAGTAAGATCTGGTAAACTGTGCAGTGTTTAAACATTTTTTTCTTCAAGTGGGAAGACCAAGTGCACCTCCCATTCCCTTCGGCAATCGCAGAGGCTTATCTCAAATTTGACAAGTAGAATTTGAGATAAGCCTCTGCCATTGCTGAGAGGTAGGGAAGAGGGTAATTTACCCTGGCTGCCAAAACATATCCAGTTATTAGGGAAAATTTCTGCATGGAGACTACAGTGTAGACCCCATAGCCATGAAAACTATGGCTCTTTTTCTGAATTCAAGGCAGTTTTAGATTCTTTTCTCCCAGCTGGCTTTGTTCCTTCTGCCTCTGAAGAGCCATAGACCACGAAATTTATTTGGGAAGGGGTGACGGGGGGAGGTCAGCATTAAAGAAGACATAGTGTCAGTTGCTTTCTATTAATTACTCTTCAATATTAGCATAGTTTTGAAATACGCTTCAAAAACTGATGACTAAATGGCTGAATTTTTAAAAGAAAACAATTGTTTTAGAATCAGATCAAGCACATTTATTAAGCATTCACTCGTTCCTTCATTCCTCTGCTCTTTTTAAAGCATCTACTATGTTCCTGACGTTGCTGCCATGTTGTCAAGTCACCCAGAAGACACAGTGGACACTTACCAGGAAAGCCATTGGGTAAGGATGTGCTAAGTTTTGTCTCCATTAAATTAAATTAAAAATCAGTTATTATCTAAACATTTACATAATTACAGGCAGTCATTATCCAGGTTGTCTTCCAAAGGCCAAATCTGACTCAGTGTGCCTTTGATTACTGAGACAAGGCACCAGTCACTTGAAACATCTCTTCAGAACAAAGCATACCAAAGAAATGATTACACAGGAGGTTTAGCTCAGGAAACAGGAACAGAGAAATAGCTTGGGGTACAAAGCTCTTTATCTTGCTTTCTAAAGTGCAGTGGTTTAACATTTAAAAGGTTACTTTCTGGAACATTTTTCCCTGAAAGTTTCTTTCACACATTTGCAAACAGAAATTACAATGGAGCCATGAACATCTTCCACTCTCTGGAGGGGATTTTCTTGCTTTTACTCATGTATTAGATAAAAATAGCATTTTACTTTCCTTCAAGCCTAAAGACAGGATTACATTTAAATCTGGCTCTTTCATTTTTAAATGTGAATTGTTAACTAGGAGGTAATGAGACCCAATCCTTAACCAGGCAGCCCTGGACTTATTCGTATGTCTATAAAGTTCCCAAGTTAAAATGAGCTCTAAAGATCTGTAAATATGAGGAATGTTCCCTCCTCTCCCCTGGCGCTCACAAACATTTTAGTGCTTCCTGCTTCCTCCAGAGATTTATTTTTTTAAACTTATTTCTCTCCAGTGTTTCCTGAACTTTTTCTAAAAGGCAAGATCAGAACTCCTTTAGATGCCACCTTGATTTCATTTGTTGACAATCTAAACCCTACCAAGACATGTCCCCAGTTATTCTGGGCCTTATCAACAAGTCTGAATCATGTTCTCCAGTTCACAGAAATGCTAAGATTGTGGCAACTTCTCCATAATAAATTTATAAAATGAGGTGATCTGATAGACAAACTCATTTAAAAAGAGTATTGACCACTTAGATTTCTGATATTTTTAAAAAAGTAAAATTTAAAAAACTAGAAGATTTCTTATATGTGTTCCATAAAATCATCATGTTATTATTCCAGAGCTGCAGAGAGCCTTTTTGATTACCTAATCTCCTTATTTTGTTATCATGGAAAGTGAGGCTGTCATATTGTGAAATATACACAGTACTTGGTTATTCTCCAGTTTCCTGGTATACAACTCCTAAAATCCTTGGAATTTTCAAAGTCCTAAGTGCCTTTGTGTGTGTGCTGTTGAGTTGGCTGATAGCTGTCAGTTCCTAGGTAGCTTCAGGATGAGGTTGGTCACCAGAAAGACCAAGGCAGGATTAGAGGGTTATGACTTTCAGCCAGACCCAGAAACCGTGGGACGGGGAGAAGTGCTGAAGATGATGTTGGTCATCAATGACCAGTGACTTAATCATGCCTCCCTAATGAAGCTTTCATAAAAACCAAAAAGGACTCAGTTCTAGAATCTTTCAGATAACTGAACCTCCAGAGAGTGGAGGTTTCTGGGAGGTAGTGTGCCCAGGGAGGACATGAAAGCTCTGTGCGCCTTGCCCTACACATCTCTTCATCTGCATCCTTTGTAACATCCTTTATAATAAACAGGAAAACTTAGATGTTTCCCTGAGGTCTGTGAGCTGCTCTAACAAATTAAGTGAACCCAGTGCGGGGATGTGGGAACCCCGATGTACAGCCAGTTGGTCAGAAGCACAGATAATACAGCCTGAGGCTTGCGATCTGCATGAGAAAATGTGTCTGTTGAGGGGTGGGGAAAAGTGTGTAGTGGACTCGGGTATAGGACTGTTACCTTCCTCCCAGCGACCCTCTCCTTTTCTATCCACTTCCTGATACAAACTCTCCTGGTGCAAAATCTCTTGGTGACCTCCATGCTCAGCCAGCAAGCAGCTTCCCCAGAGGGCACATGTGACCTCAGCATTACACACAGGCATTTAAAAAAAATAAAGGATGCTATTTAAATTAAGGAACAATTTAAGTAAACAAATGACAGAGAGAATTAACAGACTCTATATGCCCGCTACCAGGAGTAAACAGACTTGAACATTTTGCTTATTGATATGGTCTGGCTGTGTGTCCCCACCCAAATCTCATCTTGAATTGTAATCCAAACTGTAATCCCTAAGTGTTGGAGGAGGGACCTTGAGAGGGGTGATTGGGTCATGGGGGTGGTTTTTCCATACTGTTCTTGTGATAATGAATGAATTCTCACAGTATCTGATGGTTTTATAAGGGTCCGTTCCCCGTTTGCTCTGCAATTCTCTGTCCTGCCAACTTGTAAAAAAGGATGTGTTTGCTTTCCCTTCTGCCATGATTGTAAGTTTCCTGAGGCCTCCCCAGCCATTTACAACCTCTTTTCTTTATAAATTACCCAGTCTCGGACAGTTACAGTAGTGTGAGGCTGAAATAATACTTATTTACTTTAGGTCTTTTTTTTTTTTTAAAGAAATAAGATTTTATAGAGTTAACAAAAAAAAAAACCCTTCCTCAATTTAAGTATCTGTACAGCTAGTGTTTCTATTCTTTGTTTTTAATCTTTGAATTGCTCATAATTAAAATCAAAACAATGTGTAATTGTGTAAATTGTTTTGATTTTAATTATGAGCAATTCAATGATAAAAAAGAACAGAAAATAATACAGTGACTGTATACCCACCATTGTGATTACATGCATGATGCTATTTTGCCTTATTTGTTTTAAACTCCTTCTGAATTTTTATTGTGGAAAATTTCAGACACATACAGAAGTAGGAAGAATAGTATAATGAGCTCCATGAAGCCATCACCCAGCTTCAGCATCACCAAATTCAACAACTGTTATACTATCATTACAGTACAGTATAATCATTATACTATCCACTCATGGCCAATGTTGTTTTAACTGTTGGGTAAGTTATAGATAATATAGATTCTACATTCTCCCCTATATTATCTATCTATACATATTTCATCACGCATCTCTTAAAGAGAACGTTAGGAAAAACAGTGCCATTGCCATGCTTAAATGTAGTGATAATTCACTAGTGACTGCTATTAGCCAATATCCAGTCAATGTTTAAATATCTAAAAGTCTTATTATAAAAATAATTTTTTTTTCAGTTTTTGTGTTTGAATCAGGATTCAGATAAGGTCTACACCAAGCTTAAATCCAACCTGTAGCCTGCAGGCCACATGGGGCCTAGGGCAGCTTTGCATGCAGCCCAACACAAATTTGTAAACTGTCTTAAAACAGTATGAGATTTTTTTTTTTGCAATTTTTTTTCTCTTAGCTCAATGGGCTGTTCATGTTAGTATATTTTATGACAATTCTTCTTCCTGTGTGACCCAGCAAAGCCAAAAGATTGGACATTCCTCATCTACACGTCACCACTGATTTGACAGAGATAGTTTTGCCTCTTTCTTTCCAATTTTTATCCTTCTAATTGCTTATTCTTATCTAATTGTATAGACTAGGACCTCCTGCCCAGTATTAAATAGCAGTGGAGATTATGGCTATCCCTTGTCCCGTTCCTCACTTTAATAGAAAGTCTCCAGTGTTATCACATTAAATAAGATGCTAGCTTTTGAGCTAAAGTGTACACACACACACACACACACACACACACACACACACACACACACAAATATAATCACATATATAACATATTAAAAATTACATATGAATATATACATTGTTTACATATTTCAGTAAATGATATATATATAACCATATATAATGATGCATAATTATATATGTAATTATATATAATCATATGCATATAAAAACAAAATAGTCATCAATATATATTTTGCAATATATGCAGTGGCTCACACCTGTAATCCCAGCACTTTGGGAGGCCGAGGCAGGCGGATCACCTAAGGTCAGGAGTTCAAGACCAGCCTAGCCAGTGTCAGACAGGGTGAAACCCTGTCTCTATTAAAAATACAAAAATTTAGCTGGGTGTGTTGGTGGGCACCTATAATCCCAGTTCTCCTCAGGCAGGAGAATCGCTTGAACCCTGGTGGTGGAGGTTGCAATGGGCTGAGGCCATTGCACTCCAGCCTGGGCAACAAGAACAAAACTCTGTCTCAAACAACGACAACAACAACAACAAAACAAATGTTAACGTTATCAGGTGTCTTATCTTCCTCTGTGAAGATGATTATATGACCTTTTGCTCTTTAGCTGTCGTAATATGAGGGATTATGTTATTAAATTTTCTAATGATGGATCACTCTTATTAAAGTTGATGCTAATTCCTGTAGCAACTAGAATTATAAATAGAAAAGGGTACAAATTATCTCAGAAAAAGAAATAGATCTCCTATTTGACCAGGAAAGAGAATTTATGTACCATATATTTGTGTGACTAAAATAATCCACTACTGATGTTTTATTTTTTAAATCTCCCTTTATAACAACTGTAATTAAATGTGAGTTCCATACATATCTTTCAGCTGCTATTGCCAAGTATGTCCCCAATTTCTAAATATGTTTCTATTCTTTAGCAGAGTAAACAGTAAAAGGTGCTAGACGGCAAATAAATGTGCAGGGAGACAGACCAACACGAGCCCAGGGTATTTTGTGCTGCCCGAAGCCATTTGGCTTTGAAGAGATTCAAAGGAACAAACATCTGATGTTCAGACACTAAGATGAAAGAGTTAAAGGGCTTCTTCCCAAAACCCATAACCCTAGCCTAATCACGAGAGAAACATCAGTTGAATCCTAATTAAGGGACATTCCACAAAATTCCTGACCGGGACTCCTCAAACTATCAAGGTCATCAAAAACAAGAAAAGTCAGAGACACTGTCACAGCCAAGAGCCAGCTAAGGACAAATCACAACTAAATGTAATGTGAGATCCTAGATAGGTTACTGGAACAGAAAAAATATGTTGGGTAAAAACAGAGAAAATATGAATCCATTATGGGCTTCAATGAATAGTAACAATGTTGGTTCATTAATTGTAACAAATGCACCATACAAATGTAAGATGTTAATATGGGGGCAACAAGATGGCAGACCTTAGGTGAGGAGCTGTCAAAAGATGAAAACTGACATGCCTATAAGCAGATTTTTCAAAGCAGACTCTCTTCAAAATATCTTTTTTGAAGATGTTTCTACCACCTGATAAGCATCTTGATATGCCATGGCTGTAGCAGCAGTAAAATAGATGATAGTGAAGCAAATTGTCTTGAGACATTTATTTCCAATCCAAAATGGAGCTTTAATACTGTGTGTGTTACAAATCTATGTATTCTGCTCTATCTGATAACTATAATTGCAAAGTAGAGCTTGCTGTGACGTCTGATGGCAGGATGTGAGCCTGCTACCACTCTTCTGGGGACACTCCCTGTGAACTCACAAAACCCATCCTTCAACCAGATCCTGTGCACAATAATGAAGAAATACAAGATCAAGTGCTGAAAATCAGACTGAAAGAAAAAAGTGAACACCTTGAGCAAGGACCTATGATAGAACAACTTAGCGAAACGTTCTTTACTATTATGCACTGTTGGTTTCCTCATGGACAGTATGAAAGATGTTGCAAGAAACTAGATCTTCCAAAAGACAGATAACTGAGGTACTCAGGCAAATGAGAGAGAAATGTTCCTCATTTGCCATTTGAGAAAGTGCAGCCTGGTGCATTCACTAACATGTTATATAGTAAAGTCATAATAATGAAATATCTTTTCATATTAAAAAAATAACAGGGAGAAGTAGGTGCAGGGCATATGAGGACTGTCTGCACTATCATCATGATTTTTCTGCAAATGCAAAATTGCTGTAAGATTAAAAGTTTATTTTTAAAAGTTAAAGGACCTTAAAAAATAATACAGGTACATCTTTTCTCCAGATGCCAAGAAAAATTATATTCTGGAATTCCCCATCTGTTTTTTTTCAAACTACCCACTAGTGCCAGCTTAAGGAGCAATTTGCTTATTTCATTTAGAAATATATTTAGAGGCCACATGAGGTGGCCCAGGCCTGTAATCCTATCACTTTTGGAGGCTGAGGTGGGTGGGATCACCTGAGGTCAGGAGTTTGAGACCACACTGGCCAACATGGTGAAACCCCATCTTTACAAAAATACAAAAATTAGCCGGTCATGATGGCGGGTGCCTGTAATCCCAGCTACTCATGAGGCTGAGGTGGGAGAATTGCTTGAACCTGGAGGTGGAGGTTGCAGTGAGACGATATTGTGCCATTGCTCTCCTGCCTGCATGACAGAGTGAGACTCCTTGTCAAGAAGAAGAAGAAGAGAAAGAGGAAGAGGAAGAAGAAGATTTAGCTTTGTTTTGGCAAAGGAAAGTGGTAGGTGGATCGAACTGGAGATGCGATTTGGAGAAAAGCTAAGATAGAGCATCAGGGCCCCAGACGGGACATACTCACTTCCTCTCATAGGCATTCGAGAGTCAACAGCGGTCTTTCCTTTTCTCTTCTGCTTTTCTGTCTCTCCATCTTTCTATTTTATTTTGAGGAGGACAGGCCTGCAGATTAAGACAGAAACAACACTACTTCGAAACGTGTTTAGCACCAGTCCGTGGTGTTCCAGGTGGTTACACGCTCCTCCGATTCTCTTTAGCATTAGCTCTTCCACTCTGATCGTTGAGTTCAGTATCTCCCAGGAGCCTTGGCTTTGCTGAGCTTTTATTGTCTTGTTATTCTGCTTGCCTGACATGGAGATAAAATCCTCTTGCTCCTTTGTAAGCAGCCTGGAGTCATCATCACCCAGAAATGTAACTGAATCTTCCTTAATATGTCATTCTATAAAAAGGGACCTGGCCCAATGCTTCAGATGTATTTCAAAGGCATGAAGGACACATTTGCTGTCTTCCAGCAAGCCACTTACATATATAGTACTTGTTCCGAAAACTTACAACAAAATCTGTTGCAAAGAATTATTTCAACCAGGCAGCAACAAAACTATCTGGATTTTTATGACGTACCCATGCACACCAGTCCAAAGACACAAACATCACAAGGGCCTGGCCTAGATATCGTGAACAATGGCTCTTGTTGAGACAGCTTCTGGGGGCTTGGGCATAGCCAACTGCACATGGCTGGCTGTGCAGTGTAGTGAATTTAGTGTCTTCATCTTGGCTCTAGAGTGCCCTAGTCGTGGTTTGATTTCATTTACCTTCATTCCCTTTCATTTACATTCATCTTCTGCTCAGTTCCTTCTTACTGTATTTTCTCTGAATGATGGAAAAAAGGACTGTTTATGGTTTGCTTCTGGTCCAAGGCAGTGAGTTTATGGGAATAACACAAAAGCAAATTTAAGAGGAGGAAGTTTTTTCAGGCTTTTGGGGATACTTCCCTAGTGATGGCAGGCTTCTAGGTCAAGGCAGCTCTGCTATTTGAGATCACAGCCCGATCTCACGGGGCTTTCTCTTTAACTTTCTAATATGGAATATCTCAAAATATTTCTCATACAAAAGGAGAAAGAATAGTATAACAAACCCCCAGCTTGCACAATTATCTCCTTATGGCCAATCTCATTGGATGTGTATTTCCAGTCATTCCCTGACCACCCTTCCACCTTGGGTTACTCTGAAGCATATTCAGGATATTATATCATTTCATCAGAACTATTTTCAATGCATCTCTAAAAGATTCAGACTCTTTCTGAAAACATAACTATTATTCTGTTATCACAACTAACAACCCAACAGTAATTCCTTGATATGTTCAAACATGTAGTCAGTGTTCAAATTTGCCCATTGCCTCAAAAATGTTTTTCTTTGTGTTCTTTCCTCATTTATTTTTATGTTTCATGTCAATGTGGATTAAAATAATATTTGCATATTGCAATTGGTTGACGTATCTCTTTATAAAGGTTCCCTTTTCTCCTCCTATACCACATCCTCCTTTCCCCTCCACTTTTTGGAGGGCTTTTGGGATTCTTTTTTTTCTTTTTTAACGTGAATAAGGTGAAGTAAATGTGTTAAAATGAAGCTCAAGGAGGACAACCAACCAGTGGTTGGGATATTTTCCCTTTCTTTTGAAAAGGCGGCTCCCTGTGGCATTGGACAGCATTTCACTTTTTTCCCCACTGACATGCAAGTCCAGCAGGTTTCTCCTCAGTCGGCTTGAGGGCTGAAAGGACAGTAGTAAATTCCAGGTCACAGCAACACAGCCCATTTATTTCCCAGAGTGTTATACATAAACACCCAGACCTTGCCTCTCCAGCAATCAGCATTTGTCGATACAAAGTGTCCTCTGGTTTACAACAGGCATCTGGGCTTTTCCAGGAGTCTATTTTTACTCACTCACCCCACCCCACCCCACCCCAGCTTGCTATCAGTTCAGCCCAAAAGTGGGGAAGAAAAGTTGAAACATTTAATTCATTGCCACATGAATCTGTTTGGGTTGCTTCACAGAATCTTAACACAAACAAGCTGCAGAGTTGAGATGTTGACACGAAAATGGCACAGCAGGCTCCTTCACAACCCCACCCCCTCTTTTCTTTTCTTTTCTCTTCTTGTCCCACTCACCCCCAACCTCCAACCCCCACATGGTTTAATTAAAAAGTCATTTAAGATGAGCATTGTGAAGAAGGATAGGCTAAGGGTTTCTCAGTCTGCGATTTGGTTCAGATTCATGGTCTACACTCTGACCATGACCTCTGACATCAACCTCAGAACATTTGTACTGTTTTCCAAACACCCTCATTTTCCCTATCCCATTATGAACCTATTATCAGTTCATTTTTTTTTAAACTCTAGAGTGTTTGTTTGTTTGTTTTGAGATAGTCTCGTTCTGTCACCCAGGCTGGAGTGCAATAGGGCAAGCTCAGCTCACTGCAACCTCTGCCTCCCAGGTTTGAGTGATTCTTATGTCTCAGCCTCCAGAGTAGCTAGAGTTACAAGTGTGGCCAACATGCCTGGCCAATTTTTCCATGCCAGGCTAATTTCTGTATTTTTGGTAGAGATGGAGTCTTGCCATGTTGGCCAGGCTGGTCTCAAACTCCTGACCTCAAGCAATCCACCCACCTTGGCCTCCCAAAGTGCTGGGATTACAAGCATGAGCCTCCGTACTGGCCTGAAGTTATAGTTTTCTTTCTTCTTAAGCTAAGTCTGGCCATTGAGACCCTTAAGTAGCAACTGAAAGAGCAGCTTTTCTGAGAGCACCTTGGAGCCTTTTGTTAGGCCCACTGCAAAGCAGGCCGAGGCTTCTGTGCTGCAATACAGGGGACTTTGCTTTCCTCACCACCGTTCTCAATACCCAGTGTCTCTACTCTCTCTTGAGTGCTTCCACTGGATTGCCCATGGGTTAAATATTCTTGGTTAGTCAAAGAAAAACAATAGTGGATCAAGAAACCTGCCCCCATTGTGTTATTTCTAAAACAAAGGACATATCTTGAATTAAAACAGGGTTGCGGGGGGAACTGAAATAAATTGGTTTCTACTAAGATCTGGCTGGCTTGAGGGAGTTGGTTCTATAAGGAGTAAGATCCCTACCACGGCCTGCCATTGCACTGGGGATTCTGTGACCTTTGTGGCCCAGGCTTTGCCTTCAGGTGAATGTAAACCCCTCTGTTAGTACAGCTGTAGACAGTCTACGTGCTCTGGGGTCTTAAAAACCATCAAATTTTACTTCTACCATTTATGACTTTCTTATTTAGGCAACTTCTCAAAGTATCTGTTTTCTCCTCTGTAATAAGGAAATTAAAACATATACTTCATATGGTTGTTGATTTGGTTTGGATTTATGTCCCTGTTCAAATCTCATGTTGAATTGTAATCCCCAGTGTTGGAGAAGGGGCCTGTTGGGAGGTGGTTTGGAGTCTACCTACATGATGGTAGAATTCTCCCTTGCTGTTTCGTGATAGTGAGTTCTCGTGAGATCTGGTTGTTTAAAAGTGTGTGTCACCTCCCCCTTTGCTCTGTTTCTCCTGCTCTGGCCATATAAGATGTGCCTCCTTCCTCTTCACTTTCTGCCATGATTGTAAGTTTCCTGAGGCCTTCCCAGCTATGCTTCCTGTACAGCCTGCGGAACCATGAGCCAATTAAAGCCTCTTTTTTTAAATAAATTGTCCAGTTCTAGGTAGTATAGTAACTTCACAGCAGTGTAAGAGTGGGCTAACACAATCGTCAGGATAAAATAAGATATCACAACCAGCCTACATTAAGAGTGTTAGATCCCAGAACCAGAAATACCATTTGATCCAGCAATCCAATTACTGGGTATATACCCGAAGGATTATAAATCATTCTACTACAAAGATACATGCACATGTATATTTATTGCAGCACTATTTACAATAGCAAAGACTTGGAACCAATCCAAATGCCCATTAGTGACAGACTAGATAAAGAAAATGTTGCATATACACCATGGAATACTCTGCAGCCACAAAAAAGAATGAGTTTGTGTCCTTTGCAGGGACATGGATGAAGCTGGAAGCTCTCATTCTCAGCAAACACAGGAACAGAAAACCAAACACCGCATGTTCTCACTCATAAGTGGGAGTTGAACAATGAGAATACATGGACACACGGAAGAGAATATCACACACCGGAGCCTTTCAGGGGGTGGGTGGGACAAGAGGAGGGAGAGCATTAGAACAAATACCTAATACATGCGGGGCTTAAAACCTAGTGGATGGGTTGATGGGTGCAGCAAACCACCGTGGCACATGTATACCTATGTAACAAACCTGCACGTTCTGCACATGTTTCCCAGAACTTAAAGTAAACTAAAATTAAAGAAAAAGAATGCCGGGCGCGGTGGCTCATGCCTATAATCCCAGCACTTTGGGAGGCCGAGGTGGGTGGATCAAGAGGTCAAGAGATAGAGACCATCCTGGTCAACATGGTGAAACCCCGTCTCTACTAAAAATACAAAAAATTAGCTGGGCATGGTGGCGCGTGCCTGTAATCCCAGCTACTCGGGAGGCTGAGGCAGGAGAATTGCCTGAACCCAGGAGGCGGAGGTTGCGGTGAGCCGAGATCGCGCCATTGCACTCCAGCCTGGGTAACAAGAGCGAAACTCCGTCTCAAGAATGTTAGATCCCAACCTTTCCTCCCTTCCCCCACCCCCAAAGAATAATAAAGTAAATTGCGTATGAGTCAATGAGATGAATTAATCTGCCACTGCTTTCCCAAGTGTGGCAGAGTCAAAATGAAATAAGTAACGGGTTTTGTCAGGGGAAAAAGCTAATGACATAGACCTACAGATTGGACAATCCCTGGGTCTACAGAGATTTTTGAAATGGGGGATCAGGGAACTAATGGATGACAAGAAGGGACTGGAAATGTAAGAGCAAAGAGAAAGGTACAGAAGGTAAGACAGGAGAACCCCAAAGTAAATGTCCTCTGTGTTTACTAATTCCTTTTTAAAATTCCTTTTTAATTCCTTTTACTAATTCCTTTTTAAAATTTTTATTTTTAATTGACAAATAATTGTATATATTTACAGGGTAAAAGATGAAGCTTTGATATATTGTATACACTGTAGATTATATGTAGATGATCATATCAAGCCAATTACCATTCATCGCCTCAGGTACTTGTCATTTTTGTAGTGAGAACATTTCAAATACATTCTTTTAGCAATTTTGAAATATACAATACATTAACATTAACTGTGGTCACCATGCTGTACAATAGATCTCAAAAACGTATTCCTCCTTTGTAACTGAATATTTGCACTGATTGATCGACATCTCCCAATTCCCCACCCCACACCCCATGCTGGGGAGTGATTTCATACTCACATCGACCTCCTTGGAGACCTTCAAAAGTACTGACGAGTGAGAAAGAAAAACTATTATTGGCATTTTAAAGACCATTTAATAAGCTTTCAGTTAGTTTCCTAGGCCAATGCATATTTTATATAGTAAATGGCAACATCTAAATCTTATAGGTTGAATCAGAATATCTATATCTGGTTTTCTCTGGGGAAAACATACGTTAGCTCATCTGTTCAAAGGACACAGCCAAACAGCTTTTGAGAATAAGTCATTTTATACTGTGAATATGTGAAGTTAAACTCCCCCAGGCACCTACAGGAAACCAGAATTAACCTAAATTTATTTCCAGTAGCAATAAAGTTGATTCATAATGGTTGAAATATACCCATTTAGTTTATGTAGTCTCATTAGAGCTGTGGATTAGTTTTATAAAACATACATATTGAGCTATTTTTATGTTCTCCACTTTTCCTCATCAGAAAAAGAGAGTAAGAACAAAATGAAGCGCCTCCTGAGCACTGATGAATCATGCCCCACTGAACCCTTCAGACAGCAACCTGAAATTGGGCTGTTATGAACCCAGTTTTAGCCGAGGAATCTTACATCCATAAGTAACTTGCCCAAGGTTGACAGGTTAGTAAGGTAGCATAATCAGGATTCCAGCTCCAGTCTGCTGATTCCAAAGTTCCTGATCATCTTTTCATTGAAGTTATCTGCTTTGCTGTGACAACACATGATACAACATATGAGAAAGAGAAAGTGCTTAGTAGGCGCTAAGTCCCTAAATCTCCCATTTGCATCTTCAAAACTGGCCCCACCACAATTTAAAGAGCAGGGGGGTTCTAAGAGCCTCCCCTGCAAGGGTAGAGAGTTGAAGAAAGGCAAGGCAGTTTCTGAGTGTAACACACACACACACACACACACACGCACAGAGTCGCAAACATAGATACACTTGCAAATAACAGAATACACACAAGATCAGATTAAAGGCTAAATGGGAACCTAAGCTAACAGGTTGATATTAAGGAGGTGAAAATATTATAGCTGCCCCTTACCAAATACTGAGCAGACGTAGTTAGAAAACTGAAATGATGAAGGCAGAAGCGTGTTAAGAGGAAGAGATACAATTTTAAAAAGTTGTTCTATTTGCAGAAAACAGAGCCTGGCTGACATATCTCAGTGGAGGGCCTTGCACATAGTAGGTGCTTAACAAACATCTGTGGAATGACTTATTCAAGTTGGCCATTCTAGTAGCAATTATAGCTTGCCATGCACGTAATTAATTTGGCTACAGCTGTTGTTTTTAGAATAAAGTTGGGTAAAATGAATGCAGTCATGTGTCAGTCATCAACAACAGGGATATGTCCTGAGAAATGTGTCATTAGGCAATTTCTGTCTGTGACCATGGTGGAGTATACTTACGCCAATCTAGATGGTATGGCCTACTACACACCGAGGCGACATGGTGTCGCCTACTGCTCCCAGGCTACGTGTATAGCTTGCTGCTGACCTGACTACTGGAAGCAATTGTAACATATTGGTATTTGTGTATTGAAACATACCTAAACATAGAAAAGGTGGTCAGACATGGTTGCTCATGCCTATAATCCCTGCATTTTGGGAGGCAGAGAGGGGATTGCTCGAGGCAAGGAATTGGAGAGCAGCCCTGGCAACATAGTAAGACCCCGTCTCTACAAAAAATAAAAACAATACAAATTAGCCAGGCCTAGTGACACGTTCCTATGGTCCCAGCTACTTAGGAGGCTGAGGAGGGAGAATTGGTTGAGCCTGGGAGGTTGAGGCTGCAGTGAGCCGTGGTTGTGCCACTGCACTCCAGCCTGGGTGACAGAGCCAGACCCCATCTCGGAAAAATAAAATAAATGCAAACATAAAAAAGGTACTGCAAAAATTATTATAATCTTATGGTTAAACGGGGGGCTAGCCTGATTAGGCTCACCAAATTGAACCTGCTTGCAGGCTTTTAATTGCTTACCTCTAGTTGACCTTAAAATTCTCACTAGCTTCCTTGTAGATACACAGCTCTGGCCATGGGTCACTAAAGTAACGGTTGCTTAAAGTTGTTTCCGGGAAGTAGGGGGCAGCTCTTGTCCAGTTCAAGTCAATAGACACCACCAGCTCTTCAACTGGATCCGTGCTGGTGGGTCCAGCTTGAAAGCAGAGAGCCAAAACTTCTGCCCTTAGATCATGCTAATGCCATCCATTTCTGCACGTGGGTTATATGATGAACCGTGAAGCCTGATTTTGCTTGGGCAGAAATCCTGATTGCATCACCTTTCCTTCTCACCAATCACTTTCCCCACACTTTAGTAGATTTTCTATTCCATTGACACCCCTAAGTCCATTTTAGGGAGGCAGAGTTGAGATTTGTTTTCCCATCTCCTTGCACAGCAGCCTTGTGAATAATATCTTTTCCCATTTGCAAAAACCCATGGCCACATTGACTGGCCTGCACCATGCAGGCAGAATGAACCTGCTTACTAACAATGAACTACTGTTGCACACACGGTCCCTCATTGATAGAATCACTGTTTTGTGGCACGTTACTGTACCTATTGCTGTGGCCTAAATAAGTCAACTAATAAAAATGGCAGGCTAAACCTGGCAGTCAAAGTGTGGGGCGTTCCTGGGCCAGGCCCCCTGAGGCAGATAGTTTGAGACTTACTGAAAGGTGTTATTCAGGGTCTCATTACTCAACACCACAAAATAGGAGGTGGCTGTGAAAAATAATCTTCACGATGTCTCTAGAGCTTGGATGTGGGAATTGATGCTGTAGAAGAGACTGACCTCCAGAAAGACAAGGTTTCTTATGTCCACTCCTTTTCTAAGTTAAAGTTTAAGAACACCCTGTCTCTACTAAAAATACAAAAATTAGCCAAACATGGTGGCACTCACCTGTAATCCCAGCTACTCAGAAGCCTGAGGCAGGAGAATCGCTTGAACCCAGGAGGCAGAAGTTGTAGTGAGCAGAGACCTCGCCATTGCACCCAGCACTCAGCCTGGGCGACAGAGTGAGACTCCGTATCAAAAACAAACAAACAAATCGGAACACAATGTTTGCAAACTACTACTGTCACCCGTATTTTTGCAAAACTTATTTTTGGAGCCCAAGAGATGCTTCCCAAGCATGTTTTTCCTCTTAAATTAAAAAAAAAAAAAAAAAAAAAGTGTTCTATAGGAAATCTAATCCATATCTTTGTTTCCTTTAATCATCAAAACTGATGCCTGGTTAATGGGAGTTATGACCAAATACCTTTCCATTAAAACAGGAAATTATATTTTATTCACTGTAAACAAATTAAAACTCAGAGATGTTTGAATTTGCTTTGAAGTATATTGCCCTAAGGCCTTTTTTTTTTTTTTTTTTTTTTGAGACAGAGTCTAACTCTGTCTCCCAGGCTGGAGTGCAGTGGCTCAATGTAGGCTCATAGCAACCTCCACCTCCCAGTTCAAGCGCTTCTCCTGCCTCGGCCTCCCTAGTAGCTGGGATTACAGGCATGCGCCACCACGCCAAGCTAATTTTTGTAGTTTTAGTAGAGACGGGGTTTCATTACATTGGCCAGGCTGGTCTCTAACTCCTGACCTCAAGTGATCCGCCCACCTGGGTCTCCCGAAGTGCTGGGATTACAGGCCCCCAGCTAAACTTCGAGAGAGATCTAAACTAAAATAAACATTTCCTAAACCATGTTTTCAATCTCATGCTTGGCTTTTAGAGCTCCTTGTTAGATACAAACTATCTTTTACTGAGAATCAAGAACAAAAGGTAATACTGAAGGCACAAGAAAATTAGTGGACCTCATTTGTTTTGTCTATTAACTCTTTAAAATCCTATAAAGCAATTATTTGAGGACTAGCTGTTCATCCCAGTCATGAAGACTGATTGAAACCTTTACCACCACCTAGAGGTCATTGAGCTGTACTGCAAAAAAAAGAAAAATGTTATTAATGTGGCTGTAAATTCTCAGGCATTTTATGGTTTTTCCATTACCACACCAAACTGACATAATACTGGATCCTTGGGAAAAATAAACGATCCTCATAAAACAGGCACTTTTTAAACTCCCAAACATAGAGTAAGTCAAGGAATCGAAAAGAACAGCTGGGAAAACAGGTTGTTCCAAGGATCAGGCACTTTTTAAACTCCCAAACATAGAGTAAGTCAAGGAATTGAAAAGAACAGCTGGGAAAACAGGTTGTTCCAAGGATATCCCTTCCTTGAGCTAAAACTGCCACTTCCTGTACCAGCAAATAGATTTCGAAGATGCGTGTTCAACACCAGCTCCAGAGAGGAAGCCGCCAATGCCGCCATCTTGCTTTCTAGTGGAGAAGGGCTTGGGAGACAAACAGAAGTGAATATGTTGGGATCCAACCTTTTTATGGCTGTAGAATTTTAGTGCATCATTCTTTATCTCTTGAAACTAGAATCCTGGTCCATTCTTGATATATTTAGGCAAGACCAGAGTGAGTCAGAAGATAAAAAATTAACATCTCCCATAATTTCATTACCTCTGGAAAAATCATTTAAAAGATGTTTAGAAAACATATCAAAAACTTTCCATAGGAGACATTTGAGAGAAAAATTGAAAAAAAAAAATCAACAAAAGGTCTCTTTTTCTTCCATGTGTTATTTTAGAGAATTAGATTTGGACTTGGCCTCTGAGTAAGCATCTCAGTCTACTTTGTGTCTGCAAAGTTGTCCATTTTGACTAGGGTTGCTAGTGACTCTGAAACCACCTTGGGTCTGCACTAGGTTTCTGTGGACTTCTATTCCATGGAACTTGGAGAAAAAGGTTAGTTATGATCCACTGGATACTGAGACCCCTCCTGCAATCAAATGGACAATCTGGTTTTGGAATTGATCTCTTTCTGCATTGGGTTTTAGAGCCCATGGCCAATGTAGCCAGCTGTTATCTAGTCTGTAGGGAATCTCACCAATCCGTAACTACTTAATAAATGATCCTCAGAGGGCTAAATCATTACAGTGCCACCTCATGCTCCGGTCTCTTGACAGCTAACAGCCCACTGTCAGTACAAGGGTGTGCCCATGGGCTATTGCCGAGAGTGAGGTAGGGAGGACACTGTGTGTGAGGTCATGAAATGACTGCTCTACAGCCAGTGTCATCTGAGGATTGTGAGCAAAATCATCAAGTAGATGTCGACAACTAGCCTTCTTCCCAATTGAACGATTTCAAAATAAACTCCCTACAGGTGACTTTCACTGCATGCGATGGGAAAGTGTGCACGTTTACCGAGTTTGCCCACATTTGTGTCTGGGACTGTGGTGTGGTATCAAATAGTCTTCTGCGGCTAGAAGCTCTCTCCTTTTGTAGCAATGCCAGGGGCATAGTTGGCTTCAGAGATCTCGGATCATTTCAGCTTTATGCTCAAGAAAATTGCCACACACCCAACGTACTTCTTTGAAACTCGAAGACAAGAAAGTTCACTGAGACATTCTGCTAATAATTCACTGCCTTGAGGCCCAGGGTATTTAGATCGGAGCTCAGCATCCTTCTTTCATTTAAGGGAGGCCTTTTAGACCTCCTTGGTTGAAAGCAAGTAGAGTTGACCATGGAAAGAATTACTGTGCTTTAGAAAGAACTCAAAGCAACAGATTAGTGGGCTTGAGGCATCTCTTTTAAATTAATTGAAGTGAGAATAGCAAGAAAAAAGCAATGAAAGAGTTTTGGACATGTTATATTATATACTTGCCATAAACTCTTTTTCAGTGACATCCAGGATAACAGGGAAAAAAGACGCCAGGACCTCCATGGGATGAGAATTGCACTGACTGAACTGGAATCAGGTAAGAGTCTCTGGAGTTCGCCTTGGTGGTTCTACACCTAGACTGGAGCAATAATCGAGAGACGGTGGTATGCAAAGACTGGTACTCAGAGATGCCTCCGGAACCATGTATAAGCCAAGAGAGCATGGAAAGTCACAAGTTAAACCAAGAGCAGGTTGTCTGAACAAACTTTGCAACCCATAGGGGAGGTCAGAAGGGGAAAGGGAGGAGAGAGCTGGGCCCCCAAGAATCTACTGCCCCGGTGCTGATTTCAGGATGCACCCTCTTACGCAAAAGGGCCATCCAGACTGTATGTTTTCCATTAAGAAAACTACAACTCAAAATCTATTTAAACTATGAGAAAGTGAGGCCCCAGGACTAAAATGTGAATTTGAGAGGCTTCGATCTTGTAAAGTGGTTTCCAACAGAAATGCCTGAGACACGTGGCCTTTTTGTTTGTTTGTTTAGATTTGGGGACAAGAAAAAGCAGACATAAAAACTCTTTAAAAGTATATTCGATTTTGTGGTATAAAGACCTAGTATTTCTCTAGAGTTTCATATGGAATGTTTGGTCTCCTATGATGATGGTGATTGGTGGGTCAAGATTATTACAACTCATTATAACCATTTGTTGGGACTTTTAAGCACAAAGTAAAACTGGGTTCATGGCTTTTGTGGTATAGCCTTTTCTAAGGAATTTGGTTTTTCATCTTATGCTCTCACAGTGTTTTAAATTGCACCAGTTCCAGACACTCTTTAAAAATACACAGTCAAGAATTATATTTACATATGCAAAAACCAAAATATCTATTGCTAAATGAGACATCTCAGGGTATCCAGGGTGTCATTTGACCAGGGACATTGTCTCCTGACTCTTTTCCTCTCGTAGTCAAAGAGCTCCCCCCCCACCCCCGCCACCGCCCCTTCCTGCGGTTGCCTGTTAATGACACCTAGCTTTTCTGTGCAACGTTAGTCATGCTTGCTTGGGCCTCCACTCCCCTAGCATTAGTGAAATGCCTGGTGTTGAGTTTGTAGGCGGCAGTGGCATCACTGGGTAGAGGGATGTGCAATCCATGTCTGCATGTTCCTCTATCATTGAAAAGACTGGATTCCCTAACAGCTCTTCCATTCTTAGCATTTAACTGTCCTTTCTAAAAGATCACCTTTCACCTTCCCACCACAGAAACTGCAAAGAGTTATAAATTCTTTAAGTTTAAAAAGTTGATATGAAAGAACAAGTCCTTGATTTAGAATGAAAGGTTCTCAGCTTGAAGGCGGGCCTATCTTCCCTGTAGCCCAACGCGTACATTCTTGGCTAGCAATGGTGATCCACAAGCCCCTGCTGTGGTAGAATTTGCCCAACAGGTACTAAAACCCGTGAAGTCAAGGAAAAGTGTGGGCCGGGCACAGTGGCTCACGCCTGTAATCCCAGCACTTTGAGAGGCTGAGGCAGATGGATCACAAGGTCAAGAGATAGAGACCATCCTGGCCAACACGGTGAAACCTCATCTCTACTAAAAATATAAAAATTAGCGGGGTATGGTGGTGCGTGCCTGTAGTCCCAGCTACTCAGGGGGCTGAGGCAGAAGAATCACTTGAACCCAGGAGGCAGAGGTTGCAGTGAGCTGAGATCACGCCACTGCACTCCAGCCTGGTGAGAGAGTGAGACTCCACCTCAAAAAACAGAAAAAAAAAGAAAAGAAAATAGGAAAAGTGTGACCACTCTCCTAGCTCCCCATGATTTTACTGGCTTATCACACTTAAAAATTGAACTGGGTTGAAACACTGAATTGAAATGTTTTGAATGATGGCTGATTCATGCTTAGGCAACAAATGCTTATTCCTTTATTCATGCAAGAAAATCCTGCCATCTTGAAGCTCATGGTCAAATGAATGTCTTTCAGAAAATATGCCCAAGGGTTCAGTGGGGATGGAGAAAAGCATTCTGGAAATCTATAAAATATAGAGCCCATACTTGCCAAGTAAGTATGACAAGGTCAACCTTATCTTAGCGAGAGGAGGAAGTATATTAGAAGCAATGAAAAAATTACATCTAAATATGGCAACTTGAAATTTTTCAGATTTTATTTACTGAGGCTTACATTTCTGTGCAACTAAAAGATTTCGAAAAAGGGACACATCAGAGGGATCTTAGGGACATGCTTAAAAATAATGAAGATTTTGGAAGCAAAGCATGTGTTGCAGAGTAGGCTGTTCATTTCAGTTTTGGGTGACATTATTTCCAGGAACACAGATTGGCTAAGTTCATAAAACAAAAGCTCCAGTTCCAACGGGATGGACTTTGAGCAGATTTCACTACTCAGACCAGAACATCAATTTGAAAGGAAACAAACAAGGCTCTATGTCCAACTTGAAGCTTTCCAGGGACAGGCCATTGGTGCTCAGCAAAGCCTGGGTGGGAGACTGGGGTAGCCTAGCCAGAAGGATTTTGTACACCTTCCCAAAGAGGGATTAGCTGCCCTTCTGTCCTCAACCCGTCAGCTCGATTAGCGGTCTTTGGCAACATGTACTGAATCCTGGCACCATCAAGAAGCCTGAAGAAACAACTGCTCATTTGGTACAGATGGCAGAAAGAAAGATCGATGGGAGACCTGCTTTAATACTCTGCGGATTTTCTCCAGCAGAATTTCTGTAGCATATGGAGACAAAATGCCTTCCTTCTCGCTTGGTTTGAGTAATGTCAGTTTCTGTGAGTCTGAGTTATTTGCTTAATATGGAAAAGCAGGAGAAGTGTCCCTGTATAATCTTAGAATGTCTGAAAACTCAAGGATAGAGATAAATTAAGCCCTGACAGTCTTGGGCATTGAATCCTAGGGTCTGGTAATCACTTTGACTCTTTATAGACAGAGTGAGCTGCAGTTAACACATGGCCCTCTGTATAAACTAGGAACATTCAGACACAAAGAACAAACTCAGTAAATACTTGATGAATGAATGAATGCTAGGACTTTATTTCGGAGAAACCAGTCAACATCTTAGGCTCGCAATGGGTGTTTCAGGACATGTTTTGCTCCTTTCTCTTCTTTAAACATCATAGATAACAAATCTTAGCTGAATTTGTCTTATCCCAGGACACCAGGGAAATGAGCCAAAAGTAGGAGGGCCAGGTCTAGATCAGCTACAAAGTGAATAATGAGCCCAGCCACTATTAAATGTTGGCAAAGTCTGGCAACATGGTTGAGGTCTTCTGAGAAACAGCGTTTAATGACCAGACTCCTGGGGCCAAGAACAGGAGAAGGAAGCTGCATCCCCTCTGCTCTGCCAAACACATCTGCACCGCTTCCTCCAATGACAATGTGCCTCTTCTCATTTGATTTCTTCACTCTTGCTGTCCTAAACTCTTGAAATGCCCCCGTATAAAACCTCCACCCATGGAAACCCGACTCGTATTGCGTTGTCTGGCTTAACTCAAAAGCCACCTCCTTCATGAGTCCTTTTCCGTCTGAAGTAATTTCTCCTTCCTTTGAGCCTCTACAGCACCTTTGTATCTCAGGTACTTAGATAATTCTTTGCAACAATATTATTAGTAAGCTTGTCTTATACATCCTACTAGATGCATTACAAGCTTCTGGATAAAAAAGCACTAGTATTACTAATACTAATAGACACACACACCCATATACACACTAGATATATACACGCACACAATGTATATAATAGACATGGTATATTTTTATATATACATATATACCATATACATCATATGATATATATGTATATATACAAATACATGATGTTGTAATTTAGTGTATGCATTACATTTAGTAATATTATAGTGATTTTAATCTCCCTTGCCTGCTGCAGTCTCGGGAACACAATGGATGTGAATGGACATTAGTTCAGTAAATTAAGTACCAACACTTGGCACAGGTAAAGACGCCCTATAGAAGGGCTCATTCACCTTTCCTCTAAGAACTTTTTGGTCAACTACTCGTGGAATCAAGATGTTAGCAGGAGCTGGGCACAGTGGCTCATGCCTGTAATCCTAGCACTTTGGGAGGCCGAGGCTGGCAGATTACGAGGTCAGGAGATCAAGACCATCCTGGCCAACATGGTGAAACCTCTTCTCTACGAAAAATACAAAAATTAGCTGGGCATGGTGGCACATCCCAGGAGGCTGAGGCAGGAAGATCACTTGAACTAGGGAGTTGGAGTTTGCAGTGAGCCAAGATTGTGCCACTGCATTTCACCCTGGCGACAGAGTAAGACTCTGTCTGAAAGAAAGAAAGAGAGAGAGAGAGAGAGAGAGGAAGGAAGGAAGAAAGGAAGGAAGGAAGGAAGGAAGGAAGGAAGGAAGGAAGGAAGGAAGGAAGGAGGGAGGGAGGGAGGAAGGGAGAGAGGAAGGGAGCGAGGGAAGGAAGGAGGAAGGAAGGGGGAAAGAGGGAGGAAGGAAGGGGGAATGGAGGGAGGAAGGAAGGAAGGGGGAAGGAGGGAGGAAGGAAGCGGGGAAGGAGGGAGGAAGGAAGGGGGGAGGGAGGAAGGAAGGAAGGAAAGAAAATGTTAGCAGGGTCTCCCTGTCCTCAGAGATTTGATCAACTTGCCCTAAAGTCTAATTCTCTGGCTAGGATAAGCTGATGGCTTCCCCGTGATTTCTGCAAATTCTTGCACATACCTTGTTCCTCCTGTTCGCTCATCCTCAGCACTGAAATGACAGCACTTTGGGAGGTCAAGGCAGGCAGATCTCTTGAGCCCAGCAGTTTGAGACCAGGCTGGAAAACATGGTGAAATTCCACCTCTCCAAACAAACGAAAGTAGCCAGGCATGGTGGTGCATACCTGTGGTCCCAGCTACTCAGGACGCTGAGGCGGGGGATGGTCTGAGCCTAGGAGGTGGAGGTTGCAATAAGCCAAGATTACTCCACTGCTGCACTCCAGCCTGGATGACAGAGTTACACCATGTCTCCAAAAATAAATAAATAAACAACAATAGAAAAAAAAAAACAGCATGCCAAACTGCCTCTTCTCTTGTTTTAGCAGAAGTTCAACCACAGCAAGCATCTCTGATTGTTTCATAGACCTGATCCCTATGTGGTACAGGAGTGTTCAGGTAGCTTCAGGCCCTTCTACCACTCACTCTTCCCCTGCCCCCATCATTCCAGAGTTCTAAGTCAGTCCATTCTCCCTGCCTTATACAGGCAACATGCCAGGTCCCTCGGGGTTCTAAGCTACTACCTCAAATGGCTTATTAAAGTTCTTCTTCCAGACCCAGACAGTAAATACTCTCTCAAGAATTCTGGAACATATTCACTCCATTCTTTGCCTGACAACCTGCCATTGTATTGAATCATAATATAAGAAGCCTGTTTAGAGTCTCTCTGATTTTCCATATTTCTAGAGCCAGACTCTACTGAGTATTGTTCTTTTTAGCTTTTTCACCTCAGTATTCCTGGTTTCCAGTTCTTACCTCCTAGATCTCATTCATTCATTCTTTCATTTATCTGGGAACCTATTACACTATAGACGATGCACTTATTTTACAGAAATAATTAAGACAGATTCCTTGTATTCAGCGACCTGGTTAATATTAAGTCTGACTTACCTATTCGCTCAGCTGGTCCAAGGGAAATAGTTCTAGGTGTTACCTCTTATGCTAAGAGAAAGCTGCCCCTTACAACAACCCGAGACTCAGTGACCAAGGTCCAAATTCTGACTTTTTTTTTTTTTGAGACAGAGTTTCACACTTGTTACCCAGGCTAGATTGGAATGGCGTGACCTCGGCTCACCACAACCTCCGCCTCCTGGGTTTAAGCAAAAAATTCTGATATTTTTAATAGAAACTTGGCCAGGCTGTGGTTTCAGTTTCTTAGATTAGTACAGGGAATTAGTAATACAATTAAGGCTAACTGAATGGCAGACCAAAAGAAAAGGCTGAAAGCCAGAATAACCAGCTGAAGGATAAAGAATGGGTTAATTGTTGTTTCCTATGATCCATGTTAGAGGAAGTAAAAGAAGAAAAAGAAAGAAGAAAAAAATTTAAAAAATTTTAAAAATAAAAAAGAATGAATTAATTTATCCAGTCATTTTTGAACAGATGAAGACGCTCTGAAAATAGCCTCCTTTTATACCCTTTGGTAATGTTCCTGTTAAGACCAAATATTTCTCTTCCTTGAATATAAATACCTTCCTTTAAATATCCTTGAAATGTTTGATGAACATCTGGAGTCAAAACACTATGTACTTTCATTCATTATCAAAGAAGGAGCCAAATATTTTGAAATGCTTGTAATACTTTTAAACAGCCATATTAAGATCAAATCAATTTTCTGACCCTGACTTATTGAATTATAGAAAAAAGAGAACAAGCTGTATTAAAAATAGAGTGGCTTGTACTGACTCCATAAGGGAAATATGAAAGGGAATTAATGACTATGAAGTATTCCATGCTGGGCCCTTTGTATGCTCTCCTATTACCCATTATCCACATGTCCCTGGGGAAATCTCTTTAAAGTAGATATTGTATTTTTCTTCCCATTTTACAAATAGGGAGATGGAAGTGAAGAGTGAAATCAAACCTGTGAACTGCAAAGCTTGCGCTTGCTCTCTTTAACAGTAGTTCATTTTCTTTTTTCTTTTTCTTTTTTTTTTTTTGAGATGGAGTTTCACTCTTGTTACCCAGGCTGCAGTGCAATGGTGCGATCTCGGCTCACCGCAACCTCCGCCTCCTGGGTTCAGGCAATTCTCCTGCCTCAGCCTCCTGAGTAGCTGGGATTACAGGCACGCGCCACCATGCCCAGCTAATTTTTTTGTTATCTTTAGTAGAGACGGGGTTTCACCATGTTGACCAGGATGGTCTCGATATCTTGACCTCATGATCCACCCGCCTTGGCCTCCAAAGTACTGGGATTACAGGCTTAAGCCACCGCGCCCGGCCGACAGTAGTTCATTTTCAACATGGTATTTATTTGTCTCCTTACAGAATTCACATTTGAAATCATGAATATCCCCTACCTTTGCAGAATTCCAAAAATACTTTGTGTACAAATTATTAAGCTGTAACTCATCATTTCACAGGTAGTTTTATTGGTATGAGGATTATAGTTAGGACACATTCATTTGTGTTCTGCCTCCTGTTCATGAGATTCATTGTTTTGTTTTGGTTTTTGGAGATAAGGTCTCACTCTGTCACCCAGGCTGGAGTGCAGTGCTGCAATCTCGGCTCATTGCAACCTCTGCCTCCTGTTCATGAGATTCATTTGTAGAAGGAAAATATACTCCTCGTATTTCCTTAGGGAGGTACTAGTCAGAGGGGTGTGGAACGGTGGATGGGCTGTTTACCGTCCTTTTTTATCTGAACTTACCATATTTCATGTTAAACAACATTGCTAACCTGGCAGCTGATAAAATCTATCACCTTAAAACTCAGAGGGGTTCTAGAGGTCATCTAGCCTGGTATTTCTCAAGTGTTGTCTGCACACAGGCTACATGAGAATCACTTGGTTAGTGTTTTCAAAATATACATTCCTGGGGCCTTCCCAAGGCCTTCTTTACAAAGGCTTAAAGGCAGGACACTGGGAATCTGCATTTTAAGGTTTCTAAATTGATTATCTGGCATAACCTGGTTTCCCAACCTCTTATCCAAGACCACCTCTAGTGCCATAGAGGAATCCCATCATACGCACCCCTGACCTGTAAGCAGGCAAGGCAGTCTCATCAAGGACACACACAGTCTCCTCAGGGACACACATTCTTCAGGGAACAAACTTGGAGAAAGCGTGTTTTTTTGTTTTGTTTTGTTTTTTGGAGATAAAGTCTTACTGTCACCCAGGCTGGAGTGCAGTGCTGCAATCTCGGCTCATTGCAACCTCTGCCTCCTGTTAATGAGATTCTCCTGCCTCAGCCTCACAAGTAGCTGGGACCACAAGCATGCACAACTATGGCCCAGCTAATTTTTTGTATTTTTAGTAGAGAAGGGGTGTGGGAGGGCATCATTGGGTTTCCCAGGCTGGTCTTGAACTCCTCGACTCAGGCTATTCGCCCACCTCAGCCTCCCAAAGTGCTAGAATTATAGGCATGAGCCACTGTACTGAGTTACTGAGAGAACACTAGGTTTAAAAATCCTTTCTTAATTTAATTTAAAATGTTACCTTAAAACTTCCATTCATTGTTCTCAACTCAGCCCACAAGCAATACATAAAATACATGAAATTCTTCAGATTGTGAGCCTTTAAATATTCAAAGACAGCTAATACAGTTCACCTTGGGCCTTTTCTTCCCTGGCCTTAAATCATCTCTTTTATCTTTTCTAATAGATCGTGAATTCAGTAACCTATTACCTGTTAAAAAGACAGTTTGGCCAGGCCTGGTGTCTCACGCCTGTAATCCCAGCACTTTGGGAGGCCAAGGCAGGCAGATCACAAGGTCAAGAAATTGAGACCATCTTGGGCAACATGGTGAAACTCTGTCTCTACTAAAAAGACAAAAATTAGCCAGGCATGGTGGCGCATACCTGTAGTCCCAGCTACTTGGGAGGCCGAGGCGGGAGAATCACTTGAACTCAGGAGGCAGAGGTTGCACTGAGTCGAGATTGTGCCACAGTACTCCAGCCTGGCAACAAAGTGAGACTTTGTCTCAAAAACAAAAGCAAAATCAAATAAAAATTAAAAGTTCATGGAAGATCAAATCCAAGTGGCCAATAAATATAAAAATTAACAGTAGGGAATTTAAATTAAAATAACAATGTAATATTTTCCACCCATTCGAATGGCAAAATTTTCAAAGACCACGAGTATTTCTTGTTGGTGGAGATATATGAAAGAGAAAGTATTCTTTCATGATGAATATGAGAGTATTAAAATGTACAGTCATATAGAAACTGTATTGAAAACAGTCTAGCAACATCTGTTTAAGTGCATATAAATATATTGACTTACCAGTTATATCCCAGACTCTGTCCCTAGAAGTAAAAAACTTATGTACCAGAAAATTGCCAAGTTTTGGCAAGAGTGTAGAGCAATGAAAACTAACACACGCTGACTGGGCATGGCGGCTCATGCCTGCAATCCCAGCACTTTGGGAGGCCTAGAAGGGTGGATCACCTGAGGTCAGGAGTTTGAGACCAGCCTGGCCAACATGGCAAAACCCCATCTCTACTAAAAATACAAAAACGAGCCAGGCATGGTGGCATGCACCTGTAATCCCAGCTACTCAGGAAGCTGAGGCAGCCTCCTTGAACCCAGGAGGCTGAGGTTGCAGTGAGCCAAGACCGCACCACCACACTGCAGCCTAGGTGACAGAGCGAGACTCTGACAAACAAAACAACAATAACAAAAAAACGAACACATACTGCTAGTGGTGGTGTGTATTGATGCAATCACTTTGGAAACCTGTTTTCCAGTGTCTTCTAAATCTGATCATTTGAATACTTGTGAAATAGAAATACCACTCTTGGTATGTGCTCAATGGAGATGTGTGCATATGCTCACCAGAAGCAATGCTGAAGAATAGTGACTGCAGCGCTATTCATGGAAGCCTGAAACTGGAAACTGCCAACTATGCTTGGAATGTCTGTCCCTGCGAAACTCATGGAAATTGAATTGCCAGTGGAACTGTATTCAGAGGTGGGCTCTTGAAGAGATGATTAGGCCATTAGGGCTCCACCCTCATTAGTGAGATTGGTGCTGCTGTAAAAGGCTGGGTTTGGCTTTCTCCCTCTGTCTCTTGGCTCTTCTCTTCTGCTATGTGAGGAACAATGTTCCTCCTCTCCAGAGAATGCCATTTTTAGTATTATCCATTTAATCCTGGGCCCAGGATTAAAGAGGGCTTGGTCTTGGACTTCCCAGCACCTAGAGCTATGAAATAAATTTCTGTTCTTTATAAATTACCCAGTCTCAGGCATTCTGTTATAGCAGCACAGAATGAACTAAGACAGTACCCAGTATCCTTGAAGACTAGAATGGACAGATGAATTCTCATATTCTTTCAATGGTATACTGTTCAGGAATAAGAACAAACACTCCAAGCATCAATATGATTGAATCTCACAAAAGAAATCAGGCGGCTGGGCATGGTGGCTCAAGCCTGTAATCCCAGCACTTTGGGAGGCCAAGGCAGGTGGATCACGAGGTCAAGAGATCGAGACCATCCTGGTCAACATGGTGAAACCCCATCTCTACTAAAAATAAAAAAATTAGCTGGGCATGTTGGTGCGTGCCTGTAATCTCAGCTACTCAGGAGGCTGAGGCAGGAGAATTGCCTGAACCCAGGAGGCGGAGGTTGCGGTGAGCCGAGATCACGCCATTGCACTCCAGCTTGGGTAACAAGAGCGAAACTCCATCTCAAAAAACAAAAAGAAAAGAAATCAGGCACAACGGCATACAAATGCATACTTCCATTTATATACAACCTCCAAACACACAAAGCGTAGAAATTAGAAGGTAGCCGTTAGACTACAAGTGGATAAGATGACGGCTTCCAGGGCGCTGGTAATGTTCTATTTCTTGATCTAGAAGCTGATTATATGGGTATGTTCAATTTAAAAATTCATTGAGCTGTATACCTCCAATTTGTCCACCAAGTTGTTTTTTCTCCCAAACAATCATATGCGTAGGATTTTTAATGCATTGTTCTTAGAGAAAAGTTGTAAATAAAGCAAAAGTTGATCAGTTGGATGATGGCCAGTGAATTAAAATTCTGTATACCCACATTACGGATATTATGCAGCCACTGAAATAAATGAATTGGTACTATACCAAATTGACATATAATATCTCATTTGGGGAAGGCAAACGAGAACAAAAACTGCATAGTGGCTGACTGCGGGGGCTCACACCTACAATCCCAGCACTTTGGGAGACTGAGGCAGGAGAATCACTTGAGCCCAGGAATCTGAGACTAGCCTGAGCAACAGAGTGAGACCCCATCTCTACAAAAAATCAACAGATTAGCCAGACAAGGTGGTATGCACCTGTGGTTCCAGCTACAATGAGAGGCTGAGGCAGGAAGATCGCTTCAGCCTAGGAGGTTAAGGCTGTAGTGAACTGTGTTCATGCCACTGCCCTCCAGTCTGAGTCACAGAAGGTCTGTCTCAAAAACAAAACACAACTGCATTGTATACATTAAACATGTAATCCTCATAACAACCCTAGGATACTGGTATAATTATTATTCTCATTTACAAATGAAGACATAGAGGCAGGAGAGATTACTTAAATAACTCATCAGAAAGTCACAAAGCTGGTATAGGGGAGAATTTTTAGAAGCTAGAAATTCCTACCATTTCAATATAGAACCACATAGAGAACTCCTTTTATCAGTATGGAGCCATTAATCAAAACTCTTCAGAAATGAAAGCACCAGAAGATGCAAAACCAAACAATAATATCACCATCCAGTCAATGGTTAAATGTCTGTTCTCAAGACTAATAGTGAATAATTTTTGGGGTGCTTACCAAGGCATAAGTCCAAGCCTTTAACTTATTTTTCTATTAAACAACCCTACAATACATAGACAAACACTACTTATCATCTACATCCTACAGATTAATACCCAATTCCAGGTCTCATTTTCTCTGCCCAATCCTGCCTCTCCAACTTCATGGAATTCACATGAACTCTGAAGTGGGCAGATCTGGGCCTCCTCAGGTTCCAGCCTCTTATCAGCTGTGGACTTCAGATATGTAAGATAAATAAATCCTGATTATATTGTATTTTTATTTCTTTTCATTCATCTAGGTCAAACTCAGATGTTACCTGCCCATTTATTCACTCATTCCTGCATGCACTTAGCACAAATTGAGAAATTCCATTATGCCAGAGTTGCTGGACTAATAAAAAGATGAATAAGTCATGTTATCTACCCTCTAGGAAGTCAGTCTTCTGAGAGAGATATCCTTACAAATGAACATACAAAATGTAGTGTCCTATAATATGGTTACTTCCTAAGTTGGAGGAAGAGGAAACAGTCAGCTCTGCCTGGAGGAATCAGAGAAGGAAGACCTTCCAGGCTGAAGAGGAATTCACTCAGCAGCTAAGGATATGGCATGGGCAAAAATGCAAGAACCATTTACTAGGACAGTGCCATGATCAGATTTGGCTTTCAAACAACTAGACATGGATGTGAACTAAAAGTGGATAGAAAAAAAAAAAGAGAGAGACTGATTAAGAGGCAAAAAAATGAAGAAGCTTTGACCACATTAGTGAAATGTTTAGGAAAGCAGATTCAGTAACCCTAGGTGACAGATTGAATGTGTAACACAGAAGGGGGAGGAGATGTGGAGGATAATTCTAAGCTGCTAGTTCAGGAGACTGAGTAGGTTGAGGTGCATTAACATGAGACTGAAAAATTTGAACAAAGGAAACAGGGTTTTTTTTTTCATTTTTGTGTTTGTTTGTAATTTTAACTTTTATTTTAGATTCAAGGAGTATGTGTGCATGTTTGCTACATAGGTATAATGTGTGATGCTGAGGTTTGGAGAACAATCGGTACCATCACCCAGGTAGTGAGCACAGTACCCAATAATTAGTTTTTCAACCCTTGCCTTCCTTCCTCCCTCTAGTAGTCCCCATTGCCTATTGTTGCAGTCTTTGTACCTACAAGCACTCAATGTTTAGCTCCCACTTATAATAAGAATATGCAGTATTTTGTTTTCTATTCATGTGTTAATTCATTTAGGAGAATGGTTTCCAGCTGCATCCATGTTGCTACAAAGGACATGATTTTATTTTTTATGGCTGTGTTATCTTCCATGGTGTAAATGTGCTACATTTCCTCTATCCAATCCACTGTTGATGGGCATCTAGATTGCTTTCATGTCTATGCTACTGTGAACAGTGCTGCAATAAACATAGAAGTACATGTGCCTTTTGTTAGAATAATTTATTTTCTTTTGGTTATTATATATACCCAGCAAAGAGATTATTGGGTCAAATGGTAGCTCTTTTCAAGTTTCTTGAGAAATCACCAAACAGCTTTCCACAATGTCTGAATTAATTTAAATTCCCACCAACAGTGTGTAAGTGTTTTCTTCTCTCCACAGGCTTGTCTGCATCTGTTGCTTTTTTTTTTTTTTTTGCTTTCCAGTAATAACCGTTCTGACTGGGGTGAGATGGTATCACACTGTGGTTTTCATTTGCATTTCTCTGATGACAGTGATGTTGAGCATTTTTTCATGTTTGCTGGTTGCTTGTATGTCTTCTTTTGAGATGTATCTGTTCATGTCTTTTGCCCACTTTTTAATGGGGTTGTTTGTTTTTGGCTCGTTGACTTGTTTTGCTTTCCTTATGGATTTTGGAAATTAGACCATTGTCAGATGCAGTTTATGAATAAAATTTTCTTCTATTCTGTAGGTTATCTGTTTATGCTGTTGATGGTTTCTTTTGTTGTGCAGAAGCTTAATTTAATTAGGTCCCGCTTGTCGATTTTTGGGTTTTTTTTGTTGCAATTGCTTTTGAGGACTTAGTCATAAATTCTTTGCTGAGACCAGTGTTCAGAATGGTGTTTCCTGGGTTTTCCTCTAAGATTCTTATAGTTTGAGTTCTTACATTTATCTTTAATCCATCTTGTTAATTTTTATCTATGGTGAAACGTAGGGATCCAGTTACATTCTTCTGTATATGGCTAGCCAGCTATTCCTGCACCATGTATTGACTAGACAGTCCTTTCGCCATTGCTTATTTTTGGTGACTTTGTCAAAGATCAGATGGTTATAGGTGTGCAGTTTTATTTCTGGTTTCTCTATTCTGTTCCACTGGTCTATATGTCTGTTTTCATACCAATATCACACTGTTTTGGTTACTGTAGCCTTATCTAAATATAATAGCATAATTTGAAGTCAGATAATATAATGTCTCTGCCTTTGTTTTTTTTGCTTAGAATTACTTGGGCAATTCAGACTCTTTTTTGGTTCCAAATGAATTTTAGAATATTTTTTATTTTTAAAATTAATTGTTATTAATTTTTAGTATAAAATAAAGACTGCTTCACCAACTTGTGTGTCCTCTTTGTGCAGGAACCATGCTAATTTTATTTGTATCATTCCAATTTTAGTCTATGTGTTGCCAAAGCAGCACTAGAATATTTTTTTCTAATACTGTGGAAAATAATATTGGTAGTTTGATAGGAATAGTATTGGATCTGTAGACTGCTTGGGCAGTATGGTTATTTTAGCAAAAGTAACATGGCATTGGCAGAGGAGGAAAGAGAATGTGTCAGGTCTCAGAATTATTGAATTTAAGTTGCACATGGGATTCTTCTGGAAGAATTGTATAGTGGGCAGTTTGCAAATACAGCACTGGCATCGGGGAGAATCAAAACTTGCATTGTTGGTTTTTCTTAATGCTTAACTCAAATAATTACCTTTGAATGTTCGTGCTTACTTAAGTCACTTTTCTATAGGTTGACATTTAATTTGACTTTTGAGTAGCCTCTCATGTACTTAACCTTTTTCGGCCTGAGCTTTTGAACTCATTTGCAGAATCAGTTAATTTTAAAAAGCATTTTATTTAGAAATAATTTTAAACTGACAGATTGTCAAGAATTCTATAGAGAACTCTCCTATTCCCTTTACGCAAATTCACCAATTTTTATCCATTTGTCACATTTTGCCACACTTGAGCTCTTGTGCATACAGGCACTCCCTCCTCACCCTCTCTGTCTGCACACACACATTAATTTTTTTCTGAGTCATTTAAAAGTACTTTGCAGACATCGTGACCCTTTATTCCTCAGTGTATATTTATTCAGTGTATATTTTTTAAGAACAAAACAATAATAAAATTCAGAAAACTAAATATTGACGTACTACCTTAATCTCTAATCTTATGCCAAATTTACCAATTGTCCTAGTAATATCATTTAAAGCAATTTTTGGTACGTTATCTAGTCCAATAACACACTGATGTTCCTTAGAGGTTCTAGGGAACAAATGCATTATTTTGAAAACATTTAGGCCGGGCACGGTGGCTCACGCCTGTAATCCCAGCACTTTGGGATGCCAGGGCAGGCGGATCACCAGGTCAAGAGATCGAGACCATCCTGCCCAACATGGTGAAACCCCATCTCTACTAAAAATACAAAAATTAGCTGGGCATGGTGGCACACGTGCCTGTAGTCCCAGCTATTCAGGAGGCTGAGGCAGGAGAATCACTTGAACCCAAAAGGTGGAAGTTGCAGTGAGCAGAGATCACGCCACTGCACTCAAGCCTGGCAACAGAGTGAGACTCTGTCTCAGAAAAAAAAAAAAAAAGAAAAGAAAAAGAAAACATTTAGTTGTTACAAATTATTTATAATGTGGACTTTAAATAGTTTATTCAAGAACCAACCACCCCATTCCTCTTAAGCAGATCAGCCCCGTCTTGAAAGGACCAGATTTATGAAGACAAATTTCCCTACCCATTCTCTGAAGTGTCAAGTTGCTATTTCTAACACATACACAAAAAAAATTTAGAGGGAAATATTTGGAAATGTTCCTATTTGTTGTGTGCCTAGGAGGTGACAAGACACAGAATTGTTCCCTGCTTCTCTCTCAAAATCCTGGCATGTAGACCCTCTGTTTTCTCAATTAATTATAGAATTTTGACTGCTGAATGGGCATTCTTTAACCTGGGCTGACCATTTGGAATTTAAAATTAGCAGAGTAATTATATTTACTGGGCCACTGATTCAAGGAAAATTGAGCTTGGCTGATGAATTTGCGTGTCGTGAAATGGGTCATGACAGCAGATGGTCTTCCAAGAGGCAAAAAATAACTTTGATGTTGGTTGCTCTTTCTCCTTGAACCCTGCTACAATAATGTGAATGCTGAAAGCAGGTCAAGTGAATTTGGGATGTCTGGATGGATAATCAAGGAGAGTTGTTAGCTGTCAAGGAAGAATATTTTGATCTTAAAATAAATCACCGTATATGGAGATCTGAATATGAAGCTAATGCTATGTTCAGTTACCATCATCATTAGCATTTATTAAGTGCTCCCTCTCACAGGTGCTATTCTAAATGCCTTACATGTATTGACTTGTTTAATATTCACCAAAACCAATAAGCAAGGATCATTATCATCTGCATTTTATAAATGAGAACATTGAAAGTAAGAGAATAAATTGACCAAGTTCAAATAAATTGTTTTGGTTTTCGTTTCTTGCCATGTGAAATAATTGAAGCTGGAGGGGATTTTGTCTGTATTAAACTCAGGAAGGTCATATTTAGATTGTGGTTTCTAAATACCATTTCCCACTAAAAGAAGCCAGGGCATCTTGGAGAAATGGCTGATTTGACATCTGGAGCTAGAAATGTACAAGATAAGCATAGAACATCTTGTCATACCAAATGGCAGGAAAATGACTTTTTTTTAAGGCTCAAGAGCTCTTATTGGGCAAAGAGAAACAAATTTAAGCATTAATAAAAAGGACAATTAAAATGGACGTCAACAAATAGAAAATATTTGTTGAAACACATAGACTGTATTTAAATCCATTGGTTTATAATAATACATATCTGGTATTTTTTAGAGGCTCTAGGCAATCAATTCACTATTTTGAAAACTGATCAATAGGGAGAAAGAATCAAGCAGGATTTTTCCTTTTCTATATGAACTGTATCTCACTGTAACCAAATATTTAACAAGGACAAGTTTCTTTTTACATAAGTAATCTACCCAACAAATGAAGAAGGAATAATTAAAATATCACTATTTGAATTACTAGGAATTAATGTTTCTCAGCAATGACCAACAATGGCTGGTAACATTTAAAAAGTGACATTTTATGACTCTTGATGGAAGTATTCTGCACTACCTATATAATAGTCTTGCTTTAAAAAAAATCTGTTTAAGCACCTGTATCTAACAGGAAATGCAGAGGACAGAGAAACATGTTAAGTGACACTATAGGGATGAAATCAGAAAAATCCAGACTATGAGAAACTCAGGGGAAAGGGTCTATTTCTTCTACACAACAATAACAATAGTGAAAGCAAATGTAAGGAGGAAGAATGTTTATATTAAAAGAGACTTAAGGACTGGGCATGATGGCTTATACCTGTAATTCTAACACTTTGGGAGACTGAGATGGGAGGATCTCTTGAGCCCAGGAGTTCAAGACCAGCCTGGGCAACATAGCATGATCTCTCTTTTTTTAAAAAAAAAAAGAGAGAGAGAGACTCTTAAAACTTATAATTAGCCAACAGCAATATATAGGGATTTTTGGATTCTATTTCAAATGCGCTTTAAAATAGGAAACAGCAAAACAAATTAGAGCCAGAACATTTACAGATAATCAGAAAAATAGAAACATTGATATTAACAAATTATAATTACAATTTGGGAGAGAGGATGATGATGTAATTATATTTAAAACAGAGTCTTTAGAGATACATACTAAAATACTTCAAATGAAATTATATGATGTCTAGGAGTTGCTTCAAAATAATTAGGAGAAGACAGGTACAGTGGCCCAAGCTCGAAATTTTACCTACTCAGGAGGCTGAGGCAAGGGAGATTGCTTGAGCCTGGGAGTTTAAGTCCAGCCTGGGTAACTTAGTGAAATCCTGTCTCTAAAAAATAAAATTAAAAATAACTGGGAGTCGTTGGGGAAATGCATAGGGCTATAAAAAAAATAACTAATGACAGTTATTGAGCTGGATGATAAGTATGTGGAGTTCATTCTTTCATTCTCTCCGCTTTCACATATATTTGAAAGATTCCATATGAAAACTGTTTTTGATGTGGTTCATACATCCAGAAATGCAAATTTATTTGTGGCTATATGATATAATGCAATGTTTCTTAAAATACATTCTTTGGAACATAGTTCCAAATAATAAATTGGTTCCCATTAAGAGATTTTCTTCATACAACCGTTTTTGAGATTAGATTAGAAAATGCTGAATTAGGGAGCAAGATGGCTGAATAGAAGATTCTGCCAATTGTCTCCTCACAAGAACACCAAATTTAATAACTATCTATACAAAAAACACCTTTATAAGAACCAAAAATCAAATGAGCACTCCCAGTATCTGGTTTTAACTTCATGTCACTGAAAGAGCAATGGAAGAGGGTAAGAAAGACAGTCTTTTTTTTTTTCCTCCTCTCAATTTTCTTTTTTCTTTCTTTTTTTTTTTTTTTTCCTTTTTATTGCATTTTAAGTTTTGGGGTACATGTGCAGGACATGCAAGATAGTTGCATAGGTACAGTTTTGAATTGCTAATGATATCTCTCCCTCATACTCTACTAGTAGTTGTATAGATCATAGAGAGAATCTATGTGCTTGGGAGAGGGAGAGCACAGCCATTGTGAGACTTTGCATTGAACTCAGTGCTGCCTCCCCTCCCCCTCCCCACCCCCGGCAGTCACAGTGGAAAGCAAACTGTTACATAAAATAATATTCTACAGAACAATTTACTCAGTTTCCACAGGGTAGAAAAACATTTATAAATTTCTAATTTATAAATTAGAAAAAAATGAGGAAGATGGAGATGTAAGAGGCTTATCAAGTATGATGTGTGGAGCTTGTTTGAAGCCTGATTAGGCCAAAACAACTATAAAGTATTGTCTTGAGATTATTGGCCTTCTGCAGGTAAGGACTCAGGAGTGGTTGATAGAAAAAAGTTATTACCGATTTCGTGGGAAGTGATGATACTGGGGTCGTTTTATTTTTTAAAGAAAATGTGCACATTTTTAGAGAGATATATTGAAGTGTACGAGTGTTAGCACATCTGGGATTTGTTTTGAAAATACTTAGCAAATAAAGATAGAGGAGAAATATATGAAGCAAAAGAGTAAAAACAGTCTTAATGTGGAGTGTGGGTGGTGGGCATTTTATTATCTCTTTTTGTATGTATTTGTGAGGGAAAAAAGGTGAGGAGAAAGACATTATCGGCATATGTTTGCTATTTTATGTATGGGGAACATTTTTTAAACTTCAGTTTTGTAATATTTTTAGTTCCATTTGGTATATTTACTTCAAAGTGTTATTTGAGTACTTAAGGTGGTTTTGCTTGTCATGTCTAACAGTCAAAGTACTTATGAAGGAAAAAACAGTAACATATTTTTAAATGTTGGCCTATTAGGGTGATGTACTCTATGTAAGGTATTTTAAGTTTGTAAAAGAAAACAAACATTATTCAAATTTCCCTTAAAAAGTGATTTTTATATTTTTCTATTCTTTTTTTTATCTAGTATATTGAGGTTATATTGGTTTCTTAAATTGAGGTGGTTAACTTTCCCTTTTTTCTTTTCTCTAAATTTTAAAGTCTAAAGTGATTTTATAACATAGGCATGATTTGTTCCCTAAACATTTGAAAAGTTCCCCTGTAAAAAAATGTCTGGCCCTGTTTGCCAGGTGTGGTGGCTCATGTCTGTAATCCTGGCACTTTGGGAGGCCAAGGCAGGCGGATCACCCCTGAGGTCAGGAGATCGAGACCAGCCTGGCCAACATGGTGAAACCCCGTCTGTATTAAAAATACAAAAATTAGCCGGGCGTGCTGGCACATGCCTGTAATGCTAGCTACTCAGGAGGCTGAGGCAGGAGAATGGCTGGAACCCAGGAGGCAGAGGCTGCAGTGAGCCAAGTTTGTGGCAGAGCAAGACTCTGTCTCAAAAAAATAAAAATAAATGCCTGGCCTTGTTGACTTTTAATAAGGGGTTTTGATCACTGATTCAATTTCTTTAAAGACGTATTAGTTATTCACTGCTGTATTATAAATAACCCCAAAGCTTAATAACTTTAAAACAACATTAACTCATTAGTTTTGTGAGTCAGGACTCTGGATGCCTCTTGCTCTGAGTTGCTCACAAGGCTACAGTCAAGGTGACAGCTGGGGGTGCAATCATCTCAAGACACACCTGGAGAAGATCAGCCTCCAAGCTCACTCATGTGGCTGGCAGCAGCCCTAAGGTCCTCACCAGCTGTTGGCTAGAGACATTAGTTCCTCACTGATATGGTTTAGATGTTTGTCCCCTCCAAATCCCATGTTGAAATGTGACCTCCAATGTTGGAGGTGGGACCTAATGAAAGGTATTGGATGATGGGGGTGGATCCGTCATGAATGGCTTAGCCCCATCCCCTGGGTGATGAGGGAGTTCTTGCTCAGTTCACTTGAGATCTGGTTGTTTAAAAGAGTCTGGAACCTCTCTCTTGCTCTATCTCTTGCTCCGGCTATTGCCATGTGCCATCATGGCGCCTCATCACCTTCCACCATGATTGTAAGCTTTCTGAGGCCCTCGCCAGAAGCTGTGCAGATATTGATACCATACTTCCTATATAGCCTGAAGAACTATGAGCCAATTAAAACACTTTAAAAAATAAATAACCCTGCTCAAGGTATTTCTATAAGCAATGCAAGAACAGACTAAATATACTTGTCTTGTGAGCCTCTCCAGAGGACAGCCCACAGCATAGGAGCTGGCTTCCCTCAGATAAGCCAGCAAGAGAGCAAGGTAGGATGTAGCAGACAGGAGCCACAGCATCTTTGTAACCTAATCTCTGAAGTGGTATTTCATCACTTTTGCTGTACTCTATTCATTAGAAGCAAGTCACTAAATCCAAACCAGTCTCAAGGGGAGGGGATTCCATAAGAGTGGAAGTACTGGCCAGGCACAGTGGCTCATGGGAGGCCAAGGCAGTTGGATCACCTGAGATCAGGAATTCAAGACCAGCCTAGGCAACATGGTGAAATCCTGATTCTACTAAAAATACAAAAATCAGCTGGGCGTGGTGGCATGTGCCTCTAATCCCAACTACTCGGGAGTCTGAGGCAGGAGAACAGCTTGAGCCGTGGAGGTAGAGATTGCAGTGAGCCGAGATTGAGCCATTGCACTCCAGCCTGCAACGGGGCGAGACTCTGTCTCCAAAAAAAAAAATGTAAGTACCAGAAGGTAGGGATTACTGGGGACCATCTCAGAGACTCTGTACCACAAAAACTGGTTTTAGGTTTTACATTTCTTTTCCAATCAATTTTGATGAGTCACATTTTCCTATATAATTAACCATTTTATTTGTATTCAAATGTACTTGTATCAAGTTCTTCATAGTTTTATCACTTAGAATGTAGCTTTGTACTTGTTTGGATGTACCAAGGCCATAAGAACAATGATTTAACTATGATAGAAATATATTTATCTTTCTTTCATAACATTTTAAGCATGAGCAGTCCAGGGACTAATCTGGACTAATACTTCGAAGCTTCAGGACCCATGTTCCCATTCTCAATTCATGGCTTTCCTCCCATGGTTTCAGATGGTTGATTCAGGTCTCACCACCATGTCCATACTCCAGCCAGCAGAAAGAAGGGAACACACACTTTAATTTATTTATTTTCTACCTGCTGGTAGAAAACATAACTTCCCCTCATGCTATTGAGGACTAAACTCTGATTTTTTTTTATCTTGCCCAAGTGGGGAGTCATGCCCTACACATCATAAATTCTCATCAGATGGGTTTTATTTAACCCTATATAGTATGATTTACTTTCCAACCTGACTCTGACATAACATTACGAGACATGGGAGAAAATCAAAATATTTTACCCCAAAACATGTTTTTTTTGCCATATTTTGAAATGGCCCTGCAAAGCTGTTCTTTGCGGAGGAAAATGCATCTGTAAAGCATCTCTAGTAACATAGCTACATCTTTTCTTCCAGACCCTCCCCATCCTAAAGAGATAAACTAAGATCTGAATAGAAACCATTGGGAGACATTTGTCACCTATGATCTCTAAGGGCAGCCACTTCAAAAGAACTTTGTTCTCCACAACCTTTATCTTAACCTGAACATTCCCTTTCTATTAATCCCAGGTCTTCTACAAACTCAGCCAACTGTAATCAGAAAATGTTTAAATTTACCTGTAGCCTAGAAGCCCCTGCTGTGAGTTGTCCTGCCTTTCTGGGCCAAACCAATGTATTTCTTAAGTGTATTTGATTGATGTCTCATGCCTCTCTAAAACCTATAAAACCAGTAAATCAGGCCGCACCCCGACCACCTTGGACACGTGTTCTCAGGACCTCCAGAGGGCTGTGTCACAGGCCATGGTCACTCACAGGTGGCTCAGAAATAAATCTCTTCAAATATTTTAGAGTTTGACTCTTCATCAATGCTATCTTCATTATCTCCTTCCTTCTACTGGCTTTATATTTATTACCATTTTTCTAATTTCTTGACTTAATTCTTGTTTATTTTCAGTCTTTCACAGTTTTTAACTAATGAAATTACACATACAACTTAAATTGTATCCTCAGTTATTACTATACAGTAATTTCCTTATTGTTTCAAAATTCCCCATGTTTTTAAATTTTGAGTGATACTTTTGAATTAGTATTTTTTATTTCTAGGATTTTAATTGGTTCTTCTTCATATCTTCCAGGTTTATTTATATTTGTCTGACTTTTAAAAAATATAATTTCTTATTCTACCTCATAGATAAAATTTCTTTATCTCTCTGAGCATGATAAGCATAACTTTTAGATCTTTATCAGAATGTTTGTCACAAGTACTGAGAATCTATGTTTTTCTGATTGTTAATTTTGAAAGCTGTTTTTTATTTCAGTGTTGGTTTTTAAAATAGGTTTTGGAATTTGGGTTTGTAGGCTAATCTAGCCTGGGACATTTTTCCCATATCATTATTTCTATGCTAACTCCTCCCTAGATAAGAGGTTTGGAATTGCCTCCATGCCTCTTCATTACAGAGTCTGAATGGACCACTCCTGCCTTTTGATTATATTGGTGATAGAACAAATAGAGATGGCAGCTTGCCTCAGTCTCTGATTAAAAGGCAGTGATAATGTTCCTCCATTTCCCCAGAGATACATTTTATACGTGTTCTGCCAGGCAGCATTTTTCAATACAGACTTTTTTTAAATTAGAGAGCCCCAGACTGATTGCAAGAATGAGCCTGTCTCAACCCTCTCCGCTGGTTTGAGTCCCTTTAGTTCCATTTATTCTCCGGAAGCTGAATCGTTTTGCCTTCATGTTTGCACTCCCGCAGTGACCCCTGACTTGACTTCCTGCTTATTGTTTCGTGTTTCTGTCATGCTGTCGGTCAATGGAGATCTGATTCCCCATAGAGATGTTGGAACCAAAGAGTTTACTTACTATGCGTGGCAGACATTTTTGTATTTACTAAAATCTGTTTTCTCTATTGCCAGGACACAATACAAGACTACATTTCCCACTTCCTTTGCAATTAGGTATGGACATATAGTTTTCATTTAGTTATGGCCAAAGAATGTGAGCAGAAGTGACACATGAAATTTCTAGGCCTGTCCCAAAAAACTTCCCACGTCATGTTGCACATACTATCTTTTTATCCCTGGTCTTTAACTAGAAGTGAAGGAGTCAGAGATACTAAGGGATGGAGGAGCCACAAAACAGCAAGAGCCTGGGTCCATGAATCACTGCATGAAAGGCAGCCCTCTGGACACATGGTTAAATGTACTTGAGTGAGAAATAAATGTTTATTGTATTAAGTTGGTACAAAAGTAATTGTGGTTTTGTGCATTACTTTCAATGGCAACATTTTGCCAAAACTTTCAATATTATTCCACTTAGATTTCAGAGCTTGCCTGATACAGCTAGCATTACCCTTAACTAATGCACAATGCCTAATTTTGTTTTTACATTTGTATATTTCCAATATTCTGTTTTCCTATTATATATATATAAATGTATTGGAGAAGAAGAGATATATCAAGGAGTAAATCTGCAAAGCAATCTTGGCCAGATTCCTGATCATACATTTTGAGTAATCTCTATATAACATTTTCTGTTCCTGATTAAGACAAGTATCAATCATACAGAAGTGTGAAATGGTGTTATCATTGAAATATTCATAGCAATGTTTTGGTGAATTTCATCTCTACCACTGCAGCAACACAGTGCCCTTGGAGCAAGATATAACTGTTAGTAGCTCATAATTGCCCTGCTGTTATTTTAGGAAGCATCAGGTAACCAACTCCTCAACACAAATCCATTAACTTCTAACTGCTTGACTAAAGACATGTTTTTGCCAAACCTCTTTAATGCATGTCCCTGCTATGCCAGTGGCTAGTGCTGTGGTAGCCCCCAAGGTTCAGTTTGTCTAAATAGAGTAGGTACTCCCAATGAATATTTAACCAACTTGCATTTAACCAAGCCATTCTACAGCAGAAGAAAGAGTCCCCCTTGTCTGATGAGGACTATTAAAAGGGCCTGAGACATCCTGACCATTCCCAGGGTCATTTCTCCCTTGTGATTTGAACATTTGCCTGTTCTTCCTTTGATGCACCATGGCATCTCAAGAGCATACTAAATATGTCATCCGAGATATCTGTTTAGAGATGACAGCAGAAGTAAAGGCCTCTGCCTGTCCAGTTTGATTCTGTCACTCAGCATCTCCTGCTGGGTCTTTTGAATTCAGACTCTCCTCCCAGGCACCCTCTCACATGTTTACTTCAAATTGTTACTGGCATCACCGCATTGCTTCCTAACAGCAATTTTGCTGATCATCTTACTCTGAGGTCCTCCCTTCCTTGGGTACTGCTAGGATTAAAATGGGGTAAACTCCCTTGTGGTGCTATCACAGAGGTTTCTCATAATCTCTCCATTTCTCAATGAGCATCTTTATTTTTACTTTCTGTACGTCTGTTTCCTTTGAGTTCCCCACTGCCTTCCTTTCTCAATTTTTTGCAGTTCTTCATTTCTTTATGTTCATTAAAAAAAAAAGGCTCAAAATCCTCCTTAAAGTTCATATCCCTAGGATAGACTGATAGATCAGTTTTTTGTCTGTTTTTTGTTTTTGTCTTGAGACAGAGTCTCACTCTGTCACCCAGGCTGGAGTAGAGTGGTACCATCTCAACTCACTACAGCCTCTGCCTCCTGGGCTCAAGGCATCCTCCCACCTCAGCCTTCCAAGTAGCTGGGACTGCAGGTATATGCCACCACACCCGGCTAATTTTTGCATGTTTTATAAAGACGAGGTTTTGCCATGTTGCCCAAGCTGGTCTTGAACTCCTGAGCTCAAGCGATCCACTTTCCTCAGCCTCGCAAAGTGCTAGGATTGTAAGCACGAGCCACTGAGCCAGGCCAGATCAGTTTTTGCTTCAGGGGTCAATAATGAGGGTCGGATGGCTTTAGGGAATCTGTGCTGTTGTGTTGGTATACATTTTTCTGGAAGAAATTTCATACATTGTTAGATTCCCAAAGTCATTTGGTACCAAATAAATTTAAAAACTATCATTATGGTCAAACCAGGTGTGTATGTGTTTGTTGTTTGTTTTTCTGCAGCATCCTGAAAGTGCAGGGTGGAGAAAGCTTTTAGGACCAGTTGTTCTAGTCTAGATCATGCCTCGTCTTTGGCAAGGGTTTCTGTCAACCATAACAGAAAAAAAAAACTTGATATTTAAACCAAAAGCCTTGAACTTTTGTAAATTTGATAGCAAGGAA
This sequence comes from Saguinus oedipus, assembly GCA_031835075.1. Taxonomy (NCBI): domain Eukaryota; kingdom Metazoa; phylum Chordata; class Mammalia; order Primates; family Cebidae; genus Saguinus; species Saguinus oedipus. The sequence continues at coordinate 12,939,734 of CM063172.1, read as the reverse complement.
AAACAAATCAAGAGCAAGGTTGAAGACTTAAGACTAAAATATAATTCCTGTTCTGTTTCAATTGCAATAAGAAACTCCTTAATTTTGAATTAAATGGTGGGTTTAGAGGAAGGAACAAGTACAATGGGGTAGGGAAGGCTTATCTTTAAAAAGCTCAGTGCAAGCTAGTTAAAAATCCTAATGGATAGCGGGGGGTGGGGAATTGGGGAGAGACAGCACGGGGAGAAATGCCAGATACAGGTGATGGGGAGGAAGGCAGCAAATCACACCACCACATGTGTACCTATGCAACTATCTTGCATGTTCTTCACATGGACCCCAAAATCTAAAATGCAATAAGAAAATTAAATAATCCTAATTTCAAATTTAAAATATTATTGCACAATCATTTTATTACATGCATTGTATAGTTAAAAATATAAATGTTCACTAATAAAGGAAAGTGAGAGAAGTTAATGAAGAGATTATACTTCAAAGCAATGATATTAATCAGTCCTAAGCCCTCAATATATTAATACAAAAGAATTAATTCCTTTTGAGGAATGTTCATTAAAGGAACATTTTTTAAGTCACAAGAGCCTCCTGCCACTAACTTTCTCAGAGGTCACCCCTCTTTCCTCCCCAAAGGTTAGTACAACTTTTCGTGTACTCCCGTGTTCATTTTCCATTTCCATGGCTTCCTGGGGGTCTAGCTTCACCAAATGTTCTCATAGCTCTGTATTGTGGCTTCTTCCCCTGGGGCATTTATTACTGACCCCCTCAAGACATCACTGAAAAGCATGTGATGATTCTTGGTGGCCTAGGAGCTGGATGGAGCTTGCATCCTTCTGCATGACACACAGGCAGCTACAGGCCAAGCCTACTCAGAGCCCAGAGGTTTCTTTGGGATTCACTTCTGTGCTTGACTCTCTGTAGCAACCTCGTTGTGAGCCCAGCTGGCTGCTCTGACACACTGTCTGTACTTCGTGAGCACTGCCTTATGGAGCCATCACCAGCGACTCTGCCACGGGAGTCCCTGTGGCAATAGGGACCCAGGACCTCGTGTATAGAGTACCAAGAAGGAAGCACCCCTACCCCCAACAATCCCTAACGTGGGGCAAGATTATTTTTCTCCTCTTTTCATTCTTTCTTTCTACCATTTGGCATCGGCTGAGCAGTAGCCTCACTGAACGTCTGGAAATCCTTAAAAAGGAGGAGAGGCACTAGGCCAGTGAATCCATGAATTGGATAATCGGCCCCTGAATAATTAGGACCAGACAGTACAATAAACAACACCCCCCTTCCTGAGAGCCAAAAGCAGTCCCAGCCATAAACTCTCCCTGCTGGAGATGCAAGAGGAGACTTCCTTCTGCCTGCAACGCCCTCAGTCCTGCCCTGCATTCAAGACCACAAACAATTCCCCTTCAGCGCAGACTTATCTTTCCTCACGTGGAGTGAATTTTCTGGACTTGAATACGAATACGACATGCTGGCCTGGAATTTGCATGAGCTCCACTTCATGTCTCTACATTTGCTCCGGTGAACAGATTTTATATCTGCTGGCAAAGGCAGGCAGTGGCACTCGGAGACAGGGGCATTTGAAACCACATTTTTTGGCTCATTAAAGCCATTCTGCCGATGTTGCTCCTCATGTCATTCAACCTATTTTCAAGCCGTTTTCTCAATGGTGCACTTCAGGGAGGCTGGGCATGGATTTTGCTAGGAACTGGATCGTGTCCACAAGTCTCGTCAGGGCCAGTTTATTCTCGGGCTCTGGCAACCTTTGAATAGTTCTTCTACCTTTAGGGGGCTCCCACACAAAGCCTGCTCTGCACAGTTTGCCCACAAACCAAGATGTTTATTTCCTCTTGTTTCTGAAGTCATGGGTGCTTTGACGTTGCTCCCACAGCGGGAGCAGGATCTGTTTCCACCTGACAGCAAATAGCCATCGCAAATATGTACAAACTCAGAAGTCAGGTTGGATGTCTTCCCTATCTAGGCTGGTCAAAGAAGGGCTAGAGGCACAGAGTGTTTGAAAGCACCAAGAAAACATGCCCGACTCGGAGCTTTCCTCATTAATTAGGGTACTTACAGAATTTGCTCACTCCAAGTCTGAAAAGAAAACAGCTTACGTCATTGGTAGACTGAAAAACTGGTGACTTTCTCTCCATTTCTGTCTCACTCTGCAGTGGGCAGTGTGGAGGGTGGAGGGAACTGGGTGGCTTGTCCAGGTCATAGCTTCGTGATTCCCCAACTTCCTTGTTCAGAGGCCCTGAAAGACATTCACCCTGGCAGAAAAGATTCTACGTCCAAAGCTCTGCTCCATCTCCTCCTTTCCCGGCATCCTAACACTCCATCTGGAAACAGAGCCGTGACCTACTCAAGCACACTCCCGATTCATCCCCAGTGCCTAAGAGCTGTATTGCTCTGTGGAAATACACACTGGGAAGCATGTTTCTCTCGATGCTCATTGGGGTCTGAATATTAAGCATTAAATGCCTGCTTAAAGGAGCTGGAGTACCTAATTCAACCTTCAGTCAGGGCAGATAACAGAATTTCAGTTCCTTAGACAGCTGAGAGAAAAATCTGGGCCTTCCCCAGGGCAATTACGCAAGAATGAAATAAAAAGGAATCCATATCGGAAAGGAAGAAGTTAAACTATCTTTACTTTCAAATGACATAATCTTGGATATTAAAAAAGCTTAAAGGTGAGGTGGATCACCTGAGCCCAGCAGTTCAAGACCAGCCTGGACAACATAACAAGACCCCATCTCATTTAAAAAAGAAAAAAATAACAGGTAAAAATAAAACCTAAGGAATTCATTTAAAAACTGCTCAAATGAATACATTTTTTAGCAAGGTTTTAGGATAAAAGATCAATACACAGGCCAGGCGCAGTGGTTTCTGCCTGTAATCCCAGCACTTTGGGAGGCTGAGGTGGGCAGATCACGAGGTCAGAAGTTCATGACCAGCCTGACCAACAGAGTGAAACCCCGTCTCTACTAAAAATACAAAAATTAGCTGGGCATGGAGTTGTGCACCTGTAATCCCAGCTACTCAGGAGGCTGAGGCAGGAGAATTGCTTAAACCTGGGAGGCGGAGGTTGCAGTGAGCTGAGATTGTGCCACTGCACTCCAGCCTGGGTGACAGAAAACAGTGTTTTCTCTGCAGTAGCAATGAGCAAACCAAAAATAAAATTAAGAAAAGAATTTCATTTATAATAACATTAAAAAGAATAAAATACTTAGAAATAAATTTAATGAAAAAGTATAAAACCTATGTTCTGAAAGCTACAAAACATTGTTGAAAGAAATTAAGACCTAAAAAAAGGACCAACATCCCATGTTCATGAATCGAAAGACTTAATGTTGTTGGGCTGGGCGCGGTGGCTCACACCTGTAATCCCAGCACTTTGGGAGGCCAAGGAGGGTGGATCACCTTGGGTCAGAAGTTCAAGACCAGCCTGGCCAACATGGTGAAACCTCATCTCTACTAAAAATACAAAAAATTAGCTGGTTGTGGTGGCAGGCACCTGTAATCCCAGCTACTCAAGAGACTGAGGCAGGAGAATGGCTTGAACCCAAGAGGCAGAGGTTGCAGTGAGCCAAGATCATGCCACTGCACTCCAGCCTGGGTGACAGAGCAAGACTCCATCTCAATTAAAAAAAAAAAAAAAGACAATGTTGTTAAAATGGCAATACCCCCTCAAGCTAATCAATAGATTCATTGCAATTCTTATCAAAATTCCAGCTGATTTCTTTGCCGAAATTGGCAAGTTAATTGTAAAATTATATGAAAATTCAAGAAACCCAGGAAAAAATCTTGAACAGAGAACAAAACTGGAGGAGTCCCACTTGACCTAACTTCAACATGTGTACAAAGCCATAGTAATCAAGATAGTATGGCACTGGCACAGGGTATACACACGTAGATCAATGGAGTAGAATTGAAAGTCAAGAAGTAAACTTTCACACTTATAGTTAATTGACTTTCAACAAGAGTGCCAAGACCATTTAGTGAAGAAAGAATAGTCTTGTCAATGATTGATTCTGGGACAACTGGATATACACATGTAAAAATAAAAAATAAAAAGAAGTTGGACCCCAATCTCATACAGTATACAAATTCAGAATAGAGAAAAGACGGAAACCTTTTAATTCTAAGAGTTAAACCTATAGAACTCTTAGAAGAAAACATGGGTGTAAATTTTCATGACCTGGGATTTGACAGCGGTTTCTTGGATATGACACCAAAAGCATGAGCAATTTAAGAAAAAACAGATAAGCTGTGCACAAGTCAGCTAAAAATCTTTTGTCCTTCCAAAGACACCATCAAAAAAATGAAGAGACAAGCCTACAATGAATGAGAGAAAAAAATGTGCAAATAGCATAACTGATAAAGGACTTGTGTCTTGAATAAATAATGAACTATTACTGCTCAATACCAACAAACCAAATAACTAAGAAAAATGGGCAAAGATCTGAATAGATGTTCCTCTAAGGAGGGGAAATGCATATCCAATAACTACATGGAAACATGCTCCACATCATTAGTCATCAGGGAATACAAATCAAAACCACAAATACCATCTCACACCCATTAGAATGGATAACATTTTTACAAACCAGAAAATAAGAAGTATTGGCAAGGAAGTGGAAAAATTAGAACTCTCATACACTGCTTGTTGGAATATATAATGGTGCAACTCCATGGAATACTATATAGCCATAAAAAGGAATGAGATCATGTCCTTTGCAGTAACATGGATGTAGTTGGAGGCTATTATCCTAAGTGGATTAAACACAGAAACAGGAAACCAAATACTGCATGTTCTCACTTATAAGTGAGAAACATTGGGGCTACAGGGGCATAAAGATGGGAACAGTAGGCACTGGGCCTCCAAAATGGTGAATAGTGATGGGAGGCAAGAGTTGAAAACTACCTGTTGGGTACTACGTTTAGTATTTGGGTGATGGATTCTGTAGAAACCCAAATTAGCATCATGCAATATATACATGTAACAAATCTGCACATGTACTCCCTGAATCTAAAATAAAAATCAATTTTTTAAATAAAATAAAGTGATGCAGCTGCCTTGGAAAGCAGTTTGGCAGTTACACAAAAGGTTAAACACCTGTGAGTAAATACAAAGTTATTGTATGAGCCAGCAAATCTACTCTTAGGTATATACTGAAAAGAAATGGAAATATGGCCGGGCGCGGTGGCTGAAGCCTGTAATCCCAGCACTTTGGGAGGCCAAGGCGGGTGGATCACTAGGTCAAGAGATTGAGACCATCCTGGTCAACATGGTGAAACCCCGTTTCTACTAAAAATACAAAAAATTAGCTGGGCATGGTGGTGCGTGCCTGTAATCCCAGCTGCTCAGGAGGCTGAGGCAGGAGAATTGCCTGAACCCAGGAGGCGGAGGTTGCGGTGAGCCGAGATCACGCCATTGCACTCCAGCCTGGGTAACAAGAGCGAAACTCCGTCTCAAAAAAAAAAAAAAGAAAAAAGAAATGGAAACATATGTTCACACATAAACTTGTCCACCATTGTTCACAGAATATTGTTCATAATAACTAAAAGGTAGAAACAGCCCGAATGTCCATCAATGGACAAATGAATAAACACAGTATAGTATTTCCATATAATGGTATACTTTTTGGAAGGTCTTAAAGAAATGAAGTACTGACGCATATTATGGTATGGATGAACTTCGAAAAGAGTATGCCAAGTGAAGGAAACCAGTTGCTAAAGACACCATATTGTATTATTCCATTTATAAGAAATGTCCGAAGTAGGCAAATCTGTAGAAACAGAGAGTAGATCATCGGTTGCCTAAGGCTGAAAGGATGGGTGGGAGGCCTTGAGGAGTGATGGCTAAGAAGTAAGGAGGCTTGAAGGTTTCTTTTTTGGGTTATAACAATGTCTTAAAATTGGTTGTGATGATGGCTGCACAACTCCGTGAATATACTAAAAGACATTGACTTGTACATTCTAAATTGGTGAATTGTATGGTATGTGAATATGTCTCCATAAAGCTGTTGGGAGACAAAAATAAATAAATAAAATCCAGAGACATTGTCCTGTGAGTAAATAGTAACAGAGTCACTAGGCTGGGCTCTGGATTTGTCTATTCAATGCTTTTTGGTGCTTTTCTTTATCTTCCAGCTCTGGAAAAGGCCTGTAGTTCTAGCTACTGAGGAGCTGGTGGAAGGATCACTTGAGCCTGGGAAGTCAAGGCTGGAGTGAGCTGTGATCACACCGCTGCACTCCAGCCTGGGTGACAGAGTGAGAACCTGTCTCAGGAGGGAAAAAAAAGTGCTTGTTTCAACAGCACAGATACTAACATCAGAATGATACAGAGAAGATTAGCATGGCCCCTGGGCAAGGATGACACAAAAATTCTAAACAAAATAAAAAGCCTGAGCGAAGTAACTTGATCAGGACGCCACAGTTCACAGTGGTAGAACCAGAACTGGAAACCAGGGCTTTGCCTCCCAGGCCGCTGCCCCTTCCATGAGTTCCATGTGCCATGCGCATGCCATGTTTTTACTGGGGTCAAAGGCACTGTCTTATTTGGATGTTCTTATTTTCCTCTATGCCCTGAAAACCCTGGTTTATAGACAGAGAAGGTTCATTTTTTGCTCCTAAAAGCTTAAGTTGACATTTTGTGTTATTTGGTTTTGTTCTCCTGGCCCAGCCTAACAAGCATTCACATAGTAGACAACACATGCTTGCTGGACCTTACTTCCTGTCTGGTGACCCAGCTCCCTAGAGATTTGAATCTCAAATAAATGTTGCTGTCAGGAGGCTGAGCTCCCAGCTGTGCAAATTGGTCACAGATGTAATTGCATTTGCCCTCTGCCTTGGAAGGAAACATGCCTGTGGTTGGGGGTTTAGATGTCTCAGAATGAAAGACATTACTCCTGACTCTGGGTAATAGCCGTGACGCTCAAAATAAGCTGCCACAGAGTCATGCCATAATGTTGCCAGATGTACCGGACTGTAACCCAGAATCTGGACCTGGGCATCCAGTTACCACACTGTGGCCGGGTCCTTGGCTAATCAGACATAGTCAAAAGACCTGATTTTTCCACTGGCTCCTCAATACTTTCAAACAGAACTCCATCCCCTCTTCACCCCTCCCTAATGCCCACAGGATCTCTGCAAAGAGCTCCAAGTTCCCTCCCTGAGTGGCAGACAATGGCAGCCCCAGGACATCTATACTGCAATTGCCAGAATCGAATTGAAACAAACATTGTAACAGGTTGCTGAGCCCTGCCCAGTGCCTCAGGGGCCGAACACAGGATTGATTTAACCAAAGATTTCAGTAATGCCCAATAAGGAAATTCAACCTGAGAGACCTCAGCAGCAGGCAAGAAGGCTATGTTAGACCATTTCTTTGAACATTTGAAGCCTGGACAGGGCAAGCCTATCTAGGACGGAGAGTCAGGGCAGGTCTGTACTTCGCCAGCATGCAAAGCAAGAGAAACATTGTCTGACAATCCTGAAGATACGGCAAACAATCTCACATTATGACAACATCCCCAGCTAGCTTTGTAGAACTAGCTTTCTAGAATCTGGACAACTAAGCCTTTTTTTCAGGAGCTGCTGGGTGGTAAACCTTCAGGGGAACAAAGACTGGTTGAACGAACTTTAGAAGAAAGTTCATGGAACATGCCTATTTCTGAAGGTTTTGCTTTCATTAGAGAACTGGCCAACAAGTATGTGCTTTAAGCACTGGAACAGAATTGGACTTTCTTGTGCCACCGACCACGACGGGTCAAGAGGGCAGGCCCTGGGGCCAGGCTGCTGGCTTTGAAGGCATCTTCTCCACCTATTAACTTTGTGGCTTAGCCTTCTCAGAGCTTCAATTCCTTCATTCTGAAAATGAGAATAATAAAATCCATTCTTCAAAGAGTTGCTGGGAGACTGTATAAAATAATCCATACAAAATGCTTCAAAGAAGGCCTGACATGTAGGAGAGAGAGAAAAAGAGGAAGGAGAGAGGGAGAGAACAAGAGAACTTTTGTGGGGTGCTTAAGGTTCCCAGAAAAATAGAACCAATAGGATATGTGGTATAGAACTAATATGGATACGTAAGAGGAGAACTGGGAATTGGCTACAGGAATTGGATCACAGCATTATGGAGCCAGAGAATTCCCACAATATGTGGTCCATGAGCTGGGGACCCAGGAAAGCTGATGGTCTGATTCAATCTTAGTCCCAAAACCGGAGAACACCAGGAAGCCTGTTGGTGTAGACCCCAGAGTCCAGAGATCTGAGAACCAGAAACTCCAGTGTCCAAGGGCAGGAGAGGATGGATGTCCCGGCTCAAGAAGGAAGAAGGAATTCACACTTCCTCCCTTTTGTTTTATCCAGGTCTTCAAAGGAGTGGATGGTGCTGTCCAACCTGTGAGGGTAGAACTTCGTTATTCAGTCCGATGCTTCAAATGCTAATCTCTTCCGGAAACACCCTCACAGACACAACCAGAAATAATGTTCTACCAGCTCTCTGAGCATCCCTTACCCAGCCAAGCTGATACGTAAAATTAGCCCCCACTTGCTCAGTACGTTCCAGACCCTTTGCTTTTCACCTTTATGTACTTATTTTAATTTAATATTCACAACAACACGCAGTGACAGATGTATTTATTATCCCTATGTTATGAAAGAAGGAACTAGATTTAACAAGATAATATGAATTGAACAACATCACACTGGCAACACGTGTCAGAATCTAAGATTCAAACTGCTCTGGAACCCTAATTCTACCATATACTGTCTATGCCCTCAGTTTCCAAAGTGGGGTATACCTTCCCCTCGAGGAAGAGATAAATAGGCCCTGATTATTTAGCATCAGTTACCAGGTCCTCAATGTCCATGAGTCCTCTAAGAACATGCCTCAGGCCAAGGCTTCCCTTTTCACCAAGAAAAGCCTGCCTTCTCCCACATTCCAAATCCTATCAAAGTGCATCGTGCTGGGTATAAAAACTTCTCAGCATGACCAGATGACACACTGGGGGTCTCTCTGTGTTGTCCAAGCTGGAGCTCAGTGGCTATTCACAGGTGTGAGCACACATCAGCCTGATCTGCCCACCTTAGCTTCCCAAGTAACTGGAACTACAGATGAAAGCCACAGTATCCAGCTGCTAATTTTACTTTTTTTTTTTTTTTTTTGAGAAGGAGTCTTGTTCTGTTGCCCAGGCTGAAGTGCAGTGGTACCATTTCAGCTCACCGCAACTTCCACCTCTTAAATTAAAGAGAGTCTCCTGCCCCAGCCTCCTGAATAGCCGCAGCCTCCTGAATAGCCGGGACTAGAGGCCAACACCATCACCAGGCCTGGTTAATTTTCCTTATTTTTTTATAGAGATGAGGTGTCATTATGTCGAACAGGCCGGTCTCAAACTCCTGGGCTCAAGCAATTCTCCGACCTTGGACTCTCTAATTTTACTTTTATAACTAAATGTAAACACTAATAAAACTAGCTCTTTAATAGTTAGATGAGAATTGATGTACTTTAAAAACTTTAAAAAAGTTTTGATTATAGTAAGAACATATGAGTTCTATCCTCTTAGCAAATTTTTAAGTGTCCAATATTATTGTCAACAATAACTGCTGTATAGCAGATCTTTAGAACGTATTCATCTTATTCAATAAAAATTTATGTCAATTTTTAATAACTCCCCATTTCCTTCTCCTCCTGGACCTTGGCGACCACTAACCCACCGTTTGGCCCTAGGAATTCCACAGTTTTAGATATTTCATATAAGTAGAATCATGTAGTATTTGTCATCCTGTAACTGGCTTATTTCACTTAGCAACCTGTCCTCAAAGTTCATCCTAATTATTGTGTATTGCAGGATTTCTGTCTTTTTAAATGCTAAATACTATCCCATTGTATGTACATATCACATTTTGTTTACCCATTTATCTGTTGATGGACATTTAGGTTTTTTCACATGTTGAAAAATGATGCCGTGAACACAGGAATGCTGATAGCTTTTCAAGATCCTGACTCTACTTCTTTTGGGTAAATACCCAGGATTAAAAGAAGAAAAAGTAGGGCAGTCATGGTGGTTCATGCCTATAATCCTAGCACTTTAGGACGCCAAGGTGGAGGATCACTTGAGGCCAGGAGTTGAGACTAACCTGGACAATATAGCAAGACCCTGTCTCTACGAAAAATAAAAATTAGCTGCGTGTGGTGGTGCGTGCCTGTTGTCCTAGCTACTTGAGAGACTGAGGCAAGAGGACTGCTTGGGCCCAGGAGTTCGAGGCTGCAGTGAGCTAGAATTGTGTCACTGCACTCCAGCCTAGATGGCAGAGTGAGACCCTGACACACACACACAGACACACACACACTCACACACACACACAAAGCTAGCAATACAGTTTATATTTAACCACATTTCAGAGTTCTAGCATCAAGTAACATTCATTCATAAATATGTGAGCTGGAAAAACACACATCTCATGAATAGATGAACTTCCAATAAAATCTTACTGTTTTATGTGTATTTTCAAAGTATACACAATATATAGGCTGCTTTGATCAATTGTATAATAAAAATAATAATCTATCTTTATTTTTAACACTATACCTTACAGGAACGTTAAAATTAATTTTATGTTTGTGTTGAGGAAAACGGTAATAGAGTGATAAGTAAAAGATATGAAATGTATTATTTTACTAAGAAATAATTCTATGGGAAAGTAGAATTGAAATATAATTTTAAGGAGAAAAAGGAACAATCTAAAAGTTATGCTCATTTACAAAATAACTTGTATTCTTAAAGATGATTAAATGAGTAGTGTTAGTTTTTTCTTTTTTCTTTTTTTTTCTTTTTTTTTTTTTGAGCCAAGTTCTCACTCTGTCACCAGGCTGGAGTGCAGTGGCATAATCTCAGTTCACTGCAATCTTTGCCTCCCAGGCTCATGTGATCCTCCCACCTCAGCCTCCCAAGTAGCTTGGACTACAGGTGCACACCACCACACCCAGCTAATTTTTGTAATTTTAGTAGAGATGGGGTTTTGTCATATTGGTCTCAAACTCCTGCCCTCAGGTGATCCACACACCTTGGCATCCCAAAGTGCTGGGATTACAGGCATGAGCCACCACTCCTGGCCTTACTTTTAAGTTTTAAGATTTTTATATTGAATACCAGACATTTCATCTTTTGCAGCAACTTGAAACTTATGATGAAACTTAAATGTCAGCCTTAAAATGTGCAAAACAATAGATAGTAGTAGGTCAAAATTATTATGATATGTGAGCAAAATGTTCAAGGATGACTGATCTATATTTTCTGCGTGTGTGTGTGCGCGCACGTGCACGCGTAATTATTCTATTGAGTTAACTTCTTTCCTCAATAACTTTATTTAAATAAGAAGGAAGTCAATCCATATTTTCTAGATATTTTCTTCCCCCTCCAGCAGTGATTGCCAATCTTTTTCTGATAAGGACCCTTTGAAGGAACACCTAGAAAGAAATATTGAAAATTCAAGGTGCTGAGAGTTACTGGCACGGCAGGGTTGCTACTTAGCCTTCGAGATCAGGAATATCTGGAAACTGGTGTCAGACTGCATTGTACAATATACAATGATACTGCATTGTAAGGTTTTAGTTAAAATGCAGTGGGCTTTCAGAGTGCTTGGTGCAGGAAGCATCACTTAGGAAATATTTCACAGAGGATGTGAGGTAGGCAATGAGTGATTGGTGAGCTCTAGGAGCTCAGAATGGATTGACAGCATAAGCAAAAGCACAGAGGGATGCCCGAGACCGTACCAACAGCAGTGAGTAGGCCTGCCAGCCTGGGGCAGACTTTGCCAGCTGAGGAGTGATGGACTCTGTTCCTAACCCTGCATTTCACCAGCACGGTTACACTGAGTAGGTCCCCAGTTGCTTTGTGCATGAATGTACTTTACTCACCAATTGGATTTAAACTCAATCAGGGCAAGGATCTGGACTTCCTCTTCTTTTACCTGCTCTTCTGCCTTTCAGTTTTGGTACTGAGGCAATCACACCCTCCCCTGACTTTGTCTATTACCCCAGCACACTATTCTATACTTCTCCATCCTTTAGGGCATCGCACACCGATATCCCTACATCAACCCCTACCTCCACATCCTTCACTCAGCTCCCTCAGTCTCTTCATGGACTTCTCATAACCTTATGAATAGTCTAAAAATGACTGAATTGGACACTTGAAAATGGAGACTTTTATCAGAGGGGAATTATATCTCAAGAAAAAGATAAGTAAACTACATTAAAAACTCATCAGCCAGGTGCAGCCACTCACACATGTAATCCCTGCACTTTGGGAGGTTGAGGTGGATGGATCATGAGGTCAAGAGATCGAGACCATCTTGGCCAACATGGTGAAGCGCTGTCTCTACTAAAAGTACAAAAATTAGCTGGGTATGGTGACAGGCACCTGTAATCCCAGCTACTCGGGAGGCTGAGGCAGGACACTTGCTTGAACCCTGTAGGCGGAGGTTGCAGCGAGCTGAGATTGCACCACTGCACTCCAGCCTGGGTGACAGAGCAAAACTCTGTCTCAAAAATAAAAAAAAGAAAGAAAATTCATCCATATGAAAAACTCAACTAAGAAACAGATTAAAATACAGAATAATTAGTGTTCTGTTTAGATTAAATTGTAATGCCTAGATGATCAATATAAAAAGTTTTATTATATTTGCTTTAATATAAAAAAATCTCATTGGTGAGCAACTGAATGCAGATAATGAGAACAGCGGAGAAATAAAAGGAGTGAAAGATGTTTCTGCAGGAATGAGTTCAGGTAAAAGTAGAGGAGCAGCACCAGTGAACTGGGGGTATGACTAAGCAAGTGGGTGATCTGTCTGGGAGGATAATAAATGCTAGCTGAATAAATAAAGGTCCACATTTTTGTATTAGGATAAATAAGAAATTAACAGCAATTCCCTGAATTAACCTTTGAACAAATGTTTATACTTCTGTGCATATCAATGTAGCCAGTTTTAAGGACTAACCCATCTTGTTTGGGGATACAAGCTTGAAAATGAAATAATAAAGAATTCTGGAAACATATGCCATGTCAGTTTTTCCTGGCAGTATTTGATTTAGCATTTTAGAAATGTCTTTAAAATGGATAACATCTATGCTTTTTTGTTTAAGATATTGAGGATATTTTACCCCAGATCAGTGGTTCTCAAACTTTTTTATACTTCATCTAATTCTGGAAAAACTTGTTCAAATGTTAATTCAAGGAATTGCTGTTAATTTCTTATTTATCCTAATACAAAAATGTGGGCCAGGTGCAGTGGTGCAGACCTCTAATCCCAGCTCTTTAGGAGGCTGAGGCAGGTGGATCACGAGGTCAAGAGATTGAGACCATCCTGGCCAAAATGTTGAAACCCCATCTCTACTAAAAAGAAAATTAGCTAGGCATTGTGGCCTGCACCTGTAGTCCCAGCTACTCAGGAGGCTGAGGCAGGAGAATGGCTTGAACCCAGAGGCGAAGTTTTCAGTGAGCTGAGATCATGCCACTGTACTCCAGCCTGGCAACAGAGTGAGACTCCATCTCAAAAAAAATGTGGATTTTTATTTATTACACTTCATCTAATTCTGGACCTTCCACGTTCTCAAGTGTGGTTTCTCCCAAAGCAAACACTATCCCTCAAAGATAAAACAGTTCAGCCTTTTCACTGAAGGGGAGAATGACACTATCTTAAGAACTTTCCTTTGTGTCTCCCCAACCCAGCAGAAAGCACATGGGGGTGAGTGGGTGCATTATAAAGCAGAAACTAGAAAACATGTTTATGGAGCAGTGACTGTAATCCCTGTTAAAAGAAAAACTTGAGACAAAATTAATTTAACAGAGTCTATTTGAGCAAAACCAATTCATGAATTGGGCAGCACTCAAAACTAGAAGGGGTTCAGAGAGCTCCACTCCAGGCATATGAGCAGTGAGCTTTTATAGGCTGAACCTGCCAGCAAAGTTCAGAAATTACTTGATTGCTACAGCTAGGCATCTGCCTTATTTGGATATGGTTTGATGGGAGGTTCCTGGTTATACAACCAATTGACTGGTTGGTTGTGACTGGCTGAGGCTGATGTCATTGTGGGTTTCTGTTGTTGTTTTTGTATTGTCTTTAAGTTACAAGAAATACCTCTAAGTTAAGTTTTGGTTTCCTTATGTAAGAGTTCCTGGTGCAGAGACAGCCTTAGGCTAATGGCCTTCTTATTTGCTCTAATATCCCCAGTGAAACACACAAAAAGGCAAACAGGGATTTACGACATTGTAGAATAACAAAACTTTTTAAGCTGAAAAGTTCTTTAGAGAATATTATAGACCAACTTCCTCATCCAAAATATGAGAAGATCAAATTTCTCTTGAGGAAAGATAAAATAAACATACTTTTTCTTATTCTTTCTGCTGAGTACAATTGAAACCTGATACAATTTGGGTGTTTGTACCCTCCAGATCTCATGCTGAAATGTCATCCCCAGGGTTGGTGGTGGCGCCTGGTTGAAGCTGTTTGGATCATGGGAGCAGATCCCTCATGAATGGCTTGGTGCCATCCCCTGTAATGAATGAGTTCCTGCTCTACTAGTTCACTTGGGAGCTGGTTGTTTAAAGCAGGCTGGCATCTCTCTTGTTCCCTCTCTTGCCATGTGACATCTGCTCCCGCTTCACCTTCCACCATGAGTAAAAGCTAACTGAGGCCTCACGAGAAGCCAAGGAGATGCTGGTGCCCTGCCTGTACAGCCTGCAGAAACATAAGCCAAATAAGCCCCTTTTCTTTATAAAAGAGCAAGTCTGAGTTATTTCTTTATAGCAATGTGAAATGGAGTAATGCAAAGCCCCTGGACATTATATAGAAGACAAATGTAAGAAGACTCTGAAAGATGGAGAGAAGAAAGTGGACCAGTGAGCAGCCTTAGATCCAAGGAAGAATGCAATGATGAGTTTCTCAGTTTTCTTTTGAACTCATATATTCCAAACCCAGAGCTAAAAAAGTCAGCAACTCTGAAACTTCAGCAGTCACAGTCAAAAAAGACCCAAACAAAAGCTTACTCTCATCCTGGCATCTCACACCTGTAACCCCAGCACTTTGGGAGGCCAAGGCGGGTGGATCACCTGAGGTTAGAAGTTTGAGATCAGCCTGACCAATGTGGTGAAACCCCGTCTCTTCTAAAAATACAAAAACTTAACCAGGCGTGATGGCACATGCCTGTGATCCCAACTTGGAAGGCTGAGGCAGGAGAATCACTTTAACTTGGGAGGCAGAGGTTGCAGTGAGCCAAGATAGCACCACGGCACTTCAGCCTGGGCAATAAAGCCAGACCTTGTCTCAAAAAAAAGAAAAAAAAAGAAAAATAACACTAAACTAAACACGAGGAGCCTGGGCAATATAGAGAGACCCTGTCACTACAAATGTATTTTTAAATTAGCCAGGTATAGCAGTGTGAAACCTTCAGTCCTAGCTACTGGGGAGGCTGAGATGGGAGGATCACTTGAGCCCAGGAGGTCGAGGCTGCAATGAGTTGTGATCCCACCACTGCACTTCAGCCTGGGCAACAGAGCTAGACCCTGTCTCAAAAAACAAAAACAAAAAAACACCCAAAAACTAAACACACAACTTATGCAAATCTTATGACCCAGCCATTACTCCTGGACATTTATCCCAGAGAAATGAAACCTTAATGTTCATGCAAAAACGTGTACATGAATGTTTGTAACAGTTTTGTTGTTAACACCTCACAAAGAAAGTTTGGAAGTTTGATAGGATACCAGTAGTCATTGAGTATTTATTCAACATTAACTTTTTAACGGAAGGTAGACTTGATTACCTTTATTATTTCAAATCTAAAGTACTACAATTTAACACAAAAAATTGTTTCCATTTTTGGTTTTGTTTTGTTTGTTTTTGAGGCAGGGTCTCTCTCTGTTGCTCAGGCTGGAGTGCAGTGCTGCAATCTCAGCTCACTGTAGCGCCAACATCCCAGGATTGGGTAATCCTCTCACCTCAGCCTCCCAAGTAGCTGGGACTACAGGCGCATGCTGCCACACCCTGCTAATTTTTGTATTTTTTGTAGAGACAGAGTTTCACCCTGTTGGCCAGGCTGATCTCGAACTCCTGACCTTAGGTGATCTACCCGCCTCTGCCTCCCATAGTGCTGGGATTATAGGCATCAGCCACAGTGTCCAGATTAAAGAATCCTTATCTAGGCTGCTGAGTAAACACAGAGAGCCCCTAGCATTTAAAAGCCTCATGTGAGAGGCTAGATAGATAAGCCTGGACCCTGGAGACCAAGCCCATAAGACCAGGAAGCTTATGGGAAGGACCATACAGTTCAGAATGAACTGAGAGGAGGTGACCTGAACATTAGCCATGATGCTCAGAGTCACAGGTGAGCTGCGGAATTTGTCAAAGGGAATCTAAGGTGAAACTCTAAGTGAATAGATTGATCCTCTAATCAGGGCGGTTCAAGGAAGCCCTTTGTTCTGAAAGTGAAAAGTGATGGTGCAAATGGATGGAGACAGGCAGGCAGAGTGATGAGACTGGGTGCTTCAAGGTCACTGGGCCACCGGGGGAAGACACATCTCTTTTGCAGAGCTCAATGGGGCTTTCCGATCATTCTCCAACATTTCTAATCCAGATTCTTTATTTTATGTGTTGAGAGTTTGTTCAAGTTTCTTATTAAGTCTGTGTATGGTTACAAGTCCCCACCCACTGCCCTTTCAAATATTAGTCATTTCTGCCTGAGGGAAGGAACATGGCCCATGTGTACAGTTCATAGCTTAGCCCTGTCCTCAGATGTTCCCAATGCAATGCTCAACTACTTGGGGACAGAGGCATTAAACCCTTTAAAATATATGGCCCTTCTTTTATTCCCTACAGCATTTGATGACCTATTTCACTGAAGTTCTTTTGATCTTTCTACTCCTAAGAAGAGATAGATATAGACAGATGATAGATGATAGATAGATAGCTTTTTTTCTTTTTAATTATCTTTTCTTTTTTGAGACAGGGTCTCTCTTTGTCACTCAGGCTGCAGTGCAGTGGTGTGAACACTGCTCACTGAAGCCTCCACTCCCATGCTCCAGCAATCCTGCAGCCTCAGCCTCCCAAAGAGTGGAGACTATAGGCATGCACCACCACACCTGGCTAATTTTCGTATATTTTGTAGAAATGAGGTCTCGCCATGTTGTCCAGGCTGGTCTTGAACACCTGGGCTCAAGTGATCTGCCCACCTTGGCCTACCAAAGTATTGGGATTTATAAGTCTGAGCTACTGCATCTGACCAGATAGATATTTTAAAGTCAGTATTTGTCTACCTTTCTTCTTCGGTAGAATCTAAATGTACCCAGCGGCTGCTAGCTACACACCTGTGTAGGATGGAACTTATCCTTCATGTCTGCCTATTTGTCTCATTAAGTCATATTATCATTCTGAAAACTTACCTTCTAAGGCAGACAACCAAAGCATAGGGTACTTATCTCTTCTTAGTCTTTTTCCAATCCAAACATTTAGACTTCTTTCTGCCCCCACCCTGGACAGTAACACCCTCATCAATTTCCTCTTCATGGACTAGAATGCATTGTAACTATCCCCATCAACAATCACATCTGTTAAGGATCGCAGAGCGCCATTGTTGTACATGGAGAGCATTGCATTTGAGCCACCAAAAGTTTACTAACCTGTGACCAACACAGGCGATTGCAAACTCCAGGTTCTGAACAAATTAGATTCCAAAGCAAGGGTTAAAGTGCCCTCTAGTGGTATACACAGCACCCTACACCACAACATCCTTGTTCCAGAGGAGAGAACCAAATTCCAAAGATGATGACTGGCCTACCGGACGCCTGACTATTTGAGTCCTATTTTCTGTTTCTTCCAGAAACCCTGAGGTTCAGACAGGATATGACACATGAAGGTTTAAGTTAATTAAAATAGGTTGCTGACATCTAAGACCAGGAAGAAATACTGAGTACGGAGAGGCTATATCCACTTCCATTGTGTGCTATGGATAACAGTCCTTCACATTTCTTGCCAGTCTGTCCCCAAAATTGAGTTCTGGTAGCAAGTTTTTAGCCAGAAGTGACACAACTTGATTGGCTAATGATTTATTGCTTTATTACACGGTAACCTAGAGCAAGCATCTCTGCTAAGCCACTTCTTCAATTTGGTGACAAGTAACCAGCTATCTGGAATGACCAAGAAATGTTCCCTTCCAAATTCTTTGAGAAATGTAGGGCACAAATTTGACTCTTCAAGTTCTTTTGACATATATATCAAGACAGTTCAATTTATATAAGTATTCTAAAAGCCGGTATAAATTATAGTTGATTGGGAACTTTTAATGTAATAATGGAGTCTTGACATAAGAGACAGTGTAATGCTCAGGAAATAATACTGGCCTGAAAGCAAGGAGATTTGGACTCCTTGATAAGGCCTCTGCCACCAACTAGGTGACTTTGGGCAAGTCCTTTAATATCTCTGGCCTCAGTTTCCCCATTAACAAATGAAAGAACTGGACTAATAATTTCTAAGCTTCTTTTTAGCTCTATAATGATCTAATTTATAAAAAGTCTTTTAGGAGAGTTATATTTTGAAATCATATCTTTTGGGGATTTTGTGTGTATTTCCTTAGTTAACCCCAGGGTACCCTCCCTTAGCCCACTCCTAATTAAAAACCAAGATTCAGGATGGGCACAGTGGCTGAATTGCAGCACTTTGGGAGGCTGAAGCTAGTGGATTACTTGAGCCAGGAGTTCGAGATAAGCCTGGCCAACATGTAAAAACCCCATCTCTACTAAAAATACAAAAAAATTAACTGAACATGGTGACACACCCCTGTCGGGAGGCTGAGGCACGAGAATCATTTGAACTTAAGAGACACAGGTTGCAGTGAGCTGAGATTGTGCCACTGGATGCACTCCAGCTTGGGTGACAGAACGAAACTTTGTCTAAAATATATATATATATATATATATATATATATATTTTTTTTTTTTTTTTTTTCAAAGTACTAGTCTAACTAAGGGTGAGAAAGATGAGAATCAGCCCAGGGAACATGCTTTTGCTGTCCATGAATCCAGGAAATACAGGGGCTGGGGAAAGGAGAAAGAGGAGATAGAGAGGTGAGTTACTCAAATGAGAAAAAGGGCTGGGACAGGTGGAGGTAGGAGGTCTCAGAGAGAAGTGAGAAGGAAGAGCCTCAAAAGGACAAGCTTCCGCGTGTGTCCACATACCAGCTCACCACCACAGCCCAGCCCCAGGCACAAGTGTCTCTCCTGAATAGAGGGGAGGATGTGCACGCCTCCTGGGGGTTGGGGACATGAAGAAGCATTTATTTGACCCCCTACCCCGATTACAGAAGCACTAAAGAGAGGAAGTCGGGAGCATCTACACGAGAGGGAGGGCAGGTGCCGGAACTTCCGTGTGCAGGTATACTTAGTAATGCTACTATTAGGAATAGAGAGACGTGCACATCTGTTTTTATCAATCCATCAGGTGTTAGCACAATCTGCTATTTCCTTTTTAACACAGGAAGTAGCTTTCAGTTGTTGAAATCATTTCCTCTCTTGATTAAATTAATTATGCCTAAGAATTGGAGGCTTCAGTGATCTGAGAATTCTTCCAAATGTGAAATATAGTTATTCTAAGACATTTCAAAGCTCAGGTTATTGTATGTTGGGGCTAACGTTAGGCTTCACTGTACCAGAATTCTATTATGTGAAACATTGCTTTAAATGAGTAACTCACCACCTGAAACATGGAATTCCCTCTTTGATATGTAACACTGAGTGCAGTCAGGGTTTTGCGTTAAATCTCTCAGGCCACCCGTGGTGACTCACACCTGTAATCCCAGCAGTTTGGGAGGTGCTGAAGTGGGAAGATAGCTCGATTCCCAGAGTTCAAGACCAGCCTGGGCTACATGGCAAAACCTTGTCTCTACAAAAAATACAAAATATTAGCCAGGCATGGTGGCATGCGCCTGTAGTCCCAGCTACTAGGGAGGCTGAGGCAGGAGGATCGTTTAAGCCTGGAAGTTTGAAGTTGCAATGAGCTGTAATCGCACCACTGCACTCTAGCCTGGGCAAGGGAGTGAGATCCTTTCCCTCCAACCCCCCAAAAATTTAAAAATTAACTGGAGCCAGTTACAGTGGCTCATGCGTGTAATCTGAGCAGTTTGAGAGGCTGAGGCAGGTGGATCACCTGCGGTCAGGAGTTCGAGACCAGTCTGACCAATATGGTGAAACCCTGTCTTTAAAAAAAAAAATTGTAAAAATTAATTAATTAGTTAATTAATTAACTGGACATGGTGACACACACCTGTAGTTCCAGGTACTCAAGAGGCTAACTTGAAAGAATCCCTTGAGCCCAGGAGTTCGAGGCTGTAGTGAGCTGTGATTGTACCACTGCACTCCAGCCTGGGCAACAGAGAAAGACCTTGTCCCAAAAAAAAGAGACGTCTCTATCTGAGGCTCGCCACCAGAGGCTGGACAGATGCCAGAATGTGTTTTAGCATTAACGTCAATGTATTAAACAAATACATTCAATCAAATATAGTACTAGATACGACAAAAAAGTAAAGGCAGTCTTATACAGGAAGCAATGCACAAGCAAAATAATGAGGTTGTTTCATCACTAAAGGGAAAGCGAGTAAATATGCTTATTTGTACGTGTCCAGGTTTTTCAAGGAAGACTTCTTAAAACACAAGAGATTCATCTGATGACAGTGTGCTTGTTTTTAAGGGGGAGTTGAAAGGAGGCAGAGAAATGAATAAAACCCTCGGGCTGGATATCAAGAGCTGTTTCCAGGGCAACAAGGGAGGGAGCGATGCTGTGGATTTAAAGGACACAGCATTTTAGGAATGCAACAGAAGAGGTGAGAGAGCGCAGAGGTAGAGGCAATACCCTTGGTCAAACAGAAACGGGAAAAGTGATGTTTAAGTCTTGGAGTTTCTCTGTTTCCTGCTGTGAATTGCCTTATCCACCTGTGGGTCCCCCAATCCCTGTTCCAGCTCACAGACCCTTCATGCTTGCATTCTCTCTTCTCTCTCCGACAGAATTTCAGCTCAGGAAAAGATCAGAGACACACTAAATAAAAATCCTTACTTTTCACAGAGGCTTTGGCATTTTAACATAAGAAAAAGGTTTTGGTTGGACGTGGTGGCTCACGACTGTAATCCCAGCACTTTGGGAGGCCGAGGCAGGAGGATCACCTGAGGTCAGGAGTTCAAGACCAGCCTGGCCAACATGGCTAAACCCTGTCTCTATGAAAAATACAAGAAATTAGCCAGGCGCAGTGGCACACGCCTGTAATTCCAGCTAGTTGGGAGGCTGCGGCAGGAGAATCACTTGAACCCAGGAAGTGGAGGTTGCAATGAGCTGAGATCACACCACCGCACTCCAGCCTGGGCAACAGAGTGAGATTCCATCTCAAAAAATTAAAGGCGTACACTAGAATTTCCCCAAGGATGGCCAGTGCTGCTTCTCCCAGGGGTCTCGGTGGAAGGAGCCTAAGACAGGGAGAGTGGAATCTGTATGAAGCCCATGTTTTATCTTTAACACATGTGCACATTTTCACAATACTTGTTCATGCGCCTGAGTTCATTTTCACATAAAATAATGTTAACAGTGATATTATTATGTTACAACTTCTATTTATTAAATGCTGTGTGGGGCATAGTCATAAAGACTGTGACATTAGCAGTCCTCAACCTTTTTGGCACCAGGGACCAATTTCATGGAGGACAATTTTTCCACAGACGGGGATGGGGGATGGTGTCAGGATGATTCAAGAGCATTACATTTATTGTGCCCTTTATTTCTATTATGATTACATTGTAAGACATAATGAAATAATTATACACAACTCGCCATCATGTAGAATCGGTGGGAGCCCTGAGTTTGTTTTCTTGCAATAGGACAGTTCCATCCAGGGGTGTTGGGAGACAGTGACAGATCACCAGGCCTTAGATTCTCATAAGGAGTGTGCAACCTAGATGCCTCACATGCGCAGTTCACAACAGGGTCTGTGCGCCTGTGAAAATCCAGTGCCCGCGGATCTGACAGAACGCTGAGCTCAGGTGGTAAAGATCCTTGGCCCGCTCACTTCCTGCTATGTGGCCCAGTTCCTAATGGGCCATGGACAGGTACCAGTCCTCAGCCTAGGGTCTGGAGACTTCTGATATCCATTATCTTGTTTAATCTTTTTTGGGTTTTTTTTGGTTTGTTTTTTGGGCTTTGTTTTGTCTTGTTTTTTAGATGAAGTCTCGCTCTGTCGCCCAGGCTGGAGTACAGTGGTGCTATCTGGGCTCACTGCAACCTCCGCCTCCCAGGTTCAAGTGATTCTCCTGCCTCAGCCTCCTGAGTAGCTGGGGTTACAGGTGCGTTCATGTACCACCACACCCAGCTAATTTTTGTATTTTTAGTAGGGATGAGGTTTCACCATGTTGGCCAGGCTGGTCTTGAACTCCTAACCTCAAGTGATTTGCCTGCCTCGGCCTCCCGAAGTGCTGGGATTACAGGTGTGAGTCACTGCGCCCAGCCTAGCCCTTTTAAGAAGAGACATCAGAGAGCTAGCATGCTCTCTGTTTATCTCACTCTATCGCCTTCTCTCTCTCACTACTGTGAGGACGCAGCAAGAAGGCATCTTTCTGCAATCCAGGAAGAGCCCTCATGAGAAATCAATTCAGCTGGATCCTTGATCGCAGACTTACTGCTCACCAGAACTATGAGGGACAAATTTCTGAAATGTGTCCTCTCATGGGCTCAAGTAGTAAATTTTAATACTGCAGCCTTCACACTGGGGCACATGCACCCCTGGGCTATGCAAAGGCATTCCAAGGGATACGCAGGCACAGATGGTTCTAAAAGGGAATCCATTTCCATCAATATGTTCAACTTGCATCCACTCTCTTTCCTGAAACTGACCTGAGAATACCAGTGATAGAAAGTCAGTTTCGTTTTCATCCCTGCTCTTTTATCAGTGCACAAATAAGGTTCCCAGCTTCCCAAAAGAGAGGTATCCTTCTGGCCGGGTGCGGTGGCTCACGCCTGTAATCTCAGCACCTTGGGAGGCCGAGGCAGGTGGATCAGGAGGTCGGGAGATTGAGACTATCCTGGCTAACATGGTGAAACCCCATCTCTACTAAAAGGACAAAAAAAGTAGCCAAGCATGATTGGCACGCACCTGTAGTCCCAGCTACCTGGAAGGCTGAGGCAAGAGAATCGCTTGAACCCAGGAGGCGGAGTTTGCAGTGAGCCAAGATCACACCACTGCCCTGCATCCTGGGCAACAGAGTGAAACAACAAAGAAAGTGAGAGAGAGAGAGAGACAGAGAGAGACAGAGAGAGAGAAAGGAAGGAGGGAGGGAGGGAAGGAGGGAGGAAGGGAAGGAAGGAAAGAAGGAAGGGTGGGAGGAAGGAAGGAAGGAAGGAGGGCATCCCTCATGCCCAACCCATCTTCATGGTGTTGCATTGCCCTGGCACATAGAATCTCCAGATGCTCTTTAAAATATTCATATAGGTATTGGGAAAGGGGATGCTTCTTACCGCTGGGTACAAATCATTTAGCAACTTGGATTTCTGAATATTTGCTTTCAAAGAAAAAAGTAGGACCTGATGAAGGTGTTGTTAGCTGGTAGATCATTGTAAGTGAGTGCTTGTTATAGACAGATCACCATTAGACTTTTTTTTTTTTTTTTTTTTTTTGAGATGGAGTTTCACTCTTGTTACCCAGGCTGGAGTGCAATGGCGTGATTTCGGCTCACCGCAACCTCCCCCTCCTGGGTTCAGGCAATTCTCCTGCCTCAGCCTACTGAGTAGCTGGGATTATAGGCACGCGCCACCATGCCCAGCTTTTTTTTTTTTTTTTTTTTTTTTTGTATTTTTAGTAGAGATGGGGTTTCACCATGTTGACCAGGATGGTTTCGATCTCTTGACCTCGTGATCCACCCGCCTCGGCCTCCCAACACCATTAGACTTTTAACATACAATTCAGAAAGGGTTCAAAGAATTGAGGAACATTTCTCTGGGGTTTTGTTGTTTGTTCCTTTAGTCTCACTTTGTTGTCCATGCTAGAGTGCAGCGGCACGATCATAGCTCACTGCAGCCTTGGACTTTTGGGTTCAAGGGATCGATTCTTCAGCCTCAGCCTCCTGGGTAGCTGGGACTACAGTTGCACATAACCACACCTGGCTAATTTTTTAAATTTTTTCCAGATATGGGTTCTTACTATGTTGCCCAAGCTAGTCTCAAACTCTTGGGCTCCAGCAATCTTCCAGCCCTTGCTCTTCCAAAATGCTGGGATTACTCATGAGCCACTGTGCCTGGCCCTTGAGTTCCATTTTTCTAACAAAACTCCTTTTATTCTCATCTACCTGTATGACCAAAGTTTCCATAACTTCTATCTAGAAAGACAAACATAATAATGGGAATAAAATCACTTCTGAACTCTGCCTCATCTTAGCAATAACTAATACTCACTCAGGCGGGGTGCAGTGGCTCATACCTATAATCCCAGCACTCTGGGAGGCTGAAACAGGCAGATTGCTTGAGTCCAGAGGGTTCGAGACCAGCATGGGCAACCTGGCAAAACACCATCTCTACAACATTATACAAAAATTAGCCAGGCATGGTGGCAAGCACCTGTAGTCCCAGCTACTCGAGAGGCTGATGTGGGAGGATGGCTTGAGCCTGGGGATCAGTGGAGTCTGCAGGGCACTGTGACTGCACCACTGCACTCCAGCCAGAACAACAGAGTGAGACCCCACCTCAAAAAGTATATATATTCATTCCCAAGAACGTGGGAAGTACAATCTTTTTAAAGTTTCCTTTCTTGTTAAAGAATAAGTGTGCTAATAACTTTGTTAGGCCCTATCCTATGTAGCTGTTAGACATCATGCTTATAGGCACGTAGTACATTCTATGTCCTTGTACTTTAACCAAGATGTCTGCTGGATGTGTTCACAGGCATGTCCCAGCTCTCCATTGCTTTTACCTCTTTAGAAAAGTTTTAAGTTGTTAGCCAATTGGGTTTTAGTTTAAATTGTGAGGTCTTGCTCTAGCCAACGGAGATCAGACACAGCATTAAGGACAACCCCAAATGCCTAAGGGATAAAGTTGTGTTTTCCTTTGTTCATTGTACTCTTGTGGCATGATAGCTAACGAGGGTACCCTTCCTGCGGTCCAGGGAGTAAAAATTGCATTGCTGAAAGATCCTTTGTCTCAGTGCTGATTTTTTCTTTGCAGCATCAAACATCTATTTCCAACAATGAATTAGAAGGGAAGTGGGAAGGAAGCCCCATTTATCTGTGCAGGGCTTCACATGAAATCCAGTTCTTCCCTTTTGACCATCTGGAAGGTTTGCTCTTCCCCAGCTCTCTTTGAAGTTAGATGTGGCCCTGGGACCGGCATGGGCTAATGAGGTGCAAACGGAGGTTACATGTATCATTTCCAGGCAGAGACTTTAGAGCCACTGCACCACTTGCCACATTCCGTTTCTCCTGCCTCAGTGATCATGGGTGCAGACATTGAGAGGAAGCCTGCAGAAGCCTGGGTCTCAGAGTAGCCATGACGAGCAAAGCATCTTGCTGGGTGGAGCAGTATTGTGAGGAAGAACTGCACCTGTTCGGCATCAAGCATCCGAGTATAATTCAGCCCATGATGCAGCCAGTAAAAGCCGCCTCTTAAAGAAATGTTACTTCTGATGTTCAACAGTTATGTGTATGTGTAATTTACTTAAATTGTTTTGATCAGTTGTGTCTAATAGAAGTTGCAATTATAATTAACCCCCCCAAAAAAAGTTTTAACAATTATATCATTATAGTCACAGAAAATAATGAAATATTAATTTCAATTTATTATATAGAAAATAATGAAACATTAATTTCAATTTATTGAATTGAATAAATTGAAATTAATATTTCATTATTTTCTGTAACTAGAATGATCTAATTGTTAAAAAATTTGTTTGAGATGGAGTTACACTCTCTCACCCAGGCTGGAGTGCAATGGAGTGATCTTGGCTTGCTATTGTAGAGCCTAAGATTGTCCCTTTCAGATGTCTTTTCAGGCTTTTGCACTTTCTTTCTTTCTTTTCTTCTTTGAAATGGAGTTTCCCTCTTTTACCCAGGCTAGAGTGAAGTGGCCTGATCTCAGCTCACTGCAACCTCCACCTCCCAAGTAACTGGGATTATTGGCACCCACCCATGCTCTGCTAATTTGTGTGGGTGTGTGTGTGCATGTGCGTGTGCGTGTGTGTGTGTGTGTGTGTATTAGAAAGTGATTTATTTAAAGAGAGAGAAACAGGAGAAGGAGAGAGAAAGAAACAGCTAACTCTCACACTGAGTGAGAGAACCTAGAAAGATGGAATTCAGGAGGCGAAAGCAGCTTCCACACTGAATGGAAGGGAATAGAGAGAGAGATGGAGTTTAGGAGGAGAAGACAGGCTTCCACGAGAGAGTGTGGAAGGGGACCCCAAAGGGAAAATTTGGGAGAGAGAAAAACAGCTTCCACAAAGGGAATGTTCGTGGAAGGGCACCCAAACATGGAGTCCGATTTTTGTGTTTTTAGTAGAGACGGATTTCATCATATTGGCCAGGCTGGTCTCGACCTCCTGACCTCAGGAGATCCACCTGCCTTGACGTGAGCCACCGTGCCCTGCCAGGCTTTTGCACTTTTGAAGACCTAATGGCTCCTCTCCCGGGAGCCTCTGACTCTTGACTCAACTGTCCTGTGGTTCCCCACCGACATGCAGGCTCCGTGCACAGGGAATGTTTGCCACACCTCTGTGACTGCATCCCCAGCCAATCAGCAGCACCCATTCCCCTGCCTGCCAAACTATTACTGAAAAATGTGAGACTCTGAATTTTCAGAGAGACTGATTTGAGTAATAAAACTCCAGTCTCCCAGTCAGCCAGCTCTGCGTGATTTGAATTCTTTTTCTATTGCAGTTCCCCTGTCTCGATAAAGCTGCTCCATCTGGGCAGCAGGCAAGGAAAACCCCTACCCTTCCTGGACTCCAGTATCCTTTATTCTACTTTTTACTTCTATGCTAACTACTTGGATGTCCAATGTTATATTAGGTACATGGACATACACATACACAATAATCAAACATATCTACAAGAAAAGAGATGTAGATGTCATAAAGATTAGATCTTACTGATGTGAACAATGGGATATATTTAGTGCTTAAGGAGTAAGAGGTAGGGATAAAAAGAGTGTGAATCAATAGAGGCAAAGATAAAGGCAGCTTATTAAGGAAATGGGCAAAGGATCAGGGGGCCAAGTAGAAAAAAGGAAGAGTAGCAACCTCCAGCTTTGCACATTCTGCAGGTGAACCAGCATAAACTGAGCAGTGAGGTTTTCATTCAGTTACGCAGGAGCGGGGAGCATCACAGGCTCATTAAATGTCTGCAGAACCCAGATGCTATGTGAATATTTAGCTGTCTGAGTTAGCGGCTGATTTTCTTGCAGCCTTATTTAACAATCGCAGCCCAGCAGGGGCAAGAAGGAGAACATAGAAACTAAGCTCTTGGTTTTGAAAGTCTAGAGAAACGAATCATTCATGTACCCATAGATTTATGCAAAGAGCCAGGAGACCAGATTTGATTTGAGTTTGTACCCTCTGGTACTGGGGGGAAAAATCTGCTACTTGGGGAGCACAGAGTACTTCAGTATTCGGTTTCTACTGTTCCCTGCTTTTCAAAGACACACCCTCTTTAAAAATTATAATAAATCAGGCTGAGTGCAGTGGCTTCTACCTGTAATCCCAGCAGTTTGGGAGGCTGAGGCAGGAGGATCACCTGAGGTCAGGAGTTCAAGACCAGCTTGGCCCACATGGCAAAACCTCCTCGCTACTAAAAATACAAAAATTAGCCAGGTGTGGTGGCACATGCCTGTAATCCCAGCTACTCAGGAGGCTGAGGCAGGAGAATCGCTTGAACCCAGGAGGCAGAGGTTGCGGTGAGCCGAGATTGCGCCACTCTACTCTAGCCTGGGAGACAGAGTGAGACTTTCTTTCCAAGAAAAAAAGAAAAGAAAAGAAACTAGAGTGGGGATCAGCCTGGCCAACATAGTGAAACCCCATCTCTATTAAAAATACAAAAAATTAGCCTAATGTGGTGGCGGGTACCTGCAACCTCCCAGCTACTCGGGAGGCTAAGGCAAGAGAATCACTTGAACCCAGGAGGTGGAGATTGCAGTGAACTGAGGTCATGCCATTGCAGTCCAACCAGGGCAACAGTGCAAGACTCCTTCTCAAAAAAAAAAAAGCAAGAATAAAACAAAACTAGAATGGGAACCAAAGGGTAGACAGTGGCATATATTCAGGGATCTTCTTTTTGTGACAAAACTTCGAAAAGACTAAGGAATGCTTTAGAATGGGGAGAGACAGGATAAACCATGGGACATAGGATTGAAGAAGAGCTATGGGATAAACAAGTCTCCTTACTACTTGGCAAAAGTATCACCGAAAGTCTTGATGGCACGTTTTACTTGAAAAGATCCTAAAGTAGATTCCTTTACCAAACACATGCCACATAGTCAGAACTTCTGTCATTCTATTTGTTCTCTGCAAGACTTACTTCTGCTTAAAATAGCTCTCTGGTTCTCGTGGATTCTATGACCAATCCAGGAGACTCATTCTAGAAGTAGAAATCAAAACAAATTGCTTTTTGTTTGAAGTTTCTTAGAAGTATAGGAGAACGGTGCCACAGGAATGAAATGCATCAAAAAATATGGAATGAGGCCAGAAACGGTGGCTCATGCCTATAATCCCAGAACTCCTTGAGAGACTGAAGCAGGAGGAGGATTGCTTGAGCCGAGGACTTGAAGACCAACCTGGGTAACATAGCAAGATCTCATCTCTACAAATAATAATAATAACAATAATAATAAAATAGCTGGGCATGTTGGTGCACACCTGTGGTCCCAGCTATTTGGGAGGCTGAGGTGGGAGGATCACTTGAGCCTGGACAGTGGAGGTTACAGTGAGCTATGATCATGCCACTGCACTTCAGCCTGGGTGACAGAACAAAACTCTAAGTTAATGAGGACAGAAGTCTACAAGGGGAAAAAAGTGGGGAAAAGTGAGAAAATGCATTGTATCTCCACAAAGCCTCAGCGTTATGGAGACTGGGGAGCTGGTGGTGACGCCTGCTGCCACGCCCCAGAACAGGAGTGTAGAGAGAGTTCAAGGTCCTCAAAAGAGCAGACTAGTGTTTCCTGACTTTCTTTTGCAGATAGGAATCTTAGCTAGGCAAGGAATAGTCACTGGGGGAGAGAGAAAATTCAAGCAGCCAAAACAATACCCACTGGGTTAGTGGCTTGAAGAGCTAGGTTTCAGAATTTGCTGGTGGGTTCCAGGCAAACAATCTGTAACGAATCAAAACCTGTGTAATCAAGTGGTACTCCAGTACCGTCAATCCTCATCATACGTGGCTTCTCTATGCTGTTGCTGTGATCTCTGTGTAACCCCCAAGTCAATACTCATTGTACTTTCTCTGTCCTTTGCACAAACGTGCAGAGCAGTGAAAAATTAGTCCCCCGAGGTGCACACTCCTGGTGGAATAAGACAACATCTGGGTTCTTGTAGCTCTTGTTGTGTAAGCAAGTGTCTTTCGTGCAGTCTGTTTTGTGCCAAATCGTTTGTACTTTTTGCTCTTTTTTTTTTTTTTTTTTTTTTTAGAAGGAGTCTCACTCTGTCACCCAGGCTGGAGCACAGTGGCATGATCTCAGCTCACTGCAACCTCTGCCTCCCAGGTTCAAGCAGTTCTCCTGCCCCAGCCTCCCCAGTAGCTGGGATTACAGGTGCCTGCCACCACACCTAGCTAATTTTTGTCTTTTAGTAGAGAAAGCCCATCCCTATTAAAAATACAAAAATTAGCCAGGCATCGTGGTGCACACCCGTAGTCCCAGCTACTCAGGAGGCTGAGGCAGGAGAATTGCTTGAACCTAGGAGGTGGAGGCTGCAGTGAAGGGCCACATTGGAGGCCACTGGAAGTGAGGATGCCACCAGGACAGTGGCCCGCCCTGAGGCACCCAGGAAGCCTGGGAGTGTTTGTCCCATGGGTAGCTTGAAATAAACGCTTTCCTCACAAACACACAAAAAATGCATAGTGCCCAAGTGCTGCTCAGTGTTTCTGAGCACAAGAAAGCTGCCATGTGCCTTATGGAGAACAGACGCGTGTTCAAAAAGCTAGGTTCCAGCATGCATTGCAGTGGTGTCCGCCATGAGTTCAACGTTAAGAATCAACAATCTGTATCAAGCAAGCTGTCTTTAAACACAAACACAGAAAACAAGGCTAAGTACTGATCAGATGTTGAAAACGTTGTGACCAGAGGCTTGCACGAACCTAACCTCTTTTTCCCTTGGGAGCAGTACTTCCGTATTCACCAATCCAGTGCTCCCAGCAACTTCACAGAACAGAACCACCTCGAATCATGAGAATCAGCTCTAATTGGAAAGATCTGCTGTGAGAGGCAGACCAGATGCAACGCCTGATTTTTAAATAACAAGATGTCCTAATTTGGACGTGTTGACGGACAGTGTCCACACCATTCTTGTGCAGGAGTTGTGACAGATGTGACCCAGGGCAGAGTAGCCCTTGGTTCCCTAACACACATGTCCTCAATCTGATACGGTACAAAGGAGAAAACTGTGGAGTCAACGAACGGCCTTCACGGACAACATGCTGTTTGAGCCAACGCTTAGCTCAAGAATAGAGGTGGCTCCAGAATCAATCCCGCTGTAAATAGCATCATGGTTGCCCTTAGGGCGCAGTGGCTCACACCTGTAACCTCAACACTTTGGGAGGTCGAGGTGGGCGGATCACAAGGTCAGGAGAGCGAGACCATCCTGGCCAACATGGTAAAACCCCATCTCTACTAAAAATACAAAAAAAATTAGCCGGGTGCAGTGGCATACGCCTGTAATCCCAGCTACTTGGTAGCCTGAGGCAGGAGAATCACTTGAACTGGGAGACAGAGGTTGTAGTGAGCCGAGATCTTGTCACTGCACTCCAGCCTGGGAGACAGAGCGAGACTCCATCTAAAAAAAAAAAAAAAATGCATAGTTTACAAGGAAAGGAAAAAGAACTACTGGAATAGTAATTTAATGAATATTCAGGTATACAATACTGTGTCAAGATAGAGAAAACATGTCACATCCATGAGATTAGTGATGGATCCAAACTGAAAGCCAGTGAAATGAACCTGCCTCCTAGTTTTTCAGATTGTCTGCTTTGACATTCTGGGTAAAAGGACAGGCACCAGCCCACAGTGAGCACTCAGTACATCCTGATAAGCTGAAAGCGCAACTGACCCTCTATTTTCCTTTTACCTCAGTCTCATTTTAATAAGACACCTCTGCAGCCAAGAGGCAGTATGGCACAGTGGTTAAGAGTTAGATTACAGATTAGAAAGATCTTTGCTGTCCAGTTTATTTTTCTTTTCTTAGACAGTTTCACTCTTGTTGCCCAGGCTGGAGTGCAGTGGTGAGATCATGGCTCATGAAATCCTCCCACCTCAGCTTCCCAAGTGGCTAGGACCACAGGCATGTACCACCATGCCTGGCTAATTATTTTATTTTTTGTAGAGATGAAGTCTCACTATGTTGCCCCCAGCTGGTCTCAAACTGCTGGATTCAAGGGATCCGCTTGACTCAGCCTCCCAAAGTGCTGGGATTACAGGCATGAACCATGGCTGAGTTTCTTTTTTCTTTTTTTTGTTTTGTTTTGTTTTGTTTTGAGACGGAGTTTCGCTCTTGTTACCCAGACTGGAGTGCAATGGCGTGATCTCGGCTCACCGCAACCTCCGCCTCCTGGGTTCAGGCAATTCTCCTGCCTCAGCCTCCTGAGTAGCTGGGATAGCTGGGATTACAGGCACGCGCCACCATGCCCAGCTAATTTTTTTGTATGTTTAGTAGAGACGGGGTTTCACCATGTTGCCCAGGATGGTCTCGATTTGTTGACCTCGTGATCCACCCGCCTCGGCCTCCCAAAGTGCTGGGATTACAGGCTTGAGCCACTGCGCCGGCTGAGTTTCTTTTTTACAGATGATCTAGTCCCTTGACTTTCACATTGTTGTGTTCATCATTGGAAATTTCACTGTTTAAAATGGCCCCAAACTCAGTGTTGAAGTGCTATAGCTTCCTTTCTCTCTTTGTGTGTCTTTTCTTTTCTTTTTTTTTTTTTTTTTGAGACAGAGTTTCTCTCTCTCTCTTTTTTTAATTAAATTAAGATGGGGTTTCACCATGATGGCCAGGCTGGTCTTGAACTCCTGACCTCAGGTGATCCACCCACCTCAGTCTCCCAAAGTGCTAGGATTACAGGCATGAGCCACTGCACCTGGCCACAGAGTTTCACTCTTATTAGCCAGACTGGAGTAAGATTCTTTTGCCTCAGCCTCTAGGGTAGCTGGGATTACAGGCACCCACCACCATGCTTTGGGAGGCTGAGGCAGGAAGATTGCTTGAGCCCAGGAGTCTGAGGCTGCAGTGATTAGCACTGCACTCCAGCCTGGGTGGTAGAGCAAGGCCCTGTCTCAAACAACACAAACAAGGCTGGGCACAGTGGCACATGACTGTAATCCCAGCACTTTGGGAGGCCAAGGTGGGTGGATCACCTGAGGTCTGGAGTTCAAGACCAGACTGGTCAACATGGTGAAACCCCATCCCTATTAAAAATACAAAAATTAGCTGGGCATGCTGGTGCACACACCTGTAGTCCTAGCTACTCGGGAGGTTGAGGGAGGAGAATCACTTGAGTCTGGGAGGCAAAGGTTGCAGTGAAGCAGGATCACTTGACTGCACTCCAGCCAGGGTGACAGAGTGAGACTCTGTCTCAAAACAAAACAAAACAAAATAACGCCAGGGCATGGTGGCTCACGCCTGTAATCCCAGCACTTTGGGAGGCTGCGGCAGGCAGATCACGAGGTCATGAGATCAAGACCATCCTGGACAACATGGTGAAACCCCATCTCTACTAAAAATACAAAAATTAGTCAGGCATGCCTGTAATCCCAGATCAGGCCACTGCACTCCAGCCTGGCAAAAGAGTAAGACTCCATCAAAAAAAAAAAGAAAAACAAAAAAGTGGTCTTCACAGGTAGGGCTTGTGAGAAAATCAAGAAAAAGCAATTATTTTTTTTTTTCTAATAAAAATAGTGGAGACTTTTTATTAGAAAATATATTGATTTTCTAATAATATAGAATATAAAAATATAATTTTCTAATAAAAAGCAGTAGTGGAGAAGGAACAAAGAAATCTGTAACAGGCTGCGATCAGTTAGCCTTAAACCCCACTGCAGGAAAAACTCATGTTACGTCTTCTGTCAGTTACGACTCAATGTCTGAGCTGGAAACACAATCAAGTTAAGAAGTGGAGGCTCCATCTCAGTGGAAAATGTGAAAAACAGCGTTTTTAATAAACTACCCAATACAAGATTAACCGGATTAAAGGAAGACTATGGGAACTTTAATGTGGAGATTATTTTCTTCCCTTCTGCCCTATTTCTGACACAGAAGATTTTAATTAAAAGAAAGGCGATCACCAGGATGGTAATGTGATGATTATGCCAGACTAATTTTGACTCACCGTAATAAAAACCACCTTAATAATAATCCCGTCACAGGCTTTAATCTCTAATGTTATTTTAAAGATAGAATCATATCCTGAAGGCAAACCCAATCATTTTGGTGTTGGATTTAGTAGTCTAAATTCCATTACGATGATACTGACTTGTCTATTTAAATAAGTTAAACAAACGTATACACAGACACACACAAATTTCCCTGCCCCAAGAAACAAGCAAATTGAATTCCGATCTACTTTCTCTGCATGAATTGAGCTGGAAAATTGAGGCATTATCCTCAGTGTGTACTGTCCATCAGGGCTGACAAATTTAAACAATTATATATGTGCCAGGAGGGTGGAGTCAGCTTTATGCATTAGGGAACCCCTACCCACCCCGTCTAAGGAGACATTGACTCCCTCTAGCAGACGGTAGACTTCTGAGGGGGTGAAGCCCAAGCAAGGCCTCCCAGTTTTTAAAAGTAAGTTGGCTGTTCAGATTTTCAGTGTGAAAATTCTCCATTTGTAAATGTTTTCAACTAGCTCAAAAATGTTAAAAGCACTCTGCTGGCCAAACCAAGCATCTCTTCTATGAATTGATGCTTAGAAGAATTCATCTTCTATGAATTCTCTTCTATGAAATCCAACACCAAAATGATTGTCAGCCTGTAGTCCCGGCTGTGGATAGTATTAATGTTATTGACAATCAGGAGTGTTTAAATGCAATATGTTTCAAGCACCTGTGTGTGCATGCGTGTGACTGCCTCAGGGGAAAGGTTGCAGTTTGAATAAGGATGAATAGAGGGAGCAGGTCAATTAGAAACAACAGATATTGCTCTTATACCCTTAAGCCCTTCAGAATTTATATTCAACCCTGCTCTATTTCTGCTTGGCCAAAACTCCCTGAGAAGCCCAGCATGTACATTTTATTTGGAATGCAGTGTTGGATGTGAGCTGATATCTGGCCCCTGTGGAGTGTGGATCAGTAACCACCTGATTTCACCGGTGGTTTTCCCCTTGAGTGACCTCTCACTTGTGACATCCATCTCCAATGCTTGCAAGAACCACACCCTCCCAGAATCTTAGCTCAAGGAGCTCCAAGTGGAGATTGTCACAGACTATGTTCCTCCTTAAGGCAGAATTCTCTTTCCATGGGCAATCATACAATTCTTTTATCAGTACTTGATTAGTTAAGTTACAGAGCTGGAAGGTAAGTGAGGCATCAAGGGGGAAAGTTTTAAGGAGACTAGAATATTATTTGGTCATAAAACGGAATGAAGTGGCCAGGCACAGTGGCTCATGCCTGTAATCCTGGCACTTTAGGGGACCACAGGTGGATCACCTGAGGTTAGGAATTTGAGACCAGCCTGGCCAATATGGAACCCCATCTCTACTAAAAATTAAAAAAATGAGCCCAGCATGCTGGCAGGTGCCTGTAATCCGAGCTACTCAGGAGGCTGAGGCAGGAAATCACTTGAACCTGGGCAGTGGACGTTGCAGTGAGCCAAGATCTCTCCACAGCACTCCAGCCTGGGCGACAGAGCTAGACTCTGTCTCAATTAAAAAAAAAAAAAAAAGTGCAGGCGCTGTGGCTCATGCCTGTAATCCCAGCACTTTGGGAGGCGGCAGGTGGATCGCCTGAGGTCAGAAGTTCAAGACCAGCCTGGCAACATAGTGAAACCCATCTCTACAGAAATACAAATTAGCTGAGCATGGTGGTGAGTGCCTGTAATCCCAACTACTCAGGAGGCTGAGGCAGGAAAATTGCTTGAACCTGGGAGGCAGAGGTTACAGTGAGCCAAGATTACACCATTGCCCTCCAGCCTGGGCAACAAGAGCAAAACTCTGTCTCAAAAAAAAAAAACAAAAAAACAAAACCGCACCCAACTTCTGGTAGTAGGGAAACCACATTACAGGGCAGTGCCAGTAGACTGTGGGGGCAGTTCAGCAGCCCCTGCTTACAGAGCTCATCTACCCTGCTACATTAACTGTACGATTAGCACAATTCCTGAGTCTTGGTTTCCTCAACCGTGTGTTTTTGTGTTAACTTTAGTTTAGGGGTACATGTGAGGTTTGTTACGTAAGTAAAGTTGTGTCATGGCAGGGTGGGTCTGCTGTACCGTTTACTTCATCACCCATGTGTTAAGCCTAGTACCCAATAGTTCTCTTTTCTGCTCCTCTCCCTCCTCCCACCCTCCACCCTCAAGTAGACCCCAGCATCCGTTGCTTCCTTCTCTGTGTTCCTAAGTCCTATCATTTAGTTCCCACTTATCAGTGAGATGATGAGATGTTTGATTTTCTGTTCCGGGGTTAGTTTGCTAAGGATAATAGCCCCCAGCCCTATCCACATTCCCACAAAAGACATGATGTCATTCTTTGTTTTGTGGCTGCATTATTTGATTTTTTACATTTTTATTTATTTAATTTTTTTCCCCAGAAACAGTGTTTTACTCTGTTGTCCAGGCTGGGGTGCCATGGCATGATCATAGTTCACTGCAACCTCAAACTCCTGAACTCAAGCGATCCTCCCTCCTCAGCCTCCTGAGTACTTGGGACTAGAGGTGTGTACCACCATGCCCAGCTAAGTTTTTTAAATATTTTATAGATCACACCACTGCAGTGCAGCCTGAGTGACAGAGTGAGACTCCATCTCCAAAAAAGTAAAAATAAATAAATGAAAATAACATTTTTATAGAGATGAGGTCTCACTTTGTTGTCCAGACTGGTCTCAAACTCCTGGCCTCAAGTGATTGTCCCACCGCAGCCTCCCAAAGTGCTGGGATTACTGGTGTGAACCACTGCATCCAGGCTCCTCAACTGTAAGGAAGAGATAATCGTAGTGACTGTGACATTTCACAGGGTTGTTGTAAAGATGAGCTCAGAAAATATAGGAGTCACTTAGCACAGTGCCTGACACACAGATACGTTAGTGTCAATTAGGAGCTTTTGCCGTCCCTACCCACCCCGTCTAAGGAGACATTGACTCCCTCTAGCAGACGGTAGACTTCTGAGGGGGTGAAGCCCAAGCAAGGCCTCCCAGTTTTTAAAAGTAAGTTGGCTGTTCAGATTTTGTTCTCAGAAAACAGTTTTTGTTCTCAGAAATAGCCATCCAGCCATCCGGAGTTTTTGGGGGTTTTTTTGTTTGGTTGGTTTTTGTTTTTTTGGTTTTATTGTTTGTTTTTAGTTACTATTCATGCCTGTAATCCTAGTACTTTGGGAGGGTGAAGGAGGAGGATCACTTGAGATCAGGAGTTTGAAACCAGCCTGGGCAACAGAGTAAGATCCCATTTCTAAAAAAAATTAGTCAGGTGTGATGGTGTGCACCTGTAGTCCTAGCTACTCAGGAGGTTGGGGAAGGAGGATCACTTCAGCCCAGGAGCTCAAGGTCATAGTGTTCTTTGATTATGGTACTGTACCCCAGCCTGGGCAACAGAGTGAGATCCTGTCCCACTTACACTTGGTCCCACTTACAAACTTAAACATTTTCACATATGTTAAGCTGCATTTATAATCAAATAGATTTCCTTTTTAAAGCTTTTTTTTTTTTTTTTTTTGGAGACAGGGTCTTGTTCTGTCACCCTGGTTGGAGTGCAGTGATATAATCTTGGCTCACTGCAGCTTCAACCTCCTTGGCTCAAGTGATCCTCCAGCCTCACCCTCTTGAGTAGCTAGGACTACAGGTGCATAACATTATGCCTGGTTAATTTTTATATTTTCTTGTAGAGACAGGGTTTTGCCTTGTTGCCCAGGCTGGTCTCAGACTCTTGAGCTCAAGTGATCCACCTACCTTGGCCTCCCAATGTGCTGGGATTACAG
Organism: Saguinus oedipus; assembly: GCA_031835075.1. NCBI lineage: Eukaryota > Metazoa > Chordata > Mammalia > Primates > Cebidae > Saguinus > Saguinus oedipus. The sequence continues at coordinate 12,902,358 of CM063172.1, read as the reverse complement.
GGGTGAGCCACTGTGACTGGCCTAAAACTTCCAGTAGTCTCACTCCTTGCTACTCAATCTGTGGTTCCCAGAACCTCTATTTTGTCTAGGCATTTGTCAGAAATGCAAAACCCTGGGCCCCCAGCCTAGACGTATGGAAGCAGAATCTGCATGTTCACAAAATCCCCGGAAATTATTACACAAAGTAAAGCAGTAAACTAGCCAACAGGCAGAGCTTCCCAAAGTAATTTATCAACTTTTATAAGTACTCTTAAACGTTCCAACAATCTACATAAACTTAATATGTTTCACCTTATATTCATATGTTTAAGTCAATTATGCAAATATACATTTTGAATTGGTATTAGAAGGCTGCTCTATTAACCCAACGGGACACATTTTCTCAAACATTACAAGTACACAAAATATCAAACATATGCAAATTCTATTTTTATTTTTCCATGAGTTATTGGGGTACAGGTGGTATTTGGTTACATAAGTTCTTTAGTGGTGATTTGTGAGATTTTGGTGCACCCATCATCCACCTAGTATACACTGCACCCCATTTGTAGTCTTGTATCCCTCGTCCTGCCCACTCTTCCCCCCCAAGCCCCCACAGTCCATTGTATCATTCTTATGCCTTTGCATCCTCATAGCTTAGCTCCCACATATCAGTGAGAACATACGATGTTTGGTTTTCCTTTCCTGAGTTACTTCACTTAGAATAGTAGTCTCCATCTCATCCAGGTCACTGCAAATGCTGTTAATCCATTCCTTTTTATGGCTGCACAGTATTCTCTCTCTCTCTCTCTCTCTCTCTCTCTCTCTCTCTCTCTCTCACACACACACACACATATATATGTGGTATATGTGGTATATATATATATATATATATACCAGTTTCTTTATCCACTCATTGATTGATGGGCATCTGGGTTTGTTCCATGATTTTGCAATTGCGAATTGTGCTGCTATAAATGTGTGTGAAAATACATTTTTCAAATAATGACTTCTTTTCCTCTGGGTAGTAGTGGGATTGCTGGATCAAAGAATAGTTCTACTTTTAGTTCTTTAAGGAATCTCCACACTGGTTTCCACAGTGGTCGTACTAGTCTACATTCCCACCAGCAGCATAGAAGCGTTCCATGTTCACTGCATCCACACCAACGTCGTGTTTTGTTGTTTTGTTTTTAGATGGAGTCTTGCTCTGTTGCCCAGGCTGGAGTGCAGTGGTGCCACTGCAACCACTGCCTTCTGGGTTCAAGTGATTCTTCTGCCTCAGCCTTCCTAGTAGCTGGGAATACAGATGCATGATACCACACCCGACTAATTTTTGTATTTTTAGTAGAGAAGGGTTTTCACCATGTTATCCAGGATGGTCTCAATCTCCTGATCTTGTGATCCACTTGCCTTGGCCTCCCAAAGTGCTGGGATTACAGGTGTGAGCCACCACGCCTGGCCACCAACATCTACTGTTTTTTAATTTTTTGATTATGGCCATTCTTGCAAGAGTAAGGTGGTATTGCATCGTGGTTGTGATTTGCATTTCCCCGATCATTAGTGATGTTGCGCATTTTTTCATATGTTCGTTGTCCATTTGTATATCTTCTTTTTAGAATTGTCTATTCATGCTCTTAGCCCACTTTTTGATGGGATTGTTTTTTTCTTACTGATTTGAGTTTGTTGTAGATTCTGGATATTAGTCCTTTGTCAGATGTATAGATTGTGAGGATTTTCTCCCACTCTGTGGGTTGTGTGTTTACTCTGCTGATTATTCTTTTTGCCATGCTCTTTAATTAGGTCCCAGCTATTTATATTTATCTTTGTTTTTATTGCATTTGCTTTTGGGTTCTTGGTCAAGAAATCCTTGCCAATGTCTAGAAGGGTTTTTCCACTGGAGGTTTTCCCTCCATTACGGCCTTAATCATCATCATCATCCTCCCCTCCTCCTCCCCCCTTTCTTCTTTCTTCTTTTAATGGAGTCTCACTCTGTCGCCAGGCTGGAGTGCTGTGTCCCAATCTCAGGTCACTGCAACCTCGACCTCCTGGGTTCAAGCGATTCTCCTGCTTCAGCTTCCTGAGTAGCTGGGATTACAGACACGTGCCACCACACCCAGCTAATTTTTGTATTTTTAGTGGAGACGGTTTCACTGTGTTGACCAGGCTGGTCTCAAATTCCCAACCTCAGGTGACCTGCCTACCTCAGCCTCCCAAAGTGCTGGGATTACAGGCGTGAGACACCTCCCCCAGCCCCTTAATCCATGTTGAGTTGCTTTTTGTGTAAGATGAGAGATGAGGATCCAGTTTCATTCTCTTACGTGTGGCTAGCCAATTATCCCAGCACCATTTGTTGAACAGGGTGTCCTTTCCCCACTATATTAGTTTGCTTTGTTGAAGATCAGTTGGCTCTAAGTATTTGGGTTTATTTCTGAGTTGTCTTTTCTGTTCCACTGGTCATTATGACTATTTTTATACCAGTCCCATGCTGTATATTTTGGTGACTATGGCTTTACAGTATAGTTTGAAATCAGGTAGTGCGATGGCTCCAGATTTGTTCTTATCCCCTTAATATTAAATACTATAATTTTGAATTATCAAAAAGGCTTTAATACTCAACTTTATTTCTGGGTTTTGAGAGATACTTATTTACTAAAAAAATAAACCATTTTATCACTCCACATAATTTTAGTTAACTGATTAATTCTATCAAATATTAAATAACTAATCCCAACCCTACACAAGCTCTTTCAGAAAATGGAGCATCAGACATTTCCCAACTAATTCTATGAGACCAATGTTACCCTGATAAAGACATCAAAGGAAAACTACAGACTAATGTCCCTTATGAGCTCAGATGCACAAATCTTTAACAAAATATTAGCAAATAGGATCCATCAATACGAAAAAGGATTATGCTCTGTGACCAAGTGGAATTTATTCCACATAATTTTGGAGATAACCCTCCCCTCCCATAATATAATGTTAACAAATTGAATTCTAGATATCACTTATGGCTTTGTCTAGATAGTGAAAACTTTAACATAAAGTCATTGTATTGATGAGAAACTATTATTGTATATTAGTGTAATGAGAAGCAGAAATACATACAAGAGGCTGGATGCGGTGGCTCACGCCTGTAATCCCAGCATTTTGGGAGGCCAAAGTGAGTGGATCACCTGAGGTCAGAAGTTCAAGACCAGCCTGGCCAACATAGTGAAACCCCATTTACTAAAAATACAAAAAATAAGCTGGGCATGGTGGTGGGCGTCTGTAATCCCAGCTACTTGGGAGGCTGAGGCAGGAGAACTGCTTGAACCCGGGAGGCAGAGGTTGCAGTGATCTCAGAGTGCTCCATTGCACTCCAACCTTGGCAACAAGAGCAAGACTCCATCTCAAAAAAAAATAAATAAATAAATGAAAGAAAAGAAATATGTAGAGAATGAGAATGTTGAAAAAAAGAGCCAGAGAATGTTGAAAGGAGTCTCACTTGGTGTGGGAGTGGAACTGCCCTACGGGTTCTTCTTGCCTGCTGCATAGATAATGCCAATTTACTGAGACAGTATTACTGAAATAGAGAGAGTTTAATAAATGCAGAGTCAGCTAACAGGAGCTGGAGTTTTATTACTAAAATCAGTCTCCCTGAAAGTTCAGAGCCTAGGCTTTTTAAAGGATACTTTGGTGGGCAGGAGCCAGGGAGTGGGGAATGCTGATTGGTCAGCTGGTGAATGAAATCAGAGGGTGTCAAAGTGGATTTTTCTTGCTGTCTTCTGTTTCTGAGTGGGATCACTGAACTAGCTGAGCCAGTTTACTGGTCAGGGTGGTGACAGCTGGTCCATCAGAATACAGGGACTAACTGAAACATATCTCTAACACCAATCTTAGGTTTTACAATACGTCATTTCTAGAAGCAACTGGGGAGGTTAGGAATTTTGAGGCCTCTGGCTACGTGAAGCCTGAGCATGATTTGGAATCTTGTGGCTACTTTGTTAGTTTTACAAAGGTGGGCTGGTTGCCAAGCAAGGAGGGTGGGGGTATGTTTTGGGAAGGTGCTGTTCTCATCTTTGTTTCAAAGTTAAACCAGAAACTCAATTCCTTCCATAGTTAGCTCAGCCTACACCCAGAACTGAACAAGGATACCTTAGAGGTTAAAAGCAGGATGGAGTCGGTTAAGTCCGATTTCTTTTACTGTCTTCACTTTCCTATATCAGATTTTTCTCCGTCATAATTTTTGTAAAGCCAGTTTCTTTTTTTTTTTTTTTGAGACAGAGTTTCGCTCTTGTTACCCAGGCTGGAGTGCACGGTCTCGGCTCACCGCAACCTCCGCCTCCTGGATTCAGGCAATTCTCTTGCCTCAGCATCCTGAGTAGCTGGGATTACAGGCACGCGCCACCATGCCCAGCTAGGTTTTTGTATTCTTAGTAGAGACGGGGTTTCACCATGTTGACCAGGATGGTCTCGATCTCTTGACCTCATGATCCACCCGCCTCGGCCTCCCAAAGTGCTGGGATCACAGGCTTGAGCCACTGCACCTGGCCGTAAAGCCAGTTTCAGAAGAATCAGGGACTCAGGCTGACTCTAACTGATTTTGTGTTGGGGAAGAGGGCAATTATAACGGAATGTTCCAGAGGGAGAGGGAATGGAATGTGTAAAATGAACTTCTCTGTCTATTCTAATAGAAGGAGGCTGGCAAGAAACAAGGAGGACCAGAGGGAAAGAGCAAGGACAACCTACAGAAGCTTCTCCTTTGTGACCATGTATGAAACAGTGAATAAAGCCCTCACCCACCTGTGTACTTCACTCCAGCAGATGCTTAGCAAGGTCAGTTTCTCTTCCCTTTAGGGAGAATAATTTAAAAATAATCATACCATCTAGTAATTATGTTTTACTTCTATTTTATCTTTCAAAGATCAGAATTAGGTTTCCTTTCAGTACTTTGCAAATAAGCAGCAAGGCTGGTCAGCTCCCAAGAATTTGTCAAGGGTCATGAACATTTCATGGGCCGGACTAATTGTGGTTACTTTCATTCTCTCTCTCTGATAAGTCTCATTTCCTTCCCTGAAACTTCATGAACTTCCTGTGGGGTACAGCTAATGAGAGCATATGGGATGGGCTGAGACCTCTATCATCTTCAGACATTTGTGTTAAAGTGAATATTGTGATGAATCTTTTATGGTCAGCCTTAGATGATAGCTCACAGAAGACAGTTGGAGGCTGCAGAGAAGTGGAAGAGGATGAAAGATGATTTTTGCCTTTGTGCAGTTAGTATTCTAGTTTGAGAATACAACACATAATGCACATAACGTGACTACAAATGAGTAACTAGCATGCCTTGAGCAACCACTGTGGGACACACATTGTGCTTAAACACACACACTTTAATTCTCACAAAATCCTGGGAGGAGGTAGAGTTAACTCCCTCCCACCCCACCTCTTTTATGAGAAAACTGAGGCTTAGAGAAATTGACTCCCCAAAGGTCACCTAGCTAGAAAGTGGTAGAGCCAGGTTTTGAACTCAGGCAAAGAGATGTCCCAGGATAAAAGCAGCTTCAGTGAAGAGTTGTAGCAAGTTTTAAGGACTGAGAAATTTATATTTGATTTTTCTGCGGCCTTGGGCAAGTTACTTCATTTATAGGAACCCTGTTTTACCTTATCTGTGAAATGGCTCTTTCTTCATTGAGTTGTTCTGAGAGTGAATGAGCCAGTGCATGAAGCCCTGCAGCAGATTCCGAGTGTATAATAAAGGCTCAGTGAGGTCAGCAAGGGAATTAATGAACTCACATTACTGGTAACCCTCAGAGGGGACTCAGGCTCCTCAAATCTCAGGATCTGCTTTGACTTACTTCTGTTTTCCTTAAACAAAACTCCTGAAATCCAGACAGTGAGATCTTGTCTCTTAACACCACCACCAACAAAAAATCCAAAGGGAATCATGGCCTCAATAAATCCAGCAGAGCGAGACAGTTAACTGCCCACGCTCTTTTCTTTAATTCTGTCCAACCTCCCTGGGGTTTCTGGTTCTTTGGCAAGTGAGAGGCGTGCCCCTCAGCACTGGGTGAGCACACCGGGCTTGAATTTTAAGAAACGAGAAAGCAGCCGAGTGCCGTGACTCACACCTGTAATCCCAGCACTTTGGGAGGCCCAGGCAGGCGAATCACTTGAGGTCAGAAGTTCGAGACTAGCCTGGGCAACATGCTGAAACCGCCCCCCCCCCCCCCCCCCCCCCCGCCTCCAGGAAATAATTTAAAAAATAAGTCGAGTGTGGAGGCGTGTGCCTGTACTCGGGAGGTTGAGGAAGTAGAATCGTTTGAGCTCAGGAGGTCGAGGCTGCGATGAGCTGCGATGAGTGGCTGCCATAGCGCCACTGCACTCCAGCCTGGGCGACAGAGTGAGACTCTGTCTAAAAAAAAAAGTAAAAGCTCACAGGGAGAGACCTTTTCCCTTAGATAAGGCAGGCACACGCTAAGTCCCCTCCCCATCGGGACCTTGGGGACAAACAGGACGGTGCGCATTTCCCTCCCCCGTCCCCATCCGGTCACCTCCACGTGCTGTACACCGGCGGGGGAGGCGGGGGTAGGGAAGAGGAGGAAAGACTCAGCCGCAGGTGTGTCCTTAACCAGCCTGCCTTGCAGCCCCTGCCCGGGGCGGAGACGGCGCCCGGGGCGGGCGGAGCGTGACCGCGGGTCGGCGGGCGGGTTTAAGAGCGCGGCGTGCGCACCCGGCCCGCGCCAGCTCCCGGCCGCGGCACAGTAGTCCCGGCGCCCGCCGTATCGCCCCACCGCCGTCGCCGCAGCCCGGAGCCGCCGCGCCATGCCCCGCATAGACGCGGACCTCAAGCTCGACTTCAAGGATGTCCTGCTCCGACCTAAGCGGAGCAGTCTCAAGAGCCGCGCCGAGGTGGGGGCCGTTCGGAAGTCGCAGCGGGGCTGGGATTTTTTTTTTCCGGGTGGCGTAGGGCAGGTGGGTGGAAGCGGGTGGCGCGGAGTTACCCGGCCTGCTTTGGTGTTTGAGGCTGGGGCGCTGCACCCCCGTTCCGCCGTCCCCCCACCTGCCAGGACCTGAGGTGTCTTTAAGGGCGGCGATGCGGCGGCCGGGTTGGGTGGCCTAAAGGGAGTTCTCAGTCAGAGTAGACCGCAGCGGGGCAGAGATCCAGTGTCCGATTGGTGTAGAAGGAATGGAGGTACGAGGGCGCTTAGAGCAAGACCAGGAAACCGGAGCAGGGGGAAGAGGGGACGGGAAAAGCAACTGCAGATGCCGGTGCTTTCTGGCAGCGTCTCCTAGCGCTGAGAACTGCTGCTGCTTTCGCATTGGGTCCAGCGGTAGAACTTCGCGAAAGCGTCTGAAAAACCAGGAGAACCCAGGGCACGAGTTCGGGGTTTAACTTTGGGAGTTTGGCGGCCTTGCTGGCAGTGGGGCTTCGGGACTTTGCGGTCCCAGCCGAGCCCTGGAGAAGCGGAGAGCTGTGGGGTGGGACAGGTGGGGGCGAACGGGAAGCCTCGAGCGTTTCCCTGGTTCTGCCTCGAGGTACTCAAAGCCTCAGGAACAGGTGGAGACCGGACTGGAAATAGCCTGGGGCTGGGGGAAGGGAGGTCAGCCCGGGAAGGATAAATTAGTTGCCCTGAAAGGCGGAGTGCCCCGGGGTGGTGCGCGCTGGTGACTGGCTTTGCTGAGAGCTGGAGAGGAAGGTGAGGAAACTGGACACGGCTGAAGGAGTAAACACGAGGAGGCTGGGCCAGCCTGAGCAGCTCCGGCCACCGAGCTCCACAAACAAGACCGTAAATAAATTGCCTCAGCAGAGAAGTCCGCTCCCCACTCCGGTGCCAGGCCTAACTGCAGTACGTGGGGCTGCCAGCTGAGGGCTTGCTTGGACTGGGGAAGCCTCTGCGTTAGCCAATGGCTAAACCGAGTCGCCTTCTCTAACCAGCAGCATTGGCTGGCTGGAACCCGACTGGAGGAGATGGGGGAGGAATGATGAACGCTTATTGCCCCAGATTAGGTGGCCCTGTGCCTGTCCCTCATGACCTTTCAGGTGCTAAAGAAGGGGCCTCTCCTGGAACAAAAAGTTTGGAGGGCAGGCGTGGACCTGTGAAAGAGAATGAGCTGTAGCAAGACCAAGATGAAATATGGGGATTCTGGATAAGCTAATAATTTGGTGGCCTCAATATTCTTTATTAAAAATGTATTTAGAAGCGAGAAACTTATTTTTCAGCAAATTGGATGTTCAAAACAAAGGTATATGTGTTTTCCGAACCAGCAAACATGTTGAGAAGATAAAATATTGAAGATTAATGTAATAGGGCCAGGCACAGTGGATCACACCTGTAACCCCAGCACTTTAGAAGGTTCGGGTGAAAGGACTGCTTGAGCCCAGGCGTTCGAGACCAGCCTGGGCAAGATAGCAAGACCCTGGCTCTACAAAAATTTTAAAAATTAGCCAGGGCAGTTGTGCACACCTGTAGTCCCAGCTACTTGGGAGGCTGAGGCAGGAGGATCGCTTGAGCCCGGGAGTTGGAGATTACAACAAAAATTTAAAAAATAAGGGCAGTGGTGGACTCCTGTAGTCCCAATTACTTGGAAGGCTGAGGTGGGAGGATGGCGAGCCCAGGAGCTGGAGGTTTACGATGAGCTATGATGGCGCCACTTTCCTTCAGCCTGAACAGCCCTGTTTCTAAAACTAAAATTTATGTAATAGAATTAATTACTCCTTCTCAGGGAATAGTGTATCATTCAACGTCATCCAACACTTGGCTTCACAATTTGGGCAGATTGTAACCACCAATGTTCCAGTTTGGGATGGCACCTTTGCAGTCTTCGTGTACACTTTGCAGTGGGAACTCAGTGCCCTTGAGAAGTCTTTTTTTCTATTTTCAGGTTTGTGGGAGTTTGCCAGCCACGGGCCTGGAGACTCACGTTAAACAGCATTGCCTTTCCAACCGGTTGCCTTAATGGTTTAGCTCCCTGGTGCGTGAGGCTGCTGCCTGGCTGGCCACCCCGTGATCTGACTTTCTGTGCCTCAGTGGCGCTGAGGGTTCTAGTTAGGCCTCCCTAATTCCCTCTCCATGTTTTCTCAGTTTTCTTATTGATGCCTGAAATTTTTCTTAGGTAAAAACTTTTCCTCATATAATCAGAAACTTAAAATGAGTGCATCCTGGCAGAAGTAGCTTCTGGAGGCAAATTGGAAAGTGAACGGTAGATGACCGACATTGAGCCTAACAGAGCGGATTTGTGTGGAGCCAGGAAAGAGAACATACACCCTGGGAGTAGAGTCTGGCTGGGGGAGGAGGGTTTTGACAGTTGATGACAGACTTATCCTCGTGACAGTTTTGCTAAGAGCCAGGCCTGGTGATGGATCATCAGGCTGTAAGCAGGAAACTGAGAGTAAGAGTTATCTCCCCGAGAAGCTTCACTATGCCTGCAAGGACGTTTCCACCAGCCTCCCATAAATGAACATGAAAGAGATGAATTTGAGGTCATCTCCGAGAGGCAAGGGATACAGGTAGCGGTGGCCCAGGTGGCTGTAGCTTGGATTCTCCAGGGAGGCATTCATCTCTCAAATGTCCAATCCCTGGCACAGAAGAATAAAGCACCACAGGGTCATGTAGGGACATTTGGATAATCTTTTTTTCTGAGAAGTGACAGGTTTGTGGATAGAGGCAAGACCTTGGTTTTCATCTGATAGGCTGGGGAGCCTGCATTCTCCCTGTTTTCTTCCTTGGAACCCATTTCTGGCTCTTAACATTCTACCCTAGTCCTTAAGCTAGAAAGAATTTACTTATTTATTTTGAGACAGAGGCTGTCACCCAGGCTGGAGTGCAGTGGGGTGATAATGACTTGCTGCAACCTCCGCCTGTGGGTTGAAGCCATTCTCCTGCCTCAGGCTCCTGAGAAGCTGGGATTACAGGTGCCCACCACACCCAGATTTTATATTTTTAGTAGAAACAGGGTTTCACCATGTTGGCCAGGCTGGTCTCAAACTCCTGACCTCAGGTGATCCTCCTGCCTCGGCCTCTCAAAGTGCTGGGATTACAGGCGTGAGCCACGGTGCCTGGCCGATAATAATTAAAAACTAAAAATAACCCCCCAGAAAAACTTACTAATGCATTGTCAGGCATTGAAGGGAATTGCAGCAAATTACTCATTTTGTTTTAGGACAGGGAAGATGCTGTAGATGTTTGGTCTGCTTAAAACTCCATAGCAGTTTTTCCCCAGCAGTCCAGTGAGAAGAGTTCTGGTCTAGCTTTCACCATCTGCTACTGGTTGGTCTGAGGGGGATAGAACATGGCAGAATGGCTGGGAGGAAGGATACCTGTGTTTTAGTCCAAGCTCTGTCACTGATTACTTTTTTTTTTTTTAACCTTTGCTTGTACGCTGGTTTCCTGGGGCTGCTATAACAACTGAGACCACATACTTGGTGGCTTAAGTCACAGGAACTGATTATCTTACAGTTCTGGAAGGTAGCAGTCCCAGACCAAGATGTCGGCAGGCTTGATTCCTTCTGAGGGTGGGAGGGAGAATCCGTTTCTTGCCCTCCTCCCAGCTTCTGCTGGTTTGCTGACAGTTCTCCCCAGTCCCTGCCTCCATCCTCACATCAGGTTCTCCCTCTATGTATACCTGTGTCCAAATTTCTCCTTTTTAAAAAACTATTTATTTTTGAGACAGAGTTTTGGCCTTGTTGCCCAGACTGGAGTGCAATGGCGAGATCTCGGCTCACCACAACCTCCGCCTCTTGGATTCAAGTGATTCTCCTGCCTCATCTCCCAAGTAGCTGGGATTACAGGCATGCGCCACCACGCCCAGCTAATTTTGTATTTTTGGTAGAGACAGAGTTTCTCCATGTTGGTCAGGTTGGTCTTGAACTCCTGACCTCAGGTGATTTGCCTGCCTCAGCCTCCCAAAGTGCTGGGATTATGGGTGTGAGCCACTGTGCCCAGCAATTTCTTCTTTTCATAAGAACATGTAATATTGGACTAGGGCTCATGCTCTTGACCTCACCTTACTTAACTGATTGTCTGCAATGACCCTATTTTTAAAATGTCACATTTACAGGTACTAGAAGTTAGGACTTGAACATTTTTTGGAGGGAAGACATGATTCAACCCTTAACAGCCTTGGTAAATTTTGCTTTGGAAAATTAAAGGGTTTGACTGGCATTCTGAGTCATGGATGCATTAGAATCGCCTAGGGAAACACTCCAAATAAACACATTGTCTCCAACACAAAGGTGGTGATTCATGAAGTTTGGGGCAGCTGGAGTGTGGAAGCCCAGACTCTGGAATGTTTCTAAATTTAGGTGTCAATATAGCTAGTAGTGAATATAATGATAAAAAGGGATCTGAGCTTTATTTCTGTAATAAGATATCAAAACAGTATTTAATGCTTCAAGGAAAGCAAGTTCTGCCTGAAAAACAATTGACAATATCAGAATCAAAATATGCTTCCTGGCCAGGCATGGTGGCTTATGCCTGTAATCCCAGCACTTTGGGAAGCCAAGGCAGGCGGATCACCTGAGGTCGGGAGTTCGAGACCAGCCTGACAAACATAGAGAGACCCCCCATCTCTACTAAAATACAAAAATTAGCCTGGCAGTGCATGCTTGTAATACCAGCTGCTCAGGAGCCTGAGGCAAGGGAATCCTTTGAACCCAAGAGGCGGAGATTGTGGTGGGCTGATATTGCACCATTCCTCTGCCCTACTGTATATGTAAAAATGCAGATTCACTGAGCCAGAACAAACTGTGTATTGATCAAGGATTCAGAAGAATGCAACCTTTTGTCTCTTATCTACTTGTGACCTGGAAGCACCCCCACTTCCTGCTTCTGATTGTTCTGCCTTACTGGACCAAACGACTGTCCATGTTACATATGTTGAGTAGTGTCTCATGTCTCCCTATAAAATATAAAAGCAAGCTCCACCCTGACCACCTTGGGCACCTGTTATCAGGACCTCCTGCCTCCTGATGCTGTGTCGTGGGCATGTCCTTAACCTTGGCAAAATAAGCTTTCTAAATGGACCGACACCTGCCTCAGATATTTTGGGATCACAATCCACAGTCACCATGGTGTGACAGTTGACTACAGCATTCAGTACAGAGACGTGCCATACATGTTTGTAGCCTGGGAGCAATAGGCTATACCATATAACCTAGGTGTGCAGTGGGCTACACCGTCTAGGTTTTATAAGGACACTCTGGTGTTCAGAGAAAGATGAAATGACTAAGGACAAATTTCTCAAAGTATGCACATCATTAGGAGATGCTTGAGTGTATTTTGAATGGTTAAAGCCTGGGAGAAAAAAAAGGAAACTTAACTCCTGTTATGGTTTAATAATAACAAAGCTTAATAGGGTTATATTTGATCTAAGATGCCAATGATTAAAAGACATTATTTTATGCACCATCACAAATAGGTTGCCAATTAAATTGACTTTCTGAATAACAACAAAAAGGTGAATTTACTTCTATTAATGCCAATACAGTAAAATGAAAATGAATTAATGGTTTTGACATGTTAAAACAAAAAAAGAGGAGGCCGCTAGCCTGAGGTCTTCCCTAAGCAAACAGAAACCCAACTTGGAGGCACTTAAACTGTCAAATTAACAAACCAAACACAGTCAAGGACAAAAAGCCTAGCTGCCAGTTGGCTGTATGGTGAGTGACACCGAGGGAACCATCCCATAATACAAAGTCACCAAGGAGAAACCTCACTTAGCCCCAAGCCCTGTTTTCCATTCTGGTGCTTCAGCCATGATTCATGAATCATTGCTTTGCTCAAATAACTGCTTTAATTTATTTGGCCTAAAATACCCCTAATCCCTACCCTAACCCCTACCCTAACCCTAACCATACATTTGCATTGATGGCAGTGTTATTAAAAGGACTGTATTGGCAGGGTCGTGTGGGTAGGCGGATTTTATATTAACATTTTTATACTGAAGCTTTACGTTAGCATCACAGGCATTTTCTACATGAGCACTGGGGGTGTTGTATTCATATTTCGGATGTCATATATGCCTTATGAATGCTCTATTTGTGTTTTGAGGCGCGGTGTGGACCTCGCCCTGTGGCCACCTGGCCTTAGGTGGGGATAACCTCAGTGTGCAGGATTCAGAGGCTTTTGGTTTTCCACACAGACGTTCTTTATTTTTCTTTGTAAATATATATTTTATCGCATTTTAAGTTTTGGGGAACATGTGAAGAACATGCAAGGTTGTTGCATACGTACATACGTGGCAATGTGGTTTGCTGCCTTCCTCACCATGACCTATATCTGGCATTTCTCCCCATGTTCTCCCTCCCCAACTCCCCACTCCCCCTGTACTTCCCCTAGTTCCCCACCATAGACCTCAGTGTGTGATGCCCCCTCCCTGTGTCCATGTGTTCTCATTGTTCAACACCTGCCTATAAGTGAGAATATGTGGTGTTTGATTTTCTGTTCTTGTGTCAGTTTACTGAGAACGATGGTTTCCAGATTCATCCATGTCCCTACAAAGGACACGAACTCATCGTTTTTGGTGGCTGCATAGTATTCCATAGTGTATATGTGCCACATTTTCCCTGTTCATTCTATCATCGATGGGCATTTGGGTTGGTTCCAAGTCTTTACTATTGTTAACAGTGCTGCAATGAACTTTTGTGTGCATGTGTCCTTATAATAGAATGATTTGTAATCCTTTGGATATATACCCAGTAATGGGATTGCTGGGTCATATGGAATTTCTATTTCTAGATCCTTGAGGAAGCGCCACACTGTCTTCCACAATGGTTGAACTAATTTACACTCCCACCAACAGTGTAAAAGTGTTCCTATTTCTCCATATCCTCTCAAGCATCTGTTGTCGCCAGATTTTTTAATGATTGCCATTCTAACTGGTGTGAGATGTTATCTCAATGTAGTTTTGATTTGCATTTCTCCAATGACCAGGGATGAGCATCTTTTCATATGTTTGGTCTCATAAATGTCATCTTTTGTAAAGTGTCTGTTCATACCTTTGCCCACTTTTGAATGGGTTTGTTTTTTTCTTGTAAATCTGTTTTAGTTCTTTGTAGATTCTGGATATTAGCCCTTTGTCAGATGGGTAGATTGCAAAATTTTTTTCCCATTCTGTTGGTTGCTGATTCATTCTAATGACTGTTTCTTTTGCTGTGCAGAAGCTGTGGAGTTTGATTAGGTCCCATTTGTTTATTTTGGCTTTTGTTGCCAATACTTTCGGTATTTTAGTCATGAAGTCCTTGCTTATGCCTATGTCATGAATGGTTTTACCTATGTTTTCTTCTAGGGTCTTTATAGTGTTAGCTCTTATGTTGAAGTCTTTAATCCATCTGGAGTTAACTTTAGTGTAAGGTGTCAGGAAGGGGTCCAGTTTCTGCTTTCTGTACATGGCTAGCCAGTTTTCCCAACACCATTAATTAAACAGGGAATTCTTTCCCCATTGCTTGTTTTTGTCAGGTTTGTCAAAGATCAGATGGTTGTAGATGTGTGGCGTTGCCTCCAAGGCCTCTGTTCTGTTCCATTGGTCTATCTCTCTCTTTTGGTACTAGTATCATGCTGTGTTGATTACTGTAGCCTTGTAGTATAGTTTGGAGTCAAGTAGTGTGATACCTCCAGCTTTGTTCTTTTTGCTCAGAATTGACTTGGCTATGTGGACTCTCTTTTGGTTCCATATGAAGTTTAAGGTGGTAATTTCCAGTTCTATGAAGAAGGTCGTTGGTAGCCTGATGGGGATAGCGCTGAATCTGTAAATTACTTTGGGCAGTATGGCCATTTTCAAGATATTGATTCTTCCTAACCATGAACATGGAATGTTTCTCCACCTGTTAGTGTCTTCTCTTATTTCCTTGATTAGTGGTTTGTAGTTCTCCTTGAAGAGGTCCTTTACATTCCTTGTTAGTTGTATTCCTAGGTATTTTATTCTCTTTGTAGCAATTGTGAATGGCAGTTTGTTCTTGATTTGGCTCTCATTAAGTCTGTTATTGGTGTATAGGAATGCTTATGATTTTTGCACATTGATTTTGTATCCTGAGACTTTGCTGAAGTTGCTTATCAGTTTCAGGAGATTTTGGGCTGAGACAGTGGGGTTTTCTAAATATACAATCATGTTGTCTGCAAATAGAAAATTTGACTTCCTCCTTTTCTAATTGTATACCCTTTATTTCTTTTTCTTGCCTGATAGCTCTGACTAGAACTTCCAATACAATATCGAATAGGAGTGGTGAGAGAGGGCATCCTTGTCTAGTGCCAGATTTCAAAGGGAATGCTTCCAGTTTTTGCCCATTCAACATGATATTGGCTGTGGGTTTGTCATAAATAGCTTTTATTATTTGGAGATATGTTCCATCAATACCTAGTTTATTGAGGGTTTTTAGCATAAAGCGCTGTTGAATTTTGTCAAAGGCCTTCTCTGCATCAATTGAGAGAATCGTGGTTTTTGTCTTTGGTTCTGTTTATGTGGTGAATTACGTTTATAGACTTGCATTTGTTGAGCCAGCCTTGCATCCCTGGGATGAATCCTACTTGATCATGGTGGATAAGCTTTTTGATGTGCTGTTGCAATTGGTTTGCCACTTTTTTATTGAAGATTTTTGCATCAAAGTTCATCATGGATATTGGCCTGAAGTTTTCTTTTCTTGTTGAGTCTCTGTCGGGTTTTGGTATCAGAATGATGTTGGTCTCATAAAATGGTTTGGGAAGGATTCCTTCTTTTTGGATTGTTCAGAATAGTTTCAGAAGAAGTGGTACCAGCTCCTCTGTATGTCTAGTAGAACTTGGCTGTGAACCCAACTGGACCTGGGCTTTTTTTGGTTAGTAGGCTATTAATTGCTGCCTTAACTTCAGCCCTTGTTATTGGTCTATTCAGGGTTTCGGCCTCTTCCTGGGGCTTGGGAGGGTGTAAGTGTCCAGGAATGTATCCATTTCTTCCAGGTTTACTAGTTTATGTGCATAGAGTTGTTTGTAATGATCTCTGATGGTGGTTTGTATTTCTGTGGAATCTGTGGTGATATCCCCTTTAGCATTTTTTATTGCATCTATTTGATTATTCTTTGTTTTCTTTTTTATTAATCTGGCTAGTGGTCTATTCTGTTTATTTTTTCAAAAAACCAGCTCCTGGATTTATTGATTTTTTTTTTTTTTTTTGAAGGGTTTTTTTGTGTCTCTATCTCCTTCAGTTCTTCTCTGATCTTAGTTATTTCTTGTCTTCTGCTAGCTTTTGAGTTTTTTTGATCGTGTTCCTCTAGCTCTTTCCATTTTGATGCTAGGCTGTCGATTTTAGATCTTTCCTTACTTCTCATGTGGGCGTTTATTGCTGTATATTTTCCTCTAGACACTGCTTTAAATGTGTCCCAGAGATTCTGGTATGTTGTGTCTTTGTTCTTGTTGGTTTCAAAGAACATCTTTATATCTGCCTTCATTTCATTATTCAGTCAACATTCAAGAGCCAGTTCAGTTTCCATGAAGCTGTGCGGTTGTTAGTTTCTGAATTCTGAGTTCTAACTTGATTGCATTGTGGTCTGAGAGACTGTTTGTTATGATTTCCCTTCCTTTGCATTTGCTGAGGAGTGATTTACTTCCAATTATGTGGCCAGTTTTAGAGTAGGTGTGATGTGGTGCTGAAAGGAATGTATATTCTGTGGATTTGGGGTGGAGAGTTCTGTAAATGTCTATTAGGTTTGCTTGGTCCAGATCTGAGCAAGTCCTGGATATTCTTGTTAATTATCTGTCTCGTTAATCTGTCTGATATTGATAACGGAATGTTAAAGTCTCTCACTATTATTGTGTGGGAGTCTAAGTCTCTTTGTAGGTCATTAAGAACTTGCTTTATGTATCTGGGTGCTCCTGTATTGAGTGCATATATATTTAGGATCGTTAGCTCTTCTTGTTGCACTGATCCTTTTACCATTATGTAATCTGTTTCTTTTTCTCTTTTGATCTTTGTTGGTTTAAAGTCTATTTTATCAGAGACTAGGATTGCAACTCCTGCTTTTTTTTTTTTTTTTTTCCTCTCCATTTGCTTGGTAAATCTTCCTCCATCCCTTTATTTTGATGCTTTGTGTATCCTTGCACGTGAGGTGGGTTTCCTGGATACTGCACACCGATGAGTTTTGGCTTTTTATCCAATTTGGCAGTCTGTGTCTTTTGATTGGGGCGTTTAGCCCATGTACATTTAGGGTTAATATTGTATGAATTTGATCATGCCGTTTGGATTCTAGCTGGTTGTTTTGCCTGTTATTTGATGCAGTTTCTTCATTGTGTCGATGCTCTTTACAATTTGGTATGTTTTTGGAGTGGCTGGTACTGATTGTTCCTTTCTATGTTTAGTGCTTCTTTCAGGAGCTCTTGTAAAGCTGGTCTGGTGGTAATGAAATCTCTGAGTAATTGCTTGTTTGTAAAGGATTTTATTTCTCCTTTGCTTATGAAACTTAGTTTGGCTGGATATGAAATTCTAGGTTGATAGTACTTTTCTTTAAGGATGTTGAATGTTGGCCCCCACCCTCTCCTGGCTTGTAAGGTTTCTTCAGAGAGATTCACTGTGAGTGTGATGGACTTCCCTTTGTGGGTAACCCAACTTTTCTCTCTGGCTGCCCTTAGCATTTTCTCCTTCATTTCAACCCTGGTGAATCTGATGATTATGTGCCTTGGGGTTGTTCTTCTTGAGGAATATCTTTGTGGTGGTCTCTGTATTTCCTGGACTTGAATGTTGGCCTGCCTTGCTAGGTTGGGGAAATTTTTCTGGATAATATCCTGAAGAGTATTTTCCAGCTTGGATTCATTGTCTTCATCACATTCAGGTACACCTGTCAAAAGTAGATTTGGTCTTTTCACATAATCCCATATTTCTTGGAGGCTTTGTCCGTTTCTTTTTACTCTTTTTTTCTCTAATCTTGCCTTCTCATTTTCTTTGATTTGATCTTCGACCTCTGATATCCTTTCTTCTGCTTGGTCAATTCAGCTATTGAAACTTGTGTATGCTTTGCGAAGTTCTCATGTTGTGTTTTTCAGCTCCATCAATTCATTTATATTCCTCTCTAGGCTGTTTATTCTCATTAGCATTTCATCAAACCTTTTTTCAAGGTTCTTAGTTTCTTTGCATTGGGTTAGAACATGTTCTTATAGTTCAGAGAAGTTTATTACCCACCTTCTGAAACCTGTTTGTCAATTAATCAGTGTCATTCTCCATCCAGCCTTGTTTCCTTGCTGGTGAGGAGTTGTGATCCCTTGGAGGAGGAGAGGCATTCTAGTTTTTGGTGTTTTCATCCTCCTTGTGCTGGTTTCTTCCCATCTTTGTGGATTTATTTACCTGTGGTCTTTATAGTTGGTGACTTTCAGATGGGGTCTCTGAGTGGACATCCAGTTTGTTGATGATGAAGTTATTTCTTTCTGTTTCTTAGTTTGCCTAAGAAACAGTCAGGCCCCTCTGCTGTAGGACTGCTGGAGGTCCACTCCAGGCCCTACTTGCCTGGGGATCACTTACAGCAGCTGCAGATCAGTAAGGGCTGCTGCCAGTTTCTTCTTCTGCTGACTTTGTCCCAGAAGGATACCCACCAGATGTCAGTCTGAGGTCTCCTTTATGAGGTGACTCTTTGGATATACGGGCATCAGGGAGCTGCTTGATGAGACAGTCTGTCCTTTATAGGAGCTCAGGTGCTGAGCTGTGAGCTCCATTCTGTTCAGTGCTGCTAGGCAGGTATGTTTAGGTCTGCTGCAGCAGAACTCATAACCGCCCTTTTTTTTTCCAAGGTGCTGTGTCATGGGAAGGTAGGGCTTTATTTATAAGTTTCTGTCATGCTGCTGCCTTTTTTCAGGGCTGCCCTGCCCAGCGAGGAGGCAGCCTAGTCACACTCTGCCAGTAGAGGTGTTGCTGAGCTGCTGTGGGCTCCACCCAGCCTCCATGTGAACTTCCCTGCAGTCCTGTTTATAGAGGTGTAGTTAGAACTGCCTCGGCAATGGCAGCCCTCCTCTGTAATGGTGGACTCACCAGTGGTGGGCCACCTTGGTAATAGCGGATGCCTCTCCCCCACAGAGCTGGACCATCCCAGGTTCAGCTGTGCTTGCTGTGAAACTCTCAATCCAGAGCATTTCAGATTGCTGGATTTTGTGTGGGTGGGAATGGCCAAGCCTGATCACCTGGCTTCTTGTCTCAGACCCTTTTTTTTCCCTTAGTTGAATGGGCGACTCTGTCTCCCAGCCATTCCAGTCGCCAGTTGAAAGGTACCCGGATTTGTGTGAGGTTTTGTGCAGAGACCCGCTGCGCCAGCTGAAACAGCCATGGTGGAGGCTCGCACTTTTCTGCTAGAGACTCTCCTGGCCTGGCTTCGTTTCAGTACCCTTTTTATCAGTTGAACAGGTGACTCTGTCTCCCAGATGTTCTAGTCGCCTGTTGAAAAGGCGCCTGGGATCTATGTGATTTCCAGTGCAGCGACCCACTGTGCCGGCTGAAACCGCAGCTCTGGAGATCTGTGGTGCTTTTTTGCCTGGGAATCTCCTGGCCTGGCTCCCTGTTTCAGTCCCCTTTTTTTCAGTTGAATGGGCGAGATTGTCTCCCAGGCGTTCGTGTCACCAGCTGAAATGGCGCCTGGACCCATGAGAGTTTTTTTGTGCGGACAACTGCCAAAACAGCCGCGCTGGACACCAGTGGCACTCCTCTGCTTGGGTTTGTGCTGTGGTACCCGTGCTGCGGGGCCCTCTTGCTCCTGGTGCAGTGGCGGCACACCCCCTGCTGTCCACTCGGGGCACTGCAAGGCCCTCTTGCTCACAGTGCCATGGCAGCATGCCCTGTGCTGGGAACCAGACTGCAGGGTCCTCTTGCTCATGGTGTGGTGCCCATGTGCCACTTTCTGGCAGCTAGGGACACTGCAGGGCCCTCCTGCTAACAGTGTGGTGGCAGCACACATCCTTTTGGCAGCTTGGGACACTTGCAGAGCCCTCCTGCTCACAGGGTAGTGGCGGCACGCCCCCTGCTGGCAGCTGGGACACTGCAGGGCCTTCTTGCTCCCGGTTTGACAGCTGGCGCCCCCTACTGGCCTCCTTCTGCACCACTTAAAGTTAGAGCACCAGTATTCAGCACCCACAGTTCTGGAAATACAAACTGAAACGGAGCTATTACTGGAGTGAGCAGATGTCCCAGCTCTTGTCTAACTTGGAATAAAGATTTTCACCAAGAGGCAGTACAAGATGGCAGATACTTCCCTGAAAATAAATATAGTGTAAAGAGCTTATTGTAGAAAAAATAGGTAGGTGCTAAGGGAGGAGCGGGCTGATCACGCAGGAAAACAGCCCAAGATTCCTATGCAGGGAATTTTATTTTGGACTTCTGCACATTCCTGCCTCTGTCTCAAGTCTCTGCCCCTGTTTTCTTTGTCTGCTTTCTGCCTTAGGTACCCAGCATGCCCCTTTCAGGCTCGTGGAACCTCCTCACTGCTGGATAAGGCACATGGGCAGGGATTGATCCAAAGCTACTGTTGGGGCTGGCTCCTTCCCACCCCACAGGAAGACCACAGCAGTCACGTCTGTACCTCCTGTGCCTGCCTATCTCTTTTGAATGTCCTTCTCTGCCCTAATCTGTACTTATGGTGCCAGGTTGCTCTTAAGAATGCCCCCTTTGTCCTTATCAGCATGTAGCTAGCAATATTCTGACATTTTAACTGCAGAGTGAATGATGATTGGGGCATCTTAAGAGGAGTTCTAGGGTGTTTCTTTCTGCATAGGTACCTCTTCTTCCTCCTACCCAAGACTGACAAGTTCCCAGCCACTCCAGCATTAGAGATGCTACTAATATGTAAATTTTTGGTGTTCCCTCCAGGTATGCCTTCCCAGACTTTACCTTTCCCAGGAGCTTTCCTCCTGTCCATGTCTAGCTATCTACCTACTCTAACAGAGCCCACTATCCCATGTCTTTCCCAAAAGTAGTGAAGGAATGATTAATTGGAAACCATAGGAAACGAAATGAATGGAACCACTTCTAAGAGAATTCTGATGTGCATGGGTGTGCTGGGCCAGCCTCTGAAGCCCTTTCTGTTTGTGGACCCTTGCTCTTGCTGGTAGCACTGCAGCTAGGCATGAGCTTCTCATGAGCCTGACGACTGATGGGTGAGCTTCCAGGGCTTGGATCCACATTCAAAGATCTGGGCTGGGTCCACCAAACACTGCAAAAGGCTGGGGCCCAGAACATAGTATTATTCTTACCTTTTAGCCGTGCATTCGTTTATCCCATGCTTTTTGAGCCCCACTAGGACTACAAAGTTGGAAGACATTGTCCCTGTACTCAGACAGGTGAGCCAGATAATGAGCAAACTATGGAATAGATTATATAATGAAATACAACACAAAAGAATTGCTTGGCTGGGCACAGTGGCTAACATCTGTAATCCCAGCACTTTGGGAGGCTAAGGCGGAAAGATCACCTGAGGTCAAGAGTTTGAGACCAGCCTGACCAACACGGAGAAACCCCGTGTCCACTAAAAATATAAAAATTAGCCAGGCATGGTGGCCCATGCCTGTAATCCTAGCTACTCGGGAGGCTGAGGCAGGAGAATCACTTGAACGTGGGAGGCAGAGGTTGCAGTGAGCCGAGATCACGCCATTGTATTCCAGCCTGGGCAACAAGAGCAAAACTGCATCTAAAAAAATAGAATTGCATTACTCAGTGCTGTCTGTAGATCTAGGAAAAGAGACCCCTGTCCCAGGTCCCACGTCTGTCCCCTAATTGCATCCCTCCTCACTGGGCAGGCCTGTGGGCTATGCTGTTCCTTAGGCCATGCTCCAGGTACTCAGGATCTTGGATATCCTTCCCCAAGTGACTCTGAGCTGATTCTATGGCCTGCATGGGCCTCTTGCGCTGAGGTGTTCCAAGGGCCACCCATGCTACTGGCGTGCTCCCCTCCAACCCAGAGAGTGGGCAAGCGGCAGTGTTAGTGGGCAGGTAGGTGGTATGCACAGAGCTTCATTTGCAGACTGAAGGTGGGGGGCTGTTTCTCTTGCACACATAAGGATTGGGGCGAGAAGGGAAGAGGGGTGGACTGGGCCAGGGCCAGCTCCCCGCTGCCATGTTCTGTGCTGCCTTTCTGGTTGTGAATGAAGTTGTTTTCTTAGGGTAGGAGGTTAGAACCTATTTTATGTAGCCATTTGGTTGTGAATGAAATTTTTATAGTTTTTTAGGACAGGAGGTTAGAACCTATTTTGTAAGTAGCCATTTGTTTGTTGGACTGATCATATTGAATTATTTAGGAAGGTGGTAGATGGGCCTCTATTATTTATTTATTTATTTATTTTGAGACAAGATCTCGTGCTGTCACTCAGGCTGGCATGCAATGGCATGATGGTGGCTCACTGCAGCCTCAACCTCCCAGGCTCAATCAGTCCTCCCACTTCAGTTTCCTGAGTAGCTGGTATCACAGGCCCACGCCACCCAAGCCTTGCTAGTTTTTTATATTTTGCATAGAGACGGGGTTTCCATGTTGCCCAGGCTGGTCTTGAACACTTGAGCTCAAGTGATCTGCCTGCCTCGGCCTCCCAAAGCACTGGGATTACAGGTGTAAGCCACCACACTGGCGCACATGCACCTTTGAACCCCTGACGTGGGTGGCAGGACTGGCTTTAATGAAGGCCTGTTAGAGAGCAGCAGAGATGTGTGTGTGGGGTTTGGGGTGAGGTTTTTGTTAGTTTATGTTCCCTTTTGGGTCAGGCTTAGGGAATCAAATCTATATTTGGCGTATTGGCCGGCTGTGCCAGGCTAAGTGCCAAGTGTTCCTGCGAGGCTGAAATATTTAAAACGTTTATCTCTGGTAGTGAACAACTGGTCTGGGTTGTTTATGTGTGTGTGTGTGTCTGGGTAGATAAAGTTGGGGAAGACCATTTTATTTCTCATTCTTAGAATTAACGATGGCAAAGAGCTACCTCATAAAAAGGACTGGAAATGAGGAGACAAGTTCCCCGTTAAGGCTGCCCTTTTCCATGAAGAGCTCTGTGTTTTGCGTCCTGCTGATAGGTTTTGGAGTGCCAAGAAAAACCCATTGTGATCTCAGCCGGGTGCAGTGTGACTGCTAGCCCCATGCCCGTTGGAGGATAGAAGAGTAATTTGAGACCAAGGAATTCTGATTGTTTCAGGCCTGCGAAGCCAAATGATAGCGGGCCATTAGCCGCATGCAGGGTTGCAATGGGTAGAGCCCTTGAGTTCTCTTTCAGAGTGTTGCCATCACATGCTCCACTGAAGTAGAACCTGGAGTCGTCAGGAAGGGGGTGGAGAGTGGGTAGGTTCGTGCCCTTACTGCATCTCATTCTCCCTCACTGGTGGCTGTGCGAGGCCTGTGCAGTACGTTTCTGACATTGCCCACCCAGGACGCTTTCTGGACTTGGAACCCTGTGTTGAGAAGTGAGAGAAATTAAAAGGCTAAAGGGCCTGAGCCGTCCATGGTGTTTTCTGACTTCATGCTGATTGCAAAGTGAACGTTGTCTTAAATGAAAAAAAAAAAAAAAGAGAAATATCTCGTTAAACAGTGGCAGAAAATGACTCTTTCTGCCTGGGCGCAGTAGCTCACGCCTGTAATCCCAGCACTTGGGGAGGCCGAGGCAGGTGGATCACAAGGTCAAAAGTTCAAGACCTGCCTGACCAAGATGGTGAAACCCTGTCTCTACTAAAAATACAAAAATTAGCCAGGCATGATGGCAGGCACCTGTAATCCCAGCTACTCAGGAGCCTGAGGCAGGAGAATCGCTTGAACCCAGGCAGCAGAGGTAGCAGTGAGCCGAGATCACGCACTGCACTCCAGCCTGGGTGACAGAGTGAGATTCCGTCTCAGAGAGAAAAGGAAAGAAAATGACTCTTGCTGGTGTAATTCATGAAGCCAGGGTTATTGTAGGTCTAAGTTACTTCAGAAGCATTAGATTCACACCTGTGCTCCTCTGGCTGGTTCCCCTTGGGGAAGCACCCACTTTTAATGTGGTCTGCGTCCATCAGAGTCCAGCTAGAGAAGCAAACAGTGCTGACTGTTGAAAACATGGAATTGAATTCAGGGCATCCTCACACAACTGAGGATATTGAGGTACCCCAGAGATCAGCAACAGCAAGAAGCCACCCCCACCCTAGGGTGAGGGTCAGAGGGAGGAGGTGGGGTTCTGGAGCCAGGAAGGGACTGGGCTCCTTAGGGAAAGCTGGAACAAGGAACATGCGGGCCCCTCTGGTTAGAGGATCAAGGCCTGGGGGCAGCAGAGCTGCTCTGGAGAAGCTGCCTAACGCAGAGGGGTTCTGAGAGAGCTATGCTGGCATCTCCCTGCCTCTCCCTGCCATTCCTCCAGTTTCCCACCCAGAGTCCTCCATTGGCCAATCCCAGCCAGAACTTGAGAAATGGAGCCTGTAGGAGGTAGCCTTCCTGGGATAAGAGCAGGCTGAGGATGGTGGGTGGGCAGACAGGCTGGCACCTGCCCTGGGTCAGAGAAGTAATTTGGACTCTGCTAGCCCTTGGTGAGGGCCTGGCTCTGTCTATCACGCAGCTTCTGCCAAGCCCACCCTTGTATCTGTGCTGCTGTTCTGGATTGCCGATAGCAAGGTTAGTCCTATGTGCTCTAATCTTGAAGTTACAGGAGAACTGGGGGCCCCCCAACCCTCCAGCTCCTTGCAAATCAAAGGAACAAGTGTTGATACATGTGAACGGTTGCAGTGTACTTTTCACCAGCTTTTTGAAAGATCTCATAATTGAAGCAGCTGTGGAGGGTAAAAGGCCAGGGGATAATGGTGTGGTGCTCACTGCAGGGGGAATTCAGAGGATGGCTCTAGGTGAAAGGTAAGAAGTGGGGACTGCTCAGGAGGAGGACGATGGTTGGCAGGGCAGAGTGGGGCAGATGCTCCCAGGAGGGGAGTGGTTTCTCCAGGCTTTGGAGGTAGGGACAAGATAATGTATATGTGGGTCTTCTGGGATGCGGATAGAGGACAGCTGTGGGATTGGAGAGGCTGGGAAAGGAGGAGAAGCTTCCGATTCTCGGGGTTGCCTTGATGGTAGAATTTCTAGTGCCTTCTGCTGGTGCTTGATCAAGGAGGGTGAGGAGCCCATTTCAGCTTTTGCACCTGGATCCAGTGGTTTCCTTGGGAGCTCCAGTGTCTTTGGAATACCTGTCTTTGACCCCTAAGAGTGTCCAGGGACCTTTGTATTGTTCCTGCTCACTCCAAACTCCAGAAATTCTGTATATTTCACATAAGAGCAAAGCACTCATTTATTTCCCATTCTTTTTGCCAACAGGTGGATCTTGAACGCACCTTCACGTTTCGAAATTCAAAGCAGACCTACTCAGGGATTCCCATCATCGTGGCCAACATGGACACTGTGGGCACGTTTGAGATGGCAGCTGTGATGTCACAGGTGAGGCGGTAGGCTTTGATTTTTTCCCTTTGCTGCTCTCAACATGGACAGGTTATCAGGAACACACCTTGGCTTTATTCAGACGCAGGGAAGAGTAGAAATGTGAGACGCTTTGGGTCATGCTCTGTCTCCCCGTCAGAAAGTGGACGATGTCTGGGCATTGTGTTCAGTGAGATCGTCTAGATCTGAATTCATGGCTTCTCTGAAAGAGACAGTGATGGTTTTGCAAATTAGAGATACAAAGAGAAGCTAGACAACATGAAGAATGCCATATTGCAGAAAAGTGACAGTCCCTTTCAAATGAAGGCAGAGCTGTTTTGTATGCAGTCTGTGCTGCAGCATTTACTGTATAATTATGCCGAATACATGTATCGGGTGCTTATGTGCGGAACACTGCACATAATGTGTCTCTTAATTATTATTATTTTTTATTAAGACAGAATCTTGCTAGACGTTTCACCCAGGCTAGAATGCAGTGGCGTGATCTTGGCTCACTGCAATGTCCGCTCTCTAGTTCAAATGATTCTCCTCCCTCAGCCTCCCAAGTAGGTAGGACTACAGGTGTTTCCCACCATGCCTGACTAATTTTTGTATTTTTAGTAGAGATGGGATTTCACCATGTTGGCCAGGCTGGCCTCGAACTCATGATCTCGGGTGAACTGCCTGCCTTGACCTTCCAAAGTGCTGGGATTACAGGCTTGAGCTATTGTGCCTGGCCTGTATCTCTCTCTCTCTCTTTTTTTTTTTTTTTGGCCCGTATGTCTTAATTCTTCACAACTCAACAAGATAGGTTCCTTTTACAGATGAGGAAACTGAGGCAGAGAGCGGAGGGGTAGGTAACTCGCCTTAGGCCTTTAGCCAGATATATACAGAGAGAGAATCAGGATTCCAACCCAAACTGACTCTAGAATTTAAGGAATTTACCTCTTAACTTAAAGGGACAGATCATAGTACAAGCTCAAGGTCTGTTTTAGCCAACTACACCGGCCTGATTTTCTATAAAGAGGGTAGCTAGTATCCTGACTTTGGCTGGGCACAGTGGCTCACACCTGTAATCCCAGGATTTGGAGAGGTGGAGGCAGGTGGATTGCTTGAACTCAGGAGTTCAAGACCAGGCTGGGCAACATGGTGAAGCTTCATCTCTACAAAAAAATACACAAATTGCCCAGATGTGGTGGTGTGAGCCTGTGGTCCTAGCTACTCGGGAGGCTGAGCTGGGAGGATCACTTGAGCTGGGAGGCGAAGGTTGCAGTGAGCCAAGATCACACCACTGCATTCCAGCCTGGGTGACAGAGCAAGACCCTGTCTCAAAAAAACCAAAAATTCATTGTGTAGAAGTATTGTTGGTTAAAATTAAATTAAAAAGAGTGTCCTTGCTTTGGGAAAAATAAAGGAAACCCCGTTGGTGGCAGGAGCTTTATGGGTGAGGTGCAGAGCGTCTTCTGCATCCTCGATGTGGAGTGTCTGCTGCGCTCAGGGGTTCTGTCTCTCCTGTGGATAATGCCTGCCAAGTGAAAAAATAAATCCAGTTAGTTTTGAGTGTTTCTCACTGTGGGCAGCAAGTCTAACCACAGGAGATGCTGAGATTCATTATTAGCCAGTGATTCGAAGGAAAAGATTCTCAGATAAATTATGAGCTCCAAAAATGGAGTAGAGGTTGTCCGCCCAACTCCATGATCACTGGGATCTTCTGCTAGACCTCAGCTCCTACTGAGCATTGGGCCAGAGGCTAATAAATTAATTGCTAAGGAACTGGTATTTTTTTCTCCTTGTGCTTTCCATGCTCTGCTCTGTCATCAGCCATTGCTACTAACGAATCATGTGTTAGTAAAAAAGCAAGGGGAACCAGGGAACAATCAAGTCTGATTAATTCAGGTAATAGATTATAATCCAGGAAAAATATAGAACTTGCTGTGCTCTTCCGATTTTCCTAGGGAGTCTCCCTGCTAACAGAATAGCGTAGACGGGTATAGCTAACCATGGGTGGCTACTGTGAATTTCCTGTTTCTAGGATCCACGGAGCTAGTGCAAGTTACTAAAGTCATAGAAATTTAGAATGAGAAGCTGTAGAAGGAACATAGGCAGCCCTGAGAAGTTAGGTGGGAGGCTTCCGTTCCATACAAGGTTGGGTGTTTGATCTCTGTAGTCAGATCCGAGTTTGACTTTGGCCTCCGCCTCTTCCTGGCTGTGCAGTTGTTAAATTTTGTGGCAGTTGTTAAATTTTGTAAGCTATTTTTGAGATGGAATTTTGCTCTGGTCGCCCAGTCTGGAGTGCAGTGGCACGATCTTGGCTCACTGCAAGCTCAGCCTCCTGGGTTCAAGTGATTCTCCTGCCTCAGGTGTGCACCATCCTGCCTGGCTAATTTTTTGTGTTTAATAGAGATGAGGTTTCACCGTGTTAGGCTGGTCTCGAACTCCTGACCTCAGGAGATCCACCCATCGTCCTAAAGTGCTAGGATTATAAGTGAGTGCCACCATCCCCAGCAAATTTTATAGGTTTGAATGTTTGTTTTTTTAAGTAGACATGGGGTCTTGCCATGTTGCTAGGCTGGTCTTGAGCTCCTGGGCTTAAGCAATTTTCCTGCCTTGGCCTTTTAAAGTGCTGGGATTACGGGCGTGATCCTGTATGTGCCTGGCTAATTTAAATATCTTCAGCTCCATTTCTGCCCACAAAGCTAATAATACTGTTCAGGCTAGGCGCAGTGGCTAACGCCTGTAATTCAAGCACTTTGGGAGCAAAGGCAGGCGGGTCACCTGAGGTCAGGAGTTCGAGAGCAGCCTGGCCAATGTGGTGTAACCCCATCTCTAATAAAAATGCAGAAATTAGCTGTGCATGGTGGCAGGTGCCTGTAATCCCAGTTACTTGGGAGGCTGAGGTAGGAGAATTACTTGAACCCAGGAGGTTGCAGTGAGCCAAGATCATGCCACTGCATTCCAGCCTGGACGACAGAGTAAGACTGTATCAAATAATGATAATAATACTGTTCAAAGTTGTTCCAAAAACTAAATGAAATGATAGGTAGGAAAGACTGACACAAATGCAGGAGCAGTATCATAGATTTAGGGTTGCACTTCATGTAATTCCCACCCCCAAGAATACCAACTGCCTGATGGATTTACCTTTTAGCGAAAGTGTTCAGGTTGTGAATACAAAAGAAAGCTTTCAGGTATCAGGTAAGGTTCTTCAGGGTTGGCTAAGAAGTTTGTGTTAGGATGGCCCTTCTCTTGGGCAGCGGACCTGCTGCATGGGTCTCTCTTAGGACCATCTCTACTGCTTTTGACCTAATGCAGGTGTGAGTGGGAGCCTGGGTGGGCTGGGCAGGGCTCTGAGAATTCTTTTATCCCTCTCCTACCTCCTGGCAGAGCCTCCCTAGTCCTGAATGCAGTATTGTCTAATCAGATTAGAATGGGAAACAGGGTTTTGTGATTTCAGTGGTTGTACCTTTGTCTGGTTTTGGCTGCTGGAGCGTATTCAAAGCAAATTAAGCATGAATGGCAGGAACACGGATGCCTTTGTCTGGTGGGATTACCACCTCCAGATGGAGGAGGGAGGGGAGCTCTCACTTGGATTCTCATCCTAACGGTGCTGTTTTGTTTCCTAGCACTCCCTGTTTACAGCAATTCATAAGCATTACTCCCTGGATGACTGGAAGCTCTTTGCTGCAAATCACCCAGAATGCCTGCAGGTACGACTACAGCCTGATGATCAGCTCCGCGTTGCAGGGGAACTACATCTTCAGAGCTGTCAAGAGGATTTCAGGCAGTAGCAGAGTTCGCTGTTTCTCCAGCCCTGTGCCATTGCCAGGGATTTGCTGAGGAAACTCATTTCCATATCGTGTTATTAAAATACTAGGATTTATCTGTAAGAAATGTCCATTTTCTCTTGAAAGAGGAACTGTTTATGTCCTGAGAGCTTGGGGAAGACCTGTGTTTCCTGCCAGGTACTTCAAGGTAGATGCAGTCTTTGGGCTGTAGAAAAAACTTCTGAGTATAACAGGGTGCTTTAGAGTTCAGCAAAGGACGTTTCCACTAGGATTTCTGTCATCAAAAAGACAGATGATTAGCCAGACACGCTGGCTCATGTCTGTAATCCCAGGACTTTGGAAGGCCAAGGTGGGAGAATTGCCTGAACCCAGGAGATCAAGGCTAGCCTGGTCAACACAGTGAGACCCCCATCTCTATTTTAAAAAAAGGAAGTAATTGTTGAGGATGTGGGGAAATTGGAACCCTTATGCACTGCGGGGAATGGGAAATGGTGTAGCTGCTTTGGAAAACAGTTGTCATTTCTTCAGAACTATAATCATAAGAGTTACCATGTGACCCAGCAATTCCACTTCTAGGTGTAGACCCAACAGAAATGAACACATGTCCACAGAAGAACTTACACATGAATGTTCACAGCAGCGTTATTCAGAATAGCTCAAAAGTAGACACAACCCAAATGTGTATTAGTGGGTGAAAGGACACGTCAAATAAGGGATATCCATGCAATGGGCTATTGTTCAGCCATAGAAGGAATGAAGGTCTGACATGGGCTACAGGATGGATGGACCCAGAGGACATTTCACTAAGTGAAAAGGCCAGACTTGGTCAGGCGTAGTGACTCACACCTGTAATCCGGGCACTTTGGGAAGCCGAGGTGGGCAGATAACCTGAGGTCAGGAGTTTGAGATGAGCCTGACCAACATGGAGAAAGCCCATCTCTACTGAAAATACAAAGTTAGCCAGGTGAGGTGGTGCAGGTCTGTAATCCCAGCTACTTGGGAGGCTGAGGCAGGAGAATCGCTTGAATCCTGGAGGTGGAGTTTGCAGTAGAGATTTCGCTCTAGCCTGGGCAACAAGAGCGAAACTCTGTCTCCAATAAGGAAAAGGCCAGATGCAAAGGCCAGACATCTACCATCTTATTTATAGGAAACATCCAGAATAGGCAAACCTAAGTCATAAAATAGATTAGTGGCCTGAGGGGCTAAGGAAGTGGGGGGAGGGAGTGTGGTTAAGGAGTACGAGTCTTTCTTTGGGAGGTTTATGAAAATGTTCTAAAATCGATCGTGTAGGTTACAGAACTCTAAATATACTAAAAATTATTGAACTGTGCATATTGAATGGCTGGGTTGTATGGTATGTCATTATACTTCAACAAAGCTGTTAAAAACCCAAGCATTTCAAAAACAACAAAAAGCCCTACCACAGCACGCCTGCGTTTCCTCCTTCCACATTCGGGGTTCTGAGCTGAAGCCACAGACAGGTCTCCCTGGGTTAGAGCCGCTCCCCGCTGATCAGTTGATTTATGATGGGAAAATGACTTCAGATCGTTCTGTTTTCAAGATCTCACTGGCTTTTGGCGGTGGTTGTTACTGTGCTTTAATTTACGTGTGGATTTTGATTAGTGATAAAGTGGTTTTGGAGATAGAATAATTCTGACTCAGTAGTAATTCTGACTCCGTTTTTGCCATTTTGTCTTCAAGTGAATTGTGCTGGTTTTCACTTTCTTCCGTTTTTCCCTATAGTAAATTTGGGAATAATGATTTTTTTTTTCTTTTGCTTAGACCTCCCTCCAACTTCTTTTATTTATTTACTTTTGAGGCAGAGTTTTGCTCTTGCTACCCAGACTGGAGTGCAATGGCGTGATCTCGGCTCACTGCAACCTCTGCCTCCTGGGTTCAAGTGATTTTCCTGCCTCAGCCTCCTGAGGGCTGGGATTACAGGCATGTGCCGTCCCACTCTGCTCAATTTTTATGTTTTTAGTAGAGATGGGGTTTCACCATGTTGGCCAGGCTGGTCAAACTGACCTCAAATGATCCACCCACCTCAGCCTCCCAAAGTGCTGGGATTACAGGCGTGAGCCACCGTGCCTGGCTTCCCTCCAACTTCTTTAAGGGAATTTTTGGCAATGTATCGTTAACTGGAACTGTGGCCTTCATTACCGAATGTGATACCTGGACTAGTAAGTTCACTGTCCCGCCACAAAATAAAAGCTGAATTCAGAAGGGATCATGTTAAAAACTTAGTAGCAGTGAGAGAAGGCTGCCAATCTCAAGTTCCATATAGTATAGTTTAACAGAAATGAAGTCAGATGAAAAAGCAGAGCTCTAGTGGGAGGGGGAGTGGGTGTGCGGATTGGGCTGGTGCAGGGCAGAGCTGTGAACCACGAGGCCCAGGTGTGAATGCACAGAGTAGGCTGGAGTAAATATGTGTCATTTACCCTTCAGCTCACACTCAGCCCCTGGGCTGCAGCTCTGTCATTATGATTTGGGGGAATAACAAAGGATATTAAGATATGTCACTCATGTGGCCCAGGGTGTAGAGATGAGTTAAAATACGAACAATCCATGTCTTAGTCTCAGTAAGGCATACATTAGTGAAAAGAAGTCCTTTTCCAAAGGGCAGATGTTCAAAGAAGGGAGAGGTGTGAGCTTCGAGGGCACTGGTGGAAGTTAAGGGATAAGGGTGTTACAGGAGCGGGAGTGGTGACCTCGGATTTAAACATGTAGAAGTGCAGTTGTGAACAATCGTGTCAGGCTTGTTTTCACACCTGGGGAGATTTTACCCCTTTAAAAGGAAAAGAGATTTGCAGTTCTGTGAACAGGCTGAGATGTGCATGCTGTATTAGGCTGGTCTTACATTGTTTTAAAGAAATACCTGAAATTGGGTAATTTATAAAGAAAAGAGGTCTAATTGGCTAATGGCTGTACAGGCTGTACAGAAAGCCTAGCGCCACCATCTGCTTTTGGGGAGGACTTGGGAAGCTTCCAATTATGGTGGAAGATGAAGTGGGAGAGAGAAAGAGAGGGTGGAAGGTCACACACTTTTAAACGACTAGATCTCCTGTGACTCAGACTGAGAGATCACCAAGGGGATGGCCCAAGCTATTCATAAGGGATCCATCCCCATGACCCAAACCTCCCACCAGGCCCCACCTCCAGCATTGGGGATCATATTTCAACATGATTTGGGTGAGGACAATATCCAAACTATGTCACATGCTGTGCTAGTATTTTATTGGGAGAGAAAATAAAAATAGGAGTTTATCAGAGGCATTTTAGATACCTTAAGGCAGTCAGGGTGAAGGCCCCAGCTTTCATGTGGGAAAGCCCGAGTCGATTGGCCATTTCTCCTCCTTCCTGGAAGCTTACTAGTTCTCGCTCATTGTCCTCCCTGGAGTTTTCCTGATATGATATATTCATGCCAGTAGCTAATTTTGGGGGGCGGGGGGTGTGGAATGTCACTGTGTTGCCCAGGCTGGAGTACAGTGGCGCTGTCTCAGCTCACTGCAACCTCCTCCTCCCTGGTTCAAGCTATTCTCCTGCCTTAGCCTCTCAAGTAACTGGGATTACAGTAACCTGCCACCACACCTGGCTAATTTTTATATTTTTAGTACACACAGGGTTTCACCGCGTTGGCCAGGCTGGTGATGAACTCCTGATCTCAGGTGATCCATCTGCCTTGACCTCCTAAAGGGCTGAGATTACAGGCGTGAGCCACCATGCTCAGCTAATTTTTGTATTTTTAGTAGAGTCGGGGTTTAACCACATTGGCCAGGCTGGTCTCGAACTCCTGATTTCAGGTGATCTGCTTGCCTTGGCCTCCCAAAGTGCTGGGATTACAGCATGAGCCACTGTGCCTGGCCAAAGTTTAGATAATTTAATGCATGAATCCCCTTTACCTCTGCTGTTGCATGTGTCTTAAGCAGGTGCACTGTGCATTTGATTAGGATTGCTGTACCGCCCCAGAATAGGTGCACAGATGGGGCAGGGTCTGATGTCTGAATGCTACTGTTCATGCCTGTCTTCCTGATTTATTTTGGTGCAGCACGTAGCCGTGAGTTCAGGCAGTGGGCAGAACGATCTGGAAAAGATGAGCAGCATCCTGGACGCGGTGCCACAGGTTAAGTTTATTTGCCTGGATGTGGCCAATGGGTATTCAGAACATTTTGTGGAATTCGTAAAACTCGTCCGTGCCAAATTTCCCGAACACACCATTATGGTAAGTACAGTGGGACATTCTCAAGATGGGGAAGCCACAAGGGAGTTGTTGATTGTGTCTGGGGGAGCTGAATTCGCTTCAGAGCTTTCGGTGCCTCCTCAGTCAAAGACTAATTGAGGATCATTTGGGAAAGGATAGGCAGCTTTATGCAAGATCAGGAAACTAGCTTTCCTCCATAAAAAATGAAAGCCCTGGCTGGGCACGGTGGCTCATGCCTGTAATCCCAGCACTTTTGAGAGGCCACAGCGGGCAGATCACCTGAGGTCAGGAGTACAGGACCAGCCTGGTTAACATGGTGAAACCCTATCTCTACTAAAAATACAAACAAATTAGCTGGGTATAGTGGCATACGCCTATAATCCCAGCTACTTGGGATGCTGAGGCAGGAGAATTGCTTGAACCCAGGAGATGGAGGCTGCAGTGAGCTGAGATTGCCCCACTGCACTCCAGCATGGGGGACAGAGTGAGACTTTATCTCAAAAAAAAAAAAAGAAAAGTCCCCATCAACTTCATCGGATGTTGGCTCCCAATTTTTCATAAGTATCATCACATGTTTCTTACTATCTGATACTTTTTTTTAATTTTTATTTTTTTAAGATGGAGTCTCACTGTTGCCCAGGCTGGAGTACAGTGACACGATCTCAGCTCACTCAGAAACCTCTGCTTCCCCAGTTCAAGCGATTCTTGTGCCTCAGCCTTCCGAATAGCAGGGACTACAGCTGCACACCACCATGCTAGCTAATTTTTTGTATTTTTAGTAGAGACAGAGTTTCACCATGTTGGCCAGGCTGGTCTTGAAGTCCTGACCTCAGATGATCCACCCACCTTGACCTCCCAAAGTGCTGGGATTACAGGCATGAGCCACCCACATGATACCTTTAAAAGGGGTCTGTATTACTCCTCAACAAAGAGTGTATTTTAAGATTGAGAGCACATGACTGGATTTGAGCGTGGCATGTGTAGGTCCTCCATGTCCGACCTCTACTGCCAGCAGGGAGCTGCGCTGTAGGAGTTAGGAATCCACAGTATGAACGATTCACCACAGTCCGCTATTGAAGGTGTATCTGTTGCTGGTGTGTTTTATCTAGGAGCTTTGTTTTTTGACTTTTCCTAATGCACCTTAACTGGTTAGAATGTAGATTGGTGACTTTTGGGAAAGATGGGTTCGCAGAAAAAGGGATTTGAAGCTCTGGAGTACAGCCTGGGCTTTTGCAAAATCCTGTATTGTAATTATGCGTGTCTTTGCTAATCCTGATGATGATGGCACATACTGATTGACTACTAGATAATTTACCTAACACTGTCTGTCTTGAATTGAGAACTTCATCTCATGTATGTCATCATTGTAAGAAAGTTGGGAGGAAGGAATTATTTGCTACGGAGTAAAGTCTTCTGTTAAAGGACTTCCAGGGATTGTTAAGTATGTTTATGCTTTTCAAATACGTAGGAAGAAAGGATCAAGAATTGTTCCAGCCGGGCGTGGTGGCTCGAGAGTGTAATGCTAGCATTTGGGAGACTGAGGTGGGTGGAACACCTGAGGTCAGGAGTTTGAGACCAGCCTGGCCAATGCGGCGAAACCCTGTCTCTACTAAAAATACAGAAATTATCTGGGCGTGGTGGCTTGCCTGTAATCCCAGCTACTCGGGAGGCTGAAGCAGGAGAATCACTTGAATCTGGGAGGTGGAAGTTGCAGTGAGCCGAGATCGCACCACTGCACTCCAGCCTGGGTGATGGGAGACGACTTCTAAAGAAAAACAGAAAAAGAATTGTTCCAAGGTCAACCAGCTGTACCAGTGTTAGAAGCAGTTGGGAAACAGCAAAATTCACTTCGTCTTCTATCATAGAATGGCTAGCTTCATTGTTTTTGATAATGGTGTTTGTTGAATACTGTGAAATAATAAGAACTGTATATGTGTTTATTGGTCTCAGTCCCTGGTTCTTGAGACAGAACTTCTAAAACCCTTGCAGGTAAGGGTGCTCAGAGAATCTTTTGTTCTAATAGTTGGTCTTTGATTCTGGTTGCTGACACAGAGCTTCTAGAATCTTTGTAATTTGCAGAGTAATGAGAGCACCTGGCTCAGAGCTGCTGAATCCCTTGGGATTTCCTGGGTGGTAGGAGTAGCATTTGATCTTTGACCCTGGTTCCTGGCACATGGCTCCTAAATCCCTTGGGATTTCCTGGTTATAGCAGCAGGGCTGCCCTTGTCCTGACAAGGTGACTCTTAATGGGCTTCTGGGTGGGGGTTGGTCACCAGATAGACCAAGCCATGATTAGAAGCTTGGAGCTTCCAGCTCCATCCTCCATTTTCCAGAGAGGGTAGAGAACTGGAAGTAGAGTTAATATCCATCATGCCTCCTTAACGAGGCCTTCACAGAAATCCCCAAAGTATGGGGTTTTGAAAGCTTCCTGGTTGGTAACACGCCTGCATGCCTGGAGGGTGGCAGACCCCAGCTCTGTGGGGACAGAAGCTCCTGCACACAGGACTCTTCGAGACCTCGCCCTGTGTCGCTTTCATCAGGCTGCTTATCTGAATCCATCATAGCCGTTATTCATAAGTGGTAATCCTTTGTATCTTTTGATCTTCTTTTTCTTGGTAGTGTGTTTGAGATTCACCATGTTGGTTTATGTCCTTGGTTCCTGGAGCTAATCTTTAATGTCATCTCCTAGATGCCTCACATGCTCTTTTTCCTTCTCTTTACTTTCCAGCTGGTTGTATCACTGTGAAACTCACTCCTTAATGCGCTTTGTCTGAGTCTGTTTGGGCTGCTATCACAAAATACCTAAACTGACTGCTGTGTAAACAACACAAATTAATTGCTCTGGAGGTTGGAAGTCCAAAATCAAGTTGTCGGCCGATTGAATGCCTGGTTTCACCGTTCCTCATAGGTGGTGCCTTCTCGCTGCGTCTTCACATGGTGGGAAAGGCATACAGGCCCCTTGGAACCTCTCTTGTGAGGGTGCTAATCCCATTCATGAAGGCTTCACCCTCGTGACCTAATCACCTCCCAAAGGCCCCACCTCCTAACGCCATTGGGTTGAAGATTCAGTTTCAGCATAGGAATTTGGGGGGGATCACAAACATTCAGACCATAGCACCCCCAAAGTCCATGTGGGCACATGAGCTGAGTCACACTGGGGAGGTTGCATTCTTTCTGAATCTCTTTCCTCACCTGTGAAAAGGTTGAGGGTCCTCTTTGCTGGAGAATGGCCGCAGAATGGGATGCTGTTTTGTAACAGTGCAGCCTTCACCAGCGTTCTCTCATCTCTAGTGAGTGTCATCGAGGGCACGTGTTCTGAGAATGGAGTCAGAGATGGAGAAGAAAGATGGAGGGTGGTGAGGGGTCGTTTGTTTTAAGAAGAGAAAGAAAACGTGTGTCCCTCTTTAAAATGACATGTGATGGCAGAGATGAATTAGTTCTCCTGAGCTTTCCATTGCATTCTCCAAACTGGGGCTGCTGTGGGGTGTAGTTCACAGCTGGGCTTGCTGAGAGCTGCCAGGTGCCTGTTGGACCCCCTGGAGAGCCTGTGTGTCACCTTTGAAGGACGAAGACCAGGAAGGAGGGAAGTGTAGGAAGGAGGGGGCTGGGTAAGACGAGGGGAAGGGTGCTGCCACCGCAGAGCTTAGGGGTTGCTACGGTGTGGGTGGACTGGGAGGGAGGAGATTGGTGCAGAGTTCCCCGGGCTGTCTGGAGAGCCACCAACAGCGGGGCCCTTTCCAGCACCTGCTGGCTAGCCAGCCCAGGCTTATGTTTTCATTGCTCTTGCTGGTTTCCCCGGCAATGAACAGGAGACTTTGGCAAGGTAGGTGTTTATTCCTGAGCTGTTCTGTGCCTGCACTGACCCTTGAAATCTGTGATTCATTTGGAAACCTCCAGTACTTTTATGTCTTGGGCTTTTGGACATTATGTTTTTGAAATACAATTTCTCTGATGGCTTTTGGAGGCATTGTGAAGATGCATTAACATTTATCCAGTGTTTTGGAACTGAACAATGTAATATGACGCTGAGTGTTACGGAGTGGAGTGTTACTACGACCGTTACGGTATGATGAACAGAAAGGATGCTTGCAAATGTTCTGGCAGAAGCTGGCAGTTCCCAGCCCCTGCACCAGGAGTGATGGCTTGTCACTCCCTGTGTCCAGTTTCTTCTGTTTGTTTTTGAGACGGAGAGTCTTGCTCTGTCACCAAGGCCGGAGTATAGTGGCATGATCTCCGCTCACTGCAACCTCCTGGGTTCATCTAATCTGAGCAGATTAGATCTGAAGGACCTGCTTCCTCCAGACCAGGTCAGAAAGAGCCACAGCACAAAAGCATTTCCCAGACACAACATAGGGACCTCCAAGTCCCAGCAAGCCTGAGTTGAATTAGAATTAGACAGTGCTCTGCCTCAGCCTCCCTAGTAGCTGGGATTACAGGTACCTGCCACTGTGCCCAGCTAATTTTTGTGTTTTTAGTAGAGATCTTGGCCGGGCTGCTCTCGAACTCCTGACCTTGTGATCCATCTGCCTCGGCCTCCCAAAGTGCAGGGATTATAGCCCACTGTGCCCGTCCTCACCTGTTTTTTTTTTCTTGCTTTTCACCTAAAGCCTTACTACATAGGGGTAGGAGAAGCAGGGATTTTCAGAAAACATCTTTGGCAGAAAAGGTCCTCTTGAGGTGTTGGCTGACTGAAGAGTGTAACAAGTCCTGTGGTCATTTGCCTGGTGGCTTCCAGAGAAGAAAGAGAAGAATGTGCTCTTGGGGACATTCTTGGTACTATGGAAAAAGGCACTAGCACAGACTCAGCACTTCTTTTGAAAAAATTTTTTGTAGAAACGGAGTCTTGCAGTGTTGACCAGGCTGATCTCGAGCTCCTGGCTTCAAGCAGTCCTACCTCTGCTCCCAAAGTGTTGAAATTACAGGCTTGAGTCACCATACCTGGCCAGCAATTCTTTTCTAATAACAAATCTTTGCATAGAGATAATAGCACCTACTTTTGTTGCTGTGAAACTTAGTCCTGAAGAGCTCAGGGAGCCTTCCGAGGGTTACATCACCGGTGAGAGCTGGACCTGGCATTCAGGGCCAGGTGGCTTGCCTGAGTCTGTGATATTTTGCCATTGTCCCCACATGCCACCAACTTAGGCTTGGGGACTTGGAGGTGCCTATGTTGGGTCTGGGAAATGCTTTTGTGCTGGTGGCTCTTTCTGACCTGGTCTGGAGGAAGTAGGTCCCTGAGATCTAATCTGTTCAGATTAGAGAGAGGCCAATCTCTACTCCCCTGTGGTAATGGCCCTGTCAGCCGCTGCGGGCAGATGTCCAGGAGCTGTGGGCCAGACTTCCACAACCGACCCTGGTGGCTCGTTGGCTGGCCTGCATTCTTTCTCAAGGTTCTGAGCCATGTAGAGATGCTTCTGCTCTACAACTCTTCACAGAGAGGCGGACACCTTCCTTAAATATTCCTTGAAGGTTTGGGGCAGGTCTGGGGCTTCGCCAGTCAAGTGTGCCTCCCCTGAGGTACGAGGGACATGTCTGGCCTACAGCACCTCTCCGGTCACGTTCCCTGTATTTTCTGGATTCACCCGCTTTCTAGATCCATGGCTGAAAGCTACGAAGGTGATGTTATCTCTGAAGAGTCACAGAATAAACTCAGTTTAGGGTGGCTATTGTCTTGATAGCAACTGTATTTCCATGGGCAGGTAGAAGGACAGTTGCCATGTGCTTGGGAGCAGTCACTGGGGTTGATAGTCTTCTTTTTTTTTTTTTTTTTTTTTTTTTTGAGACAGTCTTGCTCTTGTCACCCAAGCTAGAGTGCAGTGGTGCGATCTCCGCTCACTGCAACCTCTGCCTCTGGGTTCAAGTGATTCTCCTGCCTCAGCCTCCCAAGTAGCTGGGACTACAGGCACATACCACCATGCCCAGCTAATTTTTGTATTTTTTAGTAGAGACAGGGTTTCACCATGTTGTCCAGGATGGTCTCGATCTCTTGACCTCATAATCTGCCCGCCTCAGCCTCCCAAAGTGTTGGGATTACAGGCGTGAACCACCGTGCCCGGCCTTTTTTTTTGAGATGGAGTCTTGTTATGTTGCCCAGCCTGGAGTGCAGTGGCGCGATCTCTGCTCACTGCAATTTCCACTACCCAGGTTAAAGCTGTTCTCCTGAATAGTTGTGATTGCAGGTGCATGTCACCACGCCTGGTTAATTTTTGTATTTTTAGTAGAGACAAGGATTTGCCATGTTGGCCAGGCTGGTCTCGAATTCCTGGCCTCGAGTGATCAACCCTCCTCAGCCTCCCAAAATGTTGGGATTACAGGTGGAAGCCACCACGCCTGGCAGTATTTCTGCTTTTATGTTAAGGTTGGGTAAATCGCAGCCCGTGGGCCAAATCTAACCTGGAGCCTGTTTGCCGACTACAGTGTTTTATCATCCTACAGAAAGGATTTTTCTTGCCAGAGGACCCCAGAAAAGCCAGTAAGAAGTGAGTGAAGAAGTTACTGTTTAATGGGTACAGAATTTCAGTTCGGGACGATCAAAAAGTTCCAGAGATGGGTAATGGTGATTGTTGTACAACAGTGTGAATGTACTTAATGCCACTGAATTGTGCACCTAAAAATTTATTTACTAAGAAATACATTTTTAAAAAATAAATTTAAAATTATTTTTCACTTGTAAAATTTATACCTAGTAAATTCTTTTTTTTTTTTTTTGAGATGAAGTTTAGTTTATTGCCCAGGCTGGAGTGCAGTGGTGCAATCTTGGCTGACTGCAACCTCTGTCTCCTGGGTTCAAGTGATTTTCTTGCCTCAGCCTCCTAAGCAGCTGGGATTATAGGTACATGCCATCATGCCCAGCTAATTTTTGTATTTTTAGTAAAGACAGATTTCAACCTTGTTGGTCAGGCTGGTCTCAAACTCTTGACCTCGTGATCTGCCCGCCTCA
This sequence comes from Saguinus oedipus, assembly GCA_031835075.1. NCBI lineage: Eukaryota > Metazoa > Chordata > Mammalia > Primates > Cebidae > Saguinus > Saguinus oedipus. Next base: position 12,862,141 of record CM063172.1, on the reverse strand, counting down.
GCCTGCCAAAGTGCTATAATCCTTGGAAGCAAAGTTCATTGTTTCCATAGATTACAGGGGTGAGCCACTGTGCCTGGCTACACCTAGTAAATTCTGTTATGTGTGTTTGACCACAATTACAAAAAAACAAACTTAAAAATAAATGGGTAGAGGAGTAATATACAGAAAGCCCTCTAAGGAGGGACTAACATTTATAAAGCATCCCCAACAGCTGGGCCCTGTGCTAAGAATTTGAGAGAACTTTCTCTGTAAACCTTTTAATGGCGAAAAGTGGGTACATCCACCCCCATTTTATAGCAGGATAAATGGAGACTGAGTTGAAGTGATGTGCTCAAAACCACCCGTTACGAGGGAGGTCTAGCATTCGACCCCAGATCTTTCTGAACTTATTTTGCCATACGTTTTGAGACCTAAAGAAAACCTGGAAAACTTGGGGCAGAGCAGTTTTTGTTTTTATTTTTGCCCAGAGAACTTTTGTCATTAGTCTGTCCAGGCTGCAGTAATAAGATACCATCAACTGAATAGCTTATGTTGTAAAAATCAGAAGTTGGCCTGGTGTGGTGGCTGACACCTGTAATCCTAGCACTTCAGGAGGCCAAGGCAGGTGGATTGCTTGAGCCCAGGAGTTTGAGACCAGCCTGGCCAACATGGAGAAACCCTATCTCTACTAAAAATACAAAAAATTAGTTGGGCATGGTGGTGCATGCCTGTAGTCCCAGCTACTTGAGAGGCTGAGGTGGGAAGATCACCTGAGCCTGGGAAGTTGAGGTTGCAGTGATCTGTGATTGTGCCATTGCACTCCAGCCTGGGGAACAAAGTGAGACCCTGTCTCAAAATAAATAAATAAATAAAATACAAATCAGAAGTTTATTTTCACAGTTTCAGAGGCTGGGAAGTCCAGTATCAAGGCAGATTCAGTATCCAGTGAGGGGCTGTTTCCTGGGTCTTACATAGACCGCTGTCTTTTCTTTGTAATGTCATGTGGATCTCTCTCAGGCCTCTTATAGAAGAGCACTAATCCCATTGTTGAGGGTTCCGCCGCCATGACCTAATCACCTCCCCAAATCCCCACCTGCTAATAACATTGCCTTGGGGGTAAAGATTTCAATACATGAATTCTGGAGGGATATAAACATTCAGACCATACCAACTTTTAAAAACATGGTACAAAAGTACTTGAAGTCTTGGCTTGGCCACTTTTTTTGGTTTTCTTTTTGAGACGGAATCTCGCTCCGTTGCCCGGGCTGGAGTGCAACGGCATGATCTCGGCTCACTGCAACCCTCCTCTCCTGGATTCTCCTGCCTTAGCCTCCCGAGTAGTTGGGACTATCGGCATGTACCACCACGCCTGGCTAATTTTTTAAAATTTTTAGTAGAGACAGCGTTTCACTGCGTTAACCAGGATGGTCTTGATCTCTTGACCTCACGATCCACTTGCCTTGGCCTCCCAAAGTGCTGGGGGCTGGCTTGGCCACTTTTTTATGTCTCTTCCATGACCTTCAACGTCTCCTTGATGCAGAGGAGCAATTGTTGCCTTCCAGGGCATGAGGGAGCTTGGAACATGCTTGGCTTCCCTAGAAAGAAGGGATGCCTAGCAGAAACCTTCATCTGCCTGGCTCAAAGGTTCATTGCTTCCATATTGTCATGGCTGCCCAAGAAATGAACCTGCATGAACTGCCTGGGTGACTGAGCCTGCTGTACTGCTACGTGCAGTCCCATTCTGACAGTCCTGTATCCTCCCCACACCTAAGGTGCTTCATGAGAAGAAAAAGTGGACTCCTCACTTCACCCCAACCAGCTTCTTCCTGGTCCCCATTATCACCCCATGCCCAGAGGCTGCTTGGAGGCAGACTGGGGACCTCACTAAAGCCTGACCACGCTCCTGTTGTGTTCTCAGTTCTGATTTGGTCTTTTCCTCTTTTCCCTTATTTTGCCCTTCTTGATTTCAAACTTGGATAGCTTTTTGCCTCTGCCAGTGGAAACTCCCCTTCCTCCTGGCAGCATTCTTGCTGTGCTGTGCCTCATGGTTGAAGCATTTCCTAATCACTTTGGGCTTTTCCACACGGTGGCAGTGACCTCGTTTGGACCACGGACAGATTCAGCAGCAACACAGGTAGCTGATGGGAGGGAGAGACATTTGCACAAGCTTCTGGGTTACTAAAGCGGTGTCAGCCTTCTTGATGTTTTTAAACTGACTTTGGCCAGGTGAGGTGGTTCATGCTTGCAATCCCAGCACTTTGGGAGGCAGGTGGGGGGATTACTTGAGGTCAGAAGTTGAGACCAGCCTGGGCAGCATAGCAAGACCCCATTCCTGTTTTAAAAATAAATCAGTAGATCTTACTTTGACTCTACCTTGTTATACCTGCTTTGTATATGGTGAGTTGACTTGAATTAATTCATTTTATCTAAAGTAGCCCCTTCAAAATAAAATGGATCGTAGGTGACACCAGATTGGGGAAAAGAAATCCACATTGAAAATGAAATTGGCCGGGTGCGGTGGCTCTTATAATTCCAGCACTTTGGGAGGCTAAGGTGGGCAGATTGCTTGAGCTCAGGACCTTGAGGTCAGCCTAGCAACATGGTGAAACCTTGTCTCTACAAAAAATACACCCATTGGCCAGGTGTGGTGGTGCGCGCCTGTAATCCAGCTACTTGGGAGGCTCAGGACCTTGAGATCATCCTAGGCAACATGGTGGAACCCTGTCTTTACAAAAAATACAAAAATTACCCAGATGTGGTGGGGGGGTGGCTGTAATTCCAGCTACTTGGAAGGTTGAGGCTGGAGACTTGCTTGAGCCTGGGAGGTTCAGGCTGCAGTTCGCCATGTTTGAGCCACTGCATTCCAGCGTGGGAGACGAGAGAGTGTCTCAAAAAAAAAAAAGGAAAAGGAAATGAAATTGTGTGGTAATTGTGTGGGTGGGCTTAGAGTAGCTTCTCTAAGGTTTTTGTGGTTTTGTGTGGTTGTTTAGCAAGTCAGCCATTGGGGAAGAACTGGAGCTTGCGCCCTGCTTCTTACACTCCTGTTAGATTATCTCTCAGGGACAGACCTCATGCTGTCCCTCACAGTATAAACCAAAAAATTAAACACTCCTGCCCCCATTTAATTATAAAAGTAACACACTTTCTAGTATAAAATCCAGAAAAGATTAATGAAGAAAAGCAATAAAAGTTAGATCATCTCTTCACCAAGACATCATCTGTTAGCGTTTTTCATACACACATATACTTTTTTTTAAAACAAAACCAAACAAAATTGAGACCCGTTTCTCCCACATTATACTAAAAGCCTTTAAGCGTTCTCTCCCGCTGTTAAACCACTCTTAGGCTGGGCGTGGTGCCTCATGCCTTTACTCCCAGCACTTTGGGAGGCTGAGGCTGATAGATCACCTGAAGTCAGGAGTTCCAGACCAACCTGGCCAACTTGGTGAAATGCTTTCTCTACTAATATACAAAAATTAGCCGGGCATGGTAGTGAGTGCCTGTAATCTCAGCTACTAGGGAGGCTGAGGCAGGAGAATCACTTGAACCCAGGAGGTGGAAGTTGCAGTGATCCGAGATTGCACCACTGCACTCCAGCTTGGGTAACAGAGCAAGACGCCATCTCAAAAACAAAACAAACAAAAAAACACTCTTAAAAACATCACATGGATGGGCCATAAATTGTTGGATCATTCCTGTTTTGGGGGAATATACGTACAGTTCTGCAGTGTTACAGATGATACGTCTGTGTAGTTAAATCTTTGTTGTCACTTATGATTATTTCCTTGGAAGAGAATCTTAGAATTACTGAATAAAAGGAAGTGCATATTTCTTCTATATGGACAAACTGCTTTCTAGGAAAACTCATACTACAGTAAGTTTTCCCAGCAGAAAGAGATTCTGTCTGATGTTCCTCGTTAGCATTTACAGTTTACAACTATTGATAATTTGTTAAGTGAAAAGTACCTTAACATTGGTACCTTAATTTACATTTGGTACCTTAATTTACATTTGGTACCTTAATTTACATTTGGTTGTGAGGTTGAACACCTTTTTCCATTTTTCTTAGCCACTTTATTAGTGTGTTCATGTCCTTTGGCACACTTATTCTGTGAGGTGTGAGCTTTTTTCTTAAAGATTTGTGGTTTTTTTTTTTTTTTGAGACGGAGTTTCGCTCTTGTTACCCAGGCTGGAGTGCAATGGTGGGATCTCGGCTCACCGCAACCTCTGCCTCCTGGGTTCAGGCAATTCTCCTGCCTCAGCCTCCTGAGTAGCTGGGATTACAGGCACACACCACCATGCCCAGCTAATTTTTTGTATTTTTAGTAGAGATGGGGTTTCACCATGTTGACCAGGATGGTCTCGATCTTTTGACCTCATGATCCACCCGCCTTGGCCTCCCAAAGTGCTGGGATTACAGGCGTGAGCCACTGCGCCCGGCCCTTTCTTACAGATTTGTAAGAGCTCTTATTATGTTAAGGGAAATAACCCTTTGTCAAATTGTAGATTTTTTTTTCTGCCTGGGTATTTGTTGATTGTAGGAATATCTGGGTTTATGTGCATGTAAGTGTTTTTTTTTTCTTTTTCTTTCTTTTTTTTTTACGTAGAGACAGGGTTTTACCATGTTGCCCAGGCTGGTCTCGAACTTTGGGCTCAAGCAATCCACTTATCTCAGCCTCCCGATGATGCTGGGATTATAGGCGTGAGCCACTGTGCCTGGCCAAGGTTTTACTTTTTATGTAGGCAGCTCTGTTATGTTTTTTCACCTTTATGCTTGTTGCAAGTATTCAGGGTTTCCTTATGAATTTGGGGAGTGTAACTTTAATTTCTTTAATCTACCTCTAGTCCTCTTTCTGGACCATCTGTGATTTTTCCGTTGTCAGCTGCTGTTTGGATTAAAGTATCTTTGAGCCCTCCTCATCACCTTTTCCCCACATCCTTTTATATGAAGTTAAAAGTCACTTTGTCTAGGTCAAAAAAAGAAAAATTCCCTCTGGGAAGCAATTCGGGGAGAAGACACTTGGGCTTCAGTGCCAAAAAAAAAAAAAAAAAAATGAGGGGAATGAGTAAATATTCATTTTGCAAAATATGACTTTTTACAGTTGTGAAAACTCAGCCAGGGCACCTTGCCAAGTATCCTATATACTGGCTGAAGAATCCACAGGGCAGTGAGTTGTAATGAAAAGGGCTATGGTACTCCTAGACTCCTGCAGGGAAAGGACTTGTGCTATTTCCAAACCAGACACATTCTTCTGCTTGATAGATTGCGCCACTTCCTGGAGGCTCGGTTGTTTATTCTTAGGCCAAAGCTTCGTGTTCTGTAAACTGAGCACGTGCTGATGCTAGGTGGTCCATGAGGGCTCAACTGCCCTTTCCTGTCTAGATGGGAATCCTAGCCCTACAGAGTGGGGCACACTATTTTCTTAACCTGTTTTCTAATTCTGACTCTCTGGGGTTCCATACAGATTCTTCAGGGGCTTTGCAAACCAGGAAGCATTTTTGCCCAACACTAAATATTTTAATCACCAAAAGAGTGTTTCGTTGCTGATTTTCTGTATTTGGGTTCCCTCTAAGATTTCTCTTATTGTTGTTGTATGTCCTAAAAGCTCTGACATGGACACGCTAAGATCTCCTCTAGTTTTTAAATTATATAACATTGTATCATCTTATGCCAACACCTCACCCGGAGGCCTTTCCCAAAAGTGGTCTCCAGGTATCAAATTCTATGTTTTTTTGTCCCCTAGCTGCCTGGTGGCTTTAGGGCATGCACAGCATTCTGTTCGGGTGTGGAGTTCCTGACCTTCCTACCAGCAATAGTAATTGATGATCATGAGTTGTATTCTTTGTCTCAGGCAGGGAACGTGGTGACAGGAGAAATGGTAGAAGAGCTTATTCTTTCCGGAGCAGATATCATCAAAGTGGGAGTTGGACCAGGTAAGACTTGTGCAAATAAGCTTGCATGAGGACGCCACATTTGAACTTAACCCGTGGCCTAGGTAATTATCACCTTTGGCTTCTCCCTGATATAAATTGGACACAGATTTTGCCCATGTTCTTCTCCCAGGCATGCTCTCAGGACCACCCATTGGCATCTTTTTTTTTTTGAGACGGAGTCTTGCTCTGTTGCTGAGGCTGGAGTGCAATGGTGTGATTTCAGCTCACTGCAGCCTCAGCCTTCCAGTTTCAAGCAATTCTCCTGCCTCAGCCTCCTGGGTAGCTGCTATTACAGGCACCTCCACCAGGCCCAGCTAATTATTTGTATTTTTAGTAGAGAGAGAGTTTCACCACGTTGGCTGGGCTGGTCTCAAACTCCTGACCTCATGACGTGCCCACCTCGGCCTCCCAAAGTGCTGGGATTACAGGTGTGAGCCACTCACCCGGCCCACCCATGGGCATCTTAAGTGGAAAAACGAGGTAGAGCCTTCTGTCCTTGTCATGGGTGGCACCGTTTTCTCATGGGGCAGAGTTGCTGTTTGTGTTCCCTTTTTGCCATCCTTGAAGATGAGCTGCCATGTTTTAAATTCATCCATGCACATCTGGTATCAGCCAGACACTAAAACTGAAGAGCAAGAAAGAAAGACATTTTCACCTCAAATTAAAAAACAGCAAAGATTTTTAAAAAGCATCTTGCACCCAACTCACACTACCAAAAGAGGAAGCAAACCTAAACCAGTGTGAGAGGAATCTGTGGGAAAACACACAAGTGGGAGGCGCAGGAGATGCTGTTGAGCTGTGACATGGCTCCGTGATCAGCCTGAGGGAACTGGATGTGTATGAAGAGAATATTAGGAGGAAGAACCCTGTAGCTTCATAAAGACGCCCAAGCTCTTAACATACAGGGAGATTTTCAAGGTTAAGTTTTTGATATTGCCACTCATAAAAGCCAGTTAATGTATTCTGGGCAAGTGAGAAGATGACTCTGGTCTTTACTATCTGCCATTATTGAAAAGACAAGGATAAAGCCCCGTTCTTCCTTGCCAGGCTCTCTGCTCTTGGGGCAGGCTGTAATAGACAGACTGATAATAGAACAAAATACACTAGTAGACTAGGAAGCTTCCTCTTTTTCCCAAAGGCAGGGCCACTCACTGGTCACCTCTTTAATCAGAAATATGGGCCTGATGTGGTGGCTTACACTTGTAATCCCAACACTTTGGGAGGCCAAAGTGGGTGGATTGCTTGACCCCAGGAGTTCAAGACCAGCCTGGGCAACATGGTAAAACCCTATCTCTCCTAAAAATACAAAATAAAAATAAAAAAGTAGTCAAGCACAGTGGCGTGCAGCTCGAGTCTCAGCTACTTGGGAGGCGGAGGTGAGAGGATCACCTGAGCCTGGGAGGTGAAGGTTACAGTGAGCCAAGATCGCACCACTGCACTCCAGTCTTGGTGACAGACCAAGACCCTGTCTGAGGAAAAACATAGGAAATCCGTATTGAGTGTGCGCTAGTACCGTTGTGCTGGGCGGGTGCTGTATGGGATATGAAGGTGTGTGAGAAACTTCTTGGCTCTCGAAGCTTTTTTTCTTGTATTTTTTTTCTTTTTTGAGACAGAGTCTTTCTCTGTTGCCCAGGCTGGAATGCAGTGGTACGATCTTGGCTCACCGCAACCTCTGCCTTCCAGGTTCAAGTGATTCTTCTGCCTCAGCCTCCCCAGTAGCTGGGATTACAGGCATGCATCACCACGCCTGCTATTTTTTTTGTACTTTTAGTAGAGACGGGGTTTCACCGTGTTGGCCAGGCTGGTCTTGAACTCCTGGCCTCAGGTAACTGCCTGCCTCGACCTCCCAAAGTGCTGGATTATAGGTGTGAGCCACCGCACCCAGCCCTCTGAAAGCTTTTCTAGATGTGATCTCGAGCATTCGTTGCATTTGTTTTCTCCTTGCATGTCGTGTGTCTGCATTCTGTTTCCCAGAAGCTGTATTGTCCTTTCACTGTCACCGTCTCTCCCTACCCCTCTGGCTGTCTGTGTAGACCAGACGTGACTAACGAGAATATGGGGCCTCCTCTGAGCCTGATGCATGGGAGACACTTTAAATTGTTTGGAGACCGTATTTAAGTCTTACACATTCTTTATGGTAAAAACATTGCTTGTTACATATCTAAATGATAGCATTATTGGATATCTATTGATTGATAGATATCATTCCTTATTAAGCAACTTCTGGGAACTGGAAAAAAGCATCAGAAATGGATTTCCTGCCCCTCTAGTCAGGAGAAAATCTGTACCAATTCTTTCTTTGACCTGTGTGGTAATCAGAACCACGCCTGTGACTTATTTGAAGCCTCTTCCTTGGCTGTTTTCTGGAAAGCAATTGGTCTGCTCTTTGTAGGGCCCTCACTTCCATCAGAGTCCCAGGCCTGCTGCAGCTGAGGCCCCCACCGCTGGTTCTAACAATTGAACGGGAGAGGAGGAGAAAAGCTGAGGCTGAACCAGGGGTTAAATCCCTTATTCTGCCTTGCACAACGTCTGGTTGCAGGGTGAGGGGCGGCGGGAAGGTGCCTTCATGGGAATGAGATTTCTTGGCTCTAGGACTGTGAGTGACACATAGCGAGATGAAGAGAGCTGTAGGACTTGGGTGGATTCTGCCCCACAGCTGGTGCAGGAGAGGCACTTGCCCTGTCTCTCCTGGTTTCTGTGCTATAAATCCAGGCCTGGGGAACGTGGACATGCTCCTCTGTCTGATCTTGCCCCTAAAGACCCCTGGCAGGAATTAGTATCCTTCAAGGTGGTGGCAGCCAGGAGCCGGAGAGGAGGCTGGGCCTCAGAGCATTCCACCCCGGGTCTGGTGGGCAGTTCACTTCTGCCTTTACCCTGTCCCCAGAGCGCCCTCTTATGTGCACTACAAGACATCTGGGAGGGGCTGAGCGAGTGGCACTGGGGAGAGGGATGTGGGGACTCTTTCATCCTGAGTCCACGCATTCTTTCAGTGACTATTTATAGTCCTTACTGTATACGAGGCTCTGTTCTCAGCACTCGATAATAAGAGTGACTGTCTGGAGCCCCCCACCCAGCTGAGAAGACAGATCCTCAGCCTTCTCACACAATTCCTGATGGAAATGCCTCTCTTTGAAACTGTGATGAACACCTCCCCTGGGGCAGTGACATTTAAGAAGAAGCTGGAAGGGCCGGGCGTGGTGGCTCGCGCCTGTAATCCCAGCACTTTGGGAGGCCGAGGCGGGTAGATCACAAGGTCAAGAGATCGAGACCATCCTGGTCAACATGGTGAAACCCCGTCTCTACTAAAGATACAAAAAATTAGCTGGGCGTGGTGGCACGTGCCTGTAATCCCAGCTACTCAGGAGGCTGAGGCAGGAGAATTGCCTGAACTCAGGAGGCGGAGGTTGCGGTGAGCCGAGATCGCACCATTGCACTCCAGCCTGGGTAACAAGAGCGAAACTCCGTCTCAAAAAAAAAAAAAGCAGCTGGAAAGATGAGAAGGGGTTGTCTAGACGAGGCAGGCTGGTACAGAGGGAGTGTCTGAGAGAGAACATTGTGTACAGAGCCCCGAAGGTGGGAAGAAACTCGCCCCACTGGAGAAGCAGTGGGGAAGGAGGGAGCAGGTGGAGCTTGAATTGGTTCTGGGAGGTGGGTGCTGTGGTGGCCCAGGAAGCTGGAATAAGGCGAGGTGTGATAAAGAGGCCAGAGTGTGATTTGGCCTGGACCCACCTGGGAGAACAACCAGGACTGGGGCTGACTGGGGGGCAGGCAGGCTAGAAGTGAACCGCCAGGGCGAGGCTTCGAGGGACCTGAGGTGGAGCAGCCGGGAGGGAGATGGACCAGCAGCTGGGCCATGTGCAGGACAGGGCTGGGTGACAGCAGGTGAGGGTATGGAGGGTGTGGCTGCTGCAGGCCAGGCCCTGGGCCAAGCAGTGTCCCTCGTTGATTTGTAAAAGCCTCTCTGGTGATTCTCATGCAGGCAGTGAGGCTTAAGAGAGGTGAGTCATTTGACAAAGGTTGGAGGTAAGGCAGCTATGAGGCTGTGGGAGGATTCTGAGAGGTCCTTTAAAGCAGACTGTATTTGGGAGGCTTAGGTAGGCAGATCATGAGGTCAGGAGTTTGAGACCAACCTGGCCAATATGGTGAAACCTCGTCTCTACTAAAAATACAAAAATGCCAGGTGCGGTGGCATGTGCCTGTAGTCCCAGCTACTCAGGAGGCCGAGGCAGGAGAATCGCTTGAACCTGGGAGGCAGAGGTTGCAGTGAGCCGAGATCACGCCATTGAACTCCAGCCTGGGCAATAGAGCCAGATTTCATCTCAAAAAACAGCAGTGTAGGTTTGTAGAAAGGTGGAAAGGAGTGGGCGTGTGGAGAGGTCAGTGTTTGGCCACTGCGTGGGAGCTGATGCCACAGGGAAGAGTGGCAGTGACAGGTGCATGGCAGAGGGGAAGGCGATGTCTGGGACCTGAAGGGGTGCATGGCCAGGCGATGTGGTTTGCAGCACCCTCCGCTGTGCAGATGGGGAGCCCCTTCCCTACATCTCCTCTGCTACGGAAGGTTCGCCTGGTCACTAGAGTGGGGCTGCGAAGGTGATGGGGGTACATTTCCTGTCAGTCTTCTCATGCACAACCATCTCCTCTGGGGTCAACTTCTTTCTCTGCAGGTTCTGTGTGCACCACCCGCACCAAGACGGGAGTGGGCTACCCCCAGCTGAGTGCAGTCATTGAGTGCGCAGACTCTGCCCACGGCCTGAAGGGCCACATCATCTCTGTGAGTCTCTGCCTGGGGCTGGGGCTGGGGTTGGGGTGTCTTGGGAGGCCCCTGCTCCCTCGATGCTCTGCTGGCTGAGCATCTCATGGGCATGGGAGGGAGCTGGGCACTGCGGTCGCAGTGCTAACATTCAGCAGAAACAGAGGCCTTATTGCCCACAGATCCCGCAGTGAGGGTGGCAGGCCCGTTGGCAGAAGCCATGCGAGCAGGTGGGTGGTACATCCGACGAGGGATGTGCAGGCAGCTTTGAGAACACAGCGTAGGCCAGGTGACAGCTGCCTAGAACAGTTCTAACAAAGCCCCTCAGCCTAGAGGCTTAAATTAAGTGTCTCACTGTTCTGGAGACGAGAAGTCCAGCATGCGGGTGTCGGGGCCACGCTCCCTCTCCGGACCCCGGGGAAGGATCTGTTCCAGGCCTCTCTCTGACCTTCTGCTGGTTCCTCAGCTTGTGGCGCCCTCCCTGTGTGTGTGTATGTGCCCAAGTCCCCTTCTCCTGAGGCTACTACTACTTTTGGATTGGGGCCACCTTCCTCCAGGATGTCCTCATCTTAATTGATTACATGTCTGTTGTTGTTGTTTCCAAATAACATCACATTCTGAGATGTTAGGGGTTAGGATGGCAAAAATGAGTTTTTGTGGGGAAAGAGTTCAACCCATAACTAGCTACAGATCCCACATTCAGGGTCATGGAAGGTTTCCTGGAGTAGGATAGAGAGACCTGATGGTTGAAAAGGAATTTTTCAGATGAAAGGGAAAGAAGGGAACGGAAAAGCACTGGGGAACCAAATCTCAGTCACTGCATCTGGGACGTGTGAGCTGAGAGGGGCAGGTGTGAGGGGCAGCAGGAGATAAGATCGAGGGCGAGTAGGGACAAGAGCTGTGAGATCCAGCTTTAGGGATGAGACTTCTCCAAGAGCACTAGGGAGCTACGGCGGAGATCTGAGCAGGAGAGTGCCTAACTCGCTGCCTTGGGGAGGGTTGAAAGGGGCAAGATACAAAAGAGAGCCTGGGTGGGACAGTGTTAGTAATTCAGGCGGGAGGTGACTGTGCCCTGCAACAGGCTTGAGAGTCATCTCCAGAACTGCCTAACATTTGGGAGGCATATTTAAACATGTGTCAGCAGTGGAGTAGGTGCTTGGGGGCCACTGGAGGAGGAGGAGGAGGAGGAGGAGGAGCAGCAGCAGCAAGGCTTTGGCTGACCTACCTGCTGGCTCACTTGGAAGATCCCTGCAAAGGAGGAGGTTTGGGGCTGGTATGGTGTTGACTATGGCGCGTGTTTGTTGATTTTGAGGTGCTTGAGGGGGATCAGAAAGGAAATTGCGCTTGAGGTGTTGGGTTCATGGTTGGAGACCTGGCAGCTTTTAGCCCATAGACGATGAGAGTCTTGGGAATGGTGCTCAGGTAGCACCTGGAGCTGGGATTAAGGTCTTTCACTCGCTGTCCAGTGCAGATTGCTTGGGCTGCTTCTACTGTCTCATCCAGGTTTTTCACCCACTCATCCATTCATCCAGCAAGTATTTATTAAGCATTTACTGTGATAGAATCTAGAATAAATGGTCAAAGGTTTATGGGTAAATGGCAGAGTTCTAAGACCCTCCACTCAATACCCTTTGCCCTAGTGAACAAGTTAATACCCATTTATTGAGCAGCTAGTGTGTAAAAGGCTGACATAAAACTGTCGGGCTACATTTGCTAAGAGGTTATTCAGCACACGGGAGCAGCCAAGCAGTAGCACCATTCCGCACTGTCAGTGGTTCTCACGTCCTGAGTGCAGCCCTGTCTGAGGCTGGCCGCATGAGAATCACCAGAGAGGCTTTTACAAATCAGCATTCCCGGGCCCCATCCTAGCGAACTGACTCTTTCAGAGGTTGGTCCCCAAAATCCCCATATGCAATTAGTCATGTCTCCATTACCTAACAATGTCAGTCATCAAGCATCTCCATCAAGTCGAAACTCAGACCCTATATCGTAAGTGGTACTTGAATGACCACTATTTCCAAAGTAGTGGAGGTCAGATTAATAAAGTTTTACTAGGAACATATTCTGAGATACTTATATGTCTTGAAACTTCAGACTTTCTTAGTTTACAGGGTTGTTTGGCCAAAGATTGGTGCTAGGGTGGGATGGAAGCTCTGTGTGCCCCAGAGGTGCATCTGATTGGAAATCAACTTAGTATCTCTCTATACAGTACCACCTAATTCATAGTGCATCTCAGCAGTACTCTTAAGCATGATGCCCAGAGCAGCAGTATCAGTATCAACTGAGAACGTGTTAGACATTCTTGGGCCCCACACTAGATGTGACCTACTACGTCAAAACTCTGCAGGTGAGGCCCAGGAACCTGCTTTAACAAAAGCCCTCAGGTAGTTCTGATGTGCTCTCAAGGGTGAAACCCACTGGCTTGTAGAGTGAGGTCAGCACACGCTGGGTGGGTGAGTGTTACTGAACCAGATCTCGTCCGCTGGTGCCCAAGGCGGCGGCTTCTCTGACTTCAGCAGTTAGGGACAATGACATCCCAAGCCTGGGGTCCTAGTGCTATAGGAAGGTAGCACCAGGATCCTGTTTGTGTGCACCAAGGTTCTTTTTACATCAATGCCAAGAGGTCTCCTCGATGGGATTAGGAATTCCATTTGGCCAGAAAAGCAAATGAATGGACTTAGTAGAGTTTGGACCCTTGCCCTCAGCTCAGTCCTTGTAAGCAGCTGAGCACCTTGCGGTTGCTTCAGAGCAGCCATTGCCCCACATTCCCTTTGTCTAACAGGGCATGGGCAGGTTTCTCTCACTTGCCGGTAGTCCTGAACCTGCTGGAAACCCATGAGATGTTTTGGATCCTGCCACTTGGTCCAATTTCCTTCCAGCTGTCTCATTTTACGCTTTATTTGCTGAATTAGCACATCGATGCCATTGAAGTTCAGAAGCCACAGCATGGCGTCTGCTCAGCATGTGCTGATACTCAAAAGGCTGGGCTTCAGTCATGTTTCTGTTTATTGTGGCCTACATGGGCCTCAGAGAGGCAGAGAGAGGAAAAATTCAGGATCCCTCCTGCACAGGTGAGGACCAAGGTGGAACCAGTTACTTTTTCCTTGTCACATCATGATTTAGAAATAACCTAAACAAATTCATTCACATGACTTAATCTTCTATTTGAGGCTGGAAAATTTTTCCAACAAAATATTATTTAACCAAGGAAAAGTTAGAAATGCAAATAAACATAAAAAGGGAAATACGTGTCAGCAGTAATGCCGTCATCCTAAGCTAACGGCTGGTTCTAAACTTGTTTTTCCATTTTTATAGCTGTGTGACCTTGGGAGAGTTGCTCGGCCTTTATGAGCCTCATTTTATTTCCCCCATCTACAGAATATCTCTGTCAGGTTCATGTGTTTGAATGGAAAAATGACTTTTAAGTTCATAATAGTTGCTGGTTCTTAGTAGGTGACTGACTTGAACAACTTTCTCTGCCTACCCCATGTTTGCGGTCACTGTCCTTTCTTTGTTTGAGGCATGAGCAAGAACTTTTCTTTTTTCTTTTTTATTAATTGTCAGTATTTAACATAATGTGAGCAAGATTTTTGTTGTTGTTTATTTTTTAAATTTTTTTAGACAAAGTCTCGCTCTGTTGCCCAGGCTGGAGTGCAGTGGCATGAACTCGGCTCACTGCAACCTCTGTCCCAGGTTTAACCAGGTTTCAGCGATTCTCCTGCTTCAGCCTCCTGGGGTTACAGGTGTGCACCACCACACGCAGCTAATTTTTGTATGTTTAGCTGAGACGCGGTTTCACCATGTTGGCCAGGCTGATCTCAAACTCCTAACCTCAGGCAATCTGCCCACCTCAGCCTCCCACAGTGCTGGGATTATAGGCGTGAGCTACTATGCTGGCCCCTGAGCAAGTCTTTTTTTTTTTTTTTTTTTTCCAGTACTTTAGTTTCTGTGGTATATGTGCAGATCATGCAGGATTGTTGCATAGGTACCTACATGGCAATGTGGCTTGCTGCCTCCATTCCCCCGTCACCTACATCTGGCATTTCTCCCCATGTTATCTCTCCCCAACCTTTCCAATGCTCCACTGTCCCTCCCTTGGCCCCCTCGCAACAGACCCCAGTGTGTGATGCTCCCCTCCCTGTGTCCATGCGTTCTCATTGTTCAACATCCACCTATGAGTGAGAATATGTGGTGGTTGATTTTCTGTTCTTGTGTCAGTTTGCTGAGAATGATGGATTCCACATTCATTGATGTCCCTACAAAGGACATGAACTCACCATTTTTTTATGGCTGCATAGTATTCCATGGTGTATATGTGCCACATTTTCCTTGTCCAGTCTATCCTCGATGGGCATTTGGGTTGGTTCCAGGTCTTTGCTATTGTAAACAGTGCTGCTATGAACATACGTGTGCAAGTGTCTTTATAACAGAATGATATATAACCTTTTGTGTAAATACCCAGTAATGGGATTGCTGGGTCAAATGGAATTTCTATTTCTAGGTCCTTGAGGAAGCGTCACACTGTCATCCACAATGTTTGAACTAGTTTACACTCCCACCAACAGTGTAAAAGTGTTCCTCTTTCTCCACATCCTCTCTAGCGTCTGTTGTCTCCAGATTTCTTAATGATCGCCTTTCTAACTGGCAGGAGGTGGTACTTCAATGTGGTTTTGATTTGCATTTCTCTAATAATCAGTGATGATGAGCATTTTTTTCATATGTTTGTTGGCCTAATATATGTCGTCTTTTGAAAAGTGTCTGTTCATATCCTTCTTCCACTTTTGAATGGGTTTTTTTTTTCTTGTAAATCTGTTTTAGTTCTTTGTAGATTGCAAAAATTTATTCCCATTCTGTTGGTTGCCGGTTCACTCTAATGATTGTTTCTTTTGCTGTGCAGAAGCTCTGGAGTTTAATTAGGTCCCGTTTGTCTGTTTTGGCTTTTTTGCCAATGCTTTTGGTGTTAGTCATGAAGTCCTTGCCTATGCCTGTGCCTATGACCTGAATGGTTTTGCCTAGGTTTTCTTCTGGGGTTTTTATGGTGTTAGGTCTTATGTTTAAGTCTTTAATCCATCTGGAATTAACTTTAGTGTAAGGTGTCAGGAAGGGGTCCAGTTTCTGCTTTCTGCACACTGCTAGCCAGTTTTCCCATCACCATTTATTAAACAGGGAATCCTTTCCTCATTGCTTGTTTTTGTCAGGTTTGTCAAAGATCACATGGTTGTAGATGTGTGTTCCTGCCTCCAAGGCCTCTGTTCTGTTCCATTGGTCTATATCTCTGTTTTGGTACCAGTACCATGCTGTTTTGATTACTGTAGCTTTGTGGTATAGTTTGAAACCAGGTAGCGTGATGCCTCTGGCTTCGTTCTTTTTGCTTTGGATTATCTTGGCTATGCAGGCTCTCTTTTGGTTCCATATGAAGTTTAAGGTAGTATCTTCCAGTTCTGTGAAGGTGGTCATTGGTAGCTTGATGGGGATAACATTGAATCTGTAAATTACTTTGGGTAGTATGGCCATTTTCACGATACTGATTCTTCCTAACCATGAGCATGGCGTGTTTCTCCATGTGTTTGTATCTTCTCTTATTTCCTTGAGCAGTGATTTGTAGTTCTCCTTGAAGAGGTCCTTTACATCCTTTGTTAGTTATATTCCTAGGTATTTTATTCTCTTTGTAGCAATTGTGAATGGCAGTTTGTTCTTGATTTGGCTCTCATTAAGTCTGTTATTGGTGTATAGGAATGCTTGTGATTGTGATTTTTGCACATTGATTTTGTATCCTGAGACTTTGCTGAAGTTGCTTATCAGTTTCAGGAGATTTTGGGCTGAGATGATGGGGTCTTCTAAATATACAATAATGTCATCTGCAAATAGAGACAATTTGACTTCCTCCTTTTTTAATTGAATATGCTTTATTTCTTTTTCTTGCCTGATTGCTCTGGCTAGAACTTCCAATACTATATTGAATAGAAGTGGTGAGAGAGGACATCCTTGTCTAGTGCCAGATTTCAAAGGGAATGCTTCCAGTTTTTGCCCATTCAGTATGATATTGGCTGTGGGTTTGTCATAAATAGCTTTTATTATTTTGAGATATGTTCCATCGATACCTAGTTTATTGAGAGTTTTTAGCATAAAGGGCTGTTGAATTTTGTCAAAGGCCTTCTCTACATCTATTGAGATCATCATGTGGTTTTTGTCTTTGGTTCTGTTTATGTGGTGGATTATGTTTATAGACTTGTGTATGTTGAACCAGCCTTGCATCCCGAGAATGAAGACTACTTGATTGTGATGGATAAGCTTTTTGATGTGCTGTTGCAGTCAGTTTGCCAGTATTTTATTGAAGATTTTTGCATCTATGTTCATCATGGATATTGGCCTGAAGTTTGCTTTTTTTGTTGAGTCTCTGCCAGGTGTTGGTATCAGGATGATGTTGGTCTCATAAAATGATTTGGGAAGGATTCCCTCTTTTTGGATTGTTTGGAATAGTTTCAGAAGGAATGGTACCAGCTCCTCTTTGTATGTCTGGTAGAATTCGGCTGTGAACCCATCTGGACCTGGGCTTTTTTTGGTTGGTAGGCTATTAATTCCTGCCTCAACTTCTGCCCTTGTTATTGATCTATTCAGGGTTTCGACTTCTTCCTGGTTTAGCCTTGGGGAGGGTGCGAGTGTCCAGGAATTTATACTTTTCTTCCAGGTTTACTGGTTTATATACATAGAGTTGTTTGTAATAATCTCTGATTGTAGTTTGTATTTCTGTGGAGTCAGTGGTGATATCCCCTTTATCGTTTTTAATCACATTTATTTGATTATTCTTTCTTTTCTTATTAATCTGAATAGTGGTCTATTTTGTTGATCTTTTCAAAAAACCAGCTCCTGGATTTATTGTTTTTTTTTTTTGTTTGTTTGTTTTTCCCAAAGATTTTGTGTGTGTGTCTCTATTTCCTTCCTTAGGAGATCTTTGTTATTTCTTGTCTTCTGCTAGCTTTTGAGTGTTTTTGATCTTGCTCCTCTAGCTCTTTCCATTTTGACGATAGGGTGTTGATTTTAGATCTTTCCCCACTCTCCGGTGGGCATTTATTGCTGTTGATTTCTCTCTAGACGCGGCTTTAAATGTGTCTCAGAGTTTCTGGTACGTTGTGTCTTCGTTCTTGTTGGTTTCAAAGAACATCTTTATTTCTGCCTTCATTTCATTGTTTATCCAGTTGACATTCAGGAGCCATTTGTTCAGTTTCCATGAAGTTGTGCGGTTCTGAGTTAGTTCCTTAATTCTGAGTTCTAATTTGATTGCACTGTGCTCTGAGAGACTGTTTGTTATGATTTCCATTCTTTTGCATTTGCTGAGGAGTGATTTACTTCCAATTATGTGGTCAATTTTAGAGTAGGTGCAATTCGGTGCTGAGAAGAATGTATATTCTGTGGATTTGGGGTGGAGATTTCCGTAGATGTCTATTGGGTCCGCTTGGTCCAGGTCTGAGTTCAAGTACTGGATATGCTTGTTAATTTTCTGTCTCATTAATCTAATATTGGCAGTGGAGTGTTAAAGTCTCCCACTACGATTGTGTGGGAGTCTGAGTCTCTTTGTAGGTCGTTAAGAATGTGCTTTATATACCTGGGTGCTGAGCAAGTATTTTTAAGCAAAAGAGGCAGGCTGACAATTCACAATTTATCATTCATGTCCTGTGGTGCCGTTTGTACTTAAATATAATGTTAATTCTTTTGGAAAAACAAAAAAAGGACTCCTTGTAAATTACCGCTTTGAAAACTTGCACAGAACTAAATACTAGCCCAAATGATGATGATGATGTTTTTAACAACCTTTCAGCAGCTGTGAATATTTATGTGTGAAGATATATGTGTGTCTTAGATTGCTGGAGCTACTCTGCTTCCCAAGAACATGGCAGGACACTTTGAACACTTGGAAATATAGGAGCAGGAAGCAGACTGCCCTGTCTGTCCTGAGGCACCATGTGACGTTGTATGGCTCTTGGTTAAATGTGCAACTGGGCTTGTGTGGTCTACGCTGTTCATTTCACAAGTGCACATACAAAAGCACCCTGTGAGCAGATGACACTGTGATAAGATTTCCTCTTTGCGACACCTTACACAGTTGTATTAACTGTGGATCTCTTGGCCCATCCTGGGAAGAGCGAGGCTGATTTTCTTGGGGTCCCATAGCACAGGGCGCGTGAGTAAGGCCTCCTCACTCACCACAATTGTATTAAAATTTCAGGACACCACAGGAGACACAAATAGGTGAACAAGAGTGATTTTTTTTTTTTTTTTTTTTTTGAAACAGTTTTGCTCTTTGTTCCCCAGGCTGGAGTGCAGTGGTGTGATCTCAGCTCACTTGCAGCCTCTACCTCCTGGGTTCAAGCGATTCTCCTGCCTCAGCCTCCCCAGTAGCTAGGATTACAGGTGCCCACCATGCCCAGATAATTTTTATATTTTTAGTAGAGATGGGATTTCACCATGTTGGCCAGGCTAGTCTCGAACTCCTGACCTCAGGTGATCCGCCTGCCTCAGCCTCCCACAGTACTGGGATTACAGGGCCAAGCCACTGTGCCCAGCTCTTTTTTTTAAAGTCATACATAGGTAGGACTTATTTTAATGGGACATGAGTTTATTTAATCTGTTTGAGGCCAAAAGTGTGAAACACTGTGTAGAGCTGGCTTTGGTAAAGAGGTGAAGCACTTTGAAATTAATTGGCATGGCAAGTGAAGGGCATTTTAAGGTTGTACCTCTGAAAGGTAAAGTAAATAAATATGCCAGGTGCGCTAACAAGGTGTATGGAGCCGCAAGCCCTGTTCCTGTCTCCACACAGAGAGTTTGGGCCAGATCACATTCGGCAAGACTACTTCAGAAATAATTATTCCCCAGTGCTCTGCGGCCCTCTGGGGGTCAGAGGAGCCATGTATGAATAACACATTTGATTGAGGACATAATTGTATTCGGTAAATGTTTGTGAAGAAAAGGTCCAGCCTTCACAGTTAACCTTTTGATCAGAGCTGCAAAGAAGTGAAACAATATTAAAGTCCTAGCTCTTGAGTGACAGGCCTCATTGGTGGATAAGGGGACTGAGTCCCAGACACCCTCTGTTCTCAGTTTGAGATGTCCTTTTCAGGGTGGCTCATCCCAGTTTCCCACCCTCCAACTCCAGGCATGCATGTACCTTTCTGCAGGTTGCAGCACGGGGTAGCCCGGGTACCCTGTCTTTCCTCTGTTTCTTCCCAAAGTGGGTCCCACCTTCTGGGGACAGGTGCTTCCCTCAGAGGCCCTGCTGTTCCTCCTAGACCCACACTGAGCTTCGGGCTGTGTCGCCGTCACGTGAGCCCTGACGCTGTCTCCCCTTGTGCCGTGGCTTCCGTGGCCGTCCCTTGCACGTGGCCTCCGTGGCTGTCCCTGTGTGTCTGGCTGCTGCTCCAGGGAACTGCTGCTGTCCTTGACCCCGTTGAACCACACCCAGACTACATTGGGAGTAGTAGGTAGCAGCCTGGGCGTTTGGTGTCTTGTGTTTGTAAGCAAATGCAGCTAGCTCTGCATCCTAGAAGGCTTGGACTGTGGCTGGTGTTTGAACCATACCCCCCACAGCTGAACCTTGCTAAGCAGCCCAAGTTAAAGACAGGGCCTGCTACACATTCAGCCAGCCCAGGCGTGCTCTGCATGGGCAGTGTGGGTGGAAGACAGATGTCTGATTTTAAGGTAACTGTGTACCATACGTGAGGAATAGGAGACAGGGAGGTACCTGGAAAGATAAAAGGATTAACTCAGTGTCCTTTTCTTGGCTCTTAAAAGAATTGAACCTTTGTACTAAATAAATCTCACCTCACACCAGGCAGAGAGGGAAAGGTGACTCCTGAGTGAGAATGAGTGTGGACGGTGGAGGGGCAGGGTGTGTTATATAAGGGGCTGGCATGCGAGAGGGCCGAGCACCCCCCACCGCCCACAGCCCCTGCTGCCTTCTGCGCACCAGCAGAAGTGCCTGAGCCCAGGCGGGCAGGTGCTGGGTGATGCCAGCCTCTGACCCACAGATGAAGTCTGGATGGGCTTGGGAGTGAAAGATGCAATATTGAGGGGAAATACACCCTGTGAGACAGCAACAGCTGTGGTGGTGGGGAGGGCATGGGCCCCTGTGCTTGCTGGGGGCTGTGGTAGGTCTGAACCCCTAGTCACTGGATCATCCTGGGGTAGGGGACAGCTTGGCTGAGCTCCCACTGATGATGTCCTGTCCTTGCTTTTTCCTCTGTGAAGGATGGAGGCTGCACGTGTCCAGGGGATGTCGCCAAAGCCTTTGGTAAGACCGGGCCCTGGTGCGGAAAGAGGGAAGGAAGGAGGGAGGGAGCTCTCTGCACCTCTCCAGGTGGCAACCTGAATGAGGAGGGGGGCCTGCTGGGGAAGTTCTGTGCCTTCCTGGAGCTTCCTTTCCCTGGGTTTCAGCCCCAGTTGGCCCAGATCCCAGCATTGATTTATTTCTGGTCCACGGCAAAGCAGGCCACAGATGCCTCAGGAGATGGATCTAGGGGTAACGTCCTGCAAGCCAGGAGTGGGTGAAGTCATGGTCTTTTCATCCCAGGGCAGGGGAGGCTCAGGGGACCCGTCCAAGGGGACGGTGCCAGTTGTGATGTGTGGGAAACTGCAGAGGGGGTTTTTTGGAGCCAGCCTGGAAAAGTCCCGCAGCGGTTTCTCACTGGGGGCTGGAGCCTGCCTTTCACTAGGGGGCAGCAGTGCCTGCTGTGAGCCCTTGGGATTGGGGATCAGGGAGCCCTGGTGGGAGGGCAGCAGGTCCTGAGCTTTTCTTCAGGAAAGCACTAGAGGTCGAGCATCTCAGCACCACAGGCAGTAAAGTACAGCTGTCAAGCCCCTGCTGGCCACTGAACTGCAGGCTCCAGGGGTTGTGGGTGCCGGCAGGAGGCAGAACCGAAGCTCTCATGCCTCCACCCTTTGCTGATGCCAGAAAAAAAAAAGTTCAGTCTGGTGAGGTGGCTTATGCCTGTAATCCAGTCTGGTGAGGTGGCTCATGCCTGTAATCCCAGCATTTTGGGAGGCCGAGGTTGGTGGATCACTTGAAACCGGAAGTTTCAGACCAGCCTGGCCAATACCCCATCTCTACTAAAAATACAAAAAAAAAAAATTACCTAGGTGTGATGGTGCACACCTGTAATCACGGCTACTCACTCAGGAGGCCGAGGTGGGAGAATCACTTGAACCCAGGAGGCAGAGGTTGTAGTGAGCCATGATCACCTCATTGTTCTCCAGCCTGGGTGACAGAGTGACCCCGTCTCAAACAAAAAAATTAAAAAATAAATGTTCAGCCAACAACGCTGATAGTGACAAAGGAAAACATAGGGCAGTGTTCTTAATAACAAGGTTTCAGAGCAACCCAAGGGACCTCATAAAAAATGGGGTTTAACCTCATCCTAATCCTAGATCCTATCTGCGGAAGGGAATCTACAGACCCTCCCCTGATCCCAGCTTCCTGTTTTATAGTTGAGGGAACTGAGGCTCTAGGAGGAAATGACAAGGTCACAGTCCTGCAATCAGGGGCAGAAGGAGGAGAACACAGTGCCTCTGCTAACCGGGTCTGTCGCATACCCTGTGTCGTAAGGATTGTCGGCCAAGGGCAATTTTACAATTGTGTTTTCGTTTTTGTTTTCTTGAGATGGAGTCTTGCTCTTGTTACCCAGGTTGGAGTGCAATGGCACGATCTCAGTTCACTGCAACCTCCGCCTTCCGGGTTCAAGCGATTCTCCTGCCTCAGCCTCCTGGGTAGCTGGAATTACAGGCACCTGCCACCACACCCAGCTAATTAATTTTGTGGGGTTTTTTTTTTTTTTTTTTTTTTTAGTAGAGGCAGGGTTTCTCCATGTTGGTCAGGTTGGTCTTGAACTCCCAACCTCAGGGAATCCGCCCACCTCAGCCTCCTAAAGTGCTGGAATGACAGGTGTGAACCACCATGCCTGGCCGTGATTGGTTTTTGAGCTGCATCTACTTAATATAGGTGGTGGTGCATCTTGGACTCTGTGTTGCCTCACACATACTCTCTGTACAGAGAGGGAGCCCAACACACGAGAAAGTGCCTTGCAGATCACGGTTCCCAGGCTTTGGACCATGCTCAGCTCAGTCTCCCTCGGGTGTCATTCCCTCCTCCACTGTCTGTCAATCAGTGCAGCCATGCTTGTGTAGAGACTCAGTGGAGGGAGAGGGACCGTGTCGGGGAAGGATGCCAGAGTGTCCCAAAACGAAAATGGCTGGGAACCCGTCAAAGTATTCTTTCAGTGTGTCTCTGCTCCGTGTTCCTGCTGTTGACAGCTGCTCCTCTGCTTTGCTCTTGGAATTGTGGTCATCAGGAATCTCGGCTAGACACCAGTTATCCTCTGGCTCCTTAAAATCATGGTAGGAGGACCAGGTGGCCAGCATTCATGTTAGGAACCCTGGAAGTGAGGGAGGGTCTTCAGAGGTAGCTGCCATGTAGGAGGGTTGTGTTGCGCCTTGCTTCCTTGCGCAGAAATGCACGCCTCTCCGTCTGTAACGCCAATGCGATACAGAAGGGATTGTCAACGCCAGTGAGAACCCCAGAGTGCTCTACCGATGTTAAAATGACCAGATGGAAGGCGTCAGGGCCACTTTGAGGGGTTCCTACGTTTTCTCCTCCTAATTAGGATTCAGCAAGCTCCCCTCCTCCTTCATCCTCTTACTTAATGCATCTACGACCCGCTGCCTGCCGCCTTGTTCTGTTCTAAATGTGAACCCTCAGTAGGACTTACGGGAGGTTGTAGCAGTTCTTTAGTTAATAGGCAAAGAACAATCTCTGCACAGAGAACAAGATGGGGAATGAGAACCATTTTTATTATTTATCCCACAAGTTTCTTTCCTTTTTTGACAGCTAATCATTTAGTGACTACCATGTGCCACACACTTGGGATAAACATAGAGCCAGCCCTGGGCCTGTACCAGCAGAGCCCACAAAGGCAGCTTCAGCCCCTCTGCCTCCTCTGTATGCCTGTCCTGGAAGTGTAGTCATTTGGTGATGATTAGTATGGCAGAGCGTTTACTTGGAAGTCTAATACGCAGCACAGCGGTGGTGCGGGGAGAGTTTTACGAGGCTTCGGTGACACGGGCTTCTTTCCTTGAAGACGTCTCCAGTGTAGGAGGTTCATTCTGTTCTGAGGCCCTTTCCTGACCTATAAATAGCTCTGGGAGTGTCAGTGCAGAGAGCTTCAAGTACAGACCAGACGCCTGAGGGGGCATCGTAGAGGAGTCAGTGTGTTAAGTATAAGATTCGATAACGTGCTAAGATACTGCTCAATGTTTTTTTTTTTTTTTTTTTTTTTTGAGACAGTTTCCCTCTGTTGCTCAGGCTGGAATGCAATGACATGATCTCAGCTCACTGCAACCCCTGCCTCCCGGGTTCAAGGGATTTCGGGCTAATGTTTGTATTTTTAGCAGAAACGGGGTTTCATGTTGGCTAGGCTGGTCTTGAACTGCTGACCTCAAATGATTTGCCCACCTCGGCCTGCCAAAGTGCTAGGATTACAGGCGTGAGCCACCGCGCCTGACAGAATACCGCCTGATTTTTAATGTTTCTCTGATTCTAGAAGAGTTAGATCTGAGGAACGTGGTCCTAGTTAGCCATTAGTAGCTGTTACGCATGGTCCAGCGTAGGGGATACCAGCCCCATACACTGCGGCTGCATTTGTTTCTCCCTGTGTCCCCTGGCCCTGTCTCCCTGCGTGGAGACCCTCTCCCTTTTTCCAGGAGGAGAGATGTGAGAGGCCCATCCTCTCTCTTGACTACAGCTGGCGGAGGGGGAGGCATACTGGGCAAGCACTTGGATTTTGGGGGAGCCTGCTTCCCCTGCGCTCTTTTCTCTGCTACTCTCTTTTGTCCCCACTGTTGGCATGTAGGAGCTGGAGCTGATTTTGTCATGCTGGGAGGGATGTTTTCGGGTCATACGGAGTGTGCTGGAGAAGTGATTGAGAGGAACGGACAGAAGCTCAAGCTCTTCTACGGGATGAGCTCAGACACGGCCATGAAGAAGCATGCAGGAGGAGTTGCTGAGTACAGGTGAGTGAGGGGCGGCCCCGGGACACACCCTCGAGGCCTGGCCTTGCTCTTGCTTCTGCCAGAGATGGGATGGAAGTAGGGCTGAATAGCAGCTCTGTGTATATTAAAGCACCATGGGAACGGGTTCTTTTTAAAGAACCCTAGTTTTTATCCAGTTAGCATTTGCAGTGCTTGGGGTTCCCAAAAGCAAGCACGGAGCAGAAGTGTTTGGGGATGGGTTGGAAGTGTGACCAGGGGTATGTGTGAGTGAGTTCCAGTCCTGAAGGGAATATTCCAGACCTCTGGGGGTGGGTGGGATTACTCCTTGTCCTTCCAGTAGAACCATTGCTGAGCTATCCCTATAAGCTTTGATCTCTGGCTTGAGGGGAGTTGAGGCTGGAAGAATGGAGTTGAAGAATGACTCTCCTCTTGCACGGGAAGCGGTAGATGTGGTCTAGGCGGCCAGGCCTTTCCTGAAGAATGCTGCACAGCTCGTACAACTTCTCCCCTGCCTGCAGGCTCTGAGAGTCCACAGGCAGCATTTTCAGCATTCATTTGTGTCATCCACTCGAAGTGGGGCTCATTTCTGATGTGTTTTTATTTTGTATTTTTTTTATTATTTTTGAGATGGAGTCTCACTCTGTTGCCCAGGCTGGAGTGCAATGGCACGATCTTGGCTCACTGCAACCTCCCCTCCTGAGTTCAAGTGATTCTCCTTCCTCAGTCTCGCAAGTAGCTGGGATTACAGTTGCCTGCCATCATGCCCAGCTAATTTTTGTATTTTTAGTTTAGACAGGGTTTCGTCATGTTGGCCAGGCTGGTCTCGAACTCCTGACTTCAAGTGATCCACCCACCTTGG
This sequence comes from Saguinus oedipus, assembly GCA_031835075.1. NCBI lineage: Eukaryota > Metazoa > Chordata > Mammalia > Primates > Cebidae > Saguinus > Saguinus oedipus. The sequence continues at coordinate 12,836,585 of CM063172.1, read as the reverse complement.
CCTCCCAAAGTGCTGGGATTATAGGCATGAGCCACTGTGCCCGGCCCCTGGTATGTGTTTTTAACCCATGGTTTCCAAAGACACCTGGGTCTTTCCCGATTCACTTCCATTTAAACTGTCTACATATGTGTTTGAAGAACCTGATGATGAGGCCAGGCACAGTGGCTCATGCCTGTAATCCCCGTGCTTCTGGAAGCCAAGGTGGGAGGATTACTTGAGCACAGGAGTTCCAGATGAGCCTAGGCAACAGAGCAAGACCCTGTCTCTACAAAAACTTTTTAAATTAGCTGGGTGTGGTGTCACATGACTGTCCTCCCAGCTACTCAGGAGGCTGAGGCAGGAAGATGGCTTAAGCCCAGAGGTTGGAGGCTGCAGCGAGCTATGAGCATGCCATCATGCTCCAGCCTGGCCAGCAGAATGACACCCTGCCTCAAAAACAAATGAAAGAACTTGATGACTGTATACTCACTGCCTCACCTGCTCCATAGAGCCTGCGAAAACAACCTGTAATACAACATAGGGTCAGGACCGAAGGTCCTCCATCCGCAGAGGGAAGCAGGCTGTGAACTGGCTGGTTGCCTTTCTCCAGGAAACCTCAGGCTTTTCCCTCCAGTTTTCAGACTTTGTCCCAGTGCTGGAGTGGAAACCTAAGCCCTCCCTGGCCGACACCCTTTATTTCCTACCACCCATTCCACACCCAAAAGCTCATTTTGAGGACCTGGGACTCAGATGTATTATATAAAGTTCATATTAAGTTAGCAGCAAAATCTCAGAACTCCACTGAGATTTGTAGGTGGGGAGATTGTGGGGAGGTGTGGGTATTCTCCCAGAGTTCTGTTCTTCCTTAGGGTTCTGGTTGACTGACTTCAGTCTCATTCTCCCCAGTCTCTTTCTCTTGTGGTGGTGAACCTCTAAAAAGATACTGTAGTATGGGAAAGGCAAGATGGGAAAGATCAATGGGGACTGTGCCAATCAGAAACGTGGGGCACACTCACTCCTCCCAGGTAGCCCCCCGGGCCCTATTTCCTCCACGCGGTCCCTGACGGAGGAGGAGGTTGCACGTTGGGTGAGGAGGAGCTACTGAGCTGGACCTATGGCCAAGAAGCTTAGTGCTTTACCAGCAGCAATTGTCAGCATCCGAGGGCCTGCCCATGTCTCCTCTCTGCCAGAATGTAAGCGGAGCTTTGATGGGTGAGCAGCGGTTAGGTGCTTTGCCTGGAGTACCTGTTTTACCCTCGTGGTTGCCTCTGTTTTGAGTTCTAAAAAAAAATTGCTGGACATGGTGGCTCACGCCTGTAATCCCAGCACTTTGGGAGGCTGAGGTGGGCGGACGACAAGGTTAGGAGATTAACACCATCCTGGCCAACATGGTGAAACCCATCTCTACTAAAAATATAAAAATTAGCTGGGTGTGGTGGCAGGCGCCTGTAATCCCAGCTACTCAGGAGGCTGAGGCAGGAGAATCACTTGAACCTGAGAAGTGGAGGTTGCAGTGAACTGAGATCATCCCATTGCACTCCAGCCTGGGAAACAGAGTAAGACTCCATTTCAAAAAAATATATATATAGATCAGGAAGTCTACAATAGATCAGGGTATGGTACAAACAGAAGCCAAAGAGCTGAAAGAAAAACCGCTTCCTCTTAATTTCAGCAGGGTTTAGATATAACAGAAAAAAAAAAAAAAGATTCAGCAGTGGCAAGACTCAGTTCTGGAAGCGGATTCAAATCTTTGACAGGGAAGGAAATTGCTAAGGAAATGAGAACCTTAATCTAAAAGCTGCAGCTTGAGCAGGCTGTACCTGCCTGCCTCTCTGTTTTTCTGAGTCAGTCTCTCTCTCTCCCGTCTGGCAGTTTTCAGCCTCGTGACCATGATCTCGTCATGAGAATGCTTCCCGACTTCGACAAATGACTTAGGGCACAGTTATGTACACATTACTGACTCTTTTCCAATCATTAACTATTTCATTCTCACGCTGTCCCCGGGAAGCAAATTACCTTCATTTGACAGATAAGCAGACTTAAGCATCAGCAAAAAAGGAACTTGTGAAAGGTTAAACCAACAGTTAGCAAAGGAGCAACAATGAGAAGAATCTAGAAATTTCCAACAAGCCCCAGGAAGGCCATGGAAATACCTTAGGAAAACGAAATGTCCATCATTGCAGGCATGTGAACACAGATGCCCATCTGGGGTCACAGAGTGCTGAGCCCTGCACTGTCCTGGGTATGGCCAGTGACTTTGGCTTCCTGAGCTTAGGGCTCTAAACCAGCTGATGGTTTAAGTGGCTAAATTTTACCCATGGGTAGTCCTGCCTCTTCAGTGACCAAGAATTAACACCCTTTTGAAATTCTAGGTAATGAATGTCTAGTCAAGAGATGTTCTTTGAGGCAGGTGATCACCTGAGGTCAGGAGTTCAAGACCAGCCTGGTCAACATAGTGAAACCATATCTCTCCTAAAACTACTAAAATTAGCTGGGAGTGGTGGCAGGCACCTGTAATCCCAGCTACTCAGGAGGCTAGGGCAGGAGAATTGCTTGAACCCAGGAGGCGGAGGTTGCAGTGAGCCGAGATTGCGCCACTGCACTCCAGCCTGGGTGACAAGGGCAAAACTGCATCTCAAAAAAAAAAAAAAAAAGAGAGATGCTCTTTTCCAGCTGAAGAGAACAGCTACAGAAAATTCCAGAATTTGGGTACTTGTTAGAACTTGCCTGGCCCTTCGATGAGAGCTAGAGTTTTGCCGAAGTTTCAGATTTCCTTCTGGAAATACAGTCTGGACCACATCCCCATGTTGCAGGAAGGGGACATAACCTGTGTTACCCAACTAACAGTCACGCAGTGTTACCTGGTGGCCTTGTGAAGAGAGGGACCTGGGCTGAGTGAGGACAGTGAGATGTTGCTTAGTGTTCATGCCATAGGCTGGACCTTGTGAATTTCTAAATACTCTTCTGAAAACGTGAAAGTTGCAATCCACAGCCTGGAAGCCTCCAGAACTAAGACAGTTCTCGGTTCTCCTCCGATTCTACCTGGCTTGGACACACACAGGTGCAGGGGGATAGGTGTAGTGACTTGTAAGAGAACAGGGAGGCGAACTGGGGGTGCCTGTGTACCCACTAAGGCAGAAGGCCAGGCAGGCGATCAGGATGGAGCCACCTCGTCTTGCTGGTAATTTCCATGTAATCTGGTAGGACCTGAGTTGTCCATTGTAAGTCCTGGTCATCCCCCTTGAAGACATTTGGTTTCTGATCTCAGAGCGGGCAGGCAGGAGGTGAAGCTCTGGGCTTTTCCTGTGGCTGGTCTAGGAGGTCAGGAGGCAGTTGCCAGGGGCAGCTGTCAAGGCCACTCTTTCTTGGGGCTTTTTGGCTTCTGGCTGTTGGGAGGTTGGTGTGCGTGTTGAGGTAGAATAGAAAGGTAAAGGTGGTTTCTGTTAGGGGCAGAAGGGAGCGTGTTGCTGGAGAGAATGTCACCAAGCGGGGTGGTTTGTGTCCCCATCTTCAAGTGCTGCTCACCAGGACTTCGCTGTCCCCAGCGTGCAGGGCTGCAGCAGGGAGCCCGTGCCCTTTGGGTGAGAGGCATGTGTTCATCTGAGATGCTGGCAGTCATGTTGGCACTTGGTAGAATGTGGGGATGGGTTTAGAGGGCAGGGTCTGGCTTTCTGAGTGCCTCGGGGGCTGCAGAAAGTGCTGGAGCTGGGAATGATTCTAATTGGGCTCGTAAAGGGAAGAAAACCTCGATGAAAAAGAAAACTGCCTTTGTCTTGCAGAGCCTCCGAGGGTAAGACTGTGGAAGTGCCTTACAAAGGAGATGTGGAAAACACTATCCTGGATATTCTTGGGGGACTGAGGTCCACGTGCACCTACGTGGGGGCCGCCAAACTCAAGGAGCTCAGCAGGAGGGCCACGTTCATCCGGGTGACCCAGCAGCACAATACTGTGTTCAGCTAACCCCGGGGGCGAAGCGGCGTCCTGCCCGAGCAGAAGCTTCCAAACCTGCTTTTCCCATCTCCCTCCTAGTCTGCTCGGGCTGAGCTTCTGGCTGCTGCTGAATGGTGGAATGCTGTGTGCTGTCTCCACCCTCCTGCCGCCTGGAGCTTCGGTGCCCTCTTGCGTGCCTTCTCGGGGACCCAGATGCAAGGCACTGATTGGGGCAACGTCAGAGCCCTGCTGCCCAAAACTCATAACCTCATTGTTCAAAGCGACACTTGCACCTTTCTTTCTTTTTAAAAGAAGATGGTTTCACTTTAATATAATGCTATTATCTTAAGACTTGATGAAGTGCTGGAGTTTGTATTTGTAGGAGTCATGTTGAATGATTTGGGATTTGTTTTGCCTTCTTTCTAGACAGGCTGGTGGCAAGCCACTCCTGGCGATTAGCAGACAAGTCACCTTAGGAGGAGCAGGGAGAGAAGGACAGTGTTGGGCGGGGGAGGGGGCGGACAGGCCAGAGTCAGAGTAACCACCTCTAGCTTTTCCAGCAAAAGCCTGAGGTGGTGGCATCCCCCACCTGTAGCTTTTGGTTGCTGGAAAAGAGCAAAAGCAATTAACTGGAGAGATACCTGAATTGTTTTCCCAGCTGATACTCACTAGATAGGGGCAATGTGTTTTCCTGAGACTTTCATTACACGTGCTTGTCAGGGACAAGTCATCTGTCCCTACCAGTTTGCTGTCGCCTCTAGGAAGCTGTCCCTGTCCTGGCTTCTCATTTCATTTTGTTTTCTTCCATCTTTCCCCAACCCCACCTTCTCAGTTCCAACTCCCTTTGAATTTCCATTGGATGTTTTACGGAAAGGTTATCTCCTGAGAAATCAGCAAGTGGAGATGCACTGCAAAAGAGCCAAACCTTTGATTAGTGGCATCCTAAAAGGCATTGGTTTGAGACATGAGTTAGAGACATTCTCTTGTCGCCAGGGAATCCTTTCCTGGAAGGACCACACGGCACTACTATATAAGGTCAGTGAATGGGCTGGGAACAATGACGTTGTCTTGGAGAACTGGCCTCTGCAGCTGACCTGCAGCAGTCCCCCAGGATGCTTGTTTAAACAGTGAACACAGAAGGAGGGATGACCGGCCACTTAACTTCGAAGTATTGAGTTCCAGGCCTGGAAAGCGCAGATCAGGATGTTTTACTTTACTTTTTGATACGGCTAAAGAGCAGGTACGCAAGTCAGTTTTCTTTGGAAAGGCAAACAGTGACCCTGGAGTGGAGAAGGGCCACAGGGTGCTGCTGTGTCAGGGTGAATGAATGGCCTGATTGTCCACAGTGACCGATGGCAGAACCGTCACACTCTGGGATTGTACAGGCCTACTGTTGGTCATTTAAGAATACGTTGAGAGATCCAGCAGCGTTCACTCCAGTGCAATACTCCCTACTAAATCCTTTACGATTTAAAAAAAATAATTATTTAAAATAATTTAATAAAAATTTAAATTAAAAAAAAATTATCACTCTTGTCATCCAGGCTGGAACACAGTGGCAGGATCACAGCTCACCACAGCCTTGACCTCCCAGGCTCAAGTGATCCTCTCACCTCAGCCTCCCAAGTAGCTGGGACTACAGGCACCTTGCCGCCATGCCCAGCTAACTGTTGTATTTTTTGTAGAGACAGGATTTTGCCATGTTGCCCAGAATGGTCTCAAACTCCTGGGCTCAGGCCTCCGCCCACTGCAACCTCCCAAAGTGTTAGCATTACAGGTGTGAGCCACCGCGCCCAGCCCATTAAGAGTAACTCTTGCACCTTTAGAAATACAAGGGCTGCACTTTGGAGACAGGAGGGCCAAGAGGCTGTTTAATGTGGAGCAAGATGTGGGGCGTGGCTGCAGGCTCCCCACCGTGTCCTCTGTGAGGTGTGAGGCTCTCCGGCTGGTCCTATGGAAGGTGTGTTTTATGCTTATCTTCAAATGTTCGTTTTTAAGAGACTATTGCAAAATAAGGGAGAGGGGTGAAGGAAAGGACATCTTAGAGAGGTTTTTTTTTTTTTTTTTTGAAGAAAGGAAGAAAAAAGAATGAAAGAGAATGGGAATCTTGCTCTATTGCCCAGGCTAGAATGCAGTCTAAAAATGGGTATTAAAAACCTCTTTTATGCCAATAAAGGTGCTTAATAATGGAGACAGGAAGAAATAAGGGAGGAAAATAACAAGCAGCCAACCAATATTTCATTTAAACCTGTGAAATGCTGTGCAATTGCTGAGGAGTGATTTACTTCCAATTTTGTGGTCACTTTTAGAGTAGGTGTTGATGTGATACTGAGAAAAATGTGTGTTTTGTGGATTTGGGGTGGAGAGTTCTGTAAATGTTTATTAAGTTTACTTGTTCCAGGTCTGAGTTCAAGTCTTGGATACCCTTGTTAATTTTCTGTCTCAATCTAATACTGACAATATAGTGTTAAAGTCCCCCACTATTACTGTGTGGGAGTCTAAGTCTCTTTGTAAGTCATTAGGAACTTGCCTTATGTATCTGGGTGCTCCTGTATTGGGTACATATATATTTAGGATCGTTAGCTCTTCTTGTTGAATTGATCCTTTTACCATTATGTAATGTCCTTCTTTGTCTCTTTTGGTCTTTGTTGCTTTAAAGTCTATTATTTTATCAGAGATGAGAACTGCAACTCCTGCTTTTGTGTGTGTGTGTGTGTGTGTGTGTGTGTGTGTGTTGCACTTTAGGTTCTGGGGTACATGTGCAGATCACGCAGGATTGTTGCATAGGTACCCACATGGCAATGTGGTTTGCTGCCTCCATCCCCCCGTCACCTACATTTGGCATTTCTCCCCATGGTATCCCTCCCTGACTTTCCCACCCACTGCTATCCCTCCCCTAGCCCCCCCACAACAGACCATAGTGTGTGATGCTCCCCTCCCTGTGTCCATGTGGTCTCATTGTTCAACACCCGCCTTTGAGAACGTGTGGTGTTTGATTTTCTGTTCTTGTCAGTTTGCTGAGAATTATGGTTTCTGGATTTATCCATGTCCCTACAGAGGACATGAACTCATTTTTTATGGCTGCATAGTATTCCATGGTATATATGTGCCACATTTTCCTTGTCCAGTCTATTGTTAATGGGCATTTGGGTTGGTTCCAGGTCTTTGCTATTGTAAACAGTGCCGCTATGAACATATGTGTGCATGTGTCTTCATAACAGAATGACTTATAATCCTTTGGGTATATACCCAGTAATGGGATTGCTGGGTCAAATGGAATTTCTATTTCTAGGTCCCTGAGTAAGCGCCACACTGTCTCACAATGGTTTAACTAGTTTACACTCCCACCAACAGCGTAAAAGTGTTCATATTTCTCTGCATCCTCTCCAGCATGTTGTCTCCAGATTTTTTAATGATTGTCATTCTAACTGGTGTGAGGTGGTATTTCAATGTGGTTTTGATTTGCATTTCTATAATAATCAGTGATGATGAGCCTTTTTTCATATGTTTGTTGGCCTCATATATGTCTTTTTTAGTGTCTTCATAATCCTTCTTCCACTTTTGGATGGGTTTTTTTTTTCTTGTAAATCTGTTTTAGTTCTTTATAGATTCTGGATATTAGCCCTTTGTCAGATGGGTACATTGCAAAAATTTTTTCCCATTCTGTTGGTTGCTGGTTCACGCTAATGATTGTTTCTTTTGCTGTGCAGAAGCTCTGGAGTTTGATTAGATCCCATTTGTCTATTTTGGCTTTTGTTGCCAATGCTTTTGGTGTTTTAGTCATGAAGTCCTTGCATATGCCTGTGTCCTGAATGGTACTGCCTAGGTTTTCTTCTAGGGTCTTTATAGTGTTAGCTCTTATGTTTAAGTCTTTAATCCATCTGGAGTTAACTTTAGTGTAAGGTGTCAGGAAGGGGTCCAGTTTCTGCTTTCTGCACACTGCTAGCCAGTTTTCCCAACACCATTGATAACAGGGAATCCTTTCCCCATTGCTTGTTTTTGTCAGGTTTGTCCAAGATCAGACGGTTGTAGATGTGTGGTGTTCCCTCCAAGGCCTCTGTTCTGTTCCATTGGTCTATATCTCTGTTTTGGTACCAGTACCATGCTGTTTTGATTACTGTAGCTTTGTATAGTATAGTTTGAAATCAGGTAGCATGATGCTTCTGGCTTTGTTCTTTTTGCTTAGGATTGTCTTGGCTATGCAGGCTCTTTTGGTTCCATATGAAGTTTAAGGTGGTTTTTTCCAGTTCTGAGAAGGTCATTGGTAGCTTGATGGGGATAGCGTTGAATCTATAAATTACTTTGGGCAGTACGGCCATTTTCACAATACTGATTCTTCGTAACCATGAGCATGGAACGTTTCTCCATCTGTTTGTGTCCTCTCTTATTTCCTTGAGCAGTGGTTTGTAGTTATCCTTGAACACGTCCTTTACATCCTTTGTTAGTTGTATTCCTAGGTATTTTATTCTCTTTGTAGCAATTGTGAATGGAAGTTTGCTCATGATTTGGCTCAAAGGGAGCTGTTAAAAATGGACTAGCAGTAGTAAGGGAACTTCTTTCAGAATGGAGTGGTCAGGGAGGATGACACCCATCTGTCCACTGTGGCACCCCTAGGCCTGTGTCCCTTGCAGGGACATGTGCTGCTTTACCTGTCTTCTGTAAAGATTTTGCGGACTGGCTCTTTGTTTCCACAAACCAAAGGCAAGTTCTTAACAATCCAATTTTTAGGGAAATGGAGACTGAGTAGTTAGAAGTCAAAAACTCACCAGGATCATTTTGAAGCAGAGGCTTCATAAAGTGAATTTTTTTTGAGACTGCGTTTTGCTCTGTCGCCCAGGCAGGAGAGCAGCGGTATGATTATGGCTCACTGCAGCCTTGACCTCCTGGCCCAATGCCATCTTCCCCCTTTCGTCCCCCCCAAGTAGCTGGGACCATAGGCATGTGCTACCACACCCGGCTAATTTTATGTTTTGTAGAGATGAGGTCCTACTATGTTGCCCAGGCTGGTCTTGAACTCCTGGGCTTTAGCAGGCCTCCCAAAGTGCTCAGATTATGGGTATGAGTCACTACGCCCAGCCTCCTCATTGAATTTCTAATGAGCTTGAATTACAGTATATAGAAATAAATAATAATAAATTTTCCACTTTCAGACCTAACCAGTTTAGAGCAAATCTGTAAAGAGCATATAGGTTATGTCCCAGGAGCCCATGAAGCTATCATATTTCAAGACAAATAGACCTCTTGTGAACAGCAGTGTTCAGCTAGGAGACATAAGCATGAACTGAAGAAGCCGAGACATGAGGTGTGGATATGTGCCTTTTATCTTAGAACCTCATCTCAAGTACACTCTTCACCCCTCAAAAAATTAGCAGCGAAGGCAATGCCTCCTGTTACACTCCCCACGTCCGACCTACCCAGGGAGAGCAGGGGTAAATAAAGAGGAGAAATTAATACCTTTTTTTTCCTGGCCGCCTCTTAGAGGACCCAACAGAAGGCAAAGACGCACACCTGCAATTGGCACTGTTATTTTATTAGTACGAGTATACTGAAACAATAAACTTGTACTGGTATACAGACAATTTATTTAAAACAATTTTGTTCAAATTTTGAATCAAACATTGTTTTATTATAATAATGAAATAATTTCTACCTAGAAAACCTGCAAGCACCATCAAAGAAAGGGACCATAAAATTCAATAAACAGACTCGAGTGTATCCTACAAATAGACACACCACGATTAGAAAATAGAATATGAATTCTTCCATTTTTTTAATATTTGTTTTAAAAAAGCTAGTGCAAGTACAATATTTTACACTGGAATTACAGAGTATGCACGCATATGGAAAAAAGTTCTCCTGTCACAATAAAAGCTCTTAACTATTATGTATGCACTTAAAATTTTCTTTTCAATAAGGTGCAAAACATTCCTTCCCTAGTTCTCCTCCGTACTGGCCATGTCAGTCTGGTAGTGCCCTCAACCCAAGTTCTGGTGTCTGTTTTCCCTTGGCCTGTGGGAGGCATACGATTGGAAGTTTGGTGGTAATGATCCGTTATTAAAACATCCAGTGGTACGAGTCTCAGAGATGGCTCTCAGGCCAGGACTCGACTGGCTGGAAATGAAAACTTTCTAATCTGAAGGTCACCACAAATACTGACAGGGACTATCTTGAAACCTCCTTTCTGCTGACACTAATTTGGATTTAGAGTTGAGCAGTCAGGCTGGGGAGAGGAAGAAACCCCGCCAAAAAAGGGCAGTCTTCACAGAACCAAATGCACAGGTATCAAGTTCAAATGCACTGACTTAAGGATTTACCCTACTCCTGGACCAGGTAACTGAAAGAGTAGGTAGTTCCTGTAAGAACCAGAGAAAACCTATGCACCGAGATTCTTGGTAACTGCTCTGAAGACAACAACGGCTCGAGCTAGTGTCACCTAATACTTGGTATTCTGGAGGACAGTATGTTATTTTGGTAAGGATGACTGTAAACAGCGCTTCCAACGAAGGCCTTCAGATTGGCCACAGAAAAGGGGACAGGCTCACCGGCCATCCAGACAGCAAAGAACTAAAGGGAAAGAAAACGTGGGCAAAGCCTCCAATGTATCTGCAGTGGAAGACTTGAGTCCTTTCAGATAAGAAAAGTTATGGAAATTCTTAGAGATTGTTATTGTATAGATATTACCTATTGGCCAAATGCACTTAATTTTAATACAGTTGAACCATTTGTATGCAAGTCACGGGGACATGAAAAACTGAAGCCGGTGTTCCCTCCCGCCATCACACAGGAGAAAGTTAGCTACCAGAACAATTGCCTTCCATGAGAAGGGAGGGGACGAGATTCTGAATTTAAGAATTGAAAGTGGGGGTGCTTAATATCCCCACAGCTGTCCAGTTTTCCGCTGTCTGGCTTGATGTGTGGACAGGAATACTGTTCTGAGAAGTCGCTCCGCATTTATTTTGGCCTCTTTATAAAGAAACTAAAGTAAAATGAGGCATTTACATTGAAATCATGTTTTGATGCCCCCCATTTAAATGAGGTGTGGGGGGAAAGAAGGTGAAGTTATTTTTTTGTCCCCATAATGAGTCCTGTTTGATTGGTAGCCTGGAATCCTTGTTACAAACACTTCATGTTCAAGATTATATTCTTTGGGTTTATAGGAACAAGAAGTGCTGAAAATGTCAAATATCATCTCTGAAGAAAAAGAAGTTGCAATGGCTTAAGAGTTTAGACTAAGACCGGGAGCTCAGAGAAGTACTTCCAGCATAGGAATGAACAGTATTCTCAAATAGCAGAATACGAGTTCCCCTCCCTCAGACGAGGGCCATGTGTGACAAAAACAACATAAGCATAGGTATAGTTTAACAAGAGCCTTTTACGTAGGAATTCTTCCTGGCCGTAACCGTACGAATCTGATCATTTAGACATGACAAATTTCTATGTACAAAAAAACATGTAACTTTCAACCCTTCTCTGCTTTTTCATTTTTTTTTAACAAACAAAGTATGAAACTCATTGTTTCAACAGATCCATATCTTTCAAACACTGAATGAATCATTTCGACATTCATTTTTCTTTTGTGCAATTTTTTAAAACATTACCTGTACTCCTCAAAGTGAGTGCTTCAAAATTTTGTTTTCTTCAGCTTCTCAAATTAGGTGTACATTAAAAAAAAAAAAAAAATTCCCACAAGGTATAGTGCTACAAGAAAAGATCCTATCAGTAAGGTAACATATTTGAAGCGAGGTCATCTATGTAAAAGAAATCTCAGCTCCGGAGTAGAGGTGTGCAAGTTGTTTGGAGTTTCCCTATGCCAGAAATACAACACTGTCCGTGGAAAAGAGAGGAAACCAACCTAACACAATAGCAGGTGCGTGTGCTGTATAAAAAGTATACTCTCCATGTTATTACTTGATGTGTTCTTAAATTCTCTATTTCAGAAATCCTGGGTTAAAAACAAATGTGGAAGCAAAGGCCTCCACTCCACTTACAAAAAAAGAAAATGTAATTCTCTTTCCTTTCATATCACCACCGAAGAAACTGAATTGGGCCACGGAGTCTGCCAGCCCTCTTTTCACCTGGTGCAAATTGAAGTGCAAAGAGTTTCAGAAGACAACAGACCAGTCTGTTGAGCTGTGTGTGGCTCCTGAAACAGTAGCCATGACAACCAGCACAGCTCAAGAAGCCTGGCCTTCGGTCCGAGAGCTCTGCTTCCTCACCCATATCTGAAATAGCATGACATTAGTGTCTTCAAAAGCACTGGAGATTTTTCTGTGAGAGAAATAGGTTTCCTTAGTAGTCACAGATGTTAAAGGGTATTGTCAATCATTTCCTTAAAAAAAAAACAAAACAAAATCCAGAGCTACAACAACAAAAATTTTGGCAACATATTTCTGTAAAGATCAAACTATGTGCAAAGAGTGGATTTTATGATTACTAGGAGCTACTGTTCATCTTGAACATGCAGCATTATATTGCAATCTATGCGGTATCTAAGGAGTAATCCACAAGATGCAGGAAATCCAAACATTCCTTGAAATTGTACAACCCTACTCCAGAGCAGTCAAAGTGCTGCTTCTGGACACATCAGTGTACCACACACACACCAGCCCCGTCCCTGAGTAAGAGGTGTGAAAGGTTCCGCAGAGTCCCTTTAGGGGAGAAGGAGGGATGCTGCCACTTCCTGGTGGGGTGGGGGAAACCCAACACACTCACCTAACAGAAAACATAGAGGCTCACTGAGTTAGAAATGGGATCAACAACGAAAATCAAATCATCCCAAACTAAACTGGGTGAGTTAGGGAAAACGAAAAATTGACCGACATAGAAAATTATCCTGAAAGTCCAAATGAAAATGCAATTTGGATTTCCACTTTAAAAGATCTGAGGTAAGCGGCATCCATCTCTGTATCCCTCCCTCCCCCCTCTGCCCCAATGTGGCCCAGACAAACTGAAATAATTTTTAAGTTAAACATTCTAAGGAACAGTCATTTTATATATTTAGAAATCCCTAGAAAGGGGAGGTTCTTGTTTGTTGGTTTCTTATTAATATTATTTTTTCTTTTCGCCCTGACTAATTTCTTGGTGATTGTGTTCCACTGTAAACGCAAAAGGCCTGCTGTTATTAGTTTAAAAATGGAAAACAGGAAAGAAAGAACAAAAGACGGCTGTCAGTAAATATTGCAAAGTGGACATAGTACAGAGGCACATGGCTGATCCTTGTAAGCTGAACGGCACCGAAGAATTTCTACCCCTGTCATCCTTAATGTTTGCTACACAGAAGCGGTGACAGGCTGCTCTGGGAGCCTCGGGGCCCGCCAGCGTTTGCACACAGGAGGCTCCTGCCCTCTGTGCATTCTTCCTATTTGAAGAGAAAGCTACCACAGGGAGTGGTGACCGTGGTTGGCAGTGGTCCCCTCCACAGCCACTGGCCAGCACGCTCAGAACACACGCACAACAGGCCATACTTCCTGTCCAGGCTCAGAGGCAGGGCTCCAAGTCTCAAGGACACAGACTCCGAGGAGGGGGCCTACCCGCTCGCAGAAAAGACCGTGGAAAATGGGTTGACTCCAGGCTACCTGGCTCCAGAGTGCGTCTCAGAAATGAATCTGTCTCCTTCCTCTCCACACTCCACATTCACTATTCCGTGTGGTGACAGGTCTCCTTGGCTGGCTTTTTCTGCAACGCGGCAGCAGATGCACGGGGCTCCTGAAGGCTGCCCGCCCCAGCACTCAGCATCTGCAGCAAGGGAAAGGTGGGAGGCGCTCTCCCTGCTGGCTCCTTCCCTCCAGCCCTGCTCTGGCCAGAATGGGGAAGATCAACCAAACAAGGAAGAAGCGGAAAGGGAATGAGCTTTAACTATAGAGCACACTGGTCAGACTCTATTGGCACAGAAAGTATTGCACATGCTAAAAAAGCAAGAGAATGAATGGGACAAGTGCTTAGAAAGAACCAATTATTTTTATAATTCCTATACCTGAAATAGAACCACAAAAATGATGATGTTCCTATTGCTGCAAACCACGTGTGTTTTCGCATCTTAGTGTTGGTTTAGTGGATCCAGTCAGTTCCGTACTCGAAGCCAAAAGGTGGTGTGTGTTTCTCTGAGTCCACATGAGTTGTCAATAGTGATATTAACGAGAACAAAGTCTGTGTGGCAGCCCGTATTCCTCTTACCATCAAAAGTTAAAAAACAAAAAGAAAAACAAACCTAATAATTGCAAGTGCCCTGAGCAGAATATATGGAAGATTAAGCAAGTTCTCTGAACAGAAACGTTTAAAAAATACAGCACTAACTAAGCAGTCTGACCGCAAGAATGAGCCCACCCACCTCTCTGCACGCATGCTGAGAGGGTAACGAAGTTCCAGGAAAATCAAGGAACTATTCTAGCTATTCTAAACCTATTCAGATGTTTTTGGTACACCCCAGAAAATGGTTTACAAAAAATCATTAGTCCTGCTGAGCGCTAAATGGAAATGAATACTAGATTGCCAAAATGTGGGCCGATGATGTCAGATTTTTGTATTTTAATTTGTGAAATGAAAGAAGTACTATTTTTCAAGGGGGTAAAAGAAAAATCAGGTATGGATTTGTTCAGGTTCGCTGCAGCCATCCAAGTAAGAATATTTAAAAATTTCTCCCTACTTATAAAACTTTTTTTTTTTTAAAGCACTTTAAAGATGCACTCAAAACCCACAAATGATATTTCAGATCTCTGGGAATGAAAGGTTTAAACTATGAAATACCCTTTCTGGGTTTGTACCAAACATTAAATCTTGATTTGATTTTGAATAGAAAAAAAAGTCATTCTGAAAATAACACTAATAAAGTAATTGTTTTCTAAAAAAAATCTTGCTCACATATATAAATGTTTTTATGGAAAACTCAATGAATCTGAAGAAAATTCTCAGAGTTTCTAAGAGCCCACTAAGACCTGGCTTTTTGTGACAGATGTGGTAAAAAGACCAAAATGAATTTTCAAAGGAACATAACCTTATAAAATGGCCTAGAGTTTAGGCAGGTTAGAAAGAAATTTTGCTACATTTATTTATGCTCGTTCAGTCCCCCAAACCTTTCCCACAATGTTATTGGATAAAAACTGCAGGAATATCACACAAATTACAAACTCAAGATGTGCAAATCGCAAGGTTCTTTAAAAGTTCATCTTAAAAAGAAAAACACTGGACAAAAATGAGTATTCTCTTCTCCATCCCTTTCCTCAGTTTCTCTGCCCACTCTGCATATGCCTGTAACTGTTTCCCAGACATCAAAGTGAAAAGTGCCTCCTGTCAGGTAGTACTTGGTGGTCATTTATTGTCACATACGAGTTCATAATTCACATTCATCCCTTTAAACCACATTGAAACTTTCAAGATCTTGCTCTTCAGCAATTCTGCAGAGCTGAAATGTAGTTACAGTGTTGAAAAAAAAGAAAGCAACTTAGTTTTTTTTTTTTTTTCCTCTTCCCAAAGAGTTTAAAATGAGATACAGTACTTGTTGAATGAGAGACCAAGATGCTTGGTAATAAAGTGTGAACAGTATTTTTAAATGCTTAAAGATAGTAATATATGCTCATCTTCAAAATCTAATTCCTCATGTCACACTGGAATCTGAAAAAAAAAAAAAAAAGTGGCACCCGAGTTGTCCATAGTCATGAACTATAAACAGTACTAGAGTTAAAAGACAAAGATTTTGCAAACTCATCGTGAAGAGCTTCCGTTGCTCTCACGGAAGGGCAGTTTGCATCTACCTCTTGGGAGTGAAGTCAATGCAGTAACCTGATAGGTTTTCCTAACTGCACAGAAACCAGTGTGGGTGTTCACTCTCTCCCTGCCCCACCCCCAAACCCCCTTACCCCACGTGGAACCATGACAGCAGGGGCTTCCCTGTCCACGACACCCTGGTGACATCACTGCACTAGTAAAGCAGAAATGAAATCCCGCATGTGGCAGTTGCTCTTAAAAAAAAAAAAAAATAGATATCAGTGCAGTCAGGCCCCATAGGGGGAAATATATATCTATACAATTAAAAGTTGCTTTTACTGTAAAATATGTTGGAGAGAAAAATGTTCTTTTAAATGGTTAGCTTTCCAAATCTGCCGTCTGACGTGTCTCTGCGACGCCCTGAAGCTGGGTTCCTGCTGTTGATCTTGTACATGGGAACCCCAGGAGGACCCTGCTCTGAATCCCCAGTCCCAATCTGATAGCAGGAGAGTGAGGCAGAGGGAGGCAGAGAAAAAGAGACCCTCACTGGCCACCACAGCGCCTCTGCACCCCCGAAACTCTGCAGGACCCTTCCCACGGAACTTTCCCCTGAAACTAGCGGGAGTCAGTGCCCCAGGCTGCTTCTGTGCTGCTAGAGAAGGCAGGTGCCCTGAAGCCCCACTCCTTTCTTCCCAGGGGATGCCTGGAGCCCCTTCCTCCCACCTGCTCACTGACACTCATGGAAAAAGCATATGCACCAGTCTCCTGCGACACACCTGCTGTAACTCTAATGACAAGGTTAGAACAGAAACCTAAAATAAGAGGATAACATGTAAATACTGTGTTATTTAGCCTACAGTACAGTAATCTGGATACAAATGATAAGGGAGAGCCACGTTTCCTTTCCCCACGCTGCCTCTACTTGCCTACATTAGACCGGCCTTCAATGCAAATCTTAACCTCCTGAGGAATTAGAGAAGGCTTAGGAAGAGTCAAAGGTGGTTCGTCTTCTGACTTCTCCAGTTTGCGGCTCTCCGGCGCCGACCACCTCCTCTTCCTCGTGGCCGGAGGCTTGCTGGGTTCTATTTTGGTGAGGAAGGGCGCTGCGGGCAATCCCATTTTTTCTGGAAACTTCAGTTCGCCATTCTCAGACAGCATCTGGGCACTCCCCTGGTGGATTCCGTTTTCCTGCTCGGCATACCTGTGTCTGCTGCCCGCCAGGCCGTCAGCCTTTGAGTGCTTCAGCAGGACGCTGGCGGGATCCACGGGCTGGCCCTTTTTAACAGAGCCGTTCTTCAGGTTCTTGAGGGTCAGCGAGATGCAGACATCCCCAACTGAGAGTTTGGAACACGGCAAATCAAAGAGCTGGCTGGTTCTCTCCGGACAGCAGGAAGACCAGCCCTGTCCAAACACAAAAAAAGGATACTCTACCAAAACTTCAACGCTGACCTGCGGAAACAGGGAGAGACAGAGAGGAAGGAGGAAGGGAACAAATGAAAACGTTTTATTCTTGTTTGATTTAAGCACATGTATGAACTCACACACGCACAGATACACACATACAGAGACACAGACACAGACATACACAGGCACACACACGCACAGAGACACAGATGCACACAGGTATACACAGATACAGGCACACACAGATTCATACACAGACACACAGGCACACAGACACGCACATACAGAGACACAGATACACAGATGCACATAGGCATACAGATACACAGAGGCACGTACACAGGCACACACACAGATACGTACACGCAGACACACATACATACACAGGCACAGACACGCACATACAGACATACAGAGACATAATACAGACACACAGGCATACACAGACACAGGCACACACACAGATACATAGACAGACATACACAGGCACACACAGGCACACAGACACGCACATACAGACATACAGAGACACACACAGGTATACACACAGATACATACACACACACATACACAGGCACATACACAGACATACACAGGCACACACATGCACATAGACAGATATACACACAGAGACACAGGCACACAGACATGCACATACAGACGTACAGAGACACAGATACACAGGCATACACAGACACACAGGCACACATACACAGATACAGACACACATACATATACATACACAGGCGCACAGACATACAGAGACACAGATACACAGACACACAGGCATACACAGACACAGGCACACACACAGATACATACACACAGACACAGGCACATACACAGACATACACAGGTGCACACACACACAGGCACACAGGCACGCACAGAGAGACAGACACAGGCATACACAGACACACAGGCACACACACACAGATACATACACACAGACACACATACACAGGCACAGACACAGATACACAGGCACACACACAGACACACAGGCTGAATGGGGGGAAAATGACTCAGTTTGCAAACCTCCCTCTCCCCCAGCAACACACTGTAAATGAGGCTCTTCACTTTTGGGTGTACCTGTACTTACCATAGGCAGAAACCAGTGAAAAGCCCATCGGTATTTAAAATATTCCACCAAGTGTTAGCTCTATAGCTGATCTCTGTTAGAACCAGTCACTTGACCCCCAGCAATGACAGAGCACCACTTAGCTTTTAGAACCGAGCTAGGCTCTGTGGGCAACTCAGAAGCCCAGCATGGTTTTAGATTTCATGAGCTCAATGGACAACTATTATCATACAGGACAGGACTAAACACGGATCAGAGTGAGACTGTAGGTGAATTCGAGGAGGCAGGCATGATGTGTTTACCACTGAGTCCCCAGCCCCTAAAAGGATGCTTGGTGACTGGCCGCAGTGGCTCACGTCTGTAATCCCAGCACTTTGGGAGGCCAAGGTGGGTAGATCACTTGAGGTCAGGAGTTCAAGACCAGCCTGGCCAACGTGGTGAAACCATCTCCACTAAAAATAATTAGCTGGGCCTGGTGGTGGGCACCTGTAATTCCAGACACTTGGGAGGCTGAGACACAAGAATCACTTGAACCCAGGAGGCAGAGGTTGCAGTGAGCCAAGATTGTGCCACTGCACTCCAGCCTGGGCGACAGAGCAAGACTCCATCTCAAAAAGCAAACAACAACAACAAAAGGATGCTTGGCATGTGGTTGGAGCTTAATAAATATTTACTGGATAGGCCAAGCGTGGTGGCTCAGGCCTGTAATCCCAGCACTTTGGGAGGCTGAGGTGGGTGGATCCAAGTCTGGGAGTTCAAGACCAGCCTGGCCAATAGGGTGAAACCCCATCTCTACTAAAAATACCAAAATTAGCCTGGCACAATGGCAGGTGCCTGTAATTCCAGTTACTCTGGAGGCTGAGGCAGGAGAAACACTTGAACCCAGGCAGCAGAGGTTGCAGTGGGCCGAGTTTGTGCCACTGCACTGCAGCCTGGGTGACAGAGTGAGATTCCATCTCAAAAAAAAAAAAAAAAGGCAATTTTCAATGTCTCTTCTAGATGTAGTAGACTAGGTAATTTGGACCAACCCTCATTCTGAGGATAACTACTAAAAACTGAACAAAAATATAAGCAAACAAATTTTAAAACTCTAGACAAAATGTTTAAATTTTTTCTTATTGTACTGGACAGCAAATAAGATAGTAAAAAGGTGGGGCGTGGTTGCTCATGCCTATAATCCTAGCACTTTGGGAGGCCATGGCGGGTGGATCACTTTATGTCAGGAGTTCAAGACCAGCCTGGCTAACATGGCGAAACCCTGTTGCTACTAAAAATACAAAATTAAGCCGGGTGTGGTGGCATGCGCCTGTAATCCCAGTTACTCAGGAGGCTGAGGCAGGTGAATCACTACTTTACTCTGAGACCAGGCTGGCCGGCATGGTGAAACCCTGTCTCTACTAAAAATACAAAAATTAGCCAGTTGTGGTGGCAAGCACCTATAATCCCAGCTACTTGGGAAGCTGAGGCAGGAGAATTGCTTGAACCTGTGAGGCAGAGGTTGCAGTGAGCCGAGATCACACCATCGCACTCCAGCCTGCGTGACGAGAGAAACTCCATTTCACACACACACACGCCTCTAGAACAAAATACATATTACCTCCAAATAAGCAACAGTTGAACTCACACTTTACATCTCAACAAAAATAATGGAATCCAGTAGACAATGGAATATCTTCAAAGTGCTGAAGAAAAAGAATCGCCAATCAAGAATTCTATATGGAGCAAAAAGATCCTTCCACAGAGACATGTTCAGACAAAAAGTAACAAAGAATTCAGCACCAACAGATCTCCATTACAGAAAATACTAAAAGGTATTCTTTAGGTAGAGGGGAAAAAAATGAATCTAGATCAAAGTTTGTAGATAGAATTCCTCAGGGAGGAAGGAAGAGGAATACCAATGGCAGATATGTGGTGAATCTAAATGAATACTGGCCATATGCACTAATATTTAAAATGTTTTGTTGGATTTTTTTTTTCTTTTTTGAGACACAGTCTCACTCCGTTGCCCAGGTTAGAGTGCAGTGGTGTGATCTTGGCTCACTGCAACCTCTACCTCCAGGGTTCAAGTAATTCTCTTGCCTCAGCCTCCTGAGTAGCTGGGATTACAGGCACACACCACCATGCCCAGCTAATTTTTGTATTTTTAGTAGAGACAGGGTTTCACCGTGTTGGCCAGGCTGGTCTTGAACTTCTGACCTTGTGATTTGCCTGCTTGGACTCCCAAAGTGCTGGGGTTACAGGCGTGAGCCACTGCACCTGGCCTCTGTTGGATTTTATACACATGCAGACACACAAAAACACACATACGTCATTAAAGTACCAAACAAACAAAAAAAAACCTTTCAAAGCAGTAAATTTCTGTGCATTCTGACTTTTCTACTTTATCTTCTTCATCTCCTTTGTGAACTCTGATCTAGCTCTGATAACTTCTAGAATGACAGACTTTACTGGATCCATACAAAGCACGTTTTTAGAAGAGATAACTAGAGTATATTCACATGGCAGCCCGTAAGCATGAACCCATACACATGTGTGCATTACTATGGTTCTGGGCTATATTTATAACATGAAGCAAGCTAATTTTTTTTTTTTTTTTTCTGAGATGGAGTCTTGTTCTGTAGCCCAGGCTGGAGTGCAGTGGCGTGATCTTGGCTCACTGCAACCTCCGCCTCCAGGGTCCTGGGTCCTGGGTCAAGCAATTCTCCTACCTCAGCCTCCCAAGTAGCTGCAGATTACAGGCACAAGTCACCATGTCCAGCTAATTTTTGTATTTTTTAGTAGAGACAGGGTTTCACCATATTGCCCAGTCTTGTCTTGAACTCCTGACCTCGTGATCCACCTGCCTCAGCCTCCCAGAGTGCTGGGATTATAGGCGTGAGCCACTGCTCCCGGCCAACAGGCTAAAATTTTTTGAGTGCCTGCTGTGTCAAGCTCTCAGATACAAACTTTACCAAAAATATTTTGTTTAAAGTTCACAATATACTAGTGAGAGAAGTATTGCTATTCCAATTTTAGAAATTTTATGAATAGTCACAGAGAGGTGAAGTCACTTGCCTAAGCTAATGTCATAGCTATTAGCCGTTAGGTTTGGGATTTCATCCCAGTCTTTGATCCCCGAACCCATTTTCTTTTTTCTATGCCTCCTGACCTCTAGCCTTGTGAGCAAAGATATTACAATGCCACCAAAAAGAGAAAACTGGGCCAGGATGGTGGCTCATGCTTGTAATCCCACCACTTTGGGAGGCCGAGGTGGGCAAATCACCTGAGGTTGGGAGTTCAAGACCAGCCTGACCAACATGGAGAAACCGTCTCTACTAAAAATGCAAAAAACTAGATGAGCGTGGTGGTGCATGCCTTAATCCCAGTTACTCGGGAGGCAGAGGCTGGAGATCGCTTGAACCCAGGAGGTGGAGGTTGCAGTGAGCCAAGATCATGCCATTGCACTCCAGCCTGGGCAACAAGAGCAAAACTCCATCTCAAAAAAAAAAAAAAAAAAGGCTGGGCGTGGTGGCTCACACCTGTAATCCCAGCACTTTGGGAGGCCGAGGCAGGTGGATCACGAGGTCAAGAGATCGAGACCATCCTGGTCAACATGGTGAAACCCCGTCTCTACTAAAAATACAAAAAATCAGCTGGGCATGGTGGCGCATGCCTGTAATCCCAGCTACTCAGGAGGCTGAGGCAGGAGAATTGCCTGAACCCAGGAGGGGGAGGTTGCGGTGAGCCGAAATCGCGCCATTGCACACCAGCCTGGGTAACAAGAGTGAAACTCTGTCTCAAAAAAAAAAAAAAAAAAAAAAAGAGAGAGAGAGATGAACTTAGCATTCCCACTACCCACCAACAGTGTGACTATTGCCTGAAATAAGTAAGATCCAATGGCATGAGCTCATGGACTTGTTTCGTGGAACAGAAAATTGTGATGTCATGTTTGCCTTACAGCCACTCATACAATTCCGGTTACGTTGTACAAGTGTGTGACACTGTTCAATTTCAGAACTACATTTATATCACACACAAACCTATGTGTGCATATATACCTAGACAAATATACTTACAAGTTACAGTATCAGATGGGGATGCCCAATGTATTCTAAGGAAGAGGACCAATCTGGAACTGGCTCCATAGATCCTCTCCCCAACCTCTTCGAACCATTAACAGCATAAACTGAACAGAAGGAAACAAATCAAGTGGAGGCTGTCTTGCTGCATTTCCAAGTCACAAAAATAAAGCTCTGTTAATACCTATCTCGTAAGACTCTTCCAGAGATGCAATTTGCTTATTCTTGCCCAACACCAGGCAGAGGTAATGTGACATTCAGAAGACCAGAAGCCTGATTTCCAAACATGTCAGCCTCTTTTCTGGCTCTGTGTGTTCCACATTATATACACTTCGCAGGGTAGGCAATATTTAATTTTCTGAAAATAACAGCTACTGTATGCTTATAGATAACTCTGAGGATTTCCATGTTACCAAGTACCTGTAGCCTCATTAAGAAATGTCTATGAGCCTTTGATGACAGTAATATAATTGATTCCTGCCAAAGCCAGGATGGAGACGGACACGTTCGCCACTGAAGACTTCATAATGTTGTTGGATATTTTGAAGGCCTTTCCACATCTCCAAAGACACCACTCTTGTAATCCCAGCACGTTGGGAGGCTGAGGTACAACCATGACATAGCAAAAGAATGAAGACAGCTAACTCAGCTTCTGTTGAAAGGGTTTCACCCTTTCCTGCAAGTAGGCTAGGATAATTTTAGAGCACGAGATAATATACACAAACAAGAATCATGTACTTTTAAAAACTAACTCTGGGATTAAAGGGGAAGCATATGTTCTTAAAGACTGATAGGAGCATCGTGACATGAACAAGGACAAAGAAGTTCCCAACCTCCTCGAACCCTCACTGGTGCCCAAATGTATGCGGTCCTCAGCCTCCTCGATACTAACCCCCCTGTCTCCCTCAGAGCACCCTCCCATAAAAACCCTCCAACCAGCCTAAAATATTTGAGATGGTACTTTATTTTTTTTAATTAATTATTTATTTATTTATTTTTCTTGAGATGGAGTCTTGCTCTATTGCCCAGGCTGGAGTGTAGTGGTATAATCTCGGCTCACTGCAACCTCCGCCTCCTGGGTTCAAGAGAGTCTCCTGCCTCAGCCTCCCAAGAAGCTGGGACTACAGGCATCCACCACCTGGTTAATTTTTGTATTTTTTTGGTAGAGATGGGGTTTCGTCATGTTGGCTAAGCTGATCTCAAACTCCTGACCTCAGGTGATCCACCCGCCTTGGCCTCCCAAAGTACTGGGGTTACAGGTGTGAGCCACCATGCCCAGCCTGGAGATGGTACTTGTAGAATGCTAGCTCATCATCTTCTCAATTTTGCTGGATTTCCCGGTAACCCTGCTTTGCCTCTCACCAACCTCCTCTCTCGTATCTGACTTTTGAGTGGTGAGCAGCCACACCTAAGTTTGGTTACAGAGGAGGGAAGGTCACTCGAGCTCCCGTGCCACTCCAGTCTGTGTGCCACAGCAAGACTCTGTCTCAAAAACCAAACCAAACTCCAAGCCTCCAAAGACAGGCCTTAGAATTAAACGCTGCGGTGGGAATCATAGCCAGAATAGCCTACCGAAAAATTCATGAGAAAAATGATGGAGAGAGAGAATACTTGAGATGTGCAGTAAAATAAGATGAAGTTAATGGTTTTTTGTTGTTGTTTTTGTTTTTGTTTCCTGAGACAGTCTCGCTCTGTTGCCCGGGTTGGAGTGGAGTGGCACCGTCTCGGCTCACTGCAATCTCTGCCTCCTGAATTCAAGCGATTCTCCTGCCTCAGCCTCCCGAGTAGCTAGGATTACAGCCATGCACGACCACGCCTGGCTAAGTTTTAATATTTTTAGTAGAGACGTGGTTTTGCCATGTTGGTCAGGCTGGTCTCAGACTCCTGACCTCAGGTGATCTGCCAGCCTCAGCCTCCCAAAATGCTGGGATTACAGACATGAGCTACCGTATCTGCCTGTCCTGTTAATGGAATTTATGTTAACCTAGATAGGCTTGGGAGATTCTTTTTTTAATCACTTCAAAGGCTTCTCTTTATTTTTATTTTTTGCCTAAATTCTGGCTTTGCTTTCTACCAAAGGAGCTGTTTCATCCTGCAAAAAGATACCATGACCGGATACCGGCCAGGTCTACGAAGGCTGAGGGAGGGACGGAAGATTATTCAGACGATCTGATCTTGTAGGCACAGATCGCATAGCCTCTCAGGCCAGTGCTAGTTTTGTTCTCACTAATTAGTTAGCTTGAGCTGTCTAAACAATGCTCTTTTCCCTGCTTGGGGTCTGAATGTCTGTGAAAGAAAGTAAGTTTTTTCCGTTTCTTTGGTGAAAGTTGAAATCTTGTTACACATCTCAAATAAGTACACTCAAGTATTCATAGCAAATCTATTTTTATAATTAGGTTTGTCATAAGGATATAAACTTTTTTGATCATTAACAGTTAATGAAGAAATCTCACTGAGGGGTTTTTCAGTGAGAATATATATAATCAAATCTGTTGCTTGAAATTCCTTTGGAGAGCAGCCTTCTCCATCTCCAAACACGCTGTCAATGCCAGCGGGGACTGCTTTGGACGTGAAACAGAGATGGTGTGACTTTGTAAGATGATGCCATTCTCATCTGGAACAATGAGTCTGTGAATTCCTTGAATTTGAGACCCATGTGGGTGTTTCCTATAATGCTGAGGAGTTTCACAGTATTGTTATTGTTTTTTGAGACGGAGTCTTGCTCTGTCACCCAGGCTGGAGTGCAGTGGCATGATCTCGGCTCACTGCCACCTCTGCCTCCTGGGTTTAAGCAATTCTACTGCCTCAGCCTCCCGAGTAGCTGGGACTACAGGCATGAGCCACCGCACCTGGCTAATTTTTGTATTTTTAGTAGAGACGGGGTTTCACTGTGTTGGCCAGGCTGGTCTTGAACTCCTGACCTCAAGTGATCCAGCTGCCTCGGGCTCCCAAAGTGCTGGGATTAACAGGCATGAGCCACCTCGACTTGGCCTCAAAATATTATTGAGTGTTCCTAAAGATATACTTTAGGCTTTGCAGTTTTAATGGAAGTTGAATAAGTACACACTGAGCACCTCCTAAGTGTAGAAACCTTAGAAGAGTGCCAATTGGTTAAGACTAGTTTCCAGCCTCCCTTGAGGAGACAGAACACACATGCAAAACAAAACACTTCACAAGGGTACATTTGGACACCGGTGACCATGCTCTCTGATGACATCCACGCAGATGTCGAACGGACAACTTAAACTTAACACGACCTAAAACACATCAGACCTCCCAATGTGTTCCTGCCCAGAGGCCGTCCCATGTTCTTCCCCATCTCCATAAATGGCATCCCATTCTTCCGGCTGTTCAATCATGGACTGGGGAATTATGCTTTCTTCCATTCTTTCTCTCACATCACATACATCTCAATCGTAAGCAAACTGTATGGGTTCCTTTTCCAAATATACCTAGAATGAGACTATTTTTCACTACCTCCACCACCTCTGTCCTGGTCAAGCTGCATCTCACTTGCTCAGTCTCCACAAACAAGCCTGATGTGGTCTGCGTGAGCCCCTTCCTCCCTACACTAGCAATGGGGGTCTCCTTGCCGGTGCTTTAACCCCACTTCCGCCTTCCTTCTGGGCACCTGCTGCTCTCTCCATTCCTTTGGAATCTTTTTTGTCCCACATACTGTTGCCACCCACTCACCTTTTCAGAGAGAACTCCCCTGACAGCTCTATTTAAAATAACAACCCTCTAGTTTCCATAGCTTCTTTTTTCTAAATTTTGAGATAGGGCCCGGTTCTGTTGCCCAGGCTGCAGTGCAGTAGCCTGATCATGGCTCACTGCAGCCTTGACCTCCTTGGGCTCCAGGGATCCTCCTGCCTCAGCCTTCTAAGCAGCTGGGGCCACGTGCATGCGCCACCATGCCCAGCTAATTTTTTTGTGGATGATGATGATTACGTAGAGATGGAGACTTGCTATGTTGGCCAGGCTAGTCTTGAACTCCTGGTCTCAAATGTCCTCTTGCCTCGGCCTCTCAAAATGCTGAGATTACAAGTATGAGCCACCTAGCCTGGCCCTTTATCCTCTTTATACCAGGGATCCCCAACCCCCAAGCAGCGGACTGGTGGAAGTCCATGGCCTGTTAGGCACTGGACTGCACAGCACGGGGTGAGCGACCATTCCCGACTGAGCTCCTTCTCCTGTCTGATCAGTGACAGCATCAGGTTCTCATAGGAGCACGAAGCCTATTGTAAACTGTGCATGCAAGGAATCTAGGTTGCACACTCCTTATGAGAATCTAACTAATGCCTGATGATCTGAGGTGGAACAGTTTCATCCCAAACCATCCCCCTCCCTCTTCCCATCCTGTGGAAAAAACTGTCTTCCACAAACCCAGTCCCTGGTACCAAAGGGACTGGTTATCTTTTTATGCATTCTTTTTTATTTGCTTGTATATTTGTCTGTTTCACCTCTTTCCCCAAACTCAATGCTCTATCCCCAGAGTCTAAAATATTTCCTGGCCCGTAATAGGTGCTCAGTTAAAATCTGAATCAATAGTTCTGTTTGCCTTCTGTATGGAAAAACATTGCAATGGCACAACGAAACAACAGGTGGCAATAGAGGGCCTGCATTTTTTTTTTTTTTTTTTTTTAACCAGCTAGGACTAAAGTGGGCTATGGCCTCCCCCAGGAAGAGCAGCAGTACTTTCTCCAGGGCGTGGCTTACCCCTCACAGGCAGCTTTCTCGGGGGAGCCTCTCCTTGTCCGATGCTGAGGTCATCATGATTCTATTGAATCATACCTCAGTTATTTTCTCTCCACTCTTGTTCCTACAGCTGTGCTAGTAATCATTAAGTCATTTTATGATCTTGCTGGGGTTCCACACATTTTCCAGAATGGTCCTGGATGAAATCTCAATGAAAATAAAGTCACAGGAGCCAAACATAGGAGCCACAGATAACCAAAGCATGTTACATAATGCCTGACAGCTCAGTAGGGCCCATTTTTTCGTCCAATAAATATATCCTGTTTAAAACAACCTAAGTAGTCTGAAGGACGAAACGTGAGCGTGGATGGCCTTTAAACCTTTTTCTTTTTTCTTTTTTTTTTTTTTTTTTGAGACGGAGTCTTGATCTATTGCCCAGGCTGGAATGCAGTGGTGTGATCTCGGCTCGCTGCAACCTCTGCCTCCTGGCTTTAAATAATTCTCCTGCCTCAGCCTCCCAAGTAGCTGGGATTACAGGTGCCTGCCACCACGCCTGGTTAATTTTTTGTATTTAGTAGAGATGGGGTTTCACCATGTTGATCAGGCTGGTCTTGAACTCTTGACCTCAGGTGATCCACTCACCTCGGCCTTCCAAAGTACTAGAATTACAGGTGTGAGCCACCGCACCCAGGGATGGGCTTTGTACTTCTGTCAGCTTGAGGACCCTCTGTCTTTCATCTCTGGATGCCCTGTCATCAGCACCTCTTATGTTTGGGGGTGGATTGCTTCCCACCCTCCTCCACTCTTTCCCTCCCTCCTCCTGCTGCTGCCAGCATGCCCATTTGCTCACCACTGCGGTTATAAGAGCTCTGCCTACCCCTTCCTCCCTCCAGCCCCCTAAAAGGACTCCTCTAAAACCATCACCTCCAACTCCCATTTTGGACAGAGAAACCCAGGTAGGGAGACAACACAGACCCACTGTTCATTCAAAGTCACCTTCCTCATCTGGATAATGACTGGCTTTTAAGAAAAATTTTAGCTCCTTGGTAGGAAAATTCAATGAATTCCTTTCACCAGTTAGTCAATAACTACTGTATCTAAACACTATGCACATACACGCATATTTATGCTGTTTGATTGTATATTGCAATCTTAGATTGGTGCTATGTCTATATACACACATATGTACATATCACCAAAAACGAGATAGAAAACAAAACGTCTGTTGTTTAAATATGTCTCCCTTTTCCTTCACAAGAGTCCCTGTTTTCACAAATTGCAAAGGGCATCTGTTTTAAAAACATTTTTTCGTGATACTATCCCAGACACACACATTTCGCCTGTCGCTGGGAGCAATGAAGTGTCCCAGAAGCTAAGTTTCAGTGAGTATGTTTTGTTTTTCATATTAATGAAATTGGGCATTCTTGACTTTGTCTGCAAGTGCAATTCTTGGTCTTGTTTCACCTGCAGAGAAAGGCAGGTCTGTTTTCCTGGATGGTGAGTCTGCATTCTTACATTCGCAGCAGGAAAAAAATCAGAAAACCCTGTCTCCAGGATGAAGGGGTAAGCGACAGACCCATTTACTGCAGTGTTTAAAAATCATTAATAAAAACAGTCGAAACTCTTTGGCTGGGTGTAAGCATATCTGTGAGTGTTTTATTTAAAACACTGAATCATGTTCACACAAAGCCTGACTCAGTCCTTGGTGGAAGCATTTCAGGGTGTTCAGTAAACCCACACCCTAGCACCGGAATGCCTCCTAACACAAATCCCAAATTAAAAGCTGGGTTCTTCTCACACGTGGCAGCATGGCTCACAGAGCTCCCGTGTGGGAAGGCCCTGTGGGGAGGCTCAGGGCTGGCCAGGAAGGACACTGCCCAGCGAGTGATCACAGCAGCTGTGACATGGTAGCCCTTATACACACAAGTTCTAGCCCAACTGCCCTCCTTTACCCGGATCTTAACATGTGTGCCTTAGACAGGGCAAGGTGGCTCATGCCTGAATCCCAGCACTTTGAGGGGCTGAGGGCGGGATCACCTGAGCTCAGGAATTCGAAAGCAGTCTGGGCAACATGGCAAGATCCTATCTCTACAAAGAAGCACAAAAATTAGCTGAGCATGGTGGTGTAGCGCCTGCGGTCCCAGCTATTAGGGAGGCTGAGATGGGAGGATAAGAGCTCACTGCTTGAGCCTAGGAGGTCAAGGCTGCAGTGAGTTATTATGGTGCCTCTGCACTCCAGCCTGGGCAACAGAGCAAGACCCTGTCTCAAAAAAATGTGTCTTAAAGAACAACATCATAATATTCAGTGCTAAAATGAAATGAGCTATCAGAGCAACAGAAAGAGGGAAGAACCTGAAGTGTGTATCGCTAAGTGAGAGACGCCGATGTGCAAAGGCAACGTACTGTATGATTCCAACTTCACGGCATTCTAGAACAGGCAGAACTATGGAGGGAGTAAAACCATCAGTGGGTGCCAGAGGTTTAAGGTGGGTGTGAGGGACGCATCGCTGATACGTAAGGTATTTTTAGGGTGGTATAGCTGTTCTGTATAATACTGTCATGCTGGATACATGACATCACTCACAGCATGTACAACACAAAGAATGAACTGTCATACAAACAATGGACTTTAGTTAAAAATAAGATATCAGTTCGGGTATGGTAGCTCACACCTGTAATCCCAGTACTTTGGGAGGCCAAGGTGGGTGGATCACAAGGTCAGGAGATCCAGACCATCCTGTCTCTACTAAAATACAAAAAATTAGCCAGACATGGTGACGAGAGCCTATAATATCCCAGCTGTTTGGGAGGATGAGGCAGGGGAATCACTTGAATCCAGGAGACAGAGGTCGCAGTGAACTGAGATCACGCCACTGCACTCCAGCCCGGTGACAGAACGAGACTCTGTCTCAAAAAAAAAAAAAGCGAATAATGTATCAGTGCTCATCAGTTGTAGTCAACGTATCACACCAATGCAAGATTTTCAAAACAGAGAAAACTGTTATGCGTGTGGGACCTCTCTCTACTTTCTGTAAACCTAAAACTGCTTTAAACAATAGTCTTTAATTTTTTCTTTAAAATGCTATCAACGACAATGGTCTGAGAGAATCAAAGTGTAGCTTTATGCACTTGTAGCACAAAGTTTAAAGGAGAGCATTTTCCTTATTCTTTATTTTTTGGAAAGGTACAAAGACCCACAAACAAAAATGTGGCTTCACAGAGTTTCTCCACTGGAGCTTTCCAGCATCAGAACAGACGGCAGGTATATATTACCAAGAACTGTAGCACAAGCCCAGCACTGGGCTCTGCACACAGGGCACTCACCAACTATCTATTTTTTCTTTTTTTGATACATTAGGATTCATTGCCACCAGCTCGGCATATTCAAGGTTGGCAAGTGGGTCTGCCTTGGCTGCGAAGGAACTGACTCTACAGCCTCATGTGCCACCTGCATGAGGGCCTTGGCTATTTTTAGGCACCTGCTAATCCATTCAATGCATAACGCTACCACCGATGAGTCACAGCCCACAGCAGTCAAACTGAAAACTACTAGAATGAAAGGAAAGCCATCGTAGACACACAGTTAAGTACATCATAACAACTGCCGTACAAGCAGGCACACAGGCAGACAGGCAGACAGGCAGACAGGCAGACAGGCACACAGGCACACAGGCACACAGGCACACAGGCACGCTGACACCCATGCTGGGACGGCTGGGAGGAGGAAACGGCACTGAATATTAAGCAGACACCAAGTCAGGGAGGCAGTCACCTCGGGAGGCGCTGGGAAGCGACAGACGGCCCTAATAACACGCAGAGCCTGGCATTTAAGAAAGAAGCAAAGGAAGGTGTCAGCCCAGAGCACTTTACCAGTACATTTTACAACTCCACTGAGCAAATGCTGTGCACTCTTCAGAGAAGCTGAAGCTAGGGAGGGTGAGACAGAACCTGTCTGAAGCTGAAGCCAGGGAAGGTGGGGTAAGAGAGAACACGGCCAGATGGAAGCCACAGGCTCCCCAGGTGCCGCCATCCTGGGCACGGCTGTCCCAGTGGGTACGTCGCTAACAGCCTCTTGCAGAAGAGGCTCCCAGGGGCCCTTGTTTCCGCATCACTTGTCTTACTGATCTGGAGGGCTGGAGCACCTATGCCTCCAACCCTTATGTCCAGCCCATGCTCGCAAATACAGATTGATGTGCTCACACAGGCTGGCATGACATCATTTAGCCTTACAAACAGGAACAGCACGAAGGGTGCTCTCCTCGGCCACTCGCAGGACTCCACCCTGAGGATTACAAGCAGAGTAAAAATTACAGGCTTCCTGTGCTCATTGGAAAAGTTCAGCCTTCTTTCTTTCTTTTTTGAGATGGAGTCTCGCTCTGTCGCCCAGGTTGGAGTGCAGTGGCACGATCTTGGCTCACCGCAACCTCTGGCTCCTGGGTTCAAGCAATTCCCCTGCCTCAGTCCCTGAGTAGCTGGGACTATAGGTGTGGGCCACCATGCCTGGCTAATTTTTTTTTTTTTGTATTTTTTAGTAGAGACAAGGTTTCACCGTGTTAGCGAGGGTGATCTCGATCTCCTGACCTTGTGATCTGCCCGCCTCAGCCTCCCAAAGTGCTGGGATTACAGGTGTGAGCCACTGTGTCCGGCCAAGTTCAGCCTTCTTTCTAGGCTCTCATCAGCTGCCTCTCCTTTCATAAACTCTTTTTTAGAACACAAGACCTTTTATTTATTTTTCAGCTGTGAATACTTTTCTCAGGGCCAGAGCCATCTAAGTTGAAGCAGGGAAGGGAAAACTACCTTCAAGGTCCCGGAGCTACTGATGGGTGAAGGATACGTTCAGACTCAGATTTCTCCATTGTCAGGTCCTGCATTTTCCAAGCAGCTAACCTACTTCTACCCAAGGAGGAGGCGCAAAGCCCCATCCTTCTTTTGAGTGGCACTGGCTCCCACGTTGATGCTCTCGCCTCGGGGTCCCATCTGGGATGCGCCACAGACTTATGAATAATATTAAGTGGATTATATTTGGCAGTGGGGCTCAAGGGAAGTGATTCTGTCATCCTTTGGGGCTCTCAACCAGAATCAAGGTGGGGCAAAGCAGCAACTCTCTTTCGGGCTGGGGAATGTTCTGTCACCCTCCAATGAAGAGGAAGGAGCCTTCCTTTGGTGCATGCAATAACAATGCCTGACACCTGGCTCTCCCCTTTCCTCCCGCAGCAGCTGGGTGGGGTCTCGGGGGAGGCAGAGATGCTTTGCCCATGCAGAGATATGCTGCGCCGGGCAGGGCAGTGCCACAGGGACAGTGGCAAACATGGAAAAACGTTTTTCTCCTGCACTGCCTCATCTGGAGCGTCAGCTGGGACAATGCTGGAGGCATCTTTCCACAATCTTAATGAGGAATTCAGCTCCTTAAAAATAAGCCCCAAACTCCACACCCCTCAGTTTTATAAGAGACGGCCTTAGTTCCCACGAGGTCTATGCACCGCGCAGCATGAGGTCAGTACGTGTCCATCCTAACGCCCTTCTTGGTTTTTGGTTAACTGACACTAATAAATTTTTACAGGGGCTGTGCTATTCTGGAAAGTATAAAAGTGAAGCATTAAAACCATGGAGGAGTCTAAAGAGATTATCTCCTATAAAGAATCACATGTGGCCGGGAGCTGTGGCTCATGCCTGTAATCATAGCACTTTGGGAGACCGAGGTGAGTGGATTGCTTGAGCCCAGGAGTTCCAGAGCAGCCTGGGCAAGAGAGAAAAATGTTGTCTCTACAAAAAATACAGTAAATTAGCTGGATGTAGTGGCATGCACCCGTAGTCCCAGCTACTGGGGGAGGCTGAGGCGGGAGGATCAATTGAGGCTGTGAGGTTGAGGCTGCCGTGAGCCAATGATCCCACCATGGCATGGGCGGCAGGGCAAGACCCTGTCACAAAACAAGCAAACAAACAAAATAAACCCCACGGAAAACCAAAACTCATTTGCCTGGTTTAGAGAGGAGAGAGCTGCAGCTCAGAGAGGTGACGTGGCCGCACACCTGGGTGTCTCACCACCCCACCATCTGACACTGTTTTCCCTGGGAGTGTTATGTTGGGGGGTCTTATGAGGTCAGGCATCCTCAGGACTCTGTTCATGTAGGATTTATGCTTCGAGTCACCATGCCATCTGTTTTGTAGAAAACCATCTCTTCTTCCACAACTTCCCCAATCAAATTTGTGATTTTGCTTATTAAGCTCAACAATTCGCACATTTCTGAATTTCTCTGTGAGTGCACTGTCAGCGATGCCTAACCAGTTAAGAAGCCCTGGAAGGTCCTTCAGACTTGGGGAGAAACCCCTCCTGGAGGCACTGTGGACGGAGAGAAGGATGCAGCCTTTGGAACCTCGATTAAGTCCAGAGATGAGTTCTCTCTCTGCCTTCCATCTCCCCCTCTCTTGTTCTCTCTTTCAGTCTCCGCGGACTCTGAACCTGTCACTTGTGGCAAACACAGCTGGTGGAGTATTTTAGCTGTGATGATGTCAGCTGATTTCTGATAGGCTCCTCGGTAAAGTGACAAATCTGGTTGCGTCAGGGCCTTGCACTTTTGTTTCTACAGCGTGAAGCCCCAGCTGCCTTTTCAGCAGGTCTCAGTGCGCTTGCCTTTCCTTGCGGGAGCCCTTCCCAGCATGCAGCACAGCCACCCGGGGCCGACCCCACACACCTACCAATAGGCCCTGACCACACTTGTACCTGCTCATCGGCACCCCGGCTTCAGCAGAGAGACTCAGTGATCTCACTACGGGGAAAAACATGAGAACAGGGCTCTGACTTCACAGGGAAGCCAATTTCTCTATCATGTAATCGTTAATTTTGCAAAGTTTAGAGGAGGGGAAAACACACCTAGATTCTTCCTGTCCAAACAGAAGAGGGCTGTAAGGGACTGGGCATGGTGGCTCACTCCTGTAACCCCAGCACTTTAGGAGGCTGAGTCGGCAGGGAATCACCTGAGATCAGGAGTTTGAGACCAGCCTGGCCAATATGGTGAAATCCCGTCTCCACTAAAAATACAAAAATTAGTAGGGGGTGGTGGTGCTTTCCTGTAGTCCCAGCTACTTGGGAGGTTGACGCAAGAGAATCACTTGAACCCAAGTGGCAGAGGTTGCAGTGAACCAAGATCGTGCCACTGCACTCCAGCCTGGGTGACACAGTGAGACTCTTGTCTCCAAAAAAAAAAAAAAGAAGAAGAAGAAGAAGAAGAAGAGGGCTCTGGGGCGCTCGGAGCCTGCACTCTGCAGAGGCTGCCAGGTCTAGGAAGTGCGGCCCACAGCTGAAGCCACTGCCTTCATTCTCAAGCAGACAGAGATGCTGGCCGGCAAGGAACCATTTCTAAACAAAACCTCTTTTCACACCTGCCTCTGTTCACAAACAAGTTTTAAGGATTTTAAGTACCACGGCAATGACTCTTCACTGATGGGTTTATTTTCCGTGTTACACCTGGAGTCTGTGAAGAGTCAACTTTGCCCAAGGTGGTTCATGTTCTTTCTCCTAGTACTCACCCCTAATTCATGAAGGAAGTAAACAGCAACTACAGAAGGGTAGTGAGCTCTATTTAGGCCATTTTTTAAAAATCCTGATTTTTTACTTGTTTTTGAGACGGAGTCTTGCTTTGTTGCCAGGCTGGAGTGCAGTGGCGCAATCTTGGCTCACTGCAACCTCTGCCTCCTGGGTTCAAGCGATTCTCCTGCCTTAGCATCCCAAGTAGCTGGGATCACAGGCGTGCACCACCACACCCAGCTAATTTTTGTATTTTCAGTAGAGACAGGGTTTCACCATGTTGGCCAGGATGGTCTCGATCTGCTGACCTCCTGACTTGTCTGCCTTAGCCTCTTAAAGTGCTGGGATCACAGGCGTGCACCACCACACCCAGCTAATTTTTGCATTTTTAGTAGAGACAGCGTTTCACCATGTTGGCCAGGATGGTCTCGATCTGCTGACCTCCTGACTTGTCTGCCTTAGCCTCTTAAAGTGCTGGGATTACAGGCGTGAACCACCGCATCTGGCCAATTTTTTTTTTAAAAAATCAGATCTTTGGGGAAATCTTTCTTGGGCCCTTCCAAAGATTGTAAACCTACAGTGACATCTCACAATTACAAAGGTACTCGGGGCTAACAGCTCTCGGCAATGCAGGACCCCAGCTTGGTGCAAACCCCACATCCAGTCATTCATGAGCAGTTCTGGAAAAATGATTTGGTCCTTTCCTCACTCGGCCTTTTAAACAATGTTCAAAAAAGCCAGGCATGGGGACTTACGTCTATAATCTCGGGGATTTGGGCATCTGCAACCCTGTCTCTACTAAAAAGGCAGAAGGATTGCTTGAGCCCAGTAGTTTGAGACCAGCCTGAGCAACACAGCAAGACCCCATTGCTACTAAAATGTTTTCTTCTTTTTAAATGCAGTGAGCTATGATTGCGCCACTGCATTTCAGCCCAGGTGACAGAAAAAGGTTGTCTCAAAAAGTTTTTAAAAATGCCCAAAGCAATTCAAACCATTTCCTAGTTTATCTTTTTTGCTTGTTTTATTTTATCTGAACATCCAAAATAGCAGCTATTTCATGACTATTTTCAACTCGGGTTGGAAGGAGGCTCTGTCCCATTTGAGTGTTCTCAAATCCTAGATGGAAACACTGGTAGAGAGTGGCCTCCACCGCCAGGGGGAGCTGAACCTGCTGGACGCCCAGCAACTTGGACAGTGACAGAAATGGGCTGTGGAATAAATGCATGGAGTCGGGCTAAGAACCTGGAAAAGGGTGGAGGGAAGGAGCCTGTGTAAATTAAGAGAGTTGGCCACACTTCCAGTTTCTCCCATGACTCATCTTGGCTACAGCTGACTTTACCCCAAGCCCAGCAGGTGACCTGAGACAGCCCTGACTTCTCAGATTGTATTAACCATGCTTTTATTTTCTGATGCTTTGATATTTTAGGGTCTTGGGGACCCCAGAGGTATAGTCGCTCCTAGGATTAGCTAATTCCTAGAGATTTCAAAGAACTCACCGGGGAGCCCGACTTTCACATGCAAATCAACAAGCCAACCAGTCCAGCGCCCACGCCCCAAGTACCCCCTCTATTGGCCCATCACACTAGGGCTGCCTTCTACCTGTCTCTTTCCTTTACATGGAGTCTCTGTCGCCCAGGCTGGAGTGCAGTGGCCCGATCTCAGCTCACTGCAATCTCTGCCTCCCGCGTTCAAGCAATTCTCCGGCCTCAGCCTCTCAAGTAGCTGGGACTACAGGCGCATGCCACCACGCCCGGCTAATTCTTGTATTTTTAGTAGAGATGGGATTTCAGCACGGTGACCAGGCTAGTCTCAAACTCCTGACCTGTGGTGATCCACCCTCTTCGCCCTGCTACAGTGCTGGGATTACAGGTGTGAGCCACCGTGCCCGGCCTTTCCACCTGTACTGGTCACCCCAGCACCAACCACCAGACAACTAGGGACAACCCCTAGGCCCAGGGCACACTGGAATTGTCCACTTTAGCCAATCCTAACCCTGCTTACCCTGCCCCCCACAAAACCACAATACAGGCTGCTGCTTGCCATGCTTCCCCTCACTCCCTCTACCTCCTGACCCACCTGGTGCTTCCCCAGGTGGCCCCCACTTTATGGTGTCGAGTGCCCCCTCCTCTTGGGATCAGAGTATAACAAACTATCCCTTCAAAGAGTTGTCTCCTGATCTGTCAGCCTTATCATACTTAAATAACAGTAAGACATTATATATATATATGTTAGAGACAGAGTCTTGCTATGTTGCCCAGGCTTAAGTGCAGTAATAGTCACAGGTTCAGCCACGGCTCACTACAGCCTCGAACTCCTGGGCTCAAGTGATCCTCCTGCCTCAGCCTCTGGAGTAGCTGGGACCAAAGGCATACACCACCGTACCCCACTAATAAGACATATTTTCAAACACGGATGCTGCCGTGGGATGTGATTCTTTTGGCAGCTAACGCCCTCACTCCAAAGGCATCTTATGTCTTTTCCTGGTAAGAAAAAGTGCAGAATGACCACTGGGACCTGAAGTCCGGCAGTCTTTCCTAATCAGGGTCCCTCATCCCAACCACAGAATTTAAAAAATAACCAGAGTGGTGAGTTTCTGAATTGTCTCAAGGACTCCTTCACTAGCATTTCTCTCCACGCGGGGAGGTTCATTCATTACACACAGCAGAGTCCCCGGGGAAGTGGGGCTTAACAGAGTGGGGAAAGGCCGTGTCTGAGGTCTAGGTGTAACTGAGGACCCTCAATCCTGCCTCACAGAAACAACTCCTCTTGCCAGGAGAGGAGGACGGCGTCACGGTGTGGTTTCCCATCCCTGTGCCACCCGGGCCAACGTTACCTGGGCTCGGTGCTCCCCAACGGCGAACTGTATCACGGCCATGCCCGGACTATGGCTGTCTTCGATCCTCTCCACCGTGCTGGAGTCGATCTTCAGGTCGTTGCTTATCTCTGCACTCTGGATGAAATCTTCCGTTTTTAAGTCTTCCACCTTCTTCAGCTCCCCATTGGCCAACTGGATGATGGAGCCTTTCATGAAGTAGGGAGGCAGCGTGGGGGGAGCCGCTGCGGGGGAGGCCACAGACTGCACCACGGGCAGGTGGATCTGGGCCTGCACCATGGCCGGGTAGGCGGCCTGGGTGACCAGGGCCTCCGGGTTGAAGTTCTCGCTCTTGGGAAGGGCCGTGGTGACAAACGTGTGA
Organism: Saguinus oedipus; assembly: GCA_031835075.1. NCBI lineage: Eukaryota > Metazoa > Chordata > Mammalia > Primates > Cebidae > Saguinus > Saguinus oedipus. The sequence continues at coordinate 12,799,019 of CM063172.1, read as the reverse complement.
GGCACTGCAGCAAACTGGGGGGACGACGTGACGATGGCCGGAGCTGCCCCCGACGCTTCCATGTCAGTGCTGCCGACCGGGATGAGCAGGGGTTGTGTGCCGGGGATCACCAGGTGCTGGGGCAGGCTGCCGGCGTAGGTGATCGCTTGCTGCTGGCCGCTCAGGTAGCCGATGACAGGGGGTTGAGTCCCCGCGTAGAAGGCTGTGGCTGGCAGTCCCACCGGGAGTGGCTCTGAAGCACTGTGTGTGGTCTGAATGACCGTGTGGGGTGAGAGCGCATAGGACCGGTGGCCCGGCTTCCCTAAGTGCAGGCCGCTTTTGTCGTTGAGGGTGGAGGGGGAGGCCTCGCGATGAGTGGCCTGCTGCACCTCCAGGTCGGCCGCGGGCGTGCTGCTGTTGGGCAGGACCATGACAGAGGCCCGGACCCCCGAGGGGTCGCGACTGCTGTAGTCGGAGGGGCTCGGGTGGACCACCACGTGCCTGGACTCGTAAGGGTGAGGGACCGACTTGCCACCCACCTTGCCCAGGCCCAGGTCAGCCGAGGACGGGGCCCCGTACCGCCGGCCCTTCTCCATCTCACCGTTCAGGACCTCCTTGGCCTGGATGGCCTGCTGCAGCCGGCTGCTCTCGGCTTTCTTTGTAGCCTCCCGAGGGACAAAGTGGCTGCTGGAGTCGGCGTATTGCATGACGACCTGGGAGGGGGGGCCCAGGGTGAGCGTGTGTGGGATCATCGTCTGATGAGGGTGGAGGTGGACGGGGATGGCTGGAGGAGAGGCGGTGCGGCCGGTGCTCTGCGGAGAACTGGAAATGTGGACGTACTGGCTCTGCTGGGCGGGTGGGGGGGACCCCGGGGTGATGAGCCCCGGAGCCCTGCTGAGGTGCTGCTGCGGCGGTGGCGGCTGCTGCGGCTGCTGCTCAGCCTTGTGTCCCGGCGCCTGGCTCAGACTGCCCATGTTGGCCAACAGAGTGGAATAGGCCTCCAGCTGGGAGCGCTGGGATGGAGTGGTGGCCCCTGCAGCCGAGGCCACCGCACTGGTGACGGGGTTGGCGGTTGGGGGGATCAGCTGTGACGGGATGAAGCTGGCGTAGGTCCCGCTGTACTGGGAGGACCCAATGAACTGGAAGGTGTGCGGCAGGTGAGCGTACTGCACGGGAGACACCGGGGTCCCTGGCTGTGGGGTGGCGTACGCGGCGGGCAGCGTGGTGGCCACGGGGACAGACCTGGGCGCGCTGGGCGGGGAGTAGTCCAGCCCTGTGGACAATGCTTTGTGTAAACCTATTCCCTGTTGTAAACCAAGCTCCGCCGAGGTCCCGGCCGGCCCGTGCCTCCCGCCCCCGTGGCCCCGGCCACCAGGGTTGCCCGGCAGCCATGCTGCGCCCTCCACCCGGTGGTTGTCGCTGGGCAGGGCGGGGGCCTTCTCCTCGCTGGACCGGCTGGTGGCGGGGATCTCGCGCTTCTTGGGAGGCAGGCATTCGTTGCTCCGCTCTTGGTTGGATTTCATTTTTCGCCGTCCCCCCTCCACGGTGACTGTTTCACTGTCTGGCTGACTCTGGTTTTAGTCTGATAAACGGAAAGTCACATTTGATTTCTGTAGGGGATCCAGGCTCTTCATGAGGAATCATCTCCCCGTGGGTACGATCCGCCAGCCGCAGCTCTGGATGCTGGGAAAGAGGGCAGTGACAAGGGGAAAAGGAAAGAGAGGAGAAAGGGAAGGAGGGAAAGGACATCAGAACATCAGCACTGGGGAAAGAACATCCTTGGCAAGATTAAGACTAGGCCCCGGACTCAGTGCAATCTCCCCAAACCCGAGGGCAGCCTGAGCACTGAAGAAGGTAAAACGCTAGCCATGGCGGCTGCACGTCCCGAAGGAAGGTTATGGAGACATTAGCCAAGTGGACACTCAACACCTATACTGTTTTTTTTTTTTCTTTTTTGAGACAGTTTCGCTCTTGCTGCCCAGGCTGGAGTGCAGTGGCGCGATCTCGGCTCACTGTAACCTCCAGCTCACTGCAACCTCTGCTTCCCAGGTTCAAGCGATTCTCCTGCCTCAGCCTCCCGAGTAGCTGGGATTACAGGCATGTGCCACCATGCCCAGCTAATTTTGTACTTTTAGTAGAGACAGAGTTTCTCCATGTTGGTCAGGCTGGTCTCGAACTCCTGACCTCAGGTGAGCCGGCCGAGATCCGAAAGTGCTGGGAGTACAGGCATGAACTACTGTGCCCAGCCCACATATACTTCTTAATGGAGTTAACAACTCCCCTAAAATGTTCTCAATACTTTTTTTTTTTTTTTTTGCCTTTTCTTCTTAGAGGGTAGATGATGCAGTTCTTAAATTTCCTTTTCAGAAAGGCTGGTTCCATTCCTCACCTCTCCTTTACCTGGCTAGATGATAAAATGACGCCCTTGGTGAGCAGGACACCAGCTGGGCCCTGCCCTCAGAGCCAGGTGTTCAGAAAAAGCAGGTCAGCAGAGAAGTACAGAGCAGTCCTTGCCCTTTATTTCTGAATCTTCACCTGCCAGAGCCACTACTCTCCGAGATTCCCCTTAGCTCTGGGTCCATAATGGACCTACGATTCCTTCTCCCTTAATACACACACACACACACACACACACACACACACACACACACACACGCACGCCAACTCAGCAGGGGCTGCCAAAAATAATCCTGTTCTCTGGAAGTTTCAAAACAATTCCCAGTACGGCCACTCATATGATAACAGAGTGAGACAGTTAAAAACCAAATTTGATTATGGTTAAAAAGCCCAAATACCATACAAAAATAGGGCTCCTGCATTGAAAGTTTTCTTTTTCTTTTTTCCTTTTTGAGATGGAGTCTCTCTCTATCACCAGGCTGGAGTGCAGTGGTGTGATCTCCACTCACCGCAACCTCCACCTCCCTGGTTCAAGGGATTCCCCTGCTTCAGCCTCCTGAGTAGCTGGAACTACAGGCGTGGGACTACAGGCGTGGGCCACCATGCCCGGCTAGTTTTTGTATTTTTAGTAGAGACAGGGCTTCACCATGTTCACCAGAATGATCTCAGACTCCTGACCTCATGATCCACTCACCTCGGCCTCCCAAAGTGCTGGGATTACAGGAGTGAGCCTGCAACCGGCCTGAAAGTTTTCTTAATGAGTTACATGCTTGGTGTCTCTGTCTCTTTCTGCCTCTCCAAGCTGTCTTTGAAGTTTCCCTTGACACCATTCCCTCCCTTTCTCCTTGGAAAGGAACAACTCGCCATTAACACTAGAAACAACACCCCTTTTGGACAAATCAGATTGGTGTGTTCAAACCCGGACAAACAGTGATCCTGGGGTCAGTTCTTATGGACAAATATCTCAGTCTCTTACGAACCACTGAGGTCTGAGTTACTGCTGCTGTGTGGGCACACCACTGCCCAACTGACAAGAGGCCGAACCGTCAGTGGAACTGACAAGAACCAGGCCAGCAAGCAGCAGATGTGAGCGATTCCACAGGTGGAGGCTGTGGGCGGGCACAGTGCCATGTGCGGTGATCCTGAGAGCTGTGGGGTTGGGTTTTGGGAATTCCATGCCCTTGGGTTTTGGTATCTCACATCCAGACCCTCTTTTCAACGATCTGATTTTCTTTTTCTTTCTTTCTTTGGAGCAATAGGTCTTGCTATGTTAAACAGGCTGGTCTTGCACTCCTGGCCTCAAGAAAGCCTCCTTCCTTGGCCTCCTAAAGTGCTAAGATTATAAGCATGAGCCACTGTGTCTAGCCAATGCTCTGATTTTAAAACAAACACAATAAAGTAGCAGGCTTCCGCATTCAATCCTTGTTCATGCTGAAGCAACAGCGAGATCCCTACTGAAACACAACCCCCTTTCTCTCCCCTGCCCCCTGAAATTTGTAACTTTTTTGGAAAGGGCAATGACTTCTTTCTTTCTTTGGAGACAGGTCTTGCTCCGTTGCTCAGGCTGGAGCACCATAGCATGATCTCGGGTTGCTGCAACCTGTTCCTCCCGGGCTCAAGTGATCCTCCCACCTCAGCCTCCCAAGCAGCTGGACTACAGGTGCACACCACCACACCCGGCTAATTTTTGGATTTTTTGTAGAGACGGGCTTTCCCCACGTTGGCCAGGCTGGTCTTGAACTCCTGGCCTCAAGTGATCCACCCACCTTGGCCTCCCAGTGCTGGGATTATAGGCGTTAGCCACTGCGCCCAGCGTGGGAGCAGCAATTATTTGATGGCCCTTGTTGGTTTTATTCCAACATCAACAATGAACATCACAAGGAAATTACCGATGACACAACAGAAAGTTCCCAATCCTTAATAATTTTGGTCAGATATCTAGGAAGGTGGAGATTTAAGAGAATGGATGTCTCAATATCAAAGGACATTTCAGTAAGAACAGAATTTCTCATGACAAGAGAAGCACTTAAAGACTAGGATGGAAGTGAAAAATAAAGTAAGAAAACCTAAAACACTCATGCTGAAGAAATGAAGTGTCAAAGGAGTAATGTCACCTATTTCCTCTCTCAACCTAGGTTTTTTTTTTTTTTTTTTTTTTTTTTTTGAGATGGAATCTTACTCTGAAACCCAGACTAGAGGTCAATGGCCCAATCTCAGCTGAATGCAACCTCTGCCTCCCAGGTTCAAGCGATTCTCCTGCTTCAGCCTCCTAGCTCAGATCATGGGCACCTGCCACCACACCTGGCTAATTTTTGTATTTTTAGTAGGGACAGGGTTTCACTGTGTTGGCCAGGCTGGTCTCGAACTCCTGACCTCAGATGATCCACCAGCCTTGGCCTCCCAAAGTGCTGGGATTACAGGTGTGAGCCACTGCACCTCGCCAATCTAGGGTTTTTGCAAGGCTCAAATAACTGTTTTGTACCGGTTTCCCTTGTAAAAAGCACAGCACATGATTTACACCTAATACTTGCCAATCAATCACGATGACAGAATAAAAATACACTACAAAAGCATCAAAAAAGTTGCCCCTTTTGCCTGCCTGAAAAGTACTAATAATAAACTTTTCTCTTTAAATTGCAACACTCACTCTTAAGAAAGGGAATGCCAAACGCTCTTACATTTCCATACCAACCAGTCAGGAAAACTGAGACCTACTCAGAGGAACCTGGTCCATGCGCCCCCTGCTGGTCCTCCTGTAGCACTGATCCAATAAAATCCCACAGGGTTTCATGAGGGATATTCATGCAAGAGTGGTATGTCAGAATGTGAGATGAGAACATTTGCATATAGTAGGCCCTGCCAGAAAGGGAATAGGTTAATTAGCCCAAGGCACCACCGGGGAAGAAAAAGCAGCGGCATAAAAGTCCTTTCAAAGCCAAGTAAAATGTCAAACACATTCAGCAATAGGTCTCTTAGCAATGCAAATGTAACACTGCCGGCACAATACACAAAACTAGAAAACTCCTCTGAAGGTACTTCTTTCAGGAGCCAGCTTTCGTAACTTGAAAAAAAAAAATGCTGACTTGGTTCTTAGTAGCACTGAGGTTTAATTATGCTGTTTATTTGAGAGACGTCTGCTTAGTCGGCCCTGAAGACTCACTGGTCTTCTGCTAATGGTTGCTAAGACATACTGGTCTTAACAGGCAAATCCAAATTTATTCTTCTGAAAAGTTATCCATTGATAAACAGCGTCTTTTCCGGAGTCTGCCAATGAGAAATCAAGGACACAATGATTAAGACAGAAGCTGCAGGGACCTGGGGTCAAACAGATAAAAATTTCCACCCATCCTCCTCCTACATTTAGGAATATTGACCAGCGCAGCACGGAGCAGACAAGGCTCTCCAACGCAGACGAATGTGTCCCTTCTCGGGAACCTGTAAGCGTTTAGTACTGATAAGGGGAAACCGGAGAGTAGATAATGGGTCTTGCTGTATTTTCAATGAACCACCAGAGGGCGCCCCAGGATGGTACCACATTCCTGGTCTGTTGGGTGATTTATGGGACTAAAGAACAGAGAAGTAACTTTCGAAGGTGGAAAAGTAGGGTAGGAAAATAAGGAAGAAAGAAAAAGAAAAGAAAGAAGAAAATAGAAAAAAGAGAGTGGGATTTCCGCCCTTAGAGTCTCTAGTTGTAGACGACTGGCCTCTGTGTCCTGAATCGACGCCCCAGGGGTCCCTGAGGAGTTTAACTCTGGAAGCATGTACCACAGCAGAAAGATTTCTTCCAAACATGGGGCCGTGCACAATTATGCCAATGCCAAGTTACCAGTGAGCTCCACGTGCACATCGCACTGTTTAAACCTTACATTGGAAAAGGGAAATTGGAGGGGGAGTTAATAGATGAATCAAGACAAATGTACTTAGGGTTTGCTACCTATGGTTTGCCCGAGAATCACCGTTCTGAATACATTCATCTTAAGCCACTGTATAGCTACATTCTCTATCATCGTTTCTAAATTTAGCTAGTAGTATAAGGCCTCACTAGTCAAAGTGTGGTCCTCCGACCCGTGACATCAGCATCGCTGGCAAGTTTGCTGGAAATGCAGAATCTCAAGCCCCACCCAGACCTGCATTTTAACAAACTATGCAGATGATTCATACCCACGGTAAGGTTTGAGGAACTCTGGTATCTCTCAGGGTAAATTTTCTGCTGCTAAACTCTTAAGCAAATTAAACACCTCTAGCCTGTTCCTGATGGGGTGGGCACTGGGAAACCAAACTGGATGCTGTGTGTAAACACAAGAGTCAAGGGAGCCTCAAAGATAAACAGCTAATATTTAGGTGACGCTCCGCTGGTTTCTCTGGGGTCACCTAAACCCAATACAGCTCTAAATCACAAATGTCGCTTTCCTTCTGGTTCTTTAAACAACTGCAGAGAAATGTACTTTAAAAAGGCTATTATCATAAATTTCATACACAACTCAATCGTTCCCAGGAAGAAAAATGAAATTTAACAAAGGAAGCGCCGCACTTATATCTTTGCTATAATTTCGTTTCAAGAAATTTTTTGCTATTACCATGGATTCAGACTGCCTTAGAAGTGATGGGAAAATGAGACGCTTCTGTGCTAGGGATATGGGGAAAACATGCCCACTGGCTGCAAGTCCGGTAAATAACAGCCAACAGCTTGCAATGGAAGATAGTCTTAGAATTTGATACAGAGAATCCTAAAAATGCATCTCAAACCTAGCGCAAGACAAATGGGTTGCTTTGCCTACACCCCGAATCCCGTGTTTCTCAGTTTGAGTGAACCCATGACCTATATGTCTGTGGACAAACAGGGCACAGTTACAGCTTTAAAGAAGAGGAAGAACAGGCTGACGAGCTTGTGCCAGGACTGGAAAAACTATGTATGCGAACACTGAGGAGGGTGGAATACCTGGGCATGAAGGCAGCGGGCACGGCAAAGAATCTCAAAGTCCTGACTCACCAATCTCCTTCCAATTTTATCACATCACTAAACTGGCAGCCTGTGTAGTGCGCTTCATTTGGCTAAACATTAAAACAGGTCCAAAGCCGGAAGGTCTGGAGCACCCAGAATGGAGAAAGGTGGGTTGGATGACAGCTATACTTAGATGCCTTTCTGGCGGACTGAACAGGCACGCCCCCAAAGTGGATCACACATTCATTCATCAAACACTCATTTAGTTTCTTGTATGTACGATGGGGATCTCGATTGATCAATGTCAGCGTGAAGCAAATGGCATGCCAGAACTCTATTTTTAGTTCTGTTCTATTCAACACTAATAAAGTGTTTTGGTTATCATATTCTGAAGTAACAGAAGGCTGGAAGCGATATATGTTGTGAGTAAGATTCAAATATATCTTCAGAAGCTGGAAGTGATGGTACAGAACCAGGGAAATTAAGATCAATGAGAATAAATGTAAATGGCTGCCCTTGCTTTCAACACCTTAGTTAGCGTAGTAGCAGGGTTGAAGAGATCTGGCTTAATAATGATTTCAATGAAAGAGCCCAGGAAGTTTTTGTGTGACTACACACTCAATATGAACTGACCGTTTGGGTAGGGTTCTTAAAAAGTTGTGGTAATTATAAGCTTCATTTTAAAGAAATACAATGTTCGTGCTGGGTGCAGTGGCTCACACCTGTAATCCCAGCACTTTGGGAGCCCAGGAGCTCGAGGCCAGCCTGGACAACTTATCGAGACCCTGTCTCTACAAAAAATAGAAAAATTAGCTAGGCATGGTGGTTTGCATCTGTGGTCCTAGCTACCCAGGAGGCCAAGGCAGGAGGATCGCCTGAGCCCAGGAGGTGGAGGCTGCAGTGAGCCATGATTGCTCCACTGCACCCCAGCCTGGGTGACAAAGCAAGACCCTGTCTCAAAATAAAGAGAAAGAAAACAATGTTCAGAATAAGGGAATAAATGCTGCAACCACAGATGGCGCGGGTGAAGCCACAGTTGAAGTCTTGCTATAAGGCACGGATGGGAAGGATGGGACATGTCTGGGGGGAGCGATCAGTGGGACAAGAGGTCTGGAGGCCAAGCAGGTGGTTAACAGCTGAGACAACTGAGAATGTGTGGCCTGAGGAAGGACGGAAAGAAAGTGCAGCATTAGAAAGCAATGAGAATTGTTAATAATGGACCAGGCTGCCTTACGGGCCACCGCAGGGGTCAGGGTGGATACTCAGGGATATGGGGTAGGGGTCCCTGCCCTGGTTGGGTGTTCGAGCGACTTACTCTACATCGTTTTCCCATTACGAATATTTGAGACTGTGATTACACTCTGCGTCAAGGTGGCCGGCTTGTAATCCTGGCCTACTGTCACAGTTTCTTCTGGCTCTGTCCTCAGTGGGAACTGACTATTGCCCTTCTCTTCTATGTGTGCCCAGCCAGGAGCTTCATGGAGTTGGCTTCTTGGTCTAAAATGAGGAGGCTCCTGAAGGGGATTGAAAACCGTGTCTAGGGACATCCAGACCAGAAACCACCAGAGAGGCGAGCGGGGACCTGGCCCAACTTTGCAGAAGCTGCCGTTTTTTTTTTTTTTTTTTTTTTTTTTGAGACGGAGTTTCGCTCTTGTTACCCAGGCTGGAGTGCAATGGCGCGATCTCGGCTCACTGCAACCTCCGCCTCCTGGGTTCAGGCAATTCTCCTGCCTCAGCCTCCCAAGTAGCTGGGATTACAGGCACGCGCCACCATGCCCAGCTAATTTTTTGTATTTTTAGTAGAGATGGGGTTTCACCATGTTGACCAGGATGGTCTCGATATCTTGACCTCGTGATCCACCCGACTCGGCCTCCCAAAGTGCTGGGATTACAGGCTTGAGCCACCGCGCCCAGCCGAAGCTGCCGTTTTTGACAGCCTCGCCCCCGCTCACTCGGGTTTCCCTTCCCAGCTCTGCACCCCTGGGGCATAGGATCTCACTCTTCACAGAATTGTGGTGAGTGAGAAGAGAAAAAGCAAGAAAGGAAAACTCATAATCCAAGCTGGAAGAAGTCCACACGAGGGCCGAAGGAGTATCTTCATTTTTATCATGAATAAGCAAGGACAGTGGGTTGAGTGGCAGATCCCTAAACGTTCTGCCCACCCAGAACCTGGGAATGGCTTTATTTGGCAAAAGGGTGTTTGTAGATGTAATTACAGATGTGGGAATGAGATCATGCTAGATGGGCCAGGTGGACCCTCGATTCAAACACAGATGTCCTTGTAAGAGAAAGGCAGAGAAAGATGTGAGCTGTACAGAGGTGAGGGCCCCATGGGTGCAGAGGCAGAGAGCCTGGGATGAGGCAGTCCCAAGCCAAGGACCACATGAAGCTGTTAGAAGCAGGAAGAAGCAAGGAGAGATTCTCCCCTGGAGCCTTTGAAGGGAGCGTTCCCCTCCCCAGCACCTGAATTTTAGACTTCAAGCCTCCAGAAATGTGAGAGAATACCTTTATTTTTCTTTGAGATGGAGTCTCGCTCTCGTTGCCCTGGCTGGAGTGCAATGGTATGATTTCGGCTCACCGCAACCTCTGCGTCCTGGGTTTAAGCAATTCTCCTGCCTCAGCCTCCTGAGTAGCCACGATTATAGGCATGCGCCACCATGCCCAGCTAATTTTGTATTTTTATTAGAGATGGGGTTTCTCCATGTTGGTCAGGCTGGTCTCGAACTCCCGACCTCAGGTGAGCCGCCCACCTCAGCCTCCCAAAGTGCTGGGATTACAGGCGTGAGCCACTGAGCCCAGTCAACTTTTCTTTTATAAGCCACCACATTTTTTTTGGTAATTTATCATGGTAGCCCTAAGAAACTCATCCAACTATCTTCCATTTGTTGATCATTTATTATTATACATGCCAAGAACCTGACTTAAATATCTCATTTACTCCTCACAACGAATTTGTGAAGTGTGCATTATGATCTCCATTTTCCAGATGAGGACACTGAGGCTTTCCCAAGGCCACATAGTCAGAGGTAGAATTAGTGCTGAAAATCCCCTTCCCGGTCCACCCAACCGTGATGGCGGGTTACACTCACATCCTGGGACGTGCTAGGGTGATGGCAGCCTCATAGCAGATATGCCTATTTATTTTTCATGTAGAAAAGGGACAGAATGGCCAGGCGTGGTGGCTCACGCCTGTAATCCCAGCACTTTGGGAGGCCGAGGCAGGTGGATCACGAGGTCAAGAGATCGAGACCATCCTGGTCAACACGGCGAAACCCCGTCTCTACTAAAAATACAAAAACAATTAGCTGGGCATGGTGGTGCATGCCTGTAATCCCAGCTACTCGGGAGGCTGAGGCAGGAGAATTGCCTGAAACCAGGAGGCAGAGGTTGCTGTGAGCTGAGATCACGCCATTGCACTCCAGCCTGGGTAACAGGAGCGAAACTCTGTCTCAAAAAAAAAAAGAAAGAAAGAAAGAAAAGGGACAGAATGCAGTAAGTAGGGGAAAGATGTCTAGGGGACCTGTGCACAACGTCGAGACTAACCAAGGACTGCAGCTGGTGAGACATTCAGTAAGGAAGAGGCTGATCAGTGATCAAGCAAGAGAGGTCAGGAGGTTTGTACTTCCCAGGCAAGCGAGCAGGGGCCCTCAGGCCCAGCATCCAAGTTCAAGACCACCCACTCAATTGTGATCCAGGCCACAGGAGAGCTGAGACTGCAGAAGGAGCCTCTTGCACTGGTCGGACATGAAGAAGTGAGAGCACTAACATGCCTTGTAAACAAGCTCTCTCCCTCTAGTGTTACAAGAAGCGAGTTCAATCCTGCACCCTGGCATAGGCTCCCCTGAGTCTGTGGCAGCCAGCAGCATGTACCACATTTCCCTTTTCTTTGAGGCCAGACCTTGCTGGTGGGGGTGGGGGTGGAATCTGCCACTGCTGCCAGCTGGGATTACAGCGGGTCAAGGAAAAGGTGGGAGAGAAGCCAGGAGAAAGGCAGGAGAAGGGCAGTCCCACTACCTACATGATCAACATCACGAATAATGGCGTTCTTTTTGTCCCTATGCATCTACAGATGTTTTTTCTTTTTGGCAATAAATACCACTATACTTAAAGTAATGATTAAAAAATTTAAATCCACCCCAAATAATAGTCTCATTTGGTGCTTGCCAGCTTGGGTAGCTCCGTGTCCAGTGTGGAGTCGTTCTCTGATTAAGGACCTTGAAGGGGAGGCTGGAAAGAACTCCTCAAGATGCACAGCTCCACTGGCTGCTGTTCTGCTGACCCCGTCTGCTCGGCACGTGGCTAAATTGCCATCTCCTAAGTAGGGCTCAGTCATTGGCTACTACCTGTCCACATCACGGAGGGCTGGGCTTCATCAATTCTTAGATTCCTGGCTTCTGCCATTGCTATTCCTAGCGAACAGACCAGAGTCGTGGGGGTGAAGTTAGTGAGCTCTGCCACATCTGGAAACATCAGGAGATCGGCCATGTGGCTGGGGTCACCCTGTGTGGCTCATGGTTCATGCCAGTGAGTGCTGAAGGATGGGTTTGGATGAGGAAGGAGGAGGGGCGAGGCCACAGCTGGGCTGGGCCACCCCTTGAAGCCAGCTCACGTGGGAAACTTGCTGCTGTGGCTGTGTGGCCAGTGTCGCTGGCAGCCTGCCCATACCAGAATTCCTGGAAAGGCTCAAGATGGAAAATAACCATCTGGATCCAAGCTGGTCCCAAATGAATTGTCTGACAGAGGTTGAGTTGGAGTTTTTAAGAAAAGCTGGAAATGCGTTTCTGTCAAGACCTTTCCTGATTCAAGACATAAGCAAATACTTTTTTGTTCTAAAGCGCAGTGCAGGCCAGATCAGCTACCCGGGCACCCACGTTTCTGTTTATCCACCACTCTGGTTGAGGGCTAGGAACAGTTACATAGGCACTTGCCACACTGCCTGGAGTTAGTGGTTCTCATCCCAGTCGAGACTAACTTGTTTCAAAGCAAGAGGAAGTTTGCCCTCTTCATTATCTTATTCTGGGGACCGATGAGAAAAGGTGAAAAGTACTGGCCAAGGTAACAGAACTGGGAGGAGGAGAACCTGCCACTCTGACTCTCAGTTGAATGTTTCTTACCACCACTGTGATAGATCTCACTACGGAGTGCATGCAGCATTCACATCCATGATCCTATTTCGAATATCAAGATGAAATATGAATATTATTATGACTAACAATGATAGATAATAGATCAATAGTGTTACTACTACTGCTACTCAGGACACACAGAATTGTAGTCAGAGTAGGCTATGATGTAAGGCAGAGCACAGGTTCAAACCTTGGCTTTACCCCAAACTGCCTATGTTATCTATTTTTAAAAATATAATTTTGGACAGGTGCGGTGGCTCACGCCTGTAATCCCCCTACTGTGGGAGGCTGAGGTGGTTGGATCACGAGGTCGAGAGATTGAGACCATCCTGGCCAACCTGGTGAAACCCCATCTCTACTAAAAATACAAAAATTATCTGGATGTGGTGGTGTGCACCTGTAGTCCCAGCTACTCGGGAGGCTGAGGCAGGAGAATCACTTGAACCTGGGAGGTGGAGGTTCCAGTGAGCCGAGATCATGTCACTGCACTCCAGCCTGGTGACAGAGTGAGACTCTGTCTCAAAACAAAATACACACACACACACACACACACACACACATAATTTTAATTTTACTCAAAATTATACATGTGCCCCAGTAGGCAAAATCATCAACAATGTGTAAACGTGTAACCTCTGCCTGTAAAATGGGGAGGAATGAACGTGCACAGTCCGTGGTATAACGCACACGCGGTACATGGTCCCCATCATAGTTCTAATGCAGTGAACACTTCCTCATGAATTCTCAGTGACCATCCACAGTTATCTGTTGATCCTCTCTCCTGGCCATGATGTAATCAATACCACACCTCCAAACTACCAATTCTTTCAAACACCTGTGATACCAAAAGAGGAAGTGATGGGTGTTTGAGAACTCATTTTTTTCTTCACTTGAGAAATGAGATATTTGTAAGCGCCCAATGCGCAGACCCCCAGACACACCGACCAGAAGGAAGGCAATTCGACACACAGGTAGAGTAAACAGCCTGGACGCTCAACTGGAGGGTGGCATTTCCAGGGAAGGGTTAAGTGCAATGCCTCCGTGTTGCGCTCTGCCTGCTTTTCCACAATACTTTTTGGATGAGTAATTCCCAAGATGCATGGTGGGGAAATGCAGAATCCTCCTTCCACATCCCACAGGGAAGGCTGCCAGCTGTCTACCCGCACATACTCTCACGAGCTTTGCCACACAACACGATGCAAAGCGCCAGCCACCGCTCCAGGAGGCCTGGGCTGGATCCTGCCAGCGGGTTTCCAGGACATTAGACACCCAAGTGTACAACAGAGATCATACAACTCTCCAGCAAGTCAGAGAAAGGTCTTGTGGGAACTGAGGTACTCTGGGCAGGTCTTAAACTATTCCTTGTCCTTGGTGTGGCTGAATGGAAGGAGAGCCAATGCCTCCAGATAGTTCATAAACTAACCAGCTCTTCCTCCAGGTGTCACACATTGGCTTCCCTTCTATGGTTTCAGTCACTGAGACACTGCACAATTCAGCCATGCTCTTGACTGCAAAGATCCCAAGATATTCTGGGACCCAGCCTCCCTCAGGCACAACAGGCAGGACAAGTCACGATGCTTACTTTGTGCAGGCTACGACACTGCTTTACATGTAAGCAACAACAAGCATATAATCGCCCCATTTCAAAGACAAGGACACTGAAGCTTAGAGTGTAAGTCACTTGCCTAAGATTACATGGCTAAAAAAAAAAAGGCAGAAACAACACACACACACAAATCCCAATACGGAAACATGGGCTCTAGTTCTTGGGTTGTGTAGTGGGTTCATTAGCGTGTAGTGAAGAATTTAACCTCACCCAAACTAATGTCTGGCCTTTGCCCCACCTGTAGGGAGGTGATCTCTAGCCTTCTGGAATGTCCTGTCTCACAGGAGTATGTTTATTTGCCTGGGGAGATTGGCCATTGGATAGAGTAACAATGTGACTTATGATGGGCGCTTTGGGCCATGAGTTATACATTCCAACCTCAGAGGAACTAATAATGAATGATATTTGCCTGAACTCCAGGAGGGCCTAGGGACTAGAGGTCAGCCATGAGGACAGCAGCAACTGAGCTCCAATAAAAACTCTAGACAATGAGGCTCACATGAGCTTCCCAGGTTGGTGTCCTTCATGCGTACTGTCATACACTATGGCTGGGAGGAGGTAATGCCGTTCATGACTCCATGGGGAGAGGGTAACAGAAGCCCCGTGTCTGGGCCCCTCCAGACCTCCTAAAGCCCTCTTTCCATGCATCCTTTCCCTATAATAAACTGTAACCACGAGTATAACAGCTTTCAGTGAGTTCTGGGAGTCCTACTGAATCATCAGAATGGAGGGTGGTCTGGGAAACCCCCTCAGCTTGCAATTCCTGTTGCAAGAACTGTTCTCCTGAACTTTGTAGTTCGTCACCTTCTTATAGCTAGTGATGGTGATACGCTTAAATGGGCCAAGTAATAAAATATAACAACACTTAAATAAAATCCATCAACGTTCAGGGATAAGAATGCCTTGTGAAACACTAATTACATTAATCTAAATTGGTGTACCCCAAAACTGTTGCCAGGGAACAGGCAGATGGGTGGTACAGAAGGGAACAGGAATATATACTGCCCAGTGTAATGTAACCAGGGCCAGGGGCCACAGAAAAAGCCTCCCTGTGGAAATCTACTGAATAACACACATGTAAGAAGCACTGAGTGGATCAATTTTTGGGGTATAGTTAAAAGTGTTGGATCCCCCCCACTGGGGAAACACATCGGCTAACTTCTGATGTCTTTTTTTTTTAAATTTTTTAAATTGCATTTTAGGTTTTGGGGTCCATGTGAAGAACAGGCAAGATTGTTGCATAGGTACACACATGGCATTCTGATTTGCTGCCTTCCTCCCCATCACCTGTATCTGGCATTTCTCCCCATGACTTCTGATGTCTTAATATCCTCAGCCTGCTGAGTGAAACTGACTTACCAGAAATCTACCACAGTCACTGAATACTGAACCCACCAGATCAAACGGAGGTGCCGGCTCCTGCACTTGGCTCGCCAGAGCTTTGAGGACATAATTCCTCCAGAAAACAGAGGAGGATGCACATGTTCCTGGGGCACTACTGGCTTCGCTGTGTTTGTGGTCATGCTGAACAACAGTGTATCAGTGGCAGCAGCTCTGACTGAGAGACTAGAACCCCGGCAGCTTAAGTACTGGGGCCACATTCTCTCTCCTGCGGAATACGAAATCAACACTGATGGTACATCTTCACCTGGGGAACTTTTAACACTACCACCAATGTCCAGCTCTACTCCAGACCAACTGAGAAAGAATCCATGGAGACTGGGACCACCATTGGCATTTTGGGAAATGCACCAAGGGATTCTAACGTGCAGCCAGAAGTGAGAACCTTTGGTATAGAGGATCTTTAAGCCCCTAACTCCATCTGTCCTTGGAAGTATGTCTCGTTGTTATTATTTTGAGACAGAGTTTCATTCTTGTTACCCAGGCTTGTGCAATAGTGCAGTCTCAGCTCATTGCAACCTCCACCTCCTGGGTTCATGAGATTCTCCTGCCTCAGCCTCCCAAGTAGTTGGGATTACAGGATTACAGGTACCACCACACCTGGCTTTTTTTTTTTTTTTTTTAGTAGAGATGGGTTTTCGCCATGTTGACCAGGCTGGTCTCAAACTCCTGACCTCAGGTGATCCAGCCACCTTGGCCTCCCAAAGTGCTAGGATTACAGGTGTGAGCCATGGTGCCTGGCCTGTCCCAGTGATTTTAATTACAGCAGCCAATCCTTTCCCCAACTCTTGCCAACACAAATATCATGTTATAACCTCCTTTAACCATACTTAAAATTATATGCTATGTCCACAATGAGATACCACTTCATACTCATTAAGATGGACATTATATTTGAAAAACAAAAACAAAAATGGAAAACAGCAAGTTGGTGGAGATGGGGAAATTAGAACCTATGTGCATTGTTGGTGGGAACGTGAAACGATGCAGCTGCATGGAAAACATTTTGGCAGTCCCTCAAAATGATAAATATAGAATTACCATATGACTCAGCAGTTCCATGTCTGGGTATCTACTGCAAAGCATTGCAAGCAGGGACTCAGATATTCCACAGCAGCATATGCACACTAGCCAAAAGGTGTCAGCAATCCAATCATCATCAACAGATGAATGAACTTTAAAAATGTGGTATATCCATATGACGGGATGTTACTCATCCCTCTCTCCTTACAAAGGAATGGAATTCTCATACAATGCTATGACATTAATGCATCTGAAAACATTATGCTTAAGTGGAAGAAGCCAGACACAAAAGAACAATATCATATGATTCCCCTTCTATGAGGAAACTAGAAGAGTCAAATTCAGAGAGACGGAGAGTAGAACAGGGGTTAGCAGGAGCTGGGAGGAGGGGGCAATGGGAGTTGTTTAACAGGTCCAGAATTCCTCTTTGGTATAATGGAAACATTCTGGAGAGAGATGGTGGTGATGGCTGAACAAGCATGTGCCGCTTACTGTACATATAAACATGACTAAGATGGTAAATTTCATATTATGCATATTTTATCACCAGGCAAAAATTTCAAAAATAAGTATGTCACGATCTTACAAGTTTATGAACAAACTGCATATCTGTTTTGAAACCGCACAGGCCCCGCCCCCTCATCTGCTTGGAGCTGCAAGGATTTCTGAGATACCTGTTGGCATTAGCCTGTATTCCAGGACTGGACGTCAGGGCACTAAACCTTACGCCCTTTCTCACATCCGCAAAAGGGACTGTGAGCTATAAAAAGAGAAGCAGCACTGTCTTCGTTGATTACCATTGCTTCATCATGTCATTGCTCACTGAAGACTGAAAGCTGGCTGATATCCCCGTATGCCTCTTCTCCCCGATTCTGTCACCAGGTTATGTCAGTTCCACCCTCTGAATCAGGTGATGGACCACCTAGTAAAAATTTGTGGCTCTGCAGGCCATACATCTCTGTGGCAACTACTCAGCTCTGCCTCTGCAGGCTGAGAGCAGCCACAGACAATTCGTAACCAGTGGCTGTGGGTGTCTGTGTCCTGATCAAGTGTCTAATATGCCTGCCACAGGCCTCTGGGTATGTGTTCTCTCTGCTCTGTGAGAGCACTTTCCACACCAGCCACCGCTCCTCCTCAATGCGTGGTCAACTGTTTTCTAATGCAGTGGTTCTCATACTTGAGTGTATGCATCACATTCACCTGGAGTTCCCAGATGCTGCCGATGCTGCTGGTCCAGGAACCACACTTCCAGAAGCACTGGCCTCACCCATCTTTCCGGTCTCTCCTATAAGTCTCTCCCTACTCTAACCCCATATCCTCTGCCTCTCTGCTGTGCCTCCTTAGCACCCTGCTCCATCATTCTCATCTACTCACTGTTCAGTAATCACTTCCTTGACTATCCTCCGAGGCCCCAATTCGGCTAACACCAGCCACCCCTGCATGCCTTCACATGGTGGGCACGATGATATTGGGCGTCAACTTGATTGGACTGAAGGATGCAAAATATTATTCTTGGGTGTGCCTGTGAGGGCGTGGCCAAAGGAGATTAACATTTGGGTCACGGACTGGGAGAGGAAGACCCACCCTCAATCTGGGTGGGCACAATCTAATCAGCTGCCAGCGAGGCTAGAATGAAAGCAGGCAGAAGGTAGAAGGACTAGACAGGCTGAGGCTTTCCACCTTCATCTTTCTCCCGTGCTGGATGCTTCCTGCCCTGGAACGTCGCACTTGAAGTTCTTCAGCTTTTGGATTCTTGGATCTACATCAGCAGTTGGCTAGGATCTCGGGCCTTTGGCCACAGGCTGAGGGCTGCACTGCTGGCTTCCCTACTTTTGAGGTCTGGGGACTCAGACTGGCTTCCTTGCTTCTCAGCTTGCCGACAGCCTACTGTGGGACTTCACCTTGTGATCGTGTGAGTCAATACTCCTTAATAAACCACCCCTCATACATACATCTATCCTGCTAGTCCTGTCTGTCTAGAGAACGCTGACTAATACAGTGGGTCCCCTAACTGCTATTTCCTTAGGCAGTCATTCCTAAAATCTCAGCAAAGCCACTTTGGGCTGCTGCAATCCTTGTTTTCACGTGTCTTCCTCATTAGACCATAAACTCCAACGCTGCTTATAGACTGAGGTCCACAACCCCTCGGTCTTGTAGGGTGCCGTCCTTTGTCGGATCCCGTTCTTATCCTGTATCGATCTCTTACAGTTCGTGTTCCTTACAAGCTTGTTATTAAAAGGCAAAGGATTTCTGGATCATTTTCTAGCTTTTGGATGTGATGATAAAAAAAACCGAACTCACAACACAAGGACATAAAATAATGTGTATCTGCAAAGAATCTGCCCCTAGAGATTCCAATTCTAACATACTTTCTCTCAGGTGAGGTTATGAACCCGTTACTTCCTGTATCAGGAAGCACGAGTATAATAGATTATGTGAGATGTTAAAGACGTGTGCTATATAGGAAGGCCTCTAAACATTCACACCCAATTATCCAAAATGAATTACACATTGTCTTATACTCAGTCTCCAGGAAACGCTTCAGCAGTCTCTGGATTTACTGGGAGAGGCCTGGATTGACAAAGACAACAATTTTGTTGAAACCAGCCTAAATCAAGCATAGGAAGGACATGGAGATCAGTGGTACACATCAGCCAAGATAAGTATTCTCTCTGGAATAAATGTTTGTTTTAAAATCAGGGGTATGACTCACACTTGGTGAATGGGTGGCTGCGTTCTGACCCTCAAAAGATGAATGGTTCATTTTGAAAAGCCCAGCAAGTGGGAAGCCTACTTTCTACCTCCACTGACTTCAGAGTGACACTGCAGTGTAGTGGGCCACAAGATGGCTCCGAGTGGTTAAAGTCACCAGCAAGATGGACAATGGGAGGACTCACTACCTGCAGCTGTTTCCAATAAAAAAGCTGAGTAATTACAGCAGCCTCTCCCGGGACTCACATGCCGCCCAGCACAAAGCCAATGGAACAGTAAGAACACTGAATGAGCTGCCAGAAACCCCTTGGCATTGGGATGTCAAACTGCTCCTCCTCCCCCTGCTTGGCATCATTAACTTAATCAGGTATTCATTCAATAAAAAAAATGTACACTCTCCCTGGATGTAGGCGATATCCTCTGAACGAGGCACACTGTCAAATCGACTGCATCCAGCAGGATGTGTGAGGGCAGTTCCATATTTCTTTATTTCTTTTATTTTTAGTTTATTTATGAGATGGAGTCTTGCTCTGTCACCCAGGCTGGAGTGTAGTGGTGCCATCCCAGCTCACTGCAACCTCTGCCTTCTGGTTCAAGTGATTCTCGTGCATCAGCCTCCTGAGTAGCTGGGATTATAAGCACCTGCCACCATGCCTGGCTGTTTTTGTATATTTTTTAGAGACTGGGTTTCACCATATTGGCCAGGATGGTCTCAAACTCCTGACCTCAAGTGATTCGCCGGCCTCAGCTTCCCAAAGTGCTGGGATTACAGGCGTGAGCCACCACACCCGGCCTATTTATTTTTAAATTTAGGGGCTGGGAAGATGGGAATCCTTGTCTATGCAGTAATCCTTAGACATGCAGGGGAAGGGAGGTTACAGTGAACAGCTGGTCAAAGACTAAAGAGAAGAGACGCTTGCTCACTCTTTGCATTTGGAGACATAAACACGTGACACCACAGTTCTGACTTCTGAGCAAGCAGTGCATCGCTGACTTCAGCGTCACGTTAGACCAGGCTACTGGCATTTGGTAACTGGTGACTTTAAGAAAGTCTTTCAACTTTCTCTCTCTTTTTTGACACAGGGTCTCACTCTGTCACCTGGGCTGGGGTGCAGCAGCACAACCCCAGCTTACTGCAGCCTCCATCTTGGGGGCTCAAGTGATCCTCCGGCCTCAGCCTCCTGAGTAGCTGGGACTTGTGGTGGCATGTCTAGCTACATTGAAAATTTTTTTTCTCACTTCCAGGACTTTATTTTACTGATACATGATTATATGATTTCATACGTGTGCAGATTTACATGCAAGGTAAAAAATTAGCTGGGCATGATGGCATACACTGTGTATACTACTGCATTGTATGTACCATATTCATCAGTAGAGTCATGGTTAAATAACAATGGTACATTCAGACAAACAGAATACCTTCCAGCTGTAAAAAGGAATTGAGAAGCCATGTATTAAAATAAGCAGATATCCAGAATATGTTTTTAAGAAAAAAGAAACACAGAATAGTATACATAGCAACACTACCCAAAATAAATAAAGTATCTAGTTTTAAATTTTTTCTTAATTATTTTTATCTTTTTTAGAGACTGGGTTTCCACTCTACTGCCCAGGCTGGAGTATACGATCATGTTCACTGCAGCACTGAACTCCTGGGCTCAAGCGATCCTACCACCTCAGCCTCCTGAGCAGCTGGGACTATTGGCACACATCACCACACCTGGCATTTTTTTGTTTTGTTTTGTTCTGTTTGGTAAAGATGAGGTCTCAGTATGTTGTCCAGGCTGGTCTCAAACTCCTGGCCTCAGGTAGTCCTCCTGCCTCGGCCTCCCAACATGCTGGGACTACAGGTATGAGCCACCTTGCCTACAAAATGGGCTGGGAATAGTAGGTATCACATAACAAATCCCCCCATTCCGGCAAAATGACTTGTGACTGGGACCACACGGCTCTTCGTGATCTGTTGGCATCTTAATTTTTAAATAGTTTCATTCTTGGTCAAGAGATTAGGGTTAAAAAACAGCACCTGATCTGTGCTTGGCTGAAAAATTTTCCTCTAAATTGCAGAGTAGAGAGGAACCTGGCTCTCTTTTATGGTTCACCACTATCTCTTCTGCTTTAATAGAATTTGTGGCCACTCAAAAGGTATCTTGGTACAGGATAGAAAGTCAAGTAGAGCCACGTTAGAAACAAACAGTTATGCTTGGCAAGAAAGTGACATACCAAGCTTAAACCCGCAGTTCCACTCCTGCCTCACAGCTCCACTTCTGCCTCACAGCTCCTATAATTTTTTTTTATATACAAATGGGGTTTCACTCTGCTGTCCAGGCTGGTCTCGAACTCCTGGGCTTAAGTGACCCTGCCACCTTGGCTTTCCATAGTGTTGGAATTACAGGTATGAGTCACAGCAACTGGCCCAATTAACTTTCTAAGTTTTGATTTCCTCTGTAAGAAAATAGGTTGCTGCAGTGGCTCATGCTGATGCGTTGGCCTCACAAAGTGCTGGGATTACAGGCATGAGGTTGGGGGTTTGAGACCAGCCTGACCAACATGGAGAAACCCTGTCTCTATTAAAAATACAAAAACTTAGCCTGGTGTGGTGGCGTGTGCCTGTAATTTCAGCTACTTGGGAGGCTGAGGCAGGAGAATCACTTGAACCCAGGAGGCGGAGGTTGTGGTGAGCCAAGATTGTGCCACTGAATTCCAGTCTGGGCAATAAGAGCGAAACTCCACCTAAAAAAGAAAAAAAGAAAAGAAAGATAGTATGGCCAGGCACAGTGGCTCATGCCTATAATCCCAGCACTTTGGGAGGCTAAGGTGGGCAGATCAATTGAGGTCAGGAGTTCGAGACCAGCCTGGTCAACATGGCAAAGCCCCATCTCTACTAGAAATACAAAAAAAGAATTAGCCAGGCATGGTGGCAGGTGCCTGTAATTCCAGCTACTTGGGAGGCTGAGGCAGGAGAATTGTTTGAACCCAGGAGGTGGAGGTTGCAGTGAGCCACAATCGCTCTTTGCACTCCAACCTGGGCAACAAGAGTGAAACTTGGCCTTAAAAAAAAAAAAAAAAAAAAAAAAAAGAGAGAGAATGAAGATAGTAATATGCCTTAACTCATGAGGTTGTTATGAGAATTGCATGGGACAGTGCAGTGCCTAGCATGCAGGCAGGCAGTAGCGCCTCAAAAAATGCTACCTCTCCTCATACTCTTTTTCTAGGTCAAACTACCTCCTATGACTGTTGCAGCTAACAGCACAGGCTCAGGATTGAGGCCACCTGAGTTGGAATCATCGTGCCCTCACTCCCCAGCTATGTATATCTGATGCAAGTTAATTAATTTCTTCAATTCAAGTACTAACTGGGCCCAACTAATTCATTTCTCTGTGCCTCAGTTTGCTCATCTCCAAAGTGGGAATAATAGTAGTTCCTACCCCACAGGCTTGCCGTGAGTTTACACATAAGAAGAAGTTAGATGAGAGCCTGGAATACTCAAGACCTACAAATACTGGCTGTGTTTGTTCCGATTATCTTCTAAGAAAGGCCCTCCTCTCTACCTCTTCCACTTTGGTCCTATTTTCATCTGCATAAAAAAACCACATTTGACCCAGCAATCCCATTACTGGATATATACCCAAAGGATTATAAATCATTCAATTATAAAGACACATGCACACGTATGTTTATTTTGGCACTGTTTACAATATTTAAGACTCAGAACCAACCCAAATGCCCATCAATGATAGACTGGATAAGGAAAATGTGGCAAATATACACCATGGAATACTATGCAGCTATAAAAAAGGATGAGTTCATATCCTTTGCAGGGACATGGATGAAGCTGGAAACCATCATTCTCAGCAAACTGACATAAGAACAGAAAACCAAATACCGAATGTTCTCACTCATAAGTGGGAGTTAAACAATGCGAACACATGGACACAGCGGGGGTGGCGACAGGGAGGAACATCACATACTGGGGCCTGTCAGGGGGAGGGTGGGCTAGAGGAGGGATGGAAGGGGGTGGGGGGATTGGGGAGGGATAGCATTAGGAGAAATAACTAAGGTAGATGACAGGGGAATGGATGCAGCAAACCACCATGGCACGTGTATACCTACGTAACAAACCTGTGCATTCTGCACATGTACCCCAGAACTTAAAGTATAATAAAATAAAATAAAACAAAAAAAAATCCACATTTTCCCCCCTTGAATTCTTTCCCAGGTTACTTCCTGCATCATATACACCAGTCAGCTCCAGCAAAGATGGTGAATGGAACAATCTCTCATTAAAAGGTTCCCTGCCTCACTTCCCCTCATGAGGCATTTCAAGTCTTACCAGTTCAGAAAGTTTACTAAGTGTCTAAAATTGTCTTCTTCTAGAAAATACTCCACACTAGTGCAATAATTTTTTTCCCCCTAAACCGGACCAAAGCCTTGTTTGTAGAACAAATGGTCGATTACATCTACATGCGAAAATAAAATTCAAATGCGCTCATGTTTTCAATTTAAGTTTGTCTGTGTTTGCTGTTTATTCCTTTGGTATAAATAGACATTTCTGGCTTATTTGAACGCAGAACACACAGTGCTGTTTCGATACAATTACTCATTATAAATTAAATCAATCCTTTTCCTTTTCAGAATACTGTGCCCTAACTAGAATCTCTACAACATTATAAAAGCATAAAATATGACTAGCAATTTAATTTAAGGCCCTAATTGCCAATGAAAGATAACACTGCTGTAGGCATCAATGACTGTAATCTAAATAGGCAATAAAATATTTAATGGACAAACAGAAATGCAAAAAAAGTAACTTAGTGCCCTGTTTACAACGTAGCTCATTTTCTGTACTAGCACTGTGGACTTGGAAGATGCAGTTAACTTCGTAAGCCTCAGTTTCCTCATCTGGAATATGTGAATGATTATAATATGTTTTCAAACGATTGTTGAAAGAAGAGAGACTGTAATGTCTAGCATTAGAAACAGATCGGGTGTGTTCTTCTTCCTGAACTTCAGTCTCAGCTCAATAGCTTGTGAGGGATGCTTCCCACCCATCTCAAATCAGCATGCACTCTGGTTCCAGATCTCTGCTAATGGTTTTGCACCATTTCTCCAAGCATAGGCCAGAGTCTGATATTTGATACCTCCCTACCACTTCACTCCTATGTCTGGCTGCTCCCCTAATTCTATCAGTCTTTCTTCAGAATGTATCAACTCTTGGGGGCCAAGCCTTAAGTTCATCTTTTTCCATATTCACTGTGTATTAAAGAATTTGGCTTTGCCCAAAGAGGGGTCTTGCCCTTTGCCCTTGGCTCCTGGGAAGCGATCTATGTCATATCTGACAACAGTGCCCTATTTGTGGGGAGGGAAGAATTTTTGAGTCACAGCCAATTACTGAACTCAAGTCTTGGTTTCCTCATTTTAAAATGGAAATTGGCTGAGCATGGTGGCTTACACCTGTAGTCCCAGCATTTTGGGAGGCTGAGGCAGGAGGACCGTTTGAGGCCAGGAATTTGAGACCAGCCTGGGAAACAAAGCGAGGCTGTCTCTACAAAAAAATAAAAAAAAATAGGTGGGTGTGGACTACACTTGTAGTCCTAGCTACTTGGGAGGCTGAGGTGGAAGGACTGCTTGAGCCCAGGTGGTTGTGGCTGCATTGAGCTAAGATTGTGCCACTGCACTCCAACCTGGGAGACAGAGCAAGACCCTGCCTCAAAAAATAAACAAAATGGAGATAATAACATGTATCCTGCAGGGTTAGAGTGATGACTAAATGAGATGCATTCAGCAAGTGTGAGGTAGAAAACCCTTCTCTTGGGCTGGGGGCAGTGGCTCACGTCTGTAATCCCAGTGCTTTGGGAGGCCAAGGTGAGCGGATCACAAAATCAAAGGTTCAAGACCTGCCTGGCCAATATGGTGAAACACAATCTCTACTTAAAAATACAAAAATTAGCTGGGCGTGGTGGCTGGTGACTGTAGTCCCAGCTACTCGAGAAGCTGAGGCAAGAGAATCTCTTGAACCCAGGAGGCAGAGGTTGCAGTGAGCCGAGATCGCACCACCGCACCCCAGCCTGGGTGACAAAGTGAGACTGTGTCTCCAAAAAAAAAAAAAAAAAACTCTCTTATTCAGCAGGAACTTTATCAATGTCCATTTCCTTTTCCTTTATGATTATGAGAACATGAAGGAAATGGACAGAGGATTCCAGGAGAATTCTGCCAAGATTTTCAGTCTTTTCATGATTGGCAGCAGAGTATGTATTTCCATTTTCATTTTGAGTTTTGCTAATATTCTTCTGATAAGAAACCAATTTTTTCCCTGATGAATTTTTTTTTTTTAATTCAGCTTTTCTTTTTCTTTTTTTTTGTTAAACAGGGTCTCTTTCTGTCACCCAAGCTGAGGTGCAGGGGCCCAATCTCGGCTCCCTGTAGCTTTGACCTCCCAGGCTCAAGCCATCCTCTCACCTCTGACTCCTGGGTTGTTGGGACTACAGGCGCACGCCATGTCACCCAGCTAATTTTTGCAGTTTCTGTAGAGACAAGGTTTCACCATGTTTCCCAGGCTTGTCTCAAACTCTTGGGCTCAAGAGATCTGCCTGCCTCAGCCTCCCTAAGTGTTGGGATTACAGGCATGAGCTACCACACTCAGCCCATTCTTGAGTATGCAGGATCAATATTTCTCCGTGTAATGTAATTCCAACAGAAGGGAAACCAGGGCTTCGTTCAGTGTCTCAGCGTGAGCCTGTCAGCATCCTGATTTCAGGACGGAGGCTACAAGCAGCTACACATGTGCTGACAGCTACTACATTCCTGGTCTTTTACAGCGTTTACTTTGGATTGGTAAATGGGAAGAGAGATCACTCTTTCAGTATGAGGTAGTTTCTTAGAACAGGTTAGTTTGGCCTTTCTGAAAATAAAAGTAAGAAGAGGCTTCCATCAGAAAAACATCTGAGCATTAAGCAGATAAATGCATCCCTTCAACATTGAGATATTTTATCTCCACATCTGACGCACTCTTAGTTTTTCATCAGGTGACGTTCCAGAAACTTGAATCTTTTTCCCTGCTGCAGTTTCGCAAATAATACGGTTTGCTTCCATTTTACTCTGGTGACCCCATGGGATGGTGGGTGGGATGATGAAAAGCAGCAATAAGGCAGTGACTGAGGCTCAATCTGTAATGTTTCCAGTGTAGATGGTCAAATGAACCCATCATAAACATATTTGGGAAAATATACAAAGAACTTCACAGAAAGCTCTCAACTGGAGAGCCTGAAGGGACCAACCAGGGAGGTTTATGCAAGCCAGGAACAGCCAGGCTTGAGTAATGCTTTAGATGGGTGGGTTTTGTTTTCTTTCACAGCTGATTTGAAACTTTCCTCAATGACACTGTGGAAGATACTGTTTTCACAAAACGCATGCATTTACAAGCTCCCTCACTCTCGTGCTGATGGTGAACCACATGGGGCTGTGCCTGGTGCTCAGGCTGGGCTGGATGGAATGAAACGACCACAGCAAGGAAATTTAAAGGAAATGACCACACGAAAGAAATTGAGAGGAAATGACCACAGCGAGGCAGGCATGTCAGAGGGCTTCCTTTGTGGCTTGAAAGAAGCATCATGGCAGAGTTATCGCCAGATTTCGTACAGTATTCCCCCCTTATCCATGGGGTGTAGATTCCAAGACTCCCAGCGGGTGTCTGAAACCATGGATAGTACCAAATCTTACAGACTTTTTTTTTTTCCTATATATACATACCTATGGCAAAGTTTAATTTATACATTAGGCACAGTGTGAGATTAACGATAATAGCTAATAATAAAATAGAACAATTATAACAGTATGCTAGCATCACTAAGTGCTTTGGGATCATCATTAAGTAAAATAAAGGTGACTGGGCCGGGCGTGGTGGCTCAAGCCTGTAATCCCAGCACTTTGGGAGGCCGAGGCGGGTGGATCACGAGGTCAAGAGATCGAGACCATCCTGGTCAACATGGTGAAACCCCGTCTCTACTAAAAATACAAAAAATTAGCTGGGCACGGTGGCGCGTGCCTATAGTCCCAGCTACTCGGGAGGCTGAGGCAGGGGAATTGCCTGAACCCAGGAGGCGGAGGTTGCGGTGAGCTGAGATCGCGCCATTGCACTCCAGCCTGGGTAACGAGCGAAACTCCATCTCAAAAATAAAAATAAATAAAATAAATAAAATAAAATAAAATAAAATAAAATAAAATAAATAAAATAAAATAAAATAAAATAAAATAAAATAAATAAAATAAATAAAATAAAATATAAAATAAAATAAAATATAAAATAAAATAAAATAAAATAAAATAAAATAAAATAAAATAAAAAAATAAAATAAATAAATAAATAAATAAATAAATAAATAAATAAATAAATAAATAAATGTGACTGGAACACAAGCACTCCATCCCACCGCAGTGGATCTAAGCACCAACATGGCCGATAGGTGACTCACCGGCGGGATGCGCTGGAGAACCACATGATTCATGTCTGCGGTGGGAACAGGGTAGGACATGAGATTTTATCAAGTTACTCAGAACAGCACCAGCTTAACACTTAGGAATTGTTTATTTCTGGAATTTTCCATTTCATATTTTTGGTCTGCTGGTGACCTCAGAAACTGACCTGTGGATAAGCGGGGACGTCTGGCTGCAGAGTTCTTGGATAATCCCCCACACTAAAGGAGGTAACTTAAGAAGGCCGAGAACAAGGTCAATGCAGAAATGAGCCAAGAAAGCAGAAAGGAAAAGCACTCAGAGAATGGGGAATGCTGCTGGTTGGTTGGTGGCTTCAGAGAGGTGTCAAATTCTCTTTACAAACAATTACAGGCCAGGCATGGTGGCTCACGCCTGTAATCCCAGCACTTAGGAAGTCTGAGGTGGGCGGATCTTGAGGTCAAGAGTTCGATACCAGCCTGGCCAACACGGCAAGCCCCCATCTCTACTAAAAATACAAAAATGTGCCAGACATGGTGGCTTATGCCTGTAATCCCAGTTACTAAGGAGGCTGAGCCCTGAGAATCACTTGAGCCCAGGAGGCAGAGGTTGCAGTGAGCTGAGATTGCCCCACTGTACTCTAGCCTGGGCGACAGAAAGAGATCTTGTCTCAAAAAAAAAAAACCCACAATTACAAACACACTTGGCCATTAAAGTTGAAACAGTAAAAAACAGCTTCGTCTGTGAGAATGAATAAATGAAACTGCTATAGGCATTATGCTTCAAGATCACAGTCGTGTGTGAGAACACTACAGGGAGGCTCCCCGAGTCGATAATCAGAAATACACGTGAGGCTGTAAAAATACACATTCTCTGCAGTTTCCCAAGATTGTGTAGGTCTGGGCTGGGACCTAGGAATCTGTACTTTAAACATCTCTGTTGGTGATTCTGATTGGCAGCTACTACACTACTTGTGGGAACTACTGCACTAGACTTGTGCTTCTTAATCTTGGCAGCACGGGAGAATCACCTGGAAAGATTTTCAGAAATCTTGCTGGTCATGCCACACCCCAGGTCATTGAACTCAGAGCCTCTAGGGTGGGAGTGGGCATCCGTGATTTCGATGTGCAGCCATGGTTGAGACTCAGTGCTGTGGACCCTAAGTTTCCTCAGAGACGAACATGGGTTCATGTGTGCACCTCCCTAAAACAGTGCCCTCCACAATAAAGCCAGACCTTCCTTCTCTTTTATAAAGCTGAGTTACACATGGAATTTCTTTGTATTAAACCATGCTTTTCCCAGAAAACAAAATCGAGTCCTTTTAAACAAAGTTTTAGATATTTAGAGGACAGTTTGTCTATGTTTTGTGGGGGGCAGGGGTGACAGCTCTAAGAGGAACCTTAGTTGCTTGGAGGCCACAAGTAGTTCAAAAGGAAAGACCTGTCGGGCGCGGTGGCTCATGCCTATAATCCTGGGACTTTGGGAGGCCAAGGCAGGCAGATCATGAGGTCAGGAGATCGAGACCATCCTGGCTAACATGGTGAAATCCTGTCTCTACTAAAAATACGAAAAAAAAAAAAATTAGCTGGGTGTGGTGGTGCGCACTTATACTCCCAGCTACTCGGGAGGCTGAGGCAAGAGAATCACTTGAACCTGGGAGGTGGAGGTTGTGGGGAGCAGAGATCGTGTCACTGCATTCCAGCCTAGGTGACAGAGCTAGACTTCGTCTGAAAAAAAAAAAAAAAAAAAGGAAAAACCAACAGATGCCTGATGTCCGCTCTGGGTTGTTCTCCTGGTTTGTGATGGATACAAGAAATATTCCTCATGAACGTCAGGTCCCAGATTTCCTGACATGCAAGAAACTCCGCAGTGTGGAGCAGCAGCCACGTGGTCTTGTGGCTTACAGTCAGAGCACAGAGAACAGCCCCAGCATAGCTGGAGACTGGTCACACTGACAGCTGCACACTCTGTCCTGTAACACATTTGACTTTGGGACCCTGCATTTCTGCATCACACTATGCACATCCCTTTTTTCCTCCTCTCTTGGTGGAGAGGTATTTATTTTCATTATGAAGATCTCTATTATGTATGGTGGACGGTTCAACTCTGGGGCGGTTGAACTGCCTCAAACTCAGCTGCATAAAGCAGAAGGCAGATCCACCGCCATCTTCCTTTGGCTGGCCTGGGCTTGCTTCAGTTTGCTGAGAGCAGAACCCAGCTTGGTTACCCAAGGATGCTGCTGTACTTTTGCACACACTTACACATGGAGCACCTAAAATCAGGGGCACTGAGTAATGGTAATTCAATCGTATGGCAAACTGCAGCAGGAATTCCCTGCCACCTTCCTTTTTCCTCAGCGCTAAGAATACCTACTTTTAGTGACAGGTGACTCATCTGCCACTGTTCTAGAAGGCTCTTCTAAGTGAAGACACAAACAAGAGCAGTGTCAACCCTGATGGATGAGCTTGGTGGGGGAACAGAAGCCTTGTGGGTAAGAAAAGGATGGTGGCCAGGTGTGGTGGCTCATACCTGTAATCCCAGCACTTTGGGAGGCCGAGGCAGGCGGATCACGAGGTCAAGAGATCGAGACCATCCTGGCCAACATGGTGAAACACTGTCTCTACTAAAAATACAAAAATTAGCCAGACGTGGTGGCAGCGCCTGTGGTCCCAGCTACTCTGGAGGCTGAGGCAGAAGAATCGCTTGAACCCAGGAGGCAGAGTATGCAGTGAGCTGAGATTATGCCACTGTACTCCAGCCTGGTGACAGAGCAAGACTCCATCTCAAAAAAAAAAAAAAGGGATGGCAGTTTTTTCTGCTCCATCTTTCCGCTTCCTGCAGAAATACTCACCTACTCTTTGGATGGGCAACTTGAGCTGCCCTCTCCTGATTTCTCCTGTAACCACAAACACCCCTTACTCCAACCATCATTTCTTAAAATTGCAGATGGTGGGCTGACTCTGGGCATGCTACTGATTGGGGTCATTCCTTCCCTGGGATCATTGTCCACCTGAGAGCTCTGAAGTCATTATGCCAACGTATGTAATTTAGACACGTTGCCTCAAATGCTCCTCTTGCCCACATCTGTAAAGTTTAGCAAATAAAGCAAATGCCTGAATTTCCTATCTCTGGACATACAGGGAAACACTGAAGAAGTGATTTCCTCTCTTCTTCCTAGAGGCTGCCCACAGCAGGCAAGGTATATCCAGCACTCTTTGCACAAAAACCTCAGTGGCTAAACCATGGCACAGGTCATGGATTTCCTTCCTCTTCCCTGCTTATTCAATGACTCAGAAGGTTCAAAAATAAAGGCTTTTGACCTAATTTGGCCTTAAGTGGGAAAAGGTTCCACTGCTCTCTCACACTGAGTTTCAAAGCAAAAGATAAATGGAACAGGGCTGTATTTAATTCTGAGTATAATCTCTTTGCTGTTGACAATGTTCTGGGAATAGTAATGAATTTTTGCCTTCCATGAATAAATTTTTCAGAATCTAAAGTTGAAGCTCAAATAATTGTATTTTCCCCATAGTGTTTTTCAGTTTTCCTTGGAAGAGAAGTAGATTGAATTGCAATACCTCAGTTTCTCATTTTGTAAGCTGCCAAGAACAGGATGAACTGTCCTGGAACTAAAGAAATGTAAGGACAAATGATACCAGGAAACGCATTTGAAATTCTTTGGGGGAAAAGCATGTAACATGCAGACCACCCTAGGTTATCCAGTTTGTAAAACTGCCTGCATACTAGACAGACATCTTTTGGACCATGTTTCTTTCCTAAGAGAAGCTCGAAGACAGCAAACTAATTTGCAAATTAGGCATTTGTCAAACATTTTTAGGAAGATAAATCTTGAGCAAAACAAACCTTTTGATTATATTCAGAAAACACCAAAAATATTCTAGGGGTGTAGACTGAAAAAGCAGGGGTCTTCTAAAAAGCCAACATGGATGACTGTGGGACGATCAGACTGTGATACCGACAGTAAGATGTACACCACCTCTTTTTATCCTTTTCCCCAACAGTCTCAAATGCTGGTTTCAGCCCAAGACCAAGAAACTCGAATTTTTATGGAATTTAGGCAAATTCCACATCAATTTATATTCATTTACAGTTATCTCATTTTTAAAATGAAGCCTATTTTATAGGTAGTAAAACAAACCTATAGAGAACATGGGTACTAGTAAGGTCCTATGGCTTTGAGACATTTTATTTGATTGATTGACTGATTGAGTGATTGAGATGGAGTCTCGCTCTGTCACCCAGGCTGGAGTGCAGTGGTGTGATCTCGGCTCATTGTAACCTCCGCCTCCCAGATTCAAGCAGTTCTCCTGCCTCAGCCTCCCGAGTAGCTGGGACTATGGTGCCCGCCACCTCGTCCAGCTAATTTTTGTATTTTTAATAGAGGCAGGATTTCACCATGTTGGCCAGGCTGGTCTCAAACTCCTGATCTAAAATGATCCATCCACCTCAGCTTCCCAAAGCGCTGGGATTACATGCGTGAACCACCATGCCTGGCCAAGACATTTTAATTAAATGCTTAACCAAGTCCAGAATTTCGTCTTTCTAACTCCACCTCCATTACACTTTCCACTCTACACCACGGCTCTCCATGCAGAAGACTAATCCAATCGGCTCATCTCCCAGAGGTCTAGACTCAGGCAGGGACAGTAAACATGGAAGACAGGCACAAGAAATTGGCAAGGCTTGAGGAATGACTGATGGAAGCTGGATTGAACTAAAGGAATGGGAGCTCTCAGGTGAGAACAGGAAAGGTATAATTGCAATAAGATACCCAGAATGGACAGAGTGCTATGCTGGAGAAGGGGCAGATAACAAAGCTCCTTAATAAAGATAGTAAGTCTTATGTAGCTTTACGTGGCTCTCTGATAAACATACAGCAACTCTCCTGAAAGGACCAAGAGTAGGTAAGGGATTGGGGCAACAGAAGCAGTACCAGTACCCAGGAGGGAAGCTGACCCTGGGAGAAATACCCAAGAAAGGCTGTCAAAAGGGAAGAAGATGCAAGAAAGGCCATAATAAAAAAATCAAAAAAGATATTGGTGGGAATGTGGTGAAAACAGAACACTTTTATGCTGCTGAGGGGAATGTAGACTGGTACAACCACTATGGAAAACAGTGTGGAGATTCCTTAAAGAACTAAAAGTAGAACGACCGCTTGATCCAGCAATCCCACTGCTGGGTATCTACCCAGAGGAGAAGTCATGAGATACTTGCACACGCATGTTTATAGCAGCACAATATGCAATCGCAAAAATATGGGACCAGCCCAAATGCCCATCAGTCAATGAGTGGATAAACCGTTGTATGTATATTCCATGGAATACTACTTAGCTGCAAATAATAGCATTTGCAGCAACCTCTTTGGAACTGGATACCATTATTCTAAGTGAAGTAACTCAGGAATGGAAAACTGAACATCGTAATGACGGCAGAGGCTGCTGCCATCAAGCTGGCTGTGCAGCTGGGGCCGCACACTCCATTGAGCTGGTGGGAGCCCCGTTCATTCTGAGCTGGGTTGGGAGCTTGGGGCTGCTGCAGCCGCCTGAACTGCAGCTGCAGACCCAGGCCTCCTGCTCCACGGAGCAGGCAGGAGCCTTGCCCTCATGTGTGGGGCTACAGCTGCCCGAACTGTTGGATCCAAGCCTCCCTGTGCTCTTGGGGGAGCCAGGAACAGGCAGGACCTGCCTTTCTCGGTGCAGCTGCAGCTGCCACAGCCAGGGCTGCACACCTGGGCCTCCCACTCTAAGAAGCAGCAGGAGCCGGAGACAAGCTGGAGCCCTGCCCATTCTAATATGTCAGGGCGGGAGCTCCCAGGTGCAGCTGTAGCCAACCCTCCCAGGCACAGGACCAGGGGCTCTGCAGTCTGCACCCTTGAGTGCCCCAGGGAGGATCCCTGATCCCTGAGTGCTCAGGGGTATCTGCATGCACTGCCTCGCCTCTCTCCATTCCCGGCACCCACTCAGATCTCAGAGCTGGGTTGGGGCCAAGACCCCGGTCCATGAATGGCAGCAGGAGGCAGAGTCCGGGGTGGAAAAGAGGGGGGTCCCCAGTTAGGCCCCACCTTCAGGCGAGGGAGGACCTGAAGGCTGGGGGCCCGGCTGCCAATCCTACCAACAGAAGTGGGGACTCACAGTGCCTCTTCTGCCAACCCATGGCTGCCCATGGACAAGTGGCATGTACTTCCTCCCCTCTGAGGTCCCTAAAAGCCCTGGGCTCAGCCAGAGCAGGCAGGAAGATAGCCAGAGGACAAAGAGGGCAGAGAGAGGATGGGACTGGATGACCAGCTACAGAGACCTGCAGAGATGAGCCACCCTTTCCAGGGCCTCCTCTCTGCTGACAGCTGAACACTCAATGAGATGACCTCCTCACAGAGAGGAGCTACCCACTCCTCTGAGCTGTTCTAACATTAAATAAAACTTTTTTTTTCCACCTTTCACTTGTCTGTGTACCTCATTCTTCCTGGACGCAGGACAAGAACTCAGGCAAAGGCACCGTGGCTGGCCACAGACGTTTCCCACCAGAAAAACTGACACCCCAGAGATCCTGTAACAGAATATTCTCACACATCAGTGGGAGCTCAGCTATGAGGATGCAAAGTCCTGAAAATGATACAGTGGACTTTGGGGACCTGGGGGAAAGACTGGGAGAGGGGTGAGGAATAAAAGTCTACCAAATGGGTACCGTGTCTAATGTTCGGGTGATGAGCGCACCAAAAATTTCAGAAATCACCACTGAAGAACTTATTCACGTAACCGAACACCACCACCCGTTCTCCCAAAACCTATGGAAATAAAAAATAAAAATAAAAAAGGGAAGAAAACTAAGACATCAACTATATTAAATGCAGCAGAGAAACTGAGAAAGACTAAGAAAGGCCATTGGATTAGACCATAGATTCTCAATCTCCGTTGAACATTAGAAGCAGCAGGAAGCTTCTACAAGATACTAATCCAGAATCCGAATTGATGCCCACTGGATTAAACTGTATGGCCAGCGATGACTTCAAAGAGAACAGCTCTATCGTCCTATTTTAAAGTAGGGGAACAGACAGACTCAGTGATGTCAGAAATGTGTTTTTCAGTCCCAAGCTTCAATATGTAAATGTACATTATTATTTTATTTTTAAATTTACATATGACAATGGGAAATAATGTGCTTGGATAACACATTCAGCATTTGAACATCTCATGCCTGGGATTACACTGGTTGAGCCTCCCACATCAGCGAGCAAATGCTTGAATAAACATATGGGCTCTGAGCAAGTGCCCTGAACGCCAGGGAACATGACCGTGTTGCAATTCAAGAGAAGTAAGCCTCTCAGAAAACACCGCTCCTCTTGTTTGCTCCCTCTTCAACGGGCTTTTAAGTCCAGGGCTCATTCCAGAAAGTCCTTTAGCCAATCTTAGCTCCTCTCATGGTAGCATATTCGGTGAGAAAGGAGATCCTATAAGGTCTGGCAGATTGTTATTAGAAATGTGATCCGGCAACTTTAGGTTTGAAGAAACCCATGCACACAAGCCCACGTCCACACCCCACATTCGGACCTGTCTGTCTCCATTATCCCGATACACCACTGGGGTCTTTCCCTCTATTAAAGAAGTGGACTCTAGAACTGCCCTATCCATTTGTAAGGAATAGCACAAGGTAAGTTGCCTGAAACTAGCAAGTGAGAAAGTCTTTACCTATTCTAAGTAAATGACTCCCAAGGACAAGGTCGGATGTAGCTTGCAGCTTCTTCAACGTTACTGCACATTTGCAACATACATTTAATTTATTTTAGCTAATGAAAATGCTCAATAGTGACTATGTCGGAGCCCCTCTGGAAAAGAAGTAGTGCAATACCCAGAGATGTTTAAATATCTCTGAAAGGCAAGAAGAATCTGTGTTGGGGGTGGCTCTATAAATAGAGACATTAAACTCATTGCCAAGAGGGTAATAGTGATTAGTACAAACTCAGGGGTAACAAGGGGGAAAGAGATAAGAGAGGGATGAGAGAACCTAATGTTTCCTTCACATTCTGTTTCTGAAACAGGATTCAAGAAGGATATCGTACCATTTGGTATTCATTATTTTCGTTCACGCACATGGCTAATTATTTCTACAGCATTCAGATCTCGTTAAAACAAACATGTTTTGCACATACACCCCCACCTTTAAAAATATTCCTTTTATTCCCTTTTCCAGAGCCTGGAGGAAATAATCTGATGGACTGTCTTAGGAGCAGTGCTTTGTGAATAAATGTAGACTATATGCAAAAAAAAACGTAACTTGCTCCAAAAACTTGCATAAACAAATCAAAGAAAAGGACACTGTAGCATTTTGAGTATAAACAAAATGATTCTCAACTTAACTTGCAGATCTTTTCTTAATGTTCAGTAATAAATTTTACTCCCAGAAGATTACACTGTCCTCTCTCTCCCCAAACTTCTCCTCCTCCATTCCCCCAGTTGTCTTTAATGTCAGACCCATAATTCAGTTGTCTAGCTTGAACTCATTATGGGAATCATTAGACTTGATTTTCCTGAGGCCATTCTTGAGTAAGGGTCTTCTGATCCTAAATGGTCAATGTTTCTATAGTCTCAGGAATCATTCTCTGAAAGCATTTCACCTTCTCCAGGCTGTGGGCATGTGGCTACATGAAAACACGTTTCGTGATTACTGAATTTGGGTGACTCTTGTTCCAGCGAACTAGGAGGGTGTGTGTATTCCATAGCCTGAATTGCAGGGTCTGATGTGCGGATGGCCTTTGTTCCCTTGCTGGGTGAGCCAGGTCAGCCCTAACATGTCTCACCATAACTGCAGACCTTCCGTAACTGGTGCTCATGTAACTGGGGGAGCTTGGCTCAAAGCAAGGTAGAAACCTGTGACAATGGAGACCATTCCTGCCTTCCCCTCACATTAACCAGTTTGTGGTTATGGAGAAAGAGGGTAAGTAGTTCTTGCCCCGACCAGATGGATGGGATTGGAGGCCAGGCTCTGAAGAGCTGCTTGTAAAAATCTGGAGTTTAACTCCCCTACAGCAAGAAGCTCCTTTAGGCTTTGGAACTTCAGAGAAAGGAGCCCAGTTATCCATTTCAGAGCAGGGAGATTCCAGGGAAGTCACCTGGGTGTCGGCTTCTGAGAACTGTCTGCTCATGTTCACACTCCCTCGCTGTTCCCGCCCCCCGCCCCCCCCCCCGCCCCGCTCTTCTTACCAGTTACCCCAATTATCACCATCATCACTCCCGCCTGGTCCCTCTCCTATCATCACCTCTGCCCTGGAGTGAAAGAAAAAAAGACACCTTACCATGGCTTTTCCACCAGCAGCACCAGGAAGCTGCTACTGCCATTTCAATTTAAATGGACAGGGATGTTGGGCAGAGAGACACTCCGAAGCCTGGAAGTTAAGCCAAGTGTTCAGATCATTCTTTTCCCAATATAATGTGAACATCTTGCTCTTGCTTGTACTGTAGAAGGTTCTCTATTCATACAGATGTGATATTCAGTTTATGTATGGGTTTATATTTCAGCACGAAATCTCCCACCCACTTGTGTCACCAACCTTTATGGAGTGCCTACTACCTATTAGTGTCCAGCAGTAGGAATAACAGCTAATACCTATAAAGCTCTTTCAGTCTGCTAGGGCTTTGCATGGAGCAGCCCCATCAAGTAAGCACTCTTCTAGTTGCCATGATACCATCTGATTAAATGAGGTGCTTCACAGAAACAGATATGCAGCGATATAATCTATACATATGCTGTTCCTTTATAACTGAATCTTCCCCCTTGCCATCCCTACCCTCCCTACCTTTCTCCGATCCCTTATCATGTTATTTCACCCCAACAGACTTTTTTTTCTGGAAAAACGGTTGCTTACTACAGGTCAATTGGCTGTTCACAGTTTCAGAAATACAAGTAGAGAGACATGGAAGATAGCATCTAGTAACCTCTAGGTCTAAGCTAAGAGCAAGAACGATGTTTTCTTCTTCTCCACCCTAAGGCCATGGCACTGTGCATGATACATACTGGGTAAGTGCATGCTAAATATGTGTTATGTGAATGAATTCCACGATGTGCCATGTGCTAACATCCTGTCTTGTAATAACTGCTGAGAACTTCATAGTATTTGCAGACCGGGTTGTTCTGGTGTCTGATGCTCCACTGAAGGACACAACAAAATTGAACATCGATTCAGGGTTCTGCTAAGAATAAATAAAGTGTGACGTGGGATGGAAGCCACGGTACAAATAAGAAAAGTTGATGATCTCTGACATGAATTGATCTGTTCAGCACAAGCTAACCGCAGAACAAAGCAAAGTTTTCCTTCAAGCACAGAATGAGTTCCCTCTGGGATTTATAAAGTGGACCAATCCACAGGGGGCACGGCTCCCACCCCTACCATTTAAAACTAGCTGATTTTTAGTGTATTGTCCAATTTCACCTATCTCTCTCCTCTTAGCAATCTGTTATGGATTTGTTTGCTGGAATGACTTGGGGTGGTGGACAGGGTCAGGAGTGAGTTTAAAGCATTTCATTTCACCCCCAGTAAAGGGTAACATGATTTAATCAGTCAGTCTGCTGAGATGGGCATAGAGTTACCTGATAACTATTGGGGCCATGCCACTGGGTGAAATCTTTTCGTTAAGTGACCCTGAAATACAATCCCAACCTGAAACTGCCGAGTCAGTGGGAATTTCTCCGGCATCCATGTTCAGCTGGCCCTATAAATGATTCTGATTATGAGACGATGCATTTTGGCAACAGGTGCTGGCTTTTATTTTCCAGGTTCCAAACTTAAAAGTGTCCAGTTCATTAAGTTCAAGGGCTGCAGTCAATTAAAGGTAGCCCCCGAATGATGTCTGAAGACCACCACTTTATTTTAATTACACTAAACCATGGCACTTAGGCAGCTGGTAAAGCTGAAGTCAGAACTCTGCCTGGGCCCTCATTTACAGAAAATAATTCCCCAAACTGAATTGCCTGAATTTGACTAAGTACGGGGGACCATTTTAAAAATGGTTTCGTGCTGAGGTTTCAGATACGTCGAGGTGGTAAGAATAAGGTAGTTTCCCCTACTGCTCCAGGAGACTGCTACTTCTCGTATGTCAGGAACCCAGGTGTTGAGCCCAAAAGAAAGCCATAGAAAGCAGCATGGATGTCATGCTGTTCACGAATGTCACAGTCTCCTTAAACCCCATTTTATTAAACTTTTCAGTGAGCCACTCGTTCAGATTGTTCCACAAACACTGTATGTGCCAGGTACATCATGGTGGCAGAATATGAAGTAAAATGTGACTTAATGCCTTGTTTCCTTCAAGGAGCTTCTAGTCCACAAGGGGCTAACAGGGAAACGAGTGGTGACTGAAGCTAAACGGCAGTTGCTCCTGTCTTCCCAGCATGGTGGTGACAAGCTAGACGTATACCCAGGAGGCACAACTAGCACAAGCGTGTCACCTCAATCAGCACTGTCGTTTTCAATAGCAGAGCAAGGAGGTCCAAACAGAATTACTGGTTTTTGTTTTTGAGACAGAGTTTCACTCTTGTTACCCAGGATGGAGTGCAATGGCATGATCTTGGCTCACTGCAACCTCTGCCTCCTGGGTTCAAGTGATTATCCTGCCTCAGCCTCCTAAGTAGCTGGGATTAGCAATTCTCCTGCCTTAGCCTCCCAAGTAGCTGGGATTAGAGGCATGTGCCACCACGCCCAGCTAATTTTGTACTTTTAGTAGAGACGGGGTTTCTCCATGTTGGTCAGGCTGGTCTCGAACTCCCGACTTCAGGTGATCTGCCCGCCTTGGCCTCCCAAAGTGCTGGGATTACAGGTTTGAGCTATGCACCTAGTTTCTTTCTTTCTTTCTTTCTTTTTTTTTTTAAGACAAAGTCTCACTCTGTTGCCCAGGCTGGAGTACAATGGTGCAATCTCAGCTCACTACAACCTCTGCCTCCCTGGTTCAAGAGATTTTCCTGCCTCAGCCTCCCAAGTAGCTGGAACTACAGGCACCTGCCACCACACCCAGCTAACTTTTTGTATTTTTAGTAGAGATGGGGTTTCACCATGTTGGCCAGGCTGGTCTCGAACTTCTGACCTCAGGTGATGCACCCACCTTGGCCTCCCAAAGTGCTAGGATTACATGCATGAGCCACCGCACCCAGCCAAATTACTGGTTTTCAAAGTGTTTCTTCTTATTCTTCATGCTGCAAGAACATGACATTTGGGGGCTTAACGTCCCTTGGCTTTACCCAGATTTGTCCGTAGAAAAAAATGACGCCATAATCAAATAGAAAATCTCTTGAAACATTATTATACTTTTCGTGTGTTTTTTCAATTCTAGTCAATTCAAAGCATAGACTACAGTCAAAGGGTGCATTCAGTCCCAAAACTGTTTATAAGCAGTGTTTAGGGAGGACAATGGGACTCTGCCTGGGCCCAAACAACCCATAATGACCTCATTTTAAGAAATTACCTTTTTCCCAGCTATGGAAACTTCTTGCTGCTCTTCCACATTTGTCTAGAATTACCTGTGTCTACATCTATGTATTAATCATTCCTACCTATATGCCTGCCTGCAGCGGGTCTATTCAGAGTCCTATATAGCTATATACCTACTAATGTAATTTGTTTTCCTGCTTACTTCTTTTTTCCCCTGTGTTTCAACTCATTCGAATCTCTTCTTGGCATTAGAGATTATGTTTATTTTTGTGGCTAAATCTTGGTCAGCCCAACAGCAATATTTAAAGAAACAATCTCAGATGTCTACCTTTTATTACCCATGAGGCCTTGGTGATATATAAAAAAGGGGACCTCTATGGCAGGTTTCATGACGGATCTGCTTGTTAAAAACAACAATAATAACAGTTTTAATACCATCTCCACCTTCCTGACCACTTGTCTTCTTGGAGGTCAGCTAGATGCTGGCAGTTCCCTAGGAAACATTATATTACACAGAATACCATGCCACCTAGCTAACTTCTGGCTCTGGCACCCTATCTGCTGACCCCTTTTCAACAATCAGCAGTAGGAATGAATTTAGAATACAACAAAAGGGCCTCTTGGATTTGGTAGTTGATCAAGAATCTCAGAGACACTTAAAATATATATGCATGAACTAAAACAGGCCCAAACCTCTCATCAACCCACATGTCACATATTCACAAAAATATCCAATGGAGGTTCTGGCCCAGAATAGAAGAGTCCTGGTTTTAATGAGCTATGAAAATGGGGGACTTAAAAAATTACAAATGTGCAATTTCTTTTATTTCTTTAACATTCAAGAACAATCTCATGCATTGAGCCCAAACTAGAGATCTGTAGCTTTTAGTGACTTTCTCTCTCACTTACCCTGGGGGAACCTTCCTCCCCTGTCCTCCGACCTGTCTTAACAGACAAAGACACATAATATAATTCAACAGTGCTGCTGTTATTAGCAGCTACTGTGAACCCAAGTAACCCTGCATACAAGTCTCATGGAAAGGACACATTTCCCAGTTGCTATTAATCATGGACTTACTGATAGTGTGGAGGTAACACTGCGTTTGCTGATACTAGGGGAGGGGCAGAGATGGGAAAGGGACAGTTATAAATTGCTGAGTTACTGTGTTCGTGTTCAGCACATCTTGCAGCAAAGATTCTGCTTCTCTCCCCGCCGCCCGCCACCACACACACACAAACTCGGTATAAAGATTCTGACCTATGCCTGGAAATACAAGCCCAAGTCTAGATAAAGGGAAGAGCTAACGAAGGATCACGGTTGAAGCTGTCTGATTTGTACACACTCAGCACACACCAGCCTTGATTGCATAGGTCCAATTTTCCCAGAGACATGCGATCATGGCTTCTTGAGCTCAAAACCTGCGTACAATTGTTGTTTACCCCAATATTCCACTTTCCTTCTTTTCCTAAGAAGTGGAAACCTTGGTTTTGAGGTAGACACATTGCTACCAACTGAATGACTTGATCAGTTACTCCCTTGCAGGTAGGTGTGCCTAGACTAAATCCTGGGTTGACACGAAGTAAACAAAAATGTGGTATGGTTCCTTCCTCTGGCGAGGGTCTTTGGAAAGGGGGTAAGTCCTTCATCTCTTCCTCCTTTCTGCTTTCTGAAATGCTAATGTTAAAGGCTAGAGCTATGCATCCATCTTGTATGTGAGAATTAGGCCAAGGTGCGTAGATGACGTAAGGTCAGAGTTCAAGACCAGCCTAGCTAACATGTTGAAATCCTGTCTATACCAAAAAATAATAATAAAAAAATTAGCCAGACCTGGTGGTGCGTGCCTGTAGCCCCAATTATTTGGGAGGCTGGGGCCGGAGAATCACTTCAATGCAGGAGGCGGAGGTTGCGGTGAGCTGAGATCATGACACTGCACTCCAGACTGGGAGACAGAGCAAGACTCTATCTCAAAAAAAAAAAAAAAAGGAAAAAGGAGAAGAAATATACTACTGGATGGCAGAACAGAAAGGTGACAATGTTCCTGAGCCTGTACAGTGAACATATTCACCCTAGACTGCCTACCTCTTAACCACTTTTATGTGAGAGAAAAATAAAAGTCTATTTCTTTAGCCTTTACTTCTGTTTTTTTTTTTTTTTTTTTGGTGATATGGAACTGAACCTAATACTAACTGTTACAAATAGACCTTAGAGGTCATAATAGACTTCATTTTACAGATAAGGAAACTGATGATTAAAGATTAACTTTGATAAATGTCTCAATCGGGAAGCAGAGTTGGCAAATTAATTACACTTCTGTTTAATCTTCTTTTTCTAAAGATAGATGATGGAGGTTCTATTTTATATGCCTATCAGTATCTGCTAAATGAATACGGTTTTATATTTCACATGTCTGTGAATTTCTGAACCTCTGAGGTCTTCCAACTGGCACATCTAATCCCAAGTCACACATATTCAAGGAATAAGCTATTAAATAATAAAAAATGTGAAGAGGAATAGTAATGAACAGACTTAAGAAATCTTTTTTCCTATGTTCATTAGATTCCATGTCTTAATCTGCATTTTAGTACATATATCTATAAAACTATATTAATTTGCACTGGTATTTTAGATAGTGCTAAATGGAGATTTTCAAATATGGGTGATAAGTCAGTATCGAGAATGTGGAAAGGTATCTTTACTTCAATATGTGTGCAAGATAATCTATGCTGTAGCCATAAAATATACCCCTGGATGCTTTTACAGGATAATACTGAAACACTCCCTGAAACTAATAGATATTGCTAAACCGACAAAACTCATTTATTAAATTCAATTAATGGAGATGAATAAATTACCTGTCTCTTCCTCATGCTCCTCTGTGCCCCCTCCCAATCTTTACTCCCACAAATCATGCAATAGCCATTAAAAACAGAAGGAAACCTTCTTCCTCTATGTTAAAGTAGCTTGAAATCATCTACCTTGTCTTCTAAAATACCTTGTCTTCTAAAATTCCTCTCTCGTTGCTTGCTAAATATCCAAAGGGAAAATGATCCTGGAGGGATGGGCAGTATGTGGTTTCCCCTATTCTACCAGACCTCCAGCCCACATAGACAAAGAAACCTGATATCCAACGGAGGTTCTTCCCTCCTCCGTATCTCCACCCACATGGGTGAATAAACCTGATTTCCAACAGATGTTCTTTCTTTGGGCCTTCCCTCACAGTTATGGCCAGAAAAGTTTGGAAGGACAATGAGCATCCTTTCAAATAAAAGAAATGCACTACAGAAATGAGCAGCAGAATCACAGTCGTGCACTTTGCCATCAATGTTTACTCAGGCGGCGAATGCCCACGGATGGAAAAACTCCAGCGTTTGCACGCACCCAACCATGTGCTCTTGGCTCCTGGTAAGCACTTACAGGCATTTAAAGATGTGCAAAAGGGTATATGTCTTCAATGCTCTCTGCCCCTCACAAGCATCTCTGATAATATCCAACATCTGCTTAAATGCTAGCTAACCTTAAAGATAAACTCCCCTTCTTCATTTTACCCCACCAGGACTGAAGTCCTGACTTGGGACTATTTGCCTTGAAAAATGAGTTTTCTCCACCTCTGCAGAGGATGGCTGCTGTGTATAATGGTCTCGGGAATGCTAACAGAAGCCAAGAAATCACCTGTCATGAACTATGAAGCTATCAGTTATGAAAAGCAATATTGATATTTGCCTTCTAACTCTTCATACTGGAGGGCAAAGCAGCACAACCCGGATGGGCCTGGTGCTGAGCCAAGATAAAGAGAGCATCTGCATCTTCCCTCCTCTGCCATTCTTGAACTGGAAATAATGCACATGGTGATAATAATGTGGTATCTGTCGTTCAAAGCCCCTTCCCACATGTAATGATCTGATGTGCTCCTCCCTGTGAGTCCTGCACAAGGTGGGTATTTTGAATGTTATAATGGCCAGAAGCGGGAACGGAGGTGGAAAGTTGAGTGATGTGCTCCAGGTGACCCCAGCTGCTGCTTTGACCCTGAAGATGAGAGGAGCTGTTCTTTCCATATCAATCCCCCTTGGACATATTTCAAAAATGCAACTCTTTTTCATTTGGGTCTATCTTTTCTTTGCTAAT
This sequence comes from Saguinus oedipus, assembly GCA_031835075.1. Taxonomy (NCBI): domain Eukaryota; kingdom Metazoa; phylum Chordata; class Mammalia; order Primates; family Cebidae; genus Saguinus; species Saguinus oedipus. Next base: position 12,754,829 of record CM063172.1, on the reverse strand, counting down.
AGTAATCAAAGATCTAAAAGGTACAGATTTATCAAAGAACTGAAGCTACTAAACTGTTTGCAATGTAGTGAAAGAAACTGGTAAACACCATTTTAAGAAAAGTTGAGACAAGTGTGACAGAAGAAATAAATTTTTTCCCCAGGTGTTTGGGTTATCTTCAAAACTTACATTTCTAACGTCCAATGCACAACTAAGATAGTTTTTGTTCTGAAATAAAACTAAAATGTGTTCATATTTGGAAACACAGAAAACTTTAAAAACAAAGCTGCTCCTAATATCACCAACATGATAGATCCAGTATTCACATTTTGATTGTACTTTGGCACATATTTCTTTTTTAAAGCTCACATATTTCTATGTATCTCTACAAAACTAGAATAATTCTGAATACGCATTTTGAATTCTTTCACTTAACACTGTGCTGTAACTAGAATTATAAAATAGAGTCAACTAGTTTTTAAAGCTAGTTAAAGGATGAATGAAATAAAACCAGAAAAAAACCTTAAACTACCATTTGTAACTAATTGTAAAATCCAAAAGCACTTGGCACATGGTAAGGAATTTTGAAATATAAATTAATGGAGCTGAATTTTAATCAGCGAGCAAATAGTGACTGAGTCTTAAACAGCTGAAATCATTCTAGGAGCCAGGCCTGGGATACAGTTCCTGCTACTGGGAGCACAGAGTGTCAGAAATTAAGAAAACGCAATAAATTCCAGGGAGATGGGCTTGATTTGCTTTCACACCAACTTGAATGGTGTGAAAGGATGGTTTGCTAAGCAAATGAATGATGTATACCATCGGCTAAGAATAGCATTTAATTTACTTACAAGAAGGAACTGTTCTAATTGGTTTAAAAATACTCACTACACACAAATATTTTGTTCATTAAAAATAAGTACCTATTCAAACATTTATATGCACTAAATAGGAGCTAATACATGAGATAAAAATTATGTAGTTACAATTTTTTTTTTTGCTTTTCGTGAATGAAATCAGACTGAACTTTCTCTAAGCATGTGAGGATTTACTGTACTATCCAAAACCTTACCATCTTTACAGGTGTTAATATTTCTGATTAGTGCTAGTTCCATTTCAGCTGCTCAGGTAAGAAGAATGTGATAGCAAAAGATATGAAAGATGTTAATCTGCTCTTTTAAAAAAAAACACAATATTTGGCCTAATTTGATACAGTGGCTTTTTTAAGATGAGACAGGGTCTTGCTGCTCTGTTGCATCTCGAGTGCAGTAGTGCAATCATGGCTCACTGCAACCTCAAACTCCTGGCTCAAGTGATCCTCCCATCTCAGCTTCCTGAGTAACTGGGACTACCGTCATACCACTAGGCCTGGTTAATTTTTTTTTTTTTTTTTTTTTTGGTAGACATGGGGTCTTGCTATGATACCCAGGCTGGTCTCAAACTCCTGGGCTCAAGTGATCCTCCTGCCTCAGCCTCCCAAAGTTCTGGAATTACAGGCATGAGCCACCATGCCCAGCCCATACAGGTGTTTTGATTTGGTTTAATCCCAAATGTCTACAGGGGTCACAGGACTTTACACGTTTCTTTGACTTCCTTCTCTACTGGGTCATGTGTTATTGTAAAATTTCTTTAATATGACTGTGTGATTAAACCCAGGGCAAGCCAGAGTCAATAAATCAATTATATGTGTGTGATATTGATACACATTTTTAAAATCACATTTTAGAAAATCAACAAATTAAGGCACTTTGCAAATCCAATCTACTTTTCTTTCATAAAACAGGAAGGAATATTAGAAAGACAGGAAGTTGAACTTCTCAATAAATGGCAAGAAGGAGATTGTGCCTTGGAGGAAAGGTTGGCATAGAGCCTGTATCCTTCCATGCCTGTGGTCTCACCAGAACCAGGGCCAGACCAATGAGAAAGAAGGGAAATTACAAGAAGCAGAAGATATGGAGAGAAACGAGAGGAAGAGGGGAATGAAAAAGAAGTTGGGAGGGAACAGAAGAGAAGTTCACAGGTAGAATTGGTGGGTGACTGTGGAGAAACTGCAAACCGAGTTAAAGCCCTCCCTCCAGCACCGAAATGCAGTAAGACTGCATTGACTTCATCAAATGCTTAGCCCCAACCTTGTCCATTTGGATAAAGTGGATTCCATTTGGTAACGGCTGGCAGTAACTGTCACTTCTGATAGGCTGAGGCCCCATGTATACAACCAGTTGACACTTTTATAGTAGTATTTATAGCTCAGACACTAGAATATGACTGTGGGTTGGGCATAGCAGATCACATCTGTAATCCCAGCACTTTGGGAGGCTGAGACGGGAGGATCACTTGAGCCTAGGAGTTCGAGACCAGCCTGGGCAACACCTTGAGAACTCATTTCTACAAAAAAAAAAAAAAAAAAAAATCTAAAAATTTGCTGGGTGTGGTGGCACATGTCTGTAGTCCCAGCTACTAGGAAGGCTTGAGGCAGGAGAATGACTTGTGCCTGGGAGGTAGAGGCTGTAGGGAGCTGTGATCACACCACTGCACTCCAGCTGGACAGCAGAGTGAGATGCTGTATCAAAATACATACATACATACATACATGCACACATAAATGAGCCTGTGGTAGAGTGGAGAATGTAGGGACAGAAGTTTATGTGGCAGGAAGCGGGCATGTGATCCACAGCTGAACAAGAGGCCCAAGTTGGGGGCACACAGGGCCATGTAGGGGTCCTGTTAGCTCCATGGTGGAGTTACCTCATTGGTTTGGCCCTGGGCTTCAGTTTCTGGGATGTCCCAGGCCAAGCTGCCTGAGTACACTTCTGCCTGAGACACATTCTATTCCTGAAAGTCCACAACCATCAGTTGTATTCTTACATTGACTATGGTCCAATGGTATGGTTTCTCTGTATAAATGTCTGGCTACCACTTAGAAATGATCTATAATTTCTTGTTTGGGTCTTAGTTTTTCCACTTACGCAATTTTTTACTTATTTTATTTTCTATCTGCTTCACAGGTATGTTAATGTGTATGGTTAACAGGCAATCATTAGCAGTTACCAAGTGCAAGATAAATGGCAGAGGGAACCTTTTGATCTGTCCCACACATGTTTCTTGGTGAAGGGATTCAGGCCACTCCAGAGGCCAGTCTGGAAGCCATATCTGATCAGGCTGGGACATGATATGGCGTGGCTGTGTCCCCACCCAAATCTCATCTTGGATTGCAGCTCCCAGAATTCCCATGTGCTGTAGGAGGGACCTGGTGAGAGACAACTGAATCATGGGGGTGATTCCCCCATACTCTTCTCATGGTAGTGAATAACTCTCATGAGACCTGATCATTTTATAAGGGGTTTCCCCTTTTGCTTGGCTCTCATTTTCTCTTGTTTGCTGCCATGGAAGACATGCCTTTTGCCTTCCACCATGATTGTGGGGCCTCCCCAGCCATGTGGATCTGTGAGTCCGTTAAACCTCTTTTTCTTTATAAATTACCTAAGTTGGGCATGTTTTTATTAGCAGCATGAAAACAGAATAATATAGGGTATCACACCCAAATGAGACCTATTTATCTTCTCTACTTCCATATGAACTCTACAATGCTTTTCCTATTGCTGAAAACAACCTTGTTGCTGACCAGTATGCTATATCATGTTGTTTTCTGTAAATAGGCACATGTTACATAAAGCACCATGGCATAAACCATGTAATAATACATTGTAATGACGTTCTAAAAATGTAGTAATCACTCAATAAATTCCTTAGCAACTGCTATATACCTCGAATTATACCAGAAGCTTTTAGGATATGGACAAAAAAAAAAAAAAATGACATAGTCCCTGCTAAAAAGTAACTTACAACCCAGCTGGAAGAAATAAAGCTCACACATAACAAAATTAGGGAACAAGACCATATTCAGTTAAGTGCAAAATTGCAGAGTACGCTTAATTAGCAAGCTAGAGGGTTTATTAGAAATAACAGTAGCTTAACAACTTTCCTACTATAAAACCATAGTTTAAGCCTGCTTTAACATCAGATCTGGTTTCCCACAACTGATTAACCTGAAAATGGTTTAGCACAACACAAATCCTTTAATTTAACAACCTATAAATGCCGTATATAACAAGTTCCACAGAGCCCTTTCTTGGATTCATAATGATGACCTGCATCTATCACACTATCCAATGTTCATTTTAATGAGCACCTCTGGACTTTAATGAACAATCTTAGGTCTAAGCGAGCATCAATTAAAGAGAAAAATGTCTCCATAGGTATAAATGGTAATGTATCATCTGGGTTAGCGGTGTTGATAGGACACCTGTGAGCATCATGAGGTCTGGATGGCCAGTGTGCCCCCACGATCAGCAGCTCCTACCTCTGTCTGACACAGAGCTAAGCTGGGGCCTGGGATGAAAGAAGAAAGCCCCAGCACATAAATATTACGGGAATACTATAGAAGGAGGAACTCTGAAAGAAGAGAAATACATCTGAGCACCACAGAATCACTGCAGTGTTACCTGCATGCATTCTTAGTTTTCCAAGGACCAGAGGAGGGCATGAGCCCCTGAACATGTCTAATTTTGTAGCCATGGAAAAGATAATTGGTCTGACTGACTGTGCGGCAGCGGCTGAGCCCTGCTAACTTCCCTTCAGAAGAACTCAGCTTGGGCTAGAGAAGAAAAGACGCCCACTCACCCAGCTACCCTGCGGCTTTGAGGAAGTACTGCACGGCGAAGACGATGAAGAAAGGCAAGGCTGGAGAAAGCCGAGCATTCCGCCCTCTCCCAGCAAAGACGGCCTGGATGTGTTCAGGCCCTATCACCGCATCAAAAGAACACCAAGAAGGGAGTCACAAAAACTCTGGCACCATCAGAAAGGCACCTGGATTTGGAAAGGATACATTATTGCCCAAGCTTGACTACACTGATTTCCATGACTAAGTCACCTGAAGACAGAAAACTCCTTTTTTTTTTTCCAAGTTAAACTAAGAACTACAGCTCTGTTACTTAGAGTCCAAAGCAAATATTATCAGGGCAAGCGTCTCTGAGGGAACAGCTGTCAACAACCCGGCAATTCTTTTATACACTGCATGCTAACACCCATCCTGAGCCCAGCAAATGTCCTTCTATGCCTGGTTACAAAGATTGCGGCTTTACCAAAATTCATCATTCCCCCTTCTCCCACCCTGATAATCATGGTAGTTTCTAGGGGACCTGGAGAGAACCCTTTATTACATTTTGGAACATGACAAAGCCTGGGTGGTACCCATATGTCATTTGTAAGCTGGTGCTGGATAATTTCCATCTGACCATAATGCTTGTATCTTTATTTTTTTTTCCTGCTCACTGCCTTCCTATGATACTAATTTAAGCATTCGTTCAAACCCAAATTTAGCTCTCTGTGCCCACCTAGATTGCTCTGAGAATTGAATAGTCCAAGCTATTTGCTTTGGAAAATATACTACATTGTGAATGACAGGTCTAGGGCCAAGGTGTTTCCTTCTGCCACAAAAAAAGAGAAAAGACAGAACAGGGAAGGGGCAGGGGAAGTCTGATAAAAATGGACTATCTATTCAATTACCTATAGATTTTCCCACTGGGCTTTACTTCAGAAAGTTGTACAGGTTAATGCTATCCACAGGCCCTGGGCACTGGTGCCCCATGGCACAGCTGCCTGCGGGATGGCACATGGTACACTAATAGCACACTTATTATTAGATTTTCTGCATGGTTACATAAGCCTACAAAAGGGAAAAATGTAAATGATTCAAGAAGATATTCTTCATGTGGTTCTCATGAAATCTTTAACATCTTAAGACTTAGGAAGAATTCTCCTGGCAAGATACGATCAATTTTCATGCTTCATTAGGAAAACAGCCCTTTCAGTAATGTTACGGAAATGGCTATAGGCAAAAGAGAAAAAAAATTATACTCTGGACTGAACAAAACCCCAAGGCACTTTGGATTACATCCTTTCTTTGTACCCACAGCCTATCTGAAAGGAGAAGCCATCTCACTTGTGGTGCATGGGGATTGTATTTTGACTAGTCTGTCTACCCACAGAATTTTGCTTAATCTAGGTGGAGTTATCAATCTGCTTAGTCTTTCATGAATTTGAATGGACTGTAGCTTAAACCAACAATCACCCCCAAAGCATTGCAATGATATGAAGGAAACAGCTGACATGGGGCCTGCAGAGGTGGGAAAATGGTGGATTGGAGGGAGGCCACATACACATTGAATTTCTGCAAAGACGGAGGCAAATTACATCACCTTCCTGCTTTCCTTTTCATTTAAAATCTATAGCTTTTCAAGATAATTTCTCTTTATTTCAGGAGAACCAAGAATGCAAAAATAAATGTCTTAAGCACACCATTTACATTATTTTTTTTCTGACACTTGAATAGTTGACAAACTCTTAAATCACTTTTTTAAAACTCAATGTTGATACCAAATTTTACTTTTTGGACTCAAAATAACCTGTCTTTATAATAGTTCAATTTAAAAGCCTTGTCATACTGTAGTTATATGTGCTCAAGGAAGTTACTGTATGCAGAGATCTGCAGACATTCTTGAAAGGTGAGGAGTAGACAAAGATATAACCTGCAGGAACCTAGCAATCTAGCTTCAAAATGGTTTCATTCATTCATTCGCATAAGCACTTCCATCAATTTACTTTCAGTATCCCTCATATATGGGATTAGTGCCCATCTATAAGAGACCCCAGAGAGTGACCTCACTCCTTCCACCATGTGAGGACACAGCAAGAAGCTGTCATCTACGAACCAAAAAAATCCTCACCCAATACTGAATCTGCTGGTACCTTAATCTTGGACTCTGCAGCCACTAGCACTGTGAGAAATAGATTTCTGTTATTTATAAGTTTACTGTATTTTGCTATAGTGGCCCAAATGGACTAAGACACTGCCAAAAGCCAAAACTACATCTGCCTCAAAGGAAAGAAAGTTTGAAACCACTCAATTGGAGTGAACACGACATACTCTCTTGTTCTCTGACTCGGACAGTTGATAGGAGCCTGCTTTTCTGTATGAAGGACGTACAGACTGCTCTGGCTGAAAATGATCCTCCCACCTCAAACCTCCTGAGTAGCTGGGACTACAGGTGCACACCACCACTACTGGCTAATTTTTACATTTTTTTGTAAAGACAAGGTCTCACTATGTTTCCCAGGCTGGTTTCAAACTCCTGGGCACAAGCAGTCCTACCGCCTCAGCTTTCCAAAGTGCTGGGATTACAGGCATGAGCCACAGCGCCTGGCCCTCCTCTTGTCTTATTAAGTTATTATGATGCCCAGAACAAATCAGCTGCTCTAAGCCGGCTTTTCTGTGTGAAGAATGTACAGAGTTTGAAAAGAGCTTCCTTCTTCTTCCCTCTGTCCTTCCCATTGCTATGTACCTTCTTGGGTCATACAGGTTATATGAGACTCTGGAGGGTCAGAGCAGAACAGGTTACAGCCGCCCTTGTTCCCTAAGAGCCCATGGTCTCGCGGGGAGACAGACATCAAAAACCATCACAGCTCACTGGGATCAGTGGTCCAGTGCAGGTAACTGAACGGTGCTCCAAGAGCAGAGAGGGACAAGACTGTGTCTGTACGCCTGTGTGCACAGGAGCGGGTGGTGAGAGATGGCTGCTGTCAGCAATGCGGTACAGAGAAGACAAGATGTAAGCTGAATCCTGAAAGATGAGCAAAGCGGTTACCAAAGACAGAAGGGCAGCATTTCTATAAATGCTGAAAAGTGCTTGTGAAACAATGGCGGCATAGCATAAGTGCATGCAGTGTTTGGGAGGACGGCCAGCGATTTGCTAGGGCTCCACCAGTTCTTTTGGGGTTGGAACAGAGCATCATCACACGTAACAATACGTATATGTAATATGACAAGCAATTGAGCTCCATTTGGGAAGCTAGAGCTCTAAGCACCTTCTGCCTACTTCATGGAAGGAGAGCCATCTCAGGCTCGTTCATATCCTCCTGGCTAACCGCACACTGTGTGCAGGTACTCAGACCACACTGCTCCCTTTGTCGGCCCCAGGTGGCCTTATTCTTCAAAGCTCTGGCCAAGTTCTAACTCTCGAAGATGCTTTACTTGCCCACTCCTACCCAGCAACTCACAACATTTACTGATTGTACCACTCCCCGGTCTGTCCTAACTCAGATACTGCCTTGTGTCATAAAAGCAACATGCCTTAGATTTAGATACCATGTTATCACTCACAAAGCACTTTAACGTATAGCATACCCTTAATATCCCCAGGAATTCTTTCAGATGGGCATTAGGCCAACTTTTTAGATCAGTAAACTGAGGCGCACATAGGTTCAGGTAAGTTCCCAGGGCCACAGAATATGTAATTCTTTGTGTCCTTTCTAGTCCTTGTGGAGCCAGGTCTAGAAAACGAATCTACGGAGTCTGTGAACAGTGCTCTCCCATTACACCCCTGGGTCCCTCTCTTGACTTTTTTTTTTTTTTTTTTTTTTTGAGACATGGTCTCACTCTGTCACCGAGGCTGGAGTGCAGGGTACAATTACAGCTCACTGCAGCCTTGACTGCCCCACCTCAGCCTCTTGAGAAGCTGGGACTACAGGCACACACCACTACTCCTGGCTAATTTAAAAACTTTTTGTAAAGAAAAAGTCTCACTATGTTCCCCAGGCTAGTCTCAAATTCCTGGGCTCAAGCAGTCCTCCTGCCTCAGCTTCCCAAACCATGTGCTGGGATTACAGGCATGAGCCACAGCGCCCAGCCCTCCTCAACTTATGAAGTTATGATGATACCAATGCAGCAATCCCACTACTGGGTATCTACCCAGAGGAAAGTAGGTCATTATTCGAAAAAGATACTTGCACAAGCATGTTTACAGCAGCAAAATTCACAATTGCAAAATCGTGGAACCAACCCAAATGCCCAACAATTGAGTGGATAAAGGAACTGTGATACACACACACACACACACACACACACACACACACACACACACACACAATGGAATACTACTCAGTCATAAAAAGGAACAAATTAACAGTATTTGCAGTGACCCAGAATGAAAATTCTAGGTCAGGAATGGAAAACCAAGCATTTTATGTTCTCACTGATATGTGGGAGCTAAGCTACAAGGACACAAAGGCATAAGAATGACACAGTGGACTTTGGGAACTTGGGGGGAGAGTGAGGCGGCAAGGGATAAAAGACTACAAATATGGCACAGTGTATACTGCTCGGGTGATGGGTGCACCAAAATCTCACAAACCACCACTAAAGAACTCACTCATGTAATCAAATTCCACCTGTACCCCAATAGCTTATGGAAAAATAAAATAAAAATTTAAAAAGTTATTATGATGCCACTTGTTTTGAAAAAGTACACGTTTTACCCTTGTGATGCAACACAAATGAAGAATGACCTACCATCAATTCTATTTCTTTGTGTCCTGCATGACACTGTAGAACAGCGCTATCCAAGCAGAGAGTAGCAGCTTATTCATTCAATAACCATCCACCAAACATCCAGGAAGTGCTCACCAGCACTGCACTAGGTATTAGGGAGACAGAGGTGAGTAAAATTCAGCTGAGACTCCATGCCTTGTTGGGAGCCAGGCACATACAGAGCTCACTAGTATGCAGGGTAATAAATGACTCTACAGAGGCATCAAGGTGCTGAAAGACGTCAGTAGCAACTCGCTCTGCATACAGGTGTACAAGGTCATCTTTGAACATATCCTCAAGATGGGTTTTGAAAAGATAAACTCAAGAAATGGCTTAAAAAGTAACAAGAGAGGAAGGAAAGGAAAACAAGAAAGAAGGAACAAAGCAGGAAACTCGGGTGGGTCCACATGGGCTGTGCACATCTGTCCAGCAGGGTGTAGAATGTTTTTGCTTCCCAAGGGCAATACACTGGTTTAGCCATGGGATTTTCTTCAAAGGAAGCTCTTATCATGCAGTGGATACTTCTCTGATTTTGGTCAGGGTGCCATCCAGGTGGACATCACTGGCTTGTGACACGTGCGATCTGCCCAGATCATGCGCAAAAACGGGGCATCAGTTGCCCTCTGCTTAGAACAGAAGCCAGGAGAAGGGGCTGAATACGGGCACCTTTAAGATTCATATCCAGGGAACAGAGAGTCTACTTGTCACCTGTTAACAAACTTTTAATGAGTGTCTACTATATGCCAGGCAGACCGCAGCACAAAAAATTAAGCTTAATAATCCTTAACTATCATTCCCTGGTTCCAGGCCTCTTCAGAAGCTTGGCTATTTATTATCTATATTCTTGTGAGTCCCTGTGTCTGGATTTCTGTGTTTAGGCTCTTTTAGGCAGATAGTAAGGAACTGGCATCCACGTGAATTTTTTTTTTAAAGCCTTCTCTGCCTGAAAATGCCAGACACATTTTAGATGTCAAAACTAACGTGGCATTCAGGGTGGGTGACTGATCCATGTGAGTGCTCTTAAGTGGGTGTAGAAGCCTGTCTGGCTCATTGTCTTTTCTGCACACGCGCATTCAAATGCTCACAGGCTTATAGGCCATAAATAGCTCTTAGGGGAGTGTGAGATTACATCACAGATTCAAGAGGGACCCGTTACCTGAAATCAGTGAATGCTCGACACTCATCTCCCCAAAAAGGCACGATGTTAAAAATGCAGATACTAGACTCACCCTGACCCCCAGAAAACTACCACTTCCAGGCATTGTTATGGGCTGAATTTTGTCCCTCCAAATTTATATGTTGACATCCTGACCCCTAATACCTCCGAATGTTATTTGGAAATAGGGTTGTTGCAGATAGAATTAGTTAAGATGAGGTCATCCTGTGGGGGGGGGGCACTAATCTGATAGAACTGGTGTCCTTGTGAAAAGGGGAAATGTAGGCTGGGCACAGTGGCTCACACTTGTAATCCCAGTACTTTGGGAGGCCAAGGCCGGCAGATCATGAGGTCAGGAGTTCGAAATCAGCCTGGCCAAGATGGCAAAACCTCATCTCTACTAAAAATACAAAAATTAGCTGGGCATGGTGGTGAGTGCCTATAGTCCCAGCTACTCAGGGAGGCTGAGGCAGGGAATCACTTGAACCCGGGAGGCGGAGGTTGCAGTCAGCTCAGATCATGCCACTGCACTCCAGCCTGGGCAACAGAGCGAGACTCCTTTTCAAAAAAATTCTTAAAAAGGAGGAAATGTGGACTCAGGAACACAGGCAGAGTGCTCTGTGAGGACTGGAGTGACACGGTCACATGCTAAGTAAGGAGTCACCAGAAGCTAGGGAGTGGCCTGGAACAGATCCTTCCCCAGCATCCTCAGAGGAAGCATGGCCCTGCCCACACCTTTGATCTCTGACTTCCAGCCTCCCTAACTCAATGTCTGTTGTTTACGTCACCCAATTCCTGGTACTTTATTAGGGCAGCCCTGGAAAAACATTACAGGCATATGATGCCATTTGTGTGTGAAGGAATGACTTCACCATCCAGTGGCTGGAATTCGGTTATTATGTGATGCTATCAACAACACTCCCTCTTCACATATATTGTGCCCCTCACCTGAACTGCAAAATTCCCACCGCAAGTTAAGACAGGTACCCTACACAGTGACCTCAGCTGCCTCTCTTCTAGAAGGGACAACTCTGTCAGTCAGATTATCCACAATCCACAGTGAACATTACAACACAGTCCACTATTTCTCAGGTATCTCCGTTTGGTAGATGCCTCTCCTGCTCCTTGAGAAGTCCCCAGTGGTCAGTCATGGAGAATTCTTTCTTATTAAAGAACTCAATTTAAGAGCCACTGACATTTCTATACTGATGTATGTCTACACTTATAGATTTAAGACATCAAGTTATACAGAAGGAAAGTTTATTCAAAATAGATCAAAACATCCCAAATTCAAGTTCCACTAATCGGTAATTGGCTATTAGTAATTTTACCCAACAATAAATTAATAATTCATTTGGGCCAAGCCTGGTGGCTCATGTCTCTAATCTCAGCACTTTGGGAGGCCAAGGCAGGAGGATCACTTGAGGCTAGGAGTTTGAGACCAGCCTGGGCAACATAGCAAGACACCATCTGTACAAAAAAGCTTAAAAAATAGCCAGGCACGGTGGCATGCATATATAGTCCCAGCAACTTGGGAGGCTGAGGTGGAGGCATCACTTGGGCCCAGGAGTTTGAGGGTGCAGTGAGCTATGATCATGCCAGTTCTCTCCAGCCTGGGCGACAGAGTAAGACTCTCCCCCTAAAGAAAAAAAAAAAAGAATTCCCTTGGAAGTTTTTGCTTTTTTAGAAATAAGATTAGCTAAGAAAATTAATAATGCAAAGAAGTTAGAGGTGGGTGGGGTGAGAGAACAGGAATATTTAAACTATTTTTTTAATTCAAAATTGTTTTAAAATAGTTATCCCATTTCCATTCCTCCATGACAATGAAGGTGCTGACTTTCCATGTCTGTTCCTGTGCCCTATGTAGAGTGAAGGCTGGTCATCTAAGCCTCGTGTACCATCTAGAGCAGGGGTGTCCAATCTTTTGGCTTCTCTGGGCCACACTGGTAGAAGAAAAATTGTCTTGGGCCACACATAAAATACACTAACACTAATGAGAGCTGACAAACTAAACAACAACAACTTGCAAGTCTTGGCCAAACGTTTCCGGAGAGGCCTGGACGGCAGAGGTGAATGGCGGGATGGGAGTGGGGAGGGTGGAATCATTCCATGGCATCATCAGAAGGACTGACAATAATTCCATGGCGTCATCAGGAGGACTCTCTGAAAGCCTTGTTACTCCTCTCTGTCCCAAGTTCACTTTGCCCAGGGTGATTGCTCTTCCTCCCATCTCACCCTCCTCTTTCACAGGTCCCTGTTCTGATGTTCCCCAACCCCTACCCCACACCGTATTTTCTCTTAAGGAGCAATTTGGCTTAACCTCAGTTTAACCATTAACCTTTCTGACCTCACAAGGATTAACAAGCTAAATAAGCACAGAACTTGTCCTCTGTAGATAGTGAGGAAAGAGGAGAATAGTAAATGTTTATGACTTACTATAATTTTCTTTAATTCATTCCACATTCCATATTAATGTAAAAAGAACCAGGAGGACTGTTAGGAATACTCTGTCATACCAGCATCATTCTATCTGAGCCCTTTATGCTATATTATTAATTGCAGTTATATTTTCTATTTTCCTTCTTTTTAAATTATAAAACAGTCTTTCACTTAATGAAAGAGGTGATAGAGTATGGTGCTCATGGTAAATGCTCAATGTATTTAATTTATTATTTATGACCATTAATGCTGGATTTATACTGAAAGAATTTACCACTTTTCAAACACAATTCTTAAAATATAAGGTGCCCCTCCCTCCACACATACACGTTTCTGTTTGTGGTCATTAGATCATGCTGCTAATGACTTTGCCTAAACAATTTACTCATTTAACATCTACACACCAGGCACCCAGCTAGTCTGGGGACAAAGACGGGTATGACAGGATCTTTTCTGCCACAAAGGGATGATGGGATGGAGACACGAGGACATTACTTTGACATGGGGCACTCCTTTGGCCAATGAAGTAAAGGTCAGTGAGTGAGTACACAAAGAAATGATTAACCTGTCATAGGAAAGGTTATGAATGTAGTGCCAGTTATGGGATACTTCACTTCGCTCTCATGAGATTTGATCAGTAAAGGAATTACCCGTGTAAAGAGAAAATCGGGAGCAACCTTGCCAGTCTGTGAACTAAAGACTGAACAAAAGCCAATGCCAATTCTTACCAGCAAGGTCCAAGCAATCATGCCAAGGTTCTGTGGGGTATGTAGAATGTGTTCTCTCTGCACCCTGTCTTGAATTCTATTTTGCACATCCCAGAAAGCCAAGAAACTCATGCACCTCACTGCAACAGATACAGTCATATTCTGATACTGCAGTTTGAATGGCTAGATTATTCCAACCATTTTCCTACCAGAGAGCTTCATCTGTTTTTTCTGACTTCTCTACTATGGATCCAGAGCAGTCAATGCTTTAAAAAATACTAGGACATGGACCAATACAAAAATAAAGGTAACTGTGATTAATCAACTGAACATGGAATAAGGCCACAGGAGATTCTCTCGAAAACAGTATTTGTTCACAATAGCAAAGACTTGGAACCAACCCAAATGTCCATCAATGATAAACCGGATAAAGAAAAGGTGGCACATATACACAATGGAATACTATGTAGCCATAAAAAAGGATGAGTTCATGTCCTTTGCAGGGACATGGATAAAGCTGGAAACCATCATTCTCAGCAAACTGACACAGGAACAGAAAACCAGACTCTGCATGTTCTCACTCACAAGTGGATGCTGAACAATGAGAACACATGGACACAGTGAGGGGAACATCATACATTGGGGCCTGTTGGGGGGTTGGGGGCTAGGGGAGGGATAGCATTAGGAGAAATACCTACTGTAGAAGATGGGGTGATGGATGTATCAAATCATCATGGCACATTTATACCTACGTAATAAACCTGCACGTTCTGCATATATACCCCAGAACTCAAAGTATAATTTTTAAAAAAGTTTAAAAAAGAAAACAGCATTTGACCTTGCTTGGAGTGGTGTGACCATGAGATACGAGACTGAATGAATGGCACAGATGGCAAGGAATGCAGGTGTGTGGTATCTCTTCATATTCATTCCCACTTCAGTTCAGCCTAACACTTCATCCATTCACCAAATAAGTGATCAGCAACTGCCTACTGTGTGTCAGACACATAAAACAGAAGATCTAAAAGATACAGTGCTTGTTCTCAAGGAGCTCCATTCATGTGGTTGGCATTTGTGTCCCATACAAATCTCATGTGGAATTGTAATCCCCGGTGTTTGGAGGAGGGACCTGGTGGGAGGTGACTGGATCATTGGGGCAGATTTCCCACCGGCTTTTCTTGTGATAGTCAGTTCTCACGGGATCTCGTTGTTTAAAAGTGCGTAGCACCTCCCCCTTCTCTCCCTTCCTCCTACTCCAGCCACGTAGGATGTGGTTGCTTCCCTGACTCCTTCTGCCATGACTGTAAGTTTCTGGAGGCCTCCTCAGTCATGTTTCCTCTACAGCCTGTGGAAACCTGAGCCAATTAAACCTATTTTCTTTATAAATTATCCAGTCACAGGTAGTTCTTGATAGCAATGTGAGAACAGACTAATACATCTGCATCCAGTATGCAGACATGGTCAAGAGAACAGACAGTAAAAATCCCACATGTGAGTTTCATGGGTGGGAAGCATAGAGTGGCTCAGCAAGACCAGGAGGGAAAAGTCAGGGTGGGCTTCTTGGAGCTGATGGCAGTGCTGGGTTTTGAAGAGTTCACAGGGATATGAGAGGGAAAGTGGTCCAGACAGAAGAGGCAGCTCATACAGAGTCCCCTGAGAGGACATCTCACACTGGGGGAAGCCCAAGTATGGCATGCCAGGAGGGGAGGAAGGAGGTAATCAGTGCCCTTCTCTCCCCAAGATGCCTCCTGAAGATATGGAGAATCTCAGAAGGGTTAGGCAGGAACATTTCTGGATTAAAAATGTCATTCCTGTCATAGAATAGAAGATGGATGAGAAGGGACCAGGTTCCACAGTCAACGTGAACATTCGGGAGGAACTTGCTGCAATGCCACTGAGCTGTCATCAGGTTTGGCCTGCTGCAGGGCAGTAAGCGTGGAGAAGAGGCGGCGGACAGGGGAGGTGTCCCGTGGGCAGACTCAGCACCATGGCTGCTGAATGGCTGGTCAGGGGCACACGGAGGACAAGGATAGGGGCTTCTGCTTGGCCAGTGCCATTTGCACAAGAGATATGGGAGAAATCATGGACGAGCTCCTTTTTAACTCCATGCCTTCATTTCTCATACTACCTCTAGGATAAAGTTTAAAATCGTTGACACTGAAAGTTCTCTACAATTCCCTTACACAAGTAGGTACTTGATACATATCAGTTGATTCAGCAACTATAAAAAACACACAGAAATAACTTTATCCACCTAACATACCGAAATTTTTCTGATTACAGGTTTGGTTTACTACTTTGCCTTTGTGAAAGAAGAGAAATAGCTTGTAACTTATCCAAAGAATAAGATAAGTTTGCAAACATTTTTCTGACAACATGCTCATCTCAAACACATTTTCTCTCCTGATACAGAGTTGCAGTGTATTCATCTAATTATCACCAACAATCATTCCTATCTGACTCTGGGTTAGGGTCTCTGTTCTCTCCTTCACCTTTAAGGCTATTACTCTTCAAGATAAAGAATTTCTAGGTAGAGATAGATGCTTGGGGTTCTGAAGGACAAGTGGGAACCCTTACGTTGACACATTCCAGGCTCTAAAGCAGTCTGCATTACTGGATCGTATGACTACGTTTTCCTGGCAAAGAAGCCACAATTCAGGAATCCATGCAAAAATAATTAAGTGAAGGTTGCTCCACCAAGTTTCCATCAGTCACTCCTCCTTGCCGTTCTGCCCTTCCTGAGATGACAACGTGTCAGCTGCTTTGAACGAGATCTACATCGCGTTCTCAGAATTGCACTTGCTGCTGCTCTGTAGATTGCTGGGTAGTGGTGACAGCCCATTAACCATAAAAAAGAAAAAAAATGGGGAGTTCAGGACTGGAGGGGGCTGAGAACATTTTCACATATTTACAAAAGCACAAGAGTGTAAGAATAGTTATGCTGAGAACTTAAACATTCCCTTTCAGATCAGACTGAACTTCCAACACTTTCACTTGAAAGAAATACCAGGAGAAACCTATGATAAAACCAATACATTAACATGTGCGGATATTGTGGGCCCCTTGAGAAAGTCAGGAGAGCAAACATGGGAGCGCCCTGAGTTATTCTGACCTGCTGCACTAGCCACCAGGGCTGGGTCTCTGACACTGATAACAGCTCTCTGATGAAGGACCTCGTATAAGCAGTATAATGGCAACAGAAATGAAAGAAATGAAGAAATGCAAATTAGGACTAAAAGATGTACACAGAGAGAAATGAGCATAGCTCCTTGGGCTCATGGGCTGACTGCCTCTGAACATGAACAGAATGCTACTTCTTCACATCACTTTAAAAAAATATTCTAATTATTTTTAAAGGACACAGGGTCTCACTACATTGCCCAGACTGATTTCAAACTTCTGGGCTCAAGCGATCTGCTCACCTCAGCCTCCCAAAGTGTTAGGATTACAGGCATGAGTCACCACTCCCAGTCTCCCCTGTATCACTTTTACAGAGATCTGTTTCCCCTAGAGCTACTATTTCACTGAGGACAAGGGCTGTGTCTTAGCCATTGTAGTGTGATGTATCTAATAATACCTGACACATAGCAGATGCTTAACACATGAAAGCTTGTTAAATACATGCATCTGGAGCAAGGGATCAAACAAATCTCTGAATGACAGATTGACTAGATCAATGGCTCAGTGGTGGTCACGGATCAGCATCGCAACTAACCACGAGAACCCGGATGGAGTAGAGGCTAGGTTAAGCTGATGGCAACAAAAATGAAAGAAATGAAGAAATGCAAATTAGGACTAAAAGATGTACACAGAGAGAAATGAGCATAGCTCCTTGGGCTCATGGGCTGACTGCCTCTGAACATGAACAGAATGCTACTTCTTCACATCACTTAAAAAATTCTATTTTTTTTTTTTTTTTTTTTTTTTTTTGAGACGGAGTTTCGCTCTTGTTACCCAGGCTGGAGTGCAATGGCACGATCTCGGCTCACTGCAACCTCCGCCTCCTGGGTTCGGGCAATTCTCCTGCCTCAGCCTCCTGAGTAGCTGGGATTACAGGCACGCACCACCGTGCCTGGCTAATTTTTTGTATTTTTAGTAGAGACGGGGTTTCACCATATTGACCAGGATGGTCTCGATATCTTGACCTCGTGATCCACCCGCCTCGGCCTCCCAAAGTGCTGGGATTACAGGCTTGAGCCACCGCGCCCGGCCCTAATTATTTTTAAAGGACACAGGGTCTCACTACATTGCCCAGACTGATTTCAAACTTCTGGGCTCAAGCGATCTGCTCACCTCAGCCTCCCAAAGTGTTAGGATTATAGGCACAAGTCACCACTCCATCTAACCCGGATGGAGTAGAGGCTAGGTTAAGCTGATGGAGTAGAGGCTAGATGGAGCTGATCTACTCCCCTCCCTCATTAAACTGCCATTGCTCCCTCCCTATAGGGTCATCGGAAAGCCTGGATATGGCCCCTGTGGAGGCACCACATATCTCTGAATGCCGAATAAAATAGATAATGTAGAGAGACACGAACTTCTTCACCGAAGGTTCACTGTGGAAGACCTCTTCATCAGCCGCTGAGAGGGAGGTAGTGCCCTGCTACTTTGGTATAGAAGTCAAGCTCAGACTATGCTTGGTAGCGATTCTCAATCAAGGCAGGGGTTACTCTCTCGGGGACATCTGAAAAGGAGTGGGGCCATTCTGAATCCTTGCAGTAACCTGGAAACATTATTGGGACGAGTAGGTAGGGGTGAACCAGGAGTGCTCATTGTGCATAGATGAGGACTGTCCTGCCTGCGTCATTATGAAACACTGCAAGTTCAACGAAACACTCTCTAGAACAGACAGCATTGACCTAGGGTTCTTCTGTATTTAATTCTTCTCGCCACATAAAATATAGAATCAGGCTATCAGACGTTTTGTGTCAAAAACATATCTGAGGATGTGTGCAATAATTTTAGCGGTCACCACTGACCAGACATCCACTCCATGCCAGGTAGAATACAATACACAACTAAATGCTAACAACTACGAATTTAGGGAATAGTGTTTTTAAACTCCCAATTGCATAAACTCAGCCAGAGAGGAAAAAAACAACTCATCTAAGCAACTTACCAGAAAGTGGAGGAGCCAAGATGTGAACCCAGGTTCCTCTGACCCCAAGTCCATAGATTCAATCATTAAACAACAATCTTGGTTTTCATGATGGCCAATAACCCCAAGTCTACTATACACAGGGGAGCGTGAAGATCCTGGGAAGCTGGGACAGAGCCTTGACCACTGACGGAGTCTCCTAACCAAAGAACCTGCAGTCAAGGTGAGAGGGACTGCAGGCCCCATGAAATGCTGCCAGCTGCAGGCCTGGGGAGAGTTCCATCAGCAGCAGTGTTACACAGCTTACTGTGTGTGTCTCACTGCCTCCTTGACAGGATCTCTGCTACCAAAATACAGAACTTTCCTAAAAGTGATTCTTCACATAAAAACACATGAAATTCCTGGAAAAAATTGAGGATCAAGTGGTGGTTCCTCTGAGTAATACTGGATTGTCTGCTTCCATCAGACATATGAACTCTCCCAAGATCCAGAAAGGTCTCAAGCAGGTATGTGTTTGAAATAAGGATGCAGGAGACATTCTGCTACTTCGAATGAAGTGTATTATATGAGGTCTAGTATTTATCTTCTAAAGGAAGTCTGCTGTCGTCACAGTTGGGAAAGTTCACAAGTGATTTCTATCAGTATATTATGGACCATATCAGAGAGCTGGTAGGATTCAATAAGATTCAGAAAAGATGAGACCACAGGAGGTCATGAGTGCTAACCACAGCCCAGATAGTGGAATGACATTTAGTGACTTGTTTTAACATTCTCCTCTCTCTGCTCATGGGTTACTGAACTATTCTAATCCAAGAAACTCTGCATCCTACAGCATCTAAAGTTATTTCATAGGCTTGTTGCAAAATAAAGTAATGCTGTAGATTCAAGTAAGCTCTCGATTTGACTGTAAGAAATATATCATCATCATCATTATTAAAAAAATAGAACAGGCCAGGTGCAGTGGCTAACGCCTATAATTCCAGCACTTTGGGAGGCTGAGGCGGGTGGATCACAAGGTCAAGAGATCAAGACCATCCTGGTCAACATGGTGGAACCCCGTCTCTACTAAAAATACAAAAATTAGCTGGGCATGGTGGCGCACGCCTGTAGTCCCAGCTACTTGGGAGGCTGAGGCAGGAGAATTGCTTGAACCCAGAAGGCGGAGGTTGCAGTGAGCCGAGATTGTGCCATTGCACTCCAGCCTTCGTAACAAGAGCGAAACTCCGTCTCAAAAAAAAAAAAAAAAAAAAATAGAACAAGAGACTTTCTATTCTACTTTGCTTCTCCTGCCCTCCTGACCAATGCTGTCTTCATTTACTTAATTCCCATCCATCATCCTTGCCTTTTCTGAGCACTGTGTATCTACATTAAAAAGATGATAGGGCCAGGCACGGTGGCTCAAGCCTGTAATCCCAGCACCTTGGGAGGCCAAGGTGAGCGGATCATGAGGTCAGGAGTGCGAGACCAGCCTGGCAAACATGCTGAAACCCCGTCTCTATTAAAGATACAAAAAATTAGCTGGGCGTGGTGGTGTGAACCTGTAATCCCAGCTACTTGGGAGGCTGAGACAGGAGAATTGCTTGAACCCGGGAGGTGGAAGTTGCAGTGAGCTGAGATTGTGCCATTGCACCTCAGTTTGGGCAACAGGGCGAGGCTTCATCTCAAAAAAAAAATAAATAAATAAAATAAAAAGACGATAGCATTGCTTGGTAGCAAATACATGGAGAATTTTCATATGATTGATGCAGCTCTGAAAGAAGCAACAGAGGAACTCGCAGTGGCAGGCTCTGCATACCACATTCACTGCAGACACACTTTCCACTTCCATTTTACTTCCTTCTGCCTTCAGAGTCCTTACTTTTCATGTCTTCTTTAGTCTGTAAGACTACTGAACGAGTGAAGGGGAGGCAGCAGTAGTCTTGGTTTCTGAGCTTATTGGCAATCCTTTCACTACAAGAACTATGCAGCAGATAAGAGCTAGCATGTGACACATGCTCTCCTCATTTTCCTTCTGGAGGAAAAGAAAACAAAGAAGCAAGGAGAAAAGGGTTAAAGGGGAACATTAACTAAACATTCAGGTGTCCCCTGACTCACATGGGCACTTCATTCATTCTATTTCAAATAAGTGGGACCAGCCCACGGGGCTCACAGGTTCATTGCACTGCAACTAAATGCTTAACCTGTTCCTTCCAACAGCAGGTGTCATGTGCAATCACATGACTAGCCCAGGATCAGTGTTAAAGAGTCCTGTGTACGTTCACCTTTTGGAAACCCTCTCACTGACTCACCTCACCAAGCTATGTTCTTGCTATTCATTTGCCTAAATTAGACTTCCTTACTGCAAGAAATACATACAGATTATTAATAGGCCTACTCCTTATCTTACAGATGAGGATAGCGAAGCTTGTTCAAGGTGACATAAAAAGTATCTGTAATTTCTGGCTAACATGAGCTTCCCAGGCTTTAAGTTAGCAGCTGGTTCCAAACTACAGACTCAAGTCCACTCTATTGCTACTAGCACTCTAACTAGGAGATCCTTGACCCCTAACTCTGTACTTGTTTTACTTCCAAGAACTTCTGGCAATGGTAATTCTCACCTCTGAATGCTGATGTTTTCAATACGTGTTGCCCTATCACCTTCCTGGCTAATCTTCATTACCCTCCTCTTCAGCTCCACTGGGAGCTTTGCTGGGAGTATGCATGCAGGTGTCTTTCTCTCATGGACTGCACTGCCTTTAGGGTGCCTGAGTTTACACTATTTCTATCATTGCCCATCCCTGAAATAGACAGACACTGGCCTTCTCCCTAGTTTAGATCTTGGGTTGTTAGACTCCTTGGGTCTGTCTTAGCTTCTGTCTCTGTTTTCAGTTTGGATTTTCTACCTCCATTTGGCTTCTGTCTCTAGCATCATACCTCCCTGATGATCTGTGGTAGTGGTGGTAATCCATTTATGAAAAGCAAGACAACAAAGATTCAGGAATCAAGCACACACACACACACACACACACACACACACACACACGCACACACGTATGCAAGTAACGAAGATGGAATAGTGGAGAGAACACCAGGCAAGAAGCCAGAAGGGTCGGTTCTACTTCCAATCCCTCTCTGCTGCAGCATCTTAGATGTAAACTGGCATCGGTAACAGATCCTGTCATCCACCTCCCAAGAAAATTGTCAAAGATAATTATGGCCGGGTGCGGTGGCTCATGCCTGTAATCCCACTGCTTTGGGAGGCCGAGACAGGTGGATCACCTGAGGCTGGGAGTTCAAGACCAGCCTAGCCAAGATGGTGAAACCCCTGTCTCTACTAAAAATACAAAACTTAACCAGGCATGGGGGTGCACATCTGTAATCCAGCTAATCGGGAGGCTGAGGCAGGAGAACTGCTTGAGCCCAGGAGGCAGAGGTTGCAATGAGCTGAGATCAAACCACTGCACTCCAGCCCGGGTGACAGAGCGAGACTCAATCTCAAAAGTAATTCAAAGAAATAGTTATGAAGGTCTTCTGAAAACAAGAAAACACTATTCAGATGAAAACTATTATATTTATGGACTACTGTCTTAGTTTTTTTAAAAAGAAGCTCTTCTTTGAATTACCTATAATGCAACAGCAGTTCCATCAAAATTGTGCATGATTCAATCAGAGGTTCTTAAACATGGCTGCCCATCAGAATCACGACTATGGCCTTTTAGGAATCACAGATTCTCAGACATTCCCAGTCTCTAATGGCCCTGGATTTTCTGGGTCAGTGCAGAGGTAATGGTATTTTAAAAGCGTCTCCCCAAGGGATTCTGATCAGTTAGGTTTGGGATCCACTTTTTAAAAATAACATTTTTCTCTGTGATGGAGGAAATATAAGCATAACTATGATTCATGAATTTGTTATCTGTTTTTTTTTCTGCAGAAGATATCAGTTTAACTGTTGGTTTTTAAACTAACTCTGAAGGCTAACAACTGGCAAGAGAGAGTTTTCAGGAAGAATGCTGGCTCTGGAAGGCACTGGAAGGTTCTGGAAAACCAATGTGGTTCTATGCACTAGATTTTTCACCTGTAGGTATGGCAGGAAGAGGCTGTGCGAGGCGGTGGATGACTATAGGGCTTTGCTCTGGACTCCAGGCCTCTAATCCCTTTCAGTCTTTCTGCTTCTCTATCTTCAAAGCCCAGCAGCCTGGAGGGGAGACGTCAGTGCCCTTGACTGCAGCCTGACATTTCCTCCTGGCTTCTGGTGGCCTACTTTCTCCTTTACCAAGCAGTCCAGGGATTGGTTTCTGGAGCAAAAATCCAGCAGCCAGATTACCAGGATTGTAATAACTAGGGGCAGGCACCAGGAGGCAGAGAAACGGAGCTGGGTAGCAGAAACTCTGATGGCCCAGAGGAAACATGCAGCTCTTCTCAGAGGTGGTAAAGAACATGCCAGAAGCTTTGCCTGCCTGGTTGGCAGCAGAAATGGCACTAGCCAGCAATCACCCATAACCTAGCTGCCTTCTTTCCAGAGGGCTGCTGTCAGGCTGTTTAATTTGGAGGAAATTCCAATGTCATCAGCAGAGACATGGCATTGGGAAGGGCTGCCAAGCACAAAGACAGAACTTGGCTTCCTCATCTGATACCCGTGGATACAGAAACAGGATAGTCTTAACAATCTTTTAGACCTGACCTTGTAGCAAACCGGGTAACTACCAGTCATAAAAGTGTTCCCAAAGTGGCCTGATTTTCTCCCCCTCCTCTTAAGATGATGAATGCCTGTAATGCTAGTTATTAATGGTCATTTTGTGCTTACTGATTTGCTAGACATTTTTTCCAACCCACTTTTTTTTTTTGGAGCAGGGGATGGAGTTTCACTCTTTTGCCTGGCTGGAGTGAATGGTGGGATCTCATTGCAACCATCGCCCCCTTGGGTTCAAGTAATTCTCTTGCCTCAGCCTCCTGAGTAGCTGGGATTATAGGCGCCCACCACCGCACCTGGCTTATTTTGTATTTTTAGAAGAGATAGGGTTTCACCATGTTGGCGAGGCTGGCCTCAAACTCCTGACCTTAGGTGATCCACCCTCCTCGGTCTCCCAAAATGCTAGGATTACAGGTGTGAGCCACTACACCTGGCCTCAACCCATTCTTTCTCTCTAAACTCACAAGTCAGTGGTTCTCAAAGTGAGGTACCCAAGGGCAGCAGCATCATGATCACCTGTAAACTTGTCACAAATGCAAATTCTTGGGCTTTCCAGCAACTGTGTTTGAGCAAGTCCTCCTGGCAATGCCCATGCACTTGAAATTTGAGAGCAACTCTCATAAGAGGTCACATGGCTCCCCTTAACGTAAACACACCAAAATGAAGAACCATTTTCTTTCAAGAAGTTTCAAAACCTTCAGATATTTTATCTGAGTAAATTCATAAGCAAGACACAAGAACATACTGAATTTTTGCAGGTGTGAGCCACCATGATGGCTCCTAGTGAGTTGTTTTGTTTAAAATATGTGACTCTATCACCATATTACTTGTTACAAATATGTCTACCCAATTCACGATATATGACCAGTGTGTCTAAATACATTCCAGCGCTTATGGCACTGACATTTTAAGTGCTGCTCCGGAAAACAAAATGCACTACTTAGCTTCCATATGTGACTAATTTTAAAATATGCCCGGCGCGGTGGCTCACACCTGTAATCCCAGCACTTTGGGAGGCCGTGGCAGGCGGATCACGAGGTCAGGAGTTTGAGACTAGTCTGGCCAATATAGTGAAACCCCATCTCTACTAAAAACACAAAAAAATTAGTTGGGTGTGGTGGTGGGCACCTGTAATCCCAGCTACTCGGGAGGCTGAGTTTGCAGTTAACCGAGATCGAGCCACTGCACTCCAGCCCGGGGCGGGAGGGTCTAGATTCCTTCTCCAAAAAACCCAATAGACAGTAATAATAAAATAAAATATGCTTTTCAATAACTAATCTACAATAAAGTGTAATGCATTTTCAACATGTGCTTCCAACATAGTACCGTCCTTTTTTTTTTTTTTTTTTTTTTTTTTTTTTGGTAATTTGTACCTCCCTCCCCTAAGTTTTAACCTATGCTTGGCCCAAATGTCATGGGTCTACGTTTCTGTGGTCTAAGACACTTCTTAAAGATAAGCCCGATGCCTAACACACATCTAGGAGTAAGTTAACCATTCTGAAATACTGGTTTCTTTGGCTTTTTAGACCTCTTGATTATTTTGGTTACAGAGGTCTGCCTTTAAAATGTTTCCTTCTATGTTCCTAATGGGGCTTCTCAGAGTCTCCACTGTCAAAATGTGGCTGATGAGACATTAGGCATCCCTCACATCACCCTGTGATTATGGAAGGACATCTTAGGACTCCTTTCCAGCCATGTGCATCATGAATGACCTATAATTTCAATCTTTTATTCTCCAACAGCCATTTTTTTCCCTGAACCCTTCAGCATAGCCAGAAAAAAAAAATCTTTTCTTCTTGGGAATATTTTCTA
Organism: Saguinus oedipus; assembly: GCA_031835075.1. Classification (NCBI taxonomy): domain Eukaryota; kingdom Metazoa; phylum Chordata; class Mammalia; order Primates; family Cebidae; genus Saguinus; species Saguinus oedipus. The sequence goes on along the minus strand of CM063172.1, from coordinate 12,729,548 downwards.
GAATGTTCATTTTCAAATTTATTTTCATTTTATTTCATTGTTAATTGACATCTAATCATTTTTTATATTTATGGGCTAGAGTGTGATGTTTCAATACATGTATATATTCTGTAATGAACAATTCAGGGTAATCAGTATATTTCTCACTTCAGACCTTCATCAGTTCTTTGTTGTGAGAATATTCAAATTCCTCTTGTTAGCTTTCTAGAGTCTTCACTTAAGGATCAAAGAAGAGAATAAAAGCCTCTATAAAATTCAGCTCTGTTTAAGTCCTATCTTTCAAGTAACTAAAAAGTTGAATACTAGCCCCAATACCTGGATCCATAAACCATTTTTCAATACTAATTTTGTTAGCCAAAGGGATATGTGACAGAGAATGTGAGATGAAGAGTAGATGGCCCGTCCAAAGTCCACAGAAATAAAAATCCCTTTATGACTGCATTTTCCACGCTGGCTTTCCAGGAGGGTCCTGAACCTGCTAATTCATGGTACAATTTTGTACTGTAACACAGCCAAGGAGAAACAGCAGCATATCAGAACCAGGTCAGTGAGAGCTGACAGTTAAACTTGAGAGCCAAGCGTTCAACATAGCCAATGTTAAAAATTAATTTATATAAACTTATGGTTTCATAAATTATATTAAAAACTCATCATCATTTTCATTATTTTACTCGAGTTTACTATTTTCTGTATGACTGCAGGTTAATTATGTCTATTTGTATGGTGGATATAAAGTCGTGCACCACATAACATTTGGGTCAACCATGGATTGAATATGTGGCAGTGGTCGCATAAGATTATAATTGGGCTGAAAAATTTCTATCACCTGCTGACACTGTAACTGTCTAATGTAACAGTGTAATACGTTACTCATATATTTGTGGTCATGCTGCTGTAAATAAACCTCCTGCACTGACAGTCCTATAATTGCATGTGCCTACTGACAACATAGCACGTGCAATAATGCATAGTACATAATACTTGATAGTGAAAATGAATGACTGTGTTAATGGTTTGTGTATTTACAATACTATACTTTTTATGGTTGAGAGTGGGCTCTCTGTACCTTTAAAAAATTAGCTGTAAACAGCTTCAGTCAGTTCCTTCTGGAGGTGTTCCAGAAGAAGGCATGGTTATCATTGCAGACGATGGCTCCATTCACGGTGTTGCCTCTGAAGATCTTCTGGATGATGCAGATGTAGAGGCGGAAGGCAGAGATACTGACCACCATGACCCTGCGGAGGGCTAGGCTAATGTGTGTTTGGGGGGGCTTAGGTTTCCAACAGGAAACTTTAAAAAAAAAAACCTTTTTTAATAAGAAAAAGCTTATAAAGTGGTAGTGGTGCACATGTGCAATCCCAGCATTTTGGGAGGCTGAGGCAGGAGGATAGCTCAGGCTCGGGTGTTCGAGACCAGCCTGGGCAACATAGTGAGACTCAGTTTCTACAAAAAGAAGCTTACAGAATAAAGATATAAAGAAAGAAAATATTTTTGTACAGCTGTACAATGTGTTTGTATTTTAAGCTAAGTGTTATTATGGAAGTATCAAAAAGTTTTTTAAAATTAAAAAGTTTAGGGGGGAGTGGGGGAAGATGCTGCTGTAGAAGCAACTCAGGATTGCAGCTCTCAGTGAAGGCGCAGAGGGTGAGTTCACGCCGCATTTCCAGATGGATCTTTGTTGCCCACAGAACGGGGAAATTCCCAGGTGTAGGAGAGACACGGGATGCCAGCGCAGCTGTTTCGGCTGGCGTGGCCGTTTTGGCCGGCGCCGCAGCGCAGCAGCACTCCGCACAAAACGCACTGGTCTGGGTGCCCTGTTAAACCAGCAATTTGAGATTTGGGAGGGCAGATTAGCATATTCATCTGATTAAACAGGACTTGGACAGTGAGCCAGGCCAGGAGATTCCCAGGAAGCGAAGTGTGAGCTGGCACAGTGGGTCGCTGTATGGGAAATCACACAGATCCCAGTGCCCTTTCAGCAGGCAACTGAAACACCTGGGAGAGAGTCAACCATTCAACTTAAAAAAAACAAAAGGTTTCTGAGGCAGGGAGCCAGGTGATCAGGATCGGCGGGTCCCACCCCCACAGGGACAAACAAAACGGCAATTCGAAACGCTGGGGGTTGAGAGTTTCACGGCGGGCACAGCTGAACCCAGGACGGTGCAGCTCGGTGGGGGAGGGGCATCTGCCATTACCGAAACATTCCACCCCTACTGAGGTACTCTCCCATTGCTGACGCAGCCTGCCATTGCCGAGGCAACCCGCCATAACAGAGAGACTCCGCCAATACAGAGGCGGGCCACCATCATCGCAGCAGTTCTAACCACACCCATATAAGCAGGACTACAGGGAATTACACTCAGCAGCAGGGCAGAGCCCATGACAGCAGGGTGAAGCCCATGGCAACAGGGCGGAGCCCACAGCAGCAGGGCAGAGCCCACAGCAACAGGGCAGATCCTCAGCAGGAAAATAGTGACTAAACTGCCTCCTAGCTGGGCAGGACAGTGCAATGGATACTCATAAATAAAGCCCTAACTCCTGAGACAGAGCATCTGAGGGAAAAAAGGGGTTTTATGAGTTCTGCTGCAGCAGACTTAAATGCACCTGCCTAGCAGCCCTGAATGAACAACGGAGATCACAGCTCAGCACTTGAGCTCCTATAAAGTACAGACCCATCTCCTCAAGCAGCTCCCTGACCCCCATATACCCAAAGAGTCACCTCAAAAAGGACTGATCAGACTGACATTTGGAGGGCATCATTCTGGGACAAAGATAGCAGAAGAAGAAACTGGAAGCATCCCTCACTGTTCCACAGCTGCTACAGGTGTACCCCAGGCAAGCAGGGCCTGGAGTGGACCTCAGCAGTCTTCCAACAGAGGGGCTAGACTGTTAGAAGAAAAACTAAGAAACAGAAATACTTCATCATCAACAATCTGGGCATCCTCTCAGAGACCGAATCGAAAAATAAGCAACTACTCAGACAACAGGTGGATAAATCCACAAAGATGGGAAGAAACCAGAGCAAAAAGGAGGAAAACACCCCAAACCAGAACACCTAGCCTCCTACAAAGGACCCAGACTCCTCACCAGCAAGGGAACAAAGCTGGACAGAGAATGAGTGTGATGAAATGACGGAATCAGACTTCAGAAGGTGGGTAATGAGAAACTTCCGTGAGCTAAAAGAACATCTTCTAAATCAATGCAAAGAAACTAAGAACCTTGAAAAAAGATCTGAGGAAATGATAACAAGAATGGACAATTTAGAGAGGAATATGAATGAATTGAAGGAACTGAAAAACACAATACGAGAACTTCGCGAAGCATGCACAAGTTTCAACAGCCGAATTGACCAAGCAGAAGAAAGAATATCAGAAGTCAAAGATCAACTCAATGAAATAAAATGAGAAGCCAAGATTAGAGAAAAAAGTGCAAAAAGGAATGAACAAAGTCTCCAAGAAACATGGGACTATGTGAAGAGACCTAAACTACATTTGATAGGTGTACCAGAATGTGACGAAGAGAATGAATCCAAGCTGGAAAATACTCTTCAGGATATTATCCAGGAAAATTTCCCAAACCTGGCAAGGCAGGCCAATATCCAAGTCCAGGAAATACAGAGAGCACCACAAAGATATTCTGCAAGAAGAGCAACCCCAAGGCACATAATTGTCAGATTCACCAGGGTTGAAATGAAGGAGAAAATACTAAAGGCAGCCAGAGAGAAAGGTTGGGTCACCCACAAAGGGAAGCCCATCAGACTCACAGCAGATCTCTCGGCAGAAACTCTACAAGCCAGAAGAGAGTGGGGGCCAATATTCAACATCCTTAAAGAAAAAAACTTTCAACCCAGAATTTCATATCCAGCCAAACTGAGCTTCATAAGTGAAGGAAAAATAAAATCCTTTGCAAACAAGCAAGTACTCAGAGATTTTGTCACCACCAGGCCTGCTTTACAAGAGCTCCTGAAAAAGGCACTACACATAGAAAGAAACAACCAGTACCAGCCATTCCAAAAACATACCAAATGCTAAAGAGCATCAACAAAATGAAGAATCTGCATAAACTAACAGGCAAAACAGCCAGCTAGCATCAAAATGGAAGTATCAAATTCACACATAACAATATTAACCCTAAATGTAAATGGGTTAAATGCACCAATCAAAAGACACAGACTGGCAAATTGGATAAAAAGCCAAAACCCATCTGTGTGCTGTATCCAGGAAACCCATCTCACATGCAAGGATACACAAAGGTGCAAAATAAAGGGATGGAGGAAGATTTACCAAGCAAATGGAGAGCAAAAAAAAGCAGGAGTTGCAATTCTCGTCTCCGATAAAATAGACTTTAAAGCAACAAAGATCAAGAGAGACAAAGAAGGACATTACATAATGGTAAAAGGATCGCTACAACAAGAAGAGCTAACGCTCCTAAATATATATGGACCCAATACAGGAGCACCCAGATATATAAGGCAAGTTCTTAACAACTTACAAAGAGACTTAGACTCCCACACAATAATAATGGGAGACCTTAACACTCCACTGTCAATATCAGACAGATCAACCAGACAGAAAATTAACAAGGATAACCAGGGCTTGAACTCAGACCTGGAACAAGCAAACCTGATAGACATTTACAGAACTCTCCACCCCAAATCCACAGAATATACATTCTTCTCAACACCACATCACACCTACTCCAAAATTGACCACATAATTAGAAGTAAAGCACTCCTCAGCAAATGCAAAACAACTGAAATCATAACAAACAGTCTCTCAGACCATAGTGCAATCAAGTTAGAAATCAGAATTCAGAAACAAACTCAGAAGCACACAGCTTCATGGAAACTGAACAACTGGCTCTTGAATGTTGATTGGATAAACAATGAAATGAAGGCAGAAATAAAGAAGTTCTTCGAAACCAACAAGAACGAAGACACAACATACCAGAATCTGTGGGACACATTTAAAGCAGTCTGTAGAGGAAAATATATAGCAATAAGTGCCAATATGAGAAGAGTGGAGAGATCCAAAATTGACACCCTATTGTCAAAATTGAAAGAGCTAGAGGAGCAAGATCAAAAAAACTCAAAAGCTAGCAGAAGGCAAGAAATAACTAAGATCAGAGCAGAACTTAAGGAGATAGAGACAGGAAAAACCCTTCAAAAAATCAATAAATTCAAGAGCTGGTTTTTTCGAAAAGATCAACAAAATAGATCACTAGCCAGACTGATAAAAAAGAAAAGAGAGAACAACCAAATAGACGCAATAAAAAGCGATAAAGGGGAAATCACCACAGATTCCACAGAAATTCAATCCATCAACAGAGAATATTACAAATAACTCTGTGCACATAAACTAGTAAACCTGGAAGAAATGGATAAATTCCTGGACACCTATGTCTTCCCAAGCCTAAACCAGGAGGAAGCCGAAACTATGAATAGACCAATAACAAGGTCTGAAGTCGAGGCAGCAATTAAGAGCCTACCACACAAAAAAAGCCCAGGTCCAGATGGGTTCACAGCTGAATTCTACCAGACACACAAAGAGGAGCTGGTACCATTCCTTCTGAAACTATTCCAAATAATCCAAAAAGAGGGAATCCTTCCCAATTCATTTTATGAGACCAACATCATCCTGATACCAAAACCCGGCAGAGACTCAACAAGAAAAGAAAACTTCAGGCCAATATCCATGATGAACATAGATGCAAAAATCTTCAATAAAATATTGGCAAGCCGATTGCAACAGCACATCAAAAAGCTTATCCATCATGATCAAGTAGGATTCATCCCGGGGATGCAAGGCTGGTTCAACATATGCAAGTCTGTAAATGTAACTCACCGCATAAACAGAACCAAAAACAAAAACTACATGATTATCTCAATTGACGCAGAGAAGGCCTTTGACAAAATTCAACAGCCCTTTATGCTAAAAACATTCAATAAACTCGGTATTGATGGAACATATCTCAAAATAATAAAAGCTATTTATGACAAACCAACAGCCAATATCATACTGAATGGGCAAAAACTGGAAGCATTCCCTTTGAGATCTGGCACTAGACAAGGATGCCCTCTCTTACCACTCCTATTCAATATCATCCTGGAAGTTCTAGCCAGCACAATCAGGCAAGAAAAAGAAATAAAGGGTAATCAAATAGGAAAGGAGGAAGCCAAATTGTCTCTATTTGCAGATGACATGATAGTATATCTAGAAGACCCCATTGCCTCAGCCCAAAAACTCCCGAAACTGATAAGCAACTTCAGCAAAGTCTCAGGATATAAAATCAATGTGCAAAAATCACAAGCATTCCTATACACCAATAACAGAATTAAAGAGAACCAAATCAAGAACAAACTGCCATTCACAATTGCTACAAAGAGAATAAAATACCTAGGAATACAACTTACAAGGAACGTAAGGGACCTCTTCAAGAAAAACTACAAACCACTGCTCAACGAAATAAGAGAGGACACAAACAGATGGAGAAACATTCCATGTTCATGGTTAGGAAGAATCAATATCATAAAAATGGCTATACTGCCCAAAGTAACCTGCAGAATCAACACTATCCCCATCAAGCTACCATTGACTTTCTTCACAGAACTGGAAAAAACCACCTTGAATTTCATATGGAACCAAAAGAGAGCCTGCATAGCCAAGTCAATTCTAAGCAAAAAGAACACAGCGGGAAGCATCACACTACCGGACTTCAAACTATACTACAAGACTACAGTAATCAAAACAGCATGGTACTGGTACCAAAACGGAGATATAGACCAATGGAACAGAACCGAGACATCGGAGGCAACACAGCATATCTACAATGATACAATCTTTGATAAACCTGACAAAAACAAGCAATGGGGAACGGATTCCCTGTTTAATAAATGGTGTTGGGAAAACTGGCTAGCCGTGTGCAGAAAGCAGAAACTGGACCCCTTCCTGACATTTTACACTAAAATTAACTCCAGATGGATTAAAGACTTAAACATAAGACCTGGCACCATAAAAACCCTAGAAGAAAATCTAGGCAAAACCATTCAGGACATAGGAGTAGGCAAGGACTTCATGACCAAAACACCAAAAGTATGGGCAACAAAAGCCAAAATAGACAAATAGGACGTAATCAAACTCTACAGCTTCTGCATGGCAAAAGAAACAGTCACTAGAGTGAATCGGCAACCAACAGAATGGGAAAAAATTTTTGCAGTTTACCCATCTGACAAAGGGCTGATATCCAGAATTTACAAAGAACTCAAACAGATTTACAAGAGAAAAACAAACAAGCCCATCCAAAAATGGGCAAAGAATATGAGCAGACACTTTACAAAAGAAGACATACATGAGGCCAACAAACATATGAAAAAATGCTCATCATCACTGGTCATTAAAGAGATGCAAATCAAAACCACATTGAGATACCATCTCATGCCAGTTAGAATGGCAATCATTAAAAAATCTGGAGACAGCAGATGCTGGAGAGGATGTGGAGAAATAGGAACACTTTTACAGTGCTGGTGGGAGTGTAAATTAGTTCAACCATTGTGGAAGACAGTGTGGCGAGTCCTCAAGGACCTAGAAATAGAAATTCCATTTGACCCAGCAATCCCATTACTGGGTATACATCCAAAGGACTATAAATCGTTCTACTATAAGGACATGTGCACACGAATGTTCACTGCAGCACTGTTTACAATAGGAAAGACCTGGAACCAACCCAAATGCCCATCGATGATAGACTGGACTGGGAAAATGTGGCACATATACACCATGGAATATTATGCAGCAATCAAAAACGATGAGTTCATGTCCTTTGTAGGGACATGGATGAATCTGGAGAACATAATTCTCAGCAAACTGACACAAGAACAGAAAATGAAACACCGCATGTTCTCACTCATAGGCGGGTAATGAACAATGAGAACACATGGACACAGGGAGGGGAGTACTACACACTGGGGTCTATTGGGGGTAATAGGGGAGGAACAGTAGGGAGGGGAGCTGGGGAGGGATAGCGTGGGGAGAAATGCCAAATGTGGGTGAAGGGGCGCAAGGCAGCAAAACACACTGCCATGTGTGTACCTATGCAACTATCTTGCATGTTCTGCACATGTACCCCAAAACCTAAAACGCAATAAAAATAAAAAAAATAAAAAGTTTAGAAAGTAAAAAAGTAAGATGAGAGTAATTTATTATCAAAGAAAGAACAATTTAAAAAACAAACTTAGTGTAGCCTAAGTGTGCAGTGTTTATGGAATCTCCTGTACTGTACAGTGATGGACTGGACCTTCCCATTCACTCAGCACCACTCACTGTCATACACAGCGGCTTCCAGTCCTGCAAGCGCCATTCATGGAAAGTGTCCTAGGTGTGCCGTTTTTTTTTTTTTTTTTTTTTTTTTTTTGAGACGGAGTTTTGCTCTTGTTACCCGGGCTGGAGTGCAATGGCGCGATCTCGGCTCACCGCAACCTCCGCCTCCTGGGTTCAGGCAATTCCCCTGCCTCAGCCTCCTGAGTAGCTGGGATTACAGGCACATGCCTATGCCCAGCTAATTTTTGTATTTTTAGTAGAGACGGGGTTTCACCGTGTTGACCAGGATGGTCTCGATCTCTTGACCTTGTGATCCACCTGCCTCGGCCTCCCAAAGTGCTGGGATTACAGGCGTGAGCCACCGCGCCCGGCCCGGTGTGCCCTTTTTAAATCTTTTCTACTGCATTTTTACTGTACCTATTCTATGTTTAGATGAACAAATACTTACCATTGTGTTACAATTGCCTACAGATTCAGTACAGTAAGGTGCTGAGTGTTATAGGCAATTGTAACACCATGTCCAAGTTTGTATCCTGGGAGCAACAGGCTGCACCATATAGCTGAGATGCGTAGCAGACTCTACCATCTAGTTTTCTGTAAACACACTCTGTGATATTTGTACAAGGACAACGTAAGGATCCACTTCTCAGAATGCATTCCCATTATTAAGTGACCATGACTGTCCTGTATGATGGTGTGCTACTGTACATCTCTTTGTAATCTCATGTTTGGTAATGTCACATTGGTAGTTTGAGATTAGTCACAGTGAGAGTATTTATATTCTAGAAATCAGCAAATGCTATAAATCAGAAGTCCTGTGATTCCTGAGCCAGTAGCTAAACTTTCTTTTTTTGAGATGGAGTCTCTCTCTGGCCCCCAGGCTGGAGGGCAATGGCATGATCTTTGCTCAATGCAACCTCCCCCTCCTGGGTTCAAGTGATTCTCTTGCCTCAGCCTCCTGAGTAAGCTGGGATTACAGGTGCCCACCAGCATGCCTGGCTAATTTTTGTATTTTTAGTAGAGATGGGGTTTCACCATACTGGCCAGGCTGGTCTCAAACTCCTGACCTCAGGTGATCTGCCTGCCTCAGCCTCCTACACTGCCAGGATTATAGGCATAAGCCACCGTACCCGGCCGCCAGTAGCTAAACTTTTATTAGCACACTACTGGTATCTATTCCAACTTTTTCTTAAGTGAAACAGAACGAGGGGAGAACAGTAGGACTAGTCAACTTCCTATGATTACATGTGCAAGTACACGCCACCAAGCCATATGCCACCAAATCATTACTGTCCAGAGTTTCCAATCAATCTATTGCTGATTTACTACCTCTATTATCTGCTACTGAAATCAGTCTGACTCAGAAAAATAATTGTAGATATGTTGGCAAAAACTCACACAAGAACACTATCTTCAAGAAAAAAACACCACTGGATATTTGTATCATCCTTCACCATGGCCACAGAATTTGATAAATTATCTCATTCACTCCTCGCAACCATTGCTATGTTGAGTTTCACTGTCCCTGTTTGACAGGTGGGGTTAGGTGATCTGTCCAAGGCCACAGATCTAACAAGTTGCATAGACAGGACTCAAAGCCAGATATCCAAGTCTTGTATTCTTCAGACTCTACCACAGGTTATTGCTTTTATGCCAATCTGTCTCGAAATGGGATTTTCTTTTTTTTTTTTTCAAAAGATCAACATCTGGGTTCACTTCTCTCCTTCCCTCAGTTAGTAATGCAGCCAACTTTGAGGCACCCACGATTACGTTTTTCAATAGCAACTCCCACAGCCAAGCTCCCTTCCTGCTCACAGGCAGCAATTTCGTCCCGACTGCAATGTCTTAGATAAATCAAACCCAAACACACTTCCACCTGAATTCCTAAAGATGGCCTAGGCATGTGCACATCATTAGGAAGTGTTTTATACTTTGTATCTGAGTTATTCAAACCCAAGGAAAAGCCAGAGGCATCTAATTTAAATCCAAATAGAAGTAACAGTGAATAAAGAAGCCAGGTTACTATCCTTAACAGTGAAAATAAATATATATGTTTATGTGTGTAGAGTTTATTTTATACACACACACGCACACATACACACACACACACACACATTCCATGGGGGGGAACAAACTACATTTACACACACGTGTGTATATATATGAACATGTGTGCATTCTCTATATACACATACATATGCACACATACATGTGTTTTGTGAGTATGTGTGTGTCTAGTTTGTTTTTTGCCCCCTCCAGGAGTTATACAGCAAAAAAGAAGAAAAAACATCCCTGCCCTTTATCAGATATGTACACATTTTATCCTTGCAATATGTCTAAAATGATTTTATGACTAAATCCTGGGAAAAATGTGAAGAATGCTTGGCTAGATGGCAAGTTTTTCCAGTAAAAACACAACACTGCTTATGAATTGTAGCACTTGGAGAAGCCTTTTCAACATGATGTACATTTTTGTTCTAGCTTGAGACTAAATCCTGTTGGAGGTAGGTTTTCTTTGGCTTTCAGAGCAAGCTCAACCGACTGTACAACACAAGTCTTCGGGCCCTCCAGCACGGACTTGCCACAAGGGACCAATGACATGCAGTTCCATTAAAAAGGCCTCTGTCTCAGGACTCTAACCAGTGTTAAAACCTTCTGATGTTTCTCAACACATTAAGCAGAAATAACCATCACAATGGCAAAAACTAAACCCATCTGTCCCTTTGTCAGGATTTTTGAGACTGTCAACAGATTGACCTTGTGGCTGGAAAGCTTTTTGGAGGCTGTGTAACAAAAGTTAAATGTGGCCATGAATGCATACAGAGAAATTCTTAGAGGTCACTAGTGAATTACCAACACTGTTACCCAGGGAAGAGACGATGGAGTTTCCATTTTATCTCAGAGCTCTGCTGGGTGTATGGTGATGACTTAAAATGATGTTAGGCTACGTACCAACAGTTTCTTGGAAAGATCTTTCCCCCTGCTGTTCTATTAAAACTGTCAGCAAACAGGGCCAAGGCACTCACTGGTCTGTGTGGAGGACACCTTAAGGCAATCAGGCTGTCAAAGAAAGCCAAACACTTTCTTAGCATTCCTAAAGATGGAAACAGTGCAAAGTGTGTCGTGTTCCAAGCATATCAGAGTTAAGTCATTTCTGCCTCATGGTTCTAGAAGACAAGGGGTGGAGGTGGTGGCAGGCAGGGAGGGGAGCCACGTAATTCTCCTTCTAACCCTTTGGCTCTCAACCAGAAGCAATTTTGTTCTTCAAGGGACACCTGGCAGTGTCTGAGGATATTTTGGATCATCACAACTGCCGGGTGCTACCAGCATCCAGTGCATAGAGGCCAGGAATGCTGCGAAACCTCCCACAATGCCCAGGACACCTGCACCCGCCTCCTTCTCCCTGCTTCCCCAAATAGGATGATCTGGGCCCCAAATGTCAATAGTTCTGTTGAGATTCCCTGCTCTAAAGGGAAGCAGAAAAGATCAGCTGCAGCCAGAGAATTTTCCATTGACCTTCTAACTGTTGCCCGGGCTCTTGGAGGACATCCTCTGAACACGCTTGTTTTCTTGACCTAAACGTTTGCCTCACCATGGTCCAGAGCCCAGCAGCATCAACATCGCCAGGGAGCTTGTGGGAAATGCAGAATCTCAGGTCCCACCCAGATCGACAGAACCAGAATGCACACCTTCCACCAGAACGCTGGGGGCTTCCTAGATGCTTAAAACTTTCAGAAGCCCCAGGTAGACCTCTTTCACCTTAGGTCTGTTTGCCCTTCTACTCACTCAGTAGTAATTATTTCCACTCTGCTCTCTGATTACACAGATCTAGTGAAAAGTAGCTCTCCTCTTGCTTCAGCCTTTTCTCAGAACATTCTCTCCAACCCAGACTTTAACCTTGGCTCACTCCAGAGACCCCTGTGCAGGGCTCCACGGCTACCTCCTCTATCCTCATTCGAAAATTCCTTCTTTTCTGACCACATAGCCATGCCCAGACCACATGGCCATTGGCTTCCATTTATTATTGCAAGTGACCAGTTTTCAAGCTGGTTCTAGGTACCTGGGTCATGGCATTCCTATTTGCCCTCAACCCAACTATGGAATTCTTCAGTGACCACATGGATGACATCTTACCCTAAAATTCCTGGTTCCTGAACCTTTTCTACAACGGCAACCACCACCCTCCTCTTCAGAACATTGATTTGTTCAATGAATATTCATGTGTCTCTTTCATCCCTGACTCTGTGCTAAAGACATTAAGAAGATTACCATATTGTCCTTGTTCTCAATGAGCTTACAGTCTAGAAGAGGGAGGGAGGGAGAAGTATTTTGGCACTAGAAGAAGCTTCCAAAATTATAAGCCAGAGAAAAGCTCAAAGAAGGTCATGGTGTATTTTTTGGCCATTTTTACTGTGAGCACTCCAACCCAGTAGTTCCCACATGCTGGTCTGAGAACCAGGGCCAGTCCAGGGAAATGAAGAAAAATAAAGAACAACACAGTAAATGTATGATAATAGTACATTTCTGGGATTGATTCTGATACTATATTATTCTCACTTTGGGGATGTTAAAATATCCTTTCCTTTTTAAAAAGATTGGAAAATTTAAAGTGTCCAGTGTTCTTACATTAAAATAAAGAGTGACACACATATGCTGGTACCCTGTTAATTTTTAAAAACTCATCCCTTAAATCCAGAAGTGGCTTTCCAGGTCTACATGGGAGGTGCTTGTTTAGACCAGGGAAGTCTGGTTGTAGCGAGGGCTGGCAAGACTTGCTTTGAAGCCACATTTGCCTGGCTCTTTACACAACATGGGAAAGTCATTAATTGTTCTTAATAAAAGATTCAATGTGCCAAGTCAAGCAGTTAAATGCTCTTGGGGGCCAGGCTCACACCTGTAATCCCAGTGTTTTGGGAAGCTGAGGCAGGAGGATCACTTGATACTAGGAGGTCAAGATCAGTCTGCGCAACAAGGTGAGACCTTTGTCTCTACAAAACATAGTGTAAAAAATTAAGAAAAAATAGCTGGGTATGGCTGCATGTGCCTGCAGTCCCAGCTACTCAGAGGCTGCAGTGGGAGAATTGCTTGAGAGAGCTGTGGCTAGGACTCTTAGATGGGGCAGATGAAATGGTTAGAACAGCAACAAAAACCAAACTTTGGTGATTTTGCCTCCATTGGGAAGAGTGCTCCTGGTGGACAGGTTTTGAGTCTCCAGTTAAAGAGGAAAACAATGCTGACTTTCAGTTCTTCAGTTCTCAGCAGTTGCAACAAAAGTACCATGTTTAAATCTCATGAGTGTAATTGAGTATTTTTCCCCTTTAGAGTCAACAGCTCTGTCTCAGGGATCACTTGTTTCTCAAATCTCAGGCTGCTACATTTTCTCAATCACCAGTTATATTAGCTGTTTTCATGTTGCTGATAGAAACATATTCACGATTGGGCAATTTACAAAAGAAAAAGGTTTAATTGTACTTATAGTTTCACATGGCTGGGGAAGCCTCACAATTATGGCAGAAGGCAAGGAGGAGCAAGTCACATCTTACATGGATGGCAGGAGGCAAAAAAATACGAGAGAGCTTGTGCAGGGAAACGCCTCTTTTTAAAAGCATCAGATCTCACGAGATTTATTCACTATCACAATGACAGCATGGGAAAGACCTGCCCCATTGATTCAATACCTCCCAACAGGTCCTTCGCACACACATGGGAGGTGAAGATGAAATCTGGGTGGGGACACAGCCAAACCATATCACAAGTTGACATATACAATTGGAAAAAAACAAAATTTCTCCCCCGTCGTTGCCAGGTTTTTTTTTTTCTTCTTCTAGTTCTAACACTTGTTGGTCATTTATTTCTCTAGAACTCAGAATATTCTTGATGCACCTTAGTGACTGTTCCCCTTCCTTTTTATTTATGCTTTAGTGTTTTCATAAAACATGGACAATCTGCATAGGCCAGAGGATTTTATGGTTTTTCTAATTTGTTTTTAAAAATTAGGGACAACTGGCTTAGAGCAATTTTCCAGTTAACAACACACACACAACTCACAAGCCAAGAACAACAGAAGAGGAGAGACAGAGAGAACATAAAACATTACTTATGAGATCTTTCCCACTGCTTAGCATCAGATCTATAACACATACAAGGCTTAGCTGGAACAAATGATGAAAGCTGTTCCTCCTTTCAAGTGAGGATCATTTACATGGGCCCAGACCACTCCTGTTCTCATTTATTCAACTTCCAGCCCTCACTGACATTAAGCAGGAGCAGAGAACATCTGGTGTCAGAACCAACTCCCGCTGTGCCCAGGGCTGTTGTCTCACCATTGCAGAAGAGGCCAGAGGGCAAGACTGCCCAGCTGAAGATGGGCTTCAGAGGTTCTCGGCTTTTTATGGAATTAGGCATGAGAAGCAGCTTTGCTCTCCCACATCAAATGTTATCTTAACTCCATAGAAAAGTTTCACAAACTCCAAAACCTTTCTCTTGCCAACCAGAGGAGAAAGGTGGTTTTAACCCAGTCTGAATTCAAATCTGTAGATACAGAATTTTTTTTAAACTCTCTTAAAACAATGCTTTGGATTTGAAATATCTTGATTATATATACAAATACATGTAGATGTGTATGTGTATATATGCATGCATATAAATACATCCATTCATACATACATCACACATGCACACACGTACATACACATACACACACTCAGAAAGATTGGGACTCTGGAAGGAACCAGAACTCTGCCACATCCCAAAACCAGCAGAATAAGTTCAACTTTGGAAATGCATCATCACCTTCACTCCAGAATCATAAACACACAGCCAAGAGGTTGAAATCCCAGGTCCTTGGCTTCCCAGTTGACACATCAGAGTTTACACATTTTCTAAGGGAAGTTGTTCAAGCTATTTTAAAAAAACGTTTTTTAAGACAGGGTCTCGCTTTGTCACTCAGGCTGGAGTGCAGTGGTGTAATCTCAGCTCACTGCAGCCTCAACCTTCTGGGTTCAAGTGATCCTCCTGCCTCTGCCCCCCAAGTAGCTGGGACTACAGACGCATGCTACCTCACATGGCTAATTTTTGTATTTTTCATAAAGATGGAGTTTTGCCACGTGGGCCAGGCTGGTCTCAAACTCTTGAGCTCAAGAGATCCTCATACCTCAGCCTCCCAAAGTGCTAGGATTACAGGCATGAGCCACCACACCCAGTTTAAAGTTGCTCTTTAAACTCAGCAACTTTCATACCATATCTATGGCCCTGTCCCCTCCTCAGTGCCATCCTCTGACCACTTCATCTTCTTCCACCTCCAAAACTCTCCTTGTCCTGAAAAAAAGCTCAGACAGCTGGAAGGGACAATCTGCAGGTTGTGGGGCTGCACGTGACATTTCCAGATTTCATGTTCTGTTCTTGAAGCAAGTGTAAAGACAATAAAATACTCTCCCTGCTATAGTTAAAGCAATTCTTATGATCTTTTGGGAAAAAAAAAAAAAAAAACCCTTAAAATAAATATGACAATATAGAGACACTGGAGGGAGCTCTAAACATCTAGTGATAGGAAAAACACTGAAATTATGAATCCTAAAATTGAATTGAGAAGTTACTGCTTTGTGGGATACTGTGGTAAGTTCTGGCTTTTACTGATCTCTGTGCCCATTCTTAATATTCATTCAGAGCAGAAGATAGTTAACAGTATCAATGTGTGTGCATGCAGGGCAGGGGGCAGGGGAAGCAAATGAAACTATCTTAAACATATGACTCTTCACCCAAGAAAGGAGGCCATTTATTCTTGGCTTCCACAGGGCCTCTGAAAAGTATACTCTGAAAATATTTTCTTGGAGAGTTCTTTTAAGCAGAAAGATTTAAGAGACAGGAAAATAACACAGGAAGCATCAGACCAAAGTGAGTCTTGTTTGAACTAGGCATGTTTTGTTTTCCCAACTTCCACTAAACGGTGCTTTGTCCTTTGGGAGGAATCTGCCCTCTTGTCCCACCTTTCCAGAGCCCCCAGCGATGAGAGGGCATCTGGCTCACATCTGTCACGTCCGCAACCTCACTAAGCACAACAAGTTCTGTCCTGATGGGACTCAAGAGATGCTGAGTGAGGCGGCATTTTGACACCCTTGGGGCTGCTGTCAGGCTCAGCTTCCTGCTCAACTTTTAAACTACAAGCTCACTGGAGCAGGGCAGAGTCCACCTGGTAAAGTCTTTCCTTTAGTTAAGGTCCCTGGGTTGTATTCAAGCTGTCTCCAGCCCCCACCACACATGCACCATACATGCGTGCACACGCACGTGCGCGCACACACACACACACACAAACACACTCTCTCTCTCTCTCTGCTGTTAGTTTTCTGGATCATTTACTGTGAAATGTCAGTGTTTCCTCTTTAGTGACCGGATCTCAGTCTGGGAGTCTGACCAAGAGCAAGGGGCTGTCAGCACAGAGTGGGGAGAGGATCCCATCCCTACCTCACACCAGACTTTGTGTTAATAATAATCACGTCTCCTCTCACCTATTTCTAGGCTGGGAAACCTTCTTCCTTCACTCAGCAATATTTTTTGAGCACCTAAAACATTCATGCCACTGTGTGAGGCTTAGAAGATGTCCTGGTATTTGGGCAATTTCTCAGAAGCAAGACTTTCTCATTTGGGTCTCTGAATATCAAATGTGACCTGCCAACAAGTATCTACATTTCAGTCCCTTACTTTGTCCTGGAGAACAGAGTCAGATAGGAACATTACGTGGATTTGCATCAGCGCTTCTCAGCACACATGGCAGAATATAAATCTGCTCTGGACTAATAAGTATATCACAGGCACAAACAACTCTGTAGCTGACTTTTGATTAAAGACACAGTCTCTACCATTAAGGAGCAGTACATCTATATCATACCAACAAAAGCCAAGAGTCCTAGCAGTTTGCTACAGATGACTACATAGTGTGAGTTAGGAAGGATTCTGGATTTTGTATTTTATTCTAAAGACCCTGATCTAAATTTTCCAGCCTATCTCCTTCCCATTCTACTCAGTCCCATTTGACAAAGCTTCCCCCAACTCCACTGTGCTGTCATGCACCTTGTGGATGGCAACGCTCTGTGCTATAATCCAAAATGCTCTTCAGGGAGCTGGGAGCAGAAAGAAAATGGACTGGTGATACAGGAAGCAATAAAACAATCTGTTTGAACAGCACAGGTTTTATCAAATGTTAGCACTGGAATGGAAGCAATCTCAGAGATGAACTTGCAAGCACTCTGGTGGCTGAAGCATCCAAATTCCTGGTTGCTGTGGTTGGCTGGAGGAGTCTACAACCCCAATTCCAGCCTCCGACTCTTATCGTAGATGACTTGCAGCTCATCCTGTCTTTGGACTTGGCTAATATTTATGCATACCATGTGCAAAGTACAGCTAATGTTCTTTACACTCATATCCATGCTCAGATGAAGACATTAAATTCACTGAAGGTGAAAGAAAAGTTGGAAAATGGGAAGAGGTGCTGGAACTGGGGCTGGGAAGGGAAGGGAGGTCGCATTTCAGTACTTGGTGGGGTTAACTCTGCTCCCTACTGCTCCACGAAATGCCAGTCTATGACCCATAGCATGCGAAGGAGCTTTCACCGCACAATGTTCACTCCTGGAAACACTATAAACGTATGTTTGAGCTATTTCTCTTGCTTTCAATGCAGATTCAGCTGATTGTCCAGCATGAGGTCTTACAACAATCCTGTCTTGTCACAGCGTTATCTTCTTTTCCCTTCCTTTTTTCACCCTATGACTTTCCTTCATTAAGATAAAATGAGAGACTAAGAACGCACTGCATTTGAAGGAATGATGAGGTCAACAGCATTCTCAGATTCCTTTCCAAATTAATCATACCAAGGAGAACCCAAGTCAAATAATTCTTTTAAGAATCTAAAGAAAACTTTTAAGCTTTATCTGGTTTTACTTACAGCCAACCAATAATTGAGTCATCTTTATTTTTAAAGTAACTTGAAGATCAGTTAGCTCAAACCTAACGGATACTGAGCATTCGTAACTTCTGAGGGCATTACTAGACATCCTACTTCCTTAATATGTGTAATGTGGAATCAGATTTGTAAAAGTTCACAGCAGAAGGAGACTAGAGATCATCTAGGAGGAAGTCATGGCTCAGAGAGATAATGGGACACGCCTGAGATCACAGAGGAAGGAGCAATAAAGACTGTTAACTCGGCTTCATTTGAAAAGATCCTGTCGTAGGGCACTGCCCTTATCCGAAAGTCAACTTCATGTTAATTAGACAAAAAATTATGAAAAATGTTTAATGTTCTCCTCTAAAGATACGCCTTTATGATTCAAAATGTGGACGGAATGAAGGGAAAGGATACTGCTGTGTCCACTAACGCCGAAGTGGATGTTTAAATGGCAGAAGGCCTTCTTCCCATGACACGCTGACATCACTGAGAGACGACCTTCTCACAGTAAGGCCATCCTAAGGGATATGTTGACGCCTCCTCCTCAGAAGCATCTGTATCAGCTTTTGGATGCTGAAGCTGGTTTTACTCACAACATCTTGTTTGCTTATATAGTATAACAATTCAATCAGATATTAAAAGGTCCTTACTAAAAACCATACTCTAGTTGGTGAAGCTGAAATGCAGAGAGATGACTAAAATCCCCAAGGGCACAGTTGCGGAGTTAGGCTAGAAAGCTGTGTTCTGAAATCCCAGGCCAGTAGCTTTCCGTTGTTAGACCACAGTTAGTTAGAAGCCCTGCTCGAGGTTCTGATTTGCAGACACATGGTTAACCCAGGCACATCATGTCTCATCTGGCCATGTCTGGATACATCTGGGAGGCTTGTGCGGTGGACGGATGTTCTTGCTGGACGGGTGCGGTGGCTCACGGCTGTAATCACAACACTTTGGGAGGCCGAGGTGGGTACATCACTTGAGGTCAGGAGTTTGACACCAGCCTGGCCAACATGGTGAAACCCTGTCTCTACTAAAAATACAAAAATTATTGAAACGAAGGAGAAAATACTAAGGGCAGCCAGAGACAAAGGTCAGGTTACCCACAAAGGGAAGCCTATCAGACTTACAGCAGATCTCTCAGCAGAAACCCTACAGCCAGAAGAGAGTTGGGGCTGATATTTAACATCCTTAAAAAACAGAACTTTCAGCCCAGAATTTCATATCCTGCCAAACTAAGCTTCACAACTGAAGGAAAAATAAAATCTTTTATGAACAAGCAAGTACTCAGAGATTGTATTACCACCAGGCCTGCTTTACAAAAACTTCTGAAAGAAGCATTACACACAGAAAGGAACAACCAGTATTAGCCTTTCTGAAAATATACCAAAAAGTAAAGAGCATCAACATAAAGAAGAATTTACATCAACAAATGGATAAAATAGCCAGTTAACATCAAATGGCAGTAATCCTAAATTGAAATCGACTAAATTTCCCAATCAAAAGATACAGCCAAAACCTAATGGTATACTACATCCAGACCCATTTCATATCCAAAGATACACAAAGACTAAAAACAAAGGGTTGGAGAAAGATTTACCAACCAAATGGAGAACAAAAACAAATAAACAAAAAGGAGTTGCAATTCATGCATTTGATAAAACAGATTTCAAAGCAACAAAGTTAGAGTGGTATAAGGATCAATGCATCCTAACACCCAGATACATAAGACCCATAAAGAGATTTAGACTCAATGAGACAGAAAATTAATAAGAATATCCAGAATCTGAACTCAGATCAGGAACAAGTAAACTTAATAAGCACTTGTAGAGCTCTCCACTTTAGATACATAAAATATACATTCTCCACTTTAAATACACAAAATAATGATCTGCCATTATTAATACCCATTCATAGAATAAAGCAATATTCCTGTTCTCTCTCCCTATTTTTCTTCCTCTTTTCCTTAAAAAAAAAAAAAAAATACAAAAATTAGTAGGGCATGGTGGCTCATGCTTGTAGTCTCAGCTACTCCAGAGGCTGAAGGAGGAGAACTGCTTGAACCCGGGAGGCTGAGGCAGGAGAATTGGTTGAACCCGGGAGGCGGAGGTTGCAGTGAGCCAATCCTGCCACGGCACTCCAGCCTGGGGAACAAAGTGAGACCTGGTCTCGAAAAAAGAATTCGACTTGCTGTTTACGCAATTTTAAAAGCTGTCTTTTGTAGGTCTAAGATTGTTGTAAGACAATTTTAAAAACTTCCAGACGTGCAGAACCTGGGCTCCTCTTTGCCCTGTCTCCCCGCTGCCTCACAAGTATTGGTTTGTGGTTTTTAAACAGCGAGTTCTAAAGAAGTTCCACAAAACTGTGCTCCACCTGCTGGCCTTCCGGGAGAGCTGCGTCTGGGCTGATGAGGCAGGATGCGGGGCCAGTAAAAACAAGGAACAGGTTTGGGTTTGTCCAAAGCGTGCTTGGCACTTGAAAATTAACCCTTCAAGACTGGGAGTGTGTCCAGTGATGCTCTCTGCCTGGCAAACATGACCATCAAATCACCAGACACGCATGGAGAGCGTGAGCTGAAGGTCGACTGTGATAGACTTGGCAGAGGATAAAGCAGAGGGGGGCACAGGAGCCCTACCTGGGTGCTGGCACTGCCTCGGCCTCTTGCTTACTATGACCCTGTGCAAGTCACAGCTTCCAGCGGCCCTCCTTTCCCCTTACTATGACTTCCGATTCTGAAATACTGTGACTCTGCTATGTGCCTAATTGACATCTCTTTCTGAAGGAATTTACAATCCAGTTGATGATGTAAGACTCGCTATTAAAAGCCAATTAGAGGATCAAACAAGGGCTGAAGAGACCTCTGTGGAGGAAGAGGACCTGAAACGGCCAGTGAAGAACAAATCTGACCTACAAAGAAGCGGGGTAGGGAAGACATTTCTTTTCTAATGCTTGCACTGGGATTTCTGACTAATATCTTAGAGGCAGGCCGGGTGCAGTGGCTTAAGCCTGTAATCCCAGCACTTTGGGAGGCTGAGGCGGGTGGATCACGAGGTCAAGAGATCGAGACCATCCTGGTCAACATGGTAAAACCCCTTCTCTACTAAAAATACAAAAAATTAGCTGGGCATGGTGGCATGTGCCTGTAATCCCAGCTACTCAGGAAGCTGAGGCAGAAGAATTGCCTGAACCCAGCAGGCAGAGGTTGCGGTGAGCCGAGATCGTGCCATTGCACTCCAGCCTGGGTAACAAGAGCGAAACTCCGCCTCAAAATAAATAAATAAAATAAAATAAAATAAAATAAGTATCTCAGAAGCTATGTTGGACTTCTGATGTAGCGACATTTTGGAGATTAGGATTCACCCAGTGATTTGTTTAAACCTGTTTAAGGATGCTTTTTAACATATTCTTCCCTTCCCTCCACAAAGATAATATGCAAAAAATCCAAATATGTAAAAGGGTGCAATAATTTGCTTTACTAGAGTATTCTTTATTTTCTAAAGTCTTAGCATATATATCTTTTAAATTGTGAACCTCCAATAAGCTAAAAGCATATCAGAATTACATCTATTCAGGTCATATACAACATCCGTGGAACAAAGTCCATTTGAAGCTAAGTCTCCTCCTAGTGCAGCCAGTGCTCAAGATGGAAAACATGTGAGTGGCTGGGCACAGTGGCTCACGACTATAATCCCAGCTCTTTGGGAGGCCAATGCAGGCAGACCACTTGAGGCCAGGAGTTTTATACCAGCGTGGCCAACATGGTGAAACTCTGTCTCTACTAAAAATACAAACATCTAGGCATGGTAACACATGCCTGTAGTCTCAGCTACTTGGGAGGCTGAGGCAGGAGAATCGCTTAAACCCGGGAGGCGATAGTTGCAGTGAGCTGAGATTGCACCACTGCACTCCAGTCTGGGCGACTGAGTGAGAAACTCTTTCTCAAAAAACCAACAAGAAAAAAGATGTAAAATGATTGGAAAACAAAAGCCTAAAAAATGCTTGCTGAAATCAGCTATTTGTCTGTGCTCTTTAGGAAAATGACATATTATGCATAATCAATAATAACTAATTTTATGTCTTATTGACTCTACAGTACAGTTTTCTCTATTAATATTAATATCACCACATGACTTTAATATTGATACTGAGTTAAAGTCAGTGTAAGATCTGTAGTACATTAGCAAGCATGCAAAAATAGGAAACTGAAGGCCCTACTTACAGGCGATACACAAGGAGGGTCCAGAGTTGCTGCTGCAAACTGGAAAAAGTTTATATCTGATTATATTAACAGCAACACTGACCTGGCATTTTGCCCTGGCATTTTACCTTCTCAAAGGTGGTTTTTTTAAAAAAAAAAATCTCCCTGGCTGCATCAAGATTTAAGACATTGGGGAGAAAGAAAGGATAAAAACAGAACAAGAGTGAAGATGTGGATCACTGAGGTTCAAGGATAATTAAACTCCTGCCCGTGGCTGGCCTGGGGGAGAAATGAATATCACCATCATATGGATGTCGCAGGCTCACGGTGTGAAGGGAAACTTTGTTTCCAGTCATTCAGAGTGCTGTTGAGATACACCCTCATGCCTAATTTCTTCATCCTCTAAAGTCCAACATTATTTAATTGATAAGATATGACAATATCCTTTTGTCCTTTTTGTTTACATTGTTCTTATTAATATATATGTCTTACCTCCCTTAGTCAGATTCTTGAGGTTGTCTTGAATTTTTTTTTTTTTTTTTTTTGGAGATGGAGTCTCGCTGTCGCCCAGGCTGGAGTGCAGTGGTGAGATCTTGGCTTACTGCAACCTCTGCCTCCCAGGTTCAAGCCATTCTCCTGCCTCAGCCTCCTGAGTAGCTGAGACTATAGGCACATGCCACTATGCCCATCTGTTTTTGTATTTTTAGTAGAGATGGCGTTTCACCATGTTGGCCAGGATGGACTCGATCTCCTAACCTTATGACCCGCCTACCTCAGCCTCCCAAAGTGCTGGGATTAAAGGCGTGAGCCACCCCGTGCCCGGCCCTATCTTGAATGTTTTAACTTAGTTCTCTCTCTCGCACTGTCTTGCTTAGTGAAGACACCCAATAAATATTAGTTGAAGACATGAGCGAATGCATGAAATACTGTAAAGGCTTGCTAAATAAGGGCAGTAAAAATGCTGTTGGATCTTGTAGGCACATTCTGAGGTTGTAACATTGGATGAAATTACTATAAGTGTTGATTCACTGAATTGTGAACTGTAGAATATGAACCCTGTCAATAGAAAACTTTCTAAAAGCCTTCTTCTTTATTGTGCATATTTTTAGGGATTCAGTCCAGAACTTTCACCCAGAAACTCCAAATAAGAAATTTAGTTTGCAATGAGTCAGGTCTTACCAGTGAGACACTATTAAGACTAACAGACTCTCTTGGGTGGCCTCCTTCATGCCCCTTATCTTCTAAAGGGTTACTACTAGACTGCAACCTTTTCTGCCTTATCTCAGAGGCCCATTAAAGCATGGAACTGGACTCCTAAGATTTATACTATACTAATTTTCCCTTTCCAAAAGAAAACAAACAAGAAAAGAAAAGTTCACCAAGTGGCTAAATTCAAATATCCATACAATTCTAGCCATGGCAACAGCTTCAGTTTTTCAGAAATTTCATGGCCAGGCTCCCCCACTTCAATGGACAATAGAATAAAATGTGCCTCAATGTCACAAACTTCAGTGCCACTCAAGGAACTAATTAAATCTCCTAGGACGCCCTCACCCACACCCTAAGAAATTTGAAGGGTACGCAAAATCCAAACTCAATTCAACACCATTAAAATAAAAGGCCTTTACATATAAAGCTTAATCTTGAATTTCTTTGTCCTTTTCTCCCCACAGTAGTAGATTTCCAAATTCCCCAAAGGTCATGAGTTTGGCAATGGAACAATGGCATCCCCAGAGTGACTGCCTTGGGGAGAGAGTTTGCTCCTCTCTTGGCCATGCCGTGTGGCTGCTGTCTCTCTTGGTCACTGCAAGCATCATTAAAGTGGACAAGGGCTGGCCACAGCAGGAAGTCTGGTCTCTGTGGAGGTGCCAGAACACCAGGTACCTGTAATCCAGGTACTGACAGGCCCCAAACCAGGCATGCTTTCCTATGGGAACCGACAGCAAAGAAAAGTCCTATAGTTTTCTAGTATTGGGGTGATGAGGTCTCTGTCTATTCACGAGAAGAAGAAGAGTCATCCCAAACGATCTCAGAAATGAAGAAAGGGGAAGGGAAATAGCACTTGCTGAGCACTTCGTTTAAATGTGCCAGTCATTATGCTGCATCTTTTATATTTAATCCTCACACAACCCTACAAAGTAGAAACGATGACTCTATTTAAAGACAAACTGAAACTCAAAAGAACTTCCTCGAAATGATACAGTTAGCACATTATAGATGCAGAATTCAAACCCAGGCCTATCTAATTCTTAAATCCATGATCTTTCCTACACCATGCTGCCTCTCAAAAGGAAACACATTTTTTTTAAGGTATAAATATAGTTTGTCCATTTGGAAGAAGATGCGGCTCCCGACCCATTCGTTTCATTATAGACTTGTGCCATAAACACCCATCTTACTCATCATTTGACTCCTGTACCTTGGGCTCATGTCTGTAACACAGGAACCCAATCATTTCTGGATGCCTATCTGACAGGGATACTGTATGCAGCAAATGTTTAAGGAATGGATGAGTGCATGTGAATCAATGGGTGGGAGAATAAATAAATAAATGAATGAATGAAAGTGAAACTGACCAGCCCATACTGGGACTGAATCGGCAATGTTGGCCTCATGAAAGCTGTGTACGTTAATCACCATTTTTTTGATCTGTGTGACACGACGTCAGAGCAAGCCTGCGTGCATGGTGGTGGTCTGGGCTGCTTTACTGACGCAGTGGCCCACCTGACATAATGCTGATTTCCATCAGTCACTAAACTTAGCCCGAAGACAAAATTTCCTTAGGAAGGATTCAGCTTAGGGGAACAGATAATAAGGAGGTGGTTATTTGGGGAAACAAGAGTTACTTTACATTCCTATAACATATTTCTAAAAATGAAACACATTCTCAAAGTCAGAAAGGAACGAAAATCAAACATTGCTCTACTTTGGGTTTTGAAAATGAAACATTGATTGTTTGTAGAAGTGATGCTTAATTTGGGGGATAACAAGCGAACTTCTTTCTATAGCCTAAAGGAGCTAATTAAAATGTGACAAGGCAGTGATTACATACTTAGAGGTACCGATAGGCCCTTAGTTTTCCACAGCACAGACAATCTCACATCAGCTCTCACTTATTTAAGTGTTAGACACGGTACAGGAACAGATTTCTGCTCTTCCCTATCTCTCACTGTTCAGGGTCTCTGGCCAGTTCCTCAGCATATTGTACTCTAAACGAGATGATGAGACAGCATCGAGCCAACTGAACTATCAGAGGGAGGTCGTACTGCTTATCGGTCACTGTTAAAATCCATCCAACACATTCTGGTATGATTCTTGCAGTTACTAAGGCCTGGCCTTCATTCTCTCTTCACTCAGAATTCACTTTAAGCTATTATAAGAAAGCTAAAGATAAAACAGCTTCTGCATAATGAAACACTAATCCCCAGAGTGTGACGCCCACGACACAAATGAATGCTAGACAGAAGATAACCAAATGTCTAGACTTATTCAAACCCGCTTCTCATAGTTCAAACTTGTACTCACTGCTTCATCAGCTTATGAACCATAAACTGATTTAAAAACACACATGAAAAACTGAACAACAACAAAAAAAACGCTAAGCCCAGTAGAACCTCTTCACTCAGGCCTTTTGATTTGAGTTTATCTATCTGAACACAGTAATGTCTCTATAAGCAGATACCAGCTTGCCGAAAATATACACAATTTATAGCATCTGAAAGAGAATATGGCCTTTGTCCTTCTTTCTACTCAATCTATTGGCGGACTGGAATGTTTCCAATGTAGTCAATTTTTTCTTGCTCTTTAAAATTAAATGAATAAAAGTGTACAATTTAAGGATCTGTAGATTTGTGTTAGGCACAATGGATTAAAGTAGAACTATTGGATTCTAGAACAAAATGTCACTTTAATTAGCTGAGTATATGTGACATCTCAGGCATTGGACCAGGGGCCCAGAAAATTACCTCATTTCGTTTCTATAATAATTTTCAGAAGTACCCACTTTCCTAGCTAGGACACCAACTGTGTCCTGTGTCCTTAGGCAAATTAGCCTCTATCTTGGTTTGTACAACAGAAGTAATAATTTTAAAATATAAGGAATAAAATAAAACAAAAATATGGCCAATTAATTAATATTAAGCAGTGAAACAAGTGGGGTTTTGTTTTTTTGAGACAGAGTCTCACTCTGTTGTCCAGGCTGGAGTGCAATGGTGCAATCTAGGCTTGCTGCAACCTCTGCCTCCTGGGTTCAAGCGAGGAGGTTCCTGCCTCCACCTCCCAAGCAGCTGTGACTACAGGCACCTGCCACCACAGCAGGCCAATTTTTTGTATTTTTAGTAGAGGTGGGGTTTTACCATGTTGGCCAGGTTGGTCTCAAACTCCTGACCTTGGGTGATCCACCTGCCTTGGACTCCCAAAGTCCTGGGATTACAGGCATGAGCCACTGTGCCTGGCCCAAGTGGTTATTATTTCAACACAGAAGTCCTTGTTTATCCGAAGCAGGTGGGAAATAGGGCTTTATAGAAAACCAGAGCAGAAGCAACGGAGAAAAGGATCTGTGAGTGAGTCCTGCCTGGTCTTGGCTGGCTAGCCCAGCCTTGGGAAAGAGCTAAGACACCACAGGTAACACCTTAGTTTACCCTTTTCCTGTTTGGTGAAGACTAAGTGCCACTTCTTTAATGGAAAACCATCTTACTTATAGCAAAAAGAAATGCTCAATCCTCATTCGTTATACAGTTACCTGGATCCTTCCTGCTGTAGGCAGGGAACAGAATGGGGTTCTGAGAGCTCCCTCCTCTGCATCTCTGCTGTGAGCAAAAATAATCTCAAAACAGGAAAAAGGAGGAGGAGAAATTTTTAATTGTTTTTTTCCCTCCCTTCAAAATGAGTGGGGAGAATTACATACAGGAAACTGATCCAGTACATGTAAGTCAATAACTGAGAACAGGATCATCAGGACAGTGTTTAGTTTATTCACAAGAAGTATCAAACTTTCAAAAAAAAAAAAAACACCCAGGCTTTCTTCATCATCCATTTTGCAGTCAGTGTGCTGATAACAAATGGTCATTATCCACTTTCTGTCAAGTGGTGTCTATGAATTGGAAAAAAAGTTTGGTCGGTAATTTATACGGCTGTGTGTACTTGAAGTAATACAATTTATCTTCTTAGAAGGACCTCACCATATAGACTAAATGAATGTAAAATGCAGAATGACTTTCTCCTAAAAAATCTCAATTAGAGAGATTTTACTGGCTCAATAATTAATTCTGCACCACTGTCTACTTTCCTCTGTGCCTCCTGGCCCTGTGGCCTTTTATATACATAGCTTTTGCTACTATCACGGAGCACACAATAATGCAAACTATAAAACAGAAGAAGGTATAATACCTGCCTAACAGGGCTGTTTGGAGGACCTAATCAGACAACGCACGAAAAGTACTCAGTAGAGTGCCTGGTCCAGATTAAGTATTCATAAGTGTCAACTGTAATTATCAATCCTTTTATATAAACTTTAATAAGGAGATGGTTTCTCAGGAAATCTCCTACTCCTCTTGCTTGTACGCCCTAAATGTTTAAAATGATTTCACTATATCCAATACCTCTTACCCCTCTGAATCCTATCACGTTTTCACCGCTTCGTTCATGGTTCCTTTCTCTTTCTCACTGTATTACAGCCGAGTTGGTATAAGCTGGAACTCTTCTGGGAGGCCTTTAGTTTCCATAAAGTGGAGACCCTGTATCATCTATCATTGCATACTCAGTAGAATGTGGCTTATATTTTGCATGTTGTAGGCTTTTAATAAATATTTATTGAATGGATACATGGATATATGATTGAATAAATATATAATGGAATAAATCCTGGGGCCCAACAGGCACCTAACCCTATAATATTTCTAATCTTTTGTCAACTTCCCATAAGATATTGTTTTATTTATCTATTTTCTTTAGAGATGAGGTCTTGCTCCGTTGTCCAAGCTAGAATGCAGTGGTGCTGCCTTGAACTGCTGGACTCAAGTGATTCTCTGTCTCAGCCTCTCCAGTAGCTGGGACTACAGGTGTGAGCCACCACACTAGGCTACATAAAAAAAGGGTTTTTGAGACAGGGTCTCACTTTGTTGACCAGGCTAGTCTTTAACTTCTGACCTTAGGCAATCCTCCTGCCTCAGCCTCCCAAGTCACTGGGATTACAGACACAAACCACCACAGCAAGCCCGATCAATAATAATTTCTAAGCCATGGCTTTTAATGGAAAGCAGAATAAGAAAGTCTTCCCTGATATCTACTTCAACAAGTAGGGAGAGGCAGTTACAACTTTTTTTTTTAATGGCGTTCTCCGTTTCTAAGCTTACCAACACTGCATCTCACTCCAGACAACTGATGCCATTCATGCTTAGAGAAGAAATCCACAAGCCAGGTGTGGTGGCTCATGCCTGTAATCCCAGCACTTTGGGAGGCTGAGGTGGTGGATCAGGTGGTCAAGTGATTGAGACCATCCTGGCCAATATGGTGAAACCCTGTCTCTAGTAAAAATATAGCTGGGTGTGGTGGCGTGCACTTGCAGTCCCAGCTATTCAGGAGGCTGAGACAGGAGGCTTGAACCCAGAAGACGGAGGTTGCAGCGAGCCGAGATCACAGCCATGACAGTGTGAGACTCCATCTCAAAAAAAAAAAAAAAAAAAGAAAAGAAAAGAAATTCACAACCAGGTACCAAACAAGGCTAATTTTAAAGACAGTTTTCTACCTGCCACTGCTCTAGTTCATCCTTGAAGATTTGGTTCAAAAGTCAACTTCTCAAAAGTCCTCCAAATTATTCCATCCGGAACCTCAGAGCTCTTAAGGTTAAAAACGATGTGAAGGAAACGATTAGTAAACAAATGAAGAAGGGAAGGCGTGTTGTTTGAGACAGGGTGGTTAATGGGATCATGGTCCCAACACTCTGGTGTAGCAAAAGATTGAGAAGTGAACACTGTTACAGAGCTACGAAAAGATATTTGGCACTTTAACAGGTGCTTAAAGTGTTCATTAAATGAAAGAATTAGTGTATAACCCTTTCTACTGAATGTTTGTGTCTGGAAGATACACTGTCTCAAACTCTTCTCATTATAAAAGTAGACATTGTTCCTGTATATCATTAGTCTCTTTCTCTAGACTATTAATCCCTGGTTCCTGGCAAAAATTCCTTGCATGTGTACAAAAATGGAACCATTTTTTGGCTGTGTTAAGTGATACTTCTTTCCTTAAGCACATTAGCTCCCTCTGTGGCTTTCAGGAATGCTTAGCCTTTGGAATAAAGTCGACAGTACAGAAATCCACTGGAATACATGGCCTGCCATATGTCAAATCAAAGAATAAACAGAGACGCAGGGAGTATTCATGAGCTCTGAACAGTCTGACCATGCAGTACTCCTAACACTAATCATTGTAGGTGTTGATGGTAACAATTTGTTGTAAATGATACAACATATTTCTATTTGTTCCTTAGCTTTCAAGCATTCCCTTGATGTCATGGTCTGAAATTTGGCCAAGGTGTTCCTATTTCAGGCCTTTACCCTTGAAATGCCCACAGATGCTTCCCTCATTAGCCTGCATTGAACCAACTCCTCCACTTAATAGCTGTGCAACTTTGTACAAGTTAGGTAACCACCCACCCTAAGCCCCAATTTCCTTTTCTGTTGACTAAGGGCAACAATGGTACATATGTTTTACAATTGTCATGAGCTTTCTGTATTGTTTTCTTCTTTGAGATGGGTTCTTGCTAAGTTGCCCAGGCTAGGCTCAAATCCGGGGCTCAAGCAATCCTCTTGCCTCAGCCATCTGAGTAGCTGGGAGTACTGGTGCATGACACTGCGCATGGCTTCCCATGAGCTTTTGATGAGCTGCTGCATGTAAATATTTTAGCACAGTACTTGGCACATAATACAGTTTCAATAAATGTTATCGATTCCAACCATGATTATAATTAATAGTCAATCCTATTCTCATGTTATATCACTCTCTACTCATTTGCCTGATAATCACACACTCTTTGTATTTTACAAACATATACATTACCATTTTTTATAATTTTAAAATAATATTTAGAGTAATTTTAAATGTCCAAATGGCTGTTTCCTTGTGATACAGCCCTGGAGTACTTTCCACAGTGGGTATGGCAGTGTGCAAAGGAAAAGGCCCGGTCCTGGGCAGTGCCATTTTCAGAGTACGTGAGGCCCAGGCTGCACCACAGCCCATATTTCCCTTTGAAGAAGTCAGCAACATAAGAAACAAAGGTGCCAGGGAGGCCCTGAGGGCAACAGCATACAGGGGACACTGCTAGATGTGCATGCTGCCTGCCCAGGTCTGCCTCTGTGTATTACGGGAACTCAGGGGAGGCTGGAGGCAAACAGAGCTGGCGACTCGTGAGAAGGACTCTCAGGGCTGCCTGCCATTGTTTGGCAAAGTCCATCCTTCTACTCCAACACAACCTCACTCTCAGGGAGGAGACAGATGACGACGCTCATCCTATTATATACAAGATTTTAAAGGGTGGGTCCTCATTCTTTGGCTTGGGTGGCCATGATCTGTTCATGTGTCTGTTCCGATGCACAGATAAAAGGACTGGGGATGGCTTGGGAGAACAGTAATCTTTCTTTTTTCTTTTTGAGATGGAGTCTCACTCCGTCGCCCAGGCTGGAGTGCAGTGGCGCATTCTTGGCTCACTGCAACCTCCGCCTCCCGGGTTCAAGCGATTGTTTTGCCTCAGCCTCCCAAGACAGTACTCTTTCATACAAGGACACATACATCACCACATTGGTGCCTTGGAGAATACAGCCAACGAGTATTCTGCTGCAAAGTAAGTGACAGAAAGTCACAGTTAATGCAAATTATGTAAATCCTCACTAAATGACTTGAATAGAATGGAAATCACCATAGCACCAATGTTCTCCATAATGTGAGCTGCAGTATTCCATGCTGCATTTTACTTCTCTGTGATGAAGGCAGCTAGAGAGACAGTGGAATGACTTTCACTGTCTCTAGGGACCTTCAAACAAATCAGCTATCTTGTGAACAGTCCCAGGACACCAACTTTCTAAATAAATATTAAAATGCATTTACTGTCTGTGTCACTTAAGAGGTTGAGAATGGAGGGGGAGTGTAACAGCAAACATTTGCATGTTTTTATTTAACAATAGCTTAGCTATTATACAATACAGAGTATTAGAAAGATTGCCTTAGAAGACTGAAGAAGTGAAGCTGGGGTTCTGAGTATGTCTATACCACCTGCATAGAGATGCATATAAACCATCGTGTTACTCTGCCTAAAATGGATAAAACTCAGAACAAAACAATCCACATTTAGTAGTACCTTGAAGCTGACTCTAATTTGTATCCACTGTGACAAGTCCTTACTCTCAAATCTGAAGTAATTATTAGAAAGTGAGAAAACAGACATTACTTTAGGGAAGCTGGGAGATGGCCTTATATTCTAAGTTGCCACTAGATAGAATGACCCATAAAAATTACTTGGAAGGCTATTACCTTATAACTGGAGCCTATAAAACCTAACAGTTACAGACTCTCTCTCTCTCTCTCTCTCTCTCTCTCTCTCTCTCTCTCTCTCATGTGTACTTTAATTAAAGATTTAAACTGCTAAGAGAAAAAACTGAAAACATATACGTAACCCAATTTTGCATAATTCCTCTGCAGTTTCGTAGTTGATTTTCCCCATCTGACCCTGACTTGCATTTACTGGCTTATGGCAGGAAAACTGCTCTGGCTGGGTATTGGCACTCGCCTTTGTGATTCCGGCGTGAAACCATGAGGTGCCTGGCTGGAATTCAGAAGAAGTACATTAGGACAGAGGGGCAGCTTTGCATTTGTTTATTAGGTTCTTCTAACTTAAGTTGCCAGGGTAGCATAAGCTTTTTAAAAACAGTTGCTTCTGGCCTTCCTGTTTTAGGCTTTTATCTAATAGAGTGTGAGAAGACATGAGTTCACATGCAGCTAAGGGTGAGATTATTCAAACTGAAACCAACCCCACATACCCAACCATGGTGTCATTTTCGTCACTTAACAGTAGCAAGGACACAGGAAAAAAAAAAAAGAATGACATCACTTACTGAACTAACAGCTACATTTGTCCCCTCCTCGCTTGGATAAATAATGACTCATTTTTAAATAACAGATTGGTAGGGCTCTGAGATTAGGAGGGAGAAAGCATGGAGAGGCGCTCAGACCTCTTAGGTTTGGTGCTTTCTGTTCCTCTGAATGGACATTTTTCAAAACTATTTTGAATGTAAAAGGCTATAGAGTTCAACACTGGGCTTCCTCCTAGTTTCCAAGTTTATACACAGGCTCAAGGGTGAGGATAAAGACAGGCAGGTGCCCAGTTTCACACGGGTGAGCAGGGCATGGGTGTGCACACACACATATTTGTGGGAGATGAGTGTGCATGCAAATAGGTGTGCAGAAGTGAGTGCTCCCATATGTACATGTGTGAGGGTGAGTGTACATACATGTACATGTGGGGGGGTGTATATGCATACACATGTGCAGGCGTGAGTGTACACACAATGAGCAGGGGTTGTAACTGTGTACACATATGTACACTGCAGGCACAATATGGAAACAAACATGAAATACGATGCAGTTTAGCCACCATTGGCAGCCAAGATTGGCCTTGAAGCCCCTTTCATGACCACTGCATGTGCACTGTTTATTATATGCCAATCCCCGGTAAGATCTTCATCTTTTGAAGTATATAAGCCTTTGTGTTTTTGCCTCTGTGCTAAGAGGAATGGCCAAATCATATTCTTCTTCATTCCAAGTTGGAGCAGAACAGCTTTAGGTTGCTGCCAACTCTTATCCTTCGAGAGGGCCACACATTTTGAGGCTTCAGAAATGGTGAGGTAGATTCTGCATTGAGAGATATCAGACACTTGAGTACTCTGGCGACATGTTGAGCAAATGTTTCCGCCAGCAAAAAGATACAGGTGGGTTTGTGGTGGCGCAGGTGCGGGAGAGGAAGCTGTGCACAGTAAGCGCATTTTCTGTTCTCCAGCCATCCTGGTGCTCCCATAGTTCCCATTCTCTCTCCTCTTCTGTAACTTCTAAGACCTTTGCCTTAAGTGAGTGGATGCTCTTAAGACAGCTATAACTGCATTTATTTATGTCACTGCTTTTTGACTTGGAAAGTTCACCCTTTCTTGGAGAGAGACGTAGAGAAGAGAGGCATGAAGGGTCTCCAACCCTGGCAGTCCTGCCTCAGTGAATCCAATTCCTACCCCCACGGTGCAATCTCCCTAGCTAATTGAGGGGCAGCAGTATTAATTGTTCCTGCCTAAGAGTCATTAAAGTGAATCAATCTGAGAACTGGAATCCACCCAAGGCGCACCTATGCCTCTCATGATATAGTGAAGAACCCTGCCCGGCTACAACAGCCTCCTCAAGTGGGGAAAACGCTGCAGGAAATGGACACATGACGACCAGGAAGTCCTTCACCCACAGAGAGATGTTTCTTTGCATCTGCCTCATCTCTGCCATCTACGTTTTCCTAACCTGGATCAAGGTGGTCTAATTTCATATTTTCACAAGTCAGTGGGAAACCAGGAATCTTAAAGGTTTACTACCGAAAAGCACTTTATTGTCAGTAAGGCGCTTTAAAAATTAGAATTGTCATAAGATATCTGATCTGATTCAGGTAAGAAATTTTAGAAAGGAAACTCTAGAATTCATTTTTATAAAGGGACAATTAGTGGAACAGAGTGCCAGGAGTTGGGGAGTCTTTATAATCACAGGCCCGTCTCTGAATATACTTCACTTGTTAGCCATCAGGTCTGAAAACTGTAGTGCTGGCTCTGTTCACTAATCGTGCAAATGTGATCTCAATGACCTTGAGATTCTTCTTTGTCATTTTGCCGCAGGCTATTTTTCACGATTTCACTTCACTGTTCCCATCCTCACGGGCCTTCTGCTAAGCAAGATCCATGATATAAATGAAGGCCATCTTCTTTTCCTCCCAGTCACTCCTCTATACAGCAATGTCCTAAATAATTGAGACTCTGCTATCAATCGGTCAACCAACCAACCCCCACCCCCATCCCACTGAAATGGGTCCTTGTGATGTTCTAGCGATTTACTCACAAGGAATGCTAGCTCCCAACATCTCAGATACCATGGGCTCCAAGACTTCTAACATGTGATCTTAGAACAGCAATGGTTTCCTCTACTGGTCTGGGATTTGGGGTTTTAGGGGCTCCCTTCACAGATGAGAGAATTTTGCAACTTCTTGCCATTGGCTGCAATGTTGCTCCTCAGTGAGCTGGAGGCCTAGAGAGAAGGGAGGGTGATTTAGGGTGGGCAGGGCCCAGCCTTGATCACAGGCTCTCAAGTGTTAACTTCAGGAGGACAGGACAAGGGAGAAGACAAGGTGAAGCTTTGCGAGTGGACAGAAGCTAAATAGAGGGGTTTTCGAGTGAAGCACAGCGCTCCTGGAGAAGCAGCTGGAGGCTGCTGGTATCACGCCTCCACATGCAGGGCTATTTAGTGGTATTTGATTATTCTGATCACAAACAATGGTGTTTTTTTATGTGTCATTTTTCTTCAGAGAGTGTCCATCTGAGCTGCTTGAAGCAAATGAAACTTACAGATTGGTCTAGCCTTATCAGGGGCCGTGGCTATGCCTGTAGAGCTTTGTAAGCATTTATTATATAAAGTCCTTTTAACCCCTCGGAGCATGTTTACATCTTGGTATCACATGATCCTCCAGGTAATCATATAAGACTGGAAGAGCAGGTGTGAAAATCCATGTCTTATCCAGACCCAGTGGGCCTAAGTGATCTAAGGTAGACTGAGGGCAGGTGGCAGAGCACAGCCTGGATCTGCCTTCTGATTTTGTTTCTGTTGTCATGGTTGCTACAACATCGTTGCTCCTGCAAGCAGAATCAAGAGCTATGGGTTCAAAGGACGGGAGGGAAAAAGCACAGAAGCCCCGTGTGCGCATGCACGTGAGTGGAGCCTGCGCGCACAAACTTTCAATGATTTAGAACCGTTTACGCAGCTCTTCTGGAAAATCACAGCAGAGGACAGGTTTCCTATGGGGTCTGTTGGGAGCCTGACTTTAGCTCTATTTGCCCCAGGCTGCACTGGCAAACCCTTGGCTATTTAATAATAGTATCTAGTTGATTTAGGTCCAGGGTTGCCCACTGTTCTAGCGTGTACACTGCCAGGCACAAACAAGCACAGACCAGCTTGTGCCCCACAACAAAGTGGCCATTTTATGGGAAATCAACTGGAATTCTCCACTGCTATCCTGCCTTCCCTGCTATTCAGAATGACGGTGGAAGGAATGCTGAAGTAAGCTTCTGAAGGATCTCACTGGCTCTGGCTTTGAAAGAGAGGATCAGCTGGGATCTCTGAATGGATTAGGAGTCAGGATGAAGAGAAAAAGAGAGAAGTGTTTCAGGGCAAAGGAAATGTGGGTGCTCTGTAACTCTCTGAAGGAGTCCATGGGCTGGACTATTCAGAACCTTCAGGAGGACTCAGAACAGCACCTGCCTGCCTGGGCTGGAAGCAATCTTCGTGCTGATGGTGCATCTCATCTGAAGACCTTCCAGAACCATCAGATGGCACTGGGTCAGAACTGTGACTGCTGCATTTTGCACTCAGGGCCTTTCATGAATAGCAGTTTCTGGTACCTCTACAGACTATTCCCTACATGCCCTTTATACATCAATTTAGCCAACTGAAATCAGAGCAATATTTGAGCTATGGCCTTTTTTTTTTTTTTTGCCTCTAAAATGCTACCAAGTACTAGATGTCCTAATTCTTTCATATTTTAAAGTGCACAGATGCTTGATTTCAGATTCTGTGAAACAGGGCACAAATTAATACTTACAAAGGCTTTCTGTCCCAGGACCCCTCTGTAGCTACTAAATTCACATTTGGGGAAAAAGCAGATTCTGCTTCATCCCACCATGCCGAGTTGTTTACCAAAAGTATCCCATCAGGCACTTGTATTCCTTGCCCAAGGGTATTACCTTAAAATGCCTTTTGGTAAAGAAGAATGTGAACAGTATTTTACCCGTTAACTGTCTGGGAATGCTCCCAACGTAATACACTGGAACATGGAAGTCCAACTACAGGTCCAGGTCACCTGGTAGTGAACCATGGAAGGCATTATCCACGCACCTTAGAGCTGCGGATTCTCTACGCCTTCTTAATCATTCTTCAGATTTTTATCTTTCCTTCAAAATGGCAGATTTCAGATGCATTTATAAAACAATCCAGTTGCAATCTGGGCCCCTAAAGCTTCAGTATACACATTTGTCTTGTAAATAAAGAAGAGATGGTAGATTTCCTAAGTTCTCATGCAATCCCACCTCCTGCCTGTGTTACTCACTATTCAACATTTAGGAATAAGCAGTCAGGCCGGGGCGGTGGCTCACGCCTGTAATCCCAGCACTTTGGGAGGCCACAGCGGGCAGATCATGAAGTCAGGAGATCGAGACCATCCTGGCCAACAAGGTGAAACCCTACTAAAAATACAATCTCTACTAAAAATACAAAAATTAGCTGGGCACATTGGCGCACGCCTGTAGTCCCAGCTACTCGGGAGGCTGAGGCAAGAGAACCTGGGAGGCAGAGGTTGTAGTGAGCCAAGATGACACCATTGCACTACAGCCTGGCAACAGAGTGAGACTCCGTCTCAAAAAGGAAAAAGAATAAGAAGTCATCTGGGAGAAAGGGGTGGGACAGGGCATCCCTGAAACACAGCTCAGGGCTTGGTTCCCTCCTATGCCCATCACCTGCTCTTTCACTCAACCACAAACACAGCTGCAATATCAGAGTTAGTGTTCCACATCCCATCACAGACGACCCTCTGCTCCAGAAGAAACAAAGTGTGCACTCTAGAAGCATGATGATATTAGAATTGGGCTTCAGAGCTAGCCTCAAGATGTGCACAGACTGATATTAACCACTGTCTGCCACAAGCATATGGCGCAAGACAGGCTGGAGCAGATCACGAGGAAAGACTTGATGGCATATTGGCCCACAATACTGCTACAGAGGCAGAGCCTAGAGAGGGTGCTAGGCAAGGCATTCATCCACGATTTCACTCTGGAAAGGGGATCAGTTGGGGGAGAAAATCTGCAAACCTTTTGAGGACAGAAGGCAATATTGCTTCAAAGTTATGAGTAATGAGCCATTTTGGGAGAAGGAAGTGGATTCTGTCATTCATTTTGACAGGGCTTCTTAACACAAAAGGAGGAGAGGGCTGGCGGGGAGGGTGGGGCACTTGTAGGAAGGTGCAGAGAGGACAGAAGGGTGAAGCCAGCCAGGCAAATGAGAATGAGAAATTGCAATTATGGACCTTATGGAGGAGCTGCTGGTAAGCTACCCTGGCCAAAGGAAAATGTTGATTGGACCAGTTTTCCGAGGGAAACAGACAGCTCTTCTGCAAGCAGATGGATGACAAATCTCTAGGAGGAGGCTGTGTTGTTCATGTGTGAAATGGTCTTAGCCAAGGAGTAAAAGCGCCAAGCCATGTATGTAAGCAGAGCCACCTGGTCTGCATGTGGTGGTGGGACTGCGTGCGCGCGCACGTGTGTGTGTGTGTGTGTGTGTGTGTGTGTGGTGTGTGTGTGTGTGTGAGAGAGAGAGAGAGAGAGAGAGAGAGAGAGAGAGAGAGACAGAGAGAGACAGAGAGAGACAGAGAGAAGAATGGAGAGACACTGTCAGCAAAACTTCTTGCTGAAAACTCCAGGACACTTTAACCAAGTGGCCTCCATGTGTACATTTCTATCTGCCTCTCTCTTTCCACCTTGTCTGCTTCGTCTTTCTTGTTTCCCTCTCCCTCTATCCAGCATCCCCTTGCTGCTTTAATCTTTTTCCCCATCTCTTAGATGTATCTTGACTTGTATAACTATAAGATCCAGAAACTGGAGAAAAAACAAACAAACAAAAAACAAAAACCCACAACAACCAGGTTGAGGCAGGATCGAGATTAAAGTGGCCAGAAATAATCTGCCAGTGGAGGCCAAGCTCAGAACAAGCCCTTGAACGTTGCTCCCCTAAAGCCCCGCTCCCTACCAATGAGGTTCATTCTCATGGACTGGATTGCATCAGAGAAGAGCAGGAGGCATTCTTGTCGACACAAGGAAAGACTCCATAATGAACCATGGAAAGGCATTATTCATGTGCCTTAGAGCCTGTGGATTCTCTATGCCTTCTTAAACATTCTTCAGTTTTTTTTTTTTTTCAAAACGGCAGATTTCAGATGCATTTATAAAACAATTCAGTTGTACTCTGGGTCCCTAAACCTTCAGCATAGACATTTATCTTGTAAATAACAAAGAGATGGTAGATTTCCTAAGTTCTCATGCTATCCAGCCTCCTGCCTGTGTTACTCACTACTCAACATTTAAGAATAAGAAGTCATTTGGGAGAAAGGGGATGAGACAGAGCATTCCTGAAACACAGCTCAGGGCATGGTCCATCTGCATGTCCTTGACTGGAGACTCTCTCCAGTACAGATGTGGCAGACATCCTT
This sequence comes from Saguinus oedipus, assembly GCA_031835075.1. NCBI lineage: Eukaryota > Metazoa > Chordata > Mammalia > Primates > Cebidae > Saguinus > Saguinus oedipus. The sequence goes on along the minus strand of CM063172.1, from coordinate 12,690,567 downwards.
CCCTGGGCATTCGAATTGTCCTTTTATGGTTAAGGTAAACCAGGGTTCCTCAGCCAAGGCGCTGTTGACATCTTGTGCTGTTTGGTTCTTTGTGGTGGGGGCTGTGCTGTGTGTCGTGGGATGTTTAGGAGAATTCCTGGCTTCTACTCACTAGATGCTGGTAGCTCCTCCCCAGTCGTGACAAGCAAAAATCACTTCAGACATTCAGACATTGTCAACTTGCCCACGGCGGGGGGAGCAAAATTAGAATCACCGAGGTAAATTTTACACAGTTAGCTGGTTCTAAGCGGAAAACTACTCTCTTATTGCCTGAAGGTTAAACACACACATTCATAAACACACTCACACACAATCGAAAGACAAAATCCCTGAGACAGGGTGGTCGACATTCCTGATTTTTCCACTCACATTCGTGTGATTGGTTGTAAATGCCTCTAAAGTTTGAGGAGAACATCAAGGTTTCTGTTTTCAAAGTGACCTCAACTGCCTCTAGTGTTTCAGGCGTTGGGCTTCAGAAGCCAGCATGGAAGTTTTCAGGCAGATACAACTCCCAGGCTTCCATTCAGCTTCTACAAAACAACAGGGCACACATAGGCACATGCCTCATCACGAGTGTCTGCTATGTACACCCAAAAATGAAAGCAGATGCAGAAAGAGGATTGAAAATGTATTCCATAGGGCTCTAGGGTTGTCATGAAATGCTCTGTTCTGAAACGTTCTATAAAAATTCCCCACAGATTTTCAGTGACTAGAGGGATGGGACCGTGGGAGGGGTTCTCAGCTGCACTCTTGAATTACTGAGCTGATTCAAAGGAACAGATTTTCTGTTAATAAACGTACCTGATATTGACTTTAATGTTTATGAACTGGGTCTTTTCTATATGTAAAATATGATTGCAACGTATAAAAGCATGGACAAGACATGGCCTCTTGTGTCTAGTATACCAGGACTTTTTTTTTTTTTTTGAGACCAAGTTTTGCTCTTGTCACCCAGGCTGGAGTGCAATAGTGCGATCTCAGCTCACTGCAACCTCTGCCTCCTGGGTTCAAGAGATTTTCCTGACTCAGTCTCTAGAGTAGCTGGGACTACAGGCCCCCACCGCCATGCCCAGCACATTTTTGTATTTTTAGTTGAGACAGGGTTTCACCATGCTTGCCAGACTGGTCTCAAACTCCGGACCTCAGGTGATCCAGCTGCCTCAGCCTCCCAAACTGTTGAGATTACAGGGGTGAGCCACCATGCCCGACCGACCAGGACTATTAATAGCAAATACTGGGTTGGTGCAAAAGTAACTGCAGTTTTTGCCACTGAAAGTAATGGCAAAATCGCAATTACTTTTGCACCAACATAATATTTCTTAAGTGCTTGCACTGTCATAAGAGCTTGACATTCATTTAATCATTGTGACAACTATGTGAGGCAGCTATCATTATTAAGCCAAGTTCACGAATGAGGAAAGGAGACGGGGAGAGGTTCAGTATTTATCCCAATTACAGCACAAGCTGATGCCAGAGGGAGATTTGAACCCAGGCAGGCTCACTCCAGCTAACACCCAACTGTCACCTCCTGGGCCACCCTTCTCTGCTAACACATTCACTCCACTGACTACACATCACCAGCCGACTGTGATGCTTTCTCATTACCATAAACAATAAAGGGACTCTTAAGCCCCAAGCGGGGAGAGGTTAATGGGTTAGTGGTTGGAAGGGTTTGTGGAAGAGAGAATGGGAGCTGGGTCCTCAAGTAGGGAAAGGATTTTGATGGGCTGAGTCAGATGGAGGGATACACGGCAATGAATGTGCAGAGAAGGTTAGAATTACAATGTGAGCGGGGCGTGGTGGCTCACACCTGTAATCCCAGCACTTTGGAGGCTGAGGCAGGCAGATCACGAAGTCAAGAGACCAGAGGCCATCCTGGCCAACATGGTAAAACCCAATCTCTACTAAAAATACAAAAATCAGCTGGGCGTAGTGGCATGCATCGGTAGTCTCAGCTACTTGGGAGGCTGAGGCAGGAGAAACACTTGAACACCGGAGGCAGAGGTTGCAGTTAGCCGAGATCACGCCACTGCACTCCAGCCTGGAGATAGAGGGAGACTGTCTTTAAAAAAAAATTACAATGTGGAGTAAAGTTTGGCTGGAACATAGGCTGCCAGTGGAGCAGTGAGGGGAGCGGAGGCGAGGTCACCTGCTGGACACCCTGGCCATCTGTTCCCTCCTCACTAGGTGATGGAGGCGGAGGACACTGAAGGGAGGAGACACTAGGGCCATGTGGTGGCCCTGGTGCATCTCTTCCTAAGAACTCCAAATTTAAACTCTCTGCCCTATTATTTCTTCACTATAGAGATCCTTAGTTCTTTCAAACTTATTTTTTCTTATTGAGTGTAGAGACCGCAAGTTTCTCACTGGCCCTGCAAAATATACATAGAAATTTGACAGTGGGTAATAACAGGATGTTTGGAGCCCTTCTAGCATAAAAACAATAGCAGTAATAGCATCAGAAGTTTGGTGTATTTTTTTGTTTTTTTGTTTTTTTTTTTTTGAGATAGAGTCTCATTCTAACCCCCAAGCTGGAGTGCAGTGGTGCGATCTTGGCTCACTGCAACCTCTGCCTCCCAGGTTCAAGTAATTCTCATGCCTCCATCTCCTGAGTAGCTGGGATTACAGGTGTGCACCACTATGCCGGGCTAATTTTTATATTTTTACTAGAGACACAGTTTTGCCATGTTGGCCATGCTGGTCTCGAACTCTTGACCTCAGGTGATCCATTCTCTTCGGCCTCCCAATATGCTGGGATTATAGGCATGAGCCACCGTGCCTGGCTGGAGTTTCTCTTATCATAGACACACTCTGTGTCTCTATGAGTTTTAGCCCCATTTGATCCACATAAAAACCGCAGGCAGGTATTACCACCTCCCTCTTGACAAATGGGGGCATGGAGGCACAGGCAGTTCAGTGACTCTTCTCTGAAGATCACGTGGTAACTGTGGGATGTGGAGCTCAAATCCAGGTCTGTGGATTCCTAGCTGGAGGCGAATTTTACCACATCACATTTTTAAGTACACGTGCCTGAAAAGCTTGCCACTCAGGCAAAATCACAATGAGACTCAGAATCCGTATGCGACTAAATTTGCCTGGAGTGACATTATTTTTGTGGCGGGTGCTGAGACTGAGAACAGAAAAAAATTCTGAAGTTTACTGACAAGTGTCTTGGACTTCAAAGTCCCCACCCTCCTCAGACAAGTGCTGGATGGAAATGGCCACATCAGGGGTGAAGGGGCATTTGTCCACTGGCACACTCCAAGATGTCGTGAGTCCCCAAATCCCCCACGCTTCTGATTTGGTCTTCCAGCAACTAATGGAATAAGGCTATATGGTTTGTGCAACAGCAACCAAAGAGAAGGCAGGAAAGAGGGAAGGAAGGATAGGAAAAAAAAGAAAGGGAAAAGAAAAGAACACCGTACTGCGACCACTAGTTATTAACAGCCCAGCCTGTGGTACACGAAGCTGACAGTTATTATGAGTAATTAGCACAAAGGAAGGTTCTGTATACACACTATTTCCAGACATGTTTTTGAAACAAGGGCTTTGCCTTTTACCACCAATAATTTGTCTTGTTGTATGTTGTTACTTACACAGATGTTCCATAATTTTTTGCATATGGCTCAGCCAAAGAAAGCTTTTTCCCCTTCCATTTTTGGGAAAGATGCAACTGACTGTGTAAGGGAGAGGAGAATGTCTAGTTTTTACATAGTTTTGATGGCAATGATAGGGGTGCAGCGGCTGGTGCTGCTGGTGTGTGTGTGTGTGTGCATGTGTGTGTGTGTGTGTGTGTGTGTGTGTGTGAACAAGATTCTCCACCCAATCTTGCCAACCATATTTTATCTATAACTCTCTTGATTGAGTCATTCCTATGCGATTTGGGAAGCCTGCGTACGTCCAAGGTTCGTGGTGTTTGCTGGGATAGCACATTATCAAAACCCTAAAAAGGGTTTGAATATTTACAGAAGGAAAACAGAGGCAAGAGAAACTGAATGCATTTGAGATTTTGGTTGTCATTGTTCTTTCTCGGCAGTCTTTACAATTGAAAACAGCAGAGCCCTCTTATGTTTCCGTGACCTTCCTCAGCACAGTCCTGAATGCACATATACGGATCAGAGAGCAGCTCGCCTCGCCTCCATGTTTTCTGGGGAAGGAGGGTGTGTGCGGATGTGGGGTTTTTTTGGGGGAAGTGGGTGTGGGGATAGGAGTCTAGATAGAAGGAGTGGTGAGATTAAATCCAAGCATACCAGGTTTTTAGAATAGAGAAATACAACTGGCTGAAGTTATCAGGGAGGAAGGGCAGACTAAAAAATATACATCTCTTTTATTGCGATACCACCAATTGAGAGAACATTCTGCTGGGGGGATGTCTGCCAAGGACTTCTAATTCAGTTTGTTCCACCCATTTTATTTTTAAACTCGAGTGCAGATTTTATTCCTGGAATGTTATAAGATTGGTGTGGGCAGAAATGGGCAAATTTACTTCAGAAGTGCTTTATATCAACTTGGAAAAGACCCTCTGAAATTCTCCAAGTACATTTCAGGGGTGAAGTTCATTTAGTTTTTTTCTGAAGAAAGCTACCTTGATTTTGCAGAAGTAAAACTTGAGTATAATTTTGAAAGTGTTTTCAAATAGTGATGCTATCTATTAGATACTTAACTATATTCCAGGGAGTTCGGTAACCATTTGCATAGTCTCTCATTTAATTCTCACAACTACCTCATTACCCCATTTACGGGCGAGAAACTAAGGCAGGGAGAACTGCCAGAGTTGAGTTCAAATCAAGATCTCGATGGTATCAAAATCTTCCTTCGCCACTATGCAACTGTGCTTTTGTGCATTCATAGCCAGCGCAACATGCACTATCAATACAATGATATATTAAATAAATACACAACTTGGCCATGAAGCTACTATTTATTATTCTAACAGGATGGGGGCAAACATAGATTCCTTAGCCTGCTTTTCTGATGAGAGATTGCGGGGGAGTCAAAGACAGTTTGCAAAAGAGGACCGGTCTCTGTGCAGGAGTTTTGACGGTAAACATGTGAGGGTAACCAGAAAGTGGTGGAAGTGGTGGATAATCTATTTATTTTGAAAAGCCAAATGGCACTAACATAAAAACTTGTTCAACCTGCTATGGCAACATTAAATATTAAGGGAACGTACCTTCTTCCCCTCCTCCAAAAGTATTTACTTCAAAAATCGATTTCCTCTGTCACTAGTTATTGCTGCATTTGCTCAGTGGTTCTGAGAAACCGCATGGAAAATCGCAATGTTACACTTGTTAAATTGACCCTGCAGGGCTCTACCACCAGTACATGCATCATCCCAAGAGGTAAAAAGGCAAGGCTGCCAGGCTCATGCTGAGAATATCATCATGAAATCAACGAGGATATGCAAATCTGTCTGTTCCATAGCTCATTTGCATAGTTTTCCATTGGTTTTGTAGAACCTCTGTACTAAATGTCAATTTCCTTTTCTTTCCTAAAGCTTATTAGCTGCGTGTGATGTTTACAGCTTGAAGACCAAACAGATTTAATAGTTAAAACATTTAAACTATATAATTAAAAAGCATGCAAGGAAGAGGGAAAAAAGAGGCCCTGATATAGATCAAACATGTAGATATATTTGTGCTGTTAAAATATGCTTTCCAAGTTTGGAAGATGCGGAGGCCTCATGCATGTCTGTGCACACATAAGAACCACCACAAAATTTGCTTAACCTATTTCTTTTTTCTTTTCTTTTCTTTTTTTTTTTTTTTGTAATGATCTAGAAAAAGCAGAGAGATTTGCTTATTAAACTATGAAGGGCTTGAACCCAGTCACGGAGTACACATTTTACTCACAACGAAATCTGAATGGAAGTCTGCCAATGTCTGGGCTGACATTCAAACATTCTGAGTTTCTATGTATTTCAATCTCTCAAAACTAATGTTTTAAAACTCTTGATATTTTCTGAGGCACTACACAGTTCCATCCCCACCTCTCAGTTCAGAGTGAATATACAGCAATCATTCTGCTCAAAAGAAGTGCAAAGATCTTGTGCTGTGCAGCATGCAGCTGGATCTACCACAACAATGCAGTGAGTATGGGTTTTCTAGTATTATTTTCCTTTGTGCCTCAGAGTTAGCAACAGGGTGAGAAAGGCAGGTTGAAGAAATATTTTAAAAATCTATAAATATTTCAATATTAGTCACTTATGTAGTAGACATTGTCCTATAGCCATGCTTTATGGAATAAAGTGTAGAATCTTTTGCATTTCATGTGGCATCTGAGTATAGTATCTACTACTGCTACTAGCTATTAGTTCACAGCTCTGCCAAGAGGTAATTGGTGATCTACACCTTCTGAATACTTCTTTACTGGGAACTTTAGCACAATTAGCTGATATCTCAACTTTCACCTGGACTGCAAGAGAAACAGCTGTTCAATATTAAGTTAAATTTTATAGTTGTTGGCTTTAAGGAACAAAAGCAGAACTGAGTGCTCTTAGGAGATTTTTGAGGTGGGCAAAAAACAGTAACCTGACCCTACAAGCAGAGAGCTGTCCCTCCTGGTTAAGCACCCCTTTGTCACCTGCAGCCCAGGGAAGCTGTGGTAAAGCATCATTTGAAAGTTTTAACACCATTGGGGCTGCAAGCACACGGTCTTGATGGAATTCAGCTGCACAGCTCTTTACTGTCAAACATGACCCATTCTGTTTTAAATTCCTTCCTCTAACACTGTGACAGGCAGCACAATGAAACAGGTGCATTAAGTGGCATGAAACAGAACAAAAGTAAGACAAGTGCTCAAAGGAAGAGCAGAAATAGTGAAGCCAGAGTAACAGTCTGCAGACCCGGGTCTCAGCAGCTCTGCCCAGGAGTTCCTGCCAGGGCTCAGGCGAGCCACTGATAGGCTCTGTGCCCCTACCTCCTCTGTCAAACGAGGGCCACGATGCATCCTCTAACCTCAGAGAATTTCTGTGAAATTGAGAAACTTACAACAAGCACTCAGCAAACACAGATGCCAAACTATTATCTCATAATTGAATGTGCCCAAATCAGACTGAGACAAGTAAAACCCCAAATTAATTTGATACCATATGCTATGGGTTACATTTTCCAAAAACCTTCAGAAATTGGCATTTATAATATTTGTGGGTTCATCCGTTTCCATGTACGGAAACATGTGCACACATCAAAACAGACCCGGTTAAGTCTTAATTATCTGGTGGAAGATTATCCAAGATTCTTACTGTTTCTCCCTTTTCCTGTTGCCCATTTTTTAGCCTTTTTTGGCAATTCCTCCACTATCAAAGAAAAGAGATGGTGTGCAAATCAACCAACCCCTCTCCTTATTCACTGTAATTTCAATTACCTGTGCTACCTCAGCCTCCACTGGCAGGGAGGGGTGAGGAGGTGCTGTCTTTGTCCTCAGAACTGGATGGAAAGCATTGATCTGTGCTATTGGGACATGATGCGAACTTAATTTCTCTTTCCCTTGTAAAACTTTGCTTACTGAATGGAAATGTTCCTGAGTTCTGTTTATTTCGTTCTATATTTATGTACCTTCCTTTTAAAATAGAGAATGAATGTTAATGTTTCTTTGATGACTCAGTGTGTATTATCAGTAACAGTCCATTCATGATGGTGCCGTACCACAAAGCATAATTTTTTATCTGCTTCTGAGTGACTCTTCATTCTCCCTTGATCTCTGTCATTTAATACATTTAAGTTTTTCACTCAACAAATCAAATATTTATGGAGAATCTACCATACTCCAGGCACTGTGCTGCCAGGAGCTAAGGATTGAACTGGGAAAACAGGAAGCTCTCTGCTCCCATAGGGCTTCTTACTTGGGGAGAAAAGACATTCATGACATAATCACACAAATACCTCTTTTTATATGTAAAAAATGCTGTCGGCCAGGCACAGTGGCTCATGCCTGTAATCCCAGCACTTTGGGAGGCCAAGATAAGCAGATTGCCTGAGCTCACAAGTTCCGGACCAGCCTGGGCAACATGATGAATCCCTGCCTCTACTAAAAAGAAAAAAAAAAGCCAGGCATGGTGGCATGCACCTGTAGTCCTAGCTACTCAGGAAGCCGAGGCAGGAGAATTGCTTGAACCAGGGAAGTGGAGATTGCAGTGAGCCAAGATCGCGCCACTGTACTCTAGCCTGGGCAACAGAGTGATGATCTTGTCTCAGGAAAAAAAAAAACATGCTGTCAAAGAAAAGAACAGGGTGATGGGAACAGTTGGAAGTGGTTAAGAAGGCAAGGGAAGCTGTGGCTCCTAGGAGAAGGTGGTTTTTAGGACTAGAATGGAGACAGTGGGCCTGGAGGGGGAGAGCATTCAAAAGACTTGGAGGAGGCTGCATCAGTAGGACTTGGTGACACATTAGATGCACAGGAAGAGGGAGAGAAACACTTCAAGGTAGACTTTTAGGCACCAGATGACACCAATGGCTGAGATGGGGAATACTTGGATAGATGGGGTTGGTGTGATGGTGATGGTTATAACCTGGGCTTTGAACAGGCTGAGTTCAGGTGATACTGTGGTACCCAACAGGAGCTGCAGAGTAGGCAGCTGGAGACACAGGCCCAAAGATGAGGAGAGATCGGGCCTAGAGACATGGATGCGGGAGTCGTGGGTCCATCAAGGCACAGTGAGTTTGGATGAGATCATCTAGCAGAAAAACTTAACTGGAGAAGTGAAGTGGTCTAGAGACTAAGCCATGAGGAACTCCAACACTTAGAGGTGTAGAAAGCAGGTAGAGAGGGAACACCTGAAGACTTAGGAAGGAGGGGCCAGAAAGGGCACCAGAAGACAGTGGTGTTAAGGAAGGCGAGAGAGGAGGGAGAGCCGCACTGGCAAAGCCGCAGAGAAACTGAGAGGAGAGCTGCTATTGAAAACACAACTGGTCCAGTGACGTGGGATGGCATGAAAATCACTGCTGACCAGGCAGGAGACGGGGGGACTGCGGGGGGCAAGAAGCAAGCTGAAGCTGGCTAAGGAATGTCCTCGGGCTGTCTGCTAGCAGAGGCGGTACAGCAGTGGCTGAAGGTGCAGGCTCTGGAGGTGGACTGCTAGGGCCCAGGTTCCACTTACCCATGAGACCTGAAGCAAGTTACCTCATGTCTCTAGGGCTCAATTTTCTCACCTGCAAAACTAGAGTAACAGCGCTCACCTACTAGGTTGCTGTGAGGTTGTGCTGGGTTTTTGTTTGTTTGTTTTGGGACAGACTCTTGTTCTTTTGGCCAGCCTGGAGTGCAATGGCGGGATCTCGGCTCACTGCAATCTCCACCTCCTGGGTTCCAGCGTTTCTCCTACCTCAGCCTTCCAAGTAGCTGGGACTGCAGGTACCTTCCACCATGCCTGGCTAATTTTTGGATTTTTAGTAGAGATGGGGTTTCACCATGTTGGTCAGGTTGGACTTGAACTCCTGGCCTCAGGTGATCTGCCCACCTTGGCCTCCCAAAGTGTTGGGATTACAGGCGTGAGCCACTGCGCCCAGCCTTCTGTGAGGTTCCCCAGTGGCTGACTTATAGTAGTTGCCAAATAAATACTAGTTTTATATTATTAACACCCTCTTAACCAACTACATCAATGTTTATTGAGCATCTATCTGCCAGGCGCCGTACTAGATGCTGAGAAAGAACAATCAACAAAAACAAGTAATTATCTATCCTCATGGAAATAAAAGATTTATAACGAAGTAATTTCCATTAAATGTTGATAGATGCTAAGCAGAAAAGGGAACTCGGGCAGTGGTTTGCATGACAATTTTTTCAAGCTTGTCCATCAAAAAAGGTCTCACAGAGACAGTCACTTTTGAGAAAAAAGCCTGAAGAAAGAGAAGTGGAAAGCAATGTGGTGACTGGGGGAAGAGCCTTCCTGGCAGAAAGAACAGAAGGTCCCAAGGTCCTGGGGTGCGCTCTGTGTGGCGTGTGGGAGGAACAGCATCCAGGCGGTGTGCGCTGAGTAAAGTGGGTGGAAAGCAGGAAACAAAGTCAGAGGGTGGGAGTGGCAAGTTCTCAGAGCCATGATAAAGACTGAGGTTCTCACTCTGGGTGAGCTGTGAGGTGCTGGAGGGTTCTGATCAGAGGAACTACAGGGTCTGAACGATGTTCTCACCAATTCTGCTGAAGGAGAAAGACTAGTCAGGAGGTTACTGAGGAGCTCCAACCAAGAGATGCTGGCAGTGTGGACCAGAGGGATTGTGTAGGAGAAAAACAGGCGTCAAAGGCAACATCAAGGACTTTGGCCTGAGCCACCGGAAGGAGATGGGAAGACAGTGGGAGGAGCAGATTGGGGTAGAATATCAAGAGTTCATCCCACTGGAGCCAGTTGAGAGTCAGTGGGATATGCAAGCCTGAGTTCAAAGAAAAGGCCCAGGCTGGAGAAGGTGTGTGCTTTGAGATGGTTTGAAGACATCAACAAAGCACAGACTAGGCTGGAGGACTGAGCCCCGAGGCTCTCTCACATTTGGAAACCAGAGGCTGCTACTTTCCACTCTGATTGTTCCATTTGTGATTAGTCTGTACTGGCTGAGGGTGGGAGAGCAAACTGGCACCCCCCCCCCCATGGAAGGGTATTTGGTGCAGATAAGTTCCATCAAATGGCAAACCCCAAAGCTACACATGTATACATGGGAACGGCTGCGCGGCACAGGTGCACAGCAGATCTCGGCGCTCTTCACCTGATGTTTCTGCTCTTCCCACGTACTAAGGAGCTGAGCAAACAACAAGTCAGAAGGCAGGGTCACGGGAGGCAGAGGCCAGACGTGGCTGGAAATCAAAGGGACGACTTAGAACCTTACTGTTCTGCCAAATACCTAAAGAACTTATAAGGCTCCCTGGATACTTTTATATTTTTGTTGTTTTTCTTTCTCTTTCTCTTTTTCTCTTTCCCTTCCTGCTTTTTTTTTTTTTTTTTTTTTTTGAGATGGAGTCTTGCCTCTGTTGCCCAGGCTGGAGTGCAATGGCGCGATCTCAGCTTACTGCAACCTCCACCTCCCAGGTTCAAACAATTCTCCTGTCTCAGCCTCCCAAGTAGCTGGGACTACAGGAACATGCCACCACATCCAGCTAATTTTTGTATTTTTAGTAGAGACGGGGTTTTACCATATTGGTCAGGCTGGTCTCAAACTCCTTGCTGTATTATTTTCTAACAGAAAACACAGATAATCAAAGCTCCCTGTTTCTCTTCCTGCTTTAATTATAATTTGGTTAACTTACAAATTATTGGTATTCCCTGTTGTTCCAGCCCATTTGAGGATATAATTTCTGTTCATCTCTTCCTAAATGCATAAGTTGGCTCAGCATAAAGTATAATTATTTGATAACCATGGAAGCTAGGTGGCAGAGAGTGTAAGGAGAGCTTCCTGTATTTTGAAATGCATTGTCTGTGGACCTTGTCTGGGGAAGAGGGTGCCATGCTAATTCTGGCCTTGACTACTGTGGGTATTCAAGAAGGAGCAACGCCTGTAATTCCAGCACTTTGGGAGGCCGAGACGGGTGGATCACGAGGTCAAGAGATCAAGACCATCCTGGTCAACATGGTGAAACCCCGTCTCTACTAAAAATACAAAAAATTAGCTGGGCATGGTGGCGCGCACCTATAGTCCCAGCTACTCGGGAGGCTGAGGCAGGAGAATTGCCTGAACCCAGGAGGCAGAGGTTGCGGTGAGCCGAGATCGCACCATTGCACTCCAGCCTGGGTAGCAAGAGCGAAACTCCGTCTCAAAAAAAAAAAAAAAAAAAAGCAGCAGCATCATGCTTTAGGAAGATGTGGCACTTCTGGTCAGGACTTTTTTTTTTTTTAGACGGAGTCTCACTCTGTCACCAGGCTGGAGTGCAGTGGCCTGATCTCAGCTCACTGCAACCTCCGCCTTCCCAGCTTCAAGCAAGTCTCCTGCCTCAGCCTCCTGAGTAGCTGAGACTACAGATGCCATCCACCACACCCAGGTAATTTTTTGTATTTTAGTAGAGACAGGGTTTCACCATGTTGGCCAGAAAGATCCCAATCTCCTGACTTCATGATTCACCTGCCTCAGCCTCTCAATGTGCTGGGATTACAGGGATGAGCCACCGCACCTGGCAGGTCAGGACTTCTTATAGCAGTGGTCCCCAACCTTTTTGGCACTAGTCCATCGGGCTGGGGGTAGGGGAATCAGGCATTAGATTTTAAGCAGGGTGCAACCTAGATCTCTCACATGTGCAGTTCACAATAGGGTTGACATTCCTATGAGAATCTAATGCTATATCACTGACCTGACAGGAGGTGGAGCTCAGGCAGAATGCTGGCTCACCAGCCGCTCACCTCCTGCTGTGCTATCCAGTTCCTAACAGGCCACAGGCCCATAACGGTCCATGGCCCCGGGGTTGGGAAACCTTGTCTTATAGGACCTGACACCCAATTTCTGCCACCTGAAAAGCCAAGAAAAATAACAATGGACTCCGTTGACTTTTTAGCAGAAATAAAAGTTTCTTGTTTACTTCTTTTCTATCCAAAATATTACAACACATCATAGGCCACTGATACTGAAATAATACATTTAGTGCCAGGTTTGAGTCAGGTTTCATTGTTGTCAAAAGAAAGGTAAACGTGATGTTCAATCCATTTCCCTTGTAGACAGTAAATTTTAATTAGAGATGAAGAGTCCTACAACTCATCTTTACAAGTCTCCTGAAACATACCAAGATATTGTCTTTCTGTAGACTTGGAGCACATATAATCAGATGAGTGGTCCACTTACTGTGTATACTGTACATTTTGTCCAAGAATGATTTACATTTATAAATCCAGCAAGGAGGATCTCAGAAAAATATTTATGAGATAGACTTCTTAGGCAGATGGACTATCAAGAAACTCTTAAAATAACAGAATGAAAAAGAACGCAGTGGTTCTGTACATAAGCCCCATCAGCCTGTACACGGGAGGCACTCAATCAATGCGGAATGAAGGAGTGACTGTAAGAGGGACTAAGAAGCAATTCAAGTTGCTATTCTGGAGTCTCTTGTGTAAGATGGGAATCGAGTCTAACAGAGTCATTAATAGAATTTAATAAAGAAAGCTTCCAAAAGAGGAAAATCTAAAGTTACTCTTTCATTACTGGATTTCTCAGATTCTCAGTGGATCTAAATTTAAATTGCACAGGAAACAAGACCCTTTGCCAAAAGGTGCTAAATCTAACATACACTATAAGAAGCACGTTTGCCCATCCTGTGTTCCATGGTATGAAGGGCCCCCAAGAATATGAAAAGGACAAAATAGACAAAGCCGAGAGTTCCTTTATAGTATTACTATCTAGCTAGTAAAAGCCAAAAACAAAATTGTGATTATCAATGGCAATTTGACAACTAGATTTGTAAAGTTATAACGAGTCAATTCTCAGAGGTAGAGACTTCTTTTCAGGGGGGAATAAGGGTTGAAGTGGGGTGAGGATGCTGACTGGCCCATCAGAATGTATACCGGAGTGAGTCAGGGGGCTTTTTCAACCTCAGAGCTACCATTTACTCTGAGTCCAGGGTCCTAACCAAGCCAAACTTGATCTCCATGGTGTCTTCTGGTGAATTAGTATTGGCTGGTTTCATACTATGTTAATTTAGAAAAGATACATGCACCAATTTTATTTTCGACATATTTTAAACAAATAACAAATCAAGCTTGTTTTGTTTTTCAGGGCACTTTGTCACTTTCCTGTTTTGTTGTCCTTAAAAAATATTTACTAAAAAATCTGTGATTGAAACCAAACTTTTCACATTTGGAAGTATTTCAGGTTTAATCCAGAAGCATTAGTATGTAGCAGGAATATATTCTCAAGCACTATGAAAAAATTAAAGTGGGGCTGGGTGCAGTGGCTCATGCCTGTAATCCCAGCATTTTGGGAGGCTAAGGAAGGCAGATCACCTGAGGTCAGGAGTTTGAAACCAGCCTGGGCAACCTGGTGAAACCCTATCTCTACCAAAAATACAAAAAATTAGCTGGGTGTGGTGGCACACACCTGTTGTCCTAACTACTTGGGAGGCTAAGGTGGAAGGATTGCTTGCACTCAGGAGTTAGAGTTTGCAGTGAGCTGAGACAGCACTACTGTACTCCAGCCTATAGAGTGGGCAATAGAGTGAGACCTTGTCTCAAAAGAAAAAAGAAAATCAAGTGGGGATTCGGGGAAGATGATGGTGCCAATGGCAAAGGTAGCATAGTTTAAAAAATTTTTTCAGAATCCCTGCCCTCCTCCTCCCTGCCAGTAACAATAGCAATAACAACACAAATGACAGCAAAAACAGAGAAACTGGGATTGCACAACCAAAAACACCACCAAGACAAAATGAGGTTACTGTGTGTTCCACAAACCTGAAGACAGGAACAGGTGTGGCCGAACCGTTGATAGCAATAGAACCAGGCAGAAGCAACATCTGTGCAAGAGAAAGTTGGAGGAGAGGCAGTGGGCATCTGAAGGTTTTGGGACAAAGGACTCCCAAGTTTTCAAAGGTCCTTACTGCACCGTGAGCAGGTTGATGAGCTATTTTTAGCACAGCAGCATCACTGGCAAGTGAATCCTGCAGAATCCAATTCATGGGGTGAGAGCAAGGAACCCTGGGAAGGTATGAAGGTATTTAGGTGCTATGGAGCCAGGGATGTCTTGAGACCAATAAAACTAAGCTTCCTTCCATGACCAAATCACCTTGAGAAGAAACTTCTGAGAGGAGAATCCAAATTGAACATGCCAGTAATAATTTAGTCAAAGTGAAGGGAGGGGGCAGATCCAAGTGAAGGGAAGCAGAGAAGATGAAGCTAAGAAAATATAGGCCATATTGTATCCTTCCAGAAAACAACAGAGGAGAGAGTTCTACAGGCTAGACACTAGAAGAGATTTTCTGGCCCATCTCTTACCCCTAAAAATACAGGAAAACTCATTCCATGTAAAAATGAATAACAAAAGAGGACTGTGGTCAAATGTAGTGCACAGTTATTAGAAGAAAAAAACTCAGAATAGCATTTTTACCAGAGACATGCCCACAAAACAGATGAAAATTTAATATTAATATTTCAAAAGAGCTAAAAGAAAATGAGGAAATAAGAGATAAAGGAACGCTAATCCCAATAAAAACATTCAGAAATGAAGTGATTGGGGAAAAGAAATATTTGGATACAGAGAGGCAAAAAAACATGGGAAAGAATTTGAAGTAAAAGAAAAAAAATTCATTTTCGAGATGAAGACCAGATAAGAAGCAACCCAAGAGGGAACACACATAACAGATAATCCTTGAGGAGTGCTTAAAAAATAGAAAGGGGAAAGTGTTAAACATCAAAAAGAAATGAAGAAAGAAACAGAATTCAGGAGAAAGACTCAGAGGGGAAGATGAGCAAGGAGAATCAAACATAACATTATAGTAAGAGCCTTTGAAGAAGAAAACCAAAGCCATAAAAAGAGCAAATGCTTAAAATCATGACTTAAGCATAATTTCTAGAAGTAGAAAAAGTTTTGAAACTATATATTGACAGAATACTCCACGCACCTGGGAAAACTGACCTAGGGAAAAAAAACCCCCAAAACACACACACACACACACACACACACACACACACACACACACACACACACACACACCAACCCCCACCCACCACCAAAAAACAAAACAAAAAACGCTGGACCCTCAGGTAAAATAACTGAGTTACTTATAAGGGACAGAAAATTAGAGTGTCATTAGATTTTTCAAGAGCCAGGCTTCATGCTAGAAGTCAATAGCATGACACTCATGAAAGACAACTAAGCCAAGGATCTTACAGATTTTATACACAGCCAAAATGATCTTTAAGCCAACAACAATCTGTTATGAATATTTAAGGAACCAAGGAATATTGTTTGCAGAAACCCTTAGTAATCTGCAATGGAGAAGGATCAGACAACCAGCCTGGCTGGAAAGGCACTGGTATGAAGACTGGGTGAGCATTTAACATATAATCAGCTGTAGATCTGTTACTGAAAGATGATTACACGGAAACAATGTTACATATAGCCAGAACGATCTAATGACTATGTGCTCTGACAATATAGACAGTACAATGATTAAAACACACACACACACACACACAAACACAGGAAGAATACGAAAGGAAAGAGAATAAGCTCACTGATACAGATGTTAAGTGGGAGTAAAAGGATATTACTTTAAATCAAATGATGGCCAGAGAAGAAAAGAAGAAAGTAGGGGTTATTACTAAGAATTTCAAAATCACTCAGAGCTGGAAACCAATAAACAACAGCTAAGAAAAGTGTGGGGGACACAAAGGGTATTATATTAAGGAATTAATGTAAATATTCTTATTGGAAGGCTGGGTGTGGTGGCTCACACCTCCCAGCACTTTGGGAGGCCGAGGCGGGTGGATCACTTGAGGCCAGGAGTTCAAGACCAGCCTGGCCAACATGGCAAAACCCTGTCTCTACCAAAACTCCAAAAATTAGCTGGGTGTGGTGGCATGCATCTGTAATCCCATCTACTCAACTCAGGGGGCTGAGGCATGAGAATTGCTTAAACCCAAAAGGCAGAGGCTGCAGTGAGCCAAGATGGTGCCACTGCTCTCCAGCCCGGATGACTGAGCAAGGCTTGGCTGAAAAAACAAAACAAAACAATAAAATAGCAGGCATGGTGGCGCATACCTGTAGCCCCAACTACTTGGGGGGCTGAGGCAGGAGGATTGCTTGAATCTAAGAGGTCAAGCCTGCAGTGAGCCAAGATCGTACCACTGTACTCCAGCCTGGGTGACAAAGTGTGACTGTGTCTCTAAATAAATAAATGAATAGATCTATTGGAGAAAAAACAAACAAACAAAAAAAAAACCTACCTAAATAATATGATTGCTTATGATAAGAATAAAGGATATATATAAGAATGGTTATGCACAGAGAAAGGAAAAATAAAGCAGACAGGCATGAAAGGCAGACTTCAATGACTTTATCTTGTTTTGTGGGTTTTATTTCAGGAAAACTTAAATATTTTTATATAATTATTGAACAAGAATCACTTTTGCAAAGCCTTTTAGAAAGTTTCAAGTTAAAATCAATGAAGTCAAATGTATATCCAGTTACTGGCATAAACACACAGACTGTAACCATTCCAGGGACCCTAACATGCTGAAATACAATTGTCTGTTTCTAGTCCAGTGGATTAAAAACCAATACAAAACTAAACACACAAAATTTTAAAAAAACAAACTTGAAACGTTTTCAGTAAGCATACTGTTACAGTGTCACTGGCATTTCGGTTTGGAAATTATTGCAAGTGTAGTGTGGGATAAAGTAAATGAGTAAATTGTGTTGGTGTGAGTGAGAACTGCTATTTTCAGTTTGAGAGAAAGCAAATACTGATGTAAAATGAATGAATTTAAGTAAAAGCCTTGTGGCGCATCAGTATAAACTCATGATGTATTTTACCTTAAAAAACCATACACACAACTGATCTGTATCTAGAGAGACACAGATTTCCTATCTCTGGCTGTGTCACTGAAAAGGAGGAGAAACGACATCCAACCCAATGAGAAGAGTGCCCCTGGGGCCCAGCCTCTGGTCTCCAAATACCATTTCTCACTAAAAGAAACGAGGTCTCCTTGGAAAAAAAGCTGATCCTAGAGCTGAGGCAAGAAGTGTGCACAATGAGCCTGAAACACAGCGTCAAACTAGAAAGCAAGGAAACCATCAAAGACAGCCAGCATTGCATTAAAAGGGCTTAGCAACCAAACTGAATAGAATCCCGATGGTGAGAGAGAGGACCATCTGAACATGAAAAAGGGTAAACACTGTCATGGATTGAAACACAACAGATACGTTGCAATCTATGAGTTCATGGTCATGCTTTTAAAACACAGTGACTTGGTTTGACACTGTGAACCAATTCTAAGTTGAAAACTGGTAAACAAAAAGATAGAATCTAGTCTACGGCCCTGTTTTTCCTAAAAAACCTGAAGCACTGAGTAGATAAATTATAGATGCAAGGAGTTTCTCTTCGTGAACAATAATTCCTGCTTATAAATGAACAAAGAATAACAGAATTAGACTACCACTATTTTGCAATCCCTGATAAATTTATGAATTCAGACAACAATGTTGCTGCAAAAGAAGATGCCAGCAACCATTACCTCTTGAAGAAAAGACACAACACCAACTATGAAGTAGTCAGGCAAAGCAAAGCAAACAAAACAATGCCTCTAGAACTTCCTAGCAATTCCCAGGAAATTCAGGAGACAGAGGGATATGCCAAAAACACTACATGGAGGCAATAATCCAAACCCAGGTGGCGGGAAATTCTACCAGACAAATGGTCTGGTTTCTCAACAGAAAAAATTGCAACATAAAAAAAGCCAGAGGTGATACTGAGTAGTGTTAAAAGAGGCTTAAGAGACAGAAATGACCTTTATTTGGACATGGTACAAATAAACTATTAAAAAATCCTACAACTTGGGAGGCCGAGGTGGGTGGATCACGAGGTCAAGAGATTGAGACCATCCTGGTCAACATGGTGAAACCCCGTCTCTACTAAAAATACAAAAAATTAGCTGGGCACGGTGGCGTCCGCCTATAGTCCCAGCTACTCGGGAGACTGAGGCAGGAGAATTGTCTGAACCCAGGAGGCAGAGGTTGCGGTGAGCCGAGATCACGCCATTACACTCCAGCCTGGGTAACAAGAGCGAAACTCCGTCTCAAAAAAAAAAAAAATCCTACAACATAAAACATATTAATAAGTCAATTAGGAAAATGTAAATACTGATGAATATTTGATGATATTGAGAAATGACTATTAATTCATTTTTCGGTGTGATGATGTTGTAAGTTGTATATGAGAAGAAGAACCCCAATGGTTTATAAAAATACTACAATATTTTATAGATATTTTGAGTCAGCGATTATGTTATGAAGATGGAAGATCCAGGGAATACTGTTAATTGCAATTTGCTTCAAAATAATCCAGGTGCAGAGGTGGAGTGGAAAAAATGATGCTGGCTCTGCTGCTGAATGGGGTGACGGGGCAGGGGCGTTCATTCACCATCTCTCTACTTCCAAATGTGTTTCATATTTCTATATCACAATGTTAAAGTTCCTTTGGGAATTCTGTGGTGTTTTTCAACATGGTTTCCCACAGCTGTCCTTTGGGGTACCTATTAAAATTCACATTCCCGATGTCAGCTGACTCGGGGTACTTCTCAAAATTGAAAGCCTCCCAACCCCAGATTTGTGAATCAGAATTCCTGGGAGTGAAGCCCAGAAAATTGTATTTTACATACACTAAGCAGGTAGGACTTCTGCACACTCCATTTTGCTTTAGTTATTTGCATGAAATAAATTATTTCTTTTTCAAGGGGTTTTAAACAGTTTAAACATTATTTTTTCTATTAAAATAACTTTACAGTGACCTAAATATCCTTCGCATGGTATTGTTTCATTTCAATAAAATATACCCTGTTGGTGTCATGTACCAACAAGTACATAGCCTTAAAATTGTATTATCGGAGAAGGGGATCAGATCATACTCTCCACAGACTGCTGAGTGTGGGGTTAATAAAGGAGAGGAACTGGCCTAGTGTAACCTGGATGAAATGTGCCTTTTGTATGGAAGACATGCTTGGTGACAGAGAAGATAAGTTTGCATTTTTTAAAAAGTGATTTGAACTCAGCTACAGCATTAGCATATATTCCCAGACTGTATAACTATTCCTAGAATCACGAGCACTGTTTTCCAAAAAGAGTGTGTCCCTTATCCTTAACATAAGGAGCATAATTCTTTCTAATGATGGTGCTTATCACTAGAAGCCATGTTGGCCAAGATGGTCTCAAACTCCTGGCCTCAAGTGATTCACCTGCCGTGGCTTTCCAAAGTGCTGGGATTAGAAGTATGAGCCACCGCACCCTGCTTATTTTTATTTTTTATTGAGACAGAGTCTCACTATGTTGCCCAGACTGGTTTCGAACTTCTGACATCAAGCAGTCCTCCCTCCTTGACCTCCCAAAGTGCTGGTATTACAGGTGTGAGCTACTGTGCCTGGCCTAATAGCAAGGTACTCATAAAACATAGGAGAGCAGAAAGGGACAGAACCAGCACTTAGTAAGCATTACTAAAATGCTAGTTACAGTCTTAGAAGCTTTATATAGGATTTCTAATTTAATCTTTATTGAAGCATGTAGTTTTTAAACTTATTTAAAAGCCCTGAAGATTCTACCAACGAGCTTCAGAGCATCTGCATTTTATTTTTAAATTGAATTTCTCACTATTAAGTAACTGTAATTTCAAAAGCACTCCATGTGTCATATAGTAGAATAGCATTTAATTCAGGGGTTTGGGTCTAAAGTTCCTACCCAATGCAGAATATGTGGGTTCAAAAAAGTATCCTTGAGGCCGGGCTCAATGGCTCATGCCTGGAATCATAGCACTTTGGGAGGCTGAGGCGAGTGGATCATGAGGTCAAGAGATCGAGACCATCCTGGCCAACATGGTGAAACCCCATCTCTACTAAAAATACAAAAATTAGCTGGGCTTGGTGGCAGGCACCTGTAATCCCAGCTACTCTGGAGGCTGAGGCAGGAGAATCACTTGAACCCAGGAGGTGGAGGTTGCAGTGAGCCGAGATTGCACCACTGCACTCTAGCCTGGATGACAGAGCAAGACCCCATCTCAAAAAATGAAAATAAAGTATCCTTGAAACTGTAAGGTACAAATCAGGTCAGTGACTTGTTCCACTAAAACCTTTCAATGCTTCCCATTACATTTATGGTAAAAACCACAGTCCTGATCCATGTCAAGGCTTTGAAGGCCCTACACCATCTGACCTCAACTATGTGAAATGCTCCTCCTCTTTTTTCCTGCCCACCTCCTTCATATATTCTGCTCCAGCATCCTGGCCTCCACACTCTCTTCCACATCCAGGCACAATCCTTTTCCTAACTACAGTCCTCCTCTGGCAAATGAGTTCTCTTCATTGAGGTTTCTGCTGGGATGTGTCCCTCCTTGGTCGCCTTGTCTGAAAGAGCAGGCCCCGTCTTCCCTCGCCCCTCTGATTCTTCTCTTCATTCATCACAGCTGATGTTATACCACAAAGTTCCTGTTAAGTTTGTTTCCTGTGCTAGAATGATGCTCCCTATTTATTTATTATTGATATATCCCAGGTGTACATATTTTGGGGGTACAAGTGATATGTACTACTGAATCCTAAAACATACTCCTATCTAACTGTATTTTTGTATCACCCACTAAATAACTTCTCTTCATCCTTGATCCAGCTGTAGCACCTATGAGTTGTAGCACAGAGAAGGCACCCTATAAGTACTGGTTCAATAAATAAAAGTGTCTTATGTTGCCCATCAAGGACGCTACACCCAGTTTTTGTTTATACCACCCTGTGCAACAATGCTCACATACAGTAGAATTTGGAAACCAAATTCTTAGCTAGGCTAAGGCCCGAGAGGAAGGCCTACACCAGATCAGTATCTGGACATCCACTCTGACATCCCTAGTGGAGACCAAGCTTTCTTGCTTGCATGAAGGTTTCCCCTAATTCCATTTTGTTAGTAAGTCTCTATGTCTTCAAGATTTGCCAATTGATTTGTTTGTTGTTGTTGTGAGGGCGAAAGGGGATAGCAGCGTTCTTCCGAAGTTAGATTCTTAGTTACCCCGTTAATCAAATGTAACTTCCATCCTGGCATCGTGACGACTAGTAATGGGCCAGTGCCTACTGCCAGGGTGGTGCAGATCTCAAAATAAAGGCACCCTATCATCTCAGTGATACACTGTTTCTCAGGTAGAAAGGTTATAGCACTATCAGCTTTTTTGGAGGGGGGGTAGGGGAGAGAAAATTTCATTCTTCTTGCCCAGGCTGGAGTGCAATGGCATGATTTTGGCTTACCACAACCTCCACCTCCTGGGTTCAAGCAATTCTCCCGCCTCAGCCTCCCAAGTAGCTGGGATTACAGGCATGCGCCACCATGCCTGGCTAATTTTTTTTTTTTTTGTATTTTTATTAGAGACGGGGTTTCTCCGTATTGGTCAGGCCGGTCTCTAACTCCCAACTTCAGGTGATCCACCCACCTCAGCCTCCCAAAGTGCTGAGATTACAGGCATGAGTCACTGCACCCACTCTCATCATTTTTTAAAAAAAACATACAAACATAAGTTCTCCCTACGTCCATTTGCATGAAATTTCGAAAGTGAGCACCCTAGTATAGCATGAGTATATCACAGTCCATTAATAGCCAAGGCCACACAAAACAGTCTGAGTTCTTGTCCTCAGTGAATTTCGTATGTAATAACTAATCTGTGGCATAAAATGGTGTAATAAAATTAAATTATCGGCATTAAACTGCCAGAGGTACCTTGCTTATGGTAGCCAAATATCATGGATTAAATCTAACGTTCAAATTGGACTTACCATGCAAAGAAGACAATTTCTTCCTTCTAAAATTGAATAGAAAGAGATGGGCCCTCTCTCAGGCTTATGAGTTTCTTCTTGTTGGTTTTTTTTTGGACATCAAAAAGCATCTCATTAATGCTATAATTTAAAAAGTGTTTTCTCCCTCTAATGGAAGATTTGAGCTAGAGGAAGCTCTCATTGGTCCTCCAAATTGGAGGCTTACCAATTAAAAAATGTCAATGGTTTCATAGTATTAGTGATTTCAACTTTGAAACGAGCCGTTTCTTCTCTTCCTTTTAAGTGAATGTTTTAAGTGGTAAGTTGAAGTGAACAAATATCCTGAGCTAGCAAGGTAACTGTTTTAAAAAATAAAACAACTCATTATTATTTGCAACTCCTTATTTTAGGGAACTGGATTTTCTCAACACTGCATAACGACATAAAAAAATTCCTCACAACAAAAGACAATAAATTGGAAACTGAAGTTAAAGAAGACCGCAGCTGTCATCTCTAACACTGCTTTGAAATTTCTGTGTTTATCACAAAGCTTCCTTGTTCTTTTTTCTTGATTTTATAAGTCAGCATTATACACTGAAATCTAACATACATCATGCCAGCAAAATTTTCCTTTATTTGTTTCATATATTGAGGTTTCAAGATTGTGTTTGAAAAACAAGTTGAGACTAAAAATATTTGTAAACTACCATGTAAAGGTAATGAATAATATAGAATTTGTGCCTGTGGGTGATCATTGCGATAGCTATCTAATGCCTAAATACAGGAAAGAGAAGCAAAAGTTTTAAAAAAGAAAATAGTCCTTGTGGAACTATGTTCCCCTACATTGGGATATAAGTAATGATTGCAAACGTTGGGATATAAGTAATATATGAATGACTAATTTAACCTTCCTCTTCTTTTTCACATGTTTGGGGGCAAGTAGGCAAAGCCTGGAATAATCACTGATGAAACATGTGTTTACACCCATGCATGGTTCTTAGAGAATGGAAGAATGGGAGCTGACTAGTTCCATCTGCCAGTGATAATGTAGCTCCCATCACCCTTCCCATCTAGTGCCCGTGGATTCAAGGGAAAGAATGTGCTTTGGAAGACAGGGCAGGGGTTTATTACTCAGAGAGATGTAGGTTCGAAGCCAGCATGCTTATTATTAGCAGGGTAACTCCGAGCTGACTCACTCTCATTACAATGAGTCTCTCTTCTCTGCAACATGGAGATGCTACAAGTTTCTGAAGATTTCTTATTATCTCATAAAAATAACATAAAACGGCTCCATAGTAAGTACTAAATGAATAGCTTCCTCCCTTCTGGGGACCTTGTAGAAATGCTAATCAGGCTGCTCCAGCATCCAGAATCAAAGTCCAGTCTTGGGAAAGGAACTTCCTGGTGAGGGATGTCAACCCCATTCCTAAACACCATGGAGAGATCCTTCTAGAAGAACAGCAACACATGCCCATCCTAACCTCTTTCAGCCCCAGTTTAGTGATCATCTGTGAATGCACTTGATCCATGAGGATTAAAAAGGACAACAGGTGGGGTGGGAGAGACAAGATTAAAAGTAGACCCCCAAGGGCCAACGCTACGAAGAACCAAATGTCTGTTCCTTGACAATTACTAATCATGAATCATTTGGTTCTCCAGGATGCTCCTTTGCCTTAAACCGAAGTCAATCTTTTCTAAGCAGTAAATGAGGAAATCTCTTTCAATTTCAAAGCAAGCACTTGCCACTTCAAATGTACAAATTATATAGGATTAAAAATAGTATAATTGACCAGGTATGGTGACTCACACCTATAATCCCAGCACTTTGGGAGGCTGAGGCGGACAGATCATGAGGTCAGGAGTGTTTGAGACAACACTGGCCAACATAGCAAAAACTTGTCTCTACTAAAAATACAAAACTTAGCCAACATGGCAGCATGCATCTGTAGTCCCAACTACTTGGGAGGCTGAGGCAGGAGAATCACTTGAACCCGGGAGGCAGAGGTTACAGTGAGCTGAGATTGTGCCACTGCACTCCAGCCTGAGTGACAGAATGAGACTCCATCTCAATCAATCAATGAATCAAGAAAAGAAAAGAAAAATAGTATAGCTGAAAGAAATGAGGAGTTTGTCATTAGAATTTTCTTTTCCCCCTTCTCAAAGCAAACAGAAACAAACTGCATAGAAATGTGTTGCTTAAAAGGTTGCTATTCTCCTTTTTCTATCTTTAGTCTTGCTGTCTTTGTCTTTCTAAGATGCCAAAGAAGTTTCCCCTGCATATAGAAAATATTCTGGGATTTGTCCGTCTTGTGGCCTCACTAGGGAAGTCCACTTAAAGGTCCGAATGTCAAGCTGCTCTTAGATTCCCTTTCCTTTTGCTTATAACTTACGAGGTTGTAATGTGGCTCATGCACAAAACAGATGCCTACTACAGCAAGGAAAATTCTGCAAACAACATTCAATGACATCCATAGAGAGAAGACCTGGAACTTGGTAGAAAAGAAACACAACGTTTGGTCAACTGAGCACCAGACTGAGTTTTTTGAGGGCAAAGATTATGTTTCCTCCCAGTTCACGGTGTATTGCTTACATTCAATTAAATACTTAGGAAATGAATAAATGCAGGGATGAATATGTGATGTACAGATTACAAATACAGTTCAGAATTCATAACTAGTAATGAACGATATAAGAAAGTAAACCTTTTCAGATTTTGTAGATAGCATAAGATTAAATTCAGCTGGAAAATGGAAACTTTTAGGAGTATCCATTTCTCATCTGAGTGATTGTGGTCAGTCTTCAGAAGAAAAACTTTTCTTAAAAAAAAAAAAAAAAAAAAAAAAAGGCAGTGGGATAGTCGTTTTTAAGAACTCATTTGTGAATCAAAACCCGAGTAGACCAAGTAAGTGACTGAGCATTCAAATGAAAGGGTAAAAAAAGAAGAAACATGGCTGATTTTTTTCTCCACTCTCACTGGTGTGAGATTTTAAAGACATTCCTTCCTGTCAAAAGGATGGCGTCAAATGTATTTTAAGTATCTACATAAACCTGCCTCTTCATCTCCCTCTTGTTCTTATAGTACATCTATTCTCGTCTCATTCCACCACAACAAGTTTTATAATAGCAGGTAGGTTTGTACATTTATCACTTTATCTTTTGAAAATGTTACAATTAATTCACATTAAAACTCTTACTGATTCAGAAGTTCAAGATTTAGAATTGAAGGATTCTGATGAACGCTTAGCTTAAACCTACTTTAGCTGACTATATTTTTAAAAACGTTTAGGAATGTTTACCTCCTTTAAGCTTTATTAAACTTTATCACCATCATCTGCATCCAGACAATATGCTAATCAAAAGTGATTTAGTCTTTAAGGAAAATCTTGATAAAATTTTACTAGATTTGGTGTGAATGAAAATTCTTGAGATTTGAAGAAAGAATATTAAAAAAAAACTGGGTTCAGGATCTGGTTGTGGTGGGTATCCCTCGTGTAATCTTACATAACCATGTTACTTTT
Organism: Saguinus oedipus; assembly: GCA_031835075.1. Classification (NCBI taxonomy): domain Eukaryota; kingdom Metazoa; phylum Chordata; class Mammalia; order Primates; family Cebidae; genus Saguinus; species Saguinus oedipus. The sequence continues at coordinate 12,664,626 of CM063172.1, read as the reverse complement.
CTCAGTCTCAGTCTCATCACTGACAAAGAGGGGGTAAGAAAAAAAACAGTAATTGTCTAAGAATTGCTCTGAGGATTACATCAGTGTGAGGTAATGAACTTTACTGAACTGTATGCAAAATATATCACTTTCATCATCATCATCACCATCATCACCATCACCTGGTACTTTAAAAACTTCAAATGAGAGAGGGTAAGAAAGAACCCACTGGATCCCCTGCTCTGCACCTGGCATTGTGCTACAGCCTGTGCACGTGTCACTTTCAGGTTACAACTTTCAGCCCATTGTCTACACATACATTTATATCTTCTGTATAGGAATAAACTATATTTCCAATTCTGGAAAATGAGGTGCAGAGAGGATTAGGTAACGCGCTTGAATTCAGGTATGCTTCAAGAATTAAATTGAAGCTGGGTGAGATGGCTCACACCTGTAATCTCAGCGCTTTGAGAGGCTGAGGCAGGTGGTTCACTTGAGGTCAGGAGTTCAAGACCAGCCTGGCCAACATGGTGAAACCCACGTCTCTACTAAAAATACAAAAAAAGTTAGTCAGGCATGGTGGTGCATGCCTGTAATTTCAGCTACTTTAGACAATCACTTAAACCCAGAAGGCAAAGGTTGCAGTGAGCTGAGATCCCGCCACTGCACTATAGCCTTGGCAACAGAGTCTCACTCTGTCTCAAAAAAAAAAAAAAAAAAAGCAAAAAAACCAAACAATTAAATCAATAAATATTTACTGAGTGCTTACATTGCGCCAAGTACTGATTTAGGTACAAGGATAGAGCAGTGAGGTGAGGAGACAAAATCCCTGCCATCAGAGAGCTGACCAGGAACTGCATTCTTTTGAATTCAAAACCACTGTTTTCCCCCACTCTATATTATGCCAGTGCTTGGGGCTTGCACTTGCTCTCTCTAAAGGCACTACTGGTGTAGAAAATAACACCTGGGCCAGGCGTGGTGACTCACGCGTGTAATCCCAGGACTTTGGGAGGCCGAGGTGGGTGGATCATAAGGCAGAAATTTGAGACCATCCTGGCTAACATGGGGAAACCCCTGTCTCTACTAAAAATACAAAAAATTAGCCAGGTGTGGTGGCATGCACCTGTAGGCCCAGCTACTCGGTAGGCTGAGGCAGAGGTTGCAGTGAGCTGAGATGTCGCCACTGCACTCCCGCCTGGGCAACAGAGTGAGTCTGTGTCAAGAAAAAAACAAACAAACAAACAAAAAACACCTGTGCAGCAGCATGCTTGCATAAACAGTTAACCACCCTGCTAGGGACTCTGCAGCCTTGGGCTGCATTCAAGGCTGCCTGAGGGCTGAAGTAATCCATACTTTCATATACCTGTAGCCCATTTGCAACAAACTAGCTTGGGAAGTTGCATTTTCTACAGTGTAGCCAATGATTCAGGAATATCCCTAATTTGTACTGATTTCCTCCCATGTTAATTACTATTGCTACATAGTACACGTAATTCCCAGTATTATATAGAGATTGGCATATACTTTCTACTCTTATTGCCATAGACTTAGTGTTTTTGGCAGGTTAGCAAGATGAGGTCAAAACAATCTTCATAGTCAGCAGATAAAACTAAGCAGCCATCAGAAACATTTTTTAAAAATGCTATCAAATTATCATGGTAGAGAGCAAAACCAAGAAATTAATGCAAAAGAACCAGGAGATTTCTTAATCTTACCACCAGTTCAGATTCAGAAAAGGAACTAAAAGCTGTGATCCATATTATGCAAATTACTGCCTTCTACATTCTTGACTTTTCTTCTTGTCTAGGCTATTAGATATGGTAAGAATTAAGCAGCTTGGATGTAAAAAGAGGTAGATTAAGCTGACCTTCAGGGGGACTCAACAGTGACCACCACTGTTACGTATGGAAAGGAACAAAGGGAATGGGAGAGGGTATATGAACTTGAGGTCAGGAAAACCCGTGGCAGGCACTGGGTTGGGAAGACTATTTACTGGGGATCTGAAGTGTGGCAAATGCTCTAGGAGACAGAAGGAAAGGAAAGCATCTCTACAAGTAGCACCCAATCTAACCGGGCAGTAAGACCCATCTCGATGTAAAAAAGAAGTAACAGCAACAACAGAGCTGTAGAAAACTTCACTATTAGAAAACAAACAACCCAATTTTAAAAATGGACAAAAGACCTGACCAGAGACCTCACCAAATTAGACATAGAGATGGCAAATAAGCACATAAAAAGATGCTTCACGTTATCAATCACTAGTTTAATCACTGCAAATTAAAACCACAAGATACCATCTATGAAAATGGCCAAAATCCAACACGCTGCCAGCAGCAAATGCTGGCAAGGATGCAGGGCCACAGACCTCTCAACTCATTGCGGGTGGGAATGCAAATAGTAAGCTACTTGGGAAGACAGTTTGGCAGTTTCCTACAAAGCTAAACATACTCTTACCATGCAATGCAACAAGCATGCTCCTTGGTATCTACACAAAGAAACTGAAAACTTACATACACACAAAAACCTGCACTCGAATGTTTACAGCAGCTTCATTCATAGTTGTCAAAACATGGGGAACAGGTAAATGAACTGTGGTATATCCATACAATGAAATATTATTCACCACTAAAAAGAAATGAGCTATTAAGCCATGAAAAGACATCGAGGAAACTTACACATGTACTGCTATGTGAAAGAAGTCAATCTGAAAAGAGTACTGTATGATTTCAACTTTATGACATTTTGGAAAAGGCAAAGCTACAGGGATACTAAAAAAAAAAAGAAGAGAAAAAAAGCGAAAAAGAAAAACCAGGAGTTTCGAGGATTGGGAGGAACAAAGAAGCAGAGCACAAAGGATTGTTAGGGCAGCGAAATTATTCTGTATGATACGGTAATGATGGACACATGCCATCTATTTGTGAAAACCCACAGAATGTACAACATGAAGGAACTCTCACATGAACTACAGACTTTAGTTAATACTAATGTATCAATATTAGTTCATTGGTTTTAACAAACGTAGGATGCAAGATGTTACTAATAAGGACACCCTTTGTAGGGGGCGGGGGAGGCCAGAAATATAGGAACTCTCTCTGCTTTCAAATCAGTTTTCTGTAAACCTAAAACTGTTCTATAAAAAAGTTTTAGTTAAAAACAACAAGAACAACACTGCACTGACAGCTGTTCAAAGTTTCCCCCATGCATCCTTCCAGATACTTGCTAGAGCCCCGTGAAATTAATCAGGGAAGATGAAACTGATTGGAACAGTGGCTGATGCCTGTAATCCCAGCTACTTGGGAGGCTGAGGCAGGAGAATCACTTGAACCTGGGAGGTGGAGGTGGCACTGATCCGCCATCACGTCACTGCCTTCCAGCCCAAGTGACAAGAGTGAAACTCCATTTCAAAAAACAAAAAAATCAGGGAAGGTGCCATAAAGATGACTCCCAACCAAGGTATGAAGGGCTAGAGGAGAGCTATTTTTTGCCCAAGAACTAATAGTTCTCAGTGATTCAGATGGGGATGAGGGCAAGGGCAGGGTTTGGGGTGGGATGAACGCATGGGGAAGAGTAGTCAGCAGAGCACCATGTTTGACCAGAAGAAAAGAGCCACAAGTTGCTAAAGAACTGGAGGCAAAGACGGGTGCATAAAGATAGCCTATGATTAGGAGGTTAAAATCAAATCTGAAAGGCAGGTAGTCATTCCAGACCCTGGGAAAGGTCATGATGCAATCAAGTGATGTACCAGGAGATGTCTCTGCTAAGTCCGGGCCACATAAAGACATGAGAGATAGGGAGGGCTGCTACAGGTGAGGTCATGAGTCATCGCTTTGAAGGAAGATAAACAGAAAATACAAAGACTCTAAGGGAAAGCACACTTTCCAAGAAAAGCCATAATGAATTGTGTCTAGGATGCTGAGATAGAAGAGGAATAACTTCTCAAAAGTCCTAAATGTGAGGAGGGAACCCATGAGGATAACTATCAGGCTGGGTTCCTAGGTTTCTTTCATTCAGAATTCTCATTTGATCACATTTAGGACAGAGCAAGTGGGCAGTACAATCGGCATCAGCTGAAAAGAGAAAAGGGGGCATATATCCAACTGGTGAAATCAAAAACCTTTCACTCTTAAATTCATACACTGGAAAAGTCAGTAGCCACAAAAATATTTTGAAAATCTGGATTTATTCACATGGAAAGATGTCCACAACTTTTGCAATGTGAGAGATGAAAGTTCAGAAAAGTTATCAAGCATGATTCCATGTCCATAAAGCCACATGTATTTATTTGTATATATATCCATAGAAAATGTTCTGGAAGAAAACACAAAGGCTAATGGTGGTGAACATCCATGAGCAGGTAGATGATAATGATGTGGCAGACTATTCATATTCCTAGTTATTATTTCCTTAATTTCTCTTCAAGCTGTTGTAAGACTCCATGCAAAAGACTAATTCTTTCAGGCCGGGCGCGGTGGCTCAAGCCTGTAATCCCAGCACTTTGGGAGGCCGAGGCGGGTGGATCATGAGGTCAAGAGATTGAGACCATCCTGGTCAACATGGTGAAACCCCGTCTCTACTAAAAATACAAAAAATTAGCTGGGCATGGTGGCGCGTGCCTGTAATCCCTGCTACTCAGGAGGCTGAGGGAGGAGAATTGCCTGAACCCAGGAGGCAGAGGTTGCTGTGAGCCGAGATCACGTCATTGCACTCCAGCCTGGGTAATAAGAGCGAAAAACTCCGTCTCAAAAAAAAAAAAAAAAAAAGACGAATTCTTTCAATGAAAGGATTAATGCTCTTTCCATATCACAATTCAAGCTTCCAATAACATCTTCCTTGCTGAGGGTAGAACAGTCAGTGCCTTACACAAAAGCCAGTGTTTGCGTTAAGTGACTGTGGTGCAGTCTCGCATAACATAAATGACTTCAACAGCCACATCCTGATGCATAAGGAAAAGAAAAAGGAATGGAAATTTCAAAGAGCTAAAGTCACAAAAAGTAATGGAAGGAGTAACAACAACAGCGGCAAAGGCAAAGGAGACAGACTCCCCCACACACCCCCAGCACTTGTTTTCCCCACTCTGGAGGCGTTTTCTTGATTAATCTATTTTAAAAATTGTTATTGTTTTAAAAACTGCAGCGAAAAATAACATCAAAATGCACAACATATGCAGAAACACTCCATGATGTAAATCATTTATGAAGATGACGCAGCGACGTGACCAGGAATTAGCATGAAGTGTGGTTATCCTATCCCGGAAGTAAGTTTCCCATCCACAGACCAAGGAATGCATGGTCCAATCGCCAACATCAAGTTTTAATGTTTGGTTTTATTCGTTAAAACTACTGCTTTACATGCAAAGGAGGGAGGCGTGGTGTGGTCTTTGAGGTGGGGAATGGGAGGAGCATTATAGAAGAACAAGCATCCTAGTGACAGTGTCTTTAAAGACTGTATCTACCATCTTTTCTGAACTAACAATTTCACCTTGAAATCTGTTACAATAAGTACCTTTAATCAGAAGCCATCTGTTTTCAATTCTTTTCTATGGGCATACATTCACTATAGCTATTTACTGTAGCTCATTATTTCAGCATTGCAATTATCATTCTCATAGCTTTCAATCCTATTGCATTAATGCAGGAGTATGAGATAGCCAGAAAGGAAAACTTAAAACAATTCATTTTAAACTCTATTGCCTGTTAACAACCCTGTCCAAAATTTTAGAAGGTAAAGAAGCTGAACCACTGCCTAAAAGAAGACCAAAAGATTGCCTGAAGATTCCATTTATTACTTGTTTCCTGTTCTCTATAAAACACAGATATTCTCTTGGTAAAGACATTCCTTTTCCACTTCTATCTAGTGACCACCAAATATTTTCTAACTCTGTTTACCTATTAAATAGGAAATTATAGCAATAATCATATAAATTACAGTGGCAATAACAATAAAAAACAGAAAAATAATTTGTCTCCTATTAGCCTTAACAGTAACATCACTAAGAACTAATAAACTCTGAGGCTAGAGCCTAAAGGAAGAATTTGGCTTAGGACTGGTTATTACCTTGTAAAGGGAAGTACTGTCAAATTGTTATCAGAGTAACTTGTTTCCAAGGAAGCCACTGGGGGATGAATGGACAGTCCCAGGAGCCAGTAAGCAAGTATATGCTATCCCTGGGCTAGGAGTTGCTGGTGTAATCCCTGGGCTAGGAGTTGCTGGTGTATACAGAAGTACACGGTTACAAATCAATGCAAAGCAAATTAACCAAAAGAGACAAAAGTCACTCCCCTTTCTAAGGAGACTGTTCAATGCCCTAAGTGAATGCAAGCATTTAAAAACTGTATGTGCCTGATAATAGAAATATTGAGATTTAGAGCAACCAGAGAAGTTTTCAGATGCTTGAGAATACACATCGAAACGTCATCTTACTTTTGAATAGAAGAACACAAACTTAGATTGATGCTTCTTTGGAATAAAAGCAGAAAAAAAAAATGGGTAGGACTATGATAGAAAAATATTTTGGAGGTTGATCCACTCGTCTGGACCAAGTCCCTACACCTAAAAATACAGGAAGTTAGATTTTAAGGTTTCTAAAATCTGCCCTTGGCCACCCAAACTTTCTAGAAAGGCGGAGTTTTAAAATGCACTTACAGTGTCGGCACTCAATAAATGCTTCATGAATAAATGAATGAATGAATGCATGAAAGAATGAGTGAGCAGCTCATTTAAAGTTGTCTGTGACATTCTATTAGGGCCTGAAAAACCAACATCAATTATACAAGACTCTTACCCTTAAGAAGCTTCTATGCTATCAGGGGAAGCAAAAATATAAATAAGTTAAGTTTAATACAGTGTGATACTTGCAGTAATATTGCAAGACCGTATCAGGGAGCACTTAGTGAAAAACTAGGCAAGTGGGTAAAGGAAGTTTCTAAGATAGGATCTGATTAAACAAATTCACACCAAGGTGCTAATATCTTATCTGTGGCCTCTGCCCCAGAATCACTTGCATTTTATTTTATTTTATTTATTTATTTTTGAGACAGAGTTTCCCTCTTGTTACCCAGGCTGGAGTGCAATGGCGCGATCTTGGCTCACTGCAACCTCCACCTCCTGGGTTCAGGCAATTCTCCTGCCTCAGCCTCCTGAGTAGCTGGGATTACAGGCACGTGCCACCATGCCCAGCTAATTTTTGTATTTTTAGTAGAGATGGGGTTTCACCATGTTGACCAGGATGGTCTCGATCTCTTGACCTCGTGATCCATCCGCCTCGGCCTCCCAAAGTGCTGGGATTACAGGCGTGAGCTGCATTTTAATAGAAAACTGGCTGAAGGTTTTGCTTGACACTTAAGGACTGAACTACTGTTAGTAGCAATTCAGGCCACAGAAAAGCGGTCAGCAGAGAGGATGCTTCAAGTAACAGTACTAGGCAGAAAGTCTACCTACATTTTTATCATGAAAAAAGTTTCAAAGTGGGTAGATGCAGGTCTTCTTCAAACACTTGTATCTACTAAAGCCGTAAAAGAGAGTTGGTGAAGGTCAGGTACAGTGACTCACACCTGTAATCCCAGGGCTTTGGGAGGCCGAGGTGGGCAGATCACCTGGGGTCAGGAGTTCAAGACCAGCCTGACCAATATAGTGAAACTCCATCTCTATTAAAAATACACAATTAGCTGGTTATGATGGTGGGTGCCTGTAATCCCAGCTACTTGGGAGGCTGAGGCAGGAGAATCGCTTGAACCTGGGAGACGGAGGTTACAGCAAGCCGAGATTGCACCACTGCACTCCAGCCTGGGCAACAAGAGAAAAACTTTGTCTCAAAAAAAAAAAAAAAAGAGAGTTGGTGATGGGTTTCAAAGAGATATTTGCACACTCATATCCATAACAGCATTAGCAATAATGCAGAGGTGGAAGCAACCCAAGTGCCCATTGATAGACGAAGGATAAGCAAAACGTGGTCTACACATACAACAGAACATTATTCAGCCTCGAAAAGGAAGGAAATTCTGACCCATGGTATAGCATGGATAGGCCTGGAGCACATTATGCTCAGTGAAATAAGCCAGGGGCAAAAGGGCAAATACTGCATGATTCCACTTATATCAGGTACTTAGAGTAGTCAAAATAACAGACAGAAAGTAGAATGGTGGTTGCCAGGGGCTGGAGTGGAGGGTGGAGCATTCGTGTTTTATGAGTCTAGATTCAGTTTTGGGAGAAAAAAAAGAGGTCTGAAGACAGATGATGGAGATGGCATCATGTCAATTCATATTAAGTGTACAACTGTACACTTAAAAATGGCTCAGAAAGTAAAGTTCATGTGTATTTTACCATAAGAAAAAGAACTAGAAAAAATGTTGGTGAACTGTATCACAGCTTTGAAACTTACATGCAAACTCTTCGATGATTATTAAGTTATTTTATATGGAAAGTTACTGGACGGAAGTCAGAATGAGTAGTACAGATTGACTAGGTAGACAGCTGCTTGCTTCCTAATCTGTTTGAAAAATGACATCCAAAAGATATCCCCTGGCATCAGCTGAAATCACCATTAAAAAAATTCAGGCCAGGCTTATAATTCCAGCACTTTGGGAGTTCAAGACAGGAGGATCACTTGCGGCCAGGAGTGTGAGTCCAGCCTGGGTGACACAGTGGGACTCCATTTCTATAAAAAACAGTTAAAGGAAAAATTCAATCCTTCCATCCCTTAGCCCTTGAAAAATGCCACTATCCTAGCCAAGGTCTCTACCAGCTTAATGTGAGCGTCTTAACAAGACTTTTTCTCCACAGGCCAACCAAGGCACCTAGACCAATGTGAAGCGTTTGGAAAAGATTGACTAGAAAGAGAACAGACAGTACCAGCCACTGAGTGGATAGGCAAGAACCACTGGAATCAAACTGTGCCGACTTCAGAATTTCCCCCACACCAAGATGACCTTTTGCCCCAAGTTTTCATATAAGCTTTCCTTTCTCCTTCTAACAATCTCCCTATCTGAAAGACTCCTAGCAATTAAAAGAAACCAACAAAACACAATTCAAAACTTGAAAGGGGTTTTATCAGAAGATGAACAGGTCTTCTGTTAAACAACTCCAACCATCACGATGAAAGTTAATCACAGAAACTAATTCTGAATTTTTCGTGTCATCCTGAAACTGAACTATGGTTATTAAGACTGAGATGAACGAAGTAAACGGAGATGGCTTAGAGCTCAGCATTTCTGAGTTTGCTGCAGCAAGTAGTCAAGTTTGAAGAATCTAGATATGTGAGTAATGTAATAGACAAGACGGACAGATTGGATCAGAGGCGTTTTACTATTAAGATAAGTGACAAAGATAGCTCACAGTTATGACCTTATGCCTATATCATAGAATGACACTAGACAAACAGCAAAATGCAAGGCTGCCATGTGCACGGGATTAGATTAGATTCTCACCTCTCTGTAGTTGAGCAGCTTTCAGTAGAGCATGTTGGGAGTGCGTGTATGTGTATATGCATGTGTGTGCATGCGCATGTGTGTATGAGAGAGAGAGAGAGAGAGAGAGAGAGAGAGAGAGAGAGAGAGAAAGTCTGTCATTGTAATATACAAGGAGTTTTCATAAAAGAAGATTGGGAAAGCAACAACAATTTGAATTAGGGTAGCCCATTTTTCTTTATAAGACACTCAGAATACTTAACAGGCCTTCCTTCATCAATCTCCGCACCATCTGTCAGACCTTAGGTTACAATGACCGCCCCCACGCGTTAATCAAGAAGAGGCAACCAAGTGTGTAGCTTTGAGAAAAGTTCCACTCTTTCAGACTTGACTGTATTATTAAAATTTCTAAAAAGGTAAACAACAGGAGGCGGCTCTGATCACAGCACTGACTTTAATTGCATACCCATGTCCCTGGCAGCTTAGAATGGTTACAGAGCTTAAGGCAACATACAAAGTGCAGGTGAGTAAGAAAAGAACCTGACAAAACTCAGTGAAATAACACGCGGGTGGCGGCAGATGCACACCTGCGTCTTCACCCCACTTCCAAAAATAAGAAGATTCTATTAATTTACTCTCTACTCCATATACTCCAGAACAGATTAAATACATGTTTATAAAGAGAAATGTATTTTAATATTTTATGGATTTTAAATAAAATGAATTTTAATATTTTATGCAAAACTTCACGTAAGGTCACATGTTTATACAGAGCAAAACATGGAGTTAGGCACCTCTCCAGTCACCTATAAAGCTGAGCTCGTCCCTCCTTCTGGCACTCATTCTACACTCTATTCTGGAAGCCAGACCAGATTGAACACAGCAAACTGTATCTTCCCTTCAGTATAGAATGCAATGAGTCAGTGTTTATGCAATGATCTGCTATTAAAGCAAATAAGCAGAATCAGGAATTCCAAAACATGCTATGTTTTCATTTCCATTTCACATGAGTATAAAGCTCGCCAAATTTGGGTGCTTTAAATTATGAAGCCTCCTATCACACACTTCTTTATCAGTCCTCCATATAATTGTTTAACTAAGACGCTGATAAAAATGTCAAAAATGCTTGCCATCGCTCTCAGCAGCAAACAAATGTCTGTAGGCTCTGACCATGCCCTGGGGTTTTTCAAACTCTTTGTCTTTGAAAGTGCATCCCATTCAGTTAGCAGTGCTGGTGATAAGACAGGGCACACAGAGGGGCTAACCAATGGCCCAAAATGTGCCACAGCAGCGCCCTGCACCGAGTTTAATGCTGACAGAGCATTCCAATCAGTAAGTCTGTTCCAACTCTTTAACTGGAGAAAATGTCAGAATCTGAGCTACAAAAGTGGCCTGTCTGCCCCTGGAAGATTAGGTTCTGTGTTCTTGTCTTTCTCTATTCCCATAATTCCCATTTACTTTTAATTATTTGGTTAGGGAAGGTGTCCCTTAAGGAAAAGAGTATAAGAATGAAGGCAGCCTGCCCTACTTTTAGACTCTTCTGTATTTTCTTTTTTAATGAAAAACCTAGAAAGAAAACCTGGCAAATTATTATCTGCATCGCACACATGTTCGATGCTCCCCTCCCTCATTTTTATCTATAAAAGATAGCACTTTCAACATCTGAGTTATAACTCCAAGGACTGAAAAGTACCCAGACACTCCGACTCGATATCAGGCAGTTTCGGTGACAACAAACTGGTCCCCAAATGTACCGGTGAAAACCACACAGTCTCACTCTCGGTGACTTGAATTTGGTGAAATGAAACAGTCATTTCTATTTTTGCCTTCTGAAAGAGTTATCCTTACAAGTGTAGTTAAAAGGTCAGATCTGGAAATTAATGGGTGAGCATGGTCCTATCTGAGATCAGAGAAGCATTCTGAGAGTGCCCCATGGCCCTTGGAACACCCTGTTTATTTTGAGGTCAAAAGGAAAAACGTGTGGGAAGGAAGAGAGTCTTTGGCTGGGTGATAAGAAGACACTTTCAGAGAATGGGATCTCTTTGACTCAGCCCCTTGGTAGGTGTTTATTTAGAACCCAAGGACACTGGAGTCTGGCAGGATCCCACAACGGAGAGAGGTGAGGAACACTGGCAGAGTTCTCCCACCAGATTCATACAGATATTGCTCATGATCTAGCCTCTGTCTCTTCTGCTCGACCCTGGAGGGCCTCCAACCTGTTTCCTGCTCACATTGTTCTGAAAGTACACGTCAGTCGCTCCATCAGGTCCTCCCATCTTCTCCTATGCTATCCCTGGGCCATCTCTTTGGAAACTTCCTGAATTGTCTAGGCTAATGAAGACTTTTAGGCTTTTGCCACCTAACCATGCCCTACACATCTTATTGGTCACGTCAACATCCTGCTTAAACTCTTTCGATGATTGTTCTCCTGTCTTCAAGATAAACTCTAAACTCCTCAGCAGAGCTTACTGAAAAGACACTTTATGATCTGGCTTGTTTTTCATGAGACTTCCCACATGTCTGACTCCAGCCACTCTTAACTACTTGCAGTCTTCCAACATGCCATGTTCTCTCTTACCTTTGAGCCTTGCACATGTCCCTCTTGTGACCAGAGCTAGAGTTTCTCCATCCTTTGAAGTGAACAATTTAAGTAATTTGCTTTGGTTAAAAAATTAGCATGCATCTTGAAGCAGAGCTTGAAAAGCACTCTTACACTGGGGTTTGCTCTCTCTTCCTGCTTCTGGGAACGCTGAGGCTGCAAAGTGAAGAAGCTCAGACTATCCTCCTGGAGGAGGAGAAGCCACCTGAAGCAGAGACAAGCTGTCTCAGCTGAAGATCCCCCACCTCTCAGGCAAACCAGCCCTGCAGTAGCCATGTGAGAGAGACCATGTTGGATCAACCAGGTTTTGTCAAGCTGGCCCAGACTAAAATAGCCCAGGTGGCCCACCCACACAATTATAAGATTGTGGTTTTGGCCCTTAATTGTTGGGACCGCTTGTTATACAGTATATGCTAACTGATACATCCACTTTGTTTTCTGGTTAACACCTACTCATTCTTCAGGTCTGAGGATGAAAGCTTCTCTGACCCCAGAAGATGTCACACTGGTTTGTATCCATGGCAACCTGTGGGTTCCATTAGGAGAGCACTGGTCATTGTGTAAAGGAGTTGACTAGTTTCTCATTTATCTCCCCAGTGACTGAAAGCTCCTTTAGCTATTGTGAATGCCCAGCCTGTAGCACGCACGTGCACGCATGCACACACACACACACTCCATTCCTCTCTCTCTCTTTCTTTCTCTCTCTCTCTCTCTCTGTAAATATTTGCTGAAAGAAGATACAAGAATGTAGATATCCATCTTCAGGCTTTCTTCTATCCTCAATTTCAAAGAATTAGCCTAGACCATTTTTACCTATCACCACCTAGACACAGTAACCACATCAAAATGTATTTTAATGTTTTACTTTTTTAGAGTTCTAACTCATATCAATAGCCTTTGGGAATCTCCCTACTCCTTTTATAGATGAGACTATTATAGCCTCCAAACTCACTATGCCTTTCAGTTTGACTAATACCATAAAATTCACCTAAAATTCCAAGGGCCCTCAGCATATGCACATGGATAATTCTGACAAATGTGTCACCTTCACTGTCATAATTATTCTACTATATACATGTCAAGGAAGCAGAAGGTCTTAACAATACATAACCGAATTCACTGTCAGTGTAATGACAATGACAGTTAATGACAACTCCTATTACAGAGGCTATGTCTCTACAACAAAGAGACTAACAAGTTGCAACTGCTCACCTGTTCACTTCAGCAACACATCATGATAGATTTTGGTTTGTGAAATTTATCATCATAACAGCATTGTGGCTGCCACAGTTATTAGGGAGCAATCACTGGGCTAAAAACTAAACAGACTTTATCTCATTTAACTCTCACAAGTCCTCAGGGTAGAAATGGTGTCAGACCTTCTTTATAGATGAGGTAAATAATGCTCAGAGAAGTTGGGCAGGCAATTTCCCAAAGGACACACAGTTAATGAGTGGCAGGTCTGAAATTTGAACCCAAATGTGATTCAAAAAGCCTCTTCTATGGACCAATAACTTTAACTATGATGCTAAGTGGCAGTGATAATAATCTTCCTTTGGAAGATAAGGAAATAGAGGCACCCAGAAAAAAAGAGCTTGCCCATGGTCTAAAAGGGCAGGAATGGGAAGAGAACCCGGGTGCCTGAGTTTCCTGCTATTAGACCAAGCCCAGGGTGCCCCTATCTTCTCCTTAGTTTTTTTTTTTTGTTTGAGATGGAGCCTCACTCTGTTGCCCAGGCTGGAGTGCAGTGGCATGATCTCAGCTCACTGCAACCTCCACCTCCCAGGTTCAAGTGATTCTCCTGTCTCAGCCTCCTGAGTAGCTAGGACTACAGGTACGCACCACGCCTGGCTAATTTTTACATATATATATATTTTTTTTTATTTTATTTTATTTTTTTTTTAGTAGAAACAAGGTTTTACGATGTTGGCCAGGCTGGTCTTGAACTCCTGACCTCAGGTGATCCGTCTGCCTCGGCCTCCCAAAGTGCTGGAATTACAGGTGTGAGCCACTGCACCCAGCCTAGTCATTAATATTTTGATTCACACCTACCCCTGTGATCAACGACCACTTATTCAGGAAGGAGAGATAACAAGTTTTTTTTTTTTTTTTTGAGATGGAGTCTCACTCTTTTCACCCAGACTGGAGTGCAATGGCATGATCTCAGCTTACTGCAACCTCCACCTCCTGAATTCAAGTGATTCTCCTGACTCAGCCTCTTGAGTAGCTGGGATCACAGGCATGCACCACCACATCTGGCTTATTTTTGTATTTTTAGTAGAGACAGGGGTTTTACCACATTGGCCAGGGCATTCTCAAACTCCTGATCTCAACTGATCCACCCGCTTCGGCCTCCCAAAGTGCAGGGATTACAGGCATGAGCCCCCACACCCAGCCAACAGGTTCTTTATCTTCGAGTATGCTTCTAATTATTTACTGTGTATCTACATAGGCTGTAAAAAGAAAAGCATATAAAACATGAAGTTAATGAAACCTAACTGGGCTATCATCCACTTGACCAAATTTCTTCTAAAAAAGCAACCGTCAAACCTAGAGAAGAATCTGAATCTTCTAAGCTTAATGCCATTTACATTAGTTGTATTTCTTATTCACATGGGAGAACTAGCTTTATTATCTGTGCACCATAAAGAATGATGAGTATTTAATCACTAAGTTTTAACAGTTATATAATAATCCAACAAAATAAAACAAAACTGTACTTCTCCACAGTATCAAAATGCACTTAATAGGTATTTAATGTTTCAGGAACACACAGTGTCTTCTATCATTTAGATCATTTTGGTGATTTAAAATAATGAGCTAGGCTGGGCACACTACATACTGTCAAACAAAACTGATTTACTTTATCTCTTACGAAAGATCCTGAAAACATGGGATGCTCTGAAAGTACAAGCAGCTACCCTTGGAGTTTTTCTTTTTCCAAAAATTATTTCTCTTAATTCCAGTCCCAGATCTTTACTACCAACCCTTATTCCAGCTACAGTAGGAGTGAATACTTGTTGAGTATACAAAAGGTGCTAGAAATGGTCAGTTACACCCTAAATGCCTTTCCCATCATAAGCACACAGTTTCATGCAATCATCTTGGCTTGAGTGTGGTCATTCAGTGGAACAAATGATGAAGGTCATGTTTTAGTTGTGAAGGGAAAGTTGTTTAGTTTAGTTGTGATCATACTTCCGGTCATTTGTAAGTCTCCAGTGCTCTGGGGACACCCTTTCATCAGTCTCCCTTGTTCCCCATTTTCTGGCAAAGACCAACTTTGAGTCTCTTTCTTTGTGAAAAATGACTTGACGTCTCCAGGGCCACACACACAGAAGCACCCCCAAAAGAAAATGTCACCCAAATCCATTGCCTAGGGGCTTTCACAGAGACGGACTGCCAGTGTCACTTGACTGGCCATTTTAGACTTTGTCTAGGCAATGCCATCTTGGACAGGGACTTTAAGATACAATCCTCAGGATTTCTATGTTCTTTGGATCCAACTCAGAAAATGGCAGATGTCATTTAGTGCCAATTCAGCATGACATAAAGAGAGGAGAGCAATTAAAAAGAAGAGCACAAGGTGGGCTGTGTTCCTTTTCAATGCTGGGTGCATGGACAAATTACCAGAGCCCAGTAAGAAGGCTCTCATTACGCTGGACGGCTTTCAGGCCAGACCTGTCAATAGGAAAAGGGGCCAAGAAAACTGCCATGGTGTTTCCCTTCCTTCTGCCTCCCTTGACCTCTGATTCCTCCCAAACATCTACTCATGTCTCCAACTCTGCATGCCAGTACTGAACAACCAGAACATAACCCAATTCACAAGAAAAGCTGATACCATCAGATGCTCTGAGATCGCCTAACATCCTGTCCTGACAGTCCCCACATTCTGCATGGACTATCCATTAATTCATTTGTTATTCTCCATGGGATTCTATCTGTACCAGAAAGACCATGTGGTCCATGATCCTTATTAAGTGACACTCCCATGATACACTTAGTAAATGATGTCTTCCTCCTGGAGGCCTGCCCAGATGAGGGAAATGGAAAATCCTCTTTGAGCAAGGTGACTGCCAACTCCCTTCTGACCCTCTGCAGGCCACCCTCTTCCACTGCCACTCCCTCGCTTGCCTTTAAGGAAGTGCCAGCCAGCACGTTGCTAGGACAACTGGTGTCACTGCAGAGGCACAGAAATAGATCACCAGTGGAGCTGGGAACCTGGATTGTTCCTAAACTCCAATGACAGCGATGAGATACCGATTAGCAGCTAATCTGTCCCCTACAGCGAGTGGCAGAGTAACACTTCCCAGTGGGCAGCTCTCACCTTGACACACTACCCTCTCATCTACATTTGTGCTTGATGTGGTGGTGGCTGAGAATGGGCAAGGAACTAGCTTTAGATAGAGCCTGAACGACTCAGTTTTGAATTATGTGAGCCAGTAGATATGCAGTAACCATCTGACATTTGCACCTTTAATTTGTTAGTTTCCAGAAAATCAGGGAGGAGGGCTGTTCACAAGCAGGAGTTTGAGAGCCAGAAACAGGTAGAGCCATTGAGGTTGCCAAAGAGAAGGAAAAAACAATGTGTCTGGACAAGCAATAGCTTTCTCCTTTGTGAACAAAAGCATTCTACTCTTCTACCTCCTTTTAGAGATCAAAGAAGAAAAAGGCAAAGGAAACCGGAATACTGGGGCTTGCCATGGTAGAAGAAGAGAATAACATTCGTGCCCAGTTTTCTTTGTACTGAGGGTGAGTTTTACAATGCCTATAACGGGTAGCAACTCGTAGGAGCCCCAGGCATTAAGACTGCCATCAAAGTCTTGGATTTTAGCCCTGGAGAAATTACATTTTTTTTTTTTTCATTTCTATGCAAGCCACAAAGGCTTGAGAAGAAGAAAGGAAAACGAAATGAAGAGTAACCTAATGGAATCGTTAGAAAATCATTTTATCAAGAGCATTTTCATTTCTAGATGCACAAAGGAAGGCTGGTGGGGATGACTGATGTGCAAATTGAAACACGGAACTGACAGCCCAGGACTTGTGCAGGGGCCCAGTGGTGAATTCCGCTAGCACTATAGGCATGTCACCTCCCAGTGCCAGGCACTCAATGGGAGACGATCGCAAGATGCTGTTTATAAAGGTAATGAGAAAGAAGTGGAATTTAGAAGTAGGAGAAGATGGTTAAGAGTCCAAACAGCATGATGACAAGAACCTGCCTGAGTTTTGGAAATAAAAGATTATGACCGAGGATCACCATTTGTCTTCCATTTCTGTTTCCATCTAGGGAGACTCTCCTTAAGTAAGTTGTTTGAGGAAAATAAGCAGAGAAAGAAAAAAAAAATTACTTTGAAAACTTAATTTCTCGAACATAGGTTTCAAACAGCTAATTTGCTATCACACCTAAAAATCATTTTCTACTTGTCAAAAATGACTTTTTCTGAATCATGTAACATACTTGTTTAGGTGTCTGCAAAAGGTTAATATAATCCTCAGGATTTACAGAAGATGGATTAATTCTTTCAGTCTATGATTCTACTTAGTAATAATTTATTACATAGCTACCACTGGAAATTTAATATCAATATATGTTGGAAACATGCTTAAATATTTTTATGGAATAATATGATTCTTTTACAAAAGTGAAAAATTTAGATAATTTAAAAAATGAAGTTATCTTTCTATTTGTCTCTTTATATTAGTCCTAAGGAGCGATTTGTGTGTTGTTAAGAACCAATAGATTTTGTTCGGGTTCTATGACTAAACAATGTCAACTAGTTCTTATTTGTGTCTCATCTTTCCTTAAGAAAGCAAAGAAGAAACAACAATCTTTTGGAGGAATTGTGAAAACAGTCGGAGTACTATGGTAATGGCAGACTTTAAGATAAATGACATACATCAGTAATATTACAACACAAATGACAATCAGATCGACCTGTGAGGCGCCCACACTATGGGAATTATTTGGTCTCTATCTGGAAGGATTTTCAGTGGCTTCATATTTCCCCTCTGGGTGGTATCACTATTCAGTCATCCCTGCCCTTCTTTCTTGTGGATTCTCGAACATTGAGCACTTCAAATTTATATCACTGAAAAAATGTATCTTTCATTTTAGATGTGTTTTACTGTCCAAACTTCAGTTGGAAACCCTACCCTTACTAATGTTAGGAAGCATCATTCTTTACACGTCCCAAGTTCTAGCTTCACGTTTTACATATAAAGATCTAAAATGGGCTGGGCACCGTGGTGGCTTATACCTGTAATCCCAGCACTTTGGGAGGCCAAGGCGGGCAGATCACTTGAGCTCAAGAATTTGAGACCAGCCTGGCCAACGTGGTAAGACCCCGTATCTATGAAAAATACAAAAATTAGCTGGGCACCATAGTACAAGCCTGTAATCCCAACTACTTGGGAGGCTGAGACAGGAGAATCACTTGAACCTAGGAAGCAGAGGGTGGGGTGAGCTAAAATCATGCCACTGCCCTCCAGCCTAGGCGACACAGCCAGAGTCTTGACCTGGAAAAAAAAAAAAAGATTTAAAATGATCCTGAAGAAAATGGTGGCCTCGTGGCCATGTGCTACAAATCCTCATGTCTTTGTTAGTGTTCAAACCATACAATTTCTGATGGAAAGCAAGCTCTGGCTCTGAGGTCTCACGTGCCCAGACACAGAAGTAGTTACACAAAAGACTATTCCTAGTCTCTTCTCAAAGCCCCCTTTGCCTTCTTGAAATACATACATATATTGGGTTGAAATTCTACCTCTGCTTGATGGCTCAGTTTAGATGTTTTTCCTGAAATTCCAGCATTGAGGACTCTTACCCATCGATCGTCCTTTCGGTACACCTGACTCTGCCACCAAGTACATCTTCCTACAGCGCCCTCCTAGAGTCTCCAAGGGTGGTAAATACAGATTACTCAGCACTGGGTCCCTGATAGACTTGAGCACATCTTGGCACACAACAGTCTTTTCATAAATATCATGGTATTGAGTGAACTCTAAACTTACAGAAGACACAAGGCTGGGCACAGTGGCGCACGCCTGTAATCCCAGCACTTTGGGAGGCCAAGGCAGGTGGATTGCCTGAGGTCAGGAGCTTGAGACCAGCCTGGCCAAAATGGTGAAACCCAGTCTCTACTTAAAATACGAAAAGAAAAAAAAAATTAGCTGGGCGTGGTGGCGCATGCCTGTAATCCCAGCTACTCGGGAGGCTGAGGCAGGAAAATCACCTGAACCTGGGAAGCAGAGGTTGCAGTGAGCCGAGATTGTGCCATTGCACTCTAGCCTGGGCAACAAGAGTGAAACTCTCACATACACACACACACACACACACAAAAAAAAAAAAAAAAAAAAAAAAAAAAAAAAAAGAGGACACAAAAGCATTTTACCTCAGCACTATTCAGTTAGAAAGCAGCCTAACCAGGCTGTTAGTGTCTTCTTTCCCCCCATAGAACACGAATGTTGTAAAAGTTCCATGAACTTTTTCTCCTTCCACAATGTCTGGGTATTCTGAGCGTCTTCCTCCTCCTCTCCAAGATGCTGAGAGGAAGGGCTGAGCACTGGAGGAAGACGGTGCCGAGGGGGATGGGTGTGCCTGGGATGGGCTACACTTTGTCAGCCGCCCCAGGAGGTAGCTCTGACACCAATTATTAGAAGCAGTAGCTCCTGCAAAGACCCTGCCAAAGGTGCTGATCCCAAATCACACACCAGGGGCAATGGCCAGGAACTAGCAAAGCTGTTAATCAGAAGCTATTTGAGGAAGTCTGAAGGAGAGAGAGAAACGGGTGAAAGAGAAAACTCTAGAAGACTTGAAGCTATACCCAGTGCACTTGCATGAGGGAGCTCAGTCAGAACCTCTCTGCCTTTACAATCTGTAGGTCAATTTGCAGGGCCATTACAAACAAGGACTTAAGAAAAAGGAGATTGTTCTCCCTGACTTGTCCAACAGTGGAATCTCCCCTTCTCTCCTGACCCCCTTATCCACTTCAGATTTTTTTTATGATAGCACTGAAGAATCTGGTATCACAAATGGCAAATCTAAAAGGTACAAATTGACAGACTCATAGAGAAATTCCCAGCTTACTCTTATTTGAGTGTGCAATTCTCTTACTCTGGAGATTCAGAGCAAGAGAAATTCGGCTCCAATTCTTTAAGACTTACACAGAGAGCATAATGCTGTTTACACAGGCACGGAGGTATTTATTTTAGTCTCTCCATTTCTTCCCAGGAATAATGTAATTCTGCACTCAGAGCAGTTATTCTGAAAGGGGAGTCCATAAACACACAGAATTCCGGAAACCTTTATTACTGCTGTCCGCAAAAGCTAAATAGCACAACGGCTCCCTAAGAAAGCCTTTGCGAACTTCCCATCACACAGCACAGAGCCATGACGTGGGTTTAATTCGAGCAGCACACTGTCGTTTCACTGTAAGGTGTGCACTGGAATGAAGCGCTGTTCAGTCCGTCCCATCCTAGGGAGAAACAGCACTTCTGGCCTGGCCCTACTTTATAATGAAACACGAACATAAGCAGGGACGAAATGATGGGATGGTAAAAGGCACAACCACCACAGCTCACAGAAAGCCGGGGCAGGATGCCCACAAGTGATAAAGCAAACCACTCAAATGGAAGAAGACAGGAAATAGACAGCAAAGAATTAAAACAAAAGTATTAGAAAATCCCCAAACTCTACTGATAGGTCTAGAAAACTTTTTTATTTTACACAGTGTTCCCTCTCCACATTTCTTTATACACATCAAGTACCAACTTCTAAGGAAAACGAAATAGTCTAGACTCTCCATCCCTTCCCCTCAGCCTTAAACTGCTATCAGATTCCAGCATTCTCATCAGAACACCATGTGTTTCTTTCCCTAATGGCTCAGGCCCACACATGAGAAGCCCAGAGACACCCTCATTCTATCCTTAGACATTCACTCAGTGAATATTTACTGAGTGCCCATTATGGAACAAGCAGTGTTTTAGGTGTTATTCATTCACCAGGGAAGAAGAATAAGATATTGTCCCTCCTTTTGCAGTGCTTACAGACTAGTTGAGGAGACTGATGATTAACAAATAAATATATAATTTGTAAGGTGCTTAGAAGAAAAACACAGCAGGCTAGAGGACAGAGAGGGGTGGGGTGGAGGTCAGGAGAGGTTCCTTTGATAAGGTAACTCAAGAATTCGTACTTAAGGAAGCAGAGAAGCTTAGGAATGACATATGGATCACTGTCTCCTTGCTTAGACTATAAACAATATTTGAGCACAGAGGTGGTTCATTTTAGAAAACTCCAGTTCAAAAATGGCTCCTGTTTATTTTCAAAAGAACCAATGAATGTGTACCCTAAATTTAAACAGCTAAAGTTACAGTCTAAGGAAGGTCTCAGACAAGTATCTTTGAATTGTCATATGGTGCCCAGGACAGTCTTGTGGAAACGGTTTCATGGTGGTAAAAGATGTAATAATTCCAAGACTGTGTTCAATGTTTTAAACACAGTTGGAAATGAGGTAGTGCCAAATCATTGATTTTTAGGAGCCACTCCTTTCAATAAAGGTTCAGTCGGCCTCATCTAAGGCTGATACTTTATGCAACATGAGACACTTAGAGCGAGAACCACCCCTGGAGTCATTTAACTCAATTTTCTCATGTTGCCCATCATCAAATGAGTCCTCAGGGTGGAGAGGGCCCAAGGTTAGATGGCTAACAATAGCACTGTGCATCAAATCCAGGTTTGCTCACTCTGAGCTCAGCCTCAGCACCACTCTCTTCTTGTACAAGATACCTCACCTTACAGCCATCTGCTGTAAAGGCCATCTGCTGGCAAGCAGTGGCAGATTTGAGAGGCAGTTAATCGGACATGCAGAGGAATGAAAGCTAGGAGTAAGGAGTCTGGGGTGCAGTCTGCAGGGACTGCTGAGCATGGGAACCACTCCTTTCAATGGCTGCTGTGATTATCACTCACATAGTTATACACCCACTCCCAGATCCTGTCTATGTGCAAACACACATTCTTTGACAATTGCCTGCCTTTTCCACTGTGATAGCTCTCCATGGCACAGGCTTTGGGGCACACAGAACACCAGAACCAGGGAAGATAGAAAGTCAGTGTCGTAAACATGTGCCCAGGTAATGAAAGGTTACTAATAACACAATTTACTAAGAAAACTAGGAACCCCACTGCCCTTACCAAGCGAATGTGGTTTTCAAAGAAAGTACTTAGCATGCAAAGAGTTCACTAGAATTTGGTATTTTCTTCCTCTCTCGACACACTCCATCTACAGAAGGATTTTAAAACTACTTCAATCTGCCATGTGGCATCTTAAAGTGTAGACTTTAGAATTTCTTTGAAAACCTCACTTAATCTTTGAGGTCTGACAGGGTGTCACATGAACACTTCAAAGCAACGCTTAAAACAACAACAAGAAAACCCACCAGATTTGAAACAAAAGCTATCTTGATTATGGTAACTGCACGAGTCATTTAAATAGAGCCTGAAACCTAAAGCAATTTTACATATGACACTTGTTTCCTAGGATGAAAACGCTGAAAAAAAAAAATGCCACCAGAAGTACATTCTAACAGCTACCTGATTGGGAAAATGATTTCTAGTAAAATACACCGTAACTGGAGTACCCAAATCTAACATGGCCCACAATTATTCCTTGATAGTGATAGAAACTTCTATAATAAGGTTTTTCTTTCTTTTTTTTTTTTAAATAAGTATAATAGTGCCTTCACCATGCTCTGTCCCTTATGGGGATGCCAAACCAAGATACTGACTAATAAAAAGGTAGTATGTGCTGGGGACGGTGGCTCATGCCTGTAATCCCAGCATTTTAGGAGGCAGAGGCGGGAGCATCACTTGAGCTCAGGAGTTCAAGAACAGCCTGGACAACATGGTGAAACTCTGTCTCTACCAAAAATGCAAATAATTAGCCAGGCATGGTGGTGTGCACCTGCGGTTCCAGCTACTCTGAGGGCTGACGTGGGAGGGTTGCTTGAGCTTGGGAGGCAGAGGTTGCAGTGAACCGAGATCACACCACTGTACTCCAGCCTCGGTGACAGAGTGAGACACTCTCTCAATTAAAAAAAAAAAACAAAACAAAATAAAAATAAGGTAATGTGGAGCAAAACACAGATTTGCAAAATATCACTGTATGGTGGGGGCTCGTGACTTGCCCAAGGTACTTGATCTCAACAGTAGGAAAAGGATTCAGGTCAGCTGATTCCAGGTTGACTGATTTCGACTAGACTCAGCACATACAGAATGGATACACACTGAAACGTCATTGTCTCTCGCTGTCTGCTTTCAGTGAAGCACTGGGAACATCTGAATTTAATAAGCTTATAGTGATATTACTGATTATTTAACCCTGAGGAGATGACATAGATACATATGCATATTTTAATACAAATATTTAGAAATCCATGAAACAAAAAAAAAATTAGGAATTTTTTTTTTTCCCACATCAATACTTTTCTCCCTGATATATGGTGCACTTTGCACTTTTCAAATATTTTACGCAACTGCAAAAAAAAGGTAATAAATGCTCAAAAAAGTTTTCTGGCTGAATTAACAAGAAGCTGGAAATGTAAAAAAATAAATAAAATAAATATGTATACACACACACATAATATACATATATGCAACATAAATATTCATGTGTTTATATATACATGCAAACAACAATAAAAACCTAGAAGAAATTGTCTCATTATTTCCCAAAATTTGAAGATAGTATCTTCTCATTCTCAGAGGTGCTCACAAGCCAACCGGGGCTTCACGTGACTATTCTTTCCTGGTCAAACTCTGCTGACTCTGTTTTGTGAACCAGTCCAGCAACAAGGTTAAACTCTCCAGAAAGCATCAGGGCTGAGCACCCTTGCATTAGTTCATAGTGGAAGAGCTCCCAGAAGTCACACTTTGTCATCTCTTCCATTACCTGACACTAAAACTTGTCATGCAAGGCAGCCCTCAGCTGACATGTGGGAACAAACTTTACTCGTCTCAAAATCCCAAGCCAGTAACCCAATCAAAACCAGTAAATCAGCTCATTGTGAATGAGAGAAGCACCAAACACAACTTGTGATTATAACTTGCATACCTCGAGATTTTAAAAACCAGAGAGAAAAGTGTCATTTTCATCAACTGCGCATAAAGAAGAGTAATTGCTGGATGGAAATTCTGATTGCTAATCCTTAGCCTGGAGAATTTTACCCCCTACTCACCAACCTAAAAGAATTGCAATAGCCCCGTTTAAAGGAGCTGCTCTAAATCTGATACAATTTGATTGTACCAGTAGAAAAGGTGTTCCTACAATGAAAGAATCACTGTATTCCATCTTTTTATTCCAGAAGTAGATAGTCTGCAGCATGCTATAGAAGCTGAGAGAAAGGCAAGTTCCAGCAAATACAAACAGGACCTCTTCCTTCAAAAAAAGAAATGAGCCGATCACCTAGAGCTCAGGGTAATACCCGTTCAACACCTGGCTCAGTTACATCAAGTGATTCATGAATCCCGACAAGGCAAGCCACTGCAGATACTGTTTTTGGTTAACTTACAACATTCACTGCGTACTGTTCACAGGTAGCCGCAGCCTATACTTCACCATGGAGACTTCCCACGGGCGCTGGAGGGATCCTGAGGGCTCTGGGGCTCAGGCGTGTTTTTTCTTCCTTTCACAGCAAAGTGAGAAATACCTGGCATGGAAACAGAAGAGAAGAAAAAGAAAAAGGTAAACACATCATCAAATCACTTGTTATCTCAACAAATAGTCTCACCACCAATTAGAGGAATTGACAGTTCACCGAAGACCATTTTCTTAAAAAAGAAGTTCAATATTTCTGCTCTTTCCCCAAAAAGAACACAGCATGGTACAGCCAGCCTCTCCTCACCCCAAAGTCGAAGCCATTTCTGAAAGACTTCAGATGTAATCTTAGCTGAGATGAAAACCTGCAAAGGCCTCAACACAGGCCATTTGGCTTTAATGCAATAGGAGGCAAGGACTAGCATATTTTGCCATTCTCATACCTCACTGGGTTATGGAGAAGATCAAGAGGATCATTCCTGCAAAGCACACAGTTCCCCAGAAGAAAGCCACTATGTAAACGCAAAGCATTATTGGTGGTCATAAGCCTGTTCCTGAGCTCTGGAGCCAGAATACAAACGCCGGCACTGGCAAGGCACCAATAATCAACCATCCCTGGAGATTCCACACGTCTGCATGCCCTACTGCGCTGAGGCTCAGGAGAGAAAAGGAACAGAAACGAAGGCGTCTCACATCTCCAGGAAAAAGAAAGTGAAGGTGTCAAGCAGGAGGCTGAGAGAAAGAATGTAAGGCGGGCAGGAGGGCACATGCAGGAGCGTGGTTATTTGGTACACGGCTCCCTCAGATTGCTGGTTTGCAGCGTTTCGTGCACTGAACGTTTGCGACGCTGTGAAATTTTCCACTTGGCTGTCTGCCATTCCCACCCACCGAAGACAACACTTACACCCACAAAAGAGGCACACTGGGACCCCGCTGGAAAATGACTGGATAACGGTTGTTTATTGGCTGTTGCTTTTAATGAAAAGACTTATTCATATCCTGATCATTAATATTTTCCACACCTGGATTTCTTGATTCAGCACCCCCACCCCATCCCCACCCCTTTTTAAGGCTGACCGACGAACAGCTTGTCCTGGAACAGTACTATCAACTTATTTTGCCTTGTGTACTTCTGAGAAGCGCACTTGAGGCAC
This sequence comes from Saguinus oedipus, assembly GCA_031835075.1. Classification (NCBI taxonomy): domain Eukaryota; kingdom Metazoa; phylum Chordata; class Mammalia; order Primates; family Cebidae; genus Saguinus; species Saguinus oedipus. Next base: position 12,638,909 of record CM063172.1, on the reverse strand, counting down.
AGGAACTTAGATTAGTGGCTTTGGGGATGACGAGAAACAGAACTTAGGTGCTACACTAGAATCTCGTGTGCTTCCCAAATACATCATCCTCACAGGCAAGTCATGTTTTTCCTTTCAAAGTCATGCGCGTGCACAGGAAAAGCGCAGTTGTAGTATTAGCACTGTAGGTGTCATTCATAGCATTTCTGAGGAAGAAAAAGAGTGGTCCCTTATCTCAAAAAAGACAAGAATGAATAACAAATCTTAGATTTAAAATTGGTAAAACACTGACAAGCATGCCTCAAAATAACTAAAAAAAAAATGGAGAGACAAAATTAGGACAGAAGAGAGAAAGGAGGTGTCTGCTACTCATATAATTAACCATCACTTTCATAATGAATACAGTTTACCAAGTGCTTTCTCATTAATTAAATCATTCACTTGATACAATTTTACTTGGTATTTGCTACATCCACCAGGCTCTGCGTGCACTTGGGGAATATGTGGTAAACAACGTAGCCAAGGACCCTGCACCCAAGGAGCTCTCCGCCTCAAGACTGACAGACATTAAAAAATTAGAGTTTAGTAGATGTATAAAATTTGGAAACTATATAGGCAAGAAGGAAAAATGAACATTGTGATTTGAAGTCACGATGGTGGTACCTCACTTAGAAGGAGGGTCTCAGGAAGGCTTGTCTTACAAAACTAACATTCAAACAGGAAAGTTGAAGATGAGAAGTTAGCCAGGCAACAGGTTTCCAGGTACAGCCAGTCTGTGCCTCGTATGAACTGACCTAGTGATGTACAACTGTTTTCTGTTATTTCACTCTTTATTTCGCCATTTCAACTGAGTCTCCTTGAAAAAGCAGTGAGTGACACAACTGTTCTCCATACCTCGAAATAAGAGATGATTCATCTTTCTGACTGCGAGGCCATCGAAGCAACACGCACCTTCTCTGTGATTAATTTGTGATAGGAACACACCTGATGCAGGTATTATTCTTGATGTGAGGGCAAATAATGACCTCGCTCTTTAATGCACCCCAAGTCACTCCATCAGCACAGTGAAATAAAAGGAAGCTAGCTCTCTGTTGACACCTGCATGCCACAGCTGAAGTTAAGAAAACCCTCCCCCCAAAAGGACTGAAAACAGATCACGTTTTCTTAAGTACCTTGAATCAGGTACTAAATTTCTGGCTTCCCCTTGATGATTACGGTATTTTTATTTCTCTCTTGAACTTAAATAACTCTTATGTCCAACTTTAACAGTGTTCTGTCAACCTTCTCTCTTGGTTCTTGGTTCAGTGATCTGTTTTTTTACCCACATGAGCCGCAAGCTAGGTACAAAGAAATTAAAAGCAATGGAAATGTCATGTTCATCTGAAATGTTTTCTTCTTTCCTACCAGCCCAGATATGGCTCAACTCAATTCTTCCACTAAGGAAAATCAGTAGTTTGCGCTCTCCATCCTACAACATTAAAGCATCACCAAACAGGCTCATTCGTGTTCTCCCCATAAATGAAGTAAGCCTGAAAGCCTGTCTGAAATGAACATACCAAACTTCTATATGAGTCTCTTTCCATTTAAAATGCCCAAGATAAAATGTAATTTATCCTACAAGCTTCTCATACAAACAAAAATATTAATATTCCACATTCAAAGTCTCAGAATACAAACCTTCACTTTGACCTAGCAATTGTGACACACACAGAAAGAAGAGAGAGAAGACAAGGAAAAGCACTTACTGAAGCCAAGCTGCCCAGTATCTTGCCATCGAACCTGAGAAATTTTTACTCCAGGCTGTCAGTTTCATCCTCTGCCTAGAGAAGAAAATGACACAATGCCAATTTCTCCTTTCTCTGACCGCCCACAGCACTTACAGTCTCTACCACACGTTCTGACCCAAGGTCCTTTTCAGTTCAGCACTTTGTTAGACTGTCTTTTTATACTCCACTGGATTTATTTAAGTCTTGAAGGCTCAAACAGTTTCTAAGCTCCTCGATGAAAGAAACCTCGCCATGCCCTTCTTTTGCAACCTCCTAATGGCATCTAGTGGAAGAGCCTGGATTTAAATTAAACGATCCATATCCAAAACCTGTTCTAGGATTTAACCCTTACTCCAAAAGAATCACCAGTCTACAAATACACTTTAAGCCTATTTCACCTTTCTCTGTCCTCCAGGGACTTGAAACTCTGATGATGCCTTTTAAAAAAATTAAATTACAACATAGCCTTTCTGTTCCGTTCTTCCAATCCACTACACTTTTAGTCATTAGTGGATTTTGAACAGTTGTCATCTCCATTCAAGATTTACAAACTCTCCCACTTCCTCGTCACCAGCAGCCTACATCCTGAGTTCTCATAGCTTCTCAAAGCCACTATTAAAGAAAAACCTTCATGGCTTGTGGAGGGGAGATGCAGACCTCTGAGGCAGTGATACTCAAACTCGACGCAGCAATCAGAAATGGCTGGAGAACTCCAGGTGCAGTGGCTCAAACCTGTAATCCCAGTATTTTGGGAGGTTGAGGCAGAAAGGTGACTTGAGCTCAGGAGCTCAAGGCTGCAGTGAGCTATGATCACAAACTGCACCCCAGCCTGGGTGACTCCGACTCAGGAAAAAGAAAAGAAAGGAAAAGAAATGGCTAGAGGGTCTTGTTAAATCAGAGATTGCTGGGACCCACCTGTAGAAATTCTGATTCAGGTGGCTGGGGGTGGGGTCAGAGAACTGTAGTTCTGACAAATTCCCAGGTGATGCTGATACTGCTGATCAGGGACCACACATTTAACCACTTATCTGTCAATTACAGGGCCAGAGAGATGCTGAGGATCTTTTGAAAATATTTAATGCCTATACGACAGCTACAGTGAAAGCAATGATACCTGTCTATTTCAAAGAGGTTACAAATAACCAAAAAAAAAACAAACAAAAAACAACCTCAAAACCCCTAAACCAAAAAAACTTCACACAGTGTATTACCCAGGTTATGACACTATATGTAGTCTCTCCACCTGGGCTCTGAATCCATTCTCCTCCTACCGGCTCCAGATCTTGCTGGGGTCAATTCTGCCCCTGATTTCCCTTCCGTCTTTTTTCTCTCTAATGGAAACTTCTCATACTCCAAGCATATTCAGTCACTGCTATTCATAAAAGACCTTCTCCATACCCTAATATGATCCCAAATGGCTGTCACCGCTCTCCTGTTTACCAACAAACAGTTGTACTACCCATTCAATGCCAGCATTTCACCAACTACTGAAAACGTAAAGCTTGATTTCTACCATTTTCGCTTGGTTAGTAACTTTGCTTCTCCTCCACAGGTCAGGAATGGTTTCCCACCTTCTAAATGCAGTGACCTGTGCTGAGGCCTCCTCCTGACCTCTCTATCAACATCCATCTAATACAGCTCACCAGTAATAGCTCCTTCCATTTTCCTTTTCTTTTGTTTAGTACAGTCGCACTTTTGCCTGATCAGTGTCTTTCTGGAATGACCCCTCCCCTTGGCTCTTATCTGGGCCAGGATGGCTTCACACATTGGCCCAGAAGGTGGATATATGACCCAGGTCTGTGCAATCACAATACAGCATCCTTCCAGCCTCAGTGACTGGCCTTAGGGGTAGGCATGTCCCCAAGGCAAGCCAATGAAAGGCCTCTCTCAGACCAGCTGGAACTAGGAGGAGCAACACACTCTTTCCTAGTGGGACAATGGGAGCATGATGCTACCAAGAACTTGTTTCTTTAATTACCTCTTGAAGAAAGGCCTCTGGAGAAGAAAGCTTCCCAGAAGAGAGCAAAGCCAAAAGACAGAAAATCTGAGTCCTAATGACAGTAAAGTCTCCTGGATTCAGCCATGCCAAAAGTTAAACTGATCCCTGGATTTTTTTTTTTTGAGACAGAGTCTTGCTCTGTCACACAGTGGCACAATCTCTCTCACTGCAACCTCCACCTCCTGGGTTCAAGCAATTCTCCTGCCTCAGCCTCCTGAGTAGCTGGGATTAAAGGCAGGCACCACCACGCCTGGCTAATTTTTGTATTTTTAGTAGAGACGGGGTTTTGCCATGTTGGCCAGGCTGGATCTTGAACTCCTGGCCTCAAGTGATCCACCTGCCTCAAAATTCCAAAGTGCTGGAATTACAGGACTGAGCTATGGCACCCAGCCTGATCCCTGGAATTGTAAGTTATATTATGATAGACCAGATTCTAATGTAGCCCCCAAGACTGTCATGCCCCCTGGCAGACAGTCAATGGGACAGTAATCTAGGTTCTGCTGTTGTGAAGGGATTTTGCAAATATAAATGAGGTCCAAAATCAAGTGACCTTAAAATAGATTATCTTGGTGAGCCTGATCTAATTAACAGAACCCTAAAAGGGATGGGGCTCTACCAGGCCTGAGATTCAAAGTGAGAGAGGACATGTTGATGGGGGAGGCAAGTCATGCAAGGAACTGAAGGCAGATGCCAGGACCGCAGAGGGGCCCCCCAGCTCCCAGCCAGCAATGGAATAGGGCCCTTGGTCCTAAGAGCACAAGAAACTAAATACAACCAACCACATGAGCTTGAAGAAAGGCCATGAGCTCCAGATGAGAAGGCAGTCCTGTCAACACCTCCATTTCAGTCTCATGAAACCCTCAACAGATAATTCACCTAAGCCGCACCTGGACTTCGGACCTCTAGAAACTGTGAGATAATAAACAGGTGTTACTTAAGTCACTATATTTGTAATTTGTCATATAGCATTAGAAAACCAATCCACATATGATACAATGAATTCCTTTTTTTTTTTGCTTGAATCACTTTTTTATTTGTCTATTGCAACCCAAAGAAAAAAATGTTCTTGATTTCTCTGAGATGGCACTTTCTTGGGTTCCTTCTACTACTCCTTATAGCCCCTCTTCAGTTTTCTGCTCTTCCTGTTCTTTCTAACCCTAGGGGACAGATTTCCTAAGGCTATCTGCTCAGTTGTCTTCACTTTCTATAACAATTTCCTTCTACTGATTATCGCTCTTAAATCTGTATCCTAGTCCCTGGTATCTCCCCCAACAAGCTCCTGGATATCTGCAGTGGAAATAAATTATGTCTGTTTCAAAACTTCCCAGGCCCTTGCTCCAAACCCAGTTCCTCCTCTTTCATTTCTGATGGATGACGATAGCATCATCTTCTCTTTCTTCCACATTCCGTCGGCTGTCAAGTCCCACCAATTCTGTACCCTTTCTGTCTTCACTACTCCATGCTAGTTCAGACTCAATTCCTCTCACAGCAGCCTGCTCACTGGTCTCTCTAAACCATCTGAGTCATCCTTGTTGGACTGAACTTCCTAAAGTAGAGATTACATAACACAACTTCCCCATCCATCCATACCTTCATTGGCTCCTACGTACTGAAAATCTTCGAAATTCTTTGATGTTTAAGATCTTCACAATCTGGCCCCAGCATGCTTTTCCAAGTTCATTTCTACTTCTCCCCTCATGTACACTGAAGCAGCCAGTGAGCTTCTCACTTCCTCTCTGAGAGCCCGTATTTCTACTCCACGTGTCAAAATTTAAGCCAGACCTCCCAAGAGCAGCTCAAATCCCACTTTTTCTGTGACTCTATCTTTTATCCTCTTATTCTACAACTTGCCCAATCAGAAGGTTTTTCTGTTTTGTTTTTGCATGTGAACACCTATGGTTTTTAAATTCCTTCTCCTCAGGTTACTAATCATTTTATTCCTTATCCTAAAATAGGTGTCATCTCCCCGAGTGGAATGTGATAACCTCTATAAAGGTAGGATTTTTCTCTGTCTTCTTTTTGTAAGCTTCATGGTGCTTTTGTGAATGATAACTCGTTCATCAATATTTGTTAGCTGACTGAGAATGTGGCATTATACTTATACTCGAGTCTGTCCTCCATGGTTATCAAATGGAAGAACACCCTTTTGGGTGACTTGGAGAAAAACCATCACATAAGCCTCTAAGGAAAGTGCCCAGTCCATCAATGACATGTTCCGCAAGGGCCTCTTTCTCCAACTCAGGACTAAAACTAATTCTTTGTATTTTCTTTCTGAGGAAGAAAGAAGCTGCCAGGGCTGCTGGCAATTGCAGAGTTTAGAAATGCTTCCTCTGAATGAGCACAGTCAGCCCAGCAGGGTGCACAGCCCTGTCTCCACCCTGCCCACTAAGGAGCGTCAGTGACAGGCAAGCTGGGCCAAAAACGCCCCTTTCCCAGGGAGAGGCATCTCCAGTGCAGGGCTGGACTGAGTCCAGTGAGACCTCAAGAAGAGTTGGAGGGAGGCCAGGCGCGGTGGCTCAAGCCTGTAATCCCAGCACTCTGGGAGGCCAAGACGGGTGGATCACGAGGTCGAGAGATCAAGACCATCCTGGTCAACATGGTGAAACCCCGTCTCTACTAAAAATACAAAAAATTAGCTGGGCATGGTGGCGTGTGCCTGTAATCCCAGCTACTCAGGAGGCTGAGGCAGGAGAATTGCCTGAACCCAGGAGGCGGAGGTTGCGGTGAGCCGAGATCGCGCCATTGCACTCCAGCCTGGGTAACAAGAGCGAAACTCGGTCTCAAAAAAAAAAAAAGAAAGAAAAGTTAGAGGGAGGTCCCTGTGGGAGGCAGGCCCAAACTCAAGGTATTCTCAAGAATATGATTTATTCACAATACATGTGTTCCTCGTTCCGTCAACATTTGATCACTTATGTGAGTTTTCCATTACAAAATTTCTTACAAACTGGCAGTCCTTGGGTGCCTAGCATGCACTTAGAATATTCTCTGTGTATATTAACTGGTTTGTGTTCAAGGAATAAAATCCAAAATTAGTATCTGCCGAAAGAACACATTATCACAGAGATAAATACGCTGGAAAAATGTCTATGCTCAAACGTTTTTCAAAAAATTATAGTTCATGTTGATCCATGCGTTTCTGATCATTAGCATAGCTGATCACATAAAGGTAAGGATTTATTCATACAGAGACTCTGCAGATGTCTGTATAGGTATGCGGGTTACATCTCCTTATTGACATAGTGCAAAGTTTGCTATGCAATATAATTATACATCAGAGAAAAGTATGTCTGCATATCAAGAATAAAATGAAAATAAAATATACGTTGAACATACAGATGAGAAATAGCCAATCTGTGCTGAGCAGCTGTAGAATGACGTCTCAGGAAATTAGTATTTTAAAGACAAGATGTTAGGTGTTCCTATTGACAATTTATTCCTGGCCTTATTTGTTCAACACGCAGGTCCTGCAGGGATTGCTGAAGTACAACAGAAAGAACAGTGGCCCAGAAGATGGGGAGACTCGGTCTAGAAGCCCAGAGACTGCACATCCCCTGAGTTACACATCCCCTTTCTGGTTGCCATGAGTCATCACACACCTTCTGCCCGGAGGAGAGTTTTATTTGTGCCTGCTTGAAAAGGTCAGTGTTTAGGTGTTGCGGAAGTGCTTGGCGAAAATGCGGAAGGCGGAGACACAGCCTGTGCCTCATGCTTTGACAATTTCTGAAGCATGTATAAATCATGAGCAGCTAAGGTCTGCAAGATGCTACTGTGTAGTCCCATCCTCTGATTTTCATTTTCTTTCAATTCCTGCTCTATTTGCCCCTTTTTAATAACACAATTAGTACAAATGCTAAAAAAGAAATAGCTGAATATTTTCCTCTCATTCTCTTTTTGCTATAATATTGGGAGTTATATGATAGTACCTTCAACTATTTTATTTGGCCTGACTTCACAAAGCACCAAACAGGGAGTGAAGATAAAATGAAGAGACAGATCTCCCAATCTCTGTCCTTTTGCACAGACACAAGTAACAGAATTCACCAAAAGTATTAAAAACACAACCTTGGAAGCATTCTATCAAAACCACAACTTCCTTTTCATGAAATGTTACCCTGCAAAATTGCATAGCTACCAACAGGACATCAAATCATGCTTTAAAAAATTAGTACTGGGGCTGGGCATGGTAGCTCACACCTGTAATCCCAGCTCTTTAGAATGCCAAGGTGGGTGGATCATTTGAGTTCAAGGGTTTCAGACCAGCCTGGCCAACACGGTGAAACCCCGTCTCTCCCAAAAATATAAAAATTAGCCAGGTACGGTAGCAGCCGCCTGTAATCCCAGCTACTTGGGAAACTGAGGCAAAAAAATCGCTTGAACCCAGGAAGCAGAGGTGGCAATGAGCCAAGATCGCACCACTGTAGTCCAGCCTGAGTGACAGAGTGAGACTCTGTCTCAAAAAAAAAAAAAAAAGAAATTAGTATTGGTTTATTAGTAAAGGCTATTCAAAGCTCAAAAAAAAAACCAGAATTATTTTCCAGAATTCCAAATCAGTGCCAGATTTAACTACCTAACTTCTGCATAATGTTTGCTCCCACAGGAATTTCCATAAAAATACTACATCAACCGCACTCGTTTTCCTTTTGGTCTACTTGTTTTATTAAATGAAAGGCCAACAGATATAACAACTCCATACTTTAAACTCTTTTTTAAATACTATTCTAAGTAACTGTCTTCCTTGTTTAAATATTACAATTTTCTGACGCAATCAGAACAGAAGTATTGCAAGACAAAGGTGCTATTGAAAACTTCTCTTTTTTGCAGGAGGCTTCATAAAAGCATTTTAGCTTAAAACTGGGATTTCAATGTTCTCAACTGTGAATACCACGTAACAGAAATGCCATTTGGCATTATGGCTAGGGATTACCGGTTGAAACACGAAAGACAGGTACACTTTGATGTGGCTAACAGAGGGCCAGGTAAGTAACAAGAAATACAATTATTCTTTCTCTCTGTGAAAGTGGTGTTGAAGATTTCATAACATATTTGGAGCACAGATTCATCGTGTGGAGGGATGGGGAAGAGAGAGAGGTACTGAGTGTGACCACATGCCCACGAGCCTGTTTGAGCCCACTATAAGTCACACCGTGAAAGACCCTGTATTCCACCTGCTGCAATATTTCAAGTGCAAATAAAGGAAAACACCAACTACTATTTTGTGAGTAAAGGATGCTGGCAAGATGCAGATGTGGTTTGTCTTCAGAGTCCTGAAACTCAGTTAAAATACCTGATGATCATGTTTCATTAAAAATCCCAAGAAGCTGGGCACAGGGGCTCACACCTGTAATCTTAGCACTTTGGGAGGCCGAGGCAGGTGGATCATGAGGTCAGGAGTTCGAGACCAGCCTGACCAACATGGTGAAACCCCATCTCTACTAAAAATATAAAAATTAGCAGGGCATGGTGGTGTGCGCCTGAGTAGCATGGTGGTAATTCCAGCTACTCAGGAGGCTGAGGCAGGAGAATCGCTTGAATCTGGGAGGCGGAGGTTGCAGTGAGCTGAGATCACGCCGCTGTACTCCAACCTGGGCAACAGAGCTAGACTCTGTCTAAAGAAAAAAAAAAAGGAATTTCTTTACACCTTGAACATGCTACAAGTTTCCCACCTCTCTTTAAAACTAAATATTTAAAACTCTTTGGAATTAGCAACATCTGTGTGTCACCTGGCTCTAAAACACACATTCTCAGCGAATGACATATCCCCATTTCTATTAGGAGAAAGAATAACAGGATTTCTCTCCTCCTCCTTCATCTTGCAGACTTAGGGGTTTATTCTAGTATCATGGCTCAGGGGATTCTCACACTTACAACTCCTAACATATCAAAAAAGGAGAAAATCTCTCTTCACTCCTTAATTGTTTTGTCGAATAAGCTCTCAAAAGTTCATTTTTGTTACCTTTTTCAGGCAAAATAAGAGGCCTTTTACAAAAATTCTATTGCTAAAACAATGGAATTCTCCCAGGAATGAGTTCGTTATGGAAATGAAGTGACAGCTTCTTTTATCTAGCCAGGCAGAAAGTCTGCATTTATAAAAGGCATTCAGAGCACTCAAGTGTTGTGTGTGGGAGGACAGAAAATGCTATTTTTAATTCAGATTGCAGCATTCCTCCCATCCAGGTCTTTCAGTATAATCATAATCATAATAAGACTGATCTAAAAAGAAAAAAATAAAGAGTCCCATTCCTGCTGACCCCAGCAGAAAAAAAGAGAGAAAAAAAGAAAGACAATTAAGAAAATGATTAATACAGCTTCCTTCCACTTTTAAACCATTCTGTGGGCTTGGAGATCCACCTTCAAGGCAATCAGAGCAGATCATCCATTATCCAGAGTTAAAAGCACTTAAACTCTGCTAGTAATGGCATCACATCTTCTCACAGAAATTTACATTTTTGTCCCTGTGACTTTCACTCTCCTGAGTTTGCAGGAATCACCTGTGCCTACTGGGAAACGCTGTGCAAGTTCCTCCATCTGTTTCCAAGACTTAACATTCCTTGGTGACACTGCAATGGACGAGTCCGGTCTGGTGGCAGAGCCATGCTGGGAACTTTCTAATGTCAATTACTGGAATGCCCTTCTAGTAAGGAAGAGCAGTGACCTGAGTTTCTGTTTGAGTTAACACAGACCTTTCCAGCTCAGGTGTAGAACCTGGAGTGATGAATTTAAGTGCTCGTAAGGAAACGAAGACCAGTATAGATGTCTCTTTGCAGAAGTTGGACATTGGACAAAAAAAACAGTATAAGATGAAAAGGGAATCACAAAGGGTAAAATGACTGGCTTAAGACTATACGTTTGGGAGGCTGAGGCGGGCAGATCACCTGAGGTCGGGAGTTCGAGACCAGTCTTACCAACATGGTGAAACCCCATCTCTACTAAAAATACAAAATTAGTCAGGCATGTTGGCACGTGCCTGTAGTCCCAGCTATTCAGGAAGCTGAGGCATGAGAATCGCTTGAGCTCCAGAAGCGGAGGTTGCAGAGAGCTAAGATCACGCCACTGCACTCCAGCTTGGGCTACAGAGTGAGACTCTATGTCAAAAAAAAAAAAAATAGACTATATATACAGGATTAGAGAAGAGATGGGGTCAAAGGGGTATTTTTTAATGAAGATACAATTCACATAACACAAAATTCACCATTTTAAACTGTTTTTAAAGTGTATAAATAGTGGCTTTTACTCCATCCACATATTCAACAACCATCATATCTAATTCCAGAAGACTGTCATCATCCCCTTACCCATTAAACAGTCACTCCCTGTCCCCCACTCATCTGAGCCCCTGGCAAGGACTAATCTACTTTCTGTCTCTAAGGAGTTGCCTATTCTGGATGTTGTGTATAAATTGAATCATAAAATATGTGGACTTTTGTGTCTGGCTTCTTTCTCTTGGCATGATGTTTTCAAGGCTCATTCATATTGTAACATGTACCAGTACTTCATTCTTGTTTTGGTTCAATAATACTCTGTTGTAAGCTATATACCACATTTTGTTATTTATTCATCAGTTGATGGACATTTGGGATGATTCCATATTTGGACTACTATGAATCATGTTGCTATACACATTCATGTACATGCTTTTGTCTGAATACCTGTTTACAAATCTCTTGAGTGTATACCTAAGAGCGGAACTGCTGAGTCATGTGGTAATTCTGTATTTAGCTATTTGAAGACCTGCCAAATTGTTTTCTATAGTGACTGCACCATACTACATTCCCACCAGCCAGATATGAAAACTCCAATTTTTTCCACATCCTTACCAACACTTGTTATTTTCCTTTTCAAAACAAATTATGGCCATCATAATGAGTGAACATAATAAAGTTGTATCTCATTGTGGTTTTGATTTGCATTCCCCTAAACACTAATGATGTTGGCCGTCTTTTCATAAGCTTATTGGCTATGTATATATCTTCTTTGGAGAAATCTCTAGTCAATGCTTTTGCCCATTTTTAAACTGGATTGTCTTTTTATTTTTTGAATTGTAAGAGTTCTTCATATATTCTAGAAATTAGACCCTGATGAGATAGTGATTTGCAAATATTTTCTCCCATTCTATGGGCTGTCTTTTGACTTTCTTGATAGTGTCCTTTGGTTCACAAAAGTTTTGATGTTGGTGAAGTCCAATGTATCTATTTTATTTTTCATTTGTTGTTTGTGCTTTTGGTGTCATATCTAAGAATCCATTGACAAATCCATGGTCATGAAGATGTACTCCTGTTTTCATTTAAAAGTTTTATAGTTTCGGCTCCTACATTTAGGTTATTGACTGATTTTAGTTAATTTTTGTATATGGTGTGAGGTAAGGGTTCAACTTCTTTCTTTGGCATGTGTCCCATGTGACTTTTTCCATTGTCTCAGTACCATTTGTTGAAAAGAGGTAAGAGAGATTTTGAGTACAAAGTGATTTTAGTCTTTTCTCTTGGAAAAATAAAACTTTAAAAAACATATTATTTTACACATTAATTTTCTGGCTTTTGGTTACACTATGACTGTATTTGGCCGGTATTCAACTGTTTTTCCTCATCCCACATTTTGAAGATACAGTAAGTTTTCAAGAATGACGACCTACAAGAGCCATGATGCTGAGCTTTCAGGGAAGCCAACCACCTCTTGGGGTAGTGCTTTTTCAAGGACCAATTTCCAAAAGCAACAAGTAGTTGAAGTTGCTGAGTTTTCTATTCTTTGAGTTGCATTTTCTTCTGTGTTTGTGCCCCTCTAGTAAACAGCTCCTGTCTTCAGATATTCATAGACCTCTGTTCTCTTTCCCCCAACATCCACTTATTACGATTGGCTCTTTGGAGAGAATTTAATAAACTAATTCATACAAAATCATATAGAACCAAGAGAAATAATACACTTTTAGCATGATACCTAAGTCTGTGTTTACTTTAAGGAAAAAGAATACACTGTAGGTTGTAGAATTCTGGGTATCATCAATTCAGCCAATGCAAGGAGTGAAGACTTTTAAATCCCCCTAAAGCATCAGTTCTCCAACTTGGCTACACATTGTGATCCCCTGGGGAGCTTTAGAAAATACCGGTGCCTGGGTTCCACCCACAGAGATCCTTACTTAACTGGTCTGGGGCACAGCTCAGGCAATAGAATTTTGGCAAACTCCCCAGGTGATTCTACTACGCAGCCAAGGTGGAGAGTCGCTGCCCTGGTCAGTCATCAGAGGTTGCTACCTACTGCTCCCAGACTCAAAGGTGGCTCTTCTTATCACCTTGCACCACTTGCAGGCAATTAGGGATGTACATTTACATGTTTTTAAAAGTCTTATAATTTCCGATTAAAACTAATGAAACTTGAATTTCTTGTATCGGTTACCATTCACTCTTCTCAACAACCCTGTGAATGTAGGTTTATTATTCCCATATGACAGATGAGGAAATAAACTGAGAGATTAATTGAGCAACAGCCCTAGATCACAGAATGTGTAAGTGGCAGAAAATTGATTTTAATGCAATTCTTTCAACCCTAAAGTCTGTATCATTTATGCTCTCCCAGTAATTTTAAAAGGGCCAACCACTATGAGTATGGGCACATAATTTAGTCACATCTTCCATCTGGCACCCATGTTTTGAAATGGGACTAGGGGATATCTACTCACTGAAGAGAATGGTGGGCACCACCTCTATTGGTTACTATTTACCTTTCTTTCCTTATATTGTATGCATGTAGGTGTGTGAGTGTATGTAAATGCATGGAAAGTGGACCTCAAGGGTATATCTGAATTGAGAAAAATATGGCCCAACTATAAGAACATACCTGGGTAGGGTTTTAAGAGATAGCACAGGTATAGTCATTCTTTCCAATATGTGATAAGACTGGTGACAGGTCATGAAATACCTTAAATATGATAAAAAAAATAACAAACACTGAGGAAGCTACCACTTCATTCATTTATGGATTAATCTAATGCCTATATATAGATTACAAAGCTCGATCAGTAGCAAGTGACAACACTGATGAATATCAGGCAAAAATCTCCAATACTTAAATATTCAGGTTCTTATGGTAGAAAAGACACAATTTCCACATAATATAATCTTGTCTGTCAATGCATGGGGCACGTTAACAAGCCTTGACACAATAGTAGAACAAATCAGAATTAGTAAAATGTACTGTTAATAGTGGTAGAAATTGGGAATTGAGTTTCATGTCACTTTTTTCTCTTATTTCACACTTGTGCACTCAAACCAGTGTGGTTTGTGGATGTGCATGAGTGTGCACATATGCACACATGCACACGTGCACACTCACACTCACACACACAGGCTTGAATGAAGAATCTATTTCAGTTCTGTCATTCTTCATGGGCCTAACAACTTACTTTTCCTTAAAACAAAGAAAGGAGGGTTGTCATGTTATTATTCTGCTTCCATTATTATGACATAAAGAAACTAGAAGAATTTTTTTTTAAATTTTGTTAAATTTTATGTTAAGTTCTGGGATACATGTGCAGAACGCGCAGGTTTGTTACATAGGTATACACGTGCCATGGTGGTTTGCTGCACCCATCAACCCATCATCTAGGTTTTAAGCCCTGCATGCATTAGATATTTGTCCTAATGCTCTCCCTCCCTTTGCCCCTCAACCACTGACAGGCCCTGGTGTGTGATGTTCCCCTTCCTGTGCCCATGTGTTCTCACTGTTCAAATCCCACTCATGAGTAAGAACATGGAGTGTTTGGTTTTCTGTTCCTGTGTTAGTTTGCTGAGAATGATGGCTTCCAGCTTCATCCATGTCCCTGTAAAGGACATTCATTCTTTTATTATGGCTGCATAGTACTCTATGGTATATATGTGCCACATTTTCTTTGTCCAGTCTATCATTGATGGGCATTTGGGTTGGTTCCCAGTTTTTGCTATTGTAAACAGTGCTGCAGTAAACATACGTGTGCATATATCTTTACAGTAGAATGAGTTATAATCCTTTGAGTATATACCCAGTAATGGGATTGCTGGGTCAAATGGAATTTCTATTTCTGGGTCCTTGAGGAATCACCACACTGTCTTCCACAATGGTTGAGCTAATTTATACTCCCACCAACAGTGTAAAGGCGTCCCTTTTTCTCCACAGCCTCACCAGCATCTCTTGAGAAACTGGAAGAATTCTATACAGTAGATTTAGGAGCTGCAAAGGAGTAAGGATTTGCTGAAGATTTTCTTAGGCAAGTATTACAAGTTGGTTAGACGAAAAGTTTTTGCAAGTGGGAGTTGTACCTCCTTGTCTCCTAATTGTAGTGAATCTGTCAACTTTCTTTTCAGTGTATCAAGACTTTAGTCTTCAAAATCATTCTCAGTATGTTCTGAATTGCTATACTTTTAAGTTAACTACTTCTCAAAGTGCTGTTTAAAAACTGACATCTTCAACCACATTGCAGGCTGAGAATCTATCTAAATTTGCAAAGTCTCATTGGTTCTTATGAAAGTGCTACTTTAAAAAAATACACTTGACAGCCAATCTCTTGAAAATGATTTGTGCAGAAATTGTGTTCAAATTACTTTATATCAAGACATTTAAGAGAAAATGTGGTTTTCTTTGTAATAGGCTAAAAATAATGATATCCTTTATCTTCAACTGAACATGTACATATGTTGTATAAGCTGTTGCATTTAAACAAATTGAAAAACAGTAGGATTCTGGCTATAGTCCATAAAGAAACAAAACTTGCCCAGAATATCATTTTAAGCATTAAAAAAATACAATTAACTGCTATTTCCCACAAAGTTCAATCCTGCATACAGAATCGGAATTGTCAACCAGGTCCAAAGCATCAAATTATAAAACCTAATGTCTCAAAAATGGACAAGAAAACTCAGAAAAAAATAACTATTACAGTCCAATTACACACAAAGAAAAGTGAGAATAAAAGGCCGGTTGTAAGTTTATATTTCTACAAATTGCTTTTGAGTTAGTGGGCAATATATGCTATTTAAATGGCTCCTGATGGCAGTAGCATAATGAAAATATCCCTAAGTCATATCCCTACAATAATTCCCACTGAACATTTCATTGAATGCTTAGCATGTGCAAAGTACTGTGAGGTGAGGTTCAGAAATGCAGAAAGCATGTTTATTGCTTTGAATACAGAATATTGATTTTTAAAACACTAAGCTAATTGTTGCCAACACTAATAATTTTTGATGATTCCTCATTGCCAACAGCACTGATTTTCAAATGTGTTTTTAAAAGCCAGAACTCTGCCTTCAAACAAAATCTTATATAGAAATCGAATACACAAAATAAATAAAATTGAGGCTATTTACACTATCTAACTTGACTGGTTCCTCCTACTCCTCATCCATCACTACCAAGTACTTCTGAAGGCAGCCCCGGAGAGGTTTGCGGGGCAGGGGTTGGGAGACTCAGAAATCCTTAGGCTACTGAAGAATGTGGTCTGACCTCCACCGATCTGAGGAGTCAGTACTCCTTAACGTGACATATGAGACCCTCAGTGGTTTGCTCCTGGCCTCACGACACGTTACCACCAATGGAATACTGACTGTTCCCTGCACATGCTCTGCACCATGCTGTTTGTTCCCTGTGCTTTGTCCTTGCTGTCCCTCGGCAGGTGATCCCTTTATGTCCCTGTCCTCTTTGATGGATGCCAAGACACCCCACAAATCTGCACAGCTGGACACAGTCTTAACTGCATATACACTTTCATGTTTGGCCCACCACGCTGGATGATAATTATTGTTCATAGGGCTTTCACTTAAACTAACCTGAGAGTAACACAGCACAGAAAATGTATTCACAGTTGTACTCCAGCTTGGAGCACAGATGTTGACCTAATAGTGGCTTCATAAATGTTTGTTGAATGAACAAATGAATGAATGAATGAAGATGGATGGAGGACAGGATGACATGATGATCACTTTCATCAAACTAGAAAAAAATTACATAAATATACATATATATTACATCTATATTTCTAAAAATTGTGGTTAACTACGCAAATACAAAATTTACCATCTTAAGCATTTTTAAGCACACAGTCAGTGTCATTAATTATATTCACAATGGTGTGCAAGCATCACCACCATCCACCTCAAAACTCTTCATTTTGTATAACTGAAACTTTTTAACATACGTACATTTAAAACATTCTTAAAAACTTAATTCAATGATCTAGGGTGTGGGGTACCCAGGTTCTTCACTTCCTCCTTGCCCCCACCTGCTGTATATCTTGTGCCTTTCATCCACACTTGGAGCATTCTTTAGCAAGAAATGTGGTAAATGCGGTTGAGACATGTGGTCAATGAAACTCCTGCCTACTAGCTTAGCTACTAGCTGGCAGTTTGGGCTGCTCAAAATGAACTTCCTGGATAATTTTCCTAAGCCCTCACTGACTCCTACTCGAATGTATTGTTAGGCGTCAGCTCTCACTCCTGGAACTGGCTTGGGCTTCCAGAAAGCATGGCTTGTAAAGAACAGAGCCTGTGTGTCAAACAGCCTATATACAACACACATAGCTTATATATAACAGCCATATGATTTGTGGTTTTAACATTTCTGAACTCAAGACTTATTTTATAGATGATTAGTACATAAGAGTGGTAGCACCCCCACCCCCAGAAACTAATCATGAAATCTACAGTGCATCTCACCATCAGTGATACCAGAGAAATCAAAGAAAACTGGTACCTATTTCACATTTGCACAGAATCATTTTTCATTTGAAATATTTTACATATAAAGATCACACTGCCCATCTCACACTTGGAGAAGCATAAAGCAAAGAAGGAAAAGGACTTGAAAAGGGTGATGAGTCACCGGGTGAATGGGAGGAGGCCGGGAGGTGACCAGCCCTGGATCTGATGTGAACTGCTCCCCATGAAAGCCTCTCCACTGCGCTCAGCCTCCGACTCCCCCACCCCACGTGTTAAAATGACACAGGGGAAATGAAAATTAAACCAGGGTTAAGCTATTCCTGACATGCTTCCTGCACCAACATTCAACCAGCTCTCTGACCTTCTTACGAGGCTCAGGAGTCCTTCTGGGGGAAGAGAGCTGTAACACCTGCTATTCTACTTTGCATGGCTGGTTCAGGCTCTAGAAAATAACAGCCCACCTCCTCCCGAACTCAG
Organism: Saguinus oedipus; assembly: GCA_031835075.1. Classification (NCBI taxonomy): domain Eukaryota; kingdom Metazoa; phylum Chordata; class Mammalia; order Primates; family Cebidae; genus Saguinus; species Saguinus oedipus. The sequence goes on along the minus strand of CM063172.1, from coordinate 12,621,012 downwards.
CTCTCCTGTTTCCATTTTTCTTTTTTAGCTTTAGCTCTACTTCTGTTTTCCAACTGGGATGGTGGCTACTGTTTTCTACTTCTCAGCAGCCTCCTTTCTACTTCTACGCCCTCCGAGGAACCTAGGCCACCGAGTGAGGGGCCCAAACTCAGCCGGACCCAGTCCCCGCTTATCCCTCTCAGCTGTGGTCAGCTGGACACCTAGGCACCCACGAGGAAGCCACTCAGCCCTTGCCTGAAAGAAGACAACTATCAGCAGCCCATATCTCAACCTGCTTGACTAATAAGCATGCTTACCATGTGTTGAATTTAACCAGCCAGCATCAAACCAGCAGACTTTCTGTCACACGGAAATAAGTAAACAGCATAGAGAAGGTCCCTTATTAGGTGGGCTCGAGGTGATGGTATCAGGACTATTTTTGCGTATTCTACATTTGGTCAGGCTGACATCCCAAATCTTAAAAAGTTAATAAGAGAAAGAATGCATAAATGCATACAGGCTTTACATGGAAGGTTAAGTGCACTGGCAGCCTACTAAAATAGAAAGTTAAATACAGCAATGAGATTTTGAAATTTCCCCTTGCAATAAAAAAGAAGGGGCCTTCATAGGAACACAAGCCAGGCTTGCTGAAAAAGCAGTCTTTGTTCCTTAAAAAAATACTGCAGTTCACTACTTATGGAGGACTTAAATTTCCTGAAATATTGTACTATCACTGGCCCGTGTACATGGTTAGGAGGCTCCCATTCCAATAGCAGTCTCAGGGAGAACCAACAGTTTAAAGAAAGCAAATTAGAGTCTCAGTAATAAGATGACTGAGAACATAAACGATTATTCATCTATCTTTTAAACACTTAAGTAATTTTTGTGTTGCTTCACTTGCCAGAGTAAATGAGTTATAAAAACCTCTGCTTTCTCATAAAAGCCTCCAGATGCCCAAGAAGTGGTGAATGATGTTACAATAAACAGCACGTGCCCCATTTCCTCCCATAAGGAATAATCCTCTTTTTGTGATTCTCCTTCTCACTTCATCTGGAGGACAATCTCTTCCTTCCTAGAGGAGAGGCCCAGGCTGAGAGCATCAGGTTTTGGCAGGGAACTCAGAAAATCTTGGCATCGGGGTTTACTATAAGCTGAGTTAAACAGGAATGCAAGATCATTGGAAGCCCTAGAAAAATAGAAAATATTTCTAGGGTAGCACAGAAGTTTGGCCTTTTCGCTGGTGATTTGTTTCCATTTGTTCACATGCTATGACTCATCATTTGGGTGACACCGCGCAGGCAGCACCATTTCAAGTTCATCATTTTATTAAGCAATGAGTCAAATGAAGCAAGTGTTTTAAGGGAAATGGCCACTTTCTAATGATTTTTCTCTAGTATGATTTTATTTAATACTTTTGCATAAGCAAAGCTGATGTCCCCTCTGACCTCCCCCTTTTAAAATTTCCAGAAGATAAGACATTCTGATAGAGATCAGGCCACAAGACAGTAGTTCAGAAAAGGGTAATTTTTAATTTTTCTCCTCACTCCATATTTAATAGTGGCCAGGATATTGAAATTCTCTGGAAAACACAGAACCCATTTACATGATGAATTCAATAATATATTATCATGTCTTATTCAGAAGTGTTAGGAGAATTGATGAGTTAATGTTGGTAAATCACTTTGCAATTCCCAGGTCAAAGATGGGAAATGAACATTATCATTATTTGTTTCACTGGAGGCTCACTGATGAAATGTGGTCTAGGGGGCCTAATTAGGATACAAAAGCTTATATCTTTGTAGCAAGAGGGAAAATCATTTTTTCAGTACTGCCTTTTACCTAGTTCTCTTTTACGCCTAGGGAGTAAAGGGTATGTCAATGATCATTGATAACATCATTCAACTCCATGTAATACATTGACACCAGTAAAATAAACCAAAGGATGCAGGGATGTGTGTATAGATGGATGGATGGACAGACAAATGGCTGGTGACCAAAATACATATACTCCTCCATGTTATATATTAAGGCTGCTTTTTTAGAACACTGCCTTTCTTAATTTTCGCTGTAAAAGCAGATCATCATGCTTTAAGCCTCAGAATATGATAGATTTCAATTACTGCAACATATCTGTGAGATTTTTAGTTAGGTACTTTCAATATGGATTTGTCCAATTTTTTCATTAATGCAAAACTTTTTGGTTTAATACCTATTGCTATTCCTACCCTTCTTGGCCAAACTCATAAAATAAAGATTTTATAATATATGGGATTTAGAAATTCTCTGTACTATGAAAGGCATTTGAAGTTAATGACTAAATAAATGGATAAACAGATGGGTAAGAGGCATCACCCAATCACAGCAGTGTAATAATGTCCAAAGGAACCCTGAAAGATTCCTCACGCCTCTAGGAAAAACTGACCTTGGACTGTCCCAGGCAAGTATTTTTCTTAGCAAACATTTATGGGCAAGGGGCTCAATCACTATGTTAGTGTTTAAGGACTTTTGCTATATAGAAGCTCTTTCTTTTACTGAAGTCTCCAAAGCCAAGTTTATAATTATTATGGATGCCAGAATAAAATCTAAGGTAAGATAAGGTAATTTTTCTTCAAAGACACCTCTCAGAAAAGCCTAAGTACCCTTAAATTTTTTTTTTTTTCCTGAGATGGAGTCTCACCCCATAACCCAGGTTGGAGTGCAGTGGCGTGATCTTGGCTCACAGCAACCTCTGCCTCCCAGGTTCAAGTGATTCTTCTGCCTCAGCCTCCCAAGTAGCTGGGATTACAGGTTTGTGCCACCACGCCCAGCTAATTTTTGTATTTTTAGTAGAGACAGGGTTTCACTGTGTTGGCCAGGCTGGTCTCGAACTCCTGACCTCATGATTTGCCCGCCTTGGCCTCCCAAAGTGCTGGGATTACAGTCGTGAGCCACTGTGTCTGGCCAATTTAGTTCTTATAAAGTTTATCATTTTATGTATTGGTCTCTTAAATAGAGTAGTCTTTATGGAATACATATTACCTTAAATCTACCTTGATAAATGCGAGTTTGGCATGTTTATATGTTTATAGCAGATACCTAACAGAACTGTTTTTTCTTTTCTTTCTTTTTTTTTTTTTTAAGAAAGAAAACAAATTTGACTAGTAATTATTCTTGGAAGTATGAGTTTCCTAGTTGCAAGCACTGGAAGTCACTATAAATAAAAAAGCATTTTAAAGATTACTTTAGAAAGCAACACAGTAAGTGGTTCAGTTGCAGAGTTCATGAAAATACACTCACAGGAAGAATGAAGAAAAATATTTCTTAATAATATGGTTTAGGATACTGTTAGGATAATGGTCCCCAATGTATGATGCCTCCCTGCAGCCAAGCTCACATTAACTGTGGGCTTGGGTATGTGTCTTGTTTTGGCCAATGGGGTCTTAAAAAATGCAACCAATGAATATAGGAACAGGCCCTTGTGACTTGGGATAAAATTCCTGGTAATAGCATCAAACACAGACTAGATGAATGTCAGGATGATGTGCTTTGGGAAACGATATTACATGACCCACAAAGGGATTCGAGAGATGAGGAAGATACTGATATTGTAGATAAAGGTTGTAAGTAAAATTCTTTCATATTAGAAAGTGGAAGAAAGCAGTCTGTCTAAATTAATGCATATATTATTTCAAATGTCTGTGAGATTAAATAATGTAAGTACAAATCTGATGGTTTAATAGAAATCTCAAAGTCCTTAAATGCTTATGGCCAAAAAGTTCATTGAAAGCATAAAGGATGGCATAAATGTGAACTATCGTGTAACGCAGGCCCAGACTTCTTGAGCTGCAGACCTGAAGACTCAACTCTCTATCTGAAATACCCGCTAAAAAAGTGTCTCAAACCTCTAACCTATTAGGATGGCTACTATCACAAAAATTTTTTTAACCAGAAAATAACAATTGTTGGTGAGGATGTGGAGAAACTGGAACCTTTGTGCACTGTTGGTAGGAATGCAAAGTGGAGCAGCCACTGTGGAAAACAATCCAGCAGTTCTTAAAAAAATTAAAAATAGGGCCGGGCGTGGTGGCTCAAGCCTGTAATCTCAGCACTTTGGGAGGCCGAGGTGGGCAGATCACTAGGTCAAGAGATCGAGACCATCCTGGCCAACATGGTGAAACCTCACCTCTACTAAAAATACAAAAATTAGCTGGGCATGGTGGTGCATGCCTGCAATCCCAGCTACTCAGGAGGCTGAGGCAGGAGAATCGCTTGAACCTGGGAGGCGGAGGTTGCAGTGAGCCGAGATTGCACCACTGCACTCCAGCTTGGTGACAGAGCGAGAACCCTATCTCAAAAAAAATTTTTTTTTAATTAAAAATAGAATTGCTATATGATCCAGCAATTCCATTTCTGGGTATATACTCAAAAGAACTAAAAGGAGAACCTCAAATTTGTATACTCACGTTCATAGCAGCATCATTCACAGTAACCAAAAGGTGGAAACAACCCAGGTGTTTATGGACAGGTGAGTGAATAAACAAAATGTGATATATACAAGAGTGGAATATTGATCAGCCTTAAAAAAAGGAAATTCTGACACATGTTACAACAGGGATGACCTTGAGGACATTATGCTAAACAAAGGGTCACAAATTTACAAACCCTGTGTGATTCTACTTACATGAGGTCCCAAGAGTAGTCAAATTCAGAGACAGAGAGTAGAATGGTGATTACCAGGAGGGAGGGGAAAGAGGGAATGGGGAATTTATTGTTTAATGGGTACAGAGTTTTGCAAGATGCAAACAGCGGAGACTAGATGCACTAACAATGAGAATATACTGGATACCACCGGGCTGTATCTTGAACCCAGCTACCTCTCTCTGAAGCTACTGCCACCATTCAAGCCCAAACCACTATCATTTTCTATCATGCCAACCACAGGTTTCTTACCTGGCCTCCCTGTTTTTCTTGCCATCCTTTTAATGTCAGATAGTAAAAAATGTCATGAAAATAGCAAGGCAGAGTAAGAAGACGGGCATACGATTTTAGATAGGATGAACAACGAAGGCCTCTTGGAAGTGACATTTGTGCATTCACTCAGGTCATTTTCCCATTTACAAGCATACAATGGCTCATTCGGACTGTCTTATTGATGGTAATTCTGTAGCCATTCAGGAATGAAACCCTGACAGCACCTGGATACCTTCTGATATTCTCTCTCTGTATCACGTCTGTTCCCTATTTTCCCCACTGCTAAGAGTAATCGTGCTATATCCTATCTATCACTCCTTCTCTTGGAATGGGCTGTCACCCCCCGCTCCCGTCTATCCTACACACACATGCCAGATGAGTCTTTCTGAACTGCAGTTTCAATCTTCTTTCTCGTTTCAAAATCCCTTGTCGCTGGTTCCTCTTTGCTTCCTGAATTAAGTCCAGAGTTTCCATCCCAGACTGTCTGACAGTCTACAATATGGCTTCCACTTACCTTCCCAACTGTTCTCTCCCCACTTTCCCCAACACAGGCATACGGGCAGCCCCTTGTTCCCAGAATGTACTCTTCGCTTTCCAGAATCTGTGTCTCTGATCTCAATGGCCCTTGCACACCCCCACCATCCATGCTGCAAACTAAACTCCAAGTCCTAAATCACCTTCCCTGTGGAAACTGGTCTGATCTTCCCAATCAGAAGTGATCACTTCTATCTTTAACCCTCTGAAGCATGTTTTTACTTTTATTATACAGTTTATCACCTTCTGTCTTAAGCCATATTTACTTGTATACTTTTCCTAGTTTCTTTTCAGATCATAGGATTTTGGAAAATCGAATACGGCTTCTGTCTCTGCACCACCTAGCAACTTGTTCCTCAAACTGTGGTCCTGGGGCCAGCAGCATCCCAAGCCCCATCTCAGACCAACAGGATCAGAACCTGCATTTTAACAATATTCCCAGGGGATTCTGACATACTTGATCAAGCTCACAGCAACCAGTCATCTCATACCTGATTGGCTGACTGACTAGAAAAACCACGTATGAGAAACCAAATAACTTACATAACTCATTCAAAGATCACTGTGCGTGAATAATGCTTTAACTGTATAAAACTAGGGCCAGGCACAGTGGCTCATGCCTAGCACTGTGGGAGGCCTGGGTGGGAGACTCACTTGAGTCCAGGAGTTTGAGACCAGTCAGAGGAACATAGTGAAACCCCATCTCTACCAAAAATACAAAAATTAGCTGGGCACAGTGGCACATGCCTGTAGTCCCAAGCTACTTGGGAGGCTGAGGTGGGAGGATTGCTTGAGCCCCAGGAGGTTGAGGCTTCAGTGAGCTCTGAGTGCATTACTGCACTCCAGCCTGGGTGACAGAGTGAGGCCCTGGCTCAAAAAATAAATAAATAGAAATAAAAATACAGTAAACCTGTACAGAAAGCAGAAGATTAACTTTACCAACCTTCTGAGGGAGGAAAACAAATGTCACCTTGGCCAACCAAGTAGATCTAGGAAGATTTTGTGTTTTTATAAAGCTTGTCTATTTATGAATGGGAAGTCAGCAGAAAACCTGCTTGCCAATAGTACACTTCTCCACTTCAATGAAATCAGTTGGCTGTGAAAACATGTGCATCAAAGTTTTAAAGAGTTTTCTGTCACATCCAGAAGACTTACAATACAGGCTGGTGCAGATGGAAGATTTATCCTCATTTGATGTAGCAACAGCACTACGTTCTTTGAACTGTAACAAAGCTTTTGATTTTTTTCCCCACGTGGTAGATGAACCTTAGTAAGAAAACACAGACTTGATATGACACATATTCAACTACTATAAAGTGGGTGCTCAATCGAGTTACGGATAGGAAGGGGTGGAAGCTGGGGAAAGTCCTGCTGAGAGGGCACCTCGCTGGCCACTAGAGGGCATTACCATGTGAATAAAATCATCCTGATGTCCGTGATGCAAACGGTAGAGAGCACGCGTAGGAGTTAACGGGGGCTATCGCTTCACTCTTCCTTTCCCCTTATAAACGGCCAGAGAGCTGACAGCTGCAAAGATGTGGAAGTATATCTAAACTCTTTTATGTCTTAACACAATAGACCTTTAAGGGAATAAACTTGAGCCATGCTAGATGCAGGACTAGGATTGACGTACATTTCTTCAGGGTGCCCGATTTCCATTCTTCAGAAGTCCACAACCTTCCGAATAGCGCAGGTCCATTCTCCTTCAGAATCAATCTAGCAAGGAGTCCGAAATTCCAAAAACTTCTCATACCTGTCATCCTAGCACTTTTTTAATTTTTGAGACAGAGTCTCACTCTGTCGCCAGGCTGGAGTGCAGTGGCATGATCTCAGCTCACTGCAACCTCCGCCTCCCAGGTTCAAGCGATTCTCCTGCCTCAGCCTCCCGAGTAGCTGGGACGACAGGCATGCACCACCGTGCCCAGCTAATTTTTGTATTTTTTAGTAGAGATTGTGTTTCACCATGTTGACCAGGATGGTCTCGATCTCCTGACCTCATGATCTGCCCACCTTGGCTTCCCAAAGTGCTGGGATTAAAGGTGTGAGCCACTGCACCTGGCCAATCCTAGCACTCTGGGAAGCCGAGATGAGAGGATGGCTTGTGCCCAGGAATTCAAAGACCACCCATGTCTCCAAAATTTCCAAAAACTGTTTAGCAGCCTGCTTGCTAAAAATTCAAGTTGATAATCTATCCATTGCCAAGGGATATTTCCTTCAGGAAGCAAGAGGAAGATAAGTGAGGCTGGGGAAGACTGAAGAAAACAGTTCTCGGCTCTGAGAAGAATGAGTGAGAAGTGACTGATGGTCAGTCCCAGGCCACTGCACTGCCTTAAGTCATTGCCTTTGCAACCAGGTGATCTTCCAGGTAGCTTGGCTTCCTTCTGCACCTAAGCTCATAACGGCAAGACTCTAACCTCACCTCTCCAGCCCCCATCTTTCTCCTCAAATGGTCCCTCTAGTCTTTGTACATACTCATGGGTTTAATTACCAGGCAGGACACCCTGAGGCAGCCAGGTGTTGGTTGGCAACAGAACACACAAAGGCCTCTCCCTCAATTCAGCACCAGGGCGATAAAGACATTACTACCCTCAAAGCCAGCTCCTCAGAAGCTGTGCCACCACGGGAGATATGAAAGGATTACCACATAGTTTTCATACACAGTTCTCCTTCCTCAGAAAGCACCATTTGTTTGAGTATCCGTAAATAACTCCTACAGAAGACACAATTTGCTCTAATGTTTTGGAGCTATGGAATTTATTATGATCACAGAACCAGGAAATAGCTAGATGTGAAAACAGGAACGTCTCAAGTCACCCCTCCGCTCTAAGAAGAGTAACGCATTTCAAATTAAAAGCAAAGTCGCTGCTGTGTTTACTGTTCTCTCTCAATTAGGGGCCTGCACTCCCAGGACAAATGTCACCATAGTTAGCTTTTCAAATACTAAATAAAAACAACAGCATTTCCAAGATCTAAGCATTTATAAAAGGTGCTCTCTTTTAAAGATAAAGACAACTTTAGAATGCGGGCCCTTTTTTTTCTCCCAATTGGTTAAAAAGTGAAGAAAAACAGAATGGGCTGAGCAAAAGATATAGCAGGCCCTGTAGTCTGCTTTTTCAAATAGTTACATCCACAGATTCTCAGACACCAACAGAAACAAACAGCTGTTCCCTCCCTCCCGCAGGTCAGGGTGAGAATCATCACCACGAGCTACAGCAACAGCAGAATGTACGTTACAAGGGAGACAGAGAGTGGCTTAGACCCTCCGCCTGCCATCACCATCACCTCCCAACCGGAAATGACAAGAGGCACTTTCTAGGAATTTGTTGGTGGCTACGATCACGTGTCCTTCTTGCACTCACGTTTCTTTTGACCAGATATTATCTAGTAAGCTGTGGCTGAGTGACCCCTGGGAATCGCCATTGAAACAGAAGGCTTTCTAAGTAAATTATCTGTTCCGTATCTGTTCTCATAGTACAAGCACATTTCAAAAGTTCAGCCAACAGCTAGGAAAATGTTTGGGGCATGCAGAATCCCTTCTACAACAACAGAACTAATCTCACGTATGAATTTTTCAGCTTATGAGCTGGGAAGACATATTAAAAACCCAGCAACATGTTTCTCTTCATTAAACAGCAAATGTCCTTTCAAACAAAATCCGACAGGGCAGAGATTACTGTTTGTGCTAATGGAAAGTGATGGAAGCCCCAAGATTCTTTGGTTAGCTGACTCCGAAGCCTGTTCCTGCTTGAGTTTCTACACAAAGTATATCAAAAGAATATAGATATCACTTGAGATTCAAAATGTTTAAAGTGTCCAGGACTAGCAAGAAAAAATGCTTGCAACTATAGGAAACGGGGGACAGAACATCGCCGTTGACTTCCACCTTTTCCCCGTAACACAATACATTACACTCTATAAATAGCTTAGCTGTCTGTTTAAATATGCACCTCCCCTGGAAAGGATAGAGGCTTCTGATCATCTTGCTAATTGGAAGGAATCTTACTCACAAATCAATCTACCAGGCCGTGGCGATATTATGGGGATATGAGAGGGACTGAAATGAACAAGAATGCCACGTGTCTTCCAAGCCAAGTGGGGTCCTACGCCTTGCTGGTTTGAAGAAGTGGGAGAACCGCCAGCAAGAGCAGCAACTCAGGTGTCCGTCATTACAGTAAGCAGACGGTTCTGACCAGCAAGGGTAGCCCCAGGCGCCGGAGGGAGGGAGACAATGACTTCAAAGCTTTCCCATTCTGTCACTCTTCCTGCACCTCTGCCCAGAGGTGGCTGCTTCACAGACCCACACATGCAGAAAGTAGAAAAGAAAAGCAGGATGTCAGTCTCCGCCAGTAGCATCTTTCCAGTCCTAGCCTAAATGCAGGGGAAAAAGATTTGCAGCTGAGGCACCCCTGAATCCCAGGGAGCTCAGGAGCTCACTCTGATTCCCTGGAGCTGAAGAGTTGCTGCGTGCGAGCTTCACACAGCAGTAGCTTCTCTCATTAGACTCTCTTCTACCACTAGAGCCAGGCAGCTATGAAAAGTGACAGGACCAGCCAGTCCCAAAAGCAAAACGGGAGTGCAATACATCCCTCCTCTCTCCTACCCAACAGCCTTCTTCCTCCCTCTCAAACCCAAACTGACACCTTCTTGTTGGATCAAAAAGGCCAAGATCTCAGTGTGCAGTGGCCTTGTGGAGCCAAAAAAAAAAAAAACAAAAACCATCAGCTTGCAAAAATGTTACCAACCAGCAAGACATTACCCGTCACGTCCCAGAGCCACAGGGAGGCTGCGTCTGATTGCAAGGCACACCAGCAGAAGAGGGACAGCTCTCGTGGCTAGAAGGTGAGCCCGCTGTTAACAACAGCTAGACTCAGCAACCACACATTCTGTTTTACTTTCTCGCCCTCATTTAAACCATTTTATCTCCACTAGAGGGCCAGGATGGAGATGAAATTTCAGCCTGACAGTTTTGCTGCTGATTTAAGATTTGATCCTAAACCTTGGGGAGGGAGGGAGGGAGGGAGGGAGGGAGGGAGGGAGGGAGAGCTCGAAGGGAGGAAGGGAACACTCAGTTGCTCAAAGTGGGCAAGTGTGGCTGCCAGGTTATCCCTGGGTTCTGCCACAGAAGCTCCATCTCATGGGATGACACTGTTATTAAAATAATATCCACAAAGTGCAACACAGGACACCTTCTGTGGCTACCTGGGCTCAAACACTGGGTTCCCTCTGACTTCTTCCCTTTCCTTGTTTCTTATATCCAAACAGGTGCTCAGTTTGGTCAACTCTTTCTTTGTAGTGTCCCCCACATCTGTTCCTTTATAAGGCTCCATTTATAGTTCTCAGAACCTTATCTCCTCATGCCTGCAACTGCCTTCCCTCTGGGACCCAGTCTCTGTTTTCTCCACAATCTCACGGGCTGTGGACACAGCCATAAAGCTCATCTCACCAAAACATGGTTGGTCACACCCCCAACTTGAAAAATCTCCAATGACTGCCACCTCCCAATTCAGGACCCCTCTACAGCACCGCCCATTTACACCATGATCACTCCTCCCTCTCCGCCACCACCGTCCCCAAAGCCCAAACCAGCAACAAGCACCAGGTCCTGGGAATCTGTCACTGGCTGGGACTATGGGTCTTTCTTGCAGTCAGGTTTTTCTTCACCACATAATACACACACCATGAATGTGGTTGAGGGGTCCCCATTCTTTGATTTGACATATGTGATGTGACCCCCATCTCCTTGTCCAAGGCAGCCTCCCCCTTTCTCTCTATGAGCTTTCTATTTTCCATGTTGAGTCCACATGAAGCTTCAAACTTATTTTACATGTTCAGTTGTTGTGTTTTGCTCAGCGTACGTGTGGCCCCCTGTCTGGAAGCCCCTGTCTCTGATCTGGAGCTGAACTGTGGTCTGTTCACCAGGATCCCAGATGAAAGACGAAAGCATGAGAGAAGTGGATGCAGGAGGGGGATGGGACAGGGCGGTCCATGCATCTGGGATGGAATCATGGGCGCATCCTGGACAGGTTCACTTTGCCTTAATAAAGCTTCTTAATTTTTAAACAAGCATAAGGATCTCCGCCTCATTCAGGAAGAACAAGGTCAGAAAGACAAGATGGGACCAGGTAACTTGTGAACTGTGCATTGAGCTGTGGACTGTTAGATAGTGATACGTCTAAGACAAGGCCAGTGTCTGGCAGGCCAGCCCTTTAGTGTGAGTTTAGCCACCTGCTAAATTGAAATTGATTTGCCCATGTCCTTATGATTGTCCAATCACCATAGCTAATTAATATTAACTATTTTTCTTTTTTTGCCCAGGCTGAAGTGCAATGGTTAGATATTGGCTCACTGCAACCTCCGCATCTGGGTTCAAGTGATTCTCATACCTCAGCCTCCTGAGTAGCTGGGATTATAGGTACCTGCCACCATGCCTGGCTAATTTTTGTATTTTTAGTAGAGACAGGGTTTCACCATGTTGGTCAGGCTGGTCTCAAACTCCTGACCTCATGATCTGCCCACCTCAGCCTCCCAAAGTGCTGGGATTATGGGCGTGAGCTACTGTGCCTGGACTCTGTGGATGTTTTTATTAATGCTCTTAATTTTAGCAAATATTTTTGAGCCAGATGGAATTGTTCCAAGCCTGGGCTTTGGGGTCTGCAGGTACATCACAGCTACAACACTATCAGGAGCAACTCACGATGCATTTTTATGCTCATTCATGCTTTTACCCTACACATTCATCGAGCACCTACTGTGTGACATGTGAGATGACTGGGATGATGTGAGTTATATAAAAGGCTAAAAGCCACGCTTAGACATAGCAGTGACAAGTGTCCCTTCTAGGCTAAAGTTTGGAAGCATTTAATTACTGGTGCAATTTTCCAATTTTTCTCTCTTCCAGTGATCATGAAAGAGGCCCCTAGATGGCTGGATTAAAAGATCAAAGCAGACTGCATCGTGGGGTTACGCACGGAGCACAGCTGACCTGGAGCAACACTGCATCCACAGCGGAGTTTTATTTTGCTAAGCTACTGAAAGTATAGGGTTGATTGTTTCTGCAACAGAAGTTTATCCTATCCTGACTAATACAATAGTTTTTATTTTCTCTATTATTACCGTTTGGTAATGAATCATGTCTAACAAGGCCTTGCAACAGGGTTTATATTACTGCCCTCAATATCTTTTCATTCCCTTAACGTCACCTTTACTCCCTCCTTGCCTCTTAATGAGACAAGAGCCTCTTGAAGACAGTGACCTTGGTCTGGACTTTCAGAACTTACCTTTTTACCCTCCAACTCACATTTTCCCTCCTCCCTCACCATTTCCCCCAAAATTTAGCTGTGAGCCTTGCAAGCAACAGCTGTTTAACACATAACTGATGACTTGATATTTTCCCACTAGAAAATAATTCCCAATATGCAATGACAATCATTCATCTGCATTAACCAATACCACTAGGCAGGCACGGGTAATCAGAAATTAAGTGCAATGGCTATAAGAAGGCATTAGCTATTCATCTGTGGGCTTATTTTAGTTATGGCCTTGATTCTATGTCAACCATGGCTAATCATTTCTTACTTGTGTTGATCCTAATATCTTTAAGTCTATTTAATGACTTTTGTCTGGGCTTCTAAAATCCTCATTCAGTCATTTTTTCATTCATACAAATACACTAGTCAGTTTCTTATTTTTTTTTTTTTTTTTTTTGAGACGGAGTTTCGCTCTTGTTACCCAGGCTGGAGTGCAATGGCACAATCTCGGCTCACTGCAACCTCCGCCTCCTGGGTTCCGGCAATTCTCCTACCTCAGCCTCCTGGGTAGCTGGGAATACAGGCGTGCGCCACCATGACCAGCTAATTTTTTGTATTTTTAGTAGAGACGGGGTTTCACCATGTTGACCAAGATGGTCTTGATCTCTTGACCTCGTGATCCACCCGCCTCGGCCTCCCAAAGTGCTGGGATTACAGGCTTGATCCACCGCACCCGGCCCACTAGTCAGTTTCTAAGAGGCAACAGAGAATAAAAGCTATGGAGTCAGGCTAGCTGTGAGATGGTGGGCCAGCTACTTTACCTCTTCATGTCCCCAGTTCCCTCACCTACAAAAGGAGAGTTTAAAACATATCTTGTAAGGTTGTTGTGAGAATTACACAAGCTAATAAATGCAAGACACATAGAAAGTTATTTTAAATTTTTAGATGAAGCAGTACTGGGCATATTGTAAGTGCTTAGAATGCTAATGTTATCATATACTGCGCACCTACTATATGGCAGATATTAGAGGGACAAGAATGATAACAGGTTTTCACTCACTTCTTCAGGCATTTGCTATTCAGTAAGGGTAATAGATGTGGAATCAAATAAGTAAAGTATTAAGGAGCCAGAGAGAGAGAAGGAGAAAGAGAGAGAACACAAGTATATTCAAACACATATGCACAAAAGCACACAGGTATGTAGGTGCACAAATGCAAAGATGCACACATGCGCCCACTCACATACACAAGAGCACACACATGCACACGTGCCAACTACTGCCAACTGATGAGCTACACCCAGAGCAAGAAGGGACAGCGATGGCTGAACTGGCTCCTACGGGCTTGCCAGACAAGACAGGGCACAGGAATGTCCAGGGAACTAAACAGTGTGAGCAGAGGCATGAAACAACATCTATTCATTTATTCGTTCAACAAATACTGAACGAATGCCTCCTGTGTGCTTGGCACAGTTTTAAATACTGAGATACATGCCTTCCATGAGATTGACAAGGCTTCTGCTTTCACTGAGCTAACATTCTAACAGAGGAGACTCACAATAAACCAGCAGTCAGATGCAGAAGCCCAAGCGCTAGGAAGAAAACACAGCAGGTAAGAAGGCTTGAGGGAGCTGGGGGCGGGTAGGCCTGATGGGGTGCAGGGAGCAGAAATGTGGCCAGAGCAGGAAGGAAACACCACGCCCCCACCCCAGCTCTCTATGGGGGAGGATTTCCCTTACGCCCTCTGACCTGTTGCTCCAACCTTTTCTTCCCCAAGGGTGTGGAATGAGTAACCTGGCTAGGGCAAAAGCCACAGTAGCCTACGTCCCTCTCCCTGGATAGGGTTAATCTATAAAATTTGGAGCCAGGTTAGCAGGGATTTGGGCCTCTTTCTCCTTCCCTGTTCACACAGACAGGTACCTGTAGACTCAGAACTTGGCTGCAGGTAGAGTGCCACCAAACTTAGACTGGGGAACAGGCAGGTGGCAAGTTAGCTCACTGCCCTTGGTGACAGAGCTGTGTTCCGGCCCCGTCTGACTCAGTGGGCTCAGAACTTAGGAGGGGAAGAGAACTCTCGTAAGATAAAAGTTTTCATAAGATAAAAACCTTCCCTCCCCTAAACAGACCTTAAAACCAAATTAGGAATCACTATCCTAATCTATCAAACCTAATCTTTTTGTCATCTTAATGAAAAATCCCTCAAATCTCTTATTTAATTGTCCAAAAATATTGCTAGACTGAGAAGCCTGGTCCCAAAGACAAATTCAATACAGCGAATACTGGGAGCGAGGTGGGGAAAGTTTTATACCCCATATAAAACCCAGGGGTATATGGTATGCTCAGCAGCCTCGAAGAGGAAGATAAGGAAATGTGAAGTCTTTTAACTATTCTTACCTTATGACTTTATATCTACATGTTTTAAAAATCACATTAGAAAAAAAATTTCTTGAATTTATCTTTTCTTTGAAGAACTGAACAACATCTTCAATATATTTACACACTTGCCTCACAATTTCCTTGGGCGATAGAGTGAGAATATAATGTTGTCATGAACAATTATTAATGTCATGGTTACTATCCACAGAGTTCAGTTCTGAGCATTAGAGACTTTTTTTAAAGAAGATGAAGAAGAGGATACATGGTTCCTAGCCTTGAAGGGCTTAGCCTCTACCTAGAAAACTACTCAGGCCCCCAAAGCAATATATATATATGTATCAAAAAAAAAAAAAAAGAAATACAAGAGCAGTGTCTAATGAATGGCAAAGATTTTTTAAAATGCTTCAGGAGTTCAGAGGGAAAAAAAGCCTCTGTTGAAATTAAGAGTTCTTACGATGCATTCATCAAGGATTATATAGATGAGAAAACACTAGAGAAATGTGAAAGCTCCAAACCACACATCTTCAGAGAATCAGCAGTTAGAAACTGCCTGTCCGGTAAGAGCTCCCAGATGAGAAATGGGTATGGCATTTCTTCATGCAGTCCTACTGGGCCCAGCATGGCAGGCTCCACTGGGAGGTGTCTCCTAAATCTGCAGCATATTAAAGCAGCACTCTGTTTCCCTGGATTTCACACAGCTCCATGTCACTATCCACGCATTTTAGCCTGGAGCAGCTGACCACGATGCCCAGGAAGCACCCTCCCCACGAGGCCCTTTTGACAGAGCCTCTGTGCCACAGGGAGGATGGAAAGCACAGACTCTCCACCTCCTTTCAATTGCTCAGGCAGGGAAGGGCTGCCAGCCCTGCTGACCCATTCAGAAGCCTGCAGAAGGTTCCTACAGGCATTGCCTTCTCTCTCATCAAGTTTCAAGCTGGACTGGGATGGGAGGCAAGTGTCAATAGCAGGGGTAGACAGTAGCAATTACGAAGACCACATTCTCCGCATATCACAGGCCCCAGGAAGGGAAAGGCAAGAGAGGATAAGGTGGGAAATGAAAGAGGGTATCAGGGCTGCCCTGATCCTGCCCAGGATACACTGGCTGTCACAGTCATTCTATGCTTTCTGGCTGCACAGTCATGTTGCTATGGAACCAGTGCATGTCATTGCCACCTGGCCTCTAGCAAATACAATCGCAGTGCTGGCAAGAGCATTTCCCTTAAAGAGATACCACTGATGGTGAGTACTGTTTGAGCTTAGAAACAACAGCAGCATTGTTCCCAAGCCCCAGCCCCACTGCATACTATGAAACCGAACCAAGAAATTCATGTTTTACAAGGTGTATGTTCACATGGGGACCAGTTCCTGAGCTTATTTATTTATTTATTTATTTTTTGAGATGGAGTTTTGTTCTTGTCGCCCAGCTTGGAGTACAATGGCGCGATCTCGGCTCACCGCAACCTCTGCCTCCTGGGTTCAAGCAATTCTCCTGCCTCAGCCTCCTGAGTAACTGAGATTATAGGCACACATCACCACACCTGGCTCATTTTTTGCTCTTCTGTAGATACAGTGTTTCTCAACGTTGGTCAGGATGGTCTCGAACTCCTGACTTCAGGTGATCTGCCCATCTCGGCCTCCCAGTGTTGGGATTACAGGTGTGAGCCACTGCGCCCGGCCTCTGAGCTTCTTTTTAGGAAAAAAATACTCATGGCTTCTATCTGTGTTTAGTTTTTTCTTATTGGGGAAAAGCAAACGGCTGGTAATATTTTGCATAATAATTTAATGTCCTCTTGAACGTCAACATGAACTGCTCATGACCTCAGTAGGAAACCAAAGTAGCCAAGAGTGGTCTCCATGGGCTCAGCCAGCCCTTCTTTCATCCATTTCGTCCTTCAGATCCTTCTCTACCAGTTTATGCTATACCCAAACGATCCTATGATGTAGGCATGGAAATGGACATTACTTTCCAGAGGCCCTTACTTGCCCCCTTCTTTTAGTCTAATCTCTTGATTCTACAGAGAACTTGAGGGTCCCCAGACAGCAACAGGTGTCAGTGAGCCACAGTGTACTGTGGTGTGTTCTGAGAATAAACCTTTTGGGGGAAATGGACACATTCATACTTCTAATGAATGCACACTCGTGTAGACCCAGGTCTGCGGACAGGAGAGATCAATATTAGGATAATTCAGCAGATGATCCCTCGCGAATCAGCAATCAATGTTCTACACTCCATTCAGTACATTGGTAGAAACCAATTTTATGTCTGTATCTGATCAAGTTCCTTAATAATGACTCTACTTAGGGAAGAAGACAAAGTGATTGCATTGACAAGTTGGATAAAAGAATAAACACAAGCTCTTAATGCCACGCTTTGACCACTCCCTAGGTGAGATGAAATGTTTTGGAAATAAGTGCACTTAGCTCACCAACCTTTGAAATGGACACAATTCAAAGCAAGATTTAGCCTAGGACGTCACACACACACACACACACACACACACACACACACACGCACACACAGTCTACCTTCTGGGATTCTGAGAATCATGTTCTTAACTTCTCTTCATCTTATCACACAATTGCACTCTTATACCAATATAACTTTAAAAAAAAGAATAAATGTTTCTCAACAGGCTCAATGACCGTAGGTCAAATTTGTACTTCAGTATAGGAACCCCCTTAGCCACTCTTCCGCAGATGTAGGCAGCCGCAAGTCAGGTGTGTGGGTCTGCAGCTGGACCGCACACACCTGCGGGTGCACTGTGACTTCTGGCTGCAAAGCAGATGTACCACCGAGTCTCAGCACCTGACAATGTGGTGTTGCAAATGCAGTGGTTTAGAAAGCGCACAAAGGAAAATAAGCTTTCTCAGATGACATCCACAGCAGAAGCCTTCTGGGCACACTCACTCTGCCGGCTTCTTTATTAGTAGCCAACTATGATTATGAGAAAGTCAAAAAGTTGATCAACAGCTCTCCTGACCACTGCCTTAGGGGTGATCATTATTAGTGTACCAAGACCACGTTAAATTGAACTACCTATAACTCTATAGCCTCAAAAAGAATCTGCAGATTCCAGCTGGATGCAGTCTAATCGAGCACTTCGGGAAGCTGAGGTGGGTGGATCACCTGAGGTCAGGAGTTTGAGACCAGCCTGGCCAACATAGTGAAACCCTGTCTCTACTAAAAATACAACAATTAACCAGGCACAGTGGCAAGAGCCCGTAATCCCAGCTACTTGGGAAGCTGAGGCAGGAGAATTGCTGGCACCCAGGAGGTGGTGGTTACAGTGAGCAGAGATTGGGCCACTGCACTCCAGCCTGGGCAACAAGAGTGAAACTTTGTCTCAAAAAAAAAAAGGATCCGCAGATTCTAAAACCAGCCTTGGGCAGGGCAAACATCCTGCGGCTAAGAGCCAAACACACCTCTGTCATAATCCCAGCTCTGCTCCTCTCCACAAAGCCCCACAAAGGCGATGTGGTGATGTGAAGCCTCTGGGCCTCAGCTGCTTCATCTGTACAGAGCGCTTTTACCAGACAAGCTCTCAGGTCTCATCTGGTGCTCACATCCTATTATTCTTGGCCATGGTATTCATGAGTCAGCACAGTCACTTAAAGAAACTGGACGGTTCCCCCTTGCCCACAGCTGTATTTCTGTGCACCAGTTGCTGAGGGAAAGAAACTTCCTCTCTGTGAGCTGGACAAGGTAATAGCAATGATGATGACCTCGCAAGAGGCAAAGCATGTGAACAGCAAAAAGAAACGGCAGAAAAATCTACGAGGGAATCCAACCTCTCCAAAGGACCCAGTGACAAGGAGGAGAGTCAAAGAATAGGAAAAATACCTTGGTTCCAAGCAGGAAAGAAGTCGAGAATGCATGCTATCACACACTGTTTCCTGGAGCATGATAGTAACTGGATAACATTATTGATGTGGGTGAAAATACATGAACGATTAAAGGATCACTCACCCTATGAAAACAGCAGGTCGATTTCTTTTCACGAAGAAAACGGTCTAATATCTTTGGAAAACTGGAAGAGAAAAAACGATTTAAACAAAATTAATAACTCCATTCTCTAAATCAGTGCAAATGAGCAGGCCTAGAGATAAGAAATTCCAGCCCCTAGCACTTTGGCCTTTATTAGGTGCACAATAAACGTCTGAGGAACAATAGATGCATGATTATTTGGCTGACTATATGAATTTTAAGAGCAGAGCTTTGAACAACCAATATGTAGAGAAGAATCACAGGCATGATTCATTTATCATGAGCTGTACGGTCCTTGTGACAAGCAGTGCATGTTGTAATGCACAATAAATCATTTTTTCGGTGCGTTTTTAAAAATGTCATGTCCTCCATGCCCACCATGATGCTTACTGAAGAAGTCTTTCTGTTCTTTTTGGTATTTTTTTTGAAGTAATGATTTTGTAGAGATGGGGGTCTCACTATGTTGCCCAAGCTAGTCTTGAAACTCTGGTCTCAAGCGCTCCTTTCACCTCGGCTTCCTAAAGTATTGGGATGTGAGCCATTGTACCCAGCCTTGTTTTGTTTTTTGCGGATAGGGTCTTGCTGTGTCACCCACGTTTGTCATAGATCCGTGCCCATTTTATAGTTGGAAACCCTGAGGCCCAGAGGACTGAGTCATTTGCTCACATGCACACACTTGTGAGTGGCAGAGCTAAGCTAAGACCCTGGGATCCTCCCTCCGAAGTCCCTCTCATGGGGTAATTCAGTGACCATGGGTGGTCATCGTAGCTCACTGCAGCCTCAAACTCCTGGACTCAAGCCATCCTCCTGCCTTAGCCCCCAGGTAGCTGGGACTACAGGCGTGTTTCACCATGCCTGGATTAAAATGTTGTGGTTTTTTTCTTTTTTTTTTTTGCAGAGATGGAGTCTTGCTACATTGCCCAGGCTGTGAAGAAGTCTTAATAAATAACCAAAGTACCTCATTCCTGCACTTCGCTTTTTCCCAAAATGATACACCCACAGCTCCCCTCCCCACAGTGATCTGTATGTAATTAGGCTCATATGGGAATGTGGACTTGGCAGAGGGGCGCTGGAGGTCACATATCAGGCTGACTGAGTAATCCCGTGAGGAAGCCACTGTGTCTGAGATACTGACTAACCAAACAAAGTGTGGGAAAGAACGGAGATGATGTGAATGCTGGACAGAGGAAGCCTGAAAGACAAAGGGAGATAAGGCAGCAAAGGCAACAGACGATTTAATCTACAGCACACAAGGAACTAGGTTCAAGATCCAACTCAAAAAGAATTTCCAGACACTATTTTAGAGACGCCTTTGCAGGTTTAGGAGAGGCTGGGAGGCAAAGCTATTCCAGCTCCTGATGTTTTGCAGGTAAGTTTCACAGGATCCCAGAACCTTTGGGATTCATTCCATGAGCTGTGGAAGGCCACAGCTTTCCCGCCATTTTCCTCAGAGGATGTGGACTGCATGTGGCCACCAGAACAGGATGGTGCTTCCTTAGGATGGCCCACCAGACTGCAGGAAAATTCCCAGACTCAGTTTCTCAGAATCTGCAGGGCACGGCTCCAAGTCCCAGAGACTCGCAGCCCACAAGTGTTTAACCTGACACTATGCAGTCAGACTATCCTAGGCCAAGCGGGGCCACAAAGACAAAGGTTATGCTGTAACTGAAAAACCTGCCAGAAAACCATGCAAACACTGAAAACGGTAGATACTGGCAAAATCTCTAGGTACCTTCTTCGTTTTCAAGCAACACTTTATAATCTACTCACACACATTGATCTTTTCATCCTAACGGCAGACGAGATGTCTACAGTATGAATTCTTGAGACCACAAAAACTGATTTCCGAGTCAGACCTCAGTCTGAGCCTCAGCTCAGTCAGAGAGGAGCTGTGTAGTTCCAGTTACTTAAACTCTCTGAACCCTCTCCTCGTGTGCATCATGGCAATAACAATACCAACTTCGTAGAATGTTTCTCGTTTTTAGTGCGGCGCTTGGCACGAGGAAGAGATTGAATAAAACAAAAAAGCATTATCAACATTTGGCAGAACATTTTCACATATCTGTAACAACAGAGGAAAGACGCAGGAGAGACTTTATGACTTAAAGATTTACCAGAATGTGACTGAGCGTGGTGGCTCACTCCTATAATCCCAGCTCTTTGGGAGGCCGAGGTGGACGGCTCACCTGAGGTCAGGAGTTCGAGACCAGCCTGGCCAATATGGTGAAACCTCATCTCTACTAAAATTATAAAATTAGCCAGGTGTGGTAGTGTGTGCCTGTAATCCCAGCTAGTCAAGAGATTGAGGCAGGAGAATCGCTTGAACCCAGGAAGTGGAGGTTGCAGTGAGCCAAGATTGCACAACTGCACTCCAGCCTGGGCAACAAGACTGAAACTATCTAAAAAAAAATTATCAGAATGTCAGTACCTGCACCGTATTCCATTTTCCTCACCCCTCACAAGTAGATGAGACAAGTTACCATATGATCCAGAAATCCCACTGCTGAGTGTACATATATATATACACAAGAGAATGCAAATCAGCATATTGAGGACAAATCTACACCTCCTATGTTTGTTGCAGCACTGTTTACAATAGCTAAGATTTGGAAGCAACCTAAGTGTGTACCAACAGACGAATGGATAAAGAAAGTGTGGTATATACACACAACAGAATATTACTCAGCCATAAAAAAGAATGAGATCGTCATTTGCAACAACATGAATGCAACGGGAGATCCTTACATTAAGTGAAAAAAGCCAGGCAAAGAATGACAAACTTAACATGTTTTCAGTTATTTGTGGGATCTAGAAGTCAAAACTACTGAACTCATGAACACAGGGAGTAGGACGATGGCTACCAAAGCTGGGTAGAGTAGAAGGGGCTGGAGGGGAGGTGGGGATGGTTAATGGGTACAAAAAAGTAGTTAGAGGCTGGGCACAGTGGCTCACACCTGTAATCCCAGCACTTTGGGAGGCTGAGGTGGGCAGATCACGAGGTCAGGAGATGGAAGCCACCATGGTGAAACCCTGTCTCTACTAAAGATACAAAAAGTTAGCTGGGTGTGGTGGCACGTACCTGTAATCTCAGCTACTTGGGAGGCTGAGGGAGGAGAGTTGCTTGAACCTGGGGGGGGGAGATTGCAGTGAGCCAAGATCGCGCCACTGCACTCCAGCCTAGCAATAGAGCAAGACTTCATCTCAAAATAATAATAAAAGTAGTTAGAAAGAATGACTAAGATCTACTATTTGATAGCACAACAGGGTGACTGTAGTCAATAATTACATTTTAAAATAAAGAGTATAATTGAATTGTATGCAATGTAATGAATAAATGCTTGAGGGGATGGATACTCCATTCTTCATAATGTGTTTATTTCACATTACATTACTGCATCAAAACATCTCATGTACTCCACACATATACACACCTACTATGGACCCACAAAAATTTTAAAAATTAAAAAATAATAAAAATATTACAGGACTATAGAGTCAAAAAAAAGTGGAAGAAACAAATGAGAACAAAATAAAACTGTTTATTGTATTATAATTCGATAAATAGAAAAACCCAAGTTATACAAATCCGCAAAAGTCTCACTAATAATCACTATTAACATTCTGGTTAAATGACCCCAGACTCTCTCCTACGCCCAGGCATACAGAGTACATTGTACACATGCTTATAAAAATAAATCTCTCTCTCTATATATACACACTACTTATGATGTACTATGATAGTATTCATAGTATTTTGCTGTCTGATTTTTTTTAACTTATTAATTATACTGAAAACCTCTTTTAGCATCAGTAGATGCATGGACATCATAATTTTGAGGACTGCAAGAGTATTACATTGAAGGAATGACCCAACAAATAGATATTTGTTGAATTTACAGAATCTCCAAAGTGTCCCACATTTATACGAAATGACTACATATTGTGGTAGCATGTGGTTCTTTTTCTTCCACATTTTTCAAGATTGAGAAAGGCAGGCTGAATAAATATAAGTCTTAACAGCAAAAAACTGTTTTGGTTTGAGTGGGTGTGGCATAGAAGAACATAAACTAACACACACACCACAGGGAATAGAACGACACATTAGAATATTCAGTGGGTATCCAACGTATCAAAAAAGGACCCTGTTTTAAAGAAGATGGACAATGGGCGAATAGGGATGTCTAAATCAAGTACCATATCATTAAGTCTGAAGTCAGGCCAATGTTCTTATTTTCAGCCCAATCATGGCAGTTACTTAATGATACAGAGAAAAGTTAACTGAAAACTGTATGATCTTGAGTGATCCTAGAAATTAATCACATTATTTGGAGTTAAAAACCTAAAAAAAAAAATCAGGACTTACCATATTTCTTTAGAAGGTATCACAAGTTCAAATGTTTGTTCAGTATCAATATTTCTAATTTAAGTTTCTTCTCAAAGAGTATGGTGGGTTTGGTAAGAATATATGTGATATGATTTGCTGAAGTCACATGATGCACCTTGCCCTCAATTAAGGATGCCATAACTCCACCAGCAACCAGTGACATTCCAGGAATATCCTACTTTTGATGGGAAGCTGGGGAAGTGAGCATATCCCTGCAATGGGCAGAGTGTGTGGAAATCATATTTCCTCCAGCCATAAATGCAGATTATCTATTTTTTTTTTTTTTTTTTTTTTGAGATGGAGTCTCACATTGTCGCCCAGGCTGGAGTGCAGTGGCACAATTTCGGCTCACTGCAATCTCTGCTTCCTGGGTTCAAGCAGTTCTCCTGCCTCAGCATCTCGAGTAGAAGCTGGGACTACAGGCATGCATCACCACGCCCAGCTAAGTTTTTTTGTATTTTTAGTAGAGACGGGGTTTCACCATGTTGGCCAGGATGGTGTCGATCTCCTGACCTCATGATCCACCCACCTCGGCCTCCCAAAGTGCTAGGATTACGGGCATGAGTCACCACGCCCAGCCACAGTCAACCCTTTCTGAGTATCTAGCACTGTTCCATGAAGCAGGCAGGAGATGGGGCTGGCAGAGAGCAGTAGAGGGATAAAGAACACACCATGGCACCAAAGAAATGCCAAGGGACATAGATACCAGCTGCAAAATCCTGGCATGATCAAAGATGGAGATGCCAAGTAGAGCAACACAGAGTCGGATCTGTGAAACCAGTGTCCATAACCAACGGCAGGTGACAGTCCCTCTGCACGCCACCTTACAACAAATGCTCCCTAAATGCTTCACCTCTGGTCCAGCTGATGCAAGTTTTAAGGGAAGTGATAATTTGTGGTGGGGGTCATTCTCTTAGAAAAAAAAAAATGTCTGTTACATTTTTGCCAAGTAAAATGGAATCAACATTGGGAAATAAGAACACAGACCACACAGACCTTAAATGTTAGCACTGGATGGTGTCAGAGATTATATTTCTTTGACAATTCAAAGAAATTGGTACTTGACAATTCAAAGAATCTAGGTACTTACTATATCATAGAATATGAACCGAGCTACTCTTAACGAATCTCTTTTCACAGTACAATTCAGGAGCAGGTGAGATGTTTCTGGATCTAACAGTGAACTTCTCATAGGGACAGAGTTTTTGCTTTGCCCAACTCTCTTGTAGTCACTGCTTTTCCATGAGTGAGCAATAGATGGTCAGCCTGTGTTATATGCTATATAATGTCTTTTTTATACCATAAAGACTAAATCTGCTGGGCACAGTGGCTCACACCTGTAATCCCAGCACTTTGGGAGGCAGAGGCAGACAAATCACTTGAGGTCAGGAGTTCAAGACCATCCTGGGCAACATGGCAAACCCCGCCTCTACTAAAAATACAAAAATTAGCCAGGCCTCCTGGTGCATGCCTGTAATCTCAGCTATGTGAGAGCCAAGGCAGGAGAATCACTTAAACCGGAAGATGGAGGTTGCAGGGAGCTGAGATCGTGCCACTGCATTCCACACTGGGCAACAGAGTGAGAGAATCCATCTCAAAAAAAAAAAAAAGACTAAA
Source organism: Saguinus oedipus (assembly GCA_031835075.1). NCBI lineage: Eukaryota > Metazoa > Chordata > Mammalia > Primates > Cebidae > Saguinus > Saguinus oedipus. The sequence continues at coordinate 12,595,941 of CM063172.1, read as the reverse complement.
TTATACATTGCTTTTAAAGGGAGCCTCATGTCCTTTGAAGGTATACATGGGAGGACCCGTAACATATCCTGTATTCCAGATCTACCCATGAAAGCATGTGGTTTAGATTCTAGCATCCAAATCCAATTGTGTATCTCTGGTAAACATGACTTGGCCAGTAAAACTGCTGATACTACATGTTCCATAGTTACGTTATCATATATTTTTGGACTACTGACTTTGGGAAATGTTGTCTTGCAACTGTATTGTATCATCCTGAGTAAGCATTAAGTTCCTTAATATCTGCCACAACCACTTGCTGAATGGCTAATTTGTGTGGACACATTTTTATCTAGTATCTCTAATGCTGACAAAATCTCTGTAAAATAGGTTTCATTAGCCTCATTGTACAGATTAGGAAAACAATGCTCAAGAAGAGCAACCTAGTCAAGGTCACCAGTAAGTGACAAAGATAGATGTGTCTGGGTTTCACGGTGAAAGAGGAAAGGTGAGCTCCCTGGCAGCACACATGAGAGATTCAAGTCTCAATACATAAGCATTCTGACAAACAGAAAGTTAGCACTCGCAGTCGGTCAAGGTGGCTCACGCCTGTAATCCCAGCACTTTGGGAGGCCGAGGCGGGTGGGTCACCTGAGGTAGAGAGTTCGAGACCAGCCGGGCCAACATGGTGAAATCCCATCTCTACTAAAAATACAAAAATTAGTCGGGCATGGAGATGTGCACTTGAAATCCCAGCCACTGTGGAGGCTGAGGCAGGAGAACTGCTTAAACCTGGGAGGTGGAGGTTGCAGTGAGCCAAGACTGTGCCATGGCACTCCAGCCTGGATGACAGAGCAAGCCTCTATCTCAAAAAAAAAAAAAAAAAGAAGCACTTGCTTTGACTAGATAAGCAGGTATTTCTTTGTCAGGTTTTTGTTGTTGTTCTTGTTGTTGTTTGAGGGTAGCAGGGGAGGACATGTGGACAAAACTTACCCATGACATTCAGTGGAGTTGTGTGTGAGTGCCCAACAGGTGCCAGGCAAGCATTCTTCAGGCAGCACAGTGGGACCAAATTGCTGACAGTGGCAACGGCACAAAATGTAGCCTTGGCAAGTCAGTCTAACAATTACTTTGCATCATTCTGATTATGAGCCACAAGCATGCAATCAACAGCTCAGAGACAGTCTGACACGATCTCCATCAGCACTTTACTTTAGTTACCAAAGCGGGGCAGACTGAACACTTTTCTGACCTAAGCATAGTGTCAATAACCCAAACACAAAGAACGTGCAGGAATAATAATGGCTCAAGAGCACTGGCCTTGCTGGGGGCCACTGGTTGTAACAGACACATTTTATTTTATCCAACTGTTTTCATTTATTACCCCATGTAGATACATGTTATTTATGTTTTTCTGGTCAGATAAATTTATCCACAGTCTAATATAACTTAAATTGAGTTAGGACTTAAGTAAGTTTACAAATGTTCTACACTTGCTGTGGTGTACATGTCTCTACGAGGAGCACTTTTCACACTCCATGGTAAATTTCTGTCGTCATCTTCTCTGCTAAAAATTGTGACCCAGCTCTGAGAGCACGGATTTTACATCGTTTATATCTGTGTAGCAGACATTCAAAATATGCAGAAATGAATGAATCCTTATAGGATCCTAAATAAAAGACATGCTTATTGAGTCCATGAATGTCCCCAAGTTGGAGAAGTCACTAGCATTTCAAAGAGCAACATCTGAATTACAAAATTTGTCTAAAATTGAAAAGATGATTCTAAATCTGTACCATGAAATTTGGTAGAGATCTGTTCTTCAGGAATTAAAACATATAAATACAAAAATAAGGAAATATTCCTCTGATATTGGCTGAAGAAAATCATTTTTAAAGGGACTCTTCCCAAAGCTCTATTTTCAACATTAAAGCTTAAAATGTAAGGGGCAGTAGTATTTTGAGAGTGGTTTTCAAGGAAAGTAATTAAAATCAACATAGGTTGTAGAACCAGATCCAGAAGAGAAATACTGATTGCTATATTTCAGGGGGCAAAAAAGGTCAAATTGTCAAAAAGTAAAGAAAAGGGCCTGACAGCTTTCAATGTATTAATGCCCATCACTTCACTCACACAGAAAGTGAAGCAGTAAGATTCCATGGAAGGGTTAAGGGCTCATTTTGCTTTTAGATAAATATTATTATATCTGCAGCAAAAGGTAACTTCTTATCAGATTCGTCCATTGTTGGAATCTTATTTGGACTGTACACTGTTTTACTTAAGAAAACGTCTGGGGCCAGGCGCAGTGGCTCAAGCCTGTAATCCCAGCACTTTGGGAGGCCAAGGCGGGTGGATCACGAGGTCAAGAGATCGAGACCATGCTGGTCAACATGGTGAAACCCCGTCTCTACTAAAAATACAAAAAATTAGCTGGGCATGGTGGCACGTGCCTGTAATCCCAGCTACTCAGGAGGCTGAGGCAGGAGAATTGCCTGAACCCAGGAGACGGAGGTTGCAGTGAGCCGAGATCGCGCCATTGCACTCCAGCCTGGGTAACAACAGTGAAACTCCGTCTCAAAAAAAAAAAAAAACGTCTATGCTGGGACCTACTGGAGGGTGGAGGTGGGAGGATGAAGATCAGGAAAAATAACTAACAGGTACTAGGCTTAATACTTGGGTGACAAAATAATCTGTATAAGAAACCCCCATGACACAAGTTTACCTATGTAACAAACCTGCACATGTGCACCTGAACTTAAAATATAAGTTAAAAAATAAAGAAAGAAAACATCTGCACACAGATGTCAATCAGGCTTTATAATTTCCTGGGTGTCTGTGTTCATGGGTGGATATGAATATGTATGTGTAGGATTTCTTTCTCATTATCTCGACAGGTATTATATAGAATATTTTAAAGTCAATGCTTACTACTCTTCAACTGCCAAAACATACCATATAAACTCGTCAAAGAGAGTGTCCATACACCTTAACAAGTCCTCTAACAGCTAGTTTACTGTATACAAGGTCAAGACATTGAACAGAATTTGTAAAAAAAAAAAAAAAATCAGCCTTTCAGCAGTATCTCAAAACTTCAAAATTGGCAATCACTGCCTTAGCAGAGCTGCACCTCTGGCCTGGAGGCAGAGGGGAAGAGAAGCAGGAAGCTATCTTTAGGGTGCCAGGGAGCAGGCTGTCTGTGGTCTCCACTTTGGGGCAGGTCCCTCTCTTCCATAACTCCTCTCACCGCAGCTAAAGATCAGAGTCACTTCATCAAAGTTTAATACTAATAGGAACTATCAGAGGAGAAAGGCAGGTGTCAGATTCTGTGACTTTAAAAAGTGCTACCCATGTTAGAAACCTTCTGCTCACATCTGGCAACAGCCCCAGTGATGCTAAGGAGGTGAAAGTCATCGCTCCAATCAAAAAACAAAGGCGAAGAACACAGCTCTGGACACAAAGTTGGAATTCAGTAAATACTTAAAAGCAGTAATGTCAGTGTCTATGCTATTCAGTAAATACTTAAAACAGTAATACTGGCCGGGCGCAGTGGCTCACGCCTGTAATCCCAGCACTGTGGGAGGCCGAGGCAGGCAGATCACAAGGTCAGGAGTTTGAGACCGGCCTGACTAACATGGTGAAAGCCTGTCTCTACTGAAAATACAAAAATTAGCCAGGTGTTGTGGCCCACGCTACTCAGGAGGCTGAGGCAGGAGAATTGTTTGAATCCAGGAGGCAGAGGTTGCAGTGAGCCGAGATTGCACCACTGTACTCTAGCCTGGGTGACAGAGCAAGACTCTGTCTCAAAACAAACAAACAAACAAACAAACAAACAAAAACCCAGCAATATCTACATAAGCTTGATTGTTTTCTAAGTGACTAGCTTGCAGTCAACATCACCACATTACATATATGGTTTTAAAAATAGTATTTCTTAAATACCTAAAACAGCCAAAGGTTGGCAAACTTTTTCTATAAAGGACCAGACAGCAAATGTTTTAGGCTGTGTAGGTCAGACATCTCTGTTGCAACTACTCAATCTGTCACTGTAATGCAAAGGAAGTAACAGATGATACTCATACAAGTGGGCATGCCAGTGTTCCAATAAAACTTAATTTACAGAAACAGGCCAGGGTGATATTTGACCCATGATCCATAGTGTGTCAGTACTTGACCTAGAATATTATTACACTGAAAAATTATACGTTGGACTCACAACTTCCTTCTTTTCCTCAAAAGAGATTATTGTTCTTAATGAAAAGTTAGATGACAATATCATACAGTATCCAAAAGCAGTTAGTAGTATATTCTGCAGCATCCACCACTGAACCTCATCCACAATAAGCAGATACAGGCAAATCTTAGAATGCCAGGTGGAGCAATCCAGAGTGCTAAGTCTCTACATATTCATATCTGCATTACATATGGGCGGGGGAACAGGCTGCCCATAGAACCCCACATAAATGCGAAATAGTCTCTCTTGAAGTAGTATACTCTCTAGGCATGCAAGAAGACTCTTGAGCAATAACGAAAAACAAACACCTTGATTAAAAAATGGGCAAAGATCTGGAATTGACATTTCTTCAAGAAAATATACAAATGACCATTACGCACATGAAAAGACACTCCACTAATCATTAGGAAAATGCGAATCAAAACCACAACGACACAGCATTTCACTCACATTAAGATGGCTTTTATTAACGACAAAAAAACCAACCCCTAAAACAAGAAAATAGCAAACGTTGGCAAGGATGTGGACAAATTGAAACTCTCTGTATATTGCTGGTAGAAATGCAAAATGGTGCAGCTGCTGTGAAAAATACCATGATGGTTCCTCAAAAGATTAAAGAATTACTAGATGATTCACCAATTCCACTACTGGGTATATACCCACGAAAACAGCAAGCAGGCACTTGACAGATATTTGTACACCAGTATTTATAGTAGCATAATTCACAAAAACCTAAAGTGGAAGCAACCTAAGTGTCCATCAATGGATGAATAAACAAAATGTGATACATATGTGCAATGGATTATTATTCAGTCCCAAAGAGGAAGGAGATTCTGACACATGCTACAACATAGAATTGAAGTTTCACTTTGGGAAGATCAAAAGGTCCTGAAGATGGATGGTAGTGATGGCTGCAATATAATATGCATGTACTTAATGCCACTGAACTGTACACTTAGAAATGGTAAAAATGATGAATTTTATCACAAGAAAAAGAAAAGAGGAAGACCCCTGTAATTCCTTGACATCATAAGGGAGCTTTTCAGGTGATCTGTTTGGATCGAGATACCCCAGAAGTTTCAAATGAGAGTTGAAATTTGAGAGGGTTGGTTTATGGGAGGCAGCTGACGAACTGTGACCCCGTTTGAGTGTTCCAGGAAATCAGCTAATATTTGAGAGCTTCTACGTCGAGGAATCACTTGGACTAAAAAAGGAGAGCTCCTTTGATTTAGAGCAAGCTCTCATATGAGATTTGTAATATGGCCAGAATGTTTGCAATATCCTTTTCGGAGTTCTACAACCTTGGAGATTCAATTTGACAGTGGATCAGGAGAGAAGTCAATGATAGGGACAAAAGCTGGGAAAATTTACCTCACGGAGGGACACAGGAAGGGCAAAGAGGTAAAAGAAATCCTGGTCATTGAGGCAAAGCAAACCTACCTTTAGGATCACAGTGAAAGCTCACAATCTCCAGTTATAAGTAAGAGATGTCTCCTTCTTTCCCTAACTCTATTCTCCTTATAACGTAACTGCTTTTAGGTGACTGGCTTGAAATATAAGCTCCTCTGAGTCTAATTCAGCATAACACTTAATACCATATACCATGGACAAGAGGTGACCTCTTGGAAATTGTCCCTATTTGCATAGCACTATTCCCTGAATTATTCAGGTATCATCTTTGCAGAAGTCAAGCTGATATAGGGTTGCATTACCTACTACAAGCAGAATAATGTTGAGTCATGGCTTCTCAGCTGAAGGAAAATGATGTCATTTCTTCCCATATTCTTGGTAAGAATCAGAAGATACCTCTAAGCCAGCCCAACCATAAATCCTATGACCACATATATATGACACTGATGACTACCTTCAGGTGACAACAGATTTTCCCATGCTGCCAAAATAGAGTAGAAGGCTGGGTAATCATTTGGTAAATTTGAATCATGCATTTCCAACTCAGTTCTTGAGAATGGCCATTAGATGGTCCCAAACAACCCAGTTAACCAAAACATTTTCTGAACTGTTAAGAGTTTTAACCAACATGCAATGAAATGCAGCTTTCAATCAGGGCCACGCATCTCCTTTAATGATTTTTTGACGGTTTTGTTAGAGAATTCAAAGTACTGAATAAAAATGTGTGCATAAAAAAGATTGTTGGAAGAAAAATAATAAATTCAGGGTAAGGGTATATACCAGATATTCAGATACCTGAAGCCAGTGGTGTGTGAAGAAATATTTAATAAAAATGGGAGGATATGAAATTCTGGGTGGAAAGTTCTGTTCTTTAAGGATGTTGAATATTGGCCCCCACTCTCTTCTGTCTTCCAGGGTTTCTGCCAAGAGATCTGCTGTGAGTCTGATGGGCTTCCCTTTGTGGGTGACCTGACCTTTCTCTCTGGCTGCCCTTAGCATTTTTTCCTTCATTTCAACCCTGGTGAATCTGATGATTATGTGCCTTGGGGTGGCTCTTCTTGAGGAAATTCTTTGTGGTGTTCTCTGTATTTCCTGGATTTGAATGTTGCCTTCCCTGCCTTGCTGGGTTGGGGAAGTTCTCCTAGATTATCCTTAAGAGTGTTTTCCAGCTTGGATTCATTCTCTCTGTCACATTCAGGTACACCAATCAAGTGTAGATTAGGTCTTTTCACATAATCCCATATTTCTTGGAGGTTTTGTTCATTTCTTTTCACTCTTTTTTTCTCTAATCTTGCCTTCTCATTTTATTTAGGACATAGGCATAGGCATGGACTTCATGACTAAAACAGCAAAAGCAATGGCAACAAAAGCGAAAATAGACAAATGGGATCTAATTAAAAAGTTTCTGCACAGAAAAAGAAACAATCATCAGCGTGAACTGGCAACCAATAGAATGGGAAAAAATTTTTTGCAATCTACCCATCTGACAAAGTGCTAATATCCAGAATCTACAAAGAACTAAAACAAATTTATAAGAAAAAAACAAACTCATTCAAAAGTGGGCAAAAGATATGAACAGACACTTTTCAAAAGAGGACATTTATGGGGCCAAAAACATGAAAAAATGCTCATCATCACTGGTCATTAGAGAAATGCAAATCAAAACCACATTGAGATACCATCTCATGCCAGTTAGAATGGTGATCATTAAAAAATCTGGAGACAACAGACACTGGAGAGGATGTAAAGAAACAGGAACACTTTTACACTGTTGGTAGGAGTGTAAATTAGTTCAACCATTGTGGAAGACAGTGTGGCAATTCCTCGAGGACCTAGAAATAGAAATTCCATTTGACCCAGCAATCCCGTTACTGAGTATATACCCAAAGGATTATAAATCCTTCTATTATAAAGACACATGCACACGTATGTTCATTGCAGCACTGTTTACAATAGCAAAGACATGGAACCAACCCAAATGCCCATCAGTGACAGACTGGACAGGGAATATGTAGCACATATACACCATGGAATATTATGCAGCCATAAAAAGGGATGAGTTCATGCCCTTTGTACAGACATGGATGAAACTGGAAACCATCACTCTCAGCAAACTGACACAAGAACAGAAAACCAAACACTGCATGTTCTCACTCACAGGTGGGTGTTGAACAATTAAAACACATGGGCATGGTGAGGGGAACATCACATACTGGGGTCTGTTGTGGGGTGGGGGTGCTGAGGAGGGACAGTGGGGTGGGGAGGTTGGGGGGGGATAATGTTGAGAGAAATGCCTGATGTAGGTGACGGGGGGATGGAGACAGCAAGCCATCATGGCATGTGTGTACCTACGCAACTATCCTGCAAGATCGGCACATGTACCCCAAAACCTAAAGTACAATTAAAAAAAAAGTGGGAGGAGAGAGACGAGCCCTGGTTAGTAGCATTTGCAAACTTCTGTAGTGTAAACACTCCTATCAAGATAGTAACATGGTGTCAACTTGCTCCCTAAATTCCTGAACATTTAACACTTCTTGGCTCATAAAAGTGGGTGCAAGCTGGCTGCACCACACCACTGGCCCATTTCCTCATCCCACCAAGATCAGTAAACCCTACTTCATACCTAAAATAAACCCAAGAAGCAAAGTCCTTCATTATTTTCAGTGTCCTTCTTACCCACAGATCTAAGAGATTATCTGTTCCCACGTCCAGGCCTTTGCCTCTAGCCTCCTCATCTGGAATAAACCTTGCTAAGTCTGCTCTTGTATAAACAGCCTTCATTGAATGCTCTTAGGCTGGGTCCCACCAGCCCTTCCATATTCTGATTTTCTACAGCACTTCTCTGTTACTGCCCTGTCTTTGATTCTAGAGGGTAGGGCTCTGTGAGAGCAGGGCATCTGCCCACAGGACTAAGCATAGCACCAAGTCTGACCTGGATGGAGATGAATAAATGAAATCTTTTGAGTTGACTGGTGGGGCTGACTTCCGTCCAGCCCGCCACAGAGAGCTAGGCTCCTCCGTGGTGAACTAGGATCAGTGAGGGACTGAAGTGGATCTGCAGCGTGAAGATTTCACAGGGCACTCACTACTGCACACACCAAGCTTCCACAAGAAGGGAGGGAACTAACACGTGTTGGGTGTACAATTTCTGTAAGCCCCAGCAGCCAGAGCTTAGTTCCTAATACCATTCTCCAATAAAATGAACCAATGCTCCCTGGAGAAATGGCTGATTCTAGTACTGTGACAGGGAATATCCAAGATGAGCATGGACTATCTTGTAGTGTCAGAAAGTGGGAAAATGCTGAATAGATAAATAAAAAACACAGTGATGGGGGCATATAAAAGGGTCACAGGAGACAATATTCCTAATACTCCTCAAAGAGCTGCCAATGGCCAGAACTAAAACAACAAGAACAAAAAAGTAAACAACAGAGTATTGGATTAGAGCCTAAAGTATAAAATAAACACCCATGAGTTCATACTGATATAAATAAATTGTAAAAGGGGAAGAAAACATACATCTCCTGTGCAGAAGAACTGTAAATAATTCATGCAGATGTTCTGCCTTTGCAGAGGTGGAGCATAACTGCCCACTCCTTAAGTGTGGGCTGTGCACAGTGACTTCCTTCCAATGAGAAATACAGTACGAAAATGGTGTGTATGTAAGTATGTGTGTGTGTATATACAAAGAGTACCTTTAGAGTTGACAAACTCGGGCCAGGTGCGGTGGCTCAAGCCTGTAATCCCAGCATTTTGGGAGGCCGAGGCGGGTGGATCACCAGGTCAAGAGATCAAGACCATCCTGGTCAATGTGGTGAAACCCTGTCTCTACTAAAAATACAAAAAATTAGCTGGGCATGGTGGCACGTGCCTGTAATCCCAGCTACTCAGGAGGCTGAGGCAGGAGAATTGCCTGAACCCAGGAGACAGAGGTTGCGGTGAGCCGAGATTGCACCATTGCACTCCAGCCTGGGTAACAAGAGCAAAACTCCGTCTCAAAAAAAAAAAGTTGACAAACTCTAACACACACAACCTCGGCTCAGGTGATCAAGATCAACAGCAACCATGACAGGCACATTCGATGTGATGAAAGCTGCAATCTGCCAATTTTGAGGAGCATAGACTAATCATTTTGTGGACTGTCCCTCAATTTGGGTTTTTTTCTGGCCAGGCGTGGTGGCTCATGCCTATAATCCCACCATGCTGGGAGTCCAAAGAGAGTGCATCACTTGAGCCCAGGAGTTTGACACCAGCTTGGCAAAACACTGCCTCTACCAAAAAAACTCCAAGAACCAAAACCAAAATTAGCTGGACGTGGTGGGGCATGCCTGTAGTCCCAGTTACTCAGGAGGCTGAGATGGAAAGATCTCAACCAAGACCCCTCCCTGCCACCAGGTCCTGTCTGGAAGGCAGGGACTGGGAGCTAATGAACAGGCATGCAATTGAGAGCCTCCTGAGCTTTCTCATTTGGGTTTGGAGTGTTTCGCCTTCACCCAGAAGTCCCTAGCACTCTGGCGGCAGGTGCCTTGTCCTCAGGGCTACAGCAATAGGGAGATCAGTGCTTTGGGCCTCGATCGAAGGTGACCTCTGCTCCAGATAGGTGGTGCCAGTGGCTTATTAATTCTGATAGTTGCTTTGCTGACCAAATGCATGGTACCAGAGGATGGTGAGGCGAAGGCCAGGTTGGGGGCACTGTTGTGGCCCTGGGGCTCAGCCCCAAACTGGGGGCTCTGTACATAGCTATGAAGAAAACACAAACTGTATAAATCAGTATATATTTACATGTCTTTTTAAAAGGGTCATTACCAGAGATTTACCCATCAGGTAAGATGCTCCTGGTGGCTGGGAGGCATCAGTTGCTGTATATTAAAATCAAAGAAAAAAGAAAAAAAAAGAATGTTTTTAAAAAGATCATATATTTTTTGCTACTTTTGCTGTTTTATTTTTTTAAATTATGTTCTAAACCTATTTTCAGTTTAGGTCCCTCAATAAAAATTGCTGCTGCTTAATTAAAAAAAAAAAAAAAAAAAATGGAAGGATCTCAGCCTCCTGAGTAGCTGGGACTACAGGCATGCGCCACCACATTCAGCTAAAGGGAGGTTGCAGTGAGCTGAGATTGTACCACTGCACTCCAGCCTGGGCAACAGAGTGAGACTCTGTCTCAATAATAATAAAATAAAATGTACCTAAAAGCAAGAACTAAAGCCAGTATTTTATTTTGATTGAGTAATGATAACACATTAACTAGCCTTGAAAGGCATCAAGTAAAATATAATGGACTACAGGATAGACAGATGGCTTGACACCTGACAGAGCAAATAGGGCAAAATATTACTCGCAAAATGTAGGTGGCAAGTCTATGGGTGTTCACTGTACAATAATAATAACAACAATAATTCTTCCTCTTTTTTTTTTTGATGGAATCTCACTCTGTCGTCTAGGCTGGAATACAGTGGCATGATCTCGGCTCACCGTAACCTCTGCCTCCTGGGCTCAAGCAATTCTCCTGCCTCAGCCTCGTGAGTAGCTGGGACTACAGGCGCCTCCCATCGTGCCTGGCTAATTTTTGTATATTTAGTAGAGCTGGGGGTTCCACCATATTGGCCAGGCTGGTCTTGAACACCTGACCTTGTGATCCGCCCACCTTGGTCTCCCGAAGTGCTAGGATTACAGGCATGAGCCACCACACCCAGCCACTGTACAGTTCTTACAATTTCTTTGTGTGTTTGCAATTTTTCATAATAAAACGTTGGGGGAAAAGTCTCTCATGAACAACTGTGCCCAGTCATAGGAGAGTTCCCCAGGAAATATTTATTTAGCCCAAATATATATGTATCTGATTTTGGAGCAACATCTCATTTAACAAAAAGTTAAGTTCCTGATTTCTCCTTTTAACTTCATTTACAGAAAACTGCCCCCCTTAGTAGTGAAAGGCAGCACTTTTGCCAATGTCTTTCAATGGGCTATTAAATAACAGACAAAAGGCCAATGTTTATTAATTAGCAAAAAAAGCCATATAGGATATGCGCTCTAGACTCTGTAGAGCTTCAATTCCACATGGACCCTTCAATGATTTGTGTGGCTTGGATGGATTTCAGCATTGCTACTTATCATGGTCAAAGACACATCATTATTGCTCTAGTCAATAAACATTTTCATTAAATAGCACATTTACAGCATATCTACTCATTTTACAATTTCCATGAACTTGGTCATTTACTCATTCTACCTTCAATGCTTACTTGGCCTTAGGTAACTCGAGATCTTTTTTTTTTTTTTTTAATGGAGGCTTTTCTTGAAATAGGAGTTAATTAAATGATTTAAGGAAAATGTGCCTCTTCTGATTTGAACATGAGATTATTATCTTTTATAAAAGTTAAAATCTATTTCAGAGCATTTTAAGTGTGCATCTACCATCCCTGAATTCAGATGCTTGATCAATTCATTAGCACCAGCAAATGTTAAACCAGTCTAGAGTATTTCCTTGCTCTTCTGCTCAGCAAATCAATGACCTCGCCAACCACCACAGGATAAGAGTGTGTGTATTCTGTCAACATGATGCTACCAACAGGAAGAGTCAACTCTGCTCACCCTCCAGGAAGGGCTCTACTGCATGAGTGGCTGCCTGTGTATTAGAAACCATGTTTTGGTTGGGTGCAGTGGCTCACGCCTGTAATCCTAGCACTTTGGGAGGCCGAGGCAGGTGGATCACTTGAGATCAAGAGTTCAAGACTGGCCTGGTCAACATGGTGAAACCCTGTCTCTACTACAAATACAAAACATTAGCTGGACATGGTGGCAGGTGCCTGTAATCCCTGCTAGTTGGGAGGCTGAGGCAGGAGAATCGCTTGAACCAGGGAGGCAGAGGTTGCAGTGAGCTGAGATTGTGCCACTGCACTCCAGTCTAGGCAACAAGAGTGAAATCTGTCCCCCAACACACACACACACAAAAAGAATTGATGTTCTAATCAGAATACAACTATGATACAGGCAAAAAACAGACTTTGATTTGGGAGGTAAAAAAAAAATGTCTTGGCTAGGTGCGGTGGCTCACGCCTGTAATCCCAGCACTTTGGGAGGTCAAGGTGGGTGGATCACCTGAGGTAAGAAATTTGAGACCATCCAGCCAACATGGTGAAACCACATCTCTACTAAAAATACAAAAATTAGCCAGGCGTGGTGGCGGGGTGCATGTAATCCCAGCTACTTGGGAGGCTGAGGCAGGAGAATCACTTCAACCCAGGAGGAGAAGGCTGCAGTGAGCTGAGATGGCATCACTGTGCTCCAGCCTGGGTGATACTCCATCTCAGAAAAAAATGTCTTACCTCTCAGGAATGATATGCATGGACTGCAGACCAACATCTCCCAATTTGACCATGGTCAGCTTGCTGGCAACTTCTCAGATTCGTTAGTACATTTGGTGACACCCTTTGTAATAATTAAACTTATTCCACTGGCACAAGAAATATGTCCACTGAGAATACGAATTTCCTTTCTCTCTTTGCCCACAAGACCTTCACCACCCAGGACAGTGAGAGGCTACAAATGCTAAGGGCACCAGCAGCAGAACCGATGCCTGGTTAAGTGACCTTAGGCAAATCACCGAACCTCACTGTTCTCAGATATAAAATTTGCATAATAAAGTTGTGAGGATTAAAGGGTTAATATATTAAAAAGCACTTAGAATAGTATTATGTGTGCTTGCTTTTACTGACCAACATACAAAGAGCTAACTGCTATTCAATGATCCCAAAATAATTATTCTCTCTTTTTTTTTTTAATTGAGACAGCATCTCACTCTGTCGTCCAGGATGGAGTGCAATGGCACAACCTCGGCTCACTGTAACCTATGCCTCCCAGGTTCAAGCAATCCTCTCACCTCAGCCTCCCAAGTAGATGGGACTACAGGTGTGAACCACCATGCCTAGTTTTTGCTTTTTTAGTAGAGATGGGGTTTCACCATGTTGTCCAGGCTGATCTCAAACTCCTGACCTCAGGTGATTGACCTGGCTTGGCCTCCCAAAGTGCTGGGATTACAGGCATGAGCCACTGCACCCAGCCCAAAATAACTATTCTAACCTATCCCATCCTTTCTACTTACCCCCATCATCCTTCACCCGCCTACCCACTCTAAGGCTGTTCATTTAGACTTCTACCTATTCCCATGCAGAAAGGGCCAGTTCAGCAACAGCAGGGATGCTGGCCGGTATGTTTAGAAACTCTTATCTGCAAGGCTAACGTGTTGATCCAGCTTAAATGTATAGCTAATGATTCATTCCACTTTTCCTTTTATAACAAGAGTTTCTGCATGCTGATTTTATCATGATGCTTGCTTTCTCTCTTCTCTTGTATTAAACATCTTTTCATCTTTGGCTCTGTCCCACCCCACTGTTGAATTTTTAAAAAAAGAAAAAAGAAACCCAGCCAACTAGCTCAGAGGCCTATGTATTTCTCTCTGAACTTCACACTGACAATATTATACACAGTCATGGCAGTGACTGTATTATACACGGTCATGGCAGTGATGGAGAACTGGAATCTAATGAAAAGAGATAAGAGAGGAACAGAGAGATAAAGGAACCCTTGAAAATCAGCCCCAATGTCTCACCCAGATCTGGGTGGCCTCAGAGCTTATTAATATAGACTGTGCCTCTCACCAAAGGGCATGCAATTTGCTTGCCATCATTTCTTTAAAACTATTAGTCACTCTCACACCAATTTACCTTTAAACAAGGACATTCTGTAACCAGGGATCCACCTTTTTGGCTTAGTCATCGGATCAGCCTCAAGGTCACCGAGTGGAGTAACCTGATGAGAATTACCTCATTCACCCGCTATAGAACAGTTCTATCACCGATCAATACAGGACGCCTCTGCACAACATCAACAAAGCCTTCTCAAGGGGGCACCCTGCATGCATCAGAAACAAATTACACTCTGACACACCGAAGGCAGAAAGATCCTTTCTGCAAAGCAAAGCCTTTGTGTAGTCTGAGAGGAGTGCCAATGCAACCTCAAAAAAAGGAGAAAAGGAGAAGAAGGAGAATCCCTGCCACAGAAACAGAGTCTGCTTGGCACTCTTCTTAACACGACATTTCCCTTGCCCCTCCGCTCGAACACAGGATGCATCTTTGGTGAAGAAAAAAATGGGAGTGCAAGGACAAGGCATTGCAATGCTGAGAACCAAGGCACAGAATCTCACAGTGCGTTGGTGAAATCACTAATAATAAACACTGCAGAGTGCTTACTCTGTGTCACTCCCTTAATTATTTCATGACTATGAACTGATTCAGCTCTCCTCACAGTCCAGGGAAATGAGTTCTACTATTATTCCCATTGTACAGATGGGAATAGTGAGGCACAAGAGGGTAGGAAAGGTACCTGAAGTCACAGCGATAAATGGTTGCAGCTGGGATTCGAACCCAAGGAGTGAGGCTCTAGAGTCACTATATTAAACTACCTGGCTAAGAACAGCAACAGCAATAATACAGAATGTTAGGTTTGTGTTGTATTTTACAGTTTACAAAATATTTGCACATGCTTTTCCCCTCTGCTTGGAATGACTGTCTCACGTATTTATTTATGACTTTCTCTCCCAACAGAGCCTTCTACTGAAGGGTGTTCAATACTGTGTTCATGGAGTGCAGGAATGAATAACTGACTCTGAATAATCCTTGAATTGCTGTGGGAGATAGACAGGCTGAGAACATATGACTAAACTTGTTTTCAGATAAGGAAAATGGGGTTTGGGAAAATCAAATGACTTGTCTAAAATCATATTGCTTCCATGCTTTGAATATGCGCTCTTCATAACTAAACCAGTGATTCTTTTTTTTGTTTTGTTTTGTTTTGTTTTTGGATACAGAGTCTCACTCTGTTGCCCAGGCCAGGGAGCAGTGGCGCAATCTCGGCTCACTGCAACTTCCACCTCCTGGGTTCAAATTATTCTCAGCCTCCTGAGTAGCTGGGACTACAGGCGTGTGCCACCACATCTGGCTAATTTTTGTTTTTTTCATGGAGATGGGGTCTCACTGTCTTAGCCAGGATGGTCTCGATCTCCTGACCTCGTGATCTGCCCACCTTGGCCTCCCAAAGTGCTGCGATTACAGGTGTGAGCCACCACACCCGGCCCTAAAAAAAATTTGTTTAACCACAGGATCATTCTAAAAAAATATTTTGCACAGCCTCAGAATAGCACAGAGCTGAAGGAGAAGCTGCCCTGGTCAAGAGAGGCTGATGGCAGCCGTGACGTTTATGGGGAGCCTATGGGGGCTCCCATAGGAGCTCCCCTTCTGCATTTGCAGAATGCAGGCTGGGGACCCATTACTGCACCAAGCAACACTACCAGGACACCTGACCCAGCCCTGAAACTCAGAGAGGGTGACCAACCACACCTTCAGGTCTCACCCATTTCTGACTCTGATCATGGGGGACGGTAGAGGATTAACATTCCTTCTTTCGCCCCAGCAGAGGGACCAGTTCTTAGCCTCCCTGCTTGCCAATCTCTTTTTTGCTTTGGAGCTCTTCTGTATTTGTTCCTTTTTCAGCCCCAAGGACTGATCACTGGAAACAGGGCAACCTCTCGTGACCTGGTTTTTCATCACCAGCCAGGGCAGAAGAAGTCAACATGTGCTCTAGGGCTTTGCATGCTGCTCCCTAGGCCTGGACGCCTTTGAGCAAATCTGGGATTCTTCCAAGGGGCAGACTTCATTCCACAGTGGTGGAAGAGCTGGCCAGGGAGAGAGAACAATTTTGCAAGACAGAGTACTGAAGTGGGACCTGTATCCTCACACTGCCAAATCAGAGGAGGGAGAAAGCTTTGAGTGTTACGGAGCATCCGAGCTAGAAGGGGCCTCTAAGAGCCTTCAGTCCAGTCTCCTCACTGAACAAACAGGGAAATTGTATCCTGCTAATGCAAAGTGACATGGTCAAAGCTACGCAGTGGCACAGCTAAAACTTGGAATTTCTGATTATCTTGCCCCTGAGCACCCAAAACTCTAAGGACAGGACTAGGATGTGAACTACAGAAGTAACCAAAGGACTTTCTGGTGATGTCAAAGGATGCAAGACAGCAGCATGCTCAAGTTGGGAATGAACTGATAGGCATGTGCATCTAGTAAAACCGTCTCTTAAGGCCTCCTGGGGGAAAATGCCACCACCAAGAATTACTTGAAGGCTTGTCAAGTGCTTTAAGACTCTATAAGGCAAGGCACAACACTGAGAGACATTAGAAAAAGATAACCTTTTCCCACTGCCTGAGTTACTCTTGAACACCTAGTGGGTGAACAGATGAGAAAGAAGCGCCCAGGCTTCCAACGGGCTCTCTGCACAGCTCTCGGCCGTTAGCAACCACAATCTGCATTCACTCCAGATCCTATTTATTCATTCATTAATGTAAATCTAAATTGCGCTCTTTAAATAGCAGAGAGCACTATGCTTCAGTCAGGGGAAAGAGAAACAATCAGGTGAAGAGACGTGGCTGCATTTTCATCTTCTCCCGCCCCTGTCACTTTGGGCTTGACAGCCTGAATTCACAGGCTTCACGGAGCCCTTCCCTGGCTCATCCCAAGGATCAGCAAACACGTGGCTATCTTAGCTTTTCATGTTGGGGGTCCCCCTAGAGGGCAAGTCCATAGCCTCCCACACCCCCAACTACTGTGGGCCTCTCCAAGGTGTTTGCAGCAGCTGAATACAATTCATGAGTAGGAAAGAGACAATAAGACATGTCTCCATTGTTGTGTCTTACACATTCAAAAGACAGTTGTCCCTCCATCCATGCAGGATCTGTTCCAAGACCCCAGTGGACGCCTAAAACCATGAATAGTACCTGTAACTACCATGCTTTTTCATGTATATATGCACCCATGATAGAGTTTAATTTATAAATAAGTCACAGGAGATTAATAACAAAAACTAATAATATAGAACAATCATAACATTCTACTGTACTAAAAGTTATGTAAACATGTGAATGTGACCTCTCTCTCTCTCTCAAAGTATCATATTGCATCTCAAAATATCTTACCTGTGGCACTCATTTGTTTTCATACCACGCTTGACTATGGGTAACTGAAACAGCAGAGAGTGACACCAAAGATATGGGGGAGCTACTGTATCAACCAGGATAAATTCACAGGGAACTCAACACATTCTTTTTTTTTTTTTTTTTTTTTTGAGATGGAGTCTTGCCCCATCTCCAGGCTGGAGTGCAATGGTGCAATCTCGGCTCACTGCAACCTCCGCTTCCCAGGTTCAAGCGATCCTCCTGCCTCAGCCTCCTGAGTAGCTGGGACTACAGGTTCATGCCACCATGCCCAGCTGATTTTTGTATTTTTAGTAGAGATAGGGTTCCACCATGTTGTCCAGGCTGGTCTCGATCTCCTGACCTCAGTTGATCCGCCCGCCTTGGCCTCCCAAAGTGCTGGGATTACAGGTGTGAGCCACCGCACCTGGCCACTGAACATACTCTTTACAGAAGGTGATGCATAAAATCATGGCATGTCCACAATGCCTTTGGGAAGGACGGGACACTGGGTTTCTGAAATGAGAGACAAGCGAGGCCCAGGAAGCTGAGCTCTGGCCAGCGTGCTGCTCATTTCTTCCTACCGTCCCGCAGCCGCCACCATTTCTCATTCTGTGGGGGAGGCGACATGTGGTCGGAACACCACTTTCCTTATAAAAAGTAATTTATGGTGCCTTTTCCCATGACACGAAAACTTATAGAGTCTCCAGGCAAAAGTATTATTTCTAACTGTTTTCATCTGGGGATAAGACAAGTTCCCCCCACTCCCCATGTGTACTTTTAAAAGAGTAAAAATTTTAAATGAACACCATCGATTGGCTTGTACATATGCTAAAGGCAGGGCACCTAAGACTCTTATAAAAAAGTACGTCAAGAGAAGAAGAACGATCAATTATATGTGAATCGAACTCCTAAATGTGCCTTGAACCAGGGCATACGTGACGAATTTTATTCAGTAATTCTGTTTGCATGTGTTCTAACCACTACCATTTCAGCTATTTTCCAAAAAAAAAAGAGAGAGAGACTTTAAGCATGCCTAAGGCTCAGAGGAATTTAGATGTTTTCAAGCACTACTACTTGATGCTTTTAGAGCTTCATGCTTGAGTTAAAGATGAGCACTTAAAAATGAACGCTAACCTCTGGGTTTAGGGCTAGAAGCCAATGACCTCCCATAGGGTCACTAAAGATGCTGTTTGCTGGCTAGTACATAAGGGTCTTGCAACAAAAGTAACAGGGTGTCACTCTGAACCTAAAGATTCAATCACAGCATGGGAAAACATAACAACATGTAATAACATTATCAAGAATCCTTTTTTACTATCAAGTCTGAAGCACTGGCGATGATTAGAGGAACATCGGGGTATTGGACGGTGAGTGAGAAGATTCCAGTCCTGGGTGTGCCATCCTTACCAAGTCACAGCTCTTCTTCGTGCCTCAGTTTCCAAATCCATAAAACAAGGGAGTTCGTGAATTTCTCAAGTCCCTCACAAGCTCCAGGTCTCCGATTCCACGCTCCTCGTCTTTCTCTTTGCCAGCAGGGACTGAGTGTGTGAGGAAGGTTGTGCCTTTGACCCCAGAGGAATGTGACAAGAGCCTTCCTTGCATTGTTCCCACAGTAACCGGAGCCAGCTGTCCAGGCCGGCTGGCCAAGTTGTGGCGCAGGATCACACACAAGTGGGGGCTTTGCTTGGCAGACTCTGCCTCCAGGCCTCCCCCTTCCCCTAGGTCTTTATCTGCAGGTTGGGACCCTCCTGGGAACACAAGAATGAGCCTGAGATCCTTCCTAAATAACCTTTGGGGGCTTAAAATCCCGGGTGTAGCTATACTCATGTGAAACTCCCCCTAATGACAGCTAGAGGATTTGGGTACGTGTTAAATTCTCTGAGTCTATGACCCTACGTCTGGGATGTTGTGGGGTGCTTGCAACCTACGGACAGCAGGTGTTTTCCAGGCACACTGGCGTGTGGTGGCACTAGGATTCAAGTGAGGGTGAACATCTAAGATGAGAGCTGGAGTGAGCCACGATTTGTAACCATGCAGATCTGAGCAGCAGCGACAAGGCAGGCTTTCCCCCTTGCCTGCAGCTTGCATCTGAGATCCTAATAAGGGAGGATCACTGGAAAGTATTACCATTATTTTTAGCTTTTCTAAGGGAGGGAGGAGTTTTTGAAAGGACAAAATGGAAAGGAATTTAGGGCAAGGGTGTGTGTAGGTGGCGAGGCGGTGTGGAAGGAGGTGAGAAGATGAGGAGAAATAAGGACTTTCAGGACAGATAAGCGGCTTCCTTCTCCCTCCTTGACAGATGATCACAGCCAGGCTTCCTGGCTTAGAAAACAACACCAAGGTCTTCAGGTCCAGATATCTAAAGACAAAGGAGTCTTCAGAAGGCAACAGTTTTTCTGGCGGGGCGTGGTGGTTCATGTCTATAATCCCAGCACTTTGGGAGTCCACGGATGGCGGATCACCTGAGGTCGGGAGTTTGAGACCCTGTTCAACATGGAGAAACCCCATCTCCACTAAAAACACAAAATTAGCTGGGCATGGTGGCTCATGCCTTTAATCCCAGCTACTTGGGAGGCTGAGGCAGGAGAATCGCTTGAACCCGGGAGGCGGGAGGTTTCGATGAGCAGAGATAGTGCCATTGCACTCCAGCCTGGGCAACAAGAGCAAAACTCTGTCTCAAAAATAAATAAAGAAAAATAAAGATGGCAACAATTTTTCTAAGAGCAAAAATACACTCTATGGTGTAGGATTTTTTTTTTCAACTTCCATTCCTGAAACATAGCTGATGAGGCCACTCACAGAAGCTTCTTGAAAAAGAGTTTCATAATTCCCATTGGATTTGAAGGCAGCTTTAACTTTCATTGTGTCCCCCACCCCCTCCCCAAAAATGTCCTCTTTAGTCTTACAGAGATCATGAATGTTCTAGATTAATAGGAGATGAATGAATTCTCCTTAAATAACTTGACTGTTCACGTAGCAAATTGGTTTGAGTCCCACGGCTTCTGGGGAGACAGTTGTATGGGCTAAGAACACATGACATTTTGAAGAAGGATTTCTTGTCTTTCCTTTTTGGCAATAGATAGTAAAAAGTCTCCCGAGCGGGCTGAAAAGACCACAGCATGTATGCTTCAATTCAGGGGCCTGGTAATCACTGGAATCATAAGTTCAAATGCCACCTAGACCATAAGGACCCTTATAAAACACAAACCACTTCATCATCAACAAAACTATTTGCCTACTACAATTTTTTAAAGCAAGCCTGCAAACTATTCAAGTAAACAACCTTGCGGCGTGGTTGACATGGACCAAGAGCTAACAAGAGAACACTGGAATTAGCTTCTCAATTTCAAAATAGGATCTAAAGGAGTTTGCGCTATAGGAGAAGAGTTGCTGCGTTTTGTTTAATGGAACTAAATTTGTGCCCATTTAAATCATGAGCAGGTGGCACTTGGTAGCAAAGAAAGCCTGAAAATATTCACATTTAGTGAATGCAGTTGTATGTATAATTAGCTGAGATTTATTTTAAAGTACTCTAATCTTTTGTACTCTTTTCTACAATTCAAACTGGTAAGAAATAGAGAGCAGCTTTTGAATTGATTATGAAAGCACAGCTATCATATTAGCTGTGAAGAAGTAAAAAACAGGGATGGTGTCGGAAAGTCTCTAATAATATGTACATTAGCATCAGACCAAAAGCAGAAGACTTACTTTCTTTCAAAACAGTGAGTTTGCTGTTGTTCCTGATAAATGAGCGAGCGACACAGGACCAGCCAGTAGAAGCAAAGATGGGAAGAATCAAAGGTGTGCATTTTAGAAGCATAAGGGTTTTTCATGGAAAATTCCAAACATGTACGAAAGACTTGCAATAGAACACCAAATATCTGTTACCCAGCACCAACAATTACAAATCATGGCTGATAATATCTTCGAGCAAATTGCAGAACTGTAATTTCATCCCTAAATATTTCATCAGGAACCATAGAATTTTTAAGCTTTCTCATTTTCCGAGATCCTGAGAAGTCGAATGGCCCAGGGCCATCATGTCCAACAGTGATGAGGCAGGGCTGGAGCCCACTTCTCACCTGGGGCCAGGTGTGCCCTCCTTCAGGCCCCACCCCCAACTCCCATCTCTCTTGTCCTTACCACTACCTTCAGGTGTTTTTAACTGGACCCTGAGCCATAAAATTAACACAGAAAATGAGCATTACACTGGCTAGAAATCAGGAAATCCTGAATTTTAATCTCAGCTTTGCCATTTTTCTGAGCCTTAATTTTCCTAACTATAAGTAGGGATATGAAATTGCTACTACAAGATATAATTACATCTGACATACTTGTAAAAAAGGTTGACTTTCAACTTGTAACAGCTATTTTGAAGGTATTTTCATGGAGTTTAGTAAAAGTTGTTAGAAGCCATAAAGCTGAGACTATGAGCTGACTTCCCTGAGGTGAGTTCTCCTATGTTAATGACGGGTGGGGAGGCCTACATAATTATTATGTAACTGTACCCTGAGAGCATTGCCATGCCAAGTTTATTTATTTTTCACATAAAAATTAGAACCAACTATTTCAACATGCTGAAATGGAAGTTTCTATGAAAAAGGAATGTAAATCCACATTTCCCAAGAAGGAGAAAGGCAGGCCCTCCCCTTGGGGAAGCTCTAGCACCTTTCAGAGAAAGAACATGCAAGTCCCAAGGAAAGTGAAAAGGGAAAGAAACGTCCCCTTTGTCGAGCATTTGCCAAATCCCTGACCAAAGCGGACTTAATAGAACACCAAGTATTCTCACAGAAGTATCCAAGCCTGGAAAAGTAAGAAGCAAATAAAAGGTTTTGTTTAAGAGACTGAAATACACTCTTCAATTGTACTCCTGCTCAAATGCACATAAAGTATTAGGGGAGGTGACCGCAATGAGTCAATTAGAGTGTTTCAAAATCCCACCCTAAATCAACCTAAAACCTTGAGATTTGGCTTTCAATGCACCTGCTTTCAAGAGCCAAACCAGAATAAATCTTTTTTTTTTTTTTTTTTTTTCAGACGGAGTCTCACTGTCACCAGGCTGAAGTGCTATGGCATGATCTTGGCTCACTGCAACCTCTGCCTCGTGGGTTCAAGAGATTCTTCTGCCTCAGCCTCCTGAGTAGCTGGGACTAAAGGTACATGCCACCATGCCCAGTTAATTTTTGTATTTTTAGCAGGGACGGGGTTTCACCGTGTTTGCCAGGATGGTGTCGATCTCCTGACCTTGTGATCCGCCTGCCTCAGCCTACCAAAGTTCTGGGATTACAGGTATGAGCCATCTCGCCCAGCCGAAATCTTTTCATTTTTAACATACACTGCCAGCAAACGCCTATCATGTGGAACCTCACAAAACCTAAGTTGTGCACGAAGCATCAGAGAGAAGTGGTTGTGTGTGGGGATGATCTACCTGCGTATGTTAGTTTCCTGGGGTTGTAGTCACACAGTACCACAGACTGGGAGGTTTCAATAATAGCAATGTGTTGTCTTACAGTTCTGGAGACTAGAAATCCGAGATCAAGGGGCCTGCAGGGGTGGTTCCTTCTAACGGCTGTGAAGGAGAATCTGCTCCATGACCCTCTCCCAGCTTCTGGTGGTTTTCTGGATATCTTTGGTGTTTCTTGGCTTTGGGCAGCATAATTCCAATCTTTACATGGCATTCTCCCTCTAGGGCTATCGCTCAGCCCAAATTTCCCTTTTTTTTTTTTTGTTTTGTTTTGTTTTTTGAGATGGAGTCTCGCTCTGACGTCCAGGCTGGAGTACAGTGGCACGATCTCGGCTCTGTAACCTCCGCCTTCCAGGTTCAAATAATTCTCCTGCCTCAGCCTCCTGAGTAGCTGGGATTACAGGGGTGCACCATCGTGGCTGGCTAATTTTTGTATGTTTAGTAGAGCTGGGGTTTCACCATGTTGGTCAGGCTAGTCTTGAACTCCTGATGTTGTGATCCACCCACCTTGGCCCCCTAAAGTGCTGGGATTACAGGCATGAGCTACCGTACCCGGCCCAAATGTCCCCTTATATAAGGACATCAGTTGTATCGGATTGGAGCCTACTTTAATAACCTCATCTTACCTTGATCATAAGCAAACTCTCTTTCCAAATAAATCCATTGTTCATGGATACTGGGGGTTTCCAATGCCAACATTTGGGGGGGGACACAGGTTAACACGTATACCTCCTCATCCTCACCTACAGGCCTGTGCTGGGTAGTGATGGGATACGTTCTGAGAAATGCATCTCCAGGTGATTTTATCGTGTGACCATCGTGGAGTATACTCACACAAACCTAGGTGAGACAGCCTACTACACACTGAGGCTAGACGGTACGATCGATTGCTCCCAGGCTACAAACCTGCATTGCGTGTTACTGTGCTGAATACTGCAGGCAACTGTAATACAATGGTGAGTACTTGTGCATTCAAACATATCTAAACATAGAAAAGGTACAGTCAAAATAAAGCACAAAGGATACAATATGGTCCACCAGGAACGGAGCTTGCAGGACTGGAAGGTGCTCTGGGTGAGTCAGTGAGTGGGTGGTGAGTGCGTGTGGGGGGCCTAGGACCTCACTGCACACTGCCACAGACTTTATAAACGCTGTAAACTTAGACTACACCTAATGTATTTTTAAAATTTCTTTCTTCACTAATTAAACTTAGCTTACTATAACTTTTTTACTTTATTAAAAATACATTTTTAAAAACTTTGACTCTGTAATAACACCTTAAAACATCACCCATGTTTAAAGTTGCACAAAAATATTTTCTTTTTTTATATCTTTATTCAAAAGTTTTCTATTTTCTTTTTTTTTTTTAATTTTAAACTTTAAAAAAAAAAAAATACTAAGAAAGGCCAGGTGTGGTGGCGCATGTCTATAATCCCAGTGCTTTGGGAGGCTGAGGCAGGTGAATTGCTTGAGGTTAGAAGATTGAGACCAGCCTGACCAACGTAGTCAAACCCCATCTCTACTAAAAATACAAAAAATTAGCTGGAGTGGTGGCAGGTGCCTGTAATCCCAGCTACTGGGGAGGCTGAGGCAGGAGAATGGTTTGAACCCGGGAGGCAGAGGTTGCAGTGAGCAGAGACGGCATCACTGTATTCCAGCCCGGGCGACAAAGTGAGGCTGTCTCTAAATAAATAAAAAAATAGCAAATAAAATAAAATACTAAGAAACAACACACATTACTCTAGGCCTACATCGGGTCAGGATCATCCATATCACCTCTAACTCCGCATCTTGTCCCACTAGCAGGTCTTCAGGGGCATGGAACTGTCATCGTCTATGACAACAGTGCCTTCTTTGGAAACACTTATAGAAGGACCTGCTTAAGGTTGGTTTGCATTTCACTTTTTTTTTTTTTAAGTAGAGGGAATACAGTCTAAAATAATGATCAAAAATATAGTAAGTGCATAAACCAATAACATAGTTGTTGATGATCATTATCAAGTATTATGTGCTAGACCTAATTGCATGTGTTCTACTTTTACATGACTGGGAGCACGGTAGGTTTGTAGCACCACAGCAAACATATGAGTCATGAGTTGGCACCAGGACGTTACAATGGCTACACCACCACTTGGCAACAACAATTCTTCAGCTTCATTATAATCTTATGGGACTATCATGATATATGTGATCCATTGTTGACCCAAACATCATTATGGGGTGCTTGGCTGAAAAAAGTGGTAAGTGAGGGAAGCAGACCAGTTTCCATATAGATGTCTGTTGTTCCAGAGGATGCCACCGACACCCTAGGTTGTCCACTACTGCTTAAAGGGCATATTTAAGAATAAGCATGCCATCCTCATTCATAAGTGGGAGTTGAACAATGAGAACATGTGGACACAGAGAGGGGAATGACAGGACAGAGGGGGCGAGGGGAGGGAGCCCAGATGACAGGTTAATAGGTGCAGCAAACCTTCATGGCACACGTATACCTATGTAACAGACCTGCACATTCTACATGTGTACCCCAGAACTAAAAATTAAATAAATAAATAAAATAGAGATGAGGGCCGGGCATGGTGGCCCACGCCTATAATCCCAGCACTTTGGGTGGTTGAGATGGGTGGATCATGAGGTCAAGAGATGGAGACTATCCTGACCATGGTCAGGAGAAACTTCATCTCTACTAAAAATACAAAAATTAGCTGGGTATAGTGGTACGTGCCTGTAGTCCTAGCTACTCGGAAGAGGATGGGGAGGCTGCAGTGAGCCAAGATCACGGCCACTGCACTCCAGCCTCAGCAGAATGAGACTTAGTCTTAAAAAAAAAAAAAAGAGAATAAGCACACCACGCTTATGGACACACCCTAACAAGTGGACACTGGCTTAATATTGACATCAAGGCTTCCCTCTGGCCTTCCCTCCTGCACCTGCTCAGCTCTGGTCATGTGGCTATCACATAATCTGCATGTCAACATGGCCTCTTCCAAAGTTGGCTCCCATCAACTTTCCATCCTCTTCTGCATATTCAGCCCACATTTGTTCCTCCTTCTTTCATCCCTTATACATTTGGGCCAATCTGAGAAGGTACGTTAGAAAAGCGAATCAAAATACATTTTGATCTATTTCTATGGTGGCATAAATATTAGGCCATAAGCAAAACCATGATGGTTACTGTTGACTATGCTCTTCTGTAGTTTTAAAAGTGCGTCTCATGATAATAGCTGCAGAATATAATTACTTAACAACCCTAATAAATAGCAACATCATTATTACCAATTTATAGTAGAGAAAACTGAAGCT
This sequence comes from Saguinus oedipus, assembly GCA_031835075.1. Classification (NCBI taxonomy): domain Eukaryota; kingdom Metazoa; phylum Chordata; class Mammalia; order Primates; family Cebidae; genus Saguinus; species Saguinus oedipus. The sequence goes on along the minus strand of CM063172.1, from coordinate 12,569,532 downwards.
CAAAATAGTTAGGTAAGTCAGTCATGGACACAGAGCTAATAAATCACAAAGCCAAAATACTCATCTCTTCAAATGCCAAGTTCTATAGTTTTTTGCGACATATGCCATAGTCTGTATTAGATTATCAAAAAGGATCAAGTTTTTTTCTTGACATAAGCACTATGGTAGCAATAACATCACCTTATGCTTCTATTCCATATTTGAAAACATTTTCCAAAATGTTTTAATGTTAGGTCTTATTTCTCCTTATAAAAATCAAGTGAGTTATTCTTAGCCCTATAATGCAGATGATAAATTAAGACAGGTTATGCAACTTGTCTAAATAAGCTAATGAGTTGACAGTGGACCTGAAGTTAGAATCACTGCATCCTAATTCAAAAACTAGTATGGCTTTTCAGAGTGGGTAATTCAACCTAACATCCTTGGAGACATAGAACTGGAGATAACATAAACGAATAAAAAGAAGAAACTTGGATAAGTTCCTACATATTTTACTGTAGGAAGAAGCCACATATATTTCTACAATGGGTTTGCAGAATGGATCCCAGCGCTGTGAAGGAGGCCAGTCTAGACTGGCTTCCATTTCCCTTCGAACACGTAAAGGAAGCTATTCTAGGCAAGTCGTACAAGACTCGTGATTGGTGAAAACAGAGAATGTATTTTCTAATTCATGACAGCTCCCAACATTCCCTTTGGTCTTTCACAACGTGAATTCATGAAAGAAGGCTTCCAAAAGGACATGGAATCCGAGCTAATGCTAAAGCTTGAATAAAAGTGGGAAGAAATGTGTGCTAATTATGGTCAAGAGACCATTGAGGTTGGAGGTGTGTGCGTGGAGAGATAGAAGCGGGAGAAGAGGCCACATTACGGAGGGTGTCAAAGGTCCTGCTGAGTAATTTGAGTTGCTTCTGTAAAATCTGATGGGCTTCTGAAGATTTCTGAGCAGGGGAATGTTTTCGTCAGATGTGTACTGGGCCTACTGCTTCTAAGTGAGTGACTCTCGGATCCACAAGTTGAGCCCTGACCTCTCTTTCCAAGGTACAGATCCAGATCTGCTTTGCCGAAGGCCTGCTGCGCATCTCTATGCGGCTATCCTGCTGCGGGGCTTCCAGCTGTGCATGTTAGATTCCATAGTCTCTAATGCTCTCTGATTCTAGCAGAATTTACAAGTCTGAAAATTTGACATTTCCCTTGAAAAGACTGAAAATAAACAAGGAACACGGAAGTCATAGTCAAGAGGCAGAGCAAAAACAGGAGTGTCTTTATATTGAAAAATCGAGTCTCTGTTAGTCATTTCCCTCTGGCTGTGCTCAGGCTGTGAAGCTGCTCAATGCACCTGTGTGTGTATAGGAAGGTGGCGTGTGCACAGCTGGATCTGTGTGGTGGGAGGCCACAGGAGATACTGCTAAGGCACTCTACCCTCCAAGGACAAATGCTGTCAGTGACAACCCAGAATGGCTTTCTTGCCACTCTAAGATGCTACCTCACATGTGGAGTGGCTGGCTCTAGAAACAACTAAAGTCCAGAATAAGCATCCTAAATTGCTCAATATTTTAAATATTCCATGCCACTGTACCCAACTCACACTCATCTTTCTTTCTTTCTTTTTTTTTTTTTTTTGAGATGGAGTTTCACTCTCGTTGCCTAGAGTGCAATGGCACAATCTCAGCTCACTGCAACCTCCGCCTTCTGCATTCAAGTGATTCTCCTGCCTCAGTCTCCTGAGTAGCTCAGATTACAGGCACTCACCATCATGCCCAACTAATTTTTGTATTTTTAGTGGAAACAGGGTTTCAACATGTTAGTCAGGTTGGTCTCAAACTCCTGACCTTGTGATCTGCCCACCTTGGTCTTCCAAAGTGCTGGGATTATAGGCATGAGTCACCGTGCCCAGCCCACACTCATCTTTCTAACCAGCTCACTCTACGTCTAATCAGCAAGTCACCCCTGAATCCTTATGAGGCCATGTAGTGGGCAGTGCCCCCATAAAGACAGATAAAGAACTCAAGATACTCCCTTAACAGGAGTAAAGGTATTTTTCTATTAAATTTTCCTTCTGCTGCTTCAAAAGAAACAATATTGTGCACACCGTTATATTAGCAGAGAGGAGATGAAGAGGCACCCTCATTCACACAGTATGTTTTGAATAAGTTGTAATTTATCAGGTAGAGAAATTTCTCTTCTCTTTTCTGGACATAGCTTCCAACAGCAAAGATTAGAAGTGTAGGTGGGTTGCCACTCCACTCACCAAATTTATAAAAGATACTCACACTTTTCACACGTCTACCCCCAGCTGCCCACATCCAGCATCTATCTTCGCTGTGACAGAAATAATTACTCTCCGTTGTACAGCCTTGACTGGCGGAGCTGGCCAGAACGTTGTCTTACGGGGGTGTATCACCTTGAAGTCTGTTTACCTGCTGGTCCACACCAAAGATGTTCAACTGCACTCTGCACTTCCACATCCGTTTAACTTCTACCGACACTCATACTGAATTCTACTCCAGAGCAACTTGGCCTGGCCTCTTCCGTCTAAGGATGTGGCTGCTTCGTGTATTTCCGATGACGTTATAGCAAATCTTTAAAACCCCAGAGAACCAAAGAGCTTCGACTTCAGGAGCACTCCTTGTTGGCAATCGCACAGATATCAGAACTTTCCAATCTTTTCAGAGGTATTGTTCAAATTCCACTTTTGTAAATGGTGATTCACCTCTAGGATGGGGCCTCTCTACGTGGCCACCCTGCCACGGGCCTTCCAGCTGACCACTGGCAGCGCCAGGACGCAGCGTAAAGAAAATTGTGGTTTGGGTCTTATAAGATCACTGACAGCCAAGTATACATTCCAAATACTGTAGGACTCAAAGCCTATTTTGAACACTTAATAAAAATGTGTAATACTCCATTTTTTTCTTTCTAGATAAAAGACTATCTCTTTCATGGTGTTATTTCACCCCAAAGCTCTCTAACGTAGATCTTGCTCCCGTCCAGGCTCAGGAAACTCTTGATCCTCATGAAAGTCCTGCATGGCCCTCCAAGTGAGGGTCAGGTATCCCTCCAGGAGGTTTCCACCATACTTTGGATTTCCCTCTCACAGCACCTTTCTGGATGCATGGTAATTGACTAGATGTGTTCTACCCACTCTCCTATAATAACTATAATGTAGTGCCATGTGGGCAGGGGCCATTTTTATCTTGCCCACCTTAGTCTCTTCAGAACTTAGCACCCTGCTTGGTACACAGTGGACTCTCAAAAACATTAGTTGACAGACTGATTGAAAATAGAATCCACGGTTCTGAATAATGGCTATTTACTCACCCGTGTCCGGGGTGGGTACTATTGCCTGTTACCACACAGGCCCTCGCCATGGCCCTCAACAGCCCATGGCCACAGCTACTGCTTGGGACTGATCATCCCTACTAGGAATGTGTCACACTCCTAAATGTGAGCTTTCTCTGCCTGAAGACAATCAGAAACCAAAAGATATTATAGCTTTCTCTTTCCAGAGAGCCAAGAGGCCTGAAGAAAAAATCTTAAAATAGGGAAAGCTTTGAAAAGGTAGTATAAGCAAAGCCTAAAGCATTTAGGGTTGGGGCAGTTATCCCTTTATACATAAACATCTTTGAAGGACGGGGGGCATTGTGAGTCTCCATCTTCATGGAGTGCTAGGCTAGCATATTTTAAAGAAGAGAATATCTTTTAAGACAGATATTTGCAGCATAAATTGCAAGTAGATTAGGATATGTTTATGCCACAACACACAATCGTTTATGATGATGTAATTGAAGAACAAAAATAGTTTGGGGATGAGCTCCACACAAGAATAATCTACTGCTAACAGTATGACAAGTGATTCGTGGAAAAGATGATCCTGGCAAAACAGTAACTTTTGTTCAAGTCCGTGGTAGATATTTCCCGATAATCTACTATGCATTTAGCCCTGTGCTGAGATTTGTGGGGAACATGGAAGAAATCACTACCCTGGGCCAAGGCTCATTTCCTCCACCAATATCTAAACCCACCCAAGAGGCACTACTGTCACATTTCCAAAATGCAAATAAAATGCTGTCCCTCATATCTACAGCCTTTAATGACGCTCCATCGTCGTGACCATAGTGTGAACAGGATACGCAAGGTCCTATTCAATCCCACGCCGGCTCATCTGTCCTGTTTCCATCAGTGAAACTCCCCATCTCTCGCACCCTGGGACTCAGCCATGCTCTACTACGGTTTCCCAGGTTTCAAAGATTCCTCCACACCCATGCATTTGAAATGCTGCCCTTCCACGCTTAGAAACACTTCCCAAGAATGTGCTTCCTGTTTATTGTACATAGCCCATCTCAAGCATCATCACTGAGGTCTTTCCTACAAACACTCCTTCATTCTTGGTCCTCATGTGATACTCTTTCCATCCCTTGCTTCCTGTGCTCCACTTACCAACACTGCCTGAGCAGCTTGCTCTCTACAAGGTCCTGGGTGAGACATCTCATAAATACATACAAAGGCCCTGAATGAAGGCATTACTTACAGAGGAGAAACTAGGCTCAGAAAAGTTCAGTAGCTCGGTTAAGTTCACACAGCCAGTGAGCTCGATGCTTTTGGCTACCAGGCCCTGGTTCACTTCTCCCAAACACATCACCTAACGATGCTACCATATGTCAAACTGGACACTAAGGCAGACTCGCCTGAGATGCCCACCCAGAGCCCATTGGTTCCCACAATCTGAAAATCACATTCAAGAAAGTTTTGATATGAGACCGGCTGTCAAACAGACATCTCTGCAGGTCAGGGGTGTGTGTGTCCAAAACCAAGTGGGTGGCCACACTGTTCTGCAGCCTGTTTGCCTTCCAGTACTTTCTGTCCTGCCTGTCATGCAGACAATTGTGCAGCATGTCCCAGACAACAGGACGCATCAGTTTCTCTAATTTATGGAGTCAGCCTAAACTCCTTTTGTTTATGACCACAGCATGCTAACTCTGTATGTTAGATGTTTCCAACAAGCATCAAAGCCTGAATTGTTACTGTCTTTTGTTTTGTTTTCCAGTTCTGCTAATGCAAGGGACAGCCTGTCCTGGTATTTATTACTAATGTCAGGTTTAGGGTTAGCTCATAACATACCTCTCCAGTTTGGCTTTCTTTGCAAGAGATCAAAATGTTATTATTTTTTAATGGCACCATCAAAAAGAATCAACATGTAAACATGTTTCAGTAGGCATTCTTTATCCTCCCAGTGATTTCTCAATATTTGGAACTCCTTATTCTTCTCTTTTGCTTACAAATGATAAAATATTTCACTATTTTCTTCTAAGCCTTTTCTGAGACTCTTTATCATATTTGCTGACAATTAGTGTTTTGTATCATTTTTTGGTAATAATATTTTGGGGGAAAAAACCCTAGTCATATTTGGTTTACCGGGTGTCTTGATTTGGGGGAACACCGAGGAAAATGAGGTATATACTTTTAGCTCATTTCTTCCATCCCATTCTTCTACCTTCCTTTTCTCTCTTAGCAAAAGCCTTTACTACATATTCCTATAGCTTCTTAGTCCTTTCACTGGGTTGGCAAAAGAAAACTAGCATGAGATTAAAATACGATTGCTGCCTTCTTCCTTTATAGCACAGGTTTCCCACTCATAAACTCCTGTCAATGCTGGTAAGAAAAATCAGACTACTATTTAACACTGCAGGAGAACTAACACAGCATGCTTTACCTCTCTGCAAATAATTCAGTCAGATCCAGCATTTCCAAAATGCTTTTTACTCATTATAAAAGCCCTACAAATGCAAAATGGACATTAAACAGGCTCCACCCCAAAGGCAGCCTCCCTCGTTAGTGGCGGAACATGAGAAGCATCCCATTGAAAATAGGAACAATACAAGGATGTCTACCATCATCCCTGTTACCTAACACTGATCTGTTAGACTTAGCAGATTTAACTGCATAAGGGAAATAAATAAGGGCTATCAAAATTATAAGAGGCAGTAAAATTACTATTATTTATAAATGCTATGATCTGAGCAAGTCAGTTGAAACTTATTAATTAGAGAATTACATAGGGTAACGGAAACAAAGTAATATATAAAAATCAATAACTTTTCTACAGGCCAACCAGTAAAAAGGTATCCTATATTTAAATATTTAAATAGCAACAAAAATATAAAATGCCTAGGGATAAACTGAAGGAAAATGACATGCAAGATCTATATAAACAGAGGGCTGGGTGTGGTGGCTCAGGGCTATTGCCCCAGCAATTTGGGAGGACAAGGCGGACAGATCACTTGAGGTCAGGAGTTCAAGACCAGCCTGGCCAAACATGGTAAAACCCCGTATCTACTAAAAATAAAAAATAAAAAAAAAACTAGCTGGGTATGGTGGCGGGTACCTGTAGTCCCAGTTACTCGGGAAGCTAAGGCATGAGAATCGCTTGAACCTGGGAGGCAGAGGTTGCAGTGAGCCAGGATCGTGCCACTGCACTCCAGCCTGGACAACAGAGTGAGACTCCACTTAAAAAAAAATCTAGGCCGGGCGCAGTGGTTCAAGACTGTAATCCCAGCACTTTGGGAGGCCGAGGCGGGTGGATCACGAGGTCAAGAGATCGAGACCATCTTGCTCAACATGGTGAAACCCCGTCTCTACTAAAAATACAAAAAATTAGCTGGGCGTGGTGGCGCGTGCCTGTAATCCCAGCTACTCAGGAGGCTGAGGCAGGAGAATTGCCTGAACCCAGGAGGCGCAGGTTGCGGTGAGCCGAGATCGCATCATTGCACTCCAGCCTGGGTAACAAGAGCGAAACTCCGTCTCAAAAAAAAAAAAAAAAACTAAGTAAAGAAGAATGTTAAACACTACCGAGGGATGGAGGAGAAGACAGGAAAGGTCTATCTTCTTCTTGAACAGAAAGTCAACATCAAGGGAATAATTCATTATTTGTCTATAAACATATAATGTCAAAAAATACCGATTAGAAAGCTAACTCTGAAGTTCCTATGGAAAAATAGATGGGAAAGAATGACCGTAACAATGACAATAAAAAGAAATAAGAGAGTAACATACCAGATATTAACAATATTATAAAGCCTTAGAGAGTAAAACGGCGTGCATGGGCACAGGAATACTTAGCAAGATCAACAGAAGACAGGTGGATCAAAGTAAATAGTGTATTTCAGTGAATGATAAGGGTGGTATACTGCATTTTAGTTGGAGAAAGGACTTCTAATAATTGGATGGCCACCTGAAAAAAAAAATAGATCCCAAATTATCCTGCATTAAAATAAATCCCAGAGTGATCAAAGATTTAAAAGTAAAAAATGAACGCATAAAAATACGAGAAAGAACCTTGAAAACATGATGCTAAGTGGAAAAAGTCCGTTGTGTAAGGCCACACATTACATGGTTCCATTTACATGAGATGTCCAGGACAGGCAAATCCATAGAGATACAATATCGATTAAGTGGATTCCAGGGGCTAGAAGGTGGAGGAAATGGAGAGTGAGGGCTTAACGGGGAAAGGTTTTGTTTTTGGGGTAATTAAAATGTAAAATTAGGTTGTGATGACAATTGTATAACTGGATGAATAGACTAAAAACACATTTATTAAGAGTGAATTTCTGGGCATGGTGGCTCACGCCTTGTAATCCCAGCACTTACAAAGGCTGAGGCGGGCGGATCACGAGGTCAAGAGATCGAGACCATCCTGGCCAACATGGTGAAACCCCGTCTCTACCAAAAAATACAAAAATTAGCTGGGTGTGGTGGCACTCCCCTGTAGTCCCAGATACTTGGGAGGCTGAGGCAGGAGCATTGCTTGAACCCAGAAGGTGGAGGTTGCAGTGAGCTGAGCTCATGCCATTGCACTCCAGCTTGGCTCCTGGCAACAGAGCAAGACTCTGTCTCAAAAAAAAAAAAAAAAAAAAAAAGAGTGAATTGTGGCTGGGCACAGTGGCTCACACCTCTAATCCCAGCACTTTAGGAGGCTGAGGCAGGAGGACTGCTTGAGCCCAGGAGCTCAAGGTTGCAGTGAGCTGTGATTGCACCACTGTACTCCAGCCTGGGTGACAGAGTGAGACCCTGTGTCAGAAAACAAACAAACAAACAAACAAAAACACAGGTAAATTTTATGGTATGTGAATTATATCTCAATAAAACCTATTTAATTTTAATTTTTATTTAGAGACAGGGTCTGGCCCTGTCACACAGGCTGGAGTGCAGTAGTGATCATAACTCACTGCAGCCTCAAACTCCTGGGCTCAAGAGATTCTTCCACCCCAGCGTCCCGAGTAGCTGGGCCCACAGGCATGCAGCGCCATGTTTGGCTATTTTTTTAAATTATTTTCCTGTAGACACAGGGTCTCCCTGTGTTGTCCAGGCTGGTCTCTAACTCCTGGACTCAAGTGATCCTCTCACCTTGGTCTCTCAAAGTGCTGGAATTACAGGCATGAACCACTACCCCTGGCCAAAACTATTATTTCAAAAAAACTAATAAAAAATGTGGGACAATTTAAAAATTATAATTACTCAGTAGAAGAGACTTAAGTATGTCAAAAAATTAAAAGCCAAAAAATAAAACCTGAAAAATAAGATGATATAATTTTTTTAAAACCCTGCATTAAAAAAAAAAAAAAAAAAGTCAAAAGACAAATGGAAAAATTTTAAATAAAATAGCATAAGACAAAAGGATTAATCTTTGGAGCTGTTACATGCTCCTAAAAAAAAAAAAATCAATTCACAGGATAAACCAAAAACGCAGCAGAAAAATGGGCAACAAGCATGAATATACATATCCCAGAAAAGAAAATAGGAACGGGTTTTAAACATATGAAAGTATATTCAACCACCACTATAACAACAGAAACCCATATTAAAGCTACGAGAAGATAGTAGTTTTCACCTCTCAGATTGGCAAAGATCGTGAAGTTTAAAAACATCGTGTGTGTGCCAGCAGGAGCATACAGTAGGACGAGTGCCAAATCGGAGGGCAATTTGGCAAGGTTTACCAAAGTTAAAACTGCATATTCCTTTTGATCCAACAATTCCCCTTTAGTGATTTCTCCTCCAGAGATCCTTGCTGACATACAACATCTATTTATAGAGAGTTGTTCACTGAAGCATTGTTCATAGCAGCAAGTGATTGGAAACAACCGGAAAAAAAAAAAAAGTCTATCAATGTGGGACTGAATACGCTACAGCAAAATCATACAACAGAATATGATTTAGACACTAAATAGAATAAGGCTGTTCTATGATCTGACAAGAAAGGTTTTCCAAGATACACCGTTAGGTGAAAAGAGGTGAAGGGCAGAACAGTGTGTAGGGTGTAAACATTGTTTTCCAAACCCCACGTTTTTGCTTTTACAATCGTAAAATATCCTTAAAAGCACTTACAAGAAAATGATAATGGTACTTGCTTCTAGGTGAGAATTCAAGTGACTAAGACACAGAAATAAGAGAGACACTTATTTTTCATTGTACATCTATTGTACCTTTTGTATATCCAGCAATTCAAAACAATTTTAATGCTTCAAAAAGAAAGAAAAAAACCAAGCATGCCAAGGACACTGAAATATAAATGGAGCAAAGTATATGGTCTAATTTTGGATAGCGTTGTTATTTTTAATATGTTTAAGAAAAAGAATAATAAGGTTTTTTAACCTCTCAAAATCCGCTGCCCAGGAAACTGATTTCAACTTTTCCTAAACAGAGGCATTCAGCCAAGTTCCTGTCGCGCCTGCCCCCCACCCCCACCCATCACAGGAGATGAGACCACCTCCAAGATGAAGTGGATATTTCAATCCCCTTCAAATAATTCATTCAAATTTGGCCTCTGCTGCACCTGGATATGTGCCAACAAGTGGGGTTTGTTTAGATTTATCCTCAGGATGCAAAGAAAAAGATCGATTTTACTTATCTCTGCATAGCTGAATTCTTAGGTCTTCCACTGGTCATCAGTTAGGAACCAAACAGCTGTAAAAATGCCCTGACAAAGACTATTGCGACATTCCTTTAATATGCTTGTTCTAAAGGGGGTGCGGTGGAGAGAGAAGAGTAGAATCGGTCTGCAGCTCCCAGCTCCTCTTGGACACCTGTCTCGGAGGAGGTTAGAAGAAGAGTGTGCAGGGTGATGGGTCAAAAACACTAAAATGTCCTGGACTCCAATGAACCTTTGCATTTTACCTCTCCTGAAGAGATTCTGGTAGCAAACCCCCAGGTTTTTCACCTCTCCTATCAAGCACGACTTTTTTTTTTCTTTTTTTTTGAGACGGACTTTCACTCTTGTCTCCCAGGCTGGAGTGCAATGGCGCGATCTCGGCTTACTGCAATCTCCGCTTCCTGGGTTCAAGTGATTCTCCTGCCTCAGCCTCCTAAGTAGCTGGGATTACAGGCAATTGCCACCACGCCAGGCTAATTTTTTGTATTTTTAGTAGAGATGGGGTTTTGCCATGTTGGGTAGACTGGTCTGGAACTCCTGACCTCAGGTGATCCACCCACCTCGTCCTTCCAAAGTGCTGGGATTACAGGCATGAGCCACCATGCCCAGCCCAAGTACAACTTTTTTGATTCCCTTGGAGACACATTCATCATCACAAAAGAGGTGGTCAAGCTTACTTTCCCCTAATGACGACCGTTTTTAGCATCGCGACCAATTTTTCACTGTCCACTTGATAGACCAGAGGGCAAAGCTGGCTGAAATTCACAAGTAATCCCAACTTCATTTGGATTATGGCAAGTCAAACATATCAACTTGCCTTTTCTACATGAAAAAACAACCTCCATCTTCCTTTCTTCTTTGTTCACAGAGGAGACAATGAGAGTGAGTAATTAGTATGGTTTGTACACAATGTAGAGAAACTATCAAAAAATAAATCAAAAGAATTTTAAGAAACATTCTATAAAACTCAGGCTTTTTACCCAGATGGCCTTCAGAAAAATTCTTCTGAATCCCTGATGCCTTGGTATCCAGTGTGCAGTATATCTGATACTCAAGACTGGAGGATCCATGAGTTCATTCTGGGCTGTGTAGTGATGCCATAACACTCATTGCCATTTTCCAAGCTTGAGAATCATTTAATATTTTCCTAAAACTAACTGATTAATTGCAAAATGGTACGCTGAGCAATGATAACATTTGTGCAATTATGGGAGCTATTTATTTTGGTTCAGACTCTACAATAACCTTCCCCCGACCCACCGCTTCACACACACACTTTGCTAAGTTTTGCTTTTCTTCATTGGTAATAAAAATGGGACATTCATCAACAAGTTCTCATAGAGCTATACTTTTCACTCCTTTCATTTAGCAAACATTGGCCAAATATTGACTGTGTTTAAGGACGGGGGTTACATTCTCAACACACGGTCTCGCGAGTACATCGTTTAAAAGAAATGTGTTTCAAAATATAATTTGAAAACCAAGTAAAAGTCTGAAAGATCCCATTAAAAATGTGGACCCAAAAAAGGTAAGTTCCTGGAGTCATTCGGGATTGTGTCATATGGAGAATGCAGAATTTGATGTGATCCCGGAAAAGAATATATAGAAATGAAGAGAGGGGAGGCAGGAGGAGGATCCCAGGTGAAAGAGACCAGACATGCAACAGAAGCAGAAAATCAAGGGAGCCTGAGGTATGAGAGGAACATGAATATAATTATGGGGGAGCCTGTGCTGCAGTGAGTAAGGTGAGGAAGGTAGGCTGCAACCAAGTCACAGCCCTCCCTCCAGAACCAGAAACTCTAAACAAGGAAGAAGAGTGAGTATACACACTTAGATAGAACCTACTTTTAAGAAGAAGTAGGAAAAGGGACAAAAGAAGGAAGACATACAGAAGAAATGATCAGAGCGGTAGAGGGTAAGAGAAAGTAAAGGCAGGCAAAGAGTGTTTTCAGAAATAAACAGGCTGGCACAGTGGCTCACACCTGTAATCCCAGCACTTTGGGAGGCCAAGGCAGGCAGATCTCTTGAGCTCAGAACTGGAGACCAGCCTGGGCAACACAGCAAAACCCTGTCTCTATAAAAAGTACACAAATTAGGCAGGGGTGGTGGTGGGTGCCTGTAATCCCAGCTATTTGGGAGGCTGAGGTGGGAAGATTGCTTGAGGCTGGGAGGCAGAGGTTGCAGTGAGCCGAGAGCACCACTGCACTCCAGCCTGGGCAACAGAACTAGATCTTGTCTTAAAAAAAGAAAGAAGAAAGAAGAAGGAAGAGGAGGAGGAGGAAGAGGAGGAGGAGAAATAAACGGCTGGCAGCAGCCACCATGGGAACCACAGCCCAGATGTCTAGGAGTAACCACTGAATAAAAGCTTACTAGTTCGAGTCTGTCTTAGGCCAATGAAGACATGGGGCAGAACAGTTTCCAGTGCTTGAATGACAGAGAAGATTTGGTGATTAAGACTTCAGTGGGTAGTAATCGTCTGGATAAATAGATTATAGACTATGTTTTCCAAACATTTTGAGGTTAAAGAAAGAATAGAGAAATGGAAATTGCCTGAGATAACGAGGGTCAAAATAAGGACCCCTTTATTTTTTAAAAGACAGGCCACTCCCTGAGGCACTTTCATAGACTGAGGAGAAGGTTTTGGTTAAGATGAAGATAATGAAAGATCAAGAGGGAGAGGGAGAGAACCTAGGTGACAAAGCCTCAGAGGAGTCAGGGTTGAGAGGGATGCAGAACATGGGGGTCTTGGAGCCTCGCGGAGTGGGAGGTCTTCATGCTTCTCTGGGATCCGTGAGTGCAGCATGAAACACACTTGTCTACAACTGTGAGACAGGAGCAATGAACAGAATTAAAGGGAAAAAGGGAGTGGAAGTACCTGGATTCTTCAAGATCTAAAAAAAAACAAGAAGAAGAAATGCTCCTTTACCAAAGTGAGGGTGAGGGTACGTTTTGAAGAGACTGGAAAAGTTTGGAATAGATCTCATAGGAAATGTGACCGTGAGCCCATCAGAGAAGCAGTGATGACCCTCCTCAAATTAACAGTATGAATTTACATCAGGACCCATCAATTGGGTTTGGGGGCCTCTGAGCGGCTGTGCAGGTGATGGGGGTCACGCAGGCTGGGTGGCTGGGAAGGACTGCATGGCACTAAGCTATTGGGCACACACAGTGAAACTTTCAAGTCACGACGTTAGAGGGCAGGAACACAGAGACTGACAAAAGGGGCAATCGTGACCAAGCAGTGGGGGACGAGTCAGGGCTCACAGTGAGGGGACAGCTAGGTTCTGAGGAAGAGAGGGAAAGGAAGGGGCCCAGGAGGCTATGCCCAGAGAGAACTACAGAGTCTGAGATTTTGAGATTTAGAAAGGTCCCCAGGTCGGGGAGGTGGGGTTCAAGTTGACACGCAGGTCCGGAGTGTGGCAATATCCTGGGTAGTGAGGTAGAGGTGAAGTCTCAAGGTGAGGAGATGGAACAGCTGCAGGGCAGAGAAAAGGGTCAGGTTAAACTTAGCACACCTGTCAACCCTAGGCTTCCATGACCCCGCCGCGCTGCGGCAGCGGGGGACATATTCCATCATCTTTGTCGGGGGGAACACAAGTGCCTGCTCCAGGTCCAAGGGCTTAGGATGGAGAGTCTGAATTATATTCCTTTCTTTCTAGGATCAAACTGGGAGAAGCTCATGAATAGAAAGAGAATTCTCTAAGATTTGAATAGGTGCGTGAACTGGGGTAATATTATGAGGGAGTCAACAGAGACCATGGACCTTGCTGAGTAAATGAGATGTGGGTCCAAATCCCAGCTCTTCCACCTTCTCAGCTGAATGACCTCCAGGCTTGGCAGCCTCTCTAACCCTCAGCCCGCTTCTCTGAAGTGAGAAACACTGTAACACGTATACATGAGGCTTATTTAGCAGAGTGTCCGGGCATTCATACTTAGCCAAAGGTGGTTGATATTATTACCCTTCTACAATTACATTGTCAACAAAAATTATTTTTGGGAGAATGAGATAGGTAAGAAGAGAGAGGAAGCCATCGTGAAGCAAACAAATGTGCAAAATGAAAAAAAAAATCACTGACAATCTTAATTTGTAACTGCCTAAAAGTAGGCTGCACAGAGATAGGAAACTATGTCTACACAAAAACTTGTAAAGGAATGTTCATAGCAGCACTGTTCATAATAGTCAAAGAGTGGAGACAACCCAAATGTCCATCAACTGATAAATGAATAAACAACATGAGGTATAGCCAGACAATGTTATATTATTCCATCATAACAAGAAATGAATGACTGATATATGCTGAAATGTGGATGATCCTTGAAAGCATTATGCTAAGTGAAAGAAGTCAGTCACAGAAGTCCACATATTGCATGATTCTATTTATATGGAATGTCTAGAACAAGCAAATCTATATATAGAGAAACAGCTTTGTGGTTGCCAGGAGCTGAGGGTAGAGGATCGGGGGGAAATGGGAAGTGATTGCTGATGGGCATGGGATTTCCTTTTGGGGTGATGAAATGTTCTAAAATGTATTGTGGCGATAGCTGCACAACTCTGTAAATACACTAAAAAGCAATGCATTGCACTTTTTTTCTTAAGTAAGCCATGCAGTCCTCAATGCCTCCTGCTCCCCGTCTCCTGAATAAAGAAGACGTCTCGTCCCTAGCTGAGGGTCTTGACAGGTAGAATATTGTATATGGAATGCAGAATTCCAGCGGTTCTTTGACTTATGAATATCAGAAGATGTCCATCTCTTTCTCAGGAGACATTTCCAGGTGGATGCCAGAGGAGGTTATTTCTCTTCTTTCCATCTGCTTTTTTAAATCTTAGCTACTGCATTCTGCTTCCCCATATGAGCACAGTGGTTAAAAATCAATCTCTGCTTTATCTTCACAGGCAAAAGCTTTAAAGTGGACAGGTCTTTCATACCTAGTTTAAAGTTTATGAAAAAGACTAAGAGGGACATTAAGGACAGACAGGGTCCCTGTTAGTAATAGTTCTCCAAACTCCTCCACCTAACAGGCAACATCATTTTCTTTAGGGAACAAACTGCAAAGAGAGATTACTGAAAAAAATCAGTCCCCATAATCTATTTATTTGATGTTTGATTTATCTGATACACATGCCAAAAAACTGTCTCAGAAGTAGCCTTGGGCTGGGCATGATGGCTCATGCCTATAATCCCAGCACTTTGGGAGGACGAGGTGGGTGAATCACGAGGTCAAGAGATCAAGACCATCCTGGTCAACATGGTGAAACCCTGTCTCTACTAAAAATACAAAAATTAGCTGGGTGTGGTGGCGCATGCCTGTAGTCTGAACTACGAGGGAGGCTGAGGCAGAATTGCTTGAACCTGGGAGGCGGAGGTTGCGGAGATCGCACCACTGCACTCCAGCCTGGCCAACAAGAGCAAAAAACTCTGTCTCCAAAACAAAACAAACAAAAAAAAAGTAACCTCTAACATCATATTATTAGTTTCAGAAAATCAACCTTCTCTATAAAAATCAACAGTGTTTTTAAAGGAATGTTGAGGTCAAAAAAAGTCAGAATGCCAATTTATTCATTTGTGAAAAATAACAATAATCACAGTAATAATAATAATTTCCACATGAATCAAAAGGTCTCTGCGTAATGCTGGCTTTTAACCACCAACACACACATGCACACAAACAGAAACTGCCTTTGCTATCTGAACATTCCAGGAATCAAATGAAAACACTGCTCAAAATTTTCCAGGTAAAACATGCTAATACATAGGGCTAATAAAGTCTCTTTAAATGTCAATAAAGTCTCTCCATAAAATGTTCAGCCCTGAAGACACAAAGCAAATGATAAAACATCATGTTTTATAACAGGTTACTATGGTCAATGGAGTATCAGCTATAAAACATCAACTTCTACTGAGGCAAGCACATTCAGTGAGTGTGAAATAGCCCACTGGGCCCAATTTCCATGAAGAGGTGCCAGCTCCATTTGGTAGGTACAATCTACAAATGAATCCATGCACTATCAAAACTGTTAACTGCACAGCTCTGGATGGTAGGGGGAGGGAGGGGTCTCAAAAAGAGAGAAAAAGGATTTTTCATGACACTGGAAATTGAGAGCAGATTATATAAGATTTAAGTCGAATAACAAGATAAAGCTTTCATGTATCTCTACATGAAAAAAAAAATAGCCTAGAAATCTGTAAACCCCAGCTCGTCATAAAACATAAATCCATTATACTTAATGATATATAATCTACTCTTAACATTTCACGTTTTTGCATCCTGATATAAGAAATACATTGCCCTATTCTGTTTTTGCTTGGGTGAGGCTAAAAAACTCAGTACCACCACGTTTTTCATAGGGTCAAAGAGAGAGCTAAAAGATCCCCCTTAATTACTAATTTTTCTTGGTATTTTACAACTCTGGATTCCCCCAAACTCTTGCAGCATTGCAGTAACTTCTAGCTATTCTTGCAACATTGCTGTAGCCTCACACTCCCGGACTTAAGTGATGCTCCTGCCTCAGCCTCCAGAGTAGCTGAGACTACAGGCACAGATCACCATGCCTGGCTAATTAAAAAAACAAACAAAAACAGAAACCATTTCAAAGAGGTGGGTTCTCACTATCTTGCCTAGGCTGGTCTCGAACTCCTGGCATCATAAGTTATCTTTTATATGCTGTGGCATTCAATGCTCAGTAACAACCTGAGCATGTTTAATCATAATGCCTCACTTTTAAATAGTATTCTACAGTTCATAAAGTGCTTTCTTTCATACTGATGTAGGCTTCCTTGTAGTAAATCACAGCTTTGCAGTTTAATTTTTGCAAAACCCTTTCAAAGATATTTGTCAATTAATGAAGATTAAACATAAAGGTGATCCGAAATCTACAAGGACAATCTGGGGGGAAATAACTGCCAACTGAAGATGGCAGAAAATACATGCCATTGAAATTATTCTCACAGTTTTGACAGTAGAGAGAAGCCATCAAAAGATACCACAAAATGCATAAAATTAAAGGGAAATGTTTCTTGCATGGGCTGCAGTACTGTTTTAAACAGAAGGGAGAGACCATTAAACATGACTGGTACTCACTACATTTTAACTACACTGGCATCAAAGTCTGAGCCTGCAAGTGCAAGTCAGAAGAACTGGTATTTATTCTGAAATAAACGTTTCTCGCCACTGCAAGGGTGCATGCGCGAGGCGGGAGCAAAGTATTCTTTTTAATATGGAAGCACATCACCCTGACAATCTAACTCTGACAAGCTTGCATAGTTCTAGGCATTCTATTTCTACCTCCCAACAGAACAGCATCAGCAACATTTGTGATCATATTCTGTCAGCTGCTCTGCTAACAATGAGAAATTTTTACTTGTACATGGATAGTAAGTTCCCTGAGAAGGCGCATCTCTGGGACCAGCGTTCCACCTTTTTACTTTACATTCTCATGTCAGCAAGAGTATTTTTGTGCACACATTACCTGTGCACACAGCTTAGAAATAAATAAGGTTTGTAATCTGCAAATTGGTTCCACGGAGTAAATAACTGATGCACCAGATATCTGTAAAAGCAGACATAAAATCCATGAATTATGTCTCTGTATTGAAAAACCATAAAATGCTCAGGATCTTTGTGTTAACAAAAGTATTTTGCTTCCATGTGTTAAGATTTTTCCCTTACACATGCAGACCACACACACCAAAGAGAATTATAAACGTCAGAGTTCTTTTAACCTTTACAAACCAACACAGTAATTATATTGCAAAGATATCTGACAACCCAGGGTCATACGAGAAAGGGATTCTTTTTGCGCCCCCTTCTTTTAAACAGTTCTCAGTTTTTCTACAATTTATAGGCGGCCTGTGCAAAAGATTTTCATAGCCATGAATCCTACTAAAGATACATTGGGAGATAAAATAACTATTCCGATTCACAAGAGTATTTGAAATGCTGCCAAAGGGAATGTTTCTCCAAACATAAAGAGGGTATTAGATTTTAAGAGCGAGGCTATCATCAAAATGAAGGCAGAGAGAAGTACACATAAGTCAAGCTGACAAGTCTATATTGATAAGGCATAGATAAAAGTTATCTCTGGGTTACATGCCCAGTACAGGCAGTTCTCAATTTATGAATGAGTTGTATACAGAAAGTTCATTTGTAAGTCATTTGTTTGAAACTCCAAATACATTTGCTCAGAGAAACAATGTTATAAATAGTGCTTAGTTTTGCAGAAAGGCAAAAAGAGCTACTGAGCCTATAATGTAGACAAACTCTAGTACCAGGAGCAGGGCACAGGAGGTGAAGAAATCAGGAGGTAAGCAGCTTTCTTCTTTCATACCTGGGAAACACCCAGAGTTTTTTTTTCTGGCATCTGCCTGCCTCTCCTTCTATACTTCTCCCACTGTCTACATGCTTCATCCCAGCTCTTGTCACAAAGCACCAAAATAATTGAACACAGTTAATTATTCAATTAACTATACTCAACGCCTTTTCCCAAACTCCCCTTCCTGAGTCCAGTCATCTGACCATCAAAGGCTAATAAAGAGCTCAGTTCAGTAAAGACTTGTTTCTGGGTTTTGACAGCACAACTAATCTTGAGAGAGCAGAATGGGGATCTGACCAAGCTCTGAGTACACACAAAGAATGAGCCATCTGGGAGGACCGGGCTAATCTCGGGAATTTCCTCAGAATTTAGTAATGGTAAACAAGAACAAGACTCCGCTCCTAAGAACTGCAGATGAAAGAAGTAAAGGAGAAGCACGTTCCTGGCCAATAGGTACAGATCAAAGGCAGGGCTTCCATCCCACACCGGGTTTCTAATGGCAGTATCTAGAAGGTTCCTTGCCTTTTCATGGGGAGCCACACATGACTGCTTGCTCTTCTTCCCATGAAGATAACATCAGACCCAGATGGTTTAAAAGATGAAGAGTCTTGGCCGGGAATGGTGGCTCGCTCCTGTAATCCCAGCACTTTCGGAGGCTGAGGAGGGTGGATCACGTGAGGTCAGGAGTTTGAGATCAGCCTGGCCAACATGACGAAACCCCCATCTCTACTAAAATTACCGAAAAAAATTTAGCTGGGCATGGTGGCATGTGCCTGTAATCCCCAGCTACTTGGTAGGCTGAGAGAGGAGAATTGCTTGAACCCAGGAGGCAAAGGTTGCAGTGAGGCAAGATCACACCCCTGTACTCCAGCCTGGGGGATAGAATGAGACTCTGCCTCAAGGAAAAAAAAAGGATGAAGAGTCTGATACATTGACTCAGTGGTCTCCTGCTGTTCCTGAGACAGACATGTAATGCCCTGCAAATAACAGGGTACTCATGGTCAAATCTGGGTGGGTCTGGGATGGGGGTAATAATGACATCAGGAAAGTATCCAGTTGTGGCAGAATCTGGTTAGTTGTTGAAAAAACAGTTTCCCTGTATTCCGTGACATATAGGCTGACAATTCCCCACTTTACCTGCAGTTGACTATGTCCATGTGACTAAATTCTGGTCAAGGGAACGTGGAAGGAAGAGGCATATGCCAATTTCATCAAAAAACCTCCCAAGAGGTTTCTCTCCCTTCCCCCAGGTGCAGAAGATCCTGAAGGTCTCCCAACACCGAGGGAGTGTCTGAGCCTTGAGACAGAAAGACCCTGGGTCTGGGAATCGCCACCATACAAATGCTGTCTCCAACTATAGAATACCCCGAGTTATCCATAACACCATCAGAAAAGGAACTTCTGTTGTGTTCCACCCTGGAGAGCTGGGGTTGCTTGTTATTACAACATCCTTGCCCACTATTCCATCACCTCTTTGTTGGATCTCAGGAAATGTCCTTTTACATTCACCTGCCCTGGACAATCCACTAGGTTTGTTTGTCCTCAAACTAAATGGCCCCACACTGCTGAGATTTTACAATGCTTCAAGTCTGTTTGTTCGGTTTTTGTTTTTTTTTTTTTTTCTTAGACAGAGTCTTGTTCTGTCACCCAGGCTGTAGTGTAATGGCATGGTCTCAGCTCACTGCAGCCTCCGTCTCCCAGGTTTGAGCAATTCTCCTGCCTCAGCCTCCTAAGTAGCTGGGATTATAGGCACCTGCCACCATGTCCAGCTAAGTTTTGTATTTTTAGTGGAAACGGAGTTTCACTGTGTTGGCTAGGCTAATCTCAAACTCCTGACCTCGTGATCTGCCCGCCTTGGCCTCCCAGAGTGCTAGGATTACAGGCATGAGCCACTGCATCCAGCCAGTTTCAAGTTTTTATATGTTTTCTCCTTCTTTCACTTTTGTTGGTATATTTAACCCAAGAAAGCCATCTTATTCCTTCTAATCTATTTGGGAAACTGAAGAAGTAAATGTGTTGAATCATTAACCTTGCTTTGAGTGTCCTCGTGAACCAACAGGGCTCCGGGTCCACCAGGGCCTCATCTATAAGTACAATTCAGATTTTTTTGGTGGTCCTTTTTCTCCTTCCCAAGAAGCTTTTTCCTATTATTTCCAGATTTCATAAGTAAACTAGGGTCACAGAAATATGTATTCTGCCTAAGAAAACTAGGATATCATTTTTATAACTAAATCCATGGAAGTGACATCAAGTAAACTGTTGAAAACAACTTGCTCACTTCATTCATTCACTATTCATTTATTCAGTTTACTGTCAATGGGAGAGGGGAGAAGAAACTGAAGACAGATGAAAGTGAAGAAGGAAAATAAGTTGTAACCATCCCTCACGCCTTGCCCTGTCAATATTCCTCTTACTATTTTCATAAGTTGTTAGAAGGTAAAATAAAAACTAAGTTAAGATGTAATTTGAAATGGAGTCTGTCTAATCCAAAAGCCTAGCTTTCTACCTTTGCTCTTCACACAGCGATTTTCTGGAGCCGTCTACTCTCACCACTTTGTTGCATCTCTAGAAAGATCCAGGGCTTAAACAATTATGTACTTCTTATGTGGCATCCTAAGAAAAGAGAAGTGACCTGTTTGATGCCTGTGTGCACCCCTGTTTAATAAAGCATGGCCTCAAAGGTTTCCCAATCTTTAGGGAGCTCTGTTGGGGGTTAGGCAGCAAGGATTCTGCCTGCCTTTACCTTGCAATTTCCATGAGAATAAATTCAAAATGGTTCCCAAGTTCAGCATGTGACTCCCATTTCTGCGGCCAAAAACACAAGACAGCTACTGTACTGAGTGCACTCTACTTATCAGGCACTCTGAGAAAGAAGGTGACCTGGCTGATATCTTTGGGTCTGTGGAAAGACAAAGCATTTTTATTTAGAACCATTGACTACCATTACAATTTTGAAATATGTTCCCTATAAAAAAATACTGAAGTCAATACATTAGTTTAAAAGGACATAAAAAGAGTCTGCCAATTTTTCTTTATTCTGCCAATGTGAATGTGTGTGCTTCCACAGCAAGCCCATAAAGGGAATCTAGAGGCCACTTCACAGAGTACTCTGCCACTGTCAGTGTCTACTCTACAAAAGATGTAATTCTTTTATACATTCTTTTATTTTATTTTTTCTAGAGACAGGGTCTCACTCTGTCACCCAGATGGGTATGCAGCGGTGCAATCATAGCTCAATGCAACCTTGAACTCCTGGGCTCAAGCAGTTCTCCCACCTCAGCCTCCTGATTAGCTAGGACTATGGACTCACACTATTATACTCAGCTAATTTTTTAAAAAATTTAAAGAGATAAAGTCTTGTTCTGTCACCCAGGCTGGAGTGCAGTGGTGCGATCACAGCTCACTGCAGCCTCCAACTCCTGGACTCAAGAAATTCTCCTACATAAGCCTCCCAAGTAGCTAGGACTACAGGCTCATGTCACCATGCTCAGTAAGTTTTAAAATTTTTTTGTAGAGATAGGGTCTCACTGTGTTGTCCAGGCTGGTCTCAAACTTCTGGCTTCAAGTGATCCTCCTACCTCAGCCTTCCAAAGTTCTGGGACGCAGGTGTGAGCCACCATGTTCAGCCTCTTTCTAAATTCTACAAAAAACATGCATTCGTATTATATCATGCGATGCCATGTAAGTCATGTTTTAGATATGCCATGGCCAATTTCTATTCCATGAGGAGTTCTCAGCATCATAAAGGTATTTGAAGTTTAAGTCTACATGTTGTAAAGGTGATGCTCAATGCTCAATTCTCAGACTAGAAGCAGAACTTCCACAACTTCATATTTTTAAGAATATCAAGCAACTTTCATTTATAATTAACTACAAAGGGGTTCATTTTCTCCTCAGTTGGCTATTGTCAATAAAATGTTTACTTAGCCTAATGACTGACTGATACCAAAGAAGGTATAAAGACTCAATTGTTAAGAAACAATGATGTAGAAAGTTGACTGAGAAAGGGATGAAGATCTTCAAAGACCTCCAAAACATAAATCCGATTACTGCCACCCACAATCAAATGTGTATGTCTAGGTCTTCCCCAGGGGAATACACCTACGGCTGTGCCGCTGACCTGATGCAAGCTCATCCTCAAGGCAATCCCTCCCCAGGACTGACTCTGCGTGTGAGGGAGAACAGACTATAGTTGCTGATGGGGAGGCTATCAGTTTGTCACAGACATTAAAAATATGGTTATCGACGCTGGGCTCTGTGGCTCACGCCTGTAATCCCAGCACTTTGGGAGGCTGAGGCGGGCAGATCATGAGGTCAGGAGATCCAAACCATCCTGGCTAACATGGTGAAACCCTGTCTCTACTTAAAAAGAAAAAAAAATTAGCCAGATGTGGTGGTGGGCACCTGTAGCCCCAGCTACTCGGGAGGCTGAGGCAGAAGAATCGCTTGAACACAGGAGTTGGAGGTTACACTGAGCTGAGATTGTGCCATTGCACTCCAGCCTGGGTGTCTCAAAATATATATATATGTAACCATATAAACATATATATATGTAACCATATAAACATATATATATGCAAGGATAACCATATAAACACATATATATAAACATATAAATATATATATATGTGTGTGTGTGTGTGTGTGTGTGTGTGTGTATGTACATATATGGTTATCCTTGAGCTATAGGTGGAAATTTGTGAAATAAGTGGTCAAAACAAGGGTATAATGGCTACATAATCCCTTTCGTACCTAACACAGAGTGAGAGACAAGCCCGAGAAAAAACAACCCAGCCAAAGCCAGTCAGAACAGCATGACTTAGGGTGTGCTCACTAGGCCGTATTATGTACGTTGAAAAGACATGGCACCTGAGATCGGGAGTTTGGTGTTTAAGCATGCATACGCTTTTTCTGTTTTTTCTTCTATAAAGCTCAGCGTATACTTTTAGGGCAGTTTAATTTTCAGGTTTGGTACCTTGGGAACACAGAATCTTCTACTGTGGCAGAGTTAATGGGGGCATGAATGGCCTTTTCCTAAGTAGAACGGTGATTTACGAGAGTTTTTGTGTGTGAGTATAGTCCAACAGTAGACCTGACATTTTTATCAAGAGGAGAGAAGTGTCAACTTGAAAGACATGCTGACACTGTTTATGGTGACTGCTAGGAATAGAGTAGGGCAATCCTTCCCTTCTTTTTATTTGGAGGGCAGGGACCCCTTTAGTAGGCTGACCTGGCCATTCATTCAGTCCAGCCTAAGCCACAGACTTTCTGGTCCACATTCCAGTGCAGGCAGATGCTGTTTTGACATTGTTTTTAAATCCTCTTTCCTCACCTAGAATACATTATTCTTCAATGTAGGCATGCAAATATCTGTTGAATGTATTATTTCAATTATGGACACCAACACTACCTGGCCGGTAAGTATGACCCAGAAATAATCTTGACTCCTTTCTCTCCATTCTCCAAATCCATTAATTACTAAGTTCTAGTATTCTACCCCTTTAAATGCCTTTGAATATGTTGGCCCCTTTTCCTTTCCTGCCATTCCCCGCAATGCCCTCAAATGGATAGGCTCTCATTACCTATTGTTAATTCCTAACATACCTGCCCCGTCTCTCCCAGTTCTGGCCATCCTACGTACACTGTCATCCATTTCACCATTATATACACACCAACTCACTGAGCCATTTCTCTAAACAAGAACTGGGAACTCTGTCGCCTGCTACCGTAACTTCACACTCCTCTGCCAGGTCTTAGTGACCAATTAGCTCTGCCTTCCCCACAGCTGTCAAATTCTCCACACCAATCTCCAGCAATGCACGCATCACTCCACTGGCCCCTCCAGCATATCCCATGCGGGCCATCTGTGTCCCTTCCTCATGCTTTTGTTCCTGCTGCCACTGTGCCTAGAATGACCCCTCAGTTTCCTCCACCTATCATCACTACACGTCCTATTAAGGTCCATGTCAGGTTTGCTTCTCATAGGAATCTTCCTGATGACTCCAGGCTCTAGCCATTCCTCTTCTGAACCTAACACTGGCACCCCATTACAAATTCTCAGTTGTTTATTGTCATGGATATTGTTCTACAATTGCTTCCTGTGAATTGGTGTGTGCCCTCAACTACATTTTTTTTTTTTTTTTTGGAGACAGAGGCTCGCTCTGTCACCCAGGCTGGTTCAGTGAAGTGGTCAGATCTCAGCTCACTGCAACCTCCGCCTTCCAGGTTCAAGTAATTCTCCTGCCTCAGCTTCCTGAACAGCTGGTGTTACAGGTATGCACCACCATGCCTGGCCAATTTTTGTATTTTTAGTGGAGATGGGGCTTCACCATGTTGGCCAGGCTGGTCTCAAACTCATGACCTCAAGTAATCTGCCTGCCTCAACTTCCCAAAGAGTCAACTAGATTTTTTTGAAGATAATTTTAGATTTACAGAAAGTGGCAAAAATAGTACAGAGCTCCCTTGTACCTTCCACCCAGTTTCCCCTTCTGTCATAGAACCATGATGAAAACTAGAAAGTTAACCTGGGTCACGACTGCTCAACAAACCTTAGGATTTCGCCAGTTTTTGCACCAAACAGGTTTTGTTTTTCCTGTTTTAGGATCCCATTTAGACTTTCATGTGGTTATATTTCTTCAGTTTCCTCTAACCTGTGGCAGTTCCTGAACCTTATCCTTAAAGACCTTGACATTTTTTAAGAGCAGGGGTCAGTTATTTTCTAGAATGTCCTTCCATTTGGGTTTGTCTGCTGTTTTCTCTCGATGACAGTGAGATTATGCCTTTTCAAGGAGGATATCAGAGATGACATGCCCTTCTCAGTGGGACACACGATGTCAATATGTATCACTGGTGACATTAACCTTGATCACTTAGTTAAGGTGATATCTGCCAGGATTCTTCACTGTCAACTTGTATTTTCTCTTTGTAATTACTAAATGTTTTGGGGAGGGCTATTTTGAAATTCTACAAATTTCTTGTTTCTGCATATATTTTTGCCTACTCATTCTAATCCATATAATCCATGTCTGCTCATCCACTGGTGGAACTTTCTCATGGCAATTCTTACTAGAGTTCTAATGAAGTTTTCATACTCCTTCCTTCCTTCCTTATTTTTTTATTAACTGAAATTCTGCTGTAAGGAAGAGTCATCCCTTTTCCCTTATTTATTTATTCATTGGAATCAACGGGTATTTTATTCTTTGGGTTATAATCCAGCATTTATTCCCTTACTCAGTTATTCTAAGCTATAGCTAATCTACCGCTTCAGAGTAGACATGGCCTGTGTTACAGATTGTCCCTTGTGTCTAAGACAAGGACAGGCACACAGTAGGTATTCAGTTCATTTGTTCATTCATTCAACAGACTATGTTGAGGACCTTGTGTTAGGTGTTAAGAGTTGCAAGAAATAAAACAGTTCCTCTTCTCAAGTGATTTACAGCCTAGTTAGTAGAGAATCACATGCCCATCTGCGAGTCCCTGTTAAAAGTATTTGGCAAGGACCGGGCGCACTGGCTCACGCCTGTAATACCAGCGCTTTGGGAGGCTGAGGTGGGCAGATCACAAGGTCAGGAGATCAAGACCATCCTGGCTAACACAGTGAAACCCTGTCTCTACTAAAAATGCAAAAATTAGCTGTGCGTGGTGGTACACGCTTGTAGTCCCAGCTCTTCTGGAGTCTGAGGCAGGAGAATCACTTGAACCCAGAAGGGAGAAGTTGCAGTGAGCCAAGATCACACATTGCACTCCAGCCTGGGAGACACAGAGAGACTCCATCTCAAAAAAAAGTATTAGGCAACTACACAATGGCCCAGGAGGAAATATAGTAAACTCTAGCTAGAGGAAAAGGGGTGTGGCAATTGGCAGGCAGGAAAGACCTCCTTAAGATCAAACAGCATTCTGCTCACCTTCTATTGCACTGCTTGCTCTATAAAAATCAATGGGCATATAAAATATCAAGAGACGCACGCCATCACACAGTTAGCAGGTACTCTGAGTCCCTGAATCTTCTAAACTAATTCCCCAAATCAAACCTCAAGGGCACACTATTTAGGAAGATTTAATGTAATAAACTCAGACTCTTTATATAGTGACTATGTGCTTTTCCAGGAAAATTGGAAACAGCTAAGGGTAAAAAAAAATCTGAAAAGCCATTTGTCTTAATCCAGTCTTCAAATCCAATTTCATCGTTTTTATTCCTTCACAGGGAATAATGAAGAGCAAATAAGGACTATCATCAGTCAAAGATGGACTCCCTAAGTCTCTTTACTTAATTCAATTTCCTTGTACTGCTCTTACTGTATTTTCCAAACAAAGCTGTTCTTTTCTACATATGATAGTTCAGCCCTGCAAATGGCCTGAGGAATAATGAACAAACAGCGGGGGCACATTTTCTGCCACAAATTACACTCTGCAACATTCCTCATCCAAAGTATTTTCAATTCCAAGCAAGCAAAGACACAAGGAAAATACACTCACTGCCTTGTTGCATGAACTGCACACTTACTGACACTGAAACCTGTTAACATGTAACTCCTACTATCGTTCTAAAGGATGAATGAGCAAACTCTCCTGCACACACAATGTTACATCATGCACTTTAATATAATAGTAAATACTGCTGAAAGGAATTTTACTTTCACTGTTTCCTATCACCCTTTCTAATTAATGTCAATGTGTCTTTTCCATGTAAGAGAGCATACAGCAGAAGCACATATGTGTTGTGTCTTTGTGAATCTGCCCAAATGCACACATATTCATGAATGCACATACAAATAGGCTCTTATGCACACAGATTCACCCCCATGTTAGCATGCATTTATAAATATAGCTTGCCCCACCCCTGAGCATGCATGGAGTATACACAAACAGCATACAGTCCAGTTGATTTCCTTTTGTTAACTTTTATACGAGATTGAGATAAAAAGCTAAAAAAAGACAAGTAGACACTTCATGGAGTCTGTGATTAAGAGAGAAGCTAATGAGACAGATGGGCTGATACATAAAGGGAACTGCAGCACGCCAGCCCACACGTGGGAAAGATTTACCGTGCTATACCGTCTCCATTTCAAGTCTTCATCGTGTGGCGTGCTACTTATGTTATTCTTGTTCCCAGACCACAGACACTCCCCGCTTTTCTCTGCCCAGACCACCCTAAATTAGGATTATTAAATGACACAAGATAGCATTCCTCTTCTTTAATGCTGTTATTCAAGGTTTTCCCAGAGGCAATATTTACTATAAAATCATGTGGTTTGGTTGGGGTGGCTCATGCCTGCAATCCCAGACTTTGGGAGGCCAAGGTGGGTGAATTACCTGAGGTCAGGAGTTCGAGACCCACCTGGCCATAATAGTGAAACCCCATCTCTACTAAAAATACAAAAATGAGCCAGGCACGGTGACACACGCCTGTAGTCCCAGCTACTGGGAGGCTGAGGCAAGATGATTGCTTGAATCCGGGAGGTGGAGGTTGCAGTGAGCCAAGATCTCACCACTGCACTCCAGCTTGGGCAACAGAGTGAGATACTGCCTCAAAGAAAAAAAAAATCATGTGGTTTCCAGCTTAACAGAGAGTGGACAATTCTGTTACAGGGCTCACCAGAATATTTTTGGAAAAATTCTGTAAACACAGAAGAATTTCTGGGCCAGAAAAACAAGGAGCAGAAAAAATAATTCATATGGATTTTTTAATTTTTATAGAACAGATTTTGCCTCTGATACGATTGGCTCTCTAAGCTATTTCCACATGTGATTACTGTCCCTAAGAGCTCACTCCATGCCATAAGAAATTGCAGAGTTACAGAAGCAGCATATGTAGACAGCTCTACAATTTACAAAACATTTTTCAATGCATTATCTCACTTGATCATCACAATACCCCTGTGAGACAGATATTATAATTATCTCTATTTTATAGAGATGCGGGGAAAATCCCTCAGATTTTAAGTGATTTCCCTAAGGTCACAAAGCTAATAAATTGCAGAACTGAGATTCAAAACTCGAATTTCTGATATTATATCTCATTTTCTCCCACTGCATGAATTTTATTAAATTTCTCTTGAATTCAGTTTTGGTTCTATTTTTTAATAGTAGACTCTAGAAATTCTGCTCATTACATAAATATTTTATGTGCTTCTAAATGAAAGTAACTCTTTAATCCTTAAAATTTTTTTTGTAACATTCTCTTTTCTGGTTAAACTAAAATGCCCTGGTTGGCCAGGCACAGTGGCTCATGCTTGTAATCCCAGCACTTTGGGAGGCCAAGGCAGGCGGATCACAGGTCAGGAGATACAGACCATCCTGGCCAACATGATGAAACCCTGTCTATCCAAAAAATACAAAAATTAGCTGGGCATGGTGGTGCATGCCGGTAATCCCAGCTACTCAGGAGGCTGAGGCAGGAGAATCACTTGAACCCAGGAGGTAGAGGTTGCAGTGAAACGAGATCGCGCCACTGCACTCCAGCCTGGTGACAGAGCAAGACTCCGTCTCAAAAAAGAAAAGAAACGAAATAAATAGATATGCAAAAAAAAAAAAAAAAAAAAAAAAAGCACAGGTTGCTTTATCGTCTGCTTCCTTTATTTCCTGGAATCTTCCTTTCGAGAGCTCTGGTATCCCATTATCTGAGGATCTGATTATTTCTATGTTGACAAATCTTCCTTTTGCTTTTTAAAACTCTTGCTGCACATATTGCTCAGTAGCTTTCAATTTTATCCACCACTGCTTCCACGCTGCTTTCCCAATATGTATCACAATGGCTACCCCTTTCCAGAAAATCTGAAGAGTTCTATGTTTTTACTCAACCGCATTTTCTTCTCAAATGTTCCTTCTCTGTCACTGTTATTACCAGATCCTGGAATTAGACAGAAGAGTCTTCCTTTCTGGTTTGCCACTTCGTCCTTCCAGAGCCAGCCCAAAAGGCTGCTTGAACATTACTCCTTTTCATCTCAGTACCTTCTGCTGTTATAAAAGGCTTACCTGCATATTACCCTTTGCAGGGAGCAAAAGGACGACGCAGTTTTCAAAAGACAGATCTATTTATGTGCCAACACAACCTGATAACTAGACTACTAGGGAAAAGAAGAGGAAAAAATCATAAGATGATAGCTCAATGGGACATTAGACATGCCTGCTTTTTGGGAGGCATGTGTAGGGGATTCTTGACTGTGGTCACTATATTCCAGCAGTGACACAGGTTACAGTTTCTGGGGCTGAAGTCTGCATTGTCTAAACAGGACAGTCAGACTCGGGGGCAGACCATCCTCCTGTCTTGTTGCCCAACTCTACTTTCCCTGTGGTTTTAATAGGATTATTTTGGAATCTGCTATTTCTGTCTCGCTCCTTTTCCCCAAACTGTCATATAAGTACTGCAGCTCGATGACTTCACAGCTGCCAAATGTCACTCAAGAGATGGCGGTATTTCAGTGGCAAGTGAAGTGATGATCCCTCTGTGTCATCAAAATGCTCGCTGAAGGGGTTAAGCATCTGGAAGAGGGTTGCCCCTGTGCATGAACGGAGTGTTTCTGTTTTGGTTTGTTTTACTGTTTATCCTGGAGGAGGAGGTCATCAACTCCACCTGAGCATGATGGAAGGCACACACACCAAAAACCACTCCACGCAGCTACTAAAATGCACAGGGAAAACATGAGTAGTGATGCTTTTCATAGGTTCTTTTCTGCAGGGACTTCAAAGCCTTAAAGCATCAAGGTTGCAAGATGATGGTAAATTTTAGAGGTGGAAGAAACCTCAGAGAGCAAATCACTCATGTTACAGATGGGGAACTTTGAAGCACAGGATCACGGAGAACCTTGCTCAAAGCCCCCCTGACTTATTCCCAAGTCCAAGGGTGTTTCACTTGAATTTGGCTTTATCTGCAAACACACTCAGAGTATCACAACTCTGTCAGTCAACC
This sequence comes from Saguinus oedipus, assembly GCA_031835075.1. Lineage (NCBI taxonomy): Eukaryota > Metazoa > Chordata > Mammalia > Primates > Cebidae > Saguinus > Saguinus oedipus. The sequence continues at coordinate 12,539,394 of CM063172.1, read as the reverse complement.
CAAGCACAGGGCCAGCTTCTAAAGCACACGGCATCAGCAATGGATTTCTTGTTTTGTTTGGCTATGTTTATTTGTTTAAGTACTCAGGAAAATCTCCACCAGGAAAAAAACAGGGTGTTGAATAGAGGGAGAACAGGACACAGTAGATACAGCAGCAACAAATGTTTACTGGGCATTAACTATGCCCCAGGCCAGGCAATGTTCTCAGGTTTATATGTCTACAATTCCCACAATACTCTGTTGCTCACATTTTAAAAGGAGAGACAGACAGAGAGAGAGAGAGAGAGAGAGAGAGAGAGAGAGAGAGAGAGAGAGAGAGAGAGAGAGAGAGAGAGAGAGAGAACGAATGGTGGGGGAGAGAGGAATGATTATTCCTGAAGAGAAAACAAGACAGACAGGATATAATTGCCAACTCAAAAAACTACCTTCCAAAGTTTTACTAAAACATTTAGCAAAAATCTAAAAAACACCAGTGATATACTTCTCATTTAATCTGAAGAGATGACCCTTCTTAATACTGCTTGGCATATAGCTGTTTCTTGCTAATAAAAGAAAAAAGTTCTTCCAAGATGTTCTGCATATTATCTCCAAATCTTATCACAGTTATTTCAACAATCAGTGAATGAGTAATGCACTATGTGAAGACTGACGACACGAGAGGAGCATGGGTCTTGAGTTGGGGAGAAAGGGAAATGAGTGTTCATTTTCTCTTCCACCTCTAAATACTGTAACATCAAAAGCTCTGATATCTCACATTCTGGAGCTTAGAAAACTACTTACATGCTTCATTTCATTTGATAATCTCTCAAGGAAAAAAAATAGTAATTTGAAAAGTACCACAGAACACTGTCGTTTTGACACAGCTGTTTCGAAGTCGGATTCCTACCTCCAGTTTGGCCCACACTTTGAGAAGTATGGTTTGCCAACACTGAAAGCAGAGTCAGTGTTCCAGCGAAGGTCTGTGCGGCAGTCTGCTTTAGGGCTTCAACAGGAAAGACAAAACCGTCAGCTTTGCTATCAGCCATTTTCTAATGTGGCTGAAGAGCAGATGATGGAATAGTCTACCTTATTTCATTAGCGTTATTACAACTAGGTGAATGTTTCCATACTGACACTAGAAATCAAATGATTTATAAAACTTACAAAGAATAAAATGTTTCGTACAGAAGCCTGGTATTTTAAAACTCTAAAGTACTCCAAAATAGTTTAAAAGCTATGCCTACATATAAAACACAATGTACTCTTGAATCTTTGACCCCATATTTTTTGTTTTTCCTAAAATAAATCATTAAACGTCTCAAAATAATGCTTTTACCCAAAGTGGCCATGAATTATGGAGGCTATCTACAGATTGAAGGAGGAGTAGTAGAAAAGGGAAGGCACATTTATGCTGAAAGATACATTATGGGGAAGTCTGTATTTTTTTTTCTTTTTTGTTTTTTTGAGATGGAGTCTCCTTCTGTTGCCAGGCTAGGATACAATGGCACAATCTTTGTTCACTGCAACCTCCTGACTCCCTGGTTCTAGTGATACTCCTGCCTCAGCCTCCTGAGTATCTGGGATTACAGGCACGAGCCACCATGCCCAGCTAATTATTTTTTGTATTTTTAATAGAGATGGGGTTTCACCATGTTGTCCAGAATGGTCTCGATCTCTTGACCCCGTGAACCACCCACTTTGGCCTCCCAAAGTGCTGGGATTACAGGCATGAGCCATTGCGCCCAGCCATGTATTTTAAATACTTAATATCAGCAAAATTTTCATAACGTTAGAAATGTACATTTCAACCTTTTGCTTTTTCCTTTTCAACCTTATGATGCAGATGCAGCTGAAGGGTTGAGGAACTTGAAACCCTGCAGTTTTCCTTTTTGTGTTTCTGTAGGATAAAGCAAACATTTCCTAAGAGCTGAGGGGTGGAGTGGGTTACATACAGGGCCTGAAGCGGGGAACACCCCATGTTCCAGAATGCACACTGTGTGTGTGTTGGGTGAGTGCATGGATACATGAATGCAGAGTAGGGGATGAAACGGGCAACTAAACTGGACTTGTTAAAGAAAGAAAAAAACATCTGGGTAGAGTATGTGGTGGATGTCTCAGCCCCTGAAGAGAGCAGCTGACTAGGGAGGGATAAGGTAGAGAAAAAGGTTTGCCAAAGACAGTAAATCCAAAGCTAAAAATACAGCCTTTACCAAACGCAGGTCAAGGCCTAAGGAGATAAAAGAAATCTCTGAGCAGATCCTGTTATTTAAGAGACCACTAAAAGCACCCAGGAATGGAGGGAGGAAGGTGAGAAGAACCACAATACCACAAACGATGCTGAGAGGAAGGGTACCAGGTAGTAGAGAGGGCAGATGTGACAAACGGAGGGGCTATTCCGAACTGGAACCTAAAATCTGTTTACAGTGAACTAAATAAAGTTAATTATGTGTGTGCGCAAAAAGTTGGATTTAGTTACGTCATGAGTCTCACTCTCTAAGGTGAATTATAGTAGGTAAGGAAAAAGGATATAGTTACTAAGACAATAAGGTAAATGTGTTCGCGTGTATCTCAATTCTTCCTTTGGGTAGTTAATAAAAATATCACCATACTGTGATAAAGACAGGGTGGCATCCAACTTTCTTTTTCTTTCTTTTCTTTTTGTTTTTTTTTTGAGATGAAATCTTGCTCTGTCACCCAGCCTGTCACCCAGGCTGGACTGCAATGGTGCAATCTTGGCTCACTGCAACCTCCACCTCCCAGGTTCTACCAATTCTCCTGCCTCAGCCTCCAGAGTAGCTGGGATCATAGGCGTACGCCACTACCTCCAGGCTAGATTTTTGTATTTTAGTAGAGATGGGGTTTCACCATGTTGCCCAGGGTGGTCTCGAACTCCTGAGCTCAGGCAATCCCCCTGCCTTGGCCTCCCAAAGTGCTAGGATTACAGGCGTGAACTACCGCACCTGGAAACATCCATCTTTCTAACATGTTTGTTTAGTTATAAAAAGTAAAAGATTCATTTCACAATTTCTTAAGGTTATAGATTGTCGATAAGATGAATCTTTTACATTACCTAAATTGGGAAACCAGTAACCCCACCATCTTTACTGGCCCTAGCATCTGTGCACTCACGGGGCATCTGACAGTCTGCTTCTCTCTTTGCCTTCTTCAGTTCTCAACCTGGTCCAGCTGTCAACAATCACAATCTCATTGTCAGTCCCTGACTATTCTCTGGTTTTTTCTGTTCTATGTCTTCCAGATCAACAGGTCTTCTCCACTGGTTTCTCCAGTTTCCAATTTCAGATGCATGGCATGCCTCCTTTTAGCATGGCCCACTTCATCTTTCCTCTTCACTCAAGCCAGTTACGATAGTGCTGACTAACTCCCTGAGGGCTGTAAGCTCCATTAGGGCCCATCTCCTGTCTACCTTGTTCTTCTCCTGCATCTTCAATGCCTAGCCCTATACTAGAACACAGGGGCCCCTAGAAAGTCCTTTGCTAAATTAATCAATCAGTGATAAATGAATGGGATTAAAATTAAAGGCGTTGTTTCCATTTCTCACATTTCAAAAGTTGTGCTTTAACTTTGTACTGGCAAAATCGTAAGGCACCCCAAAGTCCCCGTGGGACTTTGCAAATTGTCATTTCAACAATGATTTTGCCTGGTCTTGTAGAGAGGTCTTGTACATGAGTGCACAAATGGTTTAGGCAACCTTGAGTAGTATGGGAACACAACCAAAAACTGCTGACCACAGAACTGAGGTCACAGCACAATTAATTTGGTTAAGTATTCCCCACCCTCCAGCCTCCCTAGAGACATTCATGCTGGTAAGCCCTTGGTAACCAACACATCTATATTTCTGCACTCCAGCCAGTGATCCACAGCAAGAGAATCTTTTCTTCCTCCCTCCCTGAGTCTCTATCGATTTTGTAGTTTCGGAGGAAGCTAAGTACTATTCAAATACCAAATGTTCCATATGGCAGTGTGATTACCATTCCCACTACCGTTACGTGAGGCCTTCTACCTACACTCACGAGGTGCCTCATCAGAATCTGGCAGAACATTATGAACTCTTTCCCTGACCTATATTTGCTAACTCATTTGTTGTCCTCTCTCCCTCTTTGAACTTATTAATTTTGTTGAAATAACATTCGTGTGTATAAATCCAAGTTGTGTTTTCTTATTCATCCTCATCATCACTTATAGGAAAATGATTTATGACACATTAAGGAGGTATTCTTAAGCTAACATGTCTTAATTATGAATTCAGATATTCCTCTTCTGCTGAGAAATACAGAGCTGTTCAAATTAGACCAGAAATTAGGGCCAAAACGAATGCAGCATCCACATAACACAAGCTCGTTACAGGGAAACCAGTGAAAAGCAGCGGCTGAAGCCACACAAGTCATTCTGTGTTTGTCCCCTTCATGCCAAATAATTCCTTGACCGCTTTTCCTTTCACTTTTCAATGTTATGATGGAGTCAGAGGGTCAAGAGATTCACAACCCTACAGTCTTCCCCTTCGTATATCTGTAGAATAAAGCACACATTTCCTAAGAGCTGGGGCGGTGGTTGCGGGGAGGGTCTCTTCATCTACCTTCGCTTTCATTTATTTAGTGAAATGAAGCTTATTTAGTAATGACGGAAAGAGATGAGCCAACTAGGGCAGCTCACATATGGTGCCAGACGGTGAGGGACTCTCTCTGTGCCCAAGGCACTTGGTGTACCACAGGAGCTAGGCAGCTCCGGGTGGGAAAGCAGCTCTGCTCTCACCCAACGGCTGCTCCAAGGGTATCCCTAGCCAGGTGATGCAGACAGCCATGGTTTCAAAGCTCTGTGAAAAATAGGTCTCTGACTTGAAGACTTCCATCAGGCAGTCTCTCCAGGGCTGGGATTACCCCACTAATACAAATTAAAGTCATTCAGAAGTATGTTAATCTCTCTTTTTTTTTTTTAGAGACTAGAGGAGGATGAAAAGAGGGAGGAAAATGAGGCAAAGTAATTTTGCAAGATTAGGATTGTACTGTGGTTTGTGCCAATACCTTACATTTGTTTACTTCTATACTGATCATTTTCTCGAATGATTAAATACTTCCGAAATAGGATTTTTAACAATTTTAGACATTTTATATATATTATCTGCAGCAACACCCAATGGAGAAGGGTACTATTATTATCTGAATTTTACATGCAAAGTAACTTGCCCAATGTCACACTTCGAGAAAACAGCCGAGCTGGAATTTGAGCCCAGGAAGCCTGAAGCTTGCAATCTTATCTACAGCTTTTGCATCATATGGCACTAACAGTTATATTTAATCATGCTCCCGATATCGGACATATATATATATACATACATACATACATATATAGACACATACATCCTTTTAAACTAATGAGCAGTATAACTTCAGATACATGTCTAATAAAGGCTTATTATTAAATACATTTTTGCTCTTTTTAAGAAATGAAAAACTATGCTTTCTACTGAAAAATGATTGCTATCTAGTGATTTCATAGTTATCTAAAAATACTTTGCCAGAAAGGAAGAACTTAAAATTCCCCAGGACCCTTCTACTCCTTCTGGATTTAATATTATTTCTGAACTGTTGAAATCTGGTAAGTTTCAAGCATGCTACTGTCTAATGGAGGAAGGTTCTACAAAACAGCACAATTTACTAACAAATGACCCCCAATGCCAAAAACCCAAAATACATGGAAACATCATTTTGCATAATCGGGTAGCAAAAGCTCTTTTTGTTTTCAAAATTCCCAGCATTGGAAAATTGTATGAAGCAGACACTCTTATAAACTGCCTCTGGAAATATAAACTGGTATGACTTTATTGGAAAGTAATTTGGCAACAAGTTACCAAAAGCCTTAAAACTTGACAACTCTTACATTTAACAGTCTGCTGCTAAGAAGTAAGCTTAAGGAAATCATTTGTAATGGGAACTAATACAGAGCTATAAGAATATTTTTGGTATCATAAAAGCAAAAATATGGCTAAGCGTGGTAGCTCACGCCTGTAATCCCAGCACTTTGGGAGGCTGAGGTAGGAGGACTGATTGAGGTCATGAGTTTGAGACTAGCCTGGGCAACAAGGCAAAACCCCATCACTATAAAAAAAATACAAAAATTAGCCGGGCATGGTGGCCGGCACCTGTAGTCCCAGCTATTAATACTTGGGAGGCTGAGGTGGGAGGATCACTTGAGACTTGGAGGTAGAGGTTGCAGTGAGCCAAAATTGTGCCACTGCACTCCAGCCTGCGTAACAAAGTGAGACCCGGTCTCAGAAAAATAAAAAGGCAAAAAAATCAGAAACCACTGTCAATTTAGAAGGGATATAAATTAAATACATTTTAGAATATTTGTTCAATGGTATATTATATAAACATTAAGAATTATATTGTAGAAAAATATCTGTTGCTATGAAAAATGTTCCAAATTATATTGTTAAGAAAAACAATATTCTTAACAATCTCTACTACCATTTGATGGTCATCTCTAGGTGAATTTATGAACACTGCTTTCAGAATTATCAGCAATGCCTTGTCATCTATCCCAATCAGTGACCTCAAAATAAGTAGAAGTTATTCCCTTTCCCACAAAAAAGCAAGGGTTCCATTTTTATGAAAGAGACAGTAAAAAAAAAAAAAAAAATAGATGGAGTCTACATGAACATATAGATACATGTTTATGTTGTGTGTGTATGTCTGTGTAACCAGACATATATACACCCCCACCCCTATATTGAGGATATTACAACTCAATGATAATTATTTCCCTTTAAAGATCTTAGAGATGTTTACCTGTACCATGTGCTTTCATCACAATGAAGGACCGTAAGCATCAGCTGTTCCTTGCAGCGGATCTTTTCACGAAGATTTTGCTCAAGTAGAAAGGGTGGCAGTGGAGAATCTCAATGAAAAATGCCTAGACCTGTAATTATAAAAACAATATTCTCACTGAGTTAGGCAGCTTCTGTGGTCTTCATTCACATTCGCTGGAGTCACAGAAACAGGAAACATTATATTGCATAAACACACACACACACACACACACACACACACACACACACACACACACACACACACACACACACACACACAGTTTTTCAATCAGAATGTCAAAAACTCAGCAGGCAGAGACACAGCAGGTCCCCACCCCAAGGGATGAGTGGGCCCTGGCCAGGGGTTGCTTCCCTCCCATCTCCTCACCTTAGGGACATCACTATCAAAATAATCCTGTTCTTTCCCCTCCTTCCCTGCTTAATGATTCTAAGATTTCAAAGAAATAAAAAGCAGTCAGTTCTTCAGAGAAAATGTCAGAAATCTTGCTGAATTGGACGCTGATGCTCTCTTTCTCTAAGATTCCTTCAAGTCACAAAATTATGCAAATTCTGTGCATATATTTATCATTCTGGCCTGACTTTCACTTTTGAAACTACACATGCCCCTTTGTTGATAACTCAGTTAAGACATGATGTCAGCGATGGCCAAGGTCATGATGAACACTGATGGACATTTACTATGCACTGGGCCCTGTGCTAAGGGCTTTATGCACATTGCTCCATCCCATTGCAGTCTGTGAGGTGGCTAGGAATCATGATTACCTCTGCATTATTGACAAGAAAACTGAGAGTAAACACAGCCAACAGATGTTAAAGCCAGTTTGAGACAATAGTTCACAGAGGCCATGCTTAGGATTCTAGTGCTGTCCCATCTCTTCAAAGCTGATCTTGCTATCAACACTTCTGTAGTTAGTATTAAAAAGTATCATGGCAGGGCACAGTGGTGGACACTTGTAATTCCAGTACTTTGAGAGGCTGAAGCGGGTGGATCACAAGGTCAGGAGATCAAGACCATCCTGGTCAACATGGTGAAACCCTGTCTCTATTAAAAATACAAAAATTAGCTGGGCATGCTGGCGCATGCCTGTAATCCCAGCTATGTGGGAGGGTGAGGCAGGAGAATTGCTTGAACCCAGGAGGCAGAGGTTGCAGTGAGCCGAGATTGATATGTCACCTAAGTCTTAAAATTACTAATTTTTTTTATTTGATTATACTTTCATTTTAATTCCCAAGCTCAACGGAAACCAACATGTTCATATTTCAATTGCATATAAGTTGATGGTTATTTTAGTAAATTAAAAATGCTAAGTAATCCCAAATCCAGATGCCAAAACACTAAGCAGAAACCTAAAATCCACGCCCTGCCTAAGCAGCTAAATTTCATTAGAAACAAGTCAGATAATAAAATGAAAAGGCACGTGTGAATTCCAAAGTAAGGATATGAAAATGAAGAATTTCTATATATAGTATAGCCATGTCTTAAAAAACACTTAAACATGCTTACCTATTTACAAACTCTACATACTAATACAGATCTCATAATCACTGCAACACAACATGGATATGAGCATATCAAGAAATCAACAAAGTTATTTATGGATGCCACAATAACTCTCCTTCTGTGTACGTGTAGACATTTTCTTACACTATTTTGATTATGCTTCTGCCTTTGTATATAACACTCCCTTTGATTAACATGCCTTTCCCCTCCTTGCCATGGAGAAAATTCCTACTCATTTTTCCGCCAAGCGATGTGGCTCACGCCTGTAATCCCAGCACTTTGGGATGCCAACTCCTGATCACCTGAGATCAGGAGTTCGAGAGCAGCCTAGCCAATATGGCGAAACCTCGTTCTCTACTTTTAAAAAATCATAATAATACAAAAAATAGCCAGGCATGGTGGCAGGTGCCTGTAATCCCAGCTACTCAGGAGGCTGAGGCAGGAGAATGGCTTAAACTCGGGAGGCGGAGATTGCAGTGAGCTGAGATTGTGCCATTGCACTCTAGCCTGGGTATCAACAGCAAAACTTTGTCTCAAAAAAAAAAAAGAAAGAAAGGAAAGAAAATTCCTACTCATTTTTCAAGGCCAACCTTGAGCTTCAATTCCATTGTGATGTTTTCCCCATCTATCCCCTAATGTTTTCTGGAAATCCAAGAAGAATGGCTTCTGCCCTTGCTTATGTTCCCTAGCTCAGCGGTGGCATCAACATCACTCTGATGTCTTCCTCTTCCAAATTATGCCCCATATTCAGCCATCCAGCCATACACCTCAACTCCCTCTGCTCCTCCCCTGCACCACCCTGGCTCATCTGGATTCTTCCCCTGCTCCCCTAACATGTCTCCCTGCTTCCCCCCTGCCACCCCACTGCCCCTTGGCTCCTGCCTAAACACATCAACGGCTTTCCATTTCTACACATGGCCCCGAAAACCTGATGTAATCCAGCCCTTGCATTCTTTTCCAACTTGCACTACACCTTGGCTGGCTTACTTTCAATTCCTTAAAAGGACCTTGCTTTCCCAGGCCTTAGAGCCTTTGCACATGACTTCTTCCTTGCTAAGCCTTCTCAAATCACCCACTCCTTCTATCAAATGACCTTGTATTCTTTTCTCCTTCAGCTCTCAGCTCAGTCCTCTTCTCAAGGGAGCCTTCCTGACTTCCCCAGCCAGGTCACTACCTCCTATGAGAGACTTGCATAGACTCACCCTCGCTGGTTATAGCAGTCATCTTTGTAATTTTACATGTTTTGGTTGACTCATTGATTAATGCTTGCTTTCCTCCACAAATCAATAAACTCCATAAGGGAAGAACTGTGTCCACTCTCACCCACCCTTCATCTTCGGGATTCAATGGAGCGCTGTATGTGTTCTGGGTGCTCAATAAAATCTGTTGAGTGAATAAATGAGCCAAAGAAGGAGAGAAGGACTAAGGGAGGGTAGAAGGTAGGAAGAAGGGAAGGTCATCCCTTAATCGTAATGATTTAATTAGTGTTTATTGATCTGTAGATCGTTTTCCAGCACACAGAGTATGACATCTCCATTCCTTTGGATAATATGCTAGGCTCCTTGAGATCTGACCCCGGCCATCTGTGTCTCTCCTCCCGCTGCACTTGACCCTCAGCACCTATGGGGTCCCTCCCTGTAGCTCCCTGACCCAGCCTTGTTTCCTGCATCTCCACACCCTTCTCTCTTCTGTTCCCTCCAGGTGTCATCTTTTCAAATTCACTCAGTCTTCAAGTTTCAGGGCTGGGGCTGCCTTTCTGTGAAGACCTCCCTGATGCCTTCTGGGAAGCTGGGGCCCTTTTGTCTCATTTTTCTATAACCTTTGTATCTAACCCTATTAAAGCCATTATCATATTTTTGTACTTGTTTCTTAAGCAAATCCATCTTTCCCACTACAACGTAGGTCCCTTGAAGGAAAGAAAGAGGTATCCCCTCATCACGGTACCCTAGAGTTTAGTACAGCAGCCTGGCACATAAACTGTTAATAAATATTGGTTGAATTAACAACAAAAAATGTGTGTATATACACACACATATATATTATATATATACATTTATATCTATCACACGTACCCACGTTTCATATTGCAAAGTTTCAGAGCTAGACATCTGAAATATACTATTAATAGAGAATATTATTATTACATGTTGTAAGGCATAATGATTACAAATTCATCTGTAAAATGGGCCAATAACACCTGCCTCACAGGGTTATGGGAGTTTACTAAACTACGTAAGGAAAATGTTTAGCACAGAGCTCAGTACACTAGAAGCACGCTATAAATATTGATGGTACAGTCACTATCGCTATCATTATTATTGTTAGGGCACTAAGTTGAATTTACAACTCATGGGCAAAACGTAACAGTTTTATGTGTCAGTATTTTTCATATTAAACCATTAATTAGCATTAGCATCTATGTAAGGACATAAAATGGCTAGAGAGGCAGTCAGAAAATTAAGGATAAAGAAGAGTCTTTATTTGTTGCAGCTGAAGGACAAATGATTTTTGTATGTTTCGGTAATCTGTGATATGTGTGTGGAGTGACCAAAGCATCAACGGCTAAGTATTTCTGTACAGAAATTAACTATGAAATCTACATGACAGAAACAATATCGATTGCCATTCAAGTGCAGTAAACATGGAGGTGACATAATTATAAATACTTACTATAAATTATTTCTTTTGCTATAAAAACAAGTTAGAGATACATATTCATCCATTTCTGTTAATTACTGAACAGAGTAATGTGACTGCATAAACAAATACTAAGGATTGGACTAATGAATATGTCATAAAATGTCTGAGTTAATAGCAAGCCTGTTTCACATGTGGTCTATTAGATGCTATTCTAATTTAGAATTGCAAAAATTTAATGAGATAGGCTGCAAACAGGAAAACAGAGGCAAGCCTATTTTGCAACAGTATTTTGAAAAAAAAGTAAGAAGGAATTGTTCACAAATGCTACCAGTACACGAGAACAGAATGAACTGTTAATAGTTATTTTACGAAACAAACTTACAATTCTGCCCTATGTTGTTTTCCTCTTGCATATTGGTCAAATTTAAATAATGTATACTAGTGTTTTATATATTATGTGCTACTGAAATATAAAGACTATCATTATTACATTTTGAGATTTCTATTCTCAATTCACATTTATCTCTGATAAAAGATAAAACCCCAAAGCGAATCGTATTTCTGATTGAGGCTTTTCTTCAGAGGTACTAGAGTTATAGGAGAAGTTTAAAAATACTAAATTCATAATATTCTTTTTTTTTTTTTTGAGACAGGGTCTCACTCTGTTTCTCAGGTTGAAGAGAGTGGCGTGATGATGGCTCACTTCCGCTCAACCTCTCGGGCTCAGGCGATCCTCCCAGCTCAGCCTCCGGAATAGCTGGGACTACAGGCCTGGCTAATTTTTTAAGTTTTGAGTAGAGACAGGGTCTTGCTACATTGCCCAGGTTGTACTCAAACTACTGGTCTCTAGTAATCCTCCCACCTACGCTTCCCAAAGTGCTGTGACTACAGGTGTGAGCCACTGCGCCCAGCTATAACCTTCTCTTTTACCATGAGAATATTAAACTCCTTTTAAATTGAATTATAATTCTATTCCCTGGCCACAACTACTGACCAGTTTACCCTAAGTATATGGTTCTTTGCAACATAATTAAAATAAAATGAGAAGGTAGAATAGACAAAGCCAGAAAAGTCTTAATTTTGTCATTTTCATTTAAGTTCACTATTAATTTCATTATCATGATGCTTATGTTTATGTCATAACATCTGATGGAATCTTAGTAACACAAGGCAAAATTCTTCATTCCTTATGCTGGTCCTTCCATCAGGGATGTCCCCATTCATTCAAGCATTGCACTTCCTTTAAGATTCAACTCGATGTCACTTCCTTTGTGACACGATCCCACACATACTGCATTTTTCCTGCCATGTAATGATCTGTCTCCCTTTCTAGACTATGAGCTCCTTAGGCGCCCCTACAAAGTCTCTGTATTTTTCATAATAACCTGCACGCCCAGTTCTTTGCACAGAATATACTCACAGTAAGTCCTGGTTTGATGTGTGGGTGAATACACACACTTTGATACTCTAGGACTATGGTGAAAAGGCCACTAATTGTGATTTCAAGTTAAAGGTTAAAGCAAAAAAAAAAAAAAAAAAATCCATTTTTTTAGTGAAATGAAACTCAGCGTTTTCACTTCCAGATGCATCAGCATTACATAAAAGATGTTGAAACTATTTTAAAAAATAGTCATGCTGCGCATTTTCCTGTCTGAGAATTAGTCTGAAAATACCAAATCCCCCAGGGACCGCTGGGTGTTCTCAAGACAACTGTTTAGTTAGGTATTGATTCCACGCACTCATTTAATGGAAATCCGGAGTAAGACTCAACCTCCCCGCCACCAGCCTGTCACTCATTATTTTGCTCAGCTGTTTCAGAATAAGCCGGGAGAGCTCTGCCCACCCCTCCCAGTACAGGCCAGCATTTCGGTGATGATGAATCGTAGCAGCAGAGAATTTCAGTACTGGAAGCAGCAGAACATCAGCCCCAACTTACATTTTCCATTTCCATTGTCATTCTTATTCTCACATGGGCCTAGTTCTTACATATCTGTCTTTAATTTTTCAAGACTGAACCCTTGAGCCGCTGACAATGTGCCTGGCTGCATAACATATTACATCATCACGCACATGCCAACTCCTGCCTCACTCAGAAGGCCACATGTTGCTCAGAAGCTGCAAACGAACAGGTTTCTCGTAATATCCTGCTCAGAAGTATTAGTCACTTGGCTGGGCACAGTGGCTCACACCCTTAATCCCAGCACTCTGGGAGAACAAGGAGGGCAGATTACAAGATCAGGAGACTGAGACCATCCTGGCTAACACGGTGAAACCCCATCTCTACTAAAAATACAAAAACATTAGCCAGGCGTGGTGACACATGCCTGTAATCCCAACTACTCGGGAGGCTGAGACAGAAGAATCGCTTGAACCTGGGAGGCGGAGGCTGCAGTGAGCTGAGATGGTGCCATTGCACTCCAGCCTGGGCGACAGAGGGAGACTCTGTCTCAAAAAAAAAAAAAAAGTATTAGTCACTGTTGGGACAATGAATATGGGTTTTCCAAGAGGTCAGCAAGCCTTTATTTGATGGATTTTCTTTCCTCCAAGCCCCAAGATTTTCTAGGCTTTAGGTAGGAAGCGCTATATAGAAAGCTCCCGCGTCTCCTAGCTCACTTTGCTCAGTAGTTACTGTCAGCCTCCCCCTAATACTTCCACCACTCAAGGAGTGACACTGTCAGAAGCAGGCCTTCCAATTCCTCCTGTGTGATATCAAGCCCCCTCCCTGGAGACTATGAAAAGAGAATGTGAGGAAATAGAGATGGGAAAAAGAGACACAAGCAATAATTCTGACTTATGCTATCATTTAAAAAATATTTCTATTGGCCAGGCACAGTAGCTTACACCTGTAATCCCAGTACTTTGGGAGGCCGAGGCGGGCAGATCATGAGGTCAAGAGATTGAGACCATCCTGGCCAACATGGTGAAACCCCGTCTCTACTAAAAATATAAAAATTAGCTGGGCATGGTGGCATGCACCTGTAGTCCCAGCTACTTGGGAGGCTGAGGCAGGAGAATTGCATGAACCCGGGAGGTGGAGGTTGCAGTGGGCTGAGATCATGGCTCTGTGCTCCAGCCTGGCTACAGTGTAAGACATTGTCTCAAAAAAAGAAAAAAAAGTCTATCATGCAATATTTGTAACCTACAAAAGAATGCACTAACATGTACATAACCTGTGAAGCATAACAATAACATGAACACCATATACCAACCACCCTGAGAACTAGACATTGAAAGGTATTTTGATGCATCTACCTATTTGCTATTTCCCTAAGCCATCCTCCTGCCTTCTCTCCAGGGGTAACCACTGTCTTACATTTTCTATCACTCTCTAAAATACATGGTTTAATTTTGCTTGATTTTAAACTTTACAATTCTATCATATATAGTCTTCTGTGACTCGTTTTTTTTCACACAATATTGTTTCTAAGGTTTAGCCAAGTTTTGCATATTCACTGATGTATAATATTCCATTCTTTGAAAAAAGTATATGTACGTAGGTATGTGTATGTGTGTGTGTGTGTGTACATATATACACATTTATATAAAGTGCTCAATAGACTAAAATATAGTCTAGAGATAGAAGCTAATATATATATTAAGTCAATTATTATACATATTAGTCTATTATATATTAGACTAATATATATGTCTATAGAGATAGAAACTAACATATTCATCAAATTATTATACATACTAGTTTAATTATTATACATTAAACTACTATATATTAATCTGCAGGAATAGAAGCTAATACATATTAGTCCAATTATTATACATATTAGTCTAATTGTTATATATCAGACTAATGTATATATTAGTCTACTGATGACCTTTAAAATATTTTCAGGTCCATTAGAAACAATGCTGTGTCCATTAGGAACAATTCCCATCAGCGTAAGTTTCCCTGGGTTACTGCCTAGGAGGGTCTATGAATATTCACTGTTACACAGTAGCGCCAAATTGTTTTCCAGAATGACTATACAACCTACACTCCCACCAGCAGTGCACCCCATCGTTTTGTAAAACTGATAAATCATTTTAGAATCAACAAAGAGATCTATTTGTGCTAAAGCTGGTGTTTCTACCTTACAGGCTCAAATTCTAAATATCCATAACGAAATAAGCATCCTGTCTCTCTCTCACATTGGTGAGTTTATACTTTGTTCGTTGCTAAGCATAATAAACGAGAGTTATCTCCTAAGATGATGGTTACTTTACCACCTTCAAACACGGCATTAACTAATGACTTAGATTGGACCGAGGGTTAATAATTTGAAGACTCCCCATGACCTTCTTTCCCAGTCATTTAATTCTTAAGCAAGGTGGGTACCAAAGTGTCCATAAATGCCCTAGCCTACATGAGGTACCAGGGCCAAAACGGCCCACCCAGAACAGGAAACCATGTGCAAATGTTAAGTACTTCAAACTTGTGAAATAGAGAGACTTCTTTCTTTCCTTCACTATTAGAAGCAGAGGAAGGAAGGGCTGAAATAGATGGAAGGAAGGATTCGCTTTTGTTTTAAAATAGCAAAATGGAAAAACTTTGCAATTAGATTTTGCCAGACTTAGGCTTAAAGGAAAAAGATTCTTTTTTCCTCCAAAAGACAAAGGTCAGAGCTTGAGCCTCTTCACGCTTTGGTTCTGGCTCAAAAGGTGAGCTACGCATTGGCCAGTTCTTCATCGCCCTCCTATGTATACCTGTAGACTTGTTTGGGTACGAGTATAGAATTGGCAAATATGGGGTATGAGATGAGGCAATGACAGAGTGGACAGAATGTGGTCAAGAGATCGAGACCATCCTGGCCAACACGGTGAAACCACGTCTCTACTAAAAATACAAAAATTAGCTGGGAGTGGTGGCGTGCACCTGTAGTTCCAGCTGCTCGAGGCTGAGGCAGGAGAATGGTTAGGAGTGGCAGGAAAACACCACAGCTGATGCTGAAACTAATCTGGAGGGGAACTAATCTACCTTCTTTAACACAAGTGGAGTCCAGGGCAATGGTCTGCGAGATGTGGTCAGTGTGTTCTTTTTTCCATTTTGGTCTGTTTCATACTAACTCCAACAAGCAAGGAAATGGCTGAAAAGCAGGCAGTGAGGGGAGATGAAGGAACGAGGCTTTCACCTGTACAAAAGATGTCTCTGGAAAACAGAAAGTAAAACAAGCATCATATGCTATTAGTGCCCGTTAAGTCACCTTTCTGAGACGTTTTTGGTGACTATCTGTGAAGTCTTACGCCTCTTATTAAATTCTCACACTGTTTTAATTAAGCAGGGCCTTATTTTTATCACACTGGTGGTGCCTTCTCGTTTTATACTAGTGTACTGGAACCCGGCCAGGCAGGGTTAAAAAGAATTAAGAGACTTTCCTTCTTGGTCAAGAAATCTTTTGGAACTCTCTTTTTTGTTGTTTTTCATTTTTTGGAGACTGAGTCTCACACTGTCACCCAGGCTGGAAAGCAATGACACAATCATAGCTAACTGCAGCCTCTAACTTTTGGGCTTAAGCAATCCTCCTGCCTCAGCCTCCAGAGGAACTGGGACTACAGGTGCACACCTCCATACTCGCCTAATTTTTACTTATTTTTTCTAAAGAGGAAGTCTCTACCTTGCCAAGGTTTATCTTGAACTCCTGGCCTCAAGCAATCGTCTCATCTCAGCCTCCCAAAGTGCTGGATAACAGGTGTGAGCCACCGTGCCCAGACCTCCTTTCCTCTTCTATCAAAAGCTTGGTAAACAAAGTGACCTGATTTGCATATCTAGAATTGGGTGCTGGATGCCCGCATATATAATAGGGAAATATATATTTGGAACCTCAGGTGAAACACCAGCAAATACATTAAAATCATCACACTTTAAAGGAGCCCTTTGTAATGCTGATAGGTAAAGATCCCATTACATAGTCATGGGATCCCAAACATTGTCATTCTCCACAACTATAAAAATCTTTTATTTAAAAATGACTGGGCCGGGTGCAGTGGCTCACGCCTGTAATCACAGCACTTTGGGAGGCTGAGGCAGACTAATCACAAGGTCAAGAGATCGAGACCATCCTGGCCAACACGGTGAAACCCTGTCTCTACTAAAAATACATAAATTAGCTGGGCGTAGTGGTGCACACCTGTAGTCCCAGCTGGCTACTCAGGAGGCTGAGATAGGAGAATCGCTTGAACTTGGGAGGCGGAGGTTGTAGTGAGCCGAGATTGTGCCCTGCTCTCCAGCCTGGCAACAGAGCAAGACTCCATCTCAGAAAAAAAAAGACTTTGGAACTTTGGATTCCTATGTTACGTTAAAAGTGTGTTGGGCATTTGATCCAGTGACTTAGATTATCCTTTCAGGAGAATTACTGTACTTCACTTAAGTGCTTAATGAGGGACTAATTAATCCTTCCCCTTCACTTTAAATTCCTCTGCAAAATGAGGTCAGAATCCACTTCCCGCCCAAAGCACCTCATGGAGGCTGCATCAACTACAGCAGCATTTGTCGATGGGGACCCCTTTCCAAAGGCAAGATGGGTATAAGAAGAAATCTTCCTCAAGGACTATGCCTTCCACTGGCAGGTACAGAGCATAAAGAAGCTCAACATTTATTATAAGATCTCCCACAGGAGCGGTTCAAACAAGCTGAGGCACCCACCCACATATTTATCTCACCGACTCTCTCCTTTACCTGCTGCCAGAGACAGGCTTCCTGTTCCCTTATTGGGTGTCTCGCTGGCTGTGCACTCACCTGCAGGGTGCAGGGTGCCCCCACTGCATCTCCCTCCTGCTCCAACTGCATCAGGCACTCAGAGGAGCGCCACCGCTCTGGGTCACCAGCCCGCTCCCGCTCTGCCACAGCCTCCCAGTGGCTTGAGCTCCTACTCCTTCTACTAGAAGCACCGCGAGCAAATTAGAGGCTATAAACACCACCGGTGGAAGTAGGAAAATTCCTTTCAGCTTTGTGAAGGAACTTTGTCAGCTGTAAGAATCTCCAGGCTCTAAGACGAAGGTACATGCTCACCCTTGCCCCTTAGCTCTGTTGGGCATGTGTGGACCACACCTTTTTTTGGCCATAATTATGGCAGAAATGCCCAGAAAAATGTTGCTTCCCATTTTTCGAGGAATGCCTCACATGGTTGAGAATACTGCTGGTCCTCAACAAGCAGCAGAGAACTTTTTTTTTTAAGACTGAGTCTTGCTCTGTCACCAGGCTGGAGTGCAGTGGTGCGATCTCAGCTCGCTGCAATCTCTGCCTCCTGGGTTCAAGTGATTCTCCTGCTTCAGCCTCCAAACTACACCACCACAGGCGGTGGTGAAATTACAGGCGCTCACCACCACATACCTGGCTTATTTTTTATATTTTGGTAGAGACGGGGTTTCACCACATTGGCCAGGATGGTCTCAATCTGCTGACCTTGTGATCCTCCCATCTCAACCTCCCAAATGCTGGGATTATAGGCATGAGCCACCGCCCTCAGCTGAAACTATTTTCTTTTTTCTTTTTTTTTTTTTGAGACAGAGTCTTGCTTTGTTGCCCAGGCTGTAGTGTAGTGGCTCAATTTCAGCTCACTGCAGCCTCCACCTCCCAGGTTCTAGTAATTCCCCTGCCTCAGTCTCCTGGGTAGTTGGGACTACAGGCACACACCATCATGCCTGGCTAATTTTTCTATTTTTAGAGGAGACAAGGTTTCACCATGTTGGTCAGGCTGGTCTCGAACTCCAGACCTGAGGTGTTCCACCCACCTCGGCCTCCCAAAGTGCTGGGATTACAGGTGTGAGCCACCATGTCCGGCCTAAAACTATTGCTGATGTAAGGAGAAACACATTCCTAAATGCTAAATGCAGTGCTGCCAAATCCACGGCTCCCAGTCTAGGCTAAAGTTTGATTAGGAGACCATGAGTCCACACATTTCTGGCCATGGACAGCAAAGAAAGGCAGCTGAGGTCTAAACTGTGCTGGAAGGAGAAGCCGGCAGTCTAGAATTTAAAAAAAGATGCAGAGTTTGCCATTAAGAATGAAGTAGATTGCTAACACAGATTTTTAATGTTCTTACACAAAAATGATAAACTGGTGCGGTGATGAATATATTAAGTAGTTTGAATCTTTCTATAACGTATGCATTATAAAAACATCACACTGTACCCCATAAATATATATCATTATTGTCTATAAATATAAAAAATTAAAAGAATAAATGCTGAAGATGTTTTTTAAAAAATGAATGATGCCTTCATGCATGCTACATAGCTTGTCACACCGTGCCGGAATGGGTTGCCAATGTGACATGTTTTTAAGGTCACAACCCTCCAGCAATACACTGATACCAGACACCCCATAATTGGAATATTTCCTTTTGTTTAAAGATGGTTTCTCTTTTGAAATTCCAGAATAATATGCTCCTTTGTAAGTGGCATATGCAGATGTCCAAAATACATGCATATGCATCTTTCTAAATCAAAGTGGAGTAGTGATCTTAACTTTACCACTCTCCAGCTCTGTCACTTTGGAGAAATTATTGACTGGCTTGACCCTCAAGTTCATCAGCTATAAAAGGAGTCACTGACACTTGTCTCAGGAGGCTCGTGCAAAGCTGAAGTTCAGTTATGAATATAAAAGTACACGGCCCAGACCACACTCACGGCGGGCCACTGGTTTTCCCTCTCTTTCTACACAGCAGGTCATAAGAAGTGAGGACAACGCAAGGACGCTGGCTTCCTGGTGTGGAATGGTAAGGCCAGCAAGATGGAGTGGGGGTGGTAGGACACCTGGGCCCCAGGACAGAATCTGTTTCACAAATGCAGTGAGGGGAGCTCTGCTCTAGTGCACAAAAAGGCTGCAGGCTGACACTTTTTTGCCGTGTTGACCAACAAGGCCACTGACAGAGAAACAGGCCTCCACCAAAAAGCCACACCTCTCCTTTTCCTGGCTTGTGTCCAGCTGAAAAGATGAAGCATTCAGGTGCATCTGGACAGCTATACCCTAGGGGTACCTGCAAGGTAGCAGGAGCAGATGAGGTAATGGCCAGGAGACAGGGGGACATGCCAGAAGAAGGAGCTAATGCAGCTTCCAGCTTGCTGGTGCCCAATCAGACCCCACTGATTTGGAGACTTTCCTGCCAACTTACCAAACATTGGTCTGACACCCAGTGGCATCACCAAAGATGTTTTCTTATCTTACGTATCAGTACCTCAACACCCAGGGATCATTCTTTCATTACCTCACTTGAAAGAGCTAGCCATCATTGCCTTCCAAGGCGTGAACCAACAAATCTTACCACTCAGGTGAACAGACCACAGAGAGGACTAAAAATGGTAGAAGGGACAGGCCCTATAGCAGCCTGATACAAAAATTCATTTGTGCACTGAGAAGACTTTCAAAAGTGTTCTACTCAGAAGATAAACTCTCCAAAGATTTCCTTCTATCATGGCTATTCATTTAAAAAAAAAAAAAAAAGCTTAACTTGAATGAATGGGAACAAGAGAATTATTTTAAAAATAATAAATAGTAACTGGGTGCATTGGTTCACACCTGTAATCCCAGCACTTTGGGAGGCTGAGGCAGGTGGATTACCTGAAGTCGGGAGTTCAAAACCAGCCTGACCAACATGGAGAAACTCCATCTCTACTAAAAAAAAATACAAAATTAACTGGGTATGGTGGCGGGCACCTATAATCCCAGCTACATGAGAGGCTGAGGTAGGAGAAACTTGAAACCAGGAGGTAGAGGTTGTGTTAAGCCGAGACTGCACTTCAGCCCAGGCAACAAGAGAGAAACTCTGTCTCAAAATAATAATAAATAGTAACAGCTATCACACCTAAAGGTGACATTATCTAGAAACATTACATGTCAAGACATCAGCCCTTCTGTTCCTTCTGTTCCCCCAAGAGGCCTATTTGGAGCAGCAGCAGCAAGATGCATGCAGAGTAGTGTTATGAGTGCTTCACTTTTAGGAAATTTCAAAAGGGAAATGATATATGTCCTACATGGAAATCTTGTATGTGGTTCATTGTGCCTTTTTTCTTACACAGCTGCAGTGAATTCTTGGCCATTATTTTTTATTTAATAATTAAGATGAATAATCTTAGAGTCATGTATTATAACTGTATCTTTAGTAAGCTTAAAAATTCCAGCTGACCTTCCCCTAGCCCATAGTATACTTTTATGCTACTTCCTTCCTATGAAGAGCTGTGTGCACATATGTGGCACAATTTTAATACGATCTAAGCAAAACCACAAACCAATAAAAGCATCATCCAGTGCTTCTCAATGCTAAAGGAAATGATTTTGGAGCATACACACCACTGATTGCATTCTATTAACACAGATAATTAAAAGTTGACTGTGTAATAATGTTAAATAAGAGGCACAACTTTTTTTGAAAATTTCTCCCTGATATTAGCTATGCAAAAACACTGACTGAATGTTCAACGCTAATCAAATTCATCTCTTCTTAAGAGCAGTGTATAATAAATGGGTAGCCTAAAAGGAATGCTTTGAACAGAATGCTTCACTATTGTCTGATTATTCTAAATTTAAAACTCCAACAAAGGAAAGGATTATTCTTCCAAGGTTCAAGATTCATGAGGATTTGGTAATGAAATTCCTTAAGGAGAGCAAATTAAAAAATTGCTATCTACAAGCTGCCAGTATTTCATGTCTGTATGGTGTTTTAAAATCAAAGTCACCATCCATTCAACAACAAATGTTTGTTTGGAATAAATGAATGAAAGAAACAGCCTCAAAATACTTTACAAGTTTAATCACCTATAAGTTATGAATTAGGCAGCAACTTCAGTCATCCCCAAATGCACAGGCTGGAGCGAGGTAAACGTCTAGCATGCCAAAGCCAGAACTAGAAACTCAAGTCAGTCCTTTGATTCTTAGAAAATGACCCTGTTCTTGGAGCCGTTGCCCCCTGCAGCTGTCTTCCTGCGTACTCTCAGTACGATTGGGAAGGCGTGTTATCTAGGTCAGGTGAGCTAAGATGAAGGAGGCATACAAAGTCAGGCTTGTCCCTGAAATTATACAGGAAGTCAAAAAAACAAAGGACCCCATCATCACCCACTAAGCTATGTGATGGGTCCCTAGCTGGTAAAAGGTGTTTCTAAGACCAGATCTAAGTTATTTCATAGGTAATTTTAGAAACCATGTCCCAACATGTCAGTGTTAAATTCCTGTGTCATTTCATTATTTATTTATTTGAGACAGAGTTTCACTCTGTCGCCAGGCTGAAGTGCAGTGGCGCAGTCTCGGCTCATTGCAACCTCTGCCTCCTGGGTTCAAGTGATTCTTCTGCCTCAGCCTCCTGAGTAGCTGGGACTACAGGCACACACCACCACACCCAGCTAATTTTCTGTATTTTTAGTAGAGACAGGGTTTCACCATATTGGGCAGGATGGTCTTGATCTCCTGACTTTGTGATCCACCCATGTTGGCTTCCCAAACTGCTGGGATTACAGGCGTGAGCCACCACACCTGGCCAAATTCATGTGTAATTTCAAAACAGGTTATCAGTGTATAAGGTAGGTAGGAAGTCTAAGCTACGTTGCCCAGAGCATTTAGCCTGCATCAAAAGCTAAAATTGTAAAATGAAATTCTTTAGTGTGCTGCTATCTTTACTCTAATGAGGTACATGGAACAAATGATTGGTGCTAGAATGTATTATAACAATCCTAAGAAAGAAAGCTCCTGCTGGATACTTGGTAAGAGGTGGGGACCAGGATTTCCAGAGGACTTTAAGTTTATTCTTCCAACGCTGCTAAAACGCATCTATTTTCTATTCTGACTTTCTAACAGGATGCAATCTGAGAGCCAGCCAGACAATTAAAATCTATTTGTTTCAACAATCCAGAAGAGAAATACAAGTAGGAGATTTTCTGCAAGTGTAATGTATTTTGCAAGTGGAAAATTCTCATGTATTTTAGGGTCAGGGTTCTCAAATCATAAATCTTAAAAAGTTTTCAGAATCCATGTCAAGGGACTTCAGAAAATTAATATTACCCCATGCTAAGTTGTCCTTTGTGTCCTAAGCATAAGAAAAGCATCTTCCCACAACAGCCATTTTATTCGTTCCAGAGGAAAGATCAGCAGAGCTGTCCTTGGCAAAATAAAAAAAAAGGTGAAGTTCATCTGTAGGATCCTTCCCCTTAGGCTCTCTAGGTGCCTCCCCACTGGGCCCCAGGGGTTTCTGCTCTGTAATTCTTTCCCACCCCTTTCCTATCAACTTGAACACTAGTGAAATACCAGTGTTTCAATATGAATACACTTCAGTCCCTGTTTGCTCCCTAAAAAAAACCCTGTATTTTAAAGCTTTTAATTTGAATTGAAGCATCAAATACTTCATTTTCTTTTAAATTCTAACATCAGTGAGCAGCCAAAATTCTGAATGAGGAACTAGGAACGAGAAGGTAACTCCACTACTTTTTTTTTTTGAGACAGTTTCACTCTTGTTACCCAGACTGGAGTACAATGGCGTGATCTCGGCTCACCGCAACCTCCGCCTCCTGGGTTCAGGCAATTCTCCTGCCTCAGCCTCCTGAGTAGCTGGGATTACAGGCACGCGCCACCACGCCCAGCTAATTTTTTGTATTTTTAGTAGAGACGGGGTTTCACCATGTTGACCAGGATGGTTTCGATCTCTTGACCTTGTGATCCACCTGCCTTGGCCTCCCAAAGTACTGGGATTACAGGCATGAACCACTGCACCTGGCCCTACTTTTTTTTTTCTTTTTTGAAATGGAGTCTTGCTCTGTTGCCCAGGCTGGAGTGCAGTGGTGCGATCTCGGCTTACTGCAACCTCCACCTCCTGGGTTCAAGCGATTTTCCTGCCTCAGCCTCCCAAGTTGCTGGGACTACAGGTGCAAGCCACCACGTCCAGCTAATTTTCTGTATTTTAGTAGAGACGGGGTTTCACGATGTTGGCCAGGATGGTCTCAATCTCCTGACCTTGTGATCTGCCTGCCTCGGCCTCCCACAGTGCTGGGATTACAGGCCTGAGCCGTCGCACATGGCCAACTTCCCCTACTTTTACAAGCTTCCTTTTGCTTCCTATGAAGGCCTGCCATAAAGATGAAAAGGCTTTGACATCACAAGCTGGGTTCATGTTCCACTGTGACCACGAACGGGCTATGTAACTGAGCTTCTGTTACTCATTTACAAAACAGGAATTATCATAATATAATGTAGTGTAACATAATAATTGTGAGATAATGATATAAAGCTATGGGCCCACTGCGATCTTGAAGAGCCCTCTCAGAAGGAGCACCGTGGTTTCTAAGTGCAAATAAATGCAGCTGACTGGGCTGGACTCGGGCACCTCCACTAAGGGCCTGTTACCTAGAATTACATCACTGGGACCTGGGAGAGCATGATTTTTTTTTTTTTTTTTTGAGATGGAGTCTTGCTTTGTCACCAGGCTGGAGTGCAGTGGCACGATCTTGGCTCACGGCAACCTCCACCTCCCTGGTCCAAGTGATTCCCCTGCCTTACCCTCCTGAGTAGCTGGGACTACAGGCACCCGCCACCACCCCCAGCTAATTTTTGTAATTTTAGTAGAGACAGGGTTTCACCATGTTGTCCAGGATGGTCTCGATCTCCTGACCTCGTGATCCGCCTGCCTCGGCCTCCCAAAGTGCTGGGATTAGAGGCGTATGCCACCATGCCCGATTCTTTATAGTTTCTGAGAGCTTGAGGTCTTGGGCCCTGAAGACAGGTGTCCCCTAAAGGCAGGTCTGAGGTTAGCCCATTTCCCAGTTATCATTCTCCTTTTCCCTGGTTTTCCTTCCAAGAGCCTCTAAGCCTTTCCTACCCCTCCCCCCTTTCATTCTGGTCTCCTGCCTGAGGTTGCCCAGAGACTGAGAAGGCAGCACCATTCCTCACTGGGCCACCTTTGCTTTCCAGCCTCCATACTCTATACTGTAATAAAGTTCTCATGGGGGCACCTCCAGCAGCCCAACAGTTGAGTGTACACAGCCTTGAGTGCTCAGTGGCCAGAACCTCATTGAAAACATAGTTCCATGGCTGGGCGTGGTGGCTCACGCCTGTAATCCCAGCACTTTGGAGGCTGAGGCAGACAGATCATGAGGTCAGGAGATCGAGACCAGCCTGACCAACATGGTAAAACCCCATCTCTACTAAAATACAAGAATTAGCTGGACTTTGTGGCACACACCTGTAGTCCGAGCTACTTAGGAGGCTGAGACAGAGAACTGCTTGAACCCAGGAGGCAGAGGTTGCAGTGAGCTGAGATTGTGCCACTGCACTCTAGCCTAGGCAACAGAGCAAGACTTCATCTCAAAAAAGAAAGCAAGAAAGCAAACACAGTTCCATAAGAAAGAACGAAAACAGTTCCATAAGGAAAGGCAGGTTTTGAGATGAGCAGGTGACCAGGCAGGCCGTCACCATAAATGGGGCGAGCTTGTCAAAAGCTAGGCCTGACTCAGACCTCATTTGGAGGTTGAAGTTCAATTGCAAAAATCAAATATAAAAATGCTGGCAGAAGTTTAGAGAGGCAGAAAAGGGCATTACCACAAGAAAAGACCCAGAAGGCTTCACCAGAGCAGGCAGGAGGAAGTAGGTGAGTCACGGCAGGTGGAGTGGGGGAAATGTTCCGCCGGGTGAGACTGGTGGCCGTGGGGTACAGGGGAAGAGGTGGGCAGGCTGCAGTGGGGATGAGAACAGCAACAGAAGATTCACAAAGGCATTGTGCAGCACCTCGTGCGGGGTGGGGGGGCATTGTGCGGCACGTCGTGCGGGGTGAGGGGGGTGCCTCTCCATCACGCACTGGCATGAGAGTGTGGGGACCGAGTCCTATGAGTTCCTGTGTCTCTACCAGGATTTTCCAGCACTGAGTGATACAATGTCTCCTAGAAGTGGTGGGAACTGATGGGAATGACCATGAAAGCTGAATGCACAAACCAAGGGTCTCCCTGTCTTGTCCTCTCACGGGATAAGGCTTTGTAAAGTGTAGATTCACCAAGGTCTTTTAACCCAGTCTGCACATGGGAGAGACTCATGGGGAGCAGATGGAAGTGCTTCTCAAGAACCTCTCAATATAAAGAGATAAAGAACAGGCCAGGCCCGTGGCGCACACCTGTACCCTTAGCACTTTGGAAGGCCAAGGCGGGAAGATCCCTTGAGCTCAGGAATTTGAGACCAGCCTAGGCAACATAGCAAAACCATGCCTCTAAAAAAATACAAAAATTTCTCTGGTGTGTGGTGCACACCTACAGTTCCAGCTACTTGATGGACTGAGGTGAGAGGACCATTGCTTGTGCCCAGGAGATCGAGGTTGCAAGGAACCACAATTGCATCACTGCTCTCCAGCCTGGTGATGGAGAGAGACCCTGTATCCAAGAAAAAGAAAACAAAATTAAAAGAAATAAAGAAAATATCTCAGTGCTTCAGACAACTGGATTTTGTTTCTGCTCTTCTTCTTTTTTAGATAGGGTCTTACTTTGTTGTCCCGGCTGGAGTGCAGTGGCACCATCAGAGCTCACTGTAGCCTCCGCCTCCTGGGACCAGGTGATCCTCCCATTTCGGCCTTCTGAGTAGCTGGAACCATAGGCACACATCACCATGACTGCTGGCTAATTTTTAAAAAAATGTTGTAGAGATGAGGCCTCACTATGTTGCCCAGGTTTGTCTCAAACTCCTGCCCTGAGCAGTCCTCCCACTTCAGCCTCCCAAAGTGCTGGGAATACACATGTCAGCCACTGTGCCCAGCTGGCCACCTGGATTTCAGAAAAGTAGAGAACAGGGAAGCCTGACTGTTAGACATGGGAGCCAGATGTTTTCAGGTTATATATGTGAATTATATAACATGCACATGTATGCAGTCTATATCATATCAAGAGAAAGTGTGGAACACACTAGAGACATTAGAAAACAAATCAAGGAGGGAGGAACAACAAAAAGTGTTTTCATTGGCCGGGCACAGTGGCTCATGCCTGTAATTCCAGCACTTTGGGAGGCCAGGTGGGTGGATCATGAGGTCAGGAGTTCAAGACCAACCTGGCCGACATGGGGAATGTAAGGTCTTTTAGGCTGACGGTGCCAGGGATGGCATGGTAACCTCTTTGACCTGCAAGGACACTCCAGATGAGTTCCTGAAACTAGAAAGTCTGAAGGAACTGGAAGACCACGAAAAGGGGAAGAACGATCAACCCCTGTGGTGCCTAATTAACTTGAGACATTCTTCTATTGTTTCTTATTCCCACCTCAACTGACAAGGCAATTGGACTTTGTAACCATGACTCCAGGCCCAAGGACCCCCTCTCAGCTCCACCCTAAACTGTAACTTCTGTAACTTTCCACTGCCTACCCCAAACCTATAAAACCAACTCCTATCCCACCACTCTCCGCTGACTCTCTTTTCCGACTCAGCCCGCCTACACCCAGGTGAATAAATAGCCATGTTGCTCACACAAAGACTATTTGAGGGGTCTCTTCATTCAGAGTGCACATTTTAACAATGAAATCCCTGTCTCTACTAAAGGTACAAAAATTAGCCAGGCATGGTGGTGTGTGCCTGTAATCCGAGCTACTCGGTAGGCTGAGGCAGAGATAATTGCTTGAACTCGGGAGGCGGAGGTTGCATTGAGCCTAGATTGCGCCACTGCACTCCAGCCTAGGCGACAGAGAAAGACTCCCTCTAAAAAGAAGTGTTTTAATTGTGTAAAAGTAATACAAATTATAGTCTTTCACATGAACTGCCCAATTACCATGCAGCATAATATCAATTTAGTAGATCATGAACTATGTCTCCAATTGACTCACTTGTATAAGTTACATTTTATGACACAACACTAAATTCTCCTTTATATGTTCAGGCTCCCTATTTTGTGATGCGTGTAATTGCAGAACTTGGGAGCTAGAATGGACCTTAGGGAGATCCCTTACAGCAACCCTTTCACTTCACAGATGTAGAAACCGAGGCTTAGAGAGGGTACAACTTTCCCAAGGCCACAAGAGGACTAGTTTACAGCAGAGGTGGGCTTATATAACAGGGCTGCCCATGAGCTCTGCACAGTTCCAGAGCTATTCTTAAGATCCTCTGCACTCAGACAATGCCGCAGGGACACACTCTCTTTATTTTGCAAGAACATTTGCTCACAATTCAGAATTATTCAAAGAGAATGGGAAACAGGTATGATGCATGGGGAAAGAGGTATGCTCAGGGATTCAGACGCTGGAGCTCTTGGTTAAGCAACTTTTGAATGATATGATACTTAGAAGAACTACCATCTCTCTCAGTAGGAAAATAAGCAGAAGAACCCATGTGGTGCAGTAGAAAACTGCAGGTTATTCACACAGTGACGCTAGGAGGAGCCTCAAAGCTTACTACCTATGTGGTCTGGAACAAGTTATAGAAACTTGCCAGGTCTATATTCCTTTAACCATAAAATGGTCAAGATAATGACACTAACCAGGTGTAGTGTCTCATGCCTATAATCCCAGCACTTTGGGAGGCCAAGGTAGGAGGATTGCTTGAGCCCAGGAGTTCAAGACCAGCCTGGGCAACATGTGAGTCCTTATCTTTACAAATAAAGTTTAAAAATTAGCCAGGTGTGGTGGCATGTGCCTGTAGCCCCAGATACTCAGGAGGATGAGGTGGGAGCATCACCTGAAAGCAGTAGTTCAGGCTGCAGTGAGGTATGATCGTGCCACTGCACTGCAGCCTGGGCAACAGAGACTCTGTCTCAAAAGCAAACAGAAAGAATGATACTTAATTCAAAGAGTTATGGGATGAGATAAGGTTCTATATTTAGAACATCTAGCACGGCACATAGGCTCATCACTTACTCAATATTCAATCAATATTTCTTTACTATGTCTCCTTATATAGCGTGCTAAGAAAGCCTCACCTCTGAACACATGATGGGTACCTGGATGGTGAAAGCTATTTCCAAGACCAGGTCTAAGTTATTTCATGCATACTATGAAATCTAATGCTATCTTTAGATCCAAAGTGCACAGGATTTTAAGAATAGCTCTGGCCAGGCAGGGTAGCTCACGCCGGTAACCCCAGCACTTTGAGAGGCTAAGGCGGGCGGATGACCTGAGGTCAGGAGTTCAAGACTAGCCTGGCCAACATAGTAAAACCCGTCTCTACTAAAAATAAAAATTTTTTAAAAAGTAGCCGGGAGTGGTGGTGGGTGCCTGTAATCCCAGCTACTCAGGAGGCTGAGGCAGGCAAATTGCTTGAACCCAGGAGGCAGAAGTTTCAGTGAAATGAGATGGCGCCACCGCAGCCCAGTTCTGCTGTAAATTAGTCATCTGTGGCCTTGGGAAAGTCATACCCTCTCTAAGTCTCACTTTCTACATCCATGAAGTGAAAGGGTTGGTGTAAGGGATCTCCTCAAGGTCCATTCTAGCTCCCAAGTTCTGCTATTACATGTATCACAAAATAGGAAGCCTGAATATATAAAGGAGAATTAAGTGTTGTCATAAAATGTAACTTATACGAGTGAGTCAATCAGACACGTATTTCATGATCCACTTGAGGATCATGATACTGTGCTGTGTGGTAACTGGGCTAGGAAAGCATGTCCCAGTGTGTCGGTGTTATATTTTCAAAATGGAATGTCAATGTCTAGGGCGGGTGGGAAATCCAAGGGAAAGTTCTAAGAGTGAGGTCTGTTTCTGTCTGACACGTCAAAATACGTGAAAATGTACCCATCTCCCTAGGCAACCAGGGTCAATTGTTAGGAAGCACTTCTTGCTTTATATCAAAATGTGTCAGTAGAAAAGAAAAATACCTTGGAATATTTTTGTCGAGCATATCCCCAAATTCCTAAAGATGGCTCTTTGCTCATTTTTTTTTTAACCCTCGAAATCTCTACAAAATTGATCAACTAATATGGTCAACCACAGGTCTGCAGCTCACAACATATCTTTTTGGGCATGGTCTGAAATGCCCAAGGCAACTGAGGAAAAAGAAGTGTCTGTAGACAAAGGCCCCTCACTCAGTGGTGAGACAATAGGATTCAAGAGTCTTCTTATCACATCCACTTCCCATATATAATTCTGTTAGTAAATGAGACATTAAAGCCTCATGGGGGAAAAAAGTCAGCAGTGTCTGAATTATGCTATAAACAGATCTCCAGCTGAAATTGCCATGTGCTGAATGACATTTCGGTGGGAGCCACTGACTTTACCTGCAAGCCTCAGCGTTAGTCCAGATCTGTTCCACACAGCCCTAGCAATATTGCCTCTGGTCTAGAACCATCTGCGACTTGGATGTTCCGCCGAGCAAACAAACCTCCTCTACATCTGTCTGCCTATCCGTCCCTCTCTGTCTCTCTCCAAGGTCTCCCCTCTTTTTCTAAGTCTCCTTTGTGGACAATCATCGCAGCTGGACCAGTGAGAAGGGAAAAAATAGGAATCAATAAATGAAGCTCTTTTAGGATTCATTAAGTCCGTGAGCCACCCTCTGCCCATGTGCTCTTGGCATGTTGGTTTTGACTACATTGCGTTTGGATGTGAGAAGAACTATTTTTTCACTCTTATTCAAAGACATATGACACTATTATCCTTTCTTTCCTTAAAATATGTTGGCATTCTTCTCTCCCTAGAAGGACAATGCCTGCAAGGATCAGAAAAGCTTCTGGGGAGAAGCAATAATCTGCTGAATAACCAGGCCCCAGCTGCCAAATGCCACTGGGAAAAGTACAAAGGGTGAATCGGGCACCGCTCTGAATCATAAACATTATTACAGGCAAAGTGACTGGCTGCTACTTGAGTGTTCTTCTCTACCTGATTGGACCATGCTCCACGATACTCCTGGGGACTATTACAGGGATACAGGTGTAGCTTACAATATATAAAAGCTGTGTGCCTGACAATCTACGTGTAAGCCTAACTTTATAAATTACTTGGTGTGCTAAACATCCTGAGGGAGTTCATTATTTAGAGAACTCCATAAATGCTTTTGTAAAATTCACAGTCCTCTCCATTTGCGTTTTGTAAATTTCCTCTCTCTGTCTTTAAAGCATGTCATCAATCTGAACATTGCCCACAAATATAAAGACGGGGGAAAGTCTACAACAGTGCTGGAAAATAAGAGGAGGGCACCCAGCGTGCTTAACATTAAGACATTTTGTTAGAGAGACCAGAGAAAGCATCACATAAAAGGTTGAATCGGAAATGTGTTTTGGGATTCTCTTTCTGAAAAGGTGGCACGGCATTGTGAGAAGAAACAAGAAGGGATTCTGACAGAGCAATGGTAAGAATCCTGCTAAAATAAACCAGAGAGTGTCTGGCATCCAAGGCATTTGCATACAGAAGGAACTAAGCAGGAGAACCAAGCATAAGTACCTTCATGTCCATGGCTATCTGGTGGGATGTGAGATGTCTCTCGATATAGCAGGACTCTGATGCCAGAAAAATGCGTCCTCTGCTACAGTGGGGGCTTGGAGTGAAGCTAGGGTCAGGCAGCAGTTCAGAATAAGAACACCATCTCTTGCACGATGGCGCCACCCATTGCCAAGCAGCAGCCATATAAGGAAGAGCCCCAACAGAGACTACTCTTGGGCTCCAGCTCCCTTCCAATTTGTGCAGCTGCTGAAACACACTCCTGGTCTAGCAC
Source organism: Saguinus oedipus (assembly GCA_031835075.1). Classification (NCBI taxonomy): domain Eukaryota; kingdom Metazoa; phylum Chordata; class Mammalia; order Primates; family Cebidae; genus Saguinus; species Saguinus oedipus. Next base: position 12,507,860 of record CM063172.1, on the reverse strand, counting down.
ATTTTTATGAATCAAGCCTTCAGCTTAAGACTCCAATCTTTTTCTAATGGTACCGAGATCATTTGAGAACAATTCCAGGCCAGGCTAGCCCTCCCATCATTCAATGATGAGTAGACCCCAAACCGGCAACATCGGGCTTATACGGACTTGGTAACAAAACAAGAAACATGCCAGGCGCGGTGGTTCACACCTGTAATCCCAGCACTTTGGGAGGCCGAGGCGGGTGGATCACGAGGTCAAGAGATCGAGACCATCCTGGTCAACATGGTGAAACTCCGTCTCTACTAAAAATACAAAAAATTAGCTGGGCATGGTGGTGCATGCCTGTAATCCCAGCTACTCAGGAGGCTGAGGCAGGAGAATTGCCTGAACCCAGGAGGTGGAGGTTGCAGTGAGCTGAGATGGCGCCATTGCACTCCAGCCCGGGTAACAAGAGGGAAACTCTTGTCTCAAAAAACAAAACAAAACAACAACAAAACAAAACAAGAAACATCTAAAAAATAAAGGAAGAAGATTGTTTCAATAAAGATTTACTACTGGAAACAGAAACAAGTTTCAGACAAGACATCATTCGCACCTTTGATGGAGAAGGACGAAAAACAAGGGGAGGAGACCCAGACTTAGGTGTGAATGACAAGTAAATGAAAATAAACACTAAATTACAAAAAACATTAGGATTTTATTCAATGATTGATTTTCCAAAGTATTGTTTTAAACTGCATTCGATGCAATGAAAAGGAAAGACAGCCTTCTGGAGCATCAAACTAGGGAGTGAAGCACAAACTTGAAACACTCTCCCAAAAGGCACTGGGAAAAAGATGAAAAGGATAACCAAGTAAGACAGATTCTAATGGATATGGGAGACCAAGCAGGAAGCCAGCACACAGACAGCATGAGGTATGCAGTCAAAGCAAATACCGCAGAAGCAATTACTAAAGAAATAACGAAGGAAAACTTTTCTAAACTGAAGAAATACCCGATTCTCAGAACCAACTAACCAACCAACCAACAGTCCAAAAACTTACTCTTTGAAAAATGAAAGCTGATGTAAATATTAATCTAAATTAAAACAAACTGCCGTCTATTTATCTACCTTCTGGTGAAACTTGACTTTTGAAATCAGAACAACTCATAAGCATACAGTGAGGAAGAAAAGAAATACAGGTAACCAGGTCACCAAGATGGAAAAAAAAAGTCGGATTTCTGACAATAGGAGAAATAAAACAACTACACAGCTCTAATGGCAAAGGGTTCTGATACAAGAATTCCAAACTAACCAACTTTCCTACCGAGGTACGAGAGCTAAAAAATAAAAAAGGCATTCTTGGATCCAAAGGAGCAAAAAGAACACAATGTACTTCATAGAATATATTTGAAGAAGCTTCTTAATCAAAAATTTAATTTTAAACAATAAAGAAAAGGGGTAGTTGTGCTTTAAAATACTTTACAATATGCAATCAGCCCAATGCAGGGGGTCATGCCTGTAATCCCAGCACTTCAGGAGGCCAAGGTGGGAGGATTGCTTGAGGCCAAGAGTTCAAAATCACCCTGGGCAACACATTGAGACCCCGTCTATACTAAAGGGAAAAAAAAATTTAAGTTAGCCAGGCGTGAGGCTGTGTGCCTCTAGTTCAAGCTACTTAGGAGGCTGAGGTAGGGGATTCCTTAGAGCCAGGAGGTTGAGGCTGCAGTGAGTTATGATCACACCAGTGCACTCCAGCCTGGGCCACAGAGCAAGACCCTGTCTCTAGAGAAAAATATACACACATGGAGTCAAATCATATAACAAACAGCTGAATATGGTTATAAAAAAGGAACACAGGTCATATAGGTAATCCTTATAAGAAAAGTTATATAATATTGAAAAGTAATCAGAAACTGGATCGAAACATCTATATGTCTATATCTTTAAAAAAGAAAAGGAGAATTTCAAAGGAGAATAAAATGTGTTAATCTTATCTTACACAGGGAGGAGGTATGGTCAGTCAGCTTATTGACACTGCTCATAAGAAATGTAGGTCATATTTAGTAAAATTTAAGAAGACAACTAGAAGATTAAATATAAGGTATGAATATTGCTGGAGAGTAAATCATGTCACACAAAATGGAAAATGATGGGAATACCAAGGAACCATGAAACCAAAATAAAAAGAGGACCAAAATTAGAATAAGCATATCAACATTGAACATAGGTATTAATTCTTGAAAGGCAAAAGAATCTCACACGGTGTCATAAATTAAGAATGACCTTAGACTATCTGCAAGAAACCCATAAAAGTTAGAAGATCAAGGCAAAGGAATATCAGGAAACTGCACATTTAAAAGTGACAGTTACGGGGCTGGGCGTGGTGGCTCAAGCCTGTAATCCCAGCACTTTGGGAGGCCGAGGCGGGTGGATCACGAGGTCAAGAGATCGGGACCATCCTGGTCAAAATGGTGAAACCCTGTCTCTGCTAAAGATACAAAAAATTAGCTGGGCATGGTGGCACGTGCCTGTAATCTCAGCTACTCAGGAGGCTGAGGCAGGAGAATTGCCTGAACCCAGGAGGCGGAGGTTGCGGTGAGCCGAGATCACACCATTGCACTCCAGCCTGGGTAACAAGAGCGAAACTCTGTCTCAAAAAAAAAAAGAAAAAAAGTGACAGTTACAACCGTTAGTACAAAATCAGTATTACGTATCTAAAGCATTCAACAGAGGTGGAATTTTGACGGATAAGAGATACATTCCAAAGAATTAAGTTAACATTTTATGTGCCAAGATAGTAGAGCATGGAAATATATAAAGAAAATAAAACAGATTGAGAGACATGCAATAGTGTTGTTAAAGTCTACCCCATTGCTTTTAGACCTTGGAAAAATAAGCAGATGAAAATTTAATTGGGATATGGAGAAGTAGGATAAAATAATAAATAGGGCTGATCTGATCATGATAAGCCTGATTAGATTTAATTAGAGCCTGCATCTTATATACAGGGGCTCGTGGAACATTAACAAAAACAAATCTTGTATTGGAACATAAAGAAATTTTACTACCTTTCAATATTCTGTGACCACAATGCAATAAAACTCATTAATGAACAGAAGTGTAAACAATTCAAATTAACTTGTGCATTAAAAAAATACTCTTCTAAATAGGTGTAGAGTATAATATAATAAATTATGGAATTGCAGACTGAGACAATAAAGATAATGAGAAAATTATGTATCAAAGTATAGGCAGCTTACACTCAGAGGCAAATAGTGTATTTATATCATTAAGAAAAATTTAAAATAAAAGATCAACTCAAGAAATTAGAAAAGGGGGCCAGGTGCAGTGGCTCACGCCTGTAATCCCAGCACTTTGGGAGGCCAAGGCAGGCGGATCAGGAGGTCAAGAGATAGAGACCATCCTGGCCAACATGGTGAAACCCCATCTCTACTAAAAATACAAAAATCAGCTGGGTGTGGAGGCTCACGCTTGTAGAGGCTCATGCTTGTGTAGTTCCGGCTACTCAGGAGGCTGAGGCAGGAAAATCACTTGAACCTGGGAGATGGAGGTTGCAGTGAGCAGAGATCACACCACTGCACTCCAACCTGGCAAGAGAGGGAGGCTCTGTCTCAAAAAAAAAGAAAAATAAAAGAAAATTTTGTATATATTTTAAAATATGTAGAAAATAGTAACTATTTTAAAAATATATGCAAAATATATATTTTAAAATATATACAAAAATAGACACTGCTAGTTAATCTAATGTTCCAGATAACAAATCAAAAATATGAAATAAATTCCCAAATATTGAGGATATTGTAAATTTTTATATGTACTATTTGACTGTGTTAATGAAATTGTGAATACAGAAGTGATCTGGTCCAGTGGCTCATGGCTGTAATCCTCATGCTTTACGAGGCTGAGGCAGAAGGATTGCTTAAGGCAGGACTCTGAGACCAGCCTGGGCAACATAGTGAGACTCCCATCTCTACAAAAAAAGTTAAAACAGAAAAATAGCCAGGGATGGTGGCAAACACCTATAGTCCCAGCTATTTGGGAGGTGGAGGTGGGAGGATCCTTTGAGCCCAGGGGGTCAAGGTTGCAGTGAGCTATGACTGCACCACTGCACTCCAGCCTGGGCAACAGAACAAGATCCTATCTCAATAAACAAAATAAATATAGAAATGATGGATTTTCTAGAAACATTAAATGTTTAATATTAATTTAAGAAGTAAAAATCCTGACTAAAAAATTATTATAGACAATACTGTTAGCGGTGGGGGGCTTTCATAATATAACAACTAAAAAAATGACTTCATTCCGTAACTTTGGGGACAGGTAATTTCAAAGCTTCCAGGATGTTACATGTGCCTTAATGGAGGTACCCTCCCTTTCTCTCTCTCTTTTCTTCTCTTTGAGGCAACTCAGAGGAGCGAGTGTGGAAACTTCCGAAAGCTGCTGTATGTCCCCTTGCTCAACTGTGTATGGAGTTTCATGGTTTTTGTGACATATCAGTCTGTCATCATCGTATCTTGAAACTAGAGAGGAAGGGAATGGAAGGAAGAACTGCTACTATCAGAGGCTTCTGGAAATTCCCGCTTTATGGTACATGATTCTTTCCTAAGATTGGTTCTCTTTTATTGGTTGCGAGTTTGGTGACAATTGGTGTACCCAGCTCTTCCTCTGGGCGGGCCCCAATGTACTTCATCATGATCCCAGCTCTTTCTTTCTCTATCAGTTTCCATTAAACATACATTAATTACATCCTGAAGCTCACAGCATCACTGTTCAATAGACAAAATTCACATTATCAAAGTGGCCAAAAAGATAGTCTCTAAAATATTCTGCAGGCAAGAGGGTTGAAAATTAGAATAGAATACTATGTATTTGCCACAATAAACGATACCTCCCACAAACCAGTAGCCAATATTATATTAAAAGTTAAAAACAAGAGTCAATAATTAAATTCAGGCTGGGCGTGGTGGTTCATGCCTGTAATCCCAGCACTTCGGGAGGCTGAGGTAGGTGGATCACTTGAGGTAAGGAGTTTGCGACCAGCCTGGCCAATATGGGGAAACTCCATCTCTACTAAAATATAAAAATTTGCCGGGTGTGGTGGCGCATGCCTGTAATCCCAGATACTTGGCAGGCTGAGGCTGGAGAATCACTTCAACCCGGGAGGCAGAGGTTGCAGTGAGCCAAGGCTGCGTGCTACAGCACTCCAGCCTAGGCAACAGAGTAAGACTCTGTCTCAAAAAAAAAAAAAAAAAAAAAATATATATATATATATATACACACACACACATATACACACACACACACACACACACACACACAGTGTGTATGTGTGAAATGGTCAGTTACTAGAAGATATACACCTACCCCTCCACACACGCTTACATAGACATGCTAATAGTTTTCCTAAAACCCAGCGATAATCAGGTGAAAATTTCCCTTATACAGTAGTCTCCCCATATTCACAGGTTTGCTTTCCATGGTTTCATTTATTGGAGGTTAATTCTCTTGTCTGAAAATAGGCAAGTGAAGTACAAGAAAATATTTTGAGAGTGAGAGAGAGATCACATCCACATAACTTTTATTATAGTATATTATTATATAAGTGTTCTATTTTGTTTTTAGTTATTGTTGTTAATCTCTTACCCGGCTTAATTTATAAATTAAATTTCATTATGGCATGTACATACAGAATAAAGCACAGTCTATATAGGGTTTGCTACTAACTGGCAGTTTCTGGAATCCACTGGGGGTCTTGGAACATGTTCCCAGTTGATCGGGGGGACTATTGTATAAGAAAAATAAAGATTAAGTGCACAATCATAACCAACACTGTAAAATCTCTAAAGAAAACAAGAACTGCTCAGATTCTACAAAGACAGTAGAATGCATTACTAAAAAACAATAAGAGAAAAATACCATGCATGGATCAGAAGTTATGAGTTCAGTAAAGACTTCCATTCTCTCAGAATTGATATCTAATCTACTAAATTAATCTTGAAAAAGATGTTTTAAAATCTAACTAGTCTATGCACACATGAAATAACAGACTAAAAATAGCTAATATTGGAAAATTATATGAAATCTAATTATGTTAAAAACTATTAAAATCATAGAATCAAACCAAAGTAGAAAAAAACACCAATATCAAGAAAACACAAGTTTCTAAAAACATTTAGTCTTTATTAGTACTAAAGATGACGTCTCCTCTCAGTGGGGCAAAAGATTATTAAATTACATAATGTGAGAACAACGGATTTAATATTTGACAAAAGTTCATGGAATCCTCATGTCTAAGATCACACATCAAAAATAAAATGCTAAATATAAACTATGAGATAATAAAAGAACTACAAGAAATTATGGGTGAATAGTTATCTGATCCTAGTGAATGGAAGACTTTTCTAGGTATAAAAGCCAAGAAAAAAATTACAGCCATAAAAAAGAATGAGATCATGTCCTCTGTAGGGACACGGATGAAGCTCAAAGCCATCATTCTCAGCAAAGTAACACAGGAACAGAAAACCAAACACTGCATGTTCTCACTCATAAGTGGGAGTTGAACAATGAGAACACATGGACACAGGGAGGGGAACATCACACACCAGGGCCTGTCAGCGGGTGGGGGACAAGGGGAGGGAGAGCATTAGGACAAATACCAAATGCATGCAGGGCTTAAAACCTAGATGACAGGTTGATGGGTGCAGCAAACCACCATGGCACATGTATACCTACGTAACAAACCTGCACGTTCTGCACATGTATCCCAGAACTTAAAGTAAAACAAACAAAAAGAATTCAGGCTGGGCGTGGTGGCTCATGCCTATAATCCCAGCACTTTAGGAGGCTGAGGCAGGTGGATCACCTGAGGTCAGGAGTTCATGACCAGCCTGGCCAACGTGGCAAAAACTAGTCTCTACTAAAAATACAAAAAATTAGCCAGGTGTATTGGCACGTGACTGTAGTCCCAGCTACTCGGGTGGCTGAGACAGGAGAATCGCTTGAAACCGAGAGGTGGAGGTTGCAGTGACCTGAGATCGCACCACTGCACTTCAGCTTAGGTGACAAAGTGAGACTCTGTTTCAAAAAAAAAGAAAGAAAGAAAAAAAAAAAATTCAACTGTGAAAAAAAGCAAAAAAAAAATTTAATTATTAATATGTGTAACTATAGACATTTTGATTTTATAAATAAAAATCACCATAAGTAAAATTCAAATGAAAATATCAAAGTGGGAAAAATATTTCTAATACCATCAAACGAAGAGTTAATATCCTTAACACAAAATAAATCCATGTAATTGTGAGTAAAAGAAAAAACTTTCTAACACAAAAATAAGCAATGAACACGAATGGCCAATTTAAAACAGAAATGTAAAACACAGAGAAACATAAGGAAAATATCCACCCTCACTTGAAAGTACACTATAAAAAGCAAATTAAAACAAGATATAATTTTTAACTTATCAAATTGGCAGAGTTTTTGTTTGTTTCTTTTTTTTTTATTATAGTACTTCGTGTTGTCCAGAGTGCAGACACACGAACACTCTTTGTCACGGCTGGCAAGTACCCAGGAACAGTAATTTAATGACACATATCAAAAGCCTTATAAAGGCCCTTACTATTTGAGCCACCAGCTCTGGTTCTGGAAATGTATCCTAAGGAAACAACCAGAGGTGGTGAAAAAGATACACATGTTGAAGTCGGGCAGAGCATCACTGAACAATAGCACAATATCGAGAATTAATTGCTGGATAGATTACGGATGGAAATTACAGTACCTATGAGAGATGTATAACTCATGATAGGCCCTAAGATCACACTGTGTGGGCTTGAAAAGGACACAGTAGCATGTTTACAATACACAGACCCCTGATAAATTTCAGTCAGCTCACAAACAGTAAATCAGCGTGATTCCAGTTAAAAAATGTATGTGACTAGAGACACTAAAAATGTTCATGTTTATCTTGTGGGCACTCTGCCCTTCATTCTTTTCTGTATTTCCAGTTTTTCTACATGAATATATACACCCCTTCTGTGATCACTGAAACAATAAACAATTCATGGGGCATGCTCTGGAGTCAAACTGCTTGTATTCAAATCATAGCTCGACAGCCAGGCATGGCGACACACATTGTAATCCCAAGCTACGCAGGAGGCTGAGGGGTGAGGATTGCTTGAGGCCAGGAGTTGGAGGGCAGCCTGAGCAATATGATGAGACCCTGCCTCTAAGGAAAAAAAAATCATAGCTCTATCATTTTAAGATCTGCCACCTTGGGCAAGCTGCTTATTTTCTCTCTGAGCCTCAACTTCCTGTTCTGTCAAATGGGGCTAATAACACTATGCTGTTGGGCTGCTGTGGCGATTGAATTTTACATGTATGTAAAGCACTTAGTACAGTGTCTAGACCAGAATAAGCTCATTATATATCAGTATTATTTTGATTTTAAAACAATAACCAGGCTGGGTGTGATGGCTCACATCTGTCTGCAATCCTAGCACTTTGAGAGGCTGAGGTGGGTGGATCATGAGGTCAAGAGATCAAGACCATTCTGGCTAACATGGTGAAACCCCATCTCAATTGAAAATATAGAAATTAGCTGGGCATGGTGGCATGCACCTGTAGTTCCAGCTAGTCAGGAGGCTGAGGCAGGAGAATTGCTTGAACCCTGGAGATGGAGGTTGCAGGGAGCTGAGATCACGCCATGCGCTCCAGCCTGGCGATAGAGGGAGACTTTGTCTCAAATAATAATAATAGTAATAAACAATAACCCCCCTCAACCAACCTTATACAGTAAGAGAAACTTTGATCTTATTTCTATGCTAGAAGAAAAGCAGAAGTCTTCAAAGGCTGTAGACGCAAAATGTTAAATATTCACACACATTTCTCTCTCTCTCTCTCTCTCTCTCTCTCTCTCTCTCTCTCTCTCTCTCTCTCTCTCTCACACACACACACACACACACACACACACACACACACACAGAGAGATGAAGATTCTCATGTCCTAGGATCCTAAGAAATTGGGGCCATCATTAATATGCATCCTTAAGGATATCATTTGAGCTTGGTCAACCCAAGTCAAAGAGGTACATTTCATAAAGAAGCCAGACGATCTAAGAAAACAGGCTGCTGATCATCAATTGGCTCCTATATGCCCCCCAAAAAGGCCTTTGCCCTCCATGGCACATATGTCTTTATAGCTAGGTGTCCATAGTGCCAAGGAGGATGCCACGGGGTTTTGGAAGGAGCCCTAGAAAGGGAGTCAGGCTGCCCAGGTTCTAAGACCTCTACCGATCCCACTGGCCAGCACTGCATGTGGCCCCACAGACCACACTCTCCTCTGTGACCCAAAGAGAACTCTCTGGGGCCCTTTCCACATCTGAGCTCCTACTAAAAATGGTGACAACCTCAGCTCTGAACATTAGTTGTTTTATTTCAACTTCAAAGTGGGCTCCTGCATCCCAAAACAAAGGCAAGAAAACTAAAAGATAAATAAGGCATTCCTGGCACCCACGAGAGTCATTTTGCTCTCCCTGTTCATGTTGTTTCAGTAAATTTAGCAGTGTGGAAAGTGACAAATGAGCACAGATTACAAGGCAGCACCTGTTCAGAGCCCAAGGCCATTAGATGCCATTAGCAATGGCATGGAGACACATGCATTTAGGAGACAACGCAGCTCAGGGGGTTATCTCTGTATCCTTCCTTCTTGACGCCTTGTCGGCTGCTCTCACAGACCTGCTTCAGTCTTGGAGCCTAGACAATAGCACTGAACATGGCCCGGGCGTAGCTGGAGGAGGCTGAAATTAGCTGAATCTCAAATATGAGTAAAGTCTCTGTATATGTAAAACAGAAATAGTCCTAAAAGGAGACACAAATATTTGTTAAAAAGGTGCATATACACATATACACCATGGAATATTATGCAGCAATCAGAAATGATGAGTTTGTGTCCTTTGTAGGGACATGGATGAATCTGGAGAACATCATTCTCAGCAAACTGACACAAGAACAGAAAAAGAAATACCGCATATACTCACTCATAGGCGGGTGAGAAAAATGAGAACACATGGACACAGAGAGTCGGTCTACTATACACTGGGGACTGTTGGGGGAAATGGGGGAGGGACAGCAGGGGGGACTTGGGAGGATAGCCTGGGGATGAATACCAAGTGTGGGTGAGGGGGAGGAAGGCACCAAAGCACACTGCCATGTGTGTACCTATGCAATTATCTTGCACATTCTGCACATGTACCCCAAACCTATAATGCAATAAAAATTAAAAAAAAAAAAAAAAAAAAAAAAAAAAGGTGCATATAAAGAATTAAACAAGGCGGGGCACAGCGGCTCATGCCTATAATCCCAACACTTTGGGAGACCGAGGCAGGTGGATCACCTGAGGTCAGGAGTTCAAGACCACCCTGGCCAACATGGTGAAACCCGTCTCTATCCTAAAAATACAAAAATTAGCTAGTCTTGGTGGTATGCACCTGTAACCCCAGCTACTCGGGAGGCTGAGACAGGAGAATTGCTTGAACCTGAGAGGTGACGGAGGTTGCAGTGAGCTGAGATTGTGACACTGCACTCCAGCCTGGGTGATAAGGCAAGACTCTGTCTCAAAAACAGAAAACAAAGAATTAAACAAATGATGAGTTGATCGTCCAAAAAGAAGAAATGATGCTCTATGCAACATATATATATATGTTAATGTCAATAAGAATTAACAGCAGATAGGTAGAAAAGCGGAGTAGTTAAGACCACAGGCTGTCAGGCACACTGGCTTTGAATTCTAGCCCCCACCACTCACAAGCTGGGTAAATGCGGGCAAGTAGTTTAATCTATCTGAGTGCCACCATTTTTAAAAATCTGGAGAATAGTAACAGCAATATCTGTCTCAAAGAGTTGTTGGGCTAATTCAGGCACTGATTCACCAGATGCATAATCAGTGAGCATCTAAGTGTGCCAGGCCCAGTTTTAAACAATGGAGAGGCCAGTTGCAGTGGCTCATGTCTATAATGCCAGCACTTTAGGAGGCCAAGATGGATCACAAGTTCAGGAGATCGAGACCAGCCTGGCCAACATGGTGAAACCCTGTCTCTACTAAAATACAAAAAAAAAAAAAAAAAAATTAGCCGGGCATAGTGGTGCGTGCCTGTAGTCCCAGCTATTCAGGAGGCTGAGACAGGGGAATGGCTTGAACCTGGGAGGTGGAGGTTGCAGTGAGCCAAGATTATGCCACTGCACTCCAGCCTGGCAACAGAGCGAGACTCCATCTCCAAAAAAAAAACACTGGTAGGCATGGGCTCCGCTTCCACAGACTAAACGTCACCCTCAAATTTTAGTGAAATGAGAAAGACAAACAAGTGTGTGTAATTGCAATAAGGAAAAATTAAACCATTGAAGGGGATCAAAACTGATGGGGGTGTTATTTTAGAGTAATGCAAAGACCCTGAGGGAGGAACGTGTTTGCATTAAACCGAAAGGAGCTGAACTCTGGGCTCCTAAAACCGCGGCTCCAGGTGATGGTGGTGGTCTCATAATGATCACCAAACAAGCAAAGAGTACAAGGGATGTGTGAGCAGGTACAGCCCCCGTTAACTAAAGAAATGAACTGACAAAATTAGTATGGAACACAGGAAGTACTGATTAGGATCTTGACTAATTTTCATTTATTAAAGATTGCAGTTCTATTTTTAGTTGTATCCTTCAAGCTAACATCATTCAAGAAAAGCTTCTCTCCAAAAATTCTATTTTGGGAATGTAAATTTTTTTAAAGTAAGAGTGTTCCGCATGCATGATTTCTTTCTCCCAGCAATCTTTCTGTTAGTTTTTAGCCTGCCAGTAAGTAGTATGTATGTGATATTTTAAAGACTTACTATGCAGGGTACTTAGAAATTTCATATGAGCATTTAAAATGGCAGAAATAGCTGGTAGTTTTCATTTCCACATGTACTCTCAGAACAGAGGAAAACGAGTTTTAATCCACGTCTTTCTAAGCTTCCAGGCTTTTTTTTTTTTTTCTAACTGTCTCAGGGTGAAATTCCACTTTACTTGTTTAATGATGCATACTTTTGAAATTTTACAAAAAGAATCATTTCTATTTTGAATTTTTCTGCAACCTAACTTTTTTCGCTTCATCTCAGGTTACTGAAATGTATCTATATTGCCCCTATAGAGTTTTAGATCATTCACTTTCATTGTTGCATTGTATTCTATCATTTGATTATATCACGATTTGTTTATTTCACTTTAATAAACATTCAGGTAGTTTGGGTTTATTTTTTTAAAACCATTATTAACACAAGTAAAGCTGTGCTGGACAGCCTCCACGTCTCATAGTATACAATAGAGAAGTCTCTCTAGGAAACATCTAGAAGGAAAATGTGCTGAATCACAGGGTGTACACGTTGTTTTTTACTGATTAATACCTGTCTTTCTAAATGGTTGTACCAATCAATATTTTTACCAGCAGTACACAAACATGAAATGCCATGTTTCAAACTTGAACCAAAATACTATTTTCATTACTGGGAACACCAGATCTAAAATAACTCAACTGTCAGTTTCATCGCTCGCTTTGGTCAATTCCAAACTGGTCTTTGAACAAATCCAGACTTTAGGAAATTTCAGTTCTGTTAAATTTTTGGCCGACTCATCACAATCAAGTATGCAAGCAAAGAGTGCCCCATAAGAACAACAGTAAGTAATCACATATTGCTGGCTCCAGTAAGCAAAATGAAGACATTTCAACGAACGCAAACATGCTCACAAAAATATTCTGGCCATCTCAATTAATCTGAACCAAACTAAGAATCATCTAGATATTTCTCCCAATCTTCTGTTCTCATTTAATTCGTGGCATTCTTATAACTGGACCTGCCAGCTAAGAAGCATGTGTGCATTTGACAACTAAGAAATAAGGACTGGTTTTACTCTCTCTTCAAAAATATATCCATTGTAAATAGACTAAAAACCATTCAATTCTGCAATTTGTGAATTATATCCCCGTAATGCTGGTATGAATAATATAGCAGCTAAGTGCAATAAGCCAGTCATAAATGGACAAATACTGTATGATTCACCTTCTATGAGGCATTTAGAGTAGACATTGTCATAGAAATGGAAAAGCAGTTGTCAAGGGCTTGGGAGAGGAGGGAAAAGAAGAGTTGCTATTTAATGGGTAGAATTTCAATTTTGCAAAACAAAAAGAGTTTTGGAAATGGATGGGGGTGACAGTTGTATAACAATGTGAATGCAATTAATGCCACTGAACTACAGTTGTGCCACTAATTACTTAATGGTTAAAATGGTAACTATAGTATAAGCATTTTGCCACAATGTATTATTATCTATTTACTTAAAAGTACAAGTAGCCGTGTTTTGTTTCAGTATTAGGTCGAGTTCAAGCAAAAAGAGTATTCCTGCATAATCATATAGGTTCTGCACCATAGATTGAGCATTGCACCACTTTTATTTTTTACTTTTACAAGCCATACCAAATTTCAGTGCACAAATGCTATAACAGCATATACTGTGGGTGAGAATATAAAAAAATTGTGAAAGTCTAAAGTTATTGCTCACATTGCAACCTTGACACAACGACTTTGCAAAAACAAGGGCTTAAATTTAACTGAATATGCCACAATTCAGAAAATGCTACCACCATATGCCCGAGGGGACTGAGTCACACTTGCAGTTTAACATCAGCTCTTGAATTTTCTGACTCCTGTATGTTTAAATTCTCATCACACTGCAGCTTCAACCTTGGTTTCTGCCACTGATCACATAATGCATCTCTTATCATTTGACATAATCTCTACCATGAAATACTTGTTTTTGCACCGCCTAAGGTTCAGAGGACACTTTTTTAAAATGTTAAATAAAAAACTGTCAACGATGACTGGGAATGGAAAAACAGCCAAGCCTCTCTGATGCCATCTTTATGCCTAGAACAATCTTCCCGCTCCCACGCCCACATCGATCAAGCGAGCTGCATCTCTTCCTTCTTTCAAAGTTCACCTTAATTCACTTCTCTATGATTCTATAATGAAGGCAGCTGTGATTACAGCAGAAGTGAAGAACAGAGTACTACCTACCCTGGGAGCAAGTTAATTTATGGCCATCGGCCCAATCGGGATATACTGAACGAACTACATTTTTTAATGTACGCCTGTGCAATAACCTGAATATAATTTTTCCATCTTTAAGAATCTTCAACAGTCTCTGACACAAGGAAGATAGGCCATCCTGGAGGGGGCTAGGGATTTACAGATGGCATTCCTATTGTTTACAAGGCGCTGAGTTAGACCATGTGCGACCACGGTGTTCCTGCTCAGAAGCTTACAATCTTTCTGGAGAGGCAAGGCATCTATCATGTACAGAGAGCTGATAATAGCAGGCAATTTTTCAATCAGCATACATTTATTCAGCAAATATTTACTGAAGACCTACTAAATGCCAGGCATGATGCCAGACATTAGGGACAAAAATATGACTAGGATGTGGTCCCAGCGGAGAAACAGATGGGGTTCCGTATAGTAACCATGTTATCAAGGAGTCATCAGAATGCTACGAGATGTTAAAAATAGCAGCTTTCCCCTCTTCAAAAAATGCAGAGTACACATAAGTAATCCTGTCACTGAGTGAGCATTCTGGCAATGAAAAAACACATTTGGAATGAGAATAGTGATCTTCAGAACTCCAGGTACCAAGCATTCCAGATACATAAATGTTCTGATCCCCCGAGAGGCAATTGACCAGCTGACACTGAGGCAAACTTGCCACCGTGGAAGATGTGAATTTTATTGATCTTATTATTTATTTATTTTAGTTTTGAGAGTCTTGTTCTGTCACCAGGCTGGAGTGCAGTGGCGTGCTGTCTGCTCACTGCAACCTCCACCTACCGGGTTCCAGCAATTCTCCTGCTTCGGCCTCCTGAGTAGCTGGGACTACAGGTGCCCACCACCACGCCCAGCTAATTTTTGTGTTTTTTAGTAGTGACGGGGGTCTCACCATGTTGACCAGGATGGTCTCAATCTCTTGACCTCGTGATCCACCCGCCTCAGCCTCCTGAAGTGTAGGGATTACAGGCGTGAGCCACTGTGCCCGGCCGGAAGATGTGAATTAAAGCAAGTGATTGTACTAAGGTATAGAGATGGCACTTGTGCTTCCTGTTTCATAAGAGTCCTCACAAGTCTCTTTTTAAATGTCTGCCTTTCCTGATAGACTGCAGCCTCCAAAACAGGAAGGAACTGGGTCTCTCTTGTTTGCAGGTTTCCCCGGTGCCTAGTACAATGTCTGGCATATAGTAAGCAATTAAAAACATGTATGTATAGCACTAGAATTTTCAATTAGCTGGCTGCCTATCCTTGCAAAGTTAACATCTGAAGGGACTATTCAAATGGTCATTTAAAGACTGGGTCATCAGCATAATCTGCTTCAATCATATTTGTTTATTCCTTTCTTTCCTTGAGACAGAGTCTTGCTCTGTTGCCCAGGCTAGAGTGCAGTGGCGCGATCTCGTCTCCCTGCAACCTCTGCCTCCTGGGTTCAAGTGATTCTCCTGCCTTAGTCTCCCAAGCAGCTGGAATTACAGGCATGCACCACCACTCCCGGCTAATTTTTGCATTTTTAGTAGAGACGGGGTTTCATTATGCTGGCCAGGCTGCTCTCGAACTCCTGACCTCTGATGATCCACCCACCCATCTCAGCCTCCCAAAGTGCTGCGATTACAGGCATGAGCCACAGGCCTGACCAGTTTAATCATATTTAATCAATTAATGAATCAAGTTAACTTATAAATTGTATTCCCCCACAACCACCTGAAATTCCTATGTTGAAACCCTAACTTCCATTCCAAAGAATATAATTGTATTTGGGAACAGGACTTTTCAAGAGGTAATTAAAACCAAATAAGGTCATATGAAAGGGCCCTAATCCACTATGACTGGTATCCTTATAAGAGGAGACTGGGACATAGATTTGGAGGGAGGCCCATGAGAGGACACAGGGAGAAGATGGCCATCAGCAAGCCAAGGAGAAAGACTTCAGAAGGAACCAACCTTGCTGACACTTTCATTTCAAACTTGTTGCCTCTAGAATCATTAAGAAAATAAGTTTGTGCAGTCTAAGCCACTCAGTCTGTGGTACTTTGCTGTGGCAGACCCAGCAACTAACACAGATACTAAGCCCTTGCTTGAGACGGAGCTGGGGCCCTACAAATGGTTATTTTAGAAAGACAATGTGAACTGGCAGCAGCGGTGCTAGAAGGGGAAGGGGGAGCCCATATGTCCACTTCTGGTTCCAGTCTGACTTCTTGGTCAAGCCATTTTTACTTCTCTGTGCCTCTTCCTCCTTTAAATATAGAAGCTTAGATCACATGAGCTCTGAGTTTCAGGTGACCTAGAACTGTATGATTCTATGCAGCAAACTCAATGTTACCTTCCAGAATGTGAGAGATGGCATGGTGTTGTGTCCGTCTTTCCCTGGCTACACCGAGCCACTGGCAGGAGGCTCCCCAAACACTTCCCATCTGCTTCTCGAACCATTTCATCCATATCGCCCAACATCACATTAAAGACAGAATCCTAGGCTGGGCACAGTAGCTCACGCCTGTAATCCCAGCACTTTGGGAGGCCAAGGAGGGCAGATCACCTGAGGTCAGGAGTTCGAGACCTGCCTGCCAACATGGCAAAACCTGTCTCTACTAAAAATACAAAAATTAGCCAGATGTGGTGGCTCATGCCTGTAATCACAGCTACTAGGGAGGCTGAGGCAGGAGAATCACTTGATCCCAGGAGCAGGAGGCTGCAGTGAGCTGAGATCGCAGCACTGCACTTCAGCCTGGGCAACAGAGCGAGACTCTGTCTAAAAAAAAAGGGGGGGGGACAGAATCCTCTCTCAGCAGCAAATCTCCTACCACGAAAGGAATACACATTACAATGCAGCCCTGCTGGACTGCCCCAGCTCTAAGGGGAGGTCAACCTGTGGGCAGCAAGTTGAAGCAAAGTGAAGAAGAAACAAGAACAGGTGAAGAACAGCTCTATACATCGTGTAATTTTCATGTATTCCAAGCAGAAAAGAGCTGCTCATTCTGAGCAAAGATGTTAATGAGCCCTGCAAACAGAAATTACCACAACAGAACAGTAGACATCTTCATTAATTATTTTCTCCAGCAATATTAGCACTAATGATTAGAAAATCTTCAATAGCAGCATAAATAAAGATACTCTGCACAGATACTGGACTCTTCATTCAGCACCCAGTTTTCTGAAAGTTGCCAGTTAACGCAGGTGGAAGCAATCCTGTTCATACACTATGACCCAAACTCCAGACTCAGCGTGAAGTTTTGGTTCTGATTTTTGGTTTGTTTGTTTTGTTTTCCCAAGACCCAGCTGTGCCCTTCTCTAAAATCAATGGGATATCTCTGTGTCCTCTTAAAAATCCCCGTTTCTTAGAAGCTCCCTCTAGTGAGTTACTTTTACTGGCAATAAAGAATACTAATCAGCAAAACTGTATTTCAAACACGAACACATGCATTAGGATATTCCTTAAAATAACCTATTTTTTAAACTTTTATTTTAGGTTTGGGGTATATGTGCAGGTTTATTAAATAGGTAAACTTGTGCCATGGGGGTTTGTTGTACAGATGATGGTTTGATCACCCAGGTACTAAGCCTAGTACCCAGTAGCTGTTTTTTCTGCTCCTCTCCCCTCTCAAGTAGGCCACAGTGTCTGCTGTTCCCTTCTTTGTGTCCATAAGTCCTCATCATTTAGATCCCAATTGTAAGTAAAAAAACATGCAGTATTTAGTTTTCTGTTTCTGTGTTAGTTTGCTAAGGAAAATGGCCTCCAGCGCCTTCCATGCAAGAAACAATCTCATTCTTTTTTATGGCTGTATAGTATTCTGTGGTATATGTACCACATTTTTTTGGTCCAATCTGTCACTGATGGGCAATTAGTTTGACTCTTTGTCTTTGCTACTGTGAATAGTGCTGCAATGAACATTTGCATGCATGTGCCTTTATGGGAGAATGATTTATATTCCTCTGGGTATATACCCAGTAATGGGATTGCTAGGTTGAATGGTGGTAGTTCTGCTTTTAGTTCTTTAAGGAATTACCACACTGTCTTCCACAATGGCTGAACTAAGCAACCTCATCAGCATCCAACTGCTTATTTTTTGACTTTTTAACAACAGCCATTCTGACTGGTGTGAGATAGTATCTCACTGTGCTTTAAATGTGAATTTCTCTAATGACCAGTGATATTGAGCTTCTTTTCATATTCTTTTGGGCCATACATCTTCTTTTGAAAAGTGTCAGTTCATGTCCTTTGCCCACTTTTTTGTGGGGTTGAAAATAACCCCTTTTTTTTTTTTTTTCAATGCAGAGTCTTGCTCTGTCACCCAGGCTGGAGTGCAGTGGTACAATGTCAGCTCACTGCAACCTTTATCTCCCAGGTTCAAGCAATTCTCCTGCCTCAGCCTCCCAAGTAGCTGGGATTACAGGCGCTCACCACCATGCCCAACTAAATTTTTTTGTATTTTTAGTAGAAACAGGGTTTCACCATGTTGGCCAGGCTGGCCTTGAACTCCTGACCTTATGATCCACTAGCCTTGGCCTCCCAAAGTGCTGGGATAAAAATAACCTTTTTACAAAAAAAATTTCAGCTGGGCACAGTGGTTCACGCCTGTAATCCCTGCACTTTGGAGGCTGCTGTAGATAGATCACCTGAGGTCAGGAGTTTGAGACATTAGCCTGGCCAACATGATAAAACCCCTCTCTACTAAAATTACAAAAAATTAGTGGGGCACGGTGGTGCATGCCTGTAATCCCAGCTATTCAGGAGGCTGAGGCAGGATAATCACTTGAACCCGGGAGGCGGAAGTTGCGGTGAACCAAGATTATACCACTGCACTCCAGCCGAGGCAACAAGAGCCTAAAACTCCATCTCAAAAAAAAAAAAAAAAAAATCTTACTGTTGCCTGCTTAGAGTCTCTATAATCTTATTTTGGAAAGGGCAGTTTTTTTTAACATCCTATCTATATATTAGGTATTATAAAGGTTAAGATGCAAATGCTTCCCAAGCACCTGCCATGTTTTTCCTGTCATGTAAGTCATGTCTGTACGGGCAGAGTCACAAAGCTAGAATGGGTCTGAGGACCCCTCTTCTCAGGTAACTTCCTTCTAACTGTGGCCATTCCCTTGGGTGCCCTGTTATACTCACTAATTCAATCAACATGCATTTGAGCACTTCTGCATTATATGACTCTTTTGAGGCAAGTAGGAAAAAGCTGTATCTGCCCTCAAGGGGAATCCCTCCTGGAGGAGGACACTAGCCATACACCATCATTATGCCGAAGTTGTGAGGTCCATTTACAGAACCAGCCTCATCATTTAGCAATACATCTCACATACCCATAAAAAAATTCAAGGGCCTAAGTGAATGAATGATAATGTGGTTCAAAGGTATGATCAGACTTATGCTGAGGCACTTAGTGGGCTGATCAAAATGGGATTCATGGAGGAAAAGCCAACAGAAACGACCACTCCAATGCAATGATGATATCAGAGCACGGTGGGTTGAGAGAGCCTCCTACAAGCCATCAGCTGCTCAACTGTGAATCGGCATCTGAGAAAATAAGCAAGGACCTTACCTCCCAAATGCCGACATTTAGGGGATGCATTCTTAAAATGGAGGTTCTCAGGCAGTAAATGAACACTTTAAGAACTCATGCAATCATAAACATTAGAATATGCAGTAAAGAGATAATGATACTTGTCAGAAGATATTAAGAAGACATGGCAATAAAAGGAATCTGTTCAAAGAGATAATGATTCTAAATACAAAATGGTCAGACTGATACTCAGAAGTATTGCTATTAATAGAAATAATATTAGAGAGGTTTCATTATGTAAATGGCTCATATGTCTGCCAGAAATGTACCCAGTAATAATTTGCATTTCTGCTATAGTGAAAATTTCAAGGATGTCTCTTGTTGGCTTATGAAGGACCTTTTCATTGGTAAGCCACAGCTTTTATAATCGTGATAAAAATGACCACCTATGCTCTTTGTGGGTAATAATAACTAATTAGACACTCATGTGTGCCCCGCACTGTGCTGACTCCCATATGTATAGCAGTCCTGTGAGGCAGGTCATGTTTTATCGCTGAGAAAACAGAGGCTTAAGTCAACTTGCCCAGGGTCTCAAAGACAATCAGTCACGGAGGCTGGATTTGAACCTGAGTCTTTCTGACTCCATGCCCACTCTCCTTCCCCTTGCAGTGTAAACACAGTGGTTCAACCTCTGTGGTTTCATGAATTTAATGCTACACAGGGGATGCAGTGATCTTAGAAGGAGAAATGGGTATAGAAAGATGAACCCGTTTGGTCACCCCTTGCAAATCTCGCTGCTTTCACTCACTGACAACTTCATTTGCCCCGAGTCCCTGGATACTGGTGCCACACTCCGCTCAGCTCTTGTTATAGTGCAAAGCACTAAAATCACATGGGTGTCACAGTCAAAAATCCTATATCACTCCAACCCTAACTTGTCCTCCATCAGTCCCAACTCTGCCCCGGAAGTCTCACGGGAATAAAGTCTCTGGGATACCTGTCTCGCCACTCCTCATTCACATCTTTGGTTTCATGACCCACATTTCTATAGGACTCTCCCTTCTTTAGTTCTAATTATCTAAAGCAGGGTTCTGAAATCCCAAGATGATTGCAAAATCCCATCTTAGCCACAAACCTTCATTAGAATGGCTAACCGATAAGAGCTTTGTTTCAGATACCCCCACTTTATTTCCTATGTCTTTTGAAGAATTTTTCAATTTGCCACATGACATAATTAAAACTCAAGCATCAATAGAAAAGTGGAAGAGATGAAGGGCTCAGAAATAACCCACCAGTACTTGAAAACAGGGCAGTTTGATGTTAGATTGGTTTTGAATCCACGCTCCATGCATCGTAACCACGGTGGAGCATGGATTCTTACTATTAATCAGCCTTATTCCTTCACTTTTGTCCCACACCACTGTAAAACAAAAGCAATAATGCTCACCTCATGGGGTAGTGAGGAGGTTTAGGTGTGAGGCTACAGCTGATGCTCTTAATGAGATGCTTTCCTTTTCTTCTCTCTTTGGCAAATGAAAGGTGGATTGTGTACCAATCTCCTTTCCCTATTCACTCTTCTCCCATAACTATTTCCCTCAGCCACTGGCACCACGTTCCACATGCTGGAGGCGTCCTTCCTGGGGCAGTGAGAGACACCCTGAGTCAGTCTTGTCACCCTAAAAGGGACCTTGCAACGTTTGCTCTTGGGTCGATAACACGACACAGAGCTGACATGAGGATGACATGTGGCAAGATGACCTAGAGCCCTGCTAAATGAACTCCTGAGCTACATGCTAGGTACCACCGTGCTTTCCATGAGATTGGTAGGCAGAAGGGAAACACTGAATCTTTGCTCTCCAAAGTTGTGATCTGAATTCACACAGGCAAGATTCTTGTCAATGACGCAGAACCACTTAAGCCCCAAGGAGGGGCCAGGCCACCAGCACAGCAAGGCCAGGGCATGAAGCCCCCCTAGGATGCAGGGTGGGGGCTGGAAGGGTCCCACTGTCAAGATGTGACCCCGCCAGTGCTAAGTTTATAGTGCTCCAAAAGCCAGGAGGGGGATTAAAAAAAAGTAAAATACAGAAAAAACAAGAGTAACCATGCCACAAACATCAACATGTACAGAACCTAGAAAACGTGAAATTGTTAAGACAATCTGGAGTTTAAGGGAAAAGCACATTTTTAAAAGTGGAAAATAAATGAGAAACACAAATACATTTGCTCACTTGCTATGCATTGTTAGAATCTGTTACTGATATATGGTCATTTTATTATAAAGAAACACTTAAAAGGAGGCATGTTTTCACCTGTTAACTTGTTTACTTCACAGGATTCTCTTATTTGGTAGATTTAGAGATTTAAGGCACTGCCGCAAATCTTTTCCAAACAAGGAAGATTATAAACAAAGTAACTAGTTAATTAATTAATTTGGCAAACAAATCACCCATTGACAAGCCTAGAAAAAATGCCTCCCCATGTTTGTTTTTTCAGTTTTCTTTTCCAGGGTTGGAAGGGAAAACCCTTGAAACAAACATGATCACACTACCCATGTGAGTCCTCATTGCCATGTTTATCCCCAAGCACCCACAATTCTAGGTTCTCCCAACTGGCTTCCAGTACTTGCCCAAGTTTAAACCTCTGAACCAATGCCTACCATCTGCAGCCTCAAAGGGAGCTGTGTCCTTGCCAGCAGACACTGCCACCTCCCCTCTCCAAGGTTCCTGCCTTGCGAGAGTGTGTCATGTGGCTGCCAGGGCAAGTCAGACGTACGAAAAGGCACATCTAGCAGGCTGTCCAGGAGGGTTAGAGCAAGTACGTCCAGAGCAGTTTCAAGTGACTACAGACCCAAGGCTCCGAGCTAATTAATATAAAGTGAAGCAAAGACAGTGACAGCTCAAGGCAAGGGTGTGAAGCTCATGTCATTCGGTAAAGACAGCCCAAGGAAAAACTCCTAAGGGCAGGACGTTTATGCTTGCACCTTATTTGCTTTTCAGACTAACACGTTTCTGTTAGAAATAATGTCTTTACACTCCAGAGACACCTTATAAGGTGTTGGCCTGCTACTAATTACAGCAAGCTTCACTACAGCTAACAAAATAACTCCAAATTCGCTTGCTTCGGATTACCTGCCTGTCATACGGAGGGATGTTCCTCACTCCAACTGAACAAGCCTATTAGCTGTCTGGCTTCTTGATGTTTAACTCTCATAAGCAATTATCTCCAGTTTGAAATGCCCCTTTGTCTTCTTTATACAATTACCACTCTTTCTTCTTAGAAAACACAGTTTAAACCACTTCCTCCCTTAATCCATCTAAACTAACCCCATCTAATTCTGGCATCCACAGAAACAATAGATTTAGCACTTCCTTGGCAAGCACTACCAGGGATTTCTCTGTAATGACAAAGGTAATCCTACACACGCCTCATGTGTACTCTGGGGCAGGTTCTCCTCTTTTCTGGGCCTCAGTTTCCTCATCTGTAGAAGGAGGATAATACTCCCTACCTCATAGGGTTGTTCCTGATAATTAAACATTTATTTTTAAAAAAGCCGCTTTATTAAGATTTAATTCACATACAACTCAAATGTACAACTCAATTTTTTTAGTATATTCACAGTTTTGTAAAACCAACATTACAATATAATTTTGGATTTTCAACTCCAAAAAAGAAACCCAGTGTTGTGTTAGCAGTCACTCTGCGTTCTTCTTCCGCCTCTGCTCTCTGCAACTTCCAAACTGACTTCTGTCTCTAGGGATTTGTCTATTCCAGACATTTCATACAAACGAAACTGCAGTATGTGGTCTCTCAATTAGCATGATATTTTGAGGTTCATCTATGTTGTAACACGTATTAGTACTCTGGTTATTGGTTGGTTTTTTGCTGTTCAATATTCCATTAAACATTTATTTTGCGTGTGTTTGTGAAGAGGACACAAATTTCATGAGTGCTCAGTTCAGTACGTGGGGACACAGCATTAAGAAAATGTCTGTCTCGGCCGGGTGTGGTGGCTCACACCTGTAATCCCAGCACTTTGGGAGGCCAAGGCAGGTGGATCATGAGGTCAAGAGATCGAGACCACCCTGGTCAACATGGTGAAACCCCGTCTCTACTAAAATACAAAAAACTAGCTGGGCATTGTGGCGCGTGCCTGTAATCCCAGCTACTCAGGAGGCTGAGGCAGGAGAATTGCCTGAACCCAGGAGGCAGAGGTTGTGGTGAGCCGAGATTGCGCCATTGCACTCCAGCCTGGGTAACAAGAGTGAAACTTCATCTCAAAAAAAAAAAAGAAAAGAAAATGTCTGTTGCTTTCATTACCACTGGCATTATTGCCATCATTTTGTCACTTTTGTTTATGATTGCACTGGTCTCCACCAGTTGATTATTAAGCTCTAGAGCAGGGGACCCCAACCCCTGGGTTACAGACCCCCTGCATAGCAGGAGGTGAGCGGTGTGCAAATATGCAAAGCTTCATCTGTATTTACAGCCGCTCCCCATGGCTCAATTGCCGCCTGAGCTCTTCCTCCTGTCAGATCAGCAGTAACATGAGATTCTCGTAGGAGCGTGAACCCTATTGTGAACTGGGCATTCAAGGGACCTAGGTTCTACCCCCCTTATGAGAATCTAATGCCTGATGATCTGTCACTGTCTCCCATCACCCACAGATGGCACCATCTTGTTGCAGAAAAACAAGCTCAGGGATCTCACTGATTCTACATTATGGTGAGCTGTATAATTTTTCCATTATATATTGCAATGTAGTAATAGAAATAAAGTACACAATGAATGTAAATGCATTTGAATCATCCCAAACCCACCCCCCTGCCCCACCCTAGTCTGTGGAAAAACTGTCTTCCATGAAGCCAGTCCCTGGTGCCAAAAAGGCTGAAGACCACTGGTCTAAAGAGAAGGGGCTCTTCTCACACAGTGCCCAGAAACTGAGGATGTGACAGCAGTTCAATGAGAGCTAACTCAATAACAAAGTAGCAACCTGACAAAGTAGCCCCCTGACAAGGGCACAGGCAGCTCCAACTAAACCTATGCTCCTGCTGCTTACAGAAGCTCATTCATATGTGCGAGTTCAGACAGAAACAAATACAATCGTATCTGATTCTTTAAGCAGGACAGTGACCAGATAAATAAATATGTCTGAATCTGCAGAGAAATCATTTCAAAAGGGCTTTGGAACGAGAAAGGAAAGCACTGTGGCCCAGGAGCATCCAAAGGCATCCTGAAAACACGAGGGGAGGAAGGCTGAGCAGGGGTGGGCTGGGGAGACAGGCAACCCCGCACAGCACCCAGCAGGAACACAAATCCATGCCCGCTGTGCTGGGGAAGCACAGACAGCACAGTCCCTGCAAGGGAAATGCAGCTCCCTGCAAGATGTTTTCAGGGTTTCCTCAGAGCACAACCCTAACCTCAGGCAGCTCACGGTTCTCACAGTAAAAGCCCATGGAGATAACCGAACACCTGAATTTACACCAAGGGCATTTCCAATCTGTGTTCCTGACCATCCCCACCCCCACCCCCACTACCCGCCCCAGGACCTGCCTCCCTTACATTCTTTCTGTTTTCCTTCCTGTAGTCCTGTGAAGTCTCTTTCAGATGCAAAATGTCACAGTTGAAGGGAACCTCCAAGGATGATCTAAGCTACTGCTCTCCTCTTCCTAAGGGAGGAAACTGAGATTCCAGAGAGGTTAGTAACTTTCTCAAGGTCACAAAATTAGCGGTGCAGCAGGAACTGAAACCTACATTGTGTGACCACTCCCCTCCTCCCAAAGCAATTTAGTTTCCCACTCCACCTCATCTGGCTACTTGTTTCTCCCCTAGCTGGTAGGCAGCCCTTTGCTGTGGCTGCTGAGTCATCAAGATGACTTTTGTTGTCAAGCAAGCCACTAGGACAAGCCCTCTTGTCTTGAGTAGGACAAAGCATATTTGGCCACTCCCCACTTTGTGGTCACCCTGCTCTGCCTGATACAGGGCACTTTCTGCCCATGCCAACTGTCATTCACCCTGAATAGCCTATGCCATCACACTTCCTTATGGCTACTGACTAATATAAAAGGTAAGTGACAGATAAATGGTATCATGAATTAGTAGGAAACCTTTTATACAGACAAATACTTGATTCATTAAAAAAATGAGTTATATTTTCTTGGGGTCTTTTCTTGCCAGGTCATAGCAGCGCTGTTTCAACAGGAAATGTCATGACTTGAATGCCAGGGGCATTTAAAAAAATAATCTAAACTAAATTAGCTTTTACACCTAACAACAGCCTGAGAATAATAAAGGAACTCTTTGAAAAAGGAAGAAAGGAACTAATTCAGCACTCCAGAAGTCAACAGCTGTTTCTTCAACCAGAGTCACCTATAACAAGTGAATTCTTAGCTGGGAAAATTATCTTAAAATATCCATGTCAAGTTAGGAAAAAATGTTTCATAAAATAGCCATTAAATTAATTTTTCTTGAACTGGCATGGGACAAGAAGTGATACAGTTTAGTTCTGCTAAACACCTAAAAAAACTCTGACATACTGCATACTATGCCAGGCAAATCGTGAGCTATGGGGGGGTGGGAATTCCCAGAAATACGTGAATCACAATTATGACTCATCATCCTGGGAAATTTAGGACATGATCAGTATCAGTCAAACATACTATTATTATCTGCCAAATGTCCAAGATATAAATTTCCTTGGAAACAACCGGTGGAGGTAGGCACAGCCCTTTAATTGTGCTAATTTGTGGGCTGCCAGATTTTTTGGAGTTTCACATACTAGTATGAAAGAGAAATAAATGTGTTTTAATTAATGCATACATATGCACAGTTCATACATATTCATAATCAGGGGTGGATCCAGTCTGTGGGGTCTGCAGTTTATAAAGTTAGTCAAGGAGTGAGGAGCATATATGAGGCTGGTATTTAAGAAAAGAGCTCAAGGGCCATGCACGGTCGCTCACACCTGTAATCTCAGAACTTTGGGAGGCTGAGGTGGAGGATCACTTAAGCCCAGGAGTTCAAGACAAAACTGGGCAACATGGTGAGACCCCATCTCTACAAAAAATATAAAAATCAGCTGGGCATGGTGGCACACGCACCTACTCACAGCTACTCAGGAGGCTGAGGTGTGAGGATCACTTGAGTCTGGGAGGTTCAGGATGCAGTGAGCCAAGATCATGCCACTGTACCTCAGCCTGAATGACAGAGTTAGACACTCTCAAAAAAAAAAAAGTGCACAAAATTATCAATATAAAATTAGGTACAGGGTCTTAGGAAGGGCCTGCATGAGTGAGAGGCCTTGACGCTAAAGTGTCACTAGCTTCCAGATAAATCTTCCTGGCCCACAATGCATGCACACAGCATAGCGGTGGGGACACCTATAAATGACCAAGATCAACATATTTCATTATAACTCCCTTCGATGCCAAGTATATGGTAAACACTGGGGTACACATTTTTGCTGAGTATAAATGGCTAAATAGAAATGTTTACACGTTATGCTGTTGATAAGCTGTTAAATGAATTCCAATATGTGGCTTTACTACCTCGTCAGGAAAACCTGTATCCCACAGTCATTTATCATACAGCAATGTCTAGATTATGGAAACCCCTCCGCAGGTTCCCAAGCAAGCAGCCTGGATTGATATCATCCTGCAGCTAGTCGGTGGCTATAATTAAATGCAGAGGTGGTGTGGCAGGAACAGCGCTGAATGGTCCATCTAGCACCTAAAATCGATGCGCTTAGGCTCGATTCCATGCAAACGGAGGAAAAGGCTCCTGACAACACAATGTTCCGCCTCTGCAACCCAAACCACCAGTCTAAAGCAGGGAGAGCTCTCCAGTCCATCTCAGCCGCAACAGAAAAGAGCGAAAACAGGTGAACACCTCAACTTTAAGTCAATCCATAGCATCACCCTCTTATCGGCAGAAAAAGATACACGGTGAAAGGAGCTTTGAGAATCAGAGGTTTCAGGGATTTGAAGCCAATCTCTACCTTAGTACTGAAGGAAGTCATTACTGTCCCATTAACTCTCAGCACGTAGATTAGATCCTCCTAAGTTTTTTTCTTTTTTACAGCTGGATTCTCGCTGTCTCAACCAGGCTGGAGTGCAATGGCCCGATCTCAACTCACCACAACCTCTACTTCATAGGTTCAAGCGATTCTCCTGCCTTAGCCTCCTGAGTAGCTGGGATTACAGGCATGCACCACCATGCCCAGCTAATTTTGTATTTTTAGTAGAGACAGAGTTTCTCCATGTTAGTCAGGCTGGCTCTCAAACTCCTGACTTCAGGTGATCCGCCTGCCTTGGCCTCCCAAAGTACTGGGATTACAGGCGTGAACCACAACCCGGCCCCTGGGCTTTCTTTCTTACAGCTTTTGGAGCTCCAGGCGGCCAGGGAAGTGCAGCTTCAACCAGCAGGAGCCATTGTTCTAACATAAATATGAAAATAACACATTCACTCTGACATGCCAACTCACTACTTTTAATTGTGGCTCATTAAAGATGTACATAGAAGAATTATGTTCACCTCTACTACAGTTCCAGTGCTGAAGTAAAATTACAATGTTTCACTTCTCTGCAGAAAGGAATACTTCTTCTCTGAGTAATAGCACCACAAGTGGAGGGCTATGATTCACCAATTCTCCATCAAATGTTACTGCCTGTTGCTGGACAGAGGCAGATAGACAGAACATTATTTTTTTAATGAAAAGAATAAAGGACACGTCAGTTAAAAGATGCAACAGGCGCATCTCATGTTATTGCGTTTCACTTTATTGTGCTTTGCAGATACTGCATTTTTGTTTCAAATTCAAGTTCTGTGACAACCCTCTGTCAAGCAGCAACCCCAGCATCGTCTCTCACGCAGCATGTGCTCACATTGTGTCTCTCAGCCACATTTGGTAACACGATATTTCGAACTTCTGCGCTGTTGTGTCTTTATGATCTGAGATCAGTGCTCTTTGTCGTTACTACTGTCATCGTTTGGGGGCACCATGAACCACACACCCAATATAAGGTAGTGACCTTAATCGATAAATGTCGTGTGTGTTCTGACCGTTTCAATGTTCTCTCTCCCTCCCCTCAGGCCTCCTTGGTTTCTCAGACACAAGAATATTGAAATTGCCTGGGCGCGGTGGTTCATGTCTGAAATCCCAACACTTTGGGACAAAAAATTAGCCAAGCGTGGTGGCACGTGCCTGTAGTCCCAGCTACTCAGGAGGCTGAGGCACGAGAATCTCTTGAACCCAGGAGGCGGAGGTTGCAGTGAGCCAAGATCATGCCACTGCACTCCAGCCTCGGCGACAGAGCAAGACTACATCTCAAAAGAATATTGAAATTAGGCCAGTTAATAACCCTAAAATAGCCTCTAAATATTCAAGTGAAAGGAAGGGTCATATACCTTTCACTTTAAGAAAACTAGAAATGATTAAGCTTAGTGAGGAAGGCATGTTGAAAGCTGACATGTGTTGAAATCCAGGCTCCTTGTGACTGAACAGTTAGCCAAGCTGTGAACGCAAAGGAAAGGTTCTTGAATAAAATTAAAAGTGCTACTCCAGTGAACTCACCAATGACAAGAAAGTAAAGCTGCCTTATTGCTGATATGGAGAAAGTTTGAGTGGTCTGGATAGAAGATCACACCAGCCACAGCATTCCCGTAAGCCAAAGCCTAACCCAGATCAAGACCCTAACTCTGTTCAATTCTATGAAGGCTGAGAGAGGTGAGGGACTTGGAGAAGAAAAGTTGAAGCTAGCAGAGGAAAGCTAGCAGAGATTTAAGGAAAGATATCTCCAAATACTGATGTAGAAGCTGCAGCAAGTTATCCAGAAAATTTAACTAAGATCATTAATGAAAGTGGCTACAGAGTTTTCAGTGCAGACGAAACAGCCTTCTATTGGAAGAAAATGCCATTTAAGACTTCCTTTTTTTTTTTGAGACAGTGTTTTGCTTTGTTGCCAGGCTGGAGTACAGTGGTGCAATGTCGACTCACTGCAATCTCCACCTCCTGGGTTCAAGAAATTCTCTTGCCTCAGCCTCCCTAGTAACTGGGACTACAGGCACCTGCCACCACGCCCAGATAATTTTTGTAGTTTTTAGTAGAGACAGGTTTCATCATGTTGGCCAGAATGGTCTCAATCTCTTGACCTCGTGATCTGCCTACCTTGGCCTCCCAAAGTGCTGGGATTACAGGCGTGAGCCACTGCACCCGGCCCATTTAAGACTTTCATAGCTAGAGAGGAGAAGTCAGTGCCTGACTACAAGCTTCAAAGGATAGGTTTATTCTCTTGTTAGGGGCTAAGGCAGCTGGTGACTTCAGTTGAAGCCAATGTTCATTTACCATTCCAAAAATCCTAGAGCCCTTAAGAATTATGCTGAATCTACTCTGCCTGTGCTACAGAAATAGAACAACAAATCCTGGATGAAAGCGTATTTATTTACACCATGGGTTACTGAATATTTTAAGCCCATTGTTGAGACTTACTGCTCAGAAAAAAGGATTCCTTTCAAATTATTACTGCTCATTGACAATGCACCTACCTGGTCACCCACCTTGGTGCTCTGATGGACATATACAAGGAGATTCATGTTGTTGTCATGCCTGCTAACACAACACCCATTCTGCAACCCATGGATCAAGGAGTAACTTTTATTTTCAAGTCTTATTATTTAAGTAATACATTCTGTAAGGCTATTATTGCCACAGAAAGTGATTCCTCTGATGGATCTCTGAAAAGTAAATTGAAAACCTCCTGGAAAGGAATCACCATTGTGGATCTCATTAAGAACATTTGACTCATGAGAGGAGGTCAAAATGTCAACATGAAAAGGAGTATGGAAGAAGTTGATTCCAACCCCCATGGATGACTTGAAGGATTCAAGACTTCAGTGGAGGCAGTCACTGCAGGTGAGGTAGAAACAGCAAGAAAACCAGAATTAGAAATGGAGCCTGAAGATGTGACTGAATTGCTGCAATCTTGTGATCAAACTTTAACAGATGAGGAGTTGCCTCTTACAGAGGAGCAAAGAAAGGGGTTTCATGAGATGGAATCTACTCCTGATGAAGACGCTGTGAACACTGTTGAAATGACAACAAAGGACTTGGAATATTACATAAACTTCACTGATGCAGTGACAGGTTTGAGAGGACTGAGTTTAACTTTGAAAGTTCTACTGTGGGTAAAATATTCTCAAACAATGGGCATACTACAGAGAACTCTTTCATGAAGAGTCAATAGATGTGGCGAGTGTCATTGCTGTCTAATTTTAAAAAGTTGCCACTGTCACCCCAGCTTTTGGCAACCACCTCCCTGATCAGTCAGTAGTGATCAATGTAGAGGCAAGAGCCTTCACCGACAAAACGATTATGGTTCAATGAAGAAGGTCTCTTATTCTTTAATTCTCCATTTTAAAGTTTAACTTCCTTGTAGTTTCAGTAAAAACCTTTTCCACCAGTTCTAATCAGTAGTTCACAGCTGTTTCCCCAGTCCCCTGCTCTGTCCTTCTCAACCTGGTCACCTGCTCTGGCAACCTGCCCTGGTCACCTGCTCTGACCTGTCCCATAACTGTCCTTCCTGCCAGACTACCCCATTCTGCCACTCTGGTTCATACCCCCACTCTCTTTAAAATAGCCAATCAAAATTAGCTTAGACTGTGCAGTCTAACCCTAGCCAGTAAGGGAACAACACAGCTGTAGGGATTACTTGCATCAGGAATAAGAACCCCTTCCTCTCCCTTGCCCAGGTGTGTGCTCGCCATTGCTCCATGTGTTATATGCATCCTTCTACAGAAGCAAATTGCCTTGCTGAGGAAACTTATATTTGAATCCTACTTCTTTTGTGGCACCCAAAATTTACATATAACAAGATGACTGTTAGCAGTTTTTAGCAATAAAGCATTTTAAAATTAAGTTATGTACATTGTTTTTTTTTTTAGGTGAAATATCAAAGCATAATTAATACACTACAGTATAGTGTAAGCATAACTTATATGCACTGGAAAACCAAAAAATTTGTGTGACTTGCTGTATTGCAACATTTGCTTTACTGCTGTGGTCTATAAATGAACCCAAAGTATCTCTGAGCAGCCAGGCACAGTGGCTCATGCCTGTAATCCTAGCACTTTGGGAGGCCGAGGTGGGTGGATCACCTGAGGTCAGGAGTTCAAGACCGGACTGACCAATATGGTGAAACCCATCTCTACTTAAAATACAAAAATTAGCCAGACATGGTGGCAGGCACGGGTAGCCCCAGCTAATCGGGAGGCTGAGGCAGGAGAATTGCCTGAACCTAGGAGGTAGAGCTTGCAGTGAGCTGAGATGGCACCACTGCACTCCAACCTAGGCAACAGAGCAAGACTCTATCTCAAAAAGAAAAGAAAAAATATCTCTGAACTATGCCTGTGTCTAAAAAATTATGAACTCTTCCTAACAGGCACTACAGAAATATAAGCCTGGCAAGGTGCGGTGGCTCACGCCTGTAATTCCAGCACTTTGAGAGGCCAAGACAGGTACATTGCTTGAGCCCAGGAATTCAAGACAAGCCTGGGCAACATGACAAAACCCTGTCTTTACAAAAAATACAAAAATTAGCCAGGTGTTGTGGTCCACACCTGTAATCCCAGCTACTGGGAAGGCTGAGGCAGGAAGATCACTTGAGGCCAGAAGGTCGAGGCTGCAGTTGAGCTGAGATTGCACCACTGCACTCCAGCCTGGGAGACAGAGTGAGACCCTGCCTCAAAAATTAATTAATTAATTAATTAATTAATTAAAAGAGAAGAAAAGAGTGCAAGACTATAAGTCTGCTTGTAGAAATTCTGAGAAGAATTTGGGCCAAACAAGAGTTAAAATAAAGTAAGGGAAAATCAACTCCAAAGAGGCACATGAAACTATGTCTCAGAAAGAGTTTGTTATTCTCTTCAGTTATTAAGGTGAACAAAAATCTGTATCTTCTCTGTGCCCATATTCCCATACAACCCAGTTTCTGAAATTAGAATGAGAGCTTATTGATAAATATTGACATAATAAAGTATTGATAATACCTTAGAAAAGAACAGTATATTTGAAACACTATTAAAATTAAATTATAAGCCAGACATAAAAAGGACAAATATTGTATGATTCCATGAAGTCCCTAAAATAAGAAACTTTATAGAGACAGAGTGTGCAATAGAGGTTACTAGGGGCTGAGGGAGGATAGAATGGAGTGCTATTGTCTGATGGATACAGAGCTTCTGTTCAGGATGATGGAAAAGTTCTGGAAATAGGTAGTGGAGATGATTGCACTACACTGGGAATGTACGCTATGCCACTG
Source organism: Saguinus oedipus (assembly GCA_031835075.1). Lineage (NCBI taxonomy): Eukaryota > Metazoa > Chordata > Mammalia > Primates > Cebidae > Saguinus > Saguinus oedipus. The sequence continues at coordinate 12,474,955 of CM063172.1, read as the reverse complement.
AATTGTACACTTAAAAGTGGTTAAAATGGGGACCAGGCACAGTGGCTCACGCCTGTAATCCCAGCACTTTGGGAGACCAAGATGGGCAGATCCCAGGGTCAGGAGAGTGAGACCATCCTGGCCAACACAGTGAAATCCTGTCTCTACTAAAAATACAAAAATTTAGCTGGGTGCAGTGGCGGGCACCCGTAATCCCAGCTACTCGGAGGCTGGGGCAGGAGAATCGCTTGAACCAAGGAGACAGAGGTTGCAGTGAGCCAAGATCATGCCACTGCACTCCAGCCTGGGCAACACAGCGAGACTTTGTCTCAAAAAAAAAAAAAATGGTTAAAATGGTAAATGTTCTGGTGTATGTGTCTGTGTACACACACTATATATTTATATATGTTTTAAAAATCAAATTAAGGACACTTTTAGAGTAGGATAGCCTGGCCCTTGAGACACAGTGTGCTGTTGTGTGCTGGCTCTCCAAAGTGGGGGAGAGTGGTGCCAGGCATGGGAAGGGATGATACTGATGTGGCTGCTCACCAGGAAAGTCGAGGTCACCATGTCCATTTTTGCAAAGTGGGCACAGCTGCAGGTGAGCTAAGCCTCTGAAAATCAGCACCAGCATGGATGCCAAAGATTTACATGTCCTGATTTAAATGCATCAAGCAGATTTGATATTTTTGAGACTCTTAACAGTAGATCGATTTTGTAGAGCAGATAACCACTCTAAAACTGTTCAAGTTAATAAATACAGATTTGGGCCAAATTTACATAATATGTGCTTGTAGGTTCACTGGCCATGACCTTTGATAAATTGAACTTACCCCTTTCACTAAATGTCATTCCAAATTCCAGGCAATCTTTGGAAGCAAACATTGCCTGTTGCCATGTGTCTTTTAGATAATAAACATGGGTTCCACCCGATGGAAGAAGCAAAGTACTTGCCTTAAATATCTAGGGTTCCTGCTAGGTACTCAAACCCAAACTGTATCTACTGTGAAGAATTAGTCGGCTTTACATGCTGACCCAGCACAGGATGCTGGGCTCATACAAGTGGCTCATCTGATGGGCTCCCAGAGATGGCCAGCTGCCAGCAGTGCCATTTAGAAGAATTCTGGTCCTGAAGACAGATTACTGAAAATAATTTATTTCCGTTGAACCTCTGCAAAATAGATTGGGTCCTTGTGGGCTTTCGTTTCCTTAAAAGCAACAGTGTACTTGCTTAGCAAAGTGGACTTAAATCAGTGGAAGAAATACCCAGTAGATAGCCAGGCATGGTGGCATGCACCTGTAATCCCAGCTATGCAGGAGGCTGAGGCAGAAGAATCGCTTGAACCCAGGAGGCGGAGATTGCAGTGAACCGAGATCACGCCACTGCACCCGGTCTGGGCGACAGATCGAGACTCTGCCTCAAAAAAAAAAATAAAATAAAGGAAAAGAAATACCTAGTTGAGACTGGAAAACAGCATAATAAAAGAGAGGTTCCATAGAGGGAGGGGTGGTGGCTGACTACAGACCAAAGGCGAAGGAGCCATGGTTTGAATCCCAGCTTTGCCATCTCCAAGTGGCGTCATACTCTTCAGTCCCAGTGACCTCCTCCATTATAATATTAATAAATAGAACTTAAATGCAAAACTTATACTCTCTACCTTTAAGATTTCCTATGAGGATCAAATGAGATGAAACATGCACAGGCAAAACAGAGTCACTCAAGAACTTAACCAGTTTATTTCTTCTTTAAAAAGGAGAATGTATAATACATGTTTCCAGAGTTTTGTTGAGGAACCTTTGAAAACAGACTCCACCAGTATTTATGGCGTTCTCACCATACTAACGGTCTAGTACCACTCCTCTGGGGAGCCCAGGATGGTGCAAGATATATCTACAAGGCTACATGCCCGTAATCCCAGCACTTTGAGAGGCCAAGCAGGAGAACTGCTGGAATGCAGGGCTCCAGACCAGCCAGGGCAACACAGCCAGAACCCATCTCTACAGAAAAAAATTTTAAAAGAGCCAGGTATGGTGGCACATGCCTATAATTCCAGAGCTTTGGGAAGCTGGGGTGGGAGGATCACCTGGGCCCAGGAGGCCAAGGACACAGTGAGCTATGGTGACACCACTGCACTCCAGCCTGGGTGACAGAGCGAGATGCTGTCTCCTAAACAAAACAAAAATCAATATGTCTGCAACTCCAGGGAAAATAAAAAGCAGATAAGTAAATCCCTGCTAAGTGTGATCATGACCCTCTCCTATTCAACAACCTTCAGTGGCTCTCCACCACTTAAGAAAAAATGGGACTGGCCAGGTGCGGTGGCTCACGTGTGTAATCCCAGCACTTTGGGAGGCCAAGGCAGGTGGATCACGAGGCCAAGAGATTGAGACCATTCTGGCCAAGATGGTGAAACCCCATCTCTACTAAAAATACAAAAATTGGTCGGGCGTGGTAGTGGGTGCCTATAATCCCAGCTACTCAGGAGGGTGAGGCAGGAGAATAGCTTGAACCCAGGAGGTGGATATTGCAGTGAGCCAAGATCGCGCCACTGCTCTCCAGCCTGGCGACAGAGTGAGAATCAGTCTCAAAAAAAGGGGTGGAGGGATTAGTTCCATTTTCTCATCTGTAAAATGGGGATAGCTATGTTAAAGGGAGTTGTAATCAGAGCTAATTTATGTAAAGCCCCAACCACAGAATCTGACACACGGTACCACTCAACGAATAGTTCACTCACTGTTATCATTATTATGAAATCAGACTATCTTCCTCACAGTCTCCCATTGTTTCACCTCACACACCTTAACCCTGGGCCCAAACTGGTCTGCAGCTTTCCTCAAATATTCTCTGCCCTCTCCCTTCTGGGGCATACTTCTGCCTTTGGGCACACGTCCTCCTGTATGGAAAGCCTTGTTCCCAGCTCCGTCAGGTGGAATCCTAGCCATTGTTCCAGGTGAGCTCCGATGCTCCCTCCAAGTCCTCACTGCTCCCGAATCAGACTAAACATCCTACTCCTTTGTGTTCTCACAGCATTGCTTCACCTTCTCTAGCTGGATTCACCTACATGTTTCAGCTCCCCTAACAATATAAATTCCTAAACCAAGTTTGTAGGAAGGCATGAAGAATAAACACTGGAAAAATTTTACTACAAACTGAGAAACTCATGGAATTCCATGAAAGTGATATGATAATAACAGCTACCATTTTTGAAAGCTTTATGTGCATCAAGTCTCATTTAGTTTTTATAGCAATTCTGATCGATGCTGTTTTATTTTTCTCATTTCATGGATTGATAAACTGAGACCCAAAGAGATTAAGTCAATTGCTCAACATTACACAGCTATTAAATAGAAGTTCTGTATTCAAACCCAGAATACAGAACTTCTTGAGGAAGTTTGCCTCAAGAACCTATACTTTTTGGCCAGGCACAGTGGCTCACACCTGTAATCCCAGCATTTTGGGAGGCCAAGGCAGGTGGATCACAAGGGAGGAGTTCAAGACAATTCTGGCCAACATGGTGAAACCCCATCTCTACTAAAAATACAAAAATTAATTGGGTGTGGTGGCGGGTACCTGTAATCCTGTAATCCCAGCTACTTGGGAGGCTAAAGCCGGAGAATCACTTGAACCAGGGAGTCAGAGGTTGCAGTGAGCCGAGATCATGCCACTGCACTCCAGCCTGGTGACAGAGGAGTAAGACTCCATCTCAAAAAAAAAAAAAAAAAAAAAAGAGAACCTACATTTTCAACACAACATACTGTTTCCCAGCAGCATTGTAACTATATATTGTGTACCTAAGAAAACAAATGACGGCTGTTATCAGTTGTCCCAGGACTAGATTTTAAATCTTTGAGATCTGGGGATTGAATATACAACATAGCAACTATGATTAATAATGCTGTATTTTACACTTAAAGTTTGCTGAGAGTAAATTTTAAATGTTCTCACCATGCAAGAAAAAATTACTGTGTGAAGTGATGAAAGTGTTAACTAACTTAATCATAATAAACATTTCACAATATAAATGTGTATCAAAGCATCGTGTTGTACACCAATTTTACTTGTCAATCATACCTCAATAATGCTGGAAAAATAAAATAAGGCCAGGTGTGGTGGCTCACACCTGTCATCCCAGCACTTTGGGAGGGCAAGGTGGGTGCATTGCCTGAGGTCAAGAGATTAAGATCATCCTGGACAATATGATGAAACCCCGTCTCTACTAAAAATACAAAAATTAGCTGTGCTTGGTGGTGTGTGCCTGTAATCCCAGCTACTCAGGAGGCTGAGGCAGGAGAATCACTTGAACCCGGGAGATGGAGTTTGCAGTGAGCCGAGATTGTGCCACTGCACTCCAACCTGGGGAACAAGAACAAAGCCCGTCTTTGGATGCATCAGGGTACTCTGGTCTGTATGTAGATCCTTAAGATTTCTGGAATAGTTCACTTCTCTTTTATATCCTTCCTAATTGAAACTACCATTGCTTACAGATACTTCCTTTCCTGCCAGCCAACACCAGGCAAACTTGGAGAGGGTACAGTCACAATATCACCACACGGACCCATATATGTAGTCTGCAGAGGGCAGTTCAACATGAGCACCTACTATACTGAAAGGCACCTTATGTTGTAATGAACAGCATCATAGTCTAATTGCCTTCCTAAGTTTTTGTCACTAGGTATTCAGGATGCTTCTGAGAGCTGACTCTCACAAAGGAACAGTACAATATTGTCAGTACCTCCTGATAAATGAACTGGGACAGTCACCAAAAAACCTTGCAACCCCATGGCTAGTGCAACAAAGAATAGCTAAAGGGAAACTGGGAGTCTGCATTCATTCAACTTAGCCATGGTATATTTCATGATGGATCTTGTAAACAGCTGAAGGGTCAGGTTTTTAAACGAATGCAAAGATCAAGACAGATAAATAAGAAATCCAGGTAAGGAGCTGGGCGTGGTGACTCACACCTGTAATCCCCACTTCGGGAGTCCAAGGCAGGCAGATCATGAGGTCAAGAGATAGAGACCATCCTGGCCAACATGGTGAAACCCCGTCTCTACTAAAAATACAAACATTAGCTGGGCGTGGTGGCGCATGCCTGTAGTCCCAGCTACTAGGGAGACTGAGGCAGGAGAATCACTTGAACCTGGGAGGCAGAGGTTGCAGTGAGCCAACATCACATCACTGCACTCCAGCCTGGCGACAGAGTGAGATCTCATCTTAAAAGAAAAGGAAAGAAAAGAAAAGAAGTTCAGCTAAGTTTCTTTACTTTGCAAAGCAGACAAGGATCAACTTACATGAAATGCTGAAAAATGATATGAGTATTTAATGTTTCCAAGTCAGCAGTCAATCAATAAATGTTGGTGACGGACTGATTTCTTAATTAGTCAAGCTATGACAATTCAACTTTTGTCATCATTTTATAAACAAGAAAACTGAAGGCTGGGCAGGGATATCATGCAAAAAAAAAAGGGACAAATCTCAAACAAAATATTATTTTAAAAGATGTGAGTAGCATGCCCCACACACTAATCTTCATAAAATTCCATTCTGAATTCCTTGTCACAAGTGTAAATGATGATTTTCTTTTTAGTGGCATTTTTGACATGTAATATTAAAAAGCACCCGATTCCTTCTTTTGAAAAGAACTTTTGAAGAGCCAAATTAATTTTGGAGATGACTTTTCATTTTATTTAAGCCAAGTTATTTTTTTCTCTTTTGGTATTTTAGCCAAACAGAATTCTTAGAAATGAAAAAAAAATAGTAACAAGTATATTCCTAGAGCAGAGTAGCCTTTCAGAATTGAAAATGTTACATCAACCCTTTAATGTTACCCAGTCTTGGCTTTTTAAATTCTCTTAAGAAAAAAATACCAGATATTCAAAAAATGTGGCCAGAACTGGATGTGTCATTTATTTGGATTTCTGATTTGGACGACATGATTATGCATAACAAAAAACAGTTAAAAAGGCAATTTTTAGTCGTGGCAGGCACCTGTAGTCCCAGCTACTCGGGAGGCTGAGGCAGAAGAATTGCTTGAAACTGGGAGGCAGAGGTTGCAGTGAGCCGAGATCATGCCACTGCACTCCAGCCTGGGTGACAGAGCAAGACTCTGCCTCAAAAATAAAAAAAGAAAAAAAAAAAAGAAAGGAAAGCAATTTTTAGTAACTTCATAAATACAGTTTACGGCGAAGCTGAAGCAATTCTATCCGATGTTAGAATTTTCTAATGCCAAAGATATACTCCAGTAGTTTAGTTTAGATGATGTGAGGCCGAATCCAACTATTATTGTAAAAACTGTTTAACCAAAAACATCTATTTTTGTAATTTTTATGAAATAATAATTATCCAAAAACATTTTAATAACTTACCTGAAGGATTATTTGTGTATTTCTAAATGTGCTCTTTCCTTTCTTCTTACTTTTGTAAATATTTATTAAACTATATTATATGCACTAATGGGCTTAACACTTGGAATACCAGGTTTAAAATAAGCCCATTTATGCCCTCACGAATCATTTACCAACATAGCTACATGAACAAAGAATTGCAATATGATAGTGGTAACACAGCAAGAGGATAATTTCTTTTTTTCCCCCCCTCCTTGAGATAGGGTCTATCTGTCACTCAGGCTGAGTAGAATGGTGCCATCTTTGCTCACTGCAGCCTCAATCTCCCTGGCTATAATGATCCTCTAGCCTCAGTCTCCCAAGTAGCTAGGACTACAGGCACAGGCTACCATGCCTAGCTAATTTTTGTATTTTTTAGAGAGACAAGATCTCACTATGTTGCCCAGGCTAGTCTAGAACTCCGGGGCTCAAGCAATCCTCTTGCCTCAGCCTCAGAGTGCTGACATTACAGACATGAGCCACCATGCCAGGCCAGGAATTTCAAGGGCTCAATAAATGAGTAGGAGTTCACCAGACAGAGACCAAGAGCCTCATGAGAGAAGAATCAACATGAACAGATGCATAGTTATTAAATACATAGTATGTTTAGGAAGAAAAATACCATTATATGGAGAGATAGAAAGGATGGGAGTCCACGGGAGATGAGATTTAAATGGTAAGTTGATAAGGAATTCCGAGGGGCCTTAGATGCCATGCACACACACACACACACACACACACACACACACATTGCCCTAATATTAAAAATACACACACACACACACACACACACACACACACACACACACATACACACATTGCCCTAATATTAAAAATACTTTCATTCTTGTTTTATTTACTTCTAGCCTTAGTGGATAGGCATAGATTTTTGTCGTAATCAAATGTGTTTACACAATTTTGAAACATGAATTTTATACTTAGCATATGTTGGGTTTAGCCGAAAGCTGCCTTCTTCCATAGGTTTGGCCTAAAGGTTTCTCTGCACACAGTGAACTGTAACCTACCTGGATGTGTAAACAGGCTGTAACCTATTCTTGTACTAATCTGAGTTTTGGCCAATCACAGGCCGCCAATCAATTGTTCAAACCCTGTGCAAATAAGGCAAACACTGAGCTGAAACCAATCTGGCTGTTTCAGTACCCCACTTCTGTTTTCTGTCCATCATTTTCCTTTTTCTGTCTATAAATCCTCTCCAGCTACACAGCAGCCTGTCAGAGTTGCCCCGAATCTATTCTGGTCGGGGAGGAAGGGAGTAGGGAGGAGCTGCCTGCTTTGCAAATGGTTCTTTGCTGAATTCAACTCTGTGAAATTTGATTTGTCTAAAGTTTTGCTTTTAACACATTAGATTACGAGTACTTTTCCAGATTTCCACATATCACCAAGGGTTTTCAAGTACAGGAGTAATTCAATCAGACCCTCTCTTTCATAAGATAATTCTCAAAAGAGTAGAATAAATGGAACACAGAAAGAAAAGACTTTAGGCAAGGGAACTCTTGGAAGCTGCTGCAGCAGTCCAGGTGAGTGATGCTGAAGGCCTGCAACAGAACAGGGGCCCGGGAGAGAAGAATGGGTAAACGATCATCTTTCAGTGGCAAAACTCCAGCATATGAACTGGGGATGAAGCAGATGAAGAGGAGGTGTCCAGCATGAAGGAATGGTGGGCTAGTGATCCCGGAGCCCATAACAGGAGTCCATAAATGTAGCATAATGACAAGGTCAGGTTTAGATGCAAGTTGAAGATGCCTATGTGATATCCAATTGGAGTCATGTGAGAGGAAGTTGGAAATCACTGAGCTTAAACTTGGAAGAGAAGGGGACAGAAATACTAGTTGTGTGTGCAGAGATGAGGACATCATGATGGTAGATCTGCCTTCAGGGAAAGCACGTGCAGTAACAAACCCTAGGTCACTGCTTTTCCTTTTTCACTCCAGCAACGTGCACGTGCGCCAGTTTAATTCCGATTTCTTTTGATGCATGGCAAATGCCTCCTTTCAAAGCGCTCAAATTGTCACTAAAGAAGGGGACCTGTCATGTAAATCAGCATCTGTTTTGATGATGCCTGCTAGAAAAAAGTACATTGCATTTCCTGAATGGGTGTGGTTTTACTCACAGCTATACAAAACCACACAGCTTCTCTGAGGGACTCATGCAATTATTAGCCTGTGATAGTATCAGCTAGAGGAGCGAGTCAGAACACATTTAACAGAAGGCATTTTGGGTGCTGCTTTACAGAACACTGGCTTAAGTACCCGAAGGGAACTACACTCCTCTAAGCTGGAAAGCACCTGCAGAGCTTCCTAACCACGATCTTTAGAGGGGTTACTGGATTGGCGCTTTTCCTATTTACAGCTGTTCCATAAGCAGTGCCTATGGTTTAGGTGGTCCTTTGAAATTATGCACCTCTCAAGGCTGCCTCATGGTAAATGATACAGGTGACATAGTTTCTAACTAGACAAATGCTCTTTTAGAATCGATTTTTCTGTTTTCCTATCATGGATGGCTACTTGCAGGGACATATTCCATGTTCCACTAAAGATCTTCAAAACAGAAATGCCAGCATCTGGTATTTTGCTAAAATCCTGTACTCTATAATAAAAAAAATCTTGTCCCTCATTACTCCTCCACCTGACATTCTTTTAAACAAAGGCTCAAAGTCAATTATGCAGACAACTGCACCTTTCTCTTATGTAGCTGACAACCTGGCTCTTGCCTTCTGCATCACAAAAAACAGTCCTCCCTTCCATCATATGGAAAGAAGCTATGCAGAAGAAAATCTTCTAGGGTCTCCATGAAGCACATATTAAGAGCCTAATGTGCCCTTAACATTGCTTTGGCAATGTGTGCTTTCTCCCTTCGCTTAGATGAGAATTTGAGAAGAATCCACCCGGTAGTACCTTTCTGCTTGCCAAACCTTCTTTAGTGAAAACTGAACAGAGACCTGGGAGAAAGAAGATCCTTCCCCAACACTGTGATTAAAGGTGCTTGCTTTTTCACATGAACTAAATTCAGGATTGCCAAAAGTTAAACTGTGAACTAAGCAACAGCCAACAAACGAGAGAAAAAGTCATCAAACAAATTCGTTAATGCATTTGGTAGTGGTTACGTTAACGGCTAATACACGTCCTGATGACCACTCTTGCTCCTTTCTTTTTTTTGAGATGGAGTCTCGCTCTGTCGCCCAGGCTGGAGTACGATGGTGCAACTCCATTACTTGGCTCACTGCAACCTCCGCCTCCCGGGTTCAAGTGATTCTCCTGCCTCAGCCTCCCAAGTAACTGGGAACTACAGGTGTACGCCACCACGCCCAGCTAAGTTTTTGTATTTTTAATAGAGATGGGGTTTCACCATGTTGGCCAGGATGGTCTTGATCTCTTGATCTTGTGATCCACCCACCTCAGCCTCCCAAAGTGCTGGGATTACAGGTGTGAGCCACCACGGCCAGCCCATGCTTGTTCCTTTCTAGGCTAGCTAAGCTTCTAGGAGTTCTTCTGTTTGGATTCCAACTTGAATATTCAGATCCACCTACCAGGGCTGGAGCCAACAGCAAGGGCATTCAGGAGGTACACCAGAAGCAGCAATGCCCTACAAATCTCCTGGATCATCCAAGGCCAGGCATACCCTTGCTGGAGCAGGAGGCAGAGGGAAGGAGAGGGCCACGTGTCACCACGGCAGTCTGCTAACATTGGATTCAAATCCTGAATCCACCACTGTGCACTGAGGGTGCTTTGATGTGCGTCCACTAGAGCTAAACTTGATCCTTTTCAGCAGTGGGACCACCCCTCTGCCACCAAAACTGACAACGTGCGAGGCCTAACAGCTGAAAGAAATACCACTCAGAATAAACTGCCAAGGGCAGCAGGTGTGGCTTTGGGAGCCAAGGATAAAGCTTCTAGTTTAGCACAGCCCTGTTTCCATCCTCAGATCTTTCTCCCAGCCTGCTGCGCCAGCCCAGTTCCTCAGAGCTGACATCCTGCTATCCCAAACTTAGTCAGGGGCTCCTGTCATTCCCACCGACAGAGTCAGTGGTTAAAGATAAAGAGGGAAATTGGGGAGAGATAGCATGGGGAGAAATGCCAGGTATAGGTGAATGGGAGGAAGGCAGCAAATCACACTGCCATGTGTGTACCTATGCAACTATCTTGCATGTTCTTCACATGTACCCCAAAACCTAAAATGCAATTAAAAAAAGATAAAGAGACAACAAAAGATTTCCAAAAGAGCCTCTTCCCTAGGGGAACACTTTATGTATTCAGAAGAGAGTGGGTCTCCAAAGGTTCAGAGAATATGCTGATCTCACATCCTGAAAAGGCTGGGCAATTGACGAGGGAATGCAACCTTCATGGCATGATGTTGCTTAGATCAACAAGCAAATATTTCCTGGACACCTACCATAGGCTCAGACCTGGACCCTCTTTTGTGGGAGAGGAGGCAAAGAGGAGGATGCACAATTAGTCTCAGACTATTATCCTCAAACCTCAGTGTGCAAAAGTTAACTTTTCCTGGGTTCTACGTCCCCAGAACTTCCGATTCATAAGCCTGGTGTTCTCAGTCAGTAACTTGAATAAACACATTCAGGTGATTTGAAAGCAGGAGGGGCTGGGATTAAAGCACCCTTGGGAAACGCTGGTCTGTGATTTGATTCCTGCCCTGAAGCCATGTGCGACCCATGTGTAATCGTGCTGATGGCAAACACTCGCAGACTAATGCACAGCATACATTCTGTAAGATGCCCTCTGTAAGGCCCTAAATGTGAGAGAAGTTCATAAACAGAGACTAGGCAGTTACATCCTAAGGATTCAGGGAAGACTTGGTGAGTGACAGCCAGGACTTGCAGTCAGGCAAAACTTTGATAGAGACTGTCCCAAGCAATTGCCTTAATCAAACCTCCTGATTCAGCATGACACGTGGCCATGGCATACGACATACATGGAGATGAGGATGCAGGATAGAAGACCACCAGCAAACAGGTAAAGAGGCTTCCTATGTTGATTACAGGGAGGATACTGTCACCAGGAGAATCACAGAACTGGCACTTCCAGGTGACATTATGCTTGCATTTGTTTTCTACCACATTCATGTGGTTTCCTGCACTTCATAATTTAATATTTGTAATAGAAAAAAATGCTGTTATGAAACCCCAATAGTACACCACTCGAAGGCAGAACGCCAGCTGATATCTGAGCATCATTTCTGAAGCTCTGCTTTAGAAAGGGGATGTTTAGTAAGAAAGAACAATACTAACTGCTGTTCAATGTAAAACAAAGTGTGGGGATTCACAGGGTTAACTGGCTGGCAGATAACCAGTAACACAATGATGGCAAGCACAGACAGGAAAGGTCAGGTCCCCTAAAGAAAAACAAAGGACAGTAATTCAAAAGAAGCCTATCTCGCTTATTTGGATCTAATATTCAGGTCGGGCACAGTGGTGCATGCCTGTAATCCCAGCACTTTGCGAGGCCAAGGCAAGATGATTGCTAGAGCCCAGGAGTTCCAGACCAGTCTGGACGACATAGCGAGACCTCGTAGCTACAAAAAATTTAAAAATTAGCCAGGCATGGGAATGCATGCCTGTAGTCTCAGCTACTGGTCTGTGATGATCTGATTCCTGCCCTGAAGCTCTGTGCATACCTGTTGGGGTGATGGCAGACACTCACAGAGCAATGCAGAGCAGTGCATTTTATATGACTGCAGGCCCTAAATGAGATAGAAGTGCGTAAAGAGAGACCAGTCAGTGAAGTCCTAGAAATTCAGAGAAGACTTTATGAATGAGAGCCAGGATAGACCCAGTCTTCTGTAGTCCCAGTACAAGCTGTGGTTGCACCACTGCACTCCAGCCTGGGCAACAAGGAGAGAGAAACCCTGTTTCAAAAAAATAAATAACAATAACAATCAAATAAGTAAAAATGAATATAATGTTCATAAAGCACTGTGCCACATTTTTAAAAATGTTGCAAGGGAATAAATTTTTTACTGCAGGCCAGATGTGGTGGCTCATACCTGTAATCCCAGCACTTTGGGAGGCCGAAGTGGGTGGATCACAAGGTCAGGAGATTGAGACCATCCTGGCCAACATGGTGAAATCCCATCTCTATTAAAAATATAAAAATTATCCAGGTGCAAAATGGCACACACCTGTAATCCCCGAACTCTGGGAGGCTGAGGCAAGCGGATCACGATTGAGATCAAGAGCAGCTTGGCCAACATGGTGAAACCTCGTCTCTACTAAAAATACTAAAATGAGCTGGGTGTGGTGGTGTACGCCTATAGTCCCAGATACTTGGGAGGCTGAGACAAGAGAATCCCTTTAATCCAGGAAGCAGAGGTTACAGTATGCTGAGATCGCGCCACTGAACTCTAGCCTAGTGACAGAGCAAGACTCCATCTCAAAAAAAACAAAAAAACATAAAAGAAAAATTAGGGTGTGGTGGCCCATGCCTATAGTCACAGTCACTTGGGAGGCTGAGGCAGGAGAATCGCTTGAACCCGGGAGGTGGAGGTTGCATTGAGCCAAGATCACATCACTGCACTCCAGCCTGGTGACAGAGTGAGACTTCGTCTCAAAAAAAAAAAATTTACTTCAGATGCCGAAAGTCCTATTTGACCAAAGGGCTGGCTGTCAAATGGGCAAATGGGGCCAGAAGGGACCCCTGGGGACCTGGCTCCTTTCCTCCACACTGGCTGAGACAGTGAGCCCCTCTGCAAATGACCTGTCCAGGCCACAGAGAAATTCTGTTCAGCAAAAACTGAAGTGGTAATTATTTAATTAATTGCATTAGAGAAATCTGCAAGAGACCCTGGAGATCATTTAGGCACATACATTTTTAAAGCCAAGTCATTCCAAGATGATGAGTAAGTTCTCCAAGTTGATCAAGACAGGTGGGGCAGACCCGGGCTTCAATTTGAGGATTCTGCTTCCAGGTAACACCACGAATGGAACTGATAAAACATCCTTGGAAGTCCACATTATTCTGGTGTACGGTCTGGATATGTTTTTATCACTTATTTATAGTTTAGAGTGTTTTGAATCCAACCCCCAGATTAAGACTGCCATTTAAGGGCCCATGTATAGTTAAAGGTTACTCAGTAAATGTTTGCTGAACAGGACTTGGAAACCACCATCATTGCTCACCTTGCCCATCACAACAGTCATAGGGATATGCTCTGAGAAATGCATCGCTAGGTGACTTTGTCACTGTGCAACATCGCAAGTACTTACACAGGCCTGGATGGTACACGCCTCGGCTATATGGTATAGCTGATTGCTCCTAGACTACACACCTGGACAGCATGCTAGAGCAGTGAATACCATAGGCAACTGTAACACATGGCAGGTATCTGTGCCTCTAAACATAGTAAACCTACAACAAAAATGCAGTACTATAATCTTATAAGATCACATGTGTGATCTGTCATTGACTGAAACTTCATTATGTGCACATGACTGTATATGATCAGAGACAAAAGCCTTGCCAAATAAATCGAATCTACTTCCTCTTGTGATTAATCCCTTATGCTTTCGGTTACAATGGAGTATCTGGAAGATGTAGTTTGTTTGCTATTTGTGTGTTTAGTTGTTTGGGTTTGTTTCGTTTTTGCTTTTGCTCTTTTTTTCTAACCACAAATGCATTCAATTCGGATCATACTATTCTGCAAGTTTCAGAAACAAATACACTAAGTAAATGCGGTTCCTCTCTCAGCGCTCTGTTCCTAGAACAATGTTTTCTCAAATGTCCTGTTCCTTGGGATGTAGAGAAACAGCGACGCACCTGAAGAAGTCCTGGTACACCAATGAGGTGATGCCTAATGATATTTAAAGCTGAAAGAAGTCAAGTCCTTTGGATGACTTACCAAAAACCATTTGTGTTTCAAGACCATCCGCGTAGGCTGAAATCCACTTCTTCTCTCTTGTTTCTACGTTTGAGGCTTCAAAATAGACTCTTTCACTATGCTCTGGGACGCTGCAGTGAAACAAAACAAAACACCAAGTCAGAATGAAAATGCCACTTCAAGCAGTTAGTGGATATTCAGGGGGAAATCCCTGGCTTTTCTCAAATGTACATTTCATAACCTCTAACAAGCATGTTAATTATCAGGATGAAGCTATCTCACTTCTTATCTATATAAGGTACCCTAACATACTGGAGGTGGGGTGTGGGAAGGAAAGAAAAAAAACAAGCACAACACTGGGGGAGGCAGCAGGTCTTGAAAATCAGGATATACGCCAGTGGGAATGTGCTCGCAAAATTTCAAGTTTATCGATTTAAAGATGTGAATAAAGAAAAATTCATTATGTTTAAGTGATTAAAGACCGACGTGCAGTATCAAGGGCAGAAAGTGAAGGAAGTCAGTTTCAAATGAAAGACTCAGACTGATTAACTGATGTTAATACTTTTTAAATAAAGAGCTATTAGGATGGAACAAAAAGATAAAGCGTGAGAGAGAGAAAATTTTCCATTTTGCTCTATAAGTAGGTAATGGTGTGCATTTCCCTTGTATGTTTCTTGATAAATTGATAAAATACTTTCTTCACACAAGTTGAAAAGCAGTAGTTACTTTACACACTGAATATGAAATGAAAGTTTAAAATATGCATGCCTCTTTACCCCCACTCGGAGCAGCTGATAAAGCCTACACACATTTGAACCTCTTGTGACAAGGTCACTCTGAAAGGTTCTTTTCTGCCTTGTGAGCTTTTAACACTCACTTGTCACGGGCTGTTTAAGCATCTTCTGATGCTTAGTCAAATCCACCCCACTGTTTGTTTTTTGACAATGGCCATTTGAGAGCCTAGAAACAGTCTTCCAAAGATGTCTGCCTCCTTTTTTAGCCTTTTATGAGCTCATCCTCATCTATGTTGAAAACCCATCGGCAGACTGTTACCCAGTTCCCTGAGTATGGCGGCCACATCATACTTATAACTCTAAACTCTTAATCTCCGAAGGTCCCAGGATGATCATCAAAGATTGCATCAAGTGACCCAGTTGTAAGAAAGAGGATATACTCATATGTCTCCGAAGCTTACTGTGTGAAGAACTAATTCTTTGAAAGCCTTTTGTAGCTATTACTTTATGGAACAGTCAACCTTCTTTTACGGACATTTGAAGAGTTGTGTCTATCTGTGGTTAAATTCCCGCAAACACTAAAAACTTTTGAGGAGGAGGAGGAAGTGTCTCTTGGTTAATGGTTAAACAAGTGAGTAGAGTTAATGCCATTCAATTTTTGGTCTAGCTGAAAGAAACAACTGCCTGAAAATGGCAAAGTCTTTTTACTTTCTTGATGCTATCAATACCCACAGAAAGTGGGGTTTTAAGGATTGTATTAGTTTTCTGTAACTCAGCTCCTACTCAAATATGTAACAGTAACATATTGATAGAAATCAACATAAGCCAGGAAGTTCCGAACGTGACAAACTGTCTTTAGTTTACTGGCTTGGTAAAAACAGAATTTGGAGAGGGGAAGTTTTTTAACAAGCCCACTGCAACTTACTGGCTTGTATCAATCTTTTCTTTTTTAACTAAAAATGTCTTGCTGCATTTCTCTTGTTACCAATTTCTATCTTGAGGTAGTCTAGAATTGAAAGAGGTCCTTGACATTTAGTTTCAATGTCTTCTGCAAAGGAACCTGCTGACCCAGGGAGGTTGACATACCTCTTTTTAAAGTAATACAGAAAGTTAATACATACTTCAACTAAATTCTGGTTTCAATCACTCATGCTCATTGATGCTTAATGGACACAAACTTATTTAATAAAAGGTAATATGGTTTTAGTTTGAAAAATTTGCCAGTAGCATAACACTGCCTCATAGTACTCTCTCTTTTTCAGTTTTGTTTTTGCCACATGAAAATAAATTCATTTCTGGATTATATTATTTTCAACTGTCTTGCAGCAAAATCGATCTGGGACAGGCAGAATGGCCCCATTTGTCACTTTAACACCCTTCACCAGATGCCAAAGCCAGGTGTCCAGAAAAGTAAGATTATACTAGTCTTAGAGAAGAAAAAGAAATAAGGACTCATCTACATGACAGTATTTTCCATTCTTATGTCTGTAGATGTGAAGGAATTGGGAGTGATTCATTCTGTGATTTATAGCTGACCCTCATTTACAGAGACTACAACAGCTATAAGGCAACTTTTATCAAAAGGAAATCACTGAAAATTCTACACACCTCTTTTTAAGCAATAAGTTCAATATGCTTCCCTCTTTCAGCAAACTCTTTATCGATACTGTTAATAAGAATCAACAAAACAAACTGCTTGGGTTTCATCTCTGTCACCTATCCCTTCTCGTTTACTATTTGAAGTTATCATAAGCAAAGATAAGCCCAAAAGGCCCAACAGCAGAAAAGAAAGCCCGGGGCTCAGGGCATTCACAGATGTGCCTGCATATGTGAAAGTTGGCGCGCTCTCTCTGTCTCTGTCTCTCTCTCTCTCTACACACACACACACACACACACACACACACACACACACATACAGAGAGAGAGAGAGAGAGAGAGAGAGAGAGAGAGAGAGATCTCACTCCAGAGGGTTTTCCAATTTGACAGGCATTTTGGTCATAATTTTCTGAACAGTTATAAGCAGTAGCAGCAGCAGCAGCAAAGTATGGGAAATTAACAAGCTAGAAACAGTGACCTAGGAGTTATGAAATTTATTTTTTACTCTTAGTGTTGTAGCTAACTGGACTTGTAAATGTAAGTCACAGCCTTTTAAGTAAAATGAGTTCCTAATTTATCAAATAAAGGAACTTATTAAATGTTCTCCATAATTCTCTATTATAATTTGTTTTTACATGTCTTCGATTGTTTCAAATCCAATAAAATCATCACACAACTGTATCTTACATGATCTACTAGACCAACTAGGAATATCTTTACTCAAAAATGCAGCAATTAGACACAGATTGCATAGGAAGAGACAAACAGGTTCTCAGTAGAATATCAACTCAGGAAAAAAAGGGTTTTTTGTTTGTTGTTTTTCTGAGGCAGAATCTTGCTCTTTTGCCCAGGCTGGAGTGCAGTGGCACGATCTTGGCTCACTGCAACCTCTGCCTTCCGGTTTCCAGTAACTGTCCCGCCTCAGCCTCCCAAGTAGCCAGGATTACAGATGCCTGCCACCACACCTGGCTAAGTTTTGTATTTTTAGTACAGATAGGGTTTCACCATGTTGGCCAGGCTGCTCTTGAACTCCTGACCTTGTGATCCCCCCACCTTAGTCTCCCAAAGTACTGGGATTATGGGTGTGAGCCACTGAACCTGGCCAGAAAAAAAGGTATTTTAATCAATAGTGCTGGAAAACCTGGTTCTTCATTTGGAAAGAGATAGATCCCTATCTGACACCATACAGAAAACAAATTCTAGATATATAACTAAGCATAAACATGTGTTTATACAGCTATACATATGTAGCATTTATTATACATATACATCATTTTACATAATACAGAAAAGTAATTTTGTAAGCATGAAAGGCCTTGCAGGCTATTGTAAAGATGTTGACTTTTAAGTAAAATGGGAAGACTGGAGATAATTTTAAATGCATAGTATGATGATCTACCTCACGTTTTAAGGGATCATTCAGTCTGACTGTCAGGAATAGACCATAAGGAGATAGAAATGAAAGCACAAGTTACTGTTATAAGCAGCCTACAGGATGGTTTCCAGTGATCCCACCTCTTGGAATTCATGCCCTTGTAAACCCTTCTTAACTTGAGTGTGGACTGCATCTGGTAACTCACTTCTAGCAAATAGACTGGCTAAGGTAATAGGATAGCATTTCCAAGACTGGGTTACAAGAAGATGGGGGCTTCCAGCTTGGGATCTTGCATCCTCTCCTGGATTGCTCACCTGGGGGAGGCTGAGTGCCAGGCTGTGAGGCAGTCCTGTGGAAGGGCCCACATGGCATATAACTGAGGCCTGCTAGCATCTATGTAAGTGGGTTTGGAAGCAGATCCCCACTGTCCCCACCCCATCCTTCAGATGAGACTTCAGGTTAACGGCTTGACTACAACCTCAGGAAAGGCCTGGAGCTAGAGACACCCAGCTATGATGTACATTCAGAAAAACTGAGATAATAAGTATTTGTTGTTTCAAGCCACTAAGATCTGGATTAATGTCTTACACAGCAATAGATAACTAATATAGTTACAATGTACGAAACACTCCTCTAGGAACTTTACATGACTTTTTACAGTTGGAGAAACTGAGCACCAAAGAAGTTAAATCACCCGTTCAGCACTACACATACGTGGTAGAGGTGGGACTCAAACTCAGTCCATCTGTCTCCAGAAAGCAGGTTCTGAATCCCGGCATCACACTACGCCTCTGAGAACCACTTTTTCTACTTTAGGTGTGCATGCCTGAAATTTGACTTTCTACTGCAGAAAGTGCTAAAATCAGATAATTTCCATAAGCAATGAACCATGCGCATCTTCATCAGACTTCTTTTTGTTTGTTTTTTGAGACAGAATTTTGTTCTTGTAGCCCAGGCTGGAGTGCAAGGGCGTGATCTCGGCTCACTGAAACCTCTGTTTCCCAAGTTCAAGCAATTCTACTACCTCAGCCTCCCGAATAGCTGGGATTAAACATGTACACCACCACACTAGGCTAACTTTTTTTATTTTTAGTAGAGACAGTGTTTCACCATGTTGGCCAGGCTGGTCTTGAATTCCTGACCTCAGGTGATCCACCCGCCTCAGCCTCGCAAAGTGCTAGGATTACAGGTGTGGGCCACTGCACCCAGCCACTGATCAGACTTCTTAACCTGCCACATAGCTCTACAATTCTTGCATCTTTGATACCTCAAGTATATCACAAACTATATTTACTCATCAAAGACAGAAAGGTAGGCTCTTGCTGTTTGAAGAGCAATCTCAGTATGGTTCTTCCATTTCAGTCTGGCTAATCTGTTAATAGTCATTTAACTATTAGAGAATTTCTAGCATCATTTGCCAATGCTGTAATATATATTCCTATAACTGAGTGTCTTTTTGCATTTGCAAAGAGTTCTCCCTGAAACTACTCAGTGATGAGGAAAAGAACAAGATACTGAATAAGATAGCCGCAGGAATTTCTGTTTGGATTTTAGTTTCATTCTTGTTGCCCAGGCTGGAGTACAACAGCAATATATGGGCTCACTGAAACCTCCACCTCCCAGATTCAAGTGATTCTCCTGCCTCAGCCTCCTGAGCAGCTAGGATCATAGGCCCCCACCACCACGCCTGGCTAATTTTTGTATCTTTAGTGGAGACAGAGTTTCACCATGTTGGCCAGGCTGGTTGGTCTCAAACTCCTGACCTCAGGTGATTCACCTGCCTCAGCCTCCCAAAGTGCTGGGACTACAGGCCTGAGCCTCTGTACCCAGCCGGATATTTTTTTAATAGGCAAAAATCAATTTTCAATTGTCAATAGAAAGTCACTACGGATTCAAACAATAAGAAGTGTTTCAGTAGGAACTGGCAAGACCAAAAAAATTTTTAAAAAGAGCTTTTGAATGATATAAAATACAAGGACTATTGTCCCTATAATTATTATAACAAATTAAGATGTTCCTATTCTTTCTGTGACATAGACATGTGAAATATAGGAGAAAGAAATTCTCTCTGCATTCCTGCCTCAGTATAAATTTAGAATGGCACTGTGCCGCAAAGAAACTGGTGCTGGATGGTGTGAGTATCAATCTCATTTCTTAGGAAGATGATGCGTATCCTGCAGCAGCCAGAAACATGTTTTTTATATTTTCTATTTATTTATTTAGAGATAGGGTCTTGCTCTGTCACTTAGGCTGGAGTGCAGTGGTGTGATCACAGCTCACTGCAGTCCTGAACTCTTCGACTCAAGCAGTCCTCCCCGCTCAGCCTCCCAAGTAGCTGGGATTACAGGTGTGAGCCATCATGTATGGCCAGGAACATGTTTTTGATCCATACTGATGGAATATTCTTTATTTTGGTCTGACTCTTAGGACTGTACCCACAAACAGTGGAAACTGAAGAACTGGAAAGAAAGAATCATAAAAATAAATAAAACCCACTGCCATTTCTAAATCTTTCTGTTACCCAAAGTGACTGTGTTTTATTAAAGGCATGTGATGCATCACCGAAGGTATTTTTTGCCATTTAAAAATACCAAACAGTAGTAACAGCTCAACAGCTAGGCTGCTACCACTTAACCTGCAATTTGGACAATTTTGTGGGGATGAAATTACTTTGTCTTATGACACATGGAGCAGATGCTACTAATTAACACACAAAAATGCCTAAAACAGAGCTTTAAAAAACATATGCATTTGGAAACATAAGTAGAAACAGTTTCAAAGAGTATAAGCAAGATGGCATAATACAATGAATGAAGAGTGTGTTTTTTTCAGAAAGTCAAATCAGATGAGCAAGTAAATTTCATAGGCCTCCCTCTAAATAAAGTATGGATCTGAAGGAAAATGCCTGATAAGCCTTGCTTTTAATTTTTTTTTTGTAATGGGGAGAGGGTAGCCCATATCCAATACCAGCCGGTACGTTCCATAGGATGTCATATTCCTTCCACTGTGCAACATTATGTTGTGCCCGAAATAAAAGGAGGATTTAAAAAAGGTTGGGATGACTTATTTTTCAAAGGTTGGGATAAATTTGGGAATGACTTTTGAGGGACTTTGATATGTTCATGTATATTGCAAATCTCTAAGGGAGAGAAAGCACCATTTTGGCTGAAATTGTATTTGACCACAGAACACTTTTTCCAGAAGAAAGGTGCCACCAGTGGACACAGAGCCTGGATACTGAACACACTACACCTTGTAAACAACACACTGGGCCTGCGGTCCTCACACTTTTGGTCCTCACACTTAAAACTCCTTGGGGTCCTCAATAAATTTGAGGAGTATAAAGTTTCCTCTATACTCCTAAAATTTATTGAAAACCCCAAAGAGCTTTTAATTAGGTGGATCATATTTAACAATTATTGTACCATATTAGAAAGTAAAATTGAGAAAAATGTAAAATATTTTCACTTAATATACATACTAATATACCCACTGCATATTACACAAAACAGCATCTTTCTGAAAAAACAAATATATTTTTCAGAACGAACAAGTGAGAAGAGTGACATCGATTTAGACTTTAATAAAAAATGGTTAAATTCTCTTCTGTGCCTCTGAATTCAATTTTCTGTGATATGTTGTTTGGTTGAAATGTGTGGAAAAAATCTGGCCAATAGTTTCAGCAATTGTGGATATTCTTCTTTATATTATACCAGAACTCAACAACTGGTAATTTCTTAAAGGAGAGCAGCACCATGGAATCTGAAACACATAAATGAACTCTTTGTATTCTTTTATCTTAAAATTTATTAGTCTATCTTGAACTTCGGATCATCTTTAGCTAGGCATGACTTTTAACGTCATACACTGGTCATTTGGAAAATTATATTAGTTTAGTGAATTATGCAAATCTTCCAAAAGTTGGTACATTTTATTACACAATATCACATATCATTTAGCCTCTGAAAAACTCTGCTACATGCATGTAAGAGAATGGGAATGGAGAAGGTACATCATGTCTTAGTATTATTATAAAAATAATTTTGATCTTACAGCTTTCCCTCCAGAAAAGGTCTTGGAGATTCCCAAAGTGAGAACTTCTGACTACGCAGACATTCTAGACTCCACAGACCCCCTCCTGGAAGTAAAAGCATGGAACTCTGGGTTTCCTTCCAGCCATCAATTTCCATAATTCTCACCATCTGTCCTTTTGGGGGTCACTGAGTACAATCTAACAAAGACCGTTAACCCATGTGGCCAAGAACATAAGATAAACCATGAGGGTTATCTGTGGGTGGAAAAATGGATTTACTGAGATTCTACCAGGCAAGAATCTGTGACAAGTGTGCATTTTTTGTTTCATTTTTATGGGTACATGATAGTTGTGTATATTTATTTGGTACATGTGATATTTTGATACAAGTATACAATGTGTAATTGGTCAAATCAGGGTATTTGGTATATCCATCACTTCATTTCTTTTTGTTGGAAACATTCCAAATTCATTTTTCTAGTTATTTTGAAATACACAATAAATGATTAACTATTGTTGCCCTATTGTGCTACTGAACACTAGCTCTTATTCCTACTAACTCTGTGTCTCTCTCTCTCTCTCTCTCTCTCTCTGTGTGTGTGTGTATGTGTGTGTGTGTGTGTGTGTGTGTGTGTGTGTATCTTTTTATTTTTTTATTTTTTAGACAGAGTCTTACTCTAATGCCAGGCTGGAGTGCAGTGGCACGATCCCGGCTCACTGCAACTTCCATTTTCCAGTTTCAAGCAATTCTCCTGCCTCGGCCTCCCCAGTAGTTGGGACTACAGGCACGCACCACCATGTCCAGCTAATTTTTTTTTTGTAGTTTTAGTAGAGACGGGGTTTCACCATGTTGGCCAGGATGGTCTTGATCTCTTGACCTTGTGATCCTCCCGCCTTAGTCTCCCAAAGTGTTGGGATTACAGGCGTGAGCCATCGTGCCCAGCCTCTATTTTTATAGCCACTAACCAACCTCTCTTTATTTGTCCCTCCCCACTACCCTTTCCATCCTCTACTAACCGTCTACTCTGTATCCATAACATCAGGTTTGCCCTCCTATGAGTGAGAATATGTGATATTTGTCT
This sequence comes from Saguinus oedipus, assembly GCA_031835075.1. NCBI lineage: Eukaryota > Metazoa > Chordata > Mammalia > Primates > Cebidae > Saguinus > Saguinus oedipus. The sequence continues at coordinate 12,451,924 of CM063172.1, read as the reverse complement.
TTCTATGCCTGGTTTATTTCACTTAACATAATGTCTTCCAGTTCCAGTCATGTTGATGCACATGATAGAATTTCATTCCTTTTTATGGCTAAATAATATTCCATTGTATTATATGTACCGTATTTTCTTAATCCATTCCTCCATTGATGGAGACTTAGGTTGATTCCATATCTTGGCTATAATGAACAGCTGCAACAAACATGGGAGTGTACATCCCTCTTCAATAAACTGACTTTTTGCTTCTGGATATATACATGACTTTTCTTTTTTTGTTGTTGTTGTTTTTTTTTTTTTTTTTTTTTTTTGAGACAGAGTCTTGCTCTGTCACCAGGCTGGAGTGCAGTGGCCCAATCTCGGCTCACCGCAACTTCTGACTTCCTGGTTAAAGTGATTCTCCTGCGTCAGCCTCCCCTCCCAAGTAGCTGGTATCACAGGCATACACTACCATGCTTGGCTAATTTTAGTGGGGTTTTGTTTTGTTTTGTTTTGTTTTAAGACAAGAGTCTCGCTCTGTCACCCAGGCTGGAGTGCACTGGTGCAACTGGCTCACTGCAACCTCCACCTCCCCAGTTCAAGTGATCCTCCTGTCTCAGACTTTTGAGTAGCTGAGACTACAGGTGTGCGCCACCATGCCCAGCTAATTTTTAGTAGAGAGGAGGTTTCACCATGTTGGTCAGGATGGTCTCGATCTCCTGAACTCATGATCTGACCGCCTTGGCCTCCCAAAGTGCTGGGATTACAGGCGGAGCCACCGTGCCTGGCCATGACTTTTCTTCAGCAAACACTTTCTGCCAATCTAGGCTTTAAGAATCTGTTTACAATTTCTTTTAACTAAAGGAATAAACTTTTAAAGTACACTGAAAGAGATTCAGAAAGACCTTTTTCATGAAATCAATTCATGAGGTAAGTAGGTAAATTATAAATTGTTATCTACCTAGTAAAGAAGTACGCAAAGAGCTACTCATCACCACCTGTTATCGTTGGGTGTAATGTACACAGGCAAGGGTAATAGCTAATATTTGCATGTTAAGGCCTGCGTTTCATTATCTCCTCTAAGCCTTGGAACCATCCTAGGCAGTGGACCTTTTATTAACCTTCTAATAAATAAAGAAATGGAGGTGATAGAGCTACATAATGTACGCATAAGTGACAGATTCAGGGCTCCAACCTCCATTTGTCTGAGAGCAAAGATTCTCTACCTCCTGAGTCGGCTGCCTCCTTTCCAGTTAACACTTGACTGAACTTCGGTAGACCCTTCCTCTGGCAGGTATTCCACAATCATGAAACATCCTCTTCACTTTTTTGTTACAAAGTGAGGAGTTGGCTTGATGAATTGGCTCAAAGCCCACCCTAATATATGTAGGTATTGGTGAGATTCTTTTGCCTCTCCAAAGCAGACTGGTTATCACATGGAAAGAGGAATCTCACTCAAAAGCCACACAAGCTGGATGCTATGAGGTTATATCTTTTGATTCTTTTTTTTTTTTTTTTTTCAGAAATGGAGTTTCACCATGATGTTGGTCAGGCTGATCTCGAACTGCTGACCTTGTGGTCTGCCCACCTTGGCCTCCCAAAGTGCTGGGATTACAGGCATGAACCACTGCGCCCGGCCCCAATCTTTTGATTCTTACAGGCACAGGAGAATGGATCACTGATGTTCTATAAACAAAATGACGGTCTGTAAATTCAAGATATCCTCAGTCCAGCCCGAATCCCCTGTTTACTCCTCCGAAAGCACATTTATGAAACAAGGTCAGCAAAAATGCCAGTCATCTCTAAGGCACCACAGAAAAGCAAGGAGCTACACAGTGTTATCCTCTTTAAGTGCTTTCTAAACCCTTAGCTTCCTTAGTCAGTTGATTCACCATTCACCTCTGTCCCCTTTGCTTCTTATTTCTCACCTCAAATGGCTTTCCTTCTGCTAGCCCAAAATCGCTAAAAACATACTGAATACTTTCTAGATTATTCTTAGTTATTTTTCAATGCCCAGCTCAAGACATTTGTCTTTGCCTAACCACTGCAGCTCACTGTTTCCACAAAGTGCCTCTGGCCAGGGCTCCCATCAAGGTGGGCTTACCTGTGTGCTCTCTGACTCCCTATAATGTTGCACTTTGTGTGAGTCTCTCAGCTTTTGCAACGATTAATAGATGACATGTGTTCTTAAGACCTTCTAGAGAAATCTCTCAAGGCAGTGCACACAGTGCCAGATACCAAATACCATGCTTGCTCTCATTTTTTCTCTAATTGGGTGAGGACTACAGAATGCAGGCATGTTTTTAATGTTGATTTTATTTTTAAACATCTTGCCTTTAGGTCTTGAAAGTCAAGGCTATGAGCCTTGTAATTTAACCAGAAGCTTTAGATATTATTAAAGAGAATCGGAGTCTCTAGAGTACAATCAACGGTGTTCACTGAGAAGCTCCATGCTGGTTTATTTGTGACATTCTCAGGGAAGAGAATTAGGTCTGTCCTACTGCAAACTGAAATAGAATAATGTAGGATTGTATACTAACTCTTGGCAAAAAATGCTCTGCCATTCTTAATGACATCCATTACCTCCAGTTCCATGCCCTGCACAAGTTTTTCACATATCTCTGTTTTCAATATGAATGCTACAAACTAGTATGGAGCTTTGTAAATTTTAGTTTATTTAGAGATAGGTATCTCACTACATTGCCCAGTCTGGTCTCAAACTCCTGTCCTCAAGCAATCCTCCCACCTTGGCCTCCTGGGTAAGGATCTTTGTAATGAATATTATTATTTGGACGACAGACTACAGGATACAGAAGCCCAGAATCCACCCCATTTTCTTGGCATCATAATTGCTCTTTGAGAAACCGTGCTGTACACTTTGTATAAAATGAGACAATGTAAATCAAGCAATAATAATGACAATCCTCCCATAGTATGTCAAACTCATGAGGCATTTCATTCTCCTCCAAAACCTTCCCTTCTCTCAGAAAACAAAGTAAGTGAAGAATGTATTTTCAAGAAACACGGCTAAGAGCAGACTGTTTCTTTACCACATCAAACCTCTGAGCAGAAGTAAAGAAGGGAGAATCGCTCTAGTGTTCATACTAATGACTGTGATAGACTTTCCACTTGTAAGCTCCATTTACAGAATCAAGCAACTTTCTGCCTTCCTCTGAAACCTAACACTCTGATCTTACCCTTTTTTGCATACATCACTCTTGGTGGAAATTTTCAACAACCACAAAGGTGGGGGAAAGGGCGTGGCGTACACTGACTCCTTAGTCATATTTCCTGATGTTGCCATTTTAGTGTAGTTTAAATATTTACTTATGGCAATACTTAATTATAGTTTACAAAGCACTGTTCTCTTTTTCCATCCTGTAGACCCCCCTTGGTATGCGCTACTACAAAAGGTAGTTTTCTGAATCACTGCTATTCAACAGTAAAGAACTGAGGCCCCTATCTGGTGAACAGCAAACTGCTCCCATTGCTCTCAGAAGTCTGAACTGAGCAATCTCTATTTTTTAACTTTAAGTTCTGGGATCCATGTGCAGAACGTGCAGGTTTGTTACCCAGGTATACATGTGTCATGGTGGTTTGCTGTATCTATCAACCCATCATCTAGGTTTTAAGCCCCGCATGCATTAGGTACTTGTCCTAATGGAAGTCAGCAGTCAGCAAAATACATGAAATTAGTCAGCTCAAACTAACTCCTTTTGCCTCTCTCCACATTCACATTGGAGGTGTCTGTACACCCTGTGCTCACTCCTGAGCACGTGACACCCCAAACCATCCCACTGAAGCGGACCACCGCCCAACCCTCAACCCCCAAGCAAGAGCCAAAGCAGAGAAGCCAGGGTGGGTGGTGAGAGAGACTCCTGGGTCCTGTCACTTCTGTGGGTCCACTAAGCCTTTCCTGGTACCCCAACATCACCAAGTGGCCCAACCTAGAAACATGAGAATCAACTCCTCTGCCATCCCCCTTATTCCACAGGTGAGCAGGTAGCAAATCCTATCAATTCTACCTCCTGGTTATGCTCCATGAATCCTTCCCTTTCTGCCTCTTCAGCAAGCCTGGTTCTGCTGTCACTCACCCCTCATGCCCTCTCACCCAGATGTCTGCCAGTCACGGTTCTCCAGTCACCTCTCCAGAATGCCACAAAAGCTGGCTCTAGAAAATACAGATCTGATTCTTGTATTTTCCAAACTGAAAACCCTGGTGACTGCAGTGTACTCTCCAAACTATCACTGAAGAGGAAGGGGGATAGAAAAAATAAGCCAGCAAATTACTCTCTGCAATTCCAGTTTCCTCTGTGCTGTCAACAAGCAAGAAAAAAAGAGATCTGGAGAAAACAGATGTGGAGGATACACGCAAAGGACCAAGAACTAAGATTTTACTCAGATTTCCTTCTGGGTTTACTTGGTTCATCTGTATTTTGGGTCAGTTTTTTAGAAACTCCATTTGACTTTTAATCATTAAAAATGATCCTAGAAGCATGTCCTGTGAGACACTGCCAAGTCGCATTGATGCATTTCATTACTGCTTGAAAGGCCACATATTCAAAACACTACTAGAAGTCAGGCTAAAGAAAATAAAATGATTTTCGATATTTTTAAAGCAGTTACTAAAACAGAAACAAATGTTATTTTTAATCTCTGGCTCACTGTAAACTGATAAGATATGAATATGAATTTTACCAAGTAATGTATAATAACTGCTTCTGCTCACCACAACCACATGCCAACAACTCAATTTTATATTTCATTTCAATGTTACATGTGGAACATATAATCTAGATTACAATCCATCCTCATTACAATCCATTGACTCTAGCTAATTTTTGATAGCATGACATCATTAACATAAAAAAGCTTACTGAATAACTACCTCAAAAATGCTCTTATAAAAGTCATTGCAAAGTCTTACATTCTAAACCAGTGAAAAACAATATCTGGGCTGGGCTTGCTGGTTCACGCCTGTAATCCCAGCACTTTGGGAGGCCAAGAAGGGTGGATCATGAGGTCAAGAGATTGAGACCATCCTGGCCAACATGGTGAAACCCTGTCTCTACTAAAAAACAGAAAACTTAGCCTATAGTCCCTTAGCTACTCAGGAGCCTGAGGCAGGAGAATCTTGAACCTGGGAGATGGAGGTTGCAATGAGCCAAGATAACACCACTGCCCTCCAGCCTGGTGAAAGAGTGAGACTGTCTCAAAAAAAAGAAAAGAAAAAGAAAAACAGTATCTGAAAAATTGTAAGATGATGCCCTAATTGTCCAAATGTTGGTCAGTTTGCCAACAGGCTTACTGAGTAGATTCTTTTTTTTTTTTTTTTAAGACAGAGTCTTACTCTGTCACCCAGGCTGGAGTGCAGTGGTGCAATCTTGGCTCACTGCAACCTCCACCTTCTGAGTTCAAGTGATTCTCCTGCCTCAGTCTCCCAAGTAGCTGAAATTACAGGCAAGCAACACCATGCCCTGCTAATTTTTAGTAAAGTCAGGGTTTCACCATGTTGCCCAGGCTGGTCTTGAACTCCTGACCTTAGGCAATTTGCCCACCTCGGCCTCTGGAAGTGCTGGGATTACAGGCCTAAGCCACCATGCCCGGCCACTGAGTAGATTCTTTAGAAAGGAATTCTGCCAGGCAGTTTGTAGTAAGAAGTATCTGCTATGGACATGCCCTTTGGAAGTTTACACACCAGTAGGGAGGAAAGCATGTACTCAATTGACACTTTCTTTTTTTGCAGTAATGTAACAGAATAAGAGAAATACAAAAGAACTATAAAGTTTCAAGAGAGGAACCATTTTATACAGGAGAGGGTATAAGAAAAGATTCTGTTAAGAAAGTGGGCCTTAGGAACTCCGGGGATGGGAAGTTTGAACTCTTAAGTTTCTATTTCTAAAGTGAAACTAATCAATGTGTATCTAGAGTTAACTTTTACTGAGCAACTACTATGAACAAAGACAAAGTTCATAAATGTTATCTCTAAGCTTCCAAACAAACATGTAATGACAGCCTGGTTACAACAGATTAAAAAGGGACTCTCAGAGTTATTAACATTCCCAAGAGTCATTAGTTCTTACTGAACATTAGTAAGCCAAAGGCTTATTTATATCAACACAAGAGTTAATCACACAGAAAAGATGACAGTCATTATTATTAAGAACAATCAAGGGTCAAAATCATTATATATTTTGAATACGAATATGGTTGAATATGACAAGGATTTGAATATGCCAAAACACAAATCACATTCCCCGACATGTAACTGAAATGACAAGAATGTCAAGAACTTAAGTACATGTTTATTCTAACCTCTAACATCAGGATTGTGCAATGATTTCATTTTAAACTAAATGAGTAAAATGTACCTTTGTTTTAAAATAGGTGATTTGAGTTTCTACAGTGGTGCTTCTCAAAGTGTGATTCAAACACCTTTTATGTTAAATGCATCACAGGAGGGCGCTCATTAAAAGTACAACCCCTGCCACCCACACCTGCTTAACACTTTAGAGCCCAGGAATCTGAATTTTCACCAGGACTAAGATGCACATTCAAGTCTTAGGGCCTCTTGTCTAGAGTTTCCTCCCCACCTGTTTCCCTCGTTTTCTCCCTTATTGAAATGTGTCTTTGCCAATTTAAACAATTACTTTTCAACATCCTCCAAATGTTTTCTGCGTCATACGACATTAAAAGAAAAATTACTTCTAAAACACTAAAATTATACCACTGGAAAAAAAAAAGGCTTGTTTTAAAACCCATTTTTATAGCTCTTCCTTTTCTACATCTAGCTCTCAAGTCAGCAAAATGTGGCTCTAGCAAATGCCTTGGAGTCTGTGGTAGGCAGGACAATGGACCTTCAAAGATATCCAGTCCTAGTCCCCAGAATTGGTCTGTGAACAGGTGGTAAAAGGGCTTTCACAGATTTGATGACATTAAGGAAATGGAGATGGAGAGATGATACAGGTGGGCCCAATGTCACCCCAAGGCTGTTTAAAAGTTAGAGAAAGAGGAAGAAGTGCCAGAAAGAGTCACTTATGAAAAAAAAGAGTACACGGAGATGCCACATTGATGGCTTTGAAGATAAAGGGTCCCGGAGCCAAGGAATACAATGGCCTCTAGAAAATGGAAAAGGCAAGGATATAAATTCTCCTCTAGAACCCCTATAGAGAATGCAGCCTGGCTGACACTTTGATTTCAGCCTGATGAGACTCGTGTTGGATTTCTGACCCGCAGAACTGTCAGATAATAAACAGGGTTGCTTTAAGCCACCAAGTTTGTGATAAATTGTTAGAGCAGCAATGGAAAACTAACACTCAGGCCACCTCTAACACAAAGGCCATGGCCCAGCCACCCACATACTTTCCAGTTTTACCAAACATATGAAGACAGAATCCCACATATTCATTTGGTACAAATGAGACAGGGCCCCAGTAGTTCGTTTTCAAGCAATGCTCCTCTTTTCTCCATCTCCTTCCTTATCCTTGTCTTCCCACTCACACTTGCAGCTTACCGCCTCACCTTTGTCAAGGCAGGCTGATTTATCAGCTTGGAAACTTGGAGAAGGAAAGGGTCTAAGGCAGGGTTTCTCAACTCCAGCACTATTGACCATTTTGGGCCAGATAATTCTTGACTGAGGCAGAGGACTGTTTGGTGCATTGTAGAATATTGATTGATTTTTTAAAAATTATTCATTGAAGAGACCCCTGAGTCAGCTGCTCAGGCTGGAGTACAGTGATGCCATCACAGCTCACTGCAGTCTCAAATTCCTGGGCTCAAGAGATCCTCCTGCCTTGACCTTCTAAAGTGTTGGAATTACAGGTGTGAGCCAATGCACCCAGCCCAATGCAGGATATTCAGCAGCATTTCTAGCCTCTACTCACTAGATGCCAGTATTGCTACCCTGCTTTCCCATTTGGGACAATCAGAAAGTGTCTCCAAACACTGCCAAATGTCCTGAGAGGGCAAAATGGTCCCCGGCTGAGATCCACTGGTTTACAGCATGTGGCAGTTAACATGGTGGTTTGTGTTCTCTCCATCAGTTCCCTCCAATACACGGAAATGCTCCAATGTGTGTGTGTGTGTGCATATATATATATATATATATATATATATATATATATACACACACACACACTCTTACATTGTGGCTGGTCTCATGCAAATGAGTTTCCCAAGGATTCAGTCTGTCTGACATTTTAAAACAGCTCAAACTCAGAATTCAACCACAGACCTTTTTTTGAATGGCCCCATTCCACTTACTCCCACCCACAGGCAAGGGAAACATGGCTTTTCCATAATGACCCGCAGCGCAACCTAGCCAACAAGCTCACAATCCATCCATGCCGCTGCTATAGTGGCAAAGAGGTCAGCGCTTGCTATTTGACTGTTAGAGAGAACTTTCTGAAACTTTATTACCTAGACCTCATTAATAAAAATCCTTTCAATTGGAAGTTTTAGCATAGTGTAGACCAAAGAGATCATTCACTGAAAGGCTGGCTCTGATGGCAAAACAGATGTTTTGGAATGAGACCCTGGGAAATGGCCACCGTACTGAAGCAAGAAATCAATGCTCCTAGAGAAACACATCGTTTCCTCAGCAAGTTTTTGCCAAGAACATGACTTAAACAAACATGTGAAAAGATCCTGTTTTGTGTAGTTCAGAATTCTGCTCAGACTTTCAATTTCAATTTCAAAATAACAAAGCAGTAAACTGGAAACATAGCTCCCATTCTTTCTGAAATCTTAAACAAACTGCAGCTTCCAAGACTGGATGTGAAATGGATAGGCACACAACTCATCTGGTAGAAGGCTGCAGCCCGGCAGAACTCCCTGAAGTCTAGGGGGAGGTGGGTATCTGTGTTGTAGATTGGTGACTTTACAGAACGTGCTTCCAGAAATGTTAGCATACACACCTCTGGCATCTCAAAGTAACCAATGGCTTTTTAACAGATCTACTTTATTTCAACCTTTGGAGATGAACCCTCAATCAACTGGTGCCTTAGGAGTCAGTGCTAAGACCATCATTTCACATTTTCTCTCAAAAGCCTTTCTTCAATCATACCATATTCCCATAACATCTGAAAATATCACATGATATTGGCCTGATGGCAGTCAACGTATGGCACACACGAAGGGGAAAGGAGCAGGAAAGCACTGTGCCCAGCCTCCAATTTAAATATATGTGGGATCCTTCCCCAGAGAGAGGTAGGGATGGGTCCTACATACATTCAAATTGGAGGCTGGGCACAGTGACTCACACCTGTAATCTGAGCACTTTGGGAGGCTGAATCAGGTGGATCATTTGCTGTCAAGAGTTTGAGACCAGCCTGACTGGCATGGTGAAACAACATCTCTATTAAAAATATATACAAAAAAAATAGCCGGGCATGGCAGAGCACACCTGTAGTCCCAGCTACTCGGGAGGCTGAGGCAGGAGAATCACTTGAACCTGGGAGGTGGAGGCTGCGGTAAGCCAAGACTGCAGCACTGCACTCCAGCCTGGGAGACAGAGCAAGACTCTGTCTCAAAAAAAAAAAAAATAAATAAAAATGAAATAAAATAAACTTGTGATGCAGAGCACTGCCAACAGAGAAGCTGACAGGGTTATAGGGAAGGAACATACACATAATCATACATGTCTCCAATATAGAAAAATGCTGAATTCCCAAGGGTTGCATTATGAATGAAAACATCAAGGCAGGTAACACCACGAAGGCTGTCTCTCTAATCTGGCTACCCAAATAAGGCTACTAATGCTCATCAACAAGGTAGTATTACTTTGGTAAGGGTGGGTGAATTTGCAACTCGATGAAAAAAATATATACAACTGAAGATTTCTAAAAGATTATTCACTAACTTACATTCACCCCTCTACACAGCTAGTCAAGAAAAGCAAAAGGATGCTCTCACATGGACTGAGACAGGTTCTAAAACCCTGCCAGATTTAATATCCTCTAACCTTTTACTTCAAAAGTTGCTGAGGTATACAACACAGCTGTATAAAAATAATGTACAAAGTAGCACATTATTTCAAAGCCACAATTACCAGCCTATGGAAACCAACTCTTGCTGGTATTAGCACTCATTTCATACATCCTTTTAAAAATGTTAGGGACATTGAAACGTCTTATTTCTGCATTCAGCATTTACTGAGTGCCTACTTTGTGCTAGGCCCTGAGGATACACATGAATAAAATATGGTCCTTGCATGCTCCGTCTAGTGGGGAAAATAAACAAACAATGACAGAGTATGCCACGACTGTGAAAGAGGAAAGCAGTCCAAGTGGTGGAATGGATTCTTCTTCATCTAGAAAGAATATAAATTTGGGCTTCCTGGCCAGGCACAGTGGTTCCTGCCTGTAATCCCAGCACTTTGGGAGGTTGAGGCGGGCGGATCACCTGAGGTTGGGAGTTCAAGACTAGCCTAACCAACATGGAGAAACCCCATGTTTAATACAAATATACAAAACTACAAAATTGGCCAGTTGTGGTGGTGCATGCATGTAATCCCAGCTACTCGGGAAGCCGAGGCTAAGGCAGGAGAACTGCTTGAACCCAGGAGGCAGAGGTTGCACTGAGCCAAGATCACACCATTGCATTCCAGCCTGGGCAACAAGAGTGAAACTCCATCTCAAGAAAAAAAAAAGGGTTTTCTATCCTGATTCCCAACTCAAAAATTAAAGCTTCCATTGTGAGTTGCTTGTTGTGATAAAAGAATTTCAGTATGATTTCTTCTGGTTGGAAACATCTTCCTACCAGATTTAACTACAAAATTGACCTCTACTCTGGAATGTTCAACTAACCAAGAAAAGCATTACACCAACACCAGTAACTATTTTTTTTTCCTAGCCCATCACAAGATTGGGGATATCACTGTTCCTTTCCTCCTACGTCCACTGCACCTGCGACAGTATTCTGTAACCTTTCAGATCTAGGCATTTATCTTGTTTTGCTTTTTCATGTTATTTTCACTTAACTAGTTAACACTTTTTTAAAAATACAATGAATGAATCATGTCTGTAGTGGCCACGGTGAGCAATGCACCATGGGAAATGTAAAAAGGAACAAGAGGTTGTCCTTGTCCTTAAAGATTTCCAACATGAGTCAGGGAGACAAACATGTAAACAAACAATAGGGTGTGAATCAAGGGGAATGCGGACGAGTGCAGAGAGACCACAAGAAAAGAACTCTACTGGCAGAGAGCTCCCAGCTGCAATACAGGCATTACTTATGTGTGCTCTGGGGGAGAAGAGCCTTCTATTTTTTGATTTCCCCTCCCCAGAAGCAGTGCTATTTGAAAATCCCACGTAGGTATGAGAACACGGAAGCACCCAAAGCTTAGCCATGTTATTTTTACAAGTAAACTATGTAACTGTGTTTGATTTTTAATACTTAGAGAAAAATTATTTTTCAGCCCTTTGCTTATTCAATATTCTCTATCTCCTAATCATTAGCTCATGAGTGGTTTCCAGTAGGTGTTCCACAAAGAGCAAAAAGATGAGTATACAAACTTGTATAGTAAGATTTGTTTTCCAAGTCCTGTTTATCTCACCCGTTTTGCCTGTATCTTGCTTCATTTACACCAGAAAAAGCTGATAAATTTGTGAAATGTATGAAATTGAATATGAACACTTGATATGTTCATATTGAACTTTGATATGAACATTTGTCCTTTTTCTTTTTCTTTTTTCTTTTTTTTTTTTTTTGAGACGTAGTTTCGCTCGTTACCCAGGCTGGAGTGCAATGGTGCGATCTCGGCTCACCGCAACCTCCGCCTCCTGGGTTCAGGCAATTCTCCTGCCTCAGCCTCCTGAGTAGCTGGGACTACAGGCACGCGCCACCATGCCCAGCTAATTTTTTGTATTTTTAGTAGAGACGGGGTTTCAACATATTGACCAGGATAGTCTCGATCTCTTGACCTTGTGATCCACCCGCCTTGGCCTCCCAAGGTGCTGGGATTACAGGCTTGAGCCACCGTGCTCCGCCCGAACATTTGTCCTTTCAAGCAGCTAATTCCTTTTTAAGCAGCTAAATGTTCACCTGTAATTATCTTTCACTAGATGACTAATTGTGAATGTAAGCAAGAAAATTGATGAAATTCAGATACAATTGTTTATAATTTTCTATTATTGCTAATTCATTCTGTTTTTGTCAGTCATCATACCCTACTTTATATATTTACAGTGCACTTGAAATTGTCTATGCAACTAAAAAAATGAAATGGTTTTCTGAAAAGTGTTTGGTGCACCCGAATGAGATTTTTTTTTCTTGCAACTTTTATTGGGGGCTTTTTGCCTAAAAACTTGCTGCTGTAGACAAAATGTTTTTAGCATGAAATTCTAGCGATAACATCAGATCTATCTTTTCTTTGCCACTTAATTTTACCAACAGCAAAAAGAAGGGAAACAACAGTTTCTTCATTGGATTGAACTATTTTAATTTTGCCACTCAGAAATGGTGGAAACAAAGTTGTGAGGTAGATGCCATGTGGCAAAAATGCAGGGTAACTTACTCTTCTATGGCAGAATACAAATGAAATATGCCCAATGACAATGTTTAAATTACTTTTAGGATTTCCATTGACTATCTTATTTTTTCATATTCTGACTTCTTGGATATGTTTATTTTAATTCCTTTTGATTTTGAGAAAATGTACACGTTTGTATCAATACTAAAGTCTTAGCCAACTATTACAAATTTTCAGCTATTTAGCTAAATCTTATTTCAAATTCATACTAACAATGCCACATTAGTATACCAATCATTACCATTTTCATTCGATCTTATATTAGAAGATGGCTTTTAAGCCAAAATGTTATTGTCTTACTTACAGTTAGTTTGATATGCTATGCTCACAGACAACCTGGCTGTCTTTTGGCTGGGAGACTCCCAGCTAAAAAAGAGAAATCAGAGACAGAAAGCTGAGCAGGAATGTAGGATGGGGAATTAAGATTGACCTTCATAGAATATTTTTATTATTCCTAAGAGATCTGAATAGTCAGCATACTAATAATTTTCTGATTTAAATATAAGTAGATGTCACTATTTTAATTTCACCAAAAATTAAAAAAAAAACTGTTTAATTTACCAAAAGGAAGGTAGGGAAAGAGAAAAAGAAAGGAGTAAAGGAAGAAAAGATGGATGGATGGATGATGGATGGATGGATGGATGGATGGGTGGATGGATGAATGGATGGGTGGATTGATGGGTGGATGAAGGATAGATGGATGGATAGGGAGACAGATGAATGGATGAATGGACAGATGCATGAATGGGCGGGTGGGTAGATGACTGGGAAGATAGATGGATGGGTGGGTGGGTGAGTAGATGGATGGATGGAATAATAAAAAGGAGGAAGAAAAAAGGGAGAAAGGGAAAAAGGGAGAGACAGAAGTAGGAAGACAAAAAGAAAGGAAATATAGTGGAGTGAGTTTTTACGTGGGTAGTTAAGTTCAAAAGATAAGCAAAAGTCATATATAGTTAAAATTAACTTTGAAACCTTTGGCTTTCCCATAAGATATTGCACACATGATTTACGTACACTGTACAATCCTTTACAGCACTTTTCACACACACTGAAGTCTGAGAACTATTGGGTTAGACTATAGGAAAGAACTCAGTGGAAGAACAAGTGAAAATGTCTGTGCAGTCAAACTACTCCGCTTTAAAAATTAAGCATGCTATCACTACAGTTAAATGGACTACATAAAAATCAGTAAGGTATTGGTGCTTTCAAGCAAGTATTATTTTATTCTGTTGTAATATTAAGCTTCTTTAACTTTAGTGCATATTAACAAATTTACTGTTGTTAAATGAATTGTAATATTTCATATTGAGTTGATAATGTGGTAATATTAAGTGCAATTTTTTTTTGAGATGGAGTCTCACTCTGTTACCAGGTTGGGGTACAATGGTGCAATCCTGGCTCACTGCATCCTCCACCTCCCAGGTTCAAGCAATTCCCCTGCCTCACCCTCCCAAGTTGCTGGGACAACAGGCATGTGCCACCACGCCCAGCTGATTTTTGTAATTTCAGTAGAGATGGGGTTTCACCATTTTGGCCCAGGATGGTCTTGAGCTCTTGACCTTGTGATCTGCCCAACTTGGGCTCCCAAACTGCTGGGATTACAGGCATGAGCCACAGCATCCAGCCACACATAATTCTTAAACAGCCAGAAAAAAAGATGAAGTATTACAATGAATATGGGACATGGAACATGCCAAAAGATTGAAAGATTCTTTATTCACTCTCTTTAGAACTAAACTGCTGTGGGCCTAAAGAAAAAAATCAATTTTTTTTTTTTTTTTTTGAGACGGAGTTTCACTCTTGTTGCCTAGGCTACAGTACAATGGTGCCATCTCAGCTCACCACAAACTCCGCCTCCCAGTTCAAGCAATTCTCCTGCCTCAGCCTCCCAAGTAGCTGGGATCACAGGCATGTGCAACCACGCCTGGCTAATTTTGTATTTTTAGTAGAGATGGGGTTTCTCCATGTTGGTCAGGCTGGTCTTAAACTCCCGATCTCAGGTGATCCACCTGCCTCAGCCTCCCAAAGTGCTGGGATTACAGGCATGAGTCACTGCGCCCGGCTGAAAAAATCAATTTCATTATTTTAAAAAGCATAATATTCCACCATTCATTATTTCTTTGAGAATGGTTGGAATTCTTACATCAATGAGAGGTTAGCCTCTATTGATTGAGTGATTTCACTAAAAAAGTTAAACCAGTGATTTGAGCTAAAATGAGTGGTTTACAATTTTACACGACAAAAAAAATTGTGTATGGTAAATCGTTAGGTGAAAGCAATGTAGAATTTAGGAGCTACCTAATAAATTCCAGAGCAAAGGAGACATGATGATGATGACTGCTATTTCTCCCCATCGAAGGGCCAGTGCTCCAGTTGACCCCAGGATCTTCTATTTCCTTGCTGTTGTAAGACTCTACCTCTGTTCCTCTTGGCCTTTAGAAAGAAAAGGTGTCACTGAGGACAAGGGAACAAGAATCTGTGTCAATCAACAATGCCCCTGAAGTAAACCAGGAGGGTACGCACGGCACAGTCTCCACTGTAATTCTATCCCGAGAAACCAGAGCACAGGACCAGAGCCCTGCTTAAGCCTGCACTGTAGGGTGACGCCATGGGCTCACGTGACAGCCTGCCTCTCCAAAGCTGTCACTGTCAGTAGTATTTAGAGGAAAGGAAAAAAGTTGTAACAAGTGTAACACAAACATTAAGGAATACCAAGTCAGAGCCAATTAGGATGACAATTTGGCACTCCTGCCTCATGCATATGAAAAAGGATCCGCCATCAATGAGCAATAATGCATGGGATTTGTGGGAATGCTCTAACTTCAATACATCAAAGACGCTGCTGCACACCTCCATCTTTTTTATTCCCATTAGCTCACCCTTGTCTGGATGAAAGAGCTCAGTGAATCAATTGCTTCTGTTGAACTGTTTATATATTTTTCAAGTCATGATTAGGCCATTAGTCACTGAGCATATTGCACAGTAAACCAGAGTAACTGCCATTATGCAACTTCCCAAGAACATACAGAGAGCATTTACAGTGAGGACACAGTGCCAGCAGAATGTGCAATGGAGATTATTTATCACAATTCTAAGAACCGTGCATTTAGATGCCAAATAAAATATACACGTGGCAGACACAGAAGTTGAGGGGGGAACGATGCATGATTAAAGTACCAATATCTGCTCTTCTGAATATATTAGAGCCTGAATATGAAAGTTTCCCTGAACCAGAACTGAATCTTGAACTCAGTCTCATTTAGCTTGGTTAGCAGCTGTATTCCTTCTCAATGCCCCCCACACCTGCCAACATCTGTATCTGAGCACACTCAATGGTAGGTCCAACATGAAGAATTTCTCTTCTCCTTTCTTATTAAAGATTTCTCAGGCTCAGGATCACCCCTTACCCAAGCCCTTGGATAATTCAGTAGAGGCCAATGGGGAGACCTAGAGCTCTCCAGATTTTTTTTTCTTTGAGATAGAGTCTTACTCTGTCACCCAGGCTGGAGTACAATGGCGCAATCTCAGGCCACTGCAACCTCTGCCTCCTGAGTAGCTGGGATTACAGGCATGTGCCACCACTGTCAGCTAATTTTTGTATTTTTAGTAGAGATGGGGTTTCACCATGTTAGCCAGGCTGGTCTCGAACTCCTGACCTCTGGTGATCCATCTGCCTTGGCCTCCCAAAGTGCTGGGACTGCAGGTATGAGCCACTGCATCTGGCTTCTCCAGGGTTTTCTGGAGCCACATAGACTTATATGTTTGAGGATTTCCCATTCAAAATCATAAAGAACACTTATAGAAGAAAAATAAAGCAATATGTAAAAGTGGTATTTAATTTATCGGACCCTAAGTCACACTCACATACATTGTCCATGATAAGCCAGTGACAAATATGATTGAAGTTTTTAAAGAAAATGTACAAGGGATCAGCTACTCAAAACCTCCCAGCAGCAAAAAGAGAAATAAGGGACCATGAGCAAGAGATCAAGATCTCCACATTTACTGTACAAGCAATAACATAAGCAAGAGCCTTCCTGAGAGTGTTTTATAGTATTTTACATGGCAAGACTGTTACTCTTCGGTCTGTTAATCCTCATTTTCCTGCTTCTATTCATATGCTTTATATGTATTTATTTGTTGAGTTATATATTTCAACTGAACTTGGAATGACAGTTATTTTTAAGAGACTGCCAACATGGGTCAGGAAGAACCTCAGAAACCTGGCTCACAGTTGCTCTGGCATAAGGAGCTTTGACAGCCAAAACCAACCAGAAAGTTGATGAGATCTAGGTTTCCAAAACACTAGAGAAAAGGCATCCTTTGCTTTCTCCCATCTGGCCATTAAAAATAAAATTTAAAAAAAAAAGGTTATTTACCAAAGAAGACTCTTTTTGTAATACAATCAATCACGTCCTTGTGTGTTTAGAGTTCAAATCTAAAGTCCATATGTCAGTCTAGCTTAGAGCCAATGTAGCTTTCTTGACCTTGGACTAGAACAGCCTGTGGGAGAGCGATGGTGCCCAATGGGCCAGCCCACAGCTGCTTTCTCAATTCACAGCCCTGAGCTTCTTCACAGACAGCCTTCCAAAACTAACTGTGGCTGTTATAATAAAGAGGGCAGTTTCTCAGCTTCAGTGCCTCTAAAGTTATTTCAACTTTCCACCTCTGTTAACTACACTGCAGGAACATTTGACACTGAACTCTCCTTAATATTCATAAGGCAGAGATGTTCAGAAGAAAAATTTCTCACTCCTCATCAGAGCTGAAGACCTGAGTCCTTTGTCTTCCCTATTCTAAAGATCACATTGAAGGGATTTCTGGGCTACCTGAAAGTGTTTATGAAACAGACAGACTCTTGGATTTAGGCTTAGGACAAGCAAACCTTTCATATGAGTCCTTAAAAACAGACAGTGCTCTGTTTGTATCTTTGAACCCCATTCTAGTACAAACATGCTTGGCAACTAGGCCAGAGGGTTAACCAGAGAGCTTTCTTCTTGGCAAACTGCTCTGCCACCACCATGGGTATCACCACGCCAGGATCCCTGCAACTTTCCTTTCTTCCTCTGTTACTCGTCTCCTGTCCCCTGAGATAGGATCTGTGCCCAAGCTGCAGGAGTTGAGTCACACATCTGATGCCAAGGAGCTGTCAGCGCGTCCAGCACTGGCGCAGTTCATGGTTCATGGTTCTCCTGGCCCCACCTTCGGTCTGGCACACAGATAGAAAATTGCTCTTTTTTCATTGTTTGTTACTCAGAGGCAGACCATGGTGCCAACAAATCCAGCCCATGGTCATAGCTTGAAGGCACAGGGATATCGAGAAGTCATTCCCCAAACTTCAGGGACTATTATCAAATCTGCTAGGGATAGAGATGTATTTCTCAGATCTCCTTTGGAAAGATCTGGACTCGCTTAACAGGGGTCCTTGGAGATGATCAAATCCATAACCCCACTCTCTTTTTAAAGTTTTCTTTATTGGATTCTCTATGGGAAACCAAGTTCCTCATTGAATTGCTTCCTGTGGACCAAGGATGATATTTTCTAGGGATTTATTGAAATTTAAGAGTCGGAAGTGGTCTGAAGAATTGTTTGATTCAGTGGTCCTGTGAACTGAAATTGCCTAATAGCTGTTGTCACATAAAAGATTCTCAAGTCTCAGTCCCATCCTCTCTACCCAAACCCTTGGCTAATTCCATAGAGGCCTGTCTCACTCTGTCACCCAGGCTGGAGTGCAGTGGCTCTCCAGGGTTTTCTGAAGCCACATTTGAAAACCACTTATATAACCCAACTTCCTCATTTTCCTAAGGCTCAGAGAACTTCAGTTATTTGCCAAAGGCCACACAACAGTTAATGACAGGCCTAAGACTTCCACCCAGTTCCCAGTGTGCTCAACCAATGATGGTCTTTGCGTATACTTTCTGAGAATTTAACATTCAGTAAAACCTCAATCATTTACTCTCTGCTAATAGAGATAATGTATTCTTAATGAATATATAATTCAATTTCCTTGAATGCATTATATAACCTATAAAATTTTAGGATCTTATTAGCAAGTTAAATAGCTCCTTTCTTAAATTAGGGCTTTTTTTTTTTAGAGAGAATTAAGAATTCTTCATTAATTCACCTTCATGTTCTAAGAGTGATAGAGACTTCATGGCAAACAAATCAGAAGCACAAGTGAGTGAAATTTTCTTTAGGACAACGAAGGAAATGGTCAATGAATTAACATATTTGTTAGCTTCTACAGACACACACATACATACATGCACACACACACATACACACACTCTCTCCCAATCCTGGCTCCAGAAATTACTTGTAACTTCCTATGTGGGAAGGAATTTAAATGCTTTCACTGCTATGTCAGGTCAATCTGTAAGTGTACTGTAAATTTTTCCGGCATCAGTATCCTACTTTGTTCACTAGTGTCATTTGTCTATTAGCTTGTAATACATACTGAACATGAAGCAATAAAACTGCATTTTGCTAAACTTTAAAAATGAAGGCTTTTGCCCAGTGACACTGACATCCCCATGCCACCACCTCCCCGCCCCCATTATTCAGAATAAGCAGAGTGTGAAGCATTGGGTTTTCCCTTTCTGGAGAGGAACAAATGAATGAGTAACTAGTCAGGGCACCTTAGGGAGTTCACCCACCCACAGACTGTGAGGCATCTTGATTTGAAAGGAATACACAATATTGCTGCTGCACCCACACACCACACACACACACACACACACACACACACACCACTTTGAAAGTTGACTTCTTTAAAATCCAGCAGCACTCCCTGCCAGAATCTGAAGAAGAGAATATTATTATTACTATTATTATTTTACTGGCAAGGCCTCTCAGGGGGTTATGCATCATTCAATTGAGCCTAATTGATATAACTAACACATGTTTACAGGTAATAAAAATGAAGTTAGAATCTACGCTGATACAAATCAGGGAACAGAGGAATCAATCATTATTCATTCTTTAAGCTGCAAAAATTGAAATGTTCTCTAAGCATTATCAAGCCCTAAACAGAAATATAATTTCACAAAGCAAAGACATTTCATCTTTCAAAAAATTATTTTAAGGACAGGAAGCACTGACTTTAGCTTTACTGGTATACTGATTTGTTATCTCTGTTCTTAAAAATGGAATATTTCCAGGGACAAAAATTATAAGTAATATACGATTAATAGGATTTCATGTATTTTAAAAATATCTGACATTTTGAAGAATATATCTTAATACAGAATATTCTTAATTAAAAGTTCTATATTTTTGAAAAGTCTTCCATATATGCATGCCAATTCACAAAAATGCAATTTCCAAAAATTACTCAAAATATACTCTCTTTTAGCATCTTGATACTATATTTTGCAGTGCATGGTGGCAAAGGCAATAACGTTTTCAGTAATACCTTGTTACACAGATTATTTATAATCATCCCAAAACACATATAACACAGAGTCTTACATTTTAAAACCATATCGGATGCTAAAACATACAATCCATCCCTCCAGGTCTTTCCTAAAAAGTAGACACTCACTTCTGAAGTTGTATAACCAACAGGGGTCATTTCAAATCTGATAAGGCACCGGGAATTAATGAATGATCTCAACAATACTTGCCCTAATTAAGACCAATAAGAGAGGCATCCATCCAATATTCCAGGAGACAGCCAGGTGTCTGGTTGTGTAATTATTCACCTCACAGGGGTCCACCTTGAAGGCATGCAACACACAGCTTTACATGGATTATGCCGAAAAGAGATACTGATATAGAAGGAATTACTTAGGACATGTGGATGTCCCTGAAATAAAGATTCTTGACCACTAGAGCTACTCAGTATTTCTCTCTACGCTAGAGACAGAAAAGATTAAGTAACATACACATATGGGAAGTCAATTTTTCCATCAATAAAAAGCAAGAGACCTTAAGAGCATTTCAAGGCAAGATCTTTTAAAGTCCTACAAATATTTAAGTATAACTTCTCTACACTTTTTTAAACAGTTTATTTAAAGAAATATGGAAAGTCCATCAAATAAACAAGAAATATTTACTGAGAACCTCCTATGTGGCCAGGATTATGTTTCTATGTAAGTCCCATGAACTTGGAGCATATTTACAAAATTATTTAACTTTATAAAGTATTTCAATGAATAATGCAGTCTTCCAAAATGTGCATGGAGCTGTAATTCCATCTACTTTCTACGATGACACTAGAAGCCTTGGATAGAATTACAGTCTTAATGGGAACAATCAGAGTGCACTACTCCACATGCCTGGAGAATTCAGAATGAACTCAACTTCTAAAATAATAAGCACCAAGCCATTGGCATGTAATTACAACCAGGAGGCCAAGCTGTCTGCTGGCCAGTATATAAGAAATGTTCAATTGAAAGTACCATCTCGCCTTATTGTAGCAAAACCTATTTAATGTATCTGAAAAACCTCTTCCTCCCCAAAATTAAACTTTTGACTTTTGTGATGAGAAAATTCACACGAGGTTCTACCACACAGAGGTGATATATATCGGGTGATGACCAGATTGTCTGGATTTTACCAATAAAATCTAAGAATCTTCTAATACCATATACATGCACCTCAGACTTCAACTCTGAAAAGTACCATGTATTCAGAAACAGGAAAAAAGAAATCATGCTCAAGAGCCCTTTGAAATTACTGGCATCTCTTCTAATTATTTGGGGCTAGCCTGACATTTATTAGGATAAACAAAGCAAAGTGCCTTGTGTCTGCAAGAGGAGAAAAAAACAAGCTTTATCTAGAGAGACTGAACTCAGAGTTTTGTACAAAAAAAAAATCAGTTTAGGAACGGATTTAGAATTTCCCAGGGAAAACAAAAGACAGCAACACTATGAATCAGCATTTTTGTCTAAGCAACCTGGTATAAAAGAATACACACACACACACACACACACACACAGAGGATACAGTTCCGTGAGGAATGAAGACACCATGCATACCAATTTAGTCTGTGTATTTGTAATTAGAATTAAAATGGCTTCTATGATCTTTTTGTGCCTTCATCATACCCAACTTTATCTGGTAGTCACAGAGGTCACCAAAGCTCTGGACAATCATAGCAACCAGAAAACCAAAGAAAACAAACACCTCTGGCAGAAATCCTCACCAAACAGAGTATAAGGCATAAAGACACTACACTTTCATCAGGCACTTTTAACTTAGCCATGCTTCTACCTGCAAAGGCACGGGACAAGTCCATGAAAACTGAGTTCATGGAGGGCCCTCCTGTGGGTTGTGTGTCCCGGGTTCCAGCATAACTCCGGGTTGAGAACTTACTATTAACATTAGTTCTTCAATTTATTTTCATGACCCAGGGAATTTTGTATACTGTATCACAGTGGTTACCTAAAAAGTAACCAGATACGAGGCAGTAAAACAATACTGATGAATTTCCGTGAGAATGAGACATATCATTTAGCAGTTTTGCTTAAAAACCTTCCTGCTAAACAAACAAAAAAGAACTAATGCAATGTTCGTCTCTTGGGGTCTCCCGTTCCTATGACTTGAGAACACACACTCAATATAAGTAAATAAAGAAACAATTGTTGAAAGAGCCCTGAAATGACAGAAAAAATGAAGATAGAGTTCTAAGCTCAACTCCAGAGTCAAGTTGGTGCAGAATAGCAACTGGATGAATGGTTCAAAGTTTCCCTAGTTGAGGGTCTCTATCTCAGTGACAGATAAATCTCCTAACACTGGCTCTCTCTACAGAGCATCAACTAAACTCAGCAATGGTGAAATGCCTGCTGCTCTACACTATAGGCTGAATAACTTCACAAGTGTAACATCCTGTGGATGGAATATGGCCAGCCTTGCTCAACGTAATACTGCAAACCAAAAATAGGACAATTGTGAAAGGAGAGAATTTTGTGTATGTCCCCTTTCCGGAAAATATTCTGGGTGACATCCAATCTGCTTTTACCCGGCTCACTTATTTACAAGCGGCGCTACCTAAAATGCAAGGCCATTCTAAAACTACCAGTAAGCTACTTTGTAAAATCCAGTTTAATAACTTGAGATTCCCATTTATGATATCCATGACAACCACCAAAACTTAATTAGACATCTCTCTGCTTTGTCTAGGTGCATTACTAAAAAGAAGCATGGAAACAGACATACCTGGAGTTGCATGTGTGTGTGGTGTGTATACATGTGTATTGCCTGTGTATGTATGTATATAGTATGTATGAATATGTGTGTGTGTATGCATGTGCAGATGTGTATATGTGTAATCTGTGTGTGTGTGTCTGTGTGTACTTAAACACACTGCTTTTCCTATATGCAGCAGGAATTTTCTATCTGGCATATCAAGACAATACATACTCTTTTGGATGGAGCTGGTGAATCAGGCAATGTTTTGGAACTGCTATGCTTGAGTCTGCGTGACTCATGAGGAAAGCAAGTTTGAGGTCTGAGACTGTTCTATCAAAATGGGAAGGAGTGCGAAAGAAGACAGCTTTTTCTAATTTAAATTTTTATTTTTTATGTTATTTTAATTTTTTAACTTTTGAGACAGTGTATCGCTCCCGTGCTGAGGCTAGCATGCAGTGGCATGATCATAGCTCACTATAGCCCCAAACTCCTGGGTCCATGGGATCCTCCCACGTCAGCTGTGAGCAGCTGGGACTATAGACAAGAGCTACCACACACAGCCAATTTTTTCTTTCTCTTTTTTTTAGCGATGGAATCTCCCTATGTTGCCCAAGCTGGTCTTAAACTCCTGGACTCAAGGGATCCTCCCACCTTGGCCTAAATCTTTATTCTTATTTTTCCGAGACGGAGTCTTGCTCTGTCACCAGGCTGGAGTACAGCGGTGCAATCCTGGCTCACTGCAACCTCCGCCTCCTGGGTTCAAGTGATTCTTCCGCTTCAGCCTCCCAAGTTGCTGGGACCACAGGCACGCGCCACCATGCCCGGCTAATTTTTTTGTATTTTAATAGAGACGGGGTTTCACCGTGTTGGCCAGGATGGTCGCGATGTCTTGACCTCGTGATCCGCCCGCCTCGGCCTTCCAAAGTGCTGGGATTACAGGCGTGAGCCACCGTGACCGGCCAGATCTTTATTTTTAATTGACAAATAATAACTGCATGTCCTTATGGTTTATAACATAAAATTTTGATACATCTATATACACCATAAAGTGACTATATTAAGCTGATTAACATGTCCATCACTTCATACACTTTTTTATAGTGAGAACATTTAAAAATCTATTCTTTTAGCAATCTTGAAATATATAAGACCTTATTATTACTAGGATTAATAATAAATAATATTAATAATCCTGTGCAATGGGTCTTAGAAACTTAACCCTCTTGTCTAACTGAAACACTGGTACCCTTTGATCCACCAAAGATGGCTTTTGTTAGCAATTCAAAATTTTTTGACAAATTCCTCATTTGTGTCTTCATTTGGAGTTTTTATGCAGTGCAGGAGAGGAAGATAAAACAAACCAGAATAGAACCAGTCAGGATTCTTAAGGGAACACTGGGGAATCCAGTTGGCTTTTTTTCATTTTCATTTTTGTTTATTAGTTGTCTTAGAGATGGGGTGTCACTATGTTGCCCAAGTTGGCCTTGAACTCCTGGGCTCAAGTGACCCTTTGGGTGGAGCTAACTCAGGGGTAAAAGCTCTAGCTGCCCCAGCCTGGGCTGGAACCCCCTCTGGATCCCCTTCCAAGAGAGCGTGGAAGCTGTCCTTTCACTGTACCTAATAAATTGCACTACTGAGCACTCCTTGGGTCCACGAGTTCTATCTGAGCTGTAACACCATGCCACTGAGGCCCCTTTCCCTGTTCTTCGGGGTTAGGAAGGCCAAGAGCCTAAGTTCCCGCTGCAGCTGCGCTGGTTACAGGACTGTGGGAGCACACCACTGCATTAGGCTCATCCAGCTGGGGTTTTCTGAAGTACTGTTTTTGCTCTGATTGGGGAGCCTCAAAGAGGAGGAAGAGAGTCACGATGAGCTTGATTCACAATCTTCAGCACTCTATCAGCAACCTGCCTTTCTTCAAGTCTACTTGGCCCAGTGCTGTTATGCCTCCTCCCTTGGCAACTAGATATGTGAGTGACACTGATTCCTATTACCAAAGGGATTAACTCCAAAGTTCTCTTGAAGGTTTTACAGCTCTTTTCCAGCAGTTCCTCATTCTTCAAAGGTAATTAACCTCTTGATGGGTTTACAGCAGAAGCAGGGTTAGAAGTCCCAACACATTGATGATATGTTATAAACCAGGGGAGAGGATAATTGGAAAAGGTATTTCCAGCCTCACTGGAAAATATATTTCCATTTATTGAGAAAAAGTACACTCAAGTGTTCAGGAACATATGAATCACAGAATTGTACACTGGCAGAGGCCTTGAAAATCACGCTATTTCGACGTCTACTAATAATGAGAAAATGGAGGCGGAAAGAGGGAGAGTGACCTGCCGAGCCACAGTTACTCAGCCAGCACCAATATAGTCAAGTGCTGCGAGACCTGACCACATGTGGGGCAGAATCTCCCCTCCAGCCCCCTTCAGAAATCACGATGGTTCTGTCCTCACAACGCCTCCTGTCCTTAGATCACCAGGTTACATTTTAGGAGAGGATTAGGAAATAATGACTAAGCTCTGAAAACTGAGAATGAGATGAAGGAAGAAATGGAAATAAGAAGGGAGACAGTAAGAAAGTCAACAAGCAACTTAACTGTAGTGTTTGCAATGACTACTTGTGCCTTCCATTACATTGAAATGCATGCTGAAACCATGTGACACAACCACCTTCATGTGGTCAGTAGTAAAAAAGATAATTCCGGGTTGGAATTTCATTGTAACTGTCACAGGAACATCCCTGTGCAATCAGGTCCCAAATCAGTATTTGCTCCTTTTATCACTGAATCAGCCGGCACCATGGCAAAGCTCCCTGAGGGGAGGAGTTCTGTCTGTCTTCTTCACTATTATATTCCTTAAGCCTACAGAATCCATGGGACAAGCTAAGTAAAATGTACTGAAAGGCTGAATAAAAACTATGCGGGATGAGGAAGAAATATGCACATTTTGAAAATGCAAATGCAGTATTCTAGTTTTCTGTAAAGGAAAATGAAAAAAAAGACCTATTTAAAATTTAAAACCACATTAAAAGATTGAGAGTATTTTTGTATTTATAAAAATCTGAGGTATGTTAAAAATGTAAAGCATCTATTAAGCTATTACTGTCAGTTTCACCTGTTAAATAGGTACCATTAGTTAAGCCAACATAATTCCTGAGTTACAAAGCGTTTAGAGCCTGAAGCACAATGTCAAGAACACATGTTAAAGGGTGGTAAATAGCCACTGAGAAGATACTCTGAAGAAATACATAAGAAACAAGCATTTCTCCCCATGGCAAATCACACTGCCACATGTGTGCCTATGCAACTATCTTGCATGTTCTTCACATGTACCCCAAAACCTAAAATGCTATAAAAAAATAAATAAATAATATAAAAAAATAAAAGAAGCAAATGTAGTCGAAATAAATGGAAGCTCTAGGCAGTATTTGGACAGACCTAATGAAAGCGGTCACTATATGCACCTTGGCCTGAATGTCTATGTGCCTCCAAAATTGAATCCTAACCCCCAAGGTGATGGTGTTAGGGAGTACAGCCCTTGGGGGGTGCCCTCATGAATGGGATTAGCACCCTTAAGAAAGAAGTCCCCCAGGAGCTGCTTTGCCCCTTCCACCATGTGAGGATACATAGAGAAGGTGCCATCTATAAGCCTTAGAACAAGTCCTCACCAGGCAGGGGCTGTAGCTCACGCCTGTAATCCCAGCACTTTGGGAGTCCGAGATGGGCAGAATACCTGAGGTCAGGAGTTCAGGACCAGCCTGACCAATATGGTGAAACCCATCTCTACTAAAAATACAAAAATTAGCTCGGCGTGGTGGTGGGTGCCTGTAGTCCCAGCTACTAGGGAGGCTGAGGCAGGAGAATTGCTTGAACCTGGGAGGTAGAGGTTGCAATGAGCCGAGGTCATGCCACTGCACTCCAGCCTGGCTGACGGAGTGAGACTCTGTCTCCAAAAAAGAAAAAAAGAACAAGCCCTCACTGGACACCCAATACGCCAGCACCTTGATCTTCGACCGTCCAGCCTCTAGAACTGGGAGAAATTAATTGTCATTGTTTAAAAACCACTAAGTCTACGGTATTTTGTTATATTAGCCAGTGTAGATTAAGATAATATATCGTCTAATGAGCAAATATGTAGTTTATATGATTGTTCTACTTGTCACCACCGAAGTAAACATTTTTCTCTGTGCTTTTAAATTCAGATCTCTACCTTTGCAGCCATATGACAGTCACAAATTAACTATATCACAAGCAATTTGAATGATTACTTTGGGTTCTCAGATGACTTGCTATCTATTTAACGAAGTAAAATTATAAGTCAAGTCAGATATAGGTAGATACAATAATATTAACAAATGTAATCAAAAGATTTGTCTATTTTAAAGACTCAAGAATGACAACTATACCCAATTAACATATACATTCATATGATAGGTACAAATACCTAAATTTTTCTTTTTCCTTTTTAAATTTTTTTTGAGATGGAGTCTTGCTCTGTTGACAGGCTGGAGTGCAGTGGCATGATCTCGGTTCACTACAACCTCAGTCTCCCAGGTTCAACAATTCCCCCTGCCTCAGCCTCCCAAGTAGCTGGGACTACAGGTGCATTACCACGCCTGGCTAGTTTTTTTGTATGTTAGTAGAGAGAGGGTTTCACCCCATTGGCCAGGATGGTCTTGATCTTCTGATCTTGTGATCCAACCACTCTGGGCCTCCCAAAGTCCTAGGATTACAGGTGTGAGCCACTGCGTCCAGCCACAAATACCTAATTTTTAAAAAACATTTCATGTAATTTTGGCCACTGTATATACATACATAAAAAAGAAGAAAAAGACCATCACCACCACCACCAACAGCAACCACTTTCTAAAACACGAAGGCTAAGGAATAAGCAACGTGCTAGCCACTTCACATGTGTCTCATCATGTTCTTATAGGAGCATTCCCTGTTCTATATTTTCACTTTAGAGATGGGAACCTGAAGCTCAGGTCAAGTAATGGGTCCAAGATCTCAAATTGGCAGATCTGGGTTCAAAACTGTCAGATTGATCCCAGACCTCCCATACAGGCAGCGGTCTTTGCAAATGGAAAGATATGGACAGATAAGCTTTCTCCTCTACTTAAGCTCAGTGTATCTGTAAACTGCATAGCCATGTAGCATAATGGTGGTGTTCATGGGCTCTGGAGCCAAAGCTCTAAGTTTAGATTTCAGCTCCGCCTCTCACTGGTGCGTGCCCTAACTTCTCTGGGCCTCTCAGTAGCCTCAGCTCTGAAGATGAGAATCATAAGAGTACCAGAAGAACTGACATCCTGCCTACTCACAGGGTCACTGTGAGGATTAAATGACTTACTATACATACAGCACAGAGACCATCATAGATGTGAACAAATGTTTAGTATCCTTTGAAATGCTGAAAAGGGCACTGAATTGGAAGTCCAATGGCCTCAGCCATTGATCCACCGTATGAACTTAGTCAAGTCCCTCAAGTTTCCTGAGCTCCACTGTCCTCGTCTGTAAAAACAGGATGCCGGCGGCCTTGCTTCCTTTCCAGAACATCATGAGAAAAAAGTAATGGAAGGCAAAGTATGAGAAAGGGCTTTGGAAGCTAAAAAGTGCTATATATACCACGTACATGTGAATTATCGTCATCAGCTTTCAGCCTCTCAAAGCCAAAGAGGTCATCTTTATCCCATTCTCTCCTGCCTGAGAATTTAACACTAAGCATCTGCTCCAAAGCCTGGACACTGAGTTGCTGATCATAACAGAATATGTGTTCGGTCACCTAGGACTCGATCAAATGGAACTCTATTAACTACTCCTTCCGCACACCCACCGTGAGAACGTAATTGATGTTCATCATGACCCTAAAGCACTCCAAGACTCTGAAGTACCTTCAGGGAAAGATTAAATTATGTTCAGCCTAGTTTATTATGAAGTGTATTTAATTATACTCAAATTCTTTGAAAATTGGTGACCTAGGAAAAACAGAGAGAATAAGACAGAGGCTCTCTGGTAACTGGAAACCTCTCCTCACCAGCACAGCCCAGTCACCCTTAACAGAGTTAACTGTAAAAAACACAGTCCAGGGCCAGGTGCGGCGGCTCAGGTCTGTAATCCAAGCACTCTGGGAGGCTGAGGCAGGTGGATCATAAGGTCAGGAGTTCAAGACCAACCTGATCAACATGGTGAAACTCTGTCTCTACTAAAAATACAAAAATTAGCCAGTCATGGTGGTGCTTGCCTGTAATCTCAGCTACTTAGGAGGCTGAGGCGGGAGAATCACATGAACCCGGGAAGTGGAGGTTTCAGTGAGCCAAGATCGCACCACTGCACTCCAGCCTGGGCAACAGAGCAAGACTCTGTCTCAAAAAAAAAAAAAAAAAAAGTATGTATATATATATATATATATATATATATATATATATAGAGAGAGAGAGAGAGAGAGAGAGAGAGAGAGAGAGAGAGAGAGAGAGACCACTCTAGGGTAGGAAAAACTGGGATTCTGACTAATTATAAAAGTCAAAAGAACTTGGTCTTACATGATCTTCAAGGGTCACCAATGTACAGAAATACTAAAGTCAAAATCTTGAAACAATGAAAAATTTAATCTACCTAAGATGCCTACATGTTTCAAATATGCTTTTATTTTTGCTAAGAATGAATTCAATTGTTTGACCAAAAATAACATAAATATACCACTATCTGGTTATAAATGCTTAAAAGTATGAAAACAGAGGAGTAAGTTTATGCTTCTGAGAAGAGGAACTTTAAAAGAAATTATGTTTGTTAATGAGAAACATAATAAAATAATGAAAGGCTATGCTGTATTACGGTTGTAAAAGTATAGCTATTTACTTTGTTGAAATTACTTCAACACTGTAGAATTATGTTATCTTTTCCAATTAAGAACTGGGAAACACATGCCAGCCTTAAGGACTAAATTTCAGAGCTGAGAGAGAAACAAGTGGTTCTACGATAGCACATCTACATTAACCTTCTCTGCAACTCGAAGCTCCACTCCGGATAATTCCTGAGAAGAGGGTCCTTCTACCTCTGCTTGAACATCTCCAGTGACAGAGGTTTCACTGCCAAATCAATCGGCTCATGCATTTTTAGACAGTCCTGATTGCCAGAACATTTTTCCTCAAGTGGAGCTGAACTCTCCTTACCATTAACTTCCCTCCCGTTCTTAGTTCTTGGTTGCAGACTCCAAAACCATTTCAGTAAGTGATTTCACTTCCCATCAGGCCCTTTGCCAGCCTCACTCATTTTATTTGTTAGATGATGACCAGCTTCTATTCACAATTGTCACTGTTATTCTGTGACCCACAATGACCATTCTTCATAACCACCAACTTCCCACTGAAGTGGTGGCTCGGGGGCACTATGGCTCTTGGGGACCATGGCTCTATGGAGCCTATGATGAGCATGGTCCTAAGGACGTTATGGGATATTTTAGACTTTCCTGGGCTCCCGCTATCACATACACTGTTTCTCTGAGAAAGAAATACTAACTTTCAAAGGTCGGACTTAGAATCTTTCTGAAAAGGATCCATTTGCAAATCAGTATCTCTACTTTTGAGAAAAATCTATGTTTCATGAGAAACAACGTTTAATTTATCACTCTGTCTTTTTACCAGTCTTATAAGCCAAGTCAATGTTTTGACACATGGATAAAAATTCCATAGCTCCTCCACCTGCAGGAGAAGCAGAAGTGTCAGGGCTGGTAAACCTGTACTATCCAGATGACCACCTCTGCTTCCTGGAATAACAGAAGCTGAAGATAAAAAGGTCACTGTCTCCCAGGTACCACTTAAGTACCCAAGCAAGCCCACCAGGTGCATGGGATAACTCCAGAGCCCTGGGCCCAGTCCAGGATTGAGAAGGCTTCTGAAGCTCTTAGTCTACATTTAACAAGCCTCTCTTTCTGCTTTGCTGCGGTAAACACTGAAGTTCTAGAAAATGTCTTATTAGTACCTTCATCTTGAGATGTGAATGATTTAAGCAGAGATGTGACCATGTTTATTTTTATTATTTTACCCTATGTCCATTTGGGCAGTTACTAAACTTAAAAATGCTGCCTGGGAAACAGAATGAGATCTTGTCTTTACAAAAAAAAATTAAAAACAAAAAATAAGTGTGGTGGCATGAGCCTGTACTCCTAGCTACTCAGGAGGCTGAGGCAGGAGGATCACTGGAGACCAGGAGTTCGAGGCTGCAGTGAGCTATGATGGCACCACTGCACTCTGGCCTGGGCAACAGAGTGAGACTCTATTTCTCTCTATATATATACAAATGAATAAATAAATGAAAGAATAAATAAAATGTAACAAGATAACATATAAGTAACATACATCCTGACAGTCCTCACTTTCTACATTAATGTCTTATTTAATCTTGAGCAGCTTTCCTGGGCTCTCTTAGCCTTTATCACTCCTGAACAGGGCCATGAATGCCTCAGGCCACACTGGCCAGGTGGAGAGAGCAAGGAATGAGAATTAACGTATACAATTCAGCTTAGTGATTTTATAAGCTTGATTATCTGGTTTCCCTTAAGTTTACAGATACAGGCAAATATGGAAGATTGAAGACATGACAACCAAGAAAAGTAGAGAGGACAGAGGCTGTGGCATCAGGAAGAATTACGAGCTATTGACATCAGGACGCTACAATGTCAAGGAAATAACTTCATGGAAACGGCAATAAGTCTCCAAGAAAAAAAGGTAAGTTACGTTCACAATCTAGTAGCGCTCTACTTAGGAAGGGAGGAAATTTTATGACACGTTTTACATTTATTCTGCCTGAAAATGTTGAGTTTTCTTCCCTTTCTAACAATGTCAGCAGTTAAAGCATTTAAATAATATTCTAAGTAAATATACTAACTGAAAGTAGTAATTCCAGGCGTCTACAAAATTAAATAATTAAATCTTTACTAGAGAAATATGGAAGTAAGAATGAAAGTGAATAATCATTGAGGAACTCTTAAGAATTTGGTTTTGCATTCTCTGTGTAGAGAGGAACCTACGACAGGGAAAAAATAAATTTCCTTTCTGACCCACTGGATGGTGCTGTCATAAAGCCCCTCCAGCTTAGGTAACCTGAGAATTTTTACACCCCTCTTTATGGAATAGCGGAAAAGGTTTTTCCGAGAGAAAGGTAGTGCTGACCCTAATATCTAAGAGAAGAAAAGACTAGATGTGTGCTGTGCAATCCTTTCTCGACTCTTCTTTCTCTAATATTCTCGCTCTGTACACATGGGAGTTCCATGAGTAAGAGTTTTCAGGAAGCAATGGTGAGGCCTGCTCACGCTCTGGGACACCACACTGCCACGACGAGTGGCACCACCACCACCACAGGACAGTGGAAACGCCACAGCGGAGCTAGCAGCGCGTGTTAGTATTAGCAGGATGAATACATCTGCTGGGGCACTGTAGGCGAATTTCCATAGCAGCACATACGTTAGTTTATTTTGCTATAGATTATGAACTGGGAAAATTCATTAGCATATTATTAGCATATTATCATATCAGCACATTAACAAGTATTAAGGACAAAAAAAATTCTAATTACAAGTAAGTTTTTGTCACCAAACTTATAATTTCCACTTCTTCAAATATCTGTTTGCTTTTTCATCCTTGGACTTGTCTAAAACCCTACTCAGGCCTTCTCTTCCCTTCAAATCCCAGTTACGGAGATGCTATTTAGAATATAGCTGTTGATTCATCTTGTTAATAGCACTTTTTTTTTGGTACAAAAGTCTCTAGGGCT
Organism: Saguinus oedipus; assembly: GCA_031835075.1. Lineage (NCBI taxonomy): Eukaryota > Metazoa > Chordata > Mammalia > Primates > Cebidae > Saguinus > Saguinus oedipus. Next base: position 12,419,525 of record CM063172.1, on the reverse strand, counting down.
TTTCTTCTTTCCATTTAAATACTTTTTCCCACCCAGGGCTTTCTGAAGAGCTAAGGCTAACTTTTTTCCTTTTCTAAAGATCTTTTCTTTCCCTATGCTTTTTCCCCATAGTTCAACCTGCCCCTTCCCCACCCTCTTCATCTCTCATGTAAAAACAACACACTCGCTGGGCTTAATCCCCAAATGGTTTTAATTGAGTCATTTGATGAGGTTCTCTCTAGCTCAATGGACAGTCTGCCTTTCCAGGGAACCAACATTTCTTCGTTCTGAATATTTTAAACTCTTCTAACAAAGCCAAACATGAATTCAACAGCATTAAATAAGTCTCTTCACAGCACCTAAGTACAAATAAGGAATCAAGTTCTGATAACCAGTGGGACATGGATATTGTTCTCACCAATAAAGAGCCACCCTATCAAGCTGCCCCATCGACTAGGAAGAGACCCAGCCAGGCACTGGAAAGCTTTGCCCCAAAGAGCAGAATGAGGTCCCTTCCTCAAACTATAGCACCGCTTTGCAGACACATATCACCCACAGTGCTTTCCTATTGCCAGGAGCACCAGGAAGAGATATTTGCCTGTTCTAACCATCCTTTCTAAAGGCGCAGCAAGAGATCACGCCATAGAGGTTGCAGGGGAAAGAAAGAGCAGCGGCCAGGTCCACTACTCTGTGGTTAACTTTTCACCTGTGTTATGAATTCACTACGCTCATTATTCATTTGAACAGCACCTAAAGAAACTTCAAGTCTAAACACATCACTCTATCATTAGTGACTGTTTCTGAAGAGGGACTGTATTCACATGTGAGGAGGCTGAAATGAATTTTCTTTTGAGTGGCTCATAGTACCAACCACTCCCTGCCCCTCCCACTCTCCCAATACCTGGGAGATGATGCTTCATTGTTCTAAGCTTAGACTTAATACAACACTGCACTTTTCTTAAACAAATAAACCATTTTCTAAAGTGGATTAAAACACATCAGCAGCTATGGCGCACATGCAGCCAATAAAAACTGTTCAGCATATAGACAGATAATTTCCACAGTATATGGTTTAATAAGATAAACAGAAAGTTAACGGAAAAACCATTCTTCTTGAAGTATGAGAACAATTAAGTGGAAATGCTAAATTTTCAAGGCAGAGTAATTTTTCAGATAACTTCAAAAATTAAAAAAAAAAAATTGTAGTCCCAGCACTTTGGGAGGCCGAGGAGGGTAGATCACAAGGTCAGGAGTTCGAGACCAGCCTGGCAAACATGGTAAAATCCCCGTCTCTACTAAAAATACAAAAATTAGCTGGCTGTGGTGGTGGCCACCTATAATTCCACCTACTGGGGAGGCTAAGGCAGGAGAATCACTTGAACCCAGGAGGCGGAAGTTGTAGTGAGCCGAGATCATGCCACTGCACTCCAGCCTGGATGATAGAGTAAGACTCCACCACAAAAATAAATAAATAAAATTTAAAAAATAAAGATCTTCACTGAATCTAAAAAGATATGACCAATGAAGAGAAATCATTAACCTTTAGGAGTCTGGAAGGCTGGTTTCCAGCCTCAGCCATCAAACAAACAGGCTGTGTGTTGTAGGAGTGGTCATTTAACCTCGCTATGCCTCAAACGTCTCCTCTGTAAAATTGGAACATTAGGTTCAATTAAAGCCCTTTAAGCTTGAAAATTCTATGATTGCCCTTCCAATTCAATAAAATAAACTGTGTTTAATAATACCTGCTTTTTCAAATAAGCTATTTTTTTAAAAGTCAGAAAGTCTCCAATATGTCAAGAAACTCTAACCAGAAAAGAATAAAAATGTTTAACTTGTACAACACAAATTTTGTCCAGAAATCAGTATCTGCTCTTTACTTCTAAAGAAAAAAATCTTTTGTTTTCTATCGTTCAGTGCTCAGCTTGCCACTAAGCAAGGAATACATGTGGTGGCTACAGTTCATCAAGGGTTCAGTATCTCAGCGGCAGGAAGAAACTTCTCTTACTCACTATTAAATTGCATTTTCAAAAACTACCAAAGCAGCGCCAAAATATGCAAGCAAGATGTTGCTGTCATCCATCTGAAACTGTTAGAAATTTCAAGCTCATCACAGAACCTGTGACCTCAGGATCCAATGTTTTACAAATTGAGCAACTCTGTCCCTGTCATATACTACTAAAACGACAGAAAAATAAAAGGGGAGGAAAACGCTGAAGGTTAGAAGCAGGTGAGGATGGGAAAGGGAAGAACAAACATCCAGCTGAATTCAGAGCTAGATTCCAAGTGGGTCTCAGGCAGGGCTGAAGTCAGGGAACTGCAAATGTTGTTTCACCGTTTGTTTATTCACAGCTTTACCTTTGACTCATCAGAGTGAAGTCTGAAAACTGTTTGTGGGTCATAGTAAAAAGAGTTCTAAAGGACAATGTGACTTCCAGGGAGAGGTAAGCCACCCCGCGCTGCGTGAGCCAGCAGAGCAGATACTGAAAGGTGATAAAAAGCACTTGTTTTTATTAACATAAGACCTCACCAACTTCCTCAGACTTCCCCAAACGAAATGTCAGACTCTCACATGATTAAGAATCTCGCATAAGTAAGAATCAACTCTGTCCCTTAGAATAGAAACATCCAAGCTCAGTAACAATCGTGGACCATTCCTTTTGACCAAATAGATTTTACTCACCAACATTTTTTTTTAAATATAAATTTCCCAGTAGGAAGCAACACAGTACAAAGTTTAAAAAAATAAAATTCTTAATCCGTTCAGGATGAAACATACTACTTAAAATAAACTGAATGACACCTAAAATGATCTGCTGAATGAAAAGAAAAGCTATTCCAAGTCACAAAATAAACTATTATTAAGCCATGGAAGCTTATTCTGTATTCTCACTCTCCTTTTCAATGACACTTTTATGAAACACATGTGGTAGGCAGTGTGCTTTGCAGCAGAGAAAATTCAAATAATGCTTTCCCAATTAGACAAATCCTGGGGTGTTCCAGGACGGACCCTTTTCTCTGCTCCTCCATGCTGGTCAAACTGACGATCTGGATGAGCTCTTTGGAGCAAGATGCTCAACTCTTGAAGAATAGTGCTGGCAAGGACTTGGGGTGTACTTCTCTGCATCTGGGGTGCAGAAAAGACAAGAACACAGTCCCTGTTCTGTCTCTGTCAATCTTATGTTTCGGCTGGGTGCACATCTTGCTGTGCCCGGCAACCCGCACCCCCGGCGGCCATTCCTACTCACTGCCTGAGGCCGTGATCAAAGGAGGATGGAAGAGCAGAGTCAAGTTTAATGACCTTACCAGGAGATCAGATTGTCTGGGGCCACGCTGAAGTCGTGAGATAGCAGCTGAATCCTGGCCATTTATAGAGCAGCACAAAACTAGTCCTGCTCCTTTTCCTGCAGCGGTTGCCATGGCCGACCCAAACAATATACCTCAGCTTCAGCCTCCTTTGGCTTCCTAACCGCCACCCACGGACCTCCAAACGTGGGTAGGAGGAGGTGAAAACTGCTCACTGATGGGAACTGCGGAGCGAGGTAGAAGATGGAAAGGAGATCTGGGCTGCAGATCAGCCCAGAGGGTGTAACACGGTAAGCAGACTTGCTGCTTTTAGCTGCCAGGCTTTGCTTCTGTGAGTTTTCAACTCATTTCTAAGTGGAAAACAGATCTTAAGAAGAAACAGAAACCAGCTAAAACCCTAACCTGGGAAAATTACTATCATCTTTAAACTTTGGTTTTAGCACCTTTAAACTTTGGAATGAACTGTGAACCAGCAAAATAAATGGAAAAAAAAAAAGCAGCAACATCCTGAGCACAGTAATATCTGAACAGAGGCAAGGCTTGGGAGGGGATATTGGCATCAGGGTGATAAACCCTAGGAATGGCATATATGTTGTGATGTTCTGGTTTAAAACAAATTCATATTTGACGATGACATTAAAAAAAATCTAGATACAGAAACTACAAAAAGAAAGAGACAGAGGAAAAAAAGATCACCCTAAAAATAAACCACCAATGAAATTTTTATGACACATGTTGAAACTAATAATAAACTAACCCAGTGAATGGTGCTTTGGCGATGGAGCACCTATACTCTGGGACCAGCATGGCCACTGTGCAGCTAAGCAAGCCATTGTCCCTTTTGGCCATCCACTTCTTCATCTATAAAGGGGACGGAGTGGGGAAGAAGGAACAGACTGTCTTTAAATTCCTTTACAACTCTAAATTTCTCTTAATAACCTCTATGAAAAGTATTGCAGCTAGGTTTGAACAGAATCACATAAATAGAAGACTTGGAGAGTAACATCTTAATTTTAACAAGGGCTATACTGGGCTGTCAGGGGTGATGTTTCCTTTCTTTATTTACTCAGCTTAGGAAACTGTGCCTATAATAGTCATCTATGGGGTGGTAGCGATGGTTGCACAACATGGTGACTGTACTTAATGCCACTGAAATGCATAGTTAAAAATGGCTAAAATGGGTCAGGCACAGTGGCTCATGCCTGTAATCCCAGCACTTTGGGAGGCTGAGTCGGCTGGATCATCTGAGGTCAGAAGTTCAAGACCAATCTGGCCAACATAGTGAAACCCCGTCTCTACTAAAAATACAAAAATTAGCTAGACGTGGTGGTGGGCACCTGTAGTCCCAGCTACTTGGGAGGCTGAGGCAGGAGAATTGCTTGAACCTGGGAGGCAGAGGTTGCAGTGAGCTGAGATCGCACCACTGCACTCCAGCCTGGACAACAAGAGTGAACTCCATCTCAAAAAACAAAACGACGACAATGGTTAAAGTGACAACTTTTATGTTAAGTATTTCTAACCACTATTTAAAAAATTAAATCTATATAAAAGAGTGGGCAAAAAACATCATGGAACCCATACTGTACAAATATCTTAGAGGTGCATACTGAGTTAAAAATAAAAAACATGGAATTTATTTTCATTTTCTATTTAATTTGGTCTCCAGGGCCTGCTACGTACAGTTTCCATTTCTACTGGAGTATGAGAAAAATGGCTTATTTGCTGGGGCTTTTAGTTTTTGTTGTTGTTGTTGTTGTTGTTTTTGAGACAAGAGTCTCACTCTGTCGCCTGGCTGGAGTGTAGTGGGGTGATCTCGGCTCACTACAACCTCCACCTTCTGGGTTCAAGCAACTCCTCTGCCTCAACCTCCCAAGTAGCTGGGACTACAGGTACATGTCACCACACCCGGTTAATTTTTTTTCTTTTTTTGTCTTTTAGTAGAGATGGGGTTTCACCATGTTGGTCAGGATGGTCTCGATCTCCTGACCTCGTGATCCACCCACACAAAATGCTGGGATTACAGGCATGACCACCATGCCCAGCCCATTATTTGCTGTTTCACAGAGCAGTTCGTTAACTATCTTTGCCTTTCTCCCTTTTGCCCCCCAAAAATTGACTATCAGTCTACAGAATGAGTCAAGTGCTACATATCACTACTAACAGTTCCTGCAAGGCACTCCAAGAATCTGTACAGATCAAAATCTCAAGTGCTTACTTGCCTAAGGACTGCCATAATTTGAGGTGTTGCGTCTTTTTAAAGAATAAAAAACAGATGCTCTAAGCTGATGAAAGTAAATGTCCTTTCAACACATCTCTTCTCTAGCACTTGAAAATCTTACCAAGAAGATGTACTTCCCACACTCTGGTCGGTAATTTCTGCACTTTTTTGCTTTTCCTTTGAAGCCACAGTGCAATGTGATTCTACACCTGGGGTGAAACAATTCCTTATGGTGAGCCTTTGGAGCACCCTGAACAAGAGGGCTGCTGGAATTCAAGTGTGATGCCCAAAGAGACTGTCTCCCTACATCAGAGCTAAAGTGATCAAATGCTTCTTGACAACCTTCACAAGAAGTCTGAGTGACATACACAGGCTTAGTCATTTCCAAACGTCTGCACCAATATACACCTAAGAACCTTCCTGCCCTACTCTCTAAACAGTAAGTGGGAGGCGGCACAGTGCAAAACAGACCAGTGAATGAAAAGACCTCACCACAGTCCTACACCAGTGCTCTGAAGGCCTCCTTGCCTCCCTAGGCCGCACCTCTCTCATCTGTAACTGCAGAGACCAGATCCAGTGATCCTAAAATCCCTACCAGCTGGAGCACCCTGAATATGACAGGAAGCAGTTCACACAGAAGCCAAAATCCAGGTAGTGAGACCACGCTGGGACTTGGGAGAGGGATAAAAGGAAGGCAGGAACCAGAAGGTGAGCAATGAAATTGATGAGACAGGATTCCAGACCTACTTCAAACAATAGCCCTCCTGTTTTGCCCACCCCACACTAGGTCTAGGGAGAGAGATCTACGGATACTTCGCCCTCTGTGAGGTGACTCAATAGTCACAGACCAAAACTGAATGATGGAGCAGAAGGAAATCAAGTAACTTAAACATCTAGGTAGTCCAATTGTTTCTCTGATCAAGTAAGTCTTGGAGACCTTTCCTGAGATGGAGACCTATTTATGCAAGTGCAGGCTGGGCCCCTTTCCCTGAAGGTCCCACTCAGTTATTCTCTGGTTCCCCAATCACAGCGAGTGATGTCATTTGCCCATTCACTTCCTTCAACCAGACACTACCCCCCTCTCATTCACTTCCAGTATGGAATTGCTCATCAATCCTGTAAATCCTTCCTTATTAAGATCTCTCGGCCGGGCTCGGTGGCTCATGCCTATAATCCCAGCACTTTGGGAGGCCGAGGCGGATGGATCACGAGGTCAAGAGATCGAGACCATCCTGGTCAACAAGGTGAAACCCTGTCTCTACTAAAAATACAAAAATTAGCTGGGCACTGTGGCGCGTGCCTGTAGTCCCAGCTACTCGGGAGGCTGAGGCATGAGAATTGCTTAACCCAGAAGGTGGAGGTTGCGGTGAGCCAAGATCGCATCATTGCACTCCAGCCTGGGTAACAAGGGTGAAACTCCGTCTCAAAAAAAAAAAAGATCTCTCCAATCTGCCCATTCTTTCCACTCTGTCACTTCCATTGCCACTACAAACTCCAGGAGAACAAGCGGCCTGTCTGTCCTGGTCCCTGCAGGAGCCGCAGCACACAGACCTGTGATTGGCATGGAGCAGGTGCTCTGTGGCTGTGGAATTTTCACCATTCCTCTGTCACCTGGATTTCTACAGCTGCTTCCTCTCTAGTCTCCTTGCCCACCACCTGGTCCCTTATCATGCCAAATGCATAGCACAAACAGAATGAGATTACTGAAACACACACCTGACTTTTCACATCCCTACATTCCTTGAACTGGTCTACATTGCATCGGAGATAAAATCCAAGGCCTCTGCTTGGCCCACAAAAGTCCTTCCTGTTGGAGACCTTAAGCCCTTCCAGCACTGTCAGGCCTGCCTCACTATGGACCTACTGAATGGCTCATTGTTCCTTCAGCCCATCCATATCCATATACTATTTTGCATTTCTGTTGTCTTTCTTTGCCCAAGCTTGTCTAAACAACTCCTCATTCTGAGAAGATTAGACTGAAGGGTGTGCTCTGAAGGCCTTCTCAGCATTCTTTTCGCCAAGTCAACCTGACTCAGGTATGAAACATACCCTATCACAATGCTTAACAGATAGCGATGATTAATCTCTTGCCCGCTCCCAGTGCTTGAGGTCAAAGACCACATCCTATCTGATGCTTTAGCCTCAATACCTAGAGCAGAATTTCGTATCTAATAGGTATGCAAGAAATCTTTGTTGAATTAATGAAGAATGGAGAAAGAGAATGAGAGAGGCAGAGAGAGAGAATGAGTTCTTAATGAAAGAGAGGACCCTGAAAGGTTAAGTGCTTTATTCAAGGCTAAAAAACCAGTCAGTGTCAGAATGGGACAAGAATTCAGACCTCCTAACTTTCTCTGATGGATCCTCCTTCTTCCAATCTGTCCCATAAGTGTTTTTCAAGTTTCTCTTCTCTTCACTTTATCACCTCCAGCTAGAAGAGCTTCTAAGATTTTACTTACAACTATCCAATCTCTAACATGCTTTTCAGTCCTAGACTTTATATAGACAATTTTCTGTCACCTGGATGTCTCATTGGCAGTTAAATTCAAAAGAGGAAGAAATAAAATAATTACATTTCTTTATTTTTAATTTTTATTTTTTTGAGACTGAGTCTCACTGCCGCTGGAATGCAGCAGCACAATCTCAACTCACTGCAACCCTCCACCTCCCGGGTTCAAGTGATTCTCCTGCCTCAGCTTCCCAAGTAGCTGGTACTACAGGTGCACACCATCATGCCCAGCTAATTTTTTGCATTTTAGTAGAGACAGGGTTTCACCATGTTGGCCAGGATGGTCTCAATCTCTAGACCTCGTGATCCACCCACCTCAGCCTCCCAAAGTGCTGGGATTACAGGTGTGAGCCACCATGCCAAGCCTGAAATAATTACATTTCTAACCATTCTGCCACCAAGAAAAAAGAAGTTTTGCCTCCTAAGGAACCTGTAGGCTCCTCTTCCCCATTCATACAGTCGGGCACCTGAGACGGAAATGTGAAAGCGAGCATCTAATTTTTTTTTTTTTTTTTGCCAATCATTGAGAGCTTGTAAGGTTGCTGAGGTTGGTTGGCCTTGAACTCTTGGCCTCGCCTTCACAAGCGCCACGACATCCGGCCGGAGCCACTTTGGGCCCCGCGAGCATCTAATTTTTTAAATTGCTATCTCTATACTAGGACATATACCATGTGTTTTACATGTCTTATTTCATTTAAAATGGCAGAACCAAACCTGGGTAAGAAGTCATGCAAATGGAATTTAGGAGGGAAGAGAATAGGGTAGGAAAAAACTAAAGAAATCTTATATTTACCATTCATACATGGCACTGTGAACTTCTCTTTCTCTCAAACTCCTGAGATACAAACACCAAATCCTCCTGGTTGTTCCACCAGTCCCTCCACTCTCCAGCCACTATTCTAACCTGGACCCTCCTCCAGTCTCCTGGACTTTTCCACGATTCCCTAAATGGTCTCTCTGTCTCAATAACACCCCAATGAATTCTATCTTCCACTCTGCCCAGAGAACGAACTTTCTAAAAGTGGAAGTCACTTCTGGTTCCAAACAAGGTGGGGAAGTTGCAGAGGCTGGAGGTTGATGCACCTTAAGAGTTATTTTCCATATTGCGGGAAATTCTTGGAGGAAAGAAGGTGGTTAAGTCTCAGTAGAGGGAACACTGGGGAAAAGTAAAGTAGATGAAGAGAGGAGAGGTCCAATGGCTGTGAGTGGGGGAGTCATTTGGAGAACTTAAAAATTATTGATCATTCTTAGACGTAAAGCAAACTATGTTTATATCTAAGTTTATGTTTAGTTAAAGGTAAATGCTATAAGAATAACATAAAATGTGTTCAGAAAAAGAAATCAATCTATCCAAAGGAGAAAAGCAAAACAAAACAAAACAAAAAGTAAAGCCAATTAGAAAACATTAAACAAAACTAAAAAGTCTTAATAAAAAGGATTATAATAAGTATAACTGGGTATGAAGTCACTAATCAAATAAAAGAGACACATACTGAGCTATACACAATATGTTGCAGGGGGTGGAGAGTGATGCATTTAAAATGAACATGTACAATTACATTAAAACTAACAGATTTTTTTTTTAAAGAAAATACAAGCAAAACTAAAAACAAAAACCAGAACAGCACTTTGAATATCAGACAAAATGGAACGTAAGGTTAAAAGCATTGGAAGTGACCAAGAGGGACATCCTAGGCTGGCAAAAGGAACAACCAATGAAGATGATTTTATAATCATGAACATACATGCATCTAACAAAACAGCATAGAGATATTTAAAGCAACAACTATGAAGAGAAATAAATAAATCAAAAATGTAATTAGCAATTAAGAAAAAAAGAGATGCTTAGAAATTCCCCATGTCTGTGAATTAAAATGTTTACTACTAGACAACTCCTGGAGGAAATAAAATGGAGATACAAAATACTGAGTTAAGTGACAATAAAAGTATGTATCAAAATTTGTGCAATGCAATTAAAAAATGAGGGTTCATTGCAAGACCTTCGCTGAAGTCTGAATAGCCTACAGCTCTTATAGTCATATCCAAATCAGTAGACTTCTAGACAAGGAGAATTGCCAGAGTTAAAGCGTCATTTCGTAATAATTAAAGGATGCATTTATTAAGAAGATACAACAATCTTAAAAGTGTGTGTACCTAGGAACAGAAAAAAAGACGATGTTCAAATCAATGATATAGAGAAAGGAAAGTAGGCCAGGCGCAGTGGCTCACACCTGTAATCCTAGCAGGGACGCCAATGCAGGTGGAGCACCTGAGGTCAGGAGAGTTCAAGACCAGCCTGGCAAAACCCTGTCTCTACTAAAAATACAAAAATTAGCTGGGCATGGTGGTGGGTGCCTGTAGTCCCAGCTACTCAGGAGGCTAGGGCAGAAAAATCTCTTGGAGCCAGAGGATGCAGTTTGCAGTGAGCCAAGATTGCGCCATGGCACTCCAGCCTGGGTGAAAGAGCAAAACTCCATCTCAAAAGAAAAAAAAAAAGACAAGAAAAGGAAAAGGAAAAGGAAAGAAAATTAAACCCAAAGTAGGGAAAAAGAAGGAAATAATGAGAAGATAAAACAAACAATAGTTCATTCTTTAAAGAGCTTCATAAAATTGATTAACACCTAGCAAAACTAATCACAAAAATAAATAAATGAAAACATCATTAGAAATGGAAAAGGGAATATCACTATAGATCCTACAGACAAATAGATAAGAAGAAGGAAATATTACAAACAACTTTATGTCAACAAATTTCACTGCCTGGGCGCAGTGGCTCATACCTATAATCCCAGAACTTTGGGAGGCCAAGGCAGGCAGATCATGAGGTCAAGAGATCGAGAGCATCCTGGCTAACACGGTGAAACCCCACATCTACTAAAACTACAAAACTTAGGTGGGTGTGATGGCAGGCGCCTGTATGCCCAGCTATTCGGGAGGCTGAGGCAGGAGAATCGCTTGAACCTGGGAGACAGAGGGTTGCAGTGAGCTAAGATTGCGCTACTGCACTCAGCCTGGCCACAGAACGAGACTCTGTCTCAAAAAAAAAAAAAGTAAAAATAAATTTCACAACTTGGATGAAATGAAAAACTCCTTGAGAAAGAGAAAACATAACCTACCAATAGCAAGAATAAACAGAAAATTTGATAGTCGGCTGTATGTTAAGAAATGGAATTCATTATCAAAATTCTTGGCACGGGGACGATACAACTGTTCTGTATCCTGATTGTGGTGGTAGTTATGCAACTCTACACATGTGTTAAAACTCACAGAATTGTATGTCAAAAAAAAGGGAATATTTTACTGCATAATGTTTTTAAATTAAATTTTAAAAACTTTTAGAACCTTCACACAAAGTGAACTCCAAACTCAAAGATTTCACTGTGGAATGTCATCAGTTTTAGAAAGAAAGAAAATCGTACATAAATTCTTTCAGAAAATAGTAAAACACAGGAGGACTCCATGAATACAGTTTTATATTATCAGTATTACTAACACCAACGCTAAATCCTAGTAAATATCATATAAAGAAACAAAATTACGGACAAATATTTTTTTTTTCGAGACAGAGTCTAGAGTCTCGAGTCTCGCACTGTTGCCCAGGCTGTAGTGCAGGCAATCTTGGCTCACTGCAATCTCCACCTCCTCCTGGGTTCAAGCAATTCTCCTGCCTCAGCCTCCGAGTTGCTAGGACTACAGGCATGCGCTGCCACGCCCAGCTAATGTTTTCGTATTTTTAGTACAGACAGGTTTCACCATGTTGACCCCAATGGTCTTGATTGCCTGACCTCGTGATCCGCCCACCTCAGCCTCCCTAAGTGCTGGGATTACAGGCGTGCACAAATATTCATACTAGACATGCTTGTGAAAACACTTAACAAAATATTAGCCAAAACATCTAGCAGCAGGTCAAAATAATGCATAATTATAACTGGTTCTTATCCCAGGAACTCAAGGTTGGTTTAACACTTAAACCCAGTTGATATAATTAACCACATAAAGCAGAAAACCATATGACATCTGAACAGAGGCAAAAAAAGAACTGCACAAAACTCAACACACCTTCCCAATAAAAACAAACAAAAATTCTTAGAAAAAAAAGAATAGAAGGAAACTTCCTCAATCAATAAAAGGCAAATGAGAAGCCTACAGCTAACATCATGATGAAATAGTGGTGAAATAGTTAATGCTTTCTCTGTAAGATCAGAAAGAAAAAGGCCTGGTTATCAAACTTCACAAAAAAATGAATTTAGCAGCTCACAAAATGCAAGGGCAATATACAAAAATCAATCATATTTCCTTATGTAAGCATTAAATAATTTTAAAAGTATGCTCTAAAAATTACATTTATTATGTCAAAAAGTATACATTACAATTAAATTTTACCAAAGACATGGTGTTTCTCTGCAGGAAAAACAGGGAAACATTCCTGGGAGAAATTAATTTAAAAGGTGGAGAAAGACATACTGTTTTCAAACTGAAGTTTCAATATTGTTAATGTGACTTTGCCTTAAATTTATCTCTTATGATTCAATGCAATCCCAAATAACTTCTAGCAGGATTTTTTTTTTTTTTTTTTTTTTTTTGGCGGGGTATGGAGGGGTAAAGGAGATTTATATGGAACTCTGAAGGAGCTAGAACACCACCAAAATAATCTTGAGGGGAAAAAGAAGACAAAAAAGACTCACACTATCTGATTTCAAGACTTACCATAAAGCTATTTAACTTCTAATTTTAAGGTTTATTCATTTTATTATTTTTAGACAGTCTAGCTCAGTCAGCCATGCTGGAGTGCAGTGGCAGGATCACAGCTCACTGCAGCCTCAACCTCCTGGGCTCAAGTGATCCTCTCACCTCAGCCTCTCCAGTAGCTGGGACTAGAGGCACAGGCCACCTCACTCAGCTAATTTTTGTATTTTTAGTAGAGATGGGGTTTCACTATGTTGCCCAGGCTGATCTCAAACTCCTTAGCTCAAGCAATCCTTCCACCTCAGCTGCCCAAAGTGTTTGGATTACAGGTGTAAGCCACTGCATCCCACCTATTATTATTACTTTTAAGAGAGATAGGGTCTCACTCTGCTGCCCAGGCTGGAATGCCTTCAGGGTCTCACTCTGCTGCCCAGTGCTACAATCATTGTAGCCTCAAACTCCTGAGTCCAAGTGATCCTCTCATCTCAGCCTCTCAAGTTGCTGGGATTACAGGCAAGAGCCACAGAGCCCAGCCCATAAAGCTATTTTAACCAAGACAATATAGTATTTACCCAAGCATAGACTGCAGATCAGTGGAATAGAATAAAGTCTTAAAACATATATTCAAGCAACTGATTTTTGACAAAGGTACTAAGGCAATTTCTTTTTTCTTTTCTTTCTTTGAGACGAATTTCACTCTTATTGCCCAGTCTGGAGTGCAATGGCACAATCTCAGCTCACCACAACCTCCACCTCCCGGGTTCAAGCAATTCTCCTGCCTCAGCCTCCCAAGTAGCTAGGATTACAGGCATGTGTCACCACACCTGGCTGATTTTGTATTTTCTTTTTCTAGTAGAGACGTGATTTCTCCATGTTGGTCAGGCTGATCTTGAACTCCTGACCTCAGGTGATCTGCCCACCTGGGCCTCGCAAAGTGCTGGCATTACAGATGTGAGCCACCGCACCCAACCAACAAAGCTGCTAAGACAATTTTACAAGGAAAGAAAACAATTTCAATAATTGTTGTTTCATACATTTTAATAAATGTATGAAGAAAATGGAACCTTGACCCCTACACCTCATACCTTAAAAGTAATTTGAAACGGCTCATTGACTTAAAGGTTAAGGCGAAACTGGAAAGCTTCTAGGAGAAAACAGGAGGGTAACATCTTAGTAACCACAGGGTAAGCAAAAATGTTATGGAGACACAAAAAGCATTTATCTTAACACAATGATAAATTAAACTTCATTAACATTTAAAGGGGCTCATCAAAAACAGTTTAAAAAATGAAAAAGGTAAGCCAATCACTGAGAAAAAATATGTCTATCTGACAAAGGACTTAAATCCAGACCATATAAAGAACTCGGCTATATATATGAGTTCAAAAATTTTGAAGAAAAAAAAAAAAAAAAAGAAAGAAAGCCCTATCTATATCTATAGATATAGATACGGGTTTTTTTGTTTGTTTTTTAGTTTGTTTTCAGACAGGTCACTGTTGCCCAGGCTGAAGTACAGTGGCACCATCATGACTCACTGCAGGCTTGACCCTCCCAGGCTCAACTGATCCTCCCACCTCAGCCTCCTCAGTAGCTGGGACTACAGGCGCTCGCCACTGCTGCCCCATAGTTTTTGTATTTTTAGTAGACACAGGGTTTCACCATGTTGCCCAGGCTGGTCTCAAACTTCTGGACTCGAGCAATATGCCTGCTTTGGCCTCTAGCCAACGTTTTTTAAATTAACGACTGCTACCTGCAACAATACAGATGATCTCAAAAATGATATGCTGAACAAAAAAAAAACAGACACAAAAAAGTACTGACTGAATGATTCCATTTATGTGAAGTTGAAGAACAAACAAAACTCACTTACGGTGACAGAAATCGAAGCAGTGGTTGACCACTGGGAGGAGGAAAGTTACAGGAAGGGGGCAGAGGGGCTCTCTTTGGGGTGATGGAAATGTCCCGTATCTTGATTAGGGTGCTGGTTATATAGATATATGCATTCATCAAAACTCACTGAGCTGTATATGCTTAAGATGAGTTGATTTCACTGTATGTAAGTTCTCCCTATATAGAAACTAATTTATTAGTGAAAAGAAAGATGTACTTTCCATCTGCAGGGTCTGTAGGGATAACCCCTATTCCGTACAAAGGAACAGTGAACATGCTTGAGTGAAAACAGCCAGGCAAGGCAGACAGCAAGTGAGAAATGCCTACGGCAGGGGAAGAACAACGGTGGGGTTCAGTGAGAAGAGAAATAGAGAAGACTGAGTCAGAGGGGAAGGTATTCACCAAACAGGAAGACACGAGTGAACTGAACGTAAGAACTAGAAAATGAGACTTAAATTCGTGTTTCCAAATAATCCAGTTACCACATTACACTCAAAAAGAGAATCAAAGGCAGTTTTATTTAGAAACTGTCCTCTTCCTCCCTTGACACCTGTTAATGAAATTGGAAGCGAGGGGAGGGAACTGAGTGAAGGCAGGGACCTGAACACACTCCTCCATTTTTCCTCTTTTTTTTTGGCCTCTTAATCAGCCACCTTCAAAACAGTGCCCGTCTAGAGCTAACATCCTTCCTGTGGCATCTGATCACTGATAAACATCAGGAAATAACTGCAATTTGCCATTTATATGTTTATATGTACCTGCTAGGATAATGAGAATTACAATCTATTCATTCCCTTAGTAAATGAATGAAACTCTCATCACAAATGGCTATGAGGGAGTATCCTAGTTCGCTGGAGCCCAAGCTGGCCTCAGGAACCAGAGACAACATTTCTCCTTCTTCCAGTTGAATTACAAAGACAAGAGATGACTCATAATAAGCATAGTGGATGAAGCAATTAATGCCAACTCTTCCTCTCTGAATCATCCCCTCCAGTGAAAGAATCACTAGAAGTATTAACCCTGGCTGAGAACGTAGATGCTATGAGAGCAAATTAAACTTCATCAAACAATGGAGTGGTAAGGGAAGAGTTGGAGGGTTTCTGTCCAAACCATCTGAATCTAGAGGGGCCCCACCATGAATAAGTTTCAATACAATTGCAGTAATCAGCACTGCTTCCTCTATTTCAATTTACAAATGCTGGGTTTACAGGAATAGCTTTCTGAGACATTCCTTTAAAATTAGCTTACTCACTGAATTTTTAAAAAGGAGAACAAAGCCAAAGGACGCCATTGGCCTCTGGTGGCATATGTGTGTGAACAAGCTGATGCTGTGTAAAAATGATGTGTCAATATCATCTGGGTTACTTACATGAGAACTGCTCAATCCAAGAGTCACTTCTTGTTTCTACTGGCTGAACATGAAAAGGAACCAAATATTCCAGAGAGGGAAAGAATCTCAGAAAACAGAGTGGAGTGCTTTCAGTGTGTGTATATGAAGTGGGAACAAATAGAAAATTTGACTGGATGCTTTTCATCCTTGATGCAGTTCTCCACCTGCATACTACCCACCCTTAAAGTGTGGTCCTGGGGCCAGCAGTATCAGTTTCATGGAGGGATTTGTTAAAAATATGTATTCTCAGGCTCTACCCTAGACCTATTAAATCAGAAACCCTGGGGCTGGGGTCAGCAATCTGTGGTCTAAACAAGCCTTCCAGGTTCCTCTGATGCAAAAATTCAATAAGATGTAATCGTCAAATCTTAACTGGCCCCTGGCCAGATGCAGTGACTCATGCCTATAATCCCAGCATTTTGGGAGGCCAAAGCAGGTGGATCACTTGAGGCCCAGAGTGTGAGACCAGCCTGGCCAACATGGTGAAATCTCATATCTATAAAGATACAAAAATAGCCAGGTGTGGTGGCGTGCACCTCGAGTCTCAGCTACTTGGGAGGCTGAGACAGAGAATCACTTGAACCTGGGAAGTGAAGGTTGCAGTGAGCTGAGATCATACCACTCCATGCCAGCCTGGGTGACAGTGTGAGACTCTGTTGCCAGAAAACACACACACACACACACACACACACACACACAACCAAAAACTGCCCCCATTCGAATGTACTACTGCTACATTCATTCCTCACTCGCACCCGCCTTTCGGAGGCAGGCTGCCCGTCACTAGATTTAGAAGAGCATCCACTGACTGAAATGAAACACAGCTGGGAGGGCACCCACCACCACCCGCCTTTATAGAGGAGCCACCTAAAAAGACAAGGATAGCAAATCCCCTTAAGCTTTTCCAATCTATTCCTTTTTGTGATTGTTTCCCTTTTGAAATAGTGTTAACACATTTTCAAATTGTATATATATATATATACAATATATATATTCATTTTGAAAAATACAGAAATGACGAAGAAGGAAGTAAAAACCTCCCAGCTGACATTTAAGATCTGTCCCATCTGACTTTTTCTAAGCATCAATATATATTTAACAGTATATACATATTACTTAATGTTTTAAAATTTGTAATTGTATATGTATTTTCTTGTAGACATTCCTTTAAAAGCTCTATGATGGGTGCAGGCTAAACTGTGGGGCTGTACTGTTTTATAGCAAAAAAAGATACTTGTGCTGTAATTCTAATGTTTATGTGTTTCAAAGGGGGGTACTGACTTATTAATTTTTAAACTTTACTCAAGGTAAAGTCCAAGGTGAAGTCTTATCTAGATCAATTCCAGGAGTTATGGAGCATGGAATCTGCCAGATAAGCCACAGCATTCAATGTCATCAAGTCACAGAAACGGGTTATTTCTGCCTTGTCTTGCTTTGGGCATGAAACAGACATGGCTTCTTTCATTTCCCACGTCATTATCCAAAGTGGACATACACCTTCCCATACTCCCTCTGCTTTCTCCTTCCCTAACCTATCTCCTGCCCGCACTAGCCCCAATATGTCTCTCAGGGATAACAAAAAATTTGTACAAGTCTTCCTTTTGAATGCATCTTCCACACTGGGTCAAATCTAAGATACACCTGCAGATGCCACATCCAGTAAAAATCATTACAACAGCTTCTACTTTAACATGAGCACATCCTGTCAACCTGACCCCCACTACATGCTTTTCAGACATTATCATATCTTTATAGCAATTGTAAGTGACGGATGCTACTATTTTGCTGTTAGAAATAAAGACTTACAGCTGAGGTATGTTAAATAACTTGCTCAAAGTCACACAGCTAGGAAAATTTAGGGCAGCTTGACTCTGGAACCTATAACATTTGTTAACTCAAGAAATTTCATGACTACTGCCATCAACAGCAGTAGTTCCCAACATTTTCTCCAATCAAAAATGTTGCAGACTTCAGACAACTGATGTTTAACTCTTAATATCTCTTGATGAAGATGTACAGTGGTCAAAAAAATAATCCTATGGGCTGGGCAAGGTGGCTCATGCCTATAATCTCAGCATTTTGGGAGGCTGAGGTGGGTGAATCACGAGGTCAGGAGTTCAAGACCAGCCTGGCCAATGTGGTGAAACCCTGTCTCTGCTAAAAGTACAAAAATTAGCTGGTTGTGGTGGCACATGCTACTTGGGAGGTTGAGGCAGGAGAATCGCTTGAACCCAGAAGGTGGAGGTTGCAGTAAGCTGAAATTGCACCACTGCACGGCAGCCTGGGCAACAGAGGGAGACTCTCTATCTCAAAAAAACAAAAAGATACTATGAACAGAGTAACCCTATAAATAAATTCTGGTGAATGACTTAAAATATCGACCAGCTACATATATTTGGAAGAAAACTCCTATTTCTTTTAGTGACTCTGATGACCAAGTCTACAGACCATGCTTTGGGTGGGTATGAATGTGTGGGTGCTCTTTTATAAGAAATGTGGACTTTCATATGTTTTGGAATCTACAGATCAGAAAATCCCTAGAATGGAAGCTAAAGTCCATACTCCTTAGCATTTGAAATGCCGTAAGTTTCCCAGTTTGGCCCCAACTTACTTTTCCAACTGTATTTTCTGTTACCCCATACCACATACCCTATGTCCTACCGCTAGTTGTGGTAGATAAGCATTCCCAAATTACTGGATACCATGCACACCCATGCCTAGAGGACCACAGCCATTTCTGCTGCAATCCTCTACCTGAAGAACTCAATATCCTTTGAAACAGAGCTCAAACATCTCCAACCCTCTGGAACTATTCCTGACAACACCCCACCCCGTCAAGGCTAAATTAACACATCCTTTGTCCATATGATCGCAGCCCTGTGATGATAAGTCACACGCTACAAATAAAAGGACATGCATCTCAGTATCTAGCTAGCTGACCACTCTTCTCATCCAAACTTCCCAAAGGCAGGGATGGTGCTTATTCATCAGTGTCTTAGCCCCTATCCCCATTCCTGAAATATGGCAGATGCCGTCTGTAAAATTAATAAATGAATATCAATGCCAAGATGGCCAGTGATTTTGCCTGGGGAAGTCAGTTTGGAAAACAGCTCTGACCACTAAAGCAGCTTTCTTTAGCATGTTGTAATTGGTTGATCGTCTGTAAACCACAAAATTCACAATGACCCTCACAATGTCCTCCAAAAGTAGAAGATACATACACTAGGAACTGGAAGATGTGAGCTCAGGTCCTGGCTTTCCTACTGACCAGCTCTGTGACCTTGGGCAAGTCACATTCCCTCTCTGATCTATCTATTTGTTTGCTGAATCATGGCAGGGGTGTGGGGATGCAAAAGGAGGCCCTCTAGTTCCTCCCTGATGCAAGTCTGTGACTTGCAAAGGTATGGACCACAGTTGGCAAACATTTTCTGATGAGGATCAGAGTCAACATTTCAAGCTTTCTTGGAGTATGGTCTCTTTCACCACGACTCAAATCAAATTCTCCCACTGTAGTGTGAAACCGCTACAGACATTAGACAAATTATTGGATGTAGCTGTGTGCCAATAAAACTTTATTTACAAGAACAGGCACCTATGGGCCATCCTTTGCCTACTCCTGGTCTGGATGAATGCCTCCATGTTGCCATTCAGTTCACAGAGCTTGATATGAAGATATAACTCATGGAATGTCCATCCCAAAGCTCTGTCCATTCCAAAGGGATTTATTAAAAGGACAATAAAGATTACCATTTCCCGACCAGGAACTTGACAATAAGGAAGAGACTGCATAGTCAGAGGTTTATAGTAAGAACAAAATTTAGTGGATGAGAACGTGGACATACGAAGTCAACTGAAGAAAGATAATCATTGCCAGCACCAGCACCACCATCACCAATGCCCCTGCCCCAGCCAGCACCTGATAAAATATAGTCATGAATTTAAGAAAAGGAGGCTGGGACTGGCTTAGCCAGGAACGTACAAAGTCCCTAAAGTCTACTTGGGCAATGCCAAGGTTGTCGGGGAGAAGAGAGTGGCTTCACAGGCAAGGCCCCTAGTGAGATGACTGGAGGGAGTTGCAGTCAATGACTGATGTGTCTCTGGCTGCACTAGAAAAGGCATCCTTCTTCTGAGAAGCACAGAGTGGCAGGCTATGTTAGCTTGGTGACACTTAACAGTCAATTCATCCCACTCCCTTGTTCTGATTTCCTGCTCACCAAGCAACCACCTGACTCCATATGGATCTTCCTTAGAGAACATGTGCACTGTGACTACTGCCGATACCTGTAGCCAGACAGCAGCAATTTCTCAAGGCAAATCAATAAAGTAGTTTCCAGGCCGGGCATGGTGGCTCACGCCTATCATCCCAGCACTTTGGAAGGCCAAGGTGGGTGGATCACGAGCTGAGGAGATGGAGACCATCCTGGTTAACACAGTGAAACCCCATCTCCACTAAAAACACAAAAAATTAGCAGGACATGGTGGCACACGCCTGTAGTCCCGGCTACTCGGGAGGCTGAGGCAGGAGAATCATTTGAACCTGGGAGGTGGAGGTTGCAGTGAGCCAGGATCACTCCATTGCACTCCAGCCTGGGCGACAGAGTGAGACTCCATCTCAAAAATAAATAAATAAATAAAGTAGCTTCCAGTTAGGATTTACATTTCCCTGCAGCTTGACACAGTGAGAGAATGTGCTGATCACGTGGGTCTCAGAATATGTCAGTGATGTTTTCCACCGCAAATTAGGATTCTGGCATAACGATCATGTGGGCCTGAGGATATGCTGGCATAATGGTCTCAACTCAGGCTCATCTGTGGCATAGCTCTCTGAATCAGCACAGGAAGCCCTGGACACAGACCAGAAGCCATCCTTAGTGACCAGAAGCAGGAGCAGAGGGTGGCGATCGTATTCAGGTCCAGCCAGCCCTCACTGACAGCATGGCTTACACACCACTTTTGGCTCTACTCACTTTCAACTGATTTTCACAGAGCTGTTTAGAATGATGAAGCCAAAGAACTTCAGGACGAAGTTTCTGTTTGCCTCCCGAGGCATGTATAGAATGGAAACTGGTACAAGATTTAATTAAGTGATGTAAAATCCAGAGCAAAGTGAGTAAGTGCAACAGCCAAATACACACAGTACCAATTAGTGGCTGGTACAGCGGCCACATAACAAAGGTGCAATGAACAGTTTATGGATTTTTTTTTTAAATCCCAATCATAGTGAAGGGTCAATGATGCTCAGAAAATGCTAGCTCTTTTGCCCTATTAAGCTGGAAACAAAGGCTCAGTATAGAAGTTAGAAAACTTTTAGCCACAAAAATATGACGGTGAATTGTGCCTCTTAATAATATGCATGGGACAAAATGAAAGAGCATACCAGAAGGTCAGTGCCTGTTTGCCTAAATCTTGCCAGGATATGCAAGGCCAAATGCCCCAAACCAAGGAAGGAAAACAAAACTAACTGCAAAGCAGCAGGAATGCAAAGCACCCCCTTTCCTGTTAACTGTGACATAATTCATTTTTCTCCTTCTGTTCCAGAACTTCTAATCTATAGGTCATGCTCATACCCACAGAAGAACCAAGGGAGTAAGGGAGCTGCTAGTTTCCAAAGAAAATGCTTACTTTCCATTTGTAAAGCGTTTCGCTGGAAATGCTGTGTTGAGTTACACCATCCAACTAGGAATTAAATATATTATGCTCTTTGGTAAATTATCAAAATGTAAACCAACAGCTACAGTGGAGACCATCTGAACTGCCAAGAGTTTTAACACTGTGATTTTAGCGAGAAAGAACATTTCCCCCTGCTGTTTAGTCTTCAGCTAGGTTCATCCGTGACTGTAATATGCTCACAGATGTGTGCATCCAACATATACATGAAGACGACCACACACTTTTGTTCATAGGTTTTTACTGGAAATTTTCACATAGGATTCATTAAGTGAAGGTATGTAGCATGATGAAATTGTCATTTTGTAAAGTTTATCTACCCACCATCATTTGGAAGATGGCTTTGTTTCTCTGACTACTGGACTTCTTAGAGACTCCGTCTTTATTTCCCATAACATTTGCACAGTGCCATGCACATGAGGCGCACTTAAACATTTGGTGAAAGATTCGTCTCCACAATATCAATGCAATTAAGAGAAATCTGGCCTTTCAAGTGAATTTACGATAAAAGCAAAATAAGCATAACAAATTTTAAAGCTCTGTAGTTCTCTAACTTCTTCTATAGAAAACTATTCAGTATTTCTACATCAAAAATTCTCCAGGGAAGGATAAACATACATATTTTTCTATACTCCCCCCCCAAAGCACAGGAAAAAAGAGCAACTTTATTTCATTTGTGCAAATTGATAGATCACCTTTTGAAATTCATGCTAAACAGCTAAATGTTGCATGCAGCATGCTGTCAAAAACTGTCAAGTGAAACAATTATTGATTGGTGCATTAAAATTAAAAACGAATGTAGGTTAATAAATGAAGATGGCTTTAAGAAAAAGCATGTAATCTACAATGAGAAAAATCAGACAGTGAATCTGCCAATCAGGCCTGTAGGACCTAGAATGAAATATTAAAGAGGTAACAAGAATAATAAGATAAAAATTAACCACACAATGGTCTTTGTGACAACCCATGACAGGCTGAGATAGGCTCTCCTGATGGTCACATCCCACCCATCCTTCCTGCTCCAGCCCCTGACATAAATGTTGTGAATTTCCCGGGTTGGTCCTAAATCCAATGACCACTGTTCCAAGAGAGAGGAGAGGACTTGGTACAGACACAGAGGAGAAGGCCATGTGAAAACAGAGGCAGAGACTGGAGTGATGTGGCCGCAAGCCAAGGAAAGCATGTAACCACCAGAGGATGACAGCGGCAAGGAAAGGTTCTCCCAACAGAGCTTTGGGAGGGAGGGTGACCCGGCTGACACTTGATTTCAGACATCCACCCTCCAGAACTTTGAGGGAACAAATATCTGTTGTTTTAACCCACCAAGTTTCCGGTAATTTATTAGAGCAGCCTTGGAAAACTAATAAGAGTTTCCCATCACAATTAGAGTAAAATCCAAGCTCTTGCAGCCTCTAGATCAACTCAAAGGCTCCTTGTGGCCTCAGAGTCTTCACCTGGGCATTCTCTTCCTTTGCAGTGCTCAGTCCTAGATTATCATCTCACCCTCCACCACCCCCATCTTCCAGGGCTAGCTCCTATACCTTACTGCTGGTCTATGTACAAAAGCCGATTCCATAAGACTTTCCCTGACTCCACTGAACAAAAGATTCCTTCCCTTTGCCCCTGCCAACCCTCTTTCTCCTAACATAGCCTGCTCTACTTTGGAGGGTCTGCAAATAGAGTCTACTTACGCAATTTACTTGTGGTTGTCTCCACTATGAGAACATAAGCTCTCTGAGGGCAGGGACTTAGACAACCTTGTTTGTTCTGTTACATCCTCAGTGTATAGAATCATGTCCGGTACAGAAAAGACTTTCAATAAATACTTGGTTGTATAAGAATGAATGAATTATTTTTCTGTGTTTTCACTCAATTATAAAAGCCTGACTTGATTAGCACCATCAAGACATATGAGCTTAAAACATTCTCTCCATTGCAAGTCCAGCGTGCTACTATTATTTTTGAAATATCCCTCTCCAATGCTCTTCTATTAAAACTCAGTTGATCCAAACATGGCTTTTCTACTTTTATTAATTGGGTTGAGCTAAAACATGGTATAAAGGAGAGGCCTAAATCCTTTACCTGTCATCTATGTGAGCCTGAGTAAGTAATTATCCTCTCTGAGCCTGCAGAAAAGAATGATAAAATGTGCTGTATCTGTATCCTCAGGGCTGCTATGAGTACCGATTGAGGTAAACCCATTCAACAAAATATTTCTTTAGATACTGTTCTGGCCAGATATTCTGCTAGCACAGTGACACAGCTAGAACCCAGGCAAGAAACATCTGTCCTTATCAAGCATATATCTAGGCACATTTTGCAAACTGTCAAGACTCGTGCAGATGTAATGGAATCTGAGATTTGTGCTAGAGACACCCAGAGGATAGCCAGCTCCCCCATTCCAAATTATTCCTGCTCTGCACACCTCCTAATACAAACACAAACCAGAAGATGGTTCCCTTAAGACAGCTATTAGTCTTCACTCACTCACACATTTTTCCAAATGTTCCTCATTTGTCTCCTGCAGAGCAATTTCTAATACAGATCAAAGTCAGGAGCTACTATGAACAAGGTTATGGCACGTAGTCATCTCAAAATATAGTTGCCACAAACCCTGAAACATTATGTTTTCATTATTTCAGAAGAGACAAATTATGTTTTAAATATATACCAAGTGGCTGGGTATGGTTGTTCCTGCCTGTAATCCCAGCACTTTGGGAAGGTGAGGCAGGAGGACTGCTTGAGGCCAGGGAGTTTGAGACAAGCCTGGGCAACATAGCGAGACCACATCTCTATAAAAAATTTGAAAATTAGCCAGGTATGGTGGCACGTCCTTGTAGTCCTACATATTCAGGAGGCCGGAGCAAGAGGACTGCTTGAGCCTGAGCATGTGATGCTACAGTGAGCTACGATCATGCCACTGCAGGCCAGCCTGGCTAACACACGGAGACCCTGCCTCTTTAACAGAAATAAATAAATAGGTCCCAGGTATGTCTGCAATGTAGATTTAAAGTAATCGTTTACAAAATGGCCCTGTCGTGGTTATTTTTAATTGAATAAAATAGGTCGCCTATGGCTTGCTTTCTGTCGCTCGGCCTCAACATCCTCTGTCATTTGTCTTCCTCAGAAGATGTGCCTATCTCTCAATTCTAAATAAGTGGTTCCTATGAACCTTTTGAGAAACAGAATTCTTTAACGATCTAATGAAAAGCTACAAGCCTCTCCCAGAAAAACCCACATACGCAGAATGTCATGCTGTAATACAGTTC
The DNA here is from genome assembly GCA_031835075.1 of Saguinus oedipus. Taxonomy (NCBI): domain Eukaryota; kingdom Metazoa; phylum Chordata; class Mammalia; order Primates; family Cebidae; genus Saguinus; species Saguinus oedipus. The sequence goes on along the minus strand of CM063172.1, from coordinate 12,394,617 downwards.
CTGGGGGAGCCTTGGGACATTCTGGAAAAGTTCAGTGATCAGAAATGAAGAATTCCCAACCACCTTATCGTAGTGGCCATAAAGGGGCACACACAGCAGCCCCACCTGATCACTGCAAAGAGTCGTGCTTCTAGTCAGCCTGCACGATTAGGCACCGACTCACAGCCATATAACTTGCAAACTATGTGGCATTAACTGGCATTGAGGAAATGGAGGAGATAGCGAGTCCAAGCACGCACATTCCACGTCTCCCAAATGGCACTGCAGCGGGGGTGGCTGTAAACCGGGCAGCAGGAGATACGTTCTGTAGCCATGACCTCCCAATGACAGAAAAGGGCCCAGAGTTCAGCAAACAGGGATGATTGGAAATTTTACAAGAAAATGGAATCTCAAGCTTTTAATTTTACCAAAATGTGATTTTCTGCCTTAAATTCAAAATGCACTTACATGCTGTATGTCCTGTGAAGTTAGAAAGAAAAGATATATTTAAATAAATAAAAGCCAAAGGAAGGGCTCACTAATAATAGTCTTATTACCAAAAAAAAAGGATCTCCTCCCATCCCCCATTTTTTGTTCAATAAAATTGATTCCATACACTGAACCATCTCACTATTGCTTTTCTTGGCTACATGTATATGAGTGAAGAACCCACAGTAGATAACAATAATAAAAAATCCAAAATAACAGGAAACATCTAACATTATCCAGAGAAAATATGTCAGATTATAAAGTCTCTGAGTCATGATAGTAATCCAAACTGAGTCTATACTGGCTTTACAAAACACTATTAATATTTCCTGAAATAAAAATTGAGGTTCTTTAGTGAGTCAATGCATCTAATTTGCCAAAGCTGAAATATACTGTTGCTTTCCCCACGCCGAGAATGCAGCGTCAGTAACAATACTAGTTTCCTACTCTGCTTCAAAAGATCTGTTATGTTTAAGAATTTTAAACACACACACACAAACACACACACACACTCTCTCTCTCTCTCTCTCTCTCTCTCTCTCACACACACACACATGCAAATGTATAAAATATTTTCTACCAAATAAGGTATAAGGTGTTTTTACTCAACAACTCTGAGTGTGTGTGATTATGCATAAAGTCGTCTTTAAGTCCTATTGGTATGCTACATTAAAAATATTTAAGACTGTGTTCCTATAAACATTTATACAGACTTCTCAGAAATAAAAGAGAATTCTACTAAGGATTAAAAGTCATTGCTGTGATTTATAAACTATTTCAACTAAAAATTCTAAACTCTGAATTATTTATTTTTCAATGGGAGAGATCATTCCTTCCAGAGACAGAATAACATACTACATTATCATTTTTCCTACTTTGCCTCCAGGTGTAACATCTCTAGGGACACTTTCATTTTAGAAAAAAGTAATAATAATTTTTGTGTGGTCCTTTAAACAACAATCTATCCTTGTGCCGCGGAAATGAATTCAACTACCCACAGTCAGCTTACATGTAACTTATTCCTGTAAATCAGCAGTACAAACTAAGCTACAATCATTACTTAATCCCAAAAGAAGGAGAAAGAGACAAAACTCAAATACAATCTTTCATGGACAAAATCATGCTATATATCACCCCTTTGGTTAAACCTTTGTTTTATGGATCTAGCAAATTTCCCCTCATAGGCTAAATTTCGTTAAGCTTTTCTGGACAAATTCCCTGCATTCAACAGAATAAGTTCCAATGTTTAGTCAGAAAAGAGACTCTGGAGCATTAAGATAATTATACAATTTCAACTTCTAAGTATATATATTTTTAAAATTAATAACATAGTGTACTTCCTAACTTAGAAGGAAATTTAAATTACAAAGAATCTGACGTTTTGAAATTTCTGAACCCAAAAGCCATTAAAAAATAGCCTATGAGCCAAGCAGCTTCACTAAATGCTTCACAGGATAACATTTCACAGCACAATATTTCCACAATATGAAAGTTTCTGGCTATCGTGCAATTTCAAATTCATGTCCATTTTCACTCCACGGTGTTTTTTTTAACATAAGACTAAAGCATGTTGATTCTAACACAAATCATAAAAGAGAGTATGAGGAAAGTTCAAAATAACCTCAAGCATGATGACTTCATGTTCAAAAGATCTTTCTCATTTAAATGTTATTAACCAACATTTAAATCTCTGCCTCTGTGTGACTCACATGCCTCAGACCGGAAGTTCAGCCCAATCAGCTCTCCAAACTGATTGGTGAGGGAAGTACATACTTCATTGTCTTAAACTCAGAGTGACTGGCATTCCCTTTAACTGGGCAGTGTGTCTAAATATGGAAAAACTTCATGAGAAACTGAAACAGGCAAAGAGGAAAAAAAATTACTGGCACCAGTCCTTCAGTATGAATCGAGAGAAAATTCAGAAAGTCTCCAAAAGAATTATTTAGGTGTCTATTTGATTAGTAGGAATTCCAATGCCTGTGGTTTTCAGTTCTATAGGCATCAAAGTTTTCTTCTAAGCATGCATGGTAATGGAAGAGCTAGAATATCTTTCATGACAATGGCCTCTAATCAAACCCAGTGTTCATCCCTGAGAGACGACCTGGGCACTTCACTCCATCCATCACAGGAAACTAAATATACCACCGGGGCGAGACAGGGTGAAAAACAGCCACTGGAGCTGTTTATTTAAAACCTTGCTCTCATCTAAAACTTTCTTTGGGACAGAGTCTTGCTCTGTCACCCAGGCTGGAGTGCAATGGCACGATCTCTGCTCACTGCAACCTCCGCCTCCCGGGTTCAAGTGATTATTCTGCCTTGGCTTCCCAAGTAGCTGGGATTTACAAGTACATGCCACCATGCCTAGCTAATTTTTGTATTTTTAGTAGAGATGGGGCTTCACCATGTTAGCCAGGCTGGTCTTGAACTCCTGACCTCAGGCAATCCACCCGCCTCAGCCTCCCAAAGTGCTGGGATTATAGGTGTGAGCCACTGAGTCCGACCTGCTCTAAAGCTTTCTATGGGGCAACCATTCAGACTCAAGTCCTATCTACAATATGTTTCAGCCTTCGCAAATGCGATGGATGCACTGACTTGCTAACGAACCTGAGGAATGACGCCTTAATTTTAATTACAGGATATATTGATACTGTTTGGTAAAGCTGATACAGAATCAGGTTTGATTACCGTCATGACTCAGAGGCTTTATAATTTGACATATTTTCTCTGGATAACTTTAATTTTTTTCCTGTTATTTTGGTACTGGGTTGCAGTACCCAGGTGGCACCTAGTCTTAGGGCTGTGAGGATCCCTCCACGGCCTGAGCTAAGTCACTATTAACAGTTTCACCAGAGAAAGAAAGTGGAGAAGTCCAGGTTATGGGGGTTTCCCAGAGAAACACAACTTATTTTAATGTCAAACCTATTAAATTAAATTATGGTCCATTTGAGAGAAGGCAGATCAGATGACTAAAAATAACTGTTTATTACGTTTTGAAGAATGAAAGTGGATATATCGTTTTACAACATGATCCCTTGGAAAATTAAGATGAAAGTATGTTAATTTCCTTTGGCTTTAAATGGTGCATCTTGTTGTACTGTTGGACAGTGGACTCCTCTGGAGCCTTCTTAAGTATGAGAGCTGAGTTTTGTGTTTATTCAGGTTTCGAGAACCGCTATTTATTACTCTGCTACTGCGTGTTTTCATTCCAGAGGAGTGTGATTGTTAATTTGTTATTGCGAGTTCCTTAAGGAGTCAAAACATCCAGAGAAAAGCATGAACTACACACAGCAATAAAAGCTAGAAAATGTCTCAACAACATGGAAATGACTCATTGCTGAAGACATGGGGGATTAAGAAACACTCTCCCATTCAATTCAGGGTAAATTTGTTCAGATGAAACAAACAAGAAAAAGAGCTAAACCCAGTTTTTGAATCAGAAACCAAATTCAGAAGAACATCTTGGTTGAAATGCCCTGTGAAAATAGGTTTAAAGTATTTCTCTCCCTTCCTCTCATCCGTAAGGTCAATAATCACTTGAACTCATTGCGTATATTTGGCCCAGTAACTACTCCCACATTCTCGCCTTCAACAATATTTATGCCCAGATAAGGGAAAGAATTATCCTTTCACAAGTTGACTATGTTTATTCCAACACTTTCCTGAACCATTTTAAAAGAAGAGAGAAAAAAGCATCAAAGAAAGCCTATGTATTCCTAAGGGAAAAGACTCAATACATACAGACCTTTTCAATCAATTCAGATTCAGGTACTCAAGGAACAAGTGCATGTGGGCAGGAACGAGTAGTAAATATGTGCTAAATAAAGGCAGCTGGTATTTCTCTGCCTGCTTTGCCCTAGCCCTCTGAGTCCTCCTCCCCACAATACCCATATAATTTTCCTTTTGGCCATAGTATAGAACTCAATCACTGTATTAAGATGAAGCCCTGGAAAATAGATTCTTATACTCTGCGAACTATAAGAGGGAGCAGTTCCCAGTTCTGCCCACTAATATTAAGAGATTTTAATATGTAGAATATCTGAGTGTCACTGCTAAACTAAAACACTAAGCCAGAACTCCTCTTTGTGGATGATGCCCATTACCATTTTGAAATGCAAATTACTAAGACCTCTTGCACCTGATTATGTATGGCGTAGAATAATTTCTTAACTAGGCATGTTGGCTCACACCTGTAGTCCCAGTATTTTGGGAGGCTGAGGTGGGTGGATTGCTTGAGGTCAGGAGTTTGAGACCAGCCTGGCCAACATGGTGAAACCCCATCTCTACTAAAAATACAATAAATAGCTGGGCGTGGTGGCAGGTGTCTGTAATCCTGGCTACTCAGAAGGCTGAGGCAGGAGAACTGCTTGAACCTGAGAGGCAGAGGTTGCACTGAGCTGAGATCGCTCCATTGTACCCCAGCCTGGGCAACAAAAGGGAAACTCCCATCTCAGAAAAAAAGAAAAAGAATAATTTCTTAACAGGTGGATGGCTCAAGAGTTCAAGCCAAATTGGAGTATAATTAGACACTGAATATACTACTTTCTCGGTCTGAGCCAGTATGACAAATATTACAAAAGCTATTTTTTTCCAGAAAGTCATCACAGTTTGAAACAGATAGTGACTTACTACCAAAAGCCTTTTCAATTGTGAAGTGCCTGCTTTGGTGTTATTAAATGTACAAAGGTGGTTACAAACATAAATAAGTAACAAAGTCTGTTTTCTCTTTCTCTCCTCTAGTAAATTATGTTAATTAAGCAAATTAAGATGAGTAAGTTCAAAATAGTTTATAACTTTCGAGTGTCAGTAAAACCACAAATAGATGTGTTTAATATAATTTAAAAATAAATTAATTTTGGGTCTATATAACTAATAGGTAAGAGAAAAAATGAAAATACAAATAATTCCAAAGTGAGGTTTGATGCTAAAAATTTAGCATCCATCTCTATCAATTATCTTGACACAAAAAAAAAGTTACTAAATACTCAGTAATTGGGTTCAGAGAAGACATCTAATATGAATAAGAAAACAAGTCCAAATTACAAAGTTTTAAGAAGAAATGCAGTTTAAACTCTCTTAAATACTTACAAAAAAACTTCAAAATGATCATTGAATTACTTAATGAATAGACTACGAGAGCTTATATATAATGTGATACATGATTTTATATATATATATATAATCATATAATGCATGTGGTTAAAAACAAATTTCCTTTGTTACTCTTAACTGTTATTAGTCTATTACATTATATTATTTTTTAGCAAAAAAAAATCCTTTTCTAGGCAAATTACTAATATAAATATTAATTCAATGTGCACACAAATTCTGACCATAAAAGGATCAATATTAACAAAACTTCTGTCCACTGAAAGTGAAAATTCATCAGAGACCATTTCCTTCATTCCCCAAGCAGAGATGCCAGTGGGCACAAAAACAATTGAGGCCATAACTGAGCAAGTTGAGACTGCACATTGGTTCATTCACTCAACACGTATTTATTCACCATCTACTACTCTAAAATGGTGAAGCTATAAGGGCAAATGTGGAGGTCACTTGGTCCAGACCCACATTTTGCATGAGGAGCCTCTGAGGATTACAGAGATCAAATGCCTGGAGCATGCTGAGTTTATCACAGAGAAAGGGCTGGAGAGGAGAGCAGGTTCCTTCCCACCCTGCTCCTTGCTCTTTCTGCCAGACTACCCTGGATGCTGAGAGGAGGCAAAGGCCTCCAGTCACATGGAGTCTGACCAGGACACAAGACATCTAAGCCACAAAATGAAGCAATAAATGGCATGATCAAATAAGCTGTGCACACAGGGCAGGGGGCTGGGGGAACACTGGCTTGGGCTGAAGCAGCTGGGGAAAGCTTTCTGTCCTGGAGAAGTGGAGATTCATGCTGGGTATGAACAGTGGGGCGGAATGAGGACAGGTAAAGGAAGAAGGACTGGGAATCCAGAGCAAATCAGGGTGGTCAGAAACAGGGTATGTGTGGGCAACATCTGGGATATAGGGCAGAAACCAGGTTCTGCCCACCCTTTTTACAACTTGAGGCCTCCCTCTCACCCACTCCACTACCACCATCACCCACATGCCTGGTATTCTGCCCTAAATACTATACAAATAAATTTGAAAACTCCAAAGGAGAATGGTAATATCATCATAGCAGGTAAAGTGTGACTACTAGTGGTATTATGTATACTGACTTTCTTACTCCTTACATTGACTATAATCCCCACCCTTCAGATGAAGAAACTGAGGGACAGAGAGGTTCAGTGACTTGGCCAAGGTGGGAAGTGCCAGGGCTGGTATTCGAACCAGAGAGATACCAAAATTCTGGTATCGCCAACCACAGCTGAGCACACAGGCACAACCTTCACCAAGTGTGGGCCTCAGCTGCAGGAGAGCTCGGCACCCCCTTCCCCAGCACCCGGCTTCTATTCCTTCTAGTTGTCCTTCTGACTTTAGTCCTAGTTGCTAAGGATTTTTAAAGTGCTACCACACCTCCAGGGCTACTTCCAAAAGCCTATTCGGGCTGACTCAAAGGGAAGGTTCTTTAAGGACCTCAGTAATCCAAACACTGCAGACATCTGAGAAATCCTAAAACACGGCTTCCTGCAGAATGATGACCGCCTGCCTCTCCGGCAACTGAGAATGGATTTTAAAAACATCCTCCTTTACTGTACAAAGTATCTGGTCACAAAGTTTGTTACTGGCAGAACCAGGATTAAAAATTGTGACCTCTGCCTTTTTTCTCTCTCACCCCTATTCTCCCAAGGTGTATATTTATATGTTTTGCAAAGTAGCCAAAGGCAGACTTCAAAAGGAGCTTTCCTGTGGGGTTAGTGGTAAATGAATAATGGCTGGACTGACAGAGCAAAGAGAAAATGAGTCATGGATATTGTGTTAAATATATAAGGGTTTGCTGGCTTTCTTTGAAATGTTTTCTCATCTAAACTTGGAGCTGTTGGCTTTGTATTTACTCACCCTGAAATTGCATCTGGGACTCCAGAGTCAAGCTCTGAATAACATTCAAAGCCTGCATTCTTTCGTTCAACTTTTAGGCATTTCAACTTATCATACCTATGTCCTTTTTACAGCAATGCAACTTAAATGAGGCAATAGCTGAAATGGCTTAACCAGGGAGATGTGGTTTAGCACCATGTCGCAATCTAGCCGTCTAACCCTCACGGAGGTCTCGGAGGTGCAGGAACCTTACCAGCAATTGGTTTACTGAGATCTCACAGCCAACACTATGATGCTTTGGGTGCTGCTAACTAAAAGGTCCCTCTTTTTAATGATTTATTGCAATGGTTATGTTCAATTTTCTTCTACGGATTCTGGCCCTCCCAGCTGATTCCTGACACGTGGAAAATGGCTCTCTGAACATTAATCACATAGGGTATGTAAGGACCAAGTGCTTAGCAGTGTGTTTGGCACACAGTAAGTGCTCAATAACTGTTGATGACCTTTCTTCCTTTTTCCCCAAATGAATGAGAAACCTCTCATCTCAGAGGTGTCAACAAATTAGAAAGAAGAAACTTTAAATATTGGCCAGGTTCAGGGGTGCACACATGCAATCCCAGCAATTTGGGAGGCCGAGACTTGAGGTCAGGAGTTTGAGATCAGCCTGGCCAACATGCTGAAATGCTGTCTCTACTAAAAATACAAAAATTAGGCAGGCGTGGTGGTGCACACCTGCAGTCCCAGTTACTTGAGAGGCTAGGGCAGAATCGCTTGAACCTGGAAGGTGGAGGTTGCAGTGAGCCAAGATTATGCCACTGAACTCCAGCCTGGGTGACAGTGAGTGAGACTCCATCTCAAAATAAGTAAATAAATAAAAATGAACAATAACTTGGAATTTCCTTAATAAAATTAAATGTCTGCATATTAAATGAAGTTTGTTACGGCTTGATTACAATTTAAATTCTAAGATTATCACTAAAAATCCCTTTATAGATAGAAGTTATAGAAAAAGATGTATGAATGCAAAGCTTTCTAGAGTTAAACGGTAAAATGGTGTGTGTGTGTGTGTGTGTGTGTGTGTGTGTGTATAAAATATGTATTTATATCTATATAACATGTTTATGTATATTATATATTTATACCTATATAATGTGATATAAAATATTTATGTATAATATATACATATTTTTTGATTCTACAAAATACAGGAAGAATATTACAAGAAAATGTCCTACCTCCAGCCGGGCATGGTGGCTCACGCCTATAATCCCAGCACTTTCGGAGGCCGAGGCGGGTGGATCACGAGGTCAAGAGATCGAGAACATCCTGGTCAACATGGTGAAACCCCGTCTCTACTAAAAATACAAAAATTAGCTGGGCATGGTGGCGCATGCCTGTAGTCCCAGCTACTTGGGAGGCTGAGGCAGGAGAATTGCTTGAACCCAGGAGGTGGAGGTTGCGGTGAGCCGAGATCGCGCCATTGCACTCCAGTCTGGGTAACAAGAGCAAAACTCCGTCTCAAAAAAAAAAAAGAAAAAAAAATGTCCTACCTTCCTTAGGAACCACGTGTACCAAGACTCTTCAGGAACAGCACCCCTGCATGAAGATTGTATTCTTGCTCACTGGTCTCTCCTAAGGAAAGTTCCCTCAAGTTCTCCTTTTGTTGTGAACTTCAGTTACTGCTTTTCTACTGGCAAAACACAACCACACATATCTTTCAAAAGCAAATTGAAGCATAAAGAAATTAAACATGATTTATTCAAGGTCAAATTTCAAGTCAGTAGAAAAGCCATAAACACAGCCCTTCCTCTGCTGAGTATTCTGGGTACTGGGCCATGCTGCCCAGTGAAATTTTGACTTTTGATTGGTGTTTTCAAAATTCCCTTGTGTATTGAAAAGTAGCTCATATTGACAAGATGGAAGAAGCTTGAATGAATATCATTAACATTGCACAATTTCACATCCCTGGACCTACCACATGTGCCGTTAGTTTTTAACATATGCATTTAAAACTCCCTTAAAGACTCTGTGTAACTGGCTCAAATACCTACAAATGGAATAAGGTTTAGTAGCCTCAAATATATTCTGTTTTCCCTTTAAGTGCAACTGAATCACAATTCATGATAAGCAGTTTGTGCAAAAAGAAATGCTCGGCATTTAAGAGCTACATGAAACTGCACTAGACCCCATTCTAAGGTAAGACCCATATTAACAGAGCCAGGGAAGAATGAAAAGATGATTCTGGCAGCGCAAGATGTATTCAGGGGAAAAAAAAAAAAATCACAAGCACTGACTGAGCTGCAATGAGAAATGAGGGCACCAGAGTTGTCATAAAAAAAATTCACAAGCATGTGCAGATTAAACAGATAATATGAGACTTTTTTTTCTTTTTCTTTTTTTTTTTTTTTATAAAAAGGGAGGTCATTCCTCTTGCTTTCAGGACCTTGAAAAACAAACCAGAGCGGCCAAGGGCTGCAGGGCTCTGACCGCCTGGTGAAGATAGACTTTAGCAGGAGAAACCTAATCCCAGGGAGTTGTCTGTACTTTGCTTTCTGCTACGACTACGTGATCAAACAAATGGGGCATTTTCCCCGTGATATCTCTGTATCATGAAAAAGCACATTTGTCATTTAATTTTTACCTAATTGTGTTGCTGTTTTCTTCTCCGCCTCCTCCCCCAACCTACCCCCATCCCTCCTACACTGGCATTCTGTGTGGTCAAAGAATCTGTTTCAGTATTAGTGTTCAATATAGCAAATGTCAAGTAAACACTCTACACATTTCCTGTCCTATTTAAAGCATCCTAAGCAATTATTTGCTCTAAAGTATTAAACTGTAAATTTTCTTAGCTAGTGCCAATTCGTATAGTAATAATAGCTGTCACAGAAAAGTACTTCAGGGTACTCAAATGGCTTTTAAATCAGCAACACTCATCCTACATTTGCTGAGACTTTTCTAGTTATATTTTTATGGCATGTTTTTGAGACTATGGACTAACTGCAACAAAGTGTCACATGTCGCTCCTTTTTTCTTATTTGAAGCTTAATAGGCACACTGCAATCTTTCAACGTAATTTTTCTCGAAGCAAAAAGACACGAGATAGGGCATAAAAATAGGCAGACACACAGAGGCATACTTCAGTCTTATTGTTATACTGCTTGGTATTACAGGTTGGAATCATGACCATCGGAAAATATCACTCTGGCTGGGCCTGGTGGCTCACACCTGTAATCTCAGCACTTTGGGAGGCTGAGGGGGGTGGATCACTTGAGGTCAGGAGTTTGAGACCAGCCTGGCCAACATGGTAAAACCCCATCTCTACTAAAAATACAAAAATTAAGTCAGGCGTGGTGGTGGGCACCTGTAATTCCAGCTACTCAGGAGGCTGAGGCAGGAGAATTGCTTGAACCCAAGAGACAGAGGTTGCAGTGAGCCAGGATGGCGCCACGGTACTTTAACCTGGGAAGCAGAGTGAGACTCTGTCTCAAAAATAAATAAATAAATAAATAAATAAATAAATAAATAAATAAATAAAAGATCACTCCATTTGATAAAGCTCCAAATAACAATAGCTGATAAAAGGGTCGCCAACACTAGTTCTATAAAGGGTGCACATGGTATTTACATACACAAATGCATGCAGCACTAGAGAAATATTAAGGTTGGGCACGGTGGCTCACATCTGTAATCCCAGCACTTTGGGAGTCCAAGGCAGGGGGATCACAAGGTCAGGAGATCAAGACCATCCTGGCTAACACAGCAAGATCCCATTTCTACTAAAAATACAAAAAATTAGCCAGGCATGTTGGCAGGCACCTGTACTTCCAGCTACTTGGGTGGCGGAGGCAGGAGAATCAATTAAACCTGGGCGGCGGAGGTTGCAGTGAGCCGAGAACATGCCACTGCACTCCAGCCTGGGCAACAGAGCAAGACTCCATCTCAAAAAAAAAAGAAATAAAAAAAAAATTAAGCAACCAAAACATACACGTGTAAATGTGCAAATGACTAATATACTTATAAATGTATGCCCTTATTAAGTACTTTTATGTTTAACTGGATGTGGTTCTTTTAAATCTTTTTAACTTCATGACATGTTTTTGTAATTTCGAAGTAAATTAAAAGTAACATAGTTCTAAATCCTAAACAGCTAAGACTGCATTAAATTGCCATCTCCTCCTACAGAATTGTATGGCCCTTGACAAAACTTCCATGCATGGGTGCAATTTGCAACCCAAACCAAAAGCCTCTTATTTTTAAAATGCAGGGAATCATTTAAATATATTTTCCAACTGATGAAAGAATTCTCTTATTCCTGCCATGCCAGGACCCATTCTGAGTTTTACACCCACCGTACCAGGTATTACTACTTGCTGAAAGGCTGCATTAAAGCGTTAAGGGACAACAAGGTTACATTATCTTAACATGTTCCACTTAATGGTTTTTGATTGTGTTATGAAGTGCCCTCACATTTGTTCCCAAAAACGTGTTGCTATTTTAAGAGCCACACTGTTAAGAACCACATGTCAGCCAGGCACAGCAGCTCACATCTGTAATCCCAACACTGGGAGGCCAAGTTGCGAGGATGGCTTGAGGCCAAGAGTTCGAGACTAGCCTTGGCAACACAGTAAGACCTTGTCTCTGCAAAAAAATTTAAAAGATTAGTTGGGTGTGATGGTGCATAGCTGTAGTCACAGCTAACTGGGAGGCTGAGGTGGGAGGATCACTTGAGCCCAGGGGTTCAAGGCTACAGTAAGCGATGATCATGCCACTGAACTCCAGTCTGGACAACAAAGTGAGAACCGGCCTCTTAAAAAAAAGGAACCAAATTTCTTTGCTAGATGTTGGTTTCCTGTAGTTGTCAGTACTTTTGTGCCACCTGAAAAAAAAAAAAGGAACCACTGGCCAGGTGCTGGGGCTCATGCTGTAATCCCAATACTTTGGGAGGCCAAAGTGGGCACATCACTTGAGTGAGGAGTTCGAAACCAGCCTGGCCAACATGGTGAAACTCCAGCTACTCTGGAGGCTGAGGCAGGAGAATTGCTTGAATCTGAAAGCTGGAGATTGCAGTGAGCCAAGATGGTACCACTACACTCCAGTCTGGGTGACCGAAAGAAAGAGACCTCATCTCAAAAAAAAAAAGAACCACATGTCTATAGAGTTAATATTTGTGAATTATAACTGGATAAGCTTGTGAGAGATCTGTTGGCACAGTCATATGAAACCATCCTTCTCAGGTGTTCTGTTTGCCACAGACATAACACACTTTACTTGGAAGGGCGTGCATCATTTGAGTGCGGCAAAAATATTGTCATCTCATCAAGAATCCCCAACTAGTCATGACACAGGCCTGAGCATCCCAGCAAGGAACACTCTCCTTAACCTTTTAAAGGAGGTCTGTGCTGACTCGATTCTTTGTGCTCCATGATGGTGCGAGGAAAGAAGAAAGAAGGATGAAAGATGAAAAAGCAGGGAGAAAAGAGGAAAAAAGGGAGAGAAAAGAAAACAGCGATCTGGCTATCGTGCATTTTTGTGCACTTTTGTTAAAAATGCATGTGTACTTTTTCGAGATGGAGTCTTGCTCTGTCGCTCAGGCTGGAGTGTAGTGGTGCAATCTCTGCTCACTGTAGCCCTGACTTCCCCGGTTCAAGCAATTCTCCTGCCTCAGCCTCCTGAGTAGCTGGGACCACAGGCGTGTGCCACCATGCCAGGCTAATTTTTGTATTTTAGTAGAGACACGGTTTTACCATGTTGGCCAGGCTGGTCTTGAACTACTGACCTCAAGTGTTCTGCCAGCCTTGGCCTCCCAGAGTGCTGGGATTACAGGCATGAACCACTATGTCCGCTCTTAAAAATATTTTAAAACATCATGTTTCTATAGCGGTTTCTTCTGAGGTAGGAAGAACGTGACAAGATTGGGGAGGGCCACATAGAGGACAAGTTGACGGTAATTTTAAAATCTGGGTGGAGAGTTAGACTGTTCATGGAACCCTTATTTTTTATAATTTACATTTATTCTGTAAGTATACTTTTGCATTTTATTTGATTGTATATTTAGTGAAAACAATTTTGCAAGTTCTACAGTGACACAGGTAGTAGGCACTAGAGTATAAACAGATAAAAGCACCAGGACTAAGATTAAAATGGCATGCACTGAATCCCGGTCCTGCCACTTGCTAGCTCTGTGACCTTGGCCAAGCTACTAACCCAGTTACCTTATCTGTAAGGTAGAGATAATAATGACCTATGTAGGTTTACCGTGAGGATTAAGTGATTAGTACAGTGACTGACACATCCTAAATCCTCAATATGCCAGCTAGCCATTATTATTATAAGAATAGGCTCCCTGCACTGTGACCTTTTTTGAGCATGTACACTCCCTCCTTGTGTTTCTGATCACAAATAAATAATTATTAACAATAATTTATTGAATAAAATTATCAGCAATCAAGTTCCGTTTTTTTAAGAGAAACTCTATATGTCAATAATTAGAAGATGCCCAAATGAATGGGGGAAACAAATTTAATGATTTATAAGAAAAGTGTGAAGAATCTGAATATCCAGGCACCCTTTCAGGGAAGTCTCATTAATATTAGTGATTTAACTGCTATATACAAGAGAAGACCAAAATTCTGTCTTAGGGTACAAACGAAATCCAGCAGTAAAGTATGAAGATATCTACCACTCACCTGTAGGTGTATTCAGAGTTCACAAAATACATTAAGTCCTAATATCTTACATTGACAAAGAATAATTATTAGGAAGATCCATTAACTCTTTTTAAAAAGTGGCAGTGAACCGAGATTGTGCCACTGCACTGCAGCCTGGGCAACACTGCAGGACTCCCATTCCAACAACAACACCAAAAAAAAAAAAAAATGCTGTCCCTCAAACAATACAGAAAAAAAATCAGAGTAATCAAAGACTAATTTGTTTGAAACCATGGGCCACAACTTAGGCAGCATTATTTTTCCCTCCTAGCATAGTACTCTGCACATAGTAGGTTAAGAAAAAACGTAATTAAATTGAATGCAAAATGAGATTAGACAAAAAGATGTTTAAAGACCCTTCTGATTTAAATTTCATGAATGACAAACTGCCTAAATAATCAAACTATCAATAATTATAGCTGATATTCATAGCTAAACTCTAGAATTCATTGATACATAAATAATAAAATTTATTCCTCTTCCCTTAATTTCAGTTAATGTGCGTATGGTCAATCTACAGCTTTGATTTCAGTGTTTAATTCTATTATCCGGGTATTAAGAATATGCCTACCTGGTAAGTTTTTAGAAACATTAACTGACAACCTTGAGAAATATACACATTTCAGAAGAATGAAATTAAGACATTTCCTTTGTGTTTTTCTTTAATAGTTCCTAATCTCCCTTCAGTGTATTTATTGGGCATTAGTTTACCTAACACAATCATTCTAGCAGAATGAAATCAACCTTAAAGAGCTTTTCAGGGGTAAAAAGAGATTGTTACAAAAGAAAAATACCAGAGGAGAATTATCTTTATATCACATAGTAATTTTAAACTTAAAGTTATATCATGGCTGTAAAATTAGCCAAAACTGAATATATTTTATGAGACACTGATTACTCATAAGTACAAAGGGAAATCCAATTGAAGGATTAAATTGCTGTCAAAACCAGTCACTTATGTATCTGCATGTATATCACAAAGTGTTTGTGAGTTTGATGCATATTCCAGGCATAAATCCCCTTTCCAGAGAGCAGAAATTCCTAATCTGCCACACTCCAAACTGAAATAGATTCATCAGCATTTCTGGTACATAAGAACAGCTCCCCAAAGCCATTAGCAAAGGTTATTTCCAAGTGGAAAATCAAGAGACATAAAGATTTCAAAGTCAAAATGCAATGTTGTTTAGTTTTCTGCAGCACATACCAAGATGAAAACTTTCAGTCAGAGAGAAAAGCAAAAGCAGGATCACTGCTTCTTCACAGAGACTGGTAAATAAAGAATGTATGCACAGAACACCTGGATTTGCTTTCCTGTTTCCTTGCCAGAAACTTTTTTTAATACGATTATCTAACAGTCAAACAAGCCTTCAAAGCAATGAATTACGCATAGACACACAGATACACTCTCACACAAAAGAGAGCAAAGCTGATGCTATTTAAATATCATGAAATATTTTCCTAACCATGCACAGATGGAAGTACAGACGTTTCTGCCAACCGCCTGGTTCAGAAACTTTGCTCTATTTTTAATTATTTGGTTCAGAGGACCCATTTGTGATTAACTTCTGTGTTGCATGGCAAAGGAAGTAAAGTTCCTGACCCACAGCAAAGAACATGGAGAGAAGCTTAATTATTTTTAAACAGCTAGTGTAATATTGTAAACCATGTGTAGGGACAACTCATTTGTCAAAGACCAGTCGATGACCTCTGCAGTTTGAAGCTGTAGAGTGTATGAAGAACAGAAAAATCCAAGGGACCTTTAGAAAGTAACACCAAAATGAATCTCTTAATGACAAATAGATTTTCATCTTTGAGCAATAACAATGGAGCAAGAAATAGGAAGAAATGAATAGTGTTGTAAGGACTAATCTCATTAGCAGGAGAAGTTTCAGTTCTGAGGAGGAGCAGAGAATGGAATGCCAGCAGCTTAAGAGCAGGAAATGGACTAGGCTGCAAGAAGTTGGTCAGGAAACCCAAGCCATAGTAGTATTGAGAATCACACACAAAATTTCAGCTGAGCAAGAAGAAATCCCTGAAGAGAAGTAGAAAGAGAAGCAATGGTTCAGCAATCAGACAGAAGAGACGGTCAAGGTATACAGAAAGAACAGGTTGGAACTGATGGGAACTGTTTTATATTTTTAAGGGCTGTGCATTTACAAAACAAAAAAATAGTAGTTTCTAAGGAAGAAAACAATAAACTCGAGTAGCAAATTAGTATAAACACAGAAAGAAAATAAAATAGAAGGCATCTAGTTAAGACTCGTGAAAGCAGAATTGGACTAAAACCTAACAGAACTTTATTCCTAGAGAAGCTTTCTCTTGATCAATAACCCTAAAACTTTAAGACAGTCTGTATTTAAGTCCTTAATGTACTTGGAAAACCTCAGAGTCTACTGAATCATATAGGCCACGAAGAGCCAAAATATTTCAGGAGTAATAGATGTTGCTAAAAATTAGATTTGCAACAAATCCAGGACCAATGCCAGAACGATCTGGGAATTGAAAAAACACAACAAAACAATAAGCACCTAATTTCTCCTTGAGAAGTGTAGAAATGGAGAATAAAAATGGAATGTCCTTTGCTGGGGGCTCTTAATTCTGAAGCTCAGCTCCTTAAACCAGTAACACTGGCTATTAGCTTTCAGTTCAGCTGGGTTGGTGGACATGGCAAGACCTTAGAAGCGCACATCCATATTTGTGGGTAATTATGGAATTTCAACAATTGGAAGCAACTCAGAGAGCCTTCATGAGGAGGAGAAAAAAAGGTAATCTGTTTCAGAAAGTCCAAAATAAAGTGACTTTATTATATACATATTCATATTCCTCCTCTATTATGCAAATAGGTGAAGTATGTGTATGGGTGTGTGTATTGGCAAAAGACTAGAATTTTAAAAAACCAGGATTTTAAAAAAAGCACATCTATGACTGAATTATTTATAGTTGCAAATGGCTTCATAATACCAACCTAGTATTATTACTGCAGGCACTGGCCCTCACTTAGAAATGTTATTTGATTTAGAAATGTTTCTATTTGTTGTAACACTAGCCACTACGATGGGGTTTGACCTATGTCTTTGTCCATAAAACAATCCTATAAGATATGTAAACATGAATTCAATTTTCTTTAAGTGAAAGAAAGCAAAAATATGGTTGTCAGAACAAGAACTGCTTTCTGCGGGATATTCTAGTTAAATGAAAGCTATTCAACTTGAATCAATTGCTGTATCCATTCTCCAATACACAGCAGATTTATATTTCAGAAGGTTTTTGACAGAGAACAAAATGTTACTGAAATCTCTCTTCCATTCCTTTTGTCCTACATAACATTCCATGGGCTGAACTCCCAACAAGGGGCATATATTTGTCAGCTTCTGCTTGCACTTGTTCTATTCTAGTTTGTCTTTGTTGCAGAGTTTCCATTTTGACCCTTTCTTGACAGAACATCAATATCTACCTTTTGGTTGTGTTACAACTTGTAATAAATAATAAAAAAATAAACTGACATTTTTATTCTGTACCACCTTGAGGCATCCATAACATTTAAAGTAAGTCCTGCTATTTACATCAGTGATTGAATTTTTTTATATCTGTTTATGTAAACACTAGAAATCCAGGGAGAAAATTCTTCCAATCCAACAATCCACACATTCCTACACAAAACCAATAACTTGAGTATTTAAAAGCTAGATCTGTAGCTAGAGACAGGTTAGAACTAGCACAAACAAGCCTGTGGAAGATGAATTTCTCCTCTACTGCCTCCACTCCAGGTCATCCTGGGATTATGCCTGTGAGCTAATGCCAAGATGGAAAAAATGGATAGGTGTCTTTTTTCTAATGTATTTGTATAAAGACTCTCCAAGAGCTCAAGACTCCCCAAGACTCAAGAGCTCCCCAAGCTGCTCTGCAAGTGACAAAAGGTGTATAGCTGCAAGCCAATCAGGCAGAACATTCAACATCGTCCCAGCCATTAATGACTAAGCCTGAGCCAGCTCAAAAGCAGTCAGAAACAGACGTCAGACTATGGGACAGCTAAAACATTGGTTCTCAGGGATGTTGTCCAAAAGGAGGTCTCTGAAGCTGGGTGTCATCCTTTAGGGTGGCCCAGAATAAAATGGTGACACATTAAGCCTCCTGGCGAGTTCATAAACACTTTGAACGGCAAAGACACCAAGTCCCGGGGACTTCCAACGAAGATCTTGGGGCAAGAAGAGATGTCCACCAGCACTTTCTGTTCTGTGACCTGTTAGAGAGAAACATTCTTAGCTACTCCATCACCAAGCAAAAGTCCCCGCCAGGCTGTATCTCCTTGACTCCTGGGGGAAAAGCTATAAAGAGATTGAGGAGGATGCCTGAGAGAGAGATAGATGGCCTTGTCTTATTTGCAGTGTCTCTAATGAGGTTACCAGATATATAAAATCTGGCTTCCGTCAAGTTGAAATGTGAATCAGATTCTAAGTATTTTTGCAACTAACAATATGGTCACCACCAAACTACGTCCACAAAGAAAAGGCTTCATAACAGTTATTGCTTCTGGCACCAAGAGATGGACAGTGTATTTTACTAAAAGATTACCACTAGTTGCTGTAGGACAGTAAATACTGAATTATTGGGGAAGCAACTCATGTTTTTTGTAGACACAAGTGTCCAGCACCAGCTCCTTCTTGCCTAGCAGAATAAAGCTGATTCGCAGGTGGCTGGAAGAGCTCCTTCTAACCTCTTCTGTAACGTCTAGTAGAAAGACAACAGGTGTCTACACGGGGAAATGATCTGATTGTACAATCTTCCCATCCACATACGAAAGGACTTCTCAGAGCAGATGACATCAAATTTCAAGATTCCATATACGAGATCAATTTGATTTCCTGATATTTTTAACCTTGCTGACACAGGTGCATTAAAGGAAATACAGCTCAAAAAGCTCAATTTTAAAGGTGCAGTGGCTGCAAAATGAAAACCATTCTCCACCTATCCATCAAGTTTAGGCTCAGGTACTATAAAAACATCTAACACCTATGTTTTTCCTTTTTTCTTTTTTTTAAGAGACAGGGTCTCACTCCGTGGCCCAGGCTGGTCTTGAACTCCTAGTCTCAAGCAATCCCACCATCTTGGTCTCCCAAAGCACTTGGATTACAGGCACATGCCACTGTGCCCAGCCTCTAACATCTAAATTTATAATAAAGCATTGTTTCAAGGGGTAACTAGGAATTGCACATATCCAAGGGACTGGATTCTTGCATTTCTTTACCATTCCAGCTCCATCTGGAAATTGTTCTAGTGGGCCAATTCAATTAAGCAAAGACATGTTATTTCGTTCCACAACTTCGGAAACACAGATAACTTCTGGGGTATCTTGGCTGTACAAGGAGATGGAGAAGAGAGCTGAACTCCAAGTCTGAAAATCAGGGTTACAGCACAGGCTACATGTATTTCTAACCACTGGAAAACTAGTAAATCAGTCAACCTCGTAGGTTCTGTTTTCTCCCCTAGAAAATGAGGATACTTTTCTACTCAAGGAATCATTATGACTATCCACTGAAACAATTTATCCAAGGCACTCTGAATTCTGTGATGTGCTATTATCAGTTGAGGCAGACTCATGACACATTAACCACTACAGATGGTCTGGATAACTGTGGTTTTTAAGGCTGTAGTTACTAAATCAGAGGCTCAGACTGCAGAATACCATCAAGAGAAAGGGTAGATTTGACTAGTCCTACAAGAGAAGCAGGAAACATAGGACTTTCCTCCTAGTATACTCTTTGAAGACCCTGGACATTTAAATGAGGAAGTTTAAAGAATATTTTTTAAAGGAAGTCTCACATCTTGAGACATCAGGGCAAAAACTGAAGTGAAGTGCGCCATTCCGAGACGGACACTTCGGGATTAGCCAGGTCACTGCATATTCTCTGTACAGCAGGGCAGCCAACAGCAGCGTCTGGTCATTTCCATATATTAAAAAACCTTCCCTTCCCTCCAGGACTTAAAGATGATATGAACTGGCTTATGGAGTTTAGTCTGAGGTGGCTCATATACTACTAGTAAGACCCTCATTTCAAGACCCTACTCAGAAAGACGTCTCTTCATTTGAATGTCGTTTATTACTCACATTCTCCTAATTGCTAGGATGATTCAGTCAGCTTTGAGGCTCACTGTGAGAAAAATTAGAGAAAGTCGTCTTCCTTCTTTTATACCTGTTTATATAGATTGTTGAAATAGTACAGTTCATTTGGATGATGCTGAGATGGAAAAAATATAACCTGTTCCTTCCGAAGAGTACAGGAAGGTACAAGGGGTTACAGGGGCTTAAACAGAACAGGAAAGCCAAAATGAAACACCGAAATTCAGGCTTAGATGCTATCACCATATTTCCCCCAAACTCAATAGAAAGCAAAGTTGTCTGGAAAGAGATTTTTAAATAAATAACCATGTCATTTTTTTCTTCTGTCAATACAATAACAGATAAACTTGTCTTATGGGTCTATGACCACTTACAAAAAAAAAAAAAAAAAAAAAAGTCCACATCAAACCAAACAAAACTGCTATCTTTTGAAAAGATTCAGATCAGACTCCAGACAGGCAGCAGCTGGGGAACACATTCTTCCCCGGTTCTTTAGACGAAGGCTGTCTCCCAATAAAAGCCACAACTTGGGGTCAAACTTCTCCCTAGTCTGGGTTGCAGCGACCCAGGCAGCTCCAGAGATGAACTGGACATGGAGCCTGGAATCAAAACAAAATTCATCCAGAGTCTTTGCTGCCTCCACTTGGAAGGTGCCAGGCAAAGCAAGGTTGAAAGGGCCTTAGGGTACTCTCCTCTGGGGGCGCTGCAGTGGACAAAGGAACTAGGGCTTCTGTTTCTAATGGGAGGCATTTCCGTACCTGTCAGAACCTCTAAACAGGCTCTGACATATGGTCAAATGTGGTCACTCACACCATCGACCACAAATGCACTCCCTCCACCTGGAGAAGGTGTCCTCACCTACCACCAACAGTGAGACTTCGAGATAAAGTCATTTACAACCCAGAGAAGGTGGACGGCCACCTGGCTGGCCAACTCAAAAGGACACAGATAAGAGATTGGAGAGACTTCCTATCCTACCCCACTGGCTTCATACTTGATAAGCAGAGTTTGCAGAAGAGGGTTTCCCGGTCACCCTGTCCCTTCAAGTATCTCCTTTCCATGTGATACTTTACCTAACTGTCACCCACCAACCTCACTTAGAACTTCAGAACTACTCTCTTCCAAATAAAAGGATCTCCTTGGGATAATTATCTCACTAGAAACTTTCACCTGAGTTGCAGAGTAGGACCACAAGAGCACTTAAAGGAGACTGATCAAAGCCAGAAAGCAGATGTTAGGAACGTGAACCTCAAATCCATTCAGTCATCCAACACAATAGCTGTGTTTCTAAAAATCCTCATATAATCGAAATTCAATAGGAATTTTTTCAATGAGAAGGAAGACAGTCTTAGACATTCAAAAACAATGGCATTTTTCCTGTATTGAATTTCAGTAATAATAGTGTCTTGTGTGGTTGTAAGCGCAGTACTATAAAACTTAAATACGTCTGAGCGAATTCAGCACTCTATTACGTATAACTTTCATTCCAGAAAATTCATCAGTGGGCCTTTCTTTCTCCCTAGCACAGGCTTCTTACACATTTTTATCACCTTTTACATCCACTGTGTGATGGACAAGGCACAAAGCCACTCCAACAAACAGGTACGATAGCTTTTCCCACCACTGTGGTTCACAGGACTCCATGCTGGTTCCTGACCACAATTATATACATCATGGCCCATATTAACAGATGGAATCACATCCAATTTGTAGTGTAAACATCACAGGGGAATGCCTGTATGTACTACCCATTCACTATATGCCACATACCAAGAAAAGGGGGCAATCCCTCCTGTCACTGGGCTGGGAAAAGGGTTTTGAAGTGTCATACAAGGGGAAGAATGAAGTGCTATGGGAACCCAGAAAAGATAACAAATAACCTAGTCCAAGGGCTTCCTGAGGAAGAGACTCTATGCTGAGATTTCAAGAATGAGGGATCTAGAAATACAAATACCATTTGACCCAGCAATGCCACTACTGGGTATCTACCCAAAGGATTATAAATCCTTCTATTATAAAGACACATGCATACATATGTTTATTGTGGCACTGTTTACAATAGTGAGACTCGGAGCCAACCCAAATGCCCATCAATGATAGACTGGATAAAGAAAATGTGGCACATACACACCATGGAATACTATGCAGCCATAAAAAAGGATGAGTTCACGTCCTTTGCAAGGACATGGAAGAAGCTGGAAACCATCATTCTCAGCAAATTGACACAGGAACAGAAAACCAAACACCACATGTTCTCACTCATAGGTGGGTGTTGAACAAGGAGAACACATGGACACAGGGAGGGGAACATCACACACTGGGTGGGGGGTGGCTAGGGAAGGAATAGCAGGGAGCAGGGATTGAGGAGGAATAGCATTAGGAGAAATACCTAATATAGATGACGGGGTGATGGATGCAGAAACCATGACCATGGCACGTGTATACCTACGTAATGAACCTGCATGATCTGCACATGTACCCCAGAGCTAAAATAATAATAATAATTTTAAAAAAAGAATGAGAGGAAGGTAGCCAGACAGTGCGGGGAGAGGAGCTTGATTCTAAGGAGGAGTAACAGCATGTCTAAGAGCTAGGACACAAAAGAGAGTATGGCGCTTGAAGGAGGAAGTGTGATAGGACCGGGTGGGGTGAATACAGGGCAACCTGTGAGTGATAAGGCTAGTCCTCAGAACCTCCTGAGCTAGGCTAAGGATTCTAGACTTTATCCCGAGGACCATGAGAACCCAGGGAGGGGGTTAAGAAAAACAGAGATGTAAGCAGATTTCGAATACTAAGAAATGTTCATTTGGGCTTCAGAGAGGAAAACGAGCTGGCCCAGAACGACAGGCCATGTAGGAGGTATGTCATATGCCAAACCACCCCAGCTCAGCAGAGCCACTCATCTAAGTCAGACTTTGAGACCAACCTTCCCCCAAACTCAACACCTAGGAAGTTGTTCCCAACTTTCCACTGGAAGAGCTGCCTCCGGAGAAGAGCTACAACAGGAAAGGAAGCAGGGTAGCATCGTGTCTCTCTGGTTCCTACATGGATGAAAACCAAAGCAAGGAGCCCATCCCTCAGCAGGGCAGCCTGCTAGGTAGTGGGACTGGACGACAGAGGATGTGGAGACCCCGATTTCAGAGACTTGGATAATGGTTAGACTTTGGCCAGGCCTGAAATTCCCGACTGATCTCTCTAGGCCCAAGTGAGGGAGGCTGCCAGACATGTTTCTACCCACTGCTCCCAAGGCAGGGCTCCCCGACACAGGTCAGCAACGGAGGGTACAGAACCCCAGCAATGGGCAGAGGGGATGCCACAGCCTGGAAACCAGCACAGGGTGGGTGAACATCAAGGAGTAAGGAGCAGGTGAGAGAAGGGGAAAGGGACCCTTGGAAATACAAAGACTGGTCACGGGAAAAACAATTCCCAGGAGAAGAAATGAGCTGAAGAGAAAAAAGGGCTATTCCTAGCAAAGCCACCGGTGGCTCACTTGCCAGCATGGTGCAGAATCTGAGCCGCGGTCACCTCACGTCTTCCTTCCAGGTTGGCCCTGGTACAAGCAGAAGAAAAGAGAGGCCGATCATATAAAAACTTGAACCACTGTACAACTAAGATTATCGTCACTGAAATGGAAGGAAACTGGACTGGGGAAGTAGCTGCAGCAAATATGACTTTTTAAATAGATTAATATCTAGAGCACATAAAGAGCTCATATACATAGATTAGCAAACATCAAATTTTGCTGACTATAAAAAGAACAATTAGTAAATAAACATAGATGGAAATGTTCTAGCTCTGAGAGGAATCAAAGGAATGTAAACTTTAAAACCAAAGAGCCTATTAAATTAGCCAAAAAATAGTAAGTCCCACAATTATTCAGATTGAAGCAAGAGACATTCTTGTATCATCAGTAACAATGTAAACTGGTACAGCCTTTTAGAAAGCAATTCAGAGCAAGCTCTCTCTGAGTAATGAGCCTTCTGATGTGAGTGTGTCCTCAGTAAATATTTGTGAGCAAAGATACTTCGGCCTTATGACAGTAAACAGAAACAACTCTGGACAAAAGTGATAGGAAACTTTGAGAATAAGATAAAACAACCTGACAGAATGTCATGTGATCCTTGCAGATGAGAACTGCATAGTCTAAGTTACAAATAAGAATGTTTGTGCTAAATGGGAACCGCAAAACTGAAAAAAAGGGTATTACGTTACATTGTCAAGAACTGAAAAACAACACATACAAAAGAACTTGGTTTACGGACTGGAACGGTGGCATTTTATTGGCTTTCCTTTATTATTGTAAGGTTTGGGCAATCAATGTTTAAAAGACACAGGATTTTTATCAGTCATGTATAGTGAACACCCTTTTCTGTAGAGCAGATGTATCTGCAGAAAATGTCACTGCCGGATTAGCGGAGGTGCCTAGTCCTTCCCAAGTCCTTTTCAGGTTCAAACCCTGCCTGCTAAGACTGGCTGCTTTGAGAAGCTCCTCCTACCCTGACTATGCCTCAAACCCTCAAAACACAGCACTCTCCTTTGTTCTTGCTTTTTTTCTTCAGCTCTTAAATGCTATGCCTTCCGTGTGTGTGTGCGTGTGTGCGCGCGCGCATGTACACACATTTGTTTTTATTATTGAGATACTACCATAAGGAACATAGAGAGCGTGAGTGCACATTTAATCCTTCCAGTGATTCTGTGAGTTAGGTGGTATTATCATCCCCATTTAACAGATGAGGAAATTGCGGATCACAGATTTAAGAAATGTGACCTGGACCACACAACCAGGAGTCAGAGCCAGAAAGATTCAAGCTTCAGTCTCCCTGACTTCAAAGCCCTCATCTTCACCCTCCCTCTCTGTCTATGAAACAAACAAATTAAAACAACAAAACCCTCTCAAATGTCGCCTTTTCCATTTGCACTAGCTGCCTAAGGAAACTATAAATAATTGCAACGAATCAAGAGGCATCTCTACGAACTGCTTATGAATTAACCAGAAAGACAAGGCAATGCCGCACACGCTAATTGGGAAGGTAGATGCAGAAGAGAAAAGGAATTACCTGGAGACTAAACCTGCACCTGCAGGTAAAACCAAATGACATCAAAAGGATTTCTACTTGCAAATTGAAAGCAGAATATGGCCCTTGTTACTACTGCTTAGAAAAGCAGAGCTTCTGCACTCCCCTTGCAAAAAACAATCCCACAATCAGCTGAAAGATTCTTTCCAGTTCCGCCGCATTCCACCTTCAGAAATGGATGTTGCTTGGGACATGGCAGCAAGAATCGTAAAGAGGAGTGGAGGAAGTATTCAGACATGAAGCTCATCTAGATGGGGTGATACATGGTTGTAGGCTCCCCTTATGACTTACTCTGTAAATAATGACATAATCATAGCTGAAATATAAACTCTAATTAAATACAAACCCTAACAAAGTCAAACAACAGCAAATGACGTTTGACAGAAGCAAAGGTCTTCAGGGAGCCGGGAGCAAGAATTACAATAAAATCTATTCATGGAACTGCATGATCTCAGGGACAGAAGAGGCCTGAGAGATCGTTTCTTTCAACCTCCTTGCGTTTTGGAGACAGGGAAACTGAGACGCAGCAAGGTAGAGTGAGTGGCGCAAGTCAGCCTGTTGAAGGGCGGGCAACAGAAACGGCCTCCAAACTGCCCATCCGACAGCACACCATGCTCCTCTGTAGGGCCAGGAAAGCTACTCCATTTTAAATCATATTTTCAATAGAGCATTAAACATTCTATAAATATTAAATTGCTTTTTAATAATTTTCTAATGCACAGGGGCACATTTTAAAAAGAAGCCTGGTTTTCATTTCTTTTGGAAAACTGCACACTGTTCAGGGTTTCATCTGGTATTGAGTGAAATATTAACAGGCCATATAATGGTTTCAGTGTTCCTTCAGTAAAGCTAAACAGAAGTCGAAAAACATATCCCCCAGGCCTACGGTGGAGTTTCTGGAGCACGCATGAAACTCCACGCTCTGCTCAACAAGCCCATCGCTGTTAAGTAACTCATCAGAAAATAAAGAGGGAATTACCAAAGGGGAATTGCCAAGCAATTAGTCCTCTGAAGCAGATGACATACAACTGTTACAGGGAGGAGCTTCCCGGTTAGTCATATGTCAGAGTCAGAGCCTACTAATCTGTAAATAAAAATGCATCACATATGATTACAGCTGTGATGTAGGCTGAAGCTGCCAGGCTAGGGCATGGAGAGTAAATCTTGCATCCTCTTCTCGATTTCCGTGGGTCTGTAAAAGCAAGAGATGTTGCCTTTGAAGACCAAAAAAAAAAAAAAAAGTTCTCAGTAATTTTTTTCTCAATGTAAGAAAGACAATCTGGCCTTCCCTAAGCCAGCTAAGAGAAAAGTGATCTTTCTTCTCTATCATCTTGACATGAATGAGCTCAGATTCATTCACTGCTCCGGGGAAGGAGAGAAAATGAGACTGGACCAGGCAGAGGCACAGGGGATGGGAGTTCTAAGCTTCCTGATGGCCCCCTGACTACAGCGTGACCTCCTTTTGGTTCATGTTTTATTCTTAGAGCTTGCATTCAGCACCACACCACCACCTATCACACTGGAGAGATAAACAGTTCATATCTGCCAAATCTTGCAAGCTGAGCAGCGACCCAGTGAAGTTCTTTTAAGAGTCAAAAGTTCATCATCTTGCTGAGACTCCTGATGCTGAATAACTTTTGGAATCAACATAAGCCAATCCCCTGAAACAGATAAGCAAATTGCCACCGTCCTCATTTTCTTCAATTAATAATTATTGAAAGTACGTAGGAATCTCAAGGAGGAAGGAGTAAGAGTGAAAGAAAGGGAAAAAACACCACTTGCATGGTGGTGAAACCCGCATGGGACACCCCGTATTAGAAAGCTCACATGCAACTCTGAATGGACAGGCATGCATTAAAAAAGAAGGCTTATCATTCCAGGACCCTTCCTTGATCCTGACTTCCTGGACTGTGTTGTACTTGTGTCGTGGCCCTTTAAATATTACTCCAAGCCATGCCTTGCTTCTGCAATCCACTGCAAGCTGCTTGAGGACAGGGCTTAAGTAACAGGGCTGAAAGTACAGGCTGGGATCCAAGCATGATTCTGTCACTTAATAGCTGGGCAACCTTGGGCAAGTTATTCCCCCTCTCTGTGCCAGTTTCTTCACCTGTGCACTGGAGAAAATAATGATGCCTACCTCGAAGGACTGTACTGAGGATTAATATGCAGAATAGTAAATGTGAACTATCGATCACCTTCATATTCCCTAGAAGGCCTTGCTGGCACAATGCCTCTCATACATTAGATGCTCATTAAATAACTGCAGGCAGAATGATCTGCCCCTAGAGTTGTGTGCTCCATCCCTCTTGTTCCTGTCTTAACCTTCTTATCTTTGATGAAAGTTAAGTAAGTCCCTGCTTTTATTCTGAGCCTTTTTGGGTTATACGGAGAGCCCATCCTAACTAACTCAGGACAAAAAAAAAAAAAAAAAAAAGAAAAACACGTAAATAATCCTCAAATTTTCTCTCATCACATTAAAACAGACTGCTCACTAACATTATCGTAACATAACTTCCAGCCTTCCCTTTTACTTTATATCATGAAGTCTTAGACTAACTTTCTCCCCAGAGCCAAGATTCACCAGTGCTATATCTCTTTATTTTCTATAAAGTATAAATGGGAAGCCAAATCGTTCAAAGGGCTGTGTCTAGTAGCCAGGTATATACAGTATACACGCTCACACACAGACACACACATCTCACATTTAAAAGAGTCCACAGAAAGCCTCCAGGGAATCCTCTAAAGTTACCAAACACACCCATATTAATGTGATTTATCAAAGTACAGTAAATGAATTGCCACAAATGAATAACTGCTACAGAGTCAAGTAGCTGGCACATTGTGATTTATGCTTATCACATGAGATGAATAAATCAACAGTGGAAAAGATCAAAGGAAATGCTGGAATTGTTGTTAATGTGTACAGGGCTTCACTGAAAATCTTAATAAAACTGTTTGGAGGAAAATACAAGGATTATTTGTTTAAATGAAAAGAGATCACCACATACGCTGAATTTCAAACACGGCATTCATTTTTATACACACACACACACACACACACACACATTAGATTTAGCTAAAATTAGCTCAAGTTTCTATTTTTTAAAGGTCTTAAAGGAAGAAAGGTTTCGACAAGATTTCATTGAGCTGCAGTTCAGCTCTGAGATTCCGAGGTGGCTGAGCTTCTGCAGAAGCACCCTCACGGTCCCCGCACACATCACCCAACTCCTCCAGCCACCCAGCCTCCTTCACCCCAGATCATGAAAAGAAGGCATTCGAGGGCTGTGCCACATCAACATTCAAGCTACGCTCTGCTGCCTCTTACCTTCTCTCTACACATTCTACACCAGCTGACGCCATCCTTGAATTTAATCGTGCCCCTCCTGTGTGTCAAACTTTTGCCAGGTCCAAGAACCCAAGGCCCAATTTCAAAGATCACTTTTATGCCAAGGGCTCCTCCAAATTTATCTTCAGACTCGACCTCTCAGCAGTTTTATTCCCACACTCTCTACTGTCTGCTCAAATCCAGAAGCTCACATGTCCACCAGCACCTAAGCTTCAGCCAAAATGTCCTGGTCAGTTACATACCATGCACTGGCTTGTTACATCCCAGACATACACATGGCCTTCCTCATGCTCCATCCATCTCTTCCCACAGAAATGCAATCTAGCCGGCAGAGCTCAACTCAAGTGATCCCTCCTCCTCAAAGTCTTTCCTGATTACTCCTACTCAGCGTCACTCTGCTGAATTGCTTCACTGTTTGAACGCTGTTAGAACCCCATTCTATTTGTATTCGTTATTTCAGAGAGTTTCTTCTTTCCCCTGCCTGACCATGAAGAAAATAACTGCCTTCCGGTAGCTCTTATTCACTTCCATTCCCACAGTACCATGCGGTAGTTTAAAAAAAATTCACAATGAATAAATGAATGAATCATTTCTTTACATAAATAGTGACTGTGAACAAGTTAGGTCATAACTTGCTATAGCTGTATCATATTTATAAAATAACTAGGACCAGAAAGAACTATAATGTAGGTTTCAGAAAAAACTGAATGAATATAACAGAGTACAACATGAACGATACTATTTTCCTACCTCCGTTGAGCCATCAATCGTGAGGACTGTAATGAGGGCATCATTGATGCAAGATGTTTAGATAATGCTTATAAGCTTTCTTCAAACGCAATCATAGAAAATGTCAGCTGCTTAAAATTCAAGGTGACTTTTCACTACTTTGTCAGTATTTTAGTATTCATAAGACACTTAGACTTGCCTAATACACTATAAAAACCTAGGTCTCTTCTCAAAAAGCTGCACATATTGACCAAGAGGTATGATTTCTTACTGCCTGGTTTTTCACAATATAATTCTTGAGATATTTCTGTTATCAAAAATGACTCCCTTTCAACATCACAGGTTAAAAAAAATCTATGTGTACTCACCCTATTTATAATTAAACTATTTCCCCAAAGATCTAAATATGAGGATTTTCAAGCTAGCACATAACTGTTAAAACAGGTATCATCCCTAAGAGATAAAGTGGTGGTAAGACACTCCATCTTTTTCTTTTCTTTTTGAGATGGAGTCTTACTCTGTTGACCAAGCTGGAGTGCAATGGTGCAACCTGAACTCACTGCAATCTCCACCTCCTGGGTTCAGCGATTCTCTTGCCTCATCCTCCCAAGTAGCTGGGAATACAGGCGCCCGCCAAAACGCCTGGCTAATTTTTATATTTTTACTAGAGACAGGGTTTCAAGATCGGCCAGGCTGGTCTTGAACTCCTGACCTCAACTGATTCACCCACCTTGGCCTCCCAAAGTGCTGAGATTACAGGCATGAGCCCCAAAGCCGGCCCACCCTATCTTTTTCATTCAGCTGACACTTGTAGGTCTTAAGAGGCTTACCTTTGCATGTAACTTTAGGTTATTCTATTTCCACTTAGAGAACACCTCTCTAATCCACAGCCAATAAAATGCAAGCAACCCTGTTTCACATTTTACAAGGATATCATGTTTGTTATGACTCTTCCTTCCTCCACCTTGTCCCCCACCGGGACTTTTTTGGTAATTCTTCCTGAGGCATAATACTTCAGTAACTCAGGTTTCTGCTTATTTTTACTCAGACCACAAATAAACCCACTTATGCATGTAATTCATCAGTTCATCTTACAACAATCTTAAACACACACACACACACACACACGCATCCAATCACAGTTAAGATAAATTCAGAATTTAAAACTCAGCAAAAATAAATAAAAGGCTCACTGGCTTTGCAGAGCTGTAGATGCCTACAGGGTGGGTCCGAAGACCATGGACCAGGTATATTTACATATTCCTAGTCATGTACGGTTCAGGAGCAACCATCATAAAACGTGACCATTATAATCAACCTGTCAAGGGATAAGTTACAGGATAGCATACATTACACCAGGTACTATTCTACCCATGGTTTATCTACTATTTTACTCCATCTTCACAGCAACCCTAAGAAACTTCTAATATTACCTCCATCTTAAACGTGAATAAACTGAGGCATTGAAAGGACATAGGAGTACTTAAGGTCACAGTGGCAGCTCCAGATCTTAAGTCCAGATGGGTTGAATATGGAACTCCATGCTCTTATCTAAGATGCCACAGAATTTATATGTAACTTAAAAACTAGCTCCTAAGGTAAAGAGGAAGCTCTTTGAAGAAACTGGCTCTTAAGGTAAAGAGGAAGCTCTTTCTTCAAAGACATCTGGTCAATCATTGTTTAAATGAACACTTCATAAAGCAAATATCCATCCATCTCTTGAAAAATGAGTTTTGAAAATTCAAATTTTCAAATGGGAGATTTGCTGTAAGTAGAATGAGCTTCTCACCAACTAAGTCTATGGAACATGACTTAGGAACAGCTGCTGGAAGACCACCCAACTCAGGAGTTCCCAAACCTGTGGAGCATCAGCCTCCTGCCTCAGGCCCACCCCCGCCCCACGCCCCTCCACACCCCCACACCCCCTTCCCCGCCAACCAAGTAGCTGGGATTACAAGCGCCTGCCACAGCGCCTGGCTGATTTGTGGAGCATCAGTACCTAGACAGAGCAATTATTCCAGCAGGGAACATTTTGATTCAGCAAGTCTAGGGTGGAGTCCCAAATTCTATTTTTTTAAAGCTCTCCAGGTGATTCTCTTGCCCAGTCAAGCTTGGGAACCTTTAATCTAGTCTATCTTCACAGTTTCAAGCAGGTCTCTTTCCAAGGCAAATAGAAATTGATCCCCTATTTTCTATTTCACAATCTCCCTTGGTTGCATACACCCAAAGCCTTGTATTCCCAAGCCCTTACTGCCCCAAGTTCTAGCAAACCTTTTTCTCTCCTGATTACATTTGAGGCAAAATCCTCCTGCCCTTTCTTCAGTAGAGAACCATGAGTCATCACCCTTGCATACACCCTGTGTCTGCATAACTCTCCAGGCCAGAAAAATTTACTGTATGTGGGAGAATCAGGAAGTTGTAAAATCCAAACAGACACAAAAAAATTCAAGATTCAACAAATACTGGTTGCCCCTAAACAAATAGGCCTCTGTTTTGCTACGCTTATATTTTACTACAACGGTAACCTAAAACGTAAAAGCTGTGACTTAAGGTATCTCGTAGCATAGCATTCTTAATTGCGTTAAGGAAAAGTGACAATTAAAATGACCAGGTTCAAGACCCAATGGGCTATTATCAATCATCACAAAGTCAAATGAACTTCTTCATGAACTGCATAGATTAAATCAAACAGACAGATACTTTAAGTTTTAAAAATGATCTTGGCGATTTCTCAACTTCCCACACTATGCCCAAATAGTTTGCAAAGAAAATGACATTCAACAGCCAACAAAGTAAGGAAGCATGGCTAGGAGGCAATTTTCCAGGTCAGGACTTTATCCTCAGATGGAAAAGAGAGAGCACCGCAAAACTCTCACCTGACATGTGCTGAGCTTCCCTGTAGTGGCAGTGGAGGAGGAGACTGTTGTACAAGGATGACAAACAAATCTGCAGCTTGAATGGATCACCCTGGTGACTTGATGCCCGATGCTCCTGCAATGGTCCGGGGAGTGCAGGAGAGGAAATCCAAAATGAAAAACAGAATAAACTGCTTTAAAAAATAAGTCCACCTTAAGTGTCTATGCACTACGAATTTTAAGAACATCAAATCTGGCTTTCTGTTGCAGGAGAATTACACAGATCCCAGCCAGCTCAAAAGGCAGGTCTGGTTTTACTCAACAGGGCTCAGAGGGAGGCCAACATACAGAAAGGTCATCCCTTCCATCAAATTAAGAGGATGGTCTCCCCATTTGAGCCAGCCACTGTCACTGTTTTCTCCAATGATGCTAGCCAATCATCTCAAACACATGCTGGTAACCACAAGGAATATCAGGTGAAAATGGGCATGGATTGAATAGTAATTGAGCCAAAGCCCAATTTTAATGTGGCATATATTATCTATCAACATGCAACTTGAAAGATAATCATGAAAGTACACAGCTATTAGCATACCAGTCCAACAGAATAGAAGGATAAAACGCAGGAAAAAAAAAGTGTAAAGTGTGCATATATTCACTATACTTTCCACTAAACTTTAATTACTGAATGTATATCTCATTTTCATTTTACCACAATTCCTTGTACATGGTTAAGTAAAAATTATCCATTGTATGATGAATGAGTGAATGCGTGAGTGAATGGATGAATGAAAGAATGAATGAATGAATCTTCCATATACCTTTCCATCAGGGAGGTTGGTGCTTGTAGTAGCTTTTGTGAGGTAAAGACCTATACATAGAAATGGAAGAAGTTGAGGACTTGATTTGCTAAAATATTTTTTAGCCCTATCCCTTAAAATTATATTCTTAAATACTGATAATTCCCAATTATCCATATTAAACAGAAAAAAAAAATCAGTAGCAGAGTTACTATAAAATAATCCCCAAACTAGTGAATGCTGGACTGATTTTCAGTCTCTGATTACTGGAGCTGATTTGCACATTTGCTTAGGCTGACTTAAAACTTAGTTTGGGTTTCCTAAGCTCACTCCAGGTAACAGTAGGAAGGAGGAGGCCCAGGTTTATATTGGATGTCAGAAAGAAACTATTCTGGAGCTATGAATATGATCTCCAATGTGAATAATCTGTAAACAGGTAAGGGAGCCAATTATCCTTGGTACATGGCAACACATCTCAGCAGTCATGATTATTTTGATCCATACACACTCACTATTTTTAAGAGCATAGCCCAGCTGGAAAGGAAAATAACTTCCACTTCTTTCCAGCACTTTTCAAAGTAATGAACAGTAGCCAAAATATTCTTACTTCTAACTAATCCATTCACCAAGCATTTATTTAAGCATTGATTGCATGTCTGGGACTGATACGCAAAAGAAGTAATTCTTGTAGTCCTTGGTTTCCCCATGTGTGATCTGTGTGTACAGAGAAGGAAGGTAAGCTGTTATACACTACAGTGTCTTTTAAATCTTTAGAAGGCACAGTCCCTCCACCAAGAAACTTGTTGAATTACAAATATAAATAATGGCTAAGTTAAGTTGAAGTTCAGAAAATTCTATTTAATCTTAGTACTTAAGTGTGGGGGGGCGCAGAGGGGACGACTGTGATTTCATCTCAAATTAAGTATCAAAATACTTGATTCTCAAATGAGGTGCAGGTACCATCAACATGGGGACAGTGCTTTTATGAGCTCACGAGTTGGGAGAGTGTTTGCCTATATGACAATGTGCGTGCACACAATCCTATTTACATATCACCTGGCAGATAAGGTTTTATAGAGTCCAAATTACAGCATCCTCCTAGTTTGCTGAAGTGCAGAGGAGGGTCAAACATGATGTAAATGCCACAAAAGATTACTTTACTCTCAAATGGATATGCTTTCTTATTTTAAAAGTATTTGTGTTGCTATACTAGTTAGGATAATAAAGAGAGTTTACATAACTTGTATTCCATCAGAAGGACGAAGGCAAGAATACAACCAAGGCAGCATTAATTCACTGCAAAAACATACAAGCAATATACAAGACAATAACCTACAGGACATCTATACAATGATATGCACCAAAAAAATGGAATATTCAATATTTTTAAAACCCAGTAGAGCAACATAATACAACACTATTACTAGTGGAAGATTAACGAGAAAGATGGCCTAAACAAAATTGATGTAATGGTCAGTAAATACCAGGAGATAATGTGGGAGAGGGGTCCAAAATGAAGGGCACAAGAAAATTAAATTTGCCATACACAGTGACAGAAAAATATATTTTCTTTGAACGTTAGGATAGCTGCTGTAAGTTAGTAGCTACGATAACTGTCACTAAAAACTTCAGCTACCTCATTGAAAACTTGCAATGTTAAAAGGTACCTAAGTGGGGGGCGGGGAGCGGGGAGCATTACTCTTAGCCCAAATCAAAACACCGCAATCAAACCTCTGCCCTCTTAAGTCTCATATTCTGAGTACACTACCATAAATTTTCTGAAAAGTAATTTGCAGGTAAAATACAATTTTTGCTTACATCGTGGCAATTATCATTACATTTTCATTACTCCACAAATGGGATGCATTAAAAGTTACAGAAAAATCAATGAAACATTTCTGCTAGCATGAAATATGTCAAACAAAATATAATGCTTGTTGCTTTTTTTTCCTGTAATTGTTCTAAACATGCTTTGGTACATTTGGGATGGTAGTAATGCATCACACAAATATTTATAGTACATTACCCCGAAAGTTCAAATTATGAGCATTATAAAATATATTCCTATGCTGACAAAGACAAATACCCATAAATATCATTATGAAAGAAGAAAACAATTAAAAAACTGTTTCCACAAATAAAGATTTGTCTAAAACTATTTTTATTACTTCTATAATTTTAAGCATTTATATATTTTTTAAAATCTCAATCTAATTACAGCTCTTTCAGCCAACATTTAAAAAATTCTCTAAAACTGACATTCTATATCTCTTCTTAAAGAAATTTTGAATGAGTAAATTTATTTTAATAGACAAAATTACATGAAAATAAAATATGAACATAATTGATGACTGAAAATTTCTTATCTTAGAAAAAGCAGTTCTAGATGTAAAGTCCTAAAACAGAAATTATTATTTCTGTTACCATTTCTACAATTTATTGCTTTCAATGCTTTTAACGAAATAAGGAGGGCCTGCTTCTGATAACCTTGGAAGTATGACCGGAACTAAATCTGTTCTTTGAAGCAATTAAGCTGCACAGATCTAAATCTCTCATAGAAACTAATCATTCAAACTATTGAATTACTCTGAAAATATAAAGCAAAGAAAGTCAAATAATCTATCTCTCCCTTAAAAACGACATCCTGTCTGACGGCACTATGTCACTTTACCAACGTCAATTATTTCAGCTGTTCAGATCCTAATCTATGTGTTATTTTCAGATAACTACAGTTTAAAGAATTAACATTCACTCCCACATTTACCTACTTACATGAGTTTCAGAATTTTAGTAAAATATGTTTATTGCTTAACTTTTAACAGGAAACAAAAGGAGTGTTACAGTGTTAGTCATCAGAAACTGTCACTCAGGGTACGCACAAAAAAGTAAAATCCACTTGACATTCCAGAATGAAAAACAATAAAGATGCAACATTATTCAAAAGAAATGTGAGTTCTTGGACTCTATAATGGCAACGAAAACAGGAGTCACAGTAATGTTTACTCGTATTTCAATAATCTCTTAGCATTGGCCGAATTTCCCAGGACTCCTAGACAACTGACTCAGGTATGTTGAAACTTACAGGCATTTGACACATAATCTTGAGGCTAAAGAGTTTTTGTTTAATCTTCCTCTAAGTGTAAAAGACCATTCAGAAGCTCTGAAGTCTAGTTGTAACATTTTTAACAAAGTATCACTTCTGTTTACCAAACCCTCTTAAAACGAAATCCTGAAAGAAAAACACTGCCTTTCGCTGTTCCTACCAAGTACATTTTTTATACTTATTCTAACCTGAATTTGTGCACTGAAAAACATACATCCACATTTTACTGCAAGTAAAGCATTTTTCTATATGTTGCAAAATAGAATCCAGGACCTCCAAGGCATTGTGTTAAACTTCTGTGCCTTATTGACATCCTTGCTTCCCATCTATTTACCTCCCAGAAATAATAGCTCATTTTAACCACAGCAATGCTTCATCTGACCAGGCCACAATGAATTTACCAACCACATTAACAAAGGAAATGGTAGAAACTCATAAACCCCCTGTGAATAGAGTTGAGTAGCTCTCTCAATCGTAGGCCTGGGGGAAAAAAATTTACTAGTTTAGCTAGGTTGGCCATAAAATTGTAAACTGACTGGCAGTCACAACTAAATCAAGACATATTCTCAATTATCTTTTCTTTCAAATACCAGGTTATTAAAATGCTCCTCTCTCCTCCCCCCCCCCCCCCCCCCCCCGCCTGCTTACTTGGATTACCTGAGCAGCACGGAGCTTCAGGAACTAAAGTAACTTTTCCTTTTTCCTATAGTATTATTTCTCTTTGCTTAGCAGCCTTCATATAGTGGTGCCCTTATGCAAAGACTAGAATACTGCTTTCTAACTGTTCTCTAAATTACATCCTAAAATAAAGTACATGTTTATTGTGCAAAAGCACCATGCATTATCTGTCCTCTAGCTATAGGCCTCTATCATTTCTGGCTTAGCTAAGGAAAAAAAAATCCATTTGACTTACTATCAAAGATCATTCAAATCACAGCCAATAGATCCAAATTAAGAATGAATACATTCAGAATGTCTGCCTACTGTCAGTACCAGTTTTTGTTATGATGGCTGTCAAGTTTAAAAATGTGACAATGGGAATATATTTTCCGAATAAGTTATTCCTCTGAGTAAATCCTTTAGAAATCCAGCCATTGCTATGGGCAATGTAGGTTCCAAAGGATGAACGCTCTTCACACTTGAAAGGGTTAAGTGCCTGCATGGCCAAAGGCACCAGTCTGCAAAAGAAATGTTGCTTTAGTAAGCTCTGAAAGGTTTCTAACAAGTACCAAATACTTGTTGATCTGTTCACAATAAACACCAGCAGGATTG
Source organism: Saguinus oedipus (assembly GCA_031835075.1). Lineage (NCBI taxonomy): Eukaryota > Metazoa > Chordata > Mammalia > Primates > Cebidae > Saguinus > Saguinus oedipus. The sequence goes on along the minus strand of CM063172.1, from coordinate 12,357,181 downwards.
TCAGGCTCCTTTCACTGTCTGGGGAGTTGCATTTACATACTGCACCTAGGAAGAACAGCTTGTTGGTCTCCTTTATAAAAGTTGAGTAGCTAGAAGCCTCCTTCAGTGTCTCCTATCCAAATGACTGAAAGAAGATGCAATTGAAATAGTGGAGTCTTTCGTCTAGCTTGGGCAGCATAAATGCTGTGCATAAAACACTTGGAGTAGTTCAGGCACAAGACAAACCCACCTGAATGGACGAGGAACACTGTCTGTTGCCATGGCAGCCTGATCTAATTACATGAGTGATCAGGGCTGGAGTAAGTGCACTGAAAACCTACACCACTGACAGCCAGCCAGGAGGTTCAAGGGAGCCCTTCAACCTCTGCTTTATGTAGAAGATGGCATTCAAGTCCATTTATTTGCAGAGCTGCTAAAATATTGACTGATGCATGCACAGTGAGAGGGCAATCAGAGGAGATTAAATGCCACAGCATTAGCCGTTATGGTGCAATCCCTTTCCAAGAGTTCCTGTGCAGGATTTTCTCTTCTCTCTGGTGGTTTCCTCAGGCATAAGCTTCATTCCAAAAAAAAAAAATAGCCCAAGTATCAAACTACCTTTACCCACCAAATAAACCGAAGGGTGGGCTTAACGGAGGGCTTCTAGGAACTGCAGCCTCCTAAAAAACCCAAACAGAAATGTCTTAGCTAACACTGTTGAAAAAGTAGCTATGCCTAAAAATAACCAAGTAACTACCCCCTGCTGTGTGCAATATATAACGATGATGTTTAAATATTAAAAACAGCCTGCATTATAAAACGCAAATGTCACTGAGATGTGCACTACTAGATTGCCAAAGGAGAACTTATTTGCATACACACATTCCTGTGCATGCACGAATGTGCAGGCAGAAAGCCACTGTAAGGCACTAGTTTTTATTCTGTGGGTGTAATAGGGTCTTCTAATTTTGCTAATTGTATCCTGTGGATCTCACAGGGAAGCTCAGAATCTCTTCGGGGACAGAACCAGTTTGGAGGAGTCCCTACTGCACAGCATACGGTAAACAAAATAAAAATAGCTTGCCTTTCTTGTTAGCCACATCGCGCATTATATAACCAGCTTCTTCCGACTGGCTTTTTTTTTTTTTTTTTTTTTTTTTTTTGCCCTTACTACTCTTCAGCAATTTCCCAATCTTCTCAAGTATTTACATTACCTTTTTATCTGTACGATTATATACCAAGAAAGCAAAACAAAACAGACCAGCCACCGGCTCGAACCGAACCCCCGCCGTCCTTAGAAACTGATCTTTTTGTTTTGTTTTGTTTTCTGGCAGAGTCTGGATCACCACCCTACTTCCACCCCCCGCTAAGGTTCTTGCTCAATCTCCCTAGAAAACCTGAATTGTTTCACCGCTTCCAGTCAGCCCCCTACGTGGTCTGAAATAAAATGAAAGCACAGCCTCGGGAGTTCAAGAAGGCAGCCTGAAGGCGGGGGGCTGAGGAGGGGTCGGGCGCTGCAGAGTCAGCCAAGTGGCCCAGGAGGGGCCCCCTCCGCATCACGACAGCCCTCGCCCCTTGCCCGGCGCGCACGCACACACACATATACACACTCACACTCACTCACACACTCACTCACACGCCACGCTCTGACACCGCCTCACCTCTCGCTCCGCCTGTCCTGCCCCCTTCCCTGCCCCGCTGCGGGACCGGCCTGAGCGCAGCGCTGGAACCACGTAGGAGGCGGCGGCCCCGGCCCCGGGAGTGGCAGAGTCTCCGGCCCGGCCCAGAGTGAACGAGCAGCGGGGCTCCAGGGCGCATCCCAATCCCCGCAGCGCCTCCTCCGCCGCCGCCGCCGCCGCCTCCTCCTCCTCCTTCCCCTCCTCCTGGCTTCATTCACCCTCCCAGCAGCCGCGCAGCCGTTCACTCCCGGCTCCGGGCAGCGCCTGCCGCGGCTCCTCGGCTCCTGCCGCGGACGCTGGCTGGGGCGCCGGCCCGGACTGGGGCGCTCGCGGGCTCGCGGCTCCGGGCGGCGGCGGCCGCTGTACATGATCAGGAAGCGGCCGCACCAACAGGGCGGCGGTGGCGGCGGCAGCCAGGGCCGCCACCGCCGCTCCAGCCGCGCTCCAGGCACCCCGCACACCCGCTACCCCCGCGGGGTCCCCGAGGCTACCCCTCCGTGCCCCCCGCCTGGCACCCGGCCGAGCGCAAAGTCCCGGCCCCTTGGCTGGAGCAGTCCCTTCCCAGCCCACAGCCGTACACCCGGCGAGGCCGGCCACGGAGGGAAGACCCTCGCCCCGGGGCGCCGAGGCCGGGCGACCACCGGCGGTGAAGTGCAGCCCTCCCCGAAACCCCCCTCTCTCACCGCCCTCTCCGGAGAGGAGGAATGGGAAGAGGACGGCCAAGAAAGGGACCAGCCCCCCATCCCGGCCGTCGCCGCCGCCTCCCCCTGCGCCACCCGGAGGGAGGAGGACATGGCTCTCCGCACTCGCGACCGGACCAGCAGTCGCCAGAGCGGGGCGCCGCCGCCGCTCTCCCTGCCCGCGCCCCCCGCCCGGGCGCGCCCCCTAGCCCGGCGGGCGCCCACCCAGCCCCTGACAGCCCCCCCGAACGGCCGCCCCTGCGCCCAGAGTGGGGGTGTCGGCCCGGGAGCCTGGAGCCGGGGACGGTTGTATGTACACACACACACGCACACACACACACACACACACACACACACACACACACACACCACGACGCGTCGATTCCCTTCGCTCCTCTTCCAGCTGTTTTCCGTGCAGCCGATTGGGGTTTTGGATTTGTTTGCTGGTTGTTGCTTTAGCCCCTCTCGGGAGACAGGGAGAGGAGGGATTTTAATCTAAATAAGGGGAGAAGGGGATGGGGGAGGGGGGAAAGAATCAGAGGAGGAAAAAAAAATAGCCACTTACTGTAAAGTGTAAATGGATCTGGGGTTGCGTGGGGAAGGGGGGGCAGAGGGAGAGAAACAATGTCTGGCGGCTGCTCTTGCTCTGGCTGCTGCTCCCCGGGGCTTGTTTTGGATCCCCCTGCAGTGAAACAGGTCCTGTACGGCTCCGCCACTGTAGTAGAAATGATGTCTGCGGTATACTCTGCTCTCTCCTCCTCCTCCTCCTCCTCCTCCTCCTCCCCCTCCTCCCGCTTCCCTCCCCTCCCTCCTCCCTCCGCCCTCCCTCCCTCGCGCTCTCTCGCGCTCGCTCGCTCGCTCGCTCCAGTATGTAAATGTGTAATAGAAGCCAAATATGGAGCAGTTGGCTGCCGCCGCCGCAGCTCAAGGATCCGACTTCATGGGGGTGGGGGGCACCCTCTGGCGGGCGGCCCGGCGAGCAGCACCGAGCCCTGAGCGCACCGCGCGGCGGCCGGCCCGCGCCCTTAACCCTTCGCGGCGCGCGGCCCGGGGAGGCGGGCACCTTTCCCCAAGAGTGGCTCGGGACGGGGAGCGGGGGAAGGGAGTCGCGGGGTGGAGGGCAAGGTTCCTTCCAGGTTTGGGAAGGGGGCGGGGAGCTGCGCGATGAGGTAATTGGAGCCGTGACCGGTCGGTCCTCGAGCGCCTCCCTGGGTCCCTGCACCTAGTTGGAGGGGACCGAGCGACCGCGGTGCGCTGCTCAGGCAACCTGGGGGACTCCCCCAAGGGGTGTCAGGCTTCAGCTGGCAGCCAATGAAACACCCCAGGCGGGGGGGAGGTCGGCGGGTTCTAATCCCAACATGCCCTGGGTCCCCGGCGCCCCGAGCCGCGTCTAAAAGGGCTCCCTCCGATCATCAGCTGCACGTTATTTAACCCACAAACCGGCGTCGCTGCGGCGTTCCGGAACCCAGGCCCGGGGGCCGCGGGGATTGCCTCTGCGTGCAACTCCGCAAAGTTTCCCGGGGCCCCCCGACTGCACAGGCGCCCTCACCTTCGCTGCCTGAGAACGCCGGCCGTGCCCTCTCTCTCTCCGCAGGTCCGGAAATCGGCTTCGATCTGGAGCTACTTACTCGGCTCTAGCCTGGAAAGGAGACCCGCGCATTCCTCTCGCAGCTAATTTGGGATCATTAATTTAATCGGAAATGAGGTAACCAGTGTAGGAGACAGAGAAAGCCACCGGAGCATCAAATGGCAGCTCTCGGGAATCGATGAAGAACTTGAGTCCGGTCTCGGTGTTTTAGTGCGGTCCTCGACTCCCACCACCCCGCCCGCCCCTCCGCCTGTCCCGCCGCCAGGTGTGACCTCCACGCGAAGGAATCTTTCTCGGCTGTGCTAACATTGCCAACAGGTGTGGCACCTGGAGGACTGGGAGGTGCCTCCAGACTACCGGCGCTCAGCGCGGCGTTTTTGTTGCAGATGATTCTGGAAGGCCAGTAGGTGTCGGGCAACATTTGACCTCCTTCAGGTGCTTAGAACTGTGTGTCTGGAAACATGACCCCTTCGCGTAAGTTTCTTTCTGAAAGCCACCGCTCTTGACTGTAAGCTGTATTTGAGAGACCTTTTGGCTGAGTTTACTTATGACCTAACGGTTAGTCACCAACTGAGGCAGGGCAGAGAATGATCAAAACATGTGTCAGGTTTTACACAACTCTGGCCTGCAAGAGCCTACGTGCTCCTGAAATAATAAACATACGAGCGAGGAAAGTGCAGAGCCCCGGAAATACTTTTTCTCACATTTTTGAAACGCCGTGCACATGTAAGTGGCTATTTAAATGTAACTACTACTGTTCACTCTTACTCATTTCTACAACTCCCCCCCCCCCCGCCCCCATTTAAAAATCGATGATTGTTACGGTTTGAAACCTCAGGTTGGTCTAAAGTGACATTGTTGGTCTCATTACAGCCTCTAGTGGACAGTTAACATCAGTTTCCTGAAAAGGCTCTGATAGGTTTTGTTTTCGTTCACAAGCTTTGTCAAGGTGAAGGTTAGCACGTCAGAGCATAACCGGGTAAAATATCCCACACCCCTATCCTCACCCCCGCCCCCAACCCCTTTCTTGACAAAGTCGACTTCAGAAAGGAGCAGAAGCTTGTTGGCTTTGTATAGAAGAGGCGCATGCTTTGTGCTGCAGGTATTATTACTGGACTGTGAATAAACAGAAAGCTTCTGCTATTCATTTCAGTTTCAGACAGCTTTCATAAAAACTAAATCCATCTAAAATATTTTTATAACAGAAAATATTGGTTGCCATGTTTTTGGCTTAACTGCGATGTTTTTATTCCAACTCATAATCTGCAAACTGTCCAATCCACCTCCACTCTATTTTTAGACATCTTACACTTAGATAATTTTCAGTTTAAAAAGCTAATATTGTAATTATTACGTTGGCACAACCAGTTAATTTACATGATTTTAACAACCTTAAATTAAAACACATAATTCAGATTAGAGTTAGTCAATTAATTTAAATGTTCTCTCAAGGAAGCTAAATATGTATATTACCCGAATGGTAAAAACAATTAATAAGAAATGTGTCATTTACTTTCTTAGCCATTGAGATTAAAGCCATAAACTGCCACCAAAGCTGTAACTATTTCTTTCTGCAAGATCCAGCATAAACACCATACTCATGAAACAGTCTCATTACCTCTAGTACTGAAATATTTTGTTTTCAGATGGCAAAATATTAAATGTACAGTCACAAATAACAGACACTGATTCTTTAGAAACAAGACTTTCTCATGCAAATAAAAACTCAATGAGAAAGGGCAGAGCTTTCAAGAAGCTAGTAGGCAAATATATATTACTATAGTCCTAGTCGTAAGGCTGATGTTATATTTGTGCAAGCATAAGTCAACCTTTGAAATTACAGGAAATAGATAAAAAAGGCCCGATGAGCTTGACTCATAACCTGTGTTGTAGATTACTTAAATACCATGAAAAATAATTGTTATCGCAGACCTATTTTACTGTTTTGGTGTTACTCTTGAAGATTTTAAATGGCCCAGCAAATATATCATAAATTACATACTTTACACCCTTACTTCTTAAAGTGTAGTCTTTAAAGTAGCCACAGCAGCACTAAGGAGCTTTTTAGACATTCAGAGTCAAGGGTTCTACCCCAGACACACCAAATCCGAATCTTTCTTGAACCAGGCCCGTGGCTGATTCCTAAACGCATTATCATGTGAAGAACAGTGGTCTGTACCACAGGGATCAAGCTAAATAAACTGGGGCACAGGTGCAGAAGTTAATTCCTCCATTTCTCTCTTGCTTGTTCCTTTTTTATTAAGTACAGCCTTTTATTAATTTGTGCATTACAATGAAGAATTATCACATTATATGGTTTGGGTAAATACTGCTGCATTTTAAGAGTGGACATCTGCATCATTATTGCCGAAAGAGAATGCTCTGCTGCGGAATGAACTGGGGTCTTGAACATGAACATTTTCTTCATGGCAGCAGAGGGAGCACAAGAGTCCTTAATAAAACCAGTGCACAGGTTTCTCCACAACACGACAGATATTAAATTGTAGTATATGTTTTCATTGGAAGTAGCCTGTTACGTAGTTCAAAGTGAAGCAAAACAACCAAAGGCAAACAGCTTACCAGGTCATAACAATCATGTAACTGAACAGACTGGAAGCTGAAGAAAATAAAGATAAACTTCTTCAGAGTTTTAGGCTTCAATTGTTAAAAGACATTGAACCTCCAAAGTGAAAAAGATGTCTCACCTTTGCTCTACTCAAAAACAAAGATAACACAATACAGAATCAGGCAACCCTAAGAGAGTCAGTTCACGGGACCCCACATCAGGTAAGTTCATTTCATTTGGTGTCATACATGTTGGTTAAGGTCCATGGGCCTTTCCCTGTGTTTACATTCACAATACTTTTAGGGGTTTGTCCTTAATGCTTGCAGTGGTGAAGTTTTAGGTTTCAGTTATACCTACGTAGCATTTCATACTTTCACTACTCCTTTATATTGCATCCTCAAAAACTCCCTTGAAGCAGATAAGATACGTGATAAAACCCAAGTATGAAAAAAGTTAGGAACCAGGTCATGCTTTCATAATATTGAGTCATTTAATTGTTTCAATAATGCTTTGAGGTGTTGGTAAATGAGGGAAATTATACAGACTAAAGATACAGAACATTTTTATAGTTTTACAGGTTTTTCAAAGTTATTCTTAGTTAATATGTTTATGTATGTATTATCTACAAGCAGTTATTTATTCTGCATCTACAATAACTGGACCTGGGAATATAAAATGGAGTAAGACATCTTAGTGTGCTAGGAGTTCAGAGCAGAACAAACTTTACCTTTGGAAAATTGTTAATTTTTACCACAATGAAATGCAAAGATTCGTAGTTGATCGATCCAGCACCTACTGGATCAGACTTCCAAATATGAGAATCAAACACTAGAATCATTAAAAGTTTGGAGGTGGGGGGGAACAATTGTATAACTCTTGAGCAAAAGTTGACTTAGAAGCTAATATTAACATTTCAGATTTTTATGACAAACAAATGTGAAGATATAATGTGTATTTTATTTGACTGTCTTCCCTATCACAAAATCACATGAGTAAGTTGAGTTAGTAAACATTTATTTATTTTTATCTTTTTTAAAATGCTAAAAAGAATTTCTCTCCCACACTAAAGAGGGTTTGCCAAGTTTCTGCCTGGAGCAATTTGTTATGGCTGTGTAATAAATCCCGGAAAGTTTGAATATTTAATGGAAACACTGACAGAATAAAGAGGGTGTAATCCTACATATGTCATTTAAAAATCTGAGCAAACCGTACTGTGCTTGCAAAACAAATATACTTTCCTTAGATTGCACTCACAAATAAGGCTGAGGACACGAGAAAAATAAAACAAACTCAAAAGTGAAAAACACTCACACAATAGACTCTGAAGTCGTCAGCTCACCACACCCAGACTAAAGTCACTGGGCGCTGTGCATGGCACCGAGACTCTTAAAGGACATGCTTCTGAATCGTCTTTCTTGACCCTCTACCAAACTGTAGCCAGACAGGCTTCCTGGTAATGAAAATAGAATTACCATTAGTCAAGAGTGAAATTAAAGTCATTGTACTCAACCATTTGCCAACAGTCTATGACTTCACAGTACCCATCTTTGAAATAAGACTGTATAATTTAAAAAAGGTACCTTAAGTCTGCACTATCCGTTATGTTTATGAGCACTTGAAATATGTGATTAGTCCAAATTAAGATGGGCTGTAAGTGTGAAGTATTCCTCAGATTTTAGAAATTGGGTTTAAAAATATATATTTTATATATAATATATATTATATATCATTCATTATATTAATTATTATATATACATGCAATATCTCAATTTTTATATTGATTAAATGTTGAAATGAAAATATTGGGTTATTTTTTAATAGCATATATTGGGTTAAACAAAATATTAAACTTTGTTTTACCTGTTTCTTTTTTTACTTTTTTTTTTTTTTTTTTTTTGAGACAGTGTCTAAGTCTGTCACCCAGGCTGGAGTGCAGTGCAGCAGTGAAGTCTCTGCTCACTGCAACCTCTACCTCCTGGGCTCAAGTGATCCTCCCACCTCAGCCTCCTGAGTAGCTGGGACTACAGGCATGGGCCACTATGCCCAGCTAATTTTTATGTCTTTTGCAGAGATGGAGTTTCGCCATGTTGCCCAGGCTGCTATTGAACTTCTGGGCCTTGGCCTCCCAAAATGGTGAGATTACACCACACCCAGCCTCTTTTCACTTTTCTTAATGTGGCTACTATAAAGTTTAATATCACAAGTGTGGAAAGGTTGTGTATTTCATTTCTAATGAGCAACACTGGTACAGATATTGGGGCTGAGGAGGCACAGGAATTGGTTCTAAGTACCCTCAGTTTGAGACCTTAGAATTCCAGCATGGCTCTCCACAGTGATGTAGTAAATAACTTATTTTTCTACCTTCCTCATGTTTCCCCCTTGCACTGTGTAACACCGACCTTATCGTGGTTTGTAATAATGATCACTGAGAGTAGACTGTCAGTGAATGCGTGATCTCACTGGTAGATCTGTTACAGGCCTGCAAAACAAAAATTTGTTAGGCTTATCTGTGGCTCAGTCTTCTCAGGGGAGCTCTGGTACCTTGTCACCCTGGGAGGCTGATGGGAAACCTATGCTCTGTTTTCAAAAGCACGAGCACAAGCATCCTAGAGTTACAGCTGGTTTTGCTGCTTGTGGCTAAATGGTTTGGGGCTGATACCTTCTAGTGACAGATGGCTCTGGACATTGATAATGAAAATTATATAATTTGTTGCTTAACTAAAAAAAAAACACATCAAGGCCACCAAAAGGAAATGGTTTTTTTTTTTAAACTTCCCAATATATTTAGTACCATATGATCCTCTGAAAAGAAGTAAGATGATTTTTCACCATCATTATTTATTTTGCAAGCAAGACCTAGATAAGTTTTCATCAATGCAGCTCTGACCAAGATTGAATGTAAGACAAGGGCCTATTAAGTCTCATAACTGATGGTCTTAGTCATCTAAAGAACATAGCTCTTCTTACATGAAAAAAAAAACAGACAATATTTTAAGGCCTAGAATGAATGAGTTGAACTTTGTTTGGTATTGGCCAGGAGCATTTGGAAATGTATTAAAAGCCTTTCATTAACAACTTGGCATTTTGTTTCCTCAAAAGAAATACATTTTCCAAATTAAAATCAAAGCCAGAAGCCACCATTGTTTGAACTGAAGGTAGTGGCAGCTGATGGGTTTTACATGTTAAGCTGAGGGTGCCTTTGAAATAAGATCATGGGCAACAACAGGCTGCAGAAATAAACATCAAATTTTGATGGAAGGAGTGAGCAAAGTTCTTTGTTGTTCTAACTTCATGACGTTAAAATACGTGGCTGTAAGCTGTCTTAGTTACTTTATTTTTCGTGAGTCTATATCGGCCAGGAGAAGCTGATCTGAATGAGGGTCAGAGTTTAAGAAAATTATTTTATGAGGAATTTGCCAAGTTTACCCCCAAAGAGGGAGAGTTGGAGAAAAATGCATTGCAAACTTTGCTTTTTGACACAAATAACTAGAGTTCACCAAGGAAACGGCCTGTGTCAGGATTTCAGTGATGGTTGTCAGGCAGTGTGATATTTGCAGAACCGTCTCTGTCAGGCCTCTCCAAAGTTTAACTGCTGGGAGACCTGGGAAGCTCTCAAGACTGGTGACTGAAGATACTGATTTGCTTTGTGTCTGAGATACAGACGTAAAACGATGGCTACTGCCATAGATGCTTTCTGGCAGAGCAGAATAATAGCACTCAGACTTAAACTGTGAATAACAAACAATCCCTTTTTAAGTACAAAATGAATGCACAGAATGGAAGACCCTGTCAGCTAGAATACGAGTAAATCAAGCAGAAGAAGACAGATTTTTCACTCATACCACTACAGCCAAATTTTTATTCTGCTAACTGCACTATCATGAGAGAACTTTTCTTCTTTGTCAGATATTAACAATTATGCCTAGTGTTCCATTATCGTAACGCTAAGCATGTGGTTCACATCTATATCCTACTGCTCAAGGTCATCGCCAAGGTCTGATTGCAAAAATTCAAAAAATTGCAACCTCAGGCATAAACGGGTTAAGAAAATTGATACATCATAATTATTACAATATATGAGGCACTGAATGGCTTTCCTCTGAAAGCCAATCAAATCACGGGATCTGCTTCCTAATTTCCCACACCTATTCCTGTTTAAAAGTTTAAAAGTTGTAGCTTCAATACCAGGAGTAAGAACAGGTGACCCCTTCACTCCCAGGGCTAGCTTTTCGGCTGTCAATTTCATAATTATATTGCTCCGCCCCTTGGCTTAGCACTTCCTTTTCCCTCACAACCTTCTCTCCCCAACCCCCAGCAATGAATCATCATGACTTTAAAGAGACTTAGATGACCCAGTGTGAACTTTGCTGGCATCCTGTACATTCTTATGCCAAAAAAGGGGAGTTGCTCTATGACAGAAACTAGCCAGATCCTGATGCAGATCTTGGAGGCAACAAGCTTTGGTGCTTATCTGGGAAGATCAGTGAGGAGTGAATTTTCCTAGATCACAATGGTGATTCAGAATTGCATATCTTAGTTCATGATCTGGTTTTTAAGAACCCAGTTCGACCCTTTGTGTAGAAAGGAATATATCAGGGTGAAAAATGTTGGCAGATCTCCTTATGCAATCAGGGCAGAGAAATTTGTACCAAATTCAGCCCTTGGATTTCTCCAGATCTGGCTGAGGGTGGGGTTTCCATATTTGTGCTTTGGCAAATGTGTCCAATAATTAACTCCTCCTGATATATGCCCCTAGTGTTCTTCCAGGTTATCATGTGCTTATTTGTGCATTTATTAAAGCCAGAATCATTTTTGTCCCTTCATTTTTTAAATACTGTGTCTGAGTAATACAGGTTAAATAGACAAGAGCCTTGCCTTTAAAGACTGTACTCCCTAGCTAAAGAAGTATAGGGGGTATCATTAAATAACATTATGTGTGTGCATATACTTTCTATATAGAAAGCCCTTTCTTCTCCTCCCTCCTTTTTTTTTTCTTTTTTTTTTGCATGGAGATTTTATCTTCATGCTTTTGAGATCCGGCTCAAGCATCAACACTTCTGTGAAGTCTTTCTTGATTATCACAGGAGTCTGCGGCTCTGCCCAATGTGTGAGTCAGAGAAGTGCTATTTTCTTATTCTTTTTATTTATACAATATTTTTTTAAACCTCTAACCGAAAAAAAAACAGGGCCATAAGCACAGATGGAGAGAGTATCCAAAGTGGAAGCGTCTCTTATTTGAATACTTCCTGCTACTCCCAAACCCATTTGACCTCCCTCACAGTTTCGGCGAGGGACAGCGCTTCCTCTGTTTATTGCTCCAATTATGTGACTCCCCTCCACTGATCAGCTCTTCGTGCACCTTTCCACTGCCCTCTGTTATGAGTTGAACTGCAGCCCCAAAAAAGGTATATTGAAGTCCTAACCCCAGTAACTATGAGTGTGGCCTTATTTGGGAGTAGGATTTTTGCAGATTTAATTAGTTAGGATGAGGTTTTACTGTTTTAGGGTGGACCCTAAATCCAATACAACTGTTGTGCTCACAAGGAGAGAAGTCACAGAAACAGAAGAGATACAAGGTCGATGACCCCGTGAAGACAAGGCAGAGATTGGAGATATGCTGCCACAAGCCAGGAACACCAGGGATTGCTGGCAACCACCAGAAGGTAGAAGAGGCAAGGGAGGGTCCTCTCCTAGAGCCTTTAGAGAAAGCATGGCCCTGTCAACACCTTGGTTTCAGACTTCTTACTATTTTTTATTTTTATTTTTTTGAGACAGGGTTTCACTCTTGTTGCCCAGGCTGGAGTGCAATGATGCGGTCTTGGCTCACCACAACCTCTACCTTCCGGGTGCAAGCGATTATCCTGCCTCAGCCTCCTGAGTAGGTGGGATTTCAGGCGTGCACCACCATGCCCACCTAATTTTGTATTTTTAATAGAGACGGGGGTTTCTCCATGTTGGTCAGGCTGGTCTCGAAATCCCGACCTCAGGTGATCTGCCCACCTTGGCCTCCCAAAATGCTGGAATTAACCGGCGTGAGTCACTGCGCCTGGCCGATTTCAGTCTTCTAATTTCCAGAACTGGGAGAGGATAGATACCTGCTGTTTTAAGCCACCCAGTTTGTGGTACTTGGTTACAGCAGCCCTAAGAGAATGCACCCTCCTGGTGATATCCATGATTCCAGGTCTGCTGAGTTCTCCTTTCTTCTCTTTGTTTACATAGGTGGCCCTTTCTGCGTCATATACTCCTAGGTAATCTGTTCTGGATGTACTATTGGTCTTGCACCTGTGACAATCCCAGTAAACAAAAGAAAAGGTCTAATGGAATAGAAAAATTTATAGAGTTCTAGAACCACCTCCCCATCATCCGGAAAAACATCTGGCTTCTGGCCCCAGGCCTCAGAGAGCACAAGTACATGACACTCCTGCACAGGGCCTCAGCTGGTGTCCACGTCCTCCTCTGCCCTCCTTAGCTCCCTCTGCTGGGAGCCCGATGCACCAGCAGCTTCCCTCTGCAGAAGTGGTCTTCCAGCATGTGGGGTTGGCGTGAAGAAGAGACTGAAAAAACTAAATGAATTTGACATTAAGGAAATACAATGCTAACTGTTTGGCTTTCTTTTACTGTCTATTTATTTATTATTTAAATAATTTTTTGAGACAGAATCTCTCCAGGCTGGACTGCAACCTCTGCCTCCCAGGTTCAAGCGATTCTCCTACCTCAGCCTCCCTAGCAGCTGGGACCACAGGCCCCCACCACCAGGCCCACCTAATTTTTGTATTTTTAGTAGAAACGGGGTTTGACCATGTTGACCAGGATGGTTTCTATCTCTTGACCTCATGATCTACCCACCTGGGCCTCCCAAAGTGCTGGGATTACAGGCGTGAGCCACCGCACCCAGACTTTACCAACTATTTGAGTGTTATCAAAGTGCTTATGAAGACCTTGGTCTTTCTGGTTCTCCTTTTCCAAAAAGCAACTAGAAATTCATTTGTTTCAAGAAGTTTCCCTCAGCGGGTGGAAGGTGAGGGTTCACACTCAAGCCAGAATACCAAGGAAGTCCTCTTGAGATAGAGAACACAGTTCTTATATGCAAATCTCAGAAAATGGCAACTCCATTTTTCCACCTGTTCAAGCCCAGAACCATTGGTGGGATCTTGACTCTGTTGTTGAGACCCCACATCCAATTTGCCAAAAATCAAATTAGATCTACCTTCAAAACATATCCAGAATCTGACCATTTTTCAGCCCTGGGACAGTTAAACCACCACTGTCCTTCATCAGGGTTACTGCGGCAGCCTCCGAAGTTGGCCATTGCTTCCCCAGTTACCAGCCCACACCACACTTTACTCTCAGCATTGGTTGATGCCACAGCTCTGCTCAGTGGTGCCCAAGGGCTACCCCATAGTCAAGTAAAAGCCCCTCATGGCTGACAGGGCTGCCCTTGATCAGGTCCTCAGCTCTTCTGATCTCATCTCTCACTGTGCCTGCTCCCATATCACCAGGCTCACTATCCTCTTTGCTGGTCCTCAGAGAAGCCAACTGTTCTCTTGCCTCAGGGTCTTTGTATTTGCTGTTCCCTCGGCTTGGAATGCTTTTCCCTCTAGTGTTCACATGGTTCACTTCTTCACCTTGTTCACGTTCTTTTTTTCTTTTTTTTCTTTCTTTTTTTTTTAAGACAGAGTCTTGCTTTGTCACCATGCTGGAGTGCAATGGCATGATCTTGGCTTACTGCACCCTCTGCCTCCCAGGTTGTGATTCTCCTGTCTCAGCCTTCGGAGTATCTGGGACTACAGGCATGTGCCATCATGCCCAGCTAATTTTTGTATTTTTGGTAGAGACAGGGTTTCACCATGTTGACCACGATGGTCTCCATCTAGTTTTTGTTTTTTTTTTTTTTTTTAGGCAGAGTCTGGCTCTGTCACCAGATGCCAGGCTGGAGTGTAGTGGCATGATTTTGACTCACTGCAACCTCCGCCTCCCGGGTTCAAGCAATTCTCCTGCCTCAGCTTCCTGAGTAGCTGGGACTATAAGGACACATCACCACATCCAGCTAATTTTTGTATTTTTTAGTAAAGACAGGGTTTCACCATGTTGGCCAGGATGGTCTCCATCTCTTGACCTCATGATCTGCCCGCCTCAGCCTCCCAAAGTGCTGGGATTACAAGTGCGAGCCACTGCACCCAGCCCCACTTCTTTTTTTCTAAGAATTAACTTCCTAATGAAGCCTGCTGTGAACACCCTACTGAAAACTCTGCTCCCTGACTTTCCTGGTCCCCGCTGCCCTGCTCATTTATCCCATACGTGTATCATCTTACAACACTCTACGCCATCTAGTTTTTTTGTTTGTTTATTGTCAGGAGGGCAGATTTTTTTTTTTTTTTTTTTTTTTACTGTCTCATTCTTCTACAGTAGTTCTTGGCATATGATAGACACCCACTAAATAGGCATTGACTATTAAATGAAGTCATCAATAATATTTTTCAGAACCTACTACGTGCAAAGTTCTATCAGCCTCAACACAATGATTATCTTATTAGGAGCTAATCCAAAACTAATCCATGTAGTCCGCGCTATGGTATAATACATATTCGCTTTATTTGACCTTTGCCTTAGTGTCTGCCATGACTGTTAAGGCTGAATTGGAATGAGCTGAGTCTCACATTCAGGCTTTGCAGATGTCATTTCATTTCATCCCCAAGAGGAGACTGTGAGATAGAGATCATGATTCTCACTTACTGGGTGATTAAACCGAGGCTTGGAGTGTAAAGGACCTCACCAAAGTTCAAGGTCATCCAGCACTGGTTTCAAAGTGAAGTTATCCACCTATGCAGCTGAGAATTGTTAGCAAGTCATTACCCGGATGAAATAGGACAGTTAGAGTCATAACACTGCATTGCAATCTTTTGGCTAAGAGACCATTTTTAATAACAATCTCTAGTTTTTAGATTATACATGAATTATGAATAACACCTATATCACAGAAATTAAAGCTAGTGATGCTTATTGAGAACTGAGTATTTCTCCATAAGGGAACTGGCTTCAGATCAACCTAAGTGGTGTCCCAACTAACAAAATCATATTCCAGCTTATAATTTTTACTCATGCTACTATGTGGGCTGGAAGTGACTCTCACTGGAAGTTCATGCTTGAATTCCTAGAACCCTTTCCTGTTAAAATCCTGTCTAAAGCATCCCATTATGGTAAGGACAAAGGAGATTGTAAAAGGCCAACATGAATTCTCAGGCCTTATTTAATGACTTAATTTCCTTCAGTTACTCTGGGATCCCACAAGCTTCCCAGAATCCTCTTTGACCACAATCAAAGCACAGTGTCTGAAAGTAGCCTGGCCACACAAAATGTGCAAAATGCTATAACCTCTCCACAGCCTCACTCCTCTTTGCATTTGAGGGAAATGATTCTAGAAGCTGAAATAGACCAGAGTTCAACAGTCTGGGAAATTTGAAGAAGAAAAAAGAAAAAAAAAAATCCAAGTCCTGCATTTGCAGAGATGTGAAGAGAACCCAGCTTTCTGAAGTTGGAAGGAAGTGAGAAGACCCTATTTGTGGCTGCAGGAGAGGAAAAGAAAAGGGACCCGCAAGGAAACTACCAACAGATGGTAAATACATTTTTAATTCTTCTGTCATACTGTGTGGACTTGTGCACATTTGTCCTGCTGTGTTAGGCTCCCGAAATAGCTAGCCATGGAATTGCAGAACAGTTCTGCTGCAATCTGAGATTTAGGAAACCATGCTAGCTGACAAAACAGGAAAGGCTCATAGTAGGGTGTAGTGGGTTTGCTCCCAGTTTGCAGCTCCTCCATGTGGCATCTGCTGTCCTTCTTAGTGCAGGAAAATTCTCTCACATGCCAGGTCTCATTGGTGATGTTTTGCAACATACTATCTCAAATTGCCCTCCAAGCCCTAGTTAAAATTATTAAATGTAGGCCAGACATGGTGGCTCACACCTTTAATTCCAGCACTTTGGGAGGCTGAGGTGGGCAGATCACCTGAGGTCAGGAGTTCGAGACCAGCTTGCCCAACATGGCAAAACCCCATCTCTACTAAAATAAAAAAAAAAATACAAAAATTAGCCAGGCATGGTGGTGGGTGCCTGTAATCCTAGCTACTCAGGAGGCTGAGGCAGGAGGATCACTTGTACCTGGGAGGCGGAGGTTGCAGTGAGCTGAGATCGTGCCACTGCACTCCAGCCTGGGCAATAGAGCAAAAATCTGTCTCAAAAAAAAAAAAAATTATTAAATGTTGACACTATGCATATGATAACTCTCAAAGGTTAAAGAGAGTGAGAGCCATTGATTAATGAATTCTGAGTCCTCCAGGAAGTATCACAAACACATGTGGCAGCCCAGAGGTCTTCACCGTGTCTTCCTCACACTTTCAGTTGTGAAATAATGTTCCCATAGAATGTAATGGGAATTCCAGTGCCAGAAAATGGGTTGTTCTACAAGAATCTAAGGAGGTAGGACACGAAAGCACATTGAGTTGACTCCACATCTGAGAAGTGACCAGTGATTGGTACCAGGAATGAGTTAGGTTCCCAAACCCGACACCATCTCTTAGTGCATCTGCAAAAAACAAAAAACAAAAAAACAAAAAAAGTATTGATGAATCTAACTGGATGCAGAATAACGAGGAGAGAGTCGCCTATTACTTACAGTGTAAAAAATACAGCTATGCAATACCATTTCGTTAGAACTGGAAGGATCCTTACAGAATCTAGTTCCTTTTTTTTTTTTTCCATTTTATAGACAGGAATCTGGGCCAAAGAGTTACAGGAAATTGGCAAAGATCATACAACTAGTTCATGGCAAATTCAGCACTGGAACCTAAGACATCGCCCTCCTAGTCCTGTGTTTGCTCTCCTCTAGCCCTCATTGAAGGTAAACACTGCTGTGATGAGCAAAACCCAATTCTAGAAGACCTCGATCATGGCAGCCCTCATGCTTGGGTTCTTATGAAGCAAGATGATGGCATTTCTGTCTGGTCTGTAGATGTTTGGGAAACTGGTTGATATTACTTTACAAGTAAGTTTTCAAGCTAAAATAGATTTGTTAATTTCTGTCCTAAACCCCTGTGGGTTGTCTAGATTATATAGCTACCACACTATTTGTCACAGCTGGGATCCTCTTTTCATGAAATAGCAGGGAAGATTGGTGGATAAGGATTAAAAAGCATTGGCAGAGGAGACTGGGAGACTTACACAATTACTTCCCACCCAGTGCCTTCCTGGTCTAAGAACTTCTCCCAGCCTCTTTTGGAGAGAGAGGTAAGTGGGAGGAAAGGAGATTTTTATCTTTTTAGTAAACGAAAGGATAACAAAAACACTTTAGTACTGCTCAATTTGATGAAATCTTGATTTCACATGGTTTAAGTTTCTACAAGACTAAATATATTCTTTGTTCAATATTACTTACATATTCGTAGATAACTTTTCCGGTGGATACATATGTAGTTCATTAATAAAAACTCTTCTCAATCAGCTGTTTTTTAAGAGTGTTCTTTCCTGTTTTCTAGAAAGTTAATCAGTAAGCTCTTCAATAGCTAGTTTGGCAGTAAGGTCTCTTAACTTTTGCAATTCTAGTCAACATTTTGCTTTGTTGTTTTGCAAAATATTTCAGGAATATTTTATGCTACTTTTGTTATTGTTGTTTCTGTTGTTTTTGAGACAGTGTCTTGCTCTGTCACCCAGGCTGGAGTGCAGGGGCATGATCCTGGCTTACAACAGCCTCAAACTCCTAAACTCAAGCAGCCTTCCTGCCTCAGCCTCTGAAGTAGCTGGGACTACAGACGTGCACCACCACACCTCGCTAATTTTTTTTTTCTTTTTTGTAGAGATGGGAGTGTCATTATTGTTACCCAGGCTGGTCTTGAACTCTTGGGCTCAAACAATCCTCCTGCCTTGGCTTCCCTAAGTGTTAGGATTACAGGTGTGATCCATTGCACCTGGCCTTATTTTTGTGGTGGCAAAAAAAAATTCTACGTGTTAGATACACATATGGAAATTTTTGTTTTGAGAATTAATTTTATCATTTTGAATGTTCTTCGAAATTTACTGTCTATCTCCATGGTCTAGTAATGAATTTGGAGGTGGAGGAGGGTAAGAATTATATTAACTGCATTATTTTCAGTAGAGCAGTAATGAAGGCATACTTTAGGTTATTTCATTCTTATGATCCAAATTTGATTATCTAGCTAAGATCACTGGGGACATTTGAAGCTTTAATAATTACAGCTCAAGGCCTCAGGAAAAAAAAAGAAAAAAGAAAAAAATTACGTTTACTACACATTCACACAGACTTTCAGAGAGTTACCAAATGAGGGCCTGCTTGGCTGATTTAAAAAATAGATTGATATCAAGATTCCATTTTAAGAGTTCAAGCTCTGTTGACATAAAAACAAAAGCTAGATTTAAAGCATTGCTTTGTATAGAACGGTTAAACATTGCTTGTTTGAGAGAGTAAAATATGTAAGCTATTGATTTTAGCTTTCCTTTTGGAGGGCAGCTTTAGGATTTTTCCCCTAGAAAGTTTTGAGGCCATGATTTTTGCTACAAGTACCCTGTTCCCTTACGTGCCAGCACAGCTTGGAAGCTGCCTCTGCTTCTAGGTCAAAGGCTCTCTCTCTCTCTATTGCCAGATGCCAGTTTCATGCTTAGACTCCCATGATCCTCAGAAATAAATCAACTTTTCAGTAAATCCAGTGACAGCTCTGTTTTACATAAAAGCATGCGGCCTGAGGATATAATACAGTTTTGCATTTTAGGGGGACAAGAAAAGAAAGAAAGCACCCAAATTGCTGAGAGACAGTTTCAAGTGGAGTAGCCATCACGAAAGCCAGAGGGTGGCTTGCAGGTACCGTACCCACTCTTCCCGCAGCCGGTCCAACCCCCGCACGCAGTACTCACACAGCAGAAACCGCGGAAGTACAAATCATTCTACAGTGTTCTCATCATTCTGTATCACTGGTTAGTAGCATCCGTGAACTGAAGAAGTGTTGAGCAGGTCAGCTCCCCGAGGCCAAAATTTCCACCTTGTGGAAAGAAACACATGAACAAATTCCTCTCCATACAACAACACAAAGGAATCTCACATGGTTGGACAATACAAAAGAGGCAAGACATAAAAGAATGCTTGTTGGTCAGGCGCGGTGGCTCAAGCCTGTAATCCCAGCACTTTGGGAGGCCGAGGCGGGTGGATCACCAGGTCAAGAGATCGAGACCATTCTGGCCAACATGGTGAAATCCCGTCTCTACTAAAAATACAAAAATTAGCTGGGCATGGTGGTGTGTGCCTGTAGTCCCAGCTACTCGGGAGGCTGAGGCAGGAGAATTGCTTGAACCTGGGAGACGGAGGTTGCAGTGAGCAGAGATTGTGCCATTGCACTCCAGCCTGGCGCCTGGCAACAGAGCGAGACTCTGCTTCAAAAACAAAAAAAAAATGCTTGCTCTACTGTTCCGTTTGTACAAAGTTCAAAACTATGAAAAACTGGTCAGTTGTGTTATACTAATTATAATTATTTATCTTTGATGAGGAGAGAGGATTAAAATTAGAATGGGACATGATGGTGGCTTCTAGGGTGCTAGAAAGTTCTGTTTTAACCTGGGTGGTGGCCACAGAGGTGTGTTCCCTTTGTGACAATGCATTTAGAATAGTGCTATTCTAAAATATTAGAATAGGGCCAGGCATAGTGGCTCATGCCTGTAATCCCAGCACTTTGGGAGGCTGAGACAGATGGTTCACTTGAGGTCAGGAGTTCAAGACCAGCCTCACCAACATGGCAAAACCTCATCTCTACTAAAAATGCAAAAACCAGCAGGCATGGTGGCAGGTGCCTGTAATCCCAGCTACTCAGGAGGCTGAGGCAGGAGAATTGCTTGAACCTGGGAGGTGGAGGTTGTGGAGAGCCAAGATGGCACCATTTTACTCCAGCCTGGGCAACAGAGCAAGACTCCATGTCAAAAAAAATATAGCATTTTGGCCGGGCGCAGGGGCTCATGCCTGTAATCCCAGCACTTTTGGAGGCCAAGGTGGGTGGAGCACGAGGTCAAGAGATGGAGACCATCCTGGCCAACATAGTGAAACCCTGTCTCTACTAAAATACAAAAAACTTAGCTGGGCATGGTGGCGCACATCTGTAGTCCCAGCTATGTGGGAGGCTGAGACAGGAAAACTACTCGAACTTGGGAGGCAGAGGTTGCAGTAAGCTGAGCCAAAAAAAAGAATTAAGACAAGTTCGGGAAAAAAGACATAAAACCCCATGGTAGGGCAGTGGAAACTCTTATGCCTGGCTTCAGAGAGTGTTAATTGCAACTGCTGTTCTTGGTTGACTGTTCGGCATTATTGACTGAAGTTAAAGACATGCATATTCAGTGATCTGGATTTCCACCCTTGGGTAATATCCAAGAGAAACATGTACACGTGAGCACCAGAAGAACAGCAACTCTATTCATAACAACCCAAACTGAAAACAAGTCAAAATATCAACTGTAGAGTAGATAAATAAAATGGCATATATCCAAACTTGAAATACCATACAGCGCTGAAAACAAATGAGCCACAGTACCCTCACAGCATGGATGAAACTTAAAAATTAAATGGGCTGGATGCAGTGGCTCATGCCTGTAATCCCTGCACTTTGGGAAACTGGGGCAGGAGGATCACCTGGGGGTCAGGAGTTCGAAGCTAGCCTGGCCAACATGGTGAAAACCTATCTTTGCAAAAAATACCAAAATTAGCTGAACTTGGTGGCAGGTGCCTGTAATCCCAGCTACTCCAGAGGCTGAGGCAGGAGAATCACTTGAACCCGGGAGGCAGAGGTTGCAGTGAGCCAAGATCACACCATTGCACTCCAGCCTGGGCAACAAGAGTGAAACCATCTCAAAAAAAAAAAAAAAAAAATTAAATGGTGAAAAGCAAAAACCATATGCTTCCATATACAGTACTTAAAGTTCCAAAAGTAGAAAAAGTATAGTATTTAGCACTGTATAGTGATGAAACAATGAAACCAAGCAAGGTCTTGCTGTTGCCCAGGCTGGAGTACAATGCTGTAATCATGGCTCACTGCAGCCTCAGCTTCCTGTGCTCAAGTGACCCTCCTGCCTCTGCGTCCCAAGTAACTGGGACTATAGATGCATGTCACCATGCCCAGCTAATTTTTAATTTTTTGTACAGACAGAGGTCTTTCTATGTTACTCAGTCTGGTCTCCAGCTCCCAGGCTCAAGCAGTTCACCTACCTCATCTCTCAAAGTGTTGGATTACAGGCATCCGCCATCATACCCAGCTCTGTTCTATTTCTTGACTTGAGTCATGGTTATGTGAAAGTTTATTTTATAAAAATGTATTAAGTTGTACTTTTCTATATCATGTACTTTCCTGAATGTATGTTATATTTCACAGTTAAAAGGGTATTAAAAAATCACATGAAACCCAATTATTTAGATACAGTTATAAATTGAACACCTTGATGTATGTATACTCCCAGAACACCTTCAATGCAATACACTCTGTCCACATTGCTTTGTAGCTTTTTTTTTTTTAATTAATGATATGCCCTCTCAAAAGAATTCCTCTTTAGATTTTTTCCATTTCCACTTAATTTTAACTAAAAGTAAATATCATACAAGCTTTATACCCCTCTGGAAGCCTAAAGCCATCGAGTGGCTTTCAGGAAATTAGGTTTCTTTAGCCTAAGCTACATTGATTCATAAACCAATCTACAGGATTTTGCCATAGCTCATGGGAGACTTTTCTTTCTCTGTTAATAATGCTGCTGCTTCAACAGAGGAAAGCCTCTTTCCACCTCTTCAGAGTGCTAGCTCTGCAAAAGGACAGGCCAAGCAGTGAGGGAAAAGGCCAGCACAGGGGGGTGGGGGGTTGGTTTTGCTTGGGGCAGGGAAGGGAGATCATCTTACAACTGGTTGCAATGTCTGCCATGCTGAGCTCGTGCTGAGGCTGTCCTAGACAACAAAAGCAGCAGATTTTCGAAGTGATCTAGGAACTAAATTTTTAAAAAGTAGTTTCATTGCTTTTTCTTGCCCCTGGGATGGGACCAGTGTGTCTCCCTCTGCTTGGAACACACTCCCCTTTCCCTTTGTCCAATCTCCAAGCATGCTCCCTGTTCTTCTTCACCATTTTCATCATCGTAGCCATTCACAAAGAACCCATTAATGAACATCCAAGCCCGATGGGGACCACGTGAGAAACTCATGCCCCACTGTACTTACCCAGCCACAGCATTCATCAGAATTTACTATTTTCCCATCTACGAACACTCTACCAATCTGTAAACTCCATGCACACAAGGTCAGTCTGTTTCACTGCTGTCATGCCAAGCACCAGGATATATTGGGCCTCAATAATATATTCCTCGGATGCACAAAAATCAGTGTGAAGTGTGAAGTGAGATGGGATCTGGAGTGGGGGAAGGATTTGCTTTATATTTATTTGTTTGTTTATTTTAGAGACAGGATCTAGCTCTGTTGCTCAGGCTAAAGTGCAGTGATGTGATCATAACTCACTATAGCCTGCAACTGCTGGGCACTAGTGATACCCCTGCCTCAGCTGTAGCTAAGATTTCAGGTGCACACAGCCATACCTGGCTACTTTTCATTCCTTTCCTTTCTTTTTCCTTCCTTCTCTCCTTCCTTCCTTCTTTCCTACCTGCCTGCCTTCCTTTCCTTCCTTCCTTCCTTCCTGCCTTCCTTCCTTCCTTCCTTCCTTCCTTCCTTCCTTCCTTCCTTCCGTCCTTCCTTCCTTCCTTTCTTTTCTTTCTTTCTTTTTGATGGAATCTTTCTCTGTCACCCAGGCTGGAGTGCAGTGGCATGATCTCGGCTTACTGCAACCTCCACTTCCCAGGTTCAAGCAGTTCTCCTACCTCAGCCTCCCAAATAGCTGGGATTACAGGTGCATGGTGCCACACCCAGCTAATTGTTTTGTATTTTTAGTAGAAACAGGGTTTCATCATGTTTGCCAGGCTGGTTTTGAACTCCTGACCTCAAGTGATCCACCCGCCTCAGCCTCCCAAAGTGCTGGGATTACAGGCATGATCCACTGCACCCAGCCCCCTGGCTAATCCTCTAAAGTGGGTCTTGCTGTGTTGCCCAGGCTGGTCTCAAATTCCTGGCCTCATGCAGTTCTCCTGCCTTGGCATCCCAAAGTGCTGGGATTACAGGCATGAGCCACTTCACCTGGCCAGGGAGGGATTTAAACTATGCTTCCCCAGTCCCTTCATCTGTACAGCACAAATGGCTTCAGGTTGTCTAATCTGAAGAAATATGCTAACACAGGATTGCACAAAATTAAAACATCTACAACTGTTCAGTTTCAAATACCTACTGGTAATAGCAGTTTGCATCCGTATACTGTTTGATATTAAACAGTTTCACAGATTATACAATTTCGGTAGCAAAGTCTCTGAGGCAAACTGGGACGATGTTAATACCACCATTTTGCAGATTAGAAAATTGTCTGAGAAAGGGTAAGTACCTAGTCCCACATTGCATGATCAGTTTCTAGTGCAATCTACAGACTAGTGACCCCTTAGGTGCTTGAAGGGAAACAAATAGAGTGTGTACTGCATACAGATATATTTTCAGGGACCAGGGACGTTAAATAATGTGACATCTTTCTGAGTTTTTTATCCTCAGTACATATTTCTTCTCCATTGGAGTGTATCAAGAGAGAAAGGTAAAAAGTCACATGTTTCTCACATTCTTTATGCAACAGTAGTTAAAAGACATTAATCTGGACTAAGTGCGTCTATCAAACATAAAAAGATTTCATCATGTGCTGACAGTGGAGAAATGGTTTTGGCTTTTGCTGTCTTGCCCCTTCTCTTCTCTGAACATAAGCTCATTTTCTTGTGGTGATCTTGGCAGAAGAAATAACAGTAGTAGGACAAAGGGATTGGAGGAAGAGAAAGAAAAGAAAAGTAGATGGTCAGACATGGACAATGCAAACAGGAGAAAGGGGTGGAGAGCAATGCGGTGGGGTCAAGGGAAGGACCCATAGCAAGCTTTGATTGTCCGAGTCGTGCTACTTAAGAAAACCAGCGGCAGCCGCATCACCTGGGATCTGGTTAGAAATTCAGAATCTCAGCCCCCAACTCAGACTTACTAAATCAGATTCTGCATTTTAACAAGATCCCCAGGTACTTCCTATGCACATTACAGCTCAAGAAGCCCTTAGTTGCCCCCAACCAGTCTGAGCCAGTCCTGATGAGTGTCATCAGCCTTAGACCTATTAATAGATGAAACTGGTTTGGTTGCCTAGAGACATGGAAATCTGGTTGCTCCGTTTAGACTCTAAGCCTCACTGTTCTCTTACCACTTTGGCCAAAGCCTTGTGACTCCCGATCTGCCTCAGTTTCTCTGCTGAGGATTTCAGTTCTCTGCAGAGGTTGGATCGTTGTACTGAATCCCAGCCCCCTAAGCCTGGGTCCTGATTCTCTGCCAAACTCTGGCTCTCCCCCACCTTCCCTTGGGAAGCAGGATGTGATTTCCTACTCTGGTGGCATCTTCTGGCTCGGGGCCCGCTGTGACTGGACTGACCACCTGGAACCATGCCTGATTGTGAGTACTGTCACCTGGACATCTTCCAGAACTGTGCTCTGCTGGCAGATAAGACTGACTCTGATATCCACACAGTCCGGGCCTCTGAGCTACTCACACCCTTTGTCAGCTACACATGACCTCCCTGGCTGCCCCTTGGGGATTGGCTAGCTTCTGGCCCGCTTGGTCTTTGCTTCCCTTCCCACTGGTTCATGTTGATGTGGTCCTGGCCTGCTCTGTACCCAAATGTCTCCTACAAAAGTGGAGGAGGCCCTTCTCTCTATTCACATCCGTGACTCCATGGGCCTGTTTCTGTGTGGGCCTTGAAATTCCAAAGACTATTCTTGTAGTTCTTGAAGTAAAAGATATTCTAAAAGTCCTAGATGACTTCGTACAAAGAGGCTCAATGGTTTTGCATAGCTTGTCTTTTTGGCTCTTTTTCCAAGGTGGGGAAAAACTTCTTTGTTACCTGACTTATTTTATCAACACAAGGCCAATCCATACAGAAGCTTGATAATTTCTCTGGTTATCACAGAAACCAGAGACTGTTGACTGTTTGACTGTTGGTGTTGTACCTCCTGCCATGCTCGATTTATGGTGGTACATTACACCAAGTGTATCACATCTGCCACTGTGTTTTAAGCCAGCATAAAAATGCCATGAAGTTCAAAACAACCAGGTTGGCTGTTGGTGAGGAGGCTAATTTGTAAATGAACATTACTCTCCATCCATTAATGAATAATAGAGCATGATTTCTTTACAATGGTTGCATCTTTTCTTTTTTTTTTTTGAGATGGAGTCATCTCGGTCTGTCGACCAGGCTGGAGTGCAGAGGTGCAATCTTGGCTCACTGCAACCTTTGCGTCCCAGTTCAAGTGATTCTCCTGCCTCAGCCTCCTGAGTAGCTGGGATTACAGGCATGTGCCACAATGCTTGGCTAATTTTTTGTATTTTTTGTAGAGACGGGATTTTACTGTGTTAGTCAGGATGGTCTCGATCTCCTGACCTGGAGATCCGCCTGCCTTGGCCTCCCAAAGTGCTTGGATCATAGGCATGAGCCACTGGCCAGTTGCATTGTTTTTATTCCTAAAAATTATGCTCATGGTGATTATAAATAAAGGGGTGAGGGGAGAATAAGAAAGAAAACAGAAAGAAGGAAGTGTGGCAGCACCCACAGTAGCTAAGTAATGGTGTGGGAGTTGTTTCCATTATTTACATACATAACACTTTTCACAAGAATCCAAATGTCTTACAAAAGAAAATACAACACAAATTGCAATAAGACTCAGCAACACAGTAAGATATAAAGAAAACAATTACTCAAAGGCAGATTTAAATCTAACATAAATCATTTGCCTAGAAAGAATGGAAAAGTATCCATTGACTCAATTTGCTCATATAAAGGTATGCACAGGGTGGTGTTTGCCAAGTAATATGCAAAATAGAGGTAAAAGATAGTAATAAAAGTATGTCTAATATTATTTGAATAAGAAATACCTATTATTTAAGGAAGTCACTCCAACTTCTAAAGTTGCATGACAATCTCATTGACTTAGCAGACACACACACACACACACACACACACACACACACACACACACACACACATTTTCCAAAAGACACTCTTGGCTGAGCAAAATCAAAGGTCCTAGCAAGAAATTACTCAAGACTAGAAAGATTATAAATAGATAGGAAATATAAATTTTCATTAGCCAGTCATGGTTCAGTTTCATTGCACCTTTCTTAAGGACCACATTTACTCAGGATAGACTTTAATTGATAATCGTGAAGAAATTATATTAGAAGTTTGAGTAAAAGCAGCAGTTTTGAGGGATATCATGGAAGTACTCCTTTAGTTGTTTTCAGTTTTGTGTCTGCTTTTATATCATAATTTGAACAAGCTTCCTTCCATTTAAACAACCATTCAAACTTTGGGAAAAAGGGAAGCCCAATACAGGGATTTTTTTTTCCCCCGGGGAAAATCGCAAAAATGTTGCAGAAGCTTAAAACCTGATAATTCTACAAAACATCACATCACTACCAATGCTATTACAACATTAGTGTGTGTAGTTACAGTCAAACCACTCACAATTACGAGGTCATTTGTCTTCTTTGTGTCTCTTTTGTTTCCACAAGTCACGTGGTGAAATCAACAAATACTACATCATCTCTCTGAGGATTCAGCTGTGGAAAAAGCAGCCACTTGCTCATCTTTAGGGTAGCTATTATTAGCTTGCTTTGATTTTCTCATGCGATACATACTCATGCTTATTAAGCTGTTTGCATGCTTCCTTTGTCATATTTTTCCATGGATATGCTATTGCTATGCAGTGCACTCAGGTGAAACCCAGAGGTACCATTTCCATAGGCCTTTCTAAAATTAATCCTTCTATCTTTTAAAACATGATTTTTAAAAAATACATGCAACATCTCATTTGCAACAATAGTGAACATTTCTACAGAAAATATTACTGGATCAGCACTAGATTGAATAGTATGGACCCACATTCCTTTGCCAAAAATTCTTGTCCACCCAGAATTTGTGAATATGACCCTATTTGGAAATAAGCTCTTTGCAGATATAATCAAGTTAAGATGGTATCATACCAAATTAAAGTGAGTCCTAAATCCAGTAGCTGATATCCTTACAAGAGGGCCATGTGGAGACACAGATACACATGGGGAGAAGATGGCCACATTAAGACAGAGGCAGAAACTGCAGTGAGGCAACTACCAGCCAAGGAATGCCAAGGCTGCCCAGTAGCCAGCTGAAGCCGGGAGAGAGGCTTGTGCTATGGACTAAATATTTGTGTCTTCTGAAAATGCATATGTTGAAATACTAACCCCTAACTTCCAATACAATGGTATTAGGAGGCAGGGCCTTTAAGTCATGAGAGTGGAGAACTCAAAAATATGATCATTGCCCTTCTAAGAACAGATGCAAGAGAGATTATGATCGTTTTTCTTGGCCGTGTCAGGAGCAAGAAGATCGTCATCTGCAAACTAGGAAAAGGGCCCATCTGCAAACTAGGAAAAGGGCCCTCACCAGACATCAGATCTGCCAGCACTTTGATCTTGGGCTTCCCAGCCTCCAGAAACCATGAGAAGTCAGCATTCACTGTTCAAGTCACCCAGTCGATGGATTCTGTTACAGCATCCCTGCCTGGCAAAGACAGCTTAGAACAGATTCTACCTCACAGCCTTCAAAGGGAGTTCAAGGCCAAAACCTTGATTTTGGACTTCCAGCCTCCGGAATGTGAGAGAGTAAGTTTCCGTGTCCTAAGCCACACGGTTTGTAGTGTTGCACTGTGGCAGCCCCAAGGAACCAATACAACTCTCAACCTTCGTATTGTGAAATAAGTCAGTCAATTATACAAAGACATCATGCTGGCTTTTCTGTAAACGATGAAAACAGGGAAGGCAAAGGCTACTTGTCACAATGAGGAGGCAAGTTTGTACCAAAGGTGTGATTAGAAATTGGTCAACATTGCTAATCATTAGAGAAATGCAAATCAAAACCATAATGAGATACCATCTCACACCAGTCAGAATGGCTATTGTTAAAAAGTCAGAAAATAACAGATGTTGGCAAGATTGTAGAAAAAAACGAGCACTTATACACTGTTGGTGGGAGTGTAAATCAATTCAACCATTGTAGAAAGCAGTAGGGCAATTCCTTGAAGAGCTAAAAGCAGAACTACCATTTAACCCAGTAATTCCATTACTGGTTATATTTTCAGAGGAATATAAATCATTCTACCATAAAGACACATGCACACAAATGTTTATTGCAGCACTGTTCACAATAGCAAAGGCATGGAATCTACCTAAATGCCCATCAATGACAGATTGGACAAAGAAAATGTGGTACATATATACCATGGAATACTATACAGCCATAAAAAAGAACAAGATCATGTATTTTGCAGGAACGTGAATGGAACTGGAAGCTATTATCCTTAAAAAAACTAAGCAGGAACGGAAAACCAAATATCGCATATTCTCACTTATAAGTGGGGGCTAAATTATTAAAACTAATGAACACAATAAAGGAAACAATAGACTCTGGGGCCTACTTGAGGGTGGGAGGAGGGAGAGGAGCAGAAAGGATAACTATTGAGCACTGGGCTTAATATCTGGGGGATGAAATAATCTCTACAGCAAAACCCCAAGGCACGTGTTTACCTATGTAACAAACCTTCACATGTACCTCCAAATTTAAAGTAAAAGTTAAAAAAAAATAAATAAAACAGTACTTGGCCCATTAAAAAAAAGACATTAGTCATTCTAGCATCACAAGGCAGGCAAAACTATAAAAGAATGAAAGTTTCAGCTAAAGCACAAAGACACAGAGATCATATTTTAAAGTGAGGTATGAGAATCTCACTGTAAAATTTGCAAAGGAGGTTGTCAGAAACTGATTACATGGCTTTATGTTATATGGTGGATTTATTTGTAAATAAAAAGTACATTAATAGATGGGGACTACAGACAAGAGGAGAGGATTGTTCTGGACAGAGTGCTCTGTGTAGTAGTACCAGAACTTCCTTAGTCTAGTAGCGGTAAAGAGAGGGTGAGTGGTTCCCTTGGATGCGATGTGGGCCACCTGAATATGGTGAACAGAACTCAACAGAGAGAGGTGGTACCAGGTTCCTGGAGACTGAGGAAAGAGTAAATGATCAGCCACATTCATATGTACTCATCCCTCCATCAGAAAAAGCAGGTGATTCCACATTGAAATTCTAATTTTAATGAAAAACAAATGCAGTTGAAAGAGGTCCTACTCTGAGATGTCTCCAAAGAACTCATACAACACCAAAGAAACAGACAATTTGAATACCTGTCAAGGTAAGAGAACTCTGGTGCTTTAGAAGAGTACCAGGCAGGTAAGAACTGTCTTACTTCCCTTTCCTCGTCTTCCTTGTGGTACTCCAACTTTAGAGAAGTGTGAAATCACCTTTGGAAAGATGAAGAGGGCCAGGCGTGGTGGCTTGCACCTGTAATCTCAGCATTTTAGGAGGCCAACATGGGAAGATGACTTCAGACCAGGAGTTCGAGACCCACCTGGGATACAAAGCAAGAACTTGTCTCTAAAATAAATAAAAAATTAGTTAGGCATGGTGGTGCACTCCTTTAGTCTTAGGTACTTGGGAGGCTGAGGCAGGAGAATCACTTGAACCCAGGAAGTGGAGGTAGCAGTGAGGCAAGATCTCACCACTGCACTCCAGCTTGGGCAATGGAGCAAGACCCTATCTCAAAAAAAAAAGTAAACCCTGTGAGCTGTGGAGACACTTAGAAAAGGCACCTGATCCATATGTAAAAGCTCATGGAGGGCTTGTTAATGGAGGTCACAGCCAAGTTGAGTCCTGAAAGTGAGGAAAATTTAGAAAGTATGTGTTCAGCAAACCCTAAGCCCTAAGTACTGTTCTATGGAAACATCACTGAGTGCAAGGGAGAGGGAAGAGAGATTGAGCCAGAGACAAGCGGGAGCCCAAACACACAGGGATTTCCATACTATATTAAGGCATGTAGACTTACTTCATGCAATCAGAATACATATTATTCAATTGACTTAAAGTCAATGAGAAACTACTGAAGTATCTTCTGCAAGAGAATGATAAGGCCTAGTATCTCAGATGTATCAGTCTAGTTGCAGTATGGAAAATGGCTTTGAGAGGTATAATACAGGCAAGAGGACCAGCTGGGAAAGTATTAAAGTAATCCAGGTAAGAAAAGATGGAGGTAGAGATGGAAAAGGCAGAATAATTTTACAGCAATGTGCTGCAATGTGTTATAGACTGAATTGTTTCCCCCACCAAATTCTTATGTTGAAGCCCTAAGCCCTAGTGTATTTGGAATGAGACCTTTGGAGATAATTAGATTTTAATGAGGTCATGAGTATGAGACACTTATGGTGGAACTAGTGTCCTCTTAAGAAGAGACACCAGAGTGCTCTCTTTCTCTTTCTCATTCTGTTTCCCCTCCTGCCTTGTGAGAACAAAGCAAGAAGGCAGCCCTCTACAAACCAAGAAGAGCCCTCCCCAGAAAGTAAATTGGCTTGCATCTTCCTCTTGGACTCTAAGCCACCAGATTGATGAGAAAATAAATGTCTGTTGTTTAAGCCAACCAGTCTGTGTTATGTTGCTGTGGCAGCCCACGCTAACTGAGACACAATGGAAGTGGAATAAAAGATATGGGAATTTATTCAATATAGGAAATAGATGAGCGAGGAGTCAAGGGTTGGATGAGTGTTGAGGTTTAGTGTGCAAAAAAAAAGTAGACCTAAAATAAGGAACACTGGCAAAGAAGGGGGACCTGATAGAGACCAAAGAAAGCAGCCAGAGAGGTTAAGGGAAAGCAGAAAAGGCTAGGGGGTGGGAATGTTTTCAAAAAGAATATACAGATGTCAAGTGAGATCAAGTTGAAAGGTGTCTGCTGGCTTTGGCAATAAATGTCTCTGGAGATCCTGGCAAGAATAGTTTAAATGTTGTGAGGGCAGAAAGGAAACTGCAGTTGTTAAAGAGGGAATGGGATGTCATGAAGTAGAGACAGCAAGTATAGAAGGCACATTTCAGAATCCTGGCTCTAAAGTAAGGAAGAGGTGGAGAGGTGATGAGAAGAGGGGCAAGTGGGATTTTTTTTATGGGGAGCTATGATGGGAGACAAGATCTTTAGGAGGAATGGTGCTGAAGAACAGTTAGAAGAGAGGCAACAATTGAGAAGTCAGGTTCCTAAGTGTGCAGGCTATGATGGGCTACATAGCTCAGGTGCACAGACTGGCTTTAGAAGGAGGGACTTCATCCTTCATCATGAGAGGAAAGTAAGGATGCTGCATTGGTCTGTTCTCACATTGCTGTAAAGAAACACCTGAGACTGGGTAATTTATGAAGAAAAGAGATTTACTTCGTTCATGATTCTGCAGGCTCTACAGGAAGCATGCTGCTGGCATCTTCTCAGCTTCTGGAGAGGCCTCAGGAAACTTACACTCAGGGTAGAAAGCAAAGGGGGAGCAGCACTTTGCATGGCCAGAGAAGAAGCAACAGAGAGACAGTGGGGATGTGCCTCACATTTTTAAACAACCAGATCTTGTGAGAATTCACTCACTATCAAGAGAGTAGCACTGAAGGGATGGTGCTAAACTATTCATGAGAAACTACCCCAATGACCCAATCACTTCCCACCAGGCCCCACCTTTCATGTTAGAGATTAAAATTAAACATGAGATTTGGGTGGGGACACATCCAAACCATATCGTTTTGGCTTGGCCCCTCCTAAATCTCATGTTCTTCTTGCATTGCAAAATACAATCATGATTTACCAATAGTTAACTAATTCCAGCATTAACTCAAAAGTCCAAGTCGAAAGTCTGATCTGAGACAAGGCAAGTTCCTTCCACAGATTAGCCTATAAAATGAAAACTAGGTTATTTACTTCCAAGATACAATGGGGGTAAATATTTTGCAAATATTCCCATTCCAAAGGGGAGAAATTGATCCAAAAAAATGACTATAGGCTCCATGCAAGTCCAAAACCCAGAAGGACAGTTATTAAATCTTAAAGCTCCAAAATAATCTCCTTTGAGTTTATGTCTCACATCCAGGGCACCCGGTGTGAGGGGTGGGCCTCTAAGGCCTTGGGCAACTCTGCCTCTGTGGCTTTGTAGGATTCAGCCCTGGGGCTACTCTCATGTGTTCTCATTAAATGCCTGTGACTTTTCCAGGTGCAGAGTGCAAGCTGTGAATGGTAGATTACCATTCTGGGGTGTAAGATGGTGGTCCTCTTCTCACTGCTCCATTAAGCAGTGCCCCAGCAAGAACTCTGTGTGGGGGCTCCAACCCCACATTTGCCCTCCATGCTAACCTAGTAGAGGTTCTCCACGAGGGCTCTGCTCCCGCAGCAGGTTACTTCCTGGGCATCCAGGCTTTTCCATACATCCTCTGAAATCTAAGTGG
Source organism: Saguinus oedipus (assembly GCA_031835075.1). Taxonomy (NCBI): domain Eukaryota; kingdom Metazoa; phylum Chordata; class Mammalia; order Primates; family Cebidae; genus Saguinus; species Saguinus oedipus. The sequence continues at coordinate 12,324,175 of CM063172.1, read as the reverse complement.
AAGCTCCCAAGCCTTAACTCTTGCACTCTGTGCAGTGGAAGGCTTAACATCATGTGGAAGCTACCAAGGCTTATAGCTTGCACTCTCTGAAGCAGCAATCTAAACTGCCTGAGCACCTTTGAGCCATGGCTGCAGCTGGAGTGGCTGGGATGCAGGGACCAATGCCCTGAGGCTGTACCAGGAAGCAGGGCCCTGGGCTTGGCCCATGAAAGCATTATTCTCTCCTAGGTCTCAGGGCCTGTGATGGGAGGAGCTGCCACAAAAGTCTCTGAAATGCCTTCAAGGCCTTCTCCCCATTGTTTTGGTTATTAGCATATGGCTCATTTCTACTTAGACAAATTTTTGTAGCCTGCTTGAATTCCTCCCCTGAAAATGGGCTTTTCTTTTCTACCATATGGAAATTGCAAATTTTCCAAACTTTTACTTTTTGCTTTCCTTTTAAATGTAAGTTCCAACTTTATGTCATTTCTTTGCTCACACACATAAGCATAGGTTGTTAGAAGAAACCAGGTCACATACTGAATGCTTTGCTGCCTAGAAATTTTTTTCTGCCAGGTACCCTAACTCATCACTCTCAAGTTCAAGATCCACAGATCCTTAGAGCAGGGACACAATGCAGCCAAGTTCTTTGCTACATCATAACAAAAGTGACCTTACTCCAGTTGTCAATAAATTCCTCATTTCCCCTTGAGACATCATCAGCCTGGCCTTCACTGTCCATATCACTATCAGCATTTTGGTTACAACCATTCAACCAGTCTCTAGGAAGCTCCAAAGTTTCCCTCATCTTCCTGTCTTCTTCTGAGCCCTCCACACTCTTCCAACCTCTGCCTGTTACCCAATTCCAAAGCTGCTTCCACATTTTCATGTATCTTTATAGCAATGCCCCACTCCTCAGTATTATATAATTTTCTATATGAGTCCACTCTTGCATTGCTACAAAGAAATACTCAAGACTGGGTAATTTATAAAGAAATAGCCAAGACTGGGTAATTTATAAAGAAAAGAGGTTTAATTGGCTCATGGATCCACAGGATATACAGAAAGCATGATGCTGGCATCTTCTTGGCTTCTGGGAAGCCCTCAGGAAACTTACAATCATGGCAGAAGACAAAGAGGGAGTAGCACTTCACATGGCCAGAGAAGAAGCAAGGCAGGGAGGGAGATACAACACCCACTTTAAACAACCAGATCTCACGAGAACTCACCATCATCAATATAGCACCAAGAGGGTGGTGCTAAACCATTCATGAGAAACTACATCTGTGATCCATTCACCTCCCACCAGGCCCCACTTCCAACATTGGGATTACAACTGAACATGAGATTTGGGTGGGGACACATATTTAAAGCATATCAGATTGGTTCTTTGTATGTAGGTGTGGAGATAATCCTACCCAATGGAATCCATTTTCTTCACGAGGTAGCAGGTGAGAGTGAGGTAGGTAGGGAGATGATAGAATATGGGATTGAAGGAGGTGGCTTGAGTAACTGCCGTGAGGTGTGGGAGAGAGACGGAGTGCTGACCATAAACACAATAGGAATGTCCATCAGTGTGGAAGCAAGTTGAATTTGTACTCCAAGGAATTCTGATGCTCCAATTCCCTCATCTATGCAATTTTCTCTTTCCTACTCAGGTAAATATGAAAAGAAGGCAGATAATTAGATTGTTACAAAGTTTGAATTTTGCTATGAATGAGAAAGAAGGACAATGTGAAAAAAGTTGAAGATTGTGGCAAAGAAAGTGGTCCAAATGAAAGATCATGGGATCTACTTAAATGGGGTTGGAAGTGAATATGGGCAAAGGCTCACAGATAAAAAAGCAGTAAAGACAAGACACTGGACATTGTCATAAGACAGAAAAATAGGTATACTGAGTATAAAACAGTCACAGAGCTAGAAGCGAAAAGATGAAGAATTGAGTGATGTTTGAAGTTAAGATTTTAGGGTACTATAGTTCTGGGTGGGCTTTGGTCCCGGGTGGCTGAAATGGAGTGAAAGTTAAGTTGAAAGTATAGTTGAGGAGGTCAAAGAATTTAAGTTAGGTGCTTGGAGTATTTCTACTTCCAGTAAGATGCAGTAGACATACTTTTCCCTAGTCCTCCAAGGTCCAACTAAAAACCCATATATATATATATATATACATATATATATACACACACATATATATACACACATATACATATATATATATATACACACACATACATATTATATATATACGCATATATATGTGTATATATATATGGGTTTTTATATACATATATAAAATGTAAGAAGACCAAAAGGGGAAAAAGGAAAGCTGACCAGATAGGGATATTGAGACTGGAGAAATGAAAATGGTAGTGAATTCCCTGGATTTTTTTTTTTTTTTTTTGTCTCACATATTGCAGACTTGGAGTGGAAGAAGCCAGCCAAAACAGTAATGGGAACAGACAAAGAAAAAAACCAATAAAGTCTGCTTTCTTTAGCCAAAGGACCAGGAAAGAGGCAGTTTAGCAAGACAGAACACTTTTAAACCATAACCAGTTGACTATAGCCAAACATCACAAAATAACTGTGGCCCACCATGACCAGCCAAGGCCACGAGGAGAGCCTGTACTTCCACACTCACCAGGCTATAATGAAGCATTCCACCGTTTTGCTCGGGTGGTGTCAGAGAAGACAGTTGAGTCCTAGGACCTTCACCCTTGTTGGGTGGTAACTAGTCCTCCTGTGCTCCTCATCCCCCATATGGGTTGAAACTAATTGGGAGTATGGACTGAGACTTTGTGGCTGCAGTGGCAAGGAATCCCTCCCTTTCCATCAGGATGGTGTGAGAGGAGGTCTAGGAGTACTGGAGGGTATCCCCACTGGATGGTCAAGGGAGGCCAAGTGGAGAATTTGAACTTCAACCCTTCCCTGGCAGTCATGAGTCAGCACTCCAAACCCCATGTTCTATAGAAGCAGTGTCATAGGAAGACAGCTAAAATAGAAGGCTGACTATATAACACACTTATTATTAACTAGAGTCAACCTTCAATTTAAGTATTTATAGCAAAATATCAAGTTATATGTTTTATACAGTCATGTAATAATGATAGTGATACGTTGTGATGGATGGTATAGCCTGTTGTTCCTAGATTACAAACCTGTATAGCATGTGACTGTATTGAATACTGTAGGCAATTGTAACACAATGGTAAATATTTGTATATCGAAATATATCTAAACATTGAAAAGGCACAGGAAAAATACGATACAAAAGATTAAAAAATGATACACCTGTATAGGACATGAATGGAGCTTACAGGACTGGAAGTTGCTCTGGGTAAGTCAGTGAGTGGTGATTGAATGTGAAGGCCTAGAACATTATTGTACACTACTGTAGACTTTATGAGCACTGTACACTTAGCTACACTAAATTTAGAAAAAAAAAATTCTTTCTTTGATGATAAATTAACCTTAGATTACTGTAATATGTTTACTTTATAAACTTCTTAAAGTTTTTTTAGCTTTTTGTTTTTTTTGTAGTAATACTTAGCTTAAAACACCAATATATTATAAAGCTATACAAAAATATTTTCTTTCTCTATATCTTTATTCTATAATTTTTCTACTTAAACATTTTTTCATTTATTTTTTAGTTTTTAAACTTTGTGTTAAAAACTAAACACAGGCCAGGTGCGGTGGTTCACACCTGTGATCCTAGCATTTTGGGAGGCTGAGGCGGGTGGATCACCTGAGGTCAGCAGTTCGAGACCAGCCTGGCCAACACGGTAAAACCCCGTCTCTACTACAAATACAAAAATTAGCCAGGCATGGTGGTGGGCGCTTGTAATCCCAGCTACTTGGGAGGCTGAGGCAGGAGAATCACTTCAACCTGGGAGGCAGAGGTTGCAATGAGCTGAGATCTGCCATTGCATTCCAGCTGGGTAACAGAGCAACACTCAATCTCAAAAAAAAAAAAAAAGAAAACCAAAACAAAAAAAACCTAAGACACAAATGCACACATTAGCCTAAGCCTGCATGGGGCAGGATCACCAGTATCATTGACTTTCATCTCCACATCCTGCTCCACTGGAAGATCTTCAGAGCCAATAACATGTATGGAACTGTCACCTCCTGTGATAACAATGCCTCCTTCTGGAATATCCCCTGAAGGGCCTGCCTGAGGCTGTTTTACAGAGGCCTCAGCCTCCTGAATAGCTAGGACTACAGGCATGTACCACCATATTGATCTAATCTAAAAAGTTTTTTTTTTGTAGAGATGGGGTTTCACTATGTTGACCAGGTTGGTCTCAAACTCCTGGACTTAAGTGATCCTCCTGCCTTGGTATCCCAAAATGCTGGGTTCATAGTCATAAGCCACCATACCTGGCCCGGTTGACATTTAAAAAAAATAATTATATATATATATATATATATATATATATATATATATATATGGAGAACACTTTTAAATAATGTTAAATAGTACAGTATTAATAAATATATAACCCAGTGACAAAGTCATTTATTGTCACTACCAAGTATTATGTACTGTACATAACTATATGTGATATACTTTTTTTTATATAGGTTTGTGTGCACCTGCATTGCTGCAAACACGTGAGTAATGCTTTGTGCTACAACATCACTAGGTGACAGAAATTTTTCAGCTCCATTATAATCACATGGGACCACCATTGCATATACAGTCCATCATTGATGAAAACACTGCATATATAGTACATGGCTGTATATACAATTAATAGTATCATGTTAATAAATACATAAACCAGTAACATTGTATATACAGCACATGGCTATATATACGATGTTCATTTATCAATTATATCTCAATAAAGTTGGGAAAACTTTAAAATAAATTTAAAAAATGAAGTTGAAGTAATAAATAAGAACTCAAAAATAAAGGTGTCAGCAGAGCCATGCTCCCTGTGAAGTCTCTAGAGAAGAATCCTTCCATGTGTCTTCCTAGTTTTTGATGGCTTTTTTTTAAATTGTACTTTAGGTTCTGGGGTACATGTGCAGATCATGCAGGAGTGTTGCATAGGTACATACACGGCAAGATGGTTTCCTGCCTCCATCTCCTCATCACCTATATCTGGTGATGTGTGATGCTCAACAGACTCCAGTGTGTGTGATGCTCCCCTCCCTGTGTCCATATATTCTCATTGTTCAACACCCACCTATGAGTGAAAACATGTGGTGTTTGATTTTCTGTTCTTGTGTCAGTTTGCTGAGAATTAAGGTTTCCAGATTCATGCATGTCCCTACAAAGGACACAAACTCATTGTTTTTTATGGCTGCATAGTATTCCATGGTGTATATGTGCCACATTTTCTTTGTCCAGTCTATCATTGATGGGCATTTGGGTTGGTTCCAGGTCTTTGCTATTGTAAACAGTGCCTCAATGAACATACATGTGCATATGTCTTTATTAATAGAATGATTTTTAATCCTTTGGGTATATACCCAGTAATGGGATTGCTCAGTCAAATGGTATTTCTATTTCTTGTTTCTTGAGGAATCGCCACACTGTCTTCCACAATGGTTGAACTAATTTACACTCTCTGGTGGCTTTCTTATCCTTATCATTCCAATCTCTGCTTCTATCATGACGTGCCTCTCTTCCCCATATGTGTATCTGTGTGTCCTCTTCTTATAAGGGCATTAGTCATAAGATTTAGAGAGATGCTAATATAAATGTAACTAATTATACCTGCAGAGACCCTATTTCCAAATAAGGTCACATTTTAAGGTTCCAGGTGAACATAAACCTCAAACTTAATGATATAAGACAATCAAGAGATGGCAACAGGTATATCACAGATATGTTAGAATTATTTGACAAAGATTTTAAAGCATTGTAAAAATGCTTTAGTGAGGAAATTATAAAAACACTTAAAAATGAAAAAAATGGGCTAGGTGCAGTGGCTCATGCCTGTAATCCCAGCACTTTGGGAGGCCAAGGCTGGTGGATCATGAGGTCAGGAGATTGAGACCCTGTCTCTACTAAAAATACAAAAATCAGCTAGGTGTGGTGGCGCATGCCTGTAATCCCAGCTCCTCAGGAGGCTGAGGCAGGAGAATTGCCTGAACCCAGGAGGCAGAGGGTGCAGTGAGCCGAGACCCTGCCACTGCACTCCAGCCTGGGTGACAGAGCAAGACTCTGTCTCAAAAAAAAAAAAAAAAAAAAAAAAAAAGAAAAGAAAAAGAAAAATAGAAAATCTTAGCAAAGAAAAAGAATATATAAAAAGAATCAAATAAAATTTCCAGAACAGAAAGATAAAATAATCAAAATAAAAAGCTCAGTGGATAAGCTGAATGGGAAAGTAGAAAGTACAGGAGGAAAGAATCAGTAAACAGAAGATAGAATAGAAATTACCCATCTAAACAACAGAAAGAAAATACACTGAAAATAATGAATAGAAAAGCCTTCGGCACCTGTAGGACTATAACAAAAGGTCTAACATTCATATCATCAGAACGTCTTGGTAGGGAGAGGAGAGTAGAAAGGGGACAGGATTGAAAAAAGTACTCAGAAATAATGGCTAAAAAGTTCCCAAATTCGGAAAAAGACACAAACCTATAGATTCAGAAAGGTGAGAAAATCCCAAGCATAATAAACTCCCCAGAAATACCCCCTGCAAAGCACATGACAGGCAAGTTTCTGAAAACTAAAGACGAAGAAAAAAGTCTTGAAAGCAGCAAAGAGAAATGACACCTTATGGGAAAAAAATCATTTGAATTACAGTGAATTTCTCCTCAGAAACTATGTAGCACAACATCTTTTAAGTGCCGAAAGAAAAAAAATTATCAACTTAGAATTCTGTAACTAGGGGAAATATCCTTCAGTCATGAAAGCAAAATCAAGACATTCTCAGATAAAAGAAAACTAAGAGAATTTGTTACCTGCAGACTCACCAAAAAGAAGGCTGAAGGAAGCCTTTTAAACATCAGAAGGAAGAAAGAGCCTGGTAAGCAAAAGTATGGGTAAATGTAATAGACTTTCTTTCGCCTCTTGAGTTTTCTAAATTATTTTTAACCAAAGAAGTAAAAATATAACATGGTCTGCTATGGTTCTAAATATATGTACAGGAAATAACTAAAGATAATTTTTTAAGAGGTGGATAAAGAGACATAAAGGGAGATTTACAGTTCACTTAAAGTGGTAAAACAAGTACATCAGTAGACTGTGATGTTATGTAAATTTTATGTAATACTTAGAGCAACCACTAAAAGAGCTGTACAAAGAGAAAGTCTCAAAAACACTGTAACTAAATAAAAACAGAATTCTATAACAATCTTAAGCAACCAACAGGAAGGCATAAAAAAGAAAACAGGAAATAAAGCAGAGAGAATACATAGGAAAAAAAAACCTAAGTCCTGAAATATCAATAATACATTAAATGTAAATGGTCAAAATAGACATTGACAGGCTGGATTAAAAAACACGATTCAACTATATGCTGTCTATTAAAAACTCACTTCAAATATAATTATACAGGCAAGTTGAAATTAAAGGGATGGAAAAAATGTAACATGGGAACATTAGTCAAAACACATGAGAAACGGCTATATTAACATCAGACAACACAGACTTCAGAATAAAGAAAATTACCCAAGATGGAGAGGGAGGTTACATGGCAATCATAAATATCTATAGGGCAAACAACAGATATGCAAAATATGTGAAGCAAAAATTGATTTAAATGAAAGGATAGGCCAGGCACAGTGGCTCACACCTATAATCTCAGCACTTTGGGAGGCTGAGGCAAGTGGGTCACTGGAGGTCAGGAGTTTGAGTCCAGCCTGGCCAACATGGTGAAACTCCATCTCTACTAAAAATACAAAAATTAGCCAGGCATGGCGGTGCATGCCTGTAATCCTGGTTACTTGAAAGGCTGAGGCAGGGGAATGGCTTAAACCTGGGAGGCAGAGGTTGCAGTGAGCAGAGATCCCACCACTGCAAGCCAGCCTGGGTGACAGGGCAAGACTCTGTCTCAAAAAAATAATAAGAAGAATAATAAATGAAAGGATAAATAGACATATACGTGATTATATTTAGTGACTTCAAACTCCTTTCTCAACAATTGATAGTACAATTAGGCAGACAATCAGCAAGGATATAGAAGAATCCAACAATCCCATCAAACCATAAAATCAAATTTGTATTTATAGGACAATAATAGAATACATTCTTTAAGTGCCCTTAGAACACATGCCAACATCAACCACATCCCAGGCCATGAAATAAACAACAATTTTAAAGAATTGAAATCATACACAGTTCTTTTTATTTTTATTTATTTATTTATTTATTTATTTATTTATTTATTTTTGAGACAGAGTTTCGCTTTTGTTACCCAGGCTGGAGTGCAATGGCGTGATCTTGGCTCACTGCAACCTCCGCCTCCTGGGTTCAGGCAATTCTCCTGCCTCAGCCTGCTGAGTAGCCGGGATTACAGGCACACGCCACCATGCCCAGCTAATATTTTGTATTTTTAGTAGAGACGGGGTTTCAGCATGCTGATCAGGATGGTCTCGATCTCTTGACCTGGTGATCCACCCGCCTTGGCCTCCCAAAGTGTTGGGATTACAGGTGTGAGCCACGGCGCCTGGCCCCATACACAGTTCTTGAACTACAATGGGATCAAACTAAAAACCAGTAAACAGAAAGAAAAGCAAAAAATCTCCAAGCACTCAGAAACTCAACACTGAAGTTCTAAATAATTCGAGGATCAAAAAGAAAATCTCAAAAGAAATGGATGCATTGAACTCAATGAACACAAGACTACAACATAGCAAAATTGTGGGATGAAGGTATAGTAGCTGGCAGGGACATTTACAGCACTAAATATACACGTTAGGCCAAGGGAGAGAACAAAATCAGTGATCTAGGATTGCACCTCAAATATGTAGAAAAGGAAGAGCAAAGCAAACTTGAAAAGAAAGGAAATATTGAAAATCGATGAAACTGAAAACAGAAAAACAAGAGAGAAAATCAATGATACAAAGAGCTGGTTCTTCCAAAAGATCAATACATTTGACAAACTTCTAATAATACTAACAAAGAAAAAGGAGAGAAGACACAAATGAGCAATATCAGGAATGAAAGAAGTTATCACTACAGACCCTGCAGACACTGAAAGATGATAAGGGAACACTATAAAAAAATCTTAAACATGTACAGTTGACAAATAAAATGGACCAATTCTTCAAAAATAAGAAGCTACCACAACTGACTCGATACAAAATGAATAATTGAATAGCCCTATCATCTTTAAGAAAATTGAATTTGGAATTTAATATTTCTCGCCCCCCACCACCCCCCGCAAAGAAGTCTCCTGGCTTAAATGATTTCATTGGAAAATTCTAACAAACATTTAAGCAATTAGTACCAGTTTTACAATCTCTTACAGAAAATGAAAGAGGAGAAATCACTTCCCAATTCATTTTATGAAGCTAGTATTATCCTTATACCAATGCAGACAAAGGCAGTATCAAATAAAAAAACTTCAGATCAAGAGTCTCATAGATATAGGGTGCAAAAATCTTTAGCAAAATATTACAAATAGAATTCCGCAAATATACAAAGATGTATATACCATGACTAAGTGGGGTTTACTCCAAGGATGCAAGGGGTTCAATATTTGAAATTTCATCGGTATAATCCATCATATTAACAGGCATAGAACCCAGAAATAGACCCACACAAATATGTCAGTTGATTTTGACAATGGTGCAAATGTGATTCAATGAAGGGGGGATAGCTTTTCCACAAATAGTGCTAGGGAATTGGACATTTATCAACAAAAAAATGGAACCTCAACCTTATACAATAAAAAGCTTACAGGGCATCGCAGACTCAAATATAAAACATAAAGTTATACATTTCACAAGAAAAATATTGGAGTATCTCTCTGAAATCTAGGGCCAGGTACACAAAAAGCACAATTCATAAAAGGAAAAATTGGTGAACTGGAATTCATAAAAATTAAAAACTTTTGCTCTGTGAGAGACACAGGATGAAAAGAATGAAAAGACAAACAGACTGCAAGAAAACATTAGCAAACCACATGTACAACAAAGGCAAATAATCCAATTAGAAAATGAACAAAAGGCATGAAAGGCATTTCACCAACCAGGACATACAGGTGGCAAATAACCACATGGAAACACGTTCAGCATCATTTGCCATTAAGAAAATGCAAATTATAAAATCACAAGACAACTCTTTACACCTGTTAGAATGACTCAAATGAAAAATAACAACACGAAATGCTGGGGTGGATGTAGACACATTGGATCACTTGTACATTGCTGGTGAGAATATAACCCCAAATGGAACAGTCACTCTAGAAAAGTTGCAGTTGCTTAAAAAAGTAAATATGCAACCGCTTTATGACCCAGATATTACATTCTTGAGCATTCATCCTGGAGAAATGAAGATTATGTTCAGACAAAAACCTGCACACACATTTATAACAGTGACTTTATTTGCAGCAACCCCAAACTGCAAACAACCTGGATATCCTTCAACAGGTGAGTGATTAAACAAACTGTCATACAGCCATACCATGGAATACTATTCAGCAACGAAAAGGACAAACTGTTCACATAGGCAACATCCTGGGTGAGTGTCCAAAGAATTATGATGAATTAAAAAACCCAATCCCAAAGGGTTACTTAAATACAGTAAGATTCTATTTATGTTTTATATTTTAAAATGACAAAACCAGCTAGGCAAGGTGGCTCATGCCTGTAATCCCAGCACTTTGGGAGACTGAGGCGGGCAGATCACAAGGTCAGGAGTTTGAGACCAGCCTGACTAACATAGTAAAACCACCTCTCTACTAAAAATACAAAAATTAGCCAGGCAGGGTTGTGTGCACCTGTAATCCCAGCTACTCAGGAGGCTGAGGCAGGAGTATCACTTGAACCCATGAGGCAGAGGTTACAGTGAGCAGAGATTGCGCCACTCAAGCCTGGGCAGCAGAGCGAGACTCTGTCCCAAGAAAAAAAAAAAAAAAAGACAAAACCATAGGAATGAGAACTGATTAGTGGTTGTAGGGGCAGGGAGGGGACTGAGGTTGGAATGGTGTGGCTATGAAAAAGTCAACATGAAGAATTTTTGTGGTGATAGAAACATTCTGTGTCATGATTATGCCAATGTTAATCTCCTGGTTGGTAGTTAGCAGGCTATTGTTTCGTAAGATGTTACCATAGAGAGAACTGAGTAAAGAGTACATGGGATCTGTCTGTTTTATTTCTTACAACTGCATGTGAATCTATAATTGTCTCAAAATTAAAAGTTTAACTTTTGAAAGAGGGGTTAGGTGCTAGATAGATCATCCCGACAGATACTGAATCACCAGGAGGATGGCAAAACTTGGGGTGGAGTCAGAAGCACTTCTGCCACCCTCTCTCACCCTCTGCAAGCTACCACTGCTTTCCAAAGTGGATGGGCCACTCAGTGCATGGCTGGAGTTCTCTTAAAGACCCGAAGTCACCTTGACACTCTGACCCAAAGAGATATGCTCCTGCTCCCCAGCCCTTTGGTGTTCTCTGTATTATCTGGATGTCCCTAAAGCCCCAATGGCCTAGGTTTGGGACGAAGGAGCATGACAGCTAGAGATTTCAAGACTGAGGACAGATGGCCAAGGTCACGTGCTTCAAGGGTGGGTACCAGCACATCATCCCTCAAAGGCCAGACTGAACAATTGCTTCTTTGTGGTCATCAGTGTTCAGAGAAACCCAGTTCTCTCATGCTCCAAAAGAGCTCAGTCAATGGTGCAGAGGGCCCTTCTCTCTTCCTCCATGAAAATATGGTATGCCTTCTACATGACAGAGTGTTTACCTATACAGACTGTCAGTCCACACTGATGAGGAATTAAAATAATAATTTGCAATGTTTTAACTGCAAGGCAACTTAATTGGAAGAGGCTGAGATATTGTTATCTTAGAGACTGAGATGCTGTTATCTGAAAAGTCTAGGTTGTTCCTATTGCCCCGTGGGGTGGGTCAGGTGCTTATGAGGTCACTTACAAGGGGATAAAGATGCTACCTTAACTCACACACCCTTGTTCCCCTATGCCACTTCTAACTACATCTGCTATCTTCAATGTCTTCTTTCTTTAATCTCACTACCTTCCTTGTGACATTCCCATCATCAGGAAAGAAAGCACTCTGCTGGCAGAGTTCTTCCACTATCTCAATTACATATGCAGGAGCAGGTCTGAGCCTCATTTTTTTATTTGTAAAATGAGAGACTACTATTTCAAAAATCTCTAACACTGTTTCTAGATCTTATAATTTATGGCTCTATGGAATGTCCTGATCTTCCAGCACTTCCTTGACAAGTTGTCATTGTGACAAGCTAAAATAAGAGTATATCAACCAGAATTCACCTTAAAGGGGGCAAAAAAAACCTTTATTTAATAAATGTCATTAATGACATCCATGAGTCATTTGGTTGAAAAAAGTAGGCCCCAATCCACAGTCTAAAGGAAGATAGCAGAATACAAATATGATGAATTTCTGTGTTTAAGCAAATGAATGAAATTGGATTTCTTTTCCTTTCTGTTTTTTCTTTTTCTTTTTTTCTTTTTTGCTGCCCTCTCCCTCAAAAAGAGATGATGAAGAAAGGCAGCAAAGGTAGGATGAGTGGGCACCCAAAGAATTTTTCAAAGCAGTTATGACTAATGTGCATTTTTTTTTGAGATGGAGTCTCACTCTGTTGCCAGGCTATAGTGCAGTGGCACAATTTCAGCTCACCGCACCCTCTGCCTCTTAGGTTCAGCAATTCTCGTGCCTCAACCTCCTGAGTAGCTGGGATTACAGGCACATGCTAGCACACCGACTAAGTTTTTGTATTTTTAGTAGAAATGGGGTTTCACCGTGTTGGCCAGGATGGTCTCCATCTCCTGACCTTGTGATCCACCCACTTCAGCCTCTCAAAGCACTGGGATTACAGGCATGAGCCATGGTGTCTGGCCACTTAATGTGCAATTTTAAGATGTGCATATTACTAGGCTATGCTTTTAATCTCCCCAGCACCTACAGTAATCACTGCATCTCAGAAGGCCTTTGTGCAAGTGGTTTTGGTGGAAACTAAGAAAAGAGGCGGGGTTTCAGGAAAGGGAATACATGAATGGGGAAACATGCAGGTTGGAGCCTGGTGAGGAAGGTGCTGGATTTTCCAGAGGGCCTGGAGCTGGGATTCAGGCCAGTCTTACCTAGGTCTTTAATGGCAGGGAGAGCCCAGCCCACATCTGGTTTACATATCCTTTTCCCCTTTGTCATCTTCTCTATGAAACCTTTGTTGAGCCTTTCCAAATGGCGATCTACCCACAGCACCACATTTTAATAAATTTTCATAAGACATTGACCCTATTCTGCCCTGATTTATAGTTATCTCTACATCTGCCTTACACAGAATACTAGATTGTGTGCTCTTTAGGGACCTAGCCTTACAGTGCCAACGGTAGTAAGTGCTCAATGGTAATTTATTGAATCGAATTTGCTTCTCAGCCATCCTCCTCTATTCTCCTGGAGGCTTTTAGTTGGGATGAGTCACACTGTTGATACACAGCAAATAATAACAATGACAATGAATGTGAACACCAGGGTATTTCATATTTGTAAATATATTATATATATCTGGAGTGCTTGCAAGTAGGAAATCATATATGTGTGCTTGGGGTGGGATGGGGAAGTGAGGCTTAACCACTAGTTCTTTTACCACTTTCTCAGTGGATGAAGATCCAAATGGAATATACTTTCATCCCCCATATAAAATTAATTGTACAGCTGTTCCAGAGAAAACTGTATGAACAAACTTTAACCTCATGACTTCCATTATTTTATAATAAAAGGCTTAAAGCATAATGTGAGCTTTTTTTAGATGTGAAGTTCCGTGTGAATAGTGTGTTGTTAATTTCATATTAATGCAGGGTGCCAGCAGAACTCAGCACAGAATCTCGAGAAGGAAATCACGTTCCTGAAGCTCTGATAGCTGGTGAGCAGGCTTTGGCTAATTTTTTACTTTCTCCTAGGTGAAATAAATATACTTCTCACAATGATGCAGTTCAGACCTTTGAAGCCCAGGCAAGTTACCCCTACTAACAATCATGAAACAAACGACAGACAATTCTTTGCTAAAACATAGCTCTGCTACCAGCAAATACGAAGTCCTACTGAGCATTATTTGATATTTGTACTCCATTACCTACTTCTCTTTGAGAATGAGACCTCGCGAAGTTGCCATGTTTTTCCTGTGTGTATGCATTGGGTATAGCTTCCTACCTTACCTTATGCATATTCCTGGGAGTTAGATATAATGAGATATTATCTTTGTATACCTCGGTGAAAATTCAACAACACTATATCATCTGCCTATAATGAGCTTCCTTGCAGAGAAGATGAAAATCGAATCACAACCTTTTCCTCAAACATGCTTCAGATATTGTCCTATTTCTTCGGAAGGCTTCATGAAATCTATACCCCAGATATTAAATTAGAATCATTTTCTTCCTGGCCACAGAGTTTCATCTGAATTGAAGCCTTCCCCAGAGTTGGTGTGATGCTTTCTGAGTCCTGCTCTTGCACAATCACTACGGTCTCTGATGACACATATTTTTCTTTCAATTCTGTCTTATCACATTCCTTTTACTACCACTTAATGTGGTTATTTAAATAGGTTATGTGTAGAACTAAGAGGGAGGAGAGGAGTGGGGAGGTGTAGTCACAGAGCAGGCCACACTACCTGGCCACCAGAAGGAGCTCCAGCAGACTATGTGCGAACCTCCTGCCCTGTTATCTTTTCTAAAAATTTTGAAAGACTTCAGGACAGAAGGAAAACGGAAGCTGAGCAATTTCCAGCAGCAGGTGGGTGGTCCCTTTAGCAGGGAGAGAATGGGTGCTCAGTGTGACATGCTCCAGTATCCCATGACTTGTCTGGGGGTCCAAAGCATCCCCCCTTCCTTCCCCTTCTTTCTCTTCTCTTTGTATTCACTACTCTTGTGGCTAATCCAGTAAAAGCTAAAATAGCTGTTCTAAATAGAATCATTTAGAAGACTTCACTGGGGGAAGGAGGAAGATGTGGCATCACCATGAGCTGCATGAAGAGGCTTCCCCTCTGTTGCTTTCACATATTCCTTGAGGGCTGCCTAGCTCTTTTCATGACAGCATCATATGCATCCAGGTGTTTAATAAGTTAATGAGGCCGGGCACAGTGGTTCACGTCTGTAATCCCAGCACTTTGGGAGGCTGAGGTGGGTGGATCACAAGGCCAGGAGTTCAAGATCAGGCTGGCCAAGAAGGTGAAACCCCATCTCTACTAAAAATACAAAATTAGCTGGGCGTGGTGGCAGGCGCCTGTAATCCCAGCTACTCAGGAGGCTGAGGCAGGAGAATCACTTGAACCCAGGTGGCAGAGATTACAGTGAGCCGAGATGGTGCCACTTCACTCCAGCCTGGCTGATAGAGTGAGACTCCATCTCCCAAAAAAAAAGTTAATGAATATTAGTTAAAAGCCTGCAACATTTTACTCGGCCTGTAAAATGAAAATAGAAGCCACTTTGCACTTTTTTGGGAAAAAGTATGGATGCTTTCACTCAACCACATTCGCCTTCTCTATCCCATCTTGAACGCTCTCTGCATTACCCTATCCCAGTCATTCTGATGGCTTTCCAGCTTAGGATACCAACAGACACACAGTCCCCTCACTGTCTTTTATAGTGGATTCTTCTCTCTTTAATAAGCTACTTGGTTTCTCAGTACCTGGTTCTATCCCTACATCCTTTCTCAGCCCAGGGCTCCTCCCTTCATCTGTTGTCCCACGAAAGGAGTTTGAGTGTTTATTTTATTTTATTTTATTTTTTGCCTAGTGGCCCTCAAGTCTTGAGCACAGCAACCTTCATTCAGTTTTTAAAATTAAAACACGCTGCCAGAGTGAGGCATGTGTGAGTGATCCTGCTGATAAAATTGTTGGCTCTATTGTAGCCTCTATTTTTACATCTGTCAGCCAGAAAGCCACAAGGAGCTGGATGAAGAAAGGGACGATGGTTTGCCAAAGATGATGTAAGGACCCAGACCGGCTCATATCGTTCGTACAGCCAGCAACTGTTGAGTGTTGAATGCATGTTCTAATTCTACCATCTTTCCTTCTTCCTTCTCATTTCCCCCATACAACTTGTCTACCCAAGTTGGGCAAAGCCAGGAGCCAGCAACACTGAGCCTATACTGCATGGAGCAGATTCCATGCACTTCAGAATAGGTAAAATACATGCTCATCTTTCCCTATTTAAAACCCTTATAGCACATTTTTGCCAACATTTACCAACTGTGAATTTGTGTGGAGAATCATGCACAGCATTTCAAGGTGATAATCCCATATGTAACATTTTGCTAGGTCTCTTTCAGGGAGTTTTCATAGCCTTCAATGTATCGTCCTCCACAAACTGAGGTCTGAAGAAGACAAGAAGGCTGGTGAAACTGAGAGTGGTGGGTTTCATAGAAAATCATGGGAAAAATATCTTTACAACCTTGAAAAATCCAAATAAACAAGAGAAGCACTCTGAATAGCAGCTCAGATATTCTATGTAGGTAATTTTAAATGGAGCTTCAGATAAATACTGAATGTTCCATTTCAGATTCAAATGTAGGAGTTCAAGTACAATTTTCTCTTCCTTCATGTTGATAATGGCCCAAGCTGATTCAATACAAACAAATTAGCATGGTGTAAATCTCCTGAAGGAAAAGTTGATAAATCAGTTCCTAAAACTTTAGGGAGAGTTTTATCAGATGATAAATACTGAAACCGTATCTATTCTGAACTCAGAATCACTGCATAGCAAAGAAGTCATTTTTAAGCTAGTTTACAAGCTGACTTCCTTTTTTAGTGGGCAGTCCTTGAAGTAGGGGAAAAAAGAATTATCTAGAGGCTGTATGAAAGTGGTCACAGTAAAGTAATTCCCAACACTTCTGCCTGGCTTCCTTCTTGCCCCTCCCTTACCCACACCCTACAGACATCCATATTGGTTTCAAAAGCCACGTAACTCAGAGAAAAAATCAGCTGGGTGGAAGGGAGGCTTAGCCAAGACTCCACGTGGCAGCCAAGGTACAGGCCTCAAGAGGCCGCTGATCTGACATTCAGCTCCGAGAATTCCTGCTCCTCCCCGCTTTGCCCTGGAAAGAGCGCTCTTTGGCTGCAGCTGAGAGCTCAGTCTGAAACCTCGCGTTCAGGTTCATTACTACTTCAGCAGTTTGCAGCAGGGAGACAGGACAGAATCCTGCTCTGATTGGCTGCCTTCCTCTGACTTAACAGCGTCCCAGCAAATCACTAGCCTGTACTCCAAGAGCATAAAGATGAATTGTAACAGCCAAGGCCCTGGGGGAGAAAAAAAGAGCAACCACCACCAAAACAAAACCGTGCACGCAGCTCCTGGAGGGACCCCGAGAGCCCGCTGTCTTCTGCAGGAAGCCCTTCTGGGCAGGCCCATTTGCACCCCAACTCCTTGGCACTCCACTGAGTTCATACCATTTTCAAAGTAGGTCATTCAAAGTCATCTCAGCAGAGGAGGGAGAAGCTGTCAGCAACTGTCATCACAGCCTGCGAGGAGGCCCAGACCTTTCACTGACGGGTGGGAAACAGAAGGCTGGGGCAGGAGGCAGCTACTGCGAGATGCGAGATGCTCGCTCGCCTTTCTCAAACGGTGACCGACAGGCTTAAGCAGATCACTCCCTTTGCCGTTCACAGTCGGTCAGGGACTAACTGTTCCAGGCAAACCTCTAGCAGGGCTTCAGTGATAACCTGAATGAAAATTCACTCTAAGGAGAATGATGTCATCTTTATTCAACTCTTTGTTCTACGTGTTCAGAAAACTCGTTGTTATTTATGAGGCATTTGGAGTTATTTCTAAGAAGCCATGCTGCTACCCGCCCCCTCCCCGCAAGAAGAATGCAAGTAAAAATACGGGGATGTATGCAAAATTTCCTAACTAACGTAGTGAGGAAAATACATACAAAACACATGCATGTATCATTAGAAATACATACCTCATACATGTTCTTAAACACATAAAACTCACACAGTGTTATTTACTCTCACACTGATAAAGGGAGACTCCACTTTCTTGATCTTCAACATACATAGACACCTGTCAAATGAGTGCTTGCAAAGTATATATTGTCTTTAAACACGATCTACCTTCAAGTACCATTTAGAAGTTACCTTTGCTGTGCTATTTCCTCCATCCTGTAATACTCTCCCTTTCCTCTTCTGACAAAACCTGCCCACCCCGCAAGACTCCTTTTAAATTCTTCCTCTTTAGGAAACATTCTCTGGCTTCTGATTCTCAGTGATTATTTCTCTCCAGTTAGAACCCCTACAGCAATAAAATTAGCTGATACCACACACCTAGGAGTAGCTTTCGTGCCATGTGGTTGCTCTCGAATTGTTTATTGCACCGTAGCTCCTGGAAAGCAAGGGCAGCATCTCATACTTCAGTTGTACATCCCACGTATTTAGCACCAACCTATTGCTTTAAGGACAACGGAGAAATGAAGGGGAAGAGGAAGGAAGAAAACTAATATTTATCGAATGCCTAGTAGATACTAGCTACTGCACCAAGATTTCTGCGGATTCCTTTTTCATGTAAAACTCATAATGGCCCTAGTGTGGAAGATTTGCTTTCCACCATTTTAAAGATAAGGAAATAGAGGCTTAGAACAGTTACATAACTTACCCCAAACCAAACAGCCAACAAGCAGAGGAACCAAGATTCAAACACGGCGGTCTGCCTCCCGGCTTTTTCTGCTATCCTCTGATCCTCAAGCTTGGCTGATCAGCTTTAAAAATAATCAGCTTCGGATACCTAGGCCCCACCCCTGAGAATTTTTCTTCTGATTTCTAAGCCCAGGAGAGCAGTAAGTATGTATTACCTTAAGGGCAATGTTCTCAGCAATGCCTTGCATATAGTAGCAGTCAGTAAATATTTCTTAAATGGATAAGTGCATTCCATCTATCTAGAGCAGTAGTTCTCAGGCCTGACCATATGTTAAAATCACCTGGACAGCTGATTAAGCGATGACTCTCTCTTGGCCCTACCCCCAGAGAGATCCTGATGCAGTTGATGTGGGGTGGAGCTGCCTGGCCGGCATCCTAGTTTTCAAAAACTCCCCAGGCAATTCACAGATGCAGCCCAGGCTGAAAACCATTGGTCTGGAGTGAGGTCATGGCATCTGCAGATTTTTAAAAGCTCCACAGGTAATTTTGATCTGCAGCCAAGGCTGAGAACTACCGCCTACACATCATGCTGCCTCTCTGGATTTTATAAATGGGAAAGCATTACTTTCTAAAAATAATTCTGTCAACAAGTATGGGAGTGCTCACCCATGCACAGCAGCGCACTCGGTTGGGGGATACATTATAGAAGAAACAATGGGGCCTGCTGTCACCTGATCTCTAATCTGTAACCGGTTCAGTGCTAACTTGTTCTTTGATTTCTATCTGTCATGGGCTAGTTGGAGAATGATTTATGAAACTGGCAGACCAGGAGCCTTGTTTTGTGGCTAGGAGAAAGAGAATGAGTATCCTGTCTACTGGGTTAAGGGATGCCTTTTAACCTTTATGAACTTGAAAAATAAAATTGTGCTAATGTGCATATTTCCACTTATGAATGCATGAGAAACACTGGGGAATTAAAAATATTAAAATACACAGCTTTCTGCAAGTTGCAAGAGATGGGCAAGAAGAGGAAGAAAAAAGATGATGACTGTATATAAACCCCACAGACGTTCATAACACCTCTCACGATATGGAAATCGTGAGGGAAAATTACATACTGTGGGTATGTGTTGTTAGCTTTTAACATTTCCTAAAGTGAATTATCCAGAGTGCACCAGAAAACAACTTAATATTAGGGAGACATCTTCTTATTACTTTATGTAATAAGCCCAACCAAAAGCTGATGCATTAAACATGACTGTAAAAGTCATTTTGCCATTATGCAATTATTATGAGCACATAAACAGTAGCCACTGTGAAGAATCAAAGAACGGGAACACACTATTTAAGAGTAAATTATTTTAACGTTGGGGAAAAACTTTTCATATGCACCATGAAATTTGTATGCAGTTAAAGAATAGGTGTCTTCTACTAGGCACTTAACTCTGTGCCAGGCAGTCATCAACATGCTTTTCATGCATTCTTCACAAGGAATAGGTGAAACGGATACTATTATTATCATATCCTTCTTTTACAGAGAAAAAAAAAAAACAAACTGAGGCACAGAGGGGCTCATTGACCTGCCCAAGGACACACAGCAAGGAAGTAGTAAACCATGATTCAAATTCTGATTTCATAGCTGATGATGTTAACCAATGTACATAAAAAATAATGTTTTATTGATGCTGATGTTATGTTGTTTTAAGTAACTGCATTTTTTTTTCATTTTATGAGACCCTGACATATGGTAATCAGAGAAAACAAATTTCCTGAGGAAAAGCCACCATGCTCATCCCAATTTTAATTCCACATGCTCTCTTTGAGTTTCTACTACTAAACACAATTTCTAAAATACCTTTCTCACAGCACTGAAATCAGAAACAACAAATATGAAAGGCCCTTACTATGTGTAATGTGTCATGCAGGGCTAGAAAATAAGCAAAACTCAGCTGGGCGCGGTGGATCACGCCTTTAATCCCAGCTCTTTGGAAGGCCAAGGTGGGTGGAAACCCTGAGGTTGGGAGTTCGAGACCAGCCTGACCAACATGGAGAAACCCCGTCTTTACTAAAAATACAAAATTAGCCAGGTGTGGTGGCATATGCTTGTAATCCCAGCTACTTGGGAGGCAGAGGCAAGAGAATCACTTGAACCCAGGAGGCAGAGGTTGCAGTGAGCCAAGATCATGCCATTGCACTCCAGCCTGGGTGACAGAGTGAAACTGTCTCAAAAAAAGAAAGAAAGAAAGAAAGAAAGAAAGAAAGAAAGAAAGAAAGAAAGAAAGAAAGAAAGAAAGAAAGAAAGAAAGAAAGAAAGAAAGAAAGAAAGAAAAGAAAGAAAAGAAAAAGAAAATAAGCAAAACACAGTCCTTGCATCCCTTGACTTTAAGAATCTTTTAAAAAATGCAGACGTATCCCCAATTAAAATCTTTCTGTGGCTTTTCTCTCTTCGCATTTCCAGCCCCCATGGTGAGACCATCATGATTTGGCTCTTCCCCATCTTCCAGCTCCAGTTCCTCCTCTCCCCTGATGGGTTGAGCTTCAGCCACACTGGGCTTCTCCAGAGCCTTGAATGCTCCCAGTCCTTTCTAAGATCAGGGTTTCCACAGGCACTGTTCCCATCACCCCACAGGACTTCCTCGCTTGCCTCCTCTTGCTGCAGCTGGAAACTCCTGAATGTAGTAGGTCAGTGCCCAAACATCCCTTTCCCAGGAAATTCTCCCCTGACAGGCGGGACAAGGTTCTGTCTCCCTGCTAGAGTCTCTCACAGCCTCCTCTACTTTTCTTTCCTGGAACTGAATCACTGTATGTGATCTTTATTTGGGTAGTCATTTGTTGAGTGTCTCTGTCTTCCACTAGTTTGCAAAGTCTCATGAGGAGGGAGGAGAACATGTTCGTTACACTAATCCCTGCATCTAGCATCCGATATTCTACCACATGGTAGACTCCAAATGCTTGTTTTAAAATATATTCATCCACTTATTTATTTTTGTGTTTATTTTTTATTTTTTGAGATGGAGTCTCACCCTATTGCCTGGGCTGGAGTGCAATGGCGCGATCTTGGGTCACTGCAACCTCCGCCTTCCAGGTTTAAGTGATTCTCCTGCCTTGGCCTCCCAAGTAGCTGAGATTATATGCACCCACCATCATGCCTGGCTTTTTTTTTTTTTTTTTTTTTTTTGTATTTTTGTAGATATGAGGTTTTTAGGGAATGCGATTCAACCCACAACACTGGCTATGAATATAAAACCATTTATTTTCCTCTTTCCCCTTTCTCCTGTTTTCTGTAAGGAATGGTGGTGGTTGTTCTTTCTTGTTGTTTTCTTAGTCTAGTTACAGGTCTGTCAATTTTGTTGGTAGTTATCAAATTTATAATATAGCCTTTAGGTTATGGACTATCTGGGTGGAATTGTGGCTGAACTAGAAGCAGAATTAATATCTCCTGGGTATAGATATGGTAATAGATAGGATTTTGCGCCTTTCTCTTTTTTCTCTTAGTTGGAACAGTTGCTTGCTGTTGTTGTTACCCACGGTTTTGCCATCCTTGCAATATGGAAGTCTAAGTGTGGTAGTAGGAAGATACAGAGGAGCCAAAAGTAGATTCTCCTGGAAATTGGGGGGATACCAGTGGGAGATTGCCTAAAGAAGAGCCATCTTTTTCTGCTTCTGATGGAGCTTCCAGAAGCTTCTGGGTTCCTACTCAGGCAACTGCAGCAGCACAGTTCCTGATGGAGCTCTGATTTGGCAGTGGTAGTGACAATGGCAGGTGACTTTGGGTTCCTGTCTTCATTTATTCCTTCTCTAATGCTTTTCCTTTCTTTCTCTAGATCTGGCTTTCTGACCTATATTATTTTTTTTTCCCTGAAATTTTTCTTTGAACATTTCTTGTAAGGCAGGTCCGTTTGTGACAAATTTCCTCAATTTTTGTTTGTCTGAGGAAGTCTTCACTTCTCCTTCACTTTGGAAGGATAATTTCACAGGATGCAGAATTTTAGGTTGGTGGATTTATCCTTAAACATTTTAAATATCTCAATTTACTCTCTACTTCCTTGCAAGGTTTCTGAAGAGTGAAGTCCAATGTAATTCGTGTCCTTATTCCTCTGCAAATTAGGTGTTTTTCCTCTCAGGCTTCTTTCAAGATTTTTTCTTTGTCTTTGGTTGTTCTGTAGTTTGAATGTAATATGCAGAGGTATAGAATTTTGGGTACTTATCCTGTTTGGTGTCTTCTGAGCTTTCTGGATCCATGGTTTGGTGTCCGTTATTAACTTTGGAAAACTCTCAGCCATTAGTGCTTCAAATAGTTTTTTCTGTTTGTTTCTCATTTTCTTTTCCCTATGGCACTCTTATTGTACGTATGCTACGCCTCTTGTAATTATTCCACAGTTCTTGTATAGTCTGGTCTTTTTCTTTCTTTTTTTGTCTCCTTGCATTTCAGCTTTGGATATATCTGCAAGCTGACTTATTATTTCCTTAGTGTTCATTTACTGATAAGCTCATCAAAGGTGTTCTTCATTTCTGTTATGATGTGTTTTGATTTCTAGCATTTCCCTTTGATTTTTTTCTGAGTTGTCATCTCTCTATTTACATTATCAATAAGTTCTTTCATGTTGTCTACTTTTTCCATTAGAGCTTTTACCATATTAAGCAGAATTATTTTAAAATTTCTGGACTGATAATTCTCAAATCTCTGTCACATCTGAGTCTGGTTCTGATGCTTTCTCTGTCTTTTGATTTGAGACCATGTTTTTTGCCCTTCACCATGCTTGTCATTTTTTTGTTGTTGTTGAAAGCTAGACATGATGTATTGGGTAAAAGTAACTGAGGTAGTTAGGCCTCTAGTGTGAGGCTTTATGTTTATCTGGCTAAGAGTTATCTGGCTCTGGTTGTGGTGTCAGAGGCTATGGTTTCTTCTGGTGTCCTTGTTTTAATCTCTCCTGTTGTCCTTCAGTTTTCTTAGCAACTCCTTGAATAGGGTCTGTGGTTTTATTTTCAATATGTTCAACTTTTTCCTTGTTGTTAGAACAACAGTGATAACTTTTCAATTTGTTACAGGTCAGGCTGAAATTTGGAAGTCCAGATACAATTTTGAAAATTTACTTTATAAAATCTGAAAAATATAGAAAATTATTAACCATTCTTTGTGCTTTCTTAGTGACACACAGGCTAACCAGTTTAGAACCACATTACAGGGCAGCTGTGCTTGTGTCTGTGAAAGAGCCAAATTGTCTCATAGAACTAATGTTAATGGTTTCTTCTGAATAAACATAGAAATTAACCTTCTCTGTCTTAAAACTTGAGAAAGTTACAAGTGTCTTATCTGAGTTCCTTTCTCAGGAAACCAACCATCAGACTCCCCAGAGAGTATTGAGAAACTGAAACTCAGCAGATCACAGCATCTGGACAATGAGATGCCAGACCCCTCACCCATCATGATTGCTTAACCAGCCACCTGCTTCCTGTTGACCAACTCCTCTTCCCTACCCCTCCCTAATTCTTGTTTTCCTGCTGTAGTTACAGTTCTTCCATGATTTTAGTTGGTCAGATAGATGGATTTGAGACTGATCTCTCATTTCCTTGGCTATAGCACCTGATTAAAGCCTTCTTCCCCTTCTTCCCTGGCAATACTCATTGACTCAGTGATTGACTTTCTGTGCAGTGAGCAGCAGGACCTAGACTGAACTCCTGGTGTTTTGGTAACATCTGTATCCCCTTTTGGGCCTGAGCTGTAAGGGCAAGGACTAATATAATTTCCCTTCACTCCCCAAACCCAAGTAAATAGTATGTACTCAATAAGTGCCTTTTGAATAATTGGCATTCATTCAAGCCCAGTTTGAGATGCTGTATATTCTTTCAGATAGTCTCAGAACTAATTTTGGAATTGAATGTTTGCTGTTCTCATTCTTTTTTGTTGTTGTATTATAATTCTGGGGGTTCCAGTCATTGAAAATGTGCTTCACTGGGGCAGAGCCATCAAGTTACTGCAAGGTTCATTTTCTTGCCTGCAAATGTCAATTCTTTTGCTGAGAGATACAGACATACATGTAAAATAATGTAAATATGGCCAGGTGCAGTGGCTCATGCCTGTAATTCCACCACTTCGGGAGGCCAAGGTGGGTGGATCATTTGAGTTCAGGAATTCAAGGCCAGCCTGGCCAACATGGTGAAACCCCATCTCTACTAAAAGTACAAAAAATAACTGGGTGTGGTGGTGGTTGCCTGTAGTCTCAGCTACTCAGGAGGCTGAGGCAGGAGAATCAGGAGGCAGAGTTTGCATGAGCCGAGATTGTGCCACTGCACTCCAGCCTGGGCAACAGAGCGAGACTCCATCTCAAATAAATAAATAAAATAACAATGTGAGTACCAAGTTGAAAAGATTCCTAGAGGTAGGTTGGCTCAGTGCTTTCATTTTGTAGATGAGGAAACTAAGATTTAGAGAGGTTAATGGTCTTGGCCAAAGTGACTGGAGGACAGAAATAGAACAGAGATGTCATTTCAAGCAAGAACACTTTTCATTAAATCAGAGCTTTAAAAAACAAAAGCTATGATTAAGAGTTCCACTAATTTAAATTACCCTTTTTCCCAGTTAGCCAGAATTAAGGAGATCTAGCTGTGGCTGATTTTTTTTACTGTTGTAGTTAACTTCTGCAGTGTTTATTAGAATACGCAAACCCACAAATGTTAAGGTGAAAATGGATCTTATTATCTTTTCTCAACACCTATCATCAAAGAATTCTGGTAATACAGTAAGGTGAAGGAAAGTGCCCCCTGAACTTGGAAACATCAGCCCGACAACATAAGAATTCATAAAAAAAAATTGATGAGGCCAACTGTAAGAGTCACCTAAGAAAGAAAATCTGGAAGCCATCAAGATCATTTGAAATAACTTGGTTATAATTTCATGGACATATGACTAGAATGTGATTTTACTAATCTGTTTAATTGTGTTGTACTCTAGGAGATGGCTTGTTAAGAGTCTTTAAAAGAGGAAAATACAGGGGAAGGATTTGTGTTTATCTGGTATTATCCAAGGGCTAGGACACTAGATCTGGGGTTCATGAGCCTCATGATCAGTAGAGAGGTGTACTCTATGATAAGGCAAGGGTAGTTCATTCACAGGGCAGTGATTGTGCAGTGGCACTATCACAGCTCAGTCCTGGGCTCAAGCAATTCTTCTGCCTCAGCCTTCTGAGTAGCTGGAACTATAGGGGTGTGCTATCACACTCAGTGTTGTTGTTTTTTTTTTTTTTTTTTTTTTTTTGAGACAAGGTCTTGCTCTGTCACCCAGGCTGGAGTGCAGTGACATGATTGTAGCTCATTCCAACCTCAAACTCCTGGGCTCAAGTGATCCTCCCACCTCAGGATCCTTAGTAGCTAGGACTACAGGTATGTACTACACACCTGGCTATTTATTTTTTAAAGATGGGGTCTTGCTATGTTGTCCGGGATGGCCAGCTATTTTAAAATTTTTGTAGAGATGGGGGTCTCACTATGTTCCCAGGCTGGTCTCAAACTCCTGGCTTCAAGTGATCCTCCTGCTTCAGCTTCCCAAAGTGTTGGGATTATAGGTGTGAGTCATGAAGCCCTACCATTCATGGGACTAGTCTGTGGCCTAGATAAAAGATCTCTAAAGGCAGTCCAGCCACCCCTTTTTGTTCTGTTTCTGTGTACCCCAAAACAAACTCTGGTTCCATATTGACTTTTCTGATATTGGAAAAGCAATGGTCTATATGACATGCTTTAATTTTTCAGCCACGAGAAAGAAATAGCTTTTATTACAAACTTTAAATTTGACATTACAGTTTATGTAATGTCTCTTATTAGGTTGGCTAATGTGAGCCAGATCTCCTGAATTTGGGTGCACTGAAAAAACAAATGTCTACATCTGTGAAGTTGAAAACCACACTTTGGAATGTTCTGGTTACCATAGGATTGGGTACTTGGTGGTCAGTTTTGTGTCTCCTTTCTTTAACTTCAGCCTAGATTAGTGTATTAGTTTAATGATTCCTTTTAACTTAAAATATAAACCATATTTTATTTATTTATTTATTTTTATTTTGAGACAGAGTCTCACTCTGTCACCTGGGCTGAAGTGCAATGGTGCCATCATGGCTCACTGCAGCCTTTGCCTCCCGTGTTCAAGTGATTCTTGTGCCTTCATCTCCTGAGTAGCTGGGATTACAGATGTGTACCACCACTCCTGGCTAATTTTTGTATTTTTAGTAGAGAGAGGGTTCTACCATGTTGGTCAGCCTGGTCTTGAACTCCTGACCTGAAGTGATCATCCCACCTTGGCCTCCCGAAGTGCTGGGATTACCGGTGTAAACCACCATGCCCAGGGTTAAACTATATTTTAAACTTTTTAAAAATGATTCCCTTTAACTTCAAATACAGTTTAAACTTAACTGTATTTCAAGTTAAAGGGAATCATTAAAAATTATGATAGGCCAGGTGCATTGGTTCACATCTGTAATCCCAGCTCTTTGGGAAGCTGAGGCAGGTGGATCATGAGGTCAGGAGTTTGAGACCAGCCTGGCCAATATAGTGAAACCCCATCTCTATTAAAAATCCAAAAAATTAGCCTGGTATGGTGGAGGGTGCCTGTAATCCCAGCTACTTGAAAGGCTAAGGCAGGAGAATCGCTTGAACCTGGGAGGTGGAAGTTGAAATGAGCCAAGATGACGCCATTGTACTCCAGCCTGGGTGACAGCACGAGACTCCATCTAGAAAAAAAAAATTGTGATAAAGGGAATTTGTTCCTAAAACTATCTTGTATTTTGATTAGATATATATGTATTCTGCTGCTCTGTCTTTCTTCTTCCACGGGACCCAAATTTGAAGTTGCTTCTCAGAGTACTGGGAATGTGCTGCAAGAGTCCCAAGCAAATTGCTCTCTCTAGCTACTAAGAATGGAGACCAGGAATGGGCCCAGGTGGGCAGATCACAAGGTCAGGAGTTTGAAACCAGCCTGGTCAACGTGGTGAAACCCCATCTCTACCAAAAATACAAATTTAGCTGAATGTGATGGTGCATGCCTGTAATCCCAGCTACTTAGGATGTTGAGGCAGAAGAATCACTTGAACCGGGAGGTGGAGGTTGCAGTGAGTTGAGATCACACCACTGCACTCCAAACTGGGCAAGACAGTAAGACTCTTGGAAAAAATAGATACATAAAATAAACCTCTACTCCCAGGGAAGGGAAAGCTGTAGGTGCCAAATACCATTTTCCCACCAAGAAACACAAATCTCGGAGTCTCTCAACTTTGCAAAAGAGCACATGGTGTGTCACATGCCAAGATTGAGAAGGTTGGTTTCTGGGCACACGTGCTAAAGACCATAGACAAAATCATTTCTGCATGTGCTTCTGTGGTGTTATCCTCTGTTTTTTAGTATGTTTTCCAAAAATAGAGCAAATGAATGAATGAATGAGTAAATAAATAAATATATAAATAAATGGAAACTGCCTGGGTATTGAAATATGCTATGTAAATTCCACGATGTTTTTATTTGGCAGAATACTGTCTGTGGCTGATGCATCCAGGTTTGTTCCAACAACTAAACTGGACAGGGGGAAGAAAAGCCATCTTTTGAACAAAAATTAGACTATGACCAACCAAATTCTCCATTGAAAAGGGTTCACTTTTAAATTGTTAAAGGTCTCCATAAATACAGCTTTATGAGGAGAATCTCCAGAAGGCTTTAGTGAAATTACAAGTACAAATTAGAACCACATAACCTAACATTGGGTAATCACATACTAGGAAAAGGATGATTGTGCTTTAGGGAATTCTATTATTTATCATAGGTAGATAGATAATGGTAACATAATTTAGATATATGTTATCTATTATATGTTATCTATAATTTAGATAACGTATAATTTAGATTATATGTTACCATTATCTATCTACCTATACTAAGTGCTGCAATTATTTTTATTTTAGATATAATTTACCAAATGTATAGTATACTAAATTTTATGAGTAGCATAGAATTACAATGATTCTTTTTTTTTTTTTTTTTGAATAATATCAGGGCTAGTGCCTTCTGCTACCTTGACTATTTTAACTCAGGGTAGAAACACTCCATTCACACACAGATATTCTTATCTCCAAATAATCAAAATGGTTTACTCATATATATATATATATATATATATATATATATATATATATAGAGAGAGAGAGAGAGAGAGAGAGAGAGAGAGAGAGAGAGAGAATGAGCACAAGAGCATGAGCAAGAGAAAGAGAGAAAACAATTGGAAAAGGGGCTCCCTTGAAAGAAGATTACGAAGTCTCAGTAAGTATTTTTACCACCTTTCTAGGCGAGATACAGATACAGAACTATAGTAAACTCAAGGGAAAAGCAAAAGCACTGAAGTTGTGGAAAGAATGATGCAATTGGTGCCATGGAAAGATCCCTTGTAGCTAGAATCCAATTATGTCAGTTTCAAGTGCAAGATCTCCATTTATTGGACCTATGACTTTGGAGTTTCTTTAAATGAAATGCAGTTCTCTGAGCCCCATTTTTTTTTTTTTTTTTTTTTGGTCTTAAGCAAAACAGTATTAAGTATTAAGTACTTAGCATTAATATTAAGACATTAATATAATACAAAATAGTCTTGAGATGTAATTCCCTCCTATTTCACGAAGTTATTGTGACACACGAATGCATGAATGCTATGAAGTAGTTTTGCCTATCATGACAGGAAGGCATTATTCAACTTAAACAGCAAACAATCCAGCAAGGAACTGCAGTTTATCGAGCATCTACAAGTGCCAGGCATTGTATCAGATTCTTTGCATGCTTTTTTACTCTTCACAATTTCTTAGCCAAAATACACCTGGCTAAAATGATCATTTCTTAAGTTGATGATAAACTACTTAAAAATAGTTTTTAAGTAGTTACCTCAGTGAGGTAAATATTGCTGTACACATGTACTGATATATACATGTAAGGATAGAGCTTGGTAAGTATTGATATACACATGTATTGATATACACAAGTAAGGAGAGAGCTTCCACTCATATTTTCCACGTCTTTCTTTGCCTTCCTAACACCTAGTAATCCCAGTCCTCAAATCTTGGCTTTGGCGCTTCTGAGGTGGGTGGGAAGAAAGAAAAATCAGGCACCTTCGCACCTGTCTCTATCTCCTCTATCTCTGTAGCACTGAGTGGGTAGCAGGTTGGCACAGACACGGGGTGAAAAAGTTGAGCTAATCTTTAACTTTTTTCTGTCACTCTTCTCAGATGTGCCAGACAATGAAAATAGACTGTGACCTTTTCATTAAAACAGAGTGAAACCTAAAATGATGACACAGTTCTCCAAGGTAGTAACCTGTGGTGTTGTAAGCACTTTGAGTGCCCTTGAATTCTATATTATCTCACCTGGCCCCTCTCTGCAGGGTTTTCTCTTTCCCATGGTTTGCCTTTTCTTACTGAAGAGCCTGCTCCTCACCTATTCATGCGATGTTTGTTTTTAGCCTGTGTTCTGAAATAACCACGTTCTAGCAGCCAACTCAGAATATGACATCGAGTTTGTTCTTGGTGTTCTCCTGTCCATATCGATTGGATCAAAGGGAGATCCATCTGGAACCCACTTAATGTCCTTCCAGATGGCAAGCTTGCTTCCAGATGGCATGTTTAATAGGAGAAAGAGAAATCACTAAACACAACCATCGTAGCACTAGGGATAGCCCTGTGACCTTATTTCTTTCAGGACTCCTCAGGACATAGACTTATTTTTTGTCTTAGATTTTCACAGGAAAAGTTTCCAATTCTCAGATTGAAATTAGGGGCCTTTGGAGAGTTATGGTGTTATTTATATCCAAATACCGATCACTTACAACTGCACACCTGCTGGTGGTGGTTTGAATCTTCTCATTTTAAAAGTTTAGATACATTTAAAAACCATTATCAAGCTGTACAAAGGGCTTAGGAGTCTCTGTTGTCAAAGTGCCACCTACTGGATGCAAGCTAATATTCGGCTGATCCTAAAAAGTGGAGAGCTTTCAGCAAGCCTCAGCTGCCTCCAATTAATCATCAACTTACCAACTTAAAAAAACGATCATTTTGGCCAGGTGCATTTTGGCTGGGATTCTCACCTGTAATTCCAGCACTTTTGGAGGCTGATGCAGGAGGATCTCTTGAGCTCAGGAATTTGAGACAAGCCTGGGGAACCCCATCTCTCAAAAAAATTTTTTTTAGTTTTTAATTTACTTTGTTTCGGGATACATGTGCAGAACATGCAGGTTTGTTACATAAGTGTACACATGCTATGGTGGTTTGCTGCATCTCTCAACCTCACATCAAGGTTTTAAGCTCCACGTGCATTAGCTATTTGTCCGATGCACTCATTCCCCTCCCCATCCCCCGACAGCACCTGGTGTGTGATGTTCCCCTCCCTGTGTTCATGTGTTCTTATTGTTCAACTCCCACTTCTGAGTTAGAACATGTGGTGTTTGGTTTTCTGTTCCTGTGTTAGTTTGCTCAGGATGATGGCTTCCAGCTTCTTCCATGTCCCTGCAAAGGACATGATCTCATTCCTTCTTATGATTACATAGTATTCCATGATGAGCATGAACCATATTTTCTTTATCCAGTCTATCATTGATGGGCATTTGAGATGGTTCCATGTCTTTGCTATTGTAAATAATGCTGCAGTAAACATATGTGTTCATGTATCTTTATAGTAGAATGATTTATATTCCTCTGGGTATATATCCAGTAATGGGATTGATGGGTCAAGTGGTATTTCAGGTTCTAGATTCTTGAGGAATCACCACACTTTCTTCCTCAATGTTGAGTTAATTTATACTCCCACCAACAGTGTAAAAACATTCCTATTTCTCCACAGCCTCACCAGCATCTGTTGTTTCTTGACTGTTTAACAATCATCATTTTGACTGGCATAAGATTGTCTCTCATTGTGGTTTTGATTTGCATTTCTCTAATCATCAGTGATGTTGAGCTTTTCTTCATGTTTGTTGACCACATAAATGTATTCTTTTGAGAAATATCCATTCATATCCTTTGCCCACTTTTTGATAGGGTTGTTTTTTTCTTGCAAATTTGTTTAAGTCCCCTGTAGATTCTGGATATTAGAACTTCGTCAGATGGGCAGATTGCAAAAATGTTCTCCCCTTCTGTAGGTTGCCTGTTCACTCTGATGATAGTTTCTTTTGCTGTGCAGAAGCTCTTTAGTTTAATTAGATCCCGTTTGTCAATCTTAGCTTTTGTTGCAATTGCTTTTGGCATTTTCATCAACCCCATCTCTACAAAAAGTTTTTTAAAAACCAAAAAAACTAGCTGGGCATGGTGGTGTGCACATGTGGACTCAGCGACTCAGGAGGCTGAGGCATGAAGATTGTTAGAACCTAGGAGGTCGAAGCTGCAGTGAGCCACTGCACTCCAGCCTGGGTGACAGATAGACCCTGACTCTTAAAAAAAAAAAAAGAAAAGAAAAAAAGAAAATTTCCATTCACAAAAAAGGTGAGCCTACTAACCATCACAAGTTTGTGCCTCAAAAGGAGCAATGTATTTTCTTTTGAGCAAAGGGTGGACAGTGGATGTTTAGAACCTGGGTCCCTAAGCAAGTTGTACCAGCTAGGACACATACTTCCTAATTCCTCTATTGCTAACTTGGTAAATGTCCTTTGCTTCAGACTTTTCAACACACAAACTTGTGTGGCCTGGTAACTTCCACTCATTCAACAAAGAAATAAATATTCATTCATTTTTTTCATTCATTTTATCAAGGGTCTCCTATGTGACAGGCCCTGGGCTTGGAGGTAGGGACACAGACTGATGATGGTAAGCAAACTGTCATTGGAACCTGAATCATGCATCTCTGAGTCCTTTCTTCTCCAGCACACATCCCTGGGACAGTGGGAGGTGCTCAGTGGAATTTGCAACTTTGCCCTCCCTAAACTTGCCCTTGCTTCATAGATGACACAGGGCTTATCTAGGGGCAACCCCAATCAACCCTACAAGCTATGTGTACTCTCTCATGGCCTACTGGCTGTCAACTCGGGAACGAAAAGTCTAGACCTCATCTAAAGTTCTCAGGGCCTGGATCCATAGACAGGGTAGTAGGTCATTCAACTTTGTTTCTTTCTCCTGGCCAGTCAGAGATTGCAAGTATTTGTACATGTAGCCCAGCTAGCTGCCAGCTGAACAATGGTCAAGGTCAAAGAGTGGTACATGACGGGTCTCTATGTGCTCACCAACACTAGCTGCTCGAATGGCTGCAAGCCAAGTGCCCTCGCAGTCCTGTGGACTTTGCAGTTTGAGTTCCTGCAGCCCTTAGTAATGCAAAAATTAAAATAAAGATTGCGGTGATACAGTTAGGACTGATGTTTCCATTTGCAGTAGGTGTGAAGATAGGCTTTGCTTAGCAGAGTTCTAAAAATCCTATCTTCTTTGTATACTTAGCTAAAAATAAAGCAAAACAACAATATCCCCAAGACTGGGGGTAAGAGATAGTTGATCCTTTGGGAGGCCAAGGTGGGTGGATCACAAGGTCAAGAGATCGAGACTATCCTGGTCAACATGGTGAAACTCTGTCTCTACTAAAAATACAAAAAATTAGCTGGGCATGGTGGCACGTGCCTGTAGTCCCAGGTCCTCAGGAGGCTGAGCGGGGAGAATTGCCTGAACCCAGGAGGTGAAGGTTGCAGTGAGCCAAGATCACGCCATTGCACTCCAGCCTGGGTAACAAGAGCGAAACTCCATCTCAAAAAAAAAAAAAAAAAAAAAAGAGATAGTTGATCAATCCTTACATTAATTGAGAGAATATACAGTTCTCTTAATACTCAGTAGTACAGAATGCACAGTAAGAAGAATTAATCTTATATTAATTAAAAGAATACACCATTTTCAAGTAACCTGGAATGCTCTATAAACACCTATCAGGTTTGTGTAACTATAGACCACTTTTACCTATTTCTAAGCAAACATTTCTTAGGAAGGTTTGGTTATTTTAGATCCACTTGTCTTTATATCTAAAAGGGCTGGTTGTGATGGACTGATCGTAATGAAGTCCAGGTCTTTACTAATTCAGATGGGTTCTCCTGCCCCATTATACTGAAATTGATGAGTTGTACTGTAGTCACAGAAAACCAGAGAGTTAGAAGGTGCTTTGAGGTCATTTAGCCTCCAGGCAGAGCTGTTCCTAAAACTATTTTAGACCTACGGTGGCTTATGTCGTTATCCTGCGATCTGTGTAATCATTCCTGTTAAATGATGCCACCCTACATAGATCATGTTTTATTTTTGTCAAGCGCTTTAATTCTCATTTGAATTATACCCTCCACAGCCCTAAAATGATCATTTTCTTTTCTCAAATGAGGAGACTGAGGCACAGTGAGGACCTCTGATTGGTTTCATGTCTCAGAAGCTACTTGCTATAAGCTAGGAATAGAACTCTGGTAGTCCAGCTCATAGTGAAAAGCAACGTCTCCCAGTCTTAATTGCCTGTTCAAGTATGCTTCAGAGATTGCTTCATCTCATTTGAAGATGTGGGGTCCTATTCTCTAGCTTCCTGAAGATGCCCTGATTCCCAAAGCATTCAGACAGAACACTGCCACCTCCTGCAATCACACAAACGAGCACGTAGGACAGGGGAAGAGAAGGAAATAAGTGAAATAAACGAGGGAGAGAAGCAGGAGGCATTGTCTTTTGGGCTCCAAAAGACAACCTGCTAGCGGGCACTGTCCCTTAGACATCCCACTCAACTTTCAGTTCAGAAACAGGGCAAGGCTGCTCTTAGCAACTATTTCAATGGGAGCTATATACTGGCCCAGAAATAATAAAGCCAATTTTTTGAGTGCTTGTTAAATAGGCAACGTGCTGAGTGCGCTCCCATTTCATCTTCACATCAACCACAGAGGTCAGTCATATTACTCTTTCCATTTTGTAGATGAGGAACCCAAAGTGTAAAGAGGGGAAGTCACTTGCTGAAGCCCACATGGCCCATGTGCCTGTCTGACTTAACAGGCGACTGATAACCAGTGACTGAACTGCCCCTCCCGAGAGCTTGGGAGCAATGAAGCAAGTTTCAGCTATTCCACACTTTTTAGACAGGTATAAGAGGTGCCCTACTATTTTTGACACATCTGAGTTCATAATGGACAATCAGATAAAGCTGTGCAAACGTTGGGTCTGTGGATTATTGGAATTGGAATTTCTTGGAATCTGTCACTGTTTTCAGGTTTTTTTTTTTTTTTTGCCCAGAAAACATGAAGCCCTGGGATGGACATGGCGTATCATTCCCAGGAGCTCTTCTGTCATTTCTGTTGGCCGAACTTAGAATTGCGCATTTCACAGTCTGAATAGGAGTGCCAAAGTCCAACGTTTGAAGAAATGAAAGGACCTACCCTTTTGAGTTTTTTTCATTGACTTAGAAATAATTATACTAAAACGTGAGCACCAACTTCGTGCCAGGCACAGTGCTGAGCAGTAGGATAGAGGTGAATATAATGGGCTTGGCCTTTCTTTCAAAGAGCACATAGTCCAGGACAGGGGTTGGCAAATAACAGCCATGGGCCGATTCTGGCCTGCTGCCTGTTTTTGTAAATAAAGTTTTATTGGAACACAGCTACATTCATCAATCTACAAATTGTCTAGGGTCTAATAGTTGCAACAGAGATCATATGGCCCGCAAACTCTAAAATATTTACTCTCTTGCCCTTAACAGAAAATGTTTGCCAACCCCTGGCCTACGATGAGATTTATTTTTCAAGTTTGGACATTTATATTTTGGATAGAACACCATGTTTGTTCCCAAACTGATCAACTGTTAGGGTTCATTCATTCTAATAATAAAGTAACCATCAACATTCACCACGTCTTTGCTACTTGCCAGGCAGTCTTCTAAGCACTGCATGTGTATTAACTTAATTAGTTCTCACAATAACTCTACACAGTAAGCATTATTACTATTCCCATTTTATGATAAGGACTGGTTAAACAACCTGAACAGAGTACACGGCTAGAAGTGGTGGCACTGGGATTTATGCCCTGCCAACCTGGCATGTGCACTTCTCCACTAAGTTAAATTGGAAGGGGCAGCAGGTAAGAGAAGAGGAAGAAGTCCACTCCGCAAGTGGCCAGACAGTGCCGGTGTGGCAACTATGGAACCTGTTTTTAGCCCCAAGAAAATCCTGGAGGATGAGTCTCTCTCTCTTAATTTTATACTCAGACACACTCTGATTAGAGGGGGATGGAATCGCTGCACCTCACTCTGAGCCTCCCTGTATTTAAAGTGCTTCTCAGAAATGGATGTGTCTAATGTCTCTGTTATGCTGATCAGTGGAAGATGCTTTGAAACTCAGTGGGGAGAAAAAAGGAGAAGCATTGGTTTATTTCATCAGAAAGAGGAAATGGCAAGGAACAAGGACCCTCTTTTTTTTTTTTTTTTTTTGAGATGGAGTTTCGCTGTTGTTACTCAGGCTAGAGTGCAATGGCGTAAACTTGGCTCACCACAAGCTCCGCCTCCTGGGTTCAGGCAATTCTCCTGCCTCAGCCTCCTGAGTAACTGGGATTACAGGCACGCGCCACCATGCCCAGCTAATTTTTTTGTATTTTTAGTGGAGATGGGGTTTCACCATGTTGACCAGGATGGTCTCGATCTCTTGACCTCATGATCCAACCGCCTCGGCCTCCCAAAGTGCTGGAATTACAGGCTTGAGCCACCGCGCCAGGCCAAGGACCCTCTTGATAGCTGATTCCTGTATCACTCTCTGGGAGATTCCCAAGACCCTAGCTGGTATACTCTTCCTTTTCTTCTGACACACCCTGAATTCCTCCTCTCCAACTTCAGAGTATTCTCATCCCTCCCCCGATGAAGTTATTTCTAAGACTGAAGGCCTCTCTTGGGGATCTTGATACATGAATACCAAGACGATAAAAATCATAGCAGGGTAACTCCCACGTCTCAGTAGGGGAGGGTAGTTTGCTGAGTTAAGGAAGCAATCATAACAGTAGAGAAAACTACCTTCCTTATATACTTCCCCAATCACCATAGAGGCATACTCCAAGGTTCCCCACATTTTCTTATGAACATGAAATTAGTTGGCAAGGTTAGCTGACTTCTCCTTAGTGGGAAGTTTTGCTTATGCTGACTTCTCCTTAGTGGGAAGTGGTTGCCCATGTAGCATCATTGGTCTTCTTCACAGGAACTTGCATTCATGTAGCTTGTCATAGAAATGTATAGAGGATCTTTTCTGTCTCTCATGCATTGGGGTAATTGGAAAAGGAGATGTGGTGCTGATTGATATAGAAAATCAGAACCAACCACATAGGCTTTCCCCGGGCATGGGAGCTTACACTGCCAAAGCTTCATCGTGCCTTCTCTGAACATGGACCCATTACCTCTTGCACTCAAAGCCCTGTGCAGCTGCAGGTACATACAGTAGGATGCTCACCTCATGGATTTCTAACAATTATTCCTTGTTTCAGACCTCAGCCTGAGTTCCTGATATAACCTTGGTAAAACCACAAGTATAACAAGCAAGTATATATATAGTCTCTAAAACAGGCATGGGATTACAGAAAAGCAAAAGGCACCTGCTTTTAGGTCTGACAAGCTAGTCGCTCCATAAAATTTTTGCACCACAGTTCCTGCTGTTCTGTAGAATCTTTGGGAGGCCTTGCATTTCATGTGCAAGTGCTATCGGCATGGCATTCGTAGAGCATTTAAATAGCCTGTCTTTATAGAATTAGCTAGACAGCCAGCATTGGAGAAGCTGGGAGATAATTACGTCTCCCATAAAATGAAGATTCTGTTCTAAGGCAGGAATGTGGCCAAGATGCCAGGTATATTTTTTCTTTTTCTTCATATCTTGGCCATCTCATGCCAAGACACATTCCGAGCCACCCTTTTGCTCATGCTTCTTTCTATCATGAAGTGACTTTATTCTCTCAGAGCTCACTAGCAACATTAACGCCAAAAAGATACAGATGATTCCATTTTCCCCCAAGACTTTATGTGAGATACACTTTGGGGCTCATGTGTAACCCCTTTGAAAAGAAATTTGTGACACAGAATGATCTTGTTATCTGCTTTTCTTTTTTGTTTAGCTCAAAATTATCAAATTAACAGGTAGATCCAAGCTTCCTAGTTTAAATTTGTGCCAAATTGAGTCAAAGTTAACGTGTTTTTGAAAGGGTTACCTAATTAAATCTCAAATGGCTCTTGCTAATGTTCAGCGCTGTTTCTGATTCCAGCTACCCTGTCAGTCTCTGAGAAGTTAAAGTACTAGTGACTAGAAAAGTAAGAGAAAAGACGACGAGAAGAGAATTAGGAGATTGATTAAATTCATGCCCTTTCTATGGTGTGTTTAATATAGCAGGTGTTTTACATCAGTCCCCCAAAAGAAAGGCAGTATTTTGAAGAAAATAGTCTGGCTACTCTCGATTATATCTCCAGATACTGTAGCTATCACAGAGGGCTGCCATGCACAGTTGTTCAGCTGAGCACTCCACAGCTCTAAGGAGCATCATTCTTTACATAATCTGTGTGTGTAGACCTGACCACCGACCACCGACACTTCTTCTGTGGCACTGAACTTCCTTGGCTCCCTGTCTTCCCTCTGTAGCTGTGGTCTGTACTCAGCCCTCCAATCAGGCCAACACATAGCCACTTTGCATCCTAGTCTGCTGCAGTTGGCTTCCTGAGGGTCTGGCCACACACACCAGTCTTCTAGTAGGTCTACCCAATTCTAAAGACAGACTTGGATTTCTCCTTTGCTCCTAGCAATGCCTACTGACTTCCCCGGTGCACCTGCTTCTTGCATCACCATTATAGGTGCTTACAGTAAGCACCTGGAAATGTTTTGTTTCCAGTTCTGCCCCCATGCCTAGACCCCAGGTTTTCCTGTTTGCCTAGACCCGTTTTGTCCCAGGCATATCTGGAAGCAAGGAGGGAGTTCCTGGAATTCTCCCTCATTTAGAAGGTAATGGAAGCAGGGAGAGGAAAGAAGAAAGGAATAACAAAGTTATCTAAAGACCCAAACCTGTCCCATTTTGGTTCACCTTGTCAAGTACTGGTTCTGACCCTTATTATTATTATTTTTAATTATAGCATCTGCAGACTGCTACAGAATCTTTATTTTGAGCTTAATGTGTTTTGAAATGGTTCTTTCATTAAACTCCATTTACATCTTCCTCTGAGAAGATCTTAAGAAAGCTCATTTCAGTTACCAAGGAAGAGAAAGCAAGTGCCACTGGTCTAATTACAGGCGCACCTCAGAGATATTGCGGGTTCAGTTCCAAGCAACACAGTAAAGCAAATATCACAATAAAGTGAGCCATGTGAATCTTTTCGTTTCCCAGTGCATATAAAACTTCATTTACACTATGTTGTAGTCTATTAAGTGTGCAAAGCATTATGTCTAGAAACAAGGTACATACCTTAATTTTAAAATACCTTATTGCTAAGAAATGATAATGATCATCTGAATCTTCAGCGAGTCATAATCTTTTTCCTGGTAGAGGATCTTGCCTCAAGGTGGATTGCAGCTGACCAGTCAGGGTAGTGCTTGTTGAAGGTTGGGGAGGCTGTTGTAATTTCTTAAAATAAGACCACAGTAAAGTTTGCTGTGTCTGTTGACTCTTCCTTTCATGAAAGATTTCTCTGTAGCATGTGACACTGTTTGATGGCATTTATCCACAGAACTTCTTTCAAAATTTGAGTGAACCCTCTCAAATCTGCCACTGTGTTATCAACTCAGTTTACG
This sequence comes from Saguinus oedipus, assembly GCA_031835075.1. NCBI lineage: Eukaryota > Metazoa > Chordata > Mammalia > Primates > Cebidae > Saguinus > Saguinus oedipus. The sequence continues at coordinate 12,284,729 of CM063172.1, read as the reverse complement.
TACTATTCTAAATACTTTGTTGTCATTTTAGCAATGTTTATAGCATCTTCACCAGGAGTAGATTCCATCTCAAGAAACCACTTTCCTTGTTCATTCATAAGAAGCAACCGTCATTCATTCAAATTTGATAATGAGATTGTAGCAATTGTCATATCTTCACAGGCTCCTCTTCTAATTTCCCCTTTATATTTTTACCACATCTGCAGTGACTTCCTCCACTGAAGGCTTGAACTTCTTGAAGTGATCAATGAGGGTTAGAATCCACTTCTTCTAAACTCCTGTTAATGTTGATATTTTTGACTTCTTATGAGTCATGAATGTTTTTAATGGCATCTAGAAGGTTGAATCCTTTCCAGAAGGTTTTCAGTATACTTTGGTCACTAGAAGGCTAGATTTTTTTTTTTTTTTAGTTCCAAGTCTCACTCTAATGCTCAGGCTAGGGTGCAGTGGCATGAACATAGTTCAGTGTAGCCTAGAACTCCTGGGCTCAAGTGATCTTGCCACCGTAGCCTCCCACGTACCTGGGACTACAGGCGTACACCATCACACCCAGCTAATTATTATTATTATTATTGTAGAGACAGGATCTTGCTATGTTGAGCAGGCTGGTCTTGAACTCCTGGCCTCAAGTGGTCCTTCTGCCTTGGCCTCCCAAAGTGTCAGGATTACAGGTATGAGCCACAGTGCCTGGCCCTATTTCTTAAATAATAAGACTTGAAAGATGAAATTACTCTTCAATCCATGGGTTGTAGACAGATGCTGTGTTACCAGGCATGAAAACAACATGAAACTACTCGTACAGCTCCATCAGAGCTCCTGGGTGACAATGTGCATTGTCAATGAGCAGGGATACTCTGAAAGAAATTCTTTTTTCTGTGTAGTAAGTTCAACAGTGGACTTAAAATATTCAGTAAGCCATGCTGTAAACTGATGGGCTGTCATCCAGGCTTTGTTCTTCCAATTACACAGCACAGACAGAGTAGATTTAGTCTAATTCTTAAGGGCCTCAGGATTTTCAGAACGGTAAACTAACGTTGGTTTCAACTTGAAGTCACAAGCTGCATTAACCCCTAACGAGAGAGTTAGCCTGTTCTTTGAAGCTTTGAAGCCAGAATTTGACTTCACTCTAGCTATGCAAATCCTAGATGGCCTCTTCTTCCAATAGGAGGCTGCTGCAACTCTACCCGTTGTCTGGGGTAGCCATCTTTATCAGTGATCTTAACTAGAGCTTCTGGATAACTTGCTGCTTCAGCTTGTACTTTTATGTTATGAAAACAGCTTCTTTCCTTAAACCTCATGAACCAATCTCTGCTGGCTTCACACTTTTCTTCTGCACCTTCCTCACCTCTTTTAGCCTTTAAAGAATTAAAGGAAGTTAGGGATTAGGCTTTGGCTTAAGGGAATGTTGTGGCTGGTTTTATCTTCCATCCAGACCACTCAGACTTTCTCCATATCAGCAATAAGGCTCTTTCTTTCTTACAATTCATGAGTTCACTGAGTAGCATGCCTAATGCTCTTCAATGACTTTTCCTTTGCATTCACACCTTGGCTGTTTGTTGCAAGAGGCCCAGTGTTTGACCGATCTCAGCTTTCAACATACCTTCCTCGCTAAGCTTAGTCATTATTAGCTTTCGATTTCAAGGGAGAGGCATGTGACTCTTCCTTTCACTTGCACATTTAGAGGTCACCTCCGCGTTAGCAATTGGCCTAATCTCAATATTGTCCTGTCTTTGGGAAGAGGAAGGTTCAAGGAGAGGGAGAGAGGCGGGGGAGGAGCTGGTAGAGAAGTCAGAACACACACAACATTTATCATTTAAGTCCTATGGGCATGGCTGGTGGCTCCCCAAAACAGCTAAGACAAAGATCACTGATCGCAGATAGCTATACACATAGAATAATAATGTTTAAAATATTCCAAGAATTTCCAAAATGTGACTCAGAGACGTGATGTGAGCACGTGCTGTTGGGAAAAGGGAACCAATGGACTTGCTGGATACAGCGTTGCCACAAACGTTCAATTTGTGAAATACACAATATTTGCAAAGGGCAGCAAGGCAAGTGCAGCAACACCAGGCATGCCCACATTTGGTTCTACTAAAAATATTCCACAGCCACCTTTAGAAGCCACACTTTGTCTCTGGAGCATTGGCTGGCTGCCTCTTTATCATACCAACCTCTCCTGGTGCCTTCCTTTTCTGTCTCCTCTTTTCCTTTTTTGTCCCTCCTTCCCCCCACCCCCAAGCGATCAAGGGACCATTTTCTCTCTTTTTTTCAGACAGAGTTTCGCTCTCGTTACACAGGCTGGAGTGCACGATCTCGGCTCACTGCAACCTCCGCCTCTTGGGTTCAGGCAATTCTCCTGCCTCAGCCTCCTGAGTAGCTGGGATTACAGGCACGCACCACCATGCCCAGTTAAGTTTTTGTATTTTTAGTAGAGACGGGGTTTCACCATGTTGACCAGGATGGTCTCAATCTCTTGACCTCGTGATCCACCCGCCTCAGCCTCTCAAAGTGCTGGGATTACAGGCGTAAGCCACCGCGCCCAGAAAGGGACCATTTTCTCTAGAGCTGAAAGGGACCTCAAGAAATTGTATAATTCAACACTTTGCATTGTGGTAAATAAGATGGTTTAATCTTCATTTTGCAGAAGAGGTAACAAGTCCAGGCAGACAAACTTGCTTCAAGTCACACAGATTTGTAGAAGTTGTGAGCCAGTGTCCTCAATCTTGGCTGTGAATTAGCATCACCTGGGGACCACGCTTCCCGAGCAATCAAGTCAGAATCTCAGGATGTTGTTTCTGAGTCTAACACACACAAGAAGCACCTGGAGGGCTCCTCAAGAACAGATGGCTGGGCTTCCCCAGAGTTTCTGATTCAGCAGGCCTGGGTGGGGCCCGAGAATCTGCAGGTACAACAAGTTCCAGGTGATGCTGATGCTGTGCGTGCAGACACTGCACTGTGAGAACGAGAGAGGCGGGAAACACCTTTATGGAGGGGCAGGTCAGCAAAGGAGAGAACTGCTCGGCGGTGAGTTGCTGGTAAGTTGGTGATTCCCTGGCCCACTTCAAAGTGTTCCATCCAGTGCCCGGTCAGTGGTCCAGGAAGCATGGCCCATGTGAAGAGCCTCATATTCCCCAACAAGTTTGCAGACAGGAAGTGCACTGGACCCGTAGGGTTCTCTGTCTCCTTTAGCATTTTCTTCCTGGTCTTTGGTCTAAGGATCACCCTTTATTGTATACTCCTTTGCCCCTGGCTTTGCACTACTCCTGACCTCTGAGTCATTGTGTGTCCAAAGCCCTTCCTCTGATAGGCAAACTTTTGAATCTTTTCTGGGCTCTGTGCTGTCCTGCCAAGTCTAGCCAATGCCTGCCTGCCCTCAGGTCCCCATGGCTTGGTGCCCAAGATGCAGAGGGCATATCAATCTCCCTACTCTGTCCCTTTTCTCCTTCTTGCCCTCTACTCTTTGTGGAAAATGCTCACTTGCCCGGCTGCTGGGCCTTTTTGCCTCCTGTCTACTTCCCTGCCAGGACCAGCCTAAGAAACTGATCATTTCTGCTTCAAATATCCACATTGCTCACAGCTCACTAACTAGATTTCTGATTTTGCTCTGAGATATCTTTTTCAATCCATTTGCTGAGCAAAGCTGATTAACTTACTTCATTAAGTCACCAAACATTTATTGAGTACCTAATACGTAACTAGCACTATCCTAAGTTTAGAGGTAAGGGTAAAACAAAAGATAGTCCCTTCTCACAAGGAGTAGCAGGGGAGACAGGCTTTAATACAAATCCCAGTTTAGTGTGGCTGATGCAAAAATAGAATCACGTGCCAGGTATGGTGATGTGTATCAAGGCAGGAGAGTGTGATTAAACTCTGAGCCCCTGGCTGAGCTCGTCAAGCCCTCCATTATCCTGGGACTTGGGCTTGCAGATTTCTAATCATCACTGTTTGGTAATACAACATTGATTTCTATGCACTGGGTTGTTAACCAACACAAGAGGGCAGAGAATTACTCTTTTGCAGCTTTTGGTGCAGGGCAGTAGGAAGTTTGCCCATTGAAAGGGGTTTCACGTGGGATATATACTGTTGAGTAAGAAAGGGGGTTTCAGAGGCTGAGTATGAAATGAGTGAGGGGTTAAGTGGCACATCCAAGGAGCAGAGTTAGGAAGTAGGACAGCAGAAAGCCAACAGGAGAGGGAGGGCTCACTGCTGAAAAGGAGGAGCTTAGAAGTGGTAAGCTGGAGCCACCATAACTGCTGAGGTCCTGTCCCCACCGTGGGGTCTCCTCGGTACCACTTGGCTGTTGCCCATTTTCCGAGGTCACTTGGATTGAGAAAACAGAGGGAATAGCCAAGAACCCTGACCTTCAGGTGGGTGACCACTGGCAGTGCTGCACAGGGCATCAGTATTTCAAGGCGCTTTGGTTTATTGAAGAAAGATGCCAGAAACAAACAAAACGCAGCCCTCGATGGGTCACCCTGGGAAGAAATGCCAAGTGCGCAGGACCAAGAGAACTGGCTACTCAAACACTCTTGAGAGGTGGTGTCCAGACCATGGAGTGGACATGTAGTTGAAAGATTAAGTGAAATCCTGAGATGCATGCAGACTAATGCTGAGGGGTGAGATTGACTCATAAAGCAATCCTCTCATTACTTCCAATGATTGGCTGACCCTTTCTGGGATATAGGTACTTCATTCTATGATGTGGATAGGATTAAGTAGGATTTTTGTAAACAGAATTCTTTTTAAAAATATGCCTAGACAAGTTGCTATTTAAAGAAAGGCAAAAGATAGCTAATCTTTATTTACAAGATTTTCATGTAATTTTATTGAATTGTTTTCCTGAGTTTTTTGTTATTAAGAAGTGGGATCAATCCTTAAGCAAAATTGTTCAGGGGACAAGATCTCTTTTGAATATGTTCAGCTTTCTGTAGATTGCCGAGAAGACTCTAGATTCTGATGAGCTTCCTGGTTGCCCAGAGGACCTATTGGTGTGTTCCTTAAGCATTTTTATCCCTCCCCTCCAACCTCTCCTCACCCCAGTTAGGTCTTTTCTGAGCTAAGTCTTATGAGAGAAAAAACGAGTTACCTGTTCTGTATCCCATTCTCTCAGCACGCTACTCTTGCAAACGTGGTAAAAGTATTAATGGATTAGGTGTTTATGGGAACATTTGGTAAAGGCTTTTGAACTAGTGCCTTCATCCAAAGGAATATTGATAATGGTCTTGTGGAAGATAGTTAGAGGAGGTATTTTTGGCTTAGGAGGTTTTCTAATACTCCCAAACACCCCACCCAGGAGCTCCTTTTGGGAGCTGAACACGAGTTGAGCAATTCCAAATCCAAATGTGGTATATCTACTCTAAGCTCGATTGTGAAAGAGTCTCAGAAGAGAGCAACGATAGCCCTTAGTACTGGAAAAATAATTTCAAGAAAAAGTTAAAAGAAATGAGAGTCTCCAGAGTGTAGAAGAGAATGCTAAGAAGAAAGATTAACAGTACCTTAAAGTTGTGTCTAACACAATGGAGTCTAATAAAAAAAGAATCTGAGGTCAGGTGCAGTAGCTCACACCTGTAATCCCAGCCCTTTGGGACATCAAGGTGGGTGGGTCATCTGAGGTCAGGAATTTAAGACCAGCCTGGCCAATGTGGCGAAAACTGTCTCTACTAAAAATACAAAAATTATCTGGGTGTAGTGGCATGCGCCTGTAATCCCAGCTCCTCAAGAGGCTGAGGCTGGAGAATTGCTTGAACCCAGGAGGTGGAGTTTGCAGTGAGCTGAGATTGTACCATTGCACTCCAGCCTGGGTGACAAGAGTGAAACTCCATCTCAAAAAAAAAAAAGAAAAGAAAATAATGTGAACTGCATGTGTAATGTTAAATTTTCTACTGGGCACGTTAAACAAAATGAAAAGAAACCATTAAAGTTAATTTTAATAATACATTTTCTTTAACCCAATGTCTTGGAAATGTCATTATTTCAATCAATATGTAATCAATTACAACGATTTAAATGAGATATTTTACATTCTTTTGTTTTATACTAAATCTGGGAAACTGAGTGTATATTTTCTACTTAATTTGCATTTCCATCTGGACAAGCCCATGTTCGAGGCTCAGCATCACATGGGCCTGGTGGCCATGGTGATGGGCAGTGTAGATCTAGCCCTGGGATGAGCCTTCTGCTCAGCTGTCCTAAGCGGCTGTTCTGAGTGTCCATGAGGTGGAAACAAGAAGGAATTTCAGTTAGGCTGGTGAAGGAGGTTAGGAAAAATATGGAGTCCTTAAGAGAGTCTGACTTAAACAATCTGGCCTTTGACCTAGGCCTGAGTATGTCTTAAAAGGTCCCCAGGTGATTCTAATGTACAGCCAGGGCTGAGAGCCACTGGGCTAGAGGAAGAATTTCCACAAAGTGAGAGTGTTTACACACTGAAGTGAATGCTTTAGGATGGTTTCATCATCTCTTGAGTCCAAGTTTCAGAACTGAAAGGAAACTGAAATATCATGGAGTCCAACCCTCATTTTGCAGATGATGGAATGTCAGCACTGGGTTTTAGTGTCTGGGACTTGATGTTTTTGTTTGCTTGTCTGTTTACCTCCTCAGTTCCTCCTCTCCCCTCCCTTCATTCATTCATTCATTTTTTTGAGATGGAGTTTTGCTAGAGTGCAATGGTGCAATCTCGGCTCACTGCAACCTCCACCCCCATGTTCAAGCGATTCTCCTGCCTCAGCCTCCCAAGTAGATGTGATTACAGGTGCCCACCACCATGCCTGGGTAATTTTAAAAATATTTTTAGTAGAGATGGGGTTTCACCATGTTGGCCAGGCTGGTTTCGAACTCCTCACCTCAAGTGATCCAACCACCTTGGCCTCCCAAAGTGCTAGGATTACAGGTGTGAGCCACCTCATCTGGCCTCCTTTTCTTTTTTTAACCTGGAAGAGGTTTTCAAACTCTTTTTCAGTCTAGGTTGAATAGACTGAGGGATGTTCTGATGTTTCCCAATACCCCAGCCAGTTACTTTTATGTTGTGAGGTGCCACTGGGTGCACAGGCTGAGGGTGAGATTTCGGGGAGGGTCTCTGCTGATTCTTCCTCTCCAGAGAATGGCTCAGTCCTGAGGGTTTGATTCACAGCCCACAATTGTGGGGCTACCGCACCTTCACGAGTTCTTGCTAACATAATGGACAATTTCTGCGCGAAAGTACAATATTTAGAAAGAAGAAAACATGCTTTACTGCCAGGTCAGAGCAGTTTTAATAAAGGACGTAGATGGGGTTCGCTGTGTTTGACAAGATCCCATGTACAGTTGACACATAAACGTCACCATATTTTGAGATCTGAGTACAGCATCCATAGATACTGCAACCCCATGGAGGGTAACGGGACCTATGCTGAAACTGACTTGTTAGGACTTGGGATGGCAACTTTCTTGCTTATTGTACCTATCCTTCAGTGCCTCTTTTATATGACAGTAAATCGCTCTCTTTTGCTCACTCTTGTTTCTAAAAGTGGGTCACTCTCCAATGTTTGCCTTTCAGTTGCAGGGGAATGTCTACTGTCTTCCATGTTCTTGCTTAGCTGTTCAGGTCAAAGAGAATAAAAGAGAAAGAGAGAGAGACTAGCCACTTAGGTCGTAGAAAAAGTAAGCTGGAATTTTGTCCATTGCTCTTAAGGCTTTGAAACTGATTTGTATGGGATCAGGTTTGTACCAGAAAGGCTAGGGACAGCTTATTATTTAGCTTATTATTCCCTGGTTCTAATAGGTCTATTAACTAAGATTCTTAAGAACCTTCTCCGAAACCTCCTTTTAAAAAAACAACACAAAAAAGACAAACCCACAGTAATTGCTGTTTGGGGCCTCTTTCTGAGGATCCCAGAGGAGGTTTACTGGTGACGAATACTGGAACCCCGGAAAAGAACAAATTGGTCTCACAAGCAGCGAGTGACAGCCTTTCTGAATACAGCTGCTTTCTTCATTAGAAAACTAAAAATAGCCCTGATCATTGCAGGCTGGTTTCACTTTAAGCCTTCTGCCACATCCATTTGTCAGTTTCATTCAGGGTTTCTGCATATTTGTGACATGGTGATACTATTTCAGACTGAAAGTGCATTGGAGAAATGTTTCCTTTCCCTCCCCCATGTTCAGTCCAGATGTTGCAACTGTCCAACACTGTCTTATATGAGGGGACATCATGGGTATCTTCCGGCATCCATGCCATCCCCATCTGCTTCACTCATTTTTGGAAAAATAAATACCATCCACATTGCTAGCAAGAATCTACAATTTTTAGTTCCCCTCACAAGGAAATGTTCGTTGTGCATGTGGTTTTCTATGGGGAGCTCATGAAATACGTTTCATGACTACCCTTTCCAACCGAGGCAGGATTTTACTAGGTTCTCTACTCAGGCTTAGCTTGAGGAGATACTTTCTTTTTTCCTGTAGCCAGCTATGATTGTGGCCACTGGTAAAGCCAGTTTCCTTTCCAGCTCCAAAAGGTATAGGGAAACCCATCACAGGGTAGCCTCTGTGAGTACATCCATCCAATGGGAATCTGGGAGAATGTTTGCTGAGGTTCTTCTCTCCCTAATGATATTGATTTTGACTTTTACTTGGAGGTGGCACCATGATTATAGCAAGGTGGGTTCCTTGTGTTGTTTAGAGCAGTCTGACATCCTTATCCTTCCCCCTTCCAGCATCCAGGGTATTGAGGAAATGGAACATAAAAGAGGCAAAAATTGAAGAAAGAACGAAATAAATCAACCTACTACTTAATACTATCTATTTACAAAAGGTGTACTCAGAAAACACACATAAGAACTCATAATAGGGATCATTTATAATTAAAATATGGAAAATAAGCCTCAATCTTCAATTCATTTGTATATACAAATTTTATATACATTTGTATATACAAAAGTATGATTTTAATGGCTTTAATAGAATTGAAAATCCTAAAGATGAGAGCTAATGTTGCTATGGAAACTTTGCATGTCTTGACTGCAGAACTCTTAGTTTAAATTTGCAAACCTAGTATCACATTAGCTTTGTTCACATTTGATTTCTGGTTGGTCTTTTAAGAAGATAAAAGGAGAAACATGACTTATCATCCTAGTGCTTCCTGTTACACTCATAGCCAAAGGAGAGAGTGGTTTGTGATCATTTGACACTTTTTTTTCCTTTGGCTGAACAAGGAAACTTCCACAAAGGAGCTTACATAAGGGCTATGCAGGGTAAAGATTTCGTAGCCAAGCATGATTTATTCAGTTTGAAAATTTTCAAAATTTGAATGGCTTTTCTCATAGAATTTAGATGTCTAAGCATGATTCGACAGCCAGGTGGTTCATGGATTTAAAACTAAATTTTACAGAGCTCGAAGCCCTTTAAAGAGTGGAAAAGCGACGGAGCACAGCACTCAGAGGCACGGTGACGCCTGCAGCCCTGTGCTCTTTTGCTGCCACCACGCACTCTACTGTACTATGGAATTGGGCCCTACATAGCAGCAATGTGAAAGGAATGCCATTTGGAAAACTGCTGCAGTCATAATTCGAGAGGCTGAGTCTCCCTGTCTCCACCCTTTCTCCCTGGCTGCTCTCAGCCCGGCCTCAGCCTTGGGGCTCATGGCAGCAGCTTTGGCAGCCTGGAAGCTTGGTGGGCTTTGGAGTCAGGTGGGCCTGGGTGTGTGTAACGGGAGCTCCATGGGACACATCATTTAACCTCTTTGCCCTTTATTGTCCTCACCACACAGGGATAATCGTGCTCATTCCACATGGACGTTGTAAGAATTAAACAATGTATGCAAAATACTGAGTTCTTTACTCAAAACACAGCAGGTTTTCTGTCAGTCATCTTTCCCTCCGGTTGAAAATGTGTATCGTCAGAGCCTTTGGGGGCATGAAAGGAGCAAACTCCATTTGGGTTGTATCTGGTGAGTCGTTGTGAAGTGAACATAAACTCCTCTTTCTCTCCCACCCTCACTAATACATATTTGGGTGGGTTCTGCCTAAATGATACAGATCTCCTATTTACTCTGATACTCATTTACTTGTGCTGTGATGGCCTTGTCTTATTTCCTGTTATATTTTTAGTGTCTGGCATAAGGCCTGGCATAATACATATGTGTCGAATGCCAGGCAAAATATGGGAGTATCAGGCACATATACTGGTGCAGGGAGGCCTCCACCTTTAAAATCTTTAAAAAATTGAATACAAAATTAAGTACTGGTCTTAGGAAGGGGCCCATGCAAGTGTGCTGCCCTGAAGCTACAGATCCAGGAGCTTCAGAGTAAAACTACCTCTCTCTGAAGAAGTGAATGTGGTCCTGAGAAGTCAGCTGATGAATGGTAATATCCCTTTTCTGTGATCTTGTACTGTGCTGTCACCCCAGTTGGGTTCTACAATGAATGATTTACTTTAGATCAGTTACTTGAGATGTAGGCTAATAACGAGAAACCATTATAACCACAAATTATGTCCTGAGGTACGGGTTGGACAGCCATGAGACTTTAGAGTGTCATGGTAAAAATTTGGACTCTGGCTTTTATCAACAACAATTAATTAACAATTAAAAACTAACATGTAGGCCAAGTGTGGTGGCTCATGCCTGCAATCCTAGCACTTTGGGAGGCTGAGGAGGGTCAATCACAAGGTCGGGAGATCAAGGCCAACATGGTGAAACCCCATCTCTACTAAAAATACAAAAATTAGCTGGGTGTGATGATGCGTGCTTGTAGTCCCAGCTACTTGGGAGGCTGAGGCAGTAGAGTTACTGAACCTGGGAGGTAGAGATTGCAGTGACCCAAGATCACCCACTGCACTCCAGCCTGGTGACAGACCGAGACTCCATCCCAAAGAAAAAAATGCTAACAGGTGTTAATCTGCTAGGGGGCTTCCATAACAAAAAAAATCATAGACTGAGTGACTTGAAGAACAGATATTTATTTCTCACAATTCTTGAGTCTGGGAAGTCCAAGATCAAGGTGTTGACTCATTCAGTTTCTGGTGAGGGCTTTCTTCCTGGCTTGTAGATGTCCTTCTCACTGTGTTCTCATATGGCCTTCTTTGTGTGCAGAGAGAGATCGCTCTTTCCTCCTCTTTTTATAAGACCACCAGTCCTGTTGGATTAGGACCCCACCCCTATGACCTCATTTAGCATTAATTTCCTCCTTTAGGACAAACTATTTCCAAATAGTCATATTGGGAGTTATACTCTCAACATAGGCAGTTGGGAGAGAGACAATTTAGCCCATAGAATCTGTAAGACCTACTTCTGCTTTGCCTCTGGCTCTCATTTGAGGACTCACTTGCCTCCTTGGACATCCATCTAAGATATGGGGATAGTATTAGAACAGGTGGGGTAGAAAAATTACCCTCAGGAAGTAGAACCAAAATGGCACCATGTATAGAGCAGTTTATCCAACAGGGATGTTGAGTTGCTGTGGTATGTTGAAAGGAGGTAGCAGGCATTTCCTTGGTCTCTGATAAACCTTTGCTGTCTCTTTCCCCACTTTGATGATATGTTTACTCCTCTGTTTTCTTCTTTCCTTCTTGTTTTCGTTTTCCTTCTTCCTTCATTTCCAACAGCATAGTCAGACACAGTGATTCTTGGTCCTTTTAATGATGGTTATCTACAATTGATTCTCCCAAAATGAAAGAGTTGAATTAGGGGAAAGGAGCAAGAGAGCAGAGGGGATAGAATAGATACAGGAGTGGTGGGGGGAAGTGGTGATAGGGTAGGGGTGGTGTCAGTGCAGGACAAGAGAATGACAGCTGTTCTATGTCAGGGAGGCACGTGCTGACATAGAGCAGGAAATACCACACACGATGACTCTGGGTCTCAATTTTCTCACTAGTTAAAAAAAAATGCCGGAGTAGAAAATCCCCAAGGTGTCTTCCATCTTTAATGTTCATTACCCTCTGTAGCTCCTTCTACCTCACCTTGTTGGGAAATGGCATTGATAAACAATGGGTTTTGTGTGTCCTGTAAGAAAATCATTATGTGAATTCAAAGTATTGCTCAAATTAATTCTAATGAGGTTCAGGGGGAAAAACAAGTAACAACCAAAACTCTTTAATAAAGTGTTCTAAAAAGAAAAAAAGAATTATCGCCCACTTCTGCACTTCCTGCTTTTGGCAGGGACTAGAAGTGGAAATCTGAAAACACTGTGAGACAGTCTGTTCTCATGGTATTTCTAGCTGAGAACAGGAAGGAGGGGAGATCTCATATGAGTGAGAGAGCCTGTTTTTCAGTGATTAGCAGGCCAAAGAAGCTTCACTGGGCAATCAAGCTTGACAGCACCTCTAAAAGTTTTACCTTTATTTGGTCAGCATGGCAGATTTTGCCGGTGACATCACCACAATCACCAAGGAGGCAGCCATCTCCCATCACTACTACTGAGGGGCTACCTCTCTGAGGCTGGGTGTTGGGTGCTGGAGACCCAGACGTAAGCAGTGTGGCCCCTACCCTTCTGGAGCGTTTAACAAAGTTGGAAGGATAAGGTATCTATAATTGAAAAATAATTACAATTCAAAGCAGCATACGCCAAGTGCTAAATTTACCATCAGACAATGCTAGGAAGGTGCCGTCCACACATTTCTGGAAATTCCCGATGAGTTTGCATTTGCTTTCCACCCCACCACAGTGCTCTCATCACTTATCACTGAAATATTTTGCACCTTTAGGCAAAACACATTTCTTCATTCCTTTAACTCTTTGCCCAACTCCAGTCACAACAGACTTCCCTGTGTGTAATGCTGATGAATCATTGAGACTGAATCATGCTAACAATTAGTGTGTAATAATTAATGCATATTGATTGGCTGGGCATGCAGGAACCGACCAGAAAAATCCCAAAGTCTAGACTAGATTGCATCGTCCCTAATTACCTGAGAGTTATATGTACTAGCATCTAAGGCTACAGTAGACATACCAGGAACGTCCTTGGTCACCATGACTCCATTAGACGTCATAAATCTCCTAAGGTGAGCTTCTACGATGTCTTTACATCTAGGGCCAATCAAGGGTCAGGTCCAGGGGTGAGCATTCCTTCTCACCCCTTCCCTCTAGCCTTCGGGTGCAGAACATGGAATCACCCTTGTGAGAGCAGTTCTCTCATGTGCTAAGTGGAAAACTTTCCTGGAAAAAGATTAAAAGAAAAGATTTGATTTTTCCCCTAGAGATAATGTAGTCATAAGGATTACGTTCTGAACAAGGAATTGAAATTCAGTGCTTTATTGAAATGACCACCATTATCATGTTTAATCAACTATTTAATTAAATCTGGGTGGTAGTCCTATACAGTGAATAGTAAAATGCTTACTGAAGGACATGCAAATTAGATAGATACAGTTGGAGCCCATCATGTTGAATTGACTATGAGGTTTTTTTTTTTTTTGAAAAGTATTTATTTTTTCTTTCTAGTTATTTTTTTAATTTTTATTGCATTATAGGTTTTGGGGTACATGTGCAGAACGTGCAAGATAGTTGCATAGGTACACACATGGCAACTATCTTGCTGCCTTCCTCCCCTTCACCCACACTTGGCATTCATCCCCAGGCTATCCCTCCCCAGCCCCCCCCGCTGTCCCTCCCCCATTCCCCCCAATAGACCCCAGTGTGTAGTAGGCCCCCCTCTCTGTGTCCATGTGTTCTCATTTTTCTCACCCACCTATGAGTGAGTATATGCGGTATTTCTTTTTCTGTTCTTGTGTCAGTTTGCTGAGAATGATGTTCTCCGACTATGAGGTTTTAACCTGGGTAGCTACTTTGTGCAACGGACCACTTGGGAGGCTGGAGGAATACCTTTAGGGACGGCATGGAATTCAGAAGGATTTCTTTGGGTTAAGTTTTCCTGGATCTTTGAGAAAACCTGGTATTGCTTTATGACTTTTATTTCATATTGGAGATATAAAAATGAACAAGAAACAGGCCCAGCCATGGAAGGAGCATCCAAGCCACCTACCCAAATACATACAGATATCCAAACATAGGGGTTAAGAGGACTCTGGATGTGGGGTTCTGCACAATGGGAGTTGAGCATAAAATGTAACAATCATCAATGTTACAAACCAGAATGCTGATATCAGGTAGTCCTGTTTAAGAATAACATACTTCCAAATTTTTAATTACATATTAATTGTAGGAAATTTATAAAATAGAGACAGGCACAGGAATGAAAGTAAATCACCTGTAATGTCACCTAATGAGAATCACTGTTAAAATGCTGCTCAATAACATTCTAGTCATTTTTCTTTGCATTCTTAGGTGGAATTCTTAGTAGAATCACATTGTTATTGTACAAACTGTTCTTTTCATTTAACAACATGGTGTGAAATATACCATGTTTATTTCCCCACACAATTTGCTCTCCTTCCACACCATGATGATTTTTAATGGTTTCATAATGTTATGTCCTTTGGCTACACCATGCTTTGTTTATCCAGTCTCCTAGAGTAGGACATTAAGATTGTTTTCAGTGCTTCACTAATACACACAGTGCTGCCATGAGCATCTTTGTATATAAATATTTGTGCATCTCACTGAGTATTTCCTTAGGATAAATTCTAGAAATAAAGTTGCCATATTATAGGCATGGAAATCCAAGCCCAGCATCATGGCTAATACTGAGATTATGAAACAGGCAAGATGAGAAACCCATGTATTTCAGTAATGCTTGTGGTTTTGTTTTACGGTTCCTTTATATTGTGCAAATAATGTATTGTGATCTTAGAGATAAAAACGTCAGTCATCCGGATCTGGAAGCAGAGTCCACCTACTGTTGGCTGCCATTTAGTCACACTGGCAATTAGACTTTAAATGTGGCCAACACAACTAGGTTTACCTGCCTCTAAAATGCACAAACAGACCCTTACTCACCCAGAATGTTCTGTCTTTTGAGTACTTGCTGCATTTTTATTTCACAGGGTCAAAATTACAATTCTGGGCTGATAACATGATCAAACTCAAGAGCAAACAATGAGTTTGATAATACATCCATGATGTAGGAAAAAAATGTTTATCTCCACTATATGCAAGGTATATTACTTTTTAAAAGTAGGTCACTCCATGTTAGCAGTCATATTTACGGTGAAAATGTCATTAGACTATCAGCTAAGGGCACTGCTATTTTCACAAATATACTGAGAGGTATGCATTTTAAAGGAGGTGGCCAAAGGCACCTTACTCAATGTTTTAAAGGTCTGCTTTCAGAATTGTTAGTGTATGAGATCCATAGGAATTCTATATTTCCACTTTAGGGTGGTGGGTCTCTCTCTTTTGCCCATTCGTTTGTTCATTCAGTCATTTGGTCCTTTCTACAGCTATGTGTTGAATGCCAGCTCTGTGCCTGAAACATGGTTCAGCCAATGCCCTCCAAAGCTCATAGTCCAGTTCAGGAACAGAAAGTTAAAAAGCCTTTAGAGTGTAGTGTCATGTACTACTGGATCTCTTTTCCTCTTCTACTTCCTTTGAGTCTTCTATGCCCTGTCCTTTCCCCTCCCCTCCATCTGTATTTACAGAAAGAGCCTGGGGGCTAAGGCCAAGATGACTCAGGTTCAGTGTGGCCAGGCAGAGGCAGGGACCCAGGGAGCACCCGCTGGAGCAAGCTTGCTGATGCAGCTCTGCCTGGAACATTTGTGGAGCCTGGGGCCAGAGTATAAGTGGAGGCCACTTACCATCTGTTGAAATATATAGAAGTTGTAAATCAAGTTAATAAGCTGTGAAGCGAAATATAGCTTCAGATGGACAAAACTGAAAAAACGTGTAAAGCTACGGTTTTTATATGATGGAAAGTTGGAAGACAAGCAAAGGGATTTAATTATTGTCACATATGGGTGTTCTGTTGATGGCAGGTTTGTGTAAGTAAGAAAGGTTACATACTCTCCTGGGAAAAACAGTGGTTGTCTCTGGGGATTGGGACGGATGGCATGAAGAGGGTTCTTTTACTTTTTGATTCAGG
The DNA here is from genome assembly GCA_031835075.1 of Saguinus oedipus. Lineage (NCBI taxonomy): Eukaryota > Metazoa > Chordata > Mammalia > Primates > Cebidae > Saguinus > Saguinus oedipus. Next base: position 12,268,779 of record CM063172.1, on the reverse strand, counting down.
TAAATTCTAAAAAGCAATGAGATTATAGAAAATTTTATTTTTTTTCTCTCTGCTTTTCTCGGTTTTTCAAATTTTCTAAAATAATCATGCATTGCTTAGGTAATTTGAAAGAAAAAGAAAACTCAAAAGAAAGAAAGAAAATCATTCTAGGATTGGAAAGTATCTCATTAAGTTGAATTTCCAGAAAAAGGTTGTGTTTAAATTTGTAGCCCTATCCGATTATATCCCACAAAGTTAAGAAATTGATTAAGGTTAACCCCAGAAACACTAAACATTTTTCTTCCTGAGGTCATGGGGGAACTGGAAAAATGCCCAACCATCAAAAAATGGGCAAATAGAGAATCTATATTTTAAAGAGAGAACAGGCACAACCAAAGAACTTATTGCCTGATATTTCCAGGCATATTATTTTTACAAATAATTAAATATTTACTTTTCAGTAACCTTAGATAGTTCAGAATTTAAATAATTTCTATAATAAGATACTTCATTTACTTAGTTATTCATGATTCCAGCTTTTCGAAGTGTTTCATGTCAAACCTCTCATTTTATCCTTATAAGGACCCAGTGAGAGAAGGAAGATGTCATCCCCATTTTTGAGGTAAAGAAAACGAGGCTTAAATAATTGAGATTAAGCCCATGTCCGATGATTGGCTCCCCATTGAACAAGAACCATCAGTCTCTTGAATCTCAATCCTGTTCCCTTGCCACTGTGCTATTAATAAGGCACAATGAATTTTCTAGAATGTGGATGTATTTCTAAATTGTGTAAGTGTCTCCACTGTTTTTTTTAAAATTTGTCTTTTTATGAAACTTACTTTAAAAAGGCAGCCAAAATTTCTCCATGAGCCACTAAAGAATATCCAGCACCCTTTTTAAGAGATGCCTGACTCCCCTATAAGTAATTCCACAAATGTAGATCTTTATAAAAAGTGCTAATTAGTGCTAAGCACCTCTGGAGATGCCTTCCAGGCTAATGTCCAGGGATGTACCAGGTCAGGGAGGAAGTTATAATAACATCTCCCTCAGGGAATCAGCTGATTTTCTGTGATGAGGAGAGACTATACAATTATTTTCCTTAGTGCTTAAGATGTGTGTTAAGTACTATGTTAATATTATTAAAAGATTGGCGTATCTGAGTTACCTGATCAGTTTCTTTCATTGCTGTTATCTTGTAATAGTCAGGATTTTACCCATTCTCTAAAAAAATACACCTTGTAAAGGTAATTTGATTTTTGTCAGTTATTTTTTAAATTAATTATATTTAATTCTACTTTAACTTATGGTTTATTCATCATGATTTTAGTGCAATATATATAGAGAAGTCAAACAACCTCCCACCCTACATCACACCTACACAGGTCAACAGCCATAAATAACTGAAGCTGTTGCCCAGGGTAATTAAAAAAAAATCACTGGGGAAAAAAATGCAAAGATAAAATCAAAAAACTTAGATGAATTAATTTTACTTAATGCAAAATATGAAAAAAATCTAGAACTTCATGTAAAAGGCTATTGCTCAATTAAAACAGAACAAAACAGTGTTTTCTGAAGGGTGCTCCTTGATGGAGGTATTTTGGGATGTGTATTTCTCCTGGCTTGCCTAAGTCTGAAGGTGAACAGCATTTTCACTGTAACCATGTGACCATTGCCATTGACAGGTTGGAGATAAAATATTTTAAAAGCTACTTGGGAGGCTGAGGCAGGAGAATTATTTGAACCCGTGAGGTGGAGGTTGCAGTGAGCCAAGATCTTGCCACTGCACTCCAGCCTGGCAACAGAGCAAGATAACATCTTAATTTAAAAAAAAATGCAAGGCCGGGCACGGTGGCTCAAGCCTGTAATCCCAGCACTTTGGGAGGCCGAGGCGGGTGGATCACGAGGTCAAGAGATTGAGACCGTCCTGGTCAACACGGTGAAACCCCGTCTCTACTAAAAATACAGAAAATTAGCTGGGCACGGTGGGGCGTGCCTGTAATCCCAGCTACTCAGGAGGCTGAGGCAGGAGAATTGCCTGAACCCAGGAGGCAGAGGTTGCGGTGAGCCGAGATCGCGCCATTGCACTCCAGCCTGGGTAACAAGAGCGAAACTCTGTCTCAAAAAAAAAAAATGTAGTAGCAAAAACTGCAATTATGTTTGCACCAAGTGAATATAATTAATCTATGTTATTAGAGAAATGAGCAGACTGTTCACCTTCTTAGAAAAGGAGCACCTGCTTGCATGTGCTGATTTTGTGACAGTTTTGACCACAATAGCAACATAAGGATAGTAAGAATCCACTAGCAGTTCTTAGCATTTGCATCCTAGAGTCATAAATGGACGAAAACTGTTAAGAAGTATGAGAAGGTCAGCTTTCCACTGCCGTTAGCATTTGTGTAACACTGGGGAAGTATTAATGCATCTGTTATTTTAGCTGGGCACCAGCCATTCAAAAAGAAAAGCCATATCTAAGCCTTTCTAAGTTTTCTTAGCCATTGACTCATGTTTTATCCCCTCAGTTGATGGCAACCTGACTTAAGCCAAGCAAACAATATGCTAAGAGCATAAACAAAATTGGTCCCTATCATTTTTATAGCTGAGGAATATACTTAACAAAACCTATAAATTTCTATGGACAGAATTCCCTAAGCACTACATTTCAGCTGTTTACACATCTAATAATGTCAGGAGCTATTCTTCTAAACAGGCTGTAAACCTAAGCAGAACTATTTTGGCATAACAGATACAGTTTGCAGGGAGATTTAAATATGATTGTGGCTCATAACTGTCAACAAATAACACAAAGCCTTATCCCTTTTATCAGAAAAGCTGAATTTCAGGTGTAAAAGTTTATTGAGGAGCTGCTCCATCTGCCAGGATTGCCTTGCAAGATATGGACAGACTCTAGTCTCTTTGTCCCTGTGTTCTGGAATTTCCAGGAAGCTGTCTTTCCACATTTAATCGGGAAATGAGAAGGGCGTCGGTGGCAGCATTGCCTGGTGGGAAGCATCTTGGTAGCTTGGTGGGAGGGGCTTCATTCTCCTTCCAAGCCATCCCAAATGAATAAAATAGCAGTGTGCAGCCAGAAGTCTCCTACCCTCTTTCACCAGCTTGCCTTTCATTAGCGCCCTCCTACAAAGACATTTTTCTGGTGAAAGTAAGGACTGATTTGGTGAAGTTACTGGCAAATGTCCCAAACCTCGACCTCCAACTAGAATTTCCTACTCACATACAGTAATAGAATAAGCCAGAATGAGTACTGAGCTATGTATTTGCATGAGGCTAAGTCTAATTTTAAATTATGAATCCATTTGAGCTGTGCAGCTCACTTGAGGAAGGATGGAGGATTGAGCAATACATATGTAGAGACTCACTAAAATTTGTTATGTAAATGAATCATCCATATGTACAAGCACTGTGCAACTGTGGTGAACTCGGCAGTCACCATCCCTGTCCTCAAGGAGCTCTTCAGCTAATGAGGGAGAAGAACAATGCCAATTCCAAAGCATTCTTAGATGGAAAAACAACAATAACAACAGAACTAACTCATGATGCTATAGTATCAAGCCAGTGGGACACCTAACTCGGGTGTGCAGAATCTGGGAAGATTTCAAGGGGAAAGTTGCATAGAAATCAGATTCTGAAGGATGTGTAGGCATTAGTTATGGGAGTGGTGGAGAGGAAGGAGGAATATTCTAGGCAGATGAAGGCCCAAGCGTAGAGATCTGTTTTGAGGTAAGAAAGCTTGGCAAGACATGGTCACAAAGGGCCTTGCAAAGTCAGGTTGTGAAATTTGGGCTTTATCTTGTGAGGAGTGGAGGCCATTGAAGGGTTTAAGCAGATTAGTGATATGATCAGATCTGGGTTTTTTAAAAATCATTCTTTATTTGAAGCTTATTTCATCAGGATCCTCTCTACCTAACATTTGCAAATAGTATGACTACATATGACTAAATAATACAGCTGTACTGATCTGGGTGCATTATTATTTTTTTTACAATATGGGAGTATAACATAAGCATTATTATATAAATACATGTCACCTTATTTTAAATGACCATGATGCTGATAAAATAGTAAAAATAACCATGACAAAATTGTTGAGTTTTCTGAGTACCAGGAACTGTGCTAAGTTTCTTATACATTTTCAAATTAAACCCCTTTGAAATAAGTCCTGTTACTGTCCCCACTTTGTAGATAAGGGAATAGCAGATAAGAAGATGTAAATAACTTGCTTAGGTCATATAGGAAGCATGGGTGAAAATTGCAGCGCTGGTGGTCAGACAGCAGAGGCTATGCTACTCCCCACTTTCTAGACTACATTTCTCCCCAGCCCCTCCAAAAGAAAAAAAGTGAATGATCACATCAGAAATAGTCTATGAAATTACTTGGGAAGTAATTTTCACCAGAATGATTGGTGAGCACAAAGTTTTAGAGAAATAAATCAATCAGGCCATTAGAGACCAAATACGCTAAGTGGACATCATGACCCAGTTTGTATGTGTGTAGAAACTGAGTATCAGCTTAGTCCCTTGCTGAAAGGCTGTTTTCCATACTCCAGTGCAATGGATTAAGGAACTTCAAATTTAGCAAAAAATAACGATAAAAATACTCAGACTTAGGGACATTGGAATCACTTCATCTTAATGAGAAGAATCTTGTGGAAAAGGAACAAAAACTATTAAGAAGAGTGACAAGTTTGGCCTGTATCGAGGACAAAAAACTGAATCATAGGGTAAAATGGCCAATACCATTGGATTGTGGATAGGATCTGGGCAATTTGGCCAGTGGTGATCTCACCTATGTAATGCTATTACAAGCAAAAGAAGATTTCATCCTCCCTAAGCAACCCAAGTTGCTTCCCCAGTATGTGCTTCGTTCCTTAATAATGTTTTAGTGCATGTCCCTTTTTGGGCAATTGTACCTCTTAATCTCATCGGTAATGTTGCGTTAGAGGAATATAACCATTTCACTCTCATTAATTGCCTGCTTATCTGGGCTGACATTTCCAATGTCAGCTCCCTGTCCCTGGGCTGACAGGGAGCCCATTACTTTCTGCTCAAGAATATTTTAGTCCAACTAAATGAGCATATAACTGTTGACATACTAAATAAAAGGGTTGACTCATTCATTACCCTGGAACCAAGGCTGTATTCTTAGAGGGTGTCACCTTACAGAGCCCTGGTGTCCTTAAAAAGAATCTGCCTGTTCCCGAACTCTCATGAACTTCTATATTCCATCGTTCTGGATTCCAGAAGCCTGTTAAGTGGTAACAACTGGAAATGAGGTGCTTTCATGTGGAGAATACTAGGAAAGCCCTTCTTCAACAGTCGTCGGATTTAACATCTTATTCAGGGACCAAGCTTGAGCTGGAAGGAGGGGAAGATCAAGTTTGGTTTTCCTGTGACTGACTGTCTGCGCCCACAGAAACCGAGCCCTCCTCCTGCAGCCTCAGCAGTGGGGTCAGGGAATCTCGTGCTGTGTTGGTGGCTCTGTTTCTCTTTGTACAACAGCCCTGTGTCTCCAGCTCTTGTTGGAGCACAGGCCGCAAATAAATTGCTAACATTTAAGTGCATCTGTTGCAAAGAGAGAAGCACAGAGGACACTGGGGAAATTTCGAACCAAATTTCAGGACTGAGCTCATAAAAGCATGCACCATCTGTGGAATTTTGTTCATATGCATCACTATAATGGGAGGGGGGCAATAGAGGAGGGAAAAAAGAGATAAAGGATTGAGTGGTAACTGGATTTCTAACTAAACTCTCTCTTCTCAGATCGGTTCTCAGGTGGCATTTGGGACAGGCAGGATCCTAAGTATCTTTCCTTACATTGAAGGGTCTGGCAGTGGGGATTTAGTTGCATGAATCAGCAAATTGCTTTTGCCCCTGTGTCTAAACACAGTTTCCCCCTGACCTCCACCCTCCATCTGCCCACAACCCTCCATAATTTACTGATCCTGTACAAAGATAGACTTTCCATCTTTCTTCCTGCTGCTTTGCTACTGCCCCTGGATATAAAAGAGTTATATCCAGGCTGGGCTGAGTATAACTCTTCCTCCCATCATCCGTGTGGCCAAAAAAAAAGAGAGAGAAAAAAATCTCAAAACAAAAACCAAAACCTGATCATTTTCTGATAAGCACTTTACATTTCTATAGCACAGGAAAAGGGAAGTTCCTTCAGAGTCCCTTTACAGATGATCGCTCTCATTGTCTAACAAGCTTTTCATTGTTTGTAATTTTCATTTCCCTCCACAGTTCAAGGCACTTTGAAAAAAACTCTATTCAGCACTTTTCCACTCATAATTCAAGAAAAAAGAGTCATGCAGTATAATAAGGATAATTAGCTCCAACTGAAAATAATATGCTTGGCACCAGAGAGCCCCCCCATGCACACAGTATCCATTTATCGTTCTGTGTACCCTCTGTCAAGGCTAATCACCGCTCCTGTAATTACTAACCTGTTGAAAGAACAAAGGAAAATGCAATGCTGTACTTCAGTAAATAACACTGCTTCTTCCCATATCATCTCAATAAAACTCTTTTAGAACAGACTCTTTCCTTACAATGTTAGAGTTTAAAACTGCTGTTGTTTGTCCTCAAAAATATGATTTGCTATTATAAGAATGATTTTCAGTGTGTATGCATGGAAGAGGGGTTGCATTTCTTTAATTTAGATTCTTGTAAGATAAAGATAGCTGGGAGTGATGATCTCATGTTTAATAAGGCTCAACATTTATGTCACACGCTTCCTTTTCATTAATTTGTTAACCTTGGCTCAGTGTGGGAACAAGCACCGTGTGAGTGACCATATGCTTCCCCTGTTAATGTGTCTTAATCCAGACCAGCAGACACTTGTCGTTTCCCTCCAGGAGAGATGCTGCTGGTCATGCCAAACAAAAGTGGAGAAAGACAGAGAGAAAGTCCTCTCTCTTCCTGGGGCCATGCACCCTGGGACACATTAAAACACAGGTTCCGATTGTCATTCTTTTCATTCTACATTTATCTACCTGTCCCTCCTCATCCTGCTAATGAAGTTTTTCTCTTCTGTATACACTCTGGACCTAGTCTGCTAGGAAACAATTCCTGTTCTATTGGACTGTGCATAAGTAAAGAGGGTTGTGGATACTGGTGCTTTAACATAGTGAAGTCTGTTGTCTCAACCCACCCTCTCTCTAAACAGACTTCTGAGTCTTCAGAAAGAAATATCCATACCAGACATTCTGAGTTAGCTTGCATTCATTTCTGGGATCCAAATGGTTCATTTCTTATCATAAGACAAAAATGAGAAATGTTGTTAAAGAGATTGCTGAGTCATTGTTATGAAGCTGTAAAGAGTTATAAAGAACAAGGAAGGTTCAAAAACTGAGGTGTCGCTCTGATTTCCAGAAGGGAAGTGAACATGAATTCTGGCCAAGAAGCTAGAATGGGTTATTGAAGAGAAGAAGCAATGATCACTAGGAGCTAGCATTGGTTCACTAAGAACAAATCACGTCAAACCCAACCGATTTATTTCATTGACAATATAACCAGGCTTGTAGATAAGGAAATAAGCTAGATTTCTGAGCTTTGTTTTTAGTCTATATTTGAAGCTTTATTGAGAATCTCACAAAATCATAAGATTCTTGTGGAGGAGTTGGCAGATTATTAGAAGAATATCAATATTAACCATTATTAGTTATTACCATCCATCCAGAGATGTTCAGGGAGAAGAAAACAGGGGAATGAGGAATTAGACATTATATCCATGAGAAACAACAGGGAAAAAAAGATTTCTGGGGAGAGACTGAAAAGAAAAAGTGTTCTGGGTGATTAGACTTCTGTGTGGAATTGAGTAGCATTTGGACCACACTGATGAAAGTGACAGGGACCTGGATTCCAGCTCAACCCTCAGAGCTATCCAAAGATGGAATGGGTTGCCTCTGAAGGTTCAGTGAGTGCTCCTTTACTGTAGAAGTCATAAAGGAATACTTTACAACAGAGTAGAATTTCGTACTTTACAGGATCGTCACAGGACTCCTTGTCTTAAATCTTTTCTAGGCAAACTGAAGCCTGAGGCTCTAGCTGAGGCTCAGTGAGTTTTAGGAGAACTGGTCTAGTCTAGGGCTCCTGGATACGAATCACAAAAGGAACTGAACATTGCATTTTGGATGAAGGCCGTCTTGGGAAGTTTTAAAGTCATCTGAAAAAGATCTTATTGGAAAGGGAGATAGAGGAACAGCAGGGAGCTCATCAGAAACAATGTTTGTCACTAATCCTGGGTGACTCTACTGCTCATGGAATGGAGGAGTGGGCAGCGTCTACTGCAACCTCTGGAGAGAGGGAGGCAACCTTCTGGAGTTCTCCTCTAGGCTTCTCTTGTCAATGGCAGGCAGAGAGCTCTTTAAGACAATGAGCCAGTTCCAAAATTATTACATTTTATCCTCATGACTACCCCTATGGGTGAATAGGAAAAGCACTTGTGTCTCCATTTTTCAGAAGAGGAACCTGGAACCTAGAGAGCTGGTGTAAAATTTTCCAAGCCTCATAGCAAACGTTAAGGCAGAGCCATGCATACAACAGCATGGATCTTCTGTCTCACTGCAGGCTTCATCACACCAAGGTCAATATGAGAACACAGGTAGAAGATAGATACATTAACACAGACAAATGGATCTTACCACCCTGGCATACTCTGTATTCTTTTCCTCTTGCCCTGATTTGTATAATTTGTTTGGCTGCAGATAACTGCAAAATCTTCTGGGTTTCCCCATTGATCTCCTTGTGCCTATCTGATACATTTTTGAGGTAGAGTTTATGATGCTACCAATTCTTTTTCTTTGACTGTCTCAAAATCATAGTAGATAAGACATGCATTTGCTCCTGCTTATAATTACAGACTAAAAGATATCCAAGCCTCTAAGGAGTTGGACTTTTGCAGCAACTCAGACAATTTATAGCTGTCAGTCTAAAGTAAGATGGCGAGTTCTTCACTAGCCTGGAGTCAGATCCCCAAATGGAGGGTAGGCCCAAGTGGTTAGGTATATTTTGGCTTAGCAAGCTACCTGGGCATTATTGTAATTTTTTGGGGCGGAAAACAACCCTTTACTACATTTATGTCTTTAAAAGAAAACAATTTGCTGAATCATTTATTGGATTTAACCAAATATTATTATTTAAAAACCACTACTTATACTTTTAAAAATGATTTCTTGAACTGGTGAATGCATAGCCACATATACTAGATTAATATAAAGGTATGGATATGTAAAGAGGACAAGCTAATCTTTCCCAGGCATAAATCATTTCAAAGAATTAAAATTGCTAGTTGTGATAATAAGAAGGGTATTTTTGACTTGAAAACCCTTGTAAGTAGGATGCCATGCTCTTTATGAGTCTTGAGTTTCCCAAAGAACTTTGAGGCTCATGTTGAGTTAGAAGAATGAGAAAGGAATTTTTGGGGAGAGAGCTTCCTTCTCACTTTAGTTAAATATTATTATAAGCTATCAGAGGGGTAAATAATCTTAGAAGGAGAAACCTAAATCTGAATTCCTGGAACTTTTGCTGCAATTGTTTTATGGTGGCATTAGGAATTCTCAGGAGGCCCTTGTCTAATCTGTCACCTATGCAATAACATAGGTAATTATATAGTAAGGAAGGGAATTCTGAAACCCTCGTGGAACAAAGAAAATCGTAGTGTTTAGTTTAAACCAGAGCAGCAAGTTGAACTTCCCTTGTTTGTCTTCTTCATTCTGTCTCACAATCCCTTATTTCCCTCCCATCAATCCTCACCCGACAGTTAGGTTCCAGCTTAATTTTCCAATTCACTCAAATAGATGTCTCTGATGACCCCATATCACACTGTCTAGTTGCTCAAATCTCTGAGAATATCTTCTTGTTACTATAGACTACAGATTGTGGGAGATATAAAAATTAGACACAGTCCTCATCTATTTAGGAAGACTATCCCTGGGTAAAAATAGAGCCAATGAGACAATCAGACAGTGCAATGCCAGACAATGGTAAATGCCTGGCACTTGGTACAGACAATAGGAGTTACATAACTTCAGAACACAAGATCCTTTTGCATTCAAGCAGTCAGGAAAGGTTTCTGAAAGGTGAGAAATGAGATGAACAATCCCTGGTGTGCATAGGTCTTATGAAGCTATACCTGAGTGGCTTCCATATAAGTCTTATTCAAATGTGGCTGTTTAGTTGCAAAATGACTCAACCCAACTGCCACATGCTTAGTTTATTTGCGGCTACTCAACATTCTTTGTTATTTCTCTGTGCCCAAGCATACTTAAATGGACTTGTTTTTATAGTGTTGTCTATAATTGTAGTTGGATTTGAGATGGGAAGCCAGATATAGGTGAGGCAAGGCAAGGTTAACATGGAAGCAGTTTATCAAAAAACACTTGAACTGCTAGGAGCACCACAAAGTCAGAAATCAAGACAAGGGCAAGAGGATAAAACTCAGCAAGTAAACTGGAACTGGGTCAAAGTATCAGCACTCACATAGACATGGGCAGCTGTTTCGAAACCGAGGCTACCTTCCACAGATTGTCTTACGGACTTCATGCTGGAATAGAACCAAGGCAAGAACTAGATAGGTGAGACTCTGTAACAGGAAGTGAGTTAGCCACCTAGAAGAGGAAGTAATTAGATTGTGGTATATACAGTAAAGTATACGGGGCAAAACATAGGCTAATCTTCATACTCAACATGCTTTTTGGGGTATCAAATAGTTTACTTAGCTCAATTTCAGATAGTAGAGCACGAATGTATATGAATGGTTATGTTGAAACATCAGTTGTGAGGGAACATGCTCATACTGGCCCTGAAATATGCTGGTTGGAGAGCCCTTAGAGTGCTGCCGTTTGGTCTAATGCTCACCTCGCAACATCAAAAGACTGCTTCAACTTCCAGGTCCATTTTTCACGTGCCTCTAATGGTAGCACTCATCTTTTCAATGTAGACAAACCTAATGATTTTCAATGAAAGTGCTCATGTACGACCTTTAAAAACCAAGACCTGTGTGTTCTTCATGAAAATGTAAGAGTCCCTGACATTTAGGGTAACAGAAGGAGTTGCTCTGATATTCATTGCTAAATTTACAAGATTTGGCTGAAACTCCAAACGTCTGTCCTATCACGGTGAAGTATTAGTCAGTCTTTAAAACCTTTAGCTTACTGTACTCTGGTGTGTGAGTGTGTTAAATGCCATGAACTATGTGACTGGTGGGCAGATAAATTGCCCAGATTCAAGCAATTTTTTAAAGAAACTATTGACTACATGGAGTGATTTAGCTTAACCTAGGCATTCAAATCATTTGTGAAAAGAAGACACTAACAGACAGGAACCATAGTGTCTGGTAGAGTTAGAACAATGAGAACACATGGACACAGGGAAGGGAGTACTACACACTGGGGTCTATTGTGGGGAATAGGGGAGGGACAGTGGTGGGGGGGAGCCGGGGAGGGATAGCATAAGGAGAAATGCCAAATGTGGGTGAAGGGGCAGAAGGCAGCAAAACACACTGCCATGTGTGTACCTATGCAACTATCTTGCATGTTCTGCACATGTACCCCAAAACCTAAAACGCAATAAAAAATAAAAAAAAAACAGTCTTTTAAAGATTGTCAAGTAGAGCAGTCTAAAGTAATTTGGGTAGTGAAAGTATGTTTTTCCACTAGTTCTGAGAGATGGCAACATATTATTAGGGGAAATTTTCCCAGATAAAATAATTTGTGGACACTGTGTTAAGCAAAGCCAAATAAGTTTCTTTGTGATTTTTAGAAATTTCAATATGCTAATATGCTTTAGAGATAAAGAGGGCCATCAACTTATTTCACTAAGAGTTTTAAAAACTTTCATGGATATAGTATTCTGAGAAATGCCAATATATTTTTTCTTCAGAATGAAAGCAAGACCCAGAGTGCTTGAGGGCTTTACCTAAAGTTACAAGCTACCTATGCAAAAATAGCTCTAAAACAATTTACTTGAGTGAGGGGATCACCAGGGTGGTATAACACTGTGGAAAATAGACAAAGGGAGGAATGGTGGCCATTTCTGAAAGAATTAATGCTACAGATTTGAGGTTTTGAGTTGCATTGGACAAGAAGGCAAAGCAATGGCAGGAAATAGCCCTACAGCAACCAGACTAGATCATACATATGTGTGACATATTGGCCCTGCAGAGCACTTGGGTAAGGCCACAGCTCCTAGCTGCCAGAGAAACTCCCCATCAGCCATCTTCGTATTGACTATTGTTTGCATGGACTGGATGGATTTCCAGAGGAATGTGTGGAGACCAATTAAAAGATGGCATTAATTTTTATAATGAGCATTTGCATTGGTTTATAAATCTGAGAAATACATAACATGGTGCATATTAGTAATACATTTTTGTTGCTTTTAAATTTTCACTAGAATATTTTCTAATCATGTCTAGAAAAACACTATTAGAAAGGGGCTTCACTTTTCATTAATGATTTTAAGAGGAAAATTTTTATAGTAGGATTCATGATCCATGAATCCCTGAGTGTTACATAAATAATAAAGGAAACTGAGAAGTGATCTCATGTAAAGTCACTCCACAAAATGCATGTTTAATTAGCACCTACTAATAAAACAGATGCATATGAAATTATTTAGAGTGACATGTACTACTCTGAACAATACAGTCTCAGCTCAGGTTGCCAAGGGCATACAACATAACCTGCTTTTAATTGAGCAATTTATCACTAAACAAAATAAGAGACAGCTTGTGTTTTATCGTTTCTGTAGTACATCATTATCCAACAATAAATGCAAAAATAAATTACAAAAAAACCCCAAACTTCAAACAAGAAAAAAATTAAAGGCACAGATTTCTTTGTGGGGGGATTTAACAATCGAAGGGTTTTATGTGAAAACCAAAAAGTGGATCAACACTTTAAAATAACATACTGGTTATTTTAAAAGCAAAATTGTAGTGCTTTTCTTTTAACTTGACCACATCATTTGCAACATGTTGTAAGAACTACCTTTGAAGAATAGCCCAGAGCAGTTTTAAAGGCATGACTCTGAAATTTAGAATCTATTTTGGTTTTGTACAAATGCAAAACAGAAGATTACTTTTAGTGGAAATAGGTTGTTTTTCACCCTCCTCACCCCCCTCATACACACTTATAGAGTCAAAGAAATAACTGGCAAATAATATGATGAAAAACAGTAAAAGAAGAATATAAATCAGGGCTGCCTTTAGGAGGTTTTAGTGTCCAGAAGTATCCTGGGAATGTCTGAGTGAGGGATTGGTTAATCACTCTTTGGCAACAACTCTAACATTCATGATTAAATGAATGTCAAAGGCAGTCTCAAAAGGCAAAAAAAGAAAGAAAAAGAAAGAAAAGAAGAGAAAAGAAGAAACCACCCACAGAGCATTGCTGCTTGAGAGGTAATTATGGAGGTCAAAGGGCAGTCCTCCTATTTGCCATGATACTGTCTTTGGTCACGGTGATGATCAGAGTTTATTGTGTGTATCTGACTCTTATATCTTTTTATCTCAGGACCAGCTGTGTCACCTCATTCTCACCCAGGAACTGTCTCTCCCTCTTGCCCCATCCCCCTGTCCTGTCAAGCTAACTCTTGTCCTTTAAAGTCACTACAAGCTGCCTGGGCCTGAGTCCTACAGTCTCAGAGGGTGGATCTGAAGTGACCTTACTGCTGGGCTAAAATATGAGGAAAATTCTGAATCTCACTCTAACTTATAAGAACTGTGAATTCAGAGGTCATAAAGCTCATTTCTTTCTCCTTGCAAAATTTGGGAAATATTTCGGATGCCTACTGTATTCAAGGTGCTGAGCTAGGTGCTATCAGGTGAAACAGGTCTGTCATCAAGAAGGTGACAAGTAAGCATCCTAAGAGGAATTTTTAATGGGATGAAGATCAGGAAAAAGCTGGTATTAGAATTTAACATTCCCTTTCTCGAGAGCCAGCCTATACCTCTGAAGTTAGACAACTGCATAGAATCCTGGCCTAATTGGAGAGGAGCTGTTCTCCATCGATCCATGTTTTTGATTAAATATCTAAAACAGTTATTGGTTCTCCACCCTGCAATGGTGGTTGTGGACTCACATTGTATGCAGTAGAAATTATTATTTATGCCTGTCCTACAGCAGAATAAGGTGCCATACATAGAGAATCGAAAATTTTTTCTATAATAACATGAATCTATTTTAACAGCAAAAACCTCATAATTTTATAAAATATAGTGAAGAATTATTTGAAAAATACTTTTGAAATGTAAATATTAGCCTCATATGGTCTTTGGCTTAAAAGTTTGGATTTGTGTACACTTGGTTCTCCAAAAGTAGTATATACCCATGCATCTTTCTTAGGGGAGTAATTCCAGTGCTGGCTTAAGCCTTTATATATTGAGTTCCATATAAACTTTATATACTGCCCTCATTTTATTGTGGCTTCATTTTTCTCACTTATTTTACCTGTTTTCTTCTTCTTGTACTACAAGTCTGTATATAAACTGCCTTAAATCCTTTCTGTAACTTGATGGGGCATTAATTAATAAATAAGATATCAGCTCTGTATCTTCTTTCTAGGACACAAGATGTCCTTATGTTGATATGCCAGTCCCAGGTCACAGGCAAAAGAATTCCGTTCAATCCCATAGTACTCTTAAGAACGTTCACTCACTGGGTACTGGTAAGGCCCTGCGGGTTTATAATAGCTTAGCAGCTACTTTCTGTTAAGGACCAATACCTTTTGTGTGCCCTAAAAAGCAGGGCACACATATTTGCTCCTGAAGACATGATCAACATGTCCTATTGGAAGGCTGTTTCACATATAACTTTTGCATATGAATACAAAAAAAGAATCGGGGCTGCCAGTTCTTTAGCCTCCTTGAACATCAGAGGCCGAGAAAACAACATTTTCAAACCTTTTATGTATCAACAGAATAAAATATTTTGAAGACACACTAGTCACATATGGTTATCCCAAAATATCACAATTCATGAATATGGGTGTTATTGTTTTTTTTGTTCTGCAAGAAAGCTTCACACACTCTTTCACAGATATGCCAAGTATAGCTTGATTCATAATAGATTCATAATAGATGCTGAAAGATGAACATGTGAACTGCCTGCAAAGTAGTTACCTGTGTTTTATTTGCTGTTGACAAAGCTAGCAGCATTTTCTTTGCTTTGGAGTGGGAATTGGGAAATTCAACTATTGGTCTGAAAAGTAGACAAGAATGTGAAACTGAATGTAGCCTTGTGACAAGGTGACTTCACTATTCTCTACCTCAGTAAGCCTTCAAAAAGAAATAAACCTCCTTTTCTTTAACAATTTCTCCCCTACTGGAATGTGAATGGTAAAAGAGAAATCATCTGCAAAATCCTTTATTATGCTTTGAGGGGAGAGGTATTATAATAAAATACATATAACTATTTCAGAGCCAATTATTCCCTGTATGTTTTCTTTTGTAATACAGAAAACCAAGGAATAGGGAAACCTGACTGCCAGTCCCCACTTTACCATTGAGTAGCACTCAAGTCCAAAGTCAACTGAAGATACTATTTGACCTTGGACTTGAGTCTGATTATCCAGTTCATTCAGTCCACCAGCACTTAGAGGTATGTTCCAGATACCATTCCAGATAAAGAATATATACCATAAAGCCCTTGTTCTCTTGGAATGCATAGTTATGGAATATAAGGAGAGAAGACAGATACCAAAAATATATAGAATGGTAAAACCAAATATTATGGAAGTTTAGATATTTGAACTAAGCCATTTTGTAAGGTCTCTCTGAGCTTTGTGGGTCTACAGAAACCTTGTACTGACTGGGAAAACAATTTTACTCTTCCTGACTAGAAGTCTTTAGAAATAGTCTAATGAATAGATGATCCCGTTAGGAATGGGGCATGGCACCTTACAAACTGTATGACAGAACTGGTAGAGTTTAATAGGAGAGGAGCTAGCCTCGGTCCTCCAAGCGAGGGCAGGGAAGGGGGCTGGAAACTGTGGAAACTGCAGCTTACCATCAAGGGAGTGATTGTGGGTAGGGAGTCCAGGATGGCAAAGCATCCTAATGAGTGACCAGCACAGTATAAATCATTGAGGGTAAGAAATGCAGACAAACAGGGCAGAACAGACAAGCAGTTGACATGGAAGAAGGGCATTAGAAGGAATTAGGCTTGTAGCCCCCAAGAGAGGGTTCATGGCCATGGCTATTGCCCCTGGGTTAGGAAGAAGCAAAGAGCTACAGTCCTGGGGCAAGTATAGTACTAGGCAGTTTCCCACAACAGGAAATTAGGAGCTAGGATCAGTAGAGAAACCAGTCATAAAAACAGCAACAAATGCAAGATGAGGGTTCCAGAAAGCAAAGGTTATGTGATGCTAAACACCAGAGTTTTCCAGAAGACTTAAGTCTCACCACACAAGCAAGGACTGCTCTTGGGAAGTGAAGACAGGGTAGAGTCTGAGTTTGGGGGTGGTCATGATGGGAAGTAGGGCTATGGGAAGAAGAGGAATTCAGAGGTGTGGAATCAGGTAAAAGACACTGTTCATAATCTAAGCTTCCTCAGGTATAATGAAGCCTCTCTTCATAGATGGATGTTCTTAAATTATCCATTTGCTAATAAAGTAAATATCCTTTTCATGTAACTGTAGTGGCTTCTGAGATTGTCTCGTCAACATTCACACCATCCTTTTGCCATTGTTCAACATATTGATCCCTACCTCCAGGGATGACCGGCCAGTGGTTGACCCAGGAACCCAGACTGAAGCCAACCAAGGCATGTATTCACTTGGACAGGGCCATTTGTCAGGAATGGTTTCATGATGCAATTCAGCCAACGAGATACAAAAGTCTGTTACGGGCTTTAGGTATGTTTCCTTGCCCTCAACAGAGAGGCACAAAGAGAGATGCTCTTCTGTTCATCTGTAGAGTGCTGATGTGTGGCCTTGTAATATTGTGGCACTTCTCTGGCAGCTTGAGAATAAAGAAAAGGGAAGAGGGCAGGGCCATGGGATCACAAGGAGAAGTCCTATGTAATACCTGACCTACCTCTAGGCCTTTATTTATGCAAGGCAATACAATTCTTCATTGTTTAAATCAGTTGATTTGGATTTTCTGTCACTTGCAGCAAAAAGCATCTCATCTGCTATAACACCTTAACTATTGCCAAAAGTAACACTTAGGGACCATTTCATCATTAACAAGCCAGTCTACAAATCACATCTGATCACAGACATCTCTAAAAGCTAGAACCAAGTTATTAAGAGCGTCAATTTAATAATATTAAGCGTGCTTCAGTCTTTAGTCTCTGTGGCGTAAAGCAATAGACCAGACTTGGCTTTTGGCCCAGGTTCTGCCACTCACGATCTGCCTATCCATGGAAAGTCCACCTTGCTTTTTTGGGGATTGAGTTATATCATCTACATTGCTACAATTTTCTTCAGCTCTACAATTTCAATAAACAACTCAATCAAATTCAACAGTCCTGGAGAAAGAACTTATATGTCAGGGATGCCTATGGGCATTGAGAACAGAACATGGAGTCATGGTTCCTGATGCTATGGAGCGTAAAATTGTCAGTGATTCTACTATGTCCAGTGCAACTAAACTAACTGATGGGTTATAGAAATGAGGACTGAGCAAGAGGGGTGGTCTTCGTGCTTCTATATGAGACTTGACTAGAATGATCAGGATTTTTTGGTCTGAACAGATGAAGTCGGAGAAATATGATTTATGTAGAGAAAGTAAACATGGACTGTTGTTTTTCTTTCTTTCTCTAAGAACCATCCTTGAAGCTCAAAATAGGAAAATTTAGGACAAACAGCAAAGAGTTTTTACATTTTCCTCTATTTGAGAATATAAGGGGTAGAGTACTTTTGTGAGGGCTTTGTAATTTGCCCCATGTTAAAATGATGGCTTCTGGTTCTTTACTTATGGGTTTCCTGAGGACAAATTCTTAACCTCTCTGCTTTGCACATACTCTGCAGAAGATAGCAAGAAGACTGCGGTCATTGACCTTCCTTCCCACTTTTTTTTTTTTTTTTTTTTGAGACAGAGTCTTGCTCTGTCACCAGGCTGTAGTGCAATGGTGTGATCTCAGCTCACTGCAACCTCTACCTCCCTGATTCAAGTGATTCTCCTGCCTCAGCCTCCCGAGTAGCTAGCACTATAGGTGCCAGCCACCACACCCAGCTAATTTTTGCATTTTTAGTAGAGATGGGGTTTCACCATGTTGGCCAGGATGATCTTGATCTGCTGACCTCATGATCCGCCCCCCTTAGCCTCCCAAAGTGCTGGGATTACAGGCTTCCCACATTTGTGTCCCATAGGATCTAGTGCATTGTGTCTTCATCTTTGTTGGTTTCAAAGAACATTTTTATTTCTGCCTTCATTTCATTGTTTATCCATTCATCATTCAGGAACAAGTTGTTCAGTTTCCATGTGATTGTGCAGTTTTGAGTGCTTTTCTTAATCCTGAGTTCTAATTTGATTGTGCTATGGTCTAGAGACTGCTATGATTTTTGTTCTTTTGCATTTGCTAAGGAGTGATTTACTTCCAGTTATGTGGTCAGTTTTGGAGTAAGTGCAATGTGGTGCTGAGAAGAATGTATATTCTGTGGATTTGGGGTGAAAAAGTCCTGTAAATGTCTATTAGGTACACATGGTCCAAATCTGCATTCAAGTTGACTTTCTGTCTCATTGATCTGTCCAATATTGTCAGTGGAGTGTTAAAGTCTCCCACTATTTGTGGGAGTCTAAGTCTCTTCGTAGGTCTTTAAGAACTTGCTTTATGTATCTGGGTGCTCCTGCACTGGGTGCATAAATATTTAGGATAGTTAGCTCTTCTTGTTACATTGATCCCTTTACCATTATATAATGCCCTTCTTTGTCTCTTTTGATCTTTGTTGGTTTAAAGTCCATTTTATCAGAGCCTAGGATTACTATCCCTGCTTTTTCTCGCTCTCCATTTGCTTGGTAAATCATCTTCCATCCCTTTATTTTGAGTCTATGTGAGTCTTTGCATGTGAGATGGGTCTCCTAAATACTGCACGCTGATGGGTCTTGACTTTATATCCAGTTTGCTGGTCTGTGTCTTTTGATTGGGGCATGTAGGCCATTTACATTCAAAATTAATATTGTTATGTTTGAGTTTGATCCTGTCATTTTGTTACTGGCTGGTGGTTTTGCCAGTTAATTGATGTGGCTCCTTCATTGCATTGTTATTCCTTACCATTTGGTATATTTTTGCAGTGGCTGGTACTGGTTGTTCCTTTCCCTGTTTAGTACTTCCTTCAGTCGTTTCTGTAAGGCAGGTCTTGTAGTGATGAAATCTCTCAATAGTTGCTTGTCCATAAAGGATTTTATTTCTCCTTCACTTATGAAGCTTAGTTTGGCCAGATATGAAATTCTGGGTTGAAAGTTCTTTTCTTTAAGGATGTTGAATATTGGCCCCCACTCCCTTCTAGCTTGCAGAGTTTCTGCAGAGAGATCTGCTATGAGTCTGATGGTCTTTCCTTTGTGGGTGACTCGACCTTTCTCTCTGGCTGCCCTTAGGATTTTTTCCTTCATTTCAACCCCGGTGAATCTGACAACTATGTGCCTTGGGTTTGCTCTTCTTGAGGAATATCTTTGTGGTGTTCTCTGTATTTTCTGGATTTGAATGTTGGCCTGCCTTGTTAGGTTGGGAAAGTTCTCTTGGATACTATCTTGAAGAGTGTTTTCCAGCTTGGATTCATTCTCTCTGTCACATTCAAGTACATCGATCAAGTGTAGATTAGGTCTTTTCACATAATCCCATAGTTCTTGGAGGCTTTGTTCATTTCTTTTCACTCTTTTTTCTCTAATCTTGCCTTCTTGTTTTATTTCATTGATTTGATCTTCTATCTCTGATATCCTTTCTTCTGCTTGATCAATTCGGATGTTGAAACTTGTGTATGCCTTGCGAGGTTCTCGTGCTGTGTTTTTCAGCTCCATCAAGTCGTTTATGTTCTTTTCTAAGCTGATTATTTTAGTTAGCATTTCGTCTAACCTTTTTTTCAGGGTTCTTAGTTTCTTTGCATTGGGTTAGAACATGGTCTTTTAACTCAGAGAAGTTTATTACCCACCTTCTGAAGCCTGCTTCTGTTAATTCATCAGATTCATTCTCTGTCCCTTTTTGTTCCCTTGATGGTGAGGAGTTGTGATCCCTGGGTGAAGAAGAAGTGTTCTGTTCTTGGTGGTTTCATCCTTTTTGTACTTTTTTCCCTCCCATCTTCATGGATTTATCTCCCTTTAATCTTTGAAGTTGGTGATTTCAGGAGTAGTCTCAGACAGGACACTTTTTTCTATTGCGGTTGGCGCCGTATCTATTTTGGCCTGTAGAGGGCGTTGCTGGGCTCTCCGGCGTTCAGTCAGGTTGCTGAGTGGGTGGTCCTTCCCCGGAGTTTGTTTGCCGGTGAATTTGGCCCCGCCTTCCCAATGGCGTCTCTCTCAGAGCTCGATCTTTCTGGTTGGGGTCACGCTGGTGTATTTGCTGCCAAGCTCTCAAGCGAGGGCTTCAGTTTGAGTTCTGTGGAGGTGGGGCCTGCCAGGCCTTAGGGTCTGTTTCCCTGCTTTCAACTCTGCCTCCCTCTGTGGGGGTCCGTCCTGCTTCCTCCCAAGTCCTTGCGACAACCTGCCCAGCCCGGCGGGAGCCGCTGCTCAGATTTGCATCGACTACCCATGGCGCCCACCGTCTGGCAGGGTCCCCATGGACTATGGGTTGCAGGAGCGATGAGGCAAGCACAGGATCCGAAACGGAGCACCGAGGGGGTTAAGTCCCCCGACCCTCCGCGCTGGCTGCACGTTTGAGGTGGGAACACGCCACCCCCCTCCCCACCTCTTGATTTGCCCCCGCTGGGCTGCTCTCGCCCTGTGGCCAATTCCAGTGCCCTATCGGTCCCCCAGAAAAGAACCCGGCACCTCCTTTGGAACCGTGAAGTCCTCCACCCCTCTGCGTCTCACTTGCAGGGAGCTGCATTCCTCCCCTGGCTTCTCTCAGCCATCTTGGCGCCGCCTCGCCAGCTGGTTTTCCCGCTTCCCGTATATTTAAAGGGTTTAGTGTGTGGGGAGGTCTCTGAGTAGCAAAGCGTCCTTACCCTGTTTCTGAGGGGCTCCCAGGGTCTGTGGGAACTCCCCATCTTTGTCCATAGCAGTGACCAACGCGAAGGACTTTGGGCAGCTCGCGGCTCCTGTGAGTGATGTTTCTCCCCAGGGTGCTATGCGGAGCCTGCTTCCGGTTAGAGAGCCCCTTTTGATTTTTCTCTTGGGTTCCTTATACTTTTTTCTCTGCTGACCACATCAAAGGTTGCCATGGCACAAAGCCAAATGTGGCAGGAAAAAAACCACATACTTGGGGATTAGTTTTGAGTTTGAATTTGTTACACATTATGTGACGTTGGGCAAGTTATCTGCACTCTGAGCCTCAATTTCCACATCTGTAAATTGGGGATAGTGCCTCTTACTCTTGTAAGCACTAACCTGACAGCATAAGCAAAATATCCAGATAGTGTCTGGTGTTAAGAAAATGCTTAAGAAATGCTGCTTCACTTCTTCCTTCGCAGAATCCCTCACCGCCTGGTCAGCTGATAATTGCTGACCTTGGAGAGTGCTGATGTGTGGCCTTGTAATATTGTGGCATCTGTGTCACTGACTACCATCTTGCTCACAGCAAGGTCCCCAGTGAGCACTCTTGAAGCTAAGCTCATGTCACCCACCTCTTTTAAGACATATCTTCTGGAGAACCCATGAAAGCCTCCTGAAAGCTGCATTTGAAAAGTGAACCTGGGTATCATCTTGTAGTTTTCCTTCGCTTTCTTCTTTTTCTCCTTCTTATCCTAGTATGTTAAAGAACTGTTTTCTTTCTTTTTTTTTTTTTTTCATTTGTTTGTTTTTTGAGACAGGGCTTCACTCTGTTTGGAGTGCAGTGACATGGTTATAGCTCACTGCAGCCTCAAAGTCCTTGGCTCAAGTGATCCTCCCGCCACAGCCTCCCAAGAAGCTGGGACTCTAGGTGCCAGCCACCATGCATATCTAATTTTTAAAATTGTTTTTGTAGAGATATGGTCTTGCTAGGTTGCCCAGGCTGGTCTTGAACTCCTGGCCTCAAGTAATCCTCCTGCCTTCAGCTCTCAAAGTGCTGAGATTACAGGCACAAGCCACCGCACCTGGCAAGAACTCTTTTCAAAGTCTTCATAGAGCTTTTCTCAAAGGGGATATGGGTATATGTACAGATCACTTCCCAGGAACAGCTATAGTTTGCAAAAGAGATACATAACTCCAGTTTACTGGTGAGTCACCTTGACTTAGGTGACAATTGCATGGGAAATACTAAAATAATGGCAGCATATGATTGTTAAAGATTTAGCTGGATTCATTAAAGACAAAAGCATAATAGGTTTCTAAGAGAATCTACAGGTTCCTACAGAGTGTTTTGAGGCACACCCCCAACCACTGAGGTCAAAAGTTTTTCACAATCCCTTTAATTCAATCGGAAATAACATCAGCTATCATTTTGTGACAATATGATAAAATTGATGTTTGCTTCTGATTTTTACTCTTGCATTTATCAGAAATATGTTACATAAGTACAGTGTGTTAGAATCTCCACTTTCTGCTACAAAGACATAAAGATAAATCAGAAATTAATACTATTGTTAAGGAGTTTCAAAGCAAATTGTTTAAAAACAAAGCAGGCTTTCTTGGAACATTGAGGTTTGGTCGAGCATTTTGGCAACTTTTCTAGTGGATTAGATATTAGACTGATAATTACATTATTTAGCTCACCAGAAGTCTATAACCTATAGGAACTTCTGTCTTTCCATATTTAAAGTGGGAACAAAATAGAGAATTGTTGAGTAGTGGATCTCAGGATAAAATTGATCTTATTGAGAAATGAAAAACACTTTTGCTGTTAATTAGTAATACAAAAGAACATCCCCAGCACTTGTGACTACATGGGGTATAGAGGAAGCCCATGGTGTTTCCCAGAAAAGAAAAATCCTTAAACTTGGGGCTGGGAGTTGACAAGCTGGTAGACCTTATGATAAAAATACTGGAGGGAAAATTAAAAGAAAAAAGAAAATACCAAATTTATTGATGGGAAGATGTTTTTCTAGTAGGTTAAAAATACTGTGAATGTGAACACTCCATTAAATGCAAACGCCCCCAAACAATGGGCAGGAATTACCCATGCTATTCATATGTGAGACTCCTGACTTTACTGTTAGGAAGAGATTATGAGGAAATGAGAAAAGCCTTCAGAGGGTTGAGAGTTGGTTTCACTCTTTCCACATAGAGGAAAACTGTTCTCACCCTCTTATCTATTAAATATTTAATTCCCAGTAGAGCATGGATACCAACCGATTAATGGGATACCAACCCATTATTTCCTCCCAATGCCTATGTGCCCTAACTACAGCTCTTCCCACTTCTTTTTTCTTAATGTGTTTTATCTTCTTTGCTCTTTTAATCCTGTTCCTCTTTCTCCTCTACTTTCATTCATCAAAAATGAATGATGGTCTGGGTGCAGTGGTTCATGCCTATAATCCCAGCACTTTGGGAGTTGGAGATCGGCAGATCACTTGAACCCAGGAGTTTGAGATCAGCCTGGACAACCTGCTGAAACCCCATCTCTACAAGAAATACAAAAAGTAGCTGGGCATGCTGGCTCGAGTCTGTAGTGCCAGCAATAGGAGGCTAAAGTGGGAGGATCACTTGAGCCAGGGAGGGTGAGACCAGTGAGTAATGATTGTGCCAGTGCACTCCAGTCTTGGCAAGACTGTATCGAAGAAGAAGAGAAAGAAGGGAAGGAAGAAGGGGAAGAGGAAAGAAGAAAGAATAATGGCTCCTCTATATGGCCAAGACACACGAAAAAGTTTTCAGCCCCATTTTCCTTACCTCAAATTATTTTTATGGTATACAGAGTCCTACAACTGTGCCAGAAGGATTTTGTTTTCTTAATGCATTGACCAGCAAAAATATTGATTGAATAATATTTTTTTTTTGCAATGAAAATGGCAATTTGCTAGAGCAACAGAAAAACAAAATCATGTTTTAGCTGGAAAAAAGTATATCCAAAGCCAAAATTATCTTGTGGTCTGTCACAGCCAGAAATTTCAAGAGAGGTAAGAGCAACCAGTCGTCTCCCAATCTGCAGTGCTGAAGGCAAGGAGGAGAAAATAAATTCGGGAGTAGGATGGAGGAAATGAATGAGACTCGCAGGAAACTGGAGCACAGAGAGCTAAGCGCCACTGTGAGCAACCTCAACAACCTTTTCAGATGTGCTGCCTTCATCTCTTACCTACTCATTGATCCTAAGGAAATAAACCACAACACCTTTATCAATTGTTGCTTAACCGCCGATGGCCATAAACAGTGGCATAATATTAAATTCTGTCCTCTTCTATCTCCATGTCTTTCCCAACAGCCTTCTAAAAACGCTCAATCAAGATTGCGTTGAAAGATGGGTGATTGGAAATCTGCTCTTGTGCTATCTCATCCAGATTCATGGTAGACAACCTGAACCCCTACACATGACTGTCCGGAATTTGCAAAAATGGAAGCCCTGGGAACAAGCCTCCAAAGTTTGAGAGCATAGGCATACTCATGCTCTTGGGGGCTAATGATGGTCTTTGGGAGATATTAGTACCTGAAGCCATGGAATGAACTTGATGATGCTTGTCTTGTCAATTTTACTCAAAGATTTAGTAGACAGAATTATAGTTTATTTTTATGCAAACATGGTTTTGTGTGTGTGTGTGTGTGTGTGTGTGTGTGTGTGTGTGTGACAGAGAGAAAAAAAAGTCTGCAACAATTTTAAAGATAAAACAAGTAACTTCAAAACATATTATCCCTGCCTCTGCCTGCTTCAAGCTCTGACCTCAGACCTTACGGGGTGTTCTTTCACTATCCTTTGCCGTTAGGGAGTAATGCAGAAGAAATATGTAAAAATTGCCTCCTTAAGAAGAGAATTTTCTTTTCCCCGCTATGCCAGCAGTCTGCTGTACTTTCCAGCATCCACCTCACCCCAGAATTAATAGGTGATGAGTCATTGCTGAGTTGTTTTAATTTTGGGGAGCAGCAGGCTTGGTATCTTTTCCAGGATGAGTTGGGGAGAGGGACATGAGATACAGAGGGAAGTCTGCCTCTGAGAGCTGAGAATAAAAACTCACATCATTAAAGTGAATACAATTACATCTTCACCTCTGGGAAAAAACTTTGGAGATAGGGGATGGCATTTTCCAATTCTAGGAATGAAACTAGCGCCTCAAGTTTAAAACTTCCTAGAAACCACTGCAATGAGTTGAAGATGGGGTTGGGGGAGTGATGGGGTGATTTTTATTCCCCTGACTTATCTGTTCTTTGTTTTAGTTCCTAACTGGGTCATTGTATTGGCAGGGGGCCTTCAGCTTCAAACTGTGTCTTTTCACAGTTTCCAGTCAGTTTCATTGAAGGGGAAACCTTCCTCTTTAATGAAGGCTCCCAACAACCTGTTATCTGGAAGAAATCTTAGTTAGAAATGGGTCATCCTTAGAAGGAATCTGAAGGAGGCATGGGTGGGAGGAGGGAAGGACTTCCTGAAAGGAGGTCAAGTCATGCTGGAAAAAATGAAAATCGCAG
This sequence comes from Saguinus oedipus, assembly GCA_031835075.1. Classification (NCBI taxonomy): domain Eukaryota; kingdom Metazoa; phylum Chordata; class Mammalia; order Primates; family Cebidae; genus Saguinus; species Saguinus oedipus. Next base: position 12,243,165 of record CM063172.1, on the reverse strand, counting down.
TGTTTGTAGAGATGAGTTGTCTTATTATCCTTCTTTGCTTCCTATGACAACTATCATCATGCTAGAGCCAGCCATTGTCACATGGGGACTTGCAATGCCGTGATTTATTTAATCCATTTATACCAGGAATATTTATAAACCACTTGTATATGTTGACATACATGCCTAAGATTCAAAGATGAATGGCTTGGTTTTTCAGAAAGCTCATCATTCATAAATAGGTAACTATAGCCGGGCATGGTGGCTTGCGCCTGTAGCTCCAGCACTGTGGGAGGCTGAGGTGGGCAGATCACCTGAGCTCAGGAGTTCAAGACCAGCCTAGCCAACATGGTGAAACCCCATCTCTACTAAAAATGCAAAAATTAGCTGGGCATGGTGATGCACGTCTGTAATCCTAGCTACTCGGGAGACTGAGTCACAAGAATCACTTGAACCCAGGAGGTGGAGGTTGCAGTGAGCTGAGATTGCACCACCGCACTCCAGCTTGGACAACAGAGCAAGACTCCATCTCAAAAATAAACATTTTAAAAAGCCATTATAAAATGATGAAAAGGTTAATAATAGGAGTAGCCTCAGGTTATGAGAGCTCCAATAATGGTCACCAGGCTGAACAGGGTCGGGGGTGAGGCGGGGTCATGAAAGCTTGAGATGGTGGCTGGGAATGATCTGGCCCCTGTGTGCATGTTCAGTCTTACTTAATGCCACTCTCCACTGCGGTCTGGCTGCACAGACTGTTTCTTTTCTTCTTCTCACATGCCACATCCTTTCCTGGTGCAGAGCCCTTACTTCTGCTGCCCCTCTGCCAGAAGCACAGCAGAAGTAACAGCTCTGGCTGCTGCTGCTTGGCTTGGCTGCCTCCCTCTCATTCTTTATTTGTATCCAGTGCCATTTCCTGGAAGAGGCCTTTCCCAACCACCCTAGCTAAAGCGCCCTATGTTCATTAGGGCAGGTTAGGCTATGGTGCACAGTGCCTTAAGGGCAATGAAGTTCATTTGTCACTCATGGAATAGCCATAGTGGGTGTTCCTGGTTGACAAGCGGCTCTCTTGATGCAAGGATTCAAGAACCCCTCCTGTGGCCCTGCCTTCTCCTTGGACTTTCTCGTTGCCGACATCTCACTGGTAAAATAGGGGAGATATCCCCATATCTATAAAAGTTTGATCCAGAAATGGTGTATTTCACTTCTGCCAACATTCCATTGGGAAGAAGATGACAAAAGAGGTCTGGGAAATGTAAGGTAGTCCAGTGACGTGCCTAGGAAAAGGACAAGGAGACATTTGTGCATTGTGTGAATTCTTTCATACAGCCCATTGATCTACACGACATCCTCTACTTATTATCTTTATGGCACTTACCACACACCTGACATGACCTTGTTTATTGATGTACACTATTGTGAGGTGGCTTCCTCCACCAGAGTCACTTCTGTGCAGACGTGGACCTTGACTGCTTAGTTCATGCTTAGTCCCTTCTCTTAGCAGAGCATTTGATGCCCAGGACAGTCAGTAAAAAATTGTTGACTGAATTATCAAATGGATGAATGAGCATAATCTTAAAGATCAACAAGAGAGGAAAGTGGGGGAATGCTTCTGAGAGAGAGTGTGTGTGTGTGTGTGTGTGTGTGTGTACACAGAAGGGCCTTCCAGGCAGAGGGGATAGTGTTAGCAATGGCATGGAGGTAGGAAATAGCACAACATGTGCAGATAATTACCAGCACTGGATAATAATAAATGAGTCAGAGTACAGCTGCAGATAGTGCCAGAGATCTAAGGAGGAAAATACCTTTTGTTCTTCCATTCTTCAGTGACTTTTAATACTGAACATTAGTTTTATAATTTTTATCATTCACAAGCCTCAAGATCCTTTTTTCTGCAATATGCTCCAAAGGCCTTCCATGATTTCCTCCAATTGTATTCCTCCAACCCTATTTCTCACTATTCCTCTATTTTCCTGTATTCCCCACGTGAATTTCTATCGCCTTTTATCTGTTACTCCCCCGGTGCTATTCTCTCACCTGGTATCATCCTTGTTTTCCCCAAGGTGTTACTTGTGTTCTAGTTAAAATTTATATTTTTTTTAATCACTGCAGCCTGCAGTTATCTCTCCTTTCTCTGAATTTCTTTTATTTAGTATTTAATTAGCTATAAATATATAGTAAGTCTCTCCTATGTTATAGCTTAATTATGTGTGTGGTAATTTTGTCTCATTGACTACATATGTATTAGAAAGAGAGTCTTACTCTGTTGCCCAGGTTGGGTGTGATCATGGCTCACTGCAGCCCTGAACTCCTGGGCTCAAGTGATCCTCCCACTTCAGCCTCCTCAGTAGCTGCGACTACAGGCACACCACTACACCTGGTTAATTTTTAAATTTTTTTTGTAGACTTAAAGTCTCACTATGTTACCCAGGCTGGTCTCAAACTCCTGGCCTCAAACAATCCTCCTGTGTTGGCCTCTTAAAATGCTGGGATTACAGGCGTGAGCCATTGTGTCTGACCATCACTGATGATGTTTTTATCTCCTGGGATACAGGGACTATGTCTTAGACTTCTGATCTGACATCATCCATTCGTTTAACAAAATGTATGGTGCATCTCACAGCACCAGACCAGAGATATGATATATTCTGTCACCCACAGTGTTTCCAACAGAGACAGATAATAGAGATGCAAAGTTACCTAAAACCAAGTCCTTATGGCAGAGACAGGTAATTGCAGGGCCAGGAGTAGGGAGTGATTTTCTTCTAATCAACACTTAGGGAGTATGTCCCAGTTGCAGAAAGGGTCTAGGGGACCACGTTGTCGCCTGTCACTGCTGTCAGTCTCTTCTCTAATCCTCAGATAGAAACAGAACTGTTATGAATTCTAGCTAATGACTCCATTCACATTGCCAGTGTTGTTTTAAAGCTTTCAAAGGAAACTAAAATTTCAGTTAGTTCAAGGAAAAGGGCATTACTACCAAATGTTACATCTGTTGGTTTATGATCAGGAAGATAAACCCCGCAGTTCACTTGGGTTTTATTGGAGCCACTGGAAACAAGCTGTTGGCTATCAGTAAGCATTAACTCCTGGCTGGGGGAAGATGATGACCTGAGGAGCATTTGTGGTCCTGCTGAATTTTTAGAGGCAGCCTGTGCTCTGAAAGGAGGTAAAATGGGCAGTGGTGGCATTCTCCTTTTTCCTCTTCCCCAGCCTCATTTTCCAATGCTGTTATCATGGTCAGTTTTGATATATTACACTTTCTAAAGGGGAGAGGGAGAAGCTCAGGAGGTGGGAATACCTCAGGGAGGTCTGCAGCAGGATGAGAAGTTCTGGTTTCCTCAATAAAGTCATCTTATATTCCTTATTCAGTGTCACCATGGGCATCCAACATTTCTTTCGTACCGTAAAACTATATGGATGCCCCTCTCTTCTGACTTTATATTCTCTCCTTGTAGGAAAATGCAGCTGGACAATCACAGTGAACTATGGGGCAAGAAGAACACACATGTATCTGAGTCTGGTGCATTTATTCAGTTATTTGCAAGAGTGAGAACCAGGACGAGGATGGGTGAGTGAACTCCACCTTTGTATTTTTTAGAAATTCCTATCTCCTCTACTGGACCTTCAACAAACAAAAATCTCTCTATCCTTTCACACTTCGACCTCTTGACCTTACTCAATCCATTTTCCAGTGGACTCATAGGGGTGGCTGGAGGGAGAAGGGAGAAATTCAGTGGCCTAAGTAATTCCTGGGTTGGGTATTCAGAGCTAAAATCGTCAGCCAGCTGTCTTGGCATTTCTTGTGTACCCTCTTCCCTTTATCACCCCATATTCACCCATCTTGTTTATGCTGCATGATTCCAATGTTATTGACTTAGTGCCAATCCAAGGCTAAGGTCTCTCAGCCTATTACCTATTTAGCAAGGACAGCTGGTGCTCACTAAATAATCCAGTAGCTCCCATATATTCCCAGGCCCCTTTGGAATAGATTGGGGCCACATGACTAGTTCTGATCAATATTGTCTGAGTCTGTTCAGAATGCTGTAACAAAATACCTCAGAGGGGTTGCTTTATAAGCAATAGAAATGTCTTGCTCACAGTTCCAGAGGCTGGGAAGTCCAAGACCAAGTTACCAGCAGATTCACTGTCTGATGAGAACTCATTCTTTGTGAATAGTCCCTTCTATGTGTCCCCACATTGTTGAATGGCAAACAACATCCCATGGGTCTCTGTATAAGAGCACTCATCCCACTTATGAAGGAGGAGCCCTCATGACATAATCATCTCCCAAAGCTCCTACCTTTAATATTATCACATTGGGGATTAAATTGCCACATGTGAATTTTGAGGGGAGGTAAACATTGAGACCACAGCAAATGGCCTAGGAACAGAAATGGTAGGTGAAACTTCTGGTCTAAGGCCACTAGGAGCCTGGGGTCTCTTCTGTCCCTCTCTTTCATTGGAGGACACAACACATACTCCAGATGTGGTAGCATCAAGAAGAAATTACATCAGATTTTACGTAAGCAAGAAATAAACCTGTATTATATTCAGTCTCTGATATATGGGCATTTGTCTGTTGCTGCTGTAGCTTTAATTATTCCAATAAACCTCACAACTCAAAGCAGCATTTTCAGACCTTATGTCTTTCATAGCTTATTTTAAAATACTATTTTTTGAAGCACATTTAAAAGACTTTAAAAGTTTAAAGAAAGTCATCAATAATTACCACACAGCTACAGCAGCAGCACAATTATGCCATGTAGCATTTACAAACGCATCCACAGTCATCACACTTTCTTTTGAATGCCCTTCACCATAGTTCTTGTTTGAAAAGGGTTTATATCTGGTCCGGTTGTCCTGTAGACATACAGGGGAAAGTTTTGTTTAATTCAGTTAACATGCAATTTTTAAAAATTGCAGCCATGTCTGCAAGGCTCTATGCTATGTTGCATGACCTGCTCAGTTTGCTATTTCTCCCACAGGCATTGCTACAATGGCATATTTTTTGGTTAAAGCACACTGTAGTGTTAAATAAAGATCAAACACATGGCAATGTTTGTGGTGTATTCGCTACTAACCTACGGTGTGAAGTCCATGTGTATTATACCAGGACCCTATTCCAATCGTTCCCAAACTTTTAAGTCTCACAACTGTCATGCTGAGACCCATGCCTGTCTCTGAAACCTTAATTTCCATTGCTACTACTTTCCCTCACATCTTTGCTCATGTTGTCCTCTCTGGCATTAACACCCTCCTTCTTTTGTCCTTTTACATTTCCTATTCTCTCTCTTTCTCTCCAACAGGGCAGTTTCTACCTATATTTTAGGATCCAGCTCAAGCATCACCTCCTCCACAAAGCTTTTTCTAACCCCCTCATCAGCTCCCCGAGCATCCTGTGCTTATTTCTAGCACAGCAAGTGTCCAAGTACAATTCAATGGGTTTAGTACATTTATGAATATGTGCAACCATCACCACAGTCACTTTCAGACCATTTTTATTGCCTCAGAAAGAAACCCCTACACTTTAGCCATCATTCTCCTTGTACTCCCACTCCTTCCCGCTAACCCACAGGAATTACTAACTTACCTCCTATCTCTACGGACTTGCTACACATTTCATGTCAATGAAATCATATAATATTGTGAATGGCTTCTTTCACTTAACATGTTTTCAAGGTTCATCCATGTTGTAGCATCTATCAACATTTCATTCCTTGTTATTGCTGAATAATATCTCATTGTATAGATATGCCATAGTTTGTTTATCCATTCAAAGTTTTTACTTCTTGGCTATTAGGTATAATGCTGCTATGCATATTTATGTGCAAGTTTTGGTGGTTAGGTATGTTTTCATTTCTCTTATAGTAACTCTATGTTTGACCATTTGAGGAATTATTACCCTGTTTTCCAAAGTGCTTGGACCATCAGTAGTGTATAAGAGTTCAGTTTCTCAGCCAGGTGCAGTGGCTCATGCCTGTAATCCTAGCACTTGGGGAGGCCAAGGAGGGCAGATCACGAGGTCAAGAAATCGAGACCATCCTGGCCGACATGTGAAACCCTGTCTCTACTAAAAAAAAAAAGACAAAAAAGTTTAGTTTTTCCCCAGGCTTTTTACTGCTTGTTACTCTCTATTGATTCTAGCCATCTTAATGAGCTTAATGAGTGTAATGAGTGTGAAGGGGTATCTCATTGTGGTTTTGATTTGCCTTTTTCTGATGACCAAGGCTGTTGAGCATTTTTCCTGAGCCTATTGGCCATTTATACACCTTCTCTGGAGAAATGTTTATTCAGATACTTTGAACATTTTAAAACTGTGTCTTTTCATTATTGAGTTGTAAGAGTTCTTTAAAAAATTCTGTGTCTCATGAGATATGTGATTTACAAATATTTTCTCTCATTCTGTGTTTCATCTTTTTACTTTCTTGATGGCGTCCAACTAAACACAAAAATTGCATTTTTATGAAATAATATTTATCTTTATATATATTTTTTAACTTTTATTTTAGGTTTGGGGGTACATGTGAAGGTTTGTAATTTGGCTGCATAGTATTCCATGGTGCATATGAACCACATTTTCTTTATCCAGTCTGTCATTGATGGGCATTTAGGTTGATTCCATGTCTTTGTTATTGTGAATAGTGCTACAGTTAACTTTCATGTGCATGTATCTTTATGATAGAACAATTTATATATTCCTCTGAGCATATACTCAATTATGGGGTTGCTGGAATTGCCATACTGCTTTCCACAATAGTTGAACTAATTTACACTCCCAAAAGTAAGTGTTCCTTTTTTCCACAACCCTGCCAGCATCTGTTATTTTTTGACTTTTTACTAATAGTTATTCTGACTGATATGAGATGGTATCTCATTGTAGTTTTGATTTTTCACTTCTCTAATGATTGTTGGCTGCATATATGCCTTCTTTTGAAAAGTGTTGGTTCATATCCTTTGCCTGCTTTTTAATAGGGTTGTTTGTTTTTCTTTTGTAAATTTGTTTAAGTTTCTTATAGATGCTACATAAACCTTTGTCAGATACATAGTTTACAGTTTTTTTCTCCCATTCTATAGGCTGTCTGTTTACTTTGTTGATAGTCTCCTTTGCTGTGCAGAAGCTCTTAAGTTTAATTAGATCCCACTTGCCAATTTTTGCATTTGTTGAGATTGTTTTTGGTATCTTTGTCATGAAATCTTTGCCCATTACTTTGTCCAGGATGGTATTGCCTAGGTCATTTTTCAGTTTTTATAGTTTTTGGTTTTACATTTAAATCTTTAATCCATCTTGAGTTGATTTTTGTATATGACGTAAGGAAGGAGTCTAGCTCCAGTCTTCCACGTATGGCTAGCTTGTTATCCCAGCACCATTTATTGAAAAGGTAGTCCTTTCCTCATTGCTTTTTGTTGTTGTTGATACCTTTGTTGAAGATCAGACAGTCATAGATGTGAATCCTTATTTCTGGGATCTCTATTCTGTTCCATTGGTCTATTTGTCTGTTTTTTTTTTTTGTACCACTACCATGCTGTTTTGGTTACTGTAGCCCTATAGTATAGTTTGAAGTTAGGTAACGTGATGCCTCCAGTTTTTTGCTTAGGATTGCCTTGGCTATTTTTGCTCTTTTTTTGGTTACATATGAATTTTACAGTAGTCTTTTCTAGTTCTGCGAAGAATGTCATTGGCAGTTTGATAGGAATAGCATTGAATCTGTGAATTGCTTTGGGTGGTATATAGCCCTTTTAATGATATTGATTCTTCCTATCCATGATCATGAGATGTTTTTCCATTTGTTTGTGTCTTCTCTGATTTCTTTTCACAGTATTTTGTAATTCTTATTGTAAAGATCTTTCACCTCCCTGTTTAGAGGTATTCCTGGGTATTTTATTCCTTTTATGGCAAATGTGAATGAGATTTCCTTCCTAATTTGGCTCTTGACTTGGCTGTTGTTGGTTTATAGGAAAGCTAGTGATTTTTATACACTGATTTTGTATCCTGAAACTTTGCTGAAGTTGTTTACCAGCTGAAGGAGTCTTTGGGTCAAAACTATGGGGTATTTTTCTTTTTTTGCTTGTACCATTGATGTTATATATAAGAATCCATGATTCCAATTTAAGAATTCAAAGTCATGAAGATGTACTACTTACTGTGTTTTCTTCTAAGAGTTTACTGTATTCGTTCTTACAATTAGGTTTTAGATCTCTTTTGAATTTTTGTATAGTGTGAGGTAGGGATCTGACTTCATTTTTTTTTTTTGTTATGGATATTCTATTGTCCCACTACCATTTGTCAAAAAACTCTTTTTTCCTTATTGAAGTGTCTTGGTACTCTTGTTGAAAATCAATTGACCATAAGCATGAGAGTTTAAGTCTATGCTCTCAATTCTATGATTCATGTGATAGACATGTAATCCATATGTCTATTCTTTTGCCAGTACCACATTGTCTTGATTACTTTTGCTTTGTAGTAAGTTTTGAAATCAGGGACTGTGAGTTTTCCAATTTTGTTCTTCTTTTTCAAGATTGTTTTGGCTATTCCCGGTCACTTGCAATTCCATATGTATTTTAGAATCAGCTTGTCAATTTTTACAAAGAAGCCAGCTGGGATTCTGATAGAGATTGCATTAAATATGTAGCTCAATTTTGGAAGCATTGCCATCTTAAAAAGCTTACATCTTTCTATCCATGAACATGTGGTATTTTTTTCATTTATTTAGATTTTCTTTCATTTCTTTCAACAATGTGTCATAATTTTTAGCGTATGAGTTTTGTGCTTCTTTTGTTTAAAATTTTCCTAAGTAGTTTATTTTTATACCATTATAAATGGAATCATTTTCTTAATTTTATTTTCAGATTGCTCATTGCAAATGTATAGAACTACAATTGATTTTTGTATATTTATTTTGTATCCAGAAAGCTAGCTGAATTTATTCTGATAGTGTTTTGGTGTATTACAGAACATATACTATATCAAGATCATGTCATCTGTGAATAGGGATAATTTTAATTTTTCCTCTCCAATTTGGATGAATTTTATTTCTTTTTCTTTCTTAATTGACCTAGCTAGAACTTCCAGTACAATGTTGAATGGAAGTGGCAAGAATGAACATCCTTGATTTGTTTGTGATTTTAGGGGGAAAGCATCCAGTCTTTCACCATTAAATATAATGCCAGCTATGCGTTTTTCATGAGTGCCGTCTATCAGGTTAAGAAAGTTTCCTTCTATTTCCGTTTGTGTTTTTAAAGCTACAATTTTTAGTTTAATTCCACTATGGTATGAGAGCATATACTGGATTATTTCTATTATTTTAAATTTATTAAGATATATTTTGTGGTCTACCTTGGAGAATATTTTATATGAACTTGGTAAGAACGTGCATTCTGGCCTTGTTGGATGAAGTGGTCTTTAGATGTCAATTATATTCAATTAATTTATTGTGCTGATGTCCTTACTAATTTTCTGCCTGATGGATCTGTTCATTTCTGATAGATGGGTCTTGAAGTCTCCAGCTCTGCTGGTGGATTCAACTACCTATTCTTGCAATTTATCAGTTTTTGTTTCATGTGTTTTGCCTCTCTGTTGTTAGTTGCATACACATTAAGAATTTTTATGTCTTCTTGGGAAATTGGTCCCTTTGTTATTATATAATACTCCTTAGTGTCCCTCATAATTTTCCTTACATGGATCTGTCTGAAATTGGTATAGCTACTCTAACTTTCTTATAATTAATGTTAGTATAACATAATTTTTTCTATCCTTTTACTTTTTATCTGTATGTGTCTTTGTATTTAAGGTGTATTTCTTGTAGGCAACATATGGTTGAGTCTTATATTTTGCTTTAATCTGACAACCTTTGTTTTCTAATGGGTGTATTTAGATCATTGATGTTTAAAATGATTATTGATATAGTAGGTTAATATCTGCTGTATTTTTTAGTTTTCTGTTTGTTGCCCTCTTTCCCTTTCCTATTTTCATCTTCATTCTTTTTCTGCCTTTTATAGTTGAGCATTTTATACAATTCTATTTTTTCTCATTTCTTAGCATATACATTATACTTCTTTTTCTTACTTTTTAAAGTAAGTATCCAAGAGTTTCCAATATACATTTACAACTAATCGAATTCCACGTTTGAATAACAAATATTATGCACAGGTAAAGTGTACCTCATAAGAAAATATCCCCAATTCCTCCCTCCCATTCCTTGTGTCATTTCTGTCATTCCTTTCGCTTATACATAAACTATAACCATCAAATACATTGCTGCTAATATTATTTTGCACAAACTGTCATCTGTTAGATCAATTAAGAATAAGCAAAATAAAAACTTGTGTTTCATCTTCACTTATTTCTTTTCCAGTGCTCTTCTTTTCTTTATGTATAGATCCAAACCTCTAACTTAGACAATTGTCCTTCTCTCTGAAAGACGTTTTTTTTAACTTTTTTTTTCAAGGTAGTCCTACCAGCAACACATTCCCTCAAATTTGTTTGTCTGAGAGTCTTTTTTTCTCTTTACTTGTGAAGGATCATTTTGCAGGATCTGTATTTCTAGGTTTGTGGAATTTTTTCTCTCAATATTTTAGATATTTAACTCTCTTCTTGCTTGCATGGTTTCTGAAGCCCCATAACATTTAATTCTCATCTCTGCTACACTGTAGGCATGGTGTCCCTCCCTTCTCCTAGGTATCTTTCAAGATCCTTTTTTTCTCTTTGGTTTTCTGAAGTTTAAAAATAATATACCTAGACATAATATTTTGGGTATTTGTCCTGAGCATTATGGATCCTCAGTTTGGCATCTGACATTAATTTGGTGATAATTATTAGTCATAATTGCTTCAATTATTTATTCTGTTCCTTTTCCTCTTTGTTTTCCTTCTGATAGTTCCATTATGTTACACCCTCGGTAGTTGTATCACAGTTCTTGAATATTCTGTTCTTTTCTTTAGCCAGTCTTTTTTCTCTTTGCTTTCCAGATTTGAAAGTTTTTCCTGACATATCCTCAAGTTCAGACAGTCTTTCTTCAGCTGTTCCAAATCTAATGAAATGTCTACTTCATATCTGTTTCCATATTTTTTACCTCTAGCATTAACAAAAAATTCTTTTTTAGAATTACCATCTCTCTGCTTATAGTACTCATCAGTTCTTACACGTTGTCTACTTTTTCCATCCGAGGCTTTAGCATATTAATCATAGGTGTTATTAATTCCCAGTCTGATAATTCAAACATTCCTTCCATATCTGACTCTGGTTCTAATGCTTGACTCTGGCTCTCTCTTTTAAACCAAGTTTTTTGCCTTTAAGTATGCCTTGTAATTTTTGTTCCAAGTTGAACATGGTGAATGAGGTTAAAGGAACCTTAGTAAATAGGTATTTGGTGATGTGGTGGTAATTGTAAGGGCTGAGGGGATAGGAAGTGTTCTAAAGTCCCAGGCCTTTGGTGAGCCTATGCCCTTGGGCTGTGAATTTCACAAGTGCTTTACAGTTTCCTCCACCCCTCCTTCCTCTGAGATGGGATAGGATGTCAACAGTGGGTATTTTCTTTCCCCTTCATGAACAGTTTGAGAGGGCTGGAGTTCAGTTTCACCTTCCACCAGGTCATTTGGGTTCTGACAAAATCCTAGCAGATTACCCTCTAGTAAAATAGTTTCTCCTGAGGGCAGGCATTGCTAAGAAGAGAATTCTCTGGTGTATTTCAAAATGATGGCTTTTCTCCTCCCCCTGCTGGAAGTACAAGAGGATTTTTCTCCAATATTCTCTGTAGAGGACCTGAAGGTAAAACTCACCAAAGTGTCTGGGCCACCTTATGACTAGGCTCCCCAGAGGAGTTGTGGTGTTTTTTTTTTGTTTTCTTTTTAAACTACCAGACTTGTCCACACTGAGCCTCTACCAATTGTTTGGGTTTTCCGACTCCACTACAGGCTTCTATGGAGGTTTCTGCTTGTGAGTTTCTTCTCCAGTAAGTTTTGATTCCCTGCATCCACTTCTCTTTCTCTCCAATTTTGAGGACAGTAGTTTTCCCTGGAACCTCGCTTCTCTGACAGATTTAAGAAGAGTTGTTGATTTTTTCACTTTGTTCAGCTTTTTACTTGTTTTTAAGACATGACTTTAAAGCTCCTTTCATTCTGGGCCAGAAATCAGAAGTCCTGCTGAGTGTTTTTTATGGTCAAAAAGTGTTAGATTTTGTCAAAGGTTTCTTTCTGAAATGATTGAGATAATCATGTGGTTTGGGTTTTTTATTCTTTTGGTATGGTACATTACATTAATTGATTTTTGGATGTGAAAACAAACTTTTCACTCCTGGGATAAATTCCACTTTGTTGTGGTGTATGATTCTTTTTATATGTTACTGAATTTGTTTGCTAGTGTTTTGGTGGAGGGTTTTTTAGTCCATAGTCACAAAAAATACTGGTCTCTAGTTTGTTTTTGGTTTTTTCTTTTTTCTTTGTTATATCTTTGGCTTCAGTATCAGGGTAATATTGCCCTCAAAGAAATTGGTATTAATTCTTTTTCAAATATTCATAGAATACACCAGTGAAGACATCTGGGTCTAAGCTTTTCTTTGTGGGTATTTTTTTGATTACAAATTCAGATCACTTTACTTTTTGAAATCTCTTCAGATTATCTATTTTTTCTTGAGTCAGTTTTGATAGTGTCTTTCTAGAAATTTGTCCATTTCATCTAAATTATAAAATGTATTATGGTACAATTTGTTTATAGTAATCCTTTCTCATCTTTTTTATTTTTGTAGTGTTGGTGGTGATGTCCACTCTTTCAATTCAGATTCTGCTTCTCTCTTTCATTCTTTTTTTGTAAGTCTACCTACATGCTTGTGAATTTTGTTTGTGCTGTCAAATATCCAGATTTTGCTTTATTTATTTTCTCTATAGTTTTTCTGTTTCTGTTTCTTCAATTTCTGCTCTATTTGCTCTTATTTTCTCTCTTCTGCTTGCGTTAGGTTTTGTTCGTTCTTTTCTTCTTTTTTCTAGTGTCTTAAGGTGGAAGGTTAGATTATCGACTTACTTATTTTTACATTTTGTTTTATTTATTTTTTTGAGACAGAATCTTGCTCTGTCACCCAGGCTGGAGTGCAGTGGCATGATCTTGGCTCACTCCAACCTCCGCCTCCTGGGTTCAAATGATTCTCCTGCCTCGGCCTCCCTAGTATCTGGGATTACAGGCACCGCCCACTACCACACCTGGCTAATTTTTGTATTTTTAGTAGAGACGGGGTTTCACCATGTTGGCCGAGCTGGTCTCAAACTCCTGACTCAGGAGATCTGCTCACCTCAGCCTCCCAAAGTGCTGAGATTACAGGCATGAGCACCACACCCAGCCTTTATTTTTAATATAGGCATATACCACTGCTAGCATTGCTTTAGTACTACAATACTGGCAATGGTATATGCCTGTATTAAAGTGATATATACCTATATTAAAATGGTATTTGCCTAAGTTTTGATATGTTTTGTTTTCATTTTCATTTGTCTAAAGGTTTTCTTTTTTCTTTTTTTAAAAAAAATAGGAGAGAAGGCCTACAAATTTATTTAAAACATACACATAGCAGCCTTCAGAGTGAGGACCAAACCCCTAATGAGAATAGAAGCTTATATACCATCTTGAGGTTATAGAAAGAATGCAGGCTCACAGTGTGGGCAAAACCAAATTATGTTAGTAAATCTGCTTTTATTGGCAAGACAAGTTATAAGAGCAACAAAGGAAGAGGCTTGGCTAGCATAGGTGGTCTTGTTATATAGATGAGGTCTCAGAGGCAGTAACCCTTAGAGAGAATAGATGGTAAATGTTTCTTTTCAGACTTTTCAAAGTGTCAGGCTCTCAATTTCTCCTAGATTCTGGAAAGGCCTGGATAAAGAAGACCTGGATGCATTAATGGAGATTCTCTACAGATGCAAATTTCTCCTCAAAAGCCAGCTTTGCAGGGCTATTTCAATCAGCTTGCCCTGTGGCAACTATTTAAAAATATTTCAAAAAAATTTTTTTGAGGTCCAATATTTTGACCTCCTTCAGTCCTCACTTTGAAACTTTAAAAAAGTTTCATATATTAAAAGCCAGCCTCTTAGCTTTGGAGAGATTTGGGTTAAAGCTTATTAGATAGAGACAGACAAAGAAGTGGAAAGACAAATTGGTATAAACAGAAAACAACACGTTAACTATATCATCCCATATTTTCTTTAGTCAGTCACTTAATCCTGAGAAGAGAGCAGTTCAATTAAACAGCTATATCCCAGTCCAAGATATGGCATTGCTGATGGGCTAGGACTCTATATATGATGCAAGAAAACACATCTCCTGTAGGTATTTTCTAACTTAACTTTTGATTTCTTCTTTCACCTTTAGGTCATTTAGCAATGTGTTTTTTATTTTCCATATATCTGGGAGTGTTCAGTTTGCCTTCTGTTATTGAATTCCAGTTTCATTCCATTGCAGTTGAAGTGGATACTTTGAATATTTCAATATTTTTGAATTGTTGAGACTTGTGTAAATCAAAACTAAAATTCTAATCCTCCAGACAACTAAAATGGACCCCTCTTCTAGGCCAAGGGCATTCCAAAGTTAACCTAAAAATCTAGTTCAGGTCATGATGAGAAGGAGTCAGACATGCCTCATTATATCCTCCTCCCTTTGGAATTCAGGCACAGCTCACCAGCGTTAACATTAAAACAGACCTGAGGACTGACAAATCAAACTCTCTGTAGCAATAAGATACCAACATGACAGATAGCAGGCCATGAAAGAAATCAAAGTATTTTACCCCAAAATATATTTCATAGACATCTTTTGGGCCTTGCAAAGCTGTCTCTTGTGGGGAAAATCTGCATCCTATAGAGAACCCCCCTCCCTTTCCAGGTCTTTTTCCTGATCCAATAGAAAATTAACTAAGAGTCTGGCACCTTCTTAAGTCTGATAAGAAACATTTACAGTCTATTCTCTCTGAATGCTGCTTCCTGGAGGCCTCATTTTGCATAATATGAACCTTGGTGTCCACAACCCCTTATCTTAACCCATACACCCCCCTCTATTGATTCTAGGTCTTTAGAGAAACTCTTTCAACCAATTGCCAATCAGAAAATCTTTTGAATCTACCTGTGACCTGGAAGCCTCATTGTGAGTTGTCCTATTTTTTGGACTGAATCAATGTACATCTTACACATACTGATTGATGTCTTATTTCCCCTCAAAATGCATAAATCCAAGCTGTAGCTTGACCACCTTGAGCACGTGCTTTCAGGATCTCTTGGGGCTGTATCACAGCCCATTGATCACTCATATTTGGCTCAGAATAAATCTCTTCAAATATCTTACAGAGTTTGATTCTTTGTGTTGACACTTGTTTTGTAACCTAAGATATGGTCTATACTATGGAATGCTCTATATGCACTTGAGATAAATGTATATTCTGCTGTTTTTGTGTGGAGTGTTCTGCCTAAGTCTGTTAGGTCTAGTTGGTTATGGTGTTCTTCAAGTGTTTTATCTCCTTATTGATCTTCTGTGTAGTTGTATCCATTATTGAAAGTAGAGTATTGATGTTTCCACCTATTACTATAAAACTGTGTATTTCTCTCTTTAATTCTCTCACTGTTTGCTTGATGTATTTTGGAGCTCTGGTATGAGGTACAAATATGTTTGTGATTATGACATCTTCATGATGGATTGCCCCTTTTACCAATGAATAATATTCTCTTTTGTCTCTTGTAAAATATTTGACTGGCATTAGTATAGCCAGCACAGCTCTCTTTTGGTTATTATCTACAAAGAATATCTTTTTCTAGCCCCCACTTTCAGTCTGTTTGTATCTTTGGATTTAAAGTGTATTTCCCTTAAATTCTATGTAGCAAATCTTGTAATTAGTATCTGGTTTAATGATCTCTGCCTTCGAATTGAATTATTTACTTAATTCACATTAGATATTATCATCTTTCCTTTTACATTTTATTTTCTGTATTTTGCATATCTTTTTTGTTTCTCTATTCCTCTGTTACTGCTTTCTTTTGTAATAAATGAGTACTTTCTAATGTAACATTTTAATTCTTCTAATGATTGTTTTCACTATACTTTTTGAGTTATTTCCTTGGGGTTGCTCTAGGGCTTAGTATATACATCTTAACTTATCAGAATCAACTTCAGTTTTAGATGAACTTAATTCCAGGAGATATAGAAATAATAATCCTATATAGTTCTATTCCCTTTCTTCACTTTTTATGGTATTATTATACATATTACATCTATAAATGTTATAAGCCAAGGAATGCATTGTTATAATGATTACTTTATATAATTTTATGTCTTTTAAATAAGCTAAGCTAATAAAAGATAGCAATTATATAGTTATAGCTTTTTTAATATTAGCCCTCTTATTTATCATTTCTGATTCTCTTCATTTGTTCTTGTGGCGTCAAGCTACCATCTGGAGTCATTTCCTTAGCCTAGTACAGCTTTGCTCCCACCCACGTTCTTGTTGCTGTTATTGGCAAAGATATTACATTTCTATATGTTTTGAGACCAACAATACATTATATGAATATTGTTTTACACAATTGCTTTTTAAATCAGTAGAGAGAAGAAAGGAGAAGAAATTTACATTTATATAGTCTTTTTATAGTTACATAATTCCTTTACCAGTGTTCATTGTTTATTTGTGGGGATTCACATTACTATATGGGGTCACTTGCTTTCAGCCTGAAGAATTTTCTTTAGTGTTTTTTCCTTTGGTGTTAAATGAATGTTATACTTCCTTCAGTGGTCTATGTTCTAGCAAAAACAAAAACAAAAACCCTCAGCATTTGTTTATCTGGGAGGTTATTCCACATTAATTTTTGAAAGAGAGCTTTGCTGGATATAGGATTCTTGGTGGATGATCTTTTTCTTTGGACACTTTGAATACATTCTGTCCTTACGTTCTGGCCTCCATTGTTTCTGATAAAAATGTCAGCTATTAATCTTATTGGAGTTCCCTTGTGAATGACAAGTCAGTTTTCTCTTGCTGCTTTCAAGATTTTCTCTTCATCTTTGACTTTCAGAATTTTTACTATGATATGTCTCTTTGTAGTTCCATTTGCATTTATTCTATATAATTCAGCAAGCTTCCTGGGTGTATGAATTAATATTTTACAGTAAATTTGGGGTAATTAAGGCCATTATTTCTTCAGATGTTTTTCTTCTCTTTCTTCCCTCAGCCATAGGGAAGAATGAATGCTGGTGTTCTTCATGGTATCCAACCTTTCCTAAAGGTTCTGTTGATTTTTCTCCAATTTTTCCCTCTCTGTGCTATCAGTCTATTTTCAAGTTTGCTAATTCCTTCTTTTGACAGTTCAAATCTACTATTGAACCCCTCTAGTAAATTTTTCGTCTTAGTATAGTTGACACTTGAATGACATGAATTTTTTTAAATAAATATTTTGGAAAATTTTTTGCAAAATTGTGACAATTTTAAAAGACTCACAAATGAATCATATAGCCTAGAAATGTAAAAAAAAAATTTATGTTAGATATGCCATGAATGCACAAAATATATATAGATGCCATTTGATTTTATCATTTAGTACCGTAAAACATATACGAATCTACTATAAAAAGTTAAAATGTGGGCCGGGCGCGGTGGTTCAAGCCTGTAATCCCAGCACTTTGGGAGGCCGAGGCAGGCGGATCACGAGGTCAAGAAATCGAGAACATCCTGGTCAACATGGTGAAACCCCGTCTCTACTAAAAATACAAAAAATTAGCTGGGCATGGTGGCATGTGCCTGTAATCCCAGCTACTCAGGAGGCTGAGGCAGGAGAATTGCCTGAACCCAGGAGGCGGAGGTTGCGGTGAGCCAAGATTGCGCCATTGCACTCCAGCCTGGGTAACAAGAGCGAAACTCTGTCTCAAAAAAAAAAAAAAAAGTTAAAATGTATCAAAATTTACATACACAAACACTTACAGACTGTACATGATGTCATCCCAGTCAAGAGAAATGTAAACAAATGTAAAGGTACAGTATTAAATCACAACTGAATAAAATTAGTATATACTTTACTACTATATTAATTTCATAGCCACCTTCTATTTCTATTATAGTGAGCTCAAGTGTTGTGAGAATATGCTGAAAACATCATATGATACTAATCATCTTCCTGTGAGCAGTTTTTCTCTCTAGTAAATTGCATATTGCAGAAAAAAAAGGTTTCTCAAGATTCTTATGTATTTTTCATTGTGTTTAGTGCAATATTGTAAACCTTGAATAACATCATGGGACCCATGCAAAGTGACACCAGAAGTTTTACCAAGAAGCAGAGAAAAGTCATGACATTCCTAGAAAAATATTGAACTAGTATATACCATAGATTGGAGTCTGCAACTGTGATTGCCTGACATTTCAAGATAAATAAATCTAGCATGAACACTGTAGAAAAAGAAAAGGAAGGCCAGGTGAGGTGGCTCATGCCTGCACTCCTAACACTTTGGGAGGCTGAGGCAGGTGGATCACTCAAGGTTAGGAGTTTAAGGCTGGCCTGGCCAACATGGTGAAACTCCATCTCTCTAAAAATACAAAAATCACCCGGATATGGTGGCACATGCCTGTACCCAGCTACTCAGGAGCTGAGGCAGGAGAACTGCTTGAACCTGGGAGGCAGAGGTTGCAGTGAGCCAAGATCACACCATTGTACTCCCGCCTTGGTGACAGAGTGAGACTGTCTCAAAAAAAAAAAAAAAAGGAAATTGATGAAGCCATCATTGTAGCTATACCATCAGGTGTGAAGACCTTGCACTTTTTGCAAAATACCTTTTATGTCATATAGAAAATAGAGCTTTTGGCCAGGCGTGGTGGCTCATGCCTGTAATCCCAACACTTTGGGAGGCTGAGGCAGGTGGATTACGAGGTCAGGAGTTCAAGACCAGCCTGACCAATATGGTGAAACCCTGTCTCTACTAAAAATACAAAAAATTAGCTCGGCATGGTGGTGGGCACTTGTAGTCCCAGCCACTCAGGAGGCTGAGGCAGGAGAATCACTTGAACCGAGGAGGCAACAGGTTGCAGTGAGCTGAGGCCATGCCACTGTACTCCAGCCTGAGTGACAGAGCAAAACTCCATCTCAAAAAAAAAAAAAAAAAGAAAGAAAAAGAAAATAGGGCTATTATGTGAGTATGGGGTTGCTCTAAGAAAGGCATACTTATAAACTCTCATATGATGTGAGAAATAGCAAAGTCGTTATAAATGACAACCGAAAGCAAAAGGATGTTGAAGGATCTAATGCTGGAGAATTTAATGCAAGCAAAGGATGGTTTGATAATTTTAGAAAAAGATTTGACTTTAAAAATTTAAAGATAACAGGAGAAGCATCTTCTGCCAACCAAGAGACAGCAGCAAGTTCCCAGACACCACTAAGAAAATCATTGTTGAGGAAAGAGATATGCTTAAACAGGTTTCTAGTGCAGCTGAAAGTGTCCTATTCTAGAAAAAAGAAAATGCCCCCATTGGCATTTATTAGTAAGAAAGAAAAGTGAGCATCAGGATTGAAGGCAGGAAGAGATGAGCTAACCCTACTCTTTTGTGCAGATGCAGTTGGGTTTGTGAGCAAGACACTTTTGGGGGAGTCAAAAGTTATATGCAAATTTAATGTAAATTTCATGAATTTGCTTTTTAAAAAAAATGATCTTGAAATGGCAGGCAACCACAGCTGCAGACCTCAATCTATGGTACATATCAGACAATTCAACTTTCAATAAATGCTACATATAATATTTTTACCATGGTGCTGGGGGTGTTGGTGCCCCATACCTGCATTGTTCAGGGGTCAACTGTATGGTAGTTGTCAACTCCATGATTTACATATTTTTTGTGATTCCTATCTCTTTATTAATATTGTCTATCTTATATGACATTATACCTTCCTTTACTTCTTTAATTATGGTTCCCTTTTGTTCTTTGACAAATTTATAATGGCTACTTCAAAGTCATTGTTACACCAACATTTTATTGTATTTATAGGCAGTTTATGTTGCCTGCTTATTTTACCAGTGCATGGTTCATACTTTTTCTATGTTTCATAATTTTTTTGTTGGAAATTGGACATTTTAGATAATACATTATAGCAACTCTGAATACAGTCCTTCCACCACCCAGACTTATTCCTTATTTGTTTGGTTGCTGCTGCATGATTTTAGTGAATTCTGTTCTCACTTCTCTGTGTTAAGCCTCTGATGTTCTTCAGAGGGTATAGCATTGAGTAGGCCTGCAGTCACTCTGGGATGACAGTGGTTTTGACAGAGTGGCACAGCTCTCTTCAGCTCTCTTTGACTACACCTAGATGTTGAGCTACATAAATTCCCAGTAGATTTCTAGGGCTCCTCCTGGTTATCTCTTTCCCTGTTGTTTTCTCCAGCAAAATAGCTGACCTACAGTTTAGCCTGTATCACCAATGAACACACCAATGTCTTCTCAACTGTTTATTATTATTATTTTTTGTTTCTTTTTTAACCACAAGTCCATTGTTTTTGAGAGTGTGCTTAGGTTTGAACTTCTGCACACTCTCTTGTGAATGAAGTAAGTTCTTTTAGGAAGAGACTTGAGGCTCTCTGCTTTATAGACTGCTTCTCTACTTGGGCAAAATTTCTGGACTGTAGATCTGGGCTGGAAGTGGGGACAATGGTATGTTTCTCTCTGAGTGACACTTCACTTTTGGAACTGAATGTTTGATGGAAGGGAGAGGGTCTAGTAGCCTCAGGTCTTTTCAGCTTACTTCTCCTGGCAGAGCTCCGTCACCTTGGGAGATGTTACAACAGCAATCAGCGTCTTTCTATCATCAGCAGCACTGCACCCAGTACAAAGCCTCCATCCCATGAGTATAGCTGAATGGAGGAAGAGAGCCTCTATGTCTTGGCTGCACTCACTCAGATTCTAGATTTTAGCTTCAGCACCAGGTAGCTAGGGACAAGATGAGAAGTGCTGACATCCTCTGCCAGGAGGTTGTCCCGAGAGAGAGCTGTGTCCTCTTAGCTGTCTGGAGTGTAGTTTCCGTTTCGCTAAGCTTGGAGAGGAGAAGGAGGGAGTGACATTGGCGCAGATACCACGGATTCTCACTATTTTTACTCAGTTTTAGTAGGTTCTCCTAAACACTTCTTTATTTGCTGTGTTCCCTTAGAGGCTTTAAATGGTTATTTTTGTTTCGTTTTTAAAAATAATTTTGCTGGTCATGGCGGCTCATGCCTGTAATCCCAACAGTGTGAGAGGCCACAGAGAGAGGATTGTTTGAGGTCAGAGTTCAAGATTACCTTGGGGAGCACAGCACGACAACATCTCTACAAAAAAATAAAAAATTAGCCAGCTTTGCTGGTGTGTGCCGGTAGTCCTCTGTATTCTGGGGGCTGAGGCGGAAGGATCACATGAGCCCAGGAGTTTGAACCTGCAATGAGCCATGATTGTGATACTGACCTCTACCTTGGGAGATCTTATCTCTAAAAGAAAAAAAAAAATTTAAACCAGTTTCACTGGCTAACAGGTTTGTGAAGCTCCTCATGCCCTCATGCTGGAAGTCAAACCCACCTTATTTGTTTTGGTGTTCCCAGCTCCTAGCCCCAAAATTTGGCACACAGTAGGTGTTCATAATGTAGATTGAGCAAGTGAATGAGTGGTTGGTTGGATGGGTAGATGAGTGATGGTTATCAGGGATGATTTCATGTATCAACTAGTCTGGGCCATGGGGTTCTCAGACCTTTGGTCAAACATTCTGGGTGTGTCTCTGAAGGTGTTTCTGGATGAGATTAAAATTTGAATCCGTAGACAGAGTCAAGCAAATTGCCCTCCTTAATGTGGGTGGGCCTCATCCAATCAGTTGAAGACCTGACTAGAACAAAAAGCCTGACCCTTGTGAGAGCAAGAGGGAACTCTTTCTAGCTGACCACCTTGAAATGAGGACATCATTTTTTTTTTCCATCTTTAGACTTGAGCTGAACCATTGGGTTTTCCTAGGTGTTAAGCCTGCCAGCCTTCAGACTGAAACCACATCATTGGCTCTTCTGGGTCTCCACCTGGCTGACTGAAGATCTTGAGATTTATTTGCCTCCATAATTACATAAGCCTATTCTTTATATTGTATTTCTTCATAGATAGATGTGTATGTATGTATTATGTGTACATATAATTTCTTCTATATATGTATATATTTCTGTCCTATTGGTTCTGTTTCTCTGGACAACCCTGATTACTACAAGACGGAACATGCCAGGAATTAACATATAGAATTTCATGACATGGTCCTATTTGGTAAGCATAGTACTAAAAGTAGTGTCCTTATTATATGCATTGTATCCTGTACATCAGACATTTCTCCTTTGAATCCTTAAGTTGAAGTATCTAAACATTTTCTATTTCCTTTTTAAAAAGTACCCCCTTTCAAAACAAGTATTCCTTGATTATCCAAATGAAATCAGTGTTTGAAGTATCTAAACATTTTCTATTTCCTTTTTAAAAAGTACCCCCTTTCAAAACAAGTATTCCTTGATTATCCAAATGAAATCAGTGATAGTCATATCCACTCTTCTTTAAGTGTTACCTTCAAAGTGTGTGCAATTTAAAAATACAAATAGTGTAAATGAAACACATATTGTTTTGTTTCCAGAACTGACTTCTTGAGAGTTAAAGCAGTTTTGTTTTAAAAATAATCATCCCAAAATCTTTGGAGAAATCACAAGAAAATGGCAGTTGAGATAGCAGCATTTTTACATTGTTCGCCTCGGTAAATGAAAGTCTGAGCTGAATAATTTCTAATCTGCATTAGCGTGCTTGCCCCCCTCTCTATTTTGTATTGCATTCACACAGACCCTATTATTTGATCCTACAGAGATCTTGTTTAGAGTACACAAAACTTCCCTGGAGGGTTTTCCATTTAAAGCAAGAAAGCAGATTAACAGTACTCTGGTGCAATGCTCTAGAAAGATATAAGCCTACAATTGATTTTCATTGTGGGAGATGTATAGCATTCATCTGCTCACCAGCCTCGGTTCAGACTCCGCAGCAAGGCTAAGCCAAGAACTGGGAGCTGGCTTCTGAGAACATCAGGGAAACAACAGCCTTTGCTCGACTGTCTATTTTTTGCCCGGTTTTAACACTGAAGGGCTTAGGAAGAGAAATGACAACATTTTCAACATGAAGCTTATTCAATGTTTCTGTGTTGCTACAATTAAGCATTTCAGAAGCATATGTGCTGCCTTTCAGTTCAAACCCAGTCGTCCGCTCTGACAGGTCACAGACAAAAACCAGGATAATGACATTCTATCTTGATCACAGGATCCAGACAGACCAGTCTGCTGTAGAT
The DNA here is from genome assembly GCA_031835075.1 of Saguinus oedipus. Classification (NCBI taxonomy): domain Eukaryota; kingdom Metazoa; phylum Chordata; class Mammalia; order Primates; family Cebidae; genus Saguinus; species Saguinus oedipus. The sequence goes on along the minus strand of CM063172.1, from coordinate 12,219,882 downwards.
CAAAAAAGAAAACAACAACCCAAGTGCTGATTTAATTTCCTTCTCCTCAAATATTGAGTTCATATTGAAATTGAGCATACCAAGTGTGAATCTTGCTAAGAATAGCACCTTTGAGTGGTATATGAAATCTGTAAGAGTTTCTCCAGGTAATTGCAAAGTCCAAATATAGTATGACCTATGTTCATTTCTTTTTCTACAAGTTCAGATCCGAGCTTGGACATTATTCTGTCTATCGAAAGTGAAAAGAACAATTGAGGAAATTATCTAGGTAATTGATATGGTTTGGCTCTGTGTCCGCACCCAAATCTCACCTTGAATTGGAATAACCCCCACATGGCAAGGGTGGGACCAGGTGGAGGTACTTGGATCATGGGGGTGCCTTCCCCCATGCTGTTCTTGTGTTAATGAGTGAGTCTCACGAGATCTGAGGCTTTTACAAGTGTCTGGCATTTTCCCTGCTTGCACTCATTCTCTCTCCTGCCACCCTGTGAAGAGGTGCCTTCTGCCATGAGGCCTCCCTAGCCATGCAGAACTGTGAGTCAATTAAACCTCTTTTCTTTATAAATTACCCAGTCTTGGATATTTCTTTATAGCAGCATGAGAACAGATTGATGTAATAATTTAGAAATTTAAGAAAAAAATGACACTTTCAAGTATCAGGAAAATTGGGGGGAGAATGATGTAAATTATTTTGACTAGCACACATGCTCATCTTATTCGAACGTATTCTTCATTCTTCCTTGTCTTGCAGTGCTGTTACCATTTGAGGTTCTCAATGAGCCAGTTTGCATAGTTCCATTCAAGATACTCAAGATATAATGAGCCCAAGTAACTTTCCCTTGAGTCATGGGTTGAAAAAAGTGTTATGCTTTTCTCAATCACAGAGGTCTAATTTCTTCCCATTGCTTGGATTTGGCCTCATTCAGTAACTCTCCTGAAGATACAGAAGCTCAGATGCCAATCAAAGACCCACCTTCAATTTCTGTCTAACTCTTCTAGCCTGAACCCCAGTCTATTATCTCAAATAGCACTGTGCAAAGTGACAACCTTGAAGCAGTCTGTGGTAGGCTGATGTGGTAGGCTGACATCCAAAGATGTCCACATCCTAAATCCCAGAACTGTGAATACGTTAACTTACGTGGGAAAAGGAACTTTGCATCGGTGATTCAGTTAAGAATCTTGAGGTGATAATTTTGCACAATTCAGGTGTGTCCAATGCAATCCCAGGGTGCTTTTAAAAGGCAGGTGAGAGTCAGAATCAGAGAACAAGATATAATAATGAAAGCAGAGGCCAGAGTAATCTGGGCATGTGCATCAAGGAATCAGCAGCTGGGAAAGGTAGTGAAACAGATTCTCCCCTAGAGCCTCTGGAAGAAGCACAGCTCTACTGAACCATTTTAGGCCTCTGACCTCCACAGCTGTAAAAAGATTAATCTATGTTGTTTTAAGGCACCGAATAGGGGGTGATTTATTACAATAGCAATAGGAAACTAATACACTCTATTTCTCCATTTTAGCCCTATACTTTCTATACAAGCCTAATAAGTAGTCCTCCCTTGCTGTCTTTCCCTTAATTCTTCAGAGCTGAGCTCTTAAATAGGGTTTGAGTGGCAATCAACTTTCTAAAATTATATTTACAATTTTGTGTCGCATGCATTTTTCTGGGAAAGGAGTCCATAGATTTCATCAGACTGGCAAAGTGATCTGTGATCTTAAAATTGAAAATGTTAGTCTTGATTGGACATTCGTAACTTCACATCTTTATCCCCAGCAGGCTGTGAGTGGCATAAAAGAAAAAATGTGAGAAAGTGAATGTTTCAAATATTTTATTCCTTCATTACTGATCCTTCCTTCACTCCTAAAAATAAGGCTGCACAGGGCTTAGCCCTGACCTGGTGCTCCTGCATGTCCTTTAGGTACTGCTCTTCGTTGTTTTTTTTTTTGTTGTTGTTGTTGTTGTTTTTGACACAAAGTCTTGCTCTTATTGCCCAGGCAGGAGTGTAATGGCGCGATCTCCACTCACTGTAACCTCCACCTCCCAGGTTCAAGCAATCCTCCTGCCTCAGCCTCCTGAGTAGCTGGGATTACAGGCATGCACCCCTATACCTGGTAATTTTGTAGTTTTAGTAGAGATGGGATTTCTCTATATTGGTCAAGCTGGTCTCGAACTCCCAACCTCAGGTGATCCACCCGCCTCAGCCTCCCAAAGTGCTGGCATTATAGGTGTGAGCCACCCTGCCTGGCTACTCTTGACTTTTATACATGCAAAAATCTATTCCTCATGTGGGGTTGTACTTACCAGTGACTTCACTGATCATGAGGTTGGATAATTCCACTGCATCTATCACTGCTATGCTAGGCATGGTGGCATTGGTGATGGTGGTGGAGTAGGCAGAGGTGTCAGCACGAACCTAGCATCCCTCTCTCTTCGCTCTAGCCTGTGTTTGTGTCCTGGCCATTATATGGAGTCTAAGTGCATCTCTGTGATGTATAGACTTTTACCATGCCTATAAAGATGTGGGCAGAAGAAAGGATTTCTCCAGTCCTCAAATGATGCATAACGAGAATCTTCTCATAGTTAAAGGAGAAGAAAAAAGGCAGGCCGAAATAAAGACAAGCTATCATTTGAAGTGGATTCTATTTGCTGTCAGTGTAAAGCGAAGCAGAGACTAAGAGTCTGCTCTTCATTGTGTAACAGTTAGGACTTTGGCTATGATAAGTGCAACTCTATTTTAGTGTGATTCTTTGGTGCCTACAAATACAATAAAGGCTCTACTCACTTCACAGCTGCTATACCTTTAAATGGTGACATGTGAAGAATTTGCTGTCTTGTTTGTGTCAGACAGCCATTTCCCTCTAAAATACTTATTGTTATTCGATATTTAATAAGTGCCCACTGAGTGCTGGGCAGTGTCCAAGACGCAGCCACAGTCCCCACCCACACACATGCATGTGCCAAAGCAAGTTGGCAGTCGGTGCTGTGATGTGCTCCTCTGACCATTGTGGATGGCTTTCTTCTGATACAAGGAGTGTCAACAGCAACCCAGCTGTAGATTTCTTCCAAGAAAGCTGTAAAAGAAACTGAATGTATTTTGTTTGCTTAGTGAATTATAAAAGAAATCATAACAATGACTTGACAATACATATAAAGACATTACAGTTGCCAAGTACTTTCACAGCAGTTCTGTGTCATTGACTCTTACAGGTTTTTTTGAGGTATTCAAGGCAGATATTACTATCTCCCTTATCCTCCAGGAGGTGAAGGGCCTTTTCCAAGAAGAAAAAGTAAATGGCAGAGCCAAAAAGAGAACCCCACTATTCTGACATTTTCTCCTACCCCTTACCCCTCAAGATATCACAGTGTCTCTCATTAGCTAAGAAGCTTCCAAGTAGAAATTGTAAAATCTTGTGTTTTAATCCTACTTTATTTTATATGGATAACAGATCCTAGGGAATAGCCCTTTAAATTATCTTTTCCATCTATAAGTTTACAAAATCTTTATGTATAGATCAGTCACTATTTACCAAAGGTTTGGAATACATAAACCAACTTGGTAAAAGCTTAGTTAAATAGAATTAAAGTGCTTTGGGGCTGTGACTATCTGAAAAAAAAAAAATGGCACCATTTTCTAAAATAGAGTTTTGCCATTAGGCATTAATTTGACTTAAACATTTAGAATCACCTTTAATTATACACAGAGAGGGAGAAAGAGAGAGAGAGAGAGAGAGAGAGAATGTCTGTGTGTGTGTGTGTGTGTGTGTGTGTGTGTGTGTGTGTGTGTGTGTGTGTGTATAATCACCAAGTTCCCTAGAGTTCCACAGAACATGAATAAACATATGGACTGTTCTCTTACACCTACTCCACCAGTCTGAGTATTGAGGATTTATATAGTTAGAGACTATGTGGTGTAAATATGTATAAATTTATATTGTGTTAATTTATGGCATGTGGTACAGAAGGCTGTTTGCAAGTTGCAGTGTACTTCTTCCCACATTTATGCTGAAATATTCATTTCTGGGTTCCTTCCCCATGTTTTCCTTTGTCTCCCCACAGATGTTGAGGCAGCTTGTTTTCACGGGAGTGAATACATCTTGGAAGTATGCTTGCAGAATGCAATTCAGGTAAAGAATGCACTATCTTGACTGGGATTTGGCTGAAGGATATTCCCCTTCGCCTTATGTCCTGTCCACTTCCATTATGAAGACAATTGCTCCAGGGCAGCCATACTCTGGGGGGCTGCCATTTCCTGGCCTGAGTGTCCTCAAGGTTCATAGAGTGGTTCTAAGTAGATGAGTGACATTTCATTACCTGTAAAAGGAGAAAAACAAAACTCCGCGCATCAAAATTGCTTTATGGCTGTTTGCCAAAGAAGGGGAATTTTTATGAGAGGGGCTCTGAGAGGGTCCACCTCAAGTTATTTGTGGCTCTGTTGAAGGAGAAAGAGCAGTCATACATAAATGAAGTTCGCAGAGTGCTTACAAACCACGATTTATTTAACCTGCCCTTTCACCAGTGGAAATTGTTAAAAAGTACTCATATTGACTTATTTGACTTAATCAATGCCTTCTTTCCTGGTCCTCCCCTGGGGAGGTGTGCTAATGGGTAATAGAGATTGAGAAGGTGGCAGTGGGCAGGAAGAGGAAGGGAAGTGGAGCCCCAAACTGAGTCGACACCCCCTGAATGAATAAAAATCTGGCAGCGGGTAGAAAGAGGTTTGACTCATCCATGAATGCTCTAGCACAAGTCTACTGCTTTCACAGACACTATCTCTTTCTCCAAATTTAGGGGAAATTGGTGAGGAAAGTAATTTTAGATTGTTTACTTCTCCTCTGCCCTTGCAATGGCATTGGTTATGAAATTTGAGGACAGACCTATTAAGAGACTAATGGCATCATCTGCCATAGAGATTACACAAGGATTTGTGGATCGAAAGAATTGCTCTGCAGGTTTCTTTTAAGCACTATGAATTCACCAGCCCTTCCAATGATCTAACAATTGAAAACTAACATTTGTACAGTCCCTTAATATTTTAACACTTAAAATATATCTATACTTTGCCACATCAACTCTTCCCAACTGTCTGGTAAAGTTCAACTTTTCAGCAGAGAAAGAAAGGAAATTATAAGTGAGTATCCTAAGGTCACATGCTTTGAGAATGTCATAGGTATAATTCAAACCCTAATCATTTTTCCAACATAAAGGTACTGAGTGGTTGCACTTGACCATTGTGAGTTGGGTGAAAAAAATCGACGTCTAAAATTTTTACTGAAATCTAAGTTTCACCAACTTATCTGGTGCTCCTGCCTTTTTCTCCATTGTCTTGCACTTCTCTGGACTTTATTATTCAACTTTGGCCACACCCAGTGAAAATGCAGGTACACAAGTTCAGTTGGGAAAGAAGTTTCACATCAGGGAGTCATTAAAAAATGACAAAAACGTGTTTGGGTGGATTTGGGTCCAAAAGTTGTTTAAATGCCAGAGTAGAGTTTGAAATTTCAGTAGTGAAAAGTGATAGAAAAATTAGAAAAATAATGAACACCTTGTAAGAATTTATAATTTACAAAACTCTTCACCTACAGTTTTTCAGTGAGTCCTCCCAACCATCCTTTAAGGAAGATGTAATATTATTATCCCCATGTTACTTTTCAGGAAGTTGAGTCTTGGAGAAGGTGTGATTTTACTAGATTGGGTAGCAAGTCAACGATATAACTCAATCTGTAAGCCATGTAGTAAGTAGTGCTTTCAGAGGTTTGATCGGCGAATGGCTTGCAGAATGTAGAATGTATTCAAAGGAGGGGAAACATTTAGAAGCTATTGCAGAAACCCATGCTGTGGAATTTTTTAAGTTAGAAATCTGAATGCAAACATCAACTCTCAGGGCCGTGATGCGGATTGTTGCTATTCTCAGCGTGATGGAAGCAAAGCAATGGTCTCTGGATCTAAAAACAGGTTACACGCAGGCATGTGTCTTTCTTTTCATCTGACAGATAGATGAGTAATTGATTTCATTTACCAAACAGGCTGAGCACAACGTAAAATCATGCTACTCATCTAAACTGAAAAAAATTCTCTATTTTCCAGAATAGTCTCAGCACCATGTGTGAGAGAACACGACAGAATAGAAACTGATTATGCAAAATGTGCGAGAGAGAACTGCAGCTCTTGGTGACATGTGGCAGCCTCATTGGGAAGGGAGCGTCATGTAACTCTGGGTGCTGTCTCTGATGGCCACGTGTCACAAGCTGAATGGCAAAAGCTGGCTTAAAAACTGAGTTTGTGAGTTGTTGCATGTAGATCTCTGAGACATTCATGTGTCATGCACACATGCAGGGAGATACCCTGAGAGGCCACTGTCAGCAGCAACACTCAGCCACACAGAGGTAGGAGGGAAATGCCAGGATTTTAGTTTGTTTGATGCTTTGTCCCAGAGTCCTTACTCTGGGCTGTGTAGATCCCTCTAAATATATGACTATTCTATGAGAACCCCTTCCACCCAATGCAAAGATAGCAAAAGCTCTTAGGAGGATGGAAATGGTTACATGGTTGGATAGAGGGACAGCAGGAACATGAGGAGCATAGAAGCTCTTTAGTACGCTAAGAATTCCAGACACAGCAGAGAATCAAAATGGTGTTTGAAAGATGATAAGCCTAGCAAACCTTTTGTGCTCAGGAGCTATCCAGAGTACTGGGCTGCTTCTACCTCTGGTTTGGCTGCACTAAGGTCAGAGTCTTCTTCTTCATACCTGACATCAAGTCTCTGCTTTGGGCTTGGCTTCAGCTCTAATTCATACCAGCTTCCTTCCCTCTTCTGTGTTCCACTGGACTTCACTGATCTCAGAACCAACCATTTGCAAGCCTTAGGAAAACCTAGTTTTGATAACCAGCTGCACCCAATGCCACCTTCACTGTGGTTTTAATAAGAGATAGCTTGTTTCCCTGAATGTTTTCCAGCCATAGTGAACACACACACACATGCACGCATGCACGCTCACACTCACACACACACATACATCATTAGACTTTGCAGACATGAGGTTTATATTTTTAGATAGATTTTGCATAACCACATTTGAATTTATGTACAATATGTCAGACCTTGCTTTACAGTGACCTGATTAAAAAAAGTTTTATCTACAGATTTCTCTAATTTAAACACATGTGCATATATACAGAAGCTTGTAGCAATCAGTATACAAAACAATGTCATCAGGTAGGGGTTGAGGTAATGTAGAAAGAACTCAGTGCATTGATGTCTAATGCCTATTCTGGCTATGGGGAAATGTACAATGAGAAAATGATGTCAGTTCTAGAACAGGCTGGTGACTTGAGCATAAGCATCTGATTCCCTGCATCTTAATCTTGATGTAAATGAGCAATTAAATGTCTAAAGAGAGTGTCTCAGATTGGAGAGACTCCCACTGGCCAGATCTGGGAAATTCTGAACTAAAATAATTAAGTACGGTAATGAATTTTAAACCATTGGAAAAAAATAGAAAAAAAATGAGTCCATGCTGATAATAAATAGATAAATAAATAATTCAGGGAGAAGAGAGGGCTCTTGTTTACAATTGAGTGCTAGAGACCAACTGGTAAAAACTGTAAAATCATCATTTTGCAAGCATCATGGTAAAGACTGAAATAGGGAAGAAATGTGGCTGAATACTAAATCTCATAGGAGATTTACAGGAGCAGGATATTTACACACCTTAAAGTGTGTATGTGTGTGAGAGGGACACAGAGAGAGACAGAGAGATGGAGAGAGAGGAAAAGAGAGAGGGAGGGAGGAAGGAAGGAGAAAAGAAGGAAGGAAGAAGGAAAGAAGGAGAAGCTTTTTGAAATGCAGACATTTTTCCCTGAAATGTTGATTGGCAGCGATGGAAACTAAGATGGACATAATGAGCCTCAAAGAGAAATTGAGTTGGCTGCAGGCAATTTCTCCATAATCTCCAAATATAGTAGATATTGGAAATAACATCTAAAAAATTTTGAGAGGATGTTGATTCATAAATTCCACATCAAGCCCCATTATTGTTCTGAGAAGGACAAAGAAAGATACTGTAAACTACGCAATGACTTTGAAAATGTACAATTTATATATTCTTTTTGACAACTATTCTGAGAGGTTAACCAAAGTAACATTCAAGAACGTAAGAACTCTGATACAAAACTACTAAAAGTGAGCCTTAAAACCATTTAAACCAGAGTTATTCTCAATAATATTTATTAGTATGATTGAAGAGATAGAATGCAAAATATCATTTATTTTAACGTTTCCTAACAGACAAAATGTTCAACACAAATATTTAAATATTTAATGTTTCCTAACAAACAAAATTTTCAACATAATGATGATCATATTAATAATAATTTAAACTATGAAATTACATATAAAATTCCATATTAAGTGCCAAAAGATAGGGTTGGGGGGAAAAGGGATGAGAAAGCCTAAGTATGTTAATTTTGCTATTTTACACAGTGGACACTATGTGAATCAAAGAACTGACAGGAAACTGATCACTCGTGCCCAAGATGTAACTGAGGAGAGTTTAATGAAGGTTTATTATAACCCTTGTAGGAGGTTATGTGGGACCAGCAAGAGATGGTGAAACGCTTGGGGATAGTATAAGCAGGCAGCTGTTACCAACTCCTAAGTCTTCAGAGGTAAGGGAAAGAAAAATAATTATAGAAGCGCTTCCTGCCAGGAGCTTTAGGCTTCAAGAGAAGCATACAGCTGAGCCAATCCATAGCCCTACAGGAAGGGCACCAGAGAAGTAGATAGGGTGGGCTCTTTCCTCCTACACTTCCACCTCCTGCCACAGCCTCCCCTGGCTGAACCCAACTGAGACTCAGAGGAAGAGGAAGCCCATACATAAGGAAGTATTACTATACAAATATATTTTTTTCTTTGAATTTGCCTCCTGGCTGGCCATAGGGCAAGGGGAGGATGCAAATGTCATGGCTGAGATGCAAGAAGAAAGAGTTGGCTGGCCGCAGGGGCTCATGCCTGTAATCCCAGCGCTTTGGAAGGCCAAGGCAGAATTGCTTGAACTTAGGAGTTCAAGACCAGCCTAGGCAGCATGGCAAAATCCCCTCTCTACCAAGAATACAAAAAATTAGCAGGGCATGATGGTGCACACCTGTGGCCCCAGCTATTTGGGAGGCAGAGGTGGGAGGATGGCTTGAGCCCAGGAGGTAGAGGCTACAGTGAGCCAAGATCATGCCACTGCACTTCATCCTGGGTGACAGAATGAGACCCCCATCTTTTAAAAAAAGAGTTAATATTCAGTTTCTGAGATGTGAATCTAGAAAGGCAGGCTATGTAAGAAAAATTACTACAATTTTTAAAAATCTCTCTTTTACGTAACAAGAGGTGGACCTGGTGGATCAGTATTCTTTATGCTTTGGGCCTATAGAAGCAGCACATGACAAAGATGAGGTGAAAAGCCAAAATCCCACCTCTTTCAGCTCCCCCAGAATAGTGAGAAAAATAACAGGAGCCAGAGTAGGAGAAATGGGCGGTCAGCTATGTGTCCTGATCCCCAGGCTCAGCTTTCAGTTTGGGAAGGGATGTTAGGCAGGTTAAGGAAAATGCTGATCACAGATCAGCTTGACCCACTTCCCTTTCAGGATGGCAAAAGGTGACCATTCACTGTTCCCACAACAAGCTGAAGGTAACCACATAAAACTAAACTCAGTGGCATCATATGGTTAGGCAGATAAAGGATCTTGGTTTAGCCCCACAGCATTGCCCTGTTTGTGGACAAAATAAAGAATTTCTGGTGTGCCTTACAGAGAGATGGGAAAGGTAGCTAAGAGTACTGTCCGAAGAGCTTGCCAGTATGGGCTTTTGTGCAGTGGCCCTGTATGTGAAGGTTGGGGGATAGATGGAGAAATAATGGGAGTCTTAGCCAGAACACAAGGTTTCCTTGGGTGAATGACCACTGAGATGAAGCCTGGTCATAGAGAAGAGATAGCTATTGCTCACTAGACACATTGCCTTAGTTCCAGGAAAATAGGCAGGAATGAGACAGTTGGGTGTCTGTTCACTAGTTCCAGCTGGTGGCCAGTAAGAACACACAGGTCACTTGGTTCATACTTAATCATTCCTATGCAACCACAGGGATGGGGAAGACACACCATTGCCCCTCAAATCACATATCATCTTGGAGACAAATTAGAGGAACATAGTGACTAACTGTCCAAGTTTGTCTGGGACCTAGTGGTTTTCCAGTACACAGGACTTGTAGTACAAAATGTGTGAAACTTTTAGGAAAACCAGTCTCTGTTTCTTTAGAAATTACATGTAAGGAAGTATTAATTACTCCTAGGTCACCCTAGGAGGATGGCAGAACTTTGAAATACTTGATGTTATTTTCTCATCTAAGCAGAGATTGTGCTACTTAAGGAGACAATTTGAACTGATGCATTGGAATGATTCATCTAAATGGGGATAAAATTTATTCCCTGATCCTCCCTCTCTTCCATAGCTCTTCAGCCCTGTGAGATCAGAGCAATTACAGACCAATTTTATTATACATCTGAGTGTAATGAGATATATCATGCAAAAGAAAAACCATCACCACAACAACAAAACTAAATAAACAGCACAACACAGAAAATAGAGAACTTCTACTTCTGCTTATGAAGGAATAACTGCTGTAGACTTTGCCCTCCCATTATGACAAATAGAAAATTCAAGTATATGAAGCAACTGTTTTCAGACATTAGACAACAGAGAGTGCAGGACTGTAATCTCTAGAGCAGAAAAATAAATCAGTGAGTCCTGTGATTCCTGCAGTTTATCACCTGGAGGCAGTTTCCTGGCCATAGCACAGGGAGGGGAAACCCAAACATAAGCCAGCAGCCATGTTGAGTTAAGAAAGACAGAGACTGACATTTAGGATGTGTAAGGCAGCTAAAATGAATGGCACAGATACTGATGGAGAGGGAGAGAGAGACAGAAACAGAGAAAAAGAGAGGAGAGAAAGATAGAAATAGGTGTACAGAAAGATACCCTTGATTTTTTGATAGAAAAAAATTTGAAAAAGAACTACCAGAATGGAGACTGAAAAAATTCCCAAGCTCACGTAAGACTGAAAATAGATCGTATCCCCACCAGTCAAAGAGGAGAGAGTTTGTATAAATGGGCATTGGGTATAGCACTCAGAAAGGGCTCTCCCTAGTAGTGGGGCTGAATTAGTTGTAGACAAACTGTTTCTCTGGCCTTGTCCTAGCAAAGGTTAAAAGCAAAGCTTTCATGTGATCAAACTGATATGAAGTTACATAACTGCATTCCAGAACAAAGTCTCACACTAAATGAATACAGTATAATCCAGCGCCCAATAGTGTCAAGTTCACCACGTCTAGTATTCAATAAAAATATTAACAGGCATGAAAAGTAGCAGGAAAATAGAGAACTCATAACAAAAGAAAAAAAAAAAACAGAAAAATTTCAGAAATAACAGAGATGCTGAAACTAGCAGACAAAGACCTTAAAGCAGCTATTATAAATAAGGTCAAGATTAGCCAGGTGCAGTGGCTCATAACCTCAGCACTTTCAGAGGCCAAGGTGGGCGGATCCCTTGAGCCCAGGAGTTCAAGACCAGCCTGAGCAATGCAATGAAACTCCATCTCTATAAAAAATACAATTAGCTGGGTGTGGTGGCATGTGCTTGTAGTCCTAGCTACTTGGGAAACTGGGGTGAGAGGATTGCTTAAGCCCAGGAAGTTGAGGCTGCAGTGAGCCATGACTGTGCCACTACCATCCATCCTGGGTGAGAAAGCGAGACTGTCTCCAAAGAGAAAGAAAACCCAAAAACAAACAAGAATAACAACAATGAACTATGGTCAAGAATATTAACTTAATGAGAAAAGAAATAAAAGATTTAAAAAAATAACCTAAATTGAACGTCTAGACATAGAAAACACTATACTTGAAAATTATAGCAAACAGGATCAACAGCAGATTGGACATTGCAATGAACTTGAAAACATAGCAATATAAATGCCTCAAAATAAAAGAGATTATTTTTAAAGGCTGAAAAAAAAAGACTATCTTGGATCATTTTTGTTGCTATAATAGAATACCTGTGACTTGGTAATTTATAACAAAAAAGTTTATTTGGTTCACAGTTCTGGAGGCTGAGAAATTCAAGGGCATGTAGGCAGCTTCTGGTGAGGGCTGCGTACTAGGATATAACATGACAGAAGAGCAGAAGGGCAAGCAAGCACATGCACAAGAGCTCGCTGGAGCAATCTGAGCTTGCTTTTACAAAAACCTGTTCTCTTAGAACTAACTCACTCCTGCAAGAACTAACTCACCATTTCTTTCTTTCTTTTTTTTTTGAGATTGAGTCTCACTTTGTCACCCAGACTGGAGTGCAGTGGCATGATCTGGGCTCACTGCAGCCTCCGCCTCCTGGGTTCAAGGGATTCTCCTACCTCAGCCTCCCCAGTAGCTGGGATTACAGGCACTTGCCACCACATCTAGCTTTTTTTTTTTATTTTTATTTTTAGTAGTCATGTGGTTTCACCATGTTGGCCAGGCTGATCTTGAACTCTCGACCTCAAGGGATCCACCCACCTCAGCCTCCCAAAGTTCTGCAATTACAGGTGTGAGCCACCGCACCGGCCAATTCGCCCTTTCGGTAACAACACTGATCCGTTCATAAGGGCCATAGGGGCTGTGCTCTCATGACCCAATCACCTCTTAAAGGCTCCACTTTTTAATACTATTACATTGATAATTAAGTTTTCAACACATAAGCTTTTCAGGGACACATTCAAAGCATAGCACAGAGTATTAGTAACCTGTAGGAAAATATCAAGAAGTTTGACATACATGTAATTGGAGTCTCGGAGGAGAAGAATGAACGAAGGAAAAGCAGCATATTTAAGGACTGTTTGGTAAATCTTTTGAAACTTGATGAAAATCATAATGTTATAGATCGTAGAAGCTCAGTGAACCCAAGGAGAAATGTAAAACCATATAAAAGGGCACATTATAAGCAAATTGTTTAAAAACAGTTATGAAAAGAAAATAATAAAAGCAACCAAAGGAATAAAAACATATTATGTGCAGAAGAAACAAGATAAGGATGACACCAGCTTTCTTGTTGAGAATAATGCAAGGTAGATGATAGTGAGGCAACATCTTGAAAGTACTGAAAGAAAAATCTGTCGCCCTAGAATTCTGCACTGTGCAAAATATCTTCAAAAATGAAGACAAAATAAAGGCTTTTTCAGAAAAACAACGGCTAAGAGACCTCATTGCCAAAAAAACTACCCTATAAGAATTTTAAAGTTATTTTAGGCAGCAGAAAAATAGTATTAGATGTAAATTTAGATCTATATACAAAAATGAAGGAATGAAAAGTGACAGAAATGAAAAATATGTGGGTAAGTACAAAAGACAATGTTTTATTAAAGTCATTCTAAAAGATAGTTGCTTAAAGCAAAATTAATAAAAAATATATATTGGGGCATAACACATATATGGAAGTCAAATGTATAGCAACTGTAGTATAAAGGACAGGATGGTAGAAATGAAAGTGTACCATTGTAAGTACTAATTCGAGGCTCTTAATTATACTTAAAGTGGTATATTGTTTGAAGATAGACTATGGTGAGTTAAAAACGTATTCTAGAAATCTTGCAGTAAGCACTAAAAACTAAAAGGACAATAGCAATAGTGGAGATTGAGTGGAATCCTGAAAAATACATCAAAAGAAGGCAAGAACAAGAAAAAAGTAACCAAAATATATGAGACAAAGAGAAAATAAGTAGCAAAATGATAGCTTTAAACCCAATTAAATAAAAAATTACATTAAGTTTAAATGGCCTAACCATTCCAATTAAAAGGCAGAGAATCAGACTGGGTGAGAAAGTGAGACACAACTACAGCATATACATACGAAATTCATTGGGCCGGGTGTGGTGGCTCCAGCCTGTAATCCCAGCACTTTGGGAGGCTGAGGCAGGTGGATCATGAGGTCAAGAGATCGAGACCATCCTGGTCAACATGGTGAAACCCCGTCTCTACTAAAAATATACAAAAAATTAGCTGGGCATGATGGCGCGTGCCTGTAATCTCAGCTACTCAGGAGGCTGAGGCAGGAGAATTGCCTGAACCCAGGAGGCGGAGGTTGAGGTGAGCCGAGATCGCACCATTGCACTCCAGCCTGGGTAACAGGAGCAAAACTCTGTCTCAAAAAAAAAAAAAAAAAAAAGAAATTCATTTCAAATATAAAAAAGAGTCTCATTTCAGTTACTTAGTAATAAATGCAATCAGTGGGCTTGACATTACAGCTAGACTTAGTTATTGTTATTATTGTCCTCAAGGAGGTAGGCCTCTGCAACCAAATAGAAATTAATTTTAGTTGGCTACAAACAGCTAACCCAGCCAAACTTGTGCCAACTCAGAAGGATATTTTTTGGAAAGACAGAAAGGTACGTCACGAAACTGTGATGCCCCCTGAGAAATAGAACTAGGAGCTGTAGGGTCAGGATCCAGTGCTACTCTCTCTGTGTCTCTCAGTTTCTTTATGTCCCCTTAGTCCCCACCCTTACCCTCTCCCCAAGATTAACTTTTTGAGTATCTGCAACACAGGTTGAAAAATACAGATGGCCAGCTTTAGCTTTAACTCATCCTAAAGTGCTCAACTGAGACCAACTAAATACTGTTGAATCCTAATTCCTAATTTCTAGAAGGCAGTATCTGATTGTCTTAGCCTGGGCTAGTGTCTAAACTTGTTCTATTCAATTGTGACCAGGAGTAGGAGGAGTAAGACATGGGGCCCATTACCACTCAGTGGAGTCTATATTATCAGACTATATCAGAAAGAGGAAAGAGGAGTGGATAGTTCTCTAAGAAGGAAGTGTGGTGGTGGTAAGGAAAAAAATTAGTATTTCCAATACAGGTCTTCTACACCTTAGGAGGAGCCTTCCCACTCAAATGAGGGAAAACACCACCAACATCAAAACTTGTCTACATCAAAGGGATGAAGTCTGAAGATACCTCATATTCTTTGTTTCAGATTTAATGCCTGCCTCTTGTCTCATGCTAATTCACAGAATAATTCCTTTTGGGATTATATTCTCTGAACCCATATTTCCTGGGGCTGAGTCTGCTAGCTACTCAAAAAAGCATTTGTGTTATTCTTTCCCAGTGTACAATTGTTCCTAAGGAATAGCTGCCCAGCCAGGATCCACATTGCCCAGCCTCCTTGGATTTAGATGCAGCCATATGGCTGAGCTCTCCCTAATGAAATGTGAGCAGGCTAGATCAACTACAGCCTCCCATGTGACACTCTCCATGGTCTTCTCCAGTTGATTGCTGGTTCTAAGGACTCTGAGGCCGTACTTGATGGAAGAGCCACAAGGTGGAAGGAGTCTGGGTACTTGAATCACCACTAGAGGAAATCTGCCCATCTACCAGGGGAAAAAAATTCGTTTGGGCCATTAAATGATTAGAAATAAACTCCTATTGGGTTAAGTCACAGATATTTAACAATTTACTGAAGGCTAGTAATATTTGAAAGTACTTTCAGTTCAACAAAGAATAGCTCCAAAGAATTGCTAGAATTCTCAGTGACTCTACCTAACACGGCATATAAAACCCCTTCTGCTGAACTCTATAAACCAAAGGAGTGGCAAATGCTGTACATAGATTGTTCAGCCTACTGGGGGTTTTAACTACTGTGATGCTTCTGCTTGTAGGAAACCCACAAAAATCAAAAAAGAAGTTGCCTCCATTTTCTCCTTTCATAAGAAAAAGTACTGTCAGAATAATCCTACATTCCCAGGAATAAGGAGAACCATTTGGAAATTTCGCTTGGGGGTTGAAAATTCCTAAATTTGTCACTGAGACATCAATTTGCTATATAATAAGTAGAGAGAGGCAAAAGAGAGTCAAAAATAATTTTCTGTGCTGCAGGGGCTATTAATTCTCCTATGCAGATATGCAAATTTGAAGAGTAGTAGGGGTATATTGTGACTCCTATGCTCATAGGTGAGGATTTGTACACTGCAATTTATATTTATATCGGTGAAAGGAAGTATGCAAACCATAAGACAGGAAGGAATAGCTTAGCACAGAATTTCTGGGTAATTTCACAGGCTGCTAATCACTTTCAAAGGAGTTCCACTGTGTAATAGGTAGAAAACAGCCTGGAAAGAGATGAGGGACAGGGCATTTATAGTAAGGAGAGAAGAATCTGATGGGCATTACTCTCTATTCCACCCAAGGGGCAGCAGTAGTTTCAGATAGTCTCAATGTATAAATGAGTTACATTTCAAGCTTTATGGTTTATTCATTCTTTTATCCATTTAATAAATGCTTATAGTGCCTATATACCACAAGGTTATATTTTGGAGATAAAGCAATAAATAAGATAAAAGATCTTGCTTGTGAGCACAAGTATGCTACTCTGGATATATAAACAAATCATTGTGATACAAGAGAAATTCTGTAACGAGTACAAGTCAGTTGTTTGGAACAAAGAGCACATTTTTGCAATAAACAATGTTATTGAAAATGACTGGAATACAAAATCAGCTGACCAAAATCTGCTTAACACATAATGTAGCTAAAATGCAGTTAAAAGAAACTGGGGATTATTTCAGTTACACCTTACTATCTTTTATCCTACTATTTCCAGAAAAGATTAAGGCAGAGTAGGTAGTCCTAAGCATGAGTAACGTATTACCAGTCTACATTTAAATCTAGTCATGTGCAGCCTAACAATGTTTTGATCAATGGTGGACCACATATATTAATGTAACAGTGGTCCCATAAGATTATAAAGGAATTGAAAAATTTCTGTCACCTAGTGACAGATATCATAGTGGTGGTAATGTCATAGTGCAATGCATTGCGTGTTTGTGATGATGCTGGTGTAAAAAACCTGTGCTGCCCATTGTATAAAATATAGCACATATGATTATCAAGTACATAATACTTGATAATGATAATGATCACTAGTTTATGTATTTATTATATTTTTAATCATTATTTTAGATTGCACTCCTCTTATTTATATTTTTAAAAAGTTGGGTAAAATAGCCTCAGTCAGGTCCTTCAGGAGGGAGTCCAGAAGAAGGCATTGTTTCTGGCCGTAGACAGCTGTCCTGTCAATGTATCCTCACATGGCAGACAGAGATCATCTGTCTTTTGTCTCTTCTTTTTTTTTTTTTAATTAAAATTCTGGGATACAGTTTTAAAAGAAAAAAATTCTGGGATACATGTGCAGAATATGCACATGTTACATAGGTATGCCTGTGCCGTGGTGGTTTGCTGCACCCATCAACCCATCATCTACATTAGGTATTTTTCCTAATGTTACCCCTCCTCTTGTCCCCCATCCCCCGACAGGCCCCACTGTGTGATGTTCCCCTCCCTGTGTCCATGTGTTCTCATTGTTCAACTCCCACTTTTGAGTGAGAACATGCAGTGTTGGGTTTTCTGTTCCTGTGTTAGTTTGCCGAGAATGATGGTTTCCATCTTCATCCATGTCCCTGCAAAGGACATGAACTCATTCTTTTTTATGGCTGCATAGTATTCCATGGTGTATATGTGCCACGTTTTCTTTATCCAGTCTAATATTGATGGGTATTTGGGTTGGTTCCAAGTCTTTGCTATTGTGAATAGTGTTGCAATAAACACACCCCATCAAAAAGTAGGCAAAGGATATGAACAGACACTTTTCAAAAGAAGACATTCACACAGCCAACAAACATGAAAAAAGCTCATCATCACTGATCAGTAGAGAAATGCAAATCAAAACTGCAATGAGTTACCATCTCATGCCAGTTAGAATGACGATCATTTAAAGTCAGGAAACAACAGATGCTGTAGAGGATGTGGAGAAATAGGAACACTTTTATACTGTTGGTGGGAGTGTAAATTAGTTCAACCATTGTGGAAGACAATGTGGCAATTTCTCAAGGATCTAAAACTAGAAATACCATTTGACCCAGCAATCCCATTACTGGGCATATACCCAAAGGATTATAAATGATTCTACTACAAAGACACATGCACAATATGCTTAACATTTTTTTTTTTTTTTTTTTTTTTTTTTTTGAGACGGAGTTTCGCTCTTGTTACCCAGGCTGGAGTGCAATGGCGCGATCTCGGCTCACCGCAACCTCCGCCTCCTGGGTTCAGGCAATTCTCCTGTCTCAGCCTCCCGAGTAGCTGGGATTACAGGCACGCGCTACCATGCCCAGCTAATTTTTTGTATTTTTAATAGAGACGGGGTTTCACCATGTTGACCAGGGTGGTCTCGATCTTTTGACCTCGTGATCCACCCGCCTCGGCCTCCCAAAGTGCTGGGATTACAGGCTTGAGCCACCTTAATAGAAAAAAATTTATAGAGTAAGAACATAGAGAAAGAAAACATTTGTGTACAGTTACATAACATGTGTTTTAAGCTAAGTATTATTACAAGAGAGTCAAAAAGTAAAGAAAAAAAGTGTGTAACATAAAAACGTTATCGTAAGCTAGGGTTAGTTACTGAAAAAAAGAAAATCTTTTTTTCTAAATTTAGTGTAGCTGAAGTGTACAGTGTTTATAAAGTCTACTGTAGTATACATAGTGACATTCCAGGCCTTCACACTCACTCAGCACCCACTCACTGACTCACCCAGAGCAACTTCCAGACTTGCAAGCTCCACTCATGGTAAGCACCCTATACAGGTAGACCATTTTTTAATCTTTTATACTGTATTTTTACTGTACTGTTTAGCTGTTTAGGTATGTTTAGAGACACAAATACTTACTATTGTGTTCCAATTGCCTACAGTAGTCAGTTCAGTAATATGCTGTTCAAGTTGGTAGCATGGGAGTGATGGACTATACCATCTAGCCTACGTATGTAGTAGTCTCTACCATCCAGGTCTGTGTGAGTGTACTTGATGCTGTTCGCACATTGACAAAATCACCTAACAACACATTTCTCAGAATGCATCCCTGTTGTTAAGTGATAACATGACTGTAGAACCAAATCTTTATACATCAGTTGCTTTCTCCAGCACCTCCACGTTGGGGAATTCTCCAAATTATTTATTTTCTAGGCAACACCAAGTCTTCACTCAAGTGAGGGAGATGGGGCCTTGTTGAACAAACCTAGATGTGTGGGTGGGAGTGTCTGGAGTCCAGCAGTTTTGGAAGTGGGTTTTAATATGCCTCTGAGCTCAGGGTGTCTGAATTCCTGTACCCACCTAGCTGGCATCATGAATTTTCATTGATGTTCATGAGCAACCGTATGAGTCTCCCAGCAGAAAACAGATGGCATATTCAACTGTGATTTTGAGAAACTTGTCTGAATGACTATTTACAGTGATGAGAATAAAGTCAGAGAGCCAACAGGGAATGTTGAGGCATCCAGAGGCAGAAAGCAGTGGGAAACACTCTTACACATACACACACACACACACACACACACACACACACACAGTCTCTCTCTCTCTCTCTCTCTCTCTCTCTCTATATATATATATATATATATATATATATATATATATGCATTCACCCACCTACCCACCCTCTCCCTCCCTTCCTCCTTTCCTCCCTCTTCACCCACCCAACCACCCACCTCCCTCCCTCCCTTTTCATCTATAGAATGAGATTTACCAAAGGAATTGGTTAACTTGAGTATGGAGGTTGAGAAATCCCAAAATCTGTAGTTAGCAAGCTGGAGACCCAGGAGAACAAAGATATAAGTTTCCGTTCAAATCTGAGTCCAGAGCAGAAGATTGGTGTCCCAGTGCAAGCACCAGGTAGGAGGAACTCCTTCTTACTCAATCTTTGTGTCTATTGTGTCGTTAGTTGACTAGATGAAGTTCATCCCCTTTGAGGAGGGCAATCTGCTTTACTTCTACCAATTCAAATGTTAATCTCATCCAGAAACATCTTCACAGACACACCCAGAATAATGTCTGACCAAATATCTAGGCACCTAGTCGAGTTGATACATAGCATTAACCATCACGAGGCGCAAGGTATGAATGATGCTACCACAGCCTCCAATGAGCTGAGTGGTGGGTCTCCAGACAGGACCTATAGTTGAGAGATAGGCAGCTGCTCTCACAACAGCTCCAATGCAGTTAGGAAGAGGGGTAAACACTCCACTCTTTCTCTTTACACTCCCCTCTTCCATCTCCTGCCACTGCCTCCCATTGGCCCAACCCAACCAGAAGCCAGCAGACCATGGAACTTGAGTGGTGCAAAGAGTGCAGCCAGCAGAGGTCAACGTCCTGAGCCTCAGAGCAGGCAGACAGAAGAGAATATACTGAAGAAAGGGCAAATGAAGATAAACTACCAGAGCAACCCCCAGAACTTTTCTAGAAAAAATGGGCAAAGTGAACTCTGGAAAAAATACTGTTACCCATAGCCAGGGGTGGCCTAGGGTCATTTTAGTCTCAACATTAAACAATATTAAGCATTGAACAAAAGGGGATTTGTACCCCATATATAATATTTGGAGCATACCAATTGCATATGAATAAATTTATTAGAGATCTGTAATTCTGAGAATGTGCTTGTGTATATATCTCTTATCTCCTCCTTGAGGATGGAAGCTTTCGTAGGGCAAAGATTGTCTTAGAATATCTACAGTTGAACACAGTAGATGTTCCATAAATATTTGATGAAGAGCTACTTCCACCTCTTTTCATTGAACCTAATAGGAACTGATGAAATGCAATATAAAAAACAACAAAGGTTTCATAAGTGTCATATGGAATCAGCCAAGGAGAGTTTTAGCACAGCAGGTAGTAAGAGTGGAACTAAATTGCTTAGTCTAAGACTTCTTAGAGCTCACTCATTTAACAAATGTTTATGTAGCACCTACGCTGTGCCAAACACTGTGTTAAGCTTTTAAGGTACAAAAATAATGTTTTGAAGGAAGAAATCCATTAAACACACAAAGCACTCATGAACCACTCAGTTTTTATGGCGTGCAACCAGCCAATTGCTACACAGCTGTTTGGATCAGCTTTACAGAGGTCTGATTCAGTTAAATCCATGAAATGAGTTGCCTAATCCACTTACTTTAGACATACAGAAACATGCTTCATTTTGCTCTCCACAGCCTTGGAGAAGGTTTATTTCTTGACAAAACTTGGGCTTGCTATGACACAGACACAATGCTGTAGATTGTGACCACAAAAGCTCAATAAAGCTATGTGCTGTACCACTTTCTCAAAGCTACTCCCAAGACTGGGGCCCAGTGATGAGAGGTCCTTGAAATGGAAGGATCCCAGATAAGAGCAGCAGTCACAGAACAATTAGGCTTTCTTTAGGAATGTCAAATGCCAACATATCCTGCGGAGGAGCATCTTTTATATCTGCAGACAAAACATTGTCCCCATCCACCCAACAATTTCAGCTTGCATTTCCTTCTAGACCCTGAGGCATGAAAAGCCACTGTTTACTTGAGTGGGTTTTCTCAGAGCAAAACAGTCCTGTCTTTCAACTTCCTTTTCTAGAACCAACCCTGTCTTGCTTCCATAATACTGAGAAAAGTGGATCACAGTCTCCCGCTGTTTGTGTCAAATAGCAATTCTTTCATGTTGCTCTATTATAAATGCTGCTCAGACATTTTGAGTCAAAACTGTGAAATATCCCTTCTTGCGTCCCCATTATCCATTCTATTACAAGATTTAAGACTTGTGAATAATCCCATATGTGACCTTGGTTAGATGACTCTTTTTTTTTTAACCAGGACAAAAACCAGTTGAGTGATGTAGGTTGTGCCAGTAGTTGAACATCCTATGCTTTTTTAAAAGCACTATTATTTGATCTCAAAATATTCTGTGATGGGATAGGATATATTTTCTCCAGAATTTAACTTTATGCTAATTATGTCTAGCTCAGGCTCTGAGACATATACATTAGAATTACTGAACTATAACGTCAATCAAAGTTTTATCTTCAATAGTGTCAATCTGAATAGATAATTTGTCTGCTTTCTTAATATAATCATGAGTAATTTGTATGTGTGTGTGTGTTTTTTTTAAGACAGTCTCGATTTCTTGCCCAGACTAGAGTGCAGTGGCATGATCATGGCTCACTGCAGCCTCCACCGCCTGGGCCCAAGTGATCTTCTCACCTCAGCCTTCTGAGTAGTTGGGAACACAGGCATGTATCACCATACCACACTAATTTTTTATTTTTATTTTTTGTGTAAAATGGGATCTCCCTATGTTGCCAAGGCTGATCTCAAACTCCTAGGCTCCAGGGATCCTCTTTCTCGTGCTCCCAAAGTGCTGCAATTACAGGCGTGAAACACTGTGCCCCACCACTAATAGTTTTTTAAATTAACTTGCTGACATTCTCACTTTTGGTTTAGAAATGAGAATAATACTTATGACAGTTCTTCCTTTTTTTTTTTTTGAGACAGTGTCTCACTCTGTCACTAGGCTGGAGTGCAGTGGCACGATGTCGGCTCACTGCAACCTCCAACTCCCTAGTTCAAGCGATTCTCCTGCCTCAGCCTCCCCAGTAGCTGGGATTTCAAGCATGTGCCACCATGCCCAGCTAATTTTTATAATTTTAGTAGAGACGGGGTTTCACCATGTTGGCCAGGATGGTCTCCATCTTCTGACCTCATGATCTACCTGCCTTAGCCTCCCAAAGTGCTGAGATTACAGGTGTGAGTCACTGCACCTGGCCAGTTCTTCCTTCTTTGCTTTCAGATTTGTTAAATCAAATTACTATAGCTTTTATTTTATAGATATTTGCTTATAAATGTGTAGATTATAAACTTTTTAAATTAAGGGACTTTTTATACTTGTTTTTTCTCCCCACAATGAGCCCCAAATACAGTAACTTAAAAATAATAAATACTCCACAGATGTTTGTGGAATTGAGTCAGTAGGTTTTTTTGAAAATAATAACTTGCAAGATAAATTTGAGAAAATCTCTCAGAAAGTACAACAAAAAATAAATATGAAAAACAGAAAAGAAAATTAGGGGATCTAAATGGATTAATACAAGTTCTAGTAAAAGACAAAAATAGAAAAATGAAAGGGGTAAAATTATCACATAAATTGTACAAGAAAAATGTCAAAAACTGAAGATCATTCATTTGCAGATTGAAAGGGTCCACTGAGGGCTAAAATGAATGAAGGGAAAACTAACATTAAATCAAATATAATTGTAAAATTTCAGGACCTAAAATAAGAAATAAACCATAAAGTCTGTTGGAGAAAAGAGAAGATAAAAGACAAATGATCAGTAATCATATGGAGCTGGATTTTCAAATAGTGAAATTGGAAGCTAGAAAACAAAATAATACTTTGAAAATTATCAGGAAAAATTAGTCCAACCTAGAATTCTACATAATAAAGCTATTATTAATCACATATCGAAAGAAAAGACATTTGAAAACAACACAAGTTCTCAAAACTCAAGTTTTTACATATTCTTTCTCATGAAGCTATAGGTGGATGCATTTCATTTAAGCAAGAGAATAAAGCAATGAAGAGAAAGACAATCAATCTGGGCAACAGGATCAGAAATTTTCCAGCATTATGATGAAGAGAAGTCTCAGGATGAAAGCTATGTTCAGATTCAGATTAAATCAGGAGGTTATGGGTTCTAGGAGAAATATTGAGAAAGAAAATATGGAGTGGATTCAGTTCCCTGTTATTTGCTCATGAGAAGTGGTTTATTTAACATTGTTACAGGAGTGGTTGGGGGAAAAAATCATGGTATATAAAAAAAAAAGTACATTAAAACAACAAGGCAACTGTAAATTCTAGAAAGAACAAAAAGTTGCTCAAGAAAAGTAAATATATCACATTTTATATCTCAGTTTGAACAACTTTAACATAATTATAATATTTGGAAGTTGAAGGAATCAGAAGTATTATGTGTGTATATGTAAATGAAAGGGTATAAGAGGGTTAAATTTTCATCTTCATAAAAGAAAATAATAGTTAAAATTTAAAATTATGAATAGTAATATAAACTGATATGGTTTGGCTGTGTCCCCACCTGAATCTCATCTTGAATTGTAACTCCCACAATTCCCACATGTCGTGGGAGGAACCTGGTGGGAAGTAATTAAATCATGGAAGCAGGTCTTTCCTGTGCTGTTCTTGTGGTAATGAATAAGTCTCACAAGATCCTATGGTTTTAAAAAACCAGGAGTTTCCCTGAAGAAGTTCTCTCTTTGCCTGCTGCCATCCATGTAAGACATGACTTGCTCCTCCTTGCCTTCTGCCATGATTGTGAGGCTTCTCCATCACATGGAACTATAAGTCCATCAAACCTCTTTTTTTGGGTAAATTACCCAGTCTCAGGTATGTCTTTATCAGCAGCATGAAAACAGACAAACACATAAACTATTTATTTTTTAATGATATTGAAAATATAAAAAAGAATGTTAAAAGGGTTGACTGTGATTGTCTCCTCAGGTGACTAGAACTCAGAGGTGGAGAGTAGTAGAACTGAGGTAAAAGATGAAATTTTAATTTAAAATCAAATTAAAAATTATATAATAATTCTCCCAAATTCATGCAACTGTATTTATATAATACATATTTTGTTTGAATGCATCATTAAATTATATCTCTTAATAAGGGAAATGTTTGAAACTGCCTTAATTTTATTAACCAATGTACCCCCAAATTTATTTTTCTTATTTATTTTCATAAATGACAAAGTTTAAATGTTAAAAATACAAAAAAATATTTAGGCATGCATAAAGCATACTAAAAGCCATTCTGAAATACAAAGTGGCTAAATAAGAGACAGAAGCTAGTCAGTGCTATGATTGAGCATTAAATTGTGCTCCTAGCTACCCACCCACAGAGAGTCAGAATTATTTATTTTTAACCTGAGGGGGGAAACACACAAATTAGAATGGAAAGAAATTTTTCCTGGCATTAAAGTTTTGAAGTATTTAAGGTATAGATGAGTATACAAGGAATATTTGTCTTGCATTTTTCACATGAACTCAATAACTGAAACCAATCCTTCACTAGTTTTTCTTAAATATTTCCTTTTCATCCCATCCACACTGTCACTACCTTTGTTCAAGGTCCTATAATCTTTCATTTAGACTAGTTTGTTTGTCTCCTAACAGAATGTCATTTATTCATTCAGAAAACATTTAAAGATCTAAAAATAGGTTGAGAAAATTTCAGATCAAATACAGAAGAAGGAAAAACCCCAGAAACACAGAAAATAAGTGTAATACACAAAGATTCTTCAGCTTTAAAGGCAGTTGCTGATCTTGAAGAAATGGACATGAATTTGGTTTTGTGGAAGTTTCACACATATGCACATCTAAATATATAATTAATACAAACAGCAACAATAGCATATATATTGGGAGTAAACAGATGAAACTGAAGTGTTCTAAAATTCTTGTACTTTTTAGAAAGAAGTGAAATGTACTAACATTTGATTTTGGTATATTGTAGGTCCTCAATGTAATTTCTAGGGAAACATTAAATAACAGAAAGTGATAGTTGAGAGGAAAGTGAAATAATACAGAAAATACAATTAATCAGGTAAATAAGAAAAAAGAAAACAGGTAAGACAAGTAGAAAGAACATAATAAAATGGTGGATTAAACTCAAGCCCAAGTACATGAGTAATTACATTAAATGTAAATGGGCTGGGCACGGTGGCTCATGCCTATAATCCTAGCACTTTGGGAGGCTGAGGTGGGTGGATCACTTGAGGTCAGGAGTTCAAAACCAGCCTGGCCAACATGGGGGAAACCCTGTTTCTACTAAAAATACAAAAAAAATAGCCAGGCTGTAATCCCAGCTACTTGGGAGACTGAGGCAGGGGAATCACTTGAACCCGGGAAGTGGAGGTTGCAGTGAGCTGAGCTTGCACCACTGCACTCCAGCCTGGGCAACAGAGAGAGACTCTGTCAAAAAAAAAGTAAATGGACCAAATGCTTCAATTAAAAGATTTCAAAATTGTCAGACAGGCTAAAAGCCAAAATCAAAGATATAATCATTATAAGAAATGTAAAACATAAAGATATAAAAAATGTTGAAGTATGGAAAAGGCATTAAGCAAGCATGGGTGAACCCTATTACCAAGGCTATTCAGTGTTGTATTGGAGGCCCTGCCAATCAGTAAGGAAAAGCAAATGCTATAAGGATAGGAATGAGATAAGCTAATTATTTTTCATAGATGATATAATTAAATTTATATTAATATGTATCAATAGTCAAAAGAATCTGTAGATAAATTATTGGAATCAATAAGTGAGCTTAGAAATACTGGAGGATATAACATGAAAATTGAAAAAGCAACTGTATTTCTCTATAAAAGCAACAAACTGGCTGGGTGCAGTGGCTTAGCTTATAATCCCAGAACTTTGGAAGGCCAAGGCAGGTGATCACGAGGTCAAGAGATCCAGACCATCCTGGCCAACATGATGAAACCCTGTCTCTACTAAAAATACAAAAATAAGCTGGGTGTTGTGGCGTGTGCCTGTAGTTTTAGCTACTTGGGAGGCTGAAGCAGGAGAATCACTTGAACCTGGGAGGTGGAGGTTGCAGTAAGCCGAGATCACACCACTGCACTCCAAAGTAGGAGACAGAGTGAGACTCCATTTAAAAAAAAAAAAGCAACAAACAGGTAAGAAAATTAACGAATATACATCATTTATGTCGTCATCTGGAATATCAGTCACTTAGGAATACATTAAACAAAACAACTCTGCAGAGAAAATTTTAAAACATTTTAAAAATAAGAGTTAAATTGAAATATTTACAATGATGTACATAGGTGAGAAAACTGTATATTATAAAAATGTCGTTTTTCTTCATATCAATCTAGAAAGCTATACAATGCCAATTAAACTCTAAAATCCACTTGCTCCCCATGTCTTTTTCTGTGTGAAATTTGACAAAAGGTAAAATAACTTTAATGTGAACATAACAAAGGCCAACAATAACCAAACTCTCCTGCAGGGGAAAAATTGAGAGTCTTCTCTCTACAAAATATCTGAAGTTAAACTGTGTTGATTAAATGGTATCAACGCAAGACTAGTGGAACAAAAAAGAGAGCCAGGAGACAGAGTACACACATATGGACACTTGACTGGTGTCAGAAATGACACTGTAGATTAGTGAGGAAAGAGAGTCTTGACTCCCTTTACAAATATTGCCTTTTACAAATAATGCTAATTGCACAGAATTGGACCCACATCTCACATCTTTATACAAAAATCAACACAAAAAGAATTATAGATCTAAATATAAGCAAAAACATAATCTTTTATTTATTTATTTATTTATTTGAGATAGAGTCTCATTCTGTTGCCCAGGCTGGACTGCAGTGACGCTGTCTTGGCTCACCACAACGTTTGCCTCCTGGGTTTAAGCAATTCTCCCGTCTCAGCCTTCCAGGTAGCTGTGACTATAGGTATCCACCACCATGCCTGCCTAATTTTTTGTATTTTAGTAGAGACTGGGTTTCACCATATTTGTCAGGCTGGTCTCAAATTCCTGACTCAAATGATCCACCCGCCTTGGCCCCCCAAAGTCCTGGGATTACAATCGTAAGCCACTGTGCCTGGCCAAAAGTATAATTTTTAAAGATGACTGTATAGATTGGAAAATATACACAGGATAGGACAGGATGATATTTTAGGATATATAGAAAAAAATATTGCCCAGGCATTGTGGCGTGTGGGTGTTATCCTAGCAACTCAGAAGGCTGAGGCAGGAGGATCACTTGAGTCCCAGGGTTTGAGACCAGCCAAGGCAACACAGCAGTATCCTGACTCTTTTTATAAAAATTGAATATAATAAAGTAAAAAAGAAAAATGTTTTAAACCAGACACATGAAGAATAAAGGAAGAAAAACTGATAACCATATTTAAATGAAGAACTGTTTATTTAAAAAACACTATAAAGAAAGGAAAAAGAAAAGCCACACAATAGGAGGTGTTTGCAATACTGGATAAATAACTTGTTTCTAGGATATATCATCAAATCAGTAAGAAAGACACAAAGCCCAATAAAAAGAGAGGAATTGAAAAGGTACTCTACAAAACCCCAACAGAAAGAGAGTTCTTGAAAAGGCGTTCTACAAAAGAGGAAACATACGTGCTGAAAAACCATGAAAAGGTGCTCAACGTCATTAGAAAAAAACAAAATGCAAATTCAGCCCAAAGGCCTCTACACAGCACCGGATTGGCAAAAATTAGTAAGTCTGACAAGACTAAGTACTAGTGTTGACATGGAGTTACTAGTACAGTAACACTCCTGAAATATTGAGGGGAAATAGTTTGGCGATATCCAGTAAATCACTTTGGTAGAACCACTTTGGAAAGCAGTTTGGCAGTACCTAGTAAAATTAGATACTTTCTATGGCCAAGCAAGTCACTTCTAGATTTAACACCCTTGAAAAATTTGTGGAACCTGTGCCTTAGGATATATGTGCAATACCATTGATAATCCCAGGTTCACAGTGTCCTAAACTGAAAGCAGCTCAACTGTCTAGTAAAAGTAGAATGAAAGAACTACAGTGTATTTGTACAATAAAATCCTATATACAGGCCGGCTCAGTGGCTCATGCCTGTAATCCCAGCAATTTGGGAGGCCGAGGCGGGTGGATCACCTGAGGACAGGAGTTTGAGACCAGCCTGGCCAACATAATGAAACCCCATCTCTACTAAAAATAAAGAAAAATTAGCTGGGCATGGGGGTGGGCACCTGTAGTCTCAGCTACTCAGGAGACTGAGGCAGGAGAATCACTTGAACCCAGGAGGCAGAGGTAGAGCCAAGCTCATGTCATTGTACTCCAGCCTTGGAGACACAGCAAGACTCTGCCTCAAACAAACAAAAAATCCTATATACAAAGGAAAAGGAACAAACTGAGTCTACACAGAGGATTATGTGTCAATCTTAAACACCCGATGTTGAATGAAAGAAACAAAACACAAAGGAATTAGACACTATTATTCATTTTAAAAGTTCTAAAATAAACAAAAGTAAATTATATTATTTAGAGATGCATAGACAAAGGACAAAATTGCAAAGAAAAGCCAGACACTGATGCCTTAAAATTAGGATAATTGCTACTTCTGGGGTAAGAGAGGGAATATGACCAGGAAGAGGCACATGATGGCCTTCTGGGTTATGACAATGTCCTATTTCTTGACCTAGGTGATAGTTTGGTTAGTATTCCCTTTAAAATTGGTTATTACAATCTATAGTTATGAAGGGCACATGAATACACTTATTGTCTTCATATTCTACTTCTCAATTTTTAAAGAAGCTCTTGCAATTCCCCAAACAGGCTGCTTTTCCCTTTCCTGCATTCTTCATTTAAGTTGTTAAATATCTATTAAAAAAAAAAAGTAAGTATGTTTAGATTTGCCTTTTATTGCTGGGTTTCCCTACTTGGCCTTTTATGGCCCAATGGAGAAAAGAAACATGCTGTAATAACATATTATTTTTAAATTTTAGTTTCTTTAGACTTAGGGGGTACAAGTGGTTTTGTTACATGGATGTATTGTGTAGTGGTGAAAGCTAAGCTTTCAGTGTACCCATCACTGAAATAGCACTGTGTCCAATAGGTAATTTTTCAACACTAAGTTTTCTCCTACCTTCCAACTTTTTTGAGTTTCCAGTGTCTGTTTTTCCATTCTGTATGTCCAAGTGTACCTATTTTTCAGCTCTTATGAGTGAGAATATACAGTATTTGATTTTCTGTTTCTCAGTTGTTTCACTTAGGACAATGGCCTCCAGGTACATACATGTTGCTATAAAAGGCATGATTTCAATCTTTTTCATGGTTGAGTAGTATTCCATGGTGTATATATATATGTATATATATATCACATTTTCTTCATCTGATCATCTCTCGATGGCCATAGGTTGATTTTATCACTTCATTATTGTGAATAGTGCTATGATAAACATGAGTGCAGGTGTTTTTAGATATAATGATTTCTTTGGGTAGATACCCAGTAGTGGGATTGCTGATTCAAATAATAGTTTTATTTTCAGTTCTTTGAGAAAGTCCTCATTCTGTTTTCCAGAAATTTACTTTTTAGAAAGAAGTGAAATGTACTAATTAACATTTGATTCTGGTATATTGTAGGTCCTTAATGTAATTTCTAGGGAAACATTAAAGTAGCAGAAAGTGATAGTTGAGAGGAAAATGAAATAATGTAGAAAATAAAATTGGTGAAGTGAGTAAGAGAAAATGGGTGAGAATCTTAAGTTTTTCTTTAAGATTCTGATGAATCCTCCTTTCTCAATGACCCTTTCCTCTTTATTTCCAGACAGCAACAAATGTTGTGTCCTTTACTATCCAAATCATTTGGCAAATGTTTCTTCACCGTGGCGTCTGTTATTGTGTATTTACACACATGCACATATGCACATGCATGTACTCACCTAGACCTGTGCTGCGTAATGTTGTATTCAGTGGCTAGAGGTGCTAGCCATGTGTGCCCTTGAGCACTTGAAATGTACTAGCCCACGTTGAGAGGGCTGTAAGTGTAAAACACACACTGGATTTTAAAGACCTTATCCAAAAATGATGCAAAATAGCTCAATAGCCTATTTTTCTACTAATTTAATTATGTTTTATTTATTGGTTTAAGTAAAATATATAATTAAAATCAACTTTACCTATTACATTTGCTTTGTGTTAAATGTGGCTACTAGAAACCTTGAAATTACATATGTGGCTTGGATTTTTCTTCTATTATTTCCTTGTTCTTTGAATGCAGGGACAGTATTTTATCTATTTTTTTATATTTTACATTTTATTTTCTTTAGGCTTGGCATTGTATTTGGGGTGATACAAATTACTTGTTTCATGAAGGAGTGAGCAAGACAATGATTATTAAGATTACTGTTGGGCAGGACTCAATCTCATTGCATTTAATAAACATCTCAAAATAACAGTGTTCTGAATAATTTAGAAGTTCATTTCTCACAAGAGATAAGTTCAGAG
This sequence comes from Saguinus oedipus, assembly GCA_031835075.1. NCBI lineage: Eukaryota > Metazoa > Chordata > Mammalia > Primates > Cebidae > Saguinus > Saguinus oedipus. The sequence continues at coordinate 12,188,926 of CM063172.1, read as the reverse complement.
AGAGGCAATTGAGGGCTATAGGGAGGTTCCATACATCTGTGATGGCCATGGGCTCGTTCCAGCTTTCTGCACCTTCATCTCTGATGTTCAGATATGATCATCAGACATAGAATTGCAAATGATGCCAAAATAAACTACAAGTAAATATGCATTTACCTCCATTATAATACATGTAAGTGCGAGACCTTCTATGGAAGATCATAGACAGTGTCCAGATACGTTGTGTTTGAAATATTTACACTTTAGAGGCAAACATTTCAACCTAGGTTGCTAAAGGAATGTGTAGTTAGCATGTCTTATAGTTTCTCCTTCAGCTATCAGATGTTTCAAGTAAGCTTTTGCCAACGGCTGGATCAGAGGCAGGCCTGAAAATTCCAAGGAGTTCCTGAAGAGTCTATGTTTTGTGTTGTTGATTAAAGAGAAAGCCATATGCTTTCAATAACAGGTGTGCAGGTGGCAAAGCCGACATTCTGTTGTACAAATTTAGTATCCTGACTTGTATACTAGCCCAGATGGGGGTTATCCTATTTGTGCACAGCAGGGTAGGTTTAAGGGGGGAACTAATGTCTTTCAACCCAGTTTAAAATATCCTTTTCAAGAGCATAGGAAAACAGAGAGAGCAGGGTATCTGTGCAAAGCCAGATTTTACTGAAAAAGGAGCTCTGAATCAATTCAAGCACTTGAAGAAGAGTTTGGTTGAAAACTTTGCCCAAAGGGTGAATGAGAGTTTTGGACTGGAGAAGGACAGGCGAAACACACTGGCTATTTCAACCATAAAATAAGCAGAGCCTGGGTAGAAAAAGGATTCTTAGAAAGGTGGACCCAAATGAGTAAGCTGCTGCAAAATATATTCTTTTTTTTTTTTTTTTTTTTTTTTTAGACTGAGTCTTTCTCTTGACACCCAGGTTGAGTGCAGAGGTGCAATCTCAGCTCACTGCAACCTCCACCACCTGAGTTCAAGCAATCCTCCTGCCTCAGCCTCCCAAGTAGCTGAAACTACAGGCATGTGCCCCCACACCCAGCTAATTTTTGTATTTTTAGAAGAGACAGGTTTCACTATGTTGCCCTGGCTGATCTCAAACTCCTGATCTCAAGTGATTCGACCACCTTGGCCCCCCAAAGTCCTGGGATTACAGGCATGAGCCACTGTGCCTGGCCTATATTCTGAGATTCTGAATATGTCAACCTGAGGCTAAAATTTTTCTCTCTTAATTTTGGAGACCACCTATGGTGAATATAGTTTTTGTTGAGTTAACACACATTAGCTAGATAAAAAATTTTACTCACACTATAGTTGGATGTGTGGCAAAAACTCCATTGTTTTTGTTTTGTTTTCTGATTTTTCCCCCCACACTTCCTCCCATTAATTTTGGCCTGTTTGGAAAAAAATAGAAGAAACAGGATCTTCTCTCTACTTTGAAAAACTCTGCGAACTAGGTCTTTCAAGCTTGGCCGTTTATAGGCTAAAGGGCAAGAAAACGTTAGAAGACTCCTCTCTCAAGATGATAGCTCGGATTGCTTCATTTATACTTGGCTGCATGATCCCTTTGAGTGTCAGAAGCTGAAGATTAGTTCAGTATTTCTTTTTTAAGTTCATTTGTAATATATTATGCTATTTCCTTAGGTAGATGGAGGTGAAGTGAAGGTTTATTTGGTAAGACAAATGAAGAAAGTGCATTGAACTTCTAAAAAACATAACCACTCTTTCTGCAAATCTGTCAGAAGGTTACATTCACCTACATGATTGCTGCAGTTTTGTTGATGTTTGCACAATCTTGTATGTCTAGGAGACTGTAAGTCTCCCGAGAGCAGCAATCATGTTTGTTACTTCCCACTGTACACCAAGCTCCTAGGATACTACTTAAAAGACTATAAAAGACTCAGTAACCAACTGTAAATATTTTTTCAATGAAAAATAAACCATGAAAAATCTGGAATCTATACCCAGATGGAACAGATTAACCCAACAATGACTCATGCTCATTTAAGTCCAAGAAACTTTGCCTTTCATAATGTTAAGAAGAAAACTGTTGTAGACCATTAAAAGGAAGAATAGTAAACCAATGAGTATTTAATTTGGGGCAGATGCATAATGTTCCAGTTTTAATGTGGGGTGGATTGCACTTTTGAACTACATCTGAAGAAAAAATTAGGGCAAATAATTTGGTAAAAATTGGAGGCCACCAATAAAATGACATTGAACTTAATAAACACACACACACACACAAGTGCAACTAGGGAAATCACAATAAGATCAGTAGATCATATCAGCTTTGCCATCAGTTTTGCCAGTGTTACCAATGGGGAAAACCAGGCAAAGTATACAAGGAATCTCTATATTATTCCTTACAACTAACTGCATGAGAATCTACAGTCATCTCAATAAAATTCCAATAAAAGCAAAAAAAGATAAATATATATAAAAATATAGGTTGCTGGGCACAGTGGCTCACGCCTGTAATCCCAGCACTTTGGGAGGCCCAGGTGGGTGGATCATGAGGTCAGGAGATTGAGACCATCCTGGCTAACATGGTGAAACCCCGTCTCTACTAAAAGCATAAAAACAGGCATGGTGGCACATGCCTGTAGTCGCATCTACTTGGGAGGCTGAGGTAGGAGAATCGCTTGAACCTGAGAGGTGGAGGTTGCAGTGAGCCGAGATCACATGACTGCACTTCAGCCTGGGTGACAGAGTGAGACTCCATCACACACACACACACAAAATGTGTGTGTGTGGGGGGGGGGGGGGCATAATATAGAGATTCCCTATATACTTTGCCCAGTGTGATGTCCCTAATTTAATGACCCTGCAGTTTAATGAGTACTGTCACATTTATGTTTATACATATTTTCACAATTATATATACATAAATATATATATATGGAAGAAAATTTCTGCAAACTATGCAGCTGACAAAGGTCTAATATCCAGCGTCTGTAAGAAACAAACACATTTGCAAGAAAAAAAATCCTATTAAAAAGTGGGCAAAGGACATGAACAGACAAAAAAGACAACATATATGCAGCCAATAATCATAAGAAAAAAAGTTCAGTATCACTGATCTTTAGAGAAATGCAAATCAAAACTGCAATAAGATACCATTTCACACTGATCAGAATGGCTATTAATAAAAAGTTAAAAAATAATACATGTTGACAAGGTTGTAGAGAAAAAGGAAAGCTTATATACTGTTGTGGGAGTATAAATTAGTTTTAACCACTGTGGAAGACAGTGTGGCAATTCCTCGAAATCCTAGAGACAGGAATACCATTTGATTCAGCAATCCCATTACTGTGTATATACCCAAAGGAAAATAAATCATTCTATTATAAAGACACATGCACATATATGTTAATTGCAGCACTCTTCACAATAGCAAAGACATGGGATCAATCTGAATGCCCACCAATGATAGACTGGTTAAAGAAACATGGAATACTTTTTTATTATTATACTTTAAGTTTTGAGATACAAGTGCAGAACCTGCAGTTTGTTACACAGGTATACATGTGCCATGGTGGTTTGCTGCACCCATCAAGCCATCATCTGCATTAAGTATTTGTCCTAATGCTATCCCTCCCCTAGCTCCCCCATCCTCGACAGGCCCTGGTGTGTGATGTTGCCCTTCCTGTGTCTGTGTGTTCTCATTGTTCAACTCCCACTTATGAGTGAGAATAGGCGATGTTTGGTTTTCTATTCCTGTGTTAGTTTGTTGGGAATGATGGTTTCCCACTTCATCCATGTTCCTGTAAATGATGTGAACTTATACTTTCTATGACTGTGTAGTATTCCATTACACCATGGAATACTATGCAGCCGTAAAAAAGAACTAGATCCTTTCCTTTGCAGGGATGTGGATGGAGTTGGAGGCCATTATCCTTAACAAACTAATACAAGAACAGAAAACCAAATACCACATGTTCTTATATAAGTGGGAGCTGAATGATGAGAACACATGGACACATAGAGGGGAAAAACATACACTGGGGACTTTTGGAGGGAGGAAAATAGGAGGAAGGAGAGGATAAGGAACAGTAACTAATGGGTACTAGGCTTAAAACCTGGGTGATGAAATAATCTGTAAGACAAAACCCCATGACACAAATTTGTCTATGTAACAAACTTGTACCTGTACCCCTGAACTTAGGAAAGAAAGTCTGATACTTTTATTACCCTTGCTGCAGAAGTCACACCAGAGGCATCTTCACCTTTCCCATAATTGTTGGCCCTGACAGTTAAACTTTATGCTTACTCTTGAGATCTATATTCCACAGTAGGGTTTTTTGTTGTTGTTGTTGTTTGTTTGTTTTGAGACGGAGTCTTGCTCTGTTGCCAGACCGGAATGCAGTGGTGTGATCTCAGCTCACTGCCTCCCAGGTTCAAGCGATTCTCCTGTCTCAGCCTCCCAAGTACCTGGGACTACAGGCGTGAGCCACCAGGCCCAGATAATTTTGTATTTTTAATAGAGACGGGGTTTCACCATGTTGACCAGGATGGTCTCAATCTCTTGACCTCGTGATCCACTTGCCTCGGTCTCCCAAAGTGCTGGGATTACAGGCGTGAGCCACCACGCCCGGCCCACAGTTTTATAAAAGTGTGGTTTTTTTTTTTTCTTTTTAATCTTGCCTATATTTTTCTTTTTTCTTATTAAAAGTTTTTAGTAAAATAAAATATGGGATGGTCTGCTTATCCAAAGAGGACAGTCAAGATGGATTTCAGTTCATTTACAATTTTTGGTTAGGCCAATTGAGGTTGATATCTTGAAAGCATACTTTGAATCTTTTCATCATCTCTTGTTATATTATTAGCTTTCTTATCTCATAATCCTCCATATGTAGTTTTATGTTTGATCAGATTCATTCATTTTTAAAATATCATTTTGTTGCAATAAGAATGTTAATTATAACATGAAACATTTTTTGATCTGATTGCATAACAAAATCACTGTTTTCATTTGTCCATGTTATGTTATAAGGTTGCCCTTATGTGTATTTAACTTTTATACATTGTCAGGAATATTATAACTATAATTTTATTTTCTTGTTTCATTGTACGTATTTATTGCATACATTGTGATGTTCTATGTATACATTTGTGGAATGATTAACTCATAGCTATAATTTTAAATTCTACATTTTTACTTAGCATTATACCATGAATATTTTTCCATTTGTATTCCATGCACACATTCATTCATTCATCTTTTATTCACTCAATTAACATTTTAAAGTTATCAGTAAGTGCCTGACACTGTGGTCAGGGTAGGTTTAAGGGGGGAACTAATGTATTTCAACCCAGTTTGAAACATCCATTGTAAGGCTGGACATGGTGGCTCACACCTGTAATCCTAGCACTTTGTGAGGCCAAGGTGGGAGGATCACTTGAGCCCAGATGTTCAAAACCAGCCTGGACAACATGGCAAAACCCTCTTTCTGCAAAAATTAGCCAGGCATGGTGGTATGCACCTGTAGTCCCAGCTACTTGGGGGCCTGAGGTGGGAGGATAACCTGAGCCCACGAGGCGGAGGTTGCAGTGAGTTGAGACTGTGCCATTGCTCTCCTGTCTAACCCAGGTTACAGAGGAAGATCCTGTATCCAAAAAAAAAAAAAAAATCCGTTTCAAGAACAGAGAAAAACTCAAAGTGAAGATTACATAATAGTCAGTAGTATTGCTTCTTGGTTAGAGATGTAAGCAAAGTTCATAATAAACTCACTCAAAATACCATTGGCAAGTCATCCTGATACTCATTTTGTTGTCCCTATTGATTCATGCAGACACCCATGGTAAAATGACAGATAGGGATAAATCTTGTTCTTATTTTTTTGTGGATGAAATCTTAACAGAACCATTGCCAAACCTGTCATTCAGTGTTCCTCCGAGTGTTCAGTAAGATAACATATGCTGAAAACTGTCAAAGTGATTCCAAACATTAAGGGAATCTGCGTGCCTCTTAGTCGTAGGATTTATATGTGCCGATGGACTGGGCTGGTCCCATCAGGAAGCTGGGTAAGAATTAGGGGGAGTACCTTCTTGCTATCTGAATGAAAGATAACTTGTTCACTGATATTCCACAAGCCGATCCTCTAATGACAGTAAAAGTCAACCCAGCCAGCGCCTTTGCTTCCACAGAATTCCTCTGCCTTGAAGCTTGAGAAGAATATAAAGAGGAACCAAAAATTGGGATAAGGAAGAATTTTCTGAAACATTGAACATTCTGTAAATGGGTGATGTTACAGTACAGAGGAACATCACGCAGTCAGAATGTTTGCATTTGCTCTCCCCCTTTGCCTCATTTAAGGAAAAGATGATTTTATAAATACATTCTTAGACACTGCCAGTGTCAGAAAGAAAGGCAATGTTTCTCTTTGAGGACATGGCCTTAAATGACTATGGTTGCCGAGCTGAAGCTGGTCAGGTCTAAGTTATCAGGGCCAAGCTCAGCGGTGATGGGAGGATTTGGGGCCCTATCAGTGCATCTGAGAAGAAAGAGGCTTGCAAGGCAGGTGAATCAGATGAGGAGCAGGCTACTGTTCTGTGACTGCTGAGAAAGAGATTGGCTGAGGGTTGGGGTTAAGCTTCCGGGGGAGAGATGAGCAGATGAGCAATCTGCCGCAGAGTACTGATGAAAATGCTGTCACACGAGATTCTACTTCATGAGCAGAATCTCGGTGAAAGCCTTGACCCTTTTATTCAGTTTTCCTTCCAGCTGTGTGATAGCCTTTTCCCACTTCTCAAGAAGACATGTAGAAGACTTTAACCTCTTTCTTACCTGGCTCCTTGACTCAGTTTTCTTGGGAAGTGAACCTAGCCTTACTGGAATGTAAATTCTGCTAGTCCTTGGAGGGCTGCCAAATTCTGTTCAAGTTCTGGTTGTGAAAATAAGTTATATGTGTTTTGTAAAGATGGTATCCCTGGGAAGCCTTGTCTACTCTGAAAGATGCTATGGGGCTGACCACATTCCTAGCCAATTTTTCGGTGCTTTTACATGGTGAAAGAATTGGATAGGGAAGTTACCATATAAGACTTTTGAAGTCTGGGTTTTGGGAGAAGGAATTCAATTGACTCGGGTTTTTGTTTCAAAAGCTAGCAGTTTTTGAAGGATTCTAATAGCTTTGTGAACTATTCTCTCTTGTTTCTCTGAGACTGACGACCACAGATTTGTTTCTAAAATAAAATCCATAGAATGCTTATATTCATGAGTACTTTCTGAGTGGGAATTCTCACGTATTACTTTCTCAATCCATGACATGGGCTTACTGGAAACATGAATGATGCCAGAAAACTACATATATATATATATATATATATATATATATATATATATATATATATACACACACACACACACACACACAAACACACACACACACACACACACATATGTATATAAATTATCATATGCATTTTGAATTTCAGTGTATACTTTCTTTAGGTAAGGGCTGAGAGCCCTAAGTTATAAAATCAATATTTTGCCAAGAGCTCATCTGGAGACCTTTGCAGCTGGGCACTTGTTCTCCTTGTGGAATTTTTTTGGTGTGTAATTTTTTTTGCCAGGAGCTGTGATTTTAGATGGTAGTGTTAACCTTCCCTAGGGGACTATCTTTATGATCAAGGGGATCTTTTAGATCGGTTATGAATGACCTGACTATCTGGAGCTGCCACAACAACGAAACAGGTCCTGTATTCACTAACATAGCTAAGAGCCAGTAACAAACGAACCCTGTCAATAACATAAACAAGTTCTGTTGGATCTAAAATAAACAATCAAATAACCTGTCAAGGACAGGTTTAAGCTGTAAATGGAAGTCTTGGGCCAGGGTGTCCAGTGGACATCTCCAGTGAGCCTGGTGCTTTAGCTAATAGACCTGATTAAAAGCTAGAACGTAATAAACTTCAAGGTAAAGAAAGGTAAGTTACAGCCTGGAGTGAGGTAGAGGTGTAGGTGGCTGATCCAGCTAATCTCTCTGTCGGGGCTGACTACATTCAAAGTTTGGATCATACAAATAAGCATTTTTTTTCCTTCTCATTGAAAACCCTCATTCCCTTCCCCTCTACTCTACAGGACCATGAAGTGCTTTATTTTGACTTGCTTTATAGACTCAAGGTTTTGAAGTGAACATTTATTGATCTTACTTCCAACAAAACTTCTTTCATTTTTTTTTAAACAATATGCCTCAAATCTGTGATGTCCCAAGTAATAAATTTGTGCTTTACATCTTTACAATATGCTAAACACGCAGTGAGAAAAATGAGGCCAACTTTTCAAGCTCCATTAGAGGCTTCACGAATTCCCGAATCAAACTAGAAGTCAAATTTAGACATTAAAACAAAACAAATCCTCAGAAAATCCATGTCTAGGATTCTCAAATCTTCATGAGGCCGAAATGGTTATTTGTCATATTCTTTCTGATTATAAGAGCATTATGTATTTGTTGTAAATAATTTAGAAATGTAGATAAGGATAAAAAAGAAAAACTCAATCTGAATTCATTTACAATTGCACCAAAAAGAATAAAATATTTAGGAAGAAATTTAACAAAAGAAGGATGAGACGTATGTACTGAAAACTATAAAGCATTGTAAAAGAAATTAAAGGAGATCTAACTAAATGAAAAGACCCCCCATGTTCATAGAACATAGTAATATCCCTCAAGTTGATTTACAGTTTCAATGTAATCTGTTGCAGAATACAAGCTGCCTTTTGGGGGGCAGAAACTAGAAATTCAAGCGAGCTAGAATAGCCAAACCATCTTGAAAAAGAATGAAGAGAAACACTTTCTAGTTTCAGGACTTGCTACATAGCTACCATATTCAAGACAGTGAATACTGGACCTATAAATCAATGGGATAGAATTGAGGGTACAGAATTATAAATCCTTACATGTATGTTCAACTAATTTTCAACAACGGTCCCAAGACCATTCAATGGAAAAAGGACAATCTTTTTAACTACGGTGCTGAGATAACTGAAGAACTACATGAAAAGAATGTAGTGGGACCTCTGCTTCTAATAACGTATAAAAATTAACTCAAAGTGGATCACAGAACTAATTATAAGAGCTAAAACTCTAAAATTGCATGAAGAAAACAGGCATAAATCTTCATGACCATTGTTAGGCAATAGATTCTTAGATATGACACTCAAACCACAAGCAACGAAAGAAAATACAACTGGACTTAATAAAAATTAAAAATGTTTGCACATCAAAGGACACTATCAAGAAAGTGAAGAAACAGCTCACAAAGTGGAAGAAAGTACTTGCAAATCATATATCTGATAGAGATGTGAATCTAGAATACACAAAGAACTCTTACAACTCAATAATAAAAAAACAGATTACCTAATTGAAAAATAAGCAAAGGATCTGAATAGACATTTGTCCCAAGAAAATATACAAATGGCTAATAAACATATGAAAAGGAACTCATTAGTTATCAGGGAAATGTAAATCAAAACCACAGTGAGATGTCACTTCGTATCCACTAGGATGGCTAAAATCAAAATGACAAGAACAGATGTTGGAAAGGATATGGAGAAATTGGAATCCTAATGCACTGCTTGCTGGTAGGATTGTAAAATGGTGTAGTGACTTTGGAACACAGTTATGCAGTTTCTTAAAACTTAATGAAGTTCATTACATTTAACATAGAGTTGTTACATGATTCAGCAATTCCACTCCCGGATATATATACCCAAGAAAATTGAAAGCATACGTCCACGTAAAAACTTGTACATGAATGTTCATAACAGGATTATTTATAATAGTCAACAAATGGAATAGCAAAAATATCTATCAACTAATGAAGAGATAAACAAAACATGGTATATCAGGTAATCAAGTATTATTTTACAACAAAAAAGACTGAAAGGCTGCAATGTAGATGAACCTTGACAACATTATGCTGCAGGGAAGAAGCTAGTCACAAAACGTCATGTGTTGTATGATTTATCTATGTGAAATGCCAGAATAGGCAAATTCTAGAGACAGAAAGTAGATTAGTGATTGCTAGGAGCTCGGTGTAGGAAGGAATGGGGAATTTCTGAGAAGGGAGACAGAGATTGTTTTGGGGTTGATGAAAATTAGGTATTGTTAATGGTGGTGCAACTCTGTAAATACACTAAAAACAATTTTATACTTTAAAAAGGTGAATTTTCTGGTATGTACATTTTTTTCACAAGGAAAAAAGCGCATAACTTTTATTAATATTTACGTGATTTGGAGTCACTGAAAAGTTGGTTAGAATTGAAGAGGTCAGATGTGGGACTTATGTACTCTAAAATAAGGGAAAAGGGTTTGGACTCAAAGTTTATGGGAGGCTGTTGTTTAAGATGATCAAACCAGACTGGAGTTTCTGGAGCAAGGTCACACACACACACACACACACACACACACATATACATACACACATACACACAGATATCATTTCCACAAAACTGTGATCAAACTACATTTCGAGCCTCCTTTTTTTCCATATGAGAGCATAGCCTTTCCCCCAGAGATACCAAATACTCTTTTAAAGCACAATTTCTCCAGAAGGTGGGAAGTGTACCACTGGGGATACTCAGGACAATCTTAGCTAACACTTTAACATTTTTAATTTTGGTAGTTATCTACTTATGTTAATGTGTATTAAAAAAATACAGTTAGCATCTCAAACTCATGGCGGCATACATATATCATCACTTAGGACAAGGATAATGTGGGACTCTATTGTTTAAAAACCAAGTCCAGCCGGGCGCGGTGGCTCATGTCTGTAATCCCAGCACTTTGGGAGGGTGAGGCAGGCAGATCATGAGGTCAGGAGTTTGAGACCAGCCTGGCCGACATGGTGAAACCTCCATCTCTACTAAAAATACAAAAATTAGCCAGGCATGGCGGCACACGTCTGTAGTCCCACCTACTCAGGAGGCTGAGGCAGGAGAATCGCTTCAACCCAGAGGTGGAGCTGAGATCACACCACTGCACTTCAGCCTGGGCAACAGAGTGAGACTCCACCTCAAAAAAATTTTTTTTTTACTTAAAAATATTCAGCACATGATAGGAGAGCTGGACATCAACAGGGCAAAAAACCTGAAGTGGTGCTGAAATCACTGGAGTTTAAAAACAGTTACAAATTGCACTCTTGAATCATGGCAAATGATTTTGTTTCATAGATACACCATGGCTCCATCTCTACTGAGGGGCTGCTGGGTTATTCATGATTCAAAATCGTCCCTCTGTTGAGTCTGTCCATAGCCCAGGTGGAGCCCTCCTGGTCATGGCTGGCCACTGAGGATGAGGCCGTAGCCAGCTAAAGCCTTTCTAGTGATCCTCTAAGGGATCACGTATATAAGTTCAGAATGTACATTTACCTGATGGAAGTACTCGAGGATATTGAAAAGCTACATATGCTCAGAGTGATGTAAGAAACAAGAGGCCAGGAGCCACGATGGGTTAAACCACTTCCTTTCCCCTCTATTCTCCTCACTCCCCCACCATGCTCTGCACTCTCCAGGATTCATTACACATGGGTCCTGGAACAGACCAGGAAAACTTGGGGCTCTTCCCACATGACACCTCTTGCCCTCCTGGCAACCACTTCCTTGCCTCTCCTGCCCATTCCTCTCCAAACACACAGGCTCAGAACAGCAAACACACTAGGAAAAAACCAGCTCTGAGAAGGACAAAATGCCTGATCTGTGTTTGAAAGGCAACACCATGTATTTAGAAATAACCTGTTTTCAGGAAATTCAGAACAATCTTCTTAAAGTTATGCTGGAGCTAGCCAATTTCTCTTTTAGGGTCACTTGTTTGTATTAATAGAAATCCATCTGCATAAAGTGACAGTCTACGTTCCTGTTCCCCCGTCTGTCACCAGATGGAGACTTGGTCAATGTGGGATGCTGTCTTTCACACAGATGCCAGCATATATAAAAAGACAAGTTATTGGTGGAAATTATAAGAGATGGAGATTAGGACCATTCTAAAACAGACTTGGATCTCTGCTTTTGACACAGGAAATGTTGTTTACGCCATTTCAGTGGGATTGCCTAAAATATACCGGTTCCACGCAAAAGATAATTACTTACACTACTTACTAACAGATAATGCATTCTTCTGAGTATGTTTTAAAAAAAAATTCTTTCAGTTAACACTGGTTTATCCTTTTCACTCACCTTTCCTTGACTATGGATCCTTTTTAAAAAGTGAGCAGGAGAGTGCAGGTCCTTGTAGGAGGACGTTGACTGGAACACAGCTCTTCCTTTTTTCTCTCCATTCCCAACCCGGGACTCTTGGTTCTGCTAAGTCAAACAACTACTGACACCCATGGGCAGCTGCATACAAATGAGGCCTGAAACTCAGGTTAGAGCCTTGGTAGAGAAAGCAAGGGAGATGGTGCACAGATTTTTTCAACATGACCTAGCAGAGCCCTTGACCTAAACGTGGCTGATCTTGGGAAGAGTTTGGAATGTCCTTCCTGTCGCATTTTTATATCATGGCCAGAAGTCACCCTAATGTTTGTTTCCTGCATGAGCCTTCTGTACAACCAGACCAGTCCTGGGCACCTGAGCACAGGCCAATGTGCAGTCCCTCTGTTTACCCAGGTCATTGCCTGGCGCTGGCAGGAGTTTCCTTATTCATTTTCCAAACTCTTCCACTCTACAGGACTATAGCTCTCTTGTCTAGAGCCCTCATTACCCCTCCAGAATCTTGACAGCTCCTCATTTCCTCTATCCCAAACTGTGGCTGGTGTTCAGAATTGGTTAGGATTACCTTTGTCCATAGAAGCCTGGTTACACCAGCTTAGCCAAGCAGAAGGCCATTTTTCTCATATAACAGGAGCTCCAGAGAGAGCAGCTGTCTACGACTTCAGAAGATGCCTTAGGAGTTCCTTAAGGACCTGGGTTTTCTTGGTTTCTTGTTCGGCCATCTCATTGTGTGATTTTCATATTTATGGTTACAAGGTGACTTGTCCACTCCCAGGCCTCACATCTATTTCCAGGCAGGTTAAAATGCAAAGGGCAAAAGGCACAAGCTAGCTAATGCTGTCCCTTTTTATTTCATTAAGAAAGAATGATTTTCAGAAAGTATCACCCAAAAAGCCTTTGCTTTCATCCTGCTGGCCAATTCTAAGTAATGTGGCCACCTCTAAAATCAAGAGCATCTAAGGAAGTGTTTTTACCTGGGCATTTTGTAGCCCCAAACACAATTTGGATTCTGTTAAAGGAAGAAGGGAAAATAGATACTGGATAAGGCTGCAACTAACCGAGGAAAACATTGGACTCCTTGAAATGACGATGCTCTCATATGCTTGATTTCCTGTGTCACTTCCACCTGGCAGCGCCTATGCCCACTGCTCTTTAGGACTTTCTTGATATTATGGGTGACTGAAATACTTCATCCATCTTAATGCTACTGTTGACCTGTTGGCCGCAACCCTCAGCAGTCAACCCCATAGCTAGTGAAGTTCTGTGACATTTACTTTTTTTCCCCAAACATCTCATTTCAGTCTCACAAAAGCTCATCTCTTATGGCCAGGACTGTATGAGTTATGACAATATGGGATCTCAAACTGGGCGGAAAGCAATGAGGATTTGAAGAATTAAGGAAAGAGTTTAATTCCTCAAAGTCCGGTAGATACACTGGGAATTAGAATATGAGTGACAAGTAAAAGTCCCTATCTCTCCTTAACCCTCTACTCTAACCCCAGAGGCAGTTGGTTGGTTTGTTTCTGGCATATCTTGCCAGAATTTTCCAATCCTATACAAAATGTATGGTAGAGTTTTTATAAGTGTGACACAAATTAGAGTGTACCAAACATCTGTTCTACTTGATATTTTTCAGTACATAGAGATCTAACTGATTCTGCTTTGTGTTACATTATATAAATGTATCAAAATTTCTCAAACTAATCCCCTACTGAGGGGCATTTCACTTGTTTTCAGTTGTTCACCATTACATCTAATGCTGCAGGGAACTGCTTTCTACAATAGACATGCCCGTATGTGTTGGACAATTACTACAAATGCAATAGATATTCATATTTACTGAAAAGAGTGAAATTGTAATTATTCCAGAAAATCTTGGTTGCATCAGCAAAATAATAATTAAAACTATTTTATGTGGACTTTTCTGGGCTTTTAATAAAAAATTATAAGATTTCTTAGCATTACACTTATACAAAGTGCATTGTGTAACTGGTATGGAGATGTGAATAATTAAAAAGAGAAAACAAAACAATTTTTCCTTAAAATAGCAGAATTCTAGACTAACAGTATTGTCGATTTTCTTTCTATGTTTTACTATACTGAAGGATGCCATCCTATCAGGATATTTTGGGAAAAATATTATTTTAATATTAAAAGAAACATATATATATAATGGTATACAACTTCAAATTTGCATATATTTTTAGATAAACAGGAGCTTTTGAGGAAATGTTATTCTTGCTATCGACTAGTCTATGACCCTGATTTCTTACACATTTATCTCTGCAATGTGTGGTATGTCTTTGTAAAGTTTTCGCTAGATGAACACAGACATTTTTCCTTGCACTCCATGTTTGTAAGAATGTGTGTCTGTGTGTGTGCACAGGCAGATTCAAAAGAACACTACAAAGGCAATTATATTGAAGTGCCAAATGGTGGGCTTGTGGAATCGGTAATGTTAACTCTTGTTAGAGTAATGTATTGCTCTGGGTTGAAGTTAATGAGCGTTACAGTCTAGGGTAATACAATTAGATGTCAGCCTCTAAAGTTGTGGTTTGCTTGCCTCTGACTGATCTTAGGTCAACACAGAGACTAGACTGTAGGATTTTGAATATATATATATATTTTTTTAAGAATTTAAAAGAAATGATGAACAAAACTTTCTGTCCATATCAAAAGGACTTTCATGATGTCTCCAAGCATTTGTTGAAACCAGAAATACAGCATTTCATAGGATATTTCCTAAAGCTTTAAATTTTTCTGTCATGCTCAAGGCCTGAGGAAGTATAGCTATTTCTTTTACCTGTCCTGGCATTATGTAAAAAGTAAGCCCTTTACCTTGTTTGTCTTTGTTCCATGTCTCTTTTTATAAAGATGAATGATGACCTTGTGACTTTTGAACATCAGTGATGGGTTATTTCAGGACTTTTTCCCCCAATAAAGCTGCCTTCTTTTTTTTTTTTTAACCTTTTATCTATTTTAGAGTTAAGCATTGGCAGTATCACCCTGGCCCTCTTACTTTGGGAATGACTAAGAAAAAAAAAATCAACTTCTTAAAAGCATTATCTTTTTCGTTTTGTTTTTCTTTTATACTTAAACCTCTTCATACTTTCCCCAGCTTTTTGTTTCTATTTGCATCCAAAACCTGTTTGACTTGGTGGCAAGTTGACATGAATTCCATTTCTGTTTTCAGAGTCACCGGCATCTTCGATATTATTTTCACAAATGGGGACACTGAGGCACTGAAAGCAATAAGGGGTTTTGCAGTGTCCTCAACGTGGTCCTTTTGATAGAAATGAAATCAGATGCATTGCTTTTATTTCCAACTATGCTCTTCCCCTTGTTTCATCATTGGCTCCTTCCGAAGTCTCTGGTTGTTCAAGTGATGGGTAACCAACTGGTGAGGCAGGAGTGGCTGTCGTATTCCACCATCGACACACAGGAAGAGCTTGCTGAATGGTGAGGTGATCTTCACAACAGCTCCCTATTCTTGGGGGAGGAGATGACCAGCCTCTTCAGTGATGCTAGCCAACCATCCAGGCTCACTCAATCAGACTCTGTTCTTCTGTTCTTGCATTACATCTAGACCTGGTAGTACTGAATTCAAGAAAGCCTGAGCCACAGATGGAGAGTTGGGAAGTCTTGGATTTTAGTCTAGTTCAATTAACGTAAGATTTCAGGCACCCTCTTAATGTCTCAGTTTTCTACTGTGTAAAATAAGGGCTTGATCTTTTAAGTTCTCTTCCAGCCCTGTCTAGAGAATACAGTGTTTGTCTGTATTCTCTGATTCTTATAAGCATGAGGAAAGGCCAAAGAATTATGAAAAAAATAATCCTAAGAAATATCAATGTTCTTTTTGTCTTCTAATATTTGTATCATTTGCTAATTATAGTAAAGACAATTGTTTTATAAGGTTATTTTTTAAAAATGTATAAGCAATTTATACTACACTTAATGACAGGTAGTGTTCTAATTGGATTAGGAGCAAAACAGCTATCCTTCATTTGGTTTATTAAAAATATTAACAACTAGTACATTTAAGTTACTGTGATAGACTGCATTGGTAACACAAAGATAAGTAACACATAGCCTCTATCTTCAAATAATACAGAGTATAACGTGTATGGCCAACTCTAATAAGAAGTGTAAAACGAGTTCAATGAGTTAATCTGAAAACTCAGAGGAGAGAGAAATTGCTTTCAGTAGGAAGATCTGGGAAGGCTTTACGGAGAAGTTCAGCTCCTGCTACATGGCTGGTATCCAGTAATTTTCTGTTGCAGATTAAATGAGGCTACATGTGAACTAGGTCACCCAGGACTAGTAGGAATTAGTCCTGTTTAGTTGAGACAGTTGGAGATGAAGGCAGAGAGAACTGTGTAGACAAAGTTGAGACATTTGGACACGTACAGAAAAGAGCCAATGGCTAGCCATCTGACGGCCCCAGGGGACCTCTCTCATTCAGCTGTGGCCATTTGACCTCTACCTTCAGCTTCATGATAGTCACTTGGGCCCTGTATTAAGAGAGAGAGAGAGAGAGAGAGAGAGAGAGAGTGTATGTGTTGTGTGTGTGTGCATGTCTTAGATAGATCTGATGTTCAGGTCAAGCCTTGATTGTTAACCAGGTCTTTTCTTGTTTCTGAGCCTCATTGCAGTTATAATCTCTAGATTTCTGTGCCATTTGCTGGACCTGAGCCCGCATTTAGTAATCAGCCTGCACTCTAATCTCTCTCAAATATAAAAGGCCTGCCTCATTCTTGGTCTTTCATCACTTTAAAGACATTGATTCACTGTCTTCTAGCTGCTGAGGCTTCTGATGACATGTTCACAGCAGAATCATTGTTCTGCTGTATGTAATGTGTCATTTATTTCTAGCAGCTTTCCAGATTTTTGTTTTTGTTTTTAATCTTTGGTTTTCAGCAGTTTGATTATGGTGTGTCTGGTGTGGTTTTCTTTGTGTTTATTCTCTTTGGGGTTCATGGAGCTGCTTTAATCTATAAATTTATGTCCTTCTAATAGTGGAAGTTTTCAACCCCAGTCTGTTTTATTTTCTTTCTGAAATTCCAGTGACATATACATTAGGCCTTTTGATATTGTTCTGCAGGTCCCTAAGGTTCTGTTTTTACTTTATTTTTTCCCCTCTTTTTTTTTTTTTTTGTTTTGCTTTTGTTTCTTTTTGTTTTTTGGAGACAGAGTCTTGTTCTATTGCCAAAGCTGGAGAGCAGTGGAGTGTTTTTGGCTCACTGCAACCTCTGCCTTTCAGGTTCAAGTGATTCGCCTGCCTCAGCCTCCTGATTAGCTGGGATTGCAGGTGTGCCCCACCATAACCAGCTAATTTTTTTTTTTTTTTTTTTTTTTTTTTTTTTTTTTTTTTAGTAGAGACAAGGTTTCACCATGTTATTTTATTTTTTTTTTTAGTAGAGACAAGGTTTCACCATGTTGGCCAGGCTGGTCTCGAACTCCTGACCTCTGGTGATCTGCCCAACTCAGCCTCCCAAAGTGCTGGGATTAAAGGCATGAGCCACCGTGCCTGGCCTCTCTGTTCTTTAGATTGGATAATTTTTAATTGATCTATCTTCAAGTTCATAGACTTTTTTTCCTGTCATTTCTACTCTGTTGTTGAACTTATCTAGTGATTTTTAAGGTTTCAGGTAATGTATTTTTCAGTTCTGCAACTTTCAATTGGTTTATTTTATAGTTTCTATTCCCCTGCAGAGGATGTCTTCCTTTTCATTGCAAGCATTATCACCTTAGCCTCATAGATCATAGTTTTAATAGCTGTTTTCAAATCTTTCCTTCAGAATCTCAACACCTGGGGCATCTCAGGGTGTCATATGTTGCTGCTTTTCCTTTGAGAGTTGGTCACATTTTTTCAGTTCTATGTATGTTTCCATAGTTTTGGATTGTATCTTGGACATTGTGAGTATTATATGTTGTGCTGTTGTTATTAAACAATGGAAAATGTTGACTTTTTATTTGTTTGATATCAGGCAACCTGATCAGATTCAGAATGAAAGTTCGGTTTAGCTTCCTGTGGGCGATGGTTCTAATCTCTGTTTAGCTTTTAAAGCCTTTGGTATGCTGCCTTGAGTGTTTCCCATGCACATGCCACTCTGAAGTTAATCTGTGATGTGGGCTGTATTTTAATATCAGTGCAGCTCTCACAGCCTTTGCTGTGATGGTTTATGTCTGATCCATGCATGCTCTTCTGTGGGTTTATAAACAGGATTATGAGATCCCCTTCTCGAATTCTCTCCTCTCCACACTCTGACCCACAGGACCCCTTTTCCCAAATCTTCCATCCAGAAAGTTTTAGCAGTTGGCCCAGCTGATCCTTCCCAGCTCTGTGTTTGGGGCTGCCCTCAGGGAAAAGAACCCAGAAAAGGATAAAAACGATCTTGGGAAATTCATTCTTTCGCAGGTCACCTCTCCAAGTTTCAATCTCCTTCACCAATCTGCCTGCTTTGGCTTAATTTTCAGGGTTCTTAGAAACTGGTTTTCCTGTATTTTGCCCAGAGTTTTTAGTTATAATCAGTGGGAGAGGTCACCTGTGGCAGACTTGCCCTGTTATGCCAGAAACAAAGTCTAAGTTCATGTGGAAAGTACATTTCCAAGGAGCTTGGAAAGGAAAAGGAAGAAGAGAGTAGGATGGGATGTGGCTAAGGAGGCAGGGTGGAGACATGGCTGTCTTAGAAAGAGCTGAGAGTCTTGCTTGAAGGCCAGGAGAGACCCAGAGGATAGGTTAAATGATAACAATCTGCCTCAGTGAGAGAGGAAATGTTGCAGGAGAGGAGTCTGAAAATTAGGTCAAATCAGGCAAATCGTGGAGGGAAGCTGAAATGTGGTGAAGTGACCTGCAAGGGAATGAATTTTCCATGTGCCTTTTCTTCTTTCTTCATGGCTTTGCCCTACAGGTGACTTTAACCACAGAGCTGGGAAGGAGAGTCCAAAATGCAGACTGCTACAATTCAGATAATAACCATCTTTCTGGCCTAAAGAACTAGGCAAAGGGACACTCGGGGGCCAGAGAGTGTGGAATGGAGAAAGCTATGGAAAAAGATCCTGTAATTTTGTTTGTGAACTCACACAAGTGCATGCATGGATCACATTGCAAACTCAAGAAAGGAGATGGGATTCAGGACATAAATGGTGGGTGCCGCTTAGTGGACAGGAGGGATACTTTCCTCTCTGAGCTGGAGTAAGGGAGGTGAAAATGAGGTTAATCCCCAGAGCTATGGGGGTGAACAGAAAGGAAGCTGAGTTGGCTGATATCTAACATCCACTAAGATCACCTGCCAAGAGTAAGACGGGGCTGGGTTGTGGTCCAGGATTTGCAAAGACATCTTTAGCTAATCAAATCCTCGTGAAGTTTAAATAGGCTTCAATCCAGTTGCAGTGCTAGTATCATTTCATCTGTGACTGAGGCAGGTCATCCTATGTACCTTTTAAACCAGCACTGTTCCCACAGGAGCTAAATGTCAGTGCAAAACTCATCCAGAGAGAACTAGGTCTAAATGTGGATAACATGTGCACTGCATAGTCCCTCCATTTCCAGAGTTGAAAATGGCTTTGGAAAAAAAATCATACAATTATAATATGTGGACCACAGAAGAAAGAAGAAAAGTTAGCAATGTTCTGGGAATGGTGCCCAGCTCTTTTATGACTCTGAGTAGTAAAGTTACAGCTTGCCACATGCAAACTTGTTGGCAGAATGCAAACTGAAGCAACGCTCAGTCAAGGCCTCTCACTCATGTATTTCATTTGTTGCCAGCATCACCATTATTAATGAAGAGTGACTGAGCCTCCTGGCAGGTTTGACTGAGTTCTGATGTAATTGTCCATTATCTCTATTGTAATCACTTCCATGCAGTTCAAATTCCTCCTCTCTATTTCCCGAAATCTGACTCCCAGCACTCTGGTTCTGGGTGCATCAAAATGCCAAGTCACTTCAGACTGAATTTCTTCTGACTCTCTGAGTACTCAACTCTGTGCCTCTCCCACCTGCTGAGAAAAATAATTTAGAGAGTGAATGGTGATTCCATTTTTATTAACCAAGGTACAATCTTAACATTTTCCTCCAGGCAAAGGTACAAATGACACATTTTTTCCATGTGTGGTTTGTGTGTGTGTGTGTGTGTGTGTGTGTGTGTGTGTGTAGTGCTGTAAGACTGTTTTTATTAAAACAAAGCAAGATGTACTTCCTGTGAGAATTGATGTTTTGTTTTTAAAGGATGGGGTTTGCATCTCTGTTAGAGTCCCTTGGCCTGGAGTCAGGAATGGTGGTGGTGGTGGTGGTAACTGACTAAAGATTCATCACAGAGTGTCAGCTAAAGTGATCTCAAATGAAGACGAGGATAAGGAAGAGAGAAGAATGCATTAGAGGATGGAAAATGACTTGGATATCAACTACCAACCACAGACTGCTGAGTTGATGAGTATAAAATTAATGTGCTGAGCGGTGATCTCCTCTTGAATTTAGTGAGGGTTTAATATGCTTTCTAGTCACTCATGTAATCTTGATTTTTTTTAAAAAAGTGAATTCCAATGTCGTATGATAATAGGACACTATTCTCATTCATGAGTTTTTGTTTCATAAGTAAGAATCTCATGGATGTGTTTATGAGCTCAAGAAGGAAGCTAAGTAGACTCCTAGATATTTAAGGCTGAAAAAAAGTAGGTTGAAATCCTCTTGTTCAACCCCCTTATTGTAAAACCAGAAATGGAAATATATGAGATGTTAAGCAACTTGCTGAAGGTCACACAGCTGGTTACTGACACAGCAGCAACTCAGATGCATGCGTGTTCGCTCCCTGTTTATGTGCTTTCCCTCCATCATACCTTCAAGATTCACGCTTATCTTCCTGCCTTTGCTTTTTTCTTTCAGTTGAAGGGCTGGTGGCAGTGGGGCATGGGAAGAAGGGGAATATTTAGAGAGAAAGTCCCTTGAAAAGCAGTCAGTTTCTGTGAAGGAAATGGCTCAAAGATGTTCATGCTAACTTACTATAAGATTTCCATTCACTGAAGAGAAAGTCAGTGATCCTCACTCCTAAGAGGGATCCAGGGATCTAGAGACTCCTAAGACCCTCCAGTATTTAGTGATGATGCTAGACCAGTGATTTCCTTGAGCTCACAGCACAAGCTGTTATTAATATTTCCTGTCCATGCACCCCCACCCACAATGCACCAGCACACACAGCTCATCATCTGATGATAATGGACATGCTGCAGATTGAAAGTTCAGATTCTGTAGGTGTCCTTAGACTTGGTTAGCATGAGAATTTCCCCTTGAAAACAATCTCCAAATGAATAAAAACTGCTGGTGACTTCCAGGCAAGTTAGAAAATGAATTTATTTAGATTTTCAGTGACCATCCTCTCTTCTGCATATACGTTCATTCTCATCAACATGGACTAGTATCATAGAGAACCAGGTCAAAATACTCTGTCAGGGGTTATTTAGGAAGTAACATTACACACTGTTGTTAGAATGGTTAGACTCAGTTTCCAAGTCAGGGTTAAGGAAGACAGAGAGTCCAGATGATCCTAGAAATTCAGTCTCAGGGCCTGGGATGATGAAAATTGAACTGGTCTGCCCCAAATCACTCACAACCATCAAACAGCTGTCATAAGGAGAAAAAAAAAAAATCCTGATTCAGGCTTCCAGGAATATGTTTTTGGAAATCTCTGAGCACTAGTTCTCATTTCCCAAATTCCTCTTCTTCCTCCTCCTCCTATTGCGGGAACCAGACATAGGCCATCTGGGCAAGAGATTCCAAGAAAAAAGGTAACTCAGTTCTGCTAAACAAAGACCCAGAACTTGACTTCTTAATCTCTATTTACTCTGAATAAATCATTGACCTAAAAACAAACAAACAAACAAAGACTCAAAACTCATTCATACAGAGTTAACAGCCTAGAACACAGCCTTCTCTTTGCTGGGAATGCCCTTTTTCACATCCATGGATATACCAGTGGCTGCTCTTAAACTTCATTTTTTAACCAAATTAGACAATCAATTTGTGGAAGGAAAAGGAGGTTTTAAAAAGGAGAACTAAAGCCCAGTCCCAGTGGGAACAAAACCACAGCTAGCTGTAGAGATTGAGGAAGGTGCTTCTAATCTCTTATGTCTAAGGATTCCCTTCAGCAAAATAATCTCTGTAGTCAACCCAGTTTAAAATTCTGTGTTTATTACCCTGTCGAGTCTGTACATGGCAGTTATTGCAGCTCCTTCCACTTGGACCTAGACACAACTTCCATCTGGCACCTCACACTCAACATGTGGTCCATGGACCATGATCAACAGAAGTTTGTAAGAAATATGAATCTCAGGCCCTGTCACAGATCCGCTGAATTAGTATCCGCATTTTAACGAGATCCCCCAGGTGGCTGGTGTAGGCATTCAAGTTTTAGAAGTGCCACTCAACTGGACTCAGAAAACCAGCTGTGCACCTGAAAATTTTCAGCAATCATATTGTGTTTTGGGGTTTACATAAGTTAAAAATAAATACATAAATAAAAATCTGCTTGTTAACTATATGCACATATATAAAAACCAACAAACTGTGTGTGTATGTATAAATGTATGTGTATATTTATAGTGTATATACATATAATTCCACTTTTGTATGGAGCTCCATCCTCTCAATAAGGACCTAAATAAGATTAGCTCTGTAATCGGTTTCTCTTATCTTCCAGTAACTAATCTCGACCACATGCCAGGCACTGGTTAAATGGTGATAAGCAAAACATCCACATTTTCTGCCTTCCTGGAATTTACAGTAAGTCCAGTAAGAAGTTTTCATAATATCTGGAAAACAGAGACCATATCTTTTACATCTTTATGTCGTCCAAAGGGTCTAGAGCTAGAATGATGCAGTAAGTGTTCAACAAACTTTTCTCAAGTTAAAATGATCACAACAGAATGCCTGGAAATTACCTGAATAATATTTTGCATTGTTCAAGCTGTTTGGACAACACCCATCAGGAGGCTGAGAAAAATGTGGTTAGCTTTTAATTTATTCTGTTTGTTCTCACATTATTAAAGACTGAACAATTTGTTAGGTTTTGTGTGTAACAAGTAACTTTCCAAATGCAGTGTATCCGTGTTTTCAGTACACATAAATAATATTTGGCTATGTATATTGCCTAAACCTGTGTCTACCTGACTGGAGAAAATAAAGCAAGATGTTCAGTTGGAACTTGTTCTACTTTTGTTTTTTCCATATTGGTTTTTGCTTTTGTTTCAAGATGTGTGTGTCTGAGGGATTTCCAGACCACAGCCTTTGATTGAGTGACAGTGAGTCAGGTTGCCACCTGTTTTATCTTTAATACTTTCTTTGCAAGTTAAATAGAACAATGGAAAGATAATTTGGCTCCAATACAGAATGATTTGAAAAAAAAAACGGGAAAAAAAAATAGCTGAAAAATGGAAGCATAGGAAAAAAATCACAGAGCTGGAAGAAACCTTAGATAAAGATTAATCATGTTGCAAGAAAAGTGGGGTGGATGGGGGTAGTCCCTCCCCCTCGCTTTATATATGAGAAAAAGGAAGTTCAGAAAGGAGAAATGACTTGCCTCAGGTCAGTCAAGTTTTAGGGAAACAAATAGAAGTGATGTTTGAAAGATGTCTTCAGTTTTATATTAAATTCTCTCATAAAAGTACTAGTTTATTTTTATGTTTATTTTTATAACCCAGATATATGAAAAACATTATAGGTGATATTTGCCTATGATATTCCAAACTGTCTTTTTTTTTTTTCTATTTCCAATTTTACTCTGATGCCTTTTCTCCAACTCCCCCTTGTTAATTTTCTTATTATATTTGAAATGAGTTTCTTGCAGACATCATATAGTTCGGTTATGGTGTTTTGTTTTTTAAGCTAACAGTCTCTGTCTTTCAATTGGCATGTTTAGACCATTTGCATTTAAGATAACTATTGATGTACTTGAATTTAGGTTCACATTTTATTTTTCTGTTTTATTTCTCTGTTTTCCTCCTTCTGCTCCCCCTTCTCTGCCTTCTTCGGGATTATTTAAACATGTTTTAGTATTTCATTGTGATTTCTTATTGTATGTTTGGCTATATCTCTTTGTATAGTCTTTTTAGTGATTGCTCTAGAGAATGCAATAAACATACATAGATTTTTACAGTTGACTAGGGATCAATATTTTATCACTTTAAGTGGAATGGAGAAATCTAATCACTGTTAGCATCCTTTGCCAGCCCAGCCAGTGTGGGATCACACCTGTAATCCTAGCCCTTTGGGAGGCTGAGGCAGGTGGATCACTTGAGGTCAGAAGTTTAAGACCAGCCTGGCCAACATGGTGAAACCCTGTCTCTACTAAAAATGCAAAAATTAGCTGGGCATGGTGGTAGACACCTGTAGTCCCAGATACTTGAGAGGCTGAGGCAGGAGAATTGCTTGAACCTGGGAGGCAGAGGTTACAGTGAGCCAAGATGGTGCCACTGTTCCCTACTCTGCCTGACAGAGTGAGACTCTGTCTTGGAAAAAAAAAAAATCCTTTACCCTCTCCCATTAATGTTGTTGCTATCTAAAGCATCGCATCTATATATTTTGAAAACCTAATCAGATATGTTATAATTTTTTATTTCAATCATCCAATATATTTTAAAGAACTCAAGAGAAAAATAGTCTACTGTATCTTGATATCTAACATTTCTGTACGTATTTTATCATTCCTAATATTCTAGATTTTCTTCTAGTATCACTTACCTTCTGTCTGTTGAGAAGAAATGTTTAGAAGTACTTCTTGAGGAGGTCTACTGGTTAAGAATTCTCAAGAATACTTTTATTTCTCCTTCATTTGTCATGCATATTTTCCTGAATATAGAGTTGTAGGTTAATGTTCCTTTGCTTTCAGCACTTAAAAATGGTAATGTCACTTCTTTCTGTCTTCATAGTTTTTCATGAGAAATTTATAGTTGTTTTAAATATGTCACACTGCTATGTTCTGCTTTCATGGTTTCCTATGATGGATCTACAGTCAGCTGAAACATTGCTCCCCATAAGTAATGTGCCATTTTTTTCCTTTGGCTGTTTTTAATACTTTGTCTTTAGTTTTTAGCAGTTTGATTATTATGTATCTGGGCTTGGGTTCTTTGTTTGGGGCAGGGGTTATTTGCTTTTTTCTGTTTGGAGTTTCCTTAGCTTCTTGAATATGCAGGTTTATGTCTTTCATGAAATTTTTCAGCAATTTATTTTCAAACATTTTTTGAAAAATGCACTTCATTTTCTCTTTTACTTCTAAAACTCCACTGATATAAATATTAGACATTTTGTGACTGTCACACAGGTCCCTGAGGCTATAGTCATTTTCTTTTCAGTATTCTTTTCTCTCAGTTGCTCAGGTTGGATACTGTCTATTGGTCCATCTTCAATTTACTAACTCTTGCCTTTGCCATTTCTATTATATTGAGCTCATATAATGAGTTTTTCTTTGTTATTCTACTTTTTGGCTTTAACATTTTTATGTAGTTCTTCTTTATAATTTTAATTTTTATGAGACTTTCTATCTTTCCACTCATTTCAAAAATATTTACTCTTCCTTCTTAGAACATGTTTATAATAGCTGTTGTAAAGTCTTTGTCAGATAATTTTAACATCTTTATCATCTCAGCATTGGCATTTGTTGACTGCCTCTTCCATGCAATTTGAGATTTTACTGGTTCTTCATTTGCTGAATAATTTTTCATTTTATCATGGACATTTTGGATTATGTTTTAAGATGCTGAGTCTTATTCAAATCTATGAAGAATTTTGAAGTTTTTATTTTACCAGATGAACAGCATGTTTGGATTGAGGCCACAAGTTTCAAACAGACATTTGTAGTTTCAATGTCTATTCCATTTTCAAAGCTTTGTAGTGGTATTTAGATCAGTCTCATGTTTGGACCATCCAGTGGCCATTCTGAGACCTGGCCAGTAATCTATCCTGTAGTTCAACTCTCAAAGTTTATGATGTGGTTGAGGTCAAGTATATATTTGTACAGCTTGTAAGACTAGGAGTTCAGAAATGCTTTTATGAGTTTACTTTCCTGAGCTTTTCCCTCTCTGCTATCTCCATGATACATTCCAATTCTCTGAGACTCCTCTTTTTTAATCCCCTGGTAGAAAGGGGGCTTTCTATTTGCCCATTCTGCCATGTAATTCCTGCATATCCCATATCCAGAACCAACAGTGGGAGAAAGAGAGAGAGATGACAGCAGGGGTTCCCCCTCACTCTCTTGAATTTCTAGTTCCATCCATCTGAGAGGAAGGTCCATTCCTTGGGAGTTTCAGATGCCTATAGGCCATTGGGACCTGGGGAGCAAGAGAATAGAAAAATAAAGAAATAAAAACACTCTCTCTGTATGTTGAGACCCCTTTCCTTCTTGTGCTTGAACTAGAGGGGATTTTTCTGAAGTTCTTTCTGTCTATAACAATGGCCACTTCTGGGTTTCAAGATTCCTGAGCCCAGGCCAAACAATAACAATTACAACAAAACAAAGGTAAATTCATTGATGGTTTCGTGGTATTTAGAATTCTGGTCTTACCCAATTCATCTACTTTTTACTTTTCAGAGCCCTCATATAACTGCTCTGTGCATTCTGTTCAAGTGTTTAACTTCATTGAGTGGGTGGAATATGTTTTTTCATCTTACTGGAAATCAGAACTTTGAAAGCTTTAAAAATTCAAAACAAAACAGTATTTAGGTCTCAGCCCCAGAGATATGAATTCAATTGTATGGGATGGTATTAGAACAAAATTTTGGGGTTTTGTTGTTTTGTTTTTTTAAGATCACCCTTGTGATTTGAATATAGACCAAAGTTTAGAATCTCTTTCATAAACAAAGATACCTTCAGGCAGATATTTCATTTTAAAATCTATTGATACCCTTTATTGCTGTCTTGCCAGATACTCTGCTAAATATTTTAAGGGTATTTAACTTAACAGATAATGGTTAAGAGTTTATGCTCTGGGGTGAGTTGTACCTGGTTTTGAATTCCTAATAGACCACTCATTGGTTGTGTGTTTTTCAATAATTTGCTTAATCTCTGAGCCTCAGTTTTGTATCTGGGAAATGGAGTAATAATAAAACCTACATTAAAGGGTTGTTAGAAGTATAAAGTGAGATAATGAAGGTAAAGCACAAAATATAGTGCCTGGAATATAGTAAATATTCGGTAAACACTATCAATTACTACCACTGACATTGTATAGGTGAGAAATTTGAAGCTCAGACAGGTTAAATGAATTGCCCAAAGCTTCTTCTTACAGCTTTTTAAGTTACATCAACCATACCCTTAAATATATGATATTGTTCTCTGTGATGGGACAGCTGGAAACATCTGAGAAGATCTTTTAAGACTGAAATTGTCCAGATTTAGTTTTGCCTTTATGAAAAGGAAGTCTGTACAATTCATCTCAAATGTTCATGAGTAACAATTAAAAAGGTAGCCTCTTCTAGGAAGCCTGAATTATGATAATATGTGGGCAGGGTCACCAGTGGAGAGTATTTGTTCTAGAAACCTTCAGTGACTTATTTCCATATGTGCAAATGCTTAAGCTTTTGCATGATAATAGAGAATAAGGAAATCTTGTAATTTCCTGGCCACTTAAGCGTCCAGGAACAATGTTTTGTTTTTGTTTTTGTTTTAAGTTCTTGGACAGGATACATAAACGTTTAAGATTGTGTTCTGAAGCATCCAATAAATGGTTGCTAGACATATAATCTATGTATATGTACAGTATAAATTATGATGCAATATTTATAATTCATGCATAGGGTTTTATTATCTAGTGAATTTTAAATTAACAAGGAACTCCTCCCAGGTTTTCTAAATTAAAGGCTTTGCATGATATTTTAACTTATTTGCTTCCCAAAATGTACATTTAATTTTAATTTTCCCTTCTAGCTTTTTCTTTCTCATAATTCTTTTAAAAAGGAAAATATGTTTTTCTTCTGGGCAGAAGAGGTCCTGGTACTCTCCTAGAAGAAGTTCTATCATTGTAATAGAATTCCTTTTTTGAGAATGAGGAATGATGTCTGACTCTTATATTTCATCTGCCAACTTAATAGGAATAGCTCTTTGGAGATCTTTATGCCATCATGTAACATTAGAAGCACAACATCTAGCATAAATTTAATGCACCTTCTCAAACCACACTGTTGAAATATTTATAAGCTGTAAATGTGTTCTTGGCTGTATGTGTAGGTGGGGAAGACAAAGTGGTGGTAATAAAGTGGGAGGGCCTGGGAGGAACAGCTAACTGTGTAGGGATGAAATGACACTGTTGATTCTCAGGTGGTAAATGTCAATATTTTTCCAAATTCAACTTTGATATTCAGAGCAATTATTATGTCTGTCACAATTTCATGGGACAATAACAATATCCTTACATTGTCATTTCTCTTCTTCGACCTTCAAACAGCATCTTTTGCCTTCTTCGTCAGATGTCCCTTGTAACTCTCAATCTTGAGGACCAAGTTTTGGCAGACAAGGATCTCACATGATCAACTGCATTTTGGTGAAGTCATATATTAAAAGGATTTTTTGGCAGCATGGCCTAATAAATACCTTCCTCTTGTGTAGAAACTAGCACAAGCACACATCACAGTACTTGAATAGGGAATCTTAGATCCGATACATGACATAGTTGTAATGAGCGAAAGGTTTTCTTGGAAAAGACTGAGTGCTTATGAAGAAAGACAGAGAATCCTTCACTCTGAATTGCACCCAGCCACGTATACAGTGCACATGAAGTATAAATGGGTTTTAAAGGATAGAACCTCTGCTAACAAAGGCTCTTTGAACTGAGTTTAGGATTGGATGTGTGGGTTTATATAAGCATAAGATTGTTTTAGAAAAAACACAAACATGCCAAGTTGGGTGGGGATTTTCATTTTCTAGTAGTATAACATAATAGTCTAGAGTATCTGGAAAAGAAATACAAGCAGATGTCTACAGCTGATCCCAACCATACCCATCGTGGATTTCCCACTCTGTGGCATTTGTCTTGCCAGTTCTTCTCTTTTTAGAAGACAATTTGGAGGAGGTGGAAACAGTTGGCTTTAGCGACATTCAATGTTGGACCTTCCATTTACCAGCACTGATAGTTAGATCACTTCTCTGAGTCTCAGCTTCTCCATCTGTGAAAAAGGAGAAAAACAATAACAACTCACTAAGTCATTATGACTATTAAGAGAGGTGGCATTTAAAAATAACTTTGAAAAAAATATAGCTTTAAATATATGCTGATAATAATAATAATAACAAACATTCATAAGGGTAAACAGTTACTGAACACTTATAATGTGTCATAAACTGCACTGAACATTTTTCATGCATCATTTCACTTGGTCCTCACAGCAACCTAAAGAAACAGGTACCAAACATGATGCCTGTCACCAAGTGAGGACTCAATACTTCTTTTTTTTTAGAGGATCTCTATTTTTTAGAGGAGAAAACTGAGGTTTTCCAGGTTTGATGATTCATTCTTTCTTTCTTTCCTTCATTCATTTACTGTCCAAATAATTGCATTTAATTTTCCAAATAAAGACTTCAAGCCCCTTGAAGGGAGAACACATCTCTCTCCAGTTCACCAGAACCCCTAGATTGAAAGAATGAATTCAGATCGGTAGTTCTCAACAAGGGTAATTTTGCCACCCAGGGGACATTTGGCAGTGTCCAAAGACATTTTTGCTTGGCCTCTACTGGGTCGAGGCCAGGGTGCTGCCAACATCCTACAATGCACAGGACATCTCTCACACACACAAAATGTCAATATGACAAAATGTCAATAGTATTGAGCTTGAGAAATCTTGACTTAGACAGATGAACAAAATAGGAAAATAAATCCATGCATGTGCTGAATTGTCTTCCAGAACATAATGCGTCACGCAAGCGCTCTCCAGTCATGAGAAGGGGCAAGTTCTCATCCGCCTCTGGTTTAGACCCTCATCATCATCCCTTCATGACCCTCATTCTTCCTTTTTGGTGCTTGTGGAGACTTCTCCCAGCAGAGATTAGATGTGCTTAGCTAAGTGCCATGTTATGACAACTAAATAGAAAACCTGATAGACATCCAGACCAGATTTTCTCCAAAGAAAATTGTCTCCCCTCCTACCTCTGCAAAAGATACTTTGCTAAAACAATCTCTTAGAATAGATCTGGTCAGTCAAAATGAGAAGAGGAGGTGATTCCAGCAAGTCTAATATATGATTTGTTCCTGAATCTTTCAAACGTTCTATCTTTATATTTTCTTTTACTTATTTTCTGACCAATGAATTTATTTTATCTTTCTAAATTATTTATATTTTTGTAAGGTATTCTTAATAATTTCTAGAATAAAGCCGGGAATAAACAAATACATCAAATAGCAAAGAAAGGCATACCATTTAAAATTTCTCCAACATTTTCATTTTCTTCCTCAGTGTTTCTTGAGCAGGACTAGGAATTTTTTTTTTCCATTAAGAATCAATAACCTAGCATAGAAAACTACAAAGTAAATAAAAAAGCAACCAATAACCAAGATTTTTTTCTTTGGGAGGAGTGGTGTCACAGGAGCAGTGGCAGGGTGGGGAGGATAGGAAAAGATCAGGGTGGAAGATACACACGATGTTTGATTCACTTTAAAATTTTGAGTAAAAAATACACAACATTGATTAATAAATACAAAAATATGAACATGCTTCATATTCTTGCATAGCAAGGTGCAGAAGAAAAAAGAGGTTGGGTGAGAGAAAAAGAAGAGTGAAAATACAAAAAGAGGGAAGGAGATAAGTAAAGGGGAGGAGAGAGAGGGAAGGGGAGTAGGGAGAGAAGCAGGGAGGGACGGGGAGAAGGGATAGGAGAGGTTACAAACAAGAGAGGCCTGAGGATAGATAAAGGCCAAACTCTCCTGCCTTTACCCAATTACCCTTGCCTGCAACGCCCTCCTCCTTTTCCTGCCTCCTCAAAGCTTCACTCCCTTCTCATTTTTCCATTAGACAAAAATTCTGCAGAATGTCTGTCTGTACCGATTTTACGGTAGGACTTGAGAAATACAAAATGAGAATAATCATTTTTCAGTTTCTCAATGTTTTATTAAATTTTTATTGCCTTCAGGAAGGGCAAAGGCTTTATCCTTTAATTATTCGCTAAGCAGTTCTCTGTCTTCCTGCCCTCTCTCCAAAACTGCCACAATCCTCTTTCCTTTTATAGAATGAAATAGGACAAAACAGACCCTGTCCATCTACTACTTACTTTCTCTAAAATAAATAAACAAAACACATACACACCAGAATTCATCTAAGACGAAGTCACAAACATTTGTTCAGGTATAAACAAAAAAATTAATTCTATTTTCTTTGAAATATTATAATTGATTTTCTGCAATTTTCAATTCTGTGGGTAGAAAATGGTTGGCAGTTTTACACCTCCCATCTTTATGTACATGTACTAAATCCCATAATTAGTGTTGGCTGAACCGATCGACACTTTAAATAATAGGTGCATTTTTTTTAGACATGAATGATGGGTGCTTGGAGGTTAGTTATCCTCTGTAAAAATTTCTGGCAAATTAATTGCTCTGCTGTTTCACTGTTGAACATTAAATATTTGATCTCCCATAATTTCAACATTAAAGGCCTTTTCTAGTTTGTTTTGTTTACATCACCAAATCAAAATGTCTTTGACTAACCAAAGACATATTTAGCTCTTTCAAGATTCTGATAAACACCTCTAAAAATAAAACATGCATTTATCCTTGTACTGAGTATACAGTTGGCAAAACATTTTGTTAAAGGATGTTACAGAAATCAGGCGATTCTTCCAGGGAAAAGAATAGTACATGTATCTTATAATCATGGTATGGGAAATTTTGAAGTACTTCGAAATAATTCCTTATTTTCTTGTAAAGATGAGAATGATTCTTCTTTCCCTAGTTCCTGCTCCTTCCTGGTAACTTAAGATGAATAAACAATATCAATGAAAATCGTGGAGATATTTTATAAGCCATAATTATTATGTGATTTCCAAGTGCAGTTACTACTCAGAAAGCCGTTGCTATATGTGACCCTGTCTCTAAAAGTTTGTCACTGTGTCATAGTCTTGCAGATGGCCCAAGACACTTAGAAAAGAGTCACCCAGCTCCTCAATACTGGATCCAGACTCCTTTACTGCTGCTTTATTTTCCCATTTGATTTTAATTATAAATCAATGTTTCAGAGAGGACCCTTCTCTCCCAAAGTATTACCCACTTCTGATTGTTGGGGTTTTGAAATGTCATTACTAGTAATGTATTCACACATTCCATAAGTGTTTACTCAATACTTTTTGGATACATAAATCACAATCCCTTCCCTAAAATGTTTGCAAATTTGATGTTGGAAGAAAGCTATGGATTTTAAAAATCCACTAGTGGTTCATATACTGTATGATTCCAACTATATGACATTATGGAAAAAGCAAAGCTATCGAGACAGTATAAAAGATCAGTGGTTACCAGGGGTCTAGAGAGAGGCAAGGATGAATGGGCAGAGCACAGAGGATTTTCAGGGCAGGGAAAGTGCTCTGTGAGTTATCATCATGGTGGATACATGTCATTATACGCTTATACATCCAATCCCGTAGAATGTATGATAGTAAGCATGAAACCTAATGTAAACTGCCAACTCCATGTGAAAATGATGTGCCAATATAGGTTCACAGATGGTGATATAGGTACCATTGTAGTGGGGATGTTAATTACGGGGGAGGCTGTGCATGGGCTATTTTTCCTTCCTTATTCCTGCCATCTTCCTTATTATCTCAGCATGTACTGTCCTTCGTATTCTTTAGAAGACAATTCCAGTCTCATGTCATTCATTAAATATTATCTACTCTAACTCCAGCCCAACTAAACAGGCAGTTGTGGTGGCTCACACCTGTAATCCCAGCACTTTGGGAGGCAGAAGACAGGCAGATCACCTGTGGTCAGGAGTTCGAGACCAGCCTAACCAACGTGGTGAAACCCCATCTCCACTAAAAATACTAAATTAGCTGGGCGTGGCAGTGTATGCCTGTAATCCCAGCTACTGGAGAGGCTGAGGCACGAGAATCGCTTGAACCTGGGAGGTAGAGGTTGCAGCGAGCCAAGATTGCGCCATGGTACTCCAGACTGGGCAACAAGAGTGAAACTCCGTCTCAAAAACAAAACAAAAATTATTCCGGAGACCTAATATTTACATAACTAATCTGAACCCTTAGCCATTGTTAGGCACAGTGGATTGGCTTAGTTCCAGTGTTCCAGGGCCCATTCTGTAATCTGATGAATGCCTCAAGGCAATTCCATGACAACACAGTGCTGGCAGCCTCCCCATGTCTGAATGACAACTGTCAAAATGAGTTCTTGAACTTGACCAATTTGCTGGTGGCTTCAAAGGTACTAGTTTCCCTGATGGTCAGTTCTAAGGTACTAGTTTCCCTGGTGGTCAGTTCTGTCATGTTCTAGGAGATGGTCTCAAAGGGTCAGTGGAGAGTGAACTCTTCAGCCCTTCCACAATTTCTTCTACACCTAGTTTCCTAAGACAATCTTTCCCCAAACTAAACAGTATGGTTTCTCTTTCCTGCACTGAACTCATATAATGCCTTACTTGGATTATTTGACTCTCAGTAATTTCCTTTTTGTGTGGTTGAATTCCAGACAGGAAGGAATCATGTTTATCTCTCTCTGTCCCGCTGTAGTTTCTATCCAATGCTATGCTCACAGTGTGAACTGGGGAAGCAGTTTGATTAGTGTGTATTTGGCACTGAGTGAAAACTTTCCTGATGAATAAAAAACGTGAAAGAAGGGAGGAAAAAAAAATAGAGACCATCCCCTTCTCTGTCTCTCTCATCTTCAGTGCTTTGCCATCCCTGGGCATGCACATCTGAGCTAGGAGTGAGAAATTGATTCTAGTGGAAAACTCTTGTGAGATTTCCTTATCAATGGGCTCAATCATACCCTCCATCCCAGGTAAATGGCTAGGTAATGTATCCAGAACACCTTCTTGCTGGAATAATCTCAGTCGGGTGTTTGGCTCTAGATCCCTATTTGCTGATGATTCTCAGGTTTGCATGTTCAGACCCAGCCTCTCTCCTGAACTTCAATTTTGTATAGATTCGTGCCTGTGTGATATTTCCATTTGGATGTCTACTATTCATAATAAATATATCATTGGCAAAACCAAACCCTTCTTTCCCTAGCCCAGTCTACTTCTTTCATTTTCTTCTGCTTCTTAGTAAATGCCACCACCACCCACTCATGTAAAAAAAACCCTGCAAAATAACCATTAATTTCTTCCTTTCCTTCCACCCC
Organism: Saguinus oedipus; assembly: GCA_031835075.1. Taxonomy (NCBI): domain Eukaryota; kingdom Metazoa; phylum Chordata; class Mammalia; order Primates; family Cebidae; genus Saguinus; species Saguinus oedipus. The sequence continues at coordinate 12,154,421 of CM063172.1, read as the reverse complement.
CACTGTTAGACTATCAGCAATTCTGTGTTTTAACTTGAAAGTTGATCTAAAATCCATCCACTTCACTCTATCTCCACCACATCTGCCTTGGTTCAAGCCATTATCATCTCTCATTTCTTAGATGGTTTCACTGCTTCCAGTCTTTCTCCCACATTTTAAAACAAATTGGATCATGTCTCTACCCTGCTTGCTCCTATCCAATAGCTGCTCATCAGGATGAGATCTATACACCTTACCCCAGTGAACAAGGCCCCACGTGATGTGACCACTGCCTCATTCTCCAAACTCATGCTATACCATTCTACTTTTGCTATGGTTGGAATGTGCCCCTCCAAATTTATGTGTTGGAAGCTTAATTTCTGGTACAACATTGTTAGGAGGTGGTACCTAACGGGAGGTGTTGAGGTTATGAGGGCTCTGCTTTCACAAATGGATGGATGCTATTATAAAAAGGCATATGGGTTTGCTCTCTTCTGCTCTTCAACCACATGAAGAACAGTGTTCCTCCTCCCAGAAGGATTCAGTGTTCAAAGAACCATCTTGGAAGCAGAGACAGGCTCTCAGCAGACACCAAACCTGCTGCTGCCTTCGTCTTGGACTTTCCAGCCTCCAGAACTATAAGAAATAAATTTTAGTTCTTTATAAATTACCCAGTCTGTTGTATTCTGTTATAGCAGAATACTACAGGATGAAGACACCCATTTTTCTTTTTCTTTCTTTTTTTTTTTTTTGTAATTATACTTTAATTCTGGGGTACATGTGCAGAACGTGCAGGTTTGTTACATAGGTATACATGTGTCATGGTGGTTTGCTGCACCCATCACCCCATCATCTAGATTAGGTATTTCTCCTAATGCTATTCCTCCCATATCCTCCCACCCCGTGCTAACCCTCCTCTAGCCCCCCACCCCCAACAGGCCCCAGTGTGTGATGTTCCCCCCCGTGTCCATGTGTTTTCATTGTTCAACTCCCACTTATGAGTGAGAACATGTGGTGTTTGGTTTTCTGTTTTTGTGTCAGTTTGCTGAGAATGATGGTGTCCAGCTTTATCCATGTCCCTGCAAAGGACAGGAACTCATCCTTTTTTATGGCTGCATAGTATTCCATGGGCATCCCTTTTTCTTTATACTCTGTCCCTAGGCCTTCTTTCTGTTCCTGAATTGCCCAAGTTTATTCTCACCCCAGGGACTCTACCACTTTCTGTACCTGTCTGCTGGCTGGCTGGCTGGCTGGTTATCTAGTTCTTGTCATCTTCCAGTTCTTAGCTCACACATCATTTTTCAGACATGTTTTGCTTGATCATCCATCTTCAGTAAGATTAACAAGGTGGCCCTCCAACTCACCCTGCTAATTTCTTTTATTGCATCCAACACTATCTGAACTACCTCGTCTGCTTCCCTACTCCTTTTTGGCCTGTACCCACATACCAGAAATAACCTTCGTTTGAGCAGGACTGAGGATTTGCCTCGCTGCTACATCCTAGCTCCTGAAACAATGCTTGGCATATAGCAGGCTGTCAGGAACTGTTTCTTGAATTATGAATAGTTGAATATCTTTTCACCCATTTTTTTAGACTTGTTTTAAAGAGTGGGAGGATAAAGTGAAATAAGTATCTCTATGACAATTATCAACTTCGCTCTATAGGAAAGGAGAGACTTGTTGAACTGAAAGTGACATTGTCATTGCTTGGGTATGAAATTGACACTCTTTCTGACAAAGTTCCTTGGTGTTCTTTATTCCAGACACAGCCAGGTCTGGAAAATAGAGGCTTCATTGTGTGTTTTCTGCAGAATAGATAACAAAATTAATAATAATAATAGTGATAACAGCTTACATACGTGTTTGCTATGCATCAGGCACTGTTCCCAGCACTTTAATCCTCATAGTAACCCTGTGCTTAGGTACTTAGATGCTGTTAGTAGTCTCATTTTCTTTCTTTCTTTCTTTTCTTTTTTTTTTTTGATATGGCATCTCGCTCTGTCACCAGGCTGGTGTGTAGTGGCGGGATCTCAGCTCACTGCAACCTCCGCCTCTGAAGTTTAAGCAATTCTCCTGCCTTAGCCTCCTGAGTATCTGGGACTCCAGGCATGTGCCACCATGCCAAGCTAATTTTTGTATTTAATAGAGATGGGGTTTCACCAGGTTGGCCAGGATTGTCTCTATCTCTTGACTTCATGATGCGCCCACCTCGGCCTCCCAGAGTGCTGGCATTACAGGCCTGTCTAATGCCTGGCCTACTAGTCTCATTTTAACAGATGAGTAAACTGAAGGTTGGAGAGTTTAAGCCATGGCTAGTAAATGTCAGAACTCTGATTCTCACTGTGGGAGTCTGGCTCCACAGATGCTATGCTGCCTCTACTGATAAATACATCCTTTTGATTGCAGTGCAAGTGATGGGTGAAATCAATGGGCAAATCTGACTTTCCTTTAAGGTTTGCCAGTGGGTCTGAATGCTCCTTAGAGACAGTCTTGAGACATGTTAGCCAGCCCAGAAAGCCTGTGTGTAGGGCTTTGGAGTCCGGGGCTTCCAAGGAGAGCTCTATGCTGCCTTCCTTCTCAGTCTCTGGATACCCATTTGAATCTCTCTGACACATTTCCTTGCTAAGCCTTTACAATCACTCTGACTCAACCAATGTTGGCATTCTGGTCTTCTGTGCCAACGTGACACCATGCTGGGTACTTGGGCATGTGTGGTTGGTACTACCTTACGTACCTACCTGTAGTTTTGGCTCTCCTACCTTTCTGCGGCATCTGTCCTATTTGTGGACTTAGTATGCTCCCTTCATATGGCTGCTTTGGATTCATCCAATCTCTGAAATAACACCTGGCCACTACCTCTACTTTGAGACTGGCTCGTTTGAGAAGGGCTGTTTTAAAAGGTCAGTGTTGTTATTAGTGGGAAACAGCAGTAGCAAAAGCAGAACAGAGTTGGAGCATCAGTGCTCTGGCCAGAAACTCCCCAGGGATGGGAGCAGAGGAAAGTGCATGGAAACCTTTCTTGGCACTTTGCTGGATCACAGACCTGATGCAGTAATCTGTAAAAGCACACGCATAATACACGCAATAGTCACAGATTTCTTCTCCCTCCTGCTGGAATATTGAGTTGGGAAAATCTGAGCCTGAGCTGGGATGTTGCTAGTGAGGCAGAGATTTCAGGTGAGAAGTAAATGTGCAGAGCGGATGCAGTGACCTTTCTTATTTGCAGTGTTTTCATTCTGCAGCTTGCACGGCAGGGACCCTGACATCAGAGGCTCTGATAGCCCGAGGCTCTGTTAGAGAGGAAATAAATTAGCCTGCCCTACTTCCAGAGGCTCGAGTAATCTACGTTCAGCACGGAACCTGGGCAGGGCAAGATGTGTGTGGATGAGAGACCTCTCGTGGCTGGTCGTGGGAGCTGCATCGTCTGTTCAGACCAGCTGGAGGAAAGCACAGGAGACCTTGAGTCACACCAAGGTCTAGGTACCCAGCCGGGTCCCGGGTGTTAGGGAGGGTTCAAAGGAATTATACACAGGCAAATCTAAGGAGCTTATCCTCTGACCTGGGGAAATCAAAGGAACATACGGTTTCTCTATTGACTTGAGGTCATAAGAGTTTCCTAGAAGGGAGAGACTCGCATGGATCAGAATAATCCAGGAAGCTGAATCTAGAAGGATGATTGGACTTCAGGTAAAAAGAGGTGGGCGGGGGGCATTCTGGGATAGATGAAGAGCACAAACAAATGAGGAAGGGAGAAAAACCTTGATGACTTAGATCAAAGATTTTTGGGGGAAAAAAAAAGTCGAATAGTTTGGGGTTTATAGATAGGACTGAAAAGCAAGCAATATGGTAGGGAGCCCAGGAATAGAAGGTCCTGCCCTCGTGAGTCTTCCTAAAGGGCCTTCCGGGTCTCCACTGCAGAAAAATAGCCTCACCACGCAGCCTGGGCTGCTCTTTCTTCCCCAGTGTCCGGCGCGTTGTGGACCTATCATGACAAACTCAAATGCCACCCGGGCCAAAGAGTTGACGTGAATGCATGAAACAGACTGGGTGGAGGATTCTGGCATTTCTGAGATGTCGACTTCAATTTTAAATTTTTCGGTGACATTTAGACAGCCGAATGACGAGGATTGGAAGTAGTGGAGGCTGTCACAAAAATAGGAGGGCTTGGACCCGTTTACAATGGAGAGCAATGACTCAGCTCTGGCTGGTGCTACCATCAGGGATATTGCCAAGTATTCCAGGTATTCAGTAGAAGCATATACATTATGTAAAATTTTAAGGAAAGTCTCCCCATGTTGAAATGTTGGATCGACTTTTGAAAACATGGTATACATCAGAAAAATCATGTGGCCTGCAAATTGTCACTTTATAAATGGGGATTTGGATTAATCAGGTTTATTCTGGAAAAGAAAAGTTTAAAACACTGAATTTTCTTTTTTTTTTTTTTAATTATACTTTAAGTTCTGGGGTGCATGTGCAGATGGTGCAGGATTTACATAGATATACACTTGCCATGGTGGTTTGCTGCATCCATCCCCCCATCACCTACATTAGGTATTTCTGTTAATGCTATCCCTCCCAATCCCCCCACCCCCTGCTATCCCTCCCAATCCCCCCACCCCCTGCTATCCCTCCCAATCCCCCTACCCCCTGCTATCTCTCCCAATCCCCCCACCCCCTGCTATCCCTCCCAATCCCCCCACCCCCTGCTATCCCTCCCAATCCCCCCACCCCCCCTGCTATCCCTCCCCTAGCCCCCCACCCCCCAGTAAGTTACAGTGTGTGATGTTCCCCTTCTTGTGTCCTTGAAAACACTGAATTAAGTAGACAGATTTTACTGTGATTCTTACGTTTGGGGAGAGCTCCAAACGCTGGTGGCTGCTTTCATTTCTTTTTGGTGAGAGCTGAATATGTTTTTCTTTTTGTTTTTCTCTGATGGATTCCTTGAAAAGAGCTCAGGCTGAGGTCAGGAGCCTTTTGCTCCTGTTGTCTCTCTGCCTCTTGTTGGCAAGTTGGGGTCACCTTTCTGAGTTTCTGTTTTCTCATCAGTGAAATTGGCAATCTAATTCCAGGTTCTTTTAGCTCAAACATTCTATGACTCCTAAGATACCACCTAGATCTAAAATGCTACGATTCTTGTTCTAAGCTGGAAGTACATGTGCTTTCCAGCTGACCTCACCTTACCTTATGCTCAGAGAGAGTTGTATTTTGTGTGCTAGCCTCCTGTGATTCTTCAGGAAAGGCAGTGTAATACAGCAAAGTCACTGTCAACCTTGGCCACACATTGGAATGAACTGGAGAGGTTCACAACAAACCCAATGTCAGGCCCCATTCTGAACCACCAAGACAAATGGAAGTGGACTCTGGGGATGGGTCCCAGACATGGAGGTGTTTTCATGGCTCCCTCAGTGAGTATAATGTGTAGCCAGGATGGTGAATCAATGGTATAGGAAGAAGCAGGCATTTGACCTGGTCTCTGGAATCTGAAAAAGCTGAGCAGCAACAATTCACATTGCAGTCTAGAGGCAAAAGGAAAAAGTGGCCTACTGTATACACTTACCAAAACCTCCACCCCTATTTTGAACAAAATGGAAAAAGTTAATAGACTCTCTGCAACCAGAAGACAATTACTATATGTAAAGCCTGTGTTGCCCAATCTATTCATGCACTGATGCCAACAGTCATCAGCCTGGCCGTGTGATGCCATGGAGTCGTGCACTCATCAGACAGGCTGATTCCCATTTCACAAGAATACAGTGTCATGAAGCAAGCCAAGGACAGCAGCCCGTCATCCTTCCTTAAAATGATGAAAGTTTGTTCATCATGGGTACTCTTGCATTCATCTTGATTTTTTCAAATACTGAATTCAGATATTATTTATCTTGATTACGAAATGTTTTGCTGCCTTCTTCAATTTTACACCCACATTGAGTACCTCACTCATCCCACCCCAGTCCTGAGTTCAAATGCTGTCTCTGCTTGGGTAAGTTACTTAGCCACTCTGAGCCTCCGCCTACTCTAGCGTAAGATGCAATCTTAACCTCTTGTATAGAGTTGTGAAGATTACATGAGGCAATGTAGTGAAGTGCTTAGCACCAACAGGGAGCTCTCAAATACACTAATATGTGTTGGCTAATATTACATACAAAGATTGTGTAATATGATTATCATGGATCTGATTTGTTTGTTTATTCCAAGACGGCTGGCTTACCTGGGGTTTCCCAGTTCTCCATGGGTATAGAATTATCATAAATTATCATAAATTGTCTCCAGCCAGGGGCTTCCAGATTAGAGGCATTCAAGCTCTTCCACACAAACCCCCAAATCCAAAAGCAACCAGTTATCATTCACAGCCAAACCATGACTATATAAATTGACTAAAAGGCATAATTAATTTAATATGTTCTATGTATTTGGCTCCATGCAAATTTAATTTTAATTTAAAGAAACTTAATTTGAGGAAAGAGTTCCATATACTTAAAATGTTTGAAGACTACTCTTCTGGATCTTGTTTTCAAAGTTTAATGTCCCAAAAATTCAGCTGGGGGTCTTGTTAAGTGTAAATTCTGATTCAGTAGGTAGACGGTAAGGCCTGAGTCTCTGCATTTGGAGCAAGCTCTCAAGCAGGACTAACTACATAATTTTTGGAGCCCAGTGCAAAATACAAGACTCCTTGTTCAGAAATCATTAACAGTTCCAAGATGGCAATAACAAAGCACTAAAGCAGGTGTTTAGTGATTTCTCAAATCGACAGGAAAGATACAGAAACTCCAGTAGAAATTGGGTACAAAATATAAACTCTCGTTTTATGAATGCAGAGCTGGGCGAAGTGCCTCACACCTGTAATCCCAGCACTTTGGGAGCCCAAGGCGGGCAGATCACTTGAGCCCAAGAGTTGGAGACCAGCCTGGGCAACCGTCTCGAACAGTTCCTGAGTGCAAAGCCCTGTCTATACCTCTGCCCGAGTCACATGCCAGGAAGCCAGTGCTGCTCTCAGGAGATGCCAGTGTATCTGGCTCATGGCCATACTTGGAGTAGTGAAAGTCAAACAGTATTGTACAAGAGAACTTTTTGTGATCACGGAAATGTGCTGTATCTGCTGTTCAGTACGGTAGCCACTTAGCCACATGGGGCTATTGAACACTTGAAATGAAGCTAGTGTGACTGCGATGAATGTTTTATTGAATTTTAATTAAATTTAAGTGGTCCCATGTATCTGGTGGCTGCTGTGGCAGACAGCACAATTTGGACATCAGTTTTGTCCAGCAGGACAGCTTCTTACTTTAGCAAATTGTCAGTTTCCAAATTGACTACAGAGCATTACAGTCAAGGGGGATCGGACCAGATCTTTTTCTTTATGCTTTAATACATCTATTTAAACTTAAAAAACATATGGCAGGTAATAAATGCTACTCTAAATACTTCATGGAAAAGATATGACCCTTGCTGGGAGGTAATAGTTTTTCACATTTACAAAAAAAAAAAAAAACCTTTCTAATTTACTGGAGAAAATATTGGCAATTCATATGTTAAAAGTTTCTTGTCTCCTTTTATAAAAAATGACAGCCTTTCAGTGCTGTCTATGTCTCTTAAAACCAAAGTGACTGACATTCTTCAAGCAGACACGCTTTCCTGCAGCCTTGGATGTGACTTGCCCTCCCTAATGTGAAGGTGGTTTTCAGGGGTCTTTGCTGCTTCTCAGGCTTTTAACCCTCTGTGGTCAGATGCCTTGCTTCTAGTAATTAGAATGAGCCTGCACAGGGAGCCAAGACCCACCTGAGTGCCACCAGGCCTGGTATGATAAAACAAAGAGGCACTGCAATTCTGAAGGATTTCTTTTTTGGAATTTGGGCTGAGTGAAATTGCTAATCTCGGGAGGCTTTCTGATTTCCAAACTGTTCAAGACTTTGAACTTTCTTTTTGGAACAGGATTAGTTGGGCACTCAATGAGAGAGAGAAAGGGAAGAGGGAAGGAGAAAAGGGGAGGGAGGAAGACAGAGTGAGAGAGAGAAAAAAAGAAAGAAGAAAAAGAGAAAGAAAGGGAAGGAAGAGGGAGAGATGAAGGAAGGAAAGAAGAAACAAAAGAAAAAAGAGAGGGAAGGAAGGAGGGAGGGAGGGGAAGGAAAGGAAAGAAAGGAAGAAAAGGGAGGAAAGGAGGGAGGAAGGGAGGGAGAGAGGGAAAGAGAGTGAGAGGAGCAGGAAGAGAGAGGGAGGAGGAGGAGAGAGAAAGGGAGAGAAAGAGAGAGAGAAGAGAGCAACAAGTCTGATTTCTTGAGACAAAGAAGATGCTATTAGAAGGCTGGGCAACCAGGAAGGAGGGAAATAATCTGAGAAGGGCTCATTTAAGAATAACAGCCTAAAACCAAAGTTCCACTCAGCAAGAATGTGTAAGTACCAAAGAAAACAGCCCTTGATTTCTGTGACTGTTTTTTCTCTGGATCTGTAGTTAGTTCATGGCTCTTGATATCAAAGCACAGAACACAGGAAGGATTAAACATTCTCCAAGTGGGTCACTGCTTCACAGCCCTGAGATACCCTGCTTCAACATCTAACACCTGGAAACAGACCCGGGAGTCTATGAGAAGTTGAGAATGATCAAAGAAGGGTGGGGGAAAGGTGGTGGTATTCAAAAGTGTTAGGTCAACTGGCCAAACATTTGGAGAAAATAAATATTGCTAAATACACTCTACAACAAAATAAATCCCACATGGATGAAATGTTTGTATGTTAAAAATAAAAACCCAAACTATAAAAGTATTGGTAAAAGAGTGGAGTTTCTGGGACAGGAGCATTGTCGGCACTTAATTTGACCAAGCACTGCCAGATCAATCTCCCGAATGGCTGCCACCCTTCACCCTTCCATTGCCAGTGTGAGAAGGGTTCTGCGTCTCCAAATCCACACCAATACCTGAGATTGTCTGGTTTCTGTTTTTAGCTTTCTAATAAGCTCATTCATCTTTTAAAATGCATTTCTCTGATTGCAAGTGAATTTGAACATCTTGTTATATACTTGTTAATTCTGGGAGGTTTCCATTTCCTTTCCTTTTATTTTATTTTGAGATAGAGACTTACACCGTCACCCAGGTTGGAGTGCAGCGGCATGATCTCGGTTCACAGCAACCTCTGCCTCCTGGGCTCAAGCCATCCTCTCACCTCAGCTTCCCAAGTGGCGGGGACTGCAGGTGCAAGCCATCACACTGGGCTAATTTTCATATTTCTTGTAGAGTTGGAGTTTCACCATGTTTCCCAGTCTAGTGTCAAACTCTTGGGTTCAAGTGATCTGCCCGCCTCAGCCTCCCAAAGTGCTGAGATTATAGGCTTGAGCCACCACGCCTGGCCCTGCGTTTTTGTAAAATGCCAGTTTATATTTTTTGTCCAATATCTATTGGAGTTTCTTTAGTTCTATTGATTGGAGAAAGTTCCTTGTATGTTCTAGATACCAGTCACTTGTTAGTTAATGGTCTGCAAAGATCATTTTGCTCTTTATCATCCACTGACTGTCTATGTTCATCTTTGTGGACTTCCTTCATGTTGGTGGCATCAGTTTCCTCTCACATGGGTCCCTAAGTGAATGCACTGTTCATTGTTTACGGTGGTGGAGGCTGGAGGTGAGTATCGTGGCCATTCCTGGGAGGGCAGCTGGGTGAAGTGTGGGACGTGCACACTGTGAAGGGATGAGCAGAAGTTAGCAGCAATGACCCCGAGCATCAAGGAGGGAGGGACCCTAAAAACCCAGTGCTGCATGAAGCACGTAAGAAAACAGAATGAGACATACAACGCGATATCACTTATGCCACGTAAAATGTGTGAGCATTATACAATACATATTAAGCAAAAACAAATGCATACGAAAAAGATACATATTTAACACATTCAACTGGTTGTATGGGGGGACTGGAATAGGAAATATGGATAAAAGGGATTTTTTAAAGTAGAGAGGCTCCTAAGAATATTAACCATTAATAATGTCTTAGGAAATAAGGAATATAATTAACTGGATCAACTGTACCTGAGGACCTTACAACTCGATTACAGAAGAAAATATAGGTAAATACTTTTATTGTGTTTGTGTAAGAAAAGACATTCAAAGAGCAAAGCTTATGACAAAAACTATCAAGGAATAGGATGATACAGCTGTTATATTGTGATATAATAAGGAATACATAGGCCAGGTGCAGTGACTCACACCTGTAATCCCAGCACTTTGGGAGGCTGAGGTGGGCGAATCACCTAAGGTCAGTAGTTCAAGACCAGCCTGGCCAACATAGTGAAACCCTGTCTCTACCAAAAATACAAAAATCAGCCCGGTGTGGTGGTGGGTGCCTGTAATCCCAGTTATTTGGGAGGCTGAGGCAGGAGAATTGCCTGAACCTGGGAGGCAGAGGTTGCAGTGAACTGAGGTCGTGCCATTGTACTCTAGCCTGGGTGACAGAGAGAGACTCCATCTCTCTCTCTCTCTCTCTCTCTCTCTCTCTATATATATATATATATATATATAGAGAGAGAGAGAGAGAGAGAGAGAGATATATATATATATATATATATATACACACACACACACACACACACACACATACACAAACACACACATTTATATATACATATGTATATATATATTTGTATTTATATATATATATGTATATATATATTTAAGTTTATTAAACTAAGTAAGTATAATAGAAATTTAAGTAATTGAATTTTTCAGGAGTGTGTTTTGCAAGATTTTAGCAAATAGACTTCTGATGTTATTAAAGCTCACAGCTGTACTAAGATTCTTGGAACACTGCAGGTAAGGTTCCTTTGACTTCAGTTTCACTGTAGCTACTTGGCACATGTGTAGGTGATAGTCTCCCCATCTTCTCTCCTAACCTTTTGCTCTTTTAACTGGTGATCTATATATGAGGAGAGCTGCTAATGTGAACTCATTTCCTTCTCCCCAAAGCCATGTGCTTTCCATAAAGTTGCAAGCTAGAGGCAGTTGCATCAAAGCAAAGATATAGGCACAGGCTTAAAAAGAAAAAACACAAAAAACATGGGGGCACTGGGGCCACTTGGCCTGGACAAGAGGAAACTCAGCACAGGACAACTGTTTTTAAATACTTAAGTGGCTCAAGAAGCAGAGATGCCATGAGGAAGTGCTTTCTACTCATGAAAGCTCTCTGTCAAAGAACTGAGCCCCTTGAGAAGCAGTGAGTTCCCCGTCACTGGAAATACCTCCCCTGGGGAGGCGATCCTCTGCTGGGTTGATCCAGATCATTGCTAGGTTCTCCTGATGCACTTGGATTTGGGGATTGAATAAGCACACAACTGCATTATCAAGTTGCTTCCTCAACGGATGAGAAGACCAGAAGGGGAATCAATGTCTGAGGAGGAGGCTTTGCTGCCCATGCCTGGTAGCCGGTGGAGAGCAAGATTGCAATGTGAGCTTAGTTTCCTTAATGTCCTGCTCCCCACATTCATCATCAGCTCCAGCCAGACTGCTCTACCCACTGTCTTCCAGTCCCAAAGCAGGCTGATCTCTTCACCTTCTCAACTGCCTTCCTCTCTACCTTCCCAACCCCAACCATTTTCCCACAGCTTTCTTCCTCCATGGAGTCATCTCTTAGAACTTCATCCTACCATCCTCTCCTGTGCTGCTTAGCAGGGGTCTATTTCAACATCACTAATAGAGCTCACCTTGGTCTACACACACTTGCCCATTTACTACAGAACAGCAAAACATAAAAGTTAAGACACGGGCCTTTGGAGTCAGACCAAAGTTAGAAGGCAGGTTTGACCAATAACTATTCTAACCTATTAAAATTTCCTTAGCATCCCTCAACATTGGTTTCCTCATCTGTCAACTGAGCAAGATAATGTAATTTCCTGCCTCTTTCACCAGGCACTAAGTGCATCATATGGATAATCTCTCCTGATCCTCTCACAACCTAAGAGATAGGCGCTCTCTACTATCATCATTTGATGGACTCAGAGGATTGTTGTCAGGCAGGTACAATGCCTTACCCAATGCCTTGAGCACTCTCAGCACCATACAAATGCCACCTGTTTTTGTTATAAGGCAGGCTGTGGGAGTAGGTGATATTCTAGCAATGATGGCCCTAACTGCACTCCTTTCTCCCCATTGACTATGACAACCTCTGGGGATGTGATACCGAAGTTGAACATAACCAGTCTGCACACTAATTTGTCATTTATTATGTTAGATCTTGGACTTACCACATCACTCACGTGTCTAGGTGTCTTATCTCTTGAGGACAAGAAACTTCAGTGACACATCTGGTTGCTTCCTCCAGAGAACTATGAGCATCCCAAGCTCACACAGTCACGGCAAATGGGGGAGGTGAATCCCAGCTGGGTGGTGCCTCCAAGTCAGGCTCAGGAAGGGAGGTTTCCCAGGTGCCAGACAGATGCTTTGGGGAGAAATGACAAGCTGTGGGTGGGGCCTCAGATAACAGAGAGCTCTGGGTCTTCACAGCCTCCAAGCTTACCTTGGCAACAGCTCTTTTCTCTGTTCTCTTTTGAAAGGGATTATGTGACTGCTGGCACTCAGCAATTATCATTCATGAACTTTTTTTTTTCTCGTGTCATGTCAGGAAAAGACACACATAAACCTTGCCTGTGAACAGTACATTCAGGAATTATAGGCATGAGCCAATCTAGTTTTCAAAATGATGTTGCCATCTAAATTCTATTAACTCTACAATGCAATCTCCCTTAGACCAAAATATTGCAATTTCCTTCTCTTTTTACTTTCTTTTTCTCCAATTTAATTTGATTTTTGCTCTCTTTAGAGGATACACAGTAATCAGGTTAAGCCATCATCTTTTCAGTATTGCCCTTGGAGTTCCTTCTCTTTCTATTTCAATCCATTCTCTACTTCTTCCTTAATCCACTTTCTGCCCAGTGAATATCCCAAGAAGAACTGGACAGAGATAAATCATTTTGCCTTGGAAACTTATCAGGCTGAAAAAAAAAATAAACAAGCTGCTGCCCTTCGAAAGTCAGAAAATCACGTTAGCCTAAGGTACCAAGTCTGTTTATTTTCCTTTATCTAAGGGATAGATTTCATTATGAAAGCTGGGCCTGACTGAATGGCCAAAGAAGTCCTTAACACTAAGGAAGTGCCAGAAATAATAAATGAATGTGTTTGCTATTGAAATGGTCCAATCTGGATTTCATAAGGGATTATATTTGTTTTTTTTTTTTTAGAGGGTGGCAATCATATAGGTTTTAAATAATAAATCTGCAACTTCAGCTCTTTCTGGGGACATGCAAAAGAGCTTGCCAACTCCTGAAAGCCCAGAGAGTAATTGATTCAACAAGACTGAAGCAATATTGCTTTTTAGGCAGTTTAAGGTATAAACTAATATTTCTTCTTAACACCGTTCTAATGTTTGGTATAATAACATTCATCGAATTAGATGAGAACATATGCTTCTTTTAAAATATCCAGTCTTTGTTCCTTCTCGTTGTCTATCTGAAAAAATAAAGACTAGAGTGGAGAAACTAGAATGGAGTAAGTGACGAAGACTAAATGGTTTTGTTTCTTTCTTGTGCATTTTGTTTACATGTTGACTTGGAGGAAAGGGCTTTCTGCCTGCAAGATCTAGTTAAGTGCCTTTTTATTCTTTGGGAAAGGAAAGTAAAGAATAACAATATGATAATGTTTTCATCCTGGCTAGGCTGGGATGGTTACCTCATCCATGCTTAGTGCAGTGAAGGAGAACATCCTGGTCTGGGATCGTTCAAAGATGCATCCCTGGCAATTGGGAAGCTTCAGGGCAACTCCAGTAACTACCTATTAGAATTCCCTTAGCACACCTCAGCATTGGTTCTTGTTCACGAATTCCCATATCCTGGTCAGCCTTGCTGCCACCTTTGGACCAGCTTCGTACACTGGTGTCCCAGCCCACCGGGCTCTACCACCCTGCAGCAAGATGGATTTGAATTGGAATGACCTGCAAAGACATATTCCTGGTTACATGCCTGTCAGGTTTCAGACATTCTTGGTTACAGCCTCACCTATGTGGCTTGGAAAATTCTCCATCCAGGAAGACTGGACACAAATCAACAGGCAATTCCTACAATCCAAAGGGAGAGTCTGTGTTCCCCCAAAGAATATGAGCCATTTAATCTACAGGGGCAAGAAGGAATATATAAAGGCCTTTTGCCACAATTCTTGCTCTTTTTGTCAAACTTATCACTGATGGAATGAGGATATAAATAAACAGAAACCAACATGAATCTATCATCAACCTATCTATCTCTATCATCCACATATCTGTCATCTCTCTATCTTCTAACCTGTTTATCGTGATGTAATTGTAGAGCCAATTAATATTTTTGCTAATATTTATACCATATTTACATGATTTACTTGACACAATAATGTCATGACATTTAATCTCCCTTTTTTAAATGGGCAAAATTAAAAGCAATTCATCCTTAGGCGATGCAGCAGACAACAGTGTATTATCAAATATTGTCAGTGGCTCTATGTGGGCTGTGGAGAAGGCTCCTGAATATGAAAACTGAGTGGAGGAATACGCTTGTACACTTTGTGAAGCACACATGAACACAATTAGAATTGGCTTCAAACTTTGCAGTCAATTTACCTTTGAATTGATGTCAAACAGGGAAAATTTCAGCCTGAGGACACTTTCTAAAGGAGCTGATCAGTATAGGAGAACAGAGGAAACAGAGAGAACTGGAATGGGCGTGTTAATGGGAACTCTGTCTCAGTCATGCCTGTAGTGTTAATGTGAATACGACAGTGGAATGAGTGTCATTGAAGCAGATAATTCCTCTTGTTCCTATTACCCCACCATTCAACCTGCCAACCTGTCATTATTTTAAAGTAGAACTTTTTTCCTCCTCTCTGTTTTTAGCATTTCTATCTGAGCACTGAGGTGCAGCAATAATGTACCTGCAAAATGCACTGGGAGGGAGGCATGTCAGGCCAAAGTCCACAGCCACAAAGAACACTTGAGGATCTTCAGTATAACTAGACGCCCTGCAAAAACATACCTCAAAACAATGTGGTCATAGTAGATGATCTTTATTTATCAAGTGTCTAGCTTATCATGATTGACTGTCTTTATTTAAGAAGTATCCATCTCCTCATCTGCTCAAATGGAAATGATTCTGTCACCAGAGTTATCTGAAACCAATAAAAGTCGTTCAAAGGGTCCTTAATGAATCTTCTCTCCATTATCCATCTCCACGATGTCCAGGAAGGGCCTAGGTCAAGATACCATTTGCTATTTCATCAGATGGGTGAAAGGAAGGGTCTGGGGTTAAATTATATGATACAGTGCTTTAGTTGCCAGGCCGTGGGGCCTCTGTCTCTTTACATCCTGAAGTAATTGGAAGCAGAATGTACAGGCACACACTGATGTCATCTCATCCCTGCCTCCCTTTTTAAGGGGCCATGGAGAGAAGGAAGATCCAGTTTGGAAAATAAAACAAAGGTCAAAACGATAGGGCTGTGGGATTCTACCTGGAGTTCCGATCAACTCTATCTCCTTTCTAGGGGGCTGTTTATGGAATTGGGTAGATGGCTTTCATCTTGGTTTTTAATTAATTCTAGTCCTTTCCAATCCAATTCAGTCTCTTAACACACACACCTCTACCTGCCTTTGATGCCAGTTGGGGAAGAAAGGGCAGAGTAATGGAGGAGAGAGTCGAGGCCATGAGTTAGGCAAAGGGGAGACTAAGAGTAGAGCAAAGGAAGCAGATGGGGCAGGAGATTTGGAAGAACGACTGGGAAATGGTGGCGGTAGGTGTCGCACAGATGTGCAATGCGCCAAGTCTCATCAAACCTGTCTTGGCTGGGCATGGTGGTTCACGCATGTAATCCCAGCACTTTGGGAGGCCAAGGTGGGCAGATCATGAGTTCAGGAGATGGAGACCATCCTGGCCAATATGGTGAAACCCCATCTCTACTAAAAATACAAAAATCAGCCAGGTGTGGTGGCACACACCTGTAGTCCCAGCTACTCAAGAGGCTGAGGCAGGAGAATCACTTGATTGAACCTGTGAGGCAGAGGTTGCAGTGAGCTGAGATCATGCCACTGCACTCCAAACTAGCAACAGAGCAAGACTCCATCTCAAAAACCAAACTAACAAACCTGTTTTATCTGCCCAGCATGGGGTCTCACATCACCCCAAGTTTTGTTTTGCTATCTCAGTGGAATTTTGTGCACATGTACTGGGGTCGGGAGGAGTGGAAGCTGGGTTTGGAGTGGTGGGAAGCGAAATAGATGAGTGGAAAGGAATAAGAGGAAAAGAACTAATAATAATACCCTTGATTCTCTTCTCTCTTGGCGCCGCCTCCATGTTTACCCGGAAGGATGTGTGATTATAATAGCAAGTACTGCACATTCAGCAGCTGAGGCATGAAAATTGAAATTACTCACCTTTGAAGAAGGACACATTTGTGACCGGATAAATGGAATGAATGTGTTCATTCATCAGAGGCTGCTATGCATTGAATTTCCAACTGGTTAACTTCTAAATAACAGCACTTGCTATAATGAAGGCTGAAGGGTACTTGAGTTTGGTTCTTACATCATAAAAAGCATCAGGATTTTCACTTATATTAAACTTGGTGGTAAGCTCTTGACATAAAGAAATAGCAAATTGTGACCTGTGGTTCTTCATCTGTGTGGGAAAATATCTGAGAAATCTATGGCAGGATTTGAAAAAGACTATGGTGCAAAGAGAAAGAAAAGTCATAGAGATCAAATTTGGCAACATTTATCCAAGCACTGCCTGAGGGAGAAGATGCTCTCTGGGTGATGGGAAGTATGTCTCCATCTTAGAGGGGGAACGTTTACAACGATTAGACTCTATGCCATTAAAAATTCCAGTCCAGGCCGGGCACGGTGGCTCACGCCTGTAATTCTAGCACTTCGGGAGGCCGAGGTGGGTGGATCACCTGAGTTCAGGGCTTCAAGACCAGACCGGCCAACATGGTGAAACCCCATCTCTACTAAAAATAAAAATTATCTGGGCATGGTAGTGCATGCCTGTAAGCCCAGCTACTTGGGAAGCTGAAGCAGGAGAATTGCCTGAACCTGAGAGATGCAGGTTGCCCTGAGCTGAGATCACCATTGCACTCCAGCCTAGGCAACAAGACTCCATCTCAAAAAAAAAAAAAAATTCCAATCCAATTCTGATGCCATGCTTACCAATCCCTCCGCAATGATCTGGCTTCCCAGAGAGCTTGCTTAAAAGGGAGAGGAGGAGATTGTTCAGGCCAGTGCAAATGTCTGGGCTAGCCAAAGTTACATTTCCTATTGTCAATTAATACACTTGTATTTTATATATTTGTTTTAATATTCTAATTGCAATTCGCTTGTATTTAACTGAGTCAAAAAATGAGGTCTGAACAAAGCTCTCCTTCAGAGCCATGGGGAGTAGTTATGATCAAGATCAGTGGTTGTTTCCAAATGTGTAACTCCCTTAATTAATGGGAGCCAATGTCTACAAAAATCTCAAATTGTATAAGATCAATTTTGAAGGCATCTTAAGTGAGTTATCTTACAGGGTTGACTTGCTCGGTTATGTATTGACTTTGAATTTAAGTATCATATACTTTACTTCTCATTACTAAGTTCATCTTGCTCTTTACCCTGCATTTCTGCCAATGGCAGAAAACACATGACCTTGTCACCCCTTCTAGCTGAGAGATATCTCTAGGATAGTTGCCCAGGCTTTCAAGGTGTCTCCCCATTTCATTAGTGAGGCAGTTCTCTGGGTCTTCCCAGCATCTACAAATAGCTTGACCTGCCCGTTCTTTTAGGTAGCATGCTGTCACCAGGGCTAATAACTCTGGATCTGGCAAATGCCTCTGGAATTGAATTCCCACCCTCTATGACCTCCTTGTCCCATCCCTAGACTTCCAAATCTCTGGGCTTATCTAGAGATCTCAACCAGCCTCTAAGGCTTAGCTGTCAGCCCCTGAGCTATTGGCCTCTTATCTTCCCTACCGTGTTGGTTGCAGAGCCATGCCACTCAATTCAGCTTTTCTTCAGATATGTGGTCAGTATAACCCTTTAAAAACTCAGATTTTTTTTTATCATCCCTTCTTCTAAAGGGATCAATGGCTTGTCATTGCTTTTAAGACAATGCTTCTTACTGAAGCCAATGAAGCTGTGCCCAGGTTGCCCCTGACCTGTTCCCATGCTCGTCTGGCCCCACATTCTCTCCAACCCCTGCCCCAGCCTCACCAGCCCTCCTCCATCTGCATTACTCAACATGCTCCTACTTGCCACAGGGACTTGGCACATGCTGCTCCCTCCACCTTGAATGATCTTTCTTCCCTCCTCCCTACTTAATTCTTATTTGTCCTTCAAATCTCAGTTGAACCTTGACATAGTAGATGGATGAGCTGTTAAGGTATGTGGACACCACCCTTTCTATGACAAGGGTTTTGAAACTAGTTAGCAGCTGACTTCTTGTTCCCTGGTGAAGCAGGGGTGGTGGATCAAACGTCTGCCCTTGACTTTCTCCTTGCCTTAGACCCTAGGACCCTATCAACCACAGTGTGAAAACCACTGCTTTAGGCGATAAAGAATCTTTTAAAGCAGACGAGGGCAAGATGACATCTATGCTTTGGGCAGCTGGCTGTTGAAGCAGCCCAAGGTTGCTGGAGGGAGAGCATGCACTTCTCATATGCCACTTCAGATCTTTTCCGTCTCTAGCCTCTTGCTGCTGCTGCTACAGCAAACAGCTCTATGTGGGCTCTAGCAGACTGAATAAAGGTGCATCCTGATGGTTGCCTGCTTCTCCCCAGGGCCATGTGCCTCTCACCTCCTACCATGGGGTTTTCCTGTTGATATCAAGCTGTGGGACATCATAGAATCCTCCCTAGCACTCACAAATGCTTAATCTGTACATTCAGAAACTTATTACATCACAGGGTTAAGTTCTCCCTTTTCTTCCCTAGAAGGATGGTCCTGAGAAGGAATTTTTGTGGCTTTTCAGGAGATTGTTTTCCAGGCTCAAGCAATCAATCACACTTAGCAATAGCCAGTGCAGTAACACACCCTCGCATTGATTCTTCCTCCCTCCGTGTCTCTCTCCTTGTTCGTCCCTGTGTCTCTCTTTGCGTGTGCTCCCTAATAAAGTAGCAGCCTCTGCCTCTGGCTAAGGCAGAGGGACAGGAGACCAAGGCACAGGATTTCTAGCAGGTCCTGGTCAGTAGAAGCCCGTTCCTAAGTTTGGATGACTGGTGGCTTTGCCAATAATTCATTAGAGAGATGATCTAGGCCTGGTCACAAAGAGTAGCTATGAGAATGGACAGAAGAGGTAGGTCAGAGAGAGATTTGAGGAGAATGAAAGGTAGAACATAATGACCAACTAGATCTGATCTAGGATGAGTCCCAGGTTTCTTGCTGGTGCACTTGCATAGAAAGATAGAAGTCCAGTTTTGCAAATGTTGTGCGTGAACTGCCCATGAGATAATTACGGAGAGGTGTCCAGGAAGTAGCTGGAGTTATGAACCTGGAGCTCAGGAAGGAGTTCTGAGCTGACTGTGAAGATGTGAGACTCGTGGGGGTGCTTGGCATCAAGGAGAGGTGAATGAATCGCCCAGAGAAAGCACACAGAATAAGAAGAGGGCTAAAGAGGGAGGGGTGGGTAAGGAGGCGACAGCCACGGACGAGGAAGGCCAAGTCTGAGATGTGTGAGCATGTGAGCCAAGTGGCGTCCAGCCTAATCACCTGATGAAATGATCACTGGTACGTTTCTATATGAGAAAATGGAAGATTCAAGAAACACAGTCAAAAGAACTTTTGTTTATACAAACTGACGTAGTAGCTCCCAACTTGCCCTAATATGTAGGTAATACTCAACATAAGACAGTCACTAACACTAAATACTTCTAAACTTTGAAACTGGAAAGAGTGAACCGTGTGATCGCCACAGAAATCACAGTATTTAGGGGGAAGATTCCACACTTAAGAGAGGGGAAAATATCAACTTACTTGCAAATTGATGAGCGCTTCAGTTTAAGTAACTGAAATCTCTGAAATAAGGATTCTTTGGCTGCATCCGTATTCCACGTCCAAATATTCATTTGGGGAATTGGAGAGAGTATGTTCTCAATCTCTTTCTTAGATTTATATCTATATTCAAAAATATGAACTTTTAAAAACCTAACAAATAAGCTTGTTGTAGTTGTGGAATTTTTAATGATCATTTACAAAAGTGGCTCATGTAGAACTTTGGAAAAAAACTCAATTGTGTATTCTGGAGCAAGTTCCAAATAGAGTTAACTCTTGAACAACACAGGGGGTCGGGGCCCTGATGCTGTGTGCAATCAAAAATTCATGTGTAACTTTTGACTCCCCAGATCTTAACTACTGATAGCCTACTTTTGACTCGAAGCCTTACAGATAAAATCATCTATGTTATACAGATTTATAGTTTTATATATATATTTGTATGTTATGTGTGTGTGTGTGTATATATATATATATATATATATTCTTATAATAAAGTGAGCTAAAGAAAAGAAAGTGTTAAGACAATAATATGGAAGCTAAACGATATTTACTATTAAGTAGAAGTGGATCATCATAAAGGTCTTCATCCTCATTGTCTTACATTGAGTAGGGTGAGGAGGAGGAGGGAGAGGAGGGATTGATCTTTCTGTCTCAGGGAGGCCAAGGCAAAAGAAAATCCATGTATAAGTGGACCTGCACAGTTCACACACATGCTGTCCAAGGGTCAACAGTGTTACAAGCTGGGAGTGGTGGCTCATGCCTGTAATCCCAGCATTTGGCAAGGCCAAGGCACGTGGATAGCTTGAGTCCAGGAGTTTGAGACCAGCCTGGGAAACATGGAGAAACCCTGTCTCTACAAAAAAATACAAAAATTAGTTGGGCATGGTAGCTAACAAACAGATCTTGAATTGATAGTAACAGGCTGAACCATTACTAGCAGCCAAATGGCTATTAAAACATACCAAGATTCTCTTTTTTTTTTTTTTTTTTTTTTTGAGATGGAGTCTTGGTCTGTCGCCCAGGCTGGAGTGCAATGGCACGATCTTGGTTCACTGCAACCTCTGTCTCCCAGGTTCAAGCATTTCTCCTGCCTCAGCTTCCTGAGTAGCTGGGATTACAGGCATGTGCCACCACACTCAGCTATTTTTTGTGTGTTTGTATTAGAGACGGAGTTTCACCATGTTGGCCAGGCTGGTCTTGAACTCCTGACCTCTGGTTCCATACACCTGAGCCTCCCACAGTGCTGGGATTACAGGCATGAGCCACTGTGCTTGGCCTCTTAATCTTAATCAATAGGATAACCTGTGTCATGTCAGATATTGAAAATACATGTTAAAAAATGAAATATCAAGCTTAATTTGGTTGCATGGTATATGTTTGGCCATATTTTTCTCTCTGGCTCATTCTATAGTCACAAAAGCTGTTGCACAGTGACTGCATGGTGTTTGGAATACATGAGATGCATTATACAGCTTTTGATTTTCTAAGGCGGCTGGCTAAATTACAACAACTTCATGTATCTGGGGGCTTTTGACATAGGTCCAATTAAAACAAAAACTTCTAACAAACCCTGGAGAAGGTTCCATTCAGCAGGATGAGCTAACCCCCAAAACAGTCACTTCTGGCAAGTTATCCTGCTTAGGTTGCAGCTGTCGATTTGGTAAGCAGTCTGGTCTGTTGGTTGGCAAAGTGCTGTGAAAGCAGATGTGAAACTCCAGGACACACACACATACACATGCTATGCACATGCACAAGGTTACAATCACTGAACCCAAAGAAGAGACTCATCTTTTTACAAACTGAAAATGAGTAAGACTGCCTGTCTCAGTGTCTGTTATCCTAATCCACATGGCATGCAGACATCCATTGGAGCATTTGTTAGCTATTCAACTTCCAAGACTAACTCAACAATTACAATAAGGAATAGAAATTTTAGGCCAGGTGTGGTGGCTCATGCCTATAACCCCGATTCTTTGGGAGACCAAGAGAGGAGCATCGTGTGAGCCCAGGAGTTTAAGACCAGCCTGGGCAACATAGTGAGACCCTGTCTCTACAAAAAAAATTTTTTTTAATTATCCCAGTATGATGGCAGACACATGTAGCCCAGCTACTCAGGAGGTTGAGGAAGAAGAATCGTTTGAACCCAGAAAATCAAGGCTGCAGTGAGCCATGGTCACACCACTGCACTCTTGATCCTGGCAAACAGGCTCAAACAAACAAACTAGTAAATGACAGAGTACCCAAAAGGAAGATGCATTCTCAAGGTCTGATGTCTTAGCAGTACCCTTCCATTCTAGCCCCCTTGCTTAACATATAAAGTCTTAAAGAGAAAATGTGACCCTACCTACCTTGCCATTGCAACTCTAAGCAGAGGGTGAGCTTCATGCCTTCCTTAGTATAGGCAGGGCCCCAGTGATCTCCAGAACAGAATCATCAACAGGGCAATGAAATTCACATTCTTAACACAAAGGGTCTTATTTCATTTGGTGCAATTTTGAAATATGCATGTCAGGTCAATTCTCATTCTTCCATTTTTTAAAATCATTCTTTACTTTTTAAAATGCAAGCTTTAATATCTTAGTAAGAAATCTTTTACTGGAAGCAAATAGCTTTTCTTTTTCATGGAACTAAGTCTACACAAGGGAAGAGAACATGAGTGTTCGTTTAGCTATGTGGGAAATGTCCTTAGAAGAACCCCTCCCCAAGAACTCCTTTGTATCTATCTCATAATGACACAAATGCTATTTGCATTGCTCTAAGCCAGGGATGTTGCTGCTGAGACTCTCACAGTTAACAATGGAGGCTTCTGATCTAGTCGCATAGACAACCAGGAAATAAGTGACTTTGGGGCCTTGGAAATAAGTTATTGGGTCTATTGAGCCACAGGATACAATGTTTCTGGGTCTCAATTCTTTCATCTCTAAAATTATTTCCCACTTACTCTATGCATAAGTCTCTTTCTTCTCATTTATTCTACACACCGTTGCCAGATTGATTTTCTTAACGTTACCTCTGATCTCAGCTTTGCTCTGTTCAGCGGCCAATCTTTACCCTTAGCCTGATGTAGAAACGTTTCATCCACAATTGAGGCCCGCTGGTATAAAATGTCAGCCAATTGTTTAGCAATTTTTCTCTCAGATCTCCCTACTTATACTCTGCCCTTCAGCCAAAGTGGACTGTTTCTGTTCTCAGTGTGTTTTTACACTGTTCTTTCCCCAATCTCAGTCTTATAACTCTTTCAAGTCTCGTGTAACTCATTTCCAATTTTGCCTCTTTAATAAAACAATTTTTGTGTCCTCCAAGTATCTGTGGTCCTCCCTCTTTAAATCGTTCCCAAGCCTTTTACTTCTCTTAACAAGATCTATATTACTCCTAGAAGTGTGTATGCTCATTGAAGTCCCATCTTCTAGTTAACTATAAGCTCCTCGAGGGCAGGCAACGTGTCTTAACCTTATCTTTGTGTTTGTAGCCCAACCTCTGCAACACAGCGTATTCCCCAAAATGGATGTCTGTGGGAACAAACTGAATCTATATATTTTCCATTTATTTATAAACAAGCAAAGGAATGACAGATATTAGATGGGGCTATCCAAGTGAAATATTGAATAGGAAGGACCATGGAGAACGGTTGTCTTTGGTCTCTTTAGAGAAGAAAGAATATCTTCCATCCAGTCCTTATACTAACCTGTTACTATCCCACACCATAAATATACCAGTGAGGTCAAGAAACAGCAAGAGAGAAAAAAGGGACTTTTCATTTCCACACTGTGTCACCTTCAGAGTGAAGGCACTTTACTTGTCACCAGCATCATCCTTAAGAGAGTTAGTGGATGGTGGGAGAAATGCAGAGAGAGGCATTCGGAAGGGGTGGGGTGTCTCCTAATCAAGAAAGTGGGGGCTGTGTGGGGGCTGGTAGCATGGGAATGAGAAAAGAAAAGGAAAAGTGGGCCACAGCAGAGCACTGAATTGGGAAGAAAAGACTTTACTGTGTGCAGACTGAGGCTGCTGGAAACCTACTACACAGCTCTGCTCTGCTTATAACTTAAACTGTGCCCTTGTCTCCTTGTCCATGAGATTCCATGGAGGGAGTGGGAGTCAAAGCACTTGAAGATTCTTGAATCAAAAGGCACTATGTAAAGACAAAGCATTATTATTATTATTATTAATTAAAGGAACCTGTCATAGACAGAAACAGACACCGCAATCCATAATTTTATTTTTAAATGAATACCATGCTGTCAAATTGGATACTGACTGGCTGTTAGATAATTTGGCAACCATAGCGGAGCAAATGTTCAGGAGAGGTGAGTATTTTTCCACTATTCCAGAAGGTTGGAAGCATAAACAGCAACAATTTTTGCATCAATCTTTCAGTCATGTCCATCAAATTAGGCTTTCGAGTTTAATGCTGAATAAAATACCCTAAACACAGCAGAGAGCAAGCCCAGATAGAACATCTTGAAAGTGGTAAGCTGAAAGAGAGAGCGTGCACATTCCACGTGAATGTTTCCGCAGTGTCAGAAAACGCAGCGCATTAAAAATATCAGTGGATTTCTTCAGCGCATTCCCTTTTCAGAGTCCAAAGGGAATTCGTGTTTTAACTATGGGATGTACTGTCATAGCATCTTAGGCATAGTGGCTAGTATCAGAATAGGGAAGAGCAGAACGCCCTATGTGCTATAATAAACTGGGACACTCTGAGAGCAAGGAAAATTGACACAATAGGTGTGTGCATCACACAGCCCAGCTCTTCACACCAACCATCAACACAAGGCAACCTCAGCTGTGTTTGTCTTGATTTAGGACCAAGGGCATAGTTGGGGGGAGTGGAGGGTGGCGTGTAGCCACAAACTTGCCCACAAGCAAAGGGATTAGCTAATAATAGCTGTGTTTATCCCAGGGAGGATTGAAGCCACGGCAGAAGGGGAAACTAAAGACATTAAATTTTAGTAGAGCTAATTTTGGAAGAATGGGGAAAGTGCTGAGGGAAATGAAACAGGATAAAGCTGTTGAGGAGAAAGCCACGGAGGAAATAGAAAGTGTTCAAAGATAAATTAATGCATGACCAAAATCACTACAAGCTACACAGTCATAAATATTCCAACAGGGGGAAAGAAGGCCAAGGTGGATTAAAAGTGAGAATCAATGCTAAGAGAAACAAGTGCTGTAGAATATGAATTTGTGGAAGTAGAAGAAATCAAGGATTGGCTAAAGTACAGTATCTGAATGAAAGTCAAGTGTGGGGAGGTAAATCTTCAGTTGGACAAACCCCACTGTTTACTTCCGTGTACACTTTCCTTCAAGTTCCCTTCCTGCCATCCTATAAATACTCCTATTTGTATTTTTCTGTCTGGCATCCACTTCAATTCTCTTGATTCAAGTCATGTTTACTCCCATATGTTCTTCACTGCAGGTAGGGAGTTGTTGTATTCGAAGATGGGTTGGGGGAACCTACCTCAGAGAAAATACTAAGGCCTTAAACAGTGGCTACCCTGTCTGTTAATAATGCCTCCTCAGCATCAGAGCAAGAGGTGAGAAAAAGTTTTGGTAGTTGAGCTGTAGACAATAGACAAGGTCTTGTTATGGAGAACACAGAGTCACTGACGAGGTGACATGGGAGTTTCTCTGCCTTCCTCTTTCCTTAGGGACATGCCTCGGAGTTCAACGTGGAGAAGGCATGTCTGTCTGTGTGGTTTTGCACAGGGGTGAGGAGGGCACAAGAAACCTACAGCTTTAAGCCTTAACTTCCTCAAAGTAGGTCAGGTAGAAGTCTGCAAATTAAAAATGGAAATCAGGATGGGGCAAAAATTATACCTCTTGGATAAATTACTAGCAAACGACTCCAGCTCAGCATGGCAAAAAAGAAAAACATAATAAAAGGAATTTTCTGATCTGCAGCAAAGAAACACATACTCTATCATCCAAAATAGCATGAGTTTTAATATTTCATTTTAATCGAGTTTTGGGGTCTCAGTTTGGTGGATAGCTTTCTTTTGGTATGAAGATTCTAGAAAATGTTCTAGGTACTAGTAGTTCCTACTTGCAGGCAAACCCTTAGGACCCCTGTCTAAAGGTTCTGTGGGAGTGGCCACAGGTTGGGAATCCCCAGTGTGCTCCACTGTCTTTGTGTGAGCTACACTTGGAGGAGAGTAGACATGACTGGACTTTCCACATCTTTCTTTCACAATAGAGAGAGTGATTTCCTTATTGAGAAATCTGGTGCCTCAGAGTACCAGAAAACAGTAGGGCTTGGAGCCAGCTTGAAGACTAAAGACAGCAGGCTGGTTCTCAGATTCTGAGGAAGCCTCAGAGAGAAGAGACTATGCCTGACCAAACTGATGTCCTACCTCATAGTACATCAATAACAGGAAATTAGAAGAGGACTGTACTGGGTTGGATTGTGTCCCCTTCCTAAAATGGATGTCCATCCAGAACCTCCGAATGTGACCTTATTTGGAAAGAAGTTTGTTGCAGATGTCATTAATTAAGATGAGGCCATAAATTCAATGACTGCTGTCCTTATAAGAAGGCCACATGACACTCCAGCCTGGACAACATAGAAAGACCCTGTCTCCAAGGT
Organism: Saguinus oedipus; assembly: GCA_031835075.1. Lineage (NCBI taxonomy): Eukaryota > Metazoa > Chordata > Mammalia > Primates > Cebidae > Saguinus > Saguinus oedipus. The sequence continues at coordinate 12,127,850 of CM063172.1, read as the reverse complement.
AAAATAAAGAAGGCTGCACGAAAACATGGTTATGGACAGCCACACCCAGAAGAAAAGCAAGGGGAAATTGAAATGATGGCTGGGCACGGTGGTTCACACCTGAAATCCCAGCACTTTGGGTGGCCAAGGCAGGTAAATTGCCTGAGCTCAGGAGTTTAAGATCAGCTTGGGCAACATGGCAAAACCCCAACTCCACATAAACACACACAAAAAAATATAGAAAATTAGCCAAGCCTGGTGGCATGCACTTGTAGTCCCAGCTACTCAGGAGGCTGAGATAGGAAGATGGCTTGATCCTGAAGGGCGGAGGTTGCAGTGAGCCATGATGGCACCACTGCACTCCAGCCTGGGTGATAGAGCCAGACCTTGTCTCAAAAAAAACAAAGAAAGAAATTGAAATGATGCAGCTATAAGCCAAGGAATGCCGGCAACCAGCAAAGACTAGAGAGAGGCAAGGAAGGATTTTCTCTAGAGCTTTGAGAGGGGGCATGGCTCTGCTGATTGGCACCTTGATTCTGGACACCTAACTTCCAGAACTGTGAGAGAATCAGTGCCTATTGTTTTAAGCCAACCAGTTTCTGGTACTTTGCTACAACAGTCCTAGGGATCTAATACAAGGTCTATGACAGGCACATATTCTGACAACAACTGAGAAATGGAGTGAGGGAACAGTCAGAATAACTACAAAAAGCTCATCCAAGTACAATGAAAGCACCACTTCCCAGAGCCTTTTGCCACAGAGTAAACAACTCAATGTGGCCCCTACAGACAGTTGGGGGTGAAGGGAAAAGTCAGTGGACATTTAAAATTTTGAGTCTGCAGACAATTTTGATGTGCATGAAAATAATGTTTTAATCCCCACTGGCCAGATACACTGCAAACAGAATGGCAAGCAGGTACAGCAAAGAAAGTGTCTTTTGTTTCCAAGATGTGTGGGGCAATTGCCTCTAAGGTATTCTTCTACATGTTCATAGACAATTCCTTCTTCTATTTCTCAGCACGTGGTTATAACTCTTCATGACTTTCCTTGATGTCCCTGGCTTTCTCCTTTGTCCTCTTCTTTCTTGGCTTTGTGCATCCCTGCATTTCACTTCACAGAGAAAATTCAGTCCTTCTACTAGGGAGTGCCTCCACCTCCTGCCCTGATACGGTTTAACTGTGTTCCCGCCCAAATCTCATCTTGAATTGTACTCCCATAATTCCCATGTTATGGGAGGCACCCAGTGGGAGATAATTTGAATCATGGGAGTTTCCTCCATACTGTTCTCATCATCATGAATGAATACATCTCACAAGATCTGATGGGTTTATTAGGCGTTTCTGCTTTTGCATCTTCTTCATTCTTTCTTTGCTTGCTGCCATCCATATAAGATGTGACTTGCTCCTCCTTGCCTTCTGCCATGATTGTGAGGCTTCCCCAGCCATGTGGAATTGTAAGTCCAATTAAACCTCTTTCTTTTGTAAATTGCCCAATCTCATGTATGTCTTCCTCAGCAGTATGGAAGCAGACTAATATATGCCCTCTTTACTGCAAGTATTACACATCTTTCTCTTCTGTATTGGAGTAGTAGGTGCCCCCACATTTTTAAAGCCAACTTCTCCACCTGTACTCTATATCTTCTTATCTTCTCAGGGACCTATTCTATCAGTTATCTCCTTCTCTTTCATGTCCCCAGCCTTTTCTTTTTTCCTTCAGTATAAAATGTATTCAGTCCTTCTCACTTTAGGAAACTTCTCCCTGGCATGATAGTTCACATTGCCTTTGGCAACCATTCTTTTCTATTTCTTCCCTTCTTAAAGATTCTTACAAGAACATCCTGCATTCAGCAGGATGGTTTCTGTTCCATCCTGCCTCAATCTAGTATTTTACCCTATCACTACACTAAAACCGTCTTAGCCAATGTGGTTACCAAATTAAACAAATATTTTCTAGTTCTTATCTTCACTGATAGCTCTGTGGTATTTGGTATTGCCCACAATCTTACCTCCTTGAAATTCTATTCTTCTTATTATTATTTTATTTAAAGAACATTACTCTCTGCCAAAAGAATATCATTCACATGCACATCTAAATACATGCTGATGAATCTCAAATGTATACATAAGGCTCTGGTCTTTCTTTTTCATTCACATCCCACAGGCCCTCCTAATTCAGTAGGTTCAAAGTTAAACTCATCAATCAGCTCTATGGTTCTCCTCCTTAGTTCCTTCCATTCCTTACTATTAATTCAGCTAAGGTTTCTTAAAGCGCCAAGCGTGCAGGTGCTTGGTCCTGAGCTTGCAGAGAGAAATAAAATCTCAGAGACCAGCAGGGGAGAAAGACAGGCAAATATTGAAGTCAAAGTTCAATAGTAGAAGCAAAACTAGAAGTAGTGGTATCATGGAAGAGAAGATGACTATCTGAATCAGGCTAGGAGTGACATTAGGTCAGAGTGCCAGGGAATGTTCCCGAAGATTGGAAAGATGATCTCCTCCCTCAAAAAGCTGCTGGCTTCTCCCAGTCAGTGCTCACCACCGACAACCCATGACACTAGTCTGCATCTCAGGAGTTTTTATTTCTTTAATTTTTTTTTTTTTTTTTTTTTTTTTTTGAGACAGAGTCTCACTCTGTCGCCCAGGCTAGAGTGTGGCGATGCAATCTCAGCTTACTGCAACCTCCACTTCCTGCTTTCAAGCATTTCTCCTGCCTCAGCCTCCCAAGTAGCTGGGACTACAGGCACCCACCACCATGCCCTGCTAATTTTTGTATTTTTTGTATTTTTATTCATTTATTTATTTATTTTAAATTGCATTTTAGGTTTTGGGGTACATGTGAAGAACATGCTAATTTTTGTATTTTTAATAGAGCTGGGGTTTCACCATATTGGCCAGGCTGGTCTAGAACTCCTTACCTTGTGATCCGCCCACCTCAGCCTCCCAAAGTGAGGCATTTTCTTAGAGTCATCTTCTATATTGGATCAATTCCTATCAGTTCTACATGCAAAAATCTCTTATCTTGGACAATTCTATTTATGTCCTAATTGGCTTAACTCCAGTTTCATCCCCAATTCTACCTGCATGAGAGCAAGGAGTCTGTCTACTTTGTTTATGCCTGTATTGCATGACTACATCGATTTCTGCACTCAGTGGGTGCTTAATAAATAGCTATAAAATGCAAGAATGCTTCAGAGTGATATTCCTATCACTAAAACCTAGACCTGATCATACCACATTACTCTTTATGAATCTTCACGGCTCTACACTGCCTGAAGGAAAAATTAAAACTTGGCTTGGCAAACAAAGCCCTTTACAATCTGGTCTCTGCAGATTTTTATCAGCCTCGTTTTCACCAGTTCTTCTGTTCACCTTCCTTTTAGCCGCACAAAACTACCCACTGATATGTCAGCCAGGGTATCACACCCTTTCAAGCTTCTGTGCCTTTGATTTTACTGCTCCCTCCTCTGAAATACATTTACCTTCCTGGTCCTTAAGATAGACTTCTAGTCATCTTTTAAGATGCAGTTCAGGCATCTTTTTATTTTTCCCATTCATTCTCTCTGACCAAATAAGGCCATGACTTGTCCTTGATCTTCTGTGCTAGAGCCTCAAGATGTTTATCACTAATTGTCTCTTTGACATATTTACATATCCTCTTCCCCAATAAAACAGTGAGCTCCTTGAAGACAGGAACTGGGAGTCAGAACAATAAAATCGACCTAATTAACACGCAATGGTGTCACTGTTGGGTCAAAGAGAAAACCAGCAGTAGAAACAAACACAGGCCAATTCGAAATCTGCCTTCTACCATACACATGTTGCCTTCTCCCTGGGTGCAATTATATTATGTGTGTATAAGAAGGCAGTCAAGTGTGTAATATATTTGGAAAGATTTTGATCAAAACGGTTTGGATTTTTTTAAATATTTGAGAGCTTACAGAAGATAAGCTTTAATTATCTAAAGACTTGTTGGTATGGAACACGTCATTCCTTTCCAAAGCTAGATATGGATGTGTACAAAGGTCACAAAACACACCTAACACCTTCAGAGCAAATGCAGAATGACAAACTCCACTGGTATGAGCTGCACTGTGGAGCCCCGAAGGAAAAACTAGAAAGACGACGGATAAAAGCCACAAAACCAAGGAGACTACAAAACATTTAGCAGGAGAAGGGAAGTGGAGCTGTTATTATGGGAGGGACAGAATTCTAGAGGCCTAAAAGAGAACTTTCTTCTTTTAGACATAAAGGAAGACTGCTGCTTATAAAGTGTTTTCAAAATCATGATACCTAGCATGCCTTTGACTCATGAGTTGCAAAGTGTGATTATGAATATTAAGTAACTGAACAACCTGCAGAGCACTCTTTAGAATTCATTAGTACTTGACTCCAGTTTAAAAGGGGCAAAGATGCCTAGAGAAGCCCCATGAAATCTGGGGGTTGGATCTGAATCCTCAGGAGCAAACAGGTTTGCCCTTGCAGATGTAAATTGGTCAGGTCTTAGCCTTGGGCCAGTATCTCCCCAGTTCTGGAATCTTTTTCAGATGAGTTTAGTTGGCAAAGGATGGATATTTTTAAATAGTTGATTATTTATTTTAATGTGCATTTGAACAATTATAAATAAAGCATCTTGTTCATGACTTTGTATGCTTAACATGAGTGAAAAATTAAAAAGTAAGTCTGTGCAAGGAAAAATAATGATGGTGCTGACATGTGCCTAGGGAAAAGGCCATCCTGGTGATACATCAGGATATCGACATGTCAGTAACTGAAGTTTTGAGAAAAGCTGAGAGCAATGCTCACTCTTATTTTCTCAAATTTATGCCTGTCTGTTTAATCCTCACATCTACAACTAAATAATTATACATTTCTGAAGTTTTTGTTTCTGATGTGGCGTTAAAAGAAAATGCATAGAAAAGGGGGATGAGATGAGGACACAGGAAGCAAGTAAGGAAAGTTCTAAAACCATGCAAGCTCTGAAAACCGGCTAAAGAAAACTAGCAGAAGCAAGTATTTTGAATGCAGTGTACACAACAGTCTGCATGAAGATGCAGCTCTATTTTATTTAGAATTTGGCTCTCTTGGGTGGCCTGGGGAGACAGGCATCTCATTTTCTTGAGGGGCCCAGAGAAACAGCAGTCACTCGGCATTCTTCTTGCCAACATCTCGCACAAATAGCACACAGCAGTGGCTCAATCTAACAACAGACAACACTACCAAGCACTCGGAGCCCTGTTCTCTCAGCAGAGACAAGGCTCCTGGAGGCAGTGACAAAAACTTTCTTTCTTATTTTCTTCAAATTAACTCTTCTAATTGCATACATGAAGTTGATAGAAATTTAACAGGAGAAACTGGGATGGAAAATAGAAGCGACATAAAGGCATGCCATGTCAAGTCTGCAGAAGATTGCTGAAGCAGGAGCCAGTAATAGATCTGCCAGAATACAGGCCTATGACATCACATTTCAGCCACTAAGGGATGCTCTGTGGTCTTTTCTAAAAGAGTTCAACCACCGGCCCTTCGACATCTCTCAGCCTCATCTCTGCCCATTCCAGCTAAAGTGGTTCATTCTCACAGTCTAGCTGGTATCTGCTTATTTTTCATGATCAGCTCAACCTCACTTCTTTCATATCTTTTCTGGTTCCCCTAGTGTGAGTCAGAGCCAATACTCTGGGCTCCCATAATGCCTTCCTCTTTCTTTCCTCCTTGCCTTCCTTCCTACTTCCTTTATTAGATCCTTCAGCAAATATTTATGGAGCACCTACTATGTTTTGATAACTGTTTAGGTGCTAGAGCTATGATAACAGGCTCCCTATACTCATGGAGTATCCATGGAGAGAGGTCAGGATGGAGAATAAAACACAGCCTCCTCAAAATTGCCCCAAATTATACACAACATAATTTTACAATAAAAGTTCGGTAATGACAATAAAGAGGATTATGCGTTGTGACCTGAAGAGGGTTGTTTAGATGAGGTAGACAGAGAAGGCCTCTCTGAAAAGATCATTTTAAGCTGAGATCATGATGGAAAGGAGCCATAAATGGAAAAATATGGAAGATTAGCAGCAATAGTATACACAAAGATTCTAAGATAAGAAAGAGCTCTCGGGTGTTTCATGATCAGAAACAAGAGCAGTGCGGCTCAAGTGGAGTGAGTCAGGAGGTAAACAGGGACCAGGTCCTGTTGGGCTTTTTCAATCATGGTGGGGCACGTGGATTTTATTCTAAGGGCAATCAGAAACCACCTACAAAAGTGGCAAGATGGGAAGAACTTATCAAATTTACCTAGGGAGCCATTGTGAAACTCTCTTGTTTACCAAACATTCTAAGTCCATAGATCTGGGGACATCAGGTGACACATTTGTGTCCCACTGACCAACACACTCTGTAGACACATCAAACTGGACATGTTCAAAACCAAACTCATTGCCTTCTTCTCCCTCACCCTTCATTCTCCCAACCCCAGCCCAAATGGCTTCTGTGTATCCCACTTCACAATGGGAATTGAGTCATCCTTGATGCCTCCTCCATCTTCCAACTAAATTCTGTCTGACAGTCCAGTTAGTTTTACCATCAAAGTCTCTCTTGATATGGTCCCTTTTCTTTTTCCTCACTGCCAACTGCATTCATCCAGACTCCCATCACCTCTCCCCTGATATTTACAAGAGTCTCCTAAACTTGCTCCTGTTCTTCATGTTCAAGATACCATCCATATTGCAGCCAGTCTTCTCTTTCAAAAACAGGGAACACGACCGCTGTGGGTAGACCTCTGTCTAGGGGGACGTGCACTGACATTTCCTTTCTAGCTGTCACTGACCTTCCTGCCTATTGCCTAGTAGATATCTGGCATATCTCCATGTGCTTACAGGATAAATCTCAAGTCCTTATTATGGTTTGTCAGAACTTTTTGTGTCTGTCTCAACTTATATGCCTGATGCCTCCCTAACATCCTACATCCTACAATCACTTTTTGCTTCTAGAACACTCCCTGCCTTTTCCTCTCTCTCTGTCTTCGCCCAAACTCTTTCCTCTGCCCAGAATGCTCTCCCTGAGCAAACTTCGCTTGCGTTTTAAGTTCCAGCTGAAATGAATCCTCCCATAGAAGTGTAGGTGGTCCGTTATCAGTGCCTCTGCATACAGCACTTAGCACTTTATATTTTAAGGGCTTCTCGACTTGGTTATAAATCTTTGCATCCCCATGAGGTTATCAAGAGCAGAGATTAGGTCACACTTATCTCTTTATTTTCAGCTCCTCATACAGTATCTGGAACAAAGTGCATGGAAGATACTCGTTGAAAGGATAAACCAATGAATTACTTTTTCTCCCCCTGCCCCATTTGCCCTATATTTTGATATCCAAGCCCACCTTTGCAAGCAAACAACAACAACAAAACACAAATAATATGTAAAATGTCAAGCCATTTCTGTTCAATGTCTGCTATGGATACTTCCTCAATCACAGCTTTAAATAATGTGAGGTGATGCTAAATTGGAATTATCTTGGCACAGTAAATGCATCTGAGATTTAACTGAGTTTAGGCCAAAAGACTTCATTTTTCAAGAAGTTTGCCAAAATGGCTAAAACAGAAACAAGCAGGCACTGCTTTAAATATGGGTTGCTTCCTCTTTGTTTGAGGACTTACTGGCCCACTTTAAAATGGGTGAAAGCTCCCCAGAAGAAAAAACAATGATCATTCCTTTTCATTAACTACAGGTAGAACAACTACTTGGAGGGACTGGAGCATTTGAACTCTTTGTCCTGGCACTTTTATTTGGGTTTACCTAATGTCGTGTTCTGCTAAGAGCCTGCTAATGAAAAAGTGGCATTATCAATGTTTGGCTGTGCTTAGAAACAAAGGCAAGAAGGTCAGAAATATCTGGAAAGATGTCAGTATATTCCCTTTAGACATGGGTTTACCCACTACAGTCACAAAGCAGAACACAGAAAGCAAAGGCAAGCGATCAGGCTGAGCTGGAAGACTTTCGATGCATAATTGCATTAAAACCTAACCAAAGTCTAGGGAGACTGGGGCTGCCATTGCACAGAGAAGATCTCTATAAAGAGCTCAAGATCACTTGAATTCTTCCGCTGTGCCCATCTCTGTCTGGACAATGGGAAGGCCGCTTCATTGAGCTGTGCTCTCATAACTTCTGAGTGACTCCAATCCCACACTCGCAGGTTTCCATCTCCTCAGCTATAAAATAGTGGAATTCAGGTCTAGCTGAGTATGACTCTGTTTAGAGGGTCCAAAGATTGCTGACAAGGAGGTGTGCTACATGTCAAGGAATGCTGCACAGAAGCTAGAGGCTTTGAGCATACCTGGAAGAATGCACAGGATTTCAAGAGAGGATTTAAGAGAAAAAGGGCGTCAATGTGTGGAGGGCAGAAGATTGTTGTTGAGTTCAGTGAGGAAACCTATTTGGAGAAGAGCTGAGTCCTACCATATCTATTATTTAAATTTTTTTTTTTTTGAGACAGAGTCTGATTCTTTCACCCAGGCTGGAGTGCAGTGGCACTATCTCGGCTCACTGCAACCTCCACCTCCCAGGTTCAAGTGATTCTCCTGCCTCAGCCTCCCAAGTAGCTGGGACTACAGAGATACATGCCACCATGCCTAGCAATATTTTTGTATTTTTAGTAGAGATGGGGTTTCATCGTATTAGCCAGGATGGTCTTGATCTCCTGAACTTGTGATCTGCCTGCCTTGGCCTCCCAAAGTGCTGGGATTACAGGTGTGAGCCACCATGCCCCACCTATTTAAATCTTTCATCTGCTATCATTAATCAAGTTTCTTCTATAGTATACTGTACTAGGAACCTGGGGTGGCAAAGAAAAGAGACATAGTTTATATCCCCCAAAGGACTCATAGTCTATGGTCTATGGAGAAAACAGACTTGTGAACAAGTTCAGAGCAGTGGGATTGATGCTACAAGAAGAAGGTGTAAGCAAATGCCTTGGAAGCACATAGAGAGGACAGCCTGACTGCCCACAGGAATCACAGAAACCTTCATGGAGATGGTGACAATTGGAGAGGTCTTGAAGATGAGCTTGAGCCCGCTGAGTGCAACACAGGCCTTCAGGTACTTCACAGTCTCTCACTGCTCCTCATATTTGCCAGATTCATTTTCACCCCACTCGTACTGCGCATTGCCTATCGTGTCTGCCAAGCCTGGGATGCCCATTCCACAACACCCAAGTCCGTCACCTCCCTGAAGCTTGCCATGTGATCTCTTCAACTTTGTTAGCTGGAGAAATGATATGCACACTGATGTGCCTGAGCTGTCCAGAGATGAGGCAAAACAGGGTATAGCAGTGTGAGGGACCATAAAACCCATGCAAAGGAACTGCTCATGGGGCCCATCTACTCCTGTTCCCAAAAACATTCCAGGAAAATGCAATGCCAAGTTAACAAATGGCTGCCACTATTCCAGCCCACAGTGTTCTCTCTCTGTCTGGAAATTCTAAAACACCCTTAGTTTGTACTGCCAACTTAGCATATATACATGTATCCTTTTAAAAATAAATGCATCATTTTAATTGTTTTTGTGTGTTAGTTGTATCTCACTAACTGGACAATAGGTAGTTGTACTGTTAGTTGTATCTCACTAGACAATAAGCTTCTTCATGATGGGAATCAAGTGTCAGATTCTTCTACAAGTAGCATGACCCTATGCCCCCAGACACCAGTGGCAGCCCCAGTTACAACCAGTTACATGGCCTGCTTAGAAGCTTCTCACTAACTGGCCCTGTACATTTATCTACTTAGTTGTAGGCACACTGAAAATATTTGATTAATTGATTTGCTCCAAATGTTCACTAACAACCTCGTCCTAAAGACAGAATGTCCCAGAGCATTGCCTCATCTGTAACAGCTGTTCAAAAGTGTTCATCGCATCCAACACTACTCATTTTACAAAAATGACTTCTAGAGCTACGTCTCTATCCCAGACATGTCACATGAGCTTCAAGATTCCCATTGCCCTCTAAGCCCAGGCACTCAATATGTCCAGAATTTATCCTTGCCACCCTGACATCACCCAGATACCTGCTTGTTGTCCCTCATTTCCCGTCTCAGTGATTGGCATCCATTCTGTTGATCAAGCCAAAACCCTGTGAGACATCTTCTCCTTCTAAGTAGAGGGACCTACGATGACTCTACTTCTTACTTTCTCTTACTGCTTCCTTCCTTGATGATCACTCACTTACAAAATACTGTCAATTTCATCCTTTAAATATCTCTTGAACGAGTCTGCTCTATTTCAGATTGCCATCATCTCCTGTTTAGATTATGGTGAGGGCTTCCAAACACATTTTCCTCTTCACAGTCTTTCCAGTTTCTGGTCTATTTTCCACTGAACAGAGGGCTCGTTCTACAACATAATCATCTCACCCTTAGGCTTAAAAACTCTTAGTGGTCTCGCTTTTTTCTTGGATAAAGTCCAGACTCCTCAATATGGTTCCCATTTACTTCTTTGACGTCACTTCTCATTACCTTTATCTCTTTTTACTCTGGGGATTTATGCTACAGCCCGATTAAATACTCCAAGTTCACTGTGAATGTCACATTATCATCTCCCAGCCTCTGCCCTGTGCCTGAAACCCTTCTCTTGCCCTCCTGTCCTTCATAGGGTGAACTCTTTATCCTTCAGCACTCCTCCAATCTTACTCTTAAGGATTACACCCAGCCCCCAACCAGCAACCAGAATGACCTAGCTGAAATCCAAATCTAACCACGCCACTTCTTTCATCAAACAATTCCGTGCTTTCTGATCTCCTACAGCGTAAAATCCAAGCTCCTTACTACATCACTGCAGATGTTGATTTCTCACTGCTCTGTCTTTATGCTTCATGTTTCATATGCCTAAATGCCCCTCCATATTTCAGAAGGGTGCTGGATTTTATCTTGGCCTTAATACTTAGTAGCTAGGTGATCATGGGAAAATTTTTAACGAATTTGTGTCCGTTGTATTCTCAATGCAAAGGGAATATTCTGTCCAAATATTGCATCTATCTTAGATTTATTGTAATGACATGAATTAGTGTTTTATGCATTGCACATAATAAACTTTCAGTGAGTATTGTTCATCATCTTCATTATGTTTATTATTGATATTCTAAGGATTGTCTCCTTCAAGACATTTTTGTCCAAACCCAAGATTTCATTCATTCATTCAATAATATGTATAGGGCCCCTGCAGTGCTCCAGATACTCTGCTAGACACATGGGAATCAAGATTAATAAGGTAATCTTTGCTTTCAAGAACATTCTAATGTAGTCCTCCTCTTCTGATACTAATGATAATTATATCACTTTACCATAGTGTACCAAAATCATCTATTTATATCACTTGCTCCATGAGATTATATCCTCCTCAGAGTCAGAAATGGATTTATTCACTTTTAGTCTCCCAATGCCTAGTATACTTCCTGGCACTTGGTACGGTTTCAATTACTGTTTGTTGAACTGAACAAATACCACACTTCATCATTCTAGTCTTACTCAACTCTTGGCAAATATTCTGCAGGCAAGTCTCAAATTCATAAAAACTAGCTTATACAAGTTCCAAAATTTCCGTTCTTGTTTCTGCTGTGCTGAAGAAAATAAAATTGCTACTGCACTATTTGTCTATTATTTCTGATTAATTTAGAAGTCTGCATGCTTTAGAGACAAAATATGCTATAGCACCTTATAAACTATGGATGGAAGAAAAACAACATTTGTTTTGGCTAGGTTTTCTTAGTAAGCTCAATAAAGTAATCATTGTGTAATTTTCTGGAAACACCAATAATAGTCCTGCACCGTGGACAAATTTCGGCAAGATTCGCAGAAACCTTCAGCCGTCCATCCATCCACTCTTCTCACCCTTACTTCTTCCCTTCCTTCATCCATCTATCCATCCATCCATCCGTCCAGCCAGCCAGCCATCTGTCCATCCACCCACCCATCCCTCCATCTGTTCAACCATCTCTCCATCCGTCTGTTTGTTCATCTATCCATTTACCCATCTATCTGTCATCATCCATCATTCCAACCATTCATCCATCCATCTGTCCATCTGCCCACCTAGACAACCATTTATTTATCAACTAATATTAACTAAGCTTAAACTCTATGGTCAGAAAGGTGTCTGGGCACTGAAGTCATATGGATTTCAAATTTTTTAATGGAATTTTCAGCATTTCAGTAGAAGTAGAGGAGAATATGACATGGATGTCTATCTTCTCCTTAACACATTCGTTTTTGGCATTTTTGTTTGGTCACAAACACTTTTCTCAGAGTTTAAATTAAATATGACCTATTTGAGGAAAGTTACCTTTTTGAGAAAGCAAAATATTTTTTAAGTTGCTTTGAGAAAGCAAACATGAGGGAACAGATAAAAATTCTGGGAACTTAATGGAGCTAGAACGTTGGGACCTAGTGAACAAATCGAGAAATGATGATGTGGTTCTAAGTTAAACAGTGAATTCCCCACTGCTTACTTGGCAAGTTGTAATTATTACCAGTGCCACGAGTGCTTATAACATTAACAAATCCAACCCCCCAAATCAAATCTAATTGACCTGGAATAATGGCAAGGAATAGCCATCATAGTAAAAGGGAAAATGTTTACCATTAACTATTCCTGTGTTCGCACACTTTTCAGAAGCAACACTCAAGTAACACTTCCTACTGAGAAAAATTCCATAAGAACAATTCTACCACCATAGTCCATGGTGTTCAGCTCTCTCAAAGTCTGGTTGTCTCTTTTGAATTTTTTTTTTAATTGTCCCTGCCTAAATATATCATTTCCTGCATAGTTGCAGAGCTCCACCTGGTGAACAAGGCATGGAGCAGCACACCCTAAAGCCCCCAAATCTCAAGGGCAATAAGAAGATTGGATCAAATTTGTGATGACAAGAAAATGATCATACATTTAGTCTTACAAGAGCTTCTTTACAAAAGCCCCAAGCAAGTCAGCATTCATCTGACGCAGGTTAACAACAAGCAAAGGTCGTATTGTTATCTTGCACAATCTATTTCTATGGGGATTATTAGAAAGTTGGAGGAATTAAAGGCAATTCCCACACTTACTTATCTTCCTTCTGCTGCACAATGGGGATCTTCTGCCCCAAATCTTTTGTCAAATCAATACACATATATTTAACTGTATATGTCTGATCAAATCCTCCTGGAGCTCATTTCCCCTCTCTACCCCATTGAAACATTTTCCAGGTGTTTCCCTTGAGAATGGACCATCAGCACTTCACAGAATACACTGCCCACCTGCTCTTCCACAAGCTGCAACCCACAGGTTCAGCAGCAATATATGATGTAATTATTGCGTGTGTCTCATGTTGGAATCTGAAGAGGCTGCCAAGCAGGACCACCTCGGTGGAGGACCTTAGGGTCAGCCTTCAAATCTTCTGGTCTTGCTCATAGACTGAATGATCTGAATTCCTCATTATTAATTATTCTCTATCTCCTAGGAGTCCCTAAGGCTTTCTAGTTATCTAAAGAATGAAAACATTAGAGGTATAATATGCTGAGAAAGGGAAAAGAATGAATGAAAACACTGTCTTTTCATTTCTTATCTGTGGATTTTACTTCCTTACCCTGAGTTTTATTCTGCAACTTAATTATTCTAGAATAATCTAATGGAATCATCAGCTCAATAGTCGGATGCCTCATGTCCTTTCACCCAGAAGCAGTTATCTGCCTGGAGGTAGTCATCCACAAGGAGACAGCCTCCTGGGCAGAGACCCAGTGGGGAACCTCTGAGAGACTGTGCAAATCAGGCCAGCTTTTCCAAGTGCTGAAATGAACCTGCAGCAGCCTTGCAGGCAAAGGTATATTTTAGGACAGCTGCACTGCATATTTAAAAGTTAAATCCCTGGTTACACGTTAGTGTTTCTCTCTGTCTCTCAGAGACACACAGGCACAATCCGTTTCTCACTTTGATTGTCTCTGTCTTTTTCTGTTCTCTCTCCCGCTTTCACTCTGTTTATCTCTTTGGAGTTCTGTCTCTCTCTGTCTCTATTTATCTGCTTCTCCACTTCCCTCTTACTCTCTGTAGTATATCCCTTTCATTAAAACAATAAAATTCTATTGCCAAATAACTGCCACTAATTGGGTCACCTGAGCCAGTGGGCCCTACTCCATTCTTAGGCTATTCTTCTTGTACTACAGAGACCTGAGCGAATACAGGTTTTTCAGGGAGGAAGAAATTGATGTTTTTGTGTCCTCAAGATTTAGATGCTCAAGAATGGTCTAGCTGTCTGCCAAAAGAAATGTAGAGAAGAAGTATGACTCTGGGGATATGGAGTGCCAGGTCTTCTAACGATGCCAAGTCAATAATCAGTACATTCATAACTTCACAAGCAGTGATGTGAAGCTGAAGCCAAGCTCATAGGCTATTAGAAGTCAGAATCAGGCTGTTCTGATGATTTTAGAAAATAGGTAGTATTCAATCCATGTTATAAGGATATTTTGAACCAGCCTTCTACAAGTTTCTCATGAAAACAGCCAAAAGCAACTTCTTGTACCTATCCTTCCTCGATGATCCTATCCAACAGCCACAACAACATCTGGTGGACATTGTAACCAGCCTTCATAATTGGGAGGAGGAAAGTGGAGTGTTAGTATGAAAGAGCAGGAAAGATGTCAAACAATTGGGTGGCGAGCAATACAATTGCAGGGAAGCTTTTCTTTTCATTTCTTTTTTCAACTCAGAATAAATACATGCTAAGTTGGGAAATGAAAGAAGCAAAAATTAATTGAATTTACTAATTTCTAAAGAATAGGTGTAAAGAGACAGTGTTTTTTACTATGAAATTGGCAAAGATTCTAAGCTGAGAATGCCAAGTGCTGGCAAAGATATAGTGGAAAAGGCAATCTTAGGGCACTCACAAAATGGAAGCTTGGTACAACAGTTTTGGAAACAGTCTGATGGAACATTGAGCTCCTTGAATTATTTCATATCCAATGACACAGTAATACAACTTCAGAGTAAAAGTCTAAAAATATGTTCTGAAATAGGTAAAATATTAATGCACAGGGATCTTCATCACAGCAGTATTCATTATTGCATAAAGAAAGATAAAGTGGAAACAACTTGAATATCCACCAATAGGGAGATTAAAAAATCTTCGTGGAGAATTTTAAATATAGAGAAATGCTTATATTATAATGTTAGGAGAAAAAAGCAGCATACAAAATGATCTAAACTATGATAGTATGAGTAAGAAAAATTGAACGTGGAATTCTAAGTAATTTTTTCCTTCTGATTTTGTCATGTTTTAAAAATAAAGGATTTTTGAAAGCCTTACAAAATCTCTACAATATGCAAATATTGCATTAATAATCAGGGAAAATGGCATTCTTTTGGCCGTAGTCTGAGAGCTAAAGCCTTTCCAATACTTTGATTTAGACCTCAGAATTTAAACTCTTCTCACCAGTGCACAATGCTTGATTAGCTAAAATGTTCATTTATAGCATTAAAATAATCCTCTTAGTTCACTATGGTGCATGCTACTTTCATCCCCAGAAAACTGTACACTTGAAGGCAGAAATTCACTCATATAAACCTTCCAACTAGACTTACCAACCAATTCTCTGAAGCACAGCTCTCTGAGAAAAGAGACTATATAAATGTTTCCTTCTGAGATTCTTTGACTCTCTGATAACTTTCTATAATTATCTTTTATTGAATTAAATTACCACAGCCCTGATTACCCACCCACACATAGGATTTTCAAAAATCTTTTGGAGCAGTTTCCCAAATCCTCCAGAGTTTTCTTAGTTGCAAAATCAGAGAGTTTAGCTAAACTGGATAGTGCATGAAAATACACTGTTTCAAGCTGGCTTGCAAAAGTTCTCTGGGAAGATTTTAGTAACCATATTTTGGTGAATAAATGGAACTGGGAAAGTGTTGGAATCATGTTCTGGGATGTGTGTATCTGGAAAGGATACTCTTCTAGAAACCTCCCCTGGGGCCCTAGAGCTGGCCTCAGGGTGTCATGGGACTGTCATCGTACCTATTTCCAGATAAATTTATTATGTTCTCACAGATGCTGTGGGTCTGATAACTCCATAGTCTTTGCTTTGTATACTCTGGATGCCTGCACTTGTCAGAATATATGTACTGGAAATATCTTCTCCTAGTCAGTGGCTTGCTGAGTCATTTTCTTAACAGCGACTTTTAACCATTTTTATGAAGTGCAATTGATTATTTTTTTTCTGTTAGTTTTAGTATTTCTTTGTCCTTTCTAAGAAATATATCTCTGTCCCAAGGTCATGATACTCTTCTGTTTTCTTCCAGGATCCTTATGGTTTTAGCTTTTAAATATAGTCTATAATCTATCTCAAATGAACTTTTGTGAGGTAGAAGGTGTGGTTTAAGTTGATTTTTCCCCATGCATTTGTTCAATTTCTTCAGAATCATTTTGTGGAAAAAAAAAAAAAAAACCTTTACTTTCCCTATTGAATTTTCCTGACATATTTGCTGAAAATCATTTCGACATAAATGTGTAGATTTATGATTGAACTCTGTTGTATTCCACTGATCTATTTGTACATCCTCACACCAATATTACACTGTCTTGATTATAGAACTTAATAGTGCATCTTTAAATTAATAGTGCGTCTTGAAATTGATAGTTGGTCCAACTTGGTTCTTTTTGTTGTTGTTTCCTCTGAGATAATTTCGACTACCCTAGGCTGTTCACATTGCCAGATAAATTTTAGAATGAGCTCTTCAGTTTCTACAAAATGTCTTGGGATTTTGACTGAGAGTGTATTAAATCCACAGATAAGTTTGAGGACAACTGACATCTAAAGACTATTGAATCTTATTTATGAACATGGCATGTATTTTGGTTTCTTTAATTTCTCTTATGAATGTTCTGTAGTTTTCAGTGTGGAGATCCCGTATATTTTTCTCTAATGTTATCCCTTAGTATCTTATGGTTTTAAAATTCTATTTTAAATTAGCTTAAAACATTTTTCATTCTTCCAGTGTTTGCTATTATTAGTTTGGTGCAAAAGTAATTGCTGTTCTTGCTATTACTTTTAATGAAAGAAACGGCAATTACTTCTTCACCAACCTAATGTTTTATAGATATGCAGTTAATTCATGCATACTGATCATGTATTCTGTGACCTTGCTAAATTTACTTATTCAAGTACAGATTATATCCAACTTACAATGATTTGACTGATAATTTTTTTACTTTACACTAGTGCAAAAGCAATATGTATTCAGTAGAAATTGTATTTCGAGTATCCATACATCCATTCTATTTTTCCCTTTCAATATCGAATTAAATAACATACATGAAGTACTCAATACTTTATGATAAATAGGCTTTGTGTTAGATTATTTTGTTCAACTCTAGGTTAATCGGTATTCTGGGCACATTTTAGGTAGGCTAGACTAAGCTATAATGTTTGAGAGGTTAGATGTATCAAATACATTTTTGACTTACAATATTTTCCATTAATGATAGGTTTATCAAGATGTTACCCCATTGTAAGTCAAAAAACATCTGCAGTTGTTTTCTAGGATTTTTAAGGTACTTTCTAAAGCATCATGTTATCTGCAAGTAAAGATTTGACTTCTTTATTCTCAATATGTGTATCATTTTTTCTTATAGTTTCATTAATATAAAGTTGACTTATATTTATCTAAAAATTTTGAGAAAGACATTATGCCTTACTAATATTTAAAAAATAATGGAGACTATGTCCTTGCTTGACCCACATATCAGACAGTCACACGTCACATGAAGAGAGGAAGATATTCTGAGAAGGAAGTTGGCTTTCTGAATGCAGATGTGAGAGCAATAACCACTCTCATTTGCTCCAGATAATGATGAAAGGCAGTTTATCTGGGCCCACATAAAGCATTTACAGATTATATGATCAGTTTTGACTAAATGAATCTTTGAATTTTGACCAGTATTTTATAAGGTTTTCTGCAAGGAAACCAAAGACTGAATATAAAGCACCAAACACCAACTTCTTCTATTCCTAAAACTAGCTCTTTGAGAGACACTTTAAGAAATAAAAACAATGCTGGTTTAATCAGATCTTATAATAAGTCCCCCAGAGAGGGAGACTAATAAGGAAAGTAGCACAAGCAACCCAGAACCTTATTGAATGTCAGTTCAATACAGGCCGAATGGAAGAAATGAAACACTATGGGCATGTGACCCAGAACCCAGTAGACTCAGGGAAAAGGAAGGGCAAGAGAGTGTTACAGCAGCTTAGCATAAACCCCATAACAGGCATTTTGTTTTTAAAGTAGATGAGAGGATGGCAATATTCTGGAAGACCCCAAATAGCCAAAGCAATCCTGAGCAAAAAGAACAAAGCTGGAGGCATCAAACGACCTGACATCAAAATATACCACAAAGCTATAGTAATCAAAACAGCATGGTATTGGCATAAAAACATATACATCAACCAGTGTAGTAGGATAGAGAACCCAGAAACAAATTCAGTATTTACAGCCAACTGATTTTTGACAAAAATGCCAAGAACATAAGCTGGGAAAAAGGCACCCTCTTCAATAAAGTGTGCTGGAAAAACTGGATATCAACATGCAGAAGAATGAAACTAGACCCCTATCTCTCACCCTGTACAAAAATAATCTCAAAATAGATTAAAAACTTAAATGTAAAACCCAAAGCTATAATATTAGTAGAAAAAATATAGCAGCAGCACATCAAGACATTGATCTAGGCAAAGATTATATGGCTAAAACTTCAAAAGCACAGGCATCAAAACCAAAAATAGACAAACAGGATTATATTAAACTAAAAAGGTTTGCACAGCAAAGGAAACAATCAACAAATAGACAACCTGTAGAATGGAAAAAAATATTTGCAAACTATTCATCTGACACATGACTAGTATTCAGATAATATCCAGAATATACAAGAAACTCAGACAATTCAACAACAACCAAAAAAACCCAAACATCCCGTTAAGAAATAGGTAAAGAATCTGAACAGGTATTTATGAAAAGAAGACATACAAATGGCCAAAAAGTGTAGAAAAAATGCTCAACATCACTGATCATTGGTGAAATGCAAATCAAAGCCACAATGAGATAACTACTTTAGCCCAATTAGAATGGCTATTATCAAAATGACCAAAAAAAAAAAAAAAATGCTGACAAAGATACAGAGAAAAGGGAACTCATACATTGTTGGCATAAATGTAA
The DNA here is from genome assembly GCA_031835075.1 of Saguinus oedipus. NCBI lineage: Eukaryota > Metazoa > Chordata > Mammalia > Primates > Cebidae > Saguinus > Saguinus oedipus. Next base: position 12,108,668 of record CM063172.1, on the reverse strand, counting down.
ATTAGTACAGTTGTTATGGAAAAACAAAATAAACATTTCTCAAAAAAACTGAAAATAGAACTACCATAGATTCCAGCAATCCCACTGCTGGATATTTATTTAAAGAAAGGGAATTTGGTATATGAAAAGGATACCTGTACCCCCACGATTATTACAGCAGTTTTTATAATAGCCAAGACATGAAACCAACCTAAGCATCCAGCGATGGATGAATGGATACAAAAATATGGTATAATACACAATGGGATACTATTTAGCCATAAAAACAGAATGAAACCCTGTATTTGCAGCAACATGGATGGAAGGGGAGGGCATTATGTTAAGTGAAATAAACCAGGTACAGAAGAACAAATATCTTCTTACTCACATGTGGGAGCCAAATTAAAAAGTGGATCTCATGGAGGTAGAGAGTACAACAAGAGTTACCAGAGGCTGAAAAGGGTGTGGGGAAGTGGGGAGGTTGGGGGGATGAAGAGAGTTTGGTTAATAGATACAAACATACAGGTAGATAGAAAGAATAAATTCTAGTGTTCAATAGCACAGTAGGGTGACTATAGTTAATGAAAATTTATTGTATATTTCAAAATAGCTTAAAAAAAAAAAGGAAGAGTTGAAATGTTCCCAACAGGCTGAGCATGGGATGCTAAGGTGGGTGGATCACCTCAGCTCAAGAGTTTGAGACCAGCCTGGCCAGCATGGTGAAACCGCATCTCTACTAAAAAATATAAAAATTAGCTAGGGGTTGTGGCACCTGTAATTCCAACTACTCGGGAGGCTGAGGCAGGGAAGCTGGGTGGTGGCAGGCACCTGTTAGGTGGCAAACCTATTACCCAATAGTTGCTTGAACTTGGGAAGTGAAGGTTGCAGTGAGCTGAGACCATGCCATTGCACTCCAGCCTGGGTGACAAGAGCGAAACTCCATCTCAAAACGAAGAAAAAAGAAAAGAAATGTTCCTAACACAAAGAAATGATAAATGTTTGAGGTGATGGATATGCTAATTACCCTACTTTGATCATTACACTTTGTATGCATGTAACAATATCACATGTAACCCATAAATATGTACAAATGTCATAACATATACATATATTATTTTATATACATGATATACATCTATCAATATAAGAACAATTAGCAGAATCAAGAATGTTAGATATTTTCATATTACATCTTAAGAGAAAGAACTGTTTGAAATGATAATGTCTTATTCTTTTAACACAAATATATTCAAAATTACTAAACCAATTAAAAAATACCTCATAGTTAATGTCATTTTAATATCTGGCTATTTCGGTCAAAAGAAAGATTTTATTTAACTTAGCCACATAATTTACTCATAAATCAAATTATTTTGGATATTTAATAAGGGAAAAGTATAATCTGAAATTTGTTTAGCCCAGAAGTGCTCATTGATTCTTTCAAATTCTAATAGGATTTAGAAACATTTGTTCCTTCTACTTTAAATCACAACCCGCCCCCTACCACCAACTCTTGCCTTCCATTCTCAACCACACTTCTGGAAATATCTGTCTACCTTCACTGATCCCGTTTTCTTTCTTTAAAAAAAAATTTTATTTTAGATTGGGGGGGTACATGTAAAGTTTTGTTACACAGGTGAACTCATGTCATGGAGGTTTGTTGTACAGTTTATCTAACCACCTGGGTACTAAGCCTATTACCCAATAGTTATCTTTTCTGTTCCTCTCCCTCCCCTCACTCTCCACCCTCAAGTGGACAACAGTGTCTGCTGTTCCCTTCTTTGTGTTGATAGTTCTCATCATTTAGCTCCCACTTATAAGTGAGAATATGAAGTATTTGGTTTTCTGTTCCTGCATTAATTTTATAAGGACAATGGCCTCCAGCTCCATCCATGTTCCCATAGAAGCATGATCTTGTTCATTTTTATGGCTGCATAGTATTCCATAGTATGTATGTACCATATTTTCTTTGTCCAGTGTGTCATTGATGGGCATTTAGGTTGGTTTCATGTCTTTGCTCCTGTGAATAGTGTTGCAATCAACATTCATGTGCATGTGTCTTCATGGTATAATGATTTATATTCCTCTGGGTATAGACCCAGAAACAGGTTTGCTGGGTGGAATTTAAGTTCTGCTTTTAGCTCTTTGAGGAATTGCCATACTGCTTATATTGTGTTCCACGATTGTTGCACTAATTTACATTCCCACCAACAGTATTTAAGTGTTCCCTTTTCTCCACAACCTCACCAGCTTCTTTTTTATTTGTTTGTTTTTGTTTTAAGATAGAGTCTCACTCTGTTGCCCAGGTTGGAGTGCAGTGGTACAGTCTTGGCTCACTGCAATGTCTGCCTCCCAGATTCAAGTGATTCTCCTGACTCAGCCTCCTGAGTAACTGGGACTACAGGCACACACCATCACGCCTGGCTAATTTTTTTATTTTTAGTAGAGATGGGGTTTCACCATGTTGGCCAAGCTGATCTTGAACTCCTGATCTCAAGTGATCTGGCCACCTCAGCCACCCAAAGTGCTGGGATGCCTGGCCAGCATATGTTATTTTTTAATTTTTTGATAATAGCCATTCTGACTGGTGAGAGATGGTACCTTATTGTGGTTTTGATTTTCATTTCTCTAACGATCAATAATCTCATTTTCTTAAATCCCCTTTAGTTTTTAAACCACTGTGATTTGGTTTCTGCAGGCTTCTGAAACTGCTTAATAACCTTGCTGGTACATACTATTCTTTCCTTCCTGACTCTCCACAGCTTTTATTGTTATTTACTATATCCATTTAAACACACACACACACACACACACACACACACATACACACACACACACACACACACACACACATTTTTCCTTATGGTCTGCAACATACACTCTCCTGGTTCTCTGCCTACAGTTCCATTTTAGGTTCCCTGGCAGACTTGTTCCCCTCTCTGTCTTTTAAATATCAATATTCTTCAAGGTCCTGACTTGGTCCCCTTATGTTCCCTCATTTTCAAAATATTTCCCCAAATGTTCTCAATCTTTCTCATAGCTGTAATTATCAGCTTTACCCTGATGAATCCCGAATCTCTATTTGCAGTCCAAACTTCATTCCTGAATCCCAGATCTGATATCCAACTGCCTATTTAACTTCTCCACTTGAGTGTCCAGAGTCCACATGCCTCAAGCTGGACTCACTCTCTTGGCTCCCTTGTCCACCCCACCTGCTCATCTTCCCATATTCCTTGTCTTGCATAAATAAGAAGTTCAGTTGTTCACATGGGATCCCTAGAAAATCATTCTTGACCCCTCTTTTTTCTCCGTCGCCCACATTCAACCAGCCACTAAGTTTTGCCCACTGGATTTCCTAAATATCTCACAAAAGCATCCAGTCCCTCCCAAACCCACTCTATTATCCCAGTGCAAGCCAGCCTCATTTCTCACTTTGAGTATGCATCTATGTTCTTGCCGCTCTCCTCACCCTGAGTCTTTCCTCTCCCTGTTCTCCACACTGCTACCAAACTGGTATTTTAACGTGAAAATCTGATCCTGACACCTCCCTGCTCGAGACCGTTAGCTGGCTTTGCACTGCTCTCACAGCAACGTCCGGCTGCCTTAGCATTCCTTACAAGGCCCTGTGGGATCTGATTGGAGATGGTGCCTCTGGTCCCTTTGCGTCCTGAACTTCCCCCTGTCATGGCAGTAAGTGCCTGATAACATCTCCAAACATCAGCCTTTGTGCTTTGCTTTTCCCAGCATCCTTGTGCTTGCGTGACTTTTCCGTTGTCAGAGGCATCTACTTTGCCTGGAGGAGAAGGAGGATTGTTAAAGCAGGAATTTAAAACGCAGGAAACAGTCAACGTTCAGTGTTTCTTTTTTTAAAAACTTCTAAACAGGATTTTGAATATCTGAAGAAATGTCCTGAGGGAATCAGAGAACAGAGTTTAGACAGTAAAAATAACAGTAGAAAGAGGATGAAAGAAAATGAAGCCTCCCCTCCCCACCCTGTGTGTGAGTGGAGGAGACTGGAGGAGCAGAAGCATGATAGGGTGCATGGCCTTAGAGGAGGTAGGGGTGGGAATGAAAGGCTCGACCTGGCAAGACAAACACACAGCAGTGGGGTCAGCATCAGAGTCAGTGACTATACCGTGAACACCACCAGGATTCATGCTAAAACCCAACTAATGCCTGTTAACCATTCATTGCCATTCTAGGCTTACCACACACTACCCCAAAAGGGTGCATCTTCTCCTTGACAGTTTCCATTACCATACCTAAATTGTTGCTTTCCCATTGAAATGTGTGGGTTGTCGCTGCTCCCTTCCATTTATCAAGAGCTTGGAATACTCATGAGTTCTTCTTCCAACACAGGGTGATGGGAACCTGACACCCAGGGATGAGATGGTGGAATGGAAGGGACAGTGCCCAGCCCTAAGACTGGGGTGTAACTGGATGGCAGTGAGAACCATTTCTATCACATGCTTATTGCACATGTGGTGATAATTTCCTTGCTTTTCCTATCTCCCACGAGACTGTAAGCTTATAAGGGCAAAAACCATATTGATCTTGGTCACTATTATATCCAGTGACTACTGCAGTGCCTGGCACATTGTGAGTGCTCAGTAAACACTGGCTGGTTAAATCAACACTTTAATGAAGAATGAGTGGTTTTAAAGACATTGATTTTAAAAGACATTGATTTCCTTTAAGTAGAGAGAATATCAAGATGGTGATGGCTTTTTATCCTAAGCATCTAAGGCCTAATACTTTTAAAAATTAAGCAAAAGGACTCTACCATTAATAAATTTTAAGTAATTTTAGATTTTCCTGTTCTGTTGTTAAGACTTTCCAGCCTTTGAGGCCTATTTATAGTCTCCTGTTATTCATCATTTGGAATGCCATATATATTTGGTATTTAGAATGATAAAGGCATTTGGCATGACATCTAGAGAGTTAGAATAAGCACTCACACCATCATGAGCAAACTCCTTTCCTTCTATTGGCAAGAAATAGTTTGACATACAGGAAATTATTGTGTGATACTGTTTCCCTGTGTACTTATGCTTGTACTCTTAGGTTCAAGGAATCCTCCTGCCTCAACCTCATAAGTAGCTGAAACTGCAAGCGCTCAACACCACACCCAGCTAATTTTTAAATTTTTAGTAGAGACAAGATTTTGCTGTATTGCCCAGGCTGGTCTCAAACTCATGGACTTAAGTGATTTTCCCACCTCAGACCCCCAAAGTGCTGGGATTACAGCCGTGAGTCACTGCACCTGACCCATTCATTTCTGGTAGACACTTAGGATGTTTCCATGTCTTGGCTATTGTGAAAATGCTGCAATACACATAGAGGTGCACATATTTCTTTGAAGTGCTGATTCATTTCCTTTAGATATATGTAATTGCACCCAGAGCACCACAAGTACAAAGGGAAAGGTGAATAATGACCCTCCAAAGATGTCCATATCCCAGTCCCCAGAACCTGTGAATGTTACCTTATATCACAAAAGGGACTTTGAAAATGTGATTAACTTAAGGATCTTGAGATTCTGGGTTCTCAAAGGGCCTAATGAAATCACAAGACTTCCTCCAAGATGAGGCAGGAGGGTCAGAGTCAGAAAAGGAAACCTGAGGATGGAAACAAAAAGATTTGAAGATGTCGTGTTGGTGGCTTAGAAGATAGAGGAAGGGCCAGGTGCGGTGGCTCAAGCCTGTAATCCCAGCACTTTGGGAGGCCGAGGCTGGTGGATCACGAGGTCAAGAGATCGAGACCATCCTGGTCAACATGGTGGAACCCCGTCTCTACTAAAAATGCAAAAAGTTAGCTTGGCGTGGTGGTGTGTGCCTGTATTCCCAGCTACTGAGGAGGCTGAGGCAGGAGAATTGCCTGAATCCAGGAGGCAGATGTTGCAGTGAGCCGAGATCGCGCCATTGCACTCCAGCCCGGGTAACAAGAGTGAAACTCCATCTCAAAACAAAAAAAGAAAAAAGAAGATAGAGAAAGATGCTTTGGGAGGCCGAGGTGGACAGATCTCTTGAGCTCAGGAGTTCGAGACCAGCCTGGGCAACATGGTGAAACCCCTTCTCTACCAAAAATGCAAAACATTAGCTGGGTATGGTGGCATGCACCTATAATCTCAGCTACTTGGGAGGCTGAGGTGGGAGAATCGCTTGAACCCAGAAGGCAGAGGTTGGAGTGAGCTGAGATGATGCCACTCTGCACTCCAGCCTGGGCAACAGAGTGAGACCCTATCTTAAAAAATAAAAAATAAAAAGATAGAGGAAGAGGCCATGAAATTCAGCTGCTAGAAGCCAGCAAAGTTAAGTAAGCAGATTATCCAGAAGGAACGCAACCCTGCTCTTACCTTTTCATACATTTTTTTAATGTGGAAGTTTTTTTAATGATAATAATTGTCAAAAACTGAACATATTTAAGGTGTACAACATAATGATTTGATATATATATGCATTGTATAAGGATCGCCACAATCAAATGAAGTAACACATCATTGCCATTCATGCTGTACATCAGACCATCAGAACTTCATTTTATAACTGAAAGTTTGTATTTTTTCACCATCTTCTCATTTTCCCCACCCCCAAGCCCCTGGCAACCACCATTTTACTCTCTCCTTCTATGAGATCAGCTGCTTTAGATTCTTCACATAAGCGGGGTGATGCAATATTTGTCTTGCTGTGTCTGGCTTATTTCACTTCATGTGATATCTTCCAGGCTCATACGTGTTGTCACAAATAACAGGATTCCCCTCTTTTTTCTTTATCCATTCATCTATTTCTTTTTCTTTTTTTAGAGAAAGGGTCTTGCTCTGTCACTGAGACTGGAGTGCAATGCAGTGGCATGGTCATAGCTCATTGCAACCTTGAACTCCTATGTCCAAGCAGTCCTCCCCGCTCAGCCTCATCAGTAGGTGAGACTACAAGCACTCAACACCACACCCAGCTAATTTTTAAATTTTTAGTAGAGATGAGGTTTTGCTATATTGCCCAAGCTGGTCTCAAAGTCATGGACTTAAGTGATTTTCTCACCTCAGACTGCCAACATGCTGGGATTACAGCTGTGAGTCACTGCATCTGCCCCATTCATTTCTGGTAGACACTTAGGATGTTTCCACGTCTTGGCTATTGTGAAAATGCTGCAATACACATAGGGGTGCACATATTTCTTTGAAGTGCTGATTTCATTTCCTTTAGATACATATAAGTGCACCAAGAAGCACGGTTGCTGGATCATACAGTAGTCTTATTTTTAATTTTCTGAGAAACCTCCGTACTATTTTCCATAATGGTTGTGCTGATTTTCATTCCCATCAACAGCATACAACTGTTCCCTTTTCTTCACACTATTGCCAACACTTATCATTCATCCTTTTGATAATAGCTATTCTAACAAATGTAAGGTGATATCTCATTGTGATTTTAATTTGCATTTCTCTGATGATTAGTGGTGTTCATTAAGCATCTTTTCACATGCCTATTGAACATTTGTTTATCTTCCTTGGAGAATGTCTGTTCAGATCCTTTGCCCATTTTTAAATTGGGTTATTTGGTTTTTGGCTATTGAGCTGTGTGTGTTCCTTATGTATTTTGAATGTTAACCCTTTATCAAATATATTGTTTGTCAACATTTTCTCCCATCCTACAGGTTGCTTTTTAGTTTTGTGAATTGTTTTCTTTGCTGTAAAGAAGCTTTTTAGCTTGATACAGTTCCTTGTTTATTTTTGTTTTAGTTACTTGTGCTTTTGGTGTCATATCAAGAAAATCATTGCCTAAATTGACGTCAAGGAGCTTTTTCCCTATGTTTTCTTCTAGGAGTTTTATGGCTTCAAATCCTACATTTAAGTCTGTGATTCACTTCAAGTTAATGTTTGTATATGGTATAAGATAATGGTCAAATTTTATTCTTTTGGTTTTTTTTTTTTAGACAGCATCTTGCTCTGTTGCCCAGGCTAGAGTACAGTGGTGTGATCATGGCTCACTGCAGCCTTGACCTCCTGAGCTCAAGCAATTCTCCCACCTCCACCTCCCAAGTATCTGAGACTACAGGCAGGTGCCACCATGCTTGCCTAATTTTTGTGACTTTTAGTAGAGACAGGTCTTGCTATGTTAACCAGGCTGGGCTTAAACTCCTGAGCACAAGTGATCCTCCTGATTCAGACTTCCAAAGTGCTGGGATTACAGGCATGAGTCACCACATCTGGCCAAATTTCATTCTTATGTATATGGATATCCAGTTTCCCCAGTAGTTTTATTAAAGAGATTATCCTTTGGGTATTCTTGGTGCCCTTGTCAAAGATTGGTTGACCATATATGCATAGGTTAATTTCTGGGTTTTCTATTCTGTTCCACAGGTCTATGTATCTGTTCTTACACCAGAACCATACTTTTATTATCATTATTGTAGCTTTGTAATACCGTTTGAAATCAGGGAGTGTGATCCCTGCAGCTTTGTTTTTCTTTCTCAAAATTTATTTGGCTATTTGAGGTATTTTGTGGTTCCATAAAAATTAGAATGAAGGATAAAAATTGTAAGATCATCTCAATAGACACAGAAAAAAAATCTCACCAAGTTCAACATCCTTTCATGATAAAAACTCTTGACAAATTAGATATAGAAAGAATGTATCTTAACATAACAAACGCCATGTATGACAAGCCCAGAGCCAACATCATACTCAATGGTGAAAAGCTAAAAGCTTTTCCTCTAAAATTAGGATAAGAGAAGTGTGCCCACTTCTATTCAATATAGTACCGGAAGTTCTAGCCAGAGCAGTTAGACAAGAAAAGGAAATAAAAGTCATCCAAATTGGAAATGAAGAGGTTAAATTTTCTCTGTTTGTAGACAGCATTATCTTATATATAGAAAACCCTAAAGACTACACCAAAAAAAACTACTAGAACTAATAAAGTAATTTAGTAGAGTTGCAGGACACAAAATAAGCATACAAAAATCAGTTGTGGCTGGGTGCAGTGGCTCACATTTGTAATTCTAGCACTTTGGGAGGCCGAGGCAGGAGGATTACTTGAGCCCAGGAGTTTGAAACCAGTCTGGGCAACATGGCAAGACCTGGCTGCTGCAAAAGATTTAAAAAACTAGCAGAGTGGCCAGGCGTGGTGGCTCAGAACTATAATACCGGCACGTTGGGAGGCTGAGCCAAGCGGATTGCTGGAGCTCAGGAGTTTGCGACCAGCCTGGGCAACATATGAACCCCATCTCTACTAAAATACCAGAAAAAATTAGCCAAGTGCGGCGGCGTACACCTGTAGTCCCAACTACTCAGCAGGCTAAGGCAAAAGAATTGCTTGTACCCAGGAGGCAGAGGTTGCAGTGAGCCGAGATAGCACCACTGCACCCCCGCCTGGGTGACAGAGCAAGACTCCATCTCAAACAAACAAACAAAACCCTAGCAGAGCATGATGGTGCATGCTTGTAATCCAAGGTGTTCAGGAGGCTGAAGCAGAAGGATTGCTTGAGTCCAGGAGTTTGTGACCAACCTAGGTGACAGAGTAAGACCCTGACTCAAAAAGAAAAAAAAAATAAGTTGTGTTTCTATACACTAACACCAAGCTATCTAAAACAAAACCCCAAAGCTAAAAAAACAAAAAAGAAAAAGAAAATCCCATCTGTGATATTATCAAAAATAAAATAAAATACTTAGGAATAAATTTAACCAAGAAGGTGAAATTTCTATGTACTGAAAACTACAAAACATTGATCAAAGAAATTAAAGAAGACACAAATAAAGGGAAAGATTTCCCATTTTCATGGATTGGAAGAATTAATACAGTCATGCACCAGATAACAACACTTCGGTGTTGGCCTACATATCTGGTGGTCCCATAAGATTCTAATGAAGCTGAAAACTTCCTATTGACCAGTGACATAATAGCCACCGTAATAACAAAGTACAACATGTTACTCACGTGCTTATGGTTATGATCTTGAAAACAAACCAACTGCACTGCTAATCATGTAAAAGCACATAATATACAGTGTACAATACTGGATAATAGTAATAAACAACTATGTTACTACTAGTTTATGTATTTCCTATTCTATAAGTTTTACCGTTATTTTGGAGTGTACTCCCTCTACTTATTTTTAAAAAGCTAACTATCAAACAGGCCCAGGCAGGTCCTTCAGGAGGGATTCCAGAAGAAGGCATTGTTATCAAGGAGATGACAGCTCTATGCAGGTTATTGCCCCTGAAGACCTCCCAATGGGACAAGATGTGGAGGTGGAAGACAGTGATGTTGATGACCCCAACCTGTGTAAAGTAGGCTAATATGTGTGTTTGTGTCTGAGTTTTTAGCAAAAAAGTTTAAAAAGTAAAAAATATATAAAAATTTTAAAAATAGAAAAAAGCTTACAGAATAAGGAATAAGGAAAGAAACTATTTTTGTACAGCTTTAAAATGTGTTTATGTTTTAAGCTGTGTTATTGCAAAAGAGTCAAAAAGTTTAAAAAATGTTTTAAGTTTATAAAGTAGAAAAGTTACATTAAGCTAAGGTTAACGTATTATTGAAGAAAGAATTTTCTCTTTTTGAGACAGAGTCTCACTCTGTCACCAGGCTAGAGTGCAATGGTGTGATCTCGATTCACTGTAACCTCCGCCTCCCGGGTTCAAGCGATTCTCCTGCCTCAACCTCCCGAATAGCTGGGACTACAGGCATATGCCACCATACACAGCTAATTTTTTTATATTTTTCGTAGAGACGGGGTCTCACCATGATCTCCTGACCTCATGATCCTCCCACCTCAGTCTCCCAAAGTGCTGGGATTACAAGTGTGAGCTACTGCGCCCAGCCAAAAGAAAATATTTTTTACAAATTTAGTGTAGCCTATGTGTGCAGTGTTTATAAAGTCTATAGTAGTGTACAGTGATGTCCTAAGCCTTCACATTCACTCACCACCCACTCACTGACTCACTCAGAGCAACTTGAGTCCTGCAAGCTCCAGCCATGGTACGTGCCCTATACAGGTGTACCATTTTTTATCTTTTACACAGTGTTTTTACTTTTTCCATGTTTAGATATGTTCAGATGCACAAATACCACCATGATATAATTTCCTACAGTATTTATTGAGTACGGTAACATGCTATACCAGTTTGTAACCTAGAATCAATAGGCTGTCCCATATCGCCTCCGTGTGCAGTGGCCTATCCCACCTAGGTTCATGTAAGTATACTTTATGATTTCACACAGCTGTGAAGTCACCTAACAATGAATTTCTCAGAACATATTCCTGTTGTTAGAAATGCATGACTGCATTGCTAAGATGTCCCCAGTGCCCAAAGTGGTCTGCAGAATCAATGTAATCTCTATCAAAATTCCAATGTCAATTTTACAGAAATAAAACAAAAATCCTAAAATTCATATGGATTTTAGTACTTCTGACCTCCGGAATTGTAAGATCATAATCTGTATTAAGAGTAGAAAATTAATACTATTCTGTACACTTTATCAGTGGCATTAGACATACTCACCTACTTACCTGAGTGCTAGCTGAGAGGAGGTGTCTGTGAAGAACTTTGTGAGGTGATGCTCAACTGGGACAGAAAGGGAATTCTATAAACAGATCGGGTGATGTTAGGGAACTTAAATTATTCATTTATGTATGAATTGCCTTATGAATATTTATAAGCATATGTCTGAATATTATAAACATATCCAGATTTCATATATATAATATACACACACACACATACACACACACACATCTCACACAAATACACACATACACACCATCTTGAGAGAGGTGTAAACAGAAGAGTGTGATATAAGAGTACTTAATCCATTTTAAAATTACACATGCCTTACGCAGACTTTCCCCATATAGTACTTGAAAAATTAAAGTGTTGCAAGAGTTAGTTTGGGACGGTGGGAGATGGAATTCTTGGGAAGTAAATGAATTAATAATTAGAATTAATTAAATGAAATAATACAAAACACGTACCAGTGTTTCATGGTGAAGTAGTTATGGACTTTATTCGTGTTCTCTAAGAATATGAAAAATCTTAAACACTTTGTGGATATATCTGATCTTTGAGTAAGACTGAAAACATTTTAAGTTCTGCTTTAATATCACTAGGGTCAAAGCTAAGTGTATAAATAGATGGCTTGAGTTACGGTGCCAACTTGTAAACCTAAATTCCACCCCAGTTACAATGTTTTGAGGAGTATACCAATCACTGAGATTCTCCTAGCCAAAATAACACACTTCACTCTCATTATGATGACTGAAGTTTAATCAGGAGCCATGTATTTCTGTAAGACGTCTAGTCTTCATCTTTTCTCAAAAACGTCAACACCCACAAGCTGGGTAGCTCTCCAGGGGGTTCTCACCAACTACCATAGCAGGAATAACCAGTGAAGATTCCTTTTTAGGTCAGTAGGCAGTGAGAAGGGAGGGTAATATTAAAAGGAGGAAGAGGACACCAGAATCTGCTGAACACTGGTCATAGCCACAGTCTAAGAACTCTATTGTTACCAAACTTTGCTGCAAGCAAAATTGTGAAATAATTATTGCTTGCTGCATTAACTGTATTATTTCACCTTATCCCAACAACAGAGCCACTTAAAAAGTGCTAATAAGATTCCAAATTTATGGGTGCATAAAATGAGGCATAGAGCTAGAAGTTGGAGAGTCAGTACTAAGTGCCAGGTCTGTGGGCCTCTTGACACTGCCTGTATTTATCCTATGAAGATTATCTTGGGCACCAGCCTCTTCCTTCGCTGCACCCTTACTTTCCATCTCAGATGCTCTCCGCTCTCCTATTACTCTGTTGCTTGCACCCTCTCACTTAACAGTCTCCATTCTGACCCAGACCCCTCCTTGAACTCCCTTCCACAGTGGCAAAGCTGAGATTGGTTTATCCAGGTGGGCTGCAGAGGGAACTGAGAGATGCAACAGGGCTAGCACTTATGTAGCAGGAAGTCCAAAGAAGCAGAAAGATGACATCCTGCTGATTTAGTGGTATGCAACAGGCCATGGCCATACCTGCAGTTATTTGGCAGCCACTGAAGGCCTCCTCTGCTCAGGGTACTGTGGTAGGTACTGGGCAATTTCAGCCAGAGCCGGGCAAGTCTGAGAGTGTGCAGTGGGGACACAGCCATATGAAGCAAGACTTTAGGGCAAGAGAGATACAGCACAAAAGAGACTATTGTTCTAGGGTCCAAAATAGTGATTCTGTATTAGAATTGGAGTACAAGAAACAAAGCTAGAGCTTAATTACCAGAATAGGACTTAAGGTGAGAGTTGGCCAACAGCAAGCTTGACCTCGAACTACTCAGCTGTGTTTGAATTTCTGCTGGATTATTAGTGCTCAGCCTGCAGCGGATGTTCCCGTAGCCTGAACCATTGTTTTTCAAATTGCAGGTCATGACCCATCCAGTGATAATGAAATTGTTTTCATGGGTGGCAGTTAGTGCTCTTTAAAATAAATAGAATTGACTAGGAAAGAAAATAACAAAGTGCATGGCATGTTGTAAGGATTTCAGCTTTAGGTATATGCATCTTATGTTGTGATGTAAAATTTATTGCTTAATGTTACTGTCAAAAAAAGCTTGAAAACTCCTGGTTTGAAACTCAAGGATATAGGGCAGGAAGCCAGGTTAGTCATTATGTTTAAAATATTTTCTGCTTTTCCCAGATGACTGTGAGCTAATGTAATAAACCAATCCAGGCTGTGGTGTGGCTAGATATGAATGAATTAAGGCTTACAGCTTCTCTCATGGAGATTTTCCACATATAGCCCTGCTTGAGAAACAGAATTGTGGAATAAAGATGGAATACTTTAAGATTTTATTTTTTCTAGAGCAAATTTAGGTTTACAGTGAAAATGAGAAGAAGGAAAATACAGAGATACCCTACATGCCCTCTACTCCCCTACATGCCTCCCTATCAGCAACACCTCCCACCAGAGTCACAGCTATGAACCTACATTGACACATCATGATTACACAAGGTCCAGAGTTTTTATTAGGGTTCACTCCTTTTTTTTTTTTTGAGACCGTTTCCCTCTTGTTGCCCAGGCTGGAGTGCAATGGCGCAATCCCAGCTCACTGCAACTTTCGCCTCCCAAGTTCAAGTGATTCTCCTGCCTCAGCCTCCCAAGTAGCTGGAATTACAGGCATCTACCACCAGGCCCAGCTAATATTTTTGTATTTTTAGTAGAGATAGGGTTTCACCATGTTGGCCTGGCTGGTCTCAAACTCCTGACCTCAGGCAACCCATCCTCCTTGGCCTCCCAAAGTGCTGGGATTACAGATGTGAGCCACCCATGCCCAGTCATTGTTCACTCTTGACGTTGTACCTTCTAGGGGTTTGGTCAAATGTATAATAACATGCATCCACCATTATAGTATCATAAAGAGTACTTTTACTGCCCTCAAAACATCCTCTGTGCTATACCTGTTCATCCCTCTCTCTCCCAAACACCTGGAAACAACTGATATTTTTTACTGTCTCTTAGTTTTCCCTTTTCCAGAACGTCATATACTTGGAATCATACTGTATGCAGACTTTTCAGATTGGCTTCTTTCATTTAGTAATATGCATTTAAGTTTCCTCAGCATCTTTTCATAGCTTGATCATGCATATCTTTTCAGCACTGAATGAATTCCATTGTCTGGATGTACCACAGCTTATTTATCCATTCACCTACTGAAGAACATCTTGATTTCTTCCAAATTTCAGCAATTATGAGTACAGCTGCTATAAATATCCATGCGAGGCTTTTGTGTCAACATAACTTTCAACTTCTTTGGGCAAATATGAAGAAGTGAGATTGCTGGACTGCATGGTATGAGTATGATTAGTTTTGTAAGAAACCACCAAACTGTCTTCCAAAGTGGCTGCACCATTTTGTATTATCACCAGCAGTAAGTGAGATTTCCTGTTGTTCCATGTCCTCACCAACATGTGGTGGTGTCAGTGTTCTGGGTTTTGGCCATTCTAACAGGTGTGTATCTCACTATTGTTTTAATTTGCTTTCTGAGGTATATGATGTAGAGCATCTTTTCATATGCTTATATTCCTTTTTTTTGAAAGAGAAAAAAAGAAAGGAAGAAGAAGAAAGAAAAAAATAAAGAAAAAAGAATAAAAGAGAGAAAGAGGGAGAGAGAATGGGAATCTTGCTCTATTGCCCAGGCCAGAATGCAGTCTAAAAATGGGTATTAAAAACCTCTTTTATGCCAATAAATGTGCTTAACAATGGAGACAGGAAGGAATAAGGGAGGAAAGTAACAAAGAAGCAGCCAACCAATATTTCATTTAAACCTGTGAAATGCTGTGCAATTGCTGAGGAGTGATTTACTTCCAATTTTGTGGTCACTTTTAGAATAGGTGTGATGTGATACTGAGAAAAATGTGTGTTTTGTGGATTTGGGGTGGAGAGTTCTGTAAATATTTATTAAGTTTACTTGTTCCAGGTCTGAGTTCAAGTCCTGGATATCCTTGTTAATTTTCTGTCTTGTTGATCTGTCTAATATTGACAGTGGAGTGTTAAAGTCTCCCACTGTTATTGTGTGGGAGTCTAAGTCTCTTTGTAAGTCATTAAGAACTTGCCTTATGTATATGGGTGCTCCTGTATCCATATTTAGGATCCATATTTAGGATGATCCATATTTAGGATCATTAGCTGTTCTTGTTGGATTGATCCTTTTACCATTATGTAATGTCCTTCTTTGTCTCTTTTGGTCTTTGTTGCTTTAAAGTCTATTTTATCAGAGACGAGAATTGCAACTCCTACATTTTTTTTTTTTGCTCTCCATTTGATTGGTAAATCTTCCTCCAAACCTTTGCTTTAAGTCTTTGTGTATCCTTGCATGTGAGATGGGTCTGGATACAACATACCAATGAGTTTTGGCTTTTTATCCAATTTGTCTGTCTGTGTCTTTTGATTGGGGCATTTAGTCCATTTAAATTTAGGATTGATATTGATATATGTGAGTTTGATACTACCATTTAATGCTAGCTGGCTCTTTTGCCCATTAGTTGATGTAAATTCTTCATTATGGTGATGCTCTTAACATTTTGGTATGTTTTTGGAATGGCTGATACTGATTGTTCCTTTCTATATGTAATGCTTCTTTCAGAAGCTCTTGTAAAGCAGGTCTGGTGGTGATGAAATCTCTGAGTACTTGCTTGTTCACAAAAAAATTTATTTTTCCTTCACTTATGATGCTTAGTTTGGCTGGATAAGAAATTCTGGGTTGAAAGTTCTTTTCTTTAAGGATGTTGAATATTGGCTCCCACTCTCTTCTGGCTTGTAGAGTTTCTGCTGAGAGATCTGCTGTGAGTCTGATAGGTTTCCCTTTGTGGATAACCTGACCTTTCTCTCTGACTGCCCTTAATATTTTCTCCTTCACTTCAACCCTGGTGAATCTAATAGTTATGTGCCTTGGGGTTGCTCTTCTTGAGGAATATCTTTGTGGTGGTCTCTGTATTACCTGGAGTTGAGTATTGTCCTGCCTTGCTAGGTTGGAAAAGTTTTCCTGGATAATATCTGGAAGAAT
This sequence comes from Saguinus oedipus, assembly GCA_031835075.1. Lineage (NCBI taxonomy): Eukaryota > Metazoa > Chordata > Mammalia > Primates > Cebidae > Saguinus > Saguinus oedipus. The sequence continues at coordinate 12,092,160 of CM063172.1, read as the reverse complement.
ATTTTCCAGCTTGGATTCATTATCTTCGTCACATTCAGGTACACCTATCACCTATTAGGTATTTTCACATAGTCCCATATTTCTTGGAGACTTTGTTCATTCCTTTTTACCCTTTTTTCTCTAATCTTGTCTTCTTGTTTTATTTCATTAAGTTGGTCTTCGAGCTCTGATATCCTTTCTTCTGCTTGATCAATTCAACTGTTAAAATATGTGCATATTTCGCAAAGTTCTCCTATTGTATTTTTCAGGTCCGTTAATTCACTTATATTACTCTCTAAATTGTCTGTTCTTGTTAGCATTTCATCAAACCTTTTTTCAAGATTCTTAGTTTCTTTGCATTGGGTTAGAACATCTTAGCTCACAGAAGTTACTTATTATCCACCTTCTGAATCCTGATTCTGTCAATTCATCACAATTATTCTCCATCAGGCCTTGTTCCGTTGCTGATGAGGACCTGCGATCCCCTGTAGGAAGAGAGACATTCTGATTTCAGGTGTTTTAATCCTTTTTGCACTGGTTTCTTCCCATCTTTGTGTATTTATCCACCTGTCGTCTTTGTAATTGCTGACTTTCAGATTGGGTCTCTGAGTGGACATCCAGCTTGTTGGTGATGATGTTTTTCCTGTTTCTTAGTTTTCCTTCAGCAGACACCCCTCCCCCACAGAGCTGGACCTTCCCAGGATCAGCTGTGCTTGCTGTGAAACTCTCAATCCTCAGCGCTTCCAATTGCTGTTTTTTTGTGGGGGAATTTCCCCTGTGGTGACCCACTGCACCAGCTGAAACAGTGGTGTTGAGATTTGTGGCGCTACTCTGCCTGGGAATCTCTTGGTGTGGCTCCCCATTTCAGCCCCCTTTTCAATCAGCTGAATGAGCAACTCTGCCTTCCTGGAGCTCCAAACACCAACCAAAAGGGCCCCCAGTCCTATATACTCCGCACCGAGAACTCTGCACTGGGGCGCCAGCAAAACAGCGATGCTGGCGACCCATGGGGCTCCTCCACTAGGAATCTCCTGGTCTGTGGGCAACAAAAATTTTTCTGGAAGTGTGGCATCCACTCACTCTGTGTGCTTTCACTGGGAGCTACAATCCTGAGCTGCTGCTAGTCAGCCATCTTAGATCTCTCTCGCTTATATTCCTTATGTATACCTTCTTTGGTGTAGTGTCTGTTAAGGTCTTTGGACCTCAATCAGGCTGTTTTCTTATTGTTGAGTTTGATTTCTTTGTATGTTTTTGATAATAGTCCTTTACCATATATGTCTTTTGCAAATATTTTCTCCCAGTCTGTGGCTTGTCTTTTCATTCTTTTAATAGTATATTTCACAGAGCAGAAATTTTTCATTTTAATGAAGTTCAGCTTATCAGTTGTTTCTTTCATGAATTGCACCTTTGGTGTATTAAATAGAACTTACTGCCAAATACAAGACTATTTAGATTTTCCATAACATTCTCTTCTAGGAGTTTTATAGTTTTGTGTTTTATGTTTAGGCCTGTAATCCATTTTGAGTTAATTCTTTTGAGGCATGTAAGATCTGTGCCTAGATTTTTTTCCAGTTGTTCCAATACCATTTGTTAAAAAGACTGTCTTTTCTCCATTGTATTGCCTCTGCTCCTTTGTCAAAGATCAACTGACCATATTTATGTGGCTCTATTTCTAGGCTCTCTGTCCTATTTCTTTGATCTATTTGTCTATTCTTTTGCCAATACCACATTGTTTTAATTATTGTAGCTTTATAGTAACAGTTGAAGTCAGGTAGTCTCAACCCTCCAACTTTGTTTGTTCTGCTTAAATATTGGTTACACTATTTAAGTAACCAATTTAATAATTGGTTACTCTGAGTCAATTGCCTCTTTGTAAAAACTTTAGAATTCATTTGTCAATATCTACAAAATAATTGGCTGGGATTTTGAATTGAATTGCATTGAATCTATAGGTCAAATTGAGAAGAACAGACATTTTGACAATACTGAGTCTTATTGATGAATATGTAATATCTTTCCATTCATTTAGTTCTTTTTAAATTTCTTTCCTACAGGTTTTATCATTTTTCTCATACATATTTTATACATATTTTGATTTATACTTAAGTATTTCATTTTGGAGGATGCTAATATAAATAATATTATGTTTTTAATTTGAAATTCCATGTGTTCATTGTTGGCATATAGGAAAGTGATATGATTGGATGTTTTGTCTCCTCCAAATCTCATATTGAAATGTGACCTCCAGTGTTGGAAGTGAGCCTAGTGAGAGATGTTTGAATGATTAAGGTGGATCCTCATGAATAGCTTGGTGCTGTCCTCACTGTAATGAGTGAGTTCTGCATCTCCGAATTCACAGGCGATCTGGTTGTTTAAATGAACACCTGGCACCTCCTGCTTCTTGCTTCCTCTCTCACCATGTGATATGCTGGCTCCCCTGTTTGCCTTCTGCCATGATTGGAAGCTTCCTGAGGCCTCAGCAAGAGCAGATGCTGTCACATGCTTCTCCTACAGCCTGTAGGACCATGAGCCAAAGTAAACCTCTTTGTAAATTACCCAGCCTCAGGTATTCCTTTATAGAAATGTAAATGAACTAACACAGAAAACTGGTACTGAGGAGAGGGGTGTTGCTATAAAGATATCTGAAAATGTGGAAGCAGCTTTGCAATTGAGTAATGGGCAGAGGTTGAAAGAGTTTGAAGGGATCAGGAAAAGGAAGATATGAGAAAGTTTGGAGCTTCTTAGAGACTATCAAATGGCTGTGGCCAAAATGCTGATAGAAATTCGGACAATGAAGGCCAAGCTGACAAGGTCGCAGATAGAAATGAGGAATTTATTGGGAACTAGAGCAAAGGTCATCCTTGACACATTTTATCAAAGAACTTGACTGCACTGTGTCCATGTCCTAGAGATTTGTAGACATTTTAACTTAAGAGTAATAGCGTAGGGTATCTGGCAGAAGAAATTTTTAAGCAGCAAAGCATTCAAGATGTGGCATGACTGCTTTTAACAGCCTAGAATCAGATACAGGAGCAAAGAAATGACTTAAAGTTGAAACAGAATTAAAAGAGAAGCAGAGAGTGAAGTTTGGAAAATTTGTGCCTGGCTATGTGATAAAGAAGGAATTAGAATTTTCAGGAGAGAAATACAAGCTGGCTGTGGAGTAACCATTTGCTAGTGAGATTTGCATGACTGAAAGGGAGCCAGGTGCTAATAGCCAAGACAATAAGAAGAAGGCCTCAAAGGTGTTTCAGAAGTCTTGAGGCTGCCCCTCTCATCACACGCCCAGAGGCCTAGAGGAAAGAAAGGCTTCGGGGCGGGGGGGGGCAGGCTGCTACTCTGCACCACCTTGGGACAATGTTTCTTGAATCCTGGCCACCCTGGCTCTATCCAGAGCTCAAAGAGCACCAAGTGCAGCTCAGATTGCTGCTCCAGAGGGCATAATCCATAAACCTTGGTGGCTTCCATATGTTGTTAAGTCTTCAGGTACACAGAATGCAATAATGAAGGAGGCTTGTCAGCTTCTACATAGATTTCAAAAGATGTATCAGAAAGCCTGAGTGCCCAGACAGAAGGCTGCTGCAGGGCTGAAGCACTGGCAGAAAGACTCTACTAGGGCAGTGCCAAGGGGAAATAGGAAGTTGAAGGTCCCATGTAGAGTCCCCACCAGCACACTGTCTAATAAATCTGTGGAAAGGGGGCTGCCATTCTCCAGACTCCACAGTGGTAGAGCTACCAGCAGCTTACACTTTGAGCCTGGAAAAGCTGCAGACACTCAACTCCAAAACATGAGAGCAGCCATGGGGGCTACATCCTGCAAAGCCACAGGAGCAGAGCTGCCCAAGGCTTTGGAGCCCACTCCTTTTATCAGTGTGCCCAGGATGCAAGACATGGAGTCCAAGGAGGTTATTTTGGAGCTCTAAGGTTTAATGACTGCCCTGCTAGGTTTCAGATGTGTGTGGAGTCCATTGCCCCTTTCTTTTGGCTGATTTCTCCCCTTTGGTATGGGAATTTTTATGCAGTGTCTGTACCACCATTGTATCTTGGAAGCAAATAGCTTGTTTTTTATCTTACAGGCTCGTAGGTAGATGGAACCTACCTGGGTCTCAGATAAGACTTTAGACTTTTGGATGAGTTGATCTGAGTTTGAATGAGTTAAGACTTTGGGGGACTATTGGGAAGGGATGATTATGTTTAACAATGAGAGAAGAACATGAGATTTGGGAGGCCATGTACAGAATTATATGGTTTGAATGTTTTGTCCCCTTCAAATCTCATGTTGAAATGTGACCTCCAATGTTGAAAGTGAGCCTAGTGGAAAGCATTTGGGTTAGGAGGGTGTATCACTCATGAATGCCTTGGTTCTGTCCTTGTGGTAATGAGTGAGTTCTCACTCTATGAATTCACATGGGATCTGGTTGTTTAAAAGAGCCCAGAACCCACCACCATCCCACCTCACACTCTCTCTCATCATTTAGCATACTGGCTCTCCCTTTTGCCATCCACCATGATGAGGAGTTTTCTGAGGCCTCACCAGGAGCAGGTGCCAGCACCATGCTTCTCACACAGCCTGCAGAACCATGAGCCAAAATAAGTCTCTTTTCCTTATAAATTACCCAGCTTCAGGTATTCCTTTATAGTAATGCAAATGAACTAATATAGAAAGTGATTGATTCTCATATACTAATCTGGTATCCTGAAATCTTGCTATATTTGCTTATTAGTTCCAGAAGGTTTCTATTGATTCTTTTGCATTTTCTGTGTAGACAGTCATGTCATCTACAGAAAAAGTTTTATTTCTTCCTTCCCAGTCAGTACACCTTTTATTTCCTTCTTTTGGTCTTATTGTATTGCTAGGACTTCCAGAATGATGTTGAAAAGGAATGGCGAGAGGGGACATCCTTGCCTTATTCTTGATTTTAGTGAGAAAGCGTCTAGTTTCTCACCATCAAGGATAGTGTTGGGTGTAAATTTTCTGTAGATATTCTTTTTTAAATTGAGGAAGTTCACCTCTCTTCCTATTAAGATGGAACACTTTTAAAACTAAATGAGCTCTCAGTTGTTTCAATACTTTCAGGGTTATTTACATGTTAACAAAGATATCACATTAATCACTAGTCTGTGAGTCACTGAACTATTTCGCCTTCAGTAGGCAGTAAACTAGAGCTAGTTTTAGGGACTTTGCTCTGGCCAGCATGGCAGTGCTGTTTCATGGCTAAGTCGTGAGCTTTTTGCCTCTTGGTTTATCACAATAGCTAATGCCAGTAATCCAGACTCTGGATCCTAAAAACCTTTCTTTGTCTTCGGTTCCACATCTTCAGTTCCTCAGTAGACATTGTCACTTCAGATCTCTTTCCCCATCAAATCCTATACAAAAATGTTATCTTCTTTCCCCAAACAAGCAAGCATCTCCTCTCTTTTCTGTCTTTATTAATGACACTAAAGTCCTTTCAGTAATCCACATTTTAAAGTTTGTAATCATATTTAATTCTTCTCTTTTATTTATTCCCGTGATACATGTACATAGACTCTCAAGATAGAATAAATATTTGTAGAGGTACGGTCTTCTTTGTCTCTGGTTTCCCATTTCCAATTTCTACCTCATATTACTACCAGAAAAAGCTTTTCTAAAGCCATCTCTATCATGCTGTTTCTCCTCTGTGAATAAATGACTCTCATTTCCTGCTACATTTCCTGCCAGAATGCATTTCCTTGCATTGTTTTCTGGCTTTTTCCATTCCTCACCTCAAACTCCTTCTCTCTGCCTCCCAGCTTTAAACTTATTTCCAGTTATTTATTTAACAAATGCTTAAATTTCACTTTCTCTGCTGCAGGAACTGTTCTAAATGCTTTTTTAAAAAATCTTAAATCTCTAACCCACATTAAAAACCCTGTGAAGCAGTATTATGACCTGCCATGTCACACATGCGATAACCTGAGACACAAATTGGTGCGTTAACCTCAGAATGTCTAAGGCCCTGTAGTTCATCTCTCTATTTTCCAGGTATTTTGTGTGCAAGGGACTGAATGTTTTTGTCCCTCCAAAATTCCCATATTGAAATTCTAATCCCCAATGTGATTATCTTAGGAAGTGGGGGTTTTGGTAGGTAATTAGGTCTTTATACAGGGAATTAGTTCTCTTATAAAAGCTCTGGAGAGCTCCCTCAGCCCTTCCTTGATGTGATACACAATGAGATGGCAGCAGTCTGTGAACCAGGAAGCGGGCCCTCACCATTCACTGAACCTGCAACACCATGATCTTGGACTTCTCAGTCCCCAGAACTGTGAAAAAATAAATTTCTGTTGTTTATAAACCACCCAGTTTATGGTGTTCTGCTATAGCAGCTTAAATGGTCTAAGACAGACAGAAAGGGACATTGTTGTTTCTCTCACCTGAAATGTCACCCCATCTACCTGGTAGTTTTAAAGATCCTCATCTTTCTTTCTTTCTTTTTTTTTTTTTTTTTGAGATGAAGCCCCACTCTGTCACCCAGATTGGAGTGCAGTGGCACAATCTCAGCTCACTGCAACTTCCAACTCACAGGTTCAAGCAATTCTCCTGCCTCAGACTCTCAAGTAGCTGGGACTACAGGCACTTGCCACCATGCCTGGCTAATTTTTTTATATTTTTAGTAGAGACGGGGTTTCACCATTTTGATCAGGCTAGCCTCGAACACCTGACCTCAGGTGATCCATCCACCTCACCTCCCAAAGTGCTGGGATTACAGTTATGAGCCACTGCACCCAGGCCTACCCATCTTTCAAAGCCCAGTTTTTGGCATTCTCCCATCTCCTTGGTGACTTATCTTTCTTAAAAACTCCAAGTCTCTTAATATTTATCTCCACTTATTCCTATAATACTTAAAGTCTGCTACATGTAAGTTACCACTTCATCATCTAGCTATATTATGTCTCCCTTACAATTCATGTGCAATTGTTTTGTCTGGAAAGCAAAGACCATAGCATGTAATTGTTTTATATTGCCCCTTTTTGCTTCTTTCCTTCTTTGCCCTCCTCATCCTTCCTCCCACCCATCCAATTCTTAAAAACATTGCTTACATAAAAATATTACACAAATAATGAATTGACATTAGCACTCATCATTTTATAGGGAGAAGTGGGAAGCCTCGTGCATTGGTTTGGATCCTCTGAGAAGCAGATAACAAGACAGAATTAGCCACACAAGAGATTTACTAGGGTAAATGTCGATGACAAAAAAAAAGAGGAGAGAGTCTGTAGAGGTGGGGACGGTATTTAGAACACAATGCAGGAAGACCCTTGTATAAAAGGAGGAGGAAGGGTGGGGCAGGGAGAATCTCAGACTACAGCAGAGTTCTAAGAAAGTCCCCGTCCAGTGACTGTGGAGTCCTCAAGCTAATGTCAGCAAAAGGAGACTGGCACTTCTCAGGAAAAGGCTGCATCAGGACTCTGCGGAGCCAGGTCACTGGCGATAGCAGCTGAGGGGAATGTGTCCTGGGCATGAACACAGAGATAGACGTGGAGGACAGCAGTTGTGGCCATTGGTGATATATCCTCATGACAGCAGGAGATCTGAGCAGCACATTTTTGTGACCATCCCTTCTGGAACCTTGGAAAGAATGCTAATTCTGAATCCAAAATATTAACTTTGGATCCCTTACCAACTCTGCACCTTCATTTAAATTCTTATCTTCATCTCTTCATTTGTAAAATGGAAATGACCAGTAGCTTGCTGGGTATGATGATTAATTTTGTATGTCACCTTGACTGGGCTAAGGGATGTTCAGAGAGCTGGTAAAACATTATTTCTGGGTTGTTTGTGATGATGCTTCCAGAAGAGATTAGCACTTGGATCAACAGACTAAGTAAGGAAGATCACTCTCTGAGTGATGATGCTGTGGGCAGCATCCTCCAAACCACGGAGGGCTCACACACAACAGAAAGGTGGAGGAAGGGCAAATGCACTCTCCTTCAGCCTGGAAGTCCATCTCCTCCTGCCCTCAAACATCAGAGCTCCTATTATAGTTCTTGGGCCTGCAGACTCAACAGGCAGTTACACCATTGGCTCCCCCAGTTCGCAGGTCTTCGGACTCAGATAGAATTACACCTCCAGTTTTCCTGGTTCTATAGCTTACTGACAGCAGATTGTAGGGCTTCTCAGCCTCCGTAATCTCAAGGGCCAGCTACTATAATAGATCTCCCCTTCTATCCATCTACAACATATACATCCTATTTGTTCCGTTTCTCTGAAGAACCCTGACTAATGCACTGGAGTATCCTGAGGACCACACATTGACAAGAATATATAGTGTTCTGCTTATATTACATGTTCTGTTTATATTACAGAACATATAAACATGTTCTGTTTATATTACATGTTATATATAGTGTTCTGTTTATATTACATGAAATATAATCAGCTCCATCTAACTACAGTAGCACCTAATGTTTGTGAAACATCACACAGGTCACACAAGCATTTGTTCTAGCCAGTAAGCCTATGAGGAAGGCAAGACAACGATCTCTTTCCACATCCACTGCCCTATTGGCTTTCCAGTAAACAGAAAGTTTCTAGGAGGGCACAAGGAAATTCTCAGTACAGGTGGGGTGAAGCCCCAGAGCCTGCTTGCCAGATAGGATCTGCTTATAACCATGATAATCAAGGAATCAAATTTCTGAGGAAAAAATATACGTAAAGAATCAGGTAGGCCGGGTGTGGTGGCTCATGCCTGTAATCCCAGCACTTTGGGAGGCGAGGCGGGTGGATCACGAGATCAAGAGATTGAGACCATACTGGCTGACATGGTGAAACCCCATCTCTACTAAAAATACAAAAATTAGCTGGGCATGATGGTGGGTGCTTGTATTCCCAGCTACTTGGGAGGCTGAGGCAGGAGAATTGCTTGAACCTGAGAGGCGGAGGTTGCAGTGAGCCAAGATCCCACCACTGCACTCCAGCCTGGTGACAGAGTGAGACTACATCTCAAAAAAATAAAGAAATAATTAATCAGGTAGTCCCTTTTAATCCAGGTAGCTTGAAGAGCTGCCCAGTAGGCAGGCTGACCAGGTGCAGAGTCCAGCAGGTAAGAAACAATACCACCTGCAAACCTGAGACTCAGGAAGTGAGTTCTAATTGGGGACACCCACAACCGTACTGACTCCTCCATCCTTTCTGCTGTGCAGTTGGAAGAAGGGTGCACAGGTGTGAGTGGCAGATCTGGGGAGAAGGGGAAGCTGCCAGTACAATTTGATTCTGTGGGTCTTTGCAGCAAGCATTGACCAAATAAACCTCCCTTCCCTTATGGGCCTTGACCCTCGACACTAGTGCCAAGTTAGAGCCTCAGAATTGGCTTTTCTCTTCAGAGAGAAACATGGAAAAGTTAAAGCCAGAGGCAAGGAAAGGTTCTCACTCGTCTATGGCATGCCAGGTTCAGAGCATGCCAAAAGTACCTATAATATCACCCCATGAAGACCAGCAGCAGCCCCGAATTTGGAAAGAGCATCATGACCAATGGCACCTGCACAGATGATAGAATTTAAAAGAAATTAAACATGGGTGTTGTTATGGGTTGAATTGCATCCTCTCAAAACAGGTATGATAAAGTCCTAACCCCCCAAACCTCCAAAAGTGACCTTATTTGGAAAAGGTCTCATTCTGCTGACCTTTATAGAGGTTATCCAGTTAGAATTAGGTCATTAAGACAGTCCTAATCCAACATGATCGGTGTCCTTATAAAAAGAGGAACTGTGGACACAGACACATCCACACCGGGAGAGCTCCAGGTAGAGATGAAGGCAGATCGTGGAGTGATGCTTCTACAAGACAAGAAATGCCAAAGACTGAAGGCAAGCCACCAGAAGCCAGGGGCGAAGCCTGGGACAGATTCTCCTCCCAGCCCCCAGAAGGAACCAGCCCAGATGATACCTCATCTCACACTTGCAGCCTGCACAACTGTGAGACAATCATTTCTGCTGTTAAGCCCTCATCTGTGACACTTTATTACAGCAGTTCCCTCCCCACAGACACTAGTACAGTTCGGAGGAACATTCACCCAAGCTGGCAGTGTTTCAGGAGGAGAATGGAAAGGATCTTGGTGCCACTTGTTTGCTGCCACTGGAGGACAAGTGGGTGTCTTCTCTTTCTCCTCACTGCTGCTCCCACCCTTGCAGCCCCCAGGCTTCTCCTAGAGGGATCTGGAATACATGATGAGGTCGCAGAGTGGTCATTACAGGGAAGTTGTGGGGAGGACGGAAATGGCGATTTCCATTCCTTTTTTCCTATTTCACATCCTGCCTTGAATATGAAATAAAACAAAACAAAGCAAGACCCAATGTCCTTGGTCAAAACACCTCTGCATCCAAATAGCAGCTTCTGAGGCAAGGCGGGGCATCAGCCACAGGGGCTTGGAGCCTTTGAGGAACAAAGAGGGCTTCAGAGTGCGCTGGCATGCCTTGGCTCACCCATTGATTTTCATTTGCACAGACACAGGCCTGCTTTTTGTCATCAGAGGGGGGAAAGCAGATCTGTTGAAGGCAAATCCACCATCAACTGCCTAAAAATAGACCCTCCGCCTCACTACCACCATGCAAAACAGGCACTGGCCTGCTGCTGTGGGCTGGTGGCAGCGTGAATTCGCCAGGCAGGGATTTGCAGTGTAGATGCAGAGTTGTTCTAGCTTCCGACGCTGCTGCTGCACCTGGGCCTTAAATGGAATTGTGGTCTACGGTAACTTTCGACAAGAGCTGGCAAGCTGAGCCTTTCTTTGAAGTGCACTTGGGGGCTCTCACACAGGAGGCAGGGATTTGCAACAGGTGTGAGCTAGAGAGTAGGCCCCACAGATCATCAGGAGGGAAAGTTGCCTACAGTAAATTACCAGCTGGGGGAGGTCGGAGACAAAATCTCCATGGCAGAATTATTAATAATTGTGAAGTGCCAAAATCATAAGAGGAGAAACCATTCTGACATGTCATTTTTCCCAGGCCATGACATCTCCATTAAACAAAAGAGACTCATATTTGAAATAATGAGCAAGCCGTGAGACACAACTTGGAAATTATGTTATGCCCAGCTTTGCCTTCCCCCAAGGCAAATAAATGTCTTGGAATAAAAATTTTCCATTTATTTTCAAATCTTTGTATGGGTTGCCCCTTTAGTCATCCATTCCCTCTAATATTACTCACAAGCAGATTAAATGGAAGCTGTTAGCATGAATGAACACTCCTTAATGGCTGGATCACCGGAAGAAGTGAGCTGTGAAGCCCAGTCAGATAAAGAAAAGCAATTAATCAAATTTGCCTTCATCTCAAAGAAACTAGGATTTTTAAAATGCAATTATGTTTTGAGGGAAACAAATATGATGGTTGATAATCAGGAAAATAGACTGAATCCTGCCCATTCGTAAATTCACAAACCCACTTCAAGTAGAAAAGCCAAGTCTGCATCCTCGAGGAATTGTACAAATGTGCATCACGAGACAAGATCTGGCCCGATGCCTAGAAGCTGGTGAGGTCACCAAACTCATTACTCAGAAAATCAGCTGTGAGCCAAGCCCTCATTTCCATTGCATTTCACACAGAATGGAGATTCCTCTGTCTCTCCCGTGCTCCCACCTTCCATCATTAAAAGGAAAATGAGATTCCCAGGTATTTAACTTTGGGAATCTTACAGAGATCCAACATGAACCCTTTCATGCCACGTCCTGATTTTAGCTGTGGCTCTTGTTGCTCTGTCTAGAGGCATCTCAGCAGTTAATGGGAGTGATTCACATGATCCTACTCCAATTCCTGCTATTTTAGGATGCTTAGCTTTTCTTAGCCATGGATTTCTTCTGTCTAAATCTGCCCGACTGAATTGGAAGCTGCCCAGAATCATCTTCTTTGGAAATTACATTTGTGCATCTAGGGTATATTTGTCGTTCCGCCCACGCTCCAGCCACTTTTTGAGAAGTGCAGAGCGAGTCATGTGATAGCCATCAGTGTATTTGCACCCTTTTTTGTTTAAAAACATAATCTGCATTACAAATTGCACCAATTCCTGTATGTAGTAAGTCATCATTCAATAAAAAGCACAAATGTATGCCTGTCACATTCAACATAATAAACTGCAAGTAAATACATCTTTTCTTAGTCCAAATCAGTCAGTAAATGATGTCTTTATTTTCTCTGTTATGCACCAAGTTTGCAATCAGCTTTATTCTTGATTCTCTCAGGCCAAGCCTACACTGCGTTAAGAGCAGTGGAAGATTGTGCTTTTATCAGAAGCAGCTGAACACCTGAGGACAGGAATATGACTGAAGCAATTCATTTCTCCAATTCACTTTGTTCTACTTTATCATCATCATTCCAGTATTATCATCATGTTCATCAGATCCTCCATCTAAAAAAGATTTATCACAGTGTCTGCATCTGCAGGCGATACTGTAATACAGATAAAAACATTGCTCCCTGCCTGCTCCAGTTCAGTTTGCAAAGAGGTATGGTATAGAAGAAATACTTTGTGCTTTGAAGCAAGACAAAACTGAGTTAAAATTGCAATCTTAGCCTGGGCAACATAGTGAGGACCCCATCTCTGCAAAAAATACAAAAATTAGCTGGGCATGGTGGTGCACCTGTAGTCCCAGCTACTCAGTAGGCTAAGGCAGGAGAATCACCAGAACTTGGGAAATTGAGGCTGCAGCGAGCTGTGATCACACTGCTGCACTCCAGCCTGGGTGACAGAGCAAGACCCTGTCTCAAAAAAAAAAAAAAAAATACTGCCAGGCACAGTGGCTCACACCTGTAATCCCAGCACTTTGGGAAGCCAAGGCGGGCGCATTTCCTGAGTTTGGGAGTTCGAGACTGGCCTGACCAACATGAAAAAACCCTGTCTCTACTAAAAATGCAAAATTAGCCAGGTGTGGTGATGCATGCCTGTAATCCCAGCTATTGCTATTCAAGCAATCCCAGAATTGCTTGAAAGGAGGAGATGGAGGTTACAGTGAGCCTAAATCATGCCATCGCACTCCAGCCTGGGCAATAAGAGTGAAACCCCATCTCAAAAAAAAAAAAAAATTAAAATTAAAATTGCAGTCTTATTGCTTACATTATATATTTGACTTTGGTAATATTATTCAACCTCTGAGAGCCTTTATTTCCTTTTCTATACGATGACAAGAATAGTCACCTTACAAGATAGATGTGATAACTTTAAATTACAAGGCTGTTATGCTCACTACACAGTGCCTGTCTGATTAAGCGTTGACTAGAACAGGGGCATGTTCTTATGGAAAAAGGCAAGCTGGCCAGGCTTTATTTACTATGGATGTGCTATTAATAACAGTGATTACAATAATGGCTGCCATGATCTCTTTTTATTCTACAACAAGTGGGAAAGGTCAAATATGGAACAATTTGAGCTTTAATAAAGATAATAATTGCAAGGGGGAAAGAATCAAGCATTTATCCTGACTTGCTTCTAAGAACTATTCCACTGAGTAACCAAATGGTTCCTGGAAAAACCTCATCCCTTTGTGTAGATGAAGGAACTGATAAGATAGTAAGCCAGATTTTTCTCTTTTAAATTTGGAACACTTTTTCACAAAGATCATGACCATCCCATTTTCCCTTTTTCTGTCCCTCAAACAATTCAGGTTCTTTCTGCCTAAGCATCCTTGGACTAGCTGATTGCACTGCCTGGAAAATTCTATCCACAGATCTTTACATGTTCAACAATTTCCCATTACTTAGGTTTCAACTCAGATGCCCCATCCTCAGAGAGGTCTTGCTTGATCACTCTTTTTGAAGCTTGAGAAATGCTTTCCTTCCTGGGAAAGCATCATGGTATTCTGTTATATTATATTAAGTGTTCATCATTTTCATCTTTTACATTTAAGTTTTTAATCTTACTGGAAATTATATTTGCATATGATATGAGGCAGTGACATAATTGTTAAAATCTGGATAATCAACTTTCCTAGCACAAGTAATTAAATAATCCACCCTTTCCTTCAACTCTTAAATGCCTGCTCTTGCTACTCAAGTTGTCACATACGCATGGGTGTGCTTCTCAGCTCTCTCTTCTTTTCTGTCGCTCAATGAGCTCATGTCTCTTCCTAAACTAAAACCACATGTTAATCATGTTAACTTGGTGGTAATATTTGATATGTGGGAATGTAATCCCCCATGCTGTCATAGTCATTGTTACTGTTTGTCTTCTCTAGCTCGACATATTCTATGTAAAACCATAGTGAAATTTTTGTTATTTTATTGACTCAATATCTACATAACTTTTAATTGTTAGATAAACTATAGATATAGGAAAACACCAAAATGTACAGCCTAAGGAATAATTATTAGGTAAAGAAAAGCAGAACTTTGCCAGCCATCCTAAAAATTTCCTCCATGTTCTCCAATCCAAACACAACTTCTTCATCTCACCAAAAACAACCACTATCCTAAATTTTATAGTACTCTCTTTTTATATATATATATATATCTTTTTACATTTTTGTAGAGATGAGGGTTTCAATATGTTGCCCAGTCTGGTCTCAAACTCCTAGGCTCAAGTGGATCCTCTTGCCTCAGCCTCCCAAAGTGCTGTGATTATTGGTATGAGCCACTGCATCCGGCCATGGTCACTTTTTGAGGTTCTTTATAATCTAAGTATAGTATTGCCTGTTTTTAACATTTATATACTGTAAAGTAGCTCTTCTGATTGTTCAATTTAATGAGTTTTAATCCATGCACAACAATCAGGATACAGAACAGTTCTATCGCCTCTGAAATTTTCCTCACACTACCCCTTTGTAGTAAAACCTTCCCTCACCCCTACCCCTGGTTAATCACTGGTAGTCCTTTTCCAGAATGTAATATAAATGAGACAGTGCAGCATGTGACCCGATCCTGGCTTCTCTTAGCATAATGCATTTGAAATTCATACACATAGTTGGTATCATTTTTTCACGGAGTAATATTGCACTGTGCAGATACACCATAGTTTTTTTTATAAATGCATTCATTTGTTGAAAGACCTTTGGATTGCCTCCTGGTTTGTGTGACTACGAGGAATGCTTCTATAAACATCTGTGTACAGGTTTCTGTGTGAACATGAATTTTTATGTATGTAGGTTAAATACCTAGGAGTGGGATTGCTGGATCATACAGTAGGGGTGTATTTCGCTTTATAACTGTCACACTGTTTCCCAGAATGACTGCACCATTCCACAGTCCCACCAGCAGTGTATGAAAGTTGGAGTTCCTTTGTTTCCTTGCATCACTTGGAATTGAAAGTTTTATATATGTATTTTTGTTTTAGTCGTTGTGATAGATGCATAGTGGTAGTTCATTGTGCTTTTAATTTGCATTTCTCCAATGACTAATGGTGTTGAACATTTTTTCATGTACTTATTTAGCATCCTTCTATCTTACTTGGACAGTGTCTATTCAGATTCCATTTTTAAATTGTTTATTGAGTTTTTAGAGTTCTTCATACATTCTAGGTAACAGTCCTTTGATGCATATCAGATTTGCAAGTATTTTATCCCTGTCCATCCCTTGTTTTTCTATTCTCTTACCATTGTCCTCCAGAAAGCAAAATGTTTTAGTTTTTAAATTTTGATGTCTACTTTATCATTTTTTCTTTTATAGGTTATGTTTTTGGTGACATGATCCCAAAAACGGCCCAATCCAAGATCACAAAGATTTTCTCTTGTTTTCTTCTAAAATTTTTATAATTAAAAAAAAATGTTAGGCTTAAGTATAAAGTTATTTTAAGTAAAATTTTGTATAAAGTATAAGGTATATAGATGACCAGTTGTTCCAAAACCGTTTGTTAAAAGCTCTCCTGTTTCCATTGAAGAGTCTTTATGACTTTATCAAAAATAAGTTGACTGTGTTTGTGTAGGTCTATTTCTGGATTGTATTTTCTGTTCCTTTGAGCTATGAGTCTATCTTTATGCAAAAATCACTGTTTAGATTACCGTAAGTCATAAAATCCAGTAATGGGAGTCCTCTGGGTGTTCTTTTACAAAATTGCTTTGGCTATGGTAGTTCCTGTAATATTAATTAAATTTTACAATCGGTTTTTGTATTTCTACGAAATTCTGCTGGGATTATTTTATTGGAATCACTTTGAATCTATAGATCAATTAGAGAAGTACTGACATCTTAACTATATTTAGTGTTCCAGTGTGTTAACAAAGCATGTTTCTCCATTTTGGGGATCTACTTTGACGTCCATCATCAACATTTTACACTTTTAGCATATAGATCCTATATCTCTTTTCTTATATTTATACCTAAATATTTAGCTTTTGAAGCTATTGTAATGGTCCTTTAAAAAAAATTACAGTTTCAAATTGTTCATTGCTAACGTAGAAGTAATACTGATTTTTGTATGGTCAGCTGGCATACTGGAACCTTACTAAATTCACCTCCTGGTTCTAGGAACTTTCAAATAACTTAGTGTTTTCTACATAGATAATCCTGTTGTCTCTGAATAGAGACTGTATTATTTCTTCCTCTCTAATATGTATGCACCTTATTTTTCTTGCCTAATTGCATGAGCTACAACTTACAGCACAATGTGAAATAGAAGCAGTGAAAATGGACATCTTTATCCTGCTCCTGATCTCAGGGAGCAGCATTCAGTCTTTTACTAGTAAGTCTGTTATTAGCTGTAGGTTATTAGTTGAGGTCCCTTATCAGATTAAAGAATTTCTCTACTATTTCTAGTTTGCTGAGTGTTTGTATCATGAAGGTGTTTTGGATTTTCTCAAATGCTTGTTCTGCTTTATTGAGATGATACTGTGTTTTTTGTTGTTTAGTCTTTTAATATGGTGGCTCTCGTTGATTTTCAAATGTTGGACCAGCCTTGCATTCTGAGCTAAAATCCATGTGGATGTGGCATATTATTCTTTTACATATTGATGGATTTGATTTGCTAATATTCTGTTGAGTACATTGGCATCTTTTCATGGGAGATACTGTTCTGTAGTTTTCTTTTGTTGCACTGACATTGTCTCATTATAGTATGAGGGTAATACTGGTCTCCTAAAATGAGTTGGGAAGTGTTCCCTCTTTTGTTTTCTGTTTCAAATCAGGTATATCTGGGAGTGGCCTT
Source organism: Saguinus oedipus (assembly GCA_031835075.1). Lineage (NCBI taxonomy): Eukaryota > Metazoa > Chordata > Mammalia > Primates > Cebidae > Saguinus > Saguinus oedipus. The sequence continues at coordinate 12,075,104 of CM063172.1, read as the reverse complement.
GAGACTTCATGCAGAGATTTATGGGATTCTTTTCTCAAGCTCCTTCTTCTTCATGATTTCTCTATGCTCTCCAGCTCTCAGAGTCCCCTTTTCCTGGCCTCTTAGTTAGAAATACAGGATTTTTATCCTCCCCATTCTGTTACACACTTTCCATGGCATGGTTCATTTCCAGGGTGAAGTGGCAAGAGAAAAAAAAAGTCTCCCCCTACCCTTTCAGATAACAGGGATCCTTTGCCTGGTTTCTTTCCTCAGAGAGGATTTTTCTCTCTCTCAGGTATTTAGTGGCCTTTTCACTACTGCTGCCACCAACTGGACTGCAGTAGTGCATCTTCAGGACTGGGTCTTGCCCCATGGGAAGGGCAGGAGAGAAAAGAAAACAGGATTTCCCCTCTTCTCTTTGTTCTGAAGTGCCCCACCCATTCTTTATCCTCTGCTTAAAAAAAAAAAAAACAGGGATTTTCTGTAGATTTTTCTGCCCATGTTTGTTATGCAGTTCCAGGATTCAGGCTACCCAGAGACTAATCAGGAAAACACGGATAGAAAAAACAATAAGAAAGTTGCATCCCATACACCAATTTTCAGATTTTTAATTCTCTTCTTGATCTACCTGCTATTTTCTGAGTCCTCAGATGGTTGCTTTGTTTATTCTGTCCCGGGGTTTTAGTTGTGATCAGTGGGACAGAGAGTGTGTGCTTCCTTCACCAACCGAAAACAGAAGTCTGGTCTTTCTCATTAAAACAAAATTTGACATGTGCATTAGATCTCTAAAAGTCTACATGTTTCCCTCCATCCATTTTCCCCCTACAACATATTTGTTAAAGAAGCTGGGGCATTTGAGTTGTAGTATATTTCTTACACTCTAGATTTTGTGGATTAAGACTCAGGTTTGATCTCTTTTGCAAGGCTAGAGGTGATTGTGTGTTCTTCCACTGGGAAGCAAATGATGTTGTGTTGTCAATTTTTCTATAATCTGCAACCATTATGCTAGACCTCTAGAATCCATTAATTCATTAGCAGGTGCAAAATGACAAGGTTAACTTCTATAGCTTCTTCTTTACTTATTCACTGAAGTACATTTTAAATGAGACACGTTTCTCCACCTACTATTTTGTTACTCAGGAGAATAGTTCTTATGGGCAAATCAGGATAAATACTTGTTTCTTTCCTTCCTTCCAATTATTATCTTTGTTAAAGCTTTTGCTGTTCCATATTTGACCAGGGGAGCATCTTCAAGCTGGCTCCTGAATCCTTTTGATATGATTCCATTCATCTTGATAACTTCCCTGCTCTCTGATATGACAAGATGTTCCAGGCTCATTTTGTGCACTTCCTACTCCAGAACTAGAATCAACCATTTCTCCAAGAAGCCTTGATATCCTTCAGTGGAAAATCTATGCGTCTTTCAGTATCATCATGTAGGTTGCTACTGGATTAGTTATTGTTTTTAAGGCATTTTTAATGGATGGAGCTAGAAAAACTATATATAAGATAAAATGATAAGTTCATGTTGACTTTGTATTTAAATTCAGGGTTATAAACATTTTACTTACACTTTTCTATATTACAACTGTATTTCCTTTCTTCCACACCAAGAATCCTGATTCTAAAGGATACTGGGGATTATACAATTAGAATATACCATCACTTTGTTCAAACCACATTGCATACAGAACAGTCTCAGAAAAGCAAGCTAATACTACCACTACCAATATACATACTAAAAGCATTTTTAAAAACATTTTCACATGTTCTCCCCATGTTTAATTGTTGTCCAGTGTCTACATTGTCAGAGCATATATCCATTACATACTGTACTCTCTTTCTTTTGAGCCTCACTAAGTCTTAGTTCTAAAAGTAACAATATACTTAAGGTTCCCCAGTTCATCTCATGTCATTATATCTCTAGTTATTTTAGTTGTCTGAAGATCATTCTTTAATAGATTTCTCAGAAGGACCTCACATGAACAATATTTCCTGAGATTTTGTATCTTTAGTAGTATTTGCTGGTTATGCCTGAAAGTCAGTTTTGCTGGATATAAAATCCTTGCCTCACATTTTTCTTTCTTTGAATATATAGTATAGTATACATTATATTTTTATCTATTGTTGTTCGGAAGTCTGATGATAATCTAATTTTTTCCCCTGTCTAAACTGCATGTCCTTTTTGGTTAGATCCCCCCAAAGTATTTTTCCTTCTTTTTTAAGGTACAGCAATTTAACTAAGATGTATCTTAGTGCTGGTCATTCTAGTTTGACGTTCTGAGATATGCAGTGTGACTTTTCAGTATATAATTTCAAATGTTATTTTATTTCAAAATAGTTATCTTGAATTATATGATTTTGAGAGAAGTAATAAGACAAAATTTTGAGATAAAATAAATCCTTTGAAATGATTATTTAAATAAGATAATAAAATAAATAAATATCCAAGATAACTATTTGAAGTCATACAAATTACATGATTTTGAGAGGATTAGTACATAATAAATCAACATAATAAATGTTTTTTATTAATAAAATATTTTTAAATATTAGTATTAGTTTTATTAATATTAATATTCAATTAATATTAGCGACATTTTAAGTATCAAAATTCAGAATTCTCTTCCACCACCAAGGACAGATGAAGTAATATTTGCAGCTCCAGATTTCTAAGACCCTTAATGAATTGTCTGATGGTGAGAGGAATCGTCATGAGCTAGTTATGTTCACCATAGGCTGTTAGGAGCTAGCGTCTCCCATACGGCACCAGGTAGGAAGCAAGACTCTGTAAAGATGTGCTGGCTTTGATTCTTGAATTTTGGAGCCAGAAATTCCCTGTAACTCAGCTCTAGTCCTGGAGCACACTTAGAAACCTGGAACTAAGTAGAGTGAGTCTTCATGGGTAAAATGTATTGCCTCATTACGTGACATAGGACTGGTCCTATTAGATATAGCTGGAAATTGGAATTGTTTATAGGAAGTGCTGAAAATTTTTTCTGCCCTATTATAACTCTCACCAAACTAATTTGATGTCTGAAATCTCCTCTGTAACGTTGCCAAGGACAGCTCAAGCAGCAGACACATATCTGGGATTTGAACTGGAATCTTTCTAACTCTAAGGACAAAATTCTCAGCATTCTATTCACCTTAGTTACTTCCACATAGTTTGAGGCACACATTAGAACTGTGTGCATGAAAACAGGCCATGTTTTCCCAGCCTGTCTTGGAGAAAAGCCATCCATTTGTTCCAACCACTTTGCTTTCGGTTCCCCACTGCCAGTCTTAATAGTCAGCTCTAGTGGTGCTTGACTTTGCAACAACATGTACTTTATTAACTCGTGCTATATTAGAGCTGTAGGAACTGACCCCATAGATGCCAGCAAGATCTTGTCTGTGTTACCACTTCTGCCCTTCATCTTCCTAACCTGCTGCTTTGCTCCAGTACAGAGCCCTCTTGACTGTTTTCCCTGCCAACTTGGCTGGGTGGCAGAGGTTGCTGCCCAGCATTTCATGGGCAGGCAGCATTGTAAGGAGGGACATTCCAGTGTTTACTTAGAACAAAGGTGGAGGATATTTTTCTGTTGAGGTTCACTAACCGTGGGAAAAAGTCCAGAGGCAACATAAGTAAAAACCAGGTAAATATCAAATATGAGTTTCAGCCACTTTGCATATGAAAAAAATGTTAACAGGAAAACAATTTAAAAATGGTTTCATATTATGCCTGTGTTTAAAAGGGAGATTGGGAGACAAGTAGAAGAAAGAAAAGAAATACTGTTGAAAAACAAATTCTGAGGGATGGAGTAGAACCCAAAGATTTAAAGAGAGCAGTTGAATATATATACACATACACACACTTATATATGCAATAGGCATATATGTACATGTAGGTATGCCTGTTCGAATGGGTACATGTATTCAATTGTGTATATTCAATACATATACTGTATTCAAATATGTATTCAATTGAATACAATATTCAATATGTATACATATCCATTCATTCATATTTCTAAGTTACACACATGCACATGCATACACACATACGAGAAAAGGAGAGAGAATCAGTTGAAGAAGACTCATGTGCTTCCCTGGCCCCCTCTTTGTTTTTCTATTTCTCCCCTCTTTTGCTCCTTCAGCCATCCACTGACATTCTACCTGTCTCCCATAGCTTCATTTTGGCCCAGTTCCTGAGCCAGTTGTGGAAGGAAAATAGAATAACCACAACCTCATTGCTACCAATGTGTTGGGTCTTGGAGTCAAATCTCAGGACCCACATACAGGTTCCAACTAGCTGGCCTCATTTGATTGGCAACCACAGGGGCTCAACAAATCTCAATAAATGACTTCCTAGAAAACCTGGAAGCCGGGCAGGTAGGCACGTGGGTGAGGGTGAGGGGGTGAGGAGCGAGTGGCAAATGACAACAAGTCCCATATCTCCGTGACATGCCTAGAGTGAGGCTCATCTTCACCCAGTTATTGTTGGGGCTGTTATTTTACTATGACCAGAGCACCTTCCTCTTGGTAGGGGTTGAGTTTATTCCTACAGTAATCACCCTGGAAAGAGATAATGATGGGGCAGGAAAAGGCAGGCTTTAAATTGGTTATGAGGGAATATCTCCTCCTCTGTCTGAGACCTGGAGCTGTTCAGGCCCAAGCTCTGACATCTGGAGCACTTTGGATCTCTTCTTTGGGGGCCCAGCAAGGCATGTGGAGAGTGGCACAGGAAGTAGGCACTGTCGGTAAATTTCTCTCCAAGTTATGTTTCTTGTCTATCACTTAAGAACTCCCAGAAAACTCTCACCAAGAAACGGGCTGGTGTCTGCCCTGTGGTAGGGAATTAAGAGAAAGAATGTATTCCAAGTTAGTGACAGGTAAGACAGAGAGAACAATGCCCTCTTCCTGGAGGCCACAGTGATATCAGTAGCAGTGGTACTGACAGCAGCAGAGGAGAGCTGGGTGCAGAAGGATAAACGTCCTCCCAGGCTTGTAGGGATCAGCAGCAGTATCTGGTGACAACAGAAGGACAGTGGTGGGAAGGTAAGGCCTGAGGGACCTGCACCAACTCCCAGAAATTTCATGGACATCTTGAAAGGGATGATTTCAAAAACAAAACTTAAGATATCAACAGCATTGGGTTAGCATAACACCAACTGCTGTTTATTGTGTAAAAAATGCTTTCCATAAATCATCCCATTTAATCAGCCCTGAACCTTAGAAGAAAGTTAATATCTCTAGTGCTGTTTTGCAAAAGAGGAACTTTAACTGAAGCTCAGAGACAGTAAATAGCTAATAAATGGCCCTTAGAGCTTTGAATCCAGATCTGTGCCTCCAAAACCAGTGTGCTTTGCACCACATCAAGCTACCTCACCCTGCTACCTCATCAATCAGCAGTTTAGGAAATCATGTGAGACCAGTGACAACATTGCATTATGTAAATGAAAAGCTGCAGAGAGAATGGGCTGGGCTCAGCCTCCATTCTGCATTCTGTGGCTTTTAAAGAGGTTGCCAATGGTCAGTTTTATGTTTTCATTGTGCTTGGGTTAACTATAGGCATAAATGAAAATGTAGTCTCCTGCTGTTTGTTTCATGCTTATGATTATATTGAAGTGGAAGATTGAATTTGGCTTCAAGTCCAAAGTTTTCCCAATCTGGTACAAAATTCTTTCTTCCATTAATTCCTTTTTTTGGACACCTGGCTTCCATGTAATGAGAGCAACTTTTCTACATGGGTCTATTTTGTTTTTTCACTAGCTTATCTTCTGAATCATTATCACAGCTCTTCCATAGCTCCTGCTCAAAGTAAGTATCAGTGATTGAAAGAAATTAACATGCCACAGAGGCTTTCTTCAGCAACAAAGGAAACATAATAGTCACGTTTTCAGTGTGAGTAAGCCTCTAATTCAGATACATAATGTTTAAACAGCCTTCAGAGATGGACCTTGAAAACCTTTTCTTTGAGAAGAAAACATAACACAAAAATATAGGTTTTAAAGTGGGTTCACATCAGACTCAATATATACCATTATTTTCTAAACATGAACCCTTTCATTTCACATTTCTTTCTGAGCCATTTGTGTCACTTTGATTTGCAATTATTTCATGAGAAACTAGCAGAGAGACATACCTTTTTATAACACTTATGTTTGCAGCAAGTATAAGAAAATTTAACTACATTAAAATTGTGACAGTATTTTATACACATTAAGTAGCTTTAGAATGAGAAGAAAAGCATTCCATTGGCCTAGATTGCAAACTTGTTCTCTGCACATGATGCAGAATATAATCTGGCATTCATCTCTGTACAGTGGGCTTTTCAAGGTTTCACTCCACACAGTGTTTGTGTGGCTATAATCTCTCAGACATTTTGCTCTCCCATTTTGTGATTCTATCACACTTAAATGGAAGAAAAATCAAATCAAATCATGCTATAACCATCCAGGTCCCTATTATTAGGACATTTACTAGTGCTTGTCTGGATGTTATGAGGAATGATAGAAATACCTTTTCCTTTTTTTTTTGAGACGGAGTTTCGTTCTTGTTACCCAGGCTGGAATGCAATGGCGCAATCTCGGCTCACCGCAACCTCCGCCTCCTGGGTTCAAGCAATTCTCCCACCTCAGCCTCCTGAGTAGCTGGGATTACAGGCACTCGCCACCATGTCCAGCTAATTTTTTGTATTTTTAGTAGAGACGGTGTTTCATCATGTTGAACGGGATGGTCTCGATCTCTTGACCTCGTGATCCACCCGCCTCGGCCTCCCAAAGTGCTGGGATTACAGGCTTGAGCCACCGCGCCGGCCAGAAATACCTTTTCCTTTTAAGAAGTCCATGCTTGGCAAAGGTGATTTGGATGTAGACTAACACAACAATGGTCTTTATGCAATAGGCAAATTTTTAACATTTCTTAAAAAGTTTTCCACTCAAAATTATATTGTCATGATAAAATACTCCCAGATTACAGTTTTCATTGGTTGGTTGCTTTATATTTGCTCTGTCCCAGAAAGAATTATAGACAGCTGACCACAGGTATTTGTCCGATATGGTGACTCATATATTATTAATAAAAATCCTTCCAGTGACTACTCTGATGGCTTGAGAATAGGGATGAAGCAAGCATTCTGGAGCTTTCTTAGAGCACCATTAAGATATCACCAAAACCTCATTCTAACTCTAGCTGTCACTTCTAATATTTTAACCCATGATGTATGAATTTTTAAATATGGATGCTACTATTTTTATTTAAGTGGCTAGGATTTTTCCATGTTCACAAATGATGCAAGACTCAATGAAAGGGCCTGATAGTAATCTGAAAATGGAAAAGTGTGGATGGAGGCAGTCTCAGTAATTTTGTCCCCTGGACAGATTCTCCAGAGGGGAGCATGAAGAAGCTCAGAAATAAGGAAGACTTTTTTTTTTTTTTACCCATTTAATCAAGACCAGGATATGGTGACTTATGTTGCACGCACTTCGTGGTAACAGTAGCTCCTCCACTTACCGTGTGCAAACTCCATACCAGACACTGTTACAGGGAGAAGCTGTACATATGTTTGCCTTTTACAATGACCCTATTATTATCTACAAAAACTGAAGCTAGACCACATTATGGACCCAATTTAAAGTGACAGCTACGTCAGGCTTCAAACTCAGGCAAGCCTGGCTTGAGGGCCTCTCCTTTCACCAGGTTGAGCTTCTGCCTCCAATCTGATGTTATGATAACACACACACCTGGCATCACAAAGTCCTCGTCTGCTTTAGAGATGGCTGAATGAAGCTAGGTAGCTTTCACTCATACCCATACCACAGTTAACTTAGGCCCCCATTTGGGGATAAATCTGGAGTAATTGCAACTCTCTGCACTCCCCTGGCTTTAATTTGGATTATCAACATTTTCAAACCTCCTAAATAAAGTGATTAGAATGGAAATGTTGTCATGTGAGATACAGTTGGCAAATTCCCTTACAGTTGAGTGATACTGTTATATAGTAAGAAATACATATTTGGTCTCTGCCCCTGGCTCCTCTGTCTCTGGCACACAGCCCCTAAAACTCTTGAAATCTCTGGAGTTCTAAGAGTATCTTTTGTAGGCTACTGAGACGACTGATAGCTGGGGGCTCTTAGGTGGCTTCCAGATGGGGTCTGGTCACCGGAAACTCCAAGGCAGGATAAGAAGTTTGGGATTTTCAACCCCATCCTCCAGACTGCAGGGATGGGAGAGGGGCTGAAGCCTCACTTGATCACCAATGGCCAAGAATGTAATCAGTCATACATTGCATGTAATCAGTAATGAAGCCTCCAAGACAATCTAAAAGGACAGTTTGGAAAGCTTCTGCGTTGCTGAAGATATGGCAGTTCCTGGAGGACGGTGCACTGGGAAAATGCGTGGAAGCTCTGCACCCCTTCCCATGTGCCCTACCCTATGCGTCTTTTCCATCTGGCTGCTCGTCCATGTCCTTTGTAAACTCCTTTGTAACCAATGCACAAATGCAAATAAAGTGTTTCCCCGAGTTCTAGCAAACTAATCAAACTCTGGGAACCTCAAATTATAGCTGGCTGTTCAGAAGCACAAATTACAACCTGGGGCTTGTTACTAGCATCTGAAGTGGGGGCAGTCTTCCAGGACTGAGCCCTTAACCTGTGGGATCTGATTCTATCTCCAGGTAGACAGTGTTGGAATTGGATTATGGGACAATCAGCTGGTGTTCATGGAAAATTGCTTAGTGTAGGGAAAAATCCCCACACACATTCTCATGACTAGAGATGAAGTACTCTGTGTTGATTATGTAAGAGCAGAAAAAACACTTTGGTTTCTTCTATCTCTAATAGTAGTTGCCATTTGTTAAGAAATTAGCAGGATTCGGATTGAAGAAGCCAACACTTAGAATACTTGGTTGAGAAGAGATTTCAGGCAGAGGACCTAGTAACAACTGTCTGCCATCATCCACCCCTTTAACCAACTTTGTAATATATTCATATGCAGTCATGTACCACATAACAATGTTTCTAATCAGTGATGGACCACATATATGACAGTGGTCGCATGACATTATAATGGAGCTGAAAAATTTTTATCATGTGGTGACATTATAGCCATCATAAGGTCTTAGCACAATGTGTTTGTGGTGATGCTGGTGAACTCAAATGTACTGTACTGTGTGTCATATAAAAGTAGCCAGGCACTGTGGCTCACTCCTGTAATCCCAGCACTTTGGGAGGCTGAGGCAGGGGGAATCACCTGAAGCCAGGAGTTCAAGACCAGCTTGGCCAACATGGCAAAACACGTCTCTACTAAAAAATACAAAAATTAGTCAGGCATGGTGGCACATGCATGTAGTACCAGCTACTAGGAGGCTGACGCAGGAGAATCGCTTGAACCTGGGAGGCAGCGGGTGCAGTGAGCCAAGATCATGCCACTGCACTCCAGCCTGGGCAACAGAGCAAGACTCTTTCTCAAAAAAAAATAAATAAATAATAAGGCATATACAGTTACATACAGCACATAATAACTCAAAAAAAATAATGACTATATTACTGGCTTACATATTTATTATATCTTTTATAACTATTTTAGAGTATACTCCTACTTACTAAAGAAATAAAAGTTAACTGTAAAACAGGTATTCCAGGAGAAGGTTTGTTATCAGAAACGAGGGCTCCAGGTGTTCTTGCCCCTGAAAAGCTTCCAGTGAGACTAAGGTTAATTTGTTTTTGAAGAAAAACTTTTAAATAAATGTACTGCAGCTTAAGTGTAGTGTTCATAGAGTCTATGGTAGTAAAGTGATGTCCTAGGCCTTCATATCACTTACCACTCACTCACTGACTCACCCAGAGCAACTTCCAGTCCTGCAAGTTCCGTGTATGGTAAGTGCCCTAGACAGGTGGACCTTTTTTTTTTTTCTTTTTGAGACCAAGTCTCACTCTGTCACCCAAGCTGGAGTACAGTAGCATGATCTTGGCTCACTGCAACCTTCCCCTCCCAGGTTCAAGCGGTTCTCCTGCTTCAGCCATCTGAGTAGCTGGGATTACAGGCACCCACCACTATGCCCAGCTAAGTTTTGTATTTTTAGTAGAGACACGGTTTTGCCGTGCTGGCCAGGCTGGTCTTGAACTCCTTACTTCAAGTGATCCATCAGCCTCGGTCTCCCAAAGTGTGAGATTAAAGGTATGAGTCGCTGTGCTAAGCCCCATTTTTTATCTTTTTTTTTTTTTTTTTTTTTTTTTTTGAGACAGAATCTTGCTCTGGCGCCCAGGCTGGAGTGCAGTGGCATGATCTCAGCTCACTGCAACCTCTGCCTCCTGGGTTCAAGCAATGTTCCTCCTCAGCCTCCCAAGTAGCTGGGACTAAAGGCACCCACCACTACTCACCCCTAATTTTTATTTTATTTTTTTTAGTAGAGATGAGTTTTCACCATATTGGCCGGGTTGGTCTCAAACTCCTGACCTCAGGTGATTCGCCTACCTCAGCCTCTCAAAGTGCTAGGATTACAGGCATGAACCACTGCAGCTGGCTCATTTTTTATATTTTATACCATGTTTTTTACTGTACGTTTTCTGTTCTGTTTAGATATGTTTAGATGCAGAAATACTTAGAATTGTGTTCCAGTTTCCTATAGTATTCGGTACAGTAACATGCCATACAGTTAGTAGCATGCGAGCAATAGGCTGTACCATCTGGCCTAGGTGTGCAGTAGGTTATGCCATCTAGGTTTGTGTAAGTACACTCTGATTTTCATGTAATTACAAAATCACCTAATGATGCATTTCTCAGAACTTATCCCTGTCGTTAAGCACGACTATAGTACACATTCATCCTGTCTCCATGAAGATGACCCCAAAGTCTTATCAAATTATAGCAACAGCTCAAAGCTCAGTTTCTGTAGAAAAGGGAAACCTTAGTTCTGTCCATCCCAATACAATGAAGAGGGGTGAGTTGGGGCAGCCATGACATTCCCTTGGAAAGCCGAGCTTTAGGGAAGAAGAGATAAGTGGCTTAGTAAATTCACATGATTTTAGCAGAGCAAAGAGAGAGATAAGAAAGAGAAAAGAGGGTGGAGGAAAGGTAAGAGTTAAAGCAGAATGTGCTGAGGAGGACCATTTAGGAGCCAGGGAGGTCTTCAGAAGGAGGCTGGCATTATTTGACTGATCTCCATGCAAAATTGGAGAAGAGGGGACGTTTGTGAGTCCGAAAATGTGCTCTGGTATTTCAACTCAGCAGAGTGACTGCTTATTCTGAGTTTTCTTTTCTTTTTCTTTTTCTTTCTTTATTTTTTTCTGGAGACGGAGTTGCGCTCTTTTACCCAGGCTGCAGTGCAATGGCACGATCTCGGCTCACTGCAACCTCCACCTCCTGGGTTCAGGCAATTCTCCTGCCTCAGCCTCCTCAGTAGCTGGGATTACAGGCACGCGCCACCATGCCCAGCTAATTTTTTGTATTTTTAGTAGAGACGGAGTTTCACTATGTTGACCAGGATGGTCTCGATCTCTTGACCTCGTGATCCACCCGCCTCGGCCTCCCAAAGTGCTGGGACTACAGGCGTGAGCCACTGCTTCTGGCCCTGAGTTTTATTTTCTTGGACCTCTTCTCCCTGTGCAAACAAGAATGTCCTTTGAATCCTAAGTCCCTATGAAAGTGTAGGGACTTTCTAGACACTGCTGGCTCTCTGTCCAACCTCCCTTATTAGCAAACTCATAGTTTTATATGGGAGCTCAGCCCTCCTCTTTATGACTCAGGAGTCAATCTTCATTAGCCTCAGACAGTCATGGTGGTCCCATTCCTTTTGACAATGGGAATTGGAACACAATTGTAAATATTTCTGCATTGTAAGTATTTAACAATTTGGTTAAGGTGTGCATGTTGCTCAGTTCTGGCTAAATGAGACATGGGAAGCCATCTACTGAGGGGGCTTCTGGGAAAATCTTTCCTTTCCTAGGAAGAAACAGTCCCTCTTCTGCTGCTCCATTGTGTAGTGTCTTAAAATAGCACCTTGAACAGAAGCAACCATCTTTTGACCATGAGGAGGCTAGCCAGGGACAAGGTTGAGGCTAGCTAAGAATCAACATGTAAGAAAGACAGCAGAAAGGAAGAGAGAATCTGGGCTCAAGACATAATTTAGCCACTCAGCTGACCACACCTGGATCTGCCCTATCCAGTAATTACTTCTTGTTATGGGAAAGAATGGATCTCTTTATGTTTAAGCCCTTTGAGTGGGTTTCCTCTTCAATAGTACCTGGAATTTGTTTTGATCAGATACGGTAAGACATGCAGACATGGAAATGACTATTATGAAGGGAAAAATCTTAATTATAGTCACAGTCCTCTAGAAAGAAGGGGCACAGCATCCCATACGGGCCCACATGGTAAGCACTTAGGCATCATGAGCTGTCAGAGAGAGGGAGGGGCTTAGGGTGGGAGGCTCTGCTGTGGTTTTCGTGGAAAGGAATGAGCCAGGCAAGGTAAGCAGGCTAAGCAGTAGAAGTTGCTAGTTTGAATAATTTCAGCAAACCCAATGCATAAGAGTGGACCCTAGTCATGTGTTACCAGGCCCTGGAGTGATTAGGGCAGGGTGCTAGTTGCCCAGAGTGTAACAGCCCACTAAAAAAAGAAGGTTGCAGATAATGGTCTCTAGAGTGGTTGGTTTGCATATCAAAAGCACACTCAAAGACAGGTGATTTATTATCTCCAACTACTAACCTGGAAGAGGCACTCCCTTCAGAGTCAGTAAGGCCCCACATGTCAGAGTATCAAGAATATAGGAAATAAATAACCTAATCATTATGTCCACAACGCAGTTGTTTTCTGTGTTTTAAATGAGTTTTTGAGCTTTAAAAGATGGTTTTTGAGTTTTAAAATGAACATGAAACCATTAGGAAAAATGTAAGTGTGGGCAAAACCTTATCTCTACAGAAAATATAAAAATTATCCAGACGTGGTGGTATGTACCTGTAGTCCCAACTACTCAGGAGGCTGAGGTGGGAGGACTGCTTGGGCCCAGGAGGCTGAGGCTGCAGTGAGCATGATAGCACTGCTGCACTCCACTCTGGGCAACAGAGCAAAACCCTGTCTCCTAAAACAAAAAATGAGATTTATTGTAGTATCTCAGGAATACTCAAGAAAATGGAAGAGATTATTTTGTTTGGGCCAAAGTTATCTGTTAATACTTCCTCAAATGATTCCATATAGACAGCTGTACACTCCGTCTCAGCTAAAAGATTTGAAAAATTAAGAAAAACAAAAAATGAGATTTATTGTAGTATCTCAGGAATACTCAAGAAAATGGAAGAGATTATTTTGTTTGGGCCAAAGTTATCTGTTAATACTTCCTCAAATGATTCCATATAGACAGCTGTACACTCCGTCTCAGCTAAAAGATTTGAAAAATTAAGAAAAAGAAAACCAAACTTACAGTGGTTTAACTAAATATCATATGATGTTCTTATACATCAAGTACTCCAGAGGTAGGAGCTCAAGGTTTGTACAGCAGCTCTGCAATGATATCAGGGTATTCACAGTCCTATCTTTCTTCTTGGTCATCCCTAAAATGTGACTTTTAGCCTCATTCTTGTTGCTTCATGGTCACAAAAGGTTGCCTCCTCACCTGATAGTGTCTGCATTCCAGGCCATGAGAGGTGAAGGTTGCCTGAAACACATCGAGCAACTTCTACTCATAATTCGTTTACCGGAACTGTTTCACATGGCTCCTGTCACTCCAAGGGGGGCTGGGGAATGTATATTTTTAGCTGGACCTGCCATTTCAAACACTTAGAATTCTGATAATAGTGACACAGGAGACAGTGAATATTGGATAGGCAACAATGGCTGTCTGCCATGGTTCTCCCTATTGGCTATCCAGTGTTTTCATAAATTCCTAGAACACATTCATCCCCACCCGATGAAACTTATTCCAAAGTCTCAGATTAGAGCAACACACTCCAAGTCAGGTTTCTGTAGTGAATCAGCACCTTCCTCTGTCCTGTCCCAATGCAGAATATATAGTGGCCTAATCTTTCATTTATTCAAGCTGAGACTAAGACCCTTGTCTCATGAATATGAACAAGGTATGACCTTCTTTTAGGCAAAGCCTACATTCCTGTATTTCCTGGTGCATAAAGGAAAGCATATTTTCACCAGAGTGCTTTCTTTTCAAACTTTCAAAAACTTCCTTGGAAATAGAGCATTTAGTCCCATGCTTTTCTTCTTCTAGGTCAACCAAAAAATCAAACATTTCCAATGAAGAATGAATTCTAGGGGGAATTTAGAGGGAGAGAATCTCATGCAAAGAATCTCATGCTCTCTAGAAGTAGTTGTGGTTAATGAAGTAATGAGTAGTTAGAATTTTCCAGTAATTAATAAATAGAATGGGTTCTTTGGAACTCCAGAAAGAACTCTGCTCCCTAAATTAACTTTATAAAACCTAGACATATGTGTGTGTGTGTGTGTGTGTGTGTGTGTGTGTGTGTGTGTGTGTGTTTATGTAATATAAATATATAGATTTATATATATATATATATATATATATATATATATATATACACATGCATATCACGTGAATACTAGCTATCATGTAGGTAAGATCATTACAAATATGATGAGGACAGATTGGATTCGTTATTCAAAAGTAGGATTTTAGGTGTAATGAAAGTGGTTGATAAAACATCACTAGTATTGTGAAATAATATTTTTCCCCAGTGTCATGTTTAACTCCTCATTCCCTAATACTGGTCTCAGCTGCTTTAGGACACAGGGTCAAATGACCATCATCATAAAAGCAATGATAGAAGCTAACATTTACTAAACACTTAAGATAGGTTAAGCAGTGTTCTAACATGTATTCACTAATTTAATGCTAATAACAATCCCAAGAGGGTGGGCTGCTGTTTTTATTTTCTACCATGTCATAGACAAGTCTTGATAAACATAACTGGGCTCAGAAAACTTGTCAAACTTAACAGGCAAAGTCAACAGTGCTCTGATGTGAAAGATCTGCTTTTTGGGAAGGAGATGAGTCAGAGTAAGCTGTAGAAGTTGAAGAGATTTGCGGATAGGTCAGAGCAGGTAGAATAATTATGACTGATGGGGACTGATCCACATGTCCCCTCTGTCCCCCAGACCTTCAGTTTGTTACTTCTAATATACATATCCCAGTAGTAAATAACAATACCACTTTTTATTTTATTTTATTTTTTTGAGACGAAGTCTTGCTCTATCCTCCCTGCTGGAGTGTAGTGGCCCAATCTCGGCTCACTGCAACCTCCACCTCCTGGGTTCAAGTATTTCTCCTGCCGCAGCACCTCCCCACCCCCAAGTAGCTGGGATTTTGGGTGTATGCAACATGCCCAGCTAATTTTTGTATTTTTAGTAGAGACAGAGTTATGCCATGTTGGCCAGGCTGGTCTCGAACTCCTGACCTCAGGTGATCGGCCCGCCTCAGCCTCCCAAAGCGCTGGGATTACAAGCATGAGCCACCATACCCAGCCTCAATAACACTTTTTAAACACAGGCTAGAAGCTAGAAAAATTTGAATTGATACCTTGATTAAATAACAAGGTAGAGATTCACTGTGAGATGTATAAAAGATGACGCGGATCTTCTTGCCTCTTCCACATTGTTTCTTATGAGAAAATGAGTTTACATTCAGGAATAAAAAGGATTTATTAGAGAGCATTTGGGAACTGTTAGGGATTACACTTGCAAATAAGATACTTTTCTTTAGCAATATTGAGAATTCATATTCATCTAATAATACCCAGGTACATCTGGAAGTGGATTGCATACAAGCATTTATATTTGCATAATAATATTTATAGAAATAATTTCTACTTTATTCTTTGTTCTTCAGAAGAGAAGTACATATCTGAAAGGAGAAGAAAACTAAACCCAAGACAATAGAAAGAAGTCAGTTGACCTAAAATGTTTATACACTAGCCCATACATTGTACAGTGCTGAAAATCACATAGTAAGAATTGGAAAGATACTACCTTTGCACACTAATAAATCAGCAAGACTTGGCTGTTAATAAAACATCACACGTTCTTATTTGTGGGAGCTAAAAATTAAAACAATTGAACTCCTAGAGATAGAGAGTAGAAGTAAGGTTACCAGAAGTTGGAAAGGGTAGTGGGGTTGGGGAGAGGTGGAGATGGTTAACAGATACGAAAAAATTGTTAGAAAGAATGAATAAGTCCTATTTACTGGCACAACAGAATGACTATAGTAAAAAATATAATTTGCACATTTAAAAATAACTAAAAGAGTATATCAGATTGTTTGAAACAAAAAGATAAATGTTTAAAGTGATGGATGCCCCATTTACCCTGATGTGATTATTATGCATTACATGCCTGTATCAAAATCTCTCATATCTCATATTCATATCTCTCAAAATATCTAATATTAATATCTCAAAATAACCCACAAATATATACACCTGCTGTGAACCTACAAAAAATTAAAAGTAAAAACAAAAATGAAATTCAAAACTAAATAAAATAAATCTGGGAAAATATACTGGCAGGAATTTCCAGGTCCTACCTGAAGGAAGAGATAGGAAAAGAGAGTCTCAAAATGACAATATGAAGTCTGAAAAAAAAAATTTTGGACAGAGAACTAAGATTGTCCAGAGGACAGAGGAGCATGAAGCAGTGTGAACCTAATGCTCCTATGCTTAAGCTGTGGCTGTGAATGAGGTCATAGTAGTAGAAATAATTTAGAGTTTACAGTTTCTATTCACTATTCGGAATCCAGCTATCCACCTCCCACTCTTACTCCTGGGAGCCCCCAGGTGCTGCACATGTACGGAGTCCCAGCCTCCTCGCTCTGCCACTACAAGTGCCCTCTGGGTGGGGGTGCCGATTTCATGACCAACGCACTGATGTCTTATAGATACTTTTATCGATAGTTAACTATTACAGTTCAAAGTACTCACTGTTCCAGGGCTGTGCCACCTTATTCACAAAAATGGGAGGCTGCCAACTGGGTGATACTCTGGCTTGTTGGCAACCAAGCAGCTCTACACATCTCTCAGGGTCTCTTGTAAAAACAGTTCTAATCAGCTTCTGCCTGTAGCCCCTCCTGCCCTTCCCCACTACCCCAACCCTGCCAACACTCTAAGGCCTAATGTTTAGGGCCACCCTCTGTCTTCGAAAAGCCAATCAAGTTGTATTTAGAAGTCCCCTCAGTTCTTCGCCATTTCCTCCTCTCCCTCTTCAAGCTGTCTCCATCAGTGGTTGAAAATCTATCAGATTCCCAGTGCAATAATCCCATCTCCTCACCTATCACTATCTCACTGCCAAAGGATGATAACCAGGGATATCCCAACACCACACCCCTGCCACTGCACCAACAACATCCTCATCACGACCGAATGATTTTAGGGCTATCACAACATAAAGTGAAAATCATATCTAAACTTGTTGCCTGGTGTTATGCCGAATTTGGGATCTCTATCTAGCCAACACCCTCTATTCATAAAAGTGTTTCCACTGGAAATGCCTGGGCTGGCCTTCAGTTGTGTTTATGATATTTAAACTTGCACGTCCTGGCCATGGCTGATTGGACAAGAGGTGAAAACGTGAGTTTAAGGAAATCAATCCACAGGTTAACAATATCAGTCAGGATCCTGGGAAGAAACAGAAGGCATTTGCAAACTTGGATAATGAGAAGAGTTTAATAACATGCAGGCAAGCATCAAGAAAACCAATCAATTTGTACAGTGATCTCAGGCTAGCAAGGGCTAAGAGCTGTTATGACCCCTTGATCTAAAGTGTAAGAGGAGGAAGAAGTTGCTTTAACTCAAAGGGAGTAGTTGCATAGAAAGGGCTACCTGGCAGGAATCATTACCTTTGGTGGAGTGAGTTGGCCAATTCGTGGCAGGCCAGTAGGTAATGAGCTCAGAGAATATATAATGCAACCTCATTCTCCTCCCAGCCTCTCATCCCCTGCCAGTGCCTCTCATTGACTATGCCCAACCGAAGGACAGAGTGCAAAGAAGCCACCAGCATAGCCCATACAGGCCAACTTGCCAAAGCACAGAGCAGGATAGAGCATGGCTTGGGGAGGGAAAGGATCTGGAGGGGTAAACTGTAATGACAGAGTCTACCTCTTCTGCCATTCAGAGGTCATGCTTGAGCTTTCTTGGGTGAAAAAGTCCTCTCTCCAACAGGACAGATGCACAAAATCCCATCAGCAAATCTGTTATGTAAGATATATAATATGATAAAGTTATTTAGCAGCAGTGATTTTCAAAGAAGGTAGCAGAAGAAAATGAAACAGTAATTAGCATCAATTGTAGCTGCAACAGTCCCTGTTTCAATAGCTGATCATGAGGCCCAAGTTGATATTCATAGTTTCCTTACTACATGTTCATTCTTTGTTTCTCTTACTCTCTACCAGCATGTCATCTGGTTGGAGTTCTTTACACTGTGAGGTGATCCCAACCATCATTACTATAGGATCTGAGTCATTGGTGGTTCTGTCTTTAATGGGTTGCTCCAATTTTCTATTGACCAGGACTGAAGTACTAAAAGGCTCTCTAACATATCTCCTGGGTTTTAGATATAGAGTTTCTTGCTCACACTGCATAGCAGCAACCCAATTTCCCTTTAGGAAATCAATACTGGTGATTCTGGAATAGTGATCACTAGCTGTTAGTTCTCTGGCATGTGAAGCCCAAATGATCAGTGAGTAATTACACCCAATCTAATAGAAACATTCTTAGTTCCTTGGTGAAAATATTCTTCCATTGGGTAATAATGGAATCTCCAAACCCACTGAGACTAAGAGTATAGAGGTGAGATGCTAAAAGAATTTATCACCATCAGACCTTCACAGTAAGAAATATTAGAGGAAGTACCTAAGGAAGAAGGGAAATAATACCAGATAAAAATATGGATCTGCGCAGAGGAATGTAGAACACCAGAAATGGCAATTATATGCATAAATAAAAGAATTCTCAAACATATAATCTCTTAAAAAGGTATTTTTAGGCCAGGGGTGGAAATTCACACGTGTAATCTCAATACTTTGGGAGTCTAAGGCAGGTGGATTACTTAAGGCCAGGAGTTTGAGACCAGCCTGGCCAACATGGCAAAACCCCATTTCTATCAAAAATACATAAATTAGCTTGACATTGTGGCACATGCCTGTAATCCAGATACTCAGGTGGCTGAAACATGAGAATCATTTGAACCCAAGAGGCAGAGGTTGCAGTGAGCCAAGATCATACAACTGCACTTTGGCCTGGACAACAGAGCAAGACTTTGTTTCAAAAAAAAGAAAAGGTATTTTTTAAGCAAAAATAATAATGTTATATGAAATGCATGACAAGAATAGTACAAAGGCCCAAGGCAAGAAATTGAAGTGACTGCATTAAGATTCTTTTGCTACGAATGGAGTGATATAATATTGCTTGAATGTAGGCTATGATAATTTTAAAATGTAAAATATAAGTCCTAAAACAATCACTAAAACACAGACACAAAATGTTATATCTATTAAACAACAAAGGAACTAAACTAAAATAATAAAAGAACAGTGAAAAAATTCAAAAGGAAACAAAATAGAGATAAAAAAGATAAATAGAATATTTTTTAAAACATACAATAAACTCAAAAGAAGGCAGAAAATGAAGAATAGAACAGATTGGGACAAAAATAAAGCAATTAGAAATTTGATATGGTCCATCCATAATAATCATATTAAATATAAGTGGACTGAACACCCTATTTAAAAGGCCAAAATGTTGTTTGTATTAAAAAGCAAGACCACCAATCAAAAGAAAGTTAGAGTGTCTATCTTAACATCATACGAAAGGAGAATTCAGAGTAAAAAATATTATTGGAGATAAAGAGGGTCATTTCATAAAGATAGGGGTCAATTAATCAAGAAGATATAAACATAACAGAATTTCAAAATGCATGATGCAAAAACTGATAGAATTCTAAGAAAAAATAGACAAATCCATAATTAAAATCAGAGATATCAACCACTGCCAATAATTAGCAGAACAAGTAAAGAGAAAGTCAGCAAGGACAGAGGAGACTTGAACAACACTATCAGCTAACGTGTCCCAACTAACATTTATGGAACATGCCTCTTCATAATAGCAGGATATACACTATTTTAAAGAACACATGTTTGTTGCGATGCTGTTTACAATAGCAAAGACTTAGAACCAACCCAAATTCCAATCAATGACAGACTGGACAAAGAAAATGTGGCACATATACACCATGGAATACTATGCAACCATAAAAAATGACAAGTTCATATCCTTTATAGAGACATGGATGGATCTAGAAACCATCATTCCCAGCAAACTGACATAAGAACAGAAAACCAAATACCACATTTTTTCACTCATAGGTGGGTGATGAACAATGAGAACACTTGGGCACAGGGAAAGGAACAACACTCACTGGAATTGTGGGTGGAGGGGAAGGAATAACACCAGGAGAAATGCCTGATGTAGGCGACAGGGTTGGGGGGGGTAGGGAATGGAGACAGCAAACCACCTTGTACCTATGCAACAATCCTACAGGATGTAAGATGTGCACATGTACCCTAGAGCCCAAAGTACAATTAAACAAATTTAAAAATGAAGCACATGGAATATTGACCAAGATGGACCATATTCTGGGTCATAAAGCAAGTCACAATAAATTTAAAATATTCACTGGTCATGGTGGCTCATACTTGTAATCCCAGCACTTTGGGAGGCCAAGGCGGGTGGATCACCTGAGGTCAGGAGTTCGAGACCAGCCTGACCAACATGGTGAAACCCCATCTTTACTGAAAAAAAAAAAAATACAAAAATTAGCCGGGCATGGTGGTGGGCACCTGTAATCCCAGATACTCAGGAGGCTGAGGCAGGAGAATCACTTGAATCCAGAAGGCGGAGGTTGTAGTGAGCCGAGATCGCACCATTGCACTCCAGTCTGGGCAACAGAGTAAGACTCCATCTAAAAAGAAAAAGAAATTTAACAGTATTCAAATCATCCAAAGTACACTTTATGGCAATGAAATTAAATTAGAAATAAATAACAAGAAGATATCTGGAAAAATTCCAAACACTTAGAAACTGAATCATACACTTTTAAATAACTAAATAACTCAATAATCCTGTTTACAAAACAGGATTAATAAAATGAAAAGCAAGCAACAAAATAGATATTCATAAGACATATATCTGATAAAGGACTACTACCCAGAATATATAAAGAATTCCTTTAAATCAATAATAAAAAGACAAACAACCCAATTAAAAATATGTAAGAGGCTCCAATGAGGAGCTAAGAAAAAGAGTTATCTGTGTGACCAATAAACACATGAAAAGTTGCTGTACATCATTAAGCATCCGCAAAAAGCAAACTAAAACTAAGCAAAATGCCACCAAATACCCATTAGAATGGCTTAAAGTAAAAAAGACTAACAATACAAAGTGTTAGCAGGGATATGGAGTAACTGGAGCTATTATACATTAATAATAGATGTGTATAATGACATGTCCATTTGAATAACTGGTCAGCAATTTTTAATGAAGTTAACATGACCTAGCAACAGGTGCATATGCAAGATAAATGAGTGGTCACCACCAAAAGTCTTGTTCGAGAACGTTGATCGTCACTTTATTCATATAACCCAAACTTGATGTTCATGTACAGGTAAAGGAATAAACAAATTTTGGATATTCTACTGAGGAAAAAAAAAAAAAACAGACAAAACTACTGGTGCATGCAACAACATGCATAAACCTTCGAAACATTACGTTGGGTGATTAAAGACAGATCCAAAGGAGTCAAATTGCATAATGTAGTTTATATAGAATGCAGAATAGGAAAAGCTAATTTAAGTTGATAAAAGTCAAGAATTGTTTATTTGGTGGAGGGTGGCTTGTTAACTGGAAAGGAGCATGCATGAGGAAACTTACTGGGGTGATGAAAATATTTTATATCTTGATCTGGGAGTAGTTATATTGATGTAAATATATGTAAAAATTCACCAAGCTGTACATTTAAGATTAGTGCATTGTATTTTACATGAATTATGCATCAATTTAAAAAGAACTCTAACATATGAACAGATTGCTGGGGCCCTCCCAGGATCTTGGAAGAGACTTGTGCAAGATGATCAATTCCAAAATTGAGCTCAAGGTAAAGTGATAAGATTAAAACTAAACTCATAAACAAATTCACCAAAGTTTTGGGACAGAAGATCAATATATAAAAGTCAGTATAATAACAATGAACAATTTGAAAATAAAATTAAGAAAATAATTTTATGTATAATTAAATCAAAAATAATAAAATACTTCAGAATACATTTAACAAAAAAAAGTGCAAGACTTGTATGCCGACAACTACAAAAACATTGTTGAAAGAAATTAAAGACCTAAATAAATAGAAAGAAGACCTATGTTCATGGATAAGAATAATTAATATTTTTAGGGTGGGAATACTTCTCAAATTAATCTATAGAATCAAGATAATCCCTATCAAAATCCCACTTAATTTCTTTGCAAAAATTGACAAGCTGATTCTAAAATTCCTCTGGAATTGCAAGGTTCTGAGAATAGCCAAAACAATCTTGAAAAAGAAAAAAAGTTAACAGACTCACATTTTCCAATTTCAATACTGTAGCTTATTGCAATACTGTAGTAATCAAGAGTCTTATACTGGTGTAATGATAGATGAATAGATCAATGGAATAGAACTTAGAGTCTAGAAATAAATCCTTACATTTATACTCTGCTGATTTTAGATAGGGATCTTTTTCAGTGGACAAAGAATGGTCCCTTCAACAAATGGTGCTAGGGCGGTTGGCCATCCATCTACAAAAAAACAAGTTGGACCTTTTTCTCATACTGTACACAAAAAACGAACTCAAAATGGGCCACAGACCTAAGAGAAAGAGCTAAAAACCATAAAATTCTTAAAAGAAAATTGAGATGTAAATCTTTATAACCTTGAGATATGGAACATTAGCTTAGATATGATACCAAAAGCACAAGCAACAAGAGAAAAATAGATAAATGAGACCTCATCAAAATTAAAACTTGTTCCTCCAAAGACACCATCAAGAAGTGAGAAAACTCACAGAATGGGAGAAAATAATTCCTAGTCAGATATCTGAAATGGGATGCGTATCTAGAATATGTTAAAAACACTTACAACTCAATAATAAAAAGACAAATAACCCAATTTTAAAAATAGGCAGCAAAGAATCTGAATAGACATTTCTCCAAAGAAGACAGACAAATATTCGACAATCATAGGAAAAATACTCAACATTGTTAGTCATTGGAGAAATATGAAAATACATTAAAACCATTGAATTGTGCACTTTGAACCAATGGATTTTGCAATATCTTAATTTTATCTCAACAACACCTTTGGGGGAAAAAAGCCTTAAAAAGAATCCTGAAATATTTCTGGATAAAACAACATGCTGTCAGGAATCTGCTATAAAATAATCTGAAGGCAATGAGAAGAGTAGGGTATAGGTGAAATAAGGTGGGACGTGAATTAATCATTGTTCTTGAAGCTAGATAATGAGTATAACATAGGTACACTATTTCCTCAATTTTTATTTATTTTATTTTTTATTTTTTTATTTTTGCCAATCAATGAGAGCTTGTAAGGTTGCTGAGGTTGGTTGGCCTTGAACTCTTGGCCTCGCCTTCACAAGCGCCACGACATCCGGCCAGAGCCACTTTGGGCCCGATTTCCTCAATTTTTAGATACGCCTGAAATTTCCCATAATAAAAAGTTTAAAATGTATACTTAGGAAATCCCAAGGTATACACAAAAACTTCTACATGAATATCCATAACAGCATTCTTCGTAATATCCCAAAAGTGGAAACAACCCAAATGTCCATCAGCTGATGAATATAAATAAAATGTGGTGTATCCATGTAATGAAATATTATCTGTCCATGAAAAGGAATGAAATTCTAATAAATCCTACCACATGGATGAACCTTGAAAATATGCTAAGTGAAAGAAGCCAGACACAAAAGACCACATCTTGTATGATTCCATTTATATGAAGTGTCCAGAAGAGGCAATTCGTAGAGATAGAAAGCAGATTAGTAGTTGCTTAGGGATTGGTGGAAATGTCCATGTGTTTACCATTCACTATTAAATAACTGATGATTAAGACAGTGAGTTCCTGAACAATGCTGAGAAACGACACCTCCTCTGATAAATTCTGGTAGGCTCCCTGGAGCAGTTAGGGGACAAATAATGGACTCTGCTACAATGCTGATGCTGGAAATCCTTAAAGAGGTGGGGAAATAGTGTTGATAAACAACCCTGGGAAGCCTCTGGGAGGAGGAAGAAAGAATTGCTTGAGATTTCAGAAAGCATAGGTTGGTTAGAAAGGCAAGTTGATGCCATGTCAAGGTGAGGAATTTCCTAGCAAGATTACCAACCAACCAAGTGCAAAACATCCTAAGAAACTGGGCACAGGGCATGTGGAGGCAATTATAATTCCTCCTTTTGACACAAATTTGAGCTAATATTTATGACACAAACATCAACAATCAATCATGAGTCTTGGATGAACATTCCATTTTTTCCAGTACTACGCTAGTTTGACGAAGGAGCAGGTAAAGTCCTCAGATTCAGAGGAAAGAGCTACCAATGACTGGAGGAAAAGTGAATAATTAGAACTGACTCTTACAAAACACTTGGTATGTCCCAGGCACTGCACTGAGGACTAGAAATGTTTTAATTCTTTTAATTCTCACGATGACCCTATGAGGAAAATATTACTACTTTTCATATACGAAGCAAATGAGGATAAATGGTTAAAGAAGATAAAGGCTTAAAGAGGATAAATGATTTGACTAAAGGCATGTAGCAATGGAGCCATGATCTGCAACCAGTGTCAAACACCTGAAATTTTATTTTTAATCCCTACACTCTATGGTCTCAGGGCAACGTCAAGACCAGAGATAGTGAAATATAGAGGTCATCTGCTCTAACAATGCTGAGTTCGTACGGGAAGGGAAAGTTGAAGTGAGGGTCAATGAGGTAAAATGAGTTGTGTGAAACATAAATGTACGGTGGGCTTCAATTCACTGTGGGAAAGGAAATTTGGAACTGAATCTTGACTCTACATTGCAAAACAAGCATATGCTGTCAGATGAAGTAAAGGCAAAGTGCAGTCTACCATGAATCACTGTAATTGGCCAAATAAATAGAGTATACTCCATATGAATAAAGAATTTATGCATCATTAGTATGAATGAGTAAGTAATGGTGCATGCTGCTGGACCAATCAGGAGTTAGAAAATAAAATATGATAATCATTGCTTACATTCATATCCAATTCCATCTGCATCAAAGATCATTAGACTAATACTATAGTTTCAAATATAAGAGTGCAAGCTTTTCTGAAGATTTAGCTTAACTTCATGGAGCCAGAGGGAAGTAGGGCAATAAAGCATTGCTTAGTATGGAACACCAAACATTTCTTAGGAGAAAAAACAGGTTTGTATTGGCCACAGATAGGCAGTGATTATCAGCAGAAGGACTCATCAAAGGACAGGTCTGCTTGGCTTGGAAGGAACAATATGTATCTTGGTGGGATCACTATAAACTACCACTCTAAAATTTACCAGGGCCCAGAGCTGTAGAAGCTGCATGTGCTTAGTTGATATTGCATCCCAGGAAAAGACTCCTACTTTTGAGATTGCCACAGACTGCCGAATTGTCTTCCACCCATTACCTTCCATATCCCTAAGACCTGTCTCTCAGAGCTCAACATCAGGTGTTTCAGAAGAGAAATAGAAATAACCATAATAATTTTTAGCCTTAGTAAGTTTTCAATATCCTTGCTGAAACATAATTAATTTGCATGAAATGAAGAACCAGAATATCAAGAATATAATTATATCAAGTACATAATTGAGTGGTGAATGTATTACAGGCTTTAGAAAAAGGAGAAATTAATGTGGATTACCAACATTCATGAAGAGTTGACAAGAAAGACTGGACCGAGAAGGATTTAAACAAGTGAAGGCAAAAGTTCATGTACCAGTTCCTGTATATTTTAGTGCTTCATGTTTTCCCATTTGAAAAATAATGGAGGTTCTACTTATTGTGTCTCACAGCTGTACATTAGCTCATGAGGCATAATGGTCAAGATCCTTGAGATGAAGGTGCTGGGATGCAGAGATATCTGAACAAGGGGTCTTATCTTGTCTCCCAAATAGAAAAGGCAGCAAAAGTGGGGGAATAGGCATCAAAGCCCAAACAATTGCTTCCTTTAATGTAGCCTGGATTTGCCCAGTGCAAAATGTCAAATGTGTACTGTGTGATGTTTCTCTAGCATTTTGCTGACCAGAACTTTCGTGGCTCCCCTTTCACACAATTCTTGTTCTTTGGCGAACCTTGAAATCTTCAACAAGAGCAAGAAGTTAAATAGTGCTTCCTGTGTGCCAGAGACTATTTCAAGAGTGTTAGAGACATATTACTATACTTAATCCTCTTTTTAAAAATTCTACATGATAAGTGCTATTATTATCATTTTACTGACTTTTACTGGTAAGGAAACTAAAGTACAAAGAAGTGGTGGTATGGACTGAATGTTTCTGTCTCCCTGGTTCTGCCCCCAGTTGTATATGTTGAAGCCCTAATCTCTTTTTTTTAAAAAAATTTATTTCCATAGGTTATTGAGGAGCAGGTGGTGTTTGGTTACATGAGTAAGTTCTTTAGTGGTGATTTGTCAGTTTTTGATGCACTCATAACCCAAGCAGTATACACTGCACCCAATTTGTAGTATTTTATCCCTCACCCCCTTCCCTTCATTGTCTTCTGAGTCCCCATAGTCCATTATGTCATTCTTGTGCCTTTGCATCCTCATAGTTTAGCTCCCACTTATGAGTAAGAACATTCGATATTTGGTTTTCCATTCCTGAGTTACTTCACTTAGAAATAACTCTCAGTCTCCAATTTCATCAAGGTTACTGCAAATGCCATTAATTCTTCCCTTTTCATGCCTGAGTAGTATTCCATTGATATGGTTTGGCTGTGTCCCCACCAAATCTCATCTTGAATTCTACTCCCATAATTCCCACGTGTTGTGGGAAGAACCTGTTTGGAGATCATTTGAATCATGGGGGCGGTTTCCCCCATGCTGTTCTCATGATAGTGAATAAGTCTTATGAGATCTGGTGGTTTTATCAAGAGTTTCCACGTTTGCATCTTCTTCATTTTCTCTTGCTATCACCACGTAAGAAGTTCCTTTTGCTTCTTGCCATGATTCTTAGGCCTCCCCAGACACAAGGAACTGTAAGTCCAATTCAACATCTTTCTCTTCCTAGTCTCAGGTTTGTCTTTATCAGCAGTGTGAAAATGGCCTACACCACCAGGGCCCTTGGTTTCAAGCATAAAACTAGGAAGCCATTTGAGCAGATACTGGAAGCTAGCTGCGGGAGTTGTGTTTTTTTTTTTTTTTTTTTTTTTCATACTCCAGCGGTGCCTGAACACCAGAGACAGAACTGTTCACCTCCATGGAAAGGGAGCTGAAGCCAGGGAACCAAGTGGTCTAGCTCAGCAGATCCCACCCCACAGAGCCCAGCAAGCTACGATCTGCTGGCTGGAAATTCCCACTGCCAGCACAGAAGTCTGAAGTCGACCAGGGGCACTCGAACTTGTTGGAGGGAGGGGCATCTGCCATTACTGAAGCTTGAGTAGGTGGTTTTCCCCTCACAATGTAAACAAAGCTGCCTGGAAGTTTGAACTGGGCAGAGCCTCTCACAGATCCATAAAACTGCAGTAGCCAGACTGCCCCTCTAGATTCTTCCTCTCTGGGCAGTGCATCTCTGAAAGAAAGGCAGCAGCCCCAGTCAGGGGCTTATAGATAAAATTCCCATCTCCCTGGGAAAGAGCACCTGGGGGAAGAGGCAACTGTGGGTGCAACTTTAGCAGACTTAAATGTCCTGCCTGCTGGCTCTGAAGAGAGCAGCAGACCTAGCACAGTGCTTGAGCTCTGGTAAGCGACAGACTGCCTCGTCAAATGGGTCCCTGACCCCCATGCCTCCTGACTGTAAGACACCTCCCAACAGGGGTTGACAGACATCTCATACAGAAAAGCTCCAGCTGGCATCTGGCTGGTGCCCCTCTGGGATGAAGCTTCCAGAGGAAGGAGCAGGCAGCAATCGTTGCTGTTCTGCAGCCTCTGCTGCTGATACCCAGGCTCACCGGATCTGGAGTGGACCTCTAGCAGACCTGCAGAAGAGGAGCCTGACTGTTAGAAGGAAAACTAACAAACAGAAAGCAGTAACATCAATATCAACAAAAAGGACATCCAGGCAAAAACCCAGTCCAAAGATCCTCAGCATCAAAGATCCAAGGTATATATGTCCATGAAGATGAGGAAAAACAAACCCATCCAAAAGTGGGCAAAGGATATGAACAGACACTTCTCAAAAGAAGACATTTGTGCAGCCAACACACATACGAAAAATAGCTCATCATCACTGGTCATTAGAGAAATGCAAATCAAAACCAAATTGAGATACCATATCATGCCAGTTAGAATGGCAATCATTAAAAAGTCAGGAGACAACAGATGCTGGAGAGGATATAGAGAAATAGGAATGCTTTTACACTGTTGGTGGGAGTGTAAATTAATTCAACCATTGTGGAAGACAGTGTGGAGATTCCTCAAGGATCTAGAACCAGAAATATCATTTGACCCATCAATCCCATGTTACTGGGTATAAACCCAAAGGATATACCCAATATAAATCATTCTACTATAAAGACATGCACACATATGTTTATTTCAGCACTGTTCACAATAGCAAAGACTTGGAACCAACCCAAATGCCCATCAATGTTAGACTGGATAAAGAATGTGTGGCACATATACACCATGGAATACTATGCAGCCATAAAAAAGAATGAGTTCATGTCCTTTACAGGGACGTGAATGAAGCTGAAACCATCATTCTTAGCAAACTATCACAGGAGAAAACCAAATACCACATGTTCTCACTCATAAGTGGAAGTAAAACAGTGAGAACACATAGACACAGGGAAGGGAACGGCACACACTGGGGCCTGTCAAGGAGTGGGGAGCAAGGGAGGGAGATAGCATTAGGAGAAATACCTAATGTAGATGACGGGTTGATGGATGCAATAAACCACCATGGCACATGTATACCTATTAACAAACCTGCACGTTCTGCACGTGTATCCCAGAATTTAAAGTATAATTTAAAAAAAGAGAGAGAGAGACAAAAGACAGTTGGTCTCTCTCTGCCATGTGAGGATACATTGACAGGACAGCTGTCCACAGCCAGAAAGAGGTCTCTCACCAGGAACGAAATCAACTGGCACCTTGATATTGAACTTCCAGACTCCAGAACTTTGGTAAATAAATATCTGCTGTTTAAGCCACCCAGTCTATGGTGTTCTGTTATAGCAGTGTAATCTAAGACAATTAGCTTACCCAAGGTATCACAACTAGTGAATGGAAGCAGTAGATTTAAATAAAGACAGTCTAAGTGGAGACCTTACACTTAACCTCCAAGCTATAACACAATCTCCCAGTGCACCACTGGGATACTTCGCAACTGCTTGTCATTGCCAAGCAAAGGAAGAGCCAGCAAAAGTCTCTCCAAGATAGAATTGTCGCAAAGGTACTGTGCAGGAGGTGTCCACAGAGGACGATTTCACCGGAGTACCAGCAAGGGTAAGGAAGCCACCCTGACTATCTAGAGACCAACAGTGATTCCAGAGCCTACTGTGGAGGCCATGGCTGGAGAGAGTTGGGCAACAGGAGAAGGGATAATGATAGTGTGAGGAGAGAAGGAAGTGGAGCAGCAAGAATGGATGCAAAGTGGGGTAACAGTCTAGGAAGGGTTGTAATGCAGGGCAGTACCTTAGAGATTCTAGATTCATTCTGTTTCATTGAAATAAAATTTCCTGGCCACAAATTACCCCAGCATCTAAGGCCTTTTTTCTGTGCTGAAATGCAATGAATCACAATGACGGTGTTTTCAAAATTGGTCAGGTACCAGCACAAACTGGGAAATACTTTGCTTACTTAAATTTACATGATGAGGTTGACCAGAGTGTGTTTGTAAATCCTTGGCACATTCACGGAGGCATGGCCTGAGTCTTCCTCTTCCAGAACACTGTTTACTCCACTGGCAGATATGAATATTGAAACATGTTTTGGTGGAGGCTCTGGGAAAATAGATGAAGAAGAATAGCTCCTGCTCTTGAGGGGTTCACGGTCTAGGGAACAGTATATGATCAATGGCAATACAGTGACCCTCACAATACGACAAAAGGTGCCAAAAAAAAAAAAAAAAAAAAACACTGACAGGAAAAGCCTGACTATTCAAGAAAGTTCAGGGAGAAAGTGTCACAGCTGACTTTTTTTTTTTTTTTTTTTTTTTATTTATTTATTTATTTATTTATTTATTTATTTATTTATTTTTATTGCATTATAGGTTTGGGGGTACATGTGCAGAACGAGCAAGATAGTTGCATAGGTACACACATGGCAGTGTGCTTTGCTGCTTTCCTCCCCTTCACCCACACTTGGTATTCATCCCCAGGCTATCCCCCCCAGCCCCCCCCCTGCTGTCCCTCCCCCATTCCCCCCAACAGTCCCCAGTGTATAGTAGACTGCCTCTCTGTGTCCACATGTTCTCATTTTTCTCACCCACCTATGAGCGAGTATATGCGGTATTTCTTTTTCTGTTCTTGTGTCAGTTTGCTGAGAATGATGTTCTCCAGATTCATCCATGTCCCTACAAAGGACACAAACTCATCATTTTTGATTGCTGCATAATATTCCATGGTGTATATGTGCCACATTTTCCCAGTCCAGTCTATCATCGTTGGGCATTTGGGTTGGTTCCAGGTCTTTGCTATTGTAAACAGTGCTGCAATGAACATTCGTGTGCATGTGTCCTTATAGTAGAACGATTTATAATCCTTTGGATAGATACCCAGTAATGGGATTGCTGGGTCAAATGGAATTTCTATTTCTAGGTCCCTGAGGAATCGCCACACTGTCTTCCACAATGGTTGAACTAATTTACACTCCCACCAACAGTGTAAGAGTGTTCCTATTTCTCCACATCCTCTCCAGCATCTGCTGTCTCCAGATTTTTTAATGATCGCCATTCTAACTGGTGTGAGATGGTATCTCAATGTGGTTTTGATTTGCATCTCTCTAATGACCAATGACGATGAGCACTTTTTCATATGTTTGCTGGCCTCATGTATGTCTGCTTTCGTAAAGTTTCTGTTCATATCCTTTGCCCATTTTTGAATGGGCTTGTTTGTTTTTTTCCTGTAAATCTGTTTGAGTTCTTTGTAAATTCTGGATATCAGCCCTTTGTCGGATGCGTAAACTGCAAAGATTTTTTCCCATTCTGATGGTTGCCGATTCACTCTAGTGACTGTTTGTTTTGCTGTGCAGAAGCTGTGGAGTTTGATTAGGTCCCATTTGTCTATTTTGGCTTTTGTTGCCAATGCTTTGGGAGTTTTGTTCATGAAGTCCTTGCCTACTCCTATGTCCTGAATGGTTTTGCCTAGATTTTCTTCTAGGGTTTTTATGGTGTCGGGTCTTACGTTTAAGTCTTTAATCCATCTGGAGTTAATTTTAGTGTAAGGTGTCAGGAAGGGGTCCAATTTCTGCTTTCTGCACATGGCTAGCCAGTTTTCCCAACACCATTTATTAAATAGGGAATCCTTTCCCCATTGCCTGTTTTTGTCTGGTTTATCAAAGATAATATGGTTGTAGATGTGTTGTGTTGCCTCCGATGCCTCTGTTCTGTTCCATTGGTCTATATCTCTGTTTTGGTACCAGTACCATGCTGTTTTGATTACTGTAGCCTTGTAGTATAGTTTGAAGTCTGGTAGCGTGATGCCTCCCGCTGTGTTCTTTTTGCTTAGAATTGACTTGGCTATGCGGGCTCTTTTTTGGTTCCATATGAAATTCATGGTGGTTTTTTCCAGTTCTGTGAAGAAATTCAATGGTAGTTTGATGGGGATAGCATTGATTGTGTAAATTACTTTGGGCAGTATAGCCATTTTCACGATATTGATTCTTCCTAACCACGAACATGGAATGTTTCTCCATCTGTTTGTGTCCTCTCTTATTTCATTGAGCAGTTGTTTGTAGTTTTCCTTAAAGAGGTCCCTTACATTCCTAGTGAGTTGTATTCCTAGGTATTTTATTTTCTTTGTAGCAATTGTGAATGGCAGTTCGTTCTTGATTTGGTTCTCTTTAAGTCTGTTATTGGTGTATAGGAATGCTTGTGATTTTTGCACATTGATTTTATATCCTGAGACTTTGCTGAAGTTGCTTATCAGTTGCAGGAGCTTTTGGGCTGAGGTGATGGGGTCTTCTAGGTATACTATCATGTCGTCTGCAAATAGAGACAATTTGGCTTCCACCTTTCCTATTTGAATACCCTTTATTTCTTTTTCTTGCCTGATTGCTCTGGCTAGAACTTCCAGTACTATGTTGAATAGAAGTGGTGAGAGAGGGCATCCTTGTCTAGTGCCAGATTTCAAAGGGAATGCTTCCAGTTTTTGCCCATTAAGTATGATATTGGCTGTTGGTTTGTCATAAATAGCTTTTATTACTTTGAGATATGTTCCATCAATACCAAGTTTATTGAGGGTTTTTAGCATAAAGGGCTGTTGAATTTTGTCAAATGCCTTCTCTGCATCAATTGAGATAATCATGTGGTTTTTGTTTTTGCTTCTGTTTATGTGGTGAATTACATTTATAGACTTGCGTATGTTGAACCAGCCTTGCATCCCCGGGATAAATCCTACTTGATCATGATGGATAAGTTTTTTAATGTGCTGTTGCAATCGGTTTGCCAGTATTTTATTGAAGATTTTTGCATCTATGTTCATCATGGATATTGGCCTGAAGTTTTCTTTTCTTGTTGAGTCTCTGCCAGGTTTTGGTATCAGGATGATGTTGGTCTCATAAAATGATTTGGGAAGGGTTCCCTCTTTTTGGATTATTTGGAATAGTTTCAGAAGGAATGGTACCAGATCCTCTTTGTGTGTCTGGTAGAATTCGGCTGTGAACCCATCTGGACCTGGGCTTTTTTTGTGTGGTAGGCTCTTAATTGCTGCCTCAACTTCAGACCTTGTTATTGGTCTATTCATAGTTTCGGCTTCCTCCTGGTTTAGGCTTGGGAGGACACAGGCATCCAGGAATTTATCCATTTCTTCCTGATTTACTGGTTTATGTGCATAGAGTTGTTTGTAGTATTCTCTGATGATGGTTTGAATTTCTGTGGAATCTGTGGTGATTTCCCCTTTATCGTTTTTTATTGCATCTATTTGGTTGTTCTCTCTCTTCTTTTTTATCAGTCTGGCTAGTGGTCTGTCTATTTTGTTGATCTTTTCGAAAAACCAGCTCTTAGATTTATTGATTTTTTGAAGGGTTTTTCTTGTCTCTATCTCCTTCAGTTCTGCTCTGATCTTAGTTATTTCTTGTCTTCGGCTAGGTTTTGAGCTTTTTTGATCTTGCTCCTCTAGCTCTTTCAATTTTGACGATAGGGTGTCAATTTTGGATCTCTCCACTCTTCTCATGTGGGCACTTATTGCTATATATTTTCCTCTACAGACTGCTTTAAATGTGTCCCAGAGATTCTGGTACGTTGTGTCTTCATTCTCATTGGTTTCAAAGAACTTCTTTATTTCTGCCTTCATTTCATTGTTTATCCAATCAACATTCAAGAGCCAATTGTTCAGTTTCCATGAAGCTGTGCGGTTCTGAGTTATTTTCTGAATTCTGAGTTCCAACTTGATTGCACTATGGTCTGAGAGACTGTTTGTTATGATTTCAGTTGTTTTGCATTTGCTGAGGAGTGCTTTACTTCCAATTATGTGGTCAATTTTGGAGTAGGTGTGATGTGGTGCTGAGAAGAATGTATATTCTGTGGATTTGGGGTGGAGAGTTCTGTAAATGTCTATCAGGTTTGCTTGTTCCAGGTCTGAGTTCAAGTCCTGGATATCCTTGTTAATTTTCTGTCTGGTTGATCTGTCTGCTATTGACAGTGGAGTGTTAAAGTCTCCCACTATTATTGTGTGGGAGTCTAAGTCCCTTTGTAAGGCATTAAGAACTTGCCTTATATATCTGGGTGCTCCTACATTGGGTCCATATATATTTAGAATCGTTATCTCTTCTTGTTGTATCGATCCTTTTACCATTATGTAATGACCTTCTTTGTCCCTTTTGATCTTTGTTACTTTAAAGTCTATTTTATCAGAGATGAGAATTGCAACTCCTGCTTTTTTTTGCTCTCCATTTGCTTGGTAAATCTTCCTCCATCCCTTTATTTTGAGCCTTTGTGTATCTTTGCATGTGAGGTGGGTTTCCTGGATACAGCACACCGATGGGTTTTGGTTTTTTATCCAATTTGCCAGTCTGTGTCTTTTGATTGGTGCATTTAGCCCATTTACATTCAGGGTTAATATTGTTATGTGTGAATTTGATACTGCCATTTTGATGCTAGCTGGCTGTTTTGCCCGTTGGTTCATGTACATTCTTCATTTTGTTGATGGTCTTTAGCATTTGGTATGCTTTTAGGATGGCTGGAACTGGTTGTTTCTTTCTATGTGTAGTGCCTCTTTCAGGAGCTCTTGTAAAGCAGGCCTAGTGGTGACAAAATCTCTGAGTACTTGCTTGTTCGTGAAGGATTTTATTTTTCCTTCACTTATGAAGCTCAGTTTCGCTGGATATGAAATTCTGGGTTGAAAGCTCTTTTCTTTAAGGATGTTGAATATTGGCCCCCACTCTCTTCTGGCTTGTAGAGTCTCTGCTGAGAGATCTGCTGTGAGTCTGATGGGCTTCCCTTTGTGGGTGACCCGACCTTTCTCTCTGGCTGCCCTTAGTATTTTCTCCTTTGTTTCAACCCTGGTGAATCTGACGATTATGTGCCTTGGGGTTGCTCTTCTTGCAGAGTATCTTTGTGGTGTTCTCTGTATTTCCTGGAGTTGAGTATTGACCTGTCTTGCTAGGTTGGGGAAATTTTCCTGGATAATATCCTGAAGAGTGTTTTCCAGCTTGGATTCATTCTCTTCGTCACTTTCTGGTACACCTATCAAACGTAGGTTGGGTCTCTTCACATAGTCCCACATTTCTTGGAGATTTTGTTCATTCCTTTTTGTGCTTTTTTCTTTAATCTTGGTTTCTCGTTTTATTTCATTGAGTTGATCTTCAACTTCTGATATTCTTTCTTCTGCTTGGTCAATTCGGCTGTTGATACTTGTGCATGCTTCGCGAAGTTCTCGTGTTGAGTTTTTCAGCTCCTTCAATTCATTCATATTCCTCTCTAAGTTGTCCATTCTCGTTATCAATTCCTCGAATCTTTTTTCAAATCTTTTTTCAAGGTTCTTAGTTTCTTTGCACTGGTTTAGAACATGTTCCTTTAGCTCACTGAAGTTTCTCATTATCCACTTTCTGAAGTCTGATTCCGTCATTTCGTCACATTCATTCTCCGTCCAGCTTTGTTCCCTTGCTGGTGAGGAGTTTTGGTCCTTTTTTGGAGGTGAGGTGTTTTGGTTTCGGGTGCTTTCCTCCTTTTTGCGCTGGTTTCTTCCCATCTTTATGGATTTATCCGCCTGTTGTCTTAGTAGTGGCTGATTTTTCAATTGGGTCTCTGTGTGGACACTGAGATTGTTGATGATGAAGTATTTCTGTTACTTAGTTTTCCCTCTAATGATCTATCCTCTCTGCTGTATGAGTGCTGAGGTCCACTCCAGGCCCTGCTTGTCTGGGGTATACCTGCAGCAGCTGCAGAACAGTGAGGGATGATATCAGTTTCTTTTTCTGCTGCCCTTGTTCCAGAATGATGCCAGCCAAATGTCAGTCTGATTAGTCCTTTTCTGGGGTGACTCCTTGGATATACAGAGGTCAGGGAGCTGCTTGAGGAGACAGTCTGTGCTTTATAGGAGCTCCAGTGCTGAGCTGTGAGCTCCGTTGTTCATTCAGGGTTGTTGGGAGGTTATGTCTGCTGCAATAGAACTCATAAAACACCACTCTTTTTTTTTTTTTTTTTTTTTCACCCTTAGATGCTCTGTCTCAGGGAGTTGGGGCTTTCTTTATGAGTATCTGTTGCACTGTCCTGCCCCACTAGGTGGCAGTCTATTCACTATTTGCCTGCCGGGGCTCTGACCTCCTAAGGCGGGTCCGCCCTGTTGCGGCCCGGCGGACTCTCTCTGTTATGGCAGGTTGCCTCGGCAACGGCAGGCTGCGTCAGTCCTGGGCGGTACTTAAGTGGGGGTGCACTTTGTCAGGAATGGTGGACGCCCCTCCCTGACCGGGCTGCACCGTCCTAAATGCCGGCAACAAAACTCTCAGCCCCAAGCGCCTCCAGTCGCCGCCCTGCTTGTCCCCGTGAGCGTGGGACCCGCCGAGCCCGATCACCCTGCTCCCTGCCTCAGAGTCCGTCCTCTCTCTCTCTCTCTTCCTCTCCCCAAGCTGAAAGGTCGACTCTCTCACTGGCGCCCCAGGAGCCTGCCGATAGGGCACTGGGATCCGTGCGATCTCCCGTGCCGCTGCCCACTACCCCGGCTCAGATCATGCTTCCCAGGAAACTCCTGGTCTGGCTCATTGTCCAAGTCCTGTTCAATCAGATGGACATGCCAATCTGCCCTTCCAAATCTCAGATTGCCGGTTTAACAGGGCACCCAGACCAGTGAGTTCCGTGCCGGGTCCCGCTGCGGCGCCGGCCGAAGAGGCGGCGGGAGCCGGGTGCGTTAGCCGGCTGCTAGCGTCCCGTGTCTCTCCCACACCTGGGACTTTCAACGCTCTGTGGGCATAAAAGGAACATCCGAGAATGCGGCTAGGACTCACCCTCTGCGCCTTCACCGAGAGCTGCAATCCTGAGTCACCTCTACGACGCCATCTTGCCTCCCTCCATGATCCACAGCTGACTTTTACAAGAAGAATAGGAGTCTGCCAGGTGGAGAAGGATAAAAGATGGACGTTCTCGGCAGAAGAGATGGCTGGACAAAGATATGGACGCGTGAGAGAGCATGCTGAATTCATGCGCTTATAAAGTGAAGATCCTTTTGTAAAGATCCTGTTTATTGCTATCATTTTCTTTTATTCGCACTTAGGGATGGATAGTAACAGATCAGTGGTAGGTGATAGGGAGAAGAGTAAATTGGTGTAACATTCTATGCATATGCCCTGCATTATAAAATGCTCCCCTTCAGTTGAAAATCACAATGTAAAACTCTGGATCTGTCTATAACTGTCTCCCAAATTGCCTTTTGTTTTGTCTTCCGACTCACTGCAGGGGTTTCGCGCACCTTCTTTGTACCCATGAAACCCAGTCCCTTCCTAGGATGGCAATAGCGCCAGCTCCTAGTCTCTTATTTTCTGTCAGTGGCAAATTTCTCCCTCATCTGATTATTACTATATTATTAGACTCTATTTTCATATTACCCTTTTTAGCATATAGATGGAATTTTTAGGTTTTTTTTCCTAAATGCTTCAGATAATCTTTATCCCTTTAAACATCCTTTAAATGCTTTTTCAATGAATGTTACTCATTACTGTGAGATTCGTTCCCCTCTGGTTCTTTTCAAAGGGCAGAGCATTGAGGAGATAACAGATTTTGACAAGTTATTAAAGAAGGGTTAAGTCCACAGATTTCGTTGTATTTTCTCGCATGGAGTCTGGGTAATATTTTATATTTATTTTGTTACATGGGGCCTTATCATATAATCCCCCCACCTGCCGCCACCACCAAAGGAACCTACTATGTGGGAGTTCCTATGACAATATG
Source organism: Saguinus oedipus (assembly GCA_031835075.1). NCBI lineage: Eukaryota > Metazoa > Chordata > Mammalia > Primates > Cebidae > Saguinus > Saguinus oedipus. The sequence goes on along the minus strand of CM063172.1, from coordinate 12,037,327 downwards.
TGGCTTGCAAGTTGTCTGAAAGAGATCAGAGAGTATCTTAGAAACAAAGTAGAATTTGTCTCTCTCTGATCACGATAACCAGAAATGGAAAAGAACACTGAACCAAAAATAGTAGCACCATTTACTCTGACAGAATAGGAAACTAGCAGCTTCTGCTTTGTGAGTTTTAGGATCTCGAGCAAGCAACACCTCTGTGACTTCTTTTACTCATCTGTCAAACAGAAAGCATGATATAGATGCAAATGTATTTCCCTAAACAGAATCCAGAAATAGTACAATTTTCAGTCCAATTTGTACAGCTCCGCATTTTACCAAAAGAAAGGACTAAAATAGGGGAGTCGTCCACCAGCCAAATGGCAAGCAGAGATTGCCAAGGGCTTTAATAAAATGCTATTTATAGTCAGAATTCTGGAGCCATATTCACCATTGTGTGTTAGATAAAATAAATACCTGATGATTGTATATATCATTTACTGTACAGTTTTAATAGAACATTCTAACACAGAAATGAGCAATCTTTAAGAGTTAGATGTTATGTGGGAAGGTAGAAAAATCACATGCTTTGGAGTCCAAAAACGTGCTTCCTATTCTCTGCTTGGCTGCTTTGTGAGTCTCACACCCACCATAGCCTAAGTCATTGGTTCCCAAACTTTGTCACATGGGTATCCCTCTCTGCAAAAAGGAGCAAACAAGTCACTTGCCCAGGAATTTGGGGGGATCCTGGAACCACCTCTCGTCATCAGAACATCCCCCATTTACAATATTCTGATTTACTGTAAAAATCTGTTTGAACTTTGTGGTAGAATCCCTTTTGCATTTTTGGTTTTTAAATAAAAATGTTTAAACTTCATTATTGTCATCTAAAATTTTTGAAAGTTGTTCAGAGCTGTCCCTCATGTAGCCTCCATTTCCTCACCTCCCTTCACTTTTAAAATTATTTCTGGCCAACCACAGTGGCTCACGCCTATAATCCCAGCACTTTGGGAGGCTGAGGAGGAAGATCACTTGAGACCAGCCTGGACAACATAGCAAGACCCCATCCCTACAATAACATTGAAAAATTAGCTGAGTTTGGTGGTACACACTGGTAATCCCAGCTACAAGGGAGTCTGAGGCAGGATCATTTGAGCCCAGGAGTTTGATTCTGCAGTGAGCTGTGATGGTACCACTGCACTCTAGTCTGAGCAATAGTGACACCCTGTCTCAAAAAATATAAAATTTTAAAATCCATGTATATATTTTTTAAAATTCAAATATTACTACAAAGTATTTATTGAAAATAGAGTCCCCTTCCTTACTCTCTAAGTCCAAGTCTGCTGACCAAGGGCAAATACTTTCCATTTTTTTTTAGCTTTTTCTTTGGATATTTATGGTCATATTTTAAAATAATATTCTTAGACCTTATGGCACTGAACACAGAACATGTAATCTGCACATTGAGTTTTTGTTCAATGTTTTATGTGTGAGAGGCAGCCATGTGGTTCATTTACTTTAATTACATGTTGTGTTGTTGTGTAACATTTGGTTCAATAATTATACCATAATTTACATATCAATTCTCTTGAGATTGGTCACCTGAACTCTTTCCTCGTTGTTGCTATTACAAGCAATTTACTATGAACATTCTTATACATGTCTCCCTGAAATAGAGGCAAGATTTTTCTTTGCATCCTGCGATGGGGAATAGTGGGATCACCAACTTATGCATTCTCACCTTGTATGTTTCACTTTCTTTATAAAACAGAAATTCTTTCTTAAAATTTTTTAAAAAATTTTTTAATTACTATAGGTACATAATAGTTGTATGTATTTATGGGGTACATATGATGTTTTGATACAGGCATACAACATATAAGGATCAAATCAGAGTAATCGGGTTATCTTCTCAAACATTTTTCATTTCTTTGTGTTAGGAACATTTCCATTTTACTCTTTCAGTTATGTAAAAATATACAGACGTTATTATTATTATTTTGAGGCAGGGTCTCCCTCTGTCACCCACGCTGGAGAGCAGTGGCATGTTCTCGACTCATTGCAACCTCTGCCTCCTGGGCTAAAGTGATCCTCCTGCCTTAGCCTCCCAAGTAGCTGGGACTACAGGTACATGCCATCATGCCCAGCTAATTTTTGCAGTTTTGTAGAAACGAGGTTTCCCCATGTTGGCCAGGCTGGTCTGGAACTCCTGACCTCAAGGGATCCACCCACCTTGGCCTCCCAAAGTGCTGGGATTACAGGAATGAGTCGCCACACCCAGTCAAATTATTGTTAATTATAGTCACTCTATTGTGCTACTGAATAGAAACTAAAATTCTTAATACAAAAGTAGGCAAATTTATCAGTCTTAGCTTTATGAATTGTCCTTTTTTGTGTATTCAGAAGTTGTTTCTTACTCTAAAATCATGAAAATATGCTTCCATATTTTTGTAAATGAGTCCTGAATCCATCGTGATTTATTTTTGAGTACCATGTGCCCATTTCCTCTTCAGACCCTCTCATCTGGCTCCCACTTCCACCACATAACTGAACGTGCTGCTGGGAAGGTAACCAATGGCTTCCACATTGCTTTATCTAATTCTCCTTTCCAGGCCTTATCTTAGATAATCACTCAGCAACTTTGACACAGATGACTCCTCCTCCTTTGTGAAAGGTCTTCTGTTCTTGGCTTCTATGAAACCACATTTTCCTAGTTTTTCTTTTTCATCTCAGGCAGCTCTTTCACCTTAGCATGTCTCCATTCCCTTCATGACCTCTAAATGTTGGTGTCCTTCAGGGACTAGTTCTTGGCCCTCTCCTCTTCTCTTTCTATGCTGTTTTTCCAGGAATCTCATCTGTTCTAAGGGTGTTATGCAGATGATCCCTAACATTGAATCTCTAGCTGATACCTTCCTCCTGAGCTCTAGCCTCATAACCCTTTATGGATGTCTCTTGGCATCCAAAATTATTATACCTAAAACTGAACCTTTGATCTGCCTTTCCCAGTTCCATAAATGTCACCCATATCCACCCTGACATTTTCCAACTCTCTGGTGGGGTCTTCCTTGACACCTCCCTCAACATCCAACACAATAGCGAGTCTTACTGAGTCTCACTCAAAAAGCATCTGAGATCTGTGCACCTCTCTCCTTCCTCAACACAAAGCATTCATTATCACCCGATGACTCCTAATAATCTCCCTGCTTAACTCTTGTTCCCTCCAATTTTTTTCCCAAATGAAAGCCAGAATGATCTCACAAAAATATAATTGGATCCATGTCAGTCCTCTCTATAAAACCCTTCAAAACTTAGTAGTGCAGTTAGGATAAAAATCCCAAATCCTTTCTGTGGCCTACAGGATACCTTGCATTAAACGACACCAGCCTCTTTATATATTATCCAGTATACCTTATGTTCAACCTAGAATACTCTTGCCCTACGTTTTGTTGGTTTGCTTCTCTCTTCCCTCAAGCTTTGGGTTAAATGTTCTCCCCTATATGATCTCATAGTAACTTGACTTTCCTTTATATCATCTGATATGATTTGTAATTAGATGTTTGTCTGATAATTATGTTTTCTGTATCCCCCTAGATCCTGACTTCCTGGGAGCAAGAACCATATCTGTGTTATTATTGTTATTATTATTTCTTCCATACACCCTGGGCCTAGCACAGTGTCTATCCAGATTAGGAATTCAGTAAGCCCTGTTAAACGCCAAGGGCATGTGGAGAAGATAATGCTCCTCTCCTCACTAAGAAGACTACATAACCTCACAAGGTTCTTAGCAGCTGAGACTCAAGATCTTGGGGCTGCATTCCTGTTTCCAGGAAGATTATGTTGGGGAACTCACTCCTCATAGCTTCATCTTCTTTTTTTTTCTAGGCTGGAGTGCAGTGGCGCAATCTTGGCTCACTGCAACCTCTGCCTCCCGGGTTCAAGCAATTCTCCTGCCTCAGCCTCCTGAGTAGCTGAGATTACAGGCGTGCACCATGCCCAACTAATTTTTGTATTTTTGTAAAAACAGGGTTGCACCATGTTGGCTAGGCTAGTCTTGAACTCCTGACCTCAGGTGATCCACCCACCTCGGCCTCCCAAAGTGCTGGGATTACAGGGGCGAGCCACCCCCCCCCCCCACCAGCCTGGGCTCATCTTCCCTATCCAAAAGCTTCCCCTTTCCCTGCTCCTGTTCACATACCCTGCCCTGTAATTCCAACTACACTCCCTTTTAGGACAAGGATTTCTTTCTAAGGGAGAAGACAACAGAGGGGCTCGAAGCCTGCCTGACTGTACAGGCTGCATATGCTGATTATTACTGTTACTTTAAAGCAGAAATGTAATTAGTGTATTAGTACTTAATTGTATAGTAGACTATTCATAGCATAAAATCCATTCACCTAAGATTATTCTTGTAGGTGATTTGAACACAATAAAGGCAAGCTTCTTACTGTTTCAGCATCGCTGTGCTATTATTGCCCCCTGGTGGCTATGCTAATTACTTAGCCCCGACCAACTGGGAGCTGTATGTTTCCAGGGGATTGTGGTATTCGCTTCTCTCAAAACAAAACTAGAGGCAAGCTTGCGTGGTGGCTCCTGCCTGTAATCCCAGCACTTTGGGAGGCCAAGGCGGGCAGATCACTTGAGGTCGGCAGTTGGAGACCAACGTGGCCAACATGGTGAAACCCTGTCTCTACTCAAAATGCAAAAATTAGGGCCGAGCGCGGTGGCTCACGCCTGTAATCCCAGCACTTTGGGAGGCCGAAGCGGGTGGATCACGAGGTCTAGAGATCGAGACCATCCTGGTCAACATGGTGAAACCCCGTCTCTACTAAAAAATACAAAAAATTAGCTGGGCATGGTGGCGCGTGCCTGTAATCCCAGCTACTCAGGAGACTGAGGCAGGAGAATTACCTGAACCCAGGAGGCGGAGGTTGCGGTGAACCGAGATCGCGCCATTGCACTCCAGCCTGGGTAACAAGAGCGAAACTCTGTCTCAAAAAAAAAAACGCAAAAATTAGCTGGGGGCGCACACCTGTCATCCTCGTTACTCAGGAGGCTGAGGCAAGAGAATCACTTGAACCTGGAAGGGAGAGGTTTCAGCGAGCTGAGATCACCCCCCTGTACTCCAACCTGGGTGACAGAGTGAGACTCTGTTTGAAGAAGAAGAAGAGAACAAAAACTAGAGACAAAAAGAGCACGAGAGCCTTTTTTTTTTAAATGAAATTCTCTATATCAACCCCACCCACACGTTTGTCTTTAGGGTGACCCACTCCAACCGTTTCCTCCTCTTCCCCTAGACGTTTCTGTCCATTCTTAAGCACCATTCAGAGTCATGACATTATGTGGTCTCCAGAAATAACAGTCGGTGACCCCCATTTTAGAGAACACCTGTAGTTCAACCCGATAGGAACCAGCATTTCTGTGGCCTTAGACTTTGAGGCAGGAAAGCTTTTTCAAATGCGTAAAATCATAGAAGCACTGCCAGTCATCAGCCAGGTGAAGTTACCTATGACAATTACTGTGCACTCTTAGGAACTGTGTCACCTGTGCAGTTTGGTTTCATGTTTCTAAATGCATACCCACTCTTCAAATCAGAAACTTATCAGCAAGACACAATTCAACCACTCACAATTGTTCAGCCTTGTTCTAGCCTTTAAGATGAAATAAGCGAAAGGTGAATATGGGGAGTTTTGTGTCTAATTGATAGAAGATGCTTTGGCAGAGTTGAAAAAAATATATAGCCATTTTTGTTATATGTTCTTTCCACAGAGAAAAGCATTTCCAAAAAAACAGAGGTAGTTGCTTTTATCCTTAATGGAAGCAATTCAGTTAAATGGTTGTTCACAAAGCAGAACTGGCTGTGGAACACAGGGTTCCTTGCTGTCTGCATTCCCATGTTTTTCTCTCTAGCCTTGAATTAAGAATCAGACAGCAACTGGCTCTGATTCGTGATCCCTTTCTTTACTAGCTGTGTAAGGCAAGTTACTCAAGGATTTCTGAGCCTCAGGATTTTCTTTTTATATCCATAAAATGGGTATAATAATACCTACCTCATATATTTGTTGTGAAGAACTTATGCCAGGCACATATTAAGCATTCAAGAGACTGTAGCTGTCATCATTACCATAATTATTCTTATTATTATTCAAGACCGTATGAATGATCTCAAGGAAGAAAACAACGAAAAGCCAATCAAAACTCATTGTTTGCATTGGAGAACAATATTTAGTCACTTAGAAGAGACTGTAGCAGCTGACAAATAATATCCTTCCCCTGCCCTCATTCTTTCCTATCTCTCTGTGGCAGGCAGAATTCTCAAATGGGTCCCTGGTATGCGACCCTGGATAATCCCCTTCCCTTGGATGTGGGTAGTGCCTGTGATGAAATGTCACAGTAATGAGCAGGTTACACTGTATGGCAAAGGGCAAGGCATTCTGCAGATATAATTAGGGTTCCACATCATTTGATTTTGAATTCATCAAAAAAGAGATTCTCCTGAGTGGAACTGACCAAATCAGGTGAGCCCTTAATTAATTTATTTATTTATTTATTGTGAGACAGAGTCTCTGTTGCTCAAGCTGGAGGGCAGTGGCACAATTTCTGCTCACTGCAACCTCTGCCTCCCAGAGCAATTCTCATGCCTCAGCCTCCCAGGTAGCTGGGACTACAGGCACACACCACCATGTCCAGCTAATTATTTTTGTATTTTAGTAGAAACAGGGCTTCACCATGTTGCCCGGGCTGGTTTCAAACTCCTGAGATCAGGCAGTCCACCCTCCTCAGCCTCCCAAAGTGCTAAGATTACAGGCACGAGCCACCACACCTGGCCTGAGCTCTTTATACGAGGCTCTAGAGGGCACAAACAGGAGAAGCAGAGGATCTCTCTTGCTGCCTTGAAAAAGCAAGTTGCTGTGAGTTCCAGAGCTGCAAGGAAATAAATTCTGCCCCTTATCACATAAGCTTGGAAGAGGATCTCAAGTCCCAGATGAGACCCCAGCCAACACCTTGATTGCAGCTCATGAGACCCTGAACAGACGACTCAACGAAGTCATGCCTGGTCTCCTGACCATGAAACTGTGAAAAAAATAAATATGTGTTGTTTGAAGCCACTGAATTTGTGGAAATTTGTTATGCAGGTATAGAAAATGAGTACGCTCCAATGCCTCAAAAAATGTTAACATAGTATTCACTGGTGTTTAATTTCCCAAAAAACTAGGAAGAGAATCCAGATGTCAAGACTCTTATCCAGCATTTGATTGCTTCTTTGACTCATGGGTTATTTAGGAGAATATTTTTAGTTTCCAAATAGTTGGCAGCTTATCTAGGGATCATGTTACTGTTTTTTTAATTATCCCTCCACTACATTTCCATTTCTCTCCTCCTGGCGTGTATGCTATGATTGTTGTCACATATTGTATATTCACATATGTCATAAACTCCACACTGTGTTGCTATTACTGTTCTTTAAACAATGAATTATCTTTAAAGAAATTTAAGCAGTAAGAAAACTCATATTTACACATGTAGCGACCATTTCTGGTGCTTTTCATTCCTTTGAATAAATCCATAGTTCCATTTGATATCATTTTCCTTCCACTTGACGGACCTAACATTTCTTATATGTTGGTCTGCTGGTGATGAAGTCTTTAAGCTTTCATATGCCTAAAAACATATTCATTTAGCCTTTGTTTTTAAGAGATATTTTCACAGGGTATAAAAGTGTAGGTTGCCATATTTTTCTTACAATATTTTACGGTGCTCATTACTTTAAAGTGCCTTGGCACACCACATGTTTCTCTGTCTGCTTTTAATATTTTTCTTTTTATCACTGGTTTGCAGAAATTTGATAAAGATGTTCCTTGATAAGTTTTTTTTAATGCTTCTTGTGCTGAGAGTTCCTTGGGTATCTTGTAATTGTGGTTTTGTCATTTTCATCAAATTTGGAAATTGATGGCCATTGTTTTTTCAAAATCTTTTTTGTTCCTACCTCCCAACCCCCCTGCCACCCAACCACCTTCTCTTCTCTCCTTTGGGGACAACAATTACATGTATATTCAATTGTGTGAAGCTTTTCTTCAATTCGCTTACACTGTGTTCATTTGTGTTCTTAGTCTTTTTTCTCTGTATGTTTGATTTGGGATAGTTTGTATTGCTATGCCTTCACGTTCATTAATCTTTTCTCATGCAAAGTCTAACTGATCATTAATTCTACTCAGTGTATTTATTTAAATCTCAGTTTGTATCTCCGAAAGTTCAAAGTTTTGGTCTTTTTAATATCTTTCATGTTTCTACTTAGTGTATTCATTATTTCCTCTAATTCTTTGAACATATGGAATATAGTAATAATAAGTTTTAATGCCCTTGTCTGCTAATTTGAACATCAGTTCTGGGTCAATTTTGGTCAGTTTATTTTTCTCCTAATTGTGAGTCACATTTTCCTGCTTCTCTGCATGCCTGCTAAGTTTTGTATTAGATATCCGACATTACCAGTTTTACCTTATGGGTGCCACATAGTCTATAAATATTCCTGAACATTGTTTTGAGAGGCAGTTCCACTGGTTCGGTCCTTGCTTTTGCAATGTGTTAGCTGAGACCATAGCAATGTTTAGGATAGGGCTAATTATTACCCACTACCAAGGCAAAACCTGTCTGAGTACTCTAATCTATGCTCCGTGAGTTTTCTGGTCTAGTTGATGAGAATAAGCACTGTGAGAGCTCTGAGTATTATTGCCTCTAGGCCTTTCCATAGTTATTTCCACAGTCTCGGGTGGCTTTCTCATATGCATGTATTGACCAGTCCTTGGTGGAATACTCAAGGGGACCCTCTGCAACTCCCCAGAATTTTCCCTCTGTCTCTTTTTAGCTACTTTGCTCTGCAAACTCTAGCCCCTTTTTCCTCCCTTGATTCTCAACTCCTTCTCAATTCAGGCAGTCCACAGGGCTCTGCTGGGGATTCCTCTCCCTGCAGTACCATCTAGAAATTTTTTCAAGGTAGTTAGCCGGGGTTAATCATAGAACTCTCTTAACTTTCCATCTCTTAGCAATGTCTTTCATTGTCTGACATCCAATATCTTGACAACCATTTTTTCACATATTTAGGTTTTTTTAATTAATTTTTGTTTCCTTGAGAGGGTAAATCTGGTGTTTGTTACTCTATCTTGACTGGAAGCAGAAATCTATCTGGACCACGTTGCATCAGAAAAAGGCGCAGAAGGTGGGAGTCATCATTCTACTGAATTTCTAGAAGCTGTCTAGATATATGATAATCATACAGTTGAGAGAGTTTTTCTGTTTTACCGTCTGTTTCTTTTTATATAACAGACTGAGAAAAGGGGACAGGTGAAATGCCTCTATTTTTCTCTTGCAGGAATTTATAATTTTTTTTAAAGTTGTTTTCCTAGCAGAATAAGAAAAGAATTCTAAAATTATTGGTGAATTTAACTCAAAGCAGGCTAAAAGTCAAAGAAGATAACAAGCTGAACTTTTCCCTCCAGAAGTTTGAAGTCATATCACATCTGCTCTGAACAATTGAAAGTACAATCTTACTACATTATGCAGAATCCTTTGAAATTAAGATTCTCCCTGCTAGGCAAGCATTCTTGCTAAGATCACTGCAAATATCCATCACTGTTGTCCATTCTATATTTATCTGGTAAATATTGAGTCTAATTAACAGTCAGTTGGGATTAAGTCTAGAGGGAACAAGAATAAACTCAGCAGGAAAGTATTAGGCCCTCCCATTGTAGAGAAATCTTCAATGACTCCTTTTAAGTTTTCAGAGACTGTGCTAAAAAGGACTGATGGTGCTGTTTCTATAAAACCTGTCAGGGGAGAAAAATGTTCCCCGCTGCAGTGTTTGCTGAAGTTACATCAATGTCTGAGCAACATCCCCATCACTAAGAACACCACCTGTTTGTAAAGTAAAATATATTTGGGAAAAAATGACAGCATTTTGTCACGCAATACGGTATCATCCTCTGCTGAGTGCCAGAGAAATTCTACAAAGGGAATAAGAATTAGCAGGATATGTGCAGGCGAGGTGGACGTAGGGGCAGCAGAAGCGAACATATCCTAGGCTTGTACCCTGATACATTAACCCCTTTTGACTCTCTTGCATCTCATATAATTAGTATATTGACACGTGACCTCCTCCAGAACAAAAACTAGATGGTGCTATTTAACACTTCTTTTGGGGTCCCACCCAGTCCTAATAGCAACGTTGCTGACATTAGCTACTTCTCTGGCCTTGTCCCTACATCTTCCAAACCCCCATGCAGCCACACTGGGCTTTACGCAGTCCCTTGCATGTGCCAAGTATGCCTCTACCACGGGCACTTTCACTTGCCATTCCCTCTGCTTGGAGCATTCCACTTACATCCATAACATTCATTTCTCCTCTACCTTTCCTGATGCTCCAGCCTGAAATCACACAACCCATCCAGTACTTTCCATCCTTTTCCAACCTTTATTTTCTTCCTAGCACTTTTTACCACCTCATATAATATATGTTCACTTACGTGTTTATTCTGTTGCCCCGGCCAGGCACAGTGGCTCTTGCCTATAATCCCAGCACTTTGGGAGGCCTAGGCAGGTGGATCACCTGAGGTCAGGAGTTTGAGATCAGCCTGACCAACATGGAGAAACCACGTCTCTACTAAAAATACAAAATTAGCCGGGTGTGGAGTTGCATACCTGTAAACCCTCAGCTACTCGGGAGACTGAGGCAGGAGAATCGCTTGAACCCAGGAGGCGGAGGTTTGGAGGTTGCAGTGAGCCAAGATTGCACCATTGCACTCCAGCCTGGGCAACAAGAGCAAAACTCTCTCTCAAAGAAAAAAAAAAAAAAAGTATATATATATATATATATATATATATATATATATATATATATATATAATTCTGAATATATATATATATATATATATATATATATATATATATATATATATATATATATCTCCTGTTGCCCCCTTAAATAATAAGGCACTGGCCGGGCGCGGTGGCAGGAGAATTGCCTGAACCCAGGAGGCGGAGGTTGCGGTGAGCCGAGATCCTGCCATTGCACTCCAGCCTGGGTAACAACAGCGAAACTCCGTCTCAAAAAAACAAACAAACAAACAAAAAACAATAAGGCACATGAAGGCAGGCACTTTGTTTTGGTCCTTCCTGTCTCCCCAGCACCTGGGAAAGCAGCTGTTGCACAGTAGGGGCTCAATAAATACTTGCTATAATGAACAAATAAGCAAGCACGTAGAACAAATTGTGAACTAAACGAATGTATGTGCATCATAAGGAAACTGTCTTGGTTAGACAGAAGTAGCAAATGATGTTTGATTATAAAGTTAAAATTTAACACAGCAGGCAATTGGAGATACTATTGGAGTTTGTTGGTATGGGGTCAGCTGAGATGCGGAGTAGCAATCTAGGAAGGCAATGAAGAAGAATTCATGGGAAAATTGAGCATGGTTGAGTGTGAGACACTCCCTCAAGAAAGACTTAGTACAAAGATCCTCAATCATGGATTCTGCAAAACATTTCTCAGCAGGCTGATGTACAGTCATCCCTCTGTCTCCCCAGGTTCCGGGACCCTACGGAAACCAAAACCCATGATGTTCAAGTCCCTTACATAAACTGACATATTATTCACATATACATTACACACATCCTCCAATATGCTTTAAATAATCTCCAGATTATTTACAATACCTAATACAATGTAAATGCTATGTAAGTAGTTGTTATTCTGTATTTTTTTTATTAGCATTATTTTTTCTCATTGTATTCTTATTTTTTGAAGTTTTCAATCTGTGGTAGCTGAATCTGTGGATGCAAAACCTGAAGATACCAGATACCCAGATACCGAGGGCCAGCTGTATGCCCTATTGAGTGTGAAACAGCATAACCTTTTCTTGACTGACATACTTACTTAATGTTAGCACCTGGAAGTGTGGTGGCAAGGTGGGAAACCACGTTTAAAAACGGACCTGAACAGTAGCTGCACAGTACCACTTACAAAAGTGAGCTAGAGTTTTTCACTGGCACATGCCCCTTCCAAGATGGCACAGACTTTATTTTATTTTTTTAGCAATAAATGGCACTTGCTGACTCTCAGTGCATCAGTCTCTGCCTGGGCTCCTATACTCCCTTAATGGTTGTCATTATGAGAACTCCATCTGCCAATACACAGCTGAAAGTGGGCCAATGGGGGGGCCCAGCTGAGTATTTAATAGGTGCACAATACATTTTTCAGAAATTGAAAGTGGCAGAGTCACTTCTACAAGCAATGATGCTGGTGCCACCTGGTGTGAGGATGAAGCCCCTTCAGGCAGAGAAAGGTTGAAGAATGAAATTCCTCTTTCCCAGTGGAGGCTGTTCCCCAGCACAGTCATGTACCCTCATATGTTTGGGAACAGTGTCCCAACCCTTTCTCAATCCATCTCTCTCTCTCCCCTTCTCTCCCCCTGCCCTTTCCTCCCTTCCTAACCCCACTCCCACCCTACTAGACTTGTACCTGAGTTTCACAGTCCCTGCAGAGAGAATTGATGGCAGCCTCCCTGTGAGATTCTCCTGGTGAGTCTCAGCAGACTTTCTAGGGGAGAAGAGCTGTAATTTTCCTCCAAGTAATTTTGACTATCAGGCCCTCACTGCAGCTTGTTCTGAAAAAGACAGAGAACAGGCAGCTCACTGTAGCTGCTATAATTGCAGAGCCAAATGACACAAGACAGGGAAGGAGAGTGTGAGCAAAAGAAGCGAGAATCATGGGACTTATACAAACCCCATCCGTGCTCAGGAGGGAGCTTCCTGAGAAGAACAGTGGGGACAGCTGCCGTGACGAGGGTAATGCTTGAGTCTAGTTGGCGATCTACATGACACAGTACTTGTACACTTTTCTGATTTTCTTTTCTTATTGTTTTTTGTTTTTATTTTGAGACTGGGTCTTACTCTGTCACCCAGACTGGAGTGCAGGCTGCAGTGCAGTGGTGCGATCTCAGCTCACTGCAGCCTCAACCTCGCAGGGTCAGGTGATTCTCCTACCTCAGCCAACAAGGTGGCTGGGACTATATGCCACCACGCCCAGCTCATTTTTTTTTTTTTTTTTCTTTTTGTAGATACAGAGTTTTGCCATGTTGCCCAGGCTGGTCTCAAACTCCTGGGCTCAGGTAATCTGCCACCCAAAGTGCTGTGATGGCAGATGTGAGCCACCACACCCAGCCCTGATTTTCCAAAAGCTCTGCAGCCTGATATGGAAATGATATAAAATGAGATGTAATGAAGCTCCTGGTTTTAAAAAAATCTGTTTAAAACCAGATTATTTTACAAAAAACTTTTTCTTCACTTGCAATAAGGCTAATTTGATAAATTTGTGAATTTCAGCCAGAATTTATAATTCTATCTACTTTTACAATAAAAAACATATCTACCCTAAATCAAATGTGTAAATCATCTCAATTGTCATGTATTGCATAATTATTGTAAAGGAAGCACTTTTCAGGCCTTTGTTTTTTTTCTTTTTTTATTTATTTTTTTATTATTTTTATTTTTTTTGAGGTGGAGTTTCGCTCTTGTTACCCAGGCTGGAGTGCAATGGTGCGATCTCGGCTCACCACAACCTCCGCCTCCTGGGATCAAGCAATTCTCCTGCCTCAGCCTCCTGAGTAGCTGGGATTACAGGCACGCGCCACCATGCCCGGCTAATTTTTTGTATTTTTAGTAGAGACAGGGTTTCACCATGTTGACCAGGATGGTCTCGATCTCTTGACCTCGTGATCCACCCGCCTCGGCCTCCCAAAGTGCTGGGATTACAGGCTTGAGCCACCGTGCCTGGCTTTTTTCTAATTTAATTCTCCTAATAACCCTAGAGGATAGGTACTATTATTAGCTCCTTTCTTTTTTTTTTTTTTTTTTTTTTTTTTTTTTTGTACAGAGTCTCACTCTGTTGCCCAGGCTGGAGTGCAGTGGTGGGATCTCAGCTCACTGTAGCCTCTGCCTCCCAGGTTCAAGCAATTCTCCTGCCTCAGCCTCCAAAGTACTGGGACTTCAGGCACCCACTACCATGCCCAGCTGATTTTTGTATTTAGATTAGAGACAGGGTTTTACTGTGTTGGCCAGGGTGGTCTTGAACTCCTGACCTCAGTGCTGGAATTACAAGCGTTAGCCACCATGCCCAGCCTACTACCTCCTTTCTTAAAGAAGAGTAAACTAGGACTTAGGAAGGTAAAATAACATCCCAAGGTCAAACATGAAACCAGGTCAGTCTCCCTCAGAAGCACAAGCTTTTTACTCTGCTCTCTGCAATGTGTCAGTCATCGCTGTGCATGTGAATAACCGGAAATCCTTGTTGAAAAACACAGATTCCAGGGCACCAGTCCTACAGGTTCCGATCCAGCACCCTTGTTCTGGTAGCTGGGAATATGCACTGAAGACAAGCAGCAGAGGCTGTTCTAAAACAGATGCTGTAGTGCCTTGCTTTGAGAACCAGAGCTCCAGGAACCATTAAACATCCAGCACCTCCTAGTCCAGCCCCCAGAGATTAAATGGCTTCCTTGAGGCTGATCCACTAGCCCAGAGCAGGGCTGGGATCAGAAGGGATGGAGCCGACCTGGCATTCTTTCCACCACATTCCAGTGGAGAAAAAATTCAAGTTTCTGAGAGAGCTTTGTTCTTCCCCTCATTTTTTCAGTTCTTCAAGCAGCCAAACTCCCCTGGAGCGTCAAACAATATGTTCAAGGCCAGCGTGGAAAAAATCACACCACTAATTCAAAAAGTCTCAGTGCTTGGTGCCCACGTACTGCCAAAATTGGAAGCAGTGAAAATCATTTAAATATTACTTTTCTTTAATTGTGAGAATATCAGTGTGTGAAAATTGCCATGTGTAATCCTAAGAGTTGTTACAGCTTTCTAAAAAGCAAGCTTGCCTTTTCCAACTGCCATTCAGCAGGTATTGTTTCTCCTTTTACACATCCCCATTAAACTCTCAGCGCAGTATTAGACCTATACAATATCTAAATGCAGTTCAGAGCTGCTTCTTAATGGTAGATGTAAATGGAAGTCTTATAATTCTATGAGATTATTACAGCTACATTTACTGTTAAGCTGCCATTCTCTGAGTTATTACCCTGAGACTGGTGTTTTACTCTCTGTATTTACCCAGTTTGTGTTGAATGAGCAAATATCAAGATTGTTGGCTTAATGCCAAGGTTCCACAAACAACTGTTCCCCTGTTTGTGGGCTTATTTATTTATTTCTGGTTGTTCTCTGCAAGAATCTGTCAAACTAAGTCTCTTAAAGGGATACCTAAAATATGCTTGGACTCTGTATTTTGGGGCAACTTGCTTCATTCATTACTGGTGTTCTTGCAAGTGTTGGCAAATGAATTGCAAAAATCTTGATTATGCAAATGTGTGTGTGTGTGTGTGTGTGTGTGTGTGTGTGTGTGTGTGTGTTTCATGTTAATAATTCCGGTGCAGGTTTCCTTTAGTAATAGTTCTCTTTATCACACAACTGTTCATAGACAGATTCGTGAGCTTCCTAAATGTGCTTGGTACAGTTGCTGAGGCCACCGGCCCCAGCAGATTTAGAAGCCAGGAACTTCAGAGACCCCTCATGTCTAAGCAACACAATGTATATGAGGGGTGAGGGGTCACTGTTTTCCAGAAATACAATGTTTGGGTTGAAATGTCTGGCAAAAGGACGTGAAGAACCAGAACAACGGGAGATTTTAAAATTAGATCTTGGGCCGGGCATGGTGGCTCACGCCTATAAACCCAGTATTTTGGGAGACCAAGGCGGGCAGATCACCTGAGGTCAGGAGTTTGAGACCAGCCTGGCCAACATGGTGAAATCCCATCTCTACTAAAAATACAAAATTTAGCTGGGCATGATGGTGCGCACCTGTAATCCCAGCTTCTTGAGAGGCTGAGGCAGAAAAATCGCTTGGACCCAGGACTTGGAGGTTGCAGTGAAACTAGATCACACCACTGCACTCCAGCCTGGGAAACAAGACCAAAACTCCATCTCGAAAATAATTAAATTAAATTAAAAAATAAAATTAGATCTTGAATTCAAGAAGGCACTCAAAATGCCACCTTTTCCTACAAGCTGGTGCCCTCTTGAATTTTTCCAGAAGCCACAGTGCTCCCTGCACTACATCTCAGATGCAAAACAGCAGGGCGACACAGCGAAGTTCCTGCCCTGGAACCCTCCTGCTGAACAGAATGCTTCAGCGAAGGATGGGGGGTTTATCAGTTGAATGAAGCCACTTAACATGTTTTACAGTCCTGGGAATTCTGTTATTTAATTAGATAAATTCTCTTGTGTGACATTTATACCCTCAGAGTTGTTTGCCCTTCTGAAAGTAGCACAAACTCTTTCTGGCTGCTCGGGTTCCATGTAGTTATTTAATACATTTGTGGGAGTTACTTTATCATTTTAAATCTGGGATCAGCAAACATGTTCCATAAGAGGCTGGATAATAAAGATTTTAGGCTTTGCAGGCCATATGATCTCTGCCATAACAATTCAACTCTGCCAGAAAAGCAGCCATTGGTGATAATATGTAAATAAATGGGAATGTCTATGTTCCAATAAAACTTTATTTAGGAACACTGACATCTGAATTTCATATAATTTTCACAAATCACTAAACTGTAGTCTCCTTTGTTTTTTTTTCAGCCACTTAAAGCACAAAATCCATTCTTAGCTCCTATGTCCTATAAAGACAGAGTGGGCAAGATCTGGCCAATGGGTCACAGTTTTCCAGTCTTTGCTTTAAACCAGTAGTGGGCTGATAAAGTAGAAATGCCAGCTTTAGCCACTAGCTGCTCTTATTTACTTAATCATTAACAAGCACTCAAAATATTAGCTATTACTGTAAAAATTAGTCCATTGAGACATGTTTGGGAATGAAAATCAGCACATAATTTTTCTATTTATGGAAGAATGCCAGCAAACTTAGTCAATGTGGTATTGGGATTAGAACTGATTTCTCTATGTGACTTTCCACCTCTGAGAAAAGCTTGGAGTTGGGACTGAAATCAGAAAGCTTCCACTGTGGAACTGGAAGCCTCTGGGCTCCCTGTGACTGACTCTGCCCTAAGATACTATTGCTCAGAGTGCTGCAGGGAGACACGGCTGCTCTTTGGTTTATTCTGCATCCCACGCGGGTTAACCTTCTATCAGAACAGAGAGAAAATCGACTCCTAAGTTTGGGGGATGGCAAGCGAGGATTTTCTTTTCTCCTTCACCCTGACCCACTAATTACAAAGATCCTTTCTCTACCAGGGAAGAGAAATAAGCAACTGGTGTAACGTCCGGGCTCCTAGTTATAGTTTTATGCATAAAGATCTTCCTAGACTGAAAATTCCTTGATAAAATAAGGCCAGTGTTTCTTTTTTTCTGTACTTGATTGTCTAATGGACTTGGTCTTAATTTTTCTCCTTCATTTTCCTCCTCACTTCTTTCTCCTGTCTTCTAGTTTTCTTTTCTGTTTTCTGTTTTTGTAGTAATGGTTTCATATTCAGAGGTGTTCTATACCCTTGCTACTCAAAGTCTGGTTGTATTTATTACCTATGGTTTTTTAACATAACTAGTTGGATTGTAAGTTTATATAATTTAATTTTAATAACAGCTGTATTTAACAACTGGGGCCAAATTTCCTGTTAATCAGCTCTCATCAGTCAGTAAAAACTGGCCCCTAACAGACCCCTAGAAAAAGGGCGTTTTCACAACTTTGGATACGTTAACTTAAAAACACATACACAGTATCTATCAATGTGGAAAGGAGAGAAAACTTCATTTCTTAGAAAGGGTTACAGCCCACAAGATGGCCATTCTTCAGGCTAGGAAGCTTGCCTCATTCAAAGACCAGAGACAGGCACTTCAAAGGAGGAGGAGTTGGGGTAACAGCTTTATCCTGAACAGGCTGGCTAAACATACATATTCAACAGGTTGTAGGAGGAGCTATGAATATTCATAAAGTTGGTTCTGATGCATATGTATTAAACAAACGTGCATGTTAACATATGACCCCATGTCCACTTTAGGATGATTTAACATTTAAATGTATTACAATTAAGTCCTATATATCAAAAGGTCTTTTGAGAACATGAAGTATGCAAGTGCACAACCTCTGTCAACTGGCCAGAAACAGTCCATGGTCAGTGGTCTTCTTATCACTTCGTGTTGCACAGGGTCAGTTAGTCAGAGCATGTGAGCTGGACGAGCTGTAATTGTCATGATATTGCTTATTTCTAGCCAGTGCTTTTTAAGCTGCTAGAGAAAAAGGAAAACTCCCTAGCCAGGTTTGAACATAGTTTCTTCTTTAAATGTAGAGGTGTATGACTTAACCCTTGCCTGGCATTGCCTTAGGTCCTATTTATAATTTGGTATGTTACTGCCACAAAGAGTCTGTTCTGTCAATCTTTTTCTTTTTTTTTTTTTTTTTTTGAGAGGGAGTCTTACTGTGCCACCTAGGGTGGAGTGCAGTGGCGCCATCTTGGTTCACTGCACCCTCTGCCTTCCAGGTTCAAGCAGTTCTCCTGCCTCAGCCTTCTAAATAGCTACAGGGACTACAGGCACCTGCCACCATGCACGGCTAATTTTTGTAGTTTTAGTAGAGACAGAGTTTCACCATGTTGACCAAGTTGGTCTCAAACTCCTGACCTCAGGTGATCCACCCGCCTCAGCCTCCCAAAGTTCTAGGGTTACAGACGTGAGCCACCGCACCGGCCTGTTCTGTCAATCTTCTGGTCTCTATTTTAACATATGCTAATCAGTTGTTGTATCTAAACCACAAAAGAAAGGGGATATAAAAAACAAAGACATGTCTGACCTCTCCTTCCATCATAGCCAGGAACTTGGTTTTTAACTTTTTCTAGGGTCCCCTTGGCTCAGAGGGTGTCTGTTCTGTCCGTGGTGGGCGTCGGGTTTTATTTTAGTTTACACAATGCAGTTCTGGGGTGCGGCAGACGACTCCTGCACCACACACGTGGGTACCACCTACTCGTTCTCAGCAAATTTCTGTCCACAGAGAGCCTTAAAAAAAAAAAAAAAAAAAAAAAAAAGTGGTGTGCAGGATTTTACTCTTGCAATTCTACTAACATCCATTGAACTTGCTCAAAAACATTTTATCGGTATTGTGTTGGAATATTCTAATTGAGAATTTCCCCCAGTTTCCAATTAGGGCATTCCATGTGACTTATGACACCCATGAGTCAATACTATCAGAGATGTTCCCCCAACACCATTTTTGCCTTGTTTCAACTCTTCATTCAATAAATCTTTAATGTTTCTTGCACCATAGTTATACTACTTTGAGTTGAGTTTCATTTCCTCTTCTTTCCTCTTCCTTAATTTTAGTAAAAGGAAAATTGACAGCAACATCCAATACCAGAGTGAAATGAATTTAAATGCTGTAAGTAATCGGCTTTCCATCACAGAGCTGAGCATTAGTTTCCTTGGAAGGAACCAGGATTTTTTTCACCTCCGAGAATCCTTAGCTGTACTTTCCTGGTGTTGTGGATACACAGGGAAACTGAATCAGGCCCCTAGTTCCCCATCCTACCTTCATTAACTAGCTCCCTGATGACCTTGGAAAAGTCATTCAACTTCTCTAAGCCTAAAAAAGAATTGATAGGAGACTTCTAAGATTCCTTTCAGTTCCTGTTTTAATTCTTTTTAAAAAAAATTAAATTAAGGGCCAGGAGCAGTGACGCAGGCCTGTAAATCCCAGCACTTTGGGAGGCTGAGGTGGGCAGCGTCAAGAGGTCAAGAGATCGAGACCATCCTGGCCAACATGGTGAAACCCGTTCCTCCTAAAAATACAAAAATTAGCTGGGTGTGGTGGCACGCGCTTGCAGTCCCAGCTCCTCGGGACGCTGAGACAGGAAAATCGCTTGAACCCAGAGGCGGAGGTTGCAGTGAGCCGAGACCGCACCACTGTACTCCAGCCTGGCAACAGAGCGGGACTCCCTCTCAAAAAAATAAAATAAAAATTAAGATTAAAAGAAAATATCCAGTAAAGACAAACTTGTTGCTCATTTGAGCAGTCTTCCTGGTCTGCCTTTTTTGACGAATGACAGCTTCTTGATTTAATTCTCTGCTAGAAATATGCACAGCCATGCTCTTTCCATACAACCTAACAGCTCATAAAATGCACCTGCCATTAAAATGATTTGCGTGATCCATTTGGCGGCTACTGAGCTGTTTGTGGTCCTAACTATCTGGTTTTGTTCATCGTGTGGGTTTCTGTTTATGCGACCGTCTTTCTGAGATCACCCTGTGTGTGCCACTGCCTTCTGGCGCTGTCCTCCGGCCCTCAAGAACCGTCTCTGCGACTGGACACCTGCCTTGCCTCCCACACTGGTTGCCTTCCACACAGTACAGACCCTGTCTGAAAACAAGGGTGTGACCCAGGCAGCAGGGGTAGGGGCATGTCACACACACCGTGCCTTACAAAGGGGAAAAATTAGAGGTTCCAGCGAGATGCTTGTGACTCTGGTACTTTTAAAAGTACCGCAGCCAGGCAGCCGGCCTTCCTCCGGCCCCTCGCTGTGGATAGGGCTGCCATTTGCATCCTAGCTGTGATTTAGACACCTCCAATATTCTAGTTTTCAATTACCAGAGTCCTATCGCCGCCCAGATCATCCCAGGTCCCCATGACGTCGTTTATTGTGGCAACCATACCTGGCAACTGCCCAGAAACTCAGTGCGTCCTGCCCAGCGTTTAAGCGCGAGAAGTGGCAGAGGCGAGTGGCGGCCGAGCGCAGGAGCAGTGGCAGGGGCAGGAGCAGGGACGCAGGAGCGCGGGACCTTGGGACTATTGGTGCCGGAGCGCGGCCAGGAGCGCTCACGGGGGGCGCACCACAGCCGAGCCCCAGGAGGAGGAGCGCACGGTCGCAGCATGGGCTGCGGACCTTCCCAACCTGCTGAAGACCGGAGACGTGACCCCACACCCAGGAAGGGCTGGGAGGAGGGATTCAAGGTAAAAAAAAAAAAAAAGAAAGAAAGAAAAGTAAATAAATAAACAAACCGACAGACATAAAGCCTTTTGCCTGGGAGGCCTCCCGATTCCCACACTTGGGGGCAACAGGAGTTGGTTGGAGCAGGGTCGGTCAAGGTCCACAGCCAGCCTAGTGAGCAAGTGAGAGCAACTTTATTCTGCCCGTGTTTAACTGCTGTCTTAACCAGAACTAGGTAGACAGATGGATAAATATCAAAATCTATCTATATCAATAGAGAGTATAGACACAGATATATGGCTTTAGGATCAATTTGGAGAGCCTTTAGTGTTTAAAGAGATTGTGAAGGTGGTCACACCCCAGGGCAGGGGCAAGGAATAACGGGATGAGCACCGTGCTCTGCACAGGGCTAGGGTTTACCGTGATTCTCCAGGGAAGGTTGGAGTCCCTAGGAACTACTGCCATACATTACAGGCTTCTGGAAAATAGGCCCTTTATTAGTTACTTAGAGCTGAGAGATCTCAGAACCCATCTAACTTTATCCTCTCTATTCATAGATGAGAATCATGAGGCCCAGAGAGGTAGATGACTCGCCTGAGGCTGCACAGCTAGCTTGAGGACGTGGCGAGGGTAGAATTTAGTTTTTGAAAGTTTTGTTCCAGTACTCTTTTCCATAATTCTTCAAAGTTGCGTGCCCTGTAATTCTTCTGGAGACATTATGGGGAATTTTTTCCAGAGCGAAACCTAGAGGGATGAGTTGGTTGAGGCAGAAATAAAGTCCATGATCTTTCTTTTCTTTTCTTTTCTTTCTTCCTTTCTTTCTTTCCTTCTTTCTTTCTTTCTCTTTCTTTCTTTTTTCTTTTCTTTCTTTCTTTTTCTTTCTCTCTCTCTCTCTTTCTCTTTCTTTCTCTCTTTCTTTCTTTGATAGAGTTTCACTGTTGTTGCCCAGGCTGGAGTGCAAGTGCAATGGCGGGATCTCTGCTTACCACAACCTCCGCCTCCTGGGATTCAAGCGATTCTCGTCTCAACCTCCTGAATGGCTGGGATTACAGGCACCTGCCGCCACACCTGGCTAATTTGTTGTATTTTTAGTAGAGACAGGGGTTGCATTATGTTGGCCAGGCTGGTGGGAGCCCTCACGCCTGGCCCAAGGTCCAGGATTTCCTTGTATCCTTACCACCCTCCAGATTCCACAGAGAGCGCTGGCAACCCTCAAGGGTCCATTTCAGAGAGGCCACATCCAAAGGTGAGGCTACAATATAATTTATCATCAAAATCATGCTTTTAAGAGTGAAAGGGAGCCCTATTAATACATTTTCCCAAAGAGCCTGGCTGAAGCCCAGCGAACTGGGACTTATGGCCACCTGTCCAAAGGGTCATTTTTGGAGCTACTGTTTAAAGTGCACACACTTGGTCTCAGCAGGCACTGTGCAAAACACAATTAAGTGCCAGTTACAGCACCTACTACATGTGGTGGGCTCTTGGAGTACATTTCAAAACAAGCAAACCAGAATCTAGTGAAGGCTGACTCCAGACCTGTGCCCAAATGACCACCCATCTTAACAATGTTTTCTGCTTTCAATCCTGAAACTGCCACTGCCTATGTATAGGGACAATGACCTTTTATGGGGTCTTTCCGCCTCTCCTGTCAGGATCCTAACAAGTTCCTCCTCCACACTGCACCTGCCTTTCCAAGGGAAAAATTTCCCTTCGTGCACAAAACGCTTTAGTTTGATCCCATTCTGTCCCACTAATGTCATCCTCTTCTCTTCACTGGTGCCTGTCACTTGTGGGCTCTTGGGTCTGCTAAACCAAATGCCTCTCAGGACTCAGTTCTCCCAGGCTTCTCACACCTTCATGCCTTTACCCGTGCCATTTCCTCTTCCTGGGATGCCCTCCTCAGACCCTCTCCTCTCGGCCAGGTGAACTCATGATCGCTTTGGACTCATATGTAGAAATACTTTCTCCCATTTTTCAAAAATACATGAATGCCATTTAAAAGTTCTAATCCATTGTTCTTGTCCCCCTTTCCATATAAAATCTTTACTTTATTTTTTTATTTCTTTTGCTGGCCTGATTACATATAAGACTTCAACAGAAGGGAATGTTCACTCTTCGTGTTTCTCTTCTGGCCACTGTCATTTGTTCCATCTCATGGTTACTGCTGAAACCAATTTTGTTGCATAGCATAGGAGGGGATGCTAAACACCAGTCCTCTCCAAGTGCCAAATACTCTATGCCTTCTGGGACAAGCCACTCCAAGGCCCAGGAGGGTTCCCGAGTTTCACCCTAAATTTCCTGGGTAGGATAATTATCACCTCTTGCTTGGATTTTTGTACAAGTCTCCTAACTGCTCTCCCTGGATCCCTTCTCTAATTCCTTCCCCACCTGACCTCCTCCTCTCATCATCCACATGGCTTCCAGAAGGATCTTTCTAAAATAAAATCTGATTATCTCAGTCCTCTGTTAAAAAGGAGTCCCCAACCCATCAGGCAGGACACATAAACCAATGGTCAAGAGTATTGCAACCTAGATTTGATTTCTAGATTTATTATTTATTTGTTGTGTGACTTTGGTTAAGTTATTTAACCTCTCCATGCCCCAGTTTTCATATTTGTAAAATGAGGGTAGTAATAATACACATAGTGGGGCTTCTGTATCTGTGGGATCCACATTCAGGGATACAAGAAGTATAAATGAAAAATATTATTTAAAAAACTGTTCTGAACATGTACACATTTTTATTGCTATTGTACCTTAAACACACAGTACAACAACTATTTACATTAATTGTTTACTAGCATTAACATTGTTTTAGGCATTTGTGAGTAATCTATAGATGATTTTAAGTATACAGAAGCATGTGCATAGATTATATGCAAATACTACACCATTTTCTATAAAGGACTTGAACATCCATGGGTTTTGGTATCCAAGGGAGGTCCTGGAACCAATCGCCCACTAATGCTAGGGATGACTGTAGTTATTTTGCAGAGTTATTGTGAGAATTAAATGACTCAATACACGTAAAGTGCTCATACCAATGCCTGATGCAGAATAAGTGCATGATATAAGTTATTTCAGTGATTCTATAAGATAAAATCCTCGATTCTTACTTAGCCTGCTGTCCTAGCCCATCCTGGAGCTGACTTCTTCTAACTCTTCTAGTCTTGTCTCTCCCCACACTGTAGACAAACCTCAGGACTTATTCCCCAAGCCCGTTCTGTCCCTAGCTCCATGCCTTTGCACCTGCTGTTTCCTCTCCTTCCAGATTTTTCCTTCTTCCTCTCCTGGGCCACATGACAAATGTGTACCCATTTTTCAAGACACTCAAGGTCACTCCTCCTGAAGCTCTTCATGACCTCCCACCCCCAACCTCGGCCACCATGTTGGCAGGGTTGATCTTAGACCTTCTCCTATCATATTTCAAAGCATTTTATTGTATTTATTTGTTTCTACATTTGCATTTCATCCTGTGCGTTTACCTCCTTGAGGACGGGAACTGTTTTTTACTCTTTGTATCTCCAGTTCTCACTACATTGCATGATACAGATCAGGCAGTAATGAATGTTTCTTGAGCGACTGCATGTCCCTCCTGGTTTCAAGATTCCTTAGTGTCTTCTTGTCTCCTAGTAGCATAGCTAAACTAACGACAGTCTGCAAGGAGGAAATTCAATTTTAAAATAACCCGAAAATAGACTGAGAGTCAGCTCCTGCATACACCTTCTTTCCTAGCCCCAAGCACTTGACTTTGGAAATCTGATCAGGGAAAGGTATGATTATTACTAATTAAACACTATAGATATTGGAATAGGAATCGTTTCTTTTACAACTTTCATGAATGCATAAGGCTTAGGGTTCAGTAGTTCAGCAGGATCTTTAAAATGAAATAAACGTGTTTGCTTGAATGAAATATTTATGTTTCTTAGTAACATGACTTTAAAATATCCTAAATTAAATTTCTTGAGATCTATATATAGACTCCCCTTTGCTTTTTCTTTAGTCTAAACGGGTGAGAAGCTATGGAAATAAAATAATGCATAATAATAAGAAAAGCATAGGAAACTTTTCTTAGTTGGAGAAATATTTTTCTTCTATATGAATAACTCAGCATTCCTTGCATGTTACAAAAGAAAAAAGGCTGCATTGGAATCTGTGGTCTCCAAGGAGCCTGCACAGTTTTTTCCTAATACTTATAAGAAAATTCTAGTCGATTGTCAGTAAAAGGGATTATATTACTTCTTAAAATCCAACTTTTTAAGCCATTGTATTTCTGAATGTCTGGATAGTTGCTATTTATAATTACACTTATTAGAAGTAAACTAGAAAAAAATCAAATTTTGAAGAAACTCTTCCTATATGTCTACAGACAAGTATATTCCTAAAATACATCTGCTAATAATCTGACTTAAAGAAGGTTTTAGCTCCAGGGTGCCTTGACAGATTATTCCCTTCAAGCTGTTTGGTAAATATGTTTCCCAAAAGCTATAGAACAAATGTAGTATATCCAGACCAAAAAACAAATAAAAACCCAACAACAGACAAACAAACAAACAAAAAAACCACACGTCCGTAGTTAAAAGCAATACCTCTTTTGGAATGCTGATGATTTCTTTGCATTGCTGTTAGCTTATAATTTACAACTTTTAAATTCTACCTAAAATTGATTAAAAAAAATTTATCCCCAAGACACTGAGGTATAAAATAAAGTTGATTGAAATGTAGAAACACATTGAACCTGTACTTATCTGCAACTTCTTCCCAAGGAAAAGATAGAATCTTCCACTCACCATCCCTTCCCCTCCTCAAGTACCCAAGTACCATTACCCATATAATAATGCAAGTATACTTCTTCTCCTCTTCCTCCCCCTCCTCCTCCTCTTCTTCTTCTTTCTTCTTCTTCAGACAGGGTCACTCTGTCACCCAAGTTGAAGTGCAGTGGTGTGATGATGGTCCAGCCTCCCCTGGCTCAAGAGAGCCTCTCACCTCAGCCTGCTGAGTAGCTGGGAGTACAGGTACAAACCACCACACCTAGCTAACTTTTGATAGTTTGTGGAGAAGTTTCACCATGTTGCCCAGGCTTAATGAGGTATACTTATTATTGGTGCGAAAAATAAATTCTGCATGTATGTATAGAACAAGAACACTACCATATCCCTCAGAGGCATAGATCTAATTAACTTATAAATATGTCTGGTCTTTAAACTATGTATCTTCTCAAGTCTACACTCATTATGAAATTGGGATAAAATTTCCAGAATGTGTTGCACATGGGTAAGATGTTTGAAAGACATTCTGAGTGTTCAAAAGAGAAGAACCTTCCATTTCTGCTCTGGAAACTGAAGTCTGGTTTATGTTGTTACATGCTAAAAGAGTGTGTTTTGTCTGCTACAATTTAGGTTTCGGTCACTAGCAGAGCTCAAAGGCAGACTCTCTCTAAATAAGAACAGATGGGTAGAGATCCTTGCTAAGGCCTGCATTCCAAATCCAAGTAGCTATAGTAACTTCGATAACACAGTTGTGAGGTCACTGAGGTTGTGGTATTTAAATCTATTCCAAGTTGTAATGTACAGAAAGTCTTTGTGAAAAGCCCTCGTTTAGACTGAAAATATTCAAATTTGCTCTCAGTTCCAATGTGGGCACTTTTGCTGTTGTTGTTATTGTTGTTGTTACTATTATTAAATCATTAAATTTTTCCATTTGGAAAAAGTCCAAGAGTCTCCACTTGGAAATGACGAAAACTGACCCTGTTTATGACTCAGTACTTCTCTAGGTTCAAAAAATGATGGATCTGCAAACCAAAATAAACTTGTGAGAATCCTTGTTTTACTGTCACTGCAGATATTGGCTTCTAGCAGTTTATTTGGAAAGAAGGAAGCGAGTGTCCAACATGACTTACATAATGTGCATCTTTACCTTTAGCATGTACTATGAGCATCAGATAGGATCTCCTTCCTTTTCTCCTTTTTTTTTTTTTTTTTTGAGATAGAGATGTAGTCTCACTGTCACCCAGGCTAGAATACTGTGGCATGACCTCAGCTCACTGCAACCTCCGCCTCTCAGGCTCAAGTGATTCTCCTGCCTCAGCCTCCTGAGTAGCTGGGATTACAGGCACCCGCCACCACACCCGGCTAATTTTTGTTGGAGACGGGGTTTCTTCATGTTGATCAAGCTAGTCTCAAACTCCTGACCTCAGGTGATCTGCCTGCCTTGTCCTCCCAATCTTCTTTTCTTTTGTTACATGTTTTATATGCATATAAAACACACACACACAGCCGGGCACGGTGGCTCAGGCCTGCAGTCTCAGCACTTTGGGAGGCTGAGGTATGCAGATCACCTGAGGTCAGGAATTCAAGACCAGCCTGACCAACACCGAAAAACCCCATCTCTACTAAAACTACAAAATAAGCTGGGCGTGGTGGCATGTGCCTGTAATCCCAGCCCCTTGGAAGGCTGAGGCAAGAGAGTCGCTTGAACCCGGGAGGCAGAGGTTGCAGTGAGCCGAGATCACGCCATTGCACTCCAGCCTGGGCAATAAGAGCGAAACTCTACCTCAAAAAAAAAAAAAAAACACACACACACACACACACATATATATAACATATGCAACATGTGTTACATGTAATGTGTTGTGTGTAAAGACTCCTTTCATGGGTCTGCTTACTCTGCTCTGTCTGCATGGGCAGTAACTGTGTCTATGAAGAAAGATGAACGGAAGGAGACAGAGAAAAGCACGTCGTTGGTTTTAGGCTTTCTCCTTGTGCCAATTCCTATTTCAGATCCACTGAGTTTTTTATTACTTTCTTGTTTGGTTGGTTGTTTTTTCATGATTTACCATGCACCCCTGAGACACAGAACTAATTAACCCTCAACACAGTGAACTGATATTGGTTTAGCTGGAGTTACCATTTTGTGTAAAAACAGTGATAAGAAGCTATGCAAGTCCCACCACAAGCATGCAGGAATCCCTAGTTGAATTAGGAAAACCTGATGGTGACAGATACCACCGTAACCTAGCCATTGTGATTTCTACTTAGCCTCTGAGGAACTTCAAAGGTTACAGTAATTCCAGAAAGTGGTTAGACATGTTCATATACTTTTTAAAATTCTGTTTGGCTTTTACTGTGAAAATAACAGGAGTTTCATGACAAGGTCTTATTTTTAATTCATTTTTCTTCAAGAAAATGTTTCTTGCCTAGAGTCATAATTTTAGAGCCAGAAGTTACCTCCCATCTTCAAACTGAAGCTCCGAGAGGTTGCTGCTCACAGTGCACTCTCTAATATTTCTGGACCCACTTCTTCCCCCCATTTTCACTGCCGCCATCTTTTTTCAGGTTTAATCACTTCTCACCTTGACAATGGCAATAATTGCAACTGATCGTCCTATTCTGTTCCTTCCATCCACTCCTGTTGCCCTAACCCAAGAGTAATTTTTCTAGAAAATCTTCCTGATGATTTTCATGTATTTCCAGGATAAAAATTCTACACAGGATTCCTATTGCATTCAAAAAAGAATGAATCTCCTTTCTTGTCACAAAATACTTCCCTTTTCACCTCAGCGCCTTCCACAATCTACCCCAATTTGTTTCTGGTACACTGCAGGAATTCATGTTCCTAGACACACCCTATGGTTTCATTTTCCTGTCTTGTGTATGCTTTTCCTCTGCCTAGAATGTCCTTTTCTCCTTGTCCACTGGAAGCTCATTTATTAAGAACCAATTCAGGCATTTTTTTTTTCTTTCATGCCTTTTGCTACCTCCAACAAGATGCAAACTCTTATCACAGTACAGCAGGACTTAGCTTCAGAGAGCGAGAGATTGGGCATAGCATCATGTGCCTGTAGTCCCAGCTACTGGAGAGACCAAGACAGGAAGATTGCTTGAATCCAGTTTAAGGGCAAGTGCACTTTGATTGTGCCTGTGAATAGCCAGTGCATCCCAGCCTGGCAACAGATGGAGACCCTGTCTCTAAAAAAAAAAAAAAAAAAAAAAGTAGGAAGTGGAGGGCAGATTCCTGAGTCGTTCAAAGACTCGACAGGAAAGAAAAGTATCCCCTGGGCCAAAAAGTAAAATCAATAGACGTTAACAGAGGCCTGGCTCAGTGGCTCATTCCTGTAATCTTAGCACTTTAGGAGGCCAAGGAGGGCAGATCATTTGAGGTCAGGAGTTCGCGATCCGCCTGGCCAACATGGTGAAACCCCGCCTCTACTAAAACTACAAAAATTAGCTGGACATGGTGGTGCGCCCCTGCAATCCCAGCTACTTGGGAGGCTGAGGCAGGAGAATTGCTTGAATGCGGGAGGTAAAGGTTGCAGTGAACTGAGATCGAGACACTGCACTCCAGCCTGGGTAACAGCAAGACTCTGTCTGAAAAACAAAATTGACATTAAGAGAATCCTGGGAAGACATTACTGAGTGGAAGATGCTTGTGTTCTCATCTCTTCTGGAGACACTGAGGAGACTTCCTCTGGTATATGTGTCTTAGATGGAGAAGACATTGCTAACATCCATTGAAATGAGAAGTGGGAAACTGGCGAGGAAGGAGGGTCAGCACCTGGAGAGAGAAGACATGGTAGTTCAGGGGAGACATAAAAGTTTCTTCTGAGCACATTAACATTTAAAATGTACTTACTCTAAAAATAAAGGACAGTTCTTTAAACTGAATTAATTCAGCTTTGTGAAAAACTCATTACATTGTTCTTATTTTGCTGTGGAACTGTGAGAAATTTAACACAGATCAGCATTTTGTCATCAATGGTTTACTAAATCACAGAGAGGCCATTTTTATGCTTTGTTTTGACCTATTTACAATGAATGAAATTGTGGCTTGAAGAAACAGCCTGTGGCTCCTAGAAAGGAGACGGTGGGATTATAAATTAGTGCAGTATTTATGAAGAGCCTTCTGGAAACACATCTTAATATAAAATGTGCATATCCTGAGACCCAGCATATCCACATCTAGAAGTTTATTCTCATGGAATGATAGGATGTGTTCACAGGTTCACAGTGATGTATACTCACAGATATTCCAACACAGCTTTTAGTACTGAAAAGTTAGAAACACCTAGATATCCTTCAGTAGGACTTGGTTAAATACATTGTGGCATAGTTACATAATGAGCTACAATGCCATCATCAGATAAGTGGCTACTTCTTATCACTAAATAGAAAGAGGTAGATTTATGTATGTTGACATAGGTAAATGTTTTTTATATATTGCTAAGCAGGTACAGAAATATAATATCATTTTGTATGTAATTATTTTGTCTTATTTTTAAAACAGCTTTATTGAAATATAATCCACATGATTCACCTACTGTCTTAAGTCCGTTTGTGCTACTATAACAGAATACCATGGACTTGATAAGTGATAAAGAACAGAAATTTCTTTCTCATAAGAAGTCCAAGATCAAGGCAATGGAAAGTTTGATTGGTGAGGGCTACTCTTCTGTCCTCACATAGCAGAAAAGCAGAATAAGTTAGTGAAGCCTCTGTTTATAAACACCTTAATCCCATTAATGAGGGAGGATCTGGCATGTCCTGATCAACCTTTAAATATCTTACCTGTTAATATTATCACATTGGTAACACTTGAATTTGAAATGAACGCATTCAAACCTCAGCATCCATTTAAAATGTACAGTTGACAGCCATTACCACAATCTAATTTTAGAACATTTTTGCCCTCAGCAAAGAAATGACTACCCATTAACAGTCAATCCCTGCTTCCCCCACCCTAAGTAACTGCTAAAATCTATCTTCCATTTCTGTAAATTTGCCTATTCTGAATATGAATGGCCTTTGCAATTGGCTTTTTTCACTTAGCATAATATTTCCAAGTATCATCTATGTTACAACATATGTCAGTGACATTAAAATTTCTTTTTCTTGCCAAATAATATTCCTTTGTATGACTTACCACATTTTATTGATACATTCATCAGCTGATGGATACTTGGGTTGTTTCCACTTTCAGGGTATTATAAATAATAATTGTGAACAGTTGTGCGTAAGTTTCTTCAAAAACAGATGTTTTTATTTTGCTTGGGTACATACTTAGGGGTGAAATGTCTGGGTCATGTGGTAACTCTAATTTTTGAAGAGCTCTCAAAGTGTTTTGGAAAGCACTGCACCATTTCACATTTGCACAGCAATGTATGAGGGTTCCAATTTCTCCACATCCTCATCAACACTTCTTATTGTGTGTCATTTTCATTATAGCAATTCTAGGGGATATGAAGTGGTATCTCACTGTGGTTTGCATTCCCCTACTGATTAATAATACTGAACATCTTCTCATGTACTTATTGGCCAGTTCCAATTTATTTTTAAAGATTATGTGAGCAAATACATCTGGGCAGTGATATACTAAAATGGTAATAGTGCTTCTGTCTAGAGGATATTCTTTCTTATTTTCTATGGTGTTTCTCTATCAATCAAGGTTCGCCAGAGGGAAAGAATCAGTAGGATAGATGGATAGATAGATAAGTAGATAAATTTTAAGGAATCGGCTGATACAGTCATGAAGGCTGGCTAGGAAAATCAAAATCTATAGGATAGGGCAGGCGGTCAAAAAGAACAGGTTGGAGTTGAAGCTGCAGTTCACAGGCAGATTTCCTCCTCCTCAGGAAGACCTCAGTTCTACTCTTAATGCTGTTCAATTGATTGGATGAGATCTATCCAGATCATCAAAGATAATCTCCTTTCCTTAAAGTCAATTGATTATAAATATTAACCACATCTACAAACTACAGTAACACCTAGATTTGTGTTTGAAAGGATAACTAGTTACTATAGCCTAGCCCAGGTGACACATAAAACTGACCATTGCAATCCTCTTTTATGTTATTTAATTGTTTTTACAATGAAGTCTGTATCACTTTTGTTTTTTGTTTTTTGGTTTTTTTTGAGATGTGGTTTTGCCATCTTTCCCAGGCTAGTCTCAAACTCCTGGGCTACAGCGATCCTCCTGCCCCAGCCTCCCAAAGTACTGGAGTTACAGGCATGAGTCACCACATCTGGCCTGTATTACTTTTTTAATCAGCAGAAATAATATAGCTTCATTATTAAAAATTGTTTTAATACCATCATACCTCTACTCTCACACTCAGTGATGAATACTTGTTTTTCTTGGTATCCTTCAGAATGCTCAGCATAGTAGCTTGGACCTGGTAGATGCCTATTAGATACTATATTAGTTTTCTATTACTGCTATAGCCAATTCAC
The DNA here is from genome assembly GCA_031835075.1 of Saguinus oedipus. NCBI lineage: Eukaryota > Metazoa > Chordata > Mammalia > Primates > Cebidae > Saguinus > Saguinus oedipus. Next base: position 12,005,175 of record CM063172.1, on the reverse strand, counting down.
ACAAATTTAGTGCCTTAAAACAGTGGTCGCAAACCTTTTTGGCACCAGAGACCAGTTTTGTGGAAGACAGGTTTTCCATGGACTGGAGTTGGGGGTGGCTTCAGGATGATTCAAGAGCATTACATTTATTGTGCACTTTATTTCTATTAAGAATACATTGTAATATATAATGAAATAATTATACAACTCACCGTAATGTAGAATAAGTGGGAGCCCTACCTGAGCTTGTTTTCCTGCATCTAGACAGTCCCATTTGGGGGTGATGAGAGACAGTGACAGATCATCAGGCTTTAGATTCTTGTAAGGAGCATGCAACCTAGATCCCTTGCAAGTGCAGTTCACAATAGGCTTTGTGCTCCTATGAGAATCTAACGTCACTGCTGATCTGACAGGAGGCAGAGCTCAGGTGGTAATGCGAGTGATGGGGAGCAGCTGTAAATATAGAGGAAGCTTCTCTGGCTAGCCTGCAGCTTGCCTCCTGCTCTGCAGCCTGCTTTCTAACAGGCCATGGACCAGTCCTGGTCTGTGGCCCGGGGAACTGGGGACCCCAATCTATGGCTTTCTGTGTACTATACAGCCTACCATAGATACTAGCTGGCTAAATATTCACAAAGCAGACCCTGCAACACCGTTTTTGTTTACCAAGAAATCTTGACTCTAACAAAGCTGTCCCCTTTTCACAGGCTGATGTCAGTATGTCTCATTCCGGGGAGAATTGCAGCCCCCAGATGGAAGCTGCTCTGACCAAGAATACTGTGGACATTGCAGAAGGCCTGGAACAAGTCCAGATGGGAAGCTTACCTGGAACCATTTTAGAAAATTCTCCATCTCCTAGTGAAAGAAACAGACAAGGAAATTCAGGTAAACTCCCTGGCCCCCATTCATGTAGATCTTCACAAAATACTGTTCCTCTAAATACATTTACAATGTATATTTGGTGGTCCTTTTATCACTGCTTTCTGGGCTATGAAGTACTTTCAATGGCAATGTTTTTATCTCTGAAACATTAGAATTTAGCCTGAGACCTTCATTATGTGAGTAAATAATGCTAACCATTAATCTTCTTGTCAATGAAGTAATTAAGATCATCTTTAAAAAAAACTAAGGCTTTATTGGGACTTCGGGCCAGACTTTAGGTATAGGACTTGCACGGTTCAAAGGAATTTAACTGTGAACTGTGATAACATCTTTCCAAGGTGTTATATGTAAATTTTCAGTGCCGCAAATAGCACTCAAATGTAAGTTTTCTCAGCAAGGCAATTTACTTCTATAGAAGGATATGTCTCACAGATGGAGCAATGGTGAGCACACACCTGAACAGGGGAGGGGAAGGGGTTCTTATCCCTGATGCATATAGCCCCTAATGCTGCATCATTCCCCAACTGGCTAGGGTTGGACGGCAAAGTCTAAGCTAATTCCGATTGGCTATTTTAAAGGGAGCAGGGACATGATGAGCCAGAGTGGCAGGATGAGCAGTTTGGTGAGAAGGAAGGTCACAGAACAGGTAACTAAAGGTGAGTCAGGTCAAAGCAGGTGACCAGGCGAACAGATGTGAACTACTGATTAGAACTAGCAGGAAAGTTGTTTACTAAAACTAGGGGTAAGGGGACAAAGAGAACCAGGAAGTTAAACTTTAGAAAGCAAAGAACAGGGCTGCCAAACATACTGCTTCATTGATTCTTTGGAGAGGATCTCAGAACTCATTGTACTTAACAATTTACAGGCTAAAACCTTTGAAGAGGAATTTATTATATTCCACAAAGGGAAAGTTCTACATTTGCAAAAAATAAATAAAAACCTACAATAAACTGTTTTTCCTGTCTTTCTTCATCCAAATCATCAGCAAATATATAATAAAACAATCTTTCAGAAATGTGGAAGAGGTAGTTATGACTTATTGTGCTATCTAAAAACTATCTGTGGGTTTTCCTATGGTGTGTTTGCCCTTGACTTGAGTTACCCCCTGGTGTCGATTTAAGTCATCTTATTTATATTCAGTCAGCCTTTGAAGCATATTGAACTTCACAGCCCTGAAGGAAAAGTACTCTGTTTTATTTTGGGGGGACATTTTTCACTCCCCATCACTATTGTTTCTTCTCTAGGTACTTGGGATTGGAAAACTGATGGGTTCATACATGCGATTCTATTTCTGGAACTTTTCCCGGCACACTCAGGAAAAGTGTGCCAGATTTTATACTTGCCCTCCCCTTGCTGTTTTGATGACAGAACAGTCAGCGTGACCTCTGAGAATGACTAGGAAGCTGAGGAGTGCAGCACAGAAACAGCCTCTCCCTCCTTCCATGTGTTAAATTGACACATACATTTTTTTTCCAATAATTCTGTTGAGACACCTTCCCTCTAGAGAGCAAGATGAACACTAAACATCAGTGTTGGTCACAGAGTGTAGAGTGTCATGCAGACAGGGACCTGGTGACCCAGGACAGTCAGTGCTGACAACTGTGTGTACAATGTTAAAGGTGGCATGAAGAGGGTGATAGGTAAGCAGAAGGGTGTTGAGAGAGAACAGCTAGGGAGGAAGTTAGCCACTAAAGCAGATGTTTCTAAAATGCAGCATCAAAGAGTCCTCAGGAAGCATCTTACAACAGAGTAAGTAGGACCTAGTGTCCCAAACTTTCTATTTGTCCTCTGCCCAGTTTCGTCTCTTTGTCTCAGCCCTTGGCATCCTCCTATTTGCATCTCTGCTCTTCGAATCTGTAGAGTATATTTCTTTTCTTTTCTTTTCTTTTGAGACAGAATCTTGCTGTGTCACCCAGGCTGGAGTGCAGTGGTGTGATCTCAGCTCACTGCAACCTCCTCCTCCCAGGTTCAAGCAATTCTCCTGCCTCTGCCTCCCGAGTAGCTGGGATTACAGGCATGTGCCACCACACCTGGCTAATTTTTGTATTTTTAGTAGAGACGGGGTTTCACCACGTTGGCCAGGCTGGTCTCGATCTCCTGACCTCAGGTAATCCACCTGCTTCAGCCTCCCAATTTACAGGCATGAGCCACTGCACCTGGCCCTGTGGAGTATATTTCTTAAGACTATCAAGTTTCACACTAACATTTCCCAGTGTTTCCGTTTTTAAAAAACCTTTTTATTTTGTATGTTCAGATTCAAGAAAAGGTGCAAAAAACAAAGAACACCTATATTCTTTCACTCGCATTCCCAAAATGTTAACATTCTGCCACACTGAATTCTCATATCCTCCCTTATGCAAGTATATTTTTCTGAGAATAAGTTACAGACATAATGCCACTTTGCTTTCACAAACTTCAGTGTGTTTTTCGCTCTTTGCATAATCTCTGTCTAAGGATAAAAATCAGGAAATACTTTTCATTTAGTACTATTATCTCACCTATAGACTGCATATTCAAATGTTGTCAATTGTCTCACAACTGTCCTTTATAAATGAATTTCGGATTCAGGATCTGTCTAACCCAGGATCACATGTTTAATTTAGTCATCATATGGTCTTTAGTCTTCTTTAATCTAAACAACTCCTCAGCTTTTCTTCGTCTTTTATGACCTTGATATTTTTGAAAAGTATAAAGCATTTATTTTGCAGAATGTTTATCAGTTTGGATTTGTTTGAGCTTTCCTCATGATTGGATTTGTGTTACGCATTTTTTTTTTTTTGAGACGGAGTCTCGTTCTGTCACCCAGGCTGGAATGAAGTGGCAATCCCAGCTCACTGCAACCTCCACCTCCCCAGTTCAAGCAATTCTCTCTGCCTCAGCCTCCTGACTAGCTGGGATTACAGGTGTCCACCACCACACTCAGCTAATTTTTTTTTTCCATGTTGGCCAGGCTGGTCTTGAACTCCTGACCTCTGGTGATCTGCCTTCCTCAGCCCTCCAAAGTGCTGGGAATACAGGCGTGAGCCAGGGTTACACATTTTTAGCAAGAATACCAAAAATGATATTGTCTCTCTCTTAATACATCAAATTAGGAGGTACATTATATCTATATTCAACTCTTTATGTTTATGGGAATTTTTGCTTTACAAACTTTTTTTTTAAATCTAGTAACATTTATAAATGCTTAAAATTCAATTTGGATTTTGAGTCACAGCTAGAAAACCTTTCCCTACACCAAGGTTAAAGATGAATCCACCCATGTTTTCTTGTATAATTTCACTTTTTACATTTACGCTTATGAAGAATTTCCAAGGGCATCAGAAAATGCTAATGTAAATGTTAGCTAGATAGGAAACAAAACTGTGTGTTCAGTATGATGTCAGACTTATGAAAATAAAATAAACTTAAGAAAACAGAATTTTGTATATTAACAATGGTGATCTCTGGGTGGTGAAAGTATCGGCATTTTTTAAATCTTTTACTAGTTTCTATATTTTTAAAATTTACTCCAGTAACTATGCATTATTACTTTTCTAATCAAAAAGAAGCACAACGTGGTTTTTAAGCGTTCCCTAATATTCTCCAGTGTCCCAAGAAAGCATGAAAATTAGTTGAAATGACTGACACATTCCAGGAATCTCTGTATAAGTTGGCTGCTCTAAATATCAAGCCAAATACTTTAGAGAACTCTGAAAAGAATGAATTAGAGTGATTACAATAATTTTATTATGTTAGTAACAGATGTCAAACAGGGCCTTCCTTTTATCGTGGGAGAGAAACCAACCTCTGACAGTGGAGCCACTGACATGACATATCTGGGAGGAGAACAGTGGGACAATTGAGAGCAGGAGTGTCGGAGCCAGGCAGATGAGGATTTAGTCCTTGGTAACACACATGCCACCTGTGTCACCTTAAGCAAGTTAATTAGCTTCTCTCACATGGGATAGGGCCGGGTGCGGTGGCTCACACCTGTAATCCCAGCACTTTGGGAGGCCAAGGTGGGCAGATCACAAGGTCAAGAGATCGAGACCATCCTGGCCAACATGGTGAAACCCCGTCTCTACTGAAAATACAAAAATTAGCCGAGCATGGTGGTGTGTGGCTGTAATCTCAGCTACTAAGGAGGCTGAGGCAGGAGAATCACTTGAACCCGTCAGGCAGACGTTGTAGTGAGGCAGAGATCGCACCACTGCACTCCAGCCTGGCAACAGAGCAAGACTCTGTCTCAATGAATTGATCAATCAATCAGTAAAATAGGGATAATATCACTCTCAGAGTTGATGTTTGCATTTTATATCATACAGTGTATCAAGTACTTAATATAGTGCAGGTGCCTAAGTGCTCATTAAATAATTATTATTCTTTTGACCTTTCCAGACAAGGCCACCTTCTCACCAAAAAAATCATTCTAATTCCTTGAAGGGGATTCACTGCTGACCTTTTCATTGAAATTTTCTCCATTGTTTCAAGTTTCTGGTTGACCTCCCCATATGACATGTTTTACTAACCTGTGCCAAAACTGTACAGAGCAAAGTGAGTAGCAGCTCTATTTCAAACACTTGCAAGGGTAGAAAACAGCACTGGATAGTTACTGGGATAAGAGGAAAAATGTTGGAGTTACTTGCAGTGGCCAATCCTAGAAATCTCTTATACCAAAGAGGTTAATATACTGGAGTGAGAGACATCTGGGGTGTGTGCGTGTGTGTGTATGTATGTGTGATCTTCCCAGCACAAATTCATAAAAGCTGTCATTGCTAACTATTGAGATTAGAAATTTTTTTCTGGGTGCAGTGGCTTATGCCTATAATCCCAGCACTTAAGGAGGCCAAGGCAGGTGGATCACCTGAGGTCAGGAGTTCGAGACCCACCTGGCCAACATGGTAAAACCCCCTCTTTACTAAAAATACAAAAATCAGCTGGGCATGGTGGTGGGAGCTTGTAGTTCCAGCTACTTGGGAGGCCAAGGCAGGAGAATGGCTTGAACCTGGGAGGCAGAGGTTGCAGTGAGCTAAGATGTCACCATTGTACTCCAGCCTGGGTGACAAGAGTGAAACAAAGAAGGAAGGAAGGAAAGGAAGGAAGGAAGGAGAGAGAAAGAAAGGGAGAAAAAGGAAAGAAGGAAAAAGAGAAAGAAAGGGAGAAAGGAAAGAAAGAAACAAAGAAAGGAAAGAAAGAAAGAAAGGGAGGGAGGAAGGAAGGAGGAAGGCAGGAAGGAAGGAAGAAAGGAAGGAAGGAAGGAAGGAAGGAGGGAAGGAAGGAAGAAGGGAAGGAAGGAGGGAAGAAATTTTCATAGGAAGATGCCATCCACTAAGTGGAATGGACTTGGTCACTTTCTCAGGACTTTGCATTGCACTGTTACCGACAGGAAAAGCAAAACTGTCTTTGGCCCAACAGGCCAGTGCCCTTTATTTTATAACGTGATGGCATAAACATGACTGCCTATTTGCTTATTTATATAATTGAATGATTTGTAATGGGAGAGCCTCTCTCATTAGTGCAGCTTATAAAGACTCCCCTCTAAACTGTTTCAGTGCTCATTTTTAGAATCACGAATGAATATTTAGCTGATATCACTCTAACTCCAATTCTGATTTGGTTCAAAGACTCTTCAAAAAGGCATTCTTTTACTTATGTAGACTTAGCAGATGGTATAATTATAAACTTAGGGTTGCAGAACTAGAAGTCTCTTGGAAACATCATACTGTTTATCCTTTGTATACAAAGCATGGAAACCAAACCACAACTCAAAGAATCACCAAAAGAATATCTGATTCTTCGCTGTGGTTTAGCTTCAGAATTAGTCCAGCAAACCAATGTTGTCCTACCCAAGTTTGTAAGTATTGTTACCATAGAACTTTTTGTTATCTTAATATGTGATCTGCTAAGTAAATAGTATATTATGTTGATGTGTATACTCTGTAAGGATATGAAGAATTTAAACTTCAAAGGATTACAAAGACATAATAGAAATGTATTAAGTGTTGAAACTAAGATCTAATTAAGTAGCATGGTTTATAAGGCATCCATTTAACATTTGATTGAAAAAATCTTCATTCTTAAATTTTGCTTTCTTTTTTCTTTTCTTCTTTTTTGGTAGACCTAGTGACCAATGGATTAATCAATAAACCCCAACCCCTAGAGATTCGAGAGCGACAGAAGTCATCAGATATCCTGGAGGAACTAATTGTTCAAGGAATAATACAAAGCCACAGCAAAGTATTTAGAAATGGAGAATCATATGATGTCATGGCAAGTAATTTTTAAATTAACCTTAGCTTATAGTTAAAAGTAGCAATAGAGTATGATTGATCATGAGTCATTATTCCCAGCATATGTAAATTACAATACGAATGACATCAGTTATTTAAGTCAGATTTTTCTCTCTTAAAATCCCCCCACACCTCTGCACACCATCTCATATGGTTCTGTGCTGCCACCGAAATCACACCTTGAATTGTAATCCTCAGATGTCAAGGGCGGGACCAGGTAGAGGTTATTGAATCATGGAAGTGGTTTCCCCTATGCTGTTCTCTTGATAGTGAATGAATCTCAAAAATCTGATGGTTTTATAAGTAAGTGTCTGGCATTTCCCCTGCTTGTACTCATTCTCTCTCCTGCCACCTTGTGAAGAGGTGCCTTCTACCGAGACTGTAAGTTTCCTAAGGACTTCCCAGCCATGCAGAACAATCAAACCTCTTTTCTTTATAAATTACCCAGTCTCAGGTATTTCCATATAGAAATATAAGAACTGACTAATATACCATCCTCTGTGGACTCAGGAACTGCTCTAATTATTAATAATTAATTAATCCAGTAAAACATATATTGGGTTTTCCTAAATTTGAGAAATAATAGGCCCTACTGAATAACATTCTTTAATTCTTTCAACAATTTTTTCTTGAACACTGCCTATGTAATAGGCATTGTGCAGTCCATTAGAAATGAAAAACTGAATTCTGATTTTTTCAGTAAGAAAATAGGCCTGATGAGTGTTTTAGGTAATGGATATGCTAGTTACCCTGACTTGATCATTATACATGTATCAAAATACCATACTGTACCCTATAAATATGTACAATTACAAGTCAATTAAGTTAAGACTTTAAAAAAGAAAATAAATAGGCCTAAATGCCAAAGCTAAAACACATATGGCTGTACATTTATCCACATGTACACGCCAAAATCAAACATGAGGAATTAAATAGAATTCTAGAAATTGCTATACTATTATTTTTGTTTGTTGATTTATCTTGATTGATCTGTCACAGTTTTTCCTCAGCATGAATAATGTTTTTACTCTGATTTTAACTAGCTTGGCTAAATCTAGAGTTCTGAAATTTTTCTTTTTTTTTTTGAGACAGATTCTTGCTCTGTTGCCCAGGCTAGAGTGCAGTGGCACAATCTCAGTTTACTGCAACCTCTGCTTCCCAGGTTCAAGCAGTTCTGCCTCAGCCTCCCGAGTAGTTAGGATTATAGACACGCGTCACCACGCCCAGCTAATTTTTGTATTTTTAGTAGAGACAGGGTTTCACCATGTTGCCCAGCCTGGTCTGGATCTCCTGACCTCAGGTGATTTGCCCACCTCAGCCTCCTGAAGTGCTAGGATTACAGGCGTGAGCCACTCCACTGTCCGAGTTGTGAATTTTAAAATAAGTTCTATATAAACCTGTGAAGAAGATAGCAGATTTAGTTGTTGCTGTTATTTTGTTTTCTTGTTTGGGTTTTTTTGTTTTTGTTTTTGTTTTTTAAAGCCAATGCTCCTAGTCATTACCAGTAGTCCTTGAAGTACAGGCAGAAGAGAGAAGGTGAAAGAAAGAATCTACATTGAAAAGAAGAAATGAAATCTACAGAGAATCTACAGAGAAAAAATGAATAAAAAAGAAAAGAAAGAAAAGGAAATGACGGGAATAGAGACCAGAATTACCCCAAAGACTCCTTAATGGTTGTCTATCCCTGTGTTGTAGGGAAAACAGTCCATTAGGAATTAGAAACTCATTATTTAAATCAAATTTGCCACCTCGACTGAGTCATTTAGTGTTTGAATAAAGTTAATTTCCTTCTTTGTGTATAGGGAATGTTGAGAACTCATGAATAAAAGCCAAAATGGAATTTTCTTTTGAAAAAGGAAAAATAAATCCTGCAGAAAGTATTTGGGGGAAAGGAAAGGAGATTGCCAAACCTTGTGAATAACATTATCAGGCTGCCAATAATAAGAGAATGTGAGGGGCAGGGGGAAAGGAAGGTAAAAATGAATCATATAATGAAAAGATAATGCCAGCATAATGACAATTTACATTTGCGCAATGCTATTATGATACAAGGCACTTTGGAGTGCCTTATCTTATTTGAAAGTACTAAAAGTAGGATAGGTTTTTAATATCAAAGGGAAGAGGAAATATTTTTTTTTCTAGCTGTAGGTGAGTCTCTAGGGGTCAGAAAAAAAGAAGGCATGTCAAAAGGAAAAAATAAAGCAAGTTCGAGGGGAGACAGAGAGATTATGGAAACATCCACTAGCTAAACAATGCCTTCTTAAGGGAAATGCTATAGACACCTTGATGTATACAAACATACACCAGTAGAAATCACATTAAAACATTCTCTGTGGGGCCTAAAGTGGCTCCGGCCGGATGTCGTGGCGCTTGCGAAGGCGAGGCCAAGAGTTCAAGGCCAACCAACCTCAGCAACCTTATAAGCTCTCAATGATTGGCAAAAAATAAATAAATAAATAAATAAATAAATAAATAAAAATAAATAAAACATTCTCTGTGATTCAGTTGCCAGTGATGAATGAGTTCTGACCTAGACCTTGCAAGGAGCCTGCAAGTTTAATTAATATAAACTACCTTGTGAAAGAGATGCACCTTTTAAAAAATAACTATGGCCTGAACTTTTAATAACATCATTAAGTGAACCAAAGATGAATACTACTTTTCATATTATAAGGGCATAGAATGGTTGTTGAGAATGTTCTCAAAAGGATTTTAATGTGGCAGGCTGTCAGAATAGCACAATTCTTTTTTTTTTTTTTTTTTTTTGGCTTTGATATTAGGCCAAGATATCCCAGCATAAGCCAGTCTCACAACAGACCAGGCAGCAACATACACCTAGAACAGTGATCCTTAACCCACCTGTACAGTGGAGTCACCTGGGGATATTTCAGACATCCCAGTGTCTAGATCCCACTTCCGACCACACGGCCTGGGCGTGTGACCCTGCTTTCACCCTTCTGAAAGCTCCCAGGCAATTCCTTTTGGCAACCCCAGTTGAGAACTACTGCCCTGCCCGGTTGAGAACTACTATTACAACCCCGGTTGAGAAGGTTCACCGAAACTGACCACAAAGCTCTCAAATCCATTACCAAAGCTGGGAAGGGTTAAAGCTTTTGAAATCATTCCTGATTCCCTATTCATTGTGAAAGAGAATTCTGAAATATTCCTGAAAATATACCATTTCAGGAATAGGAACTGAGATTATACTCAGGAAGCCTAAGGAAATAAAAAAGAGATGCAATTTCTGTGTCACAGATAAAACGTTGCAATTCAGGGGTAGCTGAGAACATATGTGTGTCAGACAGCAGGTGCCTTGCATATTTTGGGAAGAGTTATGAGGCCAATGTAAAAGGATGCGAATGAATATTAAAGGACTGAGAGGGGAACCATATAAAGAATGGAAATATTATTAGATAATATTAATATTAATACTTTGAACTATCTAATATTTAATAAGTATTTTGAAACCAACACCTGATAAAATTGGCTAAAAACAAAATAAGAAGTCAAGGGAAACAAGGGCTGGTCAAAAAAAAGATATGATGATGTCGGCAGTTACTGAAATGTGGCGAATCTTAACAAACATGTAAATATGATTTCTTCATTGCTCTAGGGAAAAACGTTCCTCTAAATAAAATATTATGGGAAAAATAGAATACATGTGAAAATGCTTTGAGTCTCATGCTCTACCAACTGAACTAGCCATGCAGCCAAGGAGAATAGTTTAAAAATAAGACTTCTTATGTGGGCCAATAGCGTATTTAAATACAAAGGCGTTTCAGACATAGATCTGGCAGCTTCTTAGCCAGGTCATTATCTTTCATTGAGTTATTTAGAGTGAAATTGAATAAAGGATGTTGAAAATTGAGGGTTCACCTTCATGAAGTTCCCCCTTCTAAATCAGGGGCATCCCCGAAAGCCAGTCTCTCCCTAGAGGTCCAGGGGAGGATCTGTGTCCACCGCAGAACCCCTTTGTCTTTTTTCTTAATTTCTATCATAAGCTTGCTGGTGAATACTGCAGTAATTCCATAGTGCTCTCTGAATAACCAGCTTTCAAGAATGTTTATGCTAGAATATTTCATGTTTACTTAAAAGTTAAAGTCAGGCCAGGCACAGTGGCGCATGCCTGTAATCCCAGCACTTTCGGAGACCAAGACAAGCAGATGGCTTGAGCCCAGGAGTTCAAGATCACCCTGGGTAACATGGAAAACCCCATCTCTACAAAAATAAAATTATAAAAAATTAGTGGGGCATGGTGGTGTGCACCTGTAGTTCCAGCTCCTTAAGAGGCTGAGGCTGGAGGATCACTTGAGCCTGGAAGGTCAAAATTGCAATGAGCCATTATTGCACCATTGCATTCCAGCCTGGGTGAAAGAGCGAGATTCTGTCAAACAAAAACCCCAAACAATGAAAAAAAAGAGTTAAAATGTGCCGGGCATGGTGGCTCACATTTGTAGTGCTAGTGCTTTAGGAGGCTAAGCTGGGAGCATTCCCTTGAGGCCAGGTGTTCAAGACCAGCCTGGGCAACATGGTGAGATTCCATTTCTACAACAACAACAACAAAAAATTAACGATATGTAAGAAATATAAGATTAAGAAACTAAGTATCAGATTGTTGAGTGAATCTTTCAGTGTATTTTTAAACATTCTAATGAGACTTAAGTGACTATATTGTAAACAAACATTGGTTTTATGTACATATGTCAATATGTGTATGAACTTGTGTAGACCTCTTTAGAGAGATATGATTGGCTCTCATTTATCCACATAGGTATTATTGAGTTCATCTTTTATCCCAAATTCATTTCTCCCTGCCACTTAGCATGTCCTGGGTCTCCCTACCTGAGATTGTGAATTCACAATTGGCTTCTGTGTCTGGTCAAAGTTTATTCCCTTCTCTGTGTGACTTCTGTATTTGGTAACCTGTAGTGTAGTTGGAGAGTTTGTTCACATTGCATAAGAGTCTGTAACATTATTTATTGAACCTCATGGAGAGTTTTTTAAGGAGGAGGAAGTTGACTGAGTTAGGACTCAATAACGCCAGTTAATGATGAGAGTGACCTTCCCCAGGAGGTCTAACCCTGACAAAACAAGAATGAAGGGATCTTTTGCAGGAAGCTTTGGCCTATTCTATGCACAGGACTCCCTTAAGGGAACAAAATGAAGACAGGTTCATCCCTCGGTCAATAGTTAATTAAGAAAGCTCTGAGGAATACACAGTGTGTGTAAGAAGTAAAATATGTAAGTTAGTAGCTAGAAATGGGACTCAAATCTAATTGCAGCATTTTGAACGTGGCAGTCCTCTAAAAGTATTCTTTAAGAAAATAATTGAACTGGTAACTTCTGTAGGTTGATTTTGTTGTTGATGGTTTCTACTGGTAGCACCTCTCTAAGCATAAGGTGGTCATTGTTACCTTTTCTTATTTTTAATTTTAAAATGAAACAGGGTCTGATTACATTGCCCAGGTTGGTCTTGAATTCCTGAACTCAAGCAATCCACCTGCCTTGACCTCCCAAAGTACGGGGATTACAGTGTGAGCCACTGCGCCTGGCACATTGTTAACATTTTTAAATGCCAACATTTGATAAATTCTGACTTCATAACATTCAGTTGTAAAGAATACAGGTATCTTTCTACAGGTTTTTTATTTTTTTACTTAAAATGTGGCACTCAAAAAGAACATGGGTTGCACAAATAGGATTACCTTTCTCTCTGGGGAGGATCATTTTAGGATTAAGCAGCATGGAGGAGGTGACCAAAACAGAAAATCCAACTTCTCTCAGAACTGTTGATCTCAGAATTTTAGTCAAGGTTCAGGCTCCCATGTATAACCTAATCTGGCATTTCGTTATTGCATCTTTAATTTTTAATTTTTTTTTTGAGACAGTGTCTTGCTCTGTTGCCCAGGCTGGAGTGCAGTGGGGTGATCTCCACTCACTGCAACCTCCACCTTCCCGGGTTCAAGTGATTCTCCTGCCTCAGCCTCCTAAGTAGCTGGGACTGGGACTACAGGCACGTGCCACCATGCCATCTAATTTTTTTTATTTTTAGTAGAGACAGGGTTTCACCACATTAGCCAGGATGGTCTTGATCTCCTGCCTTCGTGATCTGCCCGCCTCAGCTTCCCAAAGTGCTGGGATTACAGGCATTAGCCACCACACCCGGCCTACTAATTGATTTTCTTTTAGCCCTCTATGCATGCACATCCCTAAGAAAATCATTTTCTTGTTAATTTCACAGTATCTCTAGTTGAGCCACCATAGCAAGTATTCCCCTCTCTTTAGCAGGTAGTTTTTGCCAGCAGGAAACCTAAGAGTCAACTGTCATAAAATGATACAAAATGATGACAGGAGGGGGAACTTGCTTTGACAACCATTGCATGGTCTTCAAGTAGTAAAAAACTTTGCACCGCATAAACCATCTGATGGTTTTAATGGAACCAAAACATCAATAAATGCTTTTTCTTTAGAAGACTTTCTGAGAATCATAGATTTGAAAGCTGAAAAGAAGCTTAGAGGGCCTCTGCCCCCTTGCTGCTTCACAGTTGAGAAAAATTGAGTCCAGAGAGAAGAGCTGTCTGGGTCTCCACTATGCCCTGAGCATTCCTGTTGCCACAGGGTTGAAGCTCACGCCTGGTGCCTGAGGGTCCCTGATGGCAGGCTCTCTTTCCTCCGCTCTATGCTTCTGCCCCTTTCATCTTTGTCTTAGTTATGCTTTTGTATTCTGTCTTTGGAAAAAGTCACTGCTTTGACTGAATGAAAAGCAGCTACCATTTGCTGAGTGGCTACATTATCCTTTTTTTTTTCTTTTTTAAAAGCAATCCCATGAAATATGTATTATTAAACTTATTTTTACAAATGAGAAAACCATGGCTTGCAGAGTTTAAGGAGTCATAGAAAGTCAATTCAAGCACTGGGCATGGTGGCACACACTTGTAATTCCAGCTATTCAGGAGGCTGAGGCAGGAGAATCACTTGAACCTGGGAAGCGGAGGTTGCAATGAGCTGAGATCACACCACTGCACTCCAGTCTAGGCCACAGACCAAGAGTCCACTCTATAGGCCAGCCAGAATTCAAGCCCAGGGTTGACTGGTGATTTGTTTTACTCTGCTAAACTTCCTCTCTTTGATTTATTTTCTCAGTACCTACAGCATTATAGTCTAGAGATACAGTCTTTCAGAAATTACAGTGAATATTAATAGCTCTTTTGTCTTTAATAAAAAGTCTTTAGAGAAATTATTTAGAACAATATTCAGTTGATTTTATAATGCAGCCTTGGAGTTAACCACCCCCTACCCAGTTGTAATAAATCTATATATACTAACCTAGAAAGACACCCATATTAAGTTAACGGAAGAAAGTAAATTGCAGAGCAGTGTATATAGTATAACTCCATTTAGGTTTTGTTTAACACTACAGATATCCTTAACACATATATATGTATATACATACATGTGCAGAATAGATATCTGGAAAGACACACACTAAACTCTTTACAGAGCTTCATGTTAAGGACTGGGATTGGGGGCTAGGTGGTTAAATAGAGGATTCGGAGATGATTTGTGTATCAGTTAAATTTTTCATAATCAATCTATATTATCTTAAAACTGTTTTGCTTTTTTTTTTTGAGACAGAGTTTCACTCTTGTTACCCAGGCTGGAGTGCAATGGCATGATCTCGGCTCACCGCAACCTCTGCCTCCTGGGTTCAAGCAATTCTCTTGCCTCAGCCTCCCTAGTAGCTGGGACTACAGGCGTGCACCACCATGCCCAGCTAAGTTTTGTATTTTTAGTAGAGACGGGGTTTCACCTTGTTGAACAGGATGGTCTCAATCTCTTGACCTTGTGATCCACCCACCTCGGCCTCCCAAAGTGCTGGGATTATAGGCATGAGCCACCACGCCTGGCCAAAACTAATTTTTAAAACAAAAACATATACATTAAAACTTTCTTCATAAATTCTTTATGACAATTTTACTTATTTTGGAACTAGAAATTATAATTAGAAAATCATTATTACTGCTTTGAACTGTTAAAAGGGTAGTTGATTGTATGAATTGGAATTTTTCCCCTGCTGTCATGAAAATATTTGTTAAGTTCCTCCAGCAAAGTTCAGAACAGAGTTGTTGTTCAGTAATCATTGATTATCTCTTTCTACCACAAAACCAGAAGCAATGAAAACTAATCTGTATCCCAGATGAAAGTAACTCGTAGCTTGTGGAATATTATAAAATCATGTTGAACTTTGCACCTTGAACTATAAATTCACCCCCATTCTCCACTGCTTTTCATCTTATATTTATTCTCAAGATTTTTTCCTTCTAAGGGGTCCTCTTCTATGCAATCTGAGAGTACCTGCACTTGCAGAGCCTTTTCTGTAATAGACTGGTGTTTTTAAGGCATCTAATAGATATTATCTTTATAATTCTGCTGTTAACAACTTTCACATTGTTGTTTTTGTAATCAGACCCTGGAAAGTTTGATTTTTAGAATTTACTTTTTATTTATTTATTTTGAGACAGGATCTCACTCTGTCACCAGGGCTAGAGTGCAGTGGCACGATCTTGATTATAGGCATGAGTCACTGTGCCCAGCCTAGAATTTATATTTTAAACTGTTTATTCTAACTCTTTTGCCCTTCTCCTCTTGCCAAGGAATATAGTTGTTTCTCCATGTAAAAAAAAATACTTTATTCCAGGTGAATATGACTGAGAAGCCATTGAGAAAGCCACCTGCCAGACTAAAAAAACTTGAGATCAAAAACCTAGAGAAGGATTTCACAATGAAGGACATCGAGGAGAAGATGGAGGCTGCCAAAGAGTGCAGGAAGGTACTGAGTTCTCAGATGCTCTAGACTTGAGGGGTTAGCTGTCTGCTAAAGTGATCTCATGCCAGACCTTTCCTATCATCAGTTTTAAGGCAAATTGTATGAATCAATAGTCAGTATTTTATTTTATTTTACTAATTCTTTTAAGAGACAAAATCTCACAATGTTGCCGAGGCTGGAGTACAGTGGCATGCTCAGAGCTCACTGCAACCTTGAACTCTTGGGCTCAAGAGGTCCCCCTGTCTCAGCCTCCTGAGTAGCTGGGACTACAAACCCACACCACTACATGTGGCTAATTTAAATAAAAATTTTTAGAGATGGCTTCACGCTATGCAGCCAAGGCTGGTCTTAAAATCCTGACCTTAAATGATCCTCCTGCCTTGGCCTCCCAAAGTGTTGGGATTGCAGGCATGAGCCACTGTGCCTGGCCTACAGACAATATTTGAATGACCTATATGCTTTTTATTGCATGTTTCATGTTTAGTGGTTTTTCTTAACAATTTCCTTCCTGTTGTAAAGGAATAAAGTAGGTTGGGTGTTACAGTTTCGTCCATATAGCCTAAGCAAGCAACATCCAGTTCTTGGAATTAAGTGAAGTATGGAGTGTTCTTCATGTGAAAAGAGAGAAACTTCAATTAAGGCTGGGGGCAGGAGGAGAGGCAGGGTTGGGGTGTGGTGTTAAACTGAGAGGAGCTGCTGCAGAGCATCAGGCAGCATCACCCCTTTTGCATTTTCACCGAGGGCCCCCATAACCCTCCATGTGCCCTTGGCCAGAAGCCACCTTCACAGCTTTGGTCCAACAGCCTTCATTTCCCAGCTCTCTAATTGGTCTCTCAGAGCAGAAGGACCAGACTGCAAGCTCCATGAGGACAGGCCCCGTGTCTGCCTTCTTCAACAAGAGTTTCTCAAAAAATATCTGTTATACAACTGAATAATGACATAGAGAAGCCATAAATATTCAATACAAGCAACATGAATTGCAACTTGTAGAAAGTTACTCAGACTCTTTTTCATTCTTTAATACTGCATTTCAGTCTAAAGAAGAAGAAATAAGAAAAAGGCTACAGAGTGACCAACTTTTGCCTTCAGCCAATCGTTCAGATTCAGCTAAACTAGGTGGGGCTGAGGTTGCATTTGCCAAAGGACTTCAAAGGGTCAGGTCGGCTGGGTTTGAACCATCTGACCTGCAGGGAGGAAAACCATTGAAGAGGAAGAAGAGTAAAAGTGATGCCACCTTGATTGACAGAAACGACAGTGATGAAAGTTTTGGGGTCGTGGAGTCAGACATTTCTTACAACCAAGCAGATGACATAGTCTACTAAGCCATTTTTTTTGTGAATTTCTTTTTTTTAAAATTGCATTTTAGGTTTTGGGGTACATGTGCAGAACATGCAAGATAGTTGCATAGGTACACACGTGGCAGTGTGATTTGCTGCCTTCCTCCCCTTCACTCCCGTCTGGCATTTCTCCCCATGCTATCCCTCCCCAGCTCCCCGCCCCGGTATCCCTCCCCTATTCCCCCAATAGACCCCAGTGTGTAGTGCTCCCCTCCCTGTTTTTGTGAATTTCATAAGCCGGCATTCATTCTCCCCATTTGTGACATTTGTAGTATGTCTCAGATTCTTTGACTGCCTGACCTCATTCCACTGGGATTTCTACACTGGGCTTAAGGATGATTGTGTGGGCTGCATGGGCTGAAGGTTACTTGAGTAAATTAAATAGCTATGCTAGATTTAATAAAGGAGCGAGGGGGAGACTTGACCAGCTTGGATATTTGGCACTCTCCTTTGTGTGACTTCAAACACTGTGGAGCTGTCTTTAATGCATAAGTGTCTTCAGCTTACGTGAATATGTTCATGCCAAATGAAATTCTTCCTGTTCTGCCTGGCGGCGGTGTCCATCTTCTGCTGGTCCCTTAAGACAAATTACATGGATTTGTTTTAAGTATTTTAATGATTTGTATGTTTTTTATGCTGTATGTCTACAGTTTCAGAATTTTTTTTCTTTGTGTTATGAAGGAATGAAGCAATGTCTTAAAGTTGGTTGAATTACAGTTTCATCTATGTAGTTTAAGTTAGCAATATCTAATTCTCAGAATTATATAAAGAATGGAGTTTTCTTCTTGTGAAAACAGAAGAACTTCAATTGAGGCTAGGGGTGGAAGGAAGTTGTGGGGGTGGAGGTAGACACTGCTACCAGTGTCTGGCTTCCCTGCAGGCACACTACGCTGAGAAGCTGCTGGCCCTCATCTTATTGGAATTATACCTTGGTTCTTCCCTCCCTTACCACTCACATCCAATCAATTATCAGTTCTTATGATTATAGATGCTTTTTATGTGGGAGGGGAACAGGGTCTCACTTTGTACCCAGGATGGAGTACAGTGACATGATCTTGGCTCACTGCAGGCTTGACTTCCTGAGGCTCAAACGATCCTCCTGCCTCAGGCCCCCAAGTAGCTGGGATTACAGGCACACATCGCCACACCAGGATAATTTTTTGCAGAGAAGGGGTTTTGTCATGTTGTCCAGGCTGGTCTCAAACTCCTGAGCTCAAACGATCCAACCACCTTGGCCTCCCAAAGTGCTAGGATTATAGGTATGAGCCACCATGCCAGGCTATGATTCTAGACTCTGAGGATCTCTTGCATCCATCTTCATACTTTTCCCGTGTCAGTACCTAGTTTTGGCCACCCACCATCATTCAACTGGGTTGCTACAATAGTCTTGATCCTTATACAATAGTATCTGTTTAAAGCCCCTGGTTGTCCCCGCTTTTATTGTTGAGATAAAGCCCAGACTCCCTGGTAAGGATCTCAGCTTTCACAATTCAGCCGAACAGAACCTCTTCCAGTTCCTCAAACTCAGCACACTCACCCCAGGCACTAGACCTCTGCACATGCTGTTTCCCTCTTCCCTTCTATTCTTCCTGCTCCTTGACTTGAAAAATGCCTTCTTGTCTTTCATGTCTCAACTCAGACATCACTTCCTCTAAGCCCTCTGGTCCAGGTCAATGCCCCTCTCACCTTTTGGCACCCCGAACTGTTTCATCTTTACGTCTATCATCCTGTGTAGAAGTCACCTGATACGTTTCCGTCTTTACCATTGGATATTTTCAGTTCCTGCAGGACAAAGGAGTGGGCCTGTTGTAATCATGGTTGCAGTTTCTGGTACCTTGGAAAGTGAATGCACGTTATAAGTGCTACATAAATATTGCTTTAGTGGATTAATCAGTATGCTTGTACCTCCTCCAGAAGCAGGTGCATGGCTTGTTTTCTTGGGAACCATTTGACTTGAGGTTTACTCAGCATCTCCTGTTCATACATTCCCTTTGGCCTTTTGTGTATCAGGGGTCCCCAACCCCCAGGCAATGGACCAGTACCTGTCCATGGCCTATTAGGAACTGGGCCTCACAGCAGGAGGTGAGCGGCGAGTGAGAAAGCTAAGCTTCATCTGTATTTACAGCCGTTCCCCATCACTCGTATTACAGCCTAAGATCTGCCTCCTGTCAGATCAGTGGTGACATTAGATTCTCATAGGGGTGAACTGTGCACGCGAGGGATCTAGGATGCACACTCCTTATGAGAATGTAATGCCTGATGATCTGAGGTGGAGCTGAGGTGGTGATGCTAGCACTGGGGAGTGGCTGCAAATACAGATTAAACTTAACAAAGAGCTTTTACTGCATGAATACCATAATAAACACATATCAAAACTGTATCTGTGAGTGGCAAGTGACAATGAAGCTGCATCTGGTGGCAGGCTTTAGAGTGGCAAGTGAGTTGATGTACTTCAACTATACAGCTGTATCTGGTGGCCTTAAAGGTATGTTTGAGGCAACTTCAAATTTCCCTATGTTCTGAATTAAAGTCCAGGCAGAATATTCTCGCATTGCCACAAAAGCGTTGAAATGCCTGCTTCCATTTCAGACATCCTATCCTTGTGCAGCAGGGTTTTCTACAGTGACAACAACCAAAATGAGATTATGGAGTAGACTGGACATAAACAACACATTTCAGATGTCAGTGTCTCCTGTCACCCCAGATAGGACAATCTAGTTGTAAGAAAACAAGCTCAGGGCTCCCACTGATTCTACATTCTGCACAGGAAGGTGATGGTGAGTTGTATAATTATTTTATTATATATAACAATGTAATAATAGTAATGAAGTGCACAATAAATGTAATGTGCTTGAATCACCTTGAAATTATCCACACCCCACCTCAACGTCCATGGGGAAATTGTCTTCCATGAAACCAGTCTCTGGTGCCAAAAAGGTTGGGGACCTCTGTTGTACATGGATGCCTCTGTTATATATATTCCTATAGCCTGTAGGACTTCAGACACCTATAGCCAGTGAAGTATGACGGTGCTGGTAGAGGGGATGGAGGAGCTTCTTCAAAACTAATTGCAGAGCCAAAACTTTTAGACCTTCAATCTACTTCTTACAACGTGACCCTGAGGCATGCAGGCTCTCTGTGTCTCAATTACCTTACATGTTAATTTGGGATAGCCCCAGTCATAGAGTTGAATCAAATGAAACAATGTGTTTAAAGATACTGTGTACCTGCTTGCCTGGTTCAGCAGACTGAGTCGTCCCACCCCTTCTATGCAGATAACTTGATTCAGGGGTGCCCTCTCCACTCCATGCCCAGATGGATCTCCAGGCATTTGGAGGACCCACTCACCTGGAACAACAGCCTGAATCACCCCACCCTTCCTGTGCAGAGATCTTATTGCAAAAGAGCCCTCTCTGCTGTACTGCCAGGCAGATGTCCAGGCATCTGGAGCACCTGGTCTCCTGAATTAGGAATTTAGGCCAACTCTCATCCCTGTGCAGAGAACTTGGGACTGAGGAGGTTTCCCAACTCCACACCTAGGCACAGCTCTGGATGCTTGGTGGCCACCCACTAGATTATCCCTCGGAGCTTGTGCTTGTGCCTGCCACTGGGAGATGTGCAGGCAAACATGCCTGGTCTGGCCCCACCTATCATGGCCCCTGTCCCACACTCCAGGGTTGCATAGGGGAGCTCAGATCACTGTGAATTCCGCACATCAGCCCATTGCCTAAGGCAGCAGAGAGTTTCTGCAATAAACAAAGATCAAGTATACACACAGCCATATTGGCCACAGCTGGCTCCTACCTATAAGTGCCACCCACAGGCTTGTAGGTCAAACCACATGGCCCAATATAAAACCTGCTGAAAGAAATGCCTAGGGCTATAGAAGCAAAGCCGAAAGACCCAACCCTTCCCTAACCCTTCCCTGTTGGGGTACAGTACAGTTCCTCTACAGTAACAGGAACTATTAAGGAAAAGAAAGAAAAAGAAAAAAATCCTATTTGCCTGAAAATAATAACAAAAATTGGAAGTGCCAGCATCTCCAGATGAGAAGGAACCAGCACAAAGAATCTGCACCATGAAAAATCTGAATGTAGCGACACACCGAAAGATTGCACTAGCTCTCCAGCAATGGCGTCTAACCAAAATGAAAACTCAGAAATGACAGATAAATAATTCAAAGCATGGATTGCAAAAAAGCTTAATGAGATACAGGACAAGATTGAAAAGCAGTACAAAGAAACTTCTAAAGCAATCCAGAATATAAAGGAAGTGACAAACATCTTAAAAAGAAATCAATCAGAGCTTCTGGAATTGAAAAACTCAAGGAATTTCATATACAACTGAAAGCTCTATCAAGAGACTGAACAAAGCAAAAGAAAGAATTTCAGAGCTCAAACGTTGATCTTTTAAATCAACCCAGTCAGACTAAAATAAAGACAAAATATTTTTTTAAATGAACAAAGTCTTTGAGTAATAAGGAATTATGTAAAATCACAGAACCTATGAATTATTGGCATTCCTGAGAGAAAAAGAGAAAAAGCAAAAAAGCTTGAAAACATATTTGAGGGAATAATTCAAGAAAATTTCTCTAATCTTGCTAGACAGTTAAATATCTAAGTAGAAGATTCAGAGAACACCTGCCTGATACGATACAAAATGATCACCAAGGCCTACAGTTACCAGATTGTCCAGGTCAGCATTACAAAAAGAATCTTAAAGGCAGCTAGAGAAAAATATCAGATCATATACAAAGGGAACCCCATGAAGCTAACAGCAGACTTCTCAGCAGAAATATTACAAGCCAGGGGAAATTGGGGGCTTATTTTCAGAATTTTTATATTTCTCTTCTTCAAGAACACCAGATATTCTTAGATTTGGTCATTTAGCATAATCCCAAGCTTCTTGGAGGCTTTCTTCTTTTTTAAAATTCCCTTTTCTTTGTCTTTGTTGGAAACCTTGTCTTTAAGCTCTGAAGTTCTGTCTTCTTGTTTGATTCTGTTGTTGAGACTTTCTAGTGTATTTTGAATTTCTTTAAGTGTGTCCTTCATTTCCAGAAGTTGTGATAGTTTGTTATTTATACTATCTATTTCTTTGGAAATTTTTTCATCCATATCCTATAACTTTTTTTTTAAGTCAGGATTCACCTTTCTCTGGTGCCTTCTTGAATAGCTTAATAATCAATCTTCTGAATTCTTTTTCTGGCAATTCAGAGATTTCATCTTGGTTTGGATCCATTGCTGGCGAGCTAGTGTGATCTGTGGGTGTGTTAAAGAACCTTGTTTTGTCATATTACCAGAATTGTTTTGCTGGCTCTCTCATTTAGGTAGACTATGTCAGAGGGAAGATCTAGGGCGCAAGGCTGTTGTTCAGATTCTTTTGTCCCACAGGGTGCTCTCTTGATGTGGCGTTCTTTCTCCTGCCTCTGGCGATGGGGCTTCCTGACAGCCAAACTGTAGTGATTGTTGTTTCTCTTCTGGGTCTAGCTACCCAGCTGAGCTACCAGGCTTCTGGCTGGTACTGGGGAGTGTCTGGAAAGAGTCCTGTATTGTGATCTGTCTTTAGGTCTCTCAGCTGTGAGAACCAGCACCTGCTCCAGTGGAGGTAGCAGGGGAGTGAAGTGGACTCTGTGAGGGTCCTTGGTTGTAGTTTTGTTTAGTGTGCTGGCTTAGTGTTGGTGGATCTTTAGCCAGGAGGTGGCGTTTTCAAGAGAGCATCAGCTGCAGTAGTGTAGAGAGGATACAAGCTTGCCCTAAAGTTGCCTGGATAAGTGTTGGGATTTCTTGGGTGATGGGCAGGGCCACAGAGCTCCCAAGAGATTATGACCTTCATCTTTGGCTACCAGGGTGGGTAGAGACAGACCATCAAGTTGGGGCAGGGCTAGGCATGTCTGAGCTCAGACTCTCCTTGTGCTGCTGTGGGGCTTGGCCTTGTGGTTCTCAGGCTGATGGAGTTGTGTTTCCAGGGGGGTTATGGCTGCTGTGTCATGCAGGTCTCCAGGAGAGTAGGGAAAATCTGGTAGTGACAGGCCTCACCCAGCTTCCATGCAGCCAGCAAGACAATTCTCACTTCTACTGTGTGACCTCAACAGCTTCAAGTTTATTCCCAGGCAGCCAATGAGCAGGACTGAGATCTTGCCCCAGACTACAAGCCTCCCCACTGAGAAAGCAAGCAAGGCTTTCAGGTTTTGCACCTCCACACCTGCCATGGCTTCTGTGCTCCTATCTACACTCGCAGATTGCCTCCTTCCCTAG
Source organism: Saguinus oedipus (assembly GCA_031835075.1). Taxonomy (NCBI): domain Eukaryota; kingdom Metazoa; phylum Chordata; class Mammalia; order Primates; family Cebidae; genus Saguinus; species Saguinus oedipus. Next base: position 11,981,630 of record CM063172.1, on the reverse strand, counting down.
ATTCTGTCCAGGAAACTTGGTGTTTGGTCAAAATTGTTACAAAATTCAGCTGGAAGTTTCCTTCTCCCTGTCTTCTTTCCCCAGTGGAATTGGGGAGTCCCCAGGACTCTTTCCAGACACTCCCCAATACGAGCCCTTCCCAAGGACCCCAAGACAAGTCAGAAATGACTTCCCTGGGCACCAACCATGCCCACAAGGCTCTTCCCACTGCTTCCTCTACCTGTATAGTTCATTCAGCTCTCTAAATTTGTCTCAGCCCCAGGTAAGGTCAAATCCTTCTCCCTCGATATGGTCCTTCAGGTTCCCCAGTGAGGATTCAGGGGTGGATGTTTCCCCTTTCACACTTTGAACACTCACTGTTTTTCAGCTGCCTTACGGAGCCTGCAGTGGCAGGCTGCTTCCTTCAAAGGGTCTGTAGATTCTCGACTTTCCTGGTATGTTCCTGTGGTAGTTCTTGGAGCAAAAGTTCACACTGTGAGTCTCCCCACACTGCTCTGACTGTCAGAGTGAAAGCTTCAAGTTAATCTTGCCTCCTATCCACCGTTTTTCTTGATCTTGCCACATTGTATTACATGTACTTCAGTACTTTTTCCTTGCAAAAATAGACTTATCCTACATAAGCTGCTTGGCATCTTGCTTTTTTCACTAAAGAATTCAGTATCTTCCCATATAAATAAATCTGCTTCCACTGTATCATTCCTAATAAGATGGTCTCTCCTATTATGGTCTCGCTTAATATTGATTAGTCCCCTCATTGTGTTTCTAAAGGTTCCCATAGTTAAAGACAGTCAAAAACATATGTTTCCATTTCTGTTTTGAAAATGGGTGAAAAGTAAAATAATGGGAACATTTCCCCCATCATAGCAGAACAGAGTAGAATCAGCTATTCTCCCTTTGCCCAATTACCCTTTCCATTGTTTCTGTGCTTGATCAGGGCTCTTAGCTGAAAGACTGTGAATGCAAATGAACACTGAAGCTTGATGCAACCAGCTTTGCAAATTCACCTCCAGACTCTTCTCCTGTTCAGGAAGTTGAATTCATCTCATGACAATTTTAATTCAGCACACTGAGACTTCACGTATCTTGATTGTTTAAAAGTCCATGTCATAAAGAGAAAAAAAAATAAGTGACTGTTATTTACGTATATCCCAGTTGGCTTCTCGTTGATAGGAATAAAGACTAGCCACATTTTCAAAGTGTTATTGGCAGAGAAGTGTTTGCAGATAAGAGTCTGAAAGTTTTTCTCTTGTCATTTGGAAACAGACGTGAGTCATTAAAATCAAGTGATTGGCTATTTTTAAACACAAAATGAAATCTTTATTTTTGAAACAGAGTTTCACTCTTGTTGCCCAAGCTGGAGTACAGTGGGGCAATCTCGGCTCACTGCAACCTCCGCCTCTTGGGTTCAAGTGAATCTCCGGCCTCAGCCTCCTGAGTAGCTGGGATTACAGGCATGTACCACGATGCCCAGCTAATTTTTTGTATTTTTAGTAGAAACCGAGTTTCACCATGTTAGCCAGGCTGGTCTCAAACTCCTGACCTCAGGTGACCTGCCTGCCTTGGCCTCCCACAGTGCTGGGATTAGAGGCATGAGCTACTGCGCCTGGCCAGAATGAAACCATTCTGCACATCCAGGTCATGAAAGTAGTAACACAAGTCCTAGTAATTTCCAGTAATTAATACATAAACTTTCTCTCTATATTAATGCAGTTCAATCCCTAAGCCAATCATGGAAAAATGTACAGGACAACAGTTTATGCTTTTTCTTGCTTAATTTAGAATAAACAGCGATGTTCACTTGTTAAATGAGAGAAAGACTGTACAGAGGGTTATCACTTAACCTACCTCCACTTATCAATTTACTCAATTGACCTATGCCAGTGGATCTTTTTTTTTTTTTTTTTTTTTCCTTAATTTTTGGGCCAGGCGCAGTGGCTCATGCCTGTAATCCCAGCACTTTGGGAGGCCGAGGCAGGTGGATCATCTAGGAGTTGATCATCCAAGGCTGGGAGTTCAAGACCAGCCTGACCAATATGAAGAAACCCCACCTCTATTAAAAATACAACAACAACAACAACAAATAGCTGGGTGTGGTAGCGCACACCTATAATCCCAGCTACTCAGGAGGCTGAGGCAGGAGAATCACTTGAACCTGGGAGGCGGAGGCTGTGGTACGTGGAGATTGTGCCATTGCACTCCAGCCTGGGCAACAAGAGCAGAACTCCATCTCAAAAAAAAATTGTTTAAGTTCAGGGGTATGTACATGCACAGGTTTGTTATATAGGTAAGTTTGTGTCATGAGGGTTTGCTGTATTGATTATATCATCACCCAGGTATTAAGCCTAGTACCTATTCGTTATTTTTCTGGATCCTCTGCCTCCTCCCACTCTGCATCCTCCTGTAGGCCTTAGTGTGTGTTGTTCCCTTTTATGTGTCCATGTGTTCTCATCATTTAGCTCCCACTTATAAGTGAGAACATGCAGTATTTCGTTTTCTCTCCATGCATTAGTTTTCTAAGGATAATGGCCTCCAGCTCCATCCATGTTCCTGCAAAGGACATTATTTCATTTCTTTTTATGGATGCACAGTATTAGTATTCCATGGTATATATGTACTAAATTTTTTTATCCAGTCTATCATTGATGGGCATTTGGGTTGATTCCATGTCTTTGCTATTGTGAATAGTGATGCAGTGAACTTATGCGTGCATATGTCTTTGTAATAAAATAATTTGTATTCCTTTGGGTATATACCCAGTAATGGGATTGCTGGGCCAAATGGTCCATAGGTCTTTGAGGAATCACCACACCATCTTGCACAATGGTGGAACTAATTATACTCCCACCAACAGTGTAAAAGTGTTCCTTTTTCTCCAAAACCTCACCAGCATCTGTTTTTTTGTTTGTGTGTTTTTGTTTTTTTGTTTACTTTTTAATAATAGTCATACTGACTGGTGTGAGATAGTATCTCATGTTGGTTTGGATTTGCATTTCTCTAGCGATCAGTGATGTTGAACTTTTTTTGTAGGATTGTTGGCTGCGTGTATGTCTTCTTTTGAAAATTGTTCATGTCTTTTGCCCACTTTTTAATGGAGTTGTGTTCTTCTTATGAAGCTGTTTAAGTTCCTTATAGATGCTGGAGATTAGACCTTTGTCAGATGCATAGTTTGGAAAAATTGTCTTCCATTCTGTAGGTTCGTTATTCTGTTGATACTTTCTCTTGTTTTCCAGAAGCTACTTGGTTTAATTAGGTCTTATTTGTAATTTTTGCTTTTGCTGCAATTGCTTTTGGCATCTGTATCATGAAATCTTTGCCCATGCCTGTGTCCAGAATAGTATCGCCTAGATTGTCTTGCAGAGTTTTCAGTTTTGGGTTTTACATTTAAGTCTTTAATCCATGTTGAGTTAACTTTTGTATATGGCGTAAGGAAGGGGTCCAGTTTTAATCTTTTGCATATGTGGCCTATGCCAGTTGATCTCAAAATATAGTTCCTAACCAGCTGCATCAGCATCACCTGGGAACTGTTATAAATGCAATTTCTCAGGCCCCACCACAGACCATCTGTACCGGATGATGGGGCCCAGCGATCTGGATTTTAACCAGCCCTCCAGATGATTTTTATTTTTTGAGATGGGATCTCACTCTTTTGCCCAGGCTGGAGTGTAGTGACAAGATCTTGGCTCACTGCAACCTCTGCCTTCTGGGCTCAAGCAGTTCTCCCATCTAAGCCTCCCAAGTAGCTGGGACCACAGGTGCATGTCACCACACCTGACAAATTTTTTGTATTTTTGGTAGAGATGGGGTTTCACTATGTTGCCCAGGGGAGTCTTGAACTCCTGAGCTCAAGTAATCCACCTACCTCAGCCTCCCAAATTAGTGGGATTACAGGCATGAGCCACCGCACCCGGTCCCTCCCAGTGATTTTAAGGCACACTCGAGTTTGCTCTATGCTTGCCATTTACTCTGTAAACACACTGAGCAATGCCCACAATAAGATGCACATTCCAGAGTAACAGACAACTTTCCAGCATGGCTGAGCACCCCTGTCCCCAAGGGTCAAGTTGAATACTTACCAAAAGCCGCTTATTATTCTAAGATCTATGAATGCTATTTTTATCAGCTATTGTATTTAATTTTGAATAGCTTCTTTTAAAATGGAGTTAGAAAAGGAATAGGCAAATTTGCCAAAAAATCTTCAAGGGGTGAGTCTGCACTCAGATCTGTGAATCTGTAAATGTCCAAACTTCATCCTCTAATTTAAGGGGACTAAAATTATAACTACAGATAATACATTATAAATATGGTTTATATTAAATAACAATTGTAATCATGCATTGATGTCACATAAAAGTGTTTTCTAATGAAAGTATATATAAACGTTTTCAGTTAAAATATTTAAGATGTATGTGCATTGTTTCTTAGGACTCCTTAATCGACTCCTATTAGGAAAAACCAAAGTGCTTTTCCTATTCTCATACACTCAATACAACACAGAACACTTCACCCATCGTCACCAAAATGGGTGGCAATTTCTCTCCACCAAAAATCAAGCAATTCTCTAGCAGATACCAGCTGAGTGTTCTCTAATTCAATTCAATTATGACACTGTCTGTCTGGAGAAAGTATCAGATCCCACAGGCTAGGGGCTCAGTCCCACAAGACTGCCTCCCACTTCAGCTGCCAATCACAAGCAGTAAGTTGTTAAGTATTTCCAACCTTTTGGTTATAAATCAGGGATCCCACAGCCCCCTTCTCAGGTTCAATTAATTTGCCAGAGTAGCTCACAAAATTCAGGGAAATGCTTTCCTTACTTACCCATTTATTATAAAGGATATTACAAAGATTACAGATGAATAGCCAAATGGAAGAGATGCATAGGGTGAAGTGTGAAAGAAAGGTCCTGAGTGCAGGAGCTTCTGTCCCCGTGGAGTTGGGGGACGGCCATGCTCCCAGCATGGGGATGTGTTTGCCAAGCCAGAAGCTCTCTGAACCCCTACTTGAGGGATGTTTATGGCACTGTCCTCACACAGGCATGACGAATTATTAATTCCATTTCCAGCCCCTTTCCCCTCTCCAGGGAGAGATGGTGCTGAAAGCTCCAAGCTTCTAATCCTGGCTTGGTCTATCTGGTGACCAGCCCCCAGCCAGGAGCCCATCAAGAGTCATCTCATTAGGACAACAGACACTGCTATCACCCAGGAAATCCCAAGAGATTGAAGAGCACTGTGTCAGAAACTGGGGCAGAGATCAAACATTAGAACAAAAGATTTTCCTACCACCCCATCACTCAGGAAATTACAAGGGTTGTAGGAGCTGTGTGCCCAGGACTGGGGGCAGAGACCAACATGTATTTTTGTTAACTAATAATTTCTCAAACCCAATTGCATCTATTGTATTTTAAGGAAACTTTATAATACAATCCCTTAATACATTGATCAAATTTTTAAAAATATTTTTATTGAAAATTCATTCTTGGCCGAGCACGGTGGCTCACACCTGTAATCCCAGCAATTTGAGAGGCTGAGATGGGTGGATCACTTGAGCTCAGGAGTCCAAGACCAGCCTGGCTAACATGATGAAACCCCATGTCTACAAAAAATACAAAAATTAGCCTGGTGTGGTGGCATGCACCTCTAGTCCCAGCTACTAGGGAGGCTGAGACATAAAAACCTCTTGACCCAGGAGGCAGAAGCTGCAGTGAGCCAAGATCACACCATTGCACTCCAGCCTGGGCAACAGAGTAAGACTGTCTCAAGAAAAAAAATCCATTCTTTTTCATGTACCATTCAAAATTGGTGATAATATTTTTAAAACCACTTCAGGGGTTTGCAGTTCTAAAGAAGTTAGAAGACATTGTTATTTATTTAGCTGGTCCCTGTTGTTGGAAGTTTGTTTATTTTTAAATTATTAGTATGAGGAGTTATTGTAAATAATTCTACTTTCCACATAAAAAGGCTGGTTTATTAAGTTAGTCTTAAATTTAATCTCATAAGCTAAATAAAATTAAAAATTTTCAGTTTGGATATATATAAGATCTAACATTACAAGAAAGTTGGCAAATGCTAAGGAATTGCCATTTCCACAGAAATATTGTGACAACAAGCAACTGCTTGATTAGCCCAGACAACTTGGAACCATTTGTCTTAATGTTCCAAGGAGGGTCTGTTTATTCCTTTGTCCCTCCAAGCTTGAGAAAATCTGTACAGCTTGAATGCTGGAAATTTACAAACAAACAAAAAAAGAAACAAACAAGGAATCCCAGTTGCAGCTGATATAGAGAAATTCATTTTGATTGACTTGAGTCCTCAGTCCAAGGTGAACAACTGCTGATCTGCAAACAGTTGCTGGAAAAACTAACATCTCCAGCACAACACAATGTACAGCAAAGATAAAAAGTAATGTTCTTGGAAGATGGCCTTGGACTACTGGCTTGGTTAAATATTACATTACACAATTGTTGGCAATTTCATGTCATTCAGTCTCATAAAAACCTACAGTTTCATATGATCAAGAAGCATTGTGGGGTTTGCATGGCCAGCACCCCCTGTCCTCTCAGACAAGGGTGAGGACAGCAGGGAGAGGGAAGAAAAGCTTGGGCTGTCAATGAGGGACACCAGGACCCTGAGGTGCCCTCTGAAATCTAACAGTCAACCAACTTGAGCCCTCCCAGAGTTGGCTGCCAGTGAACTGTTTTTCCCTATCCCCACATCATCTCCACGTGATCAGTGAATATTTTCAATATATTTTTGTCTTCTTCCCTTTGGTCTGAAGTCAAAGTTTGAGGATGATTTTAGTTACCACTTCTTCACTCCAGTTCCTAGTTTTTCTGAGATAATTTAGTACTTTTGTTTTTATATTGTTAAATTACCCATAAAGTATACCCTTTTATTTCAAGAATCTATATTTGCACTTACATTACAGATTCATTGACAGTCTACCCTTAGTCATTTAGATAGAAAGATAGATATGAATTGATGATAGATATAAGTATCTCAAGTTTCATTGCTCATCCCCATTTCTTCTTATCTTCTTCTTATCCCATCATAATGCCTGTTTGGATTTGCTTGTAGTTCGGTTAGAGTATTTGCTCAATAAAATCCCTCATTTGGGAACACTTAGGTTTATAATCTCAGAATTCTTATATACTCTCAAATTTTTCATTACTACATGAAATGGGATATCTTAGCTGGATATAGAATCGTGGCTTGCAGTTCTTATCTCTCAGAAATCTACAGATTCAATTCCACTAGCTTCTCTCTTTATGTGTGATGGAATATAACACCACCAGTCTGAATCTTTTTCTTTTTTTTGAAAAGTGATTTGTTCTTTTTGCCTAAAGATTTTTATGATTTTCTCTTTATTTTTTGAATTTAGGAATTTTATTGGGATTTGCCTGGGTATGAGTCTTTTCTCATCAATGTGGCCTGGAAATCAGTATACTCTTTCTTCCTACAGGCCACCAATATCAATTCAACTTTTCTTTTATTATTTTTTTAAAGGATTGCCTCTCTTTGAAGCTTTATTATAGAATTAGACTTTCAGGCCTATTCTCCAAGTTTCATCAACTCTCTTGATATGCTTTTTTCCCCTTCAGGTCATGCGGACATTTTTTGGACTTGCTCTTCCTGGAAACTAAGTTATGTCTTGACAGTACATTTCTCTTCTACTTATTTTTTACATTGCTTAATTGGAAAATAATGCTTTTTAACTTCAGAAATTCTTTACTGTGCTGCCAATAACCCTCCTTATTTGATCTTTTCTTCCTCACTGAATTGTTGTCTGTCTCCTCCAGCAGCTTCATTCTATTGATTATATATTCTGTTTGTGACAACTCATCGTTCTGCCTTTGACTGCTGAATGTCATTAGGTGGGATTTGTTGTTGCTGTTGCATCTTTGGGTAGAAGATCCAGATAAGATTGTTTCAATACTGCAGGAAGAGGGTGCTAAATTAGTTTCCATTCCAGAGAGTTAACATGTGGAAGAAGTAAGACTGTCAATCCTTGCTGATGTACATGGAGGAAGGCTCCCTGATCCCTGTCTCCATGAGCAGAGAGGTCTTAGCTGACCCATTTAGCTGCTTTATGCCTTCCTGGAAGCCCAGTAACCAGGCCCATTTGTCAGGGCAGGTAGTGATTTTCCCCAGGGGCTCCTTTTATTTCTGAATACTACATTTTCCCAATATCCACCATTGTCAGTCCTGAGCTCCCTGAAACTGGTCTCCAGGCAATCATATAGCCCCTGGAAGAGAAAGCCCTATGCTGGTTCAATTAAACCTAGGACGTTGCTTTCCTCCAGCTTTCTGTAGACCTCAGTAGCTGTTTGGCTCAGGATATTCATCTGGATTAAACTTGAGAATAAAGGAGAGGAGAAGGCCACATTCAGATGCCTACATCCCCCAAATGCTTCTGTTTTCTCTGAGAGGACTTAAAAATACTCTTTTATTCATCGTTTAACAAAAAAGAACCTGTAACCTATAAATTATCTTGAGTTTTTCCATATCTGAATGATGATGTTGCTTTTTACTCCAACCTATTGATGGAATGAATTATGTCGGCATTTTTGCCAATACAGAACAATACTGCCTCTCTTGGAATAAACTCTAACCAAGTCATTTTATCCCTCAGGATGCTTTCACCTAAAAATAATAAAAAGTCCAACTCACATCAATTGAAACAGTAAAGAAATATATTGATGTATTTAACTAGACACACAATTAAGGTAGGTTCATGATTGGTCGATCCAGGGCTTAACAGGCTCCTCTGACCTCAATATCAGCTTCGTCGTAAGGTGCCAGTTCCTTGTGGTCATAGGAAGGCTTTCAGTAGCAGCTGGAGCTACATGGTTCCTCACTTACTTAGAGCAGAAGAGGGTTATTTCATGAAGCTTTCCCACCAAAGCAAAAAGGACATTTCCTAAGGGACTATGAAAGTGGCTCCTTGCATTCCTTACGCCCAGATTGTGTCTATGCCAATTCCTAAACTAGTCACTGTCTAAGGAGTGAAAGTTATTCTTAGGCCAATCAAATCTCCCTTTGGAGTGAGGGATCAGATGGCTTTCCCCAAGACAAGTGGGGAAGAGGTGAATTCCAGAATCAAACCGATTTCCACTCAGAAAGGAGAAAGGCAAAGAGATATTGAATAGGCAAGTGCCAATGTAAACCATAATCACAATGCTGAATTCACTTTGCTAACAACTTTTTTTTTTTGAGACAAAGTTTCACCATTGTCACTCAGGCTGGAGTGCAATGGTGCAGTCTCGGCTCACTGCAACTGCTGCCTCCTGGGTTCAAGCGATTCTCCTGCCTCAGCCTCTTGAGTGGCTGGGATTACAGGTGCCTGCCACCACGCCCAGCTAATTTTTGTATTTTTAGTAGAGATAGGGTTTCACCATGTTGGCCAGGCTGGTCTTGAACTCCTGACCGCCCACCTCGGCCTCCCAAAGTGCTGTGATTACAGGTGTGAGCGACTGCGCCAGGCTGCTCACCTCTTATTTTGAATTTTGCATCACTGGTATATAGTTTTCTTCATGCTGGTCATTTCTCCTAAGAAAGATATCTCTGGAATTTTCTATCGGAGGCTTAAAAGTATGGAGCCCATCCTTCTCCCAAGCTGCTAGATTTGGGCTTGATACTGCTCCTGCCAACTCTTAATTTCCAAGGGATTCACATAATTTGTTTACAACTTTGCTGAATTTGAGAAGGCTACTCTGATGAGCTGTAGATCATCCTTTTTTTTGAGATGCAGTTTCACTCTTCTTACCCAGGCTGGAGTGCAATGGTGCGATCTCGGCTCACCACAACCTCCGCCTCCTGGGTTCAGGCAATTCTCCTGCCTCATCCTTTCAATTCTACCAGTATTATTTAGTCATGCTTCCAGTCTTTCATTAGTTTATTTTTTAATATTAAATGATATTTTATTATATCCTTATTCTTTTCCTTAAACTTGCTTTTCCAATCATAAGAAATGAAAAAAGAGAGTTCACATTCCCTTTACCCAATTTCCCACATTTGCAAAACTGTGTTAATAAAACTCACGACAAAGATATTGACCTGGACACTGTCAAGATATAGAACATTTCCATCACCACAAGGATCACTTGTGTTGCCCTTTTAAGATTTATTTTTTATCTTTATTGAGCTTTAAAAACACATAAAGTTTACCATCTTAACATTTTTAAGTGTTCGGTTCAATAGTGTTAAGTATATTCACGTTGCTGTGAAATTGTCTTTACTCTTAATTGCTTCAATCTTTGGTAAATTCACAGCATTTACTCTCCATCCTGCCCTGTGTACAAGATACAGTGATAGGGTGGGCACAACACAAGTAATGTTTAAGGTGGGAGGAGAAAAACATACGTACATATAAAAAAATAACAAAATTGACAGTATATTTCCCAAAAGATAAATGACGGAATAATTAGACAATTCTGCCATCTCATTTCTGCTTCCTCTTCTATCGTCCCCTTTGATTCTTTTTTTCTTTGTAAAACTGATTACCTCTGATGAAATTCCAAGGTGAGTTTTCTAACTAATCACAGTTCCCTAGGAACTGTTTTTCCCTACCTGCCATGAAATTTATTAAGACCAGGAGGAAGATTTTTCCTTAAGAGGCTTCATCCATCTTATAGTATTGCTTTGGTCTGTATCCAGCAGGTGGCACCAAAGGATAGTGAATAGAAATCAGTAAGCATCCTGACGGTGAACAGACTCAACATTTGTGGGGGTTTATGGGACTCTGAGTCTTTCTACTTGATTGCATAATGATCAAAACTTTGCTTAATCTATCCCCTGAATATTTTAGCTGCTGGATCACTGTTACATTTTCCAGCACATCTCTTGTCCTAATTCTTGGTGATGTTGATGTCCACGTAGGTAATGCTTCCCAAGTCCTTCTATCTGAGTTCCTTGACTTCTCTTGTGATCTCTAAAGTGCCTCCCTGATATCACAGTAAATTCATGGTTACTAGTATCCAGGGAACTCTTAATGAGGCTGGGAATCCCTACCTGCCTTGTTGGGTGTGGACAACCTCTCCATGCCCCCAGCTAAAGTCCATCCCATCTCAGCTACTCAAAAACGTCAGTCCCTCTTTTTTGCTCTGCCCCGATGGCTGCATGGGTCACTCTTCTACCTCTTTCAGTCCAATGAGCCCTTCTCTGATCACCTGGCTTATTCAAGTATTATCTCATTTCATTTCATTTTACTTCATTTTTAAATTTTTTCTAAGACAGACTCTTGCTCTGTCACCCAGACTGGAGAACAGCGGCGTGATCTCGGCTTACTGCAACCTCCGCCTCCCAGGTTCAAGCTATTCTTCTGCCTCACCCTCCTGAGTATCTGGGATTACAGGTGTGTGCCCCCACTTCTGGCTATTTTTTTTTGTATTTTTAGTAGAGACAGAGTTTTACCATGTTGGTCAGGCTGGTCTTGAACTCCTAACCTCATGATCCACCCACCTTGGCCTTCCAAAGTGCTGAGATTACAGGCATGAGCCATCGTGCCCAACCATTTTATTTTATTTTAGACAGGGTCCTCCTCCTGTCACTCAGGTTGGAGTGTAGCAGCGCCATCATAGTTCACTGCAACCTTGAACTCCTGGTCTCATGTGATCCTCCTGCTTCTGTTCCCCAAGCAGCTGGGACTACAGGTGCATGCCACCATGCTTGGCTAATTTTTAAATTTTTCTTAGAGATGGAGTCTCACGATGTTGCCCAGGCTGTTCTCAAACCCCTGGCCTCAAGGAATCCTTTTGCCTCAGCCTCCCAATGTGCTGGGATTACAGGTGTGAGCCACCATTCCTGGTCCTAGACCACCTGTTTAAAACCACATTCTCACCCCACCCATCATTCCGTAACCTGCTTCAAGCTTTATTTTTCTCCATAGTGATGCCTATCTCTCCCAGCTAGAGTGTAAGATCCATGTAGGCAGCAACCTGTGTTGTTTTGTTCCCTGCTGTGTCCTCAGGGCCAAAGAGGGTGTCTGGAAGCATGGTTGATCCTCAGTACAGACTTGTTGAGTGAATGAATAAATGAATGATTCCTCTGCATTGAATCTGCAGTTGACTCCCACAATATTTCTTGTGCACAAATGTAACCTTTCACTCCTGGCTTACAGTGTATTGCCCTTCTGAAGTACAAGCACAGGCAGAGCTCCAAGTCCTTGGTCAATGTTTTATTGAAAGGGAAGTTTAAAACTAAGAACAAACCATCTCTCATGCTTTTGTAAATCATTTACCAAAATATGCTCTGCCAACAATTTCCTTCCCTTGAGCCAGCTTTTATCTGAATGTACAACACTTAATGGCATAAATTCTACAGGGCTGAACACAATGGCATGTTTTATAAAAATACCCAGCCAGGACAGAAAAACACACTTACCTCCAGAATTATCTGTAAATGTAGGTTTTCCCCAGCCAATGTTTTAGATACCTGAGAATGGACAGCTGTAATTTATTTTTTGGAACCATGCTAAATTTCTTTTTGACCACTTAAATGTCTTTAAGCCCTAAGATACTTGCATTCACCTTAATAAAAAGGAAGGACCTTGAGTCTCCCATCCTCCAGAGGACAGCATGTCCTATGTTTTAAATGTGAAGAGTTTAAGTCATTTTCTGCTTTTGGTCAGGTGATATGGTTATGCTTTCTGCCCCCACCCAAATCTCATCTTGAATTGCAAGGGCCAGGTGTTGAGGGAGAGACATGGTGGGAGGTGATTGGATCATGGGAGGCTTTCTGTGATAGTGAGTTCTCGATTTGATGGTTTCATAAGGCAGTTTTCCTGCTCTCTCCTGTGTGCCCTTCTCTCTCCGGCTGCCTTGCGAAGAAGGTGCCTTCCACCATAATTGTAAGTTTCCTGAGGCCTCTCTAGCCATGCAGAGCTGTGAGTCAATTAAACCTCCTTTATCTATAAATTACCCAGTCTCAGGCAATTTGTCACAGCAGTGTAAGAATGGACTAATACATCAAGTGAGATCATTTGCAGATTATTTGTTCAGAATAATGAGACTACAGCCAAACTTTTTTTGTACCAATGAGATTTAAAATGCTAAATTCTGTTTGTGGGGTTTTGTAGGGAATGGGGAAAATGGCATTAATTCCTGGGTAGAGAGCATAGTGGTCTAGGGAAATTCCTTTTGGAAATCTTCATCTTTTCCACAGTGTCCAGCTTTGAAATCAGTTTCCAGGTCCAGCTAAATGAATATGTTCAACCCCCATCTAAAGAGTTATTCTGGCCGGGCTTGGTGGCTCACGCCTGTAATCCCAGCACTTTTGGATGCCGAGGCGGGTGGATCACGAGGTCAGGCATTCAAGACCAGCCTGGCCAACATAGTGAAACCCCGTCTCTACTAAAAGTACAAAAAAATTAGCTGGGCGTGGTGGTGCACACCTGTAATCCCAGCTACTCAGGAGGCTGAGGCAGGAGAATCGCTTGAACCCAGGAGGCAGAGGTTGCAGTGAGCCAACATTGTGCTACCGCACTCTAGCCTGGGTGACAGAGTGTGAAGAGTTATTCTACCTTTTTACTCAAAGTATTTTATGCTTTAAGGAAAAAGTCAACCAACTCTTGTTTACAGAGTTTGTTCCTGACCATCCTATCTTTCATGAAATAAATGTTTCTTTCACATGTATTCTGTGCTGGACACCATGTTAGGTCTTAAGGATGCAGAGAATACAGGGGAAAAATGAATAAAACTTAGCTTTATTTATAGGGATCAAATCTATTAGGGGAGGAGAGAGATGTGCAAACAAGTAATCAAAATGCACTGAAATGCATTGTAAATTAGTGCACGGGGAGAGGAGAAAGAAATCACATTGCTGAAATGTTCTGTGAAGGTTTTGTGGAGAAAGTGACATCTCAGTAGAATCTTGACTGATGAGTAGGTGTCTACTCATCAGAAATAGGAGAAAAAGACTCCAGGGGAGAATTGTATATGTAAAGGCTGGAGGTGTGAACAAACATGGTATGGTGATAGGACAGGGAAATGCCTGCGTGCCTGAACCAGAGGTGCAGAGTAGAAGGAGATGTGGCTGGCTGAGCTCAAGCACCTGCGTGCCTGGTTCAGTGAGCGGGAATTAACCCGAAACATTCAAGCATTCTCCGCAATGGACGAATGCACTGGTCCGTTTTGGGATGATCCCTCTAGTCCGTTTCCTTTGGAAATGTGGTTGTGGGCCAGCAGCAGCTTGACAGAAATTTAAATTCTTGGCCCCAACCCCAGTCTTTAGAGTTTAAAATTCTAGGCATTGGGTCTGGAAATCTGTTTGTAACAAGGCATCTGGATGATTCTCATGCATACTCAGGCTTGAGAACCACTGCTCCAGTAACAGAGTGGAAGATGAGGTGGGTGAGAGGCAGATTGAAGTTCTGTAGATTGTTCTAAATAGTTCAGCCCTAGAGGGCAGCGGGAGCCAGGAACATGAATTTGGGCAAGACAGGGTAGATTCTGAAAGCTCATATTTGGCGGAGACAAGCAAAAAGTATCTAGAGCACCAGTTCTGAAATCTCATTGAGTACCAAAATTATCCAAGTGATTATTTAAAAAATAAAACTTCTGGGTCCCACCAAGAAGTTGCCAAGCTTACTAAGCAGAATCAGCACATCTGTTTGGGACCCCTCTTCCTCAGCTGTTCTTAAGTCTTCTTTGAATTTGTGGCTTTGGTGCACGTAATCTTCCTTCTTGCTGAAGTTGTTCACCCCTTTGCTCTTTCCAGGGATTGCTAGTGCCTCCCACCCACCTTCTTTATAGAGGAATACAGCCTGAGAGCCTCAGATCAGGGAGCAGGTGTCACTACACAGAGGCCTGTGGCTCTCCATTCTGGACACTCACTAAATTCCATGGAGAGTTTAAAAAACAAACAAACAAAAAAAAACCTGATGCTCAGGCTCAACCTCAAACTGTAGAAATTAGAATTCCTGGGAGTGAAGTATTTCTAAAACATTCTCTGGATGATTCTAACCTGCAACTAGCACTGAGAACTATAAACTAGTCCAACATCTTCAGTTTAGTGAAACAAAGAAGGCAGAAAAAGAGATGCCAGGGGCAAGGAGGAAGAGTGTATCACGTAACTTGGGTCGAATAAGGGCACAGTCAACTGTATTAAAGTGCTTAAGAGGTGGAGAAGGATGGGTGCCGAGAAAAGGTCATTAAATTTAGTAACAAAGATGACACTGTTGGACTTCCGGGCACAGAGGGCAGAGCAAAGCCAGCTCATACACTCCGTCACCACTAGCTAAGACAATGAACAAAACACCGTGAACAAACAAAAAAACAAAAGGAAACAATAAAAAATTCCCAGTTGCAATTTGACAAGGAAAAAGGAACTTCTTTATACACTTTGAAAAAGAAACATCGGCTGGGCGCGGTGGCTCACGCCTGTAATCCCAGCACTTTGAGAGGCTGAGGTGGGCAGATCACCCGAGGTCAGGAGTTCGTGATCAGCTTGGCCAACATGGCAAAACCCCATCTCTACTAGAAATACAAAAATTATCTGGGTGTAGTGGCACGTGCCTGTAATCCCAGCTACACAGGAAGCTGAGGCAGGGGAATCACTTGAACCCAGGAGGCAGAGGTTTGCAGTGAGCAGAGATCATGCCACTACACTCCAGTCTGGGTGACAGAGTGAGACTCCATTGAGAGAAAGAAAGAAAGGTAATGGGAGTGGGGAGGGAGGGAGAGAGGGACGGAGGGAGGGAGGGAGCGAAGGAAGGAAGGAAGGAAGGAAGGAAGGAAGGAATCAAGGAATCAAGGAATCAAGGAATCAAGGAAAAAACTGAAAGATTCTGGAGTGGTACAATATGGTATGGCTTCTGCCTGTTTTCTCCTCCCCAGAAACACCACGGTGGAAGAAGGTTTAGTCAATAAAATCTTGAGCCATTTCACTCATAAAGTCTGCTAATTTCCAGAGAAGTAGACCAAGGGCATGGATTGGCATCTCATATGCTTTGTGATGTTTTGTCCTTCTGCTTGAACCCAGGGGCACAGATTGCAGTGAGCCAAGAACAGCCACTACATTCCAGCCTGGGTGACACAGCAAGACTCTCTCCCAGAAGGAAATAAGTAAATAAATAAGCCTGGTGTCTCTCTTGCCCCCTCTCTCACCATGTGACACACTGGCTCTCCTTTCCTTCTGCCATGACTAGAAGCTTGCTGAGGCCTCACCAGAATCTGAGGAGAGTCGAGTGCCATGTTTGTATGGTCTTCAGAACCATGAGCCAAATAAACCTCTTTTTAAAAAAATAAATAAATAAATTACCCAGTCTCGGGGGTTCCTTTATAGCAACACGAATGGACTAACATAGCATCCCTGGGAAAAAAATACAGATAAGACTTCCATATTAGAAGTTTTCTCTTCCTAGGGAACTTTGAAAAATGCTAGAAAGGCCACCAAGATTTCCTCCAAAACACCATGCCAGGCTGGGGTAATGGGCCTAACCTCATACGAGTTGCTGAATCAAGTGGGCCCTTTGATATGACACAAATATCCAAGAACTTTCTTTTCCTTATTTATATATGTATTTTTTATAGAGATGGGGGTCTCACTGTTTGCCCAGGCTAATCTCAAACTCCTGGCCTCAAGTGTTCCTCCTCTGCCTTGTCCTCCCAAAGTACTGGGGTTATAGGCATGAGCCACTGTGCTTGGCCTTACAGATCTGTGAGTCTTCCAGAACTTACATCCTCCAGGCTCAGACTTTAGCCCCGGCTTGGCTCTACATAAAAATAAACTAAAAGCAACACCTAGTCTTAAAACTGGAAACATGCAATAAACTAACCAGTCTCAAAATACAGTAGGGAATATGTCAAGAAGACTGCATTACGCTACATGACAGCAATTAGACATCTGAGCAGAGCTGTCTATTTATGAGTAATTTCTGTCTGCTCTATAGGGATTCTAAGGCCAAAAACAAAACTAAGCTAAAAGAAAATTGAAGGTTAAAATAAGAGAGCATGCAAAAGGTGGACAAAGAACCACATCTGGAAGAAAACATAATCAAGAAATAGATTTCCTATGTGTGCATCATGCAATAAGGGCACTTTATTTCAAAAAATAATTGCTTTTTTTCCAGAAGAGTCTAATGCTCTTGGAGAAAAGAGATTTAGAGTGGTGAAACAGAAACCAGATCCCAGGCTGTGTGCGGTAGCTCACACCTGTAATCCCAGCACTTTGAGAGGCCAAGGTGGGCAGATCACATGAGGCCAGGAGTTTAAGACCAGCCTGGCCATGGTGAAACCCAGTCTCCACCAGAAATACAAAAAACTAGCTGGGCATGTTATTTGCACACGTGTGGTCCCAGGTACTTGGGAGGCTAAAGTGAGAGAATCGCTTAAGCCCAGAAAGTGGAGGCAGCAGTGAGCCAAGATGATGCTACTGCACTCCAGCCTAGGTAACAGAGCAAGACTGTTTGAAAGAGAGAGAGAGAGAAAGAAGGAAGGAAGGAATTGAAAGAGAGAGAGGGAAGGAAGGAAGGAAGGGAGGGAGGGAGGGAGGGAGAAAGAAGGAAAACAGATCCCAAAGAGTAAAGATAGGGCTTATTCAGGATGAGTAAAAAGGAAAAACAGAAGTTTGAGAGCTGCTTATCTGAGAAAAGAGGAGATTATTATCATTTTTGTTTTTTTAAATCATGAGATGAAATCATTGAGCATATTTGTAAGAGAGAGAAAATAAGTGTCAGAAACAGTCTTATCTCTATTCTCAAAAAAAAGGGAATTCTGACACATACTACTCCCTGGATGAACCTTGAAGACATCGTGCTAAGTGAAACAAGCCAGTCACAAAAAGACAAACGTTGCGTGAGTCCGCTGATCTAAAGTTCCCTGAGTAGTGAAATTAATAGAGACAGAAAGTAGAATGAGGATTGCCGGGGCTGAGGAGGAGGAAATGGGGATTTGGTTAATGGCACAAAGTTTCATTTTTACAAGATAAAAAGGGTTCTAGAGATCCTTTGCACAACAATATGAACGTACTGAACACGACTGTATAATTAAAATGGCTAAGATGGTAAATTTTGTGTTATGTGCTTTTTACCATAATTAAAAATAAATATATAAATACAATAGAGAGTCTGAAGGTTCAAAGAGCAACTTCTTGTCACCTCACACTGATGGCAGTGACTCATCTATTCAGGGTCTGTCCTCTCTGATGGAAAGGAATCCTGTTAAATCCAGCCTGATTTTGACCATATGCTCAAGCCATCCTGTAGAAAATATCTTGGGCTACATCATTTAAAAATAACAGTTTAGGCTGGGCATTGTGGCTCATTCCTGTAAGCCCGGCACTTTGGGAGGCTGAGGTGGGCAAATCACCTGGGGTCGGGAGTTTGAGACCAGCCTGGCCAACATGGAGAAACCCTGTCTCTACTAAAACTACAAAAATTAGCCAGGTGTGGTGGTGGGCACCTGTGATCCCAGCTACTCAGGAGACTGAGGCCGAAAAATCCCTTGAACCCGGGAGGCTGAGTTTGCAGTGGACTGAGATTGTGCCATTGCACTCTAGCCTGGACAACAAGAGTGAAACTCCCATCTCAAAAAATAATAATAATGGTTTAATAACTTTTCATCATAAGTTAATAGTAGATGGAAAGTACTATACTACAACTTAGTCTGTATTTATCTCACTGAGTGTTAGTTACCTGGTTGTGGCACAGCTCACTGCAGGATCTAAAAGTGTTGCTTGTGTTCATTATCAGGAAAACGAACTGCAGCCTCTGTGTTGAGCAGCAGCTTGCCTTTCTCATGTGCAACTGTTTCAATTAAACCCCAAAGCTCCGGTATCCATAGAAGTCCTGGAATTCTTACAGATGAATTTTCAATATAATCCTTATTCATTTTATAGCAATTCCCCCCTCTGTACACCCGTTTCCTGTTTGATTATTTTTAGCATTACTCAAGCTGGAGATTCTGGTCTGTCGGTAACAAGCCAGACCCTCAAATTGCTCTTTAAGGTGGTCGGCAAGGCTCTTTAAGAACATCCAGAAGTCTCAAATTGAGGGGAGGAGACCCCAGGAATAGATCACCTAAAAGATGAATGGAATGTATTTCTCATTTCTCCCATGTGCAATTTACAGAAAGAATTTTCACTGTATTTAATTGCCTTTCCCTCTCATTGGTATCTGGCTCTTTAAAGGAATGCAAGAGAGTTAGTTAAAAAAGAAAAAACTCCCTGTACCCATAGCAACCTCTGATGAAAAGGACCAGCAGCTATTCCCAAGGATAGATGGTTTAGATCAAAGACCTGAAACTATGGTAGGCCGGCCAACATAGAAAGCAGAAGTGTGGTGCACCAAAGCAGCATTCCTTCCAGGAGAGGAGTGTTTGGGATTAAAGATACCCCAGGTGGCCTTTTAAAAACCCAATTGTAATAGTTTACAAATGGCAGTCTATCATAATAGAGCACCAACATTTCTATGGATTATATAATTTTCATTTCTATCTATTTTCATAATTGCTGCATAATATTTCACCCAATGGATATAATTTATATTTTTAGGCTGGGCATGATGACTCATGCCTGTAATCCCAACATTTTGGGAGGCTGAGGCAGGTGAATCACTTGAGCCCAGGAATTCAAGATCAGCCTGGGCAGCACGGTGAAACCCCATCTCTACAAAAAAAAACACAAAAATTAGCCAGGTATGATGGCACACACCTGTAGTCCCAGCTACTTGGGAGGCTGAAGCAGGAGGATTGCTCGAGTCTGAGAAGCAGAGGTTGCAATGAGACAAGATTACACCACTGCACTCCAGCCAGGGTGATAGAGCAAGACTCTGTCTCAAAAAAGAAGTTATATTTTTAACTTTCTCATGTTGTTTAATACTTCGACTGCTTCTGATATTGCACTGTTAGAGATAACCATGATGAGCATCTTTTTCCTAGTAGATTTTCCAATACTGTGAATTGTTTCCTCATAACAGACTCTCAGAAAGGAATTATGGAGTCAAAGGATACGAATATTTCTGTAGTTCTTGATCCATGCTGCCCAGTGGATTCCATCAATTGAAGACCAGTTTCACTCTATCCCTGTGAGCCTTCAATACCATTAAGATAATTTTAATGCTAATTTGCACTGATATGATTACTACCAAAGCAAGACATTGTCCATATATTCCTTATTCATTTATTTCTCTTTCTGTGAATTATTTATGTGATACTTTGGAAACCAATGGCAGAGATGAAGTTAAGTTCCGGAACTTTCTAATGCCTTCAAACACTTTCTTCCACACATCTCAACTACCTGTGACTAGCAGTCCAGAAAAATTCCCGTAACACTGTTATCACACCAGGCCGCTCTCCTGGGAATGAGCACATTCCATGTGGTTTCGGGCCAACCCATAAGTGCCTTTGCGTTACCCACTGCCTTCTTCTGTCTGCCTGCCTCTGGCATCTGAGAGAGGTGATGCCGCCACTTCTGCGCTTGGAGACTTGATTCATGAAATCCGTGGTTCCCAACATTTACTGCGCGTTAGAATCATCTGGAGAACTTTTAAAATTCCCAATACCCAGAACATTCTATACACCGATTAAACCAGAGTCTCTAGGTAGGACCTGGGCATCAATGTTTGTGAAAACTCAATTGAAGATTCCAATGCACAGCCAAGGTTGAGAACCACTAAATCCACAGTCATAAGGAGCACCCAAATAGGCACTCAGGACACAACGCACTGTGCAATGTCACCCCTGCCCTCAGGCAACTCAAAGCCCCATAGCAGGGACAGAAAAAAGTTTGACTAGCAAAGCACACTCTGAATGTTATAAAAGGGAGTAATTATAAGTAAATAAATATATTTATTTATAACTAAATAATATATATTATAGTTATTTAAATAAATATATGTATACATTTACTTGTTTTAACTATAACTTGATCAACCAGTACCATCAACTTAAGGAAATTTTTCTGCACTCAGTTTTTATCATTAAGGGGTAAGCTGTATAAAAACAGAGACTTGTTAAAACCAGACAGGCGGCCGGGCACCTGTAATCTCAGCACTTTGGAAGGCTGAGGCCAATGAATCACAAGGTCAGGAGATCAAGACCATCCTGGCCAACATGGTGAAACCCTGTCTCTACTAAAAAGATACAAAATTAGCTGGGCATGGTGCTACGTGCCTGTAGTTCCAGCTACTCGGAAAACTGAGGCAGAAAAATCACTTGAACCTGGGAGGCAGAGGTTGCAGTGAGCTGAGATCATTGTACTCCAGTCTGGGCAAGGGAGTGAGACTCCATCTCAAAAGAAAAAAAAAAAAAAAAACACAGGTAACAAAGGCTGAGTTTGTGAAGATCTCTAAACTTTCAGCCACTACTAACCTACGAGGTTGATTTTCCGCATACAGGCTCTGAATTTTTTTAAAGGATGACCTTAAAACACTTTAAGATTCTGGCTTGCCTAAGAAATGGTTGCTTATGTTCACTATGCTATATTTACTAAGGCAAAAAATATATATATGCATGCAGATTAGAAAAACCATTTAAAAACTAGAGATAAAAAGGGTTTTTGCTTGACTTCTGTTAAGAAATTTAAATCAT
Source organism: Saguinus oedipus (assembly GCA_031835075.1). Classification (NCBI taxonomy): domain Eukaryota; kingdom Metazoa; phylum Chordata; class Mammalia; order Primates; family Cebidae; genus Saguinus; species Saguinus oedipus. Next base: position 11,960,113 of record CM063172.1, on the reverse strand, counting down.
TGCACCATTTCTCCCTGGGGTACTGCAGCAGTATTTACCTGTTCACCAGGTGGTGCGTTGGACAAATTCATAAATCATGGGCTTTGCCACAGCAAATGTCCCTACAGCGTCTCTTCTGACACACGCAAGCCCTATTCTGTGGCAGACAAGTCTCTTCATTCAAGATCTGGATGAAAAGCATCAGAAAATGTTTTCTTGCGTTTTGTTAATTGAGAAATAAAGTTAGGCCTGCTTGAATGGTGTGTATAACTATAAATCCAAATATTGTCTTTAGAATTCTACAAATCAGTCACATTATTTTGTTGAATCCTAACGCATTTCCCCATGAATTATCAAGATAATTATGGGTTTTAAAATGAAGCTTTGCGCAGTGGTTCAGGCCTGTAAATCCCAGCGCTTTGGGAGGTGGAGGGCGGAGGACTGCTTGAGGACAGGGCAACACAAGTGGACACTGTCTCTACTAAAAATGAAAATGAAAATTAGCCAGGCATGGTGGTGCACCCCTGTAGTCGTAGCAACTAGGGAAGCTAAAATGGGAAGCTGGTTTGAGTCCAGGAGTTCGAGGCTGCAGTGAGCTATGATGACACCACTGCACTCGAGTCTGGGCCACAAAGCAAGACCCTGCTCTAAAAAGAAAAAAAGTGAAAATAAATAAATGAATAAAATGGCTTTATAGGCTTCATCTTACAGACATTTAGTCTTTGCTTTTTCTATTAAAGCCAAATGAAATACAGCTCCAATTGTCTATTTATAAACACACAGACACACATTAGACCTCAAAGAATTGAATTTATTTTTATGGGTTAAAGCATCTGAATGTTATTGAGACAGGATTAAATGGAAAGTGTTCCTGACTCTTCCTAACAGAAATAGCATCATCGCTGGCCCTGGGCCTGGTGGTTGAGTCCTCAGCTAGAATCATATACTGTGTTCAGCAAAAGATAGTTGAGCTCAGAAGCATGTCCCAGGGTAAAATTGCTGCCCACAGCGGTTGTGCAAATTCTCAGGAAGCTAGATCAGAATTTCCAGAAGCAGCTGGTCCTGGCCATTCCTTCAGCTATCCCGGAACGGGCAGGATTCTTGACCGTGCTGGAGGCCCAGAGGCCAAATAGAACCCAGTGTTCATGCTCACCTAACTGCAGGCCCTGCCTCATGAATTTTTGTTTCTGGCATCTATGTTGATATAGAGAGTCTATTAGAATAACTCTGGGCTCTTCTGTTGTAAAACCAAGCTTGATATGAAGAGCCAGAGAAGGCCAAAGACACATTTATTTCCCTTGATCACTAGGAGAAATGTCACCTCTGAAAAACCGGATGTTAATGAGCAGGGGAAACAGCAGTCATATTTCATCCTTCTGCTGGCATGGTCTAGACTTTGGCTAGTCTCTGATCCTGCCTCAGCAAATATGATGCACTTGACATTCATAGCAGTTTCTTGGATGAGGCAATTGGCACCTGACTGCTTACATGATTCCAGCTGATTCTCTTTCCTGCCACCCTCAAGGGGCCGAGCCAGCCATGGATGGGGTTAGCCAGTCCCTCATTCCAAAGAGTAGTGCCCCCCATCTGTGCTGATGCTCTGACATGAACACTCTTTCCTCTGCCTAAGAAACAGTCTCCAAAGAAAATAGTACTTGGAATGAACACACAATTAAATATGGAAGGAAAGAGAAAGGAGAAATGGACACCTACCAAGTCCTAGCTTTTAAAGGAGAATATTCTGCTCAAGACGAACACCTCTCCTTGAAGGATAATTTGGGCTCATAAGACAGGTAGACACTCCTTATCTCATAGGTCTCCCTGCATGAGCTCAGCCAAGCTAAAAGGACTTCCTATTCCAGCAAAAACAATAGAGAAGGGAAGCTGCAGGCTAAGAGGCATTAGCCTTACTTCTGGTGGCTAACATGGGTGTGGAGTGTCTCTCCTTGTGCCGAGGAAGGGAAGGGGACCAAGAAGAGAAACTTGCACGATGGAGAAAAGGGAATGAGGTCAGACTATAGCTGGACCCCAAGAGGATCCTCGGCAAGTCATGCCCTGCCAAACACTTTATGTGGCTGATCTCCTTTAATACTCAGCCAACTCTATGTGATATTATCATCCCAATTTTGCTAATGAAAAAATTAAAACTTTACATTGTTGAGTGTTGTATTCAGCATCTCACATTAAGCAGCCAAGTCTCATTTGAATCCAGGCCTGTCTGCCCCCAACCCTCACACCCTGCCCTGTAGCCCAGCAAGAGATCTAGGTTTCCTGCTTAATTTACCTACTTTTGTCTTTGTCCTTCAAATGAGCCAAGTAAGTATTCCTGAATGAAGTGTTAGCTCCCTTGGGGAACCAGGAATGGAAAATGAGAAGGATAAGGAAGTAATTTTGTTCTATTAAGTAATGATTAAGTGCAACAAAGCTAAACTTGATGGTAGAATCTGATTCGATTTTCTGTTGCAACCAATATTTGTGTTCTTAAAGGAAGAGGACACAGGCTACGATGCTCATGTGTTACGCCGTTCTTTCATTGCTGTAAAGAAACACATGAGACTGGGTAATTTATAAAGAAAAGACGTTTTGGCTGGGCACGGTGGCTCACGCCTCTAATCCCAGCACTTTGGGAGACAAAGGGAGGTGGATCACCTAAGACCAGCCTGGCCAACACAGCAAAAAGCCATCTCTACTAGAAGTACAAAAATTAGCCGGACATGGTGGCGGGCGCCTGTAATCCCAGCTAGTTGGGAGGCTGAGGCAGGAGAATCACTTGAACCCGGGAGGCAGAGGTTGTGGTGAGCCAAGATCACGCACTCCAAACTGGGCAACAGAGTAAGACTATCTCAGAAAAAGAAGGAGAAGGAGAAGTAAAGAGGTTTAATTGGGTCATGGTTTTGTGGGCCATACAAACATGGCAATGGCCTCTGCTCAGCTTCTGGCGAGGCCTCAGGGAGCTTTTACTCATGGTGGAAGGTGAAGAAGAGGGAGTGGGCATGAACTGCTCATTATCACAAGGACAGCAGCACAGACCATGAGGGAAGCTTCCCCATGACCTAAACACCTCCCACCAGACCCTCCTCCAACACTGGGGATGACGATTCAACACGAGGACAACAGCCAAACTCTATCAGCTCACTCTTACTTTTTACAATATGAGGAGATAGCCAGAGCTACTTTTATCAACTTTTCTCCCTAAAACCTTAGCTGTAGCTCCTCAACAAATGAAAGATATATTTACAATAGAATAGTTCTTCATGCTAGACACAATATAGTGTTTACTAAATCTATAGATTATTTCTAACACCAAATATCCTTTACATAATAGCCCTTATCACAGGATTTTAAGCAGAATATGCAACCCATTTTAACAAACTTGGAATAGAAGAGTTTTTTTGTTTTCTGTTTTTTGTTTTGCTGAGACGGTTCTATCAAAGGAAGCCCACACCACATTCAAAGCATCGATTTTCTCAAAAAGAGACATAGGCTGTGTGCGATGGTTCACTCCTGTAATCTCAGCACTTTGGGAGGCCGAGGCCAGTGGATCACTTGAGGTCAGGAGTTTCACCAATATGGTGAAATCCTGTATGTACCAAGAAATACAAAAATTAGCTGGGCATGGTGGCGAGCACCTGTAGTCCCAACTACTCTGGAGGCTGAGATGGGAGAATAGCTTGAACATGGGAGGCGGAGGTGGTAGTGATCTCAGATCACATCACTTCACTCCAGCCTGGGTGACAGCAAGAGTCCATCTCCAAAAAAAAAAAGACATGTACATAGCAAAATCATCAAGATTTGCATTAGACAAAAGAGGTAAAGACTTAGACTCAAAGATCCCAACATAATTTGATAAATGTTCAAAAGAAACAACTTCTCCAGATATGTGAGAGTGTTTGGATCAAGAATTGTAATTCCTTGAGTGGGTTGAACCAATCACAGCCCTTCCTGGCATTTTATTTTGTCTTGGGACCAGAGGGAGAGTGAGTCAGTCCTGTCTTGGTTGTGGGAACAGCAAGGTGGAAAAATCCAGCCCATCTCTAATGATAATGGGGTCCTCAGGTGGAGAAGAGTGAAACAAAGCTTTTCCTTATGATCTTCTGTCATTAAAGTCTTTCCTTGATAGAGCCTCATCCTCACCCTTCTTGCTGTTTGGTTATTTGTTCAACCCCTCCTTTGATTATATGAGCAAATCCAGTATCCTATTAAATCCCTTCATGTGCTTAAGCTAATTTGAGTTGATCTTTTATCACATTCAAAGAAAAACAAAAAAGGAACTCATGATTAATGCACCATTGAACTGAAAATGCATGAACTATTTGTCTCAAGGAATTTCAGGGTTGTGTCAGGATTTCCCGTTCTTGATATAAGGAGGCCAGGTTATTTGATAGAGCTGCCAAATGATCCCTACCTTAAAAGGGCTCTGCAAGACCTGAGGGAGATGAAAGCAGTTGGAGGATAGCCCTGTTGTGGATCAGACATTTACATAAAAGGAAAGCACCCAGCGCATCTGCATAGGAGCATGCTGCCTGGCTGTGGGGAGATGCTAATAAGAATCTCAGACCCTGCCCCGGGCTTGCTGAGTTACCCATAAAGAAGAGGCATTGCCTTTTGGCTCTCTGAACAGCATCATGGCGGTTGGCAAGAACAAGCGCCTTACGAAAGGCGGCAAAAAGGGAGCCAAGAAGAAAGTGGTTGATCCATTTTCTAAGAAAGATTGGTATGATGTGAAAGCACCCGCTATGTTCAATATAAGAAATATTGGAAAGACGCTAGTCACCAGGACCCAAGGAACCAAAATCGCATCTGATGGCCTCAAGGGTCGAGTGTTTGAGGTTAGTCTTGCTGATTTGCAGAATGATGAAGTTGCATTTAGGAAATTCAAGCTGATTACTGAAGATGTTCAGGGCAAAAACTGCCTGACTAACTTCCATGGCATGGATCTTACCCGTGACAAAATGTGTTCCATGGTCAAAAAATGGCAGACAATGATTGAAGCTCATGTTGATGTCAAGACTACCGATGGTTACTTGCTTCGTCTGTTCTGTGTTGGTTTTACTAAAAAACGCAACAATCAGATACGGAAGACCTCTTATGCTCAGCACCAACAGGTCCGCCAAATCCGGAAGAAGATGATGGAAATCATGACCCGAGAGGTGCAGACAAATGACCTGAAAGAAGTGGTCAATAAATTGATTCCAGACAGCATTGGAAAAGACATAGAAAAGGCTTGCCAATCTATTTATCCTCTCCATGATGTCTTCGTTAGAAAAGTAAAAATGCTGAAGAAGCCCAAGTTTGAATTGGGAAAACTCATGGAGCTTCATGGTGAAGGCAGTAGTTCTGGAAAAGCCACTGGGGATGAGACAGGTGCTAAAGTTGAACGAGCTGATGGATATGAACCACCAGTCCAAGAATCTGTTTAAAGTTCAGACTTATAATAGTGGCAAATAAAATGTCTTATTTGTGGCCGGGCGTGGTGGCTCACGCCTGTAATCCTAGCACTTTGGGAGGCTGAGGTGGGTGGATCACCTGAGGTCAGGAGTTCAGAACCAGCCTGGTTATCATGGTGAAAGCCCATCTTTATTTTTAAAAATAAAATAATAAAAAGTCCTAAAAAAAAAAAAAAAAAAAAAAAGAAGAGGCATTAACGTGCTGGCTCAGCCTTTGAATGTCAAGATGGAATCTTCAAGATAGTACTCAGTAGAGAGGTTGTATATGAGCCACTCACATACAAGTCATGTCAGTGATTCACAGTAACTCTTAGACAGTTCAAGGATGCCAGGTCTATGAGTGAATGCCACTAGCAATATTTTTTTCCTAGACAGAAGCTTCAAACACCAGGCTGTCACATTCAAAACATTCTACGGCCCAATTACTGTGAAGCCTTCACAAGCTCCTTAGAATCAGCTGCCTCTGCAGGGGGAGCAAGCTGGCAGGGGAGAAGGGGAAGAGGCAGGGGAGGAGGAGAAGGAGAAGGGGTAACGGAGGGGCCAGGAGGGGAGCCTGCTTGCTGGTTCCAGCCCCACGAAATGGAAGGAGGCTTGGCTCCCTAGGTCAACATCTGCAGGTGCCAGTCCTGCCCCCTGAAGCCTGATACTCAGAAAGGAGGAGCCACACCCACCTGGCAAGAGAAGAGGAGAAAGATCAATTCTAGAGAAAACCTGTCACTTGACCGCATGTTCCATCCCCTATTCAGCACCACCTCCTGGGTCCTCCTGATCGTGGGTGGAATGGTGTCCCACCCCCATTCATGTCCAACCAGAGCCTCACAAGTGCCCTTGTTTGAAAATGGGGTCTTTGCTGATGCATCTGCAAGAATCTTGAGACTAAATTATCCTGGATTTAGGGGAGGCCGTAAATCTAATGACTGATGTGCTTATTACAAGAGAAGAGGAGGCAGAGAAACGTGGACAGGGAAGGAGGTCCAGTGAAGAGAAAGGCAGAGATCGGAGGGAGGTGATGGAGTGCTAGGGGCCACCAGAAGCTAAGAAGAGGCGAGGAAACATTCTTCTCTAAAGCCTTCATGGGGAGTGTAGCTCTGCTAACACCTTAATTTTGGAGTTCTAGCCTCCAGAACTGTGAGAGAACAAACGTCTGTTTTGTTTTTGTTTTTTTGAGATGGGGTCTCACTCTGTTGCCCAGGCTGGAGTGCAGTGGCATGATCTTGGCTCACTGCAACCTCCGCCTCCTGGCTCCCTAGGTCAACATCTGCAGGTGCCAGTCCTGTGTCAAGCAATTCTCTGTGTCAGCCTCCCGAGTAGCTGTGATCACAGGCTCCTGCCACCACACCCCATTAATTTTTTGTAGTGTTAGTAGAGACAGGGTTTCTCCATGTTGGCCAGGCTGGTCTCAAACTCCTGACCTCAGGTGATCGGCCCTGAGGCAATCCTAGCACTTGGCTGCCCGAAGTGCTAGGATTACAGGCATGAGTGGTGGCGCCTGATGAATGTCCGTTGATTTAAGCCATCAGGTTTGTGGTACTTTGTTATTTTTTTTCAGTAGCCTGTTTTGAATGAAACTTTTTCAGCTTCTCTATCAACTCAGCCGGCAGCTACTGTTCTCAGGTACCACTTCAGTGATACAGTCACAACCTGAAAGTTTAAGAGTGTTTAGTACTGACAGACCCTGGGGGGTACACAGCATACCTGGAGGTTACAAACACACCCAGAAGTCAGGGGGCACAGGCAGGGAGAGAGAAGAGGAGTGGCAATTGACTACATACTGGGGAATATGATGTGGGTCACTTTTAAGTTATCCAGCAAATGCCCAAATGGTCCTTTAAAGAAACGGAAGGCAAGCAGGGAGCCCTGTCTGCTGATGGGAAAGTCTCTAAGTTCTTATCTTTGGCCACTGGCTTGAGCCATTTGGGTGTGGTGTAGAACCAGAAACTGTGTCAAGGGTGACTGAGCCCTGCCTTTGGCATGAGAAAGCTAAGCCTGCATTTTAATGGATGCTAAGGCCACATAAAATGATATGCATCTACTACATAGCCACGAGGCACTAACACAGGCCGAGGCCCCATAGGCATCCCTTCACCCAGTAGCCAGGCACACCAACTTCCCCCACCGCCCCCCACACACACCTGCTTCCCTCACCCCATCACCTCTCATCTTTGCCCTCCACTTTCCCATCCCAATATCAAAGCACCCATTTTCTAAACGGGAATTGTGTCCGTTGAAGCACCAAGGAAAATCTGTTTGATTGAACCAATTCTTTTTTTCTTTTTTTTTTTTTTTTGAGACAGAGTCTCACTTTGTTGCCCAGGCTGGACTGCAGTGGCATGATCTTGGCTCACTGCAACCTCCACCTCCTGGGTTCAAGCAATTCTCCTGCCTCAGCCTCCTGAGTAGCTGGGACTATGGGCACCTACCACCATGCAGGGCTAATTTTTGTATTTTTAGTAGAGATGAGGTTTTGCCATGTTGATCAGGCTGGTCTTGATCTCCTGACCTCAGCCTCCCAAAGTGCTGGGATGACAGGCGTGAGCAACCATGCCTGGCCCGGTCTTTATCAATTATAACTCAGACCATGTAGTTGCGTGGCCTCCATTTCCCAGTTCATGCTGGCCTGGAGGCAGAAAGAACCAGATTGACAATAGTGACTCTGCCGTTGCTTCACTCTGGGGCCTCCTGCTCCCCTTTCCTACCTCGAGCCTCCACCCAGAGTATTTCACCAGCACTTATTCACATGCCCACTCTACTGACCCTGCTTGTATGAAAAATGAGGGGACTGAGCTTCCTACTGTGGCTGCCACCACCTGCCAACCTGGCACCAGCCCTGCCAGGCAGACACTGCCTCTGGTCAGTACCCCCAAAAGGACACACCATGGCTGCCTCTGAAGTGGGGAGAACCTCCTTCAATACCTTATGCAGAAACCTGTAGATACACCTGATATCTGGGTCTGATCCCTGAAGACCTTTACTTCTTGGACACCTGGACATAAGCCACGTGCCTCTGCCCCTTCTTCCCTTTGTCCCTTCTTGCTGAATGAAAAAAGGAGATGGCGACTGGAACTGGAGCAACCAACACAGACTACAGGCGACCTTGGAAAAAGAGGCCACGGGCTGCTGATTAACAAGCTAGAATGAGCATCTGATGACTACACCAACTGAATTTGCTTCCAGACTCTCATACAAGAGAGAAACAAACTTCTGTCTCCTTTGACACACTGCTGTTTTGGGATTTCTGTACATCATGATTGAACCTAATCCTACTAACACCCTTTAGCTCTGTTTGTACTTAATGTACTCAGTTAAATGTATTTAGCTGCAAGTAAAAGAATACCACACCAGTGCAGATTTGAGCCATAAGACGTTTCATTGTTCCCCATTATAAGATGTTTTGAGGTAGGGAGTTTCAGAATGTATTCTTTGGCTCAGCAGCACCAGAACACAAGGACAGCATCTCTGGGGTTCTCTGGAACTGCCACTCCTGTTCACAATCCGGCTGCAGCAGCACTCTCACACAACAGCATCCAGAGCAGAAAGGAACTCTGTTAGTAAGAAAAGCTTTCCCATCAGCCTCTGAGCAGGTTTCCCCCTACAACTCATGGCCCACCCCTAGTCCAGTCACTGCCAATGGAAAGCAGGGTTGCCCAAACTGGTGATTTGTTCCCCATAGTAATTTATTCCCTCTGTAGTGAGGCACATTGTCACTCAATCAAAACCACCGTTCCATTAGCAAACAAGCAGAAAGAATGGCTGGGGTAAGGGCATGGGGGTGGGCAACTAGCATGTCTGCCCCACAAATCAAAAAGTTCGTTCTGCAGGGATAAAGGCATTTGGGTCCTTGATTTGATTTTGTTCTCCTTTTGGGTTGACATGGTTCCAAAAGTCCAGAACAAAATCCTTCACTTAGGACGTGTAGCTTTTCTACTTAAAATAGACGACCTAATTATTTGGGGCTAAAGAAGAACTAAGTGAGAACAATATTTAACCCATCTAACAATAAGAAAAATGACTTTATCTTTTATGCTCTCAGAGAGAAATAAGAGTTGCTTATTTTAAGAAACACCCATCTCAGTGGCTCTGGAGCCATACTCTCCCAGCTTGCCTCCCTGTATTGTTGGTTCTATTCTTGAATCTTGTGTCTGCTCTTTCTCCATGGAGCTCTCTGGATCTCCTTCCTCAAGCAGTTCCCTCCTTCTTCTTCCAGGCTGGCTCTGTGCCTTCTCTTTTGTTATTGTTCCTTTTCTCTTTATTTATTTTGTCTTTCTCGCCCCTTCCTCCTCCCCCTGCTTCTCAACTGCTCCTAATATTGAAGTATTCCTGCTAGAATCTGCTGTTTCATTGTATTTGTTTCTATGTTTATTTTTGTTATGTTTAAAAGCAGGTGCGTTAAATGTGTGTGCACTGCCCTCATAGAAAAAGCTTTTAGAAAATTAAACTAAACTAAATGACACACACACAAAAACAACTTTCTGCATTTCTGTCATGTGACTGATTAATTGCTTTCAGTATTTGGTCTTGTGGTGGAAAGGACTAGCAAAAAGCAATATCCTATCAGACTCTCTTCTTTGATTTGATCTAATTAATTCAGCCAAGCTCTGGCAGACAGCACAAAGCCATATGGGCTGTCACGAAGCCCAGCAAATATTCATGTAGCTGGAACCTCTCAGGTACTTGGCTATCGACACAGATCTGGCTTGGACCCAGCACTAGGCCAGAGTGTCCTGCATGGGGGCTGCTGTGGACTGAATTGCATTCTTCCAAAACCCATATGTTGAAGCCCTAATCCTCAGTGTGACTATATTTGGAGATGGGGTTTTCAGGAGATAATTAAGGTTAAATTATGTCTTCATGGTGGGGCTGTAATTTGGTAGTACTGCAGACTTATAAAAAGAGGAAGAAAAAGATCTCTTTCTCGCTCTCTCTCTGGATGTGAGAGCAACACAAGAAGGTAGCCGTCTGCAAGCCAGAAAAAAGAGCCCTCAAAAGAAACTGAATCTGCTGGCACCTTGATCTTGGGCTTCTCAGCCTCCATCATAGTGAGGAAATTCATTACTATTGGCTAAGCCATGCAGCCTATGGTATTTTGTTATGGCTGACCAAGCAGGCTCATACAGGGGCATGATGTGAGCATATAATGACTTAAACAGCATGGAGTAATTCCCTACTCAGCCTCCTCCCAGCTTTTGTAGCTGAAGTTTCACCCACCTAAGTAGGCTCAGCTTGTTCATCTGTGAAGCAATAGAAAAACTCTGGCTTCTGGGAGGGGTGGTGATGGAGATGGAGCATATAGTCACCTCATGGGTTCATCTTGCCCACTGCACAGACAAAACCAATTCACTGAGACATGGGCATTATGGTAGAGAAAGAGTTTAATTATCACAAGGCTAATCAAGCAGAAGATGGGAGTAATTAGTCAAATCACCCTCCCTGAAATTTCAGAGGCTAGACTTTTTCAAGGATAGCTTGGTAAGCAGGTGGCTAGGGGCATGGTGGGTGCTGAGTGGTTCAGGGTGCAATCATAGGGTGTGGAAAATAGTCCTTGTGCAGAGTCAGCCTCTTGGTGGAGGCCACAGGACCAGTTGAATCATGAGTCATGAGTCCAGGTAGAGTCAGTCAGTCACCAAAAAGCAAACGTCTGAAAAACATCTGAAAAGACCAATCTTAGGTTCTACAAGAGCAATGTTATCTATAGGGTCAATTAGGGAAGTTATGAATCTTGTGACCACACCTACATGACTCCTCAACAGTAAACAATGACTAGTTATCACTCAACGATGTACAGATCTTAGCAGAAATTAGGCTTCTATTATAATCCTAATCTCATGGCCTTTCATTAGTCTTACAAAAGTGATTTCAGTCCCCAAACAAGGAGGTAATCGGTTTTAGGGAGGGACTATTATCATTCTTGCTTTTTCAAAGTTAAACTATAAACTAAATTCCACCCATGGTTAACTTGGCCTATGCCCAGGAATGAGGGAAGGCAGCCAGCTTGTGAGGCTAGATGCAAGATGGAGTCACTTAGGTTAGATTTTTCTCACTTATAATTTTTGCAAAAGCAGTTTCAGGAGGGAACAAAATTTTGCTGAAATAAATGATATCTCTTTCATATTTGTGATGATTTATTTCTAGGATGATTCTTTTAAATTCTATTTGTAAAATTTTTAGTATGTATCTTTAAACAATACTCTTAAAAATAACCGTTATTATCACATTTCTCAAAATTGAAGTAATTTCACAATATCATCAACTATCTAGTATGTGTTCATGTTTCTAATTATTTCATAATGCATTAATGTGTGCATTTTCATTTTTACACATTGTTTATTTGAATTGGGTTCCAAATGAAGCTCACCAAAGGCAATTGGTTGTGATGTCTCTAAGTCTCTTATAATCTACAGGATCCTCCTTCATCATTTTATTTCATTCAATTTTTGCTGTCGTTGATGAAGAAAGAAGAATCAGTGATGTACCATACAGAGTTTCCCGGTTGGATAGTCTGGATGTTCTCATTATATCCCCATGGTGGTTTTTTTGTTTTGTTTTGTTTTGTTTGAGATGGAGTTTCACTCTTGTTGCCCAGGCTGGAGTACAGTGATGTGATCTCTGCTCACTGCAACCTCCTTCTCCCAGGTTCAAGTAATTCTCCTGCCTCAGCCTCCCAAGTTGCTGGATTACAGGCATGTGCCACCATGCCTGGCTAATATAGCTCATATAGGACCATCAGATAAATGCTTGATTATTTTCCTTTGTTTATTGATTTTTACATTAATGAGCTAGTTCACTAGCCTTCTCCAAGGGAGACCAATTGACACTAATTCAAGTTGCCTTTTTTCTGTATTATTATGAGCTTGTGGATTTTAACATATTCTATGTGTTTCAATCCATTGCAGTTATTATCCTTAATAATGTTAATTTCTTTCTTTTTTTTTTTTGTGATGGAGTCTTGTTCTGTTGCCCAGGCTAGAATGCAGTGGCACGATCTTGGCTCTCTGCACCTTCAGCCTCCCAAGTTCAAGTGATTTTCCTACCTCAGCCTCCTGAGTAGCTGGGATTACAGTTGCATGCTACCATACCTGGCTAATTTTTGTATTTTTAGTAGAGATGGGGTTTTGCCACGTTGGCCAGGCTGGTCTTGAACTCCTGATCTCAGGTAATCTTCCCACCTAGGTCTCCCAAAGTGCTAGGATTACAGGTGTGAGCCACCACACCCAACCTCTTAATAATGTTAAAATTGTCCAGACTTTAGCCAACGGAAGCTTCTTCAGGTCAGCTCCTGGGGTCCTTTTGACATGACTTAGTAATCTCTGACCTCTTTTTTTCATCTTTTCTCTCTGATCCAGAAAGATACTCAGGCTCTTCTGCTATGGTTCCTGACCCAGACCTGGAATCAGTCATTTCTTCAAGTAACTTTGTTTTCAGTGAGAAATGAAGTTGCACTATCACAGTCTAGCTGCTGGGGATATTCATTGCTATGAGCTTCATCATTATTTTCTCAGCATTTCCACAGACAGAACTAGAAAACTGGTTTTTTTAAAAAATGAACTGTCATGACAACATATTGATACTTTCAATTCAAATTCAGGAATGAAGGATTTATTTAACCTTTTCTATCTTAAATATGTTCTTTCTCCCATACCAGTAAAACTGACTGTCAATGACACAGAATAATACAATTAGTGAAAACACCTTTGCAAAATTATGACAGTTAGAGAAATCTGACATGGTTGACATCATCTTGCTTGTACTCTCCAAGCTGTCCTTGGTCATTCCTGGGCATAGGCCAAGTTAATTTTGGGAAAAATTTAGTTTATAGTTTAAGTTTGAAAGCAAGAAGAGGCCAGGCACACCTGTATTCCCAGTATTTTGGGAAGCCAAGGCAGGCGGATCACGAGGTCAAGAGATCAAGACCATCCTGGCCAATACAGTGAAATCCTGCCTCTACTAAAAATACAAAAATTAGCTGAGCATGGTGACGGGCACCTGTAAATCTCAGCTACTCAGGAGGCTGAGGCAGGAGATCACTTGAACCCAGGAGGTGGAGGTTGCAGTGAGCTGAGATTACACCACTGCACTCAGCCTAGGTGACAGAGTGAGACTCTGTCTCAAAAATAAGTAAGTAAATAAATAAATAAGAAAGAAAGAAAGATAATAGTCCCTTCCTAAAACTAACCCCCATCTTGCTCAGGGACTGAAAACCACTTTTGTAAGACTAATGAAAGGTCACAAGATTAGGATCATGGAAGGGGCCTGAATTCTGCTAAAATATAGGCATAGTTTCTATAATCCCTTAGTGCTTCAGACTCAGGAGTCATGTGGTCAGAGGTCACAAGATTTGTGACTTCCCTACTTGCCCCCTATAGATAACATCACTATTGGAGAGCCTAAGATTGGCCTTTTGAGATGTATTTAAGACATTTGCATTCTGGCAACCAACCCCACCTGGACTCCTGATTCATGACTCAAATGGTCCTGTGGCCCCCATCTAGAGGCAGACTCAGCACACGAAGACTATTTTCCACACCCCTGTGATGGCATCCCCAACCAATCAGCAGCACTTGTCCCCTAGTCCCACCAAACTATCCTTGACAAATTCTAACCTCCCAGCCTTCAAGGAGATTGATTTGAGTAATAACTCTGTCTCCCCTGTGGCTGGCCTCAAGTCAGTTAAACTCTTTGCTGCAATGCCATGGTCTCAGTGAACTGATTTTTGTCTGTGCAGCAAGCAGGAGGAACTCACTGGACAATTACATTACAGTAGCATCTTTATCCTACAACACACCCATAGCCATCTTAGAGAAGGAATGCCAGTACTCACCAATGATATGAATACTATATAACCAGCTTAAATTTCTTCCCATTATATTTGTCCTTAAGATATAGCCCACTAAAATGTATAATCAAATTATTGTGTTTAAAGTCTCTTAGAATAGTTGTCATGTGAACTAGTCTTCACATCTTCAGAATGTACAGAATGTAGATCTGAGAAGTCTGAGGAAGGTCAAGCCAGAACAGAGGTAAAGGACCTGACTAGAGAAGGACCCTATTCTTTCCAGGAGAATCAGATGCATTCACATCCAACTTAATTTCATCCTGCTGCTTCCTTCATTTATACCCTTTAACTCCTCATTTCCCTATCATCTCACCACATGCTCACCTATGCCAATGCTGCCTTTCAGATTTATAAAAAATGTTTCTACACCTTTGATGCAGTAATTTCATTTCTGAGCATTTATAAGTAAATTACCCAAAGAAGGAAAAAAACATGTATGCCACAAAGATGTTAATACTTTATGGACTGAAAGATAGTTTTTAAACTTTATCTAGATTCAGGCCAGGGGCGATGGCTCCTGCCTGCAATCCCGGCACTTTGTGAGATGTAAGTAGGTGGACCACTCGAGCTCAGAAGTTCTAGACCAGCCTGGGGAACATGGTGAAACCCCATCTCTACCAAAAAGTACAAGAAATTAGCTGTGTGTGGTGGCACATGCTTATAGTCTCAGCTACTTGGGAGGCTGAGGCAGGAGGATTGCTTGAGCCTGGGAGGGGAAGGCTGCAGTGAGCTGAGATCACACTGCTACACTCCAGCCTCGGTTACAGAGCAAGACCCTGTCTTGAAATAAAACAAAATTAAATTAAATTAAAATTAAAAATAAAATTGTAGATGAAAAGAGTCTAACTCTGCAAAATATTTGAAGAGATTTATTCTGAGCCAAATATGAGTGACCATGGCCTGTGACACAGCCCAGGAGGTCCTGAGGACATGTGCCCAAGGTGGTTGGGGCACAGCTTGGTTTAATATATTTTAGAGAGGTATGAGACATCAATCAAATACATTTAAGAATTACATTGGTTGGCCAGTGCAGTGACTCACTCCGTCTGAAAGAAAGAAGGAAGGAAGGAAGGAAGGAGGGAAGGAGAAAGAAAGAAAGAAAGAGAGAGAGAGAGAGAGAGAGAGAGAGAGAGAGAGAGAGAAAGAAAGAAAGAAAGAAAGAAAGAAAGAAAGAAAGAGAAAGAAAGAAAGAGAAAGGAAGGAAAAGAAAGAAGAAAGGAAGAAAGAGAAGGAAAGAAAAAGAAAGAAAGAAAGAAAGGCAGGCCGGGCGCGGTGGCTCAAGCCTGTAATCCCAGCACTTTGCGAGGCCGAGGCGGGTGGATCACAAGGTCAAGGATCGAGACCATCCTGGTCAACAAGGTGAAACCCCGTCTCTACTAAAAATACAAAAAATTAGCTGGGCATGGTGGCACGTGCCTGTAATCCCAGCTACTCAGGAGGCTGAGGCAGGAGAATTGCCTGAACCCAGGAGGCAGAGGTTGCGGTGAGCCGAGATCGCGCCATTGCACTCCAGTCTGGGTAACAAGAGCGAAACTCCGTCTCAAAAAAATAAAGAAAAAGAAAGAAGAAAGACATTGGTTTGGTCTAGAAAGGCGGACCGACTCAAAACAGGGTGGGGCAGCAGGGGGGCGCTTCCAGGCTCTAGGTGAATTTAAACATTTTTTTCTGGTTGACGGTTGAGTTTTTCTAAAGACCTGGGATTCTTAGAAAGTGAATGTTTAGGTTAAGATAAAGATTGTGGGCCGGGGGCGGTGGCTCACACATGTAATTCCAGCACTTTGGGAGGCCGAGGCAGTCAGATCATGAGATTAGGAGTTCGAGACCAGCCTGACCAACATGGTGAAACCCCGTCACTACTAAAATACAAAAATTAGCTGGGCATGGTGGCATGCACCTGTAATCCCAGCTACTCGGGAGGCTGAGGTAGGAGAATTGCTTGAACCCAGGAGGTGGCTGTTGCAGTGAGCCGAGATCCTGCCACTGCACTCCAACCTGGGCAACTGAGCAAGACTCCATCAAAAACAAACAAACAAATAAACAAAAGATTGTGGAGAAAATGTTAATAAAGATTCTTTACAGATGTAAATTTTCCCCCACAAAGAACAGCTTGGCAGGGTCATTTCAAAATATGGCAAAGAACCATGTTTTAGGTTAAAATATTTTGATTTTTTTCTTTGTCTTGTAATGTTACGCCAGAGTCTGGTTGGAAAATAAGTCAATGTATAGGGTTAAATGAAACCCATCTGATGAGAATTTATGATTTGTAAGGCATGACTCTGCAGACACCTTAGATAGGAATTTGGCAAGATTTTAAAAAAATCAGAGTTTAGTCCTCAGAATGTAGATTCTATTTGTGGCTTTTGAGCACATTCCCCTGACCACTGAGAAACAAAATAAAATTCTAAGCGCCCCCCAGCTGACTGAATGGCTCCCCTCTTGGCCAAAATACCCCCAGAGAAATTTTGGAGGTGAAATTCACAGCCATGATGGCATGGGAAATCAAATGCGCTTCATTATAGCCCCTCCCTTGATTACAGTCACTGGGTTTTCTTCTCTAAGTGATAAATAGAAATCAGCTTTTTCAGAAGACTACTAGCTTTCTTTCCCAGATACAGAACAAAGACAAGATTAGATTAAACATTTCTTTACCTCTTCCTGAGATTAATATTTCTTTCACCCCTCCCTGAGGCATCTGCTTCTATTCCCTTTTTCTTCAAATGTTCACCTTGTGTTAAGTAAAATGTAGATTTTCTGGACACTAATTAAAGTCTCCCAAGCATGTAGTCAATTGTCTCACTGCTATCTCCCCCATTTTTAAGGAAAATGTGTAAATACTGAACCTCTTAAGAGTATTTTTGGAAGAAACAGCCACAGATAATTCTATGACTTGCGTTTTTCCTGGGCACACTATCGAGCTGGCTCAGTAACCCTTGATGATTTGAGACTTATGCGTCAATTGCTCATTTTGGTTGTGACCACCGATTAAGTTGGGTACTCTTTCATGTGTCTATTGGCTGTTTTATTTCCTTCTGTGTGAAGTGCCTCATTTACATAGGGGTTTTCTCATTTTTTTCTATGGGTTCTCAGTTCTTGCCTTATAGATTTGAAGGAATTTTTAACATAGTCAAGATACCAGCCTTTTGTGGTAATACATGTTGCAACTATTTTTTTACTCTGCGTTTTGCCTTTTTACTCTCTTTATGATGCTCTTTCATGAACAGAGTTTTAAATTTTATTATAATGTTACATTTGTCAACTTTTTCCATGATTAAGAAATTCTTCCCTGCTCTTGAGTCATGGAAGTCTTTCTATCTTCTATGGGATGTATAATTTTACTTTTCACATTTAACTCTCTTTTCCTCCTAGAATTGATTTTTATGTATGATATAAGGTAAGGCTCAACTTTTACTTATTTTGATATGGATATCTACTGATCACAGCATTATCATTTGAAAAGCCCATTTTTCCCCACTGATATACAAAGTGACCCTTGTCACATGAAGTTTCTAAATAAGCACATTTATTTCTGGGGTCTCTAGTCCATCAGTCTGTTCATCTCTCCCTGTATCAATACCACGCTATGTAAATACCATAATATACATCATATAGAAGGACAAATTCACCCCCTTATGCTTTTCTTTAGAAGTATAACAGCAAATGTTTATTTTATTTTTTTTATTTTTTTTATTTTTTTTTTGAGATGGAGTTTCGCTCTTGTTACCCAGGCTGGAGTGCAGTGGCACAATCTTGGCTCACTGCAACCTCCGCCTCCCAGGTTCAAGCAATTCTCCTTCCTCAGCCTCCCGAGTAGCTGGGACTACAGGCACGCACCATAACAACCAGCTAATTTTTTTTTTTAGTAGATATGGGGTTTCACTATGTTGGCCAGGATGATCTCGATCTCTTGACCTTGTGATCTCCCTGCCTCGGCCGCCCAAAGTGCTGGGATTAAAGGCATGAGCCACTGCACCCAGCCAACAGCAAATGTTATACTTGATATTCATTTTTGTTTGTTTTTCATTTTCATTTGTATTTTCATATACTTTAGAAGGAGTGAATCAATTTCAGTACATAGTCTGCTGTAACATATCAGAATTGAAAGGAACATGTAGTTCAATTTAGAGAGAACTGGTATGTTTAAGTAATATTAAATCTTCTAAGCCATGAACATGGTTATATTTTGTTATTATTTGTTTTCTTAGATGAGCAATAAAATTGTATTATTTTCTCTATAAATATCTCTTACACATTTTTAAAACAATTTATGTCTCAGTATGTTTAAATGTTCATGTTAAATATATCCTTTTTTTCATTTTCTCATTGCTTGTAGCTAGCACACAAAATGTAAGTAAATACTGTTTATTAAATTTGTATTCAGCAAAATTACTAAACTCTTTAATTCATTCTAATAACTCATCTATAAGTCATTTGCATTTTCTATGTAAATTATTATATCATTTATAAAGGCTACAGTTTTGTTTCTTTCTTACCACTCTTAATACTTTTTATTTATTTTTCCTGTCTTAATGTTCCAGCTTGAACCTCTGGTGAAATAGAAGTGGTGATAGTATATGTTCTTGTTTCATTTTGACCAAAGGGAAAGTTTTTATTTTTCATCATTAAGTATAATATTTGCTGTAGATTTGTTAGATGCTCTAATGAACGTAAGAAAGTTTCATTTATTATTAGCTTGCTGAAAGTATTTTCTAAATTCATATAAATGGATGTTGAATTTTATCAAACATGTAGTTTGTTTTAATCTATCAAGAAAATAATGTGGTGTACCTTGTGTAAAGATTGAATGTGGTGGATTACATCCATTGATTTTTCTAATGTTAAACCATCTTGCATTCCTAGAACAAGCCTAACTTGCTCATGATGTATTGCCCTTTATAAAATATATATAGACTTAATTTTTGTAAAGATTTGTACATTTCATTCATTCATCCTAGTAACAAATGTTTATTGATCACATACACTGTGCTAGGCACATTTCCACATCAACAAAACAAACCAGGGTCCTTTCCTTTGTGGAGATAAAATACTATCAAAAAGAGACAGAAAGTATAATTAAATATAATTCACAAGTCTTATTATATGTATTAGAAAGTGAAAAGTACCACAGAATTTTTTAAATGGAGCAGAAAGGGGGCTAAGGAGATCCAGGGATAATTTGGGAGGTTACAGTGGAATAATGTGGTTAGAGAAGGCCTTGTTGAAAAGTAACAGCTAAGAAAATATTTTAAAGGGATAAGGGCATTAACCATATGGATACCTGGTAAATAGTATTCCAGGAATGGGGAAGAACAAGAATATGTGCAAAGAGGCCAGTGTGGTTAGTCTGGAGTGAGCAATGGGAGGACCAATAGGTGAGGTATTCAGAGGAGTTAAAGGGCTAGACCATATGGAGCCTTGTAGACCGTTGAAGGATTTGTGAAGCGGGGTACTGCAGGGTTTTGAGCAGAAGTATGGCATGATATGATTTTCACCTTAAAGGGACCACTCTCAAAGCCCTGTGAAGAATAGACTATAGGAAAGCAAACATGAAAAGAGTGGGACTAGTTAGGAACCTGTTAAAATAATCCAGGTGCAAGATAGTAGTGGTTCAGGTAAGGTAAGTAGTGGAGGTGGTGAGTAATGTATTTGAAGACTAAGACAACAGAATTTCCTGATAAATTGGAAGTGTGGTGTGAGGAGGAAATAAAAGAGGAATTAAAACCAACTCTAATTTTTTTTCACATGTATGGCTAGAAGAATGGTTTGGCAGATGGAATCCAAAGTTCATTTTGGTATGTGTTGAATTTGAAGTTTCTGCATGAAGCTAAGTAGAGTTGTCAGCTAGGCAGTTGGATATGGAAATTGGGAGAAGAGTCCAGACTAGAAGTAGAAATTTGGGAGTTCTTGGCATATAGATGATATTTTTAAGTAAATGGTGATGCTATTGCCAAGGAAATACATGAACATAGAAATAAAAAGAACCAAGGTTCACCTTGCTGATCTCCAACATTAAGAGTTTGGGGAGAAGAGGAATAATCAACAAAAGAGACAGAGAATAAGCACACACGAGGTAGATGGAGAATCCGGTAACTATGCTATCTTGGAAGCCAAAGAAAAGTGTATTTCTAGAAAATAGAAAAAAACCTACTCTTTTAAAAAAATTATTATTATACTTTAAGTTCTAAGATACATGTGCAGAACATGCAGGTTTGTTACATAGGTATACACTTGCCGTGGTGGTTTGTTACACTCATCAACCCGTCATCTGCATCAGGTATTTCTCCTAAATGCTATTCCTCCCCTAGTTCCCCACCCCCTGACAGGTCCCGGTGTGTGATGTTCCCCTTCCTGTGTCCATGTGTTCTCACTGTTCAACTCCCACTTATGAGTGAGAACATGCGGTGTTTGATTTTCTGTTCTTGTGTTAATTTGCTGAGAATGTTGGTTTCCAGCTTCATCCATGTCCCTGCAAAGGACATGAGCTCATCCTTTTTCTATGGCTGTATAGTATTCCATGGTATATATGTGCCACATTTTCTTTATCCAGTCTATCAAGTGCCTATCCAGTCTATTGATGGGCATCTGGGTTGATTCCAAGTCTTTGCTATTGCAAATAGTGCTACAACAAACATTCGTGTGCATGTGTCTTTATAACAACGATTTATAATCCTTTGGGTATATGCCCAGTAATGAGATTGCTGGGTCAAATAGTATCTCTGGTTCTAGATCCTCGAGGAATCACCACACTGTTTTCCACAATGGTTGAACTAATTTACACTCCACCAACAGTGTGAAACTATTCCTATTTCCCCACATCCTCTCCAGCATCTGTTGTTTCCTGACTTTTAATGATCGCCATTTTAACTGGTATAAGATGGTATCTCATTGTGGTTTTGATTTGTGTTTCTCTAGTGATGAGTGATGGTGAGCTTTCTTTCATGTATTTTGGCCACATACATGTCTTCTTTTGAGCAGTGTCTGTTCATATCCTTTGCCCACTTTTTGATGGGGTTGTTTGGGGTTTTTTTTTTTGTAAATTTATTTAAGTTTTTTATAGATTCTCGATATTAGCCCTTTGTCAGAAGGGCAGATTGCAAAAATTTTCTCCCATTACGTAGGTTGCCTGTTCACCCTGATGATAGTTTCTTTTGCTGTGCAGAAGCTTTTATGTTTAATTAGATCTTATTTGTCAATTTTGGTAGTATCTGGGCCGGAGTGCATAGTTCCTCACGACATAGCCCCTCACAGCTTCCCTTGGCTAGGGGAGGAAGCTCCCCGACCCCTTGCACTTCCCAGGTGAGGCAATACTGCAGCTCCTTGGGCTGCACCCATTGTCTAACCAATCCCAGTGAGATAAGCAGGGTACATCAGTTGGAAATGCAGAAATCGCCCACCTTCTACATTGATCTCACTGGAAGCTGCAGACCAGACCTGTTCCTATTCAGCCATCTTGCCTGGAAGTCCAGAAAATACTTACTCTTATTCTGTCAAATGCTGTTGATTAAGTAAGATGGTGATGGAGGTTGACCTTAGATTTAGCAAGGTTATTCATGCCCATAAAAAGAGCTATTTTGGTAGAATAGTAGGAAAAAAGGCATGAGTGCATGGAGACAGAATGGAAGAGGAGGACATAGTGAGAGAATATAGATAACATCTGAAGAAATATGGAGATGGGCAACTGGAGGAAGAAATTTGAATGTTGATGGAAATAACTTGGCAAAAGAATAAAATATTGAATATGTAGCAAAGAGGGAAGAATTGGTAAACAAATGTCCTTAAGTGGAAGAGAAGGATAGGATGCGGTGCATAAATAGAGGGATTATGTTTTTTGGCGTGGGTATGGTTTGTTTTTGAGACAGGCTCTCACCGTGTCACCCAGACTAGAATGCAGTGGCACAAACATAGCTCCCTGAAGCCTGGACCTTCCAGGCCCAAGTGATCCTCCCGCCTCAGCCTCCCAAGTGGCTGGAACTACAGTTACACGCCACTACACCCAGATAATTTTAAATTTTTTTGTGGAGATGGGTCTCACTATATTGCCAGGCTATTCTTGAACTCCCGGGCTCAAGCAATCCTCCTGCCTCATTCTCCCAAAATACTGGGATTACAGGCATGAACCACTGCACTTAGCTGGGATTGTGTTTAGATTGGAGCATGGAAAAATCTATTACATTTAACAGGCAGGAAATACATGGGTTCAGATGGGAGTACTTGCAGGGTAGTAAGTAGAAGGACTGTAGTAGAGGACTGTGGAAGTTCTGATTATTTTAAGTTTCTCGGCAAAGTAAGAAATGAAGATATTAGGTTAAGGTCTGGAGTTTTAGATCTTTTTATTAAAAAGTTCTCATATTATCATCTTTTTACTTGTAAAATAACTACAACATCAGAAGTAGAAACTCATTTTCATTCCTGTTATTGGTTATTTATACCTTATTTGTCTGTTCTTATTTCTTCATTTGTTGTCTATCTTATTTATTTCTTTATTTCCTGCCTCTAACTTCTGGGGCTGGGGGTATTTTGCTGATTGTTTTCTAACTTGTGATAGATGCTAAGCTCATTCATTTTCAGCCACTCTCTTTGTCTAATACACTTTTAAGATTTAAAATTTTTTTATTATGAAATATGTTAGTTGCCTTCCACAAGCAATTAAATATGTACTCGTTTTCAGTTCAAAATATCATCTGATTTATATTATAGGTCCTTCTTTGACTTGTGTGTTATGTTGAAGTATATGTTTTAATTTCTAAAAATATGAGCTTTTCTACTTAATTTTATTATTTCTTTTTAGCTTACTTGCATTGCAATTGAGCCAAGCTTTATAAAATTTAAGTTCTTCACAATTTATTAGGACAGTGGTATGAACTTGTATTTTTTTCTTTGCTATAAATAAAATGTGTTAGTGGGTGCAGTTTTCTAGCTATGTTTATTAGGTCAAGTTTATTAATCATGCTACTGAAAGATTCTATAGCTTATCTAATTATTGTATGCTAAATTTATCACTCAAGGGTGTATGTTAAAACCTTCTACTGTGGCTGTGGATTTGTCTCTTTTTTCCCTTACATTTCAGTTAATATATGTTTACTGTATGTTTAGATTAGGTAATTAAGTTATACCACTTAAATGTATTATCTTTTAATTTGAACATTTAGTTCATTTACATTTAATGTAATTAGTGATATATTTTGACTTGTATCAACCATATTATTTTGTGCTTTATATTTTTTCAGCCCATTTTACATTTTTTAAAAGTCCTGGCATACCTACTTAATAAAGCCTAAAGTTAATCAATAGGCATCCTCCTCTGGACAGTAACAAAAACCAAGAAACTTAGAACACCATTAACTCTATTAACTCTGTTTTCAATTTGCATATTGTGGTGAACATATATTAACTCTATCATATTTTTAACCCCTTAATGTATTTTTTTATTGTTCGCATGCTTTTTATTCCATCTTGCAGCTTAGATTTTCCATCTGGAATTACTTTCCATCTGCCTGAAGTTTATTCTTTACAATTTCCTTTAGTGAGCATCTGCTTGTGGCAAACTTTCTCAGCTTTACTCATCTAAAAATGTATTTATGTTGTCCTCATTCTTGATAGATATTTTCATCCGGTCTACAATCCTAGGTTGGCTCTTTTTTGTTTTAGTTTTAATGCACTGACAATGTCATTTTACTGCCCTCTGGCTTCTCCTGTTACTACTGAAAAGACTGCTATCAGTAATGCTGGTCCTTTAAAGGTGAGGGTAGATGGTGACATTAGTGTCTCCCAATGAATTAATTACTGCTCCTGGTATTCCTCCCAGATGGAAAGAGAGACCCCTCTGTCCCAGGGATCAGGGTTGAGCCTAATTTTCAGCCACCTCCCTTGAACAGCCAAATAAGCGAGCTCAGGTGAAACTAGCAGAAAAATCTTTCAGCCAACCTACAGAATAATTTAAAAAAATAATAAGTCATTGTTTTAAGTCACTAAGGTTTGGTGTGACTAGTTATATGATAACATATAACCTAAACAGAAATTGCCACCTAGAAGTGCAGTATTGCAGTAACAAAATCCTAAATGTAGGCAAACAAACAACAAAAATCTTAAATGTATGATATTGGCTTTGGAACTGGGTAGTGGGTGAAGGCTGAAAACCTGGCTGGAAAATGTTTGATGAAGCCTGGAGGTGCTGCAAACAAAGTATTAGTGGAGGCTGGAAATGCAGGGAGGAGCTTCTTATTGAAAGCTGTTGAGTGGGTCGTGATTGGTTTGTACAGTGAAACAATTGTGTTTTATTCGATTCAGGCTGCTTATAACAAAATATAGTAAACTAGGTGGTTTATCAACAACAGAAATTAATTTCCTACAGTTCTGGAGGCTGGGGAGTCCAGGATAAAAGCTAGCAGATTCAGTGTCTGGTGAGAGCCCACTTTGTGGTTCATAGACTGCCATCTTCTCATTCAGTCCTCACATGGTGAAGGGGTAAGAGGGTCTGTCGTTTCTTTTTAAGGGCAGTAATCCCTTTCCTGAGGGAAGAACCCTCTTGACCTAATCACCTCTCAAAAGCCCTACCTCCTAATACCATCATTTTGGTGATGGTATATAAATTTGAGGGTATATAACTTTTCAGATGATTGCAAATTGGCAACGATCTTGCCTGCAATAACTTGGAAGAAGAAAAAACGGACCTCATTTAGTTACAGTTGTAGCTGTAGCTAGAATGTCCAGACAGAATGCTGAAAGTATCATTTGGCCTCCTTTAGCTGCATATGATAAGACACATGGTATACATTACAAGACGAACCAGAAAGAACTTTTCAGTTTGCAAGTAGAATTTAGAGGAAATCTAGAGTGCCCAGGACTTACTGGATTGTACAATAAAATTATTTCTCATCCTCATTCTCTCCAGCCAGTAAACAACTCTCAAAGTAAAAAATGCTTAAAATAAAGATGAAATCCATGTGGGGCGGTAAATTCCTTTATTAAGACCCCACAAAGAGTTAAGGCAGTACTTAGTAGATCCCATTAGCTAGACAAATGGACTTCTATGAATCAAAAGGGTAGTGACCCGCAGTAGCTTGATAGGCCCAATGTAGGCAGAAGTCTCTCTTGGCCTCTTGGGGCCTCATGGTTTTTGGAACATGGAATAAATTCCCCATCTAGAGTCACAGGAAACCAAACATATTTTTAAGGAAATTATGCCTGCTTGGAATCATAGCAATAAAGAATAGCTCAAAATGAAGGCGGTTTCTGAGCCCCCAATCATCTACAGGCAGAAAAAGTCTACAGTGTTACTTAGCTGAAACATGGGCCATTTTCTATCAAAAATGAGACATGTCCGAGGTTAGACCCAGCAGTCCAGAGGGTGTCACGAAGAACTTAGAAGAAGAACGCTGTGATATTACGATATGAGAAATATATATCTGGTCTCTGCCCCTCGTCCTTGGCACACAGCTCGTGAAACTCTTGTAATCTCCAAAGTAGTAAGAGTGTCTTTTGTATGCTAATGAGGTGACTGGCAGCTGCTAGCTAGCTCTAGAATGAGACTGGTCACCAGAAAGACCAAGGCAAGATTAGAGGGTTGGGACTTTCAGCCCCATCTCACTCGCAACCTCTGGAGAGGAAGAAGGGGATGAAGGTTCTGTTAATCATCAGTGGCCAAGGATTTCATCAATCGTGCCTATGTAATGAAGCCTTTTAAAAATCCAAAATGGGCAGGGTTCATAGGAGCTTCCTGATAGCTAAACGTGTCGAGGTTCCTATAGGGTGGTACACCAAGGGAGGGCATGGAATCTCCGCATCTCTTCTCCCATACCTTATCATATGCATCTCTTCCATCTGGCTGTTCATTTGTATCTTTTACCATAAATGAGAAAACATAAGGGCTGGGCTTGATGTCTCACGCCTGTAATCTCAGCACTTTGGGTGGCTGAGATGGGTGGATCACGAGGTCAGGAGTTCAAGACCATCCTGGCCAACATGGTGAAACCCCGTCTCTATTAAAAACACAAAAAAAAATGGCAGAGCATGGTGGCGAATGCCTGTAATCCTAGCTACTGAGGAGGCTGAGGCAGGAGAATTGCTTGAACCTGGGAGGTGGAGACTGCAGAGTTGAGATGATGCCACTTCACTCTAGTCTGGGTGACAGAGCGAGACTCTGTCTCAAGAAAAATGAAACAAAACAACGTAAGTAAAGTGTTTCCCTGAGTGCTAATCGAAACTGAGGAGGGAGTCATAGGAACCCTGATTTATAGCCAATCAGTTAGAAGCACAGGTCATAACATGGGGCTTATGATTGGCATCTGAAGTGGGGCAGTCCCTGGGGCTTATGATTGGCATCTGAAGTGGGGGCAGTCCCCTGGAACTGAGCCGTTAACCTACAGGAGCTGATGCTATCTCCAGGTAGCTAGTGTCTGAATGAATTAGATTATTGGACACCCAGATGGTGTCTGATGGAGAATTTCTTGGTGTGTAGGGAAAACCCACCTGCATTTTGATGTCAGAAGTGTTAAGGACCATACCGTGGCACAGTCCTCCCCGACACTGACTCTGCGCATGGCCAGGCAACTTACTTTGGCCAATAGGGCATCCACAAATATTAAGCAAACAGAGGCTATATAAGTATCTGTGTTTTGGGGTTTTCCCTCTTGGAATGCTTTTTTTTTTTTTTTTTTTGAGGTGGAATTTTGCTCTGTCATCCAGGTTGGAGTGCAGTGGTGCAATCTCAGCTCACTGCAACCTCCACCTACCAGGTTTAAGCGATTCTCCTGACTCAGCCTCCCGAGTAGCTGGGATTACAGGTGCCCACCACCATGCCCAGCTAATGAGAGTAGGAAAAATAAGTTTTTACTAATTTTTTTTAGACAGGGTCTGACTCTATCACCCAGGCTGGAGTGCAGTGGCACAATCACAGCTCACTTCAGCCTCAAACTCCTCAATTCAAGCAATTCTCCCATCTCAGCCTCCTGACCGGCTGGGGCTACAGATGCATGCCACCATGCCTGACTCATTTGGTTATATTTTTTTATTGTAGAGTTGAGGTCTTGCTATGTTAGCCAGGCTGGCATCAAGAATTCTTCCTGCCTCAGCCTCCTAAAGTACTGGGATTACAGGTGTGAGCCATTGCACTTGGCCTAAAATGTTGTTGTTTTTTTCTACAATTTCGAAATGCTCTGGGGATCAACTCCTTGAGAGTAGAACCAATTCCTGATCATCAAGAAATATTCCAGGCCAGGCGTGAGGACTCACACCTGTAATCCCAGCACTTTGGAAAGCCGAAGCAGGTGGATCACCTGAGGTCAGGAGTTAGAGACCAGCTTGCCCAACATGACAAAACCTTGTCTCTACAAATAATACAAAAATTAGCTGGGTGTGGTGGCACGTGCCTATAGTCCCAGCTACTCAGGAAGCTGAGGGAGGAGAATCACTTGAACCAAGGAGGCAAAGGTTGTAGTGAGCTGAGATGGTGTTACTGCACTTCAGCCTAGGTAACAGAGCGAGATTCTCTCTCAAAAAAAAAAAAAAAATATTCCATGCTCTTGGAATAGAAAAATCTAACCCTGACATTAGGCCAGCTGAATTTCAGAGTTGCTGTGGAACAGTGACTGGCATGTATGTCCCTCTTTTCCTCCTTTTTTTTTTTTTTTTGCTCTGTAGCCTAGGCTGCTGGAATGCAGTGGCGCAATCTTGGCTCACTGCAACCTCCACCTCCTGGGTCCCAGTTCAAGCAATTCTCCTGCCTCAGCCTCCTGAGCAGCTAGGATTACACGTGCCACCATGCCCAGCTAATTTTTGTATTTTCAGTAGAAACGGGGTTTCACCATGCTGGCCAGGATTGTCTCAAACCCCTGACCTCAGGTGATCCGCCCACCTGGGCCTCCCAAAGTGCTGGGATTACAGGCGTGAGCCACTGTGCCCAGCCTTTTCCTCCCTTTTAATGAGAGTAAATACTGACTCATCTCACCATTTTACATTTGGTGTGAAAGAGGCAGATGATTTTTCGTTCACAGTCCTCTAAATCAAGAGGAGTTACATCTGAGGATCTGCACCCAAGGAGTCTCATCTGCTTCCAGAACTAATATAGATCACAAGATGATGGACTTTGAGTCTGATGCTATTATTTCGGTGATACTTTGAGTCCTGGTAAAAGGTGAATTGATTTTCCATGAGGGAGGGAATTGAATCATGGAGGCCACAGAACAGAATGTAGTGAAGTGAAATACACTTGACCCTGGAACAACACAGGCTTGAATTGTGCCAGTTCATTTATATGGATTTTTTTTCTTTTCTTTTTATTTTTTAAATGGAGTTTTGCTCTTGTCGCCCGGGCTGGAGTGCAGTGGCACGATCTCCACTCACTGCAGCCTCTATCTCCCAGGTTGAAGTGATTCTCCTGCATCATCCTCCTAAGTAACTGGGATTACAGGCGCCTGCCACCACATCTGGGCTAATTTTTTGTATTTTTATTAGTCACAGGGTTTCATCATGTTGACTAGGTGGTCTGGAACTCCTGACCTCAGGTAATCCAACCGCCTTAGCCTCCCAAAGTGCTGGGACTACAGGCATAAGCCACCGTGCCCGGCCTGCATATTTTCAATAAAAATTACACTAAATATGCCTGCCTCTCCTACCTCCCCTTTGACTTCCTCCATCTCTTCCACTTCTGCCACCCATGAGACAGCAAGATTAACTCCTTTTCCTCCTCTCTCTCTTCAGCCTACTTAGTGAAAGACCATGAGGAAAAAGACCTTTACCATGACACATTTCCATTTAACGAATAGTAAATATATTTTCTCATTCTTAGGAGTTTCTTTATTTTATTTTATTTTATTTTATTTTTATATTTTTAGTAGAGATGGGGTTTCACCATGTTGGCCAGGCTGGTCTTGAACTCCTGACCTTGTGATCTACCCGCCTCGGCTTCCCAAAGTGCTGGGATTACAGGCGTGAGCCACCGCACCCAGCCTCTTATGAGTTTCTTAATAACAATTTTTAAAATTTTCTTTTCTCTAAGTTACTTTATTGTAAGAATATAATGTATAATACACAGCATACAAGATATGTGTCAGTCAACTGCTTATGTTATCAGTAAGGCTTCTGGTCAACAGTAGGCTGTTAGTAGATAAGTTTTGGGGGATTCAAAAGTTATAAATGAATTTTCAACTGCACAGGGAGGTCAATGCCCCTATCCCTCGAATTTTTCAAAAAGAACTGTATTCGTGTCTCCCAATGAATCATACTTCCTGATAATCATGCCGTCGCACAGTCCTCCCCCATGCTGACTCTGGGCTTGACTAGGTAACTTACTTTGGCCAATAGGGCATCCACAAATATTATGCAAACAGAGGCTATATAAGTATCTGCGTTTTGGGGTTTTCCCTCTTGAAACGCTATTATTATTATTATTTTTTTTTTTTGAGACGGAGTTTCACTCTGTCACCAGGCTGGAGTGCAGTGGTGTGATCTCAGCTCACTGCAACCTCCACCTACTGGATTCAAGCAATTCTCCTCCTACCTCAGCCTCCCTAGTAGCTGGGATTACAGACGCCCACCACCATGCCCAACTAATTTTTGTATTTTTAGTAGAGAGGAAGTTTCACTATGTTGGCCAGGCTGGTCTTGAACTTCTGATCTCAGGTGATCTGTCCACCTTGGCCTCTCAAAATGCTAAGATTACCAGCATGAGCCACCGCCCCTGGCCTGGAATGCTATTTTTGCCTTGTGAAGAAATCCAGTCTCTTGTCTTTGACAATGAAAGATCTTACAGCAAGAGAGATCAGGACACCCAGGCATTGCAGTTAAACCCAGCCTCTAGGTACCCACTAGGGGATGCAAAATACAGCTGTATGAATGAGCCCATACAAGACCAGTAGAATTGCCTCACCAAACCAGAAAATTGTGATAAATGATAAATCATCACTTTTTAAAGCAACTAAGTTTTGAAGTCATTGTGATCCGCCAACCCTAACTTTATTTTTTGTGGAGATGGGGTCCGGCTATGTTGCCCAGGCTAGTCTCGAACTCCTGGCCTCCCACTTCAGCCTCCCAAAGTGCTGGGCTTACAGGCATGAGCCACTGTACCTGGTCAAACCTTTGTTTAGCCAACCTGATTAAACTGTGCTCCAGGCCTCTGGTGATCTTCTGAGTACAGACCTCATGAAATGTGATTAACGCATTGGATTATGTGTTTTTGTGCTTCTAAAGTAAGTTAATCATATTGGGAGACACGCCTGTATTCTCCTCAAGGTATTTGCTTATTAAAAACATTTTTCTGAGCCATTTCCAAGAATGTGAACCTTGGAGACATCAAACCAGTGTCAGGACATAACTTGACAAAGGAATTCGCTGCTCAGAGTCCTTTGCCTGCCTCCCCTCAATTCCCATGATTCTTTTTTTGCCTTTTCCATTTGTGATGTCTAAGTAGCGAAGGGGAGCAGGAAATCTCCATCTTCCTAATAATGGCAGCACTCACAGGATGAGGTCCTTCTCTTCCAGAGGTCCTGGGAGCAGGCTCCTCATTTGGTGAGGTACCCTATTTATATCAATGACCTTCCCCACTTGCAGAACTTGAACAGCTGTGCAATATATATAACGAAATGGAAAGTAACATGACACATGTTTCAAAGAGAAAACTGGGAAAGGATATGTATCCAATGTTCCTTCCAGCTCTCAAAGGCTATGCTTCCTTGAGTCAATATCATAAAAATAACAAGGGAGCCACCAAGGAGCCTGACTGTTTTAGGGAACATAATTTTGACTCCCCAAAGGCCAAGCCTGAAAGAAAGAAGGAACCATATTTAAGAAACAAAAAAAAGGGCTGCTAATACGACTCTTAATGAGTGATAGCATTATGCTCTTTTTAAATCTGAAACTGTCCATCTTCAAAGGCACCAATTATTTCATTCAATGTATTTGAAAATAATTATAGATTTATTTATTGGTACCCGGGAGATACAGAATCTCAAGTTTGTATGACTTTGTACCTGCAGGGCCTATCTAAGGCAGTGCCTTACACACAACAGTCACTCAATTCATGTGTTGTCTTAATGAATTAGGACAATCTCAAGAGTGACAGAGGCTGTGTGTGTGTGCATATGCATATATCACTGATCATAAGAAGTCAGCATTTATGGTGTACCTGCTGTATGCCATAAATGGCTCAAAGAGTTGAGGCTTTTGAGGAGATGCCACAGGTGAAGTAGAAAACTATACTAAACTGTAATGTTTTGAGAATCAAATTAAGTTAACTCTCTTTCCACATCCACAAAAGACTTTCCCCATCTGTCACTGAGCTCAGGCTGGAAAGCCAAGGTAAAATGCAGGGGCCCTGTCAGCCTAAGGCGCCCTCATCTTCTTACTCACCCTCATCTTCCCCATGGTGCACTTCCATTAATTTGGAAGCAAGTATTGTGCTGTTTACTTGGATTGCTGCAATTGCTAGATGCGTCCCTGGAAGCCACAGCCCTACACTTCCATTATCCTTGTCGCAGAAGTACACTGCCTCTTTCTAACAGCATAGTGGGAAAACAGCAATGTTGTTTTCCAGTTATTCAGCCTTCAAGGCTGTTTGGTAGAAAGCACAAAGAGCATACAGACACACGGATGTGTTCAAATAATTCGGAAAGAGGTTTATTTTTCTTTTAATATAGAAAGAACATGGAGAAGTCTTTCTGTCACACCCTACCCAATTTTACCCACTAGCAATTTTCAGGGATATAAAGTTAGTTTTCCCCCTTCCCCTCCCCCCTTTCCCTCTCCTCCTTCCTCCTCCTTTTCTCCTTCTCCTCCTCCTCCTCCTTCTTCTTCTATTCCAGAAAAATAGATGTTTTGAATGGGAGAATAGGAATGTCATTTTACCAAGATGAACTGAAATCTTGTTCTCCAAATCAAAGGGCATCAAGGTGGCAATATGGGGAAGGAACACAGATGTGCTTATCCGTAAACCTTGAGATTGTGTTCTAGATAGTCTGAGGCCCCTTCCTGCCCTGGAATTCTAAGATTCTGTGATTTAAATGAAGAAAAGTGGTAAGGAGGAAAGACAGTTATGTAGATTGGAGCTACCTCAGAGATGACCGACATGTTCTAACTGTTAAAACGTGCCCTCTGAATGAAGAGACCCTCCAAACAGGCTTTGTGTGAGCAACAAGGCTGTTTATTCACCAGGGTGTGAGTGGGCTGAGTCCGAAAAGAGAGTCAGCAGAGGGCGGTGGGATAGGAGTTGGTTTTATAGGTTGTGGGGAAGGCAGTGGAAAGTTACAGAAGTTACAGTTTAGGGCAGTTTTTTGCAAGCTGGGAGGGGGTCGTAGAGTGTGCAGTCACAAGGTTGACTTTGTAAGGTCAGTTACAAAGTCCAGTGGCCTTGTCAATTGAGGCCAGAATAAGAAACAACAGAAGAATGTCTCAGGTTAGTTATGCGCCACAGGAGTTGATTGTCCTTCTGTTTTTCATGATCTTCCAGCTACTTCAGGTTTTCTAATTCTGGAAGGCCCTCCAGAGGTGTACATGCAGATCATGGGGGTTGCCATAGTGTCAATGATGCTGTCAGTCAGCCTAAAAGAACTTATGCTAACTACAGTGGTATGAGGCTGACCTGCAGGAATCAGGACATAAAGATACAGTTTCAACAATCCCACCTCTTTGTTGAATGGGAAAAAGTACTCGAAGAATAAACCCATCTCCTGAAGCTAGGAAGAAGTGTACAGAAAAGCAGAGATTCAACTCTGATTGGTGAGACAATGCAAAGGAGATACTGGGGAGCTCTACAACTCAGATTCAGTGAACCCAAATAGCAGGCAAAGAATAGACTAGAAATCAAAGGGCTGTTCATTTTCAGAGATCCAAACAAAACAGGGGAAAGGTGGCCTCAAGGAAGTTGACTGGGACTTAGATCAACTCAAAAAGATGGAATCTGCTTGCAGAATTGGGTTCAAGGCAGACCTCAGGAATAGGAAAAGGCCAATGTACAAAAGTAGATGTCAGTAAAGCTGGGTGATGGATTAATGATGGCCACAAATCTGACACTTCTTCCAGCAAGCAATAGGATCTGTTTCCTACACCCTTGAATCTGGGCCTTGATGGATTTGATCAGTAGAATCTGAAGGAAATTATGCTACGCTAGTTTCTTGAGTCAGGTCTTAAACAAGTGGAAGCTGCCACTACTTTCTGCCTCTTGGTGCAATCACTCTTGGAAATTAGCTGCCATGCCATGTGGAAGCCCAAGCAGTCTTCTAAGGAGAACTAAGCAGAGAGAAAACAAGATCCCTGTCCAGCCATCCCAGCTGACTTTCAGCCAATAGCCAGCATTAACTTGCCTATCACGAGTGAGTGAAACATCTTAGAAGTGGATCATCCAGCCCCATTTGAACTACCCCAGCCGATGATAGATGGACCAAGGACCAGCTGTCCTTGAAAGTCTTGCCTAAATTACAGACTCATAAGCAAATGAAATGATTGTTGTCTCAACCGAATTTTAAAGTAATTTGTTATGCAGCAATAGATGACCAGAACAGTCATTATACCATTATCTCTATTTTTATGTATGTTTGAAATTCCAGCCAGGCACAGTGGCTGATGCCTTTAATCCCAGCACTTTGAGAGGTGGAAGTGGAAGGATCATGTGACCCCAGAAGTTCAAAACCAGCCTGGGCAACACAGTGAGACCCCCATCTCTAAAAAAAAGAAAAAAAGAGAAAACTCCTATAATATTGATAAAAATTATTTTAAATGCTTATGGAAACAGCAGAATGATATCACTCAGCATTTGAGCCCCAGGAGAGCTGTGTTTCTCCAAGGGTGGTCTGAAAACCATTTGCATCAGCATTCCCTCAAGGTGCTTATAAAATAGATAACTGAACCTAACTTCACAGTTGGGGAGTTAGAATCTCTCAGAAGAAAAAAGAACCTACATTTTTCACAAGCACTGCCAGGGAATTGATACCCTTTAAAGTTTAAGAGACACTGGGCTAGCCGGGCACAGTGGCTCACGCTTGTAATCCTAGCACTTTGGGAGGCTGAGGCAGGTGGATCACGAGATCAAGAGATTGAGACTATCCTGGCCAACGTGGTGAAACCCCATCTCAACTAAAACATACAAAAATGAGCTGGGTGTGGTGGCGCACACCTGTAGTCTCAGCTACTCAGGAGGCTGAGGCAGGAGAATCACTTGAACCCCGGGGGGCAGAGGTTGCAATGAGCTGAGATCGTGCCACTGCACTCTAGCCTGGCAACAGAGTGAGACTCTGTCTCAAAAAAAAAAAAAAAAGACACTGGGCTACCTTTGTCTTCTGGGTTCAAGCAATTGCCTCAGCCTCCTGAGTAGCTGGAATTACAGGCATGCACCGTCACACCCAGCTAACTTTTGTATGTTTAGTAGAGACAGGTTTTCACCATGTTGGCCAGGCTGGTCCTGGTCACACACACACAAAAAAAGGGACTGGGCTACAGCCATGGTTCTCAACCTTGGCTTCACATTGCAATCAGCTGGGGGATTGTACAAAATACAGGTGGATGGGTCTCATGCTCAGAGTTAAGAGTTTGAGGTGCACCTGGGACCTAGGATTTTTCAAAGCTCTCCAGGCAATTGCAATATGCAGCCAGGATTGGGCGCTCCTGAGCAGGAGGGTTAGCATCGGAGAGCTGCAGAGGAGCCAGTTGTCACCACATCTGTGAAGGAGAGGACTACAGAGACTGCGAGCTGCCGCAGAGTCTGCTGGAACAGGCCGCCCGTGAAGATGCATAACCCGAAAGAGCAATGGGGATTCTTTGTGAGACGAAGTGACAGAAACTAAATACATCATATGGGGTGGAAAATAGGAAAACGTGAAAGGAAACTCTGCATCATCATTTTGAATTAATGGGAAATGAAGGTACCAAAACTCAAGTTCTCCTTCATGACTGGGTAGAAAGTAGGTGTTTTTCTACTTAGAGGAATTCTGATTTTCATTTCCTTTTCAAAATTATTTCTACCTCCATTTTAACTTTTCCATTTCTCTCTTGCGATCTCAAAGGCACTCCTAAGTATAACTTCATATCTAGGCCTCTGATTTCGAGGGGTGTGGTGAGTTTTTTTTTTATATTACACTTTAAGTTCTGGCCTATATGTGTAGAATGTGCAGATTTGTTACATAGGTATGCATGTGCCATGGTGGTTTGCTGCATCCATCACCCCGTTGTCTACATTATTATTTCTCCTAATGCTATCCTTCCCCTATCCCCCCGAACCCCTGCTATCCCTCCCCTAACCCTCCACCCCCGGACATGCCCTAGTGTGTGATGTTCCCCTCCCTGTGTCCATGTGTTCTCATTGTTCAACACTCACTTATGAGTGAGAACATGTAGTATTTGGTTTTCTGTTTCTGTGTCAGTTTGCTGAGAATGATGGTTTCCAGCTTTATCCATGTCCCTGCAAAGGACATGAACTCATCCTTTTTTATGGCTGCATAGTAATCCATGGCGTGTATGCACCACATTTTCTTTATCCAGTCTATCATTGATGGGCATTTGGGCTGGTTCTAAGTCTTTGCTATTGTGAACAGTGCCTCAATAAACATATGTGTACATGTGTCTCTATGACAGAATAATTTATCATCCTTTGGGTATATACACAGTAATGGGATTGCTGGGTCAAATGGTATTTCTATTTCTAGATCCTTGAGGAATTGCCTCACTGCCTTCCACAATGGTTGAACTAGTTTACACTCCCACCAACAGTGTAAAAAGCCTTCCTATTTCTCATGTGTGGTGAGTTATTAAAGAAGTAGGCCTGTGGGAAGAGTCATGAAGTATCAGGAGTATGCAGGATGCTTCCAAGGGATTGCAGGACCTGCAAATGTGATGGGCCACAAATTATTTATTTTTCTTGCTTTCGAATTGATTTTGGAGACAGGGTCTCACTTTATCACCCAGGCTGGAGTGCAGTAGCATGATTATGATTCACTGCCACCTTGACCTCCCAGGCTCAAATGATCCTCCCACCTTAGCCTCCCAAGTAGCTAGGACCACAGGTGTGGACCACCATGCCCAGCTAATATTTTTTAGTATTTGTAGAGAGGAGATCTCAGCCTGTTGCCCAGGCTGGTCTTGAACTCCTGGCCTCAAGTGATACTCCCACCTCCACCTTCCCAAGTGTTGGGATTACCCACATGAGCCACCATGCCTGGCCTGAGGGCACAAATTATTAATACATGAGTGTTCAGAGCTCCCCCATTTCCCCACTGCTCAAGGGAATTTTGTAATTGTCTACTTGATTTTAACCCTTTTCTTCCCTGCCTTCCCCAGATGGAAGAGAATTTAGATGGATCAGCTGGGAAGACAGAAGTGATACTAGAAAGCTGTACTGGCTGCATATTAAGAGAGTTTTATTCTAGCAGGGGTAAAGCGGTTTTACCGTGGCATGTGAGATGATTAGATAGGAGAGAAAACGGATACAAACAAGTAATGCTGTGGATTATGAAAAGAATCTGTTTTTTATATTCTCTGAGAAATTCAAATAAGAGAACCGAGTTGTTTTTTAAGTACTTTCTTTGTCCTTAATGGCATCCCCCACCCTGAGATGGGTCCTAGATAAGTGAGCATCGTGTAAACGTGAACCTAGTTTTGGGAGTTGCAATGTTGTGACTTCTGTCCTTGTAAATTAGAGGCAGTGTTCTTGGGCCAGCATTCCACCTTTTCATGATTTATATGTAGTTTTATTAATAAGCTTCCAAGAATTACCATATATATTTGACTAGTCAATTTTTTAGCACCACAAGAAGAAAAAAAATGAGTTCTTGTTACTCTGTTGCAGATGGAAACTCAAATCAAAATATTTTATGGACAGTTATATGAGAGGAGCAAGAAAAATTTATTCCTTGTCAGTAGTAATGCCAACCACTGTCTGTATTGTATGAGCCCAATCTCCTGTGAGGAAGAACCAATTCTCATTTGCACGAAATAACCAGTCCAGGGTGTTAATGGGGAATGGTTCTGAGAAGAGTCCTTGGCGGAAGAAATAGTTAATGTTTCCCAAATAGTGGTGGACTCCTCTACATTTCCCCACCTGCTTGCAGTTGGGTTGGGGATACTTGACTAGACCTGAACAAGGAACTTCAAGCAGAAGGGATGTTTTGTCACCCACTTCTAAGGCTGTGCATTTCTTTCTTTCTTTTTTTGAGATGGAGTCTTGCTCTGTCACCCAGGCCAGAGTGCAGTGGCAGGATCTCAGCTCACTGTAACCTCCGCCTCCTGGGTTCAAGCAATTCTCCTGCCTCAGCCTCCCAAGTAGCTGGAATTACAGGTGCCCGCCACCACACCCTGCTAATTTTTGTATTTTTAGTAGGGACAGGGTTTCACTATGTTGGTCAGGCTGGTCTCGAACTCCTGACCTCATGATGCATCACCTCGGCCTCCCAAAGTTCTGGGATTACAGGCATGAACCACTGTACAGCCGAGACTGTGCATTTCAAAGTTAATGTATTTCCTTTCGTCCTCTCTTCCCCTTTTCAAAGTGACCTTGAAGGTACAGAATGCAGATGGCATCATCAAAGGCTATATCAAGTTGGGGCAAAAGTAATTGCAGGTTTGCATTAAAGTGGTCTGATTTCAGTGTTTAGAGAGCTGCTAAGAGGAGTCTGCCTCAGGCTGTGATATAAGTGAGAAGTATACTTTTGTTAGATTAAGCTTCTGAGAACTTGAGGTTTATTTGTTACTGAAGCATAACCTAGCCTTACCCTGACTTACCTTGTCCCTGGGGAAAATGAGAAAAGATTCTGTTACCCTTCTTACTGGAACACTGTGTAGAGAGAAGAAAGCCTATGGCTACTCCTTTAGAAATCAACTCAGGAAGGCTACATTCCCATTTGCTGGGAGCTGCAAGGACGCATTCCATATAAACATCTTGAGGCAGAATAATTTCACATCTATTTCTCCAGATTCTCTGAGGTTCCCACTCATTGCTTGTCTCACACATTTGTGACAAACTTCTCAGTAAATCTTGCTACGTTGACCTGGGGTGGAGCTCTGGGCAGAATTCTGTGTTGAATTTGAGGAAGATGTAGCAATACCTTTGAAAAAGCCAAGAGTCTGAATCTGCTTAATGATTTCAGTGCTGTCTTCTCAGTCACCACTCGACTTGCTGTAGCAGTGGGGAGATGGCTGCCATCCTCAAAGATCCTTTGGGTGAGGCTAGCTGACTTAAAAGAAGACTGACCTCTTGGCTTCAGGCTCTCAGAACTTTAAAATAGTGCCACCTCACTTTAGATAAAAGGACATTCATTTTCATTTTGATATAAGGTATAACCAGTGGCAAATTAAACCAAATTGGGATTTCAGAAATCAAGCCTTTATTATTTAAAACTAAGAACTTTCCTTAAAGATCCAACAAGATCATGTTTTTTTGTTCTGTTTTGTTTTGTTTTGTTTCATTTGAGACAGAGTGTTGCTCTGTTGCCCAGGCTGGAGTGCAGTGGCATAATCTCGGCTCACTGCAACCCAGCTCACTGCAACCTCCTCCTCCTAAATTCAAGCAATTCTTGTACCTCAGTCTCCCAAGTAGCTGGGGCTACACTGTATCCGGCTAATTTTTGTATTTTTGTAGAGACAGGGTTTCATCATGTTGGCCAGGCTGGTCTTGAACTCCTAATCTCAGGTGATCCACCCACCTTGGCCTCCCAAAGTGCTGGGATTACAGGCATAAGCCACCGCACCTAGCCAGAGTCACGTTTTTGAAGCCTCAGCTGGATAATGTATATGAAAACGCTTTATAAATCGTTTGTTGCTGGCACTGGCCATAACTGTTCACTCGTTTGGTTTTAGACAAAAAGAGAATCATCATCATATTTTTCAAAGACGATTTAACACCAATAAAAAATGTAGCCTTATGCTCACGTAGACAGCTGCCTTGTGGAGTGTCTTTGTCCTTGACTAATAGAACTGTGAATGTCCCCTCATCGTCTATGTCTGTTTCAATAGTGTGCAATCTGGTTATGTGAGTCTTATTGTTTTTTTAAGCACCAAAACCCAGCATTTAGGCCACGGATTTCTTTATTACCATCTAAGGAGTCCTGGCAGACTGGAGCCATTTTTCCCTCTGACAGACCTTTAAATGATTCTTCATGCTTTTGTCACATAATTAAAATTAGATTACTTCAACTCCCTGCTGGCTGGCCTGAGTGGGGGCCCTTGTAAAGCCTCCAGCTGGCCCGGGGGCATTTGAAAGGGGGAATATGGTCCAAACACACTCAGCGCTGCCTTGCCCCACCCCCAGCCTGTAAGTCATTGTGCTTCTTGCCAGTTAGACAAGATTTACCCAGAGTTTATCAATGGCTGCTTATTTTCTAAGGGCTGGATTTTCCATTCTAAAGAATGTGGAGTCAGAGATCGGTATGTTTGTTTCTAAGGAGCTGGAGCCGGTCTGGTCCCCCGTTTCTCATCACCCAGAGAGCTCACCTTTTAGTGGTTTGCCTGGTGGGTCAGCTGAAATGGACAGCCAGGGACAGCAGAACCATAGAGCAGCTGAGAGCATATATTGTAATAAATATTTGCTGCCAAATAATTGTTTGGTTTCTCAACCACAGCAGAATTCAAAATGCCTTCTCTTTTCCCAGAGCCCTTTTCCTATAAACCTCCCCAACCTTTTGCCAATAGGCCACTCCCTGGCTGGGTTTCTCTGGACAGCCTAAATTAGGGCTTCACACTGAGAGCTCCCATCCCCAAATACCTTCTGCAGCTGAATTTCCAACATCTGTCTTTTCTCTCTCTTTCTCAATTCCTTAAAAATGTAAAGACAGGACAAGTGAAGATTAGCGTTACTATCTGTCAAGGAATCTCAGCTCCCTCTGCTAAAAGAACAGCTCTCGTCGTTCGCTCTTGGCATCTTCTCTCTCTGGCCAAGTGCCTCTTTTACAATCTTTCCCTGGGTCATTTCAGTTCATCTTCCCTCTGCCTGCCTTTCACTCGTCCACTTTCTATTATATTGCACAGCCGAGAAAGAGAGGGTTTGAATTGGATCCGATGCGACCTAGACTCCCCTGTTACCGATTTATTAGTGCTGTGACTTTGAGCTAGAGACTTAACCTCTCTAAACTTTATTTCTTTATCCCAAAATTAGGCATAATAATGCCATCTGACGTGACTCTAGGGAGGATCAGGAATAATATAATTAACATCTAGGCAGTAGCAAGTGATTTAACCTGGCTTCTCAGCAGAACAGAGGAACTACGCTCCTATGCTTAGTTATCAAACACTGCCTTACCTATTTCTGTAAAGGCTTTAATTTCTCTAACTTACTTATATTAAATCCTTCACATTACAGTGGATCTCCTTTAATTCACCATACAAAACATTGCCATTACTGTAATTACTTACAAAAGATAGCCATCACCATAATTTCTGCCAAAATCCCTTAACTGCAACTGCGGGGGCGGGGCGGCGCGCATGTGCGTGCGTGTGTGTGCGCCTAACAGTCACTGAGTATTTGCAGTTTGCAACCTGCCAGGTCTGTGATCTGTGTGATAAGCACTTGGCATGGATTCTCTTATGTGAGGTGGCTTCTATCGTATGGGGATACCCATTTCAAGGTGAGGAAATCAGGCTTAGGGATCAAAATTGGCCTGAAGCCCCCCCAGTTAGCAACTGGCAAAGCTAGGATTTGAGTCCAAGCAGTCTGGCTCTGGAGACTGCACTCTATGCCTGTGTCTCAGGAATTGCATGGGCTGGGGAGTGGGGGTCAGTGAAGAAATAAGGACTTCCAGGGTTTTCAGGAAAAAAGTGTTCAAAAGTTCCTACAAACCTGGAGACATCCATAGTCCTATTCTCACAATCCTTTCTCTACCTCTCTACCTCTCTGGATCCTCTGAGCCAGTGGAGCTCAACCAGGAGCAATGACATTTTCTGGACATTTAGCCGTGTCTGGAGACATTTTTTGGCTGTCACAGCTGGAAGAGTGGGTGGAGAGTGCTACTGGTACTTAGTAAGTAAAAGCCAGGGATCTTACCAAACATCCTACAATGCACCAAACAACTCCCCCTGCCCCTCCCAAAAAAAGAATTATTCATCATGAAGTGTCAATAGTGCTGAGAGAAAATTTGCTCTGCATCTATGAGCTACCTTCTAATTCCTTCCCACAAAAGGGTGCGAGGTCGGGATAAGGAAATCCATGCACTTGTGTTTCTTATGCTACTATCTGGCATGAAGATTTAAGGGCAATGCCAAAGCAACCCAGCATATACAATGTTGTCTATTGCAGGTTAGGATCATTCAAGGGCAATAAATATTAAGGTTTTATTTAAAACATTTAAAGAAAGTTGCTCAAGTGTTTAAAAGTTAGAAAAGCAAGAATGACAATATTTGACATGGAATTTATAGTAAACACAATTTAACATTTTAGGGCCTTTTGGGGGGGGGAGGGATTTTCTTTTTCTTTTTTTTAAAAAAATTTTTATTGCATATAGGTTTTGGGGTACATGTGCAGAACGTGCAAGATAGTTGCATAGGTACACACATGGCAGTGTGTTTTGCTGCCTTCCTCCCCTTCACCCACACTTGGTATTCATCCCCAGGCTATCCCTCCCCAGCCCCCCCCCGCTGTCCCTCCCCCATTCACCCCAATAGACCCCAGTGTGTAGTAGACCCCCTCCCTGTGTCCATGTGTTCTCATTTTTCTCACCCGCCTATGAGTGAGAATATGTGGTATTTCTTTTTCTGTTCTTGTGTCAGTTTGCTGAGAATGATGTTCTCCAGATTCATCCATGTCCTTACAAAGGACACAAACTCATCATTTTTGATTGCTGCATAATATTCCATGGTGTATATGTGCCACATTTTCCCAGTCCAGTCTATCATCGATGGGCATTTGGGTTGGTTCCAGGTCTTTGCTATGGTAAACAGTGCTGCCTTTTAAAAACATTTAGGAACTACTGTCGCTAGTGTCAAATGACAAATTTTTAAATGCAAGTAAAGATTTATTTTATTTATTTTTAATAATTTCAACTTTTGGGCTGGGTGCAGTGGCTCACACCTTTAATCCCAGCACTTTGGGAGGCCGAGGCAGGTGGATCATGAAGTCAGGACTTCAAGATCAGCCTGGCCAAGATGGTGAAACCTCATCTCTACTAAAAATACAAAAATTAGCCAGGTGTGGTGGTGGGCAACTGAAATCCCAGCTGCTCAGGAGGCTGAGGCAGAGAACTGCTTGAACCCAGGAGGCAGAGTCTGCAGTTAGCTGAGATCATGCCACTGCATTCCCACCTGCACAACAGAGTGAGATTCCATCTCAAAATAATAAAAATAATTTCAACTTTTATTTTAGATTGAGGGGGTACACATGCAGCTTTCTTACCTGAGTATGTTGTATGATGCTGAGGTTTGGGGTATGAATGATCCCATTATCCAAGTAGTGAGTATAGTACCCAATAGGTAGCTTTTCAGCCCTTGTCCACCTCCCTTTCTCCTCTTCCACTAGTTGTTCCCATCTTTATATCCACATGTACCCAGTGCTTGGCTCCCACTTATAAGTGAGAACATGCAGTATTTGGTTTTCTATTCCTGCATTAATTTGCTTAGGAGAACAGCTTCAGCTATAACCGTGTTGCTGCAAAGGACTTGATTTCATTCTTTTCATAGCTGTGTAGTATTCCATAGTATAAATGTGCCACATTTCCTTTTTTTTTTTTTGAGACAGAGTTTTGCTCTTGTTACCCAGGCTGGAGTGCAATGGCGCAATCTCGGCTCACTGCAACCTCTGCCTCCTGGGATCAGGCAATTCTCCTGGCTCAGCCTCCTGAGTAGCTGGGATTACAGGCACGCGCCACCATGCCCAGCTAATTTTTTGTATTTTTAGTAGAGATGGGGTTTCACCATGTTGACCAGGATGGTCTCGATCTCTTGACCTCATGATCCACCCACCTCGGCCTCCCAAAGTGCTGGGATTACAGGCTTGAGCCACTGCGCCCAGCCCACATTTTCTTTATTTAGTCCACTGTTAATGGGCATCTAGGCTGATTCCTTGTCTTTGCTGTTATGAATAGTGTTGCAATAAACATACGAGTACATGTGTCTTTTTGGTAGAATGATTCAAAAGAAAATAAATCAAACCCAGTAATGGGTTGGCTGGGTCGAATGGTAGTTCTGTTTTAAGTTCTTTGAGAACCCTCCAAACTGCTTTTCACAGTGCCTGAACTAATTTATATTTCACCAACAGTATGTAAGTATTCCCTTTTTCTCTGTAGCATCACCAGCATCTGTTATTTTTTTGGCTTTTTTAATAGTAGCCATTCTGACTGGTATAAGATGGTATCTCACTGTGGTTCTGATTTGCATTTTTTCTGATGATTACTGATGTGGAACATTTTTTCATATATTTGTTGGCCACTTGTATGTCTTTTTTTTCTTTTATTATACTTTAAGTTCTGAGATACATGTGCAGAAACTGCAGGTTTGTTATATAGGTATACATGTGCCATGGTGGTTTGCTGCACCCACTAACCCATCATCTACATTAGGTATTTCTCCTAATGCTATCCCTCCTCTAGCCCTCCACCCCCCCTCATATGTCTTCTTTTGAAAAATGTCCATTCATGGCATTTGCCTACTTTTTAATGGGATTATTTGTTTTTTGCCCGTTGAATTGTTTGAGTTCTTTATAGTTTCTGAAAATCAGACCTTTGTTGGACTCAGAGTTTTTTAATATTTTCTCCCATTCTGTAGATTGTCTGTTTACTCTGTTGATAGTTTCTTCTGCTGTGTAGAAGCTCTTGGTTTAATTAGGTCCATAAGCAAAGCTGTCAGTGCAAAAAAAGATTTGTACCAGCAGCTTAGAAAAGACTGCTAATTGTATTTTGATACAAATTTTGATGTAATGTGTCACTAAGCAGTGAAACTGTATGATTTAAAAAGGAAGGAAGACTGGAGGAAATCAAGTGAAGGGTTACAGGATCTCTGTGTCTGTTATTTCTTAAAACTGCATGTGATTCTACAGTGGTCTCAAACTTTGATTTAATTTAATTTGAGACAGTTATTTATTTATTTATTTATTTAGAGATGGAGTCCTGCTCTGTCACCCAGGCTGGAGTGCAGTGACACCATCTTGGCTCACTGCAACCTCTGCCTCCTGGGTTGAAGCGATTCTCCTGCCTCAGCCTCCCAAGTAGTTGGGATTACAGGCCCCCACCGCCAGGCCTGGCTAATTTTTATATTTTTAGTAGAGATGGGTTTTCACCATGTTGGCTAGGCTGGTCTTGAACTCCTGACCTCATGCGATCTGCACACCTCAGCCTCCCAAAGTGCTGGGATTACAGGAGTGAGCCACAGCACCTGGCCTTAGTCTCAAAATTTTAAAAGCTTAATTTTTTTAAGGAAGGGAGGAAGGATAAAGGAAAGAAAGAAAAAACATATGGCATTTGTCTTTCGCTTTTTAAAATTAACTTCTATTTGTAGCAAATTACTACCAGTCACATTTGTTTTTAGTACTTATTTTCAAGATGAAGTCATGTTGTGTGCTAAGCCCTTGGGAGGAATATGGACATTAACAATGGGTCAGCTCCTCTGGGCTGGACAAGGCCAATTTATCCATCAGGCACAGTAGGTACAGGCTGGAGAGACAACAGAAATGTCTTAATCTTAATTTCCCTCAAAAATCAGAAAAAAATGAATCTAATAATTAAAAATAATATCACAAATATGATTATAGTTTGATATATATTGCATATGAATGATAATCATTATAATGAATATATAGTCATGAATTCAGCCTATGTTATATTAGTCTTTATACCAACAAAGTCATA
Source organism: Saguinus oedipus (assembly GCA_031835075.1). Classification (NCBI taxonomy): domain Eukaryota; kingdom Metazoa; phylum Chordata; class Mammalia; order Primates; family Cebidae; genus Saguinus; species Saguinus oedipus. The sequence continues at coordinate 11,915,120 of CM063172.1, read as the reverse complement.
AAATATCATCATTATTATTTTTTTTTATGGAGGAAGAGACCCATGAAATGGTTCTACACTGAACTGGGTACTTAGGGGCTTTTTTTTTTCTTTTTTTTCAGACAGAGTCTCACTCTGTCACCAGGCTGGAGTGCAGTGGTGTCATCTCAGCTCACTGCAACCTCTGCCTCCCAGGTTCAAACGATTCTCTTGCCTCAGTCTCTCGAGAAGCTGAAACTAGAGGCATGTACCACCATGCCCAGCTAATTTTTGTATTTTTAGTAGAGACAGGGTTTCACCACCTTGGCCAGGATGGTCTCGATCTCCTGACTTCGTGGTATGCCTGCCTCAGCCTCCAAAAGTGTTAGGATTACAGGTGTGAGCCATCTTGCCCAGCCCTAAGGGGATTTTTATAGACAGTTGTTGCAGTCCTTAATTGCACCAGGATGGTTCTTGGCATAGACATGTCTATATATGTATGTACCTATGTATATAAGGAAATGATCTGAGGTCACTGGGAAAGTGTTTGTGAAATGGTGCTGACCACGTGCCAAAGGCTGTAGTAACACCTTGTGTCTATAAAACCATCTTTGTGATGTGCATTTTGTTCTAGTGCCGGGGCATGACACTTGCGTGAGTTTTGCAGGTACCCACTGCAGCGTGAGCCATGTTCCTAACAATAGCAGCTAATCACAAACGCTGCAGCACTGACGTCCCTCCCCTGTTGGTGTTTCTTTTATTAGCACTGAGGGCTTCCAGGTGTGAACAAGCAGAAATAGTCTATGGCATTACAGAAGCCCAAAGACACTTTCTGAGTGGACAAAGTGGGTGGGGGATCCGGTTGTCCACTCAGAAAGTGCCTTTGGGCTTCTGAGCTGGTTGGGTGATCTGCCTGCCATATGTGGCTTCCCATAGGACTCAGCAAAATCAACACCAGGTCACCAAGAGGTGTGGATGCAAGGAACACTCCACGGCCACTCATCGTCATGCTGTGGCTATCTTAAAATGTGGCGTCCAACATCCATCCTAAAATTCAATGCCAGAAGCTGCTGATAAAGCACAGTCAGAAGCTGATTACATTTAGAAATATGTTTCCTGGTGTGTAGGTGCATGGGGCATCTTTCAGCATGCCTTGTGCTTTTCCCAGTGCTGCGGCGGCCAGGGGCTTACAGGTGTATCCTGGCACACTGGTCTCAGCAGAGTAGCCTTTCTCGGGCTTACTGCCCTGAACTCTCTGTCACTGCTCTGTGGGAAGCCTGCAGAGACCATCTATCCACCTGCCACATTTATGGGTCTGGGACTGGGACAAGAGGGAGTCAACACTTTGGGACAATCCTTGAGGAAGGGAAGTCGAGCCTGGGAATCAATACTCCTTCTCTTGTGAATAATCTTCAAGCACATTTGAGGTTTCTCCGAGGGTCTTCAGTGGGCTAGGTCCCTAATTGACAATGGGAGAAACCAGCTCAATTTCACTCTCTTGAGTTGGCTTCCCTTCTTCCCTCTGTCACTCTCCCAAGCACCCCCTCCCACACTGCTGTTCCTTGGGTGCATTTTCCTAAGTGTACTGGCTGCACCAGGCTCTAGCCTTATGTGTTTTGAGCTAAGACGAGGTAGGCATGACTGTGAAAGCAGTATGGTGCATAAGTGGTCCATGGCCAAAGCCACAGCCACATTACCACACAGAGCCCCCAAAGAGGGAAATTGATTTCAACACTGTATATTTTGCTAATATGTGCCTGCTTCTTACAGTATCAGCCATAAATGAATGTCCACAAATTGCAGGCTTGCAAAATTCAAGTGAGTTTGGCAAAAAAAGGAAAGCACTTAAAAGTGTTCTCAAATGGGTAAAAGGAAAATTACCATGATTAGGAAAGAGATTCAGCACCTCCCTCTTTTTATTGAGTCTAATGGAGCTTCTCCTTCCAAACTAAAACGTTATTTTAAAATGTGCTGCTACCCTTAAGAAGGAATCCTCAATTTAATTCCCTGAATTTCATTCCTCAGTGGGAAACTGCCTATGTTTCACACAAAGACATCTGCAAACATTCACACAATGTGTTTGTAGGCGCATCCTGAGACCAACAAGGAACCAGCCTTGTTCTGGTCATAACATGTCCTCATTTAATGTCATCAGAAAAAAATAGCTCTATCACAATGAAAAGGAATATCACAAGAACATCTGGAGAAACCGATATTCCTCAGTGATATATTTGAGTTCCAATTTTTGTTTTTAATTGTTTTGAGGGTTGGACCACAATTTAAAAAAAATAAAAAGAGAAATAATGAAAGGGCTCTATCAAAAACCTATTTAAATACTTTTAAGTTTTGATCCAAGAAGAAAAGAAATGAACAAACCAGAGATGAGAAGGCAATAAAGATGTTGATACAATGACAGAAAAAAAAACATCCTAGTTCCTGGGACTGTTACTGGAAAGGGGTCCCAATCCATACCCTAAGAGAGAGTTTTTGGACCTCACACAAGAAAGAATTCGGGATAAGTCCATACGGTAGACTGAAAGCAAGTTTATTAGGAAAGTAAAGGAATACAAACTGGCTGCTCCACGGGCACAGCAGCGGCATGGCTGCTCCACTGAGCATACTTACGGTTATTTCTTGACTATGTACTAAGCAAGCGGTATATTATTCATGAGTTTTCTGGAAAAATGGCTGGGATTTCCTGGAACTGAGGGTTTCTCCCACTTTAGACCATTTAGGGTAACTTCCAGATGTTGCCATGGCATTTGTAAACAGTCATGGCACTGGTGGGAGTGTCTTTTACCATGCTAATGCATTACAATTAGTGTATAATGAGCAGAGAGGACACCCAGAGGTCACTTCTTGGATTTGGTGGGTTTGGCAGGCTTCTTTATCACATTCTGTTTTATCAGCAAGGTCGTTGTGACCTGTATTTTGTGTCAACTTCCTATCTCATCCTGTGACTAAGCACGTCTAACCTCCTGGGAATGCAGCCCAGTAGGTCGCAGCCTCATTTTACTCAGCCCCCATTCAAGATGGAGTTGCTGTGGTTCAAAGGTCTCTGGCAGGACTAGGAAGGCAAAATAAGCTGCTGCTTTCTGTGGTATAAAATAATAAATTCTAAAAATCCAATCTCTTGTAGAATGTCTTTCATTTTAAGGCATTATAAAAAAACAAGCAAACAAAAAACCCGCACCTCCAGATCCAGATAAGCTGTTTTTCCATATTAAGGAAATAAATACAGGTTCGTTGTCACCTACAGGAACTCCGAGGGAATGGAACACAAGGTGTGTACGTTTTGATTGTTTTGATGATCATCTAGAAGGCAAGAGAACAGTCCTGGGAAAAAACATTTAGCAGTTCAGTAGAGAATACTGGTTAAACAAAAAGTGGCATGATATGCTAAGTGACTGATAGGTCACATACAGAAATTTAGTATATGAAAAAGTGACATTTCAAATACATGGGGAAAAGATAAATTATTCAATATACAGTATTAGAACAAAGAGGTAGCCACCAGAAAAATACAAATAAACCCGCATCGCATTCCTTGAACCAAAATAACTTTCAGAGAGAAAACATATTTAAGTTTAAATAAGACCATAAAATATTAAAAGAAAACAAAAAAATTTAAATAGTTATGGAGTGGGCAAAGATCTTTCTATGACTCAGAACACAGAAATATAACAAAGATAAATTTAAGTGTATAAAAATAATAAATTAGGCACAACAAAGAAAAAACATTACACATTGAAGACAACAAACAAAAGTATTTGCAACTCACATCACAGATGTTAAGGTAATCTCCTAAATATATAAAGACTTACGAATGGTTCTTAGATACATAAAAAGATGCTCAATTTCTCTCATACTAAAAGAAACAAAAAAAACCATCAAAAGACATGGTTTGGCAGCTATGGATAGAGCGATTACAGGACTTCTCAAACCTAACATCTTAAAAACCACCGGGAGGTATTATTCACATTCCAATTCCGAAGGAAGTCAGGGTGGGACCTGAGAAGTATATTTCTAACAAGCTCGCTGCTGATGCTTATGCTGTCCACGTAAACATCATCTGTGGAGTGTGCATTGCTGGAGGGCATATAAATTTGGACAATCTGTTTGGAGGGCAATTAATAAAAAGTACACATCTTTGTCAGCAATTCCACTTTAGTAAAATTATCCTATGATATATTCAACATTACATGTGAAGAAGGAAATATACTCCAGCAAAAATTATTTATTAATAACAGCAAAAAAATAGAATAAATATTCTTTGACAGGGGAGTGTTCAAATACATAATCTATTGAGAAAAGAAAACTTTTATCTGAGGAATATAAGTATTTTTAATTATCAGGCCCAGAGAGACATTAAAATAAAACCAAAATCACACCGAGATATGGTTTGGCTCTGTGTCCCCATCCAAATCTCATCTTAAATTGTAATCCCCACATGTTGTGGGAAGGAGGTGAGTGGATCATGGGGGTGATTTCCCCCATGCTGTTCTTGTAATTGTGAGTTCTCATGAGATCTGACGATTTTATAAGTATTTGTAAGTTCCTCCTTCATTCTTTTCTTTATCCTGCCGCCACGTAAAGAAGGTGCCTGCTTCCCCTTTTACCATGATTGTAAGTTTCCTGAGGCCTCCCCACCCATGTAAAACTGAGAGTTAATTAAACCTTTCCATTATAAATTACTCAACCTCAGAAAAGTTCTTTACAACAGTGTGAAAATGGACTAATACACACCCTATTCCTTCCTTTGAGCTATGTATTCATCTTTTGAAACTGCTTGCTATTGCCACAAGTAGCTATAAATCAACCTAATAATGCCACACTGGATACAATAACCCTCACTCTATAGCAGGGGTGTCCAATCTTTTGGGTTGCCTGGCCACATTGGGAGAAGAAGAATTGTCCCAGGCCGCACATAAAATACACTAACACTAAAGAGAGCTAATGAGCTTAAAAAAAAATTTTTTTTAACTGATAAATGTTTTAAGAAAGTATAAATTTATGTTGGGTCTCATTCAAAACTATCTTGGGCTGCATGCTGCCCATAGGCCAAGGGTTGGACACGCTTGCTCTATAGCTTAACGATGTATAGCCAATTATTAGCCAATGTTATTTCTGTAAACCAATGAGAATTCCCAACAAACAACTTTGTATCAACCCACTCCCTGCACATCCTTTTTGCCTTTAAAAATCCACATGTGGGCTGGGGGTGGTGGCTCACACCTGTAATCCCAGCACTTTGAAAGGCAGAGGCAGGTGGATTACAAGGTCAGGAGTTTAAAACTCCTGACCAAGATGGTGAAACACTGTCTCTACTAAAAATACAAAAAGTTAGCCAGGCATGGTGGCAGGTACCTGTAATCCCAGCTATTTGGGAGGCTGAGGCAGAGAATTGCTTGAACCTGGGAGGCAGAGGTTGCATTGAGCTGAGATCATGCCACTGCACTCCAGCATGGGCAACAGAGCAAGACTCCATCTTAAAAAAAATTCCACATGTGGCCAGGTGCAGTGGCTCACACCTGTAATGCCAGCACTTTGGGAGGCTGAGGCAGGTCAATTACCTGAGGTCAGGAGTTCGAGACCAGACCAGCCAACATGGTGAAACCCCATCTCTACTAATAATATAAAAATTAACCAGGTGTGGTGGGTGCACACCTATAATCCCAGATATTCAAGAGGCCGAGGCAGGAGAATTGCTTGAACCTGGGAGGCAGAGGTTGCAGTGAGCCAAGATCATGCCATTACACTTGAGTCTGGGTGACAAGAGGGAAACACCTTCTCAAAAAAAAAAAAAAAGTCCACATTTAACTGCTGCTGATCTGAATGTACTTTCAGGGCATCTTGAATTTATGCTTTCAGGTTGAAATCCTCAAGCTTGGCCTAAGTCAATTGTCTACTTACATTAATTTGGGAGAAATAATAAGGCTAATGCTGATGTGGAAAAATCACCAAAATAGTTTAATTATGTAAAAAAGATTCAAAATAGGTGCATAAAGAAAATCTACATTTGTGTGTGTTTGTCTGTTTGTTTCAGTGAATGGGCTGAAGACAACTCTTTCTCTCCCCATTCCCTATTTAAACTTGCTGCGTGATCTTTTCTTTTCCCTGCTCCTATACAAAATCTCAGACCAATTCCATAACTTTTCCAGACACACATCCGCATGTACACACACACACACACACACACACACACACACACACATACACACACACACAGAGTGAAGTGCTGTTTGCCTCAACTTCTTCTTTTCAGGTGGCACCACACAATTAAACATGCAGATAGGAGAAATAATAATACTAATGCTGATGCAATAAAAATTGCCCTCTTTCTGTCTGCTCTGTCACTGCAGAAAGATGCCACAGCCTCCTGCCCTTAGACGGCTTACACACCAACCATCAGGTATCATCCATTTGTCCCTCAAACTCCAGAAGACACATCAAGCTCTCCAAGTACACTCTTTGAAGATTTTCTCAGGTAAGGCAGAAACTTTTATCTCAGTTAAGCTATTACTTTTGGAGTCTCTGCTACTTGCTTCATTGCAATAGATGTAGGTCTAGATCCTGTAACCGTAACAGGTTTGTTGGCTGATGTGTACAGCAAGTCAACACACTAAGACACCACATTACAGCAGAGAAAGAGATTTAACTGCAGGGATGCCAAATGAGAACATGGGAGGAAACCACAAATCCATCTCCTTGTGGAGTTTGAGGCCAGTGTTTTGGGTTTTGGAATGTGCCAAAGCATGGAGATTGTTGATTGGTCAGAGAGTATAGGATGAAGTCATGGGACAGGGAGATGAAGAAACCATTGTATTAGTCCACTTTTGTGCTGCTGATAAAGATATACACAAGAATGGGCAATTTACAAAAGAAAGAGGCTTAACTGGATTTGCAGTTCCATGTGGCTGGGGAACCCTCATGATCATGGTGGAAGGCAAGGAGGAGCAAGTCACATCTTACATGGATGGCAGCAGGCAAAGAGAGCTTATGCAGGGGAACTCCTCTTTTTAAAACCATCAGATCTCGTGAGACTGACTCACTCTCATGAGAACAGCATGGGAAAGATCTGCCCCCATGATTCAATTACCTCGCACTGGGTCCCTTCCACAACAAATGGGAATTCAAGATGAGATTCGGGTGAGGACACAGCCATACCATATCAACCATATTCTCATGCTGATCCCATTTCTCTGTGGGGGTCTTCAAGCTGGCTGGTGGTCAGCCTGTCAGCCATTTCATTAGAATTCAAGATCTGAAAAACATCTTAAGCAAATTCTTGAACAAAAGCCTTATGATTCTGTCAGAAATCCTATCTGTAAGAATAATGGGGATGCAAATAGTCAATATCTAGTGCTACGTGACTTTGGGTCACAAGGAAGTGGGTCAAAGTGCAGCCTGATTTTCTTTTTAAGAGACAAGTTCTCACTATGTTGCCCAGGCTGGAGTGCAGCAGCTATTCCCAGGCACAATCCCAATATTGATCCATGTGGGAGTTTTGACCTGCTCCAAAATTGTGGTCTTAATGCTTAATTCAAATTATATTTCTGTCCAGAATTCTTGTTAACCCTGTAAGGATGGCTTCAATCCTATTGATATAGACTCTAATATTTGGCAGTACAGATATTTTGTTTCACCCTCAAAGTGTTGGTCAATAGTCTCAAACTTGAAAATTTTACATAAATCTTCAGATTTCCAAAAATCTAAAAGATTTGCCAATACAAGGCCTTTGAGATATTTGGCTGGAGCTGAGCCATGGTTGCCCTTTCAGTGGAACCATCCGGGTTCCAATGTTCCCAGCACTCCCCATTGTCCTGGATCCGTTTATTTTTTCAGCACTGTAGTTTTCCATCTACTCTCCTATTTCTTTCATTGGTGTCCATTTGAGTTTGAGACTTTTGCCCCCTGGCCATAGACAGCATTAATAATGAAGCAGGGCAAACAGGTAAAACTTCAGGCTATCTTACTATTTCTTTCAAAAGTTTTCCTCTGACTTTAACTCCTCACCCTTCTCTTGAAATCTAGAAAGTTAGTGATTTCTTACTGTCCCAAGTTTTCTTTTCCTTGAAGAAAGAAATGTGGTCATCCTATTCACACTAAACTGTTAGTGACTTAATATGTCCTTTTGGGGGAAAAATAGCCAGGATTTGCTTAACCTTTCCAAATGGTGAAATTCCAACTATTTTGGCATGTAGATGAGTGACACACTTTGGGGCAGGACACTTCTCTATAAACCTTCAAGCCACAACTTGTGGACAATTACTCCTTCTCCATTTTATGTCAGCCAGCAAAAACCTTTGCCAAAATGATCAGAACAGCTGTTCATTTTTGCTTGTCAGGGTAGTGGCTTGCCAGGGAATCCCTGCCCCAGTTGGGTTCTTCCTGGGAGAAATATTTATGTAATTCGTTCCTATTCTGGGATGGGGTGCCCTGTGTGTTTTAGCCTACCAGAAGTTTAATACGTGCTAATGGTGTGGTGTGTATAAAAATAAAAAGAGAAAAGAAAACTTGAACATAAACTTAGCCATATTCATAGATAGAAAAAGCACAGGAAGTTGTTTCACTGTGCTCTAAAATCTTAACTCACGTCTGGGGTTTGTACAGATCATTCTGGGCATCCACATTTTGAAAAGAATGCTAAGTCAAGGGCATCCTGAGAGGGAAGAGGTGAAAACCAAACCAAGAGTCAGAGAAGACCAAAGAAGCACTCGGTGACTGCTTGCAAAGGTTTGAAAGGCTGTCACCAAGAGGAGGAACCACGTGGATTAGGCCTTTGTTGTGCCAAAGAGCAAACTAAGACCAATGGATACGAATTAAGGGATGAGAGTGGGAGGAGATTTTGGCTCAGGAAATAAATCTAACAGCTACTAGATAGAGATTGGAGAAAAATGACTTTCCCTTTGACTAAAAATATCCTGAGAGAGGCTGTTTGACCATCTGTTTGGAATGCTATAGAAAGAATCCTTACCCTGGTTGGTGGCCTGATTTGATTTTTGTTGGGACTCTTCAGAGCAAATTCTACGTTTGTATGAATTCTGCTTGCATATCCTAGAGAACATGTAAATCCACAAATGCAGGATAACGTCTCTACCTAGTCCATTTGAACTTCAGTATCGTCACTTAGGTGCAATTACATCAATGTTCTCTTTCAGACCTAGTATCTGTATTACTGAAGTCAGTGATTTCTGCAATTTCTCTTCATGCCCCTTGGATGAGCATACTTTGTCCTCTTTGTTGTCAGTAAGCATGTGAAATGGATTTTCACTCCGCAGGGTTTTTCCTAATTGCTCTTGCAAAGAAACTGATGTGGCCAATTGTTTATTCCATGGATAGCCTTTTTCTGTCCCCAGAATGTGGCCAACATATGTATGACTCACATTCACAGGACAGAAGGATTGTTCTGGCTTGTGCTTTTACTTCTTTTAGCCAATTGGAGAGTTATTTATAAACATTTATTGATTTGGATTCATAAACCAAAGTGGAAAAGAAAAAAATCTTGCGACACTGGTTGCTATGGTAACTAGCATTTCACACATGTATTCGCCAGCAGCGATGGCTCAGAACAGAAAGCCAAGCCTACCTGTAGCTTCTAACTGCATATTAATTCCTACTGCATTTTTAACTGAAAATCAGTGACCTCCCCCATCAGTGTCAAGAGGGAGCATGGTATGGAGGCAGAGAAACAACAGCTTTTTAAATTTATTCTTGAGGTGATTTCTGTAGTTTTCTTGGAGTTATTTTCTAGACAAGTGTGATTTCTATTCAATGTTGATTGTCAAGAATTAAAGAGATTCCACCACAAGTTCAGCTCTCTGCCATGTGCTCAGCGTGATATGGAAGAAACCTGGGTTCTATTCTTTATCTTCAAGGGAACTTATATTATAGCCAGAATCCAGGAGCACAAATATAAAGCAGCAGGCAGGTTACACAAGAAAAAAAATGTGGTTAAGTGCTAAAATACACAACATACATGATAATAGACGCAAAGCATGCTGGGAGGAGCACAGGTTGCAGAAAGAGACACAACTACCTTAAACTGTGTGGCCTCCACTAAATTACATCATTTTCTTGTAAATTTTTACATTTTTTGTAACTTACTGAAATAAGAACCATATCAGCCCCTAGGGTAGTTTTAAGGATTAAATAAGATAATCATATAAAGTACCTAGAATAATATCAGACCCATAGCAAGCACTCAATTAATGGAAATTATTATGTGTGTTGGGATAATTTTTTGAGATAATAAAATTATGTCTTGTCTTTGCCGGAAGAAGATCCTGATTGTATGGGGAACTAAAATTCATAAAAGTTTTGGCTCTATTTTAAAAATGCAATAAAAACATAAATAGGCCAGGGACAGTGGCTCATGCCTGCAATCCCAGCACTTTGGGAGAACTAGGTAAGAAGATTGAGGCCAGGAGTTCAAGGCCAGCTTTTCTGACATAGCAAGATACGATGTCTACAAAAAAATAATTTCAAAAAAATTAGCTGGGCCTTGTGTCTTGCTCCTGTAGTCCCAGCTATATGAGAGGCTAAGGTAAGAGTATTGCTTCAGCCCAGGTGTGTGAGGTTGCAGTGAACTCTGATCACACACTGCACTCCAGCCTGGATGACAGAGTAAGACCCTCTCTCTAAAATAAAGAAAAACTAAACCAAAAATGAATGAATATAAAACCAGCAAAAAGAAACACTACACATTGAAAACTTAAAAAGCCGACAAAACCTAAAAATATAACATTATTGTTATTTTATTGCATAACACATCTCTCTGATATTTCTTCCTACACATCCTGACTGTATACTCTGACTGCCTCTTCATATGACATGAATTTTGTAACATTTTCTACAGAAAAAGTAGAAAGAAAATTCAGTCATTCTTCTAGCACAGTTCATTGAAGTTTGCTTTTCATTACTGATAGTTGGGATGTATAAGACATGTGACTTCATTTACAGATATACTTGCTATTTATAGTACTCTTCAGGCTTATGACTTACAAACATGGAATTCTGATCCATTCTATTTCATGTGATTGCCATAAAGTCGGAAAACAATATAGTGCATGTATAATTTTTTACACTGCATCATAGAGTATATTCCAGAGAGAACTTCGGTTTTGACTAGGTACCTGTGAGAATCAAATACTTGGCTTACAGTTTTCTACATTTGGTGACTGCAAGAATTTTCCACAAGAAACCTTCCAGCTCCATGCATTTCAATCCTCATTTCTCTTCCACCCCCCATGTATTTCTGGTTCCAGGAGGGAGACATGCATACCTTAATTGACCCCTGACCCTGCCAAAGTGTCCGCAGAGCAGGTAAAAGGAGCATTTTTAGAAGCCATTCCTAAACCAGAATGGCCAGCAATAACCTGGCAATATACAGAAGTGACTGCCTACCACATAAATGTATTCTATTAAATTCAAACTAAATGTTTTCCCAACTTAACTTCTCCTCACCTAGAACTCCAAAATTCCCATGGTCACCCACCACCACCCAACACTAAAAGAAAGAGAGAGTTTTCTTGTGAGTTATGGTTACAGTACCTTATTTTTGCTAATTTTGCACTGACCACATGAATACATTGCTAGTGCCCATTCCAGGCCCTTGGGAAGAGCCAATGCTCATGAAAGTCCTAAAGATTAAGCTTCGTTACCTTCATGGAAATGCTTTCTTTCTGCTTTCTTTGTTTGTTTTTGTTTTGTTTTGTTTTGAGACAGAGTCTTGCTCTTTTGCCAGGCTGGAGAGTGGTGGCACAATCTCAGCTCACTGCAACCTCCATCTCCTGGATTCAAGCCATTCCCCTGCTTCAGCCTCCTGAGTAGCTGGGACTACAGGCACGCATCACCTTGCCTGGCTAATTTTTTGTATTTTAGTAGAGACAGGGTTTCACCACGGCCAGGATGGTCTCGATCTCCTGACCTCATGATCCACCCGCCTCAGCCTCCCAAAGTGCTGGGTTATAGGCGTGAGCCATCGCTCCCGCCTCTTTCTGCTTTTTAGGCAAAGGGACTTTATTTAACATGTGAGAGAGAATACAAGCAAGGGCTCTGAAAAAATGTAGATGTATAGAGAACTGAGGGGACCCTTGTCTATAAGTCTCCTGAAGATCTGACTCTGGAGGATGTTGGAAAGCAGGCAAAGAAAGGGCAAGGGGTGAGAGCTTTTGGCAGGAGAGAGTCAAAATGCAAGTAGTTCAGGCCATGCACAGTGGCTAGTGGCTATAATCCCAGCACTTTGGGAGGCCGAGGCAAGAGGATCGCTTGGGCCCAGGAGTTCGAGACCAGTCTGGGCAACATGGCGAAACACAATCTCTACAAAAAACACAAAATATTAGCCAGGTGTGGTGGCACATGCCTGTAGTCCTAGCTACTCAAGAGGTTGAGGTGGGAGGATTGCTTGAGCCCATGAGGTTGAGGCTTCAGTGGGCTGTGATCACACCACTGCACTCCAGCCTGGGTGACTGAGACCCTATCTCCAAAGAAAAAAAATGAAACCAGTTGAAAATATGAGTTTCAGTGAATGCCTGTTGAGCCTTAGGTATTTGCAGAGGCCTAAAGAAAGACATATAGATTTCAGTAAGAGGCAGAACTCAATATGGCAAAAGAACCATAATAGGCATTAGTTATCTTTTACAGTAGTTATCTCCATAATAAGACTAGGGACATTCCATCTTCTGAGAATATGCTGTTTAGGGTGGACTATGGATCTAAACTAAAGATTCTATTGAAATACTCTGATGGTGTTCCATTAGAGAACAATCTATGAGGACTCAAATACAGGAGTGCTATGAAAAAATAATTGGGACTAGTGGTCCTGTCAGGGCACCATCTCCACTGGAATTTTAAATCAACATCTCAACTTGTCCTCAGAGGTCAAGATGTGAATGACAGAGACCAGAGAGAAATCCTGCTCTCATACCCATTTCAGTTCATACTCACTGACATCTCCCAGTCATCATCAAGAGTATTCCAGCTTGACAAGAGCTAATGCATGCTGGGCTCAATAGCTAGGTGATGGGCTAAGAGATGCAGCAAACCATAATGGCACACGTTTACCTAGGTAACAAACCTGCACATCCTGCACACATACCCCAAAACCTAAAATATGAAAGGAAATAAAACAAGAATATCCAGCTTATCTCATGAACCACTGCACTGTTTCCTGAGAATTAATAAACAGTGAGCATAGGAAAAACAGGGTTAGCCAGGCAGTGCCTAGTTACAACAGGCAAAGAAGAGAAAAATAAGAAATTATGCATGAAGAAAGGAAAGAATTAACCAGAATAGTTGGCTGTTAAGGCCTTGTAAAAAGAAGGAGAGAGCAGCAAGGGCCTAGATTTATGTTGCTTTGAAGACTGAAAGAGAGATGGGCATATTTTGTGCCCTAAGTCAGTAATGCAGAATATATGGATTTTATGTGTTGGCCAATATGCTTGGATTTTAAATTGCTTACTTATTTATTCAGTAGCTATTGACTGACTGTCTATGTGTGTGTGTCTATAAGCACTACTGGTGAGGGAGAAAGCCATGTTCAAGACAGACAAGGTTCCTGTTCCCACAGAGCTCACATTTCCATCAGAAAAAAAGGGGAAATAAAAAGTTTTAAAGTATAATTTCAGATAATAAGTTGCTTTGAAATTATAAAAGGGGGCTGGGCACAGTGGTTCACGCCTATAATCCCAGCACTTTGGGAGGCTGAGGCGGGTGGGTGGATCACCTGAGGTCAGGAGTTGGAGACCAGCCTGGCCAACATGGTGAAACCCTGTCTCTAGTAAAAATATAAAAATTAGCTGGGCGTGGTGGTGAGCACCTGTAACCCCAGTTACTTGGGAGGCTGAGGAAGGAGATTCACTGGAAACTGGGAGGCGGAGACTGCAGTGAGCTGAGGTTGTGCCATTGCACTCCAGCCTAGGCAACAGAGTGAGACTCCGTTTCAAAAAATAAATTAACTAATTAATAAAACAAAATAAAACTATAAAAGGGTTAATCAAATAGAGTGAGCATCATGGGAGGAAAGGGCCCAGCTGTTTCCCCTTGGATAACCAGGAAAGGTCTCTGCGAGGATAGGATGAATGAGCTGAAAGGCATGAAGAAGTCAGCCATCCAAACATTTGGGGCAAAGCATGCTTAATAGAGCAGCAAGGACAAGGGCCATGAAGCTGGAGGATCAGAAAGAAGAACAGAGGGGCCAAGTAGAGTGTAGAGTGGGCAAAGGAAGGAGTGCTCATGGAATGAGGGTGCAGAGGGTAGGCAGGGGCCATCAGGTGATTTACAACCTGTTAGCCATGGTAAAGAATTTGGGTTTCCCACTTTTTATTTGAGGACTTGTAAGAAAATCTGGAGTTTAGTCTAAGTGCAATGGGGAACCACTGCAGGGTTCTGAGCAAGGGAGTCACGTGGTCTGACTGACGTTTTCAAAAGATGATTCTAGCCGGGCTCAGCGGCTCATGCCTGTAATTCCAACACTTTGGGAGGCTAAGGCGGGAGAATAGCATGTGAGTCCAGGAGTCTGAGACCAGCCTGGGCAACATAGTGAGACTGAATCTTTACAAAAAAAAAAAAATTAGCCAGGCATGGTGGTGCATGCCTGCGGCTCCAGCCACTTGGGAGGCTGAGGTGGGAGGATCACTTGAGGCTGGGAGGTTGAGAATACAGTGAACAAAGATTGTATCACTGCACTCCAGCCTTGGTGACACAGCAAGACCCTGTATCAAAAGAAGAAGAGGGAGGAGGAGCCCGGGGGGAATGAGGGAGACGAGGGGAAGGAGGGGGAGAAGAAGGAGGAGGAGGGAAGAAGAGAAGAAAGAAAGAAGCAAAGCAAAGAAAGAGAAAGGAGAAGGTGAAGAAGAAGAAGAAGACCTAGCTATCAATACACAAAGAAAAAAAAAGTGATTCTGACTACTGGGAATGTCCTACAGAGGTCAAGAATGGACACAGGGCAACAGTAATAGTGGAAGCTACTGGAGTCATCTAGTCAAGACATGACAGTGACTCGGCCTAGGGTGGTTGCATGAGTGGCCCCAATTAATGGCCTTCTGCTATCCAAGCCCTTTGATCTATAATTTATAGTTCCCTTCCACTCTGACTTTGGGCTTTGAGCAAGGTAATACAAGTGAGGGTGTGCAAAGGGCCCGTGCATCAGGGATCAATCTCTTGCATAATGACGCTGGCTTGCTCTTGGAGTTCAGCTATGCCAGGAGAACAGGCCCAGGCTAGCTGCCTGCTGGTGGAGGAGAGGCCACATAGAGCAGAACTGAGTCATCCCAGCTGAGGCATCCTAGACCAGCCAGCCTCTAGCCAGTTCTCGAGGTGAGTGTGGATGCATGAGCCAGCCCAGCCAAGACCCACGTAGAATGCTTGTTACTCAGCATTAGACAACTGATATAAATTATAGAAAAGGTATGAAGAAAAACTTTGGGTCTGGAATATGTTTTAGAATTAGAGAAGGCAAAACGGCTGACATTTAGGATAGTTATCCATCCTCTGGCACATGTAATTCAACATATCAAAATGATTTGAATCTAGCAAAAAAGCATATATTCCATAATCCTGATAAACAACCCATTTTTGTTGTTGTTGTTAGACAGGATCTCACTCTATCACCCAGCCTGGAGTGCGGTAGCACAATTATAGCTCACTGCAGCCTCAACCTCCTGGGCTCAATGACCTTCCGGAGTAAACAGGACTATAGACATGTGTCCCTAAGCCTAGCTATTTAATTTTAATTTTTTTTATAGTGATCAAGTTTCACTATGTTGCCCAGGCTGGTCTCAAACTCCCAGCCTCAAGCAATCCTCCTGCCTCAGCCTCCCTAAGCACTGGGATTATAGGCATGAGCCATCATACCCAAACAGCACATTTTTTTGTTTATTTGTTTGTTTTTACAGATTTGAGCCACTGCACCCAGCCCAACATATGATTTCTTATTTAAATTTGAAAGCCTGGTAGATTAAATCTTACTTCAACATTTACTTTTTTTTTTTTTTTTTTTTTTTTTTTGGAGATAGAGTCTTGCTCTGTCACCCTGGCCAGATTGTGCAGTGGTACGATCTTGGCTCACCGCAACCTTCTCCTGGGGTTCAAGCGATTCTCATGCCTCAGCCTCCCGAGTAGCTGGGACTACAGATGCATGCCACCACACCTGGCTAATTTTTTTTATTGCATTTTATGTTTGGGGGTACATGTGAAGAACATGCAAGATTGTTGCATAGGTACACACATGGCAGCGTGATTTGCTGCCTTCCCTTCACCTATATCTGGCATTTCTCCCCATGCTATCTCTCCCCAACTCCCCACCCCCCACTGTCCCTCCCCTATTTCCCCCCAACAGACCCCAGTGTGTGACGCTCCGCTCCCTGTGTCCATGTGTTCTCATTGTTCAACACCCGCCTATGAGTGAGAACATGCGGTGTTTGATTTTCTGTTCTTGTGTCAGTTTGCTGAGAATGATGGTTTCCAGGTTCAAAAGCAGACATACATGAGGCCAACAAACACATGAAAACATGCTCATCATCACTGGTCATTAGAGAGATGCAAATCAAAACCACATTGAGATACCGTCTCACACCAGTTAGAATGGCGATCATTAAAAAATCTGGAGACAACAGATGCCGGAGAGGATGTGGAGAAATAGGAACACTCTTACACTGTTGGTGGGAGCGTAAATTAGTTCAACCATTGTGGAGGACAGTGTGGCGATTCCTCAAGGACCTAGAAATAGAAATTCCATTTGACCCAGCAATGCCATTACTGGGTATATATCCAAAGGACTATAAATCGTTCTACTATAAGGACACATGCACACGAATGTTCATTGCAGCACTGTTTACAATAGCAAAGACTTGGAACCAACCCAAATGCCCATCGATGATAGACTGGACGGGGAAAATGTGGCACATATACACCATGGAATATTATGCAGCCATAAAAAATGATGAGTTCATGTCCTTTGTAGGGACATGGGTGAACCTGGAAACCATCATTCTCAGCACATTTGTAATCACTAGTATTTTCATCTATTCTGAAAATCCAGGTCAAAGTAAAATCGAGAGTTCCATTTAATTCTGTGATGCTCAAGTGTGGTAGTGCAGACTTAGAGCAAGCTAAAACTTTGATAATGGGGTAAATTTTGGGGGATTTGAGGGGGCAGGAACTTAAAAGGGGAGGAGCATACAGAAAGGCACAACTTCTCTAAATGAGAGAACGTCACTGTGATGGAAGCCCCATTAAAAATTTAATTCATAGAAATCTGCCTGTGGTTCCGAGGAAGAGGTTTTGATACAATATTGTTCCAAATGAAAGTTATTCAAGAAAATAAATTAAACAAAAGACCTAGAAATTGGCACTTGACTTCATTTGTTGCTTTGAAAGCCTGGGCAAAATTATATTTCTGGATTCAGCCTGATCAAATCTTCCTGGATCAGTGTGTGCCAGCAAATGAAACTAATAGATAGAGGTGGGATTAAGAGTAAGAAATTCCTGGCTCTATTACCAATTTCTCCAGGGAAATAGTTTCACCTGTGTCTCATATCAAGTTTCACTGGAAAACAGACTCAGAGATAGATGTGTGCTTGCAAGTTCATTGAAATATACACTCGGGAACAACACTTCTTGCACTAAAATCTCAGAAAACACCACTAAAGAACTTATCCACATAACCAAAAACCAGCTGAAGCCCCAAAACTATTGAAATTAAAAATTTAAAAAAGAACACCCTTGGGGAAGGAAAGAAAGCCAGATAGGGCAGCAGAGAGATTGCACTTGCGGTGATGTTGTAATACAGCCTTCAGTCAATCTCAGGGAAAGGCTCGAAGCTTGGATGGTTCCGCAAAGATGCCCTGACTGAGGTAAAGGGTCTTGTACTCACTTTAAAACAACAAAACAGCAGATGCAGGCTGACTCCGGAGAGGAGAGTAACCTTGGTGAGATGGCTCCCTTCTGCCAAGAGCAATGACGGAGAAAGCACTCAGGTGTAATCCCTTAGCAGGCAACACTCCCAGCAGCTGGAGAGCATGTGATTTGGTCCTGGAGGGCGAATCTGGAAGCCAACAGCAGTGTCCACTACACCCCATCAAGCAAAGATACCCATCTTTTCATCCCACCTCACTGAGAGAAAAGATACAGAAATTCACTCAGGCGGGACCATTCATAATGCCTTTCCATGACCTTGATGAGGTCAGTGTCATGTCACAATGAGTGGAGAAACTGAGAAATGAGGAAGCAAAGGCAGAAAATATAAGCTTTGTTATGAAGGAACGGGGAGGAGAGAAGGAGAAAAGCTGGTAGTGATGCAGAAGAAAGAAGAGATGCAGAGAAAATTTTTATTTTTGAATGTTGGAGAGATTTGATCATGATAATAGAATGAGGGAAGAGTTAAATAAAGGTACTGAAAATCCAGAAGAGAAAAAATAATTGAGAAAACAAAGGTCAAAACAAACCCAGAGACTAGAATGGAGCATTCAGGCAGAGATGAGGTTTCTGAGAGGAAAAAGGAGATGGCTGCAGAGACACCGAAAAGGTGAAGGAGTTCAGGGTTGCCAGGGCTTCATTATTCTCAGGAAAGCAGGGGTCTGCGTCTCCTGCTGAAAGGGACAGGCTCAGGGTAGATTCAGGATTTGAGGTAAGAAATGATGTCCGGAAGTTGTCGCCTTAGGAAATGGGTAAGTTTGTTGGACAAGAATGAGAAAACCAGAGAGGATAGAAATTATATAACGGTCATGGAGACAGTCCTGATTCAGTTTTTGGCTTAGGTTTTGCTTTTGATTGGGGTTTTTTCCCCACTGTGGCCTATTTCACCTCGGGAACAAGAATGGAAGACATGAATGGTTGTGCCAATGCTGGATTGGCTGATGTGGTGGCACCACAGGGAAGAGAAAACTATGGGTGGTGATGAGAGCTTGCTTGAAATAATTGAAGACAGCTAAGAAGGAAAGCCCAGCCAGAAGTGGGGCTTGTCAACTTGGATAATTGGCTGGGACCAGGATAAGGAGAGGTTTACTGGAAGTAAAAGACAGCACTTTGGGGCCGGGCACAGTGGCTCACATCTGTAATCCCAGCACTTTGGGAGACGGAGGCAGTTGGATCACCTGAGGTCAGCAGTTTGAGATCAGCTTGACCAACATGGTAAAACCCCATCTCTACTAAATACAAAAAATAAGCTAGGCGTGGTGGCACATGCCTGTAATCCCAGCTACTCAGCAGGCTGAAGCAGGAGAATCACTTGAACCGGGGAGGCAGAGATTGCAGTGAGCCGAGATTGCACCAATGCACTCCAGGCTGGGCAAAAAGAGCGAAATTCCATCTCAAAAAAAAAGACAGCACTTCGGTATGGTGGCCAGATATGGGGCCGCTGAAGTGAAGGGAAAGTATCCCCTCTCATCCATCAGGAATTTTATCTCCAGCCTTGTCAACCAGCAACGATCTTGGGGTTTAAATCTTCCTGGTCTTGCTGGCCCTCTTGCCTAAGAAGCCAGTAGCCACCTGGCTCATCAGGCCCATGCCTGACAGTCACATCTTATTACCCTCTGACTCTCAGAGCCCAGTGATCCTTTGCTCTCTCCTTCATGCTGCACTCCAGTATTCCCTGTTGTCAGAACCGTGAGAAGGTGACCTATCATACCATTGTAGATCATGATGGAAAAGCATGGCTTCCTAGTAAAGTGCCACTGGGAAGACTAGCCTTTCCACTGTGGAATTTTCTTCCATCTCCTCTCAAATCCAGAACCTTTCTTCCCAGGTACAGGACAAGGAAAAAATGTTCAATGGCAGAATTGATTTTATACGAAGATGAAAGTTGCATGTGCTGAATGAGTGCTTTCCACATGGAATGTGCCCATATGCAACAACGAGTTTGTGTTTAAATAAACTTGGAGACACAGATATACAATAACAAGACATATGTTTCATACTGCATATAGGCATATACATAAATACCCTATTAAGAATTCATTTGAGATGGTGAAATACTTCTGTTCTGTGGGACTGCAGCAGACTCAGAGTCATCTTTACTTAAATGGCGTGAAACAAGGTAACAGGAGAACTGCTGTGGTTTTTTTGGACACAACAGTAGAAACCAGAGATGGACAAGGTCATTAAGGTCATTTGACACCTTAAGTTTCTTGGCAGACAGGTTCTGCCCAATGCCCTGTGCTCACATTTTCCCCAGGTGGGTTTTAACAGATACAAAAAATCTGGCTGCTAACACTCCCTCACTATGAGTTAGATTTAAAATGCCTCCAAGAAAAGAGAAAGAGGGAGCACACTTCCTTGTAAGGATGTTTTGAACCAAATGACTCTGACAACCAGCTCACCACTGGCCTAAAAACCACAAGCCATCATGAAGGCCTCCCCACTTGCCTTAAGGACCAATAAAGAGAGCATCCCTGGCCTCATAAAAGAGTAGGTAGTTCAACACGGAGATGCTATAAATAAGTAATTCACTCCCAGGTCCAATTTCTTTTGTTGAGTTTAAGTGTTCAAATACCACTTTGTTTTATTAATGCGGGTGTCTCATTTCTATTCTCAGTTTCAAACCCAATGGAATCAAACAAACAAAACACAGAACAACTCTGCATCTGTTAATAGGTCAAAGTCCATCAACTTCCCCAATCTCCTCAAAAGTTTGTTAATTCAAAATATTAAAGAAAAATGTTCTATTGGTGTTCTCTCTAATTTGATTATTTAGGATACACACCTTCCTAGCCTATCTTATTGTTGCTGCTTTGTGTTGTCTAATTATGGGAAACCATACCTGTATTTCAGCCTGAGTAACAGGGCAAGACTCTGTTTCAAAAAGAAAAAGGAAAGTTAATGGTTGTGTGTAAAGTGAACTCTATCAGTCTATGTGATCCACTTGTAAGGGAAAATTGGCTCTCATCCTTGAGGATGGATCATTCCAATGAACCCCAGATATGCCTGAGTGATGGGAGAGGTGCTCAAGGAGAATGCCTGTTCAAAAGCAAACACCAAGCTGGGTGCCCAGCAACCAAGGTTGAACTTAGAAAATACCGAGGTTGAAATCAGCCATAAGAGACTTCTGGAGGCTCAAACTGGAAGGAACCTTAGAGATGGTCTAGTCCAATCTCCTGCTAGAGGCAAGGAAACTGAGGTCTTTGCCATTCAGACTGCTCTGGCACCAGCATGAACTAGTGGCAAAGACAAGAGTAAAACCCAGTCCTCCTGGCCCCCAGGCCAACACTTTACAACCTGATGTTCTTAAACAGAAGCCCCCAACCCTAGGGGATATACATTTATGTGCCAGAAAATACTCCAAGCCGAAGCAGAAATATGCGACTTCTTCCTAAATCTTGGATACTACCTCAAGGTGAGGACATTAAACAAATGCTTTGTTAAAAAATAAACATGTTAGACCAGGCTCAGGGACTCATGCCTTTAATCCCAGCACTTTGGGAGGCTGAGCTGGGAGGATTACTTTGGACCAGGATCGTGAGACCAGTCTGGGCAACAAAGCAAGATCCCTTCTCTTCAAAAAATAAAAATAAAAAATAAAGCCAGCTGGGCCTTTAGTTCTAGCTACTTGGGAGCCTGTGGTGAGAAAATTGCTTGAGACTAGGAGTTCAAGGCTGTAGTGACCTATAATCATGCCACTACATTCCAGCCTGGGTGACAGAGTGAGACTATTTCAAAAAAAAAAAAAGAAAGAAAAGAAAAGGAAAGAAATAAGAAAAAAGAGGAGGAGAAATAAATAAAAATGCATTTATTATTGCAGGAGAAAACCAAATTCACATGACTTTTTAAAGAGAACACAAATCTCACAGGAAGTTGATGCTTGGGGTAGCCAGCTTAGATGGCCCACGGGTATGTGCTGCTGCACGTTCACTGCTAAGGGCACGTCCTGGACCAGCTTGACAAGCACACTTTTACCCCACACTGCCTCCAATGGCCAAGAGATCCCTTCGAGGATCACTTTGGCTAATTTCTTTTTGTCCTGACCCGTTTCTCTTGCCTGTCCCTACTTAAGTAAGCACAAGTGATTCAAACCAATATGTACTGGAATGTACCTTGTTTCCTGCTTCTTGCATAGAGGGGGAAATGGCCTTGATGTCTTAACATGTGAAACTTGAATCATATTTATGCCTTCTCTGCCCATTCCTTTTGGATGATAGGCTCAATATAGCAATACTAATTTTTTCAATTTAATAATGCCGAAAAGGAATAATTTAGGTCTTTTCACTTAATTCTACAGTGCTTTTTTTTTTCTCTGTTGCCCATGCTGTAGTTCAGTGGTACCACCTCAGCTCACTGCAACTTCCACCTCCTCGGTTCAAGCGATTCTCCTGCCTCAGCCTCCTGAGTAGCTGGGATTACAGGCGTCTGCCACCACACCAGGCTAATTTTTTGTACTTTTATTAGAGATGGGGTTTCACTGTGTTAGGCAGGATTGTCTTGATCTTCTGACCTCAAGATCCACTGGCCTTGGCCTCCCAAAGTGCTGAGATTACAGGAGTGAGCCACTGCACCCAGCCTTTTTTTTTTTTTTTTTTTTTTAGACCAAGTTTTGTTCTTGTTGCCCAGGCTGGAGTGCAATGGCGCTATCTTGGCTCACAGCAACCTCTGCTTCCCAGATTGAAGCGATTCTCCTGCCTCAGCCTCCGAGTTGCTGGAACTACAGGCATGCACCACCATGCCCAGCTATATTTTCATATTTTTAGTAGAGACAGTGTGTCACTATGTTGACCAGGCTGGTCTCAAACTCCTGATCTCCAGTGATCCACTTGCCTTGGCCTCCCAAAGTGCTGGGATTAGAGGCATGAGCCACTGCTCCCTGCCTATAGTGCTTTTAAAAAGCTTTTTTTTCTTCTTAACTTTCCTTTTCCTTTTTGAGACAGAGTCAACCTGTCACCCAGGCTGGAGTACAGTGGCACAATCTGGCTCACTGCAACCTCCACCTCCCGGGTTCAAGTGATTCTCCTGCCTGAGCCTCCTGAGTAGCTGGAACTACAGGTGTGTGCCACCATGGTGACTAAATTTTATATTTTTACAGGAGACAGTGTTTCACCATGTTGGCCAGGCTGGTCTCAAACTGCTGAACTCAGGTGATCCACCCACCTCGGGTTACCCAGGCTGGAGTGCAGTGGTGTAATCATAACTCATTGCAGCCACAAACACTCCTGCCTCAGCCTCCTGAGTAATTGGACCTATAGGCATGCACCACAACACCTGTCTACATAGTGCTTTTCACTAATTTGCATAAGAAAGATGTTACCCAATTACATATTTACAATCTCAATTTACTATCACGCTCATGTTTTAAAGAGGAAGCACAGCCCCCCACAGCCCTTAATTTACTCCCTGTGCTGCAAAAGGAGGTGCTCGTAGAAGTTAGTAAAAGGACCTGTAGTATGAGGCTTCTGAAAGAGTGCTGAGTGTTTGAACAATTTTTATGCTTTTTGCCAGCTCTCTTTAGATTCCATCAGAACAGCTAGAATTATTTAGCTGATTCTGATTTCATTTCTGTCCAGAGAAACAGGCTACAAAAATTTATCTTTAGAGTTCCTTTTCACTAGTTACTTTGTGACGTGCTGCACTGATGACTCCAATTCTTCACCTTTCTTCTTACTATGCATTTATCTACATGATCTCACAGCTCTTCTTGTCAAATGCCAGAATGTACTTCCTTATCCTTTGATTAGGAATTTAGTCAATGAGATCTTAACAGATGTGGCATGAGCAGAGGTTTAAGAGGTGCTTGCATCTATCTGCTTGCTCTCTTTTGACTCGGCCATTACCAAGAGAAGAATACGTTCAAGCTAGCCTGCTAGACCTAGGAGCAGGATGAGCGACAGATGGAGCAAAGCCACCCCCAGTCAGCCCAAGATAAGTGGGTGCATCCTGCCAAAAGCAGAAGTTGGATATTTTATGTAAGAACTTTGAAGGTTTCATTCTACTTCTCCTGGCTTCCACTGTTCTTTTAAAAAAAAAATCAACCGTTACTCTTACTGTTTTCTCTCTGGCTCCTTGAAAGATTATTTTCTTTGAGTTTTTTTCAGCAGTTTCACTGGGATATGTTTAGCTATGGCTTTAGATTTATATTTCCTGAGGTTTTGAATGATTCTTACATCTATGGCTTGATATCTTTCTGGGATTTAAAAAAAGTTTTTTAAAATTCTAGAGCAACTGTTGTTGCTCTGGAATTCAGAATAGATATGATCTTCCACTTGCAAATTCTCTTTTCATCTGAGTCAAATCTGCTAATAAACTCATCCACTGAGTTCTTAATTTCAGTTCTTGCATTTTTTTACTTCTAAAATACAATTTGATTCTTTTCATGTTTTCCATGTTTCAAATCTGTCAAAATTCTTACCTGCTTTTTAAAAATTTACTGAACTTTTAAAATCTTATTTCATGCTCCATTATCTGTAGATTTATTTCTTTTTTTAACTATTTATCTTGGGTTTTTGTGGGTTTTTGGCCATGTTACGTTGTCGCCTCCAGTGACTGGTTAATTTTTGTCATACATGGCACATAAGATGTGAAAGATGGTAAAGATTATTTTAGGTTCGGGATGATGTTATCTTCCGCCAGAGGGTTTTATATTTGCTTGTAACAGGCTAAGCTAAGGCATTAGCAATCCCAAATCACTTTGATCCGAAGATTGAGACTATTCCAAACTGATGTACATTTGGTTTACCCTTTCTTCTAAGATGTCGTTCTTTAGGGTCCCGATCCAAAGCTTAGGGAAGACTTTCCAGTGTATTCTCCTTGGCAGCGCATGATCTCTATATTTTGTCCTCTAAGGTTTATGAGTTAGTGGAGAGCTTTTCTCAGATTCTTAGCTGCCTCTTCTGAAATCAACAGCTATTTGCAAAATAAAGCAGCCACAAACACTGAGCCCAGCTCTCCGAGTTTCCTCTTTCTTCTGTATTTTAGCCCTATAATCCTTCAGTGCCTCAGTAGCTATCTTATGTCATCTAACAGCATATTCCCCCCATGTTCTCTGTTTGTCCTCTGTGGGAAAAAAAAACCAAAGTTATCTCAGAAAGAATGAAATTCATCAGAGATGTTGAAAACCAAACAGTTTTCAAGTAATAAATAAAAATGACTGCTAATAACCTAGCTTTATATCTGGCACCAAAAATTTTCAAAAGAAAAGTTAAAATTAACATACTTCTAGATAAACACAAATGGAGATAATTTGTCACAAGTAAACCTATAATAAAAGAAATGTGAAAGGAATTTCTTCAAGTGCAAGGAAAATGATCACATCTATGTAATCCCCATAAATCCAGGAAGAAATGAAAAGCAACAGGAATGGGAAAATGTGGGTAAATCTATATAAAAATTGACTGTATAAAACAATTAACATTTTATAAGGCTTATATATATATATATGTATAGAACTAAAATGCATGACAGTAATAATACAGAAGGTATGTGGGAACAGATAGAGTTAAAGTGTTCTGAAGTTCTGTTTTGTTTTGTTTTGTTTCTGAAATGGAGTTTCACTCTTGTTGCCCAGGCTGGAGTGCAATGGCGTGATCTTGACTCACTGCAACCTCTGCCTCCCAGGCTCAAGTGATTCTCCTGCCTCAGCCTCCTGAGTAGCTGAGATTACAGGCACATGCCACTACACCCAGCTAATTTTTGTATTTTTAGTAGAGAGGGGGTTTCTCCACGTTGGCCAGGCTGGTCTTGAACTCCTAACCTCAGGTGATCCACCTGCCTTTGCCTCCCAAAGTGCTGGGATTACAGGCAAGAGCCACCGTGCCTGGCCCTAAAGTTTTATCATTTTCTATAAAGAGGTAAAAATATGATTCTATATTACACTTAGATGAGTCAAGGGTGTACTCTGTAATCTCAAGGATAACCCCTAGTAAAACCATATACAACTAACATACCTATGGATGGTGGTGGTAGTGGTGGTGGTGGTGGTGGCAAAGAGTACAAAAAAAAAAGAAATATTTGATGGGTACAGAAGAATGAAAGAAAGGTGAGTGAGGACCACAGAACAGATAGAGGAGA
The DNA here is from genome assembly GCA_031835075.1 of Saguinus oedipus. Lineage (NCBI taxonomy): Eukaryota > Metazoa > Chordata > Mammalia > Primates > Cebidae > Saguinus > Saguinus oedipus. The sequence continues at coordinate 11,889,173 of CM063172.1, read as the reverse complement.
AACAGAAACAAATAATTAAATGGTAAATATAATCCAAATGTATCCATGTCTAGAATCACATTAAATGTAAACAGACTAAATACTCAACTTAAAATATTGTCAAATTGGATTAAAATAAATGCAATCCAACTATATGCTACTTTTAAGAAACACACTTTAGGGCCGGGCATGGTGGCTCACACCTGTAATCCCAACACTTTGGGAGGCCAAGGTAAGTAGATCACCTGCAGTCAGAAGTTCAAGAACAGCTTGACCGACATGGAGAAATCCATCTCTACTAAAAACACAAAATTAGCCAGGTGTGGTGGTGTATGCCTGTAATCCGAGCTACTCTAGAGGCTGAAGCAGGAGAACTGCTTGAACCTGGGAGGAAGAGGTTGTGGTAAGTTGAGATCGTGCCACTGCACTTGAGCATAGGCAACAAGAGTGAAATTTACTTTGTCTCAAAAAAAAAAAAACACACACACACACACACACTTTAAATATAAGAACAAAGAAAAGTTAAATAGAAAAGATGGAAAAAGAAATACCATAAAAACACAAAGCAAAAGAAAGCTAGTGTTCTAGCATACCAATACCTTGCAAAGTAGACTTTAAGCTATGAAATATAAATACAGATAAAAAGGAACAAAATGATGTATAATAATTACAAATTTCTATATGTATTCTCATGAATCGAGACTACCTAAAGATAATTTTGACAGACATAAAGGAAAAATACACAAATCTACAATCATAGTGGGAGAACTTTAACTGTCTCTCTCAGTAACTGAAAGATCAAGCAGGAAAAATATAAGTAAAGATACAGAAGATCTGAACAACATGATTGACAAACTTGGATAATTTGGGATATATAACGCTTACCTACAACAGCAGAATATATATTTAAATGTATGGAAAACATCTATCAAAATTGACCATGCATCCATTAAGCAGGTCATACCAAAATTCAGAGATTTCAGTTATTCAGGGTATGTTTTTTGACCACAGTGGAATTTAGCTAGAAATTAATATGAATAATATAACTTTAAGACCCAAATATTTGGAAAGTAAACAATAAATTTCCATTTCAAGAATACAAAGTTTCAAAAAAATTCCAGGATCAGATGGATTCACAGCTGAATTCCACTAGATGTACAAAGAAGAGCTGGTACCATTCCTGCTGAAACTATTCCAAAACACTGAGGAAGAGGGACTTCTTCCTAACTCATTCCATGAGGCTGGTATCACCCTGATAGCAAAACCAGGCAGAGACACAACAAGAAAAAGAAAACTTCAGGCCAATATCCTTGATGTACATCAATGCAAAACTCCTCAACAAAATACCAGCAAACTGAATCCAGCAGCACATCAAAAAGCTGATCTACCATGATTAAGAAGGCTGTATCCCTGGAATGCAAGGTTGGTTCAACACGTGCAAATCAATAAGTGTGATTCATCGCATAAACAGAACTAAAGACAAAAACCACATGGCCAATACCATACTGAATAGGCAAAAGCTGGAAGCATTTCCCTTGCAAACTAGCACAAGACAAAGATGCCCTATCTCACCAGTCCTACTCAGAATAGTACTGGAAATCCTGGCCAGAGCAATTAGGCAAGATAAAGAAATAAAGGACATCCAAATAGTAAGACAGAAAGTCAAACTATCCCTGTTTGCAGACAACATGATCCTATGTATAGAAAACTCCATAGTATCAGCCCAAGAGCTCTTTAAGCTGATAAACAACTTCAGCAAAGTCTCAGGATACAAAATCAATGTACAAAAATCACTAGCATTCCTGTACACCAGCAACAGTCAAGCTGAGGGTCAAATCAGGAATACAATCCTGTTCACAATTGCTCTCTCCCCACCCCCCACACACATGAACTAAGAATACAGCTAACCAGAGGGGTGAAAGATCTCTACAAGAAGAACTATAAAACACTGCTCAAAGAAATCAGAGATGACACAAACAAATAAAAAAACATTCCATGCTCATGGATAGGAAGATTCAATATTGTTAAAATAGCCATACTGCCCAAAAGATTCAATGCTATTCCTAATAAACTACCAATGACATTCTTCACTGAGCTAGAAAAAAACAATTTAAAAATTCATATGGAACCAAAAAAAGAAACAGTGTGGCAATTCCTCAAAGACCTAAAGACAGAAATACCATTCAACCCAGCAATCCTATTACTGGGTACATACCAAAAGGACTATAAATCATTCTACCATAAAGAAACATGCATGTGTTATGTTCATTGTAGCACTATTCACAATAACAAAGATGTGGAATCAACCTAAATGCCCATCAATGGGAGACTGGATTAAAAAAAAGTGTGGTACATATACACCATAGAATACTATGCAGTCATATGAAAGAACAAGATCATGTCCTTTGCAGGAACATGGATGGAGCTAGAGGCAATTATCCTTAGCAAATTAACCCAGGAACAGAAAACCAAATACTGTTCTCACTTGTAAGTAGGAGCTAAATGATGAGAACGTAAGGACAAATAGAGGAGAACAACACACACTGGGGCCTACGTGAGGAAGAAGAGTGAGAGGAAGGAGAGGAAAAATAACTAATGGGGACTAGGCTTATCTTATCATTAAATATGACAGCTGATGTTTGTTTTATTTTTGTAGTCACTATTATATAGAGAAGCGGTTTGTATTTTAAATAATCATAAATAGGAATTAAATTTTACTATATTTTTTAGGGGTCTTCCTTCTGTATCTATCAACAATACCTGGGTGATAAAATAATCTGTACAATAAACCCCCATGACACAAGTTTACCTATATAATGAACCTGTACATATACCCCGTGAACTTAAAAGTTAAATTAAAAAAAAGAAAAGAATACAAAGTTGGTTTAAAATTTGAAAATTCACCAATATATTTCATCACATTAATAGAAATAAAGGAGAAAAATTATAGTTTGTTGATAGATACAGAAAGAAGACCTCGGAAAATTTTTAGTAAAATTTGATATCTATTTATGATTCTTTAAAATACAAACATCAAAACCTCTCTATATAATAGTGACTATGAAAAACAAACAAAACAACAACTATCATATTTAATAATAAGACAATGAACATTTTCCCTCTGAGATCAGGATTGAGACAGGGATTCCTGCAATCAACACCTACTTAACATCATATTTCATTTCCTAGCCACTGCAGTAAGACAAAGGGGGGAAAGGTACAAATTACCACAATAATAATCGATTCAAGCAAGAATTACTAACAGTGTCAAAGTATTGTTTCACAAGTTTATTAATTACAAAGGCAAAAGAAAAGTTTATAAAGGAGAAATCTGGCAAGCACCATCTTAACCAAGTGATAAAAATTAACATCACCAATAATACGTCACATCATGTGCCTCCTGTTGTGATGACTGAGAAATACATGTTGTCACATAAAAAATTTTTCTTCCAAGAATGTTTATCTTGAATATAAGTATCAAGTGTCCATCAGACAAATCCATATTATATGATATTCTGCATAACCAATGGTCTTTAAAATTGTTAACATATGACAATTTCATAATTTGGAGCACCATTCTAAAGAATTTAGGGGTGAAGTGTCATGTTATATGCAACTTATGTGACTTAAATAATTCAGCAAAATATATGTACTCATCTATCTATCTGTCTGTCTGTCTGTCTGTCTGAAAGATATGAAGAGGGTTCACACACAAAAAACAAATTAGCAAAATGTTAATAATTGGAACATCTAGGCCAGGGATCAGCAAACTATAGCCCACAGGCCAAACTGGGCTGAAACCTACTTGAAACCTCATAAAGTTTTGTTGGAACACAGCCATGCTCGTTCATCTAAACATTATCTGTGGCTGTTTTTTACTACAACAGCAGAGTTGAGAAGTTTTTATTATGTTATTAAAAAGACTGACTTCCATCTTAGTTTCTCTCTCTTTATCTCTCTCACTCTCTAACTCTCTAGTTTGCTAGAACTCTCATGCACAGCCAGTGGGGGTATAAATTAATATGGTCACTCTAGAAAGTTACCTGGATGTATCTACTAAAGCTGCGTATACACACACACACACACACACACACACACACACACACACACACACACGCAGAAATTAAGACAAAGTTCCATTATAACATTCAATTACATATAGTTTCTATTTTTAAGAAAATCTATTTTTCTCTGGTGTGCTGTAGTATTTTCTCTGGATACACACCACTCCAATGTGTTTAGGTGTGGATTCATTGTTATTCTATTCATAACTTGGTGTGTATCTGCATGTCTTTCTTTGATCTGGGAGATATTCACCCATTATCTCCTCAAATACTGCCTCTCTTCAAATAATGTTCCTTGTATCCAGAACTCCTATTAGATATATGTTGGGCCTCATGATTCAGTCCCCTGTGTTTCTTTTAATCTTTGGGCATAATTTCCCCTATATCTTGTTCCCTCTAGATGAGTGCCTCAGCACTATCTGATGGCACACAATTTTTCCCTTCATCTGTATCTCACCTCCTCTTTACTTATCTATTGCATTTTTAATTTTTTCATTTCCTGAGGTTCTTTTTGATTCTTTTAAAAATCCACTTTTTAACTCACAGTATCCCATCTGACAATACAATCTTTGCTTTATCTTTTGTCTCTCTAACAATTTTAAACATACGTATAGCATTTTTCCAATTATCTCTTAGGTCCAGTACATGTGCTCATAGGAATACTACTTGTTTTGTCTGTTGACTCCTCCTCACAGTGTTTCATTTCTCTGTGTCATCTGTACTGTTTTCACTGGTAGCTCATGCTCAGTTTCCCTCCCTCCCCAAGGGAAATCCATTATATCCAAATGGTGGAATTGTCCCTGTACAGCCTTTTTTTGGCATTTTCTTCTTTTAAGGCCCCAGAGTTTTCAGTGACTACAGAATAATTTTCATGTTTATTTCTATGCTTCAGATTCCTTTGCACTGTGGGCAATAAAAATGTGGACTTTATACCTGCACGTGACACAGGTTTGAAATTTTTTTTCCCTTATTTAGATTTTCTCACACATGTACCTCATTCTTGGGTACCATTGCACCAAGAAAACCACAAACTTCTTTTTTGCTTTCTGAGTTGTTGGGCAAAGTGTTTTTCAGGTCCTTTTTACATGCAAGGCAAGCCTTCAATATTCCCAGCTTTAAGAAGGAGCCTCATTCCAAGCTCCCCTTCTAGCACAGGTTCTAGTTCATGTATTCTGTTCCTCTGTGAACGTTGCAATCCTGCCCATTTAGTAGTCTGCATGTGGGTCTGACTTCTCTTTGGGGCTTTACTTCTTCAGTTCCTTCTCCTGACTCCAACTTTGAGTTTTTTCTCTGTTCTTGGCATCTAGGCATTTCCATTTCTATCAAGATAGGTGACTTATGATATTTATCATTGCTAGTTCATGTTATTTAGTATCATATAGAAGTTGAAGTTTTGGAATCAGACTGTCTAGATTCAAGTCTCAGCTCTGCCACTTATTGGATTTATGACCATGAGCAAGTTATCGTCTTTAAATATCAGTTTTCTTAGTTGTAAAATGGTAGTAATAATAAGACCCAGCTCATATGATTGCTGTGAGGATTAAGAGATGTAATATACATGGAGGGTATGGAGCAGTATATGGCACATATTAGAAGTCCAATAGTTATTAGGTATTATTCTTGTTATTATCTTTCTTTTCTTATGATCGTCATCACCATTATCATCCTATGCATTGTCATGTGTTTATAAAAACAGCTCCCACCATTTTTTTTACCAGAAACACTGCAATATATTTTTTAATCCCCAAACACTATTACTGCCATCTGTGACACTAAACAAGACCCCTTCCTCCCTAGCTCATGCAAACTTAAAAGGTACTAATCAATTTTAAATTTAGTCTGTGTACACTATAATTTGGAAGACTGAAGTGTTTCAAGTTCAGTGTATATGTTTCTGAACTAATTATAAATCATGTGCATTGCCTTCTTTTTCCTTTGAATTATTTGAATCATGGTGTCCCTACATCAGGGCAAATGATTGAGAGAAGGCAATTGCATATTAGTGATAGCACCAATGGCTCGACTATCAAAGATGGGCTATTTGAGTTGAATACTCTGTTGTGAATCCCCTGGAGAAAGAGGTCCTCAGAAGTGAGCAAGAATGAATGAAGTGGAGCACAATGAGGGAGGCTTTGTAGTAGAGTCTAATGAATGAGTCCTTGACATTCTCTGATCTCTGACATGACAGGCATATGGTGTTTATCAATAAATAAAAAGGATATAATTACACTGAGGCTGAAGCATTCAGGGATTGGTAACATTTGGTAAGCTGGCAAGCTCTCTGCCCTGCTCTTTTTCCTAACAGGTAGAATAAAACAAAATGTCTCCATAAAAATCTATTTATAGTATATGATAGTCTTTGGTTGTCTTTAGTTTCCCCAAAGAAGCAGTAGCTCATGCTCTAATTTGCATCCATGGATGCATGTTAGTGTATTATCTAAATGACACTTTGAGGTAATCACAAGCAGTCCTTAGAACTTTCAATGCACAGATTCTTTTTAAAAAAATTTTCAACTCTTATTTTCGATTCAGGGGATACACATGCAAGTCTGTCACATGGGAACATGATATAACTCTGAGGTTTGGGGTGCAGATGATTCCATCACCCAAGCAGTGAGCATAGTGTGCAATAAGCAATCCCTCAGCCTGCACCCCACTCTTTCCTGCCCGCCTCCAGCAGTCCACTGTTTCCATCTCTATGTCCATGTATACTTAATGTTTAGCTCCCACTTATAAGTGAGAACATATGGTACTTGGTTTTCTGTTGCTGCATTCATTTGCTTAGGATAATGTCCTCCAGCTGCATCCATGTTGCTGCAAATGACATTTCATTCATTCATTGTTATGGCTGCATAGTATTCCACTATGTATATGTACCACATTTCCTTTATCCAGTCCACTGTTGATGGGAACCTAGGCTGATTCCATGTATTTGCTATTGCAATACACAGCTTCTTTAAAATATCCCCAGCCTGAAGGCTGACACAGTTCATAAGACTAATAATTATCTGGTATCTGACAAAAATAGTACATTATTTTTGGTTTTGTGTTCTCTACCAAAATCTTAATAACGGGCATAGCTTTGTGCTCTTCAACCTGTGGCAAAAGGCGAGAGATACATTGACCAGGAAACTCCAACGGGAAAGGTAGAGAGAACAGGCTCTCTGTCTGCCTATTTTCTACATATAGGCTGTATTTATAGAAAAGCAAACATTCTGTCAGAAACAAACAGTTCAACTCAAACAATCACACCATGTGAACCTTTAACGTATCTGTAATCCACAAATTTGCCACAGCTTCTCAGAAAGAAGCCGTTACAATGGTGCCATGCAAAAAGCATTTGCTTGGATAGAATCCTTGATATAACTCTTCAATCCTTTCTTTCTCTCACACTCCATTTTCAACCTTTAGGAAATGCCGTTGGTTCAAGCTTCAATATACTCCCAAATCTCACCATTCTACATGACTTCTACTGCCACTACCACAGTCTGAGCACCATCACTTCTCCCTCTGAGAGCTGTGAAAACTTTCTAATGGTCTCTCTGCTTCTATACTTTTTTTTTTTGAGAAGGAGTAGTCTCACTCTGTTGCCAGGCAGTGCAGTGACACCATCTCAGCTCACTGCAACCTCTGCCTCCTGGGTTCAAGCCATTCTCCTGCCTCAGCCTCCTGAGTAGCTGGGATGACATTTGTGCTATTATGCCCAGCTAATTTTTGTATTTTTAGTAGAGATGGGGTGAAACCCCATGTTGGCCAGGATGGTCTCCATCTCTTGACCTTGGTATCTGACTGCCTCGGCCTCCCAAAGTGCTGGAATTACAGGCATGAGCCATGGCACCCAGGCACTACTATACTTTGATGTATTCCACACAGCAGGTAGAGAGATTCCTTTAAAAAAAGATAGGTCAGGTCAGGTCATACCTGTGTTCAAAATCCTGCTTTGGCTCCAGAGTCCTTACAATGGCTCCTAGGCCCTTGGATCTGGCTTCCCATGTTTGCTCCTTCTACTCTCCCCTTCTTGCTCTCCCTCACTTTTCTCAAGCCAACTGATATGACCCCCTTGCTGTTCTTCAAATATTCTAGTCACTGTCCCTTATCCTGGAATAATCTTCCACTGAATTCTGGAGGAATGCATCAAGTGTGTGTGTGTGTGTGTGTGTGTGTGTGTGTGTGTGTGTGTGTGTTTCCAATCTCAACTTCCAGTGAGGTTTATGTCTCCAATTACCCTATTTAAAATGAGAGCCTACCCTCCACAAATGCACACACCCAGATTAAGAATCCTACTACTTTTTTCTTTTACCCTAAAACATGTATCATCTAACATACTGAATAGTTTATTATTACTATGTTTATTGTCTTGTCCAACTCTCTCCTCTAAAACATAAGCTCTGTAAGAGCAGGAAACTTCATTCAGTGAAGTACCCTTAAGTACCTAGGTTAGGGTTCACTGACAAAATAAAGTGCACCCAGGGCAGGGCGAGGTGGCTCACGCCTCTAATCCCAGCACTTTGGGAGGCTAAGGCAGGTGGATCATGAGGTCAGGAGATCAAGACCATCCTGGCTAACATGATAAAACCCTGTCTCTACCAAAAATACAGAAAATTAGCTGGGCGTGGTGGCGGGTGCCTATAGTCCCAGCTACACAGGAGACTGAGGCAAGAGAAACACTTGAGCCCGGGAGGTAGAGGTTGCAGTGAGCCAAGATCACACCACTGCACTCCAGCCTGGGCAACAGAGCAAGATTCCATCTCAAAAAATAAAAAATAAAAATAAAACAAATAAAGTACACCCAGCAAAATCTGAATTTCAGATAAACAATGAATACTTCATTTTAAAATAAGTATGGCCTATACCATCATTTGTTTATTTATTGTTATCTGAAATTCAAATTTATCTGGGAATGCTATATTTTTATTTGCTAAATCTGACAACTCCAATCTAGAATAATGCCTGGCATCATCATCACAAGAAACATGATATGTGGTCTACTTTTTAAATTAAAATAAATTTGTTTTGTTAAAAAAAAAAGAAGGAAAAAGAAAGAAACTTTAGGAATATATTTAACCAATGAGGTGAAAGATCTCTACAAGAAAAACTACAAAACACTGATGAAAGAAATTGTAGATGACACAAACAAATGGAAGAACATTCTATGCTCATGGATTGGAAGAAATAATATCATTAAAATGACTGTACTGTCCAAAGCAATTTAGAGTCAGTGCAATTCCTATCAAAACTCCACATCATTTTTCACATAATTAGGGGGAAAAATCCTAAAATTCACATAGAATTAAAAAAGGGTGAAAATAGTTAAAGCAAGTCTAAGCAAAAAGAACAAGGCTGAAGGGATCACATTACCTGACTTCAAATTATACTACAAGACTACAGTAACCAAGACAGCGTGATACTGATATAAAAATAGACACATAGATTGATGGAACAGAATAGAGAACCCAGAAATGAAGCCATATATTTACAGTCAACTGATCTTTGACAAAGTCAACAAGAACATACACTGGGGAAAGGACACCCTATTCAATAAATGGTCCCAGGAAAACTGAATTGCCATGTGTAAAGGAATGACACTGGACCCCTATCTCTCACTGCATATAAAAATAAACTTGAGATAGATTAAAGACTAAGACCTGAAACTATAAAAATACTAGAAGAAAATTTAGGGAAAATTCATCTGGACCTTGGTCTTGGCAAATAATGCATGACTCAAACCTGAAAAGCACAAGCCACAAAGACAAAAATTGGACAAATAGGGCTTAATTAAACTAAAATATTCTGCACAGCAAAAGAAATAATTAATAGAGTGAACAGATAACTTGAATGAGAGAAAATATTTGCAAGCTATGCATCTGACAAGGGACTGACATCCAGAATTTTCAAAGGATTCAAACAACCTAACAACAAAAAATCCTCCACAAATAATCTCATTAAAAAGTGGGCAACGGACATGAACAGACATTTCTCAAAAGAAGAGAAACAAATGCCCAATGCTCAGCATCACTAATGGGTTTGGTGCATTGGCTCATGCTTGTAATCCTAGCACTTTGGGAGGCCAAGGCAGGAGGATACTTGAGACCAGGAGTTCAGGATCAGCCTGCATAACAGCAAGACCCCATATCTAAAAAAAAAATTTTTTTAATTAGCCAAGTGTGGTAGTGCACACCTATAGTCCCAGCTCCTTGAGAGGCTGAGGTGGGATGATTGCTAGAGCCATGATTAAACCACTGCACTCCAGTCTGGGCAACAGAGTGATACTCTGTCTCAAAAAAAAAAATCACTAATTATCAGAGAAATCCAAATCAAAACTACAATGAGATATCATCTTACTCAGTCAGAATGACTATTATTAAAAAGAGAAAAAATAACAGATGTTGGCAAGGATGCAGAGAAAAGGGAATGCTTATATACTATGGGTGGGAATGTAAATTAATACAATGTCTATGGAAAACAGCATGGAGATTTCTCAAAGAACTAAAAATGGAGCTACTATTCAAACCCGTAATCCCACTACTGGGTATCTACCCAAAGGAAAATAAATCATTATATCAAAAAGACACTTGCACTTGTATGTTTATCACAGCATGCTTCACAATGGTGAGGATATGGAATCATCCTAACAAATAATCGTCCATCAAGGAATGAACATAGTCTATATGTGCAAATGGAATACTGTTCAGCCATTAAAGAAGAAGGAAGCATGTCTTTTGCAGCAAATGGATGGAAATGGAGGCCATTAACTGAAGTGAAACAACTCAGACACAAAAAGACAAATATCACAAGGTCTCATTTATAAGTGGGAACTAAATAATGTGCACACATGGACATGGAATATAGAATGACAGCAGAGAATAGAAGCAGGGGGAGGAGGATGATGAGAAATTAATGGGAACAACATACGTTATCTGGGTAATGGATACTCTAAAGGCCCTGACTTCACAACCATGCGATCCATCCATGTAACAAAATTACACTTGTACCCCATAAATTTAAACTAATAAAAAATGAATAAAATTAATTAGCTTTTGAAATTTTAATGGTATTTTGAGCTAACTGAAGATATCCTGACCTGTCGCAAGAAAAGTTTTATATCATTGTAGTAAATAACTTTAGGAAAAGTAAATGGCCAAAAACAAAAACAATGAAATGAGAAAAGCTAAGAACACCATCTATGATGCAATAGCACAAACATATATTAACCAATATTAAGCATTATTCCTTATGATATTGGGCAAAAAAATAATGGAATGTTCCGAAACCAAAAGTTGAAAAATATGTTGGAGAAATCTTACTACAGTGGAAAGCTAGAGACTGAGTTGAAGAGTGTAGTCTAATGTATTATTGAAGAATACATGGAGAATGAGAACCAGACCCAGATTAACCCACATCCAACCTCTAGTTGTCCTTTCCAGTTAACTGTTGCCACTCACTACTTAGGTGGTCTTGGGAGAGTCACAGTCAGACAACTCACTTTATAATAAGTGAGGTATCTCGTTACATAAAAAGTCAGATAACTCACTTTTGTCATAAGACTTGTAAGATCCATTCTATTCCTCGAAATCTGGATTCTGTATAAAAGTATGACCAGAAAGTCTATTTTTACAAACCTACTAGGAATTTTATATGATAATAAATATGATCAGAGTAGTCACCATAATAAGCTGTTCACTTATTCCAGAGGTGATACCAATGCTCCAAACATTTTCGGCACTTCTATTTTGTATTTTAAGAAATACTAACAAATGGTTTTATCCCAGCCAGTAAGAGGCAGAGCTAGAACCTGAGCCATGCATTGTGGCAGCACCGTCTGTGATCTTAACATCTGTGTGGAACATCTATGGCTTTGCCCCTTTCACCCTGTGAAGACATGGCAAAAACACAGCCATTTGTAAGCTGATAAGCTGGCCTCCACCAGACGCTGAATCTGCTGATGTCTTGAGCCTGGATTTCCCAGCCTCCAGAACCGTGAGAAATAAATTTCTGTTATTTATAAGCCACTAGTCTATGGTTATTTTTTTATAGCGACATAAACAGACTGAGACACCACCTCAGGCAGCTACAGTGTTAAACAATTACCACTGAAAGTTTTTGACAAGTGCCCCAGGAAAAAGGCTGTTTGCACCAAGTTCTGCATGAGTTAAATAAAGACAAGTTCTGTGAATGGAAGTTTTCAGGGAGCTGCCAGAGAGATAAATAACAAAAAAAATTCTGCAAATTGTGCTTTCTTGGGATGCTCTAACACCATTTCGCTCCCTCCAGTGACTGCTGGGCTGCTTTTTCCACACCTACCATGGCTGGGAGACTATCTGTTTTCAAGGCTACTGTGGAGCTGGGCAGAAAATGAAAATAGGGTACCCTAAGATAAAATATCACAAGGGACCCTCTTGTTATCAAGACTCACGTATTTTTATTTTAATTTTTTGTTTATATTTTTATTTACTTATTTATTTTGAGACAGGGTCTCGCTCTGTCACTGAGGCTGGAGTGCAGTGGCGCGATCACGGCTCACTACAGCCTTGACCTCCTGGGCTCAGGTGATTCTCGCACCTCAGCCTCCTGGGTAGCTGGGACTACAGGCATGCATCACCACACCCAGCTAATTTTTGTTATTTTTTATAGAGATGGGGTTTTACCATGTTGCCCAGACTAGTCTCAAACTCCTTAGCTCAAGCAATCCACTCGCCTTGGCCTCCCAAAGTGCTGAGATTACAGGCACTAGACACTGTACCTGGCCACTGTTTTTATTCAATAAAACACTCCTCAAACTGTGGTAAGCCTTTGATTAATTTCCAGAGTTCTGAAGAAGTTTACTTTGACAGTTCAGTGGCGTGATCTCGGCTCACTACAACCTCCATCTCCCAGGCTCAAGCCATTATCCTGCCTCAGCCTCCTGAGTAGGTGAGATTACAGGTGCCCACCACCACATCCGACTAATTTTTGTATTTTTAGTAGAGTCAGGGTTTCACCATGTTGGCCAAGCTGGTCTTGAATTCCTGACCTCAGGTGATCTGCCTGCCTCGGCCTCCCAAAGTGTGGGGATTACAGGCGTGAGCCACTGCGCCTGGCCACAGTATGTTTTTAAACTGGGCAATTTAGACTCTTTGATTCTTCTTGACCAAGAAAGACAGATCATGTTTTGGAACTATTGTCCAAGCCTATTATTATTATTATTATTATTATTATTGAGATAGAGTCTCACTCCATCACCCAGGCTGGAGTGCAGTGACACAGTCTTGGCTCACTGCAACCTCCACCTTCTGGGCTCAAAAAATTCTTGTGCCTCAGCTTCCTGAGTAGCTGAGACTACGGGTGTGAGCCACCACACCCAATTACTTTTTGTATTTTTAGTAGAGTTAGGGTCTCACCATTTGGCAAGGCTGGTCTCGAACTCCTGACCTCAAGTGATCTGCCAGCTTCACACTCCTTTTAAACCCATTGCACATTTTACACTATCACATAGCTTCTTCAAATAGAATCCTTTTCGGTTGGGCCCCACCCTTGCTTTTGACATGTGCAAATGGATAATACTAAACAGCTCATTGATTTCCATGTGAGAAGAAAAATCAGTCCTTTCTTCCTACTTTTAAGCAGCTATTTATAGTTAAACACGAATTTCTCACATAGTTCTTCTGAAATCTTCATGTTCTACCCCTTTCATCCTGAGCTGAGCTTTTGCTGAGCTAAAATATAAAAGAGCACAAGTATAATCACCTAATATTAGTAAAACTGTAGCAGAGAAATCAGGATACATCATAGACACAAATCACTTCAGAAAAGTTTTTCTCTGCCGTAAACCAGTAAGACATAAAGTAAGGTCAAGCAATCTATCTTTTTTAAACACATCTTGTCTGTGGATGAATATGATTATAAGATAATGCAAACTTTAACCAATCATTTTGGCATTTAGAAAGGAGTATTTTTACACATGTAAGATGGTTCCAGAAAAATGAAGAGGTAGATTCAAGTTTCTGACATTTCAAAAATTCTTCAAACCTGTGATACTTTACTAGTCAGAAGTATTTTATTCTTCCCAAACTTACCTTGGGAATTTAGCTGAGATAATGACATCTCAATGTCAATAGGTTAAAAAAAATACATAGACTGTAGATATAAAATATATATACTCTTCTTACCAAATTCACCTATTGTCTTCAATAAACACTCCTCAAATTATTGTAAGACCTTAATCAATTTCCAGAGTTCCGAAAAAGTTTATTTTGACAATTTTTGCCAATGTTCTCCTTGCTTTTATGGGAGAATACATTTTCAAAGGTCCTTATTCTGCCATTCCTGAAGTACTTCTCTTATAATAAGTTCATATATATATGTGTATTTATCTATGTATAGGTATAGGTATAATATTAACATATATATTCATATATGTAAGTATATATATACTTAAATCAGTATGTGTGTGTGTGTGTGTGTGTGTGTGTGTAATCAACAGGTCAAAAACAGATTTTTAAGAAAAGGTAAATATTTAATTCCCATAGATGTATATATGTGGGCCTAGGCTAATTTATTTTGTTATACAGAATTATGATATTTCTTGCAAAGTATAAGGCAACCTAAGAAAATATTTATTTCATTTTCTATGTGAAATTACTTGCTGATCTTTATTTGGTAAAAAAAAATAATAAAAATGATAGTTTTTCACCCATTAAGTATGAAAGACAAAAGAAAAGTTGAAATTAGAATTAAAATTAGACTAAAAACTCATTTTTCAAGCTGTAAGGGAAAATATCTCAGTAAACATCTCCCAAGGATTAGAAAAATATCCAACTGTGCAGTTAGTTACTTAGCTCAAATAATTTTTATACCACTGATTCGTCACTTGAATTGTCCTTTTAAGTTAGAAGAAACACTGCTTTAATTAACATATCCTATACTGAGACGAATTCTGTGTAAGTTGAAAATGACACTGTTCCATATACAAAGGGGGCCACGTATTTTCATGCAGTGTAATATAAATAGAAACAGAACAGATAAACCATAATAATTTCCATAACATGTTTAGGTTATTTCACTGTGTTGTGTGAGAATAATTAGATGAAGTGCTTTACTTTGCAAACAGAAAGAAATAGATATTATATCTTAATCATAAGTATAAATATATACATGTATATAACATTGCTTTCACTGTTTAGCCGATTTAAAACATAGTACAGAAAGATTTCTTGCTTTGCACAAGGCCCCCTCGGAATCACGGCGAGAATATGACAGAAACCCTGATTGTGTTTTGACTCTTCGGTATGCTTTTTAGTTAATTTATTGGCACTTGTGTCTTTGGCAGAGCCTGCTGAATTGCTTTCTAAATGGAGTACCTGAAGTATTTAGTTAGACTGGCTGCTTTCCTTAATTGACACTCCTGCACTTCATCAACTGGTCGCTATGCTGTCTCTTCTGTTTCTCTCTTCTAGGTTCAGTTCCAGATTTCTGGCCTGCCTCTCCCGACAAGCATATACACCTGTAGTTATACAGGAATATTGCTGGGTGAGGAAAGAGAAATATTCAAATGTCAGAGAAAAAAACATCTGGAACATTTTCAAGGCCTAGAAAGTTTCATGTGGAAAGAGCATGAAGTGATTCCAAGGTAAAGCACTGTGGGGTATTCTGACAAAACCACCCATCTACTCCCATTTTCATGCCCCCTCTCAGTCCAGTCTTGGTGTAGACAGAGTGAGAGGATGTGCATGGCCTTATGAAACACTTTCGGTTCCTCCTTCCCATCTGGCCTTAAAAAACTCACATATGTACACCAAGGCAATAGTTGCAAGTGCATAAAATCATTTGCAAGGCTTATCAATAAGCATAAAATGTCCATGCTTGCAGCCCAAGAACTACATTTGCAGAGAACAAACCTACACATCTTTGAAGAAGGGAAAAATAATTCAGAGGCAGTGAAGATTTATATATACATTGAGTCTACAGATCTCCTGAGAGATACATTTTCATTATTTTGGCCTCCTAATATTGACTTTAGCTCATTTAAACTGTTCCTTCGCATTGTGATTAATACAAATATACTGTCAGCTAAAACTCTGAGATATTACAATCAACTTTAAACAAACTTTCCCAGAAATTGGGAAATAGAATGGAATTCGAAAAGAAGAAATAAAAGAATAGAAATCAGATACAACAAATAGGGAGCCTTGAGAGACAAGAGTTGGGGAGGAATGTGCGGGGCTTCCTCTGTAAGTCCTTGGCTAAGGGATATAGGGAAAGACTACCTGAGACTTGCCAAAGAGCAGCTGTTTTGTAAAAAAGATACAAGAGGACAGACAAGTGCTGAAGGACACTGAAATTTCAACCCAGCCAATAACTCATCGATACTTTATTAACATGCCAGGATTCAACAGAGAAACCCAAGAGGCTGTACTTGAGGATTAAGGGTTGCCTTGTAGATTAAGTTCTTTTCTAGACCCATCCCAAAAAAGCCTAAGACAAGGCTAAGAAATGTCCAGACAAGATCTTCAGAGGAGAGAGAGTCTGTATGTTTAGTCTTACCAAATTAGTGAGGCTTGGAAAATACCTGCCACAGTTCTGTCTCAACAAAATGTAAAACCAAACCTTCATACAGCTCAGGTAGTAACTTAATTGCCACACAGCACTAACGTCAACACTCTTGAGAAAAACAAAACAATATCCAAATTATCTCTAGTATGCAATTGTCAAAGGCCGTTTTTGTTTTGTGTGTTTCCTTCTTTTTTTTTAAAGACTGCAAAGCTCTTAACTTTGTCCAAAGAACACTTTTAATTAAAAAAAATTACTATACATGGCAAAAAAATAGGTAATTGTAAGCCACAGTCAGGGGAAAAAAGCAGTTTATAGAAACCAACCCAGAGATGACCCAGATATTGGTTTAGCAGAAAATAACTAAGCAGTCTTGTAGTAAAAAGTACAAGAAAAATATGGTCATAATGAGTAAACAGACAAAATCTAAGCAGAGAAATGAAAACTTTTAAAGTATGAAAATTCTATTGTAGAAAATATAATAATTGAAATTTAAAAATTGATCATTGGGTTTAATAGCAAATTGGAGATGGCAGAATAAATAGTGAACTTTAAGATAGCTCAAAAAGGCCAGGTGCAGTGGCTCACGCCTGTAATCCCAGCACTGTGGGAGGCCAAGGCGGGTGGATCACGAGGTCAAGAGATCAAGACCATCCTGGCCAACATGGTGAAACCCCATCTCTACTAAAAAAAATACCAAAACATTAGCTGGGCATGGTGGCACACACCTGTAGTCCCAGCTATTCGGGAGGCTGAGGCAGAAGAATTGGTTGAACCTGGGAGGTGGAGGTTGCAGTGAGCCAAGATCACACCACTGCACTCCAGCCCAGTGCCTGGCAACAGAACAAGACTCTGTCTCAAAAAAAAAAAAAAAAAAAAAGAAGACAGCTCAGTAAAAATAGTTAACTTGAAAAACAGAGAGAAACAAATTCCAAAGAAAAAAAAACATAACCTAGGGGTTTGTGGGATAATATTAAGATAATGTAACATACATATAATCAAATTTCCAGAAGGAAAATTAAATGAGAATGAGGCCCCAAAACAGTTTTTTGACAAAATAATGGCCAAAGAGAACATCACATTTATCCAGTATATTGGTGACATTATGCCAATTGTACCAGCTAAGGAAGAAATGGAGACCTTGGTATTACACGTGGGCTTCAGGAGATAGGAGATAAGCCCTATGAATATTCAGGGACCAGTCACATCAGTAAAATTTTTAAGTATCCCCTCCAAAGTAAAGGATAAATTATTGCATCTCCTACCTCCTACCACTCAGAAGAAAGCATAATGCCTGGTGGGTCTCTTTGGATTGTAGAGGCAGATACTTTATGCCTAGGAATATTTTTTCCCATACATTTAACAAGTAATATGAAGGACAACAAGCTTTTGGTGCGGTTGAAAGCAGGAAAGGACACAACATTAACTCCAGGCTGTATGCAAACAGTTCTGTCACTTGGCCATATACCCTGAGTGCCCCTATAGAGCCCAGGTATGATTACATTAGTGGTATCAGTGATGGAAAAAGGTACTATGTGGGGTGTATGGGAAGTCCTAAGAGGATTACGACATACATCCCTAGGGTTCCACAGCACAGTGATGCCAACTGCAGCAGATACTAACACACCTTTTAGAAAAATGCTCTTGGCAGGCCGGGCGCAGTGGCTCACGCCTGTAATCCCAGCACTTTGAGATGCCGAGGCGGGTGGATCACGAGGTCAAGAGATCAAGACCATCCTGGTCAACATGGTGAAACCCCGTCTCTACTAAAATACAAAAAAATTAGCTGGGCATGGTGGCACGTGCCTGTAATCCCAGCTACTCAAGAGGCTGAGGCAGGAGAATTGCCTGAACCCAGGAGGCGGAGGTTGCGGTGAGCCGAGATCGTGCCATTGCACTCCAGCCTGGGTAACGAGAGCGAAACTCCGTCTCAAAAAAAAAAAAGAAAAAAGAAAAGAAAAAGGCTCTTGGCACACAGCTGGGTTCTGGTAGAGAAAGAGTGCCTGGCCATAGGACACTAAATAGCCAGGCAGCTGTAATTTTACATCACAAGCTGGACTCTGTCAGAGCTACCAAGTTCTAAAGGTGAACAAGCCCACCAATTCATCACAAACTGGAAGTGTTCCATCCAGAAACGCACAAGCAGAACCGAAGGGCAAAGCTGTCCACACAGTTGCTACAGACTCTATGTCACCCGCCACTATGGAACTGGCACTTCTCCCTCAGTACACGGGGTCCTGCAGCTTAATCCTTTAGAACCAGCTTCCCCAAAAGGAAGAAGCTTCAGCCTGGTTCATAGTAGGCCATCCTATGGGGAAACAAAAAATGAATGGTATCTCTACTACAACCCTACTCGGAGGCAGCCTTGAAAGACAGCAGTGAAGTGAAATCCTCCCATTGTATATAGCACAGGCAATGCATCAGGCTGTCCACCTTTGTGCAGAAATATAAGTGGTGCAAAGTAAGAATATATACAGATAGGTGGCTGGTATCATTTGGCCATCTGGTCAGAGACTTGAAAGAAGAAAGATTGGAAGAACAGGAACCAGCAAGTCTAGAGAAGAAGCATAAAGATAAATATACAACACTGCGCACAAAGGATGCAGATCTTTGTAGCACATGTTAATGTCCATCAGAATATAACTGCCCCAAAATGCATCCACCACAATCAGGTAGACAAAATAGCATGAGTAGCTGATATTGCCAGCTTCTGTCATCAGCCACACCAAGGCTGGCACAATGGGTACAAAAACATGGTCACTGTATTAGTATGTTCTCACATTGCTATAAACAACTACCTGAGATTGGGTAGTTTATAAAGAAAAGAGGTTTAATTGACTCACAGTTCCACAGGCTGTACAGGAGGTATTGCTGGAGAGGCCTCAGGAAACTTACAATCATGGCAGAAAGTGAAGAAGCAATAACATCTTTACATGGCCGGCTAGAGAGACAGATAGAGAAGGCGGAGGTGCTACACACATTCAGATAATCAGCTCTCATAAGAACTCCACCACAAGAGCAGCAAGGGGAAGTTCATTCCCATGATTCAGTCACCTCCCACCAGGGAATTCAATCAACTCTAACACTGGAAATTACCATTTGACATGAGATTTGGGTGGAGACACAGAGCCAAACCATACCAGTCACCATGGTGGCAAGGGGTGGAGGCTACATACAGGCCTTACAGCTCTGACCAAGGCTGATATGATGACTAAGCTGCTGGCAGCAAAGGCCAATGCTGGTTCCACAATCCATCCCCACTCCTCAAGGGACCAACTAGTCCCCTGGTAGCAAGTTGCCTACATTCTATATGGGACTCCTTCTACCAGGAAAGAGCAGAAATTTTGACCAGCATTAAGTATCTTTTGGGGAGGGAGTAGGAGCAGTATTGGCACCAGTGCAGGACTTCATACAACATTGCAATAGACCAAGGGACCCACTTTATGATAAAAGAAGTATGAGATTGTGCACATGATCATGGAGTCTGCTGATCACATCACGTACCTCACTACACAGAAACCACTGGCCCAACGGAAGGACAGACTCATCTGTTGAATGCACAGCCCCTTGCTGTTATTGTCGTAGAATTCTCACCAGATCTGGTTGTTTGAAAATGTGTAGCACCTCCCCCTTCTCTTTCTCTCTCCTAGTGCTCTCATAGGTGATGCCTGGCAAAAACTGGGGCATCATTCTACAGAACACAGTGTATATTTCAGTCAGTGACCCTTATATGGTGATTTATAGCTCCATGTTTTTTTCTGATACCAAACGTATGATGTCTTTTCCAAAACCAACAAGCAATTCTCCAACTCTAACACCAACTGGGTGTCAACTAATTTAATTACATTCTGACACTAACTGCTCACAGTTAGTGCAGACCCTGGAGATTAAGGGCTCCATGTCACAAGACTGCCCCCACTTCAGACACCAGCCTCAAGAGAGAGCCCCAGGCACCCCACACTGCTGCCCAGTTGACTACAAATTCAAAGGTTCCTCCTTGGATTCAATAATTCACGAGAATGACTCATAGAATGAAGGAAAGTGTTTTATTTATGATTACTAGCTTATTAGAAAGGATATAACTCAAAGACTGGCAAATGGAACACTTGTCTATGCATAGGGCAAAGCATGGAGGAGCTGGGGTGGGGTAGTGAGAGCTTCCATGCCCTCTTCATGTGTGCCACCCTCCCAGCATAACAATGTGTTCACCAACCCGGAAGCTCCCTGAACATGTCATTTAGGGGTTTTTACAGAGGTTTCATTATGCAAGCATAATTGAACTCAATCTCCAGCTCTTCTCCCCTCCCAAGTTGGAGAGTGTGGCTGAAAGTTCTAACTCTCCCAGACTGTGGTTGGTTTTTAGGGTAACCAGCCCCATCCTGAAACTATGGAGGGTGCCACCCTCCCCTATGTGTCATCTCATTAGCATACAAAAGACAGTAAATTCTAAGGATTTAGGAGCTCCTTGCCACAAACTAAGGACAAAGACCAAATATTTATTTTTTAGGATACCACAGTTCTCTACAGGTGGAAGGTAGAGGTCTAAGAATCAATGGGTGAAATTAAGAGCGCCTGGCTTACATCACCCCCCAGTGACTCTCTGGCCTGCTTAGGCCGTGTGCACCTGCAGTTCTGGCCTCCATAGGTTTAGAGGTCTGGGTTCCCAAAAGATAATTCTTTTGCTAGAAGACACAGTAAGAGTCAAATGGAATTGTAAGGTACAACTGCCACCTGGGCACTTCAAGTTCCTTATGTCCAGGGACTAGCAGACAAGAGTCACCACCCTGACAGAGGTAATGACCCCAATCATCAGAAGAACATAAGGCTGCTTTATACCGTGAGGCAGGAATAGGTTTGGTGCTCCCATGATCCATATGGAGACTTCTTGGTATTCCCTTGTCCTATTTTGACAATGCATGCAGAAGTGCCCAGCTCCATTATGAGGGACATGGCAAGCAGGGTTCCCTACCTCTCATGATTGAAGGTCTAGGTTACATCCTGTGATGGTTAATTTTCTGTGTCAACTTGGCTTAGGCCATGATGCTCACTTTTTTGGTCACATACTGGTCTAGATGTTGCCTTAAATGTATTTTGTAGAGGTGATTCACATTTACAACTAGCTGACTTTCAGTCAAGAAGCTCATTCTCAGTACAGAGGTGGACCTCCTCTCATCACTTGAAGGCCTTGACAGCAAATCTGAGATTTCCCAGAAAAGAACAAATTCTGCCTCAATATTATAATGGAGAAATCCTGCCTGAGCTTCCTGCTTGCTGACCTCCCCTATAGGTTTCAGACTTGCCAGCCCCTAATTCCATGAGTGAATTCCTTAAAATAAATCAGTCTTCTCCCTGACCCTTCTCTCTGAAGAGGGAAAGAGAGAGAGAAAGAGATCTCCTATTGGTTCTATTTCTCTGAAGAATCTTAAATGATACATACACATGACTAAGCAAACCACTGAGACCAAGAGGTATGCTATCTGAGGATGAGAGGAATTTAGAATGGATTCTGAGGATCCATTCTATCAGCTGCAGCCCCAAAACCACCTGGAGCAGTAGAGGTTATAGTTCATTCCACTATCAAGAAAGGGAGCACAAGAGTCCTGGAAGAGTTACTCCCATAACTTATATGAAGGAGTAAATCCAAGAGGCACAAAGAGTAGTGTGTGATGGAAACTGTGATGCACTGTGCAGGTTCCCCTTCAGGAATGAAGGACTTTTTCCCTAGATGCTGGAAGAGCTACCAGCAGGAAGCCTTCTGCTGTCAGCCTCATATGGAGAGTAAACTGGCTGAAGAGAGCTGCATTGTCCAAGGTCATGCCTCCTTCCTGGGTTGGCCCACTTCAATGACTGATGAATAACAGCAGGTAAAAGGCATAGCTCTCTCCACTCTGAAGGGTCATCCTGCTTCAGAACTCCCCACAGGACCTGGCTGAAGACTCTACTGAGACTGCACTGCAGATTGACTTTTCCCTGTGCTTAATCGTATTTCCTTCAATTGCTGAGAAAGCGATGTTAACATCTCCAACTATGATTGTGAGTTGAGCAAAGAAGACAAACAAAAAAGAGTAAATACTCTATTATTTCATTTATATGGAAGTCAAGAGGAGGTAAAACTAACCTATGATGATAGAAGTCAGAACTGTGGGGGAGGGCGGTGAGTAAGGAGGGTGGTTAGTGATTGGGAAGGGGCGCAGAACAATCTTCTGATTGATGGAATGGTCTGCAACTTGATCTGGTAGTGGTTACATGGTGAACACCTATGTAAAACTCCCAAGCTGTACATGTCAATTTGTGCAACTGAATATATCTAAGTTACAACTAAATTTAACAAGTGGTGCTTTAAAAGGTAAATTACGCTCATGTGAATCCCAGTTGAGTCCTTTGCTAGATGTATCACCTTTTGGAAGTCATTTATCTCTAGGCTTCAGTTTTCTCAATTCCAAATGATGGACTGGACCGAGTATTTGAGTTATACACCATGGGTCTATCAAAACAGCTATTTAAAGTATTTTTGAAAATTGAAGGAAAAAACATTTTTAAAGGGCAGCTTGCAAAAGAAAAACAAATGGTTTCAGAGACATGCTAAAAAACAAAAGGAGAGCATTTTTAATCTAGATTATATACATATACATATGTTTAAAAATTAAATGCAAATATTTAATGTAGCTTTTTATTGTTTCCAAAGCTTTTCCTCTACCATTTCTTCTTCCCCAAAATGCTCAGGATCTCACAACCACAGGGTTTTGTGGGTTTCACCTTACCCACAGTTGCAGGGATGGGCTATCATGGGTCAACCACTGTCATTTCAACCCCTGTGCCCATGGAATTTATCCCATGATGACAAAACAGAATGGAACCCAGTCCCAAGCCAATAAGCAATCACATTCCCTTGAACTCTTAGATTAGTTCAAGAGTGAACTAGCAACTTAAATTGATACAATCCAAAGGAACATCAGACCTTTGTCTAATAATTGAACAAAAAGAACATCTGACCACCACCCTCATGGAAGCCCATGTCTCTGGGAGCTGCTGGAAGCCTCTTACTGCCACCAGGGAGTTGGCTTAGGAGCAAAATCAACCATGAAAAGCCAAAGGATCCCAGTAAACAGAGCCACAGTCTTAATAACATGACCCTTGGACTCAAAACACACCTGAAGCCTGCCCTTCCTCTGGACTTTTCAGTTATAGTAGATGTGTTAGTCTGGTTTTTGTGTCGCTATAAAGAAATACCTGAGACTATGCAATTTCTAAAGAAAATTACCAAAAATTGTCATGCTGTACAGGCATGGCACCAACATCTGCTTGGCTTCTGGTGGGGCCTCAGGAAGCTTACAGTTGTGGCAGAAGGTTAAGGGGAGCCAGAGTATCACATGGCAAGCAGGGGAACAAGAGAAAGGGAGGGGCGAGGTCCCAGATTCTTTTAAACAACTAGATCTGGCATGAACTAACTGAGCAAGAACTCACTGATCACCAAGGAAATGGTGCTAAGCCATTGATGATGGCTCTGCCTCCATGATCCAATCATCTCCTACCAGGCCCACCTCCAACATTGGAAATCACATTTCAACATAAGATTTGGAGGGGGAACATACCCAAACCATATCAGGAGATAATACATTTCTTTTATCATTTACACCAATGCAAGTGAGGACTTTTTCCTCAATTGCAACCAAAATTATTTTATCTTATACAGTGGTGTCTGTGAGGATTCTTGGAAACTGCCATCAACATGCAGCTGGTAGAAATAAAACCTGATGCTACCTTTTGGAGGACAATTTGGCAATATGCATCAAAAGATCTGAAAATGAGTATATCCTTCAACCTACTGCATAAACTTGTAAAAATTTATTCATTCGTTCAACAAATATTTAAGCCCTGACTATGTGCCAAGCACCATTCTAGGAATCAAGGATTTAGCAGCGAACAAAACAAAGCCCCTTATGGAACCAACCTTAGGAAACAATCAAGGCTGTGTAAAAGTGATACAGGAGTTAAAAAGAAATTATTCAGGCTGATAGTAATGCTATGGGAGTCCTCGGTAAGGCTTTTCTTTTTAATGAAAAGCAGCCCCAAATCATTTTCCAACAAAGAGCAGCCTGTAAAGTCGAGCTGCAGACATAAACAAGCAAGCTTGGAGCTTGCACAGGTGAATGCCAGCAGAAACTAGGGACCAGACATGTTCAAGATGGCAGCTCTATCTTCCCTTCTCTTTGCTAGCCTTGTGTACAGTAAGGAACAGACAAGATGGCTCCTATCAACTAGAAAGCCCATTTGCATAATAAGATTAGGACGGGGCAACCAGCCTTCCCCATGCACTATATAAACATCATACCTGATCTAACCAATCTGTGAACCCTATGTAAATGAGACACCACCTCCTCAAACTGGACTATAGAATCCGGCACATTCACCACTAGTTAGTCTTTACCCCTTGGAGACCCCTTTCTCTAGAGAGAGAGCTGTTTCTCTTTCTCTTCTCTTCTGCCTATTAAACGTCCACCTCATGTGTGTCCATGTCTTAAATTTTCCTGGCGTGTGACAATGAACCCCAGGGTATTTATACCAGACAACATAGCCACTTCAAAAAGATTTATCTATTCTGTTCCTAGAAAACCCCATAGTCTCTTTCCAAAAGCTCCTAGATGTAAAAAACAACTTCAGCAAAGTGTCAAAATATTAACACAAAATCAATGTACAAAAATCAGTAGCATTTCTATACACCAACCATGTCCAAGCCGAGAGCCAAATCAAGAATGCAGTCTCACTCACAACAGCCACAAAATGAATAAGTTACCTGGGAATACAACTAACAAGAAAGGTAAAAGGTCTCTACAATGAGATTTACAAAACACCGCTCAAAGAAATCAGAGGTGACACAAACAAATGAAACAGCATTCTATGCTCATGGATAGGAAGAATCAATATCATTAAAATGGCCACACTGCCCAAAGTAATTTACAGATTCAATACTATTTCTATCAAATTACCAATGACATTCTTCACAAAATTAGAAAAAAAAAATTTTTAAATCCATATGGAACAAGAAAGAGCTCAAATAGCCAAGTCAATGCTAAGCAAAAAGAACAAAGCTGGCGGTATCACATTACTTGACTTCAAACTATACTACAAGGCTACAGTAACCAAAACAACATGACACTGGTACAAAAATAGATGCAAAGACCAACAGAACAGAATAGAGAGTCCAGAAATAATGCCAACATCCACAACTAGGTGATCTTTGACAAAAACAATGGGAAAAGGAATTCCTTTTCAATAAATGGTGTGGGATAACTGGCTAGCCATACGCAAAAGGTTGACATTGGACCCCTTCCTTATAACCATAAAGAAAAATCTATTCAAGATGCAACAACTTCAGCAAAGACTTAAATGTAAAACCTAAAACCCCTGGAAGGTAACCTAGGAAATAACCTTCTGGACATGGGCCCTGGCAAAGATTTTATGACAAAGATGCCAGAAACAATTGCAACAAAAACAAAAATTGGCAAATGGGAACTAGCTAAATTAAGGGGCTTCTACACAGCAAAAGACACTATCAACAGAGTAAACACACAATCTACAGAATGAGAGAAAAATTTTGCAAACTATACACCCGACAAAGGTTAATATCCAGAAACTGAAAGGAACTTAAATCAACAAGCAAAACCCAAACAGCCCCATTATAAAGTGGTCAAAGTGGCCTGGTGCAGTGGCTCATACCTGTAATCCCAGCACTTTGGGAGGCTGCGGTGGGCAGATCACAGGGTCAGGAGATCGAGACTATGCTGGATAACACAGTGAAACCCCATCTCTACTAAAAATACAAAAAAAAAAAAATAGTGTGGTGGCACACACCTGTAATTTTAGGTACTCGGGAGGCTAAGACAGGAGAATCACTTGAACCCAGGAAGCAGAGGTTGCAGTGAGCCAAGATGGAGCCACTGCACTCTAGCAACAGAGCAAGACTCATCTCAAAAAAAAAAAAAAAAAAACCTGGTCAAAGGGCCAGGCACAGTGGCTCACAACTGTAGTCCCAGGACTGTGGGAGGCCAAGGTGGGCAGATCACTTGAGGTCAGGAGTACAAGACCACCTGGCCAACATGGTGAAACCCCATCTCTACTAAAAATACAAAAAATTAGCCGGGCGTGGTGGCATGCACCTGTAATCCCAGCTACTCAGGAGGCTGAAGTGGGAAAGCGCTAGAACCTGGGTGGCAGAGGTTGCAGTGAGCCAAAATTGTGCCACTGCACTCCAGTCTAGGTAACAGAGCTAGACTCCATCTCAAAAAAAAAAAAAAAAGTGGTCAAAAGACAGGAACAGATACTTTTCAAAAGAAGACATACATGCTCACGCCTGTATCTCCAAAAAAAAAAAAAAGAAAAAGAAAAAAGAAAGAAGACATACATGCAGCCAGCAAGCATATGAAAAAAAAAATCTTGAAACCACAATGTGATACCATCTTACACTAGTCAGAATGGCTATGATTAAAAAGTCAAAACAACAGATGCTGGCAAGGTTGCAGAGAAAAGGGAACCCTTATACACTGCTGATGGGAATGTAAATCAGTGTGGCCACAGTGGAAAGCAGTGTGGCAGTTTCTCAAAGAATTTAAAACAACCATTTGACCCAGAAATCCCATTATTGGGGACATATAAAAATCATTCTACCATGAAGACACATGCACACGTGTTCACTGCAGCAATATTCATAATGGCAAAGGCAGGGAATCAACCTAAATGCCAATCAACGGTAGACTGGATAAAGACAATGTGGTACATATATACCATGGAATACTACATAGCTAGAAAAAAGAATGAGATCATGTTCTTTGCAGCAACATAGGTGGAGCTGGAGGCCATTATGCTAAATGAATTAACTCAGGAACAGAAAACCAAATACCAAAGGTTCTCATTTACAAATGAGAGCTAAACACTGAGTACACATGGACACAAAGAAAGGAACGACAGACACTGTGGCCAACTTGACGGTGGTGGGAATATAAACTAGTTCAACATTAGAGATAGCAGGGTGGCAGTTTCTCCCTGGGAGGAGGGAGAGGATTGAAAAATTATGTATCATGTGCTATGCTTATTACTTGGTGATAATCTGTACCTCAGACCCCCATGACAAGCAATTTACCTCTATAACAAAGCTGCGCATGTACCCCTGAACCTAAAATAAAAGTTTTTTTAAAACAAAAGATTTATCAGCTGGGGACAGTGGCTCGCGCCTGCAATCCCAGCACTTTGGGAGGCCATGGCAGGCAGATCATCAGGAGTTAGAGACCAGCCTGGCCAACATGGTGAAACCCTGTCTCTACTGAAAATACAAAAATTAGCTGGGCATGATGGCGCGTGCCTGTAATCCCCGTCACTCAGGAGTCGGAGGCAGGAGAATCGCTTGAACCCAGGAAGCAGAGATTATAGTGAGCTGAGGTGGCGCCATTGCACTCCAGCCAGGGCAATAAGAGCAAAACTCAGTCTAAAAAAAAGATTTTTCTACAAGGGTATTAATTTCAGAGCCGTATATAATAGGGAAAAGTTGGAAATAATATAAATATCCAACAAAGAGATTGCTTAAATAAACTTGGGGGCAATGACATGTTAAAATGCTATTCAAATTGTAGAAACAATTTAATACAGGGGAAAATATTCACTATACAGTACTAGTAGTTTTTTTAAAAAAAGCTGTTTGTGTTTGTAACACTTATGTGTGTATATTTATGTATAAGAAAAGCCTGAAATTAGATACTCTAAAATGTCAACAGTTATTTTGAGGAGTAGAAAGAATTGTGGGTAATTTTTCTTTTCTTCTTTATATATCTTTATGTTTTCATAATTTTCTATCATGAATATGCCTTTCCCTTGTTATCAGAGAAAATGTCAATCTTACAAAATGATCTCAAATAGGTTAAATTAAAAAGTTAATAAACAACACTCAAGTATTAACATTAAGCCATTTTCTAAATCTGAGATGACCTGCTATAGGCATCTTTAAATAAAGGGTCATGCTAGCATCCTCCATTCTGGAATAAGATCATTAGTACTTTTTCTAACCAAATTTGTCCTTTTTAATGAAGTAAACCAGACAAGGTCTTGGAGCTGGTTAATAACCGCCTGGACTAGACTCTAGGTCTCCTGTCTTGAGATCCAAGACTATTTCCATCACCCTGTGCCCTCTGCCCAGCTCACAGGCAACAGCATTAGAATGTATCTGTCATCCAGCGAGAGGTCATTCAATACATTTGGAGAGTATCATCAGTTCCCTAAAAATAACTTGGCAGCTCAGAGACTCAATGTTTAAAGACTTAAAACCAAAGGACACTCTGAGCTTAAAATGTGAACAAGCACACAGTGGGTTTAAAACGTTTGCTTTCTCTTTCTTGCCTTTTGGGTTTACGTAATAGAAATTCAAGTGTGCATACACTTAAAGCTACTTCTACACCGACAGGGTGAAATTGTTGGCACATTGATGCTGGCAATGAACTTCTTTGTCTCCGGACACTTTGATTTTTGCCCTTGCCTGTCCATCAAATAATCCTACTCCGCTTTCTGGTTTTCGGATTTTCAGTGTAAAAGAGGCATTATGATTTTAATGACTGAATAACAGGCACAAATTTCCATTTCACTTTATTTACCAGCTTAGCAGTGGTTTAATGCAGCATGAATAGAATACTCCCCCAGAGGTGGGTCTGAGCTGAACTGACTAGGTTTTTGACTGCCAATTCTTTCGCACACTAAAATAGCAGCATAACCTATCACACACTTTTGTTATCTGTTACTAAGTGAGAATTAGCAACCCACCCAAAGAAACAGAAATACAGCTGATGACGGGACTTCTCAAAACGCCAGAAAACCTGTTGGCTTTACATCAAAATGCTCACATGGATATGCAAAAGAAGATAAAATGTTTCTAAACAACCAAAACAAAAGACTTCACTGAAGCCATATTTTTGTTTAAAAATTATCTTTTAAAATGCCAAGCCTTAAAAAAAAAAAAAAAGTGCCCACTTTACAGGTAGTCAGTTCTAACCAAGAATGTATTTCTTCCCATCAAGCTTGAAGGTAGGTATCTTTAAAATATCAGCTGGGCAAGGTGGCTCACGCCTGTAATCCCAGCACTTTGGGAGGCTGAGGTGAGTGGATCACAAGGTCAGGAGTTCGAGACCAGCCTCACCAACATAGTGAAGCCCCATCTCTATGAAAAATACAAAAATTAGCCGAGGGTAGTGGTGTGCATCTGTAATCCCAGCTACTCAGGAGACCAAGGCAGGAGAATCGCTTGAACCTGGGAGGCGGAGATTGCAGTGAGCTGGGATCCTGCCACTGCACACCAGCCTAGGCGACACAACGAGATTCCATCTCAAAATAAATAAATAATCAATCAATTTTTTCAGTAAATATTTCTTTAGTGCCAACTATGTGTAAAAGCCTGTGAAGGATTTTAATGACCAGCAGGAAATCCAGTGACACCTAAGAGTGTGTCATCCTGCTTCAGGTGGCTTATTGTCCAAAGCAATATTATCTCTGGAGTAGGAGACTCAATAAACCAGAAGAGTGTTCCTCAATCTTCATAAAATATTACTCTCTTTTTTCAGAATTATTCTAAAAGGTTATAAACCTGGAGTTGATTTCCATGATTAATTTTAAAGGGAAGGGGGAAAGAGAAAACAGTTATAAATGAATGTGAAACTCCTGAGTTTGGTTCTGGCCTTTATAGTCAGACAAAGCTTTTGAACAAAGTGGACAATAATTTACTGTAAGTAATAAAATAATATTGATCTTGCCATGGAGTAGGAACCAAAACTTCAGGACCATCCGTATGTACTAATTTGGAGATGACAAGCTTGTGGAACCTATTTATAACTTTTACAGTATTTTATGATTCTTTCTTTCCAAAGACGCACACATCATATTACACAAGGCCCATGAATATACAAGTATTCTCTGCCAAAAAGCAGCTGAGAAAGCAAAAGGATTATCTAAGCATTGTTTTTCAAACCTGAATTTGTGATGGGTAATTGTACAGAAATATTTGGTACTTAACCTTGAAACTTGAATTCAGAAAGACTTTATGGCCCCAAGGCTACATGGTTTGATGGCTCAGATTCATAAATCCACTAAGAATGAGGATCTGGCCATTTTAACTGTGCCCACCTTTGTGTAGATGTAAAACAAAACCCACAGTGGACATCATGATGCCTACCACAGTGCCTGCGTGGGTGGTAGTCGGGGGAGGGTCTTGATGAAAGTTGGATGATGAACTGGGTTTGAATTCTGGCTTCTGTTTAAATAGGTTTGGAAAATAAGGAATCTCCATCCCTCTTAACCTTAGTTCTCAGTGACTCACGTAATACCAATGTATTAGTAATGTTTTAACTATCTCTGGAATTCAAAATTAGGGACCATCCAGGCGAAGTTTCAGGCAAAGTGATCAAGTATTTACTGTTCCCTTGAAAAAATAAAAACATTCCAGTCAGGGGTTGCAAGGGATGGGAGGGACAATGGCCAGGAAGCATCTTCTTTCCAGAATCTGAGTTCTACAACACAAGTATTCCAATCCGGGATCAGAATTTCCTTGTAGATCTCATCACTCTACCTAGTGAACATCCTAGCTGCTGGCTACACTCCCAGACACCCTCCTTCCCTGATATTATGACAGTCCCCTCGAGGGTGGGCTCCCAATCCAGGTAGGAGGAGAGGCGAGACAGCCACAGGCACCCTTCGAAGGCTTCCCGGTAAGTCGCTTCCCCTCACAAAAGGGTTTTGCCTGAGCCTCGTCCAAGTACAGTAATTCTTAAATGACGCCACAAGATGGATGTTGAATATTAAAAAACACGCCTCCTCTCTTTCCCCGCCTGCTTTGTTTTTCTAATTTTTAAAAATTATCTTTCATCATACCAGTACAGAGTCCTTTTTGAACCTGAAGCAATGAGGAGAGGGTGTTTACAATTTCGCTTTCTGGTTCTCATTTGTCAGTAACATTCTTTATTATTGTTTTAATTGGGTGAAAAAAATGTTTTTAACTTTAATAGATTTCTGATTTCTCTGTATTTCCTACTGGGGGTTCAGAAAGAAACCAATGACCTCAAAAAGTCAACCTCATGAGGAAGTCAGAAAGATGAAAAATAGAATTTAATGTTTTGCACAAGAATATTTGCATTCCCATTAGCCTTTGCAAATGCAACGTTTCTCATCTTCTTGGGTTGACTGCAAAGGTGCCCTGGAGAGAAACAGAGTGTGCCCCTTTCTAATGGTTAACTTACCGAATTGTTTTAATGGAATAAATGGTGCAGCTCAGGGGCGACTAATGTAGGGATTGCAGGGTGGACTCCGGTAGAAAGGACCTAAAAGGAAATCGTGCACTAACAATGTGATGAAACCTTCTGCTCACACTAAATTTTATCCAAACCTCAAGTATGACTGAATGATTTTAAGGCCTAATTGAATGAACTCTCAATTAAAAGAAGTTGCAAAAAGCTGATGTAAAGTAATAAATCTGTATGGGGTGCCATATGTACTACAAATGCTTTCAGGTTTGCTGGTAGAAACCATTGGTTATGCAGTAAGTTGATTTCAAAAATTATACCTTTTACAATTACATCCAGATTAAAAACAATGGAAGTCAGGCCACTAAACATTCTTGTAATTTAAATAGAAGGAAATAGATTAATTCTTTGCTTAGAAAAAAAAAAAAAAAAACTTATGCTGAGACATCTGTACCAATCTTCCTGAATAAGTTAGGGAGGAAAGACAAATTTGGTGACTGTGGGGGCTGAAGTACTAATTTATGGTTCTCCGAAATAGAAGGCGGTGTCTGATGGACATAGGTGTCTCTGGTTACTTGATTTGGCTGGACAGTGAGCAATTACAGCTAATGGGTTACCCAACTTACACCCAAGCGCTAAATCTTTCTTTTCCTTCGGGCTCTACCTCTCTGGTTCTCCCCAGCACCGGCTTTTTGGGGCCAAGGGAAAGTTGGGGCCCTCCTTCTCACTCTTCAGACCCCAGGGTGTCCAGCTGGAGTATCGTTCGGCAGAACTGGGCACCCCGAGCCTGGGAGGGGATTGGCCTCTCAGCGAATCGCCCCAGGCCCCGGGAGACCCCAGTTCTCCAGTCCAGGTCGCCGGCCCTGTGACGGAGGCCTAGCCCGAAGAGCTCGCGTCGCCCACTTTGGAAAGCAACGCAGCTCCCTCCTCGGGAACAGTCCCCGCACCTCGGGTCCCTCCTGGTTTCGCGCCGGATTCCTAAGACTGACTGGTCAGAGTAGGCGACGCCGAGAGCCAGGCCGCCACCAGCCGTCTCCAGCCCTGCCCCAGCGCCGGCTACAGAGCCCGAGCCCGGAGCCCCACCGCAGCGCCGCGCCGAGCCGCGAGAGAAGCAGCTGTTCCCAACAGCTGGGGGGCGGCGGCGCCCGGCGCCCCAGGTGCTGCCGCGGCCAATCGCAGGCGTCCGGCCCGCCCCCCTCCCCAGCCGGGCGTCGACCCCCGGCCCGCGGGGGAAGGGAGCAGAGAGGTGGAGAGCCGTTCTCGCCACTCGTCTTCCAGCTTCCGCGGCGGGAGGGACAGCGCCTAGCCGGAGCCTCGCGGAGTCCCCTCGTCCCCGGCCCCGCCGCCGCCGCCGCCGCTGCCCCCCGCGCCCGCCTCGGCGCTCGGACGCTCGCCCCGCCGACCCTCCCACACCCCACCCGAGGCACCTGATTCCTAAGGAAGAAAAAGCTACCTCTAAAGCACCCCCTTCTTCGCTCGAGGACAACCCTCTCTTTTTATTTTTGGCCTCCCCGCCGGGTGAGTGGAAAGCGCCCGCACGTTCTACAGAACCGGATTCTAATCCAGACGATCCGGAGAATCCGTGCAGGGACCGGCAGGGGGGACGGGAGCAGAGAGCGAAGTCAGGTCTCCAGGGCCGCTGGCGACTTCGGAAGCCGCACGCCCCGCGCCCTCGGCAGCCCCCGGCCGCTCGCCCCCGCTGCGCCGCCGCCCTCGCCCCCGGGCTCGCCCTCGGCCCCCGGCGGCCGCGAAAGGGTGCGGGAGACGCGGAGCCGGAGGAGGAGGCGCAGCCGCTGCCCGAGCCGCAGCCGCAGCCGGAGCCCGAGCCGCGGGGCGGGCGCGAAGATGCACACGACCCAGAAGGACACCACGTACACCAAGATCTTCGTCGGGGGGCTGCCCTACCACACCACCGACGCCAGCCTGCGCAAGTACTTCGAGGTCTTCGGGGAGATCGAGGAGGCGGTGGTCATCACCGACCGGCAGACGGGCAAGTCCCGGGGCTACGGATTTGTAAGTTGCTGGGACGGGGGTGCGGGGGCGGGGGATGGAGTGGCGCTGCCCGGGAGAATCGGGAGCTTGGAGTGAGGGGCTCGGCGAGACCCGCGTGGAGCCCCGCGGGGTGAGCGGCGCTGCCCCTTGGCTCCCGGGTGAACTGAAAGTTTGCTAGGGGAGAGGCCGGCGCCCGCCTCGCGGGGTTTGGAGAAGACCCGTAGCCGTGCGAGGTCGGGGACCGGGCGGGGCAGGGCATGGGTGGAAGGAGAGAACTGTAATGACCGCTGGATTTGGGGTGCAGAGGGTTGCGAGGGAGGGGTCCTAACCACGCACAATTGCCTTCCCGGGTTGGAGGCCGGTTGTTAAACGTGCTGTTGCTTTGTAAAAAAAAAAGAAAAGAAAAGAAAAATGCGTGTGTCGTCTGGTGTTCTGGCTGGGGCAGGGCGGAGACACCCCACGAGGTCTGGGGCTGTTCCCCCTGGGGTCATCCCCCCGCCTTTTAATGGCAAAGGTAGGCACTTTTAAAGGATGATCCTAGGGCTCTTTGCCCAAGTGAAACAGAGCATATTAAGCTTCCTGGAGATTTCAGAGTGCAAATTGAGCTGCCGAAGAGCAGGGAGCCCCAGAGTAGGACAATAGCTATTGTCGTTGGGGAGTGTTTTCGCGAGCTTGGGAGCGCTGGGCGGATGTGAGGCTGGACTTTCTTTAAAGAAAACAGTGACTCTGAGGCCGAGTTAGGGACCTGGAGGGCGGGGGAGTCGGGGGAAGGAGGATCTAGCGTTCTAAGAATTTAGTCTTCCAAAGCTCTGCTAGGCCCTACTAGCACCCTTAAGATTTCGGGGAGAGGGCGGGGATAGAGACTTTCTTTCTTTTTTCCTTCCTCTACTCTCACCCCGACACCCCTCCCTCCGCCCCCAGCCTTTTTAAAATGGGAGATCAATGAGGAGGGTCCAGCCAAAAGAAGAAAAGCAAAGATAAAAAGTTTGGTCTCAGTTTTATCATGAATGACTTCTCCAGTGTGTCTTGATTTCCTTCAGGGGTTAATTTAGAGGTTATGTATGTATGTCTGTGTGTGTATGTTGCTAAGGTCACCATGGCTGACCGGGCTGCTGCCGAAAGGGCCTGTAAGGATCCCAATCCCATCATTGATGGCAGGAAGGCCAACGTGAACCTGGCATACTTAGGAGCAAAACCAAGGATCATGCAACCAGGTGAGAAACATCTGCCTCTCCTACCCTCCTCTCTGAGAACCCCCACTTAGGGGTGGGATGATTCTCTAATTTGGAAGACATTGTCTCCTTGAGTATCCGTAGATGTGTTTAGTAAACGTGAACCACCACGGCTTGTTATTCTACCCAGGCATTAAACATAAATGAGAGTTGTAAATACTCCTTTCAGGCCTGGAAATGGACCTGTGTGCAAAAATAGATTTTAAGGGTCTTAACAAGTTCGTACAGGAAGAAGAGTTAGTCATGACTCACCTGTTTCCTACATGACATACATTTTTAGTTTGCTCTCAGTTTTCTTTTTTAGCCACCTGTAGATAGATAATTCACGTGTGGATTATATGGGCCAAATTTGTCGACTTCCCTACTGAGTGGTGTCTCTCTTTTTAGCACCAGTTGCACTGTGCTCAGAGCAGGCAATCTGACTTGAACATGGACCCAAGGGAAGCATAAAGGGTAGGGATGATGTCCAAATAGTAAAGCTTTTTTTTTTTTTTGATGGAGTTTTGCTTTTGTTGCCCAGGCTGGAGTGCAATGGTGTGATCTCTGCCCACTACAAACTCTGCCTCCTGGATTCAAGTGATTCTCCTGCCTCAGCCTCCCAAGTAACTGGGATTACAGGCATGAGCCACCACACCCAGCTAATGTTGAATTTTCAGTAGAGATGGGGTTTCAGCATGTTGGTCAGGCTGGTCTCAAATTCCTGACCTCAGGTGATCCTCTGGCTACGGCCTCCCAAAGTGCTGGCATTACAGATGCGAGTCATCGAGCCCAGCTCCAAATCGTAAAGCTTTCACATAAATCACAGAGTATTAGCAATCAAAGGAAATAGAGATTTCACCTACCCAAGAACCCTATGCTACAGACAAACTGACATTTAGGGATGAGAAGTAGTTTAAGTCACATAGCTAGGAGTTGCCTAAAGGGAGCAGCTTTTTGTCTATGGGAAATCATGGTCTCTGGGATCATTTACAACACTGCCCTTTACATTAGTGAAAACAGTTGACAGTTGATTATTAAGCAAATGTAATCTTTTCCTTGCACAGGCAACTTGACTTGTTTGATTAAATCATATCCTCTTCACTCCTAAGCCTTTCCATCTGAAATTTACTTCCATCCACACAGGTTTAAAAGGAAACTAGGTTGACAAGAAAGTAAGTGCTTGTACAAATATTCATGGGCATTAAAAAAATTGTCTAATACGTTGTAGGTATGTTGTATCTAGAAAAACAAGGAGTTTGGTTTTCTTGTGAATTTTTAATACTTTTGAACTGTAAAACCCATAATCTTCCAGAGCATTGTCTGAAGCATCCCAGAATGTTCCAAATTACAAAGACTTCATAGATTGTGGTTCAAAATTGTATTTGAGATGTAACTTTATTGTTAAATCCTGCAGTTCTTAATTTTATTTCATGAACATTTTTCCCAAGGTCTGATTCTGTGTCTGTCAATTAAACTTCGAAGATTTTTTTCAAGTTTCCACTTTTCGCCTATTAAAACCTTTCTTTAGAATCAGTGATAGCATTTGTAAACCTGATTTTAAAAATATACATACATACATAGTTTCTTTACAGTGGCAAAAGAACGGTTATCTTTTATGAGTGAAAGTTGTGATTGCATTTTACATGTAGGAGTAATAAATGCCTAATCATGCACAAATGAAGAATGTGGTATGTTTTATTGTTAGGTTTTGCCTTTGGTGTTCAACAGCTTCATCCAGCCCTTATACAAAGACCTTTCGGGTAAGTTGATTAATCAGGCTTTCTTAAGTTTCAGTATGGCTATCATTTGTTAACCTGCCTCTTTGTTATATACAGATAAGATCATCATGTCACAGAATGTTCCTGGTTATACCATTTTATATATATTTGGGCATTTTTAATGCTGACACTATAAATATTTTTAGATGAGTCAAGTTATCTGACCAAGTATGCAGCCTTCAAACGAGACAAATTTTGAGCTTATGATTAGCAAAACAAAACAAAAATACCAGGTATGACTTGTGTACAAGACGATTGTGTCCCATCACCATTACTACTGTTCAACTTGACTCAATTTTATTTATCTCTTTCTAACCTGACAGGGCTCGTATACAGTTAAGCTAACTGATCAGAAGGATACCATGATAAGAGGTGGAATAGTTCTGTTTGGAATTAAACTCTGTAACCAGTAGACTCAGACACACAAGCTCAGATGGTGATTAACGATGCATGGATGTTGGTGTTGTTGTTTTTATTTTTCACAATAGTCAATAGCCCTTCGTGTGCTTTATTTTATTTATTACAGTAATGAAGTGGTGTTGATAGCTAAACTGTGTGCTTTTTACTTAATTGAAAAGAGCTGTAGTGAAACTGTTTTCTTTTCCTCGGGGAAGGGGTTCTTTGCGTTTTGGTTTTGGTGGTGGTGTTGAGGGGTGTTGACTTTTGACTTTGCCATGGGAAGCAAAGGGCCTTTTTTTTTCTTGCTTTAAAGCTGTAGCCTGTGACTTCTATTTAACCATATTTTTGTAGTGAGTGCTAAATTGTGTGATTTCTCTTTGTCAGAATACAGATTCATTGCTTGCATGTCCTAAGTTTCTGTTTTATGGGAAATGTTCTGGGAATGGGGTTCTTTCTTTTGCAATGTGTACCCACTTTTAGGCCATCTAATTTAAAGGTTCAACAACTCTCATCAGATTTTATTAACAGGAGCCAGTTGTTTTGAGTAGCATAGCACTAACGTTCACCTTTCAGACCTAACTCAGGTGAGCACCTGCTCATATTTGTGTTGTCTCTGGGTCTTGTGATTACCAGTTTTCCTGTTCCAAGGTCCCCATTTCTCTTCCATTCAGAGGTTATATGGGTGGGAGATCACCCCCTGCCTCAGTTTATCCTGGACACTAGACTCTGTTTTGTCTGTATTCTACCTGATCAACATTCCTGGAACTCTAACGCTGGATACTTAAATTTTCTTTTTAAATGTTCATGTTATTGAAAGAGTATTTCACCCTCAATAATTTCTTCTCTAGCTTAGGACCTAAACGTCTACCTGTGTAACCTGGAAGGCTGGAATCTGTCTACATAGGTAGATGTCTACCATGTGTCTCTAAGAATAGATTTAGAAAGGAAAATAACAATAACTGGACCTGGAAGAGTCATTATATTTCCCATGACCACCTCCTTATAACTCTCTCTTGAACATTTCAGTACCTCACTGTTACTGCCAGCTCTTGCTTTTTTTTTTTTTTTTTTTTTTTTTTTAGCTGCGGAAGAGTCTTCTGTTCAATATGATCAGAAAGGGTCTTCCTATGTCCATAGCTATTTATCAAAACCCCATCCAGCCCAACCCAGATACTGACAACACATGGTAGGTTGATGGGTTCAGCTGTTTCTGTGGGTAATTCATTTAGATTATCTGTTTAAGGTGGGATGAGGGAGGAGAGCATATATCTGAAGGTGAGCTTAGTGGTGAGCTCACACTAATAATCTTGAAACAGTTGTGAAACTGAATCAACAGGTAGTTGCCTGTGTTTATTTTTTCACCATGCCAGTGCGTGATGCAAAATGAGGGAATTGCACATTAGTTTGGGAAGCAAAAGTCATGCAAAAACTAGTCAAGAATTACTAATTGCTAAATGACGTGGTATTGTTTCAAGTACGAAAGGAGTTCAGAGTAGCAATAGATGAGGTGGAGGAGTTGAATAAGGCCGTGGTGCGTGTGGCAGGTACACTTGCACTAGACTTGTACCACTGGGTGTGTCTTAGGCAGGTGAAGGGAAGACTGGATATGTCTGGAGGGAATGGGATGGAGTGAGCCTACGCAGAGGCATAGAGCAGAAGACTTAGTGTGTGGAGAAACCAGACTAAGGTGGGTCTTGAGAGCTGGGCATGGGAATTTGGACTGGTTGTGGAAGTTTTTATGGATCAGTCCTTAAGAAAGAAGGTGATGCAGGAAAATTAGAACCCCCAGTGAAAGATGTATCATAGGGAAATCTGAAAGCAGGTGTGTTTTGATAGCAACCTTTTATTTTTCACTTATTCTAATATTAACTGTTTTTATAAAGGATGTTGATGATTGCTGTGTGCATAAATTGTTTGAACTTGAGATTCTTATTAGAAGTGGATAGCATTCCAGGTGGACCAAGCCAGCTTTCTCTTTCTTTTTTAGGAGGTTCTCAATACTGCTCTAATTTCAGAGTCTGTACCTAACAAATCACACCTGGTCATCCTAAATTCTGTTGGAATGCTGCATGTTCCTATGTTAGGCCTGGAAAGAAGCTTGAGAATTTCAAATTTGACTTGACTTATTGGAAATGCTAGTAACTGAACTGTTTTTTTCAATGTGGTCCTTAAATGGCCCCCAGGTGACTTTGGGCCTCTGAAGACAAAACTCTGACCTAAAAGGAATTTCTGATGTAGCACAGTGGGCAGATATAGAAAAACGTGTGGACTTGCTGAACAATATTTTGTAGTTTATGTTTGAAAGAAGCATTTCCTTATTGAAAACTTGGAGAGGGGAGGCTACAGATCTGTGAGCAGAAGTTTCTGGGCTAGTTTAGATCAGGTTGAACATACACTTAATTTACTCGGTACCCCTGTAAGTGCTCAGTTTGATGCTGGCTGTGCCAATGCTGTGCTTAGTATTTATAGTGTCCACTAAGGAGAGCAGAGGGACTGTAACCAAACAGTCACCAAACATCTGCCATATGGATTGTAATCATAAAGGATTTACATAAATTATATAATTTAATTCTCACAGTAAGTATTTGTTGAAGGCACTGTTAATATCCTTTACAAAACGAAGACGCAGAGAGGTTAATTAACTTTTACCAATCACAGGACTGGTAAGTGTTAGAGTCTGATTCTAGTTCAGAATCATGGTCTACCTGACCTCAGGAGCTGTGTTCTCTCCCCTTTGTCAAGCTGTAGCCCCAAAAGACAAAACTCTATTCTCTCGTAATCCAGTAAGAGCTGATAAGCACCAAGAAGGGCTGTCCATGTGCCCTCAGATAAGAGAGAGGGACATCAGGGCAGTGACTGGGACTCAGAAGTCTTCAAGAAGGAGGTAGAAGTTGACCTGGATTTTAAAGAATGGTGGCGGCTAGGGAACTCTTTTATTGAGTGCCTACTATAATAGTCATTGTAGGCTCTCCCCACAGATAATTTTATTTCATGCCCAGCCACCCAAGGTTGAGATTATTAGTCCATTTCACATATGCAAAATATGAGGCTGTGTTAAGATAGCATGAATAAAAGAAAAATATGAGACTAAAAGATACAGCAAATTTCTGAAGGCTCTACACGTAGTGAGTGCTATCTAGAGCTAGGGTGATGGATTTGCATTTCAGCAGGTGAAGACTGGGGATTAGCATCTGGGTGTGGGATGGATGGCATGAATAAGGGGTAAGGATCTGGACATGTGAAGCTTCTCCAGGAAACATAAAGGAGCCCAGCCGACCTGGGTTTGAGAAAAGGTGGAAGGAAATACTAGAAAGGCATTTTGGAGCCAGAGGCAGTCTGGGTATTTCGGCCCA
Source organism: Saguinus oedipus (assembly GCA_031835075.1). Taxonomy (NCBI): domain Eukaryota; kingdom Metazoa; phylum Chordata; class Mammalia; order Primates; family Cebidae; genus Saguinus; species Saguinus oedipus. Next base: position 11,848,606 of record CM063172.1, on the reverse strand, counting down.
GAATGCCAAAGCTTAAGATATTAGCACTGAGTTTGGTTTGTTAGGGGCCAGGAATTACTTTGAGTACATGAATGAGATGAAGACTTTGTCATCAGTTGGTGTGAGAGAGATTGGAAGAGGAAACCAGGTAGGATGTTGCTTCAGAAGTCAGACAGAGATGTCAATTAAAATTTTCTTTGAAATTTTCCAAAAGTGGCCGGGCACAATGGCTCACACCTGTAATCCCAGCACTTTGGGAGGCCAAAGTAGATGTATTACCTGAGTTCAGAGTTCGGGACCAGCCTGGCCAACACAGTGAAACCCCATCTCTACTAAAAGATATAAAAATTAGCCAGGTGTCGTGGTGGGTGCCTGTAATCCCAGCTACTCAGAAGGCTGAGACAGGAGAATTGCCTGCACTGGTGAGGCAGAGGTTGCGGTGAGCTGAGATGGCGCCATTGCACTCCAGCCTGGGCGACAAGAGTGAAACTCATTCTCAAAAAAAAAAAAAAGAAAAGAAAATTACTAGCAGTATCTGCTTTGCGCTTTCGCTTTTCTAACTGCTAGGCATGCACATTTGGTTAACTGAAGGAAAGGACGTTGGTAGATATCCAATAGGGGAGGTGTTCCCAGATCACCTTCATAGGTTTCTTAGACCATTAAAAAGAATTCCTCATTCAGGATTTCATTCCAAAGGGCTGCTTGAACCTTTAGTCCAATTCTGCCTTCCTTCCTGAACCAGGGTATTTTAGGTTTTGGGTTCTCCTTTTCCCTAAGCCTTAAAGCGTTCTGGGTTTTCATTTGCCTTCCCAATGTCTATTTAACCTTTGCCAAACTTCATGTAGAAGTCTGATAATCCAGTGAACTAACTTTATATTCTCATTGTTTGATATTGTGAAATCCAGACTATTTCTTAATGCATAATAAATGCAGAGCTAGAGCCCCCCTAAGCAACGTTGCCTGTCTTTTAATGCATTCTTCACAACGCTTTTCCCTGCCTTTTTGTGAGATGAACATTTTCAGTAAACACCTTTATTCAGAGAGACAAACCTAGCACCTACAGTGTTGCTCTTGGAACTTTGGGAGTACAAGGAGTTAAGGTTTCAGTGTCAGTGAGATCCGTACTGGCTGGCCTTTGCAGCTGATAGATGTTTTACTTTGGCCTTATAAAGACATTTTACCCACTGGAAACCCTTGTCGCATGACAGGATCAAAAATAGCCCGGCTGCAGCCCCTGCTGTCCGTCACCACATGTAAACTGGCATGAGAGTAGGCTCTCTTAGCCATGTCTACACGTTGTAGATGTGGCAGCCTCCAGGGACAGCGTTTCATAAAGCCACACCTGTCGCTTCGAGTGAGCCAGGCACCTGACGTGCAGCAGAGTTCTGAGTGTGTGCATGACCACGCGCCTGGTTTCTGACAAGCAGTTAAGAACATCTCTGAGTGTCCTCAGAAACACTTGGTGACGTTGTTTCTCCTGGCACTGGGAAAGATCTGCAAGTCTGGTAAAATGGAGTGTATTTTTATCATTGGGGCCACAGTCCACTACCCTCTGTGATAAATCCATCTTTTCCGTGGATGTTCATTAATGAGTGCTTTCAGTCAAACTCTGAAAAGGCAAAGCATAATCTGTGTTTCTGAACAACCTGTATGTGCTGCTCTCTGTTTTGAGTTCTTTGAAATTGGAAGATTGTTCCTTGTGCTTGTACTTCTTATAAGTTGGCCTTGCCAACAACCACATCGCATTCAAGTGTCATATTTTTAGATATAACTATAGGGGGCTTTGATGGAGATTATTTTAAAGAAGAAGATAAATTAGATATTCGTGGTAGTGTTTTAAACAGGCAGTAATAAATTGCAAGAGTGAAAGCGGAGATGCATGGATTTTTGTTTAAATACCTCTGTGATTTATTTTTTTTAACTGCATTAACTTTTAAGTGAGGCCATCAGTCTGTCTTGTATTTTCTGTGAACGTATAATTTTAAAAGGTACTTGGTTTTGTTTGACTTTCTTGAACTTTTGCAGGATAACACAAAATTATACAATTGATTTGTACAAAATATCAATGAATAGGGCAGATTTCAAACATAACACGTTAATGTATTTCTGCTGATTTGGAGGATGAAACGAGAGTTCATAGATGTGCAAAAAATGTTTTCTTGTTATGTGAACCTTTTAAATTTCTATTAATTTTAGAGATATTTAGTTGTACTTCCCTGTCCTGCCTTTTCCCTCAGCCTCATCATTTCCCCAAGACCCCTTCTGTCTGTCTTACATAGAGATAAACAAGCTGGCTGACCCTCAGGTGCCTGATAGTCAAAACAGGTTTGGTTGACCGTTGTGTCCTTATGGATTTTATGGGGGAAAAAAAGAGAAAGAAAGAAAATAAGTGTGCCGCACCTCTCTTTGGGAGTCACTGCCATGAATGTTAATAGCGTTTTTGTAGCTTTCCACGACAGCCTCTTGTGGCAGAGTGAGCTGCACTACAGTTCGTTTGAGAAGTGTGATTCTGCTGTGTTTACCACACTTGTGAACTTTTAAACTCCTTTTTTTTTATTTTGTCGCCTGCTTCCTTTTTTAATTATTATTTTTAATAAGGGTGACTGAGGTTGCAGAGAGATTAATGTGTGCTGAGTCTGCATAGCAATTTCAAGTAGGGTTGCCATGATAAGAAATATACAAATTTTGTTAACGTTGATGTTACTTTCGACAAACTGGTGATCACCCCACAGAAGTGAATAATGATGGACTACCTTTGGAGTCCTATATTCTTGGCTAAGAATTTTTCTGTTTACTTAATGAAACATTTTTCTTTGATGAACTCACTACAGAATTTTCCAAAGTCTTCAGCAATTGAACACTCGTTAAACATCTCTTATGTACATGGCCCTCACGAATTTTGATTTATTTTCCAAACTCTTGATAAACTGTATTTAATGACTCCAAATCATCAGACACGAAAATTCTAGCAGGGAGGGTGTCATCATATTTTTGCGGTCCAGTTCTTTAGGGGGCGCTCACTCTGACTTTGGCTATTGCCCGAGTACTCTCAGTGGACCCCTAGAAAGTGGATATTGTGGCAACCCTATGCTCATAATAACCACTAAATTTGAGTTTGTCTTATCTTTGAACAACAAATGCTACTGATAGGAGGTGACTACCGCCTGACTTCGTTTTCCATTTCTCAACAGGATACCTGCCCACTATGTCTATCCGCAGGCTTTTGTGCAGCCTGGAGTGGTCATTCCACATGTCCAGCCGACAGCAGCTGCTGCCTCCACCACCCCTTACATTGATTACACTGGAGCTGCATACGCACAATACTCAGCAGCTGCTGCTGCCGCCGCCGCCGCTGCTGCCTATGACCAGTACCCCTATGCAGCCTCTCCAGCTGCTGCAGGATATGTCACCGCTGGGGGCTATGGCTACGCAGTCCAACAGCCGATCACCGCAGCGGCACCTGGGACAGCTGCTGCGGCGGCGGCGGCAGCTGCTGCCGCTGCAGCATTTGGTCAGTACCAGCCTCAGCAGCTGCAAACAGACCGAATGCAATAGACCAGCCATCTGATCAAAGTTGAATTGTTTTCTCTTTCCCTCCCAATTTTCCAATTTTTAGTAGCTAATAAGAGAGTTAACATTGACTTAACAGCTTTAAAAAAAAAAAAAAAAGCAGCGATGCTATTGTGAAGCAGAGTTATTATTTTTTTTATACTCCGGGTAGTGTTCTAGATGAGGAAGAGGTAAGAATGAGGGAATGGGCACAATTTTGGAAATCAATCCCAAAGAGCCTGAATAAATGAAAGGCCACTATGAAACGACGCCAGGAGTAACAACGGAACTTCACTTTTGTAATGGGATTTTTATTTTTGCTCTTTTTATAGTATCAGGGAAGCAAAACTGCCTTTTACAAGTTAGAAAATGCTGTTTGAATCTAGTTGAACCAGGGAATACAGAGCGAGCAATATGTAGCTTGAATTACATTTAAAAGCAGATTTTTTACAAACAAAATGGCGAAAGCACTGATTGTCATTTTTAGCAGTCACTTAAGGCCTATAGAACTTTTTTCAAGTCAGAAGGTCATGTTCTTACTATCTCAAAAATGGGCATCGAACAATCAATCTAGGAGCGTGGCAGTGGGTGAAATGGTGGACAGGCACCAAAGCTATTTTCTCATCTGTCCTGTGGATGAGTGGAACTGTGGAACAAGTGATGTGGAATTAATGGGTGCAACAGCTGTACAGACAATCAATAACACACACAGTTCTGGAAAGAACACATCACTTGTGCTTGTTTGATGAGCTTGTCACATTCTAATCCCTCTCCCCATCCTGTTTCAATTTTGGGAAACTTGTATCTGCTGGTGTCAGCAATTCTGATTCTGAAATAGGATCAGGCTTTTACTACAACAGCCTTCTCTTTCTATTTATTGTGTCGACTCGTGGCTTCTGAATAAAGGCAGGCAAAGTTTGCAGAACTGTCTTAAGGACATTTATTTTTTTTCCCTTTTTAAGTAATTTTACACTTTTTAGTATCTATTTCAGAGTCATATTTAAAACTATTTATTAGTGACTACAGTACATGAGACAACGAGGTTACTGAGATTACAATTCTTCAAAGGTTAATGATAATGTGGTTTATACTGTGCCTTAATAGTAATGCTATTTAAGATATTTATTTTTAAGTTTTACTATGCTGCACTCTAAAGAAAGGAACTTTAGATGTGACACTGTAAAATTATGTATTCATCTCATGGCATAAATTATTTAGTAGGTCTAGATGTAGCGTATTAAATATTAACCTACTCAACTAAAGAAGTTGACTTGGATTTATTTAAATTCATATGTGCACTGTATAAGAGAGTACTCTTACATTAACACATTTTAGTTTATTTTAGTTTTTAGATTTTTTTTAAACAAGATATATTGCTAGTTTCATGCTTCCTCTGATTTTGCCCATGTAGATTTCATTTATTGGTAATTCGTTAGTTTAACCCTATTCTTACGTAGTTTTTAAATGCTGCTTTACATTTTTCTTCTGAAACTGCAATACTTGCAATTTTTATTCTTAAACTAAATTGAATACTATTTTACACTGTATTGGATTTTTATACTTGAACAATTTCATACAAGGGAAGACAGGTTAGCATTTTTATGGACTTTCTCCATTATCACTGGATTTACTTTTAAGTATTCCCATACTAGACAGTGTTACGTAATGTAGACATGACTCTCCTGTGCAAATTATTTATTCATTGTGTATATTGCTTTATAACATTTCAGATCTTCTAATCTATTCACTTGTATTAAATATAATTTTTAAAAACTTCTGTTGCATTGGCTGTTTCTAATTCTGTAGTAAAGGTGAATGATTTCTCTTTTGAACTTGAATCGATAGCCATGATTGACATGTAACATTTGCAGTGAGCATAATAACTCTCCCGGATATTCTGGTTTTTTGCCTTTAAAGTAAGTTTCACTAACTCAATATCTACCTTATACTTAGCAAATGATATAGGTCATCCCCCATCCCACAGAGGAGCCCTAAAGGATGCCATTATCACTGAAAATTGGTTAGATGAAAGATGGCTTGGAAGGAGTGGGCTGCAGAGAGGACTAGTTATTCAGAAGCGGGACCAGCCCAGTGGTGCTGGGGGCGGGTACACTGAGGTTTGAGCAGGACTCCCACTTTTCAGCAATGTGAGTGAAGCCAGTTGCTCTTTTTTAATGCCTTCACTTGTTTAATGCATTTCTCATCTATGATATTGTGACAATAATACTTGTTTTGCATGGTTATTTAAATACTAGGTTTAAAAAGCATACCAACTACCTGCCACAGAGCCAGATACACAGTAAGTCAAAATATAGTAGCAATTGTTGGAAGGCCCAATAGTGGTAGCTAGCCAGAGGAGTCACTTGTTGGGACGCTTTAATTTATGTCCACAATGATGTGGTAATATCTAATAAGGTATGTGTTAGAACATCAAATGAGTGTCATGTTGACTCTCTAGAAGTGTATATTATGGTAATTATGGAATGGATTGGGGCTGGGTTTTTTGTTTGTTTTTGAGATGGAGTCTCGGTCTGTTACCCTAGCTGGAGTACAGTGGTGCAATCTCAGCTCACTGCAACCGCCGCCTCCCAGGTTGAAATGATTCTCATGCCTCAGCCTCTTGAGTAGCTGGGATTACAGGCATCTACCACCAAGCCTGGCTAATTTTTGTATTTTTAGTAGAGACATGGTTTCACCATGTTGGCCAGGTTGGTCTCGAACTCCTGACCTCAGGTGATCTGCCCTCCTCAGCCTCCCAAAGTGCTGAGATTACAGGCATGAGCCACTGTGCCTGGCCTGGAATGGACTGTTTATTGGTTTCTCTGTCCTCATACTTCCCAAATCCATGACAGCTTTTCTTGAACTCCTTTAGTTTTCAATACTTAGAAGCAACAGAAAGCGGTGACATCAGATTCCATATCATAGTTTTCACTTTATAACTGTTATTCTATTTAGAGCTATCAACAACCTTAAACTTTAATTTTCCAAAAGGAAAAATAGTTACCAGCCTGTCTCCAGGGAGAGAGATTACTATACCCCAACATATTATCTGGGACCACTAGAATAATCTCTAGACTACTTAATTCAGTCAATGCATCAGTGGCTATTTCATTGCAAAAGATGTCTTTAATATTTCAGATTTATGGAAGGTCACTTTTGTCCTCAATGAGCTGTTTATTGCTGAACTATAAAATGAAGCAGTTTTGATTTATTGATCAAAAATAGGTCAGGCAGTTCTGGGAAAATCTTGTCAAAAATAGGCATACTCGGGAAAGCTGAAAGTTCACCTACCCAGTCTGTGCCTTTCTTCCTGATCTGCAGCAGTAGCAATATTAGCAGTTGCAGAGAGCGAGATTTTTACTTTATAATGCTAAAGCATAAATTTCCTTTTGCTTTTTCTTTTTTTGAGATGGTCTCGCTTTATTGCCCAGGCTGGAGTGCAGTGTCACGATCATCTCTCTCTGCAGCCTCAACCTCTCAGGCTCAAAGGATCCTCCTACCTCAGCCTCCCAAGTAGCTGGGCGTACAGGTGTGCATCCACATGCCCAGCTCTTTTTTTTTTTTGAGGTGGAGTCTCTCTCTGTCGCCCAGGCTGAAGTGCAGTGATGTGATCTCAGCTCACTGCAACCACCACCTCCCTGCTTCAAGCAATTCTCCTGCCTCAGCCTCCTAAGCAGCTGGGATTAGAGGCACATGCCACCATGTCCAACTAATTTTTCTGTATTTTTAGTAGAGACAGAGTTTCACCATGTTGGCCAGACTGTCTCAAACTCCTGACTTCAGGCAATCCGCCTGCCTTGGCCTCCCAAAGTGCCAGGATTACAGGCATGAGCCACCATGCCCAGCCTCATTTTTCTATTTTTTGTAGAGATGGATTCTCACGATATTCTCCAGGCTGGTCTCACCTGGACTCAAGCGACCCTCCCACTTTAGCCTTCCAAAGTACTGGGATTATGGACTGGAGCCACCATGCCCGGCCAATAATAAATTTCTAAAAAGAAATAAATAGAAGTTTTTAATACCTGATAAGAAGGAAAGAATACCCATGACATAATGGTTGGTCAGGCACACTATTGTAGAGTTAGAGAAAGCAATGGGGCTGAGATCCAAAGTGCTGGGTGAGTCCTGGCTTCATTACTTATCAGCAGGGTGATCTTAAACCCTTCCAAACGGATCAAATGTGGGTTGATAGTAGCCAGCATGGTTGTTCCATCTACTTCTCAGGTTGTGCTCATTGAATAAATTAAGGGAGATGAGAGCATTTTAGAAATTCGAAAGCATTGAGCAAGGAAATTACTATACCGAGGAAATATGTACAATATTAATTTGGTAACTGATCTCAATTGTCTCATTAAATAACCCTTGCAAAAGAGGACAAAATCGTATGTCATGTTATCTTTATTCTATTCCCTACCAAGGAACAGCTAAACTGGCTGTGCAATAAAAGCACAAAAATAACGTTGAAAGATGGAGAGATTACCCAGATAAGGGAAGGCGAATGGATGAGATTATGGAATACATTTCTCTCACAAGGGAACTATATTTAGTCCTTTTCTCACTCCTGTCAAATATTGTTCTTCTTAATTCCCTCTGAGGCTTGAAAGCATTCATTAAGATGACAGCTTGAGGTTTGGAGGGGCAGAGGTGAAGAGGAACTAAAACATAAATCAATGTGTTTGCTTTTGTCCTCTCTCCTGCTTCCAGAGTTCCAGGCTGTTTCCATGGAAATTTTAACTTTGTTTTGCTTAAGCACTTGGTACAGAAGAGGTTTCATTTTGAGTATTTGTTCAGAGTGGAATTTTAGAAGTTCAATCATCATTTTAGCTAAATCATTTACATTTCAAGCTTTGAAGCCTCCATTGTAAATCTAAGAAATGAGGCAGTGCACACATAAACCCTTTAGAATCTGTAGATAAGAAAAATGACACCGATTTATAGCTTTGATATAATTTTATCTTATTACACAGAATTGGTCCTTCTTGACCACATTCTTCAGAGAGAAAGTCTCTAAAGTCCCTGTCTCTCCTGTCATTTGTCCCCTGGAAAACAAATACCATTCCTTTTTTATATCCAAGAGGCTACCACTAAGCTATTAATATATTTTTAAGTGATTTGGAGGGTACACATTGTTTTCCATTCTGCCACTATTAGAGGTAATTTCAATTACATTATAACATGGATGGAGTACAAATCGTTACTTCTTTTCATTTAATACCTCAGATAATGTGTTCTTAAAAGGGCAAATATCAAACTGACTTCCAAAAGGGGAGTTCTCAGTGCAAAAACATACTTTGCCAGTAGAAAATTACCTTTTAGCTCTATTTTTAAATGATGGTTATCTGACAGTTCCAACCAGGTATGAACTTATTTACTTTTCAAATACTCCCGGCTCAGCCACCTGTCCTGCTGATGCCTCAAGGTGAGGCAAAAAACAGTGGATGCTGCGTGGAAAGTCTTACGACAGGCATTTTTTATTCTGCATTCACTTATATTCATTTTGAAATCTGAGGGAAAAAGAGTGTGAAAAGTATGTAGAAGAAACTCATTTAAAAAGGGAGAGCAAGCCACGTATGGTGGCTCACGCCGGTAACCCCAGCACTTTGGGAGGCCAAGGTGAGTGGATCATGAGATCAAGAGATTGAGACCATCCTGGCCAACATGGTAAAACCCCGTCTCTACTAAAAATACAAACATTAGCTGGGCGTGGTGGTGCGTGCCTGTAATCGCAGCTACTCAGGAGGCTGAGGCAGGAGAATCACCTGAACCTGGGAGGCAGAGGTGGCAGTGAGCCAAGATCGCACCACTGCACTCCAGCCTGGTGACAGAATGAGACTCAGTCTGAAAAAAAAAGGGGGTGGGGGAGAGCGTCTAAAATCAAAAGCGTCTCCTAAAAATAGGCAAAAGGAGATGAGATGAAGGAGTAGGAGACACGTGGGCTTGGTCATGTGAGGCCGGGGCTTGCCACTAAGGGGATCACGTCGGGAAGAAAGAGGTGGTCATTTACTGAGTGACAGGAGACTTGGTCTGATGATGGGGAGTGGAGGATCATTCAAAGGACAGTAATCAGTTACATCATGTCCCTCTGTTTTCTTTTTTTTCTTTTTTTTTTTTTTGCTTGTTTGTTTTTTGATACAGAGTCTTGCTGTGTCACCAGGCTGGAGTGCAGTGGCACCATCTTGGCTCACTGCAACCTCCGCATCCCGGGTACAAGCAATTCTCCTGCTTCAGCCTCCCGAGTAGCTAGGAATACAGATGTGCATCACCACGCCCAGCTAATTTTTGTATTTTTAGTAGAGATGGGGTTTCACTATGCTGGCCAGGATGGTCTCAATCTCTTGACCTCATGGTCTGCCCACCTCAGCCTCCCAAAGTGCTGGGATTACAGGTGTAAGACACTGTGACCAGCCTGTTTTCTAATAAAGTAGGACATTAAGGATAACAACTAAGTTTTTTTTAATTTCATTTTTAATTGACAATAATTGCATATGTTTACGGGGTACAATATGATGTTTCTGTACATGTATGTATTGTGCAGTGATCAAATCAGGCTAATGAACATAGCCATCAGCTCACATATTTATCATTTCTTTGTGATTAGAACATTTCATTTGTTTTTATTTTCTTTTTGAGACAGGGTCTTGCTCTGTCACCCAGGCTGAACAGCAGTGGTGCCATTATGGCTCACTGCAGCCTCAACCTCCTGGTCTCAAGCCATCTTCTCACCTTGGCCTTCAGAGTAGCTGAAGGTACATGCCACCATGCCCAGACAATTTTTTTGTAGAGACAGGGTTTCACCATGTTGCCCAGGCTGGTCTTGAACTCCTGGGCTCAAGCAGTCCACCCATCTTGGCTTCCCAAAGTGCCAGGATTACAGATGGCATTCACCACCAAGGCGAGAACATTAAACATCCACCCTTAGCAATTTAGAAATTACAACACATTACTATTAGTCATAGCCACGCTGCTATGCAATAGATCAGCAGAACATATTCCTCCTGTTCAACTGCAATCTTTTGCTCTTTGACCAGCATTTTTCATTTTTCCATCCAACTCCCTCCTCCAGTACTCCCCAGCATCTGGTAACCACTAGTCTGCTTTGTACTTCTATAAGTTAAACTTTTTTAGATTCCAAATATAGGTGAGATCATGTGATATTTGTCTTTTTGTACCTGGCCTATTTTACTGAGCATAATATTCCCTACATTCCGTCAATTTTGGGGTCAAGACCAAATCTAAGGACTCTGAGGCCAGTTGTAGACAGGATCGAAACCATCGCAGAGCACAGTAAGGACCCACAGTAAGGACCACAGAACATAAACATCTCCACGCTCATTTTCGCTAATTTCTGTGGGCAACATTTGTTCAGTGATAATGCAAAGAATTATAATGAGTAGTTATCTTGGCCTCAATCCACTCGTGCCTTTGTGGGGAAAATATACTAATGCTGTGATTTACTATTATGAACTCCTATAAAATTGAATGAAAGTGTATCTCAGCCGGGTGCAGTGGCTCATTCCTGTAATCCCAGCACTTTGGGAGGCTAAAGCAGGCAGATCATCTGAGGTTGGGAGTTTGGGACCAGCCTAACCAAGGTGGAGAAACCCCATCTCTACTAAAAATACAAAATTAGCTGGGCATGGTAGCGTAAGCCTGGTAATCCCAACTACTCGGGAGGCTAAGGCAGGAGAATTGCTTGTACCCAGGAGGCGGAGGCTGCAGTGAGCCAAGATTGCACCATTGCACTCCAGCCTGGGCAACAAGAGCAAAACTCTGCCTCAAAAAAAAAAAAAAATTATGCTGGGCACAGTGGCTCACCCTTATAGTCCCGGCACTTTAGGAGGCTAAGGTGGGAGGATTGCTTGAGCCCAGGAGTTAGAGACCAGTCTGGGCAACATAGGAGACCTTGTCTATGAAACATTTTAAAAATTAGCTAGGCATGGTGACCCCCACCTCCTGAGCCCCAGCTACTCAGGAAACTAAGGCGAGAGGATTAAGCTGGGGAAGCCAAGGCTGCAGTGAACTGTGATCCTGCCACTGCACTCCAGCCTGGGCGACAGAGCGAGAACTTGTCTCAAAATTAAATTAAGTTAAAAACAAATTTTTAAGAAATTGTTCTTAAACCAAGAGAAGATGAAGGAGAAAAGGAGATTTGGAGTCATAATGGCAGAAGCAGGGCTTGTCACAGCTTAGCAATGACCAAGTGAGAGGCTGGCACAGTACCGTAACTCGGAAGAGAGTATGAGGAGTAAAACTGCCTGGTAGGAGTTTCTAGGCTGGGCGCAGTGGCTCACGCCTGGAATCCCAGCACTTTGGGAGGCCGAGGCAGGCCTGAGGTCAGGCTATCAAGACCATCCTGGCCATGGTGAAACCCCATCTCTACTAAAATACAAAAAAATGAGCTGGGCGTGGTGGCACATGTAGTCCCAGCTACTCAGGAGGCTGAGGCAGTGGAATCCCTTGAATCCGGGAGACGGAGGTTGCAGTGAGCGGAGATTGTGCCACTGCACTCCAGCCTGGTGAAAGAGCAAGACTCCGTCTCAGAAAAAAAAAAAAAAGGAATTTCTATGCTTGTCCTTTAAGCGCACATGTTGAATGTCTATGTCCTGAGCACACGGAGAATCTTGATCATTCGCACTTTCATAACAGCTGCATTTCTTATCATGTTTGGCATGGTTCTTCAGCGTGCACAAAGCCTCTTATCTCACCACAGTCTCTCTCTAGACCAGTGTCTCTCTTTCAGCTGCTTAGAGGCCATGTCCCTTAAATCTCCCAGCTGTCTTTCTTACCTCTCAGCCCTTGCTTCCTTTATCTGTATGTTTTTTAAAAAAAATCTTTCCCAGCTGCCACTTTTGGCACAGTGGTGGTCTGTCAGTTCTCCCAGAATGAGACATTTCAATAAGACGACGTGGGGAAGAAACATAACCATTGTAACTATGCGTTTTCAAAATGAGCCCTGAATTCCGGCAGAAAAAAATTTCATCTCAGCGTTCTTACAACCTGTGCATGAATCAACCTCGTGCGAGAATGAGACACCCCTGAGGCTTGTGCAAAGAAATGCAAGCAAGAACCACAGCGCATTTAATGTCTAGAAAGAGATGTTTCTCCTTAAAAATACAGATTCTCTGTGGCTGCAGCCTCACTGAGTTTCTGTAACACTCTCAGTTGGATCCCCACTGTGCACAGATATGTAAATGCTGGAACCTGGAGAACATTTTCATTTTATTGGAAACCGTTTAGCTTCACTTGGCTACTGCCAATACCTCTAGTCGATTCCAAGCTTCTGTATTCCATGTTATTGTCATTGCTCAGGGTAATTCTTACAAGAGAATTTTGGTGATTCTGTGGCGTTAACAGATTTTCTTAATGTGATGAGTTCTGAGTGATTAAGAGATACAGTATATGAGAATTTGGGGATTTTTATAACTAAGCAATAAGTGTTGAGGATCTCTGCAAAGCAGAGAGGGGCGACTTGGAATGACACACTGCCAGGCAGAGCTAAGCGATTTTGGCTTGGCAATTGTCACTCCTTCATGCTCATTCAAGAAAATCCTCAAGAAATACAAGTGTCCTGGGTAATAGCCTTGCTCCCTTTGGGGTTGACCAGTCTTGCCCTTTCCATATTAACCCAAGACGTTAGAATAGGTTTGTGGAAATATCTTTGTGTTGCCAATATGTGATTAAGACAAATTATTCTCCCAAAGAATGATATCAACTAATGTTAAAGGTAAATCTCTTAATTGTACAGAAATACATAGCCATCATGCTATGAAGTAAGTTGAGTGCTTTTTTTTTTTTTTTTTTTTTTTTTCAGACGGAGTCTTCCTCTGTTGCCCAGGCTGGAGTGCAGTGGCACGATCTTGGCTCACTGCAACCTCCATCTCCTGGGTTCAAGCCATTCTCTTGCCTCAGCCTCCTGAGTAGCTGGGACTACAGGTGTGCACCACCATGCCTGGCTAATTTTTTTTTTGTAATTTTAGTAGAGATGGGGATTTCATTATGTTAGCCAGGCTGGTCTCAAACTCCCAACCTCAGGCAATCTGCCCGCCTCAGCCTACCAAAGTGCTGGGATTACAGGTGTGAGCCACCGTGCCCAGCCAAAGCTTTTTATCTATTTAATGAAGTCCAGGTTCTTGGGGTAAGGGGAAAATCAGCAGCTAAGGTCTATCTAAGCTGGATTTACTCATTGGAGCATCGTCTCAAGCAAAATCCTGAAGAAATCTGCATTGATTATAGTCTACCTGAAGGAGCAGCTGAACTGATACCCACCATATACGTCTCCAAGTTGCCATGAGAAAACTCAATCTTAGCATTGCTAATTAGGTAGCAGTTCAGAGCCTGACGGAAAGTTTGTATTAGAAGGTAGAGGTTCAGTAACTGTAAAAGATAAACTGCTGTCATATTTGAGATCCTATGATTCCAGAAGTTTGTAATCTAACTGAGTTGGCTCAGACCGTCACAGCCCAGACAAATGATATGGGGGCAGACAAACGATATGGTGAGTGGAGTCTACAGATTTTAAAATGAAAATTGCTATAATTTTTCATTTCTAGAATCATGCTTTGTCTTTTTGTGATAATAGTGTTCTACCTTCCGGTTCTAATACAAAGATGTCAATACCAAAATCTCACGTGTACTGGGCACTGCTGGGCATTTCTTCTGTATAAAGCACACTACACGTTGCTGGGATTTTGCTTCTGTGGAATAGCCAATCTGTGACTTCTAACATGTCCTTGTCGTTCTTAATTTTACTAGGTCTTTGAATAACTGACTTTCAAATCTCTGCTAGAACAAAGTAGGAGTAACTAAAATGGTGGAAGCTGGTTTCTTAAAATAAAAAGTTTCACTTTTTTTTTTTTTGAGATGGTCTTACTCTGTCAGCAGGCTGGAGTGTAGTGGTGCAATCTCAGCTCACTGCAACCTCTGCCTCCTCCCCCCACCTCACTGCAACCTCCGCCTCCTCCCCCCACCTCACTGCAACCTCCGCCTCCTCCCCCCACCTCACTGCAACCTCCGCCTCCTCCCCCCACCTCACTGCAACCTCCGCCTCCTCCCCCCACCTCACTGCAACCTCCTGCCTCAGCCACCTGAGTAGCTGGGACTACAGGCAGGCACCACCGTGCGTAGCTAATGTTTGTATTTTTAGTAAAGTCGGGGTTTCACCATGTTGGCCGGGATGGTCTTGATTTCCTGACCTCATGATCCACCCTCCTTGGCCTCCCAAAGTTCTGGGATTACAGGCTTGAGCCACCGTGCCCGGCCAATTTTCACTATTTTATAGATCACCTGTCTTTCTTATCATCATCCCAGAGGAATTATTTGCAAAGGTAATGGTGCAATTTTAATCATTTTCATGATCTCAGGTTGAGTGAGATACACCTAGTATATGTTTATAGATTCTTTTTATTTCAGACACAGAAGAGACGTTAGTTAACACAGATACGGAGCTAAGCATAAAAGCTGTAGAAAGGCAGTTGGGCGTGGTGGCTCACACCTGTCATCCCAGCACTTTGAGAGGCGGAGGTTAGGAGATCCAGACCATCCTGGCTATACAGTGAAACCTCGTCTCTACCAAAAAATACAAAATATTAGCCAGGCGTGGTGACATGCGCCTGTAGTCCCAGCTACTCGGGAGGCTGAGGCAGGAGAATCGCTTGAACCCGGTGGAGGTTGCTGTGAGCCAAGATCGTGCCATTGCACTCCAGCTTGGGCAACAAGAGAGAAACGCCATCTCAACAAAAGCTGTAGAAAGGCTACAGGAACATGTGAGTGCATCAGAGAGTGAGGCAAGTTATTTGCTAAGGGTAAGGCTAGCAAAATAAAAATAGTATGAAACATGGCATAAGGGATCACAAATGTAAATGAAGAGAAGCCCTGAACTATTTAGCTGTTCCGGTTACCTACTGAGGTATCATAAACCACCCCCAAACTTGGTAGTGTAAAAATAAAAACAGACTGGGCACAGTGGTTCACACCTGTAATCCCAGCGCTTTGGGAGGCCGAGATAGGTGGATCACTTGAGGTCAGGAGTTTCAGATCAGCCTGGCTAACATGGCGAAATCCCGTCTCTACTGAAAATACAAAAAATCACACACCTGTAATTCCAACTACTTAGGAGGCTAAGGCAAGAGAATCACTTGAACCCGGGAGGCTGAGGCTGCAGTGTGCCAAGACTGCTCCACTACACTCCAGCCTGAGCAAGAGTGAGAGTCTATCTCAAAAAATCTAAAAAAATAGAAAGCATTTTTTTTCTTTTTTTGAGACGAAGTCTCGCTCTGTCACCCAGGCTGGAGTACAATGGCACAATCTCAGCTCACTACAACCTCCACATCCCAGGTTCAAGGGATTCTCATGACTCAGCCTCCTAGTAGCTGGGAATATAGGCGTGCGCCACCAGACCTGGCTAATTTTTTTGTATTTTAGTCAAGACTGTGTTGGCCAGGCTGGTCTCGAATTCCTGACCTCAGGTGATCCATCTGCCTCAGCCTCAAAAAGTGCTGGAATTACAGGTATGAGCCACTGTGCCTGGCCAGAAATAGCAGTTTTCTTATGCTTGCTACCTGTGGATCAGAAATTCAGAAAGGGCATAGTGGGGACACATCTCTGCTCTTGAGTGTCTACTCTGCCATCAGTGGGATGATTAGAATGGCTGAGAGGACTCGAATGCCTGGTGGCCTGAAACAGCTGGGGCTGGAAAATGACGTCCACAATAGGGTCTCAGCATGATTGTTCCAGGGCTGTCAGACAACTCCTCACAGGACAGCCCAGAACTCCGAAAGCAAATGTTTCCCACCAGCAAGGTGGAAGCTGTACATGGCCTCCTGGGCGGGCCTGAGAAGTTACCGAGCATCGTTTCTGCCACATCCTATCAATTCCAAGTGAGTCCCAACCCCAACTCAGTGGCAGTGACTTTGACCCTACCTTTTGGTAAGAAGAATAAGAGGTATTTGATGTCATCGTAAAATTGCCGTATTAACAAAGCTTCTTCCCCCAATATACAGTCATTTATCTTTAAAGTTTTCTTCATCCCGATGTCTAATTCGTAAAATATAAGTTCTCTTCCTCTTTCTGTGGCTGTTGCTTATTTGTGAATAATAGGAATTGGTGTGTTAAGTTATGAGTGACGGAGCCCCTGGATGTATCTGCACAGGAGGTTCTTCTTAGTATCAGACACATTACTGGTTAGTCTTAATAATAAAACAGAAATGCAAATGTTAGTAGGATTTGTTAAATAGTTATTAGATGTAACTCATCACCCAACTGTTTAGGAGACTGATGCTTTTTCTAAACCTGATAACCAACTTGCCAGATACTAGGCTGGGAGTCCAAATTCCTAGAGTTGTGATACACACCCGAGGAAAAATAGTCAGAATATTTTTTTTTTTTTGGATGGAGTCTCGCTCTGTTGCCAGGCTGGAGTGCAGTGGCATAATCTCACCTCACTGCAACCTCCACCTCTTGAGTTCAAGCAATTCTCTAGCCTCAGTCTCCCGAGTAGCTGGGACTACAAGCACCCACCACCATGCACAGCTAATTTTTTTTTATGTGTATTTTTAGTAGAGACAGGGTTTCACCATGTTGGCCAGGATGGGCTCGATCTCTTGACCTCGTGTTCCGCCCACCTCGGCCTCCCAAAGTGTTGGGATTACAGGCATGAGCCACTGCACCTGGCCGAAAAATAGCCAGATCTAAGGAGCTCAGAGGAAATCCTGACAATACAGGGGAGGAGCCCAGGCTCAGAGGAAACCAGCAGGCTGTATAATGAGAGGGGCACAGGGCTGGGAAGCTAGAGGCTCCAAGTTCAATCTACGCCCCACCACTAATCACCATTATGTGCTGAGGCAAGTCTATTTCCATGTCTTAAGCTTCTTCAAAGAGTTTGGGCTAGGTAACCACAGGAGTCCCTTCCTTCAATGGTAACAACACTACATTTCAGTTCAAGTCCCTCCTACTACACTCCTATCAAAGGAGCCTTTAAAGTATGCATGGAAAGAAGATAGGAAGAATAATTGAGCAAGCATTCCTTTGGTAACCTACTTTATCTGACAGAAGACCTGGCACCCGGTGCATTTCAGTGCACTTTTGCATGTGATAAAATGCCTAAATGAAGAAAGACATGAGAAAGAGCTTGAAGAGAAGGTATTTCAGTGCAACCAGGTTACCATCAGGATTTGGGGTCCAGCGAGAGCTTCCTGGCCAACCTTAGGGACCTCCAGCAATGATGTCTCTCTAGAACAATTACGATAATTGCTAGTGTCCCTCCCCTCCCTTTTCAAGCTCACCTGATACCTCTGCTATTCACTCAGTCTGAGAAAAGGCGCTCTGCCTTTGAGCAGCAGCTTGAATGACAGCCACCCTCACATTGCCTTGGGCGGGCACACACGTGGGCTGCTTTACGGAGACGTCTGTGCCCTCTGCAGTGAGGCTGAAGAGCTGTGTTGTGTTGGTCTAGGGTGACAGGAGGCCTTGCCTAACAGTGAGCTCCATCAATAATCTATGGCCCTATGGAGAACGAACCCTATTAATAAGACATGTTGTTGTTTGGAAAGACAGAGCCAATGATGCCCTCGTTCCAGGGAAACAGAATACACTCAGCGTGACGCAGCACTCCCTGAACTTTCCAGTTACATCACCCGATAGCTGAGATCAGAAGCAATTTTAGAAGATGCATTCAGCATAGGAATGCCCTTTTCAGCCACCCTGGTTCAGGAAGGTCAAAGTGTGGTGAAAAACACACTTTGACCTGAGGTTTGCTTCTTTGTCTTTAAGACTCATCAAGAGCACTGGGTTATTTTGGCACACTGGGCTTGTTATCAGGTCACTAAGTATAGAAATGTTTATCTGGGTGGTTTTAGATCCATATGGAAGACTGAAAATCACCCGAGTCCCCAAATATATTTTCCATTCCATTTAAAGCTCACAACCTTCTTGGTCCACCCAATTCTTCTTTATGGCAACAGTTAATTATTAATCCTCCCTTACTTTTAGGTTCTAATTTAAGAGTGCATTAATAGATTGCTCACTCGGTAGTTTGCCAAAATCCTGGTAGGATAAATTTGTTAGCATGTGATGGCCAAAAGCATGGACAGGGAGGCAGACTGACCTGGGACTTGGTCTAGGCTCTACCACTTGCCAGCTGTGTGACCTCAGGCAAGTTACAAACCCTCTCTGAGTCTCCATTCCTTCTCTATAATGGGGAAATATCTCATAAAGTATGATAATGTAAAGCATAGAGCAAAGCAAGTAATAAGCATTCAATAAAGAGTAGGTTTTTGTTGGTTTTTTTTGAGATGGAGTTTTGCTCTTGTTGCCCAGGCTGGAGTACAGTGGTGAGATCTTGGCTCACTGCAACCTCTGCCTCCCCGGTTCAGGCAATTCTCCTGCCTCAGCCTCCTGAGTAGCTGGGATTACAGGCACCCACTACCATACCCAGCTAGTTTTTGTATTTTTAGTATAGACGATGTTTCGCCATGTTGGCCAAGCTGGTCTCGAACTCCTGACCTCAGGTGATCCACACGCCTCAGCCTTCCAAAGTGCTGGGATTACAGGCATGAGCCACTGTGCCCTACCAAGAGTAGCTATTTTTAATGTTTTTTTCTTAATTATTTATCATACAACTTATTTATTGAGGGTTTAGTAAGTGCTAGGCATTGCCAACCTAACAATAGCAAAACATACAGTTTTGGTACTCACGGAGCTTACATGGTGGGAGCTGGGAGACCAAAAATAAATAAGCAATTAAATATACTTTTCACATTGGTTAAAAAGTAATGGCAAAGAAAAAAGTAGGAAAGGCGATACAGGGTGATAGACATAAGAAGGGGGTTCTACCATCTTTTCAGTTTCTTTGACAAGATGACATTTAAACAGGGAACAAGAAAACGGAAGGGAAGAAGCCATTTGGAGATTTGAGGGAATTTCATTGCATGTGCAAATGTCCTGAGACAGGAGTGTGCTTGATGTGTTCAAGGAAGTATAACAAAGAAAGTGGGCTGTGTATAGTGGCTCACACCTGTAATCCCAGCACTTTGGGAGGCTGAGGCTGGTGAATCACAAGGTCAGGAGACTGAGACCATCCTGGCTAACAGGGTGAAACCCCATCCCTACTAAAAATACAAAAAATTAGCCAGGCATGGTGGCACACGCCTGTAGTCCCAGCTACTCTGGAGGCTGAGGCAGGAGAATTGCTTGAGCCCAGGAGGCAGAGGCTGCAGTGAGCCTCCACTGCACTTCAGCTTGGGTGACAGAGCAAGACTCCGTCTCAAAAAAAAAAAAAAAAAAGGAAGAAAGTACAACTAGTGTGGAGAGCGTTAAGTGGCAGAGTGATAGGAGGCGAGGTCAGAGAGGTGGCAGGGAGAAGCCAGAACACTACAGAACCTGTGGACCATGGTGAGGACTTGGTTTTTACTGTAGAAGAGAGAGGGAGCCATTGCCAGGTCCTGAGCCCAGGAGGATCATGATATGACAATGTTTCAAATGGCCGTATCTGTCGTGTGAATGGTAGACTATAGAGGAGGAGGCAGGGAAGTGGGAAACCAGTTAGTAAGCGAATGCAGTCGTCCCCACAAAATGTGACAGGGATTTGGATAACAATGGTCATAACTAAGAAGTGAGAAGAGGTCATATTCTGTATATATTTTAATGAAAGAGCCAGCAAGATTTGCAGGCAGATCAAGTGTGGGGTGTGAGAAACAGGAAAGATCAAAAGCAACTCCAGCGTTTTGGTCTGAGTGGCAGGGAGAATGGAGTTGCTATTGACCAAGGTGATGATCAGGGAGACGACGTGTCAGAGCTGGCGATATGCAGAGAACGGCGGAGAAACCAGCAACCTGGGTTTGAATATACTAAGTTTGCAGTGCTTATTAAGTATCTAAGAGAAGATGCCAAGCCGGCAGCTTGATCCACTTGTCTAGAGTTTAGAGAGATGTCAAGGTCTGTCAATTTTCTTTTTCTTTTTCTTTTTCTTTTGAGGCAGCGTCTTGCTCTTGTTGTCCAGGCTGGAGTGCAGTGGTGTGATCTCAGCTCACTGCAACCTCCGACTCCCAGGTTCAAGGGATTCTCCTACCTCAGCCTCCTGAGGAGCTGGGATTACAGACGCCTGTCACCACACCCAGCTAATTTTTGTATTTTTAGTAGACAGGGTTTCGCCACGTCGGCCAAACTGGTGTCAAACTCCTGACCTCAGTTGATCCACCCACTCTGCCCTCCCAAAGTGCTGGGATTACAGGCGTGAGCCACTGTTCACCCCTTCCATTATGGTAGGACCATCTTGACTGCCCCCTTAAAGTTAGGCAGAGGCGTGTGACTTGCCATAGCCAATGAAATGAAGCTGGAAGTGACTGTCTCATCTTGGGCAGGATCCTTAAGCTTTAAGAGTATGATTCCCCATGTCCCAGAGCGACCATGATGAACAGATACACTTGCTGATCCATGACAGACATTTTACAGTGAAAGAGAAACATCTTTGTTGTTCTAAATCACTGAGATTTGAGGGTAGTTTGCAGAAAAATCTAGCCTATTGTGTATGAGTCCTAAAGATAGGAATGTATTTAAATGCATGGAACTGGATGAGATCCCCTTCAGCATGAGTGTTAATAAGAGTGAGAAAGGACTGAGCCCTGAGCATTTCAGTTCTCAACACTGAAAGGTAAGGAAGAAAGGGAAATGCCGGGGAAGGAGATTGCTATGAAATGAATGCTTGTGTCCCTGCAAGTTTGTATGCTGACAGCATAATCCCCAATGTGATGGAATTAGGAGGTGGGCCTTTGGGAGGTGATTAGATCAAAAGGGTGGACCCCTTATGAACGGGATCAGTGCCCTTATAAAAACAGGCTCCAGGCCGGGTGCAGTGGCTCACGCCTGTATTCTCAGCATTTTGGGAGGCCGAGGCAGGCAGATCATGAGGTCAAGAGATCGAGAACATCCTAGTCAACTTGGTGAAACCCTGTCTCTACTAAAAATATTAAAAAAAAAAAAATTAGCTGGGCATGGTGGCACACACCTATAGTCCCAGCTGCTAGGGAGGCCAAGGCAGGAGTATTGCTTGAACCCGGGAAGCGGAGGTTGCGGTGAGCCGAGATTGTACCATTGCACTCCAGCTGAGGCAACAAGAGCAAAACTCTTTCTCAAAAAAATAAAAATAAAAACAGGCTCCAGAGGCAGGTGCGGTGACTCATGTTTGTAATCCCAGCACTTTGGGAAGCTGAGGTAGGAGGATCACTTGAGGCCAAAAGTTCGAGACCAGCCTGGGCAGCATAGGGACATTTGTCTCTGTAAAAAATACAATACAACACAACACAACAATTAGCCAGGTGTGGTGGCATGCACCTCTAGTCCCAGCTACTTGGGAGGCTGAGGCAGGTGGATGGCTTGAGCTCAGAAGGTCGAAGCTGCAGTGAGCTATGATCAGGCCACTGCACTCCAGCTTGGCAGACAGAATCTCTCAAAATGAGGGAGAGAGAGAGGCTCCAGAACCCTGCCTCACAATAGAAGGCGCTGTCTATGAGGAACCAGACACCAAGTCTTCCAGTGTCTTGATCTGGGACATCTAGCCTTCAGTGAGAAGTAAACTTCTGTTGCTTATCAGCTACCCTGTTTATGGCATTTTGTTACAGAAGCCTGAACGGACTAAGACAGACACTGAGGAGTTGCTAAGGAAAAGTGAGAGGTCAAGTGAAGAAGTTGGCTCAAGAAGGAGGAAGGGACTGGGCGTGGTGGCTTACGCCAGTAATCCCAGCACTTTGGGAGGCCAAGGCAGGTGGATCACTCGAGGTCAGGACGTGAGCCACTGTGCCCAGCCCATGTCATCTTAGAGACTCAGGATAAGCTAGCACAAACTGCCCGGGATAGGGCTGGTGAGTGACAGTGGAAAAGCAATCCAGCAAAGCACCAACTGCCCTTCAAATCTTATGTAGATGTGATCCATATCACTTCTCATATTCTATTGGCAAAGCAGTTCTCATGCCAAGCCTAACTTGAATGCACTGGGAAAGTAGACTCTTCTCCCAGGGAGGACAAACAAGCAGCCGCTGGTAAACAGTAACACAGCTTACCAAAGAAACCTCCCCGCTCTTCCCGGAAAGAGTTCAGCGCTGTTTTTGGCACCTCTAGGACTTCTACATGCCTCTATGGTAACAGAGGATATTACCATTGTTTACATCACTATCACCCCAAATACGACAGGGACACACTTTGAGGATGAGGACTGCCTTTTATCGTTTTGTCACTTACACGGTGCCAGGAACATAGTAGATGCACTGTTGAATTAAATAGGGTTGGTTGGATTCATAAGGACTGGATGAAGGCAAAAGGATTACATGGATTGGATTGGACTGGATTGGAGTTAAACAGAGTATCTCAGCTCGATGTGATGTCTCACAACTGTAATCCCAGCACTTCGGGAGGCCGAGGCAGACAGATCACTTGAGGCCAGGAGTCTGAGACCAGCCTGGCCAACATGGCAAAACCCTATCTCTACTAAAAATACAAAAAGTAGCCAGGCACGGTGGTGCATGCCTGTAACCCCAGCTACTCAGGAGGCTGAGGTGGGAGTATTGCTTGAGCCCAGGAGGCGGAGGTTGCAGTGAGCTGAGATTGCGCCACTGCGCTCCAGCCTGGGCAACAGAGAGAGACTCCATCTCAAAGAAAAAAAAATCAGAGTATCTGAATCCATCTGTAAGCATGCTATATGAATAAATAAGCCTGGATAGAATATAGCAAAAGGCAAAATTAGTCTAGATAGGACTTTGAATATAGAGATCTGCTTGTCCAGTGATGATGCATTATTGATGAGAAAATTAGAGCCCGGGTAATGTGATGGTTGGTCTGACACCACTGCCGTTGGTAAGGAACCAGGCCTCCAGTTCCGATTTCATTCTCTTTCCATCATAGCCTGAAGCCCCTTTGTAACAACAGCAACAATACAATCATCACCTGGTGTATATTTGGTTATCCATTTATGAAATACGTATTTTAAGTAAAAGTATAAATTTTTTTAAAACGATAAGCAAAAGCCATCCTCCCTATATTTTGCCTCCACCGCACCTCTGTACAAATAACCACTGTTGACACCTGCCTGTGTGTTTTACAGGAATTTTCCATTCATGCACAGCATATATATATGTGGTTATTTTTTATACAAATCGTACAATACATATGGTTAGGCCTTTGATTTTCTTAGCCAGCAATATATCCTGAACACTTTTAATAGAATCCATAAAGTTTACACCCTTGTTTAATGGCTCCATGAAATTCCATTATAAGCATCATAATTTATATAACTAGTTAGTTATTAGTATACATTTAAACATGTCTTGTCTTTTTAATGTCACAAAGGAGGCTGGGCGCAGTGACTCAAGCCTGTAATCCCAACACTTTGGGAGGCCAAGGCGGGCAGATCACTTGAACCCAGGATATCAGCCTGGGCCATATAGTGAAACCCCATTACAAAATACAAAAAAAAGAAAAATTGGCCAGGTGTGGTGACTTGTGCCTGTAGTCCCAGCTACAGGGAAACAGGTGAGAAGATTGCTTGAGGAGGTCAAGTCTGCAGTGAGCCATGGTTGCACCATTGTACTCCAGCCTGGGCAACAGAGTCAGTCCCTGTCTTAACAAATGCATATCACAAAGGATGGAAATAGTCACCAATGTGCTTGAGACTCCCTCATTTACCTCTCAAGCCTTCAACTCTCCCCTAGATTTTTATAAGTGCTAGCTACTTGATATCTTCACTTTTAATATCTAATAGGCATCAAAAGCAACTTATCCAGAAGAGCAGAAGAGAATTTTTTTTTTTTTGAGGCGGAGTCTTGCTCTGTCACCCAGGCTGGAGTGCAGTGGGGTGATATAGGCTCACTGCAACCTCTGCCTCCCAGGTTCAAGAGATTCTCCTGCCTCAGCTTCCTAAGTGATCCTCAGCTGGGATTACAGGCATGCCACACTGGACCCAGCTAATTTGTGTATTTTTAGTATAGACAGCGTTTTGCCATGTTGGCCAGGCTGATGTCGAACTCCTGAGTTCAGGTGATCTGCCCACCCCAGCCTCCCAAAGTGCTGAAATTACAAGTGTGAGCCACTGTGCCCAGCCCAGAGGAGAATTCTTGTCTATCCCCATTAATCTTTGCTTTCTTAATATCCCTCTTTTCAATTAATGGCACCTCCATCCAGCCAGTAATACCGACTAAAATACTAACATTAGCTGTCATTTTTATTGCCTATCTTTCCCTCTACTCACATACCCCATTTCTCATTGGCTTCACAGTGTGTCTTAAATTCCCCTACTTTCTCTGATCTCTACTGCTTTCTCCCTAGGCTAAGCTCTTCCCATGCCTCCTCTGGTCTACTGTAATCACCTCCTGGCTGGTTTGTTTCTCTGCTTCTGCTTTTAACCCTGAAGCTCCATTCACTACCAAGTAGCTGGAGTGCTATTGCTTCCTTACGGTATGTACACAAGTATATACAATGTATAAATTCTAGGTTAAGAATTATAAAAACAAACACGAAACACACCATCATCCAGTTTAGCAAAGAGAGTATCACCAATACATAATCATGAAGCTCCCCCACCCTCTCTTGAATGCCCTTCTTCAATCATATACCTGCCCTCCACACAAAGGTAACCATGATCTTGACTTTTATCCTTCTAATTCACCTTGTTTTTTACTGTTTTTACCACCTATGTAGTTTGCCCTACAACAGTAGAGTAACTAATGCTCAGGAAGATTTCTGGTTCTCAGCTCCTTCTAGATACCCACAAATTTTCTATTAGGCATAATCATCTGAACTAAGAAATGAAATGTGAGCAGAAGTGACACATATGAAAATGTAGGCTTGGCATGGTGGCTCGCACCTGTAATCCCAACACTTTGGGAGGCTGAGGTGGGAGAATTGTTACCGAAACATCAGAGGTTCGGTCTGGGTCCTGCTGCTGGCTGCACAGAAAGCCAATCACTGAGATGACAAATATTGCCAAGGAAGAAGGCTTTTTTTCTTTTTTTGAGACGGAGTTTCACTTGTCACCCAGGCTGGAGTGCAATGGCACAATCTCAGCTCACTGCAACCTCTCCCTCCCGGGTTCAAGGGATTCTCCTGTCTCAGCCTTCCAAGTAGCTGGAATTTTTGTACTTTTGGTAGAGACAGGGTTTCACCATGTTGGCCACGCTTGTCTCAAACTCCTGACTTCAGATGATCGGCCTGCCTTTGCCTCCCAAAGTGCTGGCATTTTACAAGCATGAGCCACTGCGCCCGGCAGGAAGAAGGCTTTAATCAGGTGCAGCAGAGGAGATGGGAGCTCGGTCTCCAATCCATCTCCCTTACCTACGAAAACTAGGGATTTCCACAGCAGGGAAGAAATGTAACAATGTACAAGAAATCAGGACTAGGGAGGGGCAAGGAAGCAGGCATGATGAATGAGGGGTCTGGCATCACCTTGTCTGGGTGTGGTCATCTGGTTTCAGTTCTATACTTTTCTGAGAGGCCTGAAGGTCCTTTCCTGAGGAAGGAACTCGGATAAAACAAATGTTAAGTTTCAAGCTTTAAGACAAGAGAGTCAATATCTATGTTTATCCAAAAAACTGTCCTGGGACTATTAGGTTGGTTTCAAAATCACTTGAATCCAAGAGTTAAAGTCCAGCCTGGGCAACATAGCAATACCTTCTCTCTACAAAAAAAAAAAAAAAAAAAAAAAAATCGGTGGTAGCATTTGCCTGTAATTGCAGCTACTCAGGAGGCTAAGGCAGGAGGATCACCTGAGCTCAGGAATTTGAGGCTGCAGTGAGCTGTGATTATGCCACTGCATTACAGCCTGACCCTGTCTCAAAAACATTAAATAAACATAAACTGTAATGATTTTAAATTGTCTTGAAATATAGTTTTATAAAGTATATTATTCTACGTTTACAACTAAGATTTTCTAAAAACATTCAAGTTATTTTTCTATTGTCTCCTGGCTTCTAATATTGTAGTGAAGAAGTCACCTACAAATCTAATCGCCTTTTCTTTTTTTTTTTTTTTTTTTCTTGAGACGGAGTTTTGCTCGTTACCCAGGCTGGAGTGCAATGGTGTGATCTCGGCTCACCGCAACCTCTGCCTCCTGGGTTCATAATTGCCTTTTCTTTATGGTGAGTCATCTTTTCTCTTTGGCTGCTTTTAAAATATTATCTTATTTTTGGTTTTCTGCAGTTTTACTTAGTTATGCTGAGATGTGGATTTTTAAAAAAATTTATCCTGCTTGAAATTTTGTAGGAGCCCTCAGTCTAAAGATTGGCATCTTTCAATAATTCCATTCTCAGCTCTCAACATTCGTCTCTCAAAATATTTCCTCCTCCCATTCCCTGTCTCTCAAAACCCTGATTTGAGGCATGTTGGACTTCCCTGTCTATCGTCTTCCACTCTTTTCTTTTTGAGATGGTGTTTCGCTCTTGTTGCCCAGGCTGGAGTGCGATGGCGCGATCTCGGCTCACTGGAACCTCTGCCTCCTGGGTTCAAGCTCTTGCCTCAGCCTCCCAAATACTGGGATTACAGGTGCCCGATACCATGCCCAGCTAGTTTTTTGTATTTTTAATAGAGGTGGGGTTTCACTATGTTGTCCAGGCTGGTCTCAAGCTCCTGACCTCAGGTGACCCCTCACCTCGGCCTCCCAAAGTGCTGAAATTACAGGAGTGAGCCACCACGCCCAGCCTCTTCCTTGACTCTTAACCTCTTCCTATGGTATATATCCCAGCCTCTCTGAGCTACAGTTTGGATATCTTCTGGTTAACTAATGCTAATTCTCTATTCGGTTTCTAATCTGCTGATATCTGCTGAGTTTTAAACTTCTATTACTCTATCACGCTTTTTATTTATTTATTTGTTCAATATTTACTTACTGATTTATTTACTATTTAGAGACAAGATCTCCCTCTGGTCTCTGAGGCTGGAGTGCAATGGCATGATCAAAGCTCACTGTAACCTCGAACTTCTGACCTCAAACAATTCTCCTGCCTCAGCCTCTGGAGCAGGGGTACTACAGGCATGCAACATTGTGCTTGGTTAATTTTTTAATTTTTTGTAGAGATGAAGTCTCACCATGTTGACCAGGCTGGTCTCGAACTCCTGGCTTCAAGCCATCCACCCACCCTGGCCTCACTAAGTGCTGAGGTTACAGATGTGATCCACAGTTCCTGGCCATAAAATTTTTAATTCTAGATGACTTTTTAATCTAATATGCTTGATAAAATTTTACAGTCTTTTGTTTCTTACTCAAAATGATAAGCCTCTCGTATTTATTTAAACACATTAAACATATGCTGTCTGACAATACAAATACCTGAGGTCAGCCAGGCATGTGGCTCATGCCTGCAATCCCAGGACTTTGGGAGGCTGAGGCAGGTGAATTACTTGAGGTCAGGAGTTCGAGACCAGCCTGGCTGACTTGGCAAAACTCCATCTCTACTAAAAATACCACAAAAATTAGTCAGGCTTCATAGTGCACACCTATAATCCCCGATGCTCAGGACAGGGAGGCGGGAGAATCGCTTGAACCCAGGAAGCGGAGGTTGTGGTGAGCCAAGATCATGCCACTGCACTCTATCCTGGGTGACAGAGTGAGACTCTGTCTCAAAAAAAACAAAACAAAGAAAGAAAACAAATCAAAAATACCTGAGGTCTTTGTGTGCATCTTCAATTCATTGTTTCCACTGGCTCCCATTTATGGCCACTTTTTTCCTTATGTTCTGAGGGATT
Source organism: Saguinus oedipus (assembly GCA_031835075.1). Lineage (NCBI taxonomy): Eukaryota > Metazoa > Chordata > Mammalia > Primates > Cebidae > Saguinus > Saguinus oedipus. The sequence continues at coordinate 11,820,361 of CM063172.1, read as the reverse complement.
TGTGCTTGTGAGCTCCTTCTTTTCTGGCAGTCCTTTATCTAAGAGGATCCTTTCGGCCATGGTTTGAACCAGATTCTTCTTGCATTCATTTCTCCTAATTGCCTTATAGGCACTAATAACCGAGGATGATTTAAAGTAAATTTTTCCTTTGGGGTAATATGAATTGGTTTTTGCCTTCCATTGATGTCGGTCAAAGTTAAGACTAGCGCTTTTCCATACCTTCTTTTCTTCTTCAATTAATTTATCATGCAAACCTTTATTTTAATATATTTATTTTCTCACTCATGTATTCCTCCCTCTATTCATTCATCACTCCATTATGTTTTTTGATGCATTTGAAAATACAAGTCACCCCTAAGCACTTCAGTATACATATAATTAATTGAGTTAATATTTGTTTATAGCTTTTTTTTTCTTTTTGGAGGATAAAAGGTAAATGCAATGAAATGCACAAGTGTCTTTTTTTCTTTCTTTTTTTTTTTTTTTTTTTTGAGACAGGCTCTCTCTCTGTCACCCAGGCTGGAGTGCAGTGGTGCAATTGGGGCTCACTGTAACCTCCACCTCCTGGGTTCAAGCAATTCTCCTGCCTCAGCCTCCAGAGTAGCTGGGATTACAGGTGCCTGCCATCATGCCCAGCTAATCATTGTATTTTCGCCATGTTGGCCAGGTGAATCTCGAACTCCTGACCTCAGGTGATCCGTCTGTCTCAGCCTCCAAAGTGCTGGCATTACAGGTGTGAGCCACGGTACCTGGACTATTGTTGTTTTGTTTTTTAATTGAGACAGAGTTTTGCTCTGTCACCCAGGTTGTAGTGCAGTGGCATGATCTCAGCTCACTGCAACCTTCACCTCCCCGGTTCCAGTGATTCTGCTGCCTCAGCCTCCCACGTAGATGGGACTACAGGTGTGCGCCCCCACTCCCGGCTAATTTTTGTGTTTTTTTAGTAGAGACCAGGTTTCACCATGTTGGCCAGACATAGTTTTACCATGTTGGCCGAGATGGTCTCAAATTTGTGACCTCAAGTAATCCACCCACCTCAGCCTCCCAAAGTGTTGGGATTACAGGTGTAAGCCACAGGGCCTGGCCAAAATGCATAAATCTTAAGTTTACTTTTTTTTCTCTTTGCTCACTACACTGCAGTCTCCACCTCCCTGGTTCAAGCAATTCCCCTGTCTTAGCCTCCTGAGTAGCTGGGACTACAGGCATATGCCACCACATCTGGCTAATTTTTTTGTATTTTTAGTAGAGACAGGGTTTGACCATGTTGGCCAGACTGGTCTTGAACTCCCAACCTCAGGCAGTCCGCCAGCCTTGGCCCCCTAGAGTGCTTGGATTACAGGCGTGAGTCACCATGCCCGGCCAAGTTTACCATTTAAAAAGTTTCAGTCCTATCAAGATATAGAACGTCAACATAACCCTAAAATTTTTCTGATGCCCCTTCCTGGAGTCAGTCCCCTGTCCCCTGCCTCCAACATTGGAGGCCTCAATTGTTCTGATTTATTTTTCCTTCTTAGTTTAGCTTGTTCTGGAATTTTACGTAAATACGATCATACAATCTCTGTTCTTTTGTGTGAAGCTTATTTCATTCAGCATAATTTTTAAAAATTTATCCATGTTGGCCGGGCATGGTGGCTTACGCCTGTAATCCCAGCACTTTGGGAGGCCAAGGTGGGCGGATCACAAGGTCAAGAGATCAAGACCATCCTGGCCAACATAGTGAAACCCCGTCTCTACTAAAATACAAAAAATTTAGCTGGGCATGGTGGCAAGCACCTGTAGTCCCAGCTACTCGGGAGGCTGAGACAGGAGAATTGCTTGAACCCGGGAGGTGGAGGTTGCAGTGAGCCAAGATCGCGCCACTACACTTCAGCCTGGCGCTTGGTGACAGAGTAAGACTCTGTCTCAAAAAAAAAAAAAAAAATTTATCCATGTTGTTGTATGAATCAGTATTTCATTCCTTTTTATTGCTGGCTAGTATTCTACTGTATATATATACCACAGTTTGTTTATCCATTCTTGTGTTGATGAACCCTTGGGCCCACTTCCAGTTTAGGTTTATTATAAATAAAGCCGCTATAAACATTTCCATACAAGTCACTTTTTTGGACATATGTTTTCGTTTTTCTTGGGTAAAGACCCCAGGAATAGAGTTGTGGGGTCATAGGGTAGGATTGTGTTTAATTTTATGGGAAACCGCCGGACCATCTTCCAAAGTGGTTATACTCTTTTATACTCCCGTCAACACTGCATGGGAATGTCTGCTTTCTCTTTCTGCACTGTAGTCTTATCTCTCATTCACTCCTTAAGATGCAACCTTTTGAGAGCTGAGCTTTCTATGGGGGTTTTCTCTTCAACTCCCACTTTGGATGGACCTGAGACTTCATTTCCTTCTTCTGCGTCCTGAGTGTCTATCACACTCAGTGCCACAGTTCACTGTAATTGAGAAAATACCCTTACGATAAAAGCCAGTTTCAGGAATATGCCTCCTAGGATTCCTGTTTTTATTTCATTTTGGCATTTGCAAATTCTTCACGTGTTTGGCAGATCTTCAGTATGTTAAAAACATATAATTATTCATGATTTTTAGTTGTTTTCCATGAAAGAGTCATTCAGGAAATCTAGTCTGCCATGTTATCATAAAGGGAAGTCTGCAGAATATACTTTTAAAAAGTAGATCAGGCCGGGCACAGTCGCCCATGCCTGTAATCCCAGCACTTTGGGAGGCCAAGGTGGGCGGATCACTTGAGGCCAGGAGTTTGAGACCAGCCTGACCAACATGGCGAAACCCATCTCTACTAAAATACAAAAATCAGCAAGGCATGGTGGCAGGCACCTGTAATCCCAGCTACTCGGGAGCCTGAGGCAGGAGAATCACCTGAACCTGGAAGATAGAGGTTGCAGCTGAGATCACTCCACTGCACTCCAGCCTGGGCAACAGAGCAAGACTCCGTCTCAAAAAAAAAAAAAAAAAAAAAAAAGGGTAGATCAGATCATCTCATACATTTGATTAAAGTTTCCGATGATTTCATCTAGCACTTAGAACAAAACCTCAGCTTCCTATTCTGACCTGTATGATATGACTTATGCTTACTTCCAGGTCATCCTAAAACTCTTACTACGTTCTTCTTGCTGATCCTCAAACACACTCACCTTCTTTCCATCTTGGGGCAGTAATTCCTCCCTGAAGCTGCCACTGTTTCTCATCTTTAATGCCTCAGAGAGACTTGTACTGACTTTGCCACCAAAAGTAGACTTCCCCCAATACTACTCCTTATCCCAATAGTCTGTTTTCTCAGAGATTTATGACCATTAGAAATTGTGTTATTATTTGCCCGTTTATTTGCTTGTTGTCTGTCTTGCTCTCTAAGAGAATGTAAATTCTGTGAGAGCAGACTTTGTGTTTCTTTCATTTCACTGCTATTTCCCCAGTACCTAAAACTGCACTTGTAACTTAGAAGGGACTCAATGAACAGTTGTTAAATGAATGAAAGAATGAATGAATTCTGTAGGGATTAACCTTGCACACATATATAATCTATATTTATGAACTATAAGTATAGTCATGCCTGAATATGTAAATATTAAATTTTTATTTTAAAGAATAAATTGCTCTTTGGTTTTTTTTGTTTTGTTTTTTTTGAGACAGAGTTTTGCTCTTGTTACCCAGGCTGGAGTGCGATGGCGCGATCTCGGCTCACCGCAACCTCTGCCTCCTGGGTTCAGGCAATTCTCCTGCCTCAGCCTCCTGAGTGGCTGGGATTACAGGCATGCACCACCATGCCCAGCTAATTTTTTTTGTATTTTTAGTAGAGACGGGGTTTCACCATGTTGACCAGGATGGTCTCGATCTCTTGACCTCGTGATCCATCCACCTCAGCCTCCCAAAGTGCTGGGATTACATGCTCTTTATTTCTCCTTTACATGGTATTATTGGAATTCTTAAAGAATTTATGTGTGTATAGGCATACCTGGAAGATGTTACAGGCTCAGTTCCAGACCTTTGTAATAAAGATATCACAATAAAAGCAATATTGCAATAAAGCCAGAGTCACACAAATCTTTTTCTTTTCCAATGCATATAAGAGTTATGTTTACACTATACTGCAGTGTATTAACTGTGTAATAGTATTATGTTTAAAACAAACCAATGTATATACCTTAATTTAATAACGCTTTGTTGCTAGAAAAAATTCTGGCACAGAGACATGAAATGAGCGCATGCTGTTGGAAAAATAGCATTGATAGGCTTTCTCAACTCAGCTTTGCTACAGTCCTTCCATTTGTAAAAAGTGCAGTATTGGCCAGGTGCAGTGGCTCACACCTGTAATCTCAGCACTTTGGGAGGATGAGGCAGGCGGATCATGAGGTCAAGAGATCGAGACTATCCTGGCCAACATGGTGAAACCCCATTTCTAATAAAGATACAAAAATCAGCTGTGCGTGATGGCATGCGCCTATAGTTCAGCTACTTGGGAGGTTGAGACAGGAGAATCGCTTGAACCCAGGAAGTAGAGGTTATGGTGAGCTGAGTTGGTGCCGCTGCACCCCAGCCCAGTGACAGAGTGAAAAAAAAAAAGTGCAGTATCTCCAAAGCACAATTAAAGCGAAGAACAATAAAATGAGGTGTGACTGCACATTACCTGTACATTTCAGAAGTAATATTAAGTATTTATTTTAAAAGGAGACGCCGGTTTTCAAAGGGTTGAGAACCACTGTCCTAAGTGCTGATGACTTTCTATCCTCTAAGCACCAACCCCTATTTGTCTGACATTCTACTGGACAGCCTATTCTCAGATATGGCATGGCATTCTAAGTTCAACCCCTCCAAAGCAAAACACATCATCTGACTCCACAAAACCTCCTCCTTGTGCTTGGCTCCCAGGTGTTGTGCTTTTGCTTACTGTCCCCATGCATTTAATCATTTGTCAAATAATATCTTTCTACTTGCTTGACACTACTTGCAATTGTCTATTCCTTTAATTCCGTTACCATGCTGTACTTTAGATGCTCATCATCTTGCCCCTGTCACCTTGCAACATTCTCCTCTGGGGTCTTCTGCTACCCTTATACCCCTCTTATTTATGTACTATCTAAATAGCATTTATAGTATGTATATCAAATAACACAGCCTATTGGATTTCTCAGTCTCCAGAGTTGCATGAGTCAATTCCCCTAATAAATCTCCTCTCTCTCTCTCTCTCTCTCTCATCTCGATATCTATCCATCCATCTATTTATCTCCTACTGGTTTTGTCTCCTGGAAAGACCATTAGTAATATAGATTTTGTTACCAGAAGTGGTACTAAAGGAACAGATTTTTTTTTTTTTTTGAAATGGAGTTTTGCTCTTGTTGCCCAGGCTGGAGTGCAATGGCACAATCTCGGCTCACTACAACCTTCACCTCCTGGATTCAAGCTATTCTCCTGCCTCAGACTCCTGAGTCGCTAGGATTACAGGCATGTGCAGGATTACAGGTGTAGTACCTGGCTAATTTTGTATTTTTAGTAGAGACGGGGTTTCTCCATGTTGGTCAGGCTGGTCTCGAACTCCCGACCTCTGGTGATCCTCCTGCCTTGGCCTCCCAGAGTGCTGGATTATAGGTGTGAGCCAGTGTGCCCAGCCAAGGAATAGAATTTTAAGGATAAGTTTCCTTAATTGGTTTTGGGGTTTCCGGAAGTGGTTCTTTAATTGATTAGACCTAACAATGCTAGGAACTCTACTTCTAGTAGTACAGAGGCCACTGATAGCCCTTGGCATGAACTGTTGTTCATGCGAAATAATGCGAGATAATGCGAAACAAATGCATTTGATACTTGTAATTTACTACTTCTAAGAGGAAAGAATTTAATGACTCTATACATAATATTCTCCAACATTTGTGGAAAACCAAGGAATATAATGATGTTTGTTGGCTGCTCCTGGTGTCGCTGGATAGAGTGATGAAGGAAACGGATGAGCTCCAGATGGGATTTCCTGGCTCCCACTCCACAGAAGCGACTTGGGAGTTTCTAGGTGTGTCCTCAGTCAGAATCTTCTCTCCTGTAACTACGGGTCTGAAATGGCCAAAAATCAAACGCAAACCCTCATCACATGACTGGCTGAATTGAAGGAAAGCTGAACTCTCAGCCTCGCCGACTAATATTAAAGTGAGGACATTGGTTAGGAAACAGTAGAATTCTGCAGCTTGTGCTGAAAACATGTAGGAAGACCCGGATAAACCTGATGAGTCTCACTGGCCAGAAGTGACCTCCCCATTTCCACTCCCACCCTCCGAGGCATCGATGTCCCCACCCACAGTGGTATCAACCTTTCTGCTCTGTCGGAGGGGATTAACCGGAAATAGTAGTGCCTTCCCATGAGGCAGTAGCCATGCGAGATAATCCTGATTCTCCTCAGGACCCAACCCCACCCCTCTTTCCTGTTTCTAGAACTATAACTAGACTCAAGTCCGATCAGGACCCTACAGGCAAGATACCAAGTGTGAGTCATGAGGAGGTGTGCTATACCCCAAAAGAGCTACTTGAGTTTTCCAATATATAAAGCAGAAATATCTAGAACATGTGCGAGAATGGATATGAAGGGTGTGGGACAATGGTGAAGGGAACCCACAGTTGGATCAGACTGAAATGTATTGATATGGACAGAGATTCTGCATTTAATGTTGCAGCTTAGGAGTTAGAAAGGTGCTAACGGTTTGACTGAAACATGGATCAAAAGACGTCGCATCAACAGCAAGTTAGAAATGGCTGGTGTCCTGTGGTTTACCATAGAGGAAGGGATTCAGGGGTTGAGAATGCTAGAGAATTTGCCACGTGAAACCTCACCCACACTAAGAGGGCCCAGAAGACATACCTTTCACCCATGTCTTAAGAAATAGATTTGTAAGGAGAGCCCCTGAATCCCCGAAGAGCTCTATGGATGCTCTTCTCTATCGGCCATACCGTACAGTGGGAACCACAGTCACTGAACTGAAAAACACAAATGCAATGTTAGGCCCCACCTCCCAACACTGTTGCATTGGAGATGAAGCTTCCAGCACATGCTTTTAGGGGGACATTCAAACCTCAGCACAGGCTTAATGGAATTACCACATATCTACCATGGGCAGAGTAATTGAAGCTTGGAAAAACCCCTAAAAGACTACAATCCCTACTTAGTGTTTATTGTGAAGCTCACAATCTTGTGAGAAAATGATGGCATCACAAAATGTGAGAGCTGGAAGAGATTTTTGAACTTTAATCCAGTCCATCATTTTACAGAAGAGGAAATGGAGTAGAGGGCACACCCTGAAGGCAAGTTGTAGTAGAACTGGACCAGAAGCTAAATTCCCTGGTAGGAACACTAGAACACACACACACACACACACACACACACACACACACGTGTGCCTGCACACAGAGAGAAAGTAAGAGAGTGCAGTAAGTGCATGCAGCCTTACTGGTTAGCTGATAAATGAAACCCTATTTAAAAACTGGGAAATACAGCTGGGTGCAGTGGTTCAAGCCTGTAATCCCAGCACTTCAGGAGGCTGAGGCAGGTGGATCACTTGAGATAAGGAGTTCAAGACTAGCCTGGCCAACATAGTGAAACCCTGTCTCTACTAAAAATACAAAAATCACGGTGGCTCAAGCCTGTAATCCCAGCACTCTGGGAGGCCGAGGTGGGTGGATCACAAGGCCAAGAGATCGAGACCACCCTAGTCAACATGGTGAAACCCCGTCTCTACTAAAAATACAAAAATTAGCTGGGCATGGTGGTGCACACCTGTGCTCCCAGCTACTTGGGAGGCTGAGGCAGGAGAATTGCTTGAACCCAAGAAGTGGAGGCTTCAGTGAGCTGAGGTCATGCCACTGCACTCCAGCTGGGGTGACAGAGTAAGACTTAGTCTCAAAATAAATAGATAAATAAAATAATAAAAGCTGGCAAATACTAGTGGAGTGATTGAGCTCAATGTGCAGTCTTGGACAAGTAACTTAAATTCTTTGTGCCTCTGTGTCCTCACTTATAAAATAGGGATGATAATGGCTACCTTTCAGAGAGTTCTGGGAATTATCAATGATGTATGTAAAACACCCTATCAACTAGCAATGCTTTTGGCTGCAAGAAACACAAAATCCAACTGATAGTGTTCTAAACAAACAAGGGTTTATTTTTGTCCTGTTAAGAACATGGAGGTAGGTGGCTGCTGGCATTTATTAGTGCAGTGGCATGGGTCTCTGAAAGTTTCTTGGCCTTTCCTTTATGTCTGTGGCTTCATGATGGCCAAATAATGTGAAAGTTCCAGATGTCATGTTTGCATTCAATGTAAGAATGAGAGGAAACGAAGGAAGTCTCTCCTAGGCACATTTAACCCTTGTTGTGGGGACAGCAGGTTGACCTAGACGTGCCCCAGTAGAATTCTGCTTATATCTCATGGACCCAGTGCCATCATCTCATTTCCCATAGCTAGATGAAAAGCTATATAAAGCTAAATGTTTGACTATTAAGCCTCCAGAATGGGGGCAGCACGGGAAAGGAAAGGAGGTTGGGAATAGCTTTTTAGTAGCCAATGAACAGGACCTGCCATAAGAACCTATCACAGAAGAGGGCCATTAAAGGGTGGTTTTTAGAATTTTAAGTAAACCTTTGAGGCTTGCCATGAATCTACCCAGGCATTTTGACCTTCAACAATGAACTTTCATTACAAAGAGTTAATAAGAAAGCATGAGCTGGTTTTGGTGTGCAGTGTGTAGCTCCGTCTCATCACTTACTTTTCACGTTTTATGGATTTCTTGAAATTGCCCTGGGATTATGGGAATTTGGTGACTCAGGTCATGAACTCCATTATTTTGGCTTTAGCCCTCAAGGTAAAGATCTGATATTACGCTGGTCTTTCTATCTATTTTTAACATCTTGGATTTAGAGGTAAAAGATATTGGATGAAACCCCAAAACACATTCAAGGTTGTGAAATAATGAAAATGTAAGTGGAAGCATGAAGATTCAATGTGTTCTTTATCATCCTTTGCAGCTTAAATAAAACGACTGACTATTTTCAGAGTCAAAAATAATTCAGGATTTAATTGGCAAAGGTATTTTAAGGTTCTGTCTTTTTCTATTTTTCTCCTGCCTTGGTAAAGCTATGAGTTATGTTGTAAGCCCTGAGCATCTTGAAATGGTAGTTACTAAGACAACGTATTAAATTAAGAATTAATTGGATTTTTAAAAATTCTCCTGGCCAGGTGTGGTGGCTCACGCCTGTAATCCCAGCACTTTGGGAGGCTGAAGCGGGTGGATCACGAGGTCGAGAGATCGAGACCATCCTGGTCAACATGGTGAAACCCCGTCTCTACTAAAAATACAAAAAATTAGCTGGGCATGGTGGCACGTGCCTGTAATCCAAGCTACTCAGGAGGCTGAGGCAGGAGAATTACCTGATCCCAGGAGGCGGAGGTTGCGGTGAGCCGAGATCGCACCATTGCACTCCAGCCTGGGTAACAAGAGCGAAAATCCGTCTCAAAAAAAAAACGAAAAACAAGTTCTCCTGTGTGTGCCTACAAACATATCAGTATTATGGTTTTCATTTTGCCTTGGCACAATATCTTCCTAAAGAGAGGCCTATATATTCTTTGGATTCTGAAAATTAACATTTTCACACCTCCGTAAGCACACAGAATCTTTTTACCATATAAAGGGTCTCCTTCCCAGGGAAAAGTTACTTATGATATACTTGTTAGTAAGCCTCCAGGCTGGCTTCCACGAAATTTTAGTAAGTCATTGCATTTTCTATAAGTTAATTCCCCAGTTCCCATTGATTATTTGCCGATAAGGTCCAGGTGTATTTTCCGTATGCATTCCTTCATTCATTGTAAGCACGTGAGATTCCTCTACAGTGGCTAATTATGCATCTCAAATCTAAGGTCTGTAAGTGCTGGGAAGTGCTGCTGATGATAGGGATTAAGTAGTCCAGTAGATTGTTGCAGTTGTCCATGGAAACAAATGTAAGCTTTCCCCGTCAGTGCAGAAGGTTAGGGTCAGAAGGCGACTTAAAGAACACACACACATCCTATTTATGTTACAAAAAATCAAAGCACAGATTTTTGTGGGGTTTTTGTTTTGTTTTTTGTTTGTTTGTTTGGGGGGCAGGGTCTTGCTCTGTCACCCAGGCTGGAGTGTCTGATCTCAGCTCATTGCAACCTCCTCAGCCTCAACCTCCTGGGCTCAAGCAATCCTCTTATCTCAGCCTCTCGAGTAGCTGGGACTACAGGTGCGGGCCACCACACCTGAGTAATTTTTGTACTTTTTGTAGACATGCAGTTTCATCATGTTGCCCAGGCTGGTCTTGAATTCCTGAGCTCAAGCAATCTGCCCACCTTGGCCTCCTAAAGTGCTGGGATTACAGGCGTGAGCCACCGCACACCCAGCCTGCATATCTTTCAATAGAGATCATATGGGAATGGGCTTCTCCCCATAAGCGTTATAAGCTTTTTTCCCTATCTCTGCTGGATGTGAGGCACTAGGTTAGATCTTAGGGATACAAAAGGGACTCAGATACGACCTTTCCCTAAAGAGCTCATGATCTTAGGAACCTGCAAGGGGAGTGAGAAAGGTGAAGGGCCCTGATTTAGGTAGATGTCATCTCTGCCCACCTAAGAGAGAGAAAGGTAGGGAGGGTGGTGATTTAAATTAAATGAAGCCTCTTCTCTTATTCATTTTGTCTTCTCTAAACAATCTTCAGCAGAAGGTAAAGTGATAGCTTTATGTTCAGAAGACTGAGAAAACAAATTTTGACTCAGCTATTTACCCCTTTGCATATCAATTTTTTCTTTTTTTTTTTTTTTGACAGGATCTCACTCTGTCACCAAGACTGGAGTGCAGTGGCGCAATCTCAGCTCACCACACCTCCACCTCCCAGGCCCAAGTGATTCTCCAGCCTCAGCCTCCTATACAATCTCTATTGAAAGACAGGCAGCTGGGATTACAGGTTCAAGCCACCACACCCAACTACTTTTTGTATTTCTAGTAGAGATGGAATTTCACCATGTTGGCCAGGCTGGTCTCGAACTCCTGACCTCAGATCCGCCCATCTTGGCCTCCCAAAGTGCTGGGATTATAGGTGTGAGCTACAGCACCCAGCCACTCAATTTCTTTATCTGTAAATAAAAAAATGATAGTAATACCCATCCCCTAGAATTATGACAGTACATAGTAAAATAGAGCCCCTAGCATGTGCGTTTTGTTGGGAAGAGAATGTACTATTCTCCAGGTGGACTTCAGTGAATGTAATTTTCCTTATGTTTATCCAGTCTCGTTTTTCTCTCTCAAGCAATTTGCCCTTCAAGGCGGAGACAAAACTTCCCCCAACACCCTTCCTCTTGTGCCTCTCAGATCTGGTGACTTTCAGGGCTACTGGCAACACAAACCCCTTAGAAATCGTAGAGTGAAGTGTAGATTAGGGGTGTGGGATTGGGGTGGCTCAGTAGGGTGTGTGGAGTAGGGAGATGGGAGGAAGGTTGTAGCTGCAATCATTGGAGCCTCCTCAGCCTGCAGTGATTGGGTGTGGCTGCCAGCTCTTATGTGTCTAAAACAGGATGAATAGAGAGGCTTCAGCCTCAGCATTCAGGGTTTCCACTCCATCTTCACTTCTCATCTTCCACCACGAGGGCACCAACAAGGGTTACTTTAGCATGGTTTAGGCAAGTGCCATGCCCTCCACTTAGAATAATTGGGCACTCCATAATTCTTTTTTATTATTATAAATAATGATGATTTTCTTCATTATAAAAAAAAACATGTTTTTTAATCAGAAAAAGAAAAACTTTGAAATATACTTTTTATTATTTTGAAGCTTCACCATCTTTTAAATGCAAGCATATCAGTGAATTGTTGAAAGAACTTTTTGTTGAATTTACTCCTAAGTATTTGATTTTTGATGCTGTTTAAATTGAATTATTTTCTTAATTTTATTTCCAGATTTTCCATTGCTAGAAATAAAATAGAAATAAAATTTTTATATGTTAATACTGTATCCTTCAATCTTGCTAAAATGCATTAACTCTAATAATTTCTTCTGTATATTCCTAGGTTTTTTTTAATATATAACATCATGTCATCTGCAAATAGATATAGGTTTACTTCTTTTTTTATCTAGATGTCATTTTTTTCTTGCCTAATCATCCTAGTTATAATCTTCAATATATTGAATGAAATAGTGGAAACTGACATCTTTTTTTGTCTCCTGATCTTAGGGAGAAGGCTTTTAGTCTTTCACCATTATGTATGATGCCAGCTGTGATTCTTATAAGGTGAGGATGTTTCCTTCTATTTCTAGTTCTTAAACTGTTTTTCTAAAATCATTAAAGGCAGTTGGATTTATCAAATGCTTTTTCTGCATCTATGGAGATGATTGTGTTCTTTTTGCCCTTCGTTCTATTCATGTTGGTCTATTACATGATTTTTCTTTTTTTTTTTTGCCAATCAATGAGAGCTTGTAAGGTTGCTGAGGTTGGTTGGCCTTGAACTCTTGGCCTCGCCTTCGCAAGCGCCACGACATCTGGCCGGAGCCACTTTGGGCTCTATTACATGATTTTTCTTATTTTTAACCAAGTTTATATAACTGGGATAAATGACCCATGGTTATATATGTTGGTGGATTCAGTTTGCTCATATCAGTTGGGTACGATGGTCTGTAGTTCTCTTTATTGTGGGTGATGTCTTTGTCTGCTTCTTTTTAATTTATTTCTGCTCCACATTATTTTCTTCCTTCTCTTCGCTTCGCATAGAAGTCCTAGGGAGAATTTCTCCTTCCTAGGCCTCCCAAAGTGTTGGCTTACAGACGTGAGCCACTGCACCCAGCCACTGTTCAAGTCTTCTGTTTCCCTTCTGTTTCCTTGGGGTTGTTCTCTTCAAGATTGGAAGTGGAGTGCTGAATTCTCCAACCACTCTTTGTTGAATTATCTTTCTCCCTTTCATTCTGTAAGATTTTGCCAAATATATTTTGGGAGTCTATTACTAGGTGTAGTATGTTTATAACTGTTATATCTGCTCAATAATTGACAATTTCATCATTAGGAAGTACCGTCCTTTTTCTTTAGTAACCATATTTACCTTAAATCTACTTTGTCTCTTATTAGTACAGTCATGACAGCTGCTATACTATTCATGCTGTGTCATGCATAACATATTATGCTAGGCTATACACAAATATATACATATTATATGTATATATATGCAATACCTTATGCTATACATAACATGTGCATGTACATATACATAAATCTACACCTATATACATACATATATATGATTCTATGCTATAAACAGCTAGTTACTGTCTGTACAGTATTTCTTCTCCATCCTTTTATTTTCAAACTATTTGTTTATTTACATCTTGTTGTACAAGGAAGCATATAGTTGGATCATTTAAAAAAATCCATGTTGCCAGTATCTGCCTTAGATTGGAGTGTTTAATCCATATACGTTTAATGTAATTATTGATACTACGGAATTTATGTCTATTAATTTGCCTTTGTATCTACACATTTTATGTGCTTTCTTCTTCCTCTATTCATCCATTACTGACTTCTTTTGCATTAAATAGATATATTTGTGTTGTATTTTAATTCCCCTTCACTATATATTTTTTAGTTATTTTCTTAGTACTTACTCTAGGACTTACTATTAACCTCTTAATTTATCCAAATCTACTTGGGTTTAATACCAACTTAATTCCAATAGCCTACACAAGTTTTGCTCCTGCATAGATCCATGCCTTCTTTGTGCTGTTTTTACAACAGCACATCTCTATATATTATAGATCCATCAACACATTCAAATTTATAATTATTGCTTGACACAGTTGTCTTTTAAATTTTTTTAAAAAAGAGTTTTTAAAAAAACAACTAAAATTTTTGTCTTTTATATTTACCTATGCAATTACCCTTCTTGGAGATCTTTATTTCTTCATGTGGATTTGAATCGCTTACTGTGTGGTGTCCTTTCATATCAGACTGAAGGAGTCCTTTTAGCATCTCTTGTAGGGCAGGTCTACTAGTGATGAACTCCCTTAGCTTTCGTTTCTCTGCAAATGTTCTATTTTTCTTTCATTTTTGAAAGACATGGAATTCTTGGTTGACTGTCTTTCTTTCACCACTTTCAATGTATTATCTCATTGCCTGCTGGCCTTTATGTTTTCTGATGAGAAATCAGCTGTTTTCTGATGTGAAATCTCGTTGAGGATCCCTTGTGTGGGATGAGTCATTCTCTCATGCTGCTTCCAAAATTCTTTGTCTTTTGCTTTAGCTGGTTTAATTGTAATGTGTCTAGGTTTAGATCTCTTTGAGTCTATCTATGTGGAGCTTCAACCATGTGTAGTTAATGTTTTTCCTTAATTTTGGGAGGCTTTCACCCATTATTTCTTCAGATATTCTATCTGTTTTTCTTTTTCTCCTTTCTTTCTGAAACTCATACTATATGTATGTCAGTTCACTTCAAGGTATCCCACAGGTCTCTGAGAATCTATTTTTATTCATTCTTATTCTTTTGGTTTCTCACTGTATAATCTCATTTGACCTATCTTCAAATTTGCTGCTTGCTCAAATCTGCTGTTGAGTTCCTTCAGTAAATTTTCTATTTAGCTAGTACAACTCTGAAATGCTATTTAGTTCTTTTTAACATTTCTTTTTTCTCATCCTCCCCAACAGCTGCATTACAGTGAGGTGGTTGTGGGGACTCTCCGGCTGGGGTGAGGTGGTGGGTGCAGCAGTGGGTGGGAGCTGCATGGGGGACCACTTTGTGAGGCCAAGGCAGGTGGATTGCTTGAGTCCAGGAGTTCAAGACCAGCCTGGGTGACGTGGCAAAACTCTGTTTCTACAAAAACTTTAAAATTAGCTGGGTGTGGTGGCCCATGCTTGTAGTCCCAGCTACTCAGGAGGCTGAGGTGGTGAGGCTGTGGTGAGAAGATCACTTAAGCCAGAGGTGGAGGCTGTAATCCATCCTGAGTGACAGAGTGAGACCCCATCTAAAAATAAATAAAATTATAAGCTTTTTTCTATTAAAAGTTTATTTTACAAACATTACGTATCAATAACAAAATAAGTTTTTTCTTTTACCTTTTTTTTTTTTCTTTTGAGATGGAGTTTTGCTTTCGTTGCCCAGGCTGGAGTGCAGTGGCACGATCGCGGCTCACTGCTACCTCCGCCTCCCGGGTTCTAGCAATTCTCCTGTCTCAGCCTCCGAGTAGCTGGGGTAGCTGGGATTACAGGTGCGTACCACCACACCCAGCTAATTTTTGTATTTTTAGTACAGATGGGATTTCACCATGTTCACCAGGATGGTCTCCATCTCCTGACCTCAGGTGATCTACCCACCTCGGCCTCCCAAAGTGCTGGGATTACAGGCATGAGCCACCACGCCCGGCCCTTCTTTCATTTTTTAAACTTTTTTGTAAGAAACTAAGATATAAAACACACATAAAGCTAGTCCTACACAGGGTCAGGGTCATCAGTATCACTGTCTTCCACATTCGCTTGTCCCACTAGAAGGTCTTCAGGAGCAAAAACAAACAAACAAAAAAACGTGTGGAGCTGTCATCCCCCGTGAAAACAATGCCTTCTTCTGGAATCCCACTTGAGGGACCTGCCTGAAGCTCTTCTTGAGGATAGGTTTGTTCATACCTGAATCACGTTGTTGTGCTAAATTACACAACAGTTGCTACAAAGTTAATAGTAATTTTTCAACTCCATTATAATCTCAAGGACCATCATCATGTATGGGATCTGTCTTTGACAGAAATGTTTTGCCAACCATGACTATAGTTTATGTTCTCCAGAATGTCATAGAAATGGAGCACAGTAGACAGCCTTTTAAGTCTGGCTTTTTTTTCTTTTTCTTTTTCTTTTTTTTTTTTTGAGATGGGGTCTTGCTGTGTCGCCAGGCTGGAGTGCGGTGGTGCAATCTCAGCTCACTGCAACCTCTGTATCCCAGGTTCAAGCAATTCTTCTGCCTCAGCCTCCCGAGTAGCTAGGAATACAGGTACGTGCCAAACGCCCAGCTAATTTTTGCATTTTTAGTAGAGACCAGGTTTCACCATGTTGGCCAGGATGGTCTCAGTATCTTGACCTCGTGATCCACCCGCCTCGGCCTCCCAAAGTGCTGGAATTACAGGTGTGAGCCACCGCGCCCGACCAAGTTTGGCTTCTTCAAGTGGTCATATTTAGGCTAATCCTTCTCACTAGCTGTATCAGTAGTTTATTTTAATCACACTGTAGCATTTCATCTTATACCACAGTTTATTTATTCCCCAGTTGAGGGCAACTTGTGTGATTTTCAAATTACAGCCATTTTGGATAAAGTCACTGTAAACATTTGTATACAGATTTCTGTGTAAACATCAGTTTTGTTCCACTTGCGTAAATATCGAGGGGCAGGATTAGTGGGTCGTATTAAGTGTATGTTGAACCTTATAAGAAATTTTAAAAACTTCTTCCTAAAGAGGCTGTACTAGTTTGCTTTCTCAACATAGTATTCGTAGGTTCTAGTTATTTCACATCTTCTCCAATAGTTACTATTTTCAGTTTTTTTGTTTTTTTTTTTTTTGTTTTTTTTTTTTAATTTCAGCCATTCTAAAGGGTGGCGTCTCACTGTGGCTTTAATTTACATTTCCCTAATGGCAGATGTGGTGCATCTTTACTTGAGCTTAATTTATGCTTTGGCATCTTTAACACACACACACACACACACACACAGAGTCATGATTGTGTACAGTGTCACCATGAGAAGTATTTGCAGTAGCTGGGGATGGAAAACTTTTACATTTCATCTTCTATTCTTCTTTATGTGCTATCTAAATTTTGTCAAAAGCATGTTAATTTTGAATTTTTAAAACACAAGTTAATTTTTTAAAAAATTTCCTCCTGGCCAGGCACAGTGGCTCACGCCTATAATCCCAGCATTTTGGGAGGCTGAAGCAGGCGTATCACCTGAGGTCAGGAGTTCAAGACCAGCCTGGCCAACATGGTGATATCCTGTCTTTACTAAAAATACAAATAATTAGCTGGGTGTGGTGGTGCGGGGGGCGCCTGTAATCCCAGCTACTCGGGAGGCCGAGGCGGGAGAATCGCTTGAACCCAGGAGGTGGAGGTTGCAGTGAGCTAAGATTGTACCACTGCATCCAGCCTGGGCAACAAGAGCTAAACTCTGTCTCAAAAAAAAAAAAAATTTCTTCCTATAGATAAAACCATCTCTGTGCTTTATGAATTCTCTAATAGTGCTTCATATGCAAAATATAAAAAGAGTAGATAACTCAGATAACCACAGGGGAATCTAAGATTCAAAGGGCATTGTGTTCAGTTCTGTAAAGAGCTCCCTCTCATCCATCTCTTCTTTGTAACTCCTCAAGTTCAGACCTCATCATAAGGTAGGACAATGTTATTTATTTCACCTATTTCAAAAATCTATAACCAATCACTTTGATCATTTTAGTAAGAAAAATGGCCTTGGTAGTTTATGCCTGTAATCCTAGAACTTTGGGAGGCCAAGGTGGGCAGGCAGATTACCTGAGGTCAGGAGTTCGAGATCAACCTGGCCAACATGGCAAAACCTCTTCTCTGCTAAAGATACAAAAATTAGCCAGGTTTGGGGGCATGTGCATGTAGCTCCAGTCACTTGGGAGGCTGAGACAGGAGAATTGCTTGAACCTGGGAGGTGGAGGTTACAGTGAGCCAGGATGGTGCCACTGGACTCTAGCCTGGGCAACAGTGCAAGACCGTCTCAAAAAAAAAAAAAAAAAGTTTAGAAGGGGGAGCAATATAAAATTTAAATTTCAAAATTGAACCCTAACCACAAAGAGATACCATAACACACCTATTAGAATGTATGACAGTGGAACACTTGAACATACCAGGCATGGGTGAGGACACAGAACGACTGCAACTCACATACAAGCCTGGTGGGAATGCAAAATGGAACAACTAATTTGGAAAGCATTTTGGCAGTTTCTTAAAAAGTTTTGGCCAGGTGCAGTGGCTCACACCTGTAAAATCTCAGCTACTTGGGAGGCTGGGGCGGAAGGATCACTTGAACCCGGGAGGCAGAGGCTGCAATGAGCAGAGATCATGCCATTGCACTCCAGCCTGGGCAACAGAGAGCAAGACTCTGTCTCAAAAAAATATATATAACAATTTCAAAATACTCCTACCATATGACCCAGTTATTCCGCTCCTTAGGTATTTACTTGAATGAAAGAAAAGCATACGTCCAAATACTTGTACACAAATGTTGATTGCAGCCTTATTCATAGTGCTCCAGACTGGAACAAGGCGCCATCCACATGTGGATGAATAAACAATATGAGACATAGCCATAAAATGGAATACTACTCAGCAACTTAAAATAATGAATATGGATAAATCTCGAAATAACAATGTTGAGTGAAATAAGTCAGCCAAAATATGAATACAAACAGTATGGTTCCCCTTATACAAAATCCGAGAATGTGAAAACAAATCTATAATGACAGAAAGCGCGTCAGTGGGTGCCTGGGGGTGGGAGAGGGGCCACAAAGAGCATGGGAGCAAGATTACAAAGATGCTCAAGGTAACTTTTGGGGACGGTGGATATATTCATTATCATGATGCTGGTGATGGTTTCCTAGGCGTATACAGATGTCAACACTTAAATTATCTAGTTTAAATATGTATAGTTTATTTTATGACAATTATGCTTTAATAAAGCCTGCTATAAAATAGTGCTTTAATAAAACCTGAACCTTAATGATATTTGCAAAGTGTTTGACTTCCTTATATAAAATTATTCATAAACAAGAAGCCATCCTGATGCCTTTGGACTAGAGGCCTGTGGGCCTTTTGTTGTTGCTTGAGACAGAATTTTTCCCTGTCACCCAGGCTAAAGTGCAGTGGCATGAACAGGGCTCACTGTAGCCTCAAGCTCCCAGATTCAAGGGCTCCTCCCACCTCAGCCTCGCAGGCAGCTGCGACTACAGGCGTGTCTGTCTACCACTCCCAGCTAATTTTTTTGTTTGTTTTGTTTTTGTAGAAAGTGGTTTCACCGTATTGCCCATGCTAGTCTCGAATCCAGGGCTCAAGTGATCTGCCGTCTTTGGTTTCTCAAAGTGCTGGGATTATAGGCGTGAGCCACTGCGCCCGGCCCAGGCCTGTTTTATTTTTTAATCTTTGAAGCATGAGATGATGGTAATGAGGAGGCTGAAGAAGTCTTGAAGATGGATTGAGTGGTAGAACTCTTTTCTCCTCTCAACTCCTTCTCCTACAACCTGTTGATCATCTCATTGCTGTAGTATCCAGAACAGAAGCCACTTGTCACATGTGTCCATTGAGCACTTGGAATGTGGCTAGTGAGGAGCTAAATGATTTATTTTATTTTACTGAATTCACTAATTGAACTAATTTAAAATGTAATTAAAATAGCAACATGTCTGGTGGCTGCCATATTGAACAGATCAATTGTAAAGCACTTGTTGCTAGAAATCTGTTTACTGCTGTTCTGTCCCTGTCCAATTGCCATTTTATTTTGCTTCATTTTATTTATTTATTTATTGAGGCAGGGTCTGGCTCTGTTGCCAGGCCGGAGTGGAGTGGTGCAATCATAGCTCGCTGCAGCCTCAACCTCCCAGGCTCAAGCAATCCTCCTCCCTCAGCCTCCCAAGTAGCTGGGACTACAGGTGTATGTCACCGCACTCAGCTAATTTTTGTATTTTTTGTAGAGATGGGGTCTCACCATGTTTCACAGTTTGATCTCAAACTTCTAACATAAAGCCATCCACCCACCTCTACCTCCCAAAGTGCTGGGATTACAGGCTTGAGCTACGCAGACGGCCCTGCTATTTTAGTTTTTTGTGTCCTCACAAAGAAGTAGAGGAGGCTTCTTCTATGAGGGATAAAATGGGGGGACTGAGGGATAAAGCAGGGGACAGAGGGAAAAGAACACCTCTATCGTCACAGAAAGTTCTTTTGGCCCCTGCTGCTCTTGGTTTGCTGACCATGTTTGAACATAATAGACGTGAACCAATGTGAGAAATAAAATTTACTGTCTGCTTATTTCCAAAGCCAGGAACTGAAGAGTGATTGAACTGTACTGACTGCCTGTCTTAAAATACACAGAGCAAGTGCGACCATGAGTCAGCCAAGCCCCACTCCAGAATGCAGACTGTTCATCACTGCCCCAGAAACCAGGGAAAAGACCAGCTCTGGGACTTTAGGCCGTAGGGCTGGATTGTATGTGGAGAGTTGAAAAACTGTCTACAGAATGTACTCTTACATAATGGCTAAGGTTCCCCCACTGATAAATGCCAATTTTCCAGTGGACCATGGAAAATTGTCTATTTTGGGCCACTCTGTGGGAGGCCATGGAGCTCTTACTCATGTTTTGAAGAATCCTGGAAAGTGCAAATCTATGGCAGCATTTGCTCCAATTTGCAACCAGTGCTCTGTTTTTGGAGGATAGGGGTTGGGGTGGGGCAAAAATCTCTCAATGGATATTTGAAATCAGATCACAATAAATAAAAGGCTTTTGATGCTGCCATTCTTAGAAAGTTCTACTCAGGTTCTAGTTAGATGTAATCGAGGAAATGATAGCTGTGATTACAGGCATATGCCACCAAGCTCAGCTATTTTTTTAATATATATTTTTAATAGAGATGGGGTTTCACCATGTTGGCCAGGCTGGTTTCCAACTCTGGACCTCAAGTGATCTGCCTGCCTCCGCCTCCCAAACTGCTAGGATTACAGGCATGAGCCACTATGCCCAGCCTGCTTTGTTATTTATTTATTTTTAAATAAAGAGTCTCTCTCTGCCACCCAGAATTGCAGTTAGGTGGCTATTGAAGTTTCAAAAATGCAGAATTTCACCCATTCATGCTTTTATTTTTCTTAAAAGGTGAATTTAAAAAGGTAGCCTTGCTAGACTCTTTCAGTTTCAAGATTGCTTTCAGTGAGACCCACCATGTGGTCATGGATGGTTGACTGGAAAGATTTTCTTCCAGCCAGACCCTGGTTCCCCGGGCCAGTGATGTCCACAGCCCGGCTAGCCATGCTCACCACCCCAGCACCGTGGGCGGCCCTGGTTCTGTCTGTCCTCACCGGCCACATATGGCATCCTGCCTTTCCTGCTGCCTGCTCCTGGGCCTCCCAGCACGCACGTGGAGATTTATAGGGATCCTCACCTCTCTCGTCTCTGTCGCTGTGCCTCCAGCTCTTATGGATCCCTGGAAAGTAGAAGCCTGGGGAAGGAGCCAACACCAAGGAGGGCCTCAGCTCCCTTCTTCACACCACCACTCCACTCACTATTCACAGATTTGACGGGGCCCATAGAACTTCTGAAATGGTATGAGTGAACATATGCTCCCTCTAAAGCACAGAAAACCCAGCTGCTTCTGGTCTAGTACCATACGAAATCTTATTCAAAAGGACAGGAGTGGCTGGGCATGGTGGCTCATGCCTGTAATACCAACACTTTGGGAGGTTGAAGCAGCCAGATTGCTTGAGGCCAGGAGTTTGAGACCAGTCTGAGCAACAGAGTGAGACCTCGTCACTATAAACATTAAAAATTTTAAAAATGAGCATACTCATGCCAGTAGTCGTAGCTACTTGGGAGGCTGCAGTAAGAGGATGGTTTGAGCCCAGGAGTCTGAGACTGCTGTGAGCTATGATTCCACCACTGCACTGTAGCCAGGCTAAACAGCATGAGACCCCATCTCAAAAAGAAGGAAGGAAGGGCAGAATGACAGAAGCTAATTAAGATATAGGTGACAAATAAATATTGTATACAAATGCTCCGTGATATGCAGTGGGGCTGTGTCCCAATAAACCCATTGTAAAGTTGAAAATATTGTAATAGAAGATGCATTTATTTATTTATTTATTTATTTATTTATTTATTTACTGAGATGGAGTCTTGCTGTGTAGCCCAGACTGGAGTGCAGTGGCACGATCTTGGCTCACTGCAACCTCTGCTTCCCGGGTCCCGATTCAAGTCATTCTCCTGCCTCAGCCTCCCAAGTATTTGAGATTGCAGGCATGTGCCACTATGCCCAGCTAATTTTGTATTTTTAGTAGAGATAGGGTTTCACCATGTTGGCCAGGCTGGTCTTGAACTCCTGACCTCATAATCCACCCACCTTGGCCTCCCAAAGTGCTGAGATTACAGGAATAAGCCACCGTGCCTGTCCGGAAAATGCATTTAATACCCTAGATAATACCAGATAAACCCACGGTGAAGTCAAACCTCCTAAGTCAGGACTGTCTGCGTATTTACCCAAGGTGTACAATGCAATGTTTCTATGTATGTATACATTGTGAAATGCTGACATCAAGCTAGTGAACATACCCGTACCTCACATGCTTATGTTTTGTTGTGGGGACATTGAAGACCTACTCTCTTAGAAATTTGCAAGTATATATTACTTTATTATTAACTGTGGTCACCATGCTACACAACAGGTCTCCAGAACTTGCTCCTCCTGTCTAACTGAAACTTTGTACCCTTCAACAACATCTCTCCCTGCCCTACTCTAGCCCTGGCAACCACCATTCTACTCTCAGCTTCCCAGTTCAACCTTTCGAGATTCCATAATTCAGACATTGTTCTGGGAGCACTGATAGGATGCCTACCCCAAAGGCCACATGGTGTAATCAAAGTGTGCATGCTGACACATTTCCTTAATTCAGGAATTTCCCCCCGTGTGATCGAGTTCTCATGTTGGCAGCTGAGAAAGCCACTGACAGCTGGGGAGTTATTTTCTCCTTTAGTCACAAGATGATAGAGATAATCTTGGATGGGAAGTGTGGGGGAGAGAAGGAAGAGAATGCTCGCTGCTCTGACCAGACTTGGTAAGGTGGCTCCTAGAGCTTCCTTTCCCGTAGACTCAGCATCTAAATAACTCATGATGTTATCCTGTACATTCAATGAGAAACTGGATCAGATCAACGAAACACATGAGGTATCACAAAGAAGGACCAGGTTTTTAAAAAAATCAGCCTTGTTTTTTTGTTTGTTTGTTTGTTTGTTTGTTTTGAGACGGAGTTTCGCTCTCGTTACCCAGACTGGAGTGCAATGGCGCGATCTCAGCTCACCGCAACCTCCGCCTCCTGGGTTCAGGCAATTCTCCTGCCTCAGCCTCCTGAGTAGCTGGGATTATAGGCACACGCCACCATGCCCAGCTAATTTTTTGTATTTTTAGTAGAGACGGGGTTTCACCATGTTGACCAGGATGGTCTCGATCTCTTGACCTCATGATCCACCCACCTCAGCCTCCCAAAGTGCTGGGATTACAGGCGCGAGCCACCGTGCCCGGCCCTGCCTTGTTGTTATTTTTAAGGATCATTGCAAAAATATTTAATCCAGATTGCATTGTTGCCAAAAAACAGGGGAACCCGTAAAACTCAGTAGAGTACTGTTTTCCAAGCCTGAGGTCCGGCCGGGACAGTTATTCAAAGTTAATCCCTCTTGTTTCAGTCAACAAAACAATGACTATGGAACTAAAACAGGAAGACACTTGGATATCTAGACTTGGTCTTTGTAAAACGTTCGTAAGTACCCTGACTTGGAATCCGCCTGACTGGAAGGAGAGTTACTGTTTTGGAATTTTCTAATTGCTCTCTTAGAGATTCCATGGAATTATAGGTTAATCCATTCTTTATTCTGTATGTATTAAACATTATAAATACTCTGTATTTAATGGTGCTAGGTATATAATATGCACAGTATATACAATATTAAATTCATAAGAGACCACTGACTTTCATTTATTGTTTAAAATTGCTTTTGGACAGTCAAAGTTTCTTCTAGGCAATGCCTATTTTTTTTTCCATATTTTTTCCTAAGTGTTATGTGTCACAATATTCAGTTCAAGTGATATTTATTGACAGCCTTCTATGTGCCAGGTGGGTGATATTTTGGCATTTGTTTCACTTCAAAGGGGATTGTTAATTTCAGCTAAGTTTGGGATAGACTTCTCCACATCTCTCAGTTTTCTTTCTTTGCCCTTGCCAGATGCCCCATTTCTAGCAATAGTGTAAACACTTACTTCCGCCACTATTAAATGAGGGGCAGGATTCTACTCAATGCTCATAATTTTACCTTTAGAACTAAAATATAATGCTTTTTGTTTTTTTTAGACAGGGTCTCACTCTGTCACCCAGAGCGGAATGCAATGTCATGATCTCGGCTCCCTGCAGCCTCCGCCTCCTGGGTTCATGGAATTCTCCTGCCTCAGCCTCCCAAGTAGCTAGGATTACAGGCACCCGCCACCACGTCTGGCTGATTTTTGTATTTTTAGTAGAGACAAGGTTTCGCCATGTCGGGCGGGCTGGTCTCCAACTCCTTGCCTCAGTTGAACCGCCCGCCTCGGCCTCCCAAAGTGCTGGGATTACAGGCATGAGCCACCTGAAATCCAGACTGAAATCTAGTTCTTGATTCCAACTATAGATTATGGCTTCTCCTTTAACTTAAAACTACAAAATATGTCACATGGAAGAGATATGAGGAGAAATGAAAGAATACATAAATACAAGCTGTTAGGATGATGTGATTTTTTAAAATCTGTTTTATACTTTCATTACTTTTAAGATACTATATTAAAATGGAAAATAAATAAACTTGCTTTCTTACTAATAAACCCTAACCATTGGCCTCAGGCAACTTCACCGTCTGAAGCCTTGTTTATACTCAGAGTACAAGAGTTAAATATCACATTGATAGCTCTTTCTGGATTCAAATTGGCCTACAGGTCTCTTACATACTCTCGAACAATTTCTCTTCCTTACGCTGTCTCTAAGCTTTGAAGTTTGGTTTTTCTTTTATTAATTCTGCTTTCAAAACCATTACCGTATTTCTTCTCAATAATTGGAATTTTTATAAAAATGTGTTAAATGCTTTCGGTAATCGTTTTATTTCCTGCCTTGTTTAAGATAAACTTGTCCGTTTCTCTAAGTCCCGACTCTAAACCTGGATTTGTTTCATTAAGCAAAAACCGAGAAATCTGTATACTGACCACTGATTGCACATCATGAACTGCCCTTGTTCAGGAATACTGTGTATAGCTGTGTGGGTGGCTTACGGATGAAGGGAGGGTATTTGCTATTATGTGACAAGAGGAAGAGCCACCACATGGGCTGGTAGCAGCCCTTCCTTAGAATTGAGTAAGGACATAAAAGACATTCGAAGTATCAATGGCCTTGCTTTCAGGCACTTACAGGTTGACAGGGGGCACTTAAAAAACAGCAAACAGAAGAAATTTAAGATAGTAATTTCTTTCTAGTTGAATGAATAAATTTCAAAGGTATTTAAAGAAGGAGGAGATGAAAGTGGATTGAAGCATTCAGGTACAGTTCCAAAAGTCAGTGGCATTTTAAAAAGATGATTACATTTATTAAGACCAGTGGTTTATCTGTTTTTAGTTATACACAATTTTTATGTGGGAACAATCTTATCCACGAGGTAGATCATTAGAGACACACACAGTGGTTTGAGTGGTGTCAACACCTCCTTCCTCTTCTCCAATACCTTCTATTCCACCCTGACTTCGATGCCTGGAATTTGAGATAAGGTATGGCCATAGTAAGATGATCTTTTAAAAAAGATATCCCCAAAAGGCTAAACATATCAAACACAATCTACCCAGATGATTCTGATGAACGAGGCTATTTGTGCCTCGGCTCAAACAGATGAAGACAGGCCCTCAGGAGAAGATTTGAACAAGAGACCACGGAAGCTCCATTCTGAGAAGGGTGATGAAATCTCAAGCCATCTGGGTGGATCACCTGGAGTCGGGAGTTCGAGACCAACCTGAACACATGGAGAAACCACGTCTCTACTAAAAATACAAAATTAGCTGGGCGTGGTGGTGGGCGCCTGTAATCCCAGCTGCTTGGGAGGCTGAGGCGGGAGAATTGCTTGAGCCTGGGAGGTGGAGGTTGCACCATTGCACTCTAGCCTGGGCAACAAGAGTGAATCTCCATCTAAAAAAAAAAAAAGAAATCTCAAGCCATCCTGTTCCATCTTGTCCACCTGTGAATCATCCCTTTGCCCAGTATGTTTTCGCTGTATAGCAAGCTTGTCCAGCCTGGGGCCTGTAAGCCACCCCAGAATGTCTTTGAATGTGGCCCACCACAAATTTGTCAACTTTCTTAAAATAGTATGAGTTTTTTTGGAATTTTTTAAAGCTCATCAGCTATCATTAGTGTATTTTAAGTGTGGTCAAGACAATTCTTCTTCCACTGTGGCCCAGAGAAACCAAAAGATTGGACACCCCTGATCTCCAGGCTATCTGCCTGTTGACAGCATTAGCTCCTGCATCCAACCATGGCCATGGTAGGGACTCCGTGATCCAGTGTCACTGATATGGTTTGCATCTGTGTCCCCACTCAAATCTCATGCTGAACTGTAATCGCCAGTGCTGGAGGTGGGGTTTGGTGGGAGGTGATGGGAGCATGAGGGCAGTTTCACATGGCTTAGCACCATCCCCCCTTGGTGCTGTCATCACAATAGTGAGTTCTCATGATATTTGGTTGTTTAAAAGTGTGTGGCACCTCCCCCCTTTCCCAAAGGCACTCTCCCTTTGCCTCCTGCCATGATTAAAAGCTCCCTGAGGCCTTCACAGAAGCAGAAGCCGCTATGCTTCCTGTACACCCTGCAGAACCATGAGACAATTAAACCTCATTTCTTTCTTTCTTTTTTTGAGACTGAGTTTCGATCTTGTTGTCCAGGCTGGAGTGCAGTCGTGTGATCTTGGCTCACTGCAACCTCTGCCTCCCGGGTTCAAGCAATTACCCTGCCTCAGCCTCTGGAGTAGCTGGGGACGACAGGTGAGCCGCCATGCCCAGCTAGTGTTTTGCATTTTAGTGGAAACAGGGTATCACCATGTTGACTAGGACGGTCTCAAACTCCTGACCTCGTGATCGACCAGCCTCAGCCTCCCAAAGTGCTGGGATTACAGGCGTGAGCCACCGCGACCAGCCAAAGCCTCATTTCTTTATAAATTACCCAGTGTTGAGTATTTATAACAAAGCAAGAACAAACTAATAAAATCACTCAAAGCAGATGACTCACCTTCTGACATAATCATCAGAAGATGAATAGTAGTCTAACGCTCCATCATCACAATGCCTACGTCATTCACCTCGGTTCATTCAATCCCATAGGCATTTGTCATCTCTTATCACCACAAGAAGAAGTGTGAGTATGGTATAGTACAACGAGATATTTTGAGAGAGGGAGAAGGACTACATTCACATAACTTTTATGACAGTATATTGTTATAATTGTTTTTTTTTTAGACTCAGTCTCTTGCTCTTGTCCACCAGGCTGAAGTGTAACGGCACGATCTCGGCTCACTGCAACGTCTGCCTTCCAGGTTCAAGTGATTCTCCTGCTTCAGCCTCCCAGGTAGCTGGGATTATAGGCATCTGCCACCACGCCAGGCTAATTTTTGTATTTTTAGTACAGACGGGCTTTCACCATGTTGGCCAGGCTGGTGTCAGACTCCTGACCTCAGGTGATCTGCCCGCCTTGGCCTCCCAGAAGTACTGGGATTATAGGTGTGAGCCACTGCGTCCAGCCAATTATTTAATTGTTATCGTTGATCTCTTACTGTGCCTAATTTATAAATTAAACTTATCGTAAGTACACATGTATGGGGAAAAAAAAACACACAGTACAGAGGGTTCAATACGAATCTGTGATTTCAGGAATCCACTGGGGGGGGGGGTGGTGTTTGAACATATCCCTTGTGGATAAGGGGCACTACTGTACTATATAAACTTTATAAACTGAATTTTGAGTCTCTGGGTCACCTCCTCTGTTGAGATTCTAGCAAAGCCCCTGATATAAAAGAGTTCATTAAAAAGTTGTATTCTATATAAGCAAAGGTAAATGAGTGTAGAATCATTATAACCACAGGTTTCTCCTTTTTCCCCCCGAGTCTACTGTGTTATCAGCCCTTGAGTTCAGCCTTGGCTGTTGCAATTGGAGTGTAATCCATGGGGACAAACTTGGTGCAGAGGAGGTGGTTCAGGATGCAAGGACAAGGACACAAAGTGGAAAAGACAAGAATACTCTTAGCAAGGACAAGGAAGGAGACATCAACTCAAAAGAAATATACAGGGCAGGCCGGGCGCGGTGGCTCACGCCTGTAATCCCAGCACTTTGGGAGGCTGAGGCGGGCAGATCATGAGGTCAGGAGATCAAGATCATCTCAGCCAACATGGTGAAACTCCATCTCCACTAAAATACAAAAAAAAATTATCCCGGCATGGTGGCATGCACCTGTAGTCCCAGCTACTCAGGAGGCTGAGGCAGGGGAATCGCTTGAACCTGGGAGGTGGAGGTTGCAGTGAGCTGAGATCACGCCACTGCACTTCAGCCTGGTGACAGAGCAAGACTCCATCAAAAAAAAATAAAAGAAAGAAAGGAAGAAAGAGGGCAAAGGAGACAATGGGAGAAACTTTGAGGTAGAAGGGAGAAAAGCTAAAGGAGTGGAAGTTAACACAGTTATCAGTCTCCTCCTAGCACATCATGAGATCATCGGCTAAGGAAAAAGGCATGTTTGGGCTGGAATCTCAAGGGGAACTGGAAAGATTTAGAAAAGCCCAGCTCCTGTCCTCTTCCTTCCTATTCCACCACCTACTGACCTAATCCTGTAAAAGAAAATGTCAACCCATGTGTAGTCAATGATCTTCATGTGTCTGGCCTGAGAAAACAGCCATTAAGCAAACAAACATAATCCCCACTTTCTTGGAATGTTATAGGTCTAGTTGGAAAATATGGACCATAAGTATCAAAGCGTTGTGAGGAAAAAGTGTCCACAGGGGTTAGCCCTTCTGGGGGAGACATCGTATAGCAGACAGATGCTATGACAGGGCTAGTTAAGGGAAGAGTGAAGGCTTCAAGCTGAGGCTCGTTACTTCCCTCCAGACTAGGTAATTGTTTCTTAGTGGATTTCCCTGCCTCCTATCTCTTTCCAGTCCTATATGCCACCACCAAATTAAGCATTGTTATCATGTTTATGCTTGAAAATCAATAGTCAATATTCCCCCAGTGCCTACCACTTAGGCTCCAAGCATTTTAGGTTAAGATCAAAGGCCTCTACCAGCCAGGGCCTAACCTTCCTTCTATACTTGGCTTCCACAAACCTCCATTCCAGCCAGACTCAGACTGTCCTTCATACATGCCATTCTGTATTACTTCTCCACTTCTGTCTTTGCCCATCATCTTGAGTGTTCTTCCTCCACTATCCAGTCTTAATGTCTCATTTGTGCATGAAGACTCAACTCATGGCCATCAGAAAGTGTTCTCTGATCCCCAGCACTAGAAGCAAGCTCCCTCTCCACGGAAATTTGTTCATACTTCTCCTAGAATATTTTTTTTACAACATTCCTTGAACTGTGGTTATTTTTATACTCTTCACATCTTCCTATCATATTATCAACCTAAAGACAGGATTTGTGTCTCATCCACTCTTAGACTCCATAATACTTTATACTCCAATAAAAAATAGATTTAGCTAAGGCAATGCTCTGTTAATGTTTGCTGAAGTTAGTGCTAAAAATGTGTCATATTGAATGGATGCTTGGATCTTCCCTGTGATCCTGCATACATTGATTCTTATGGATACATATTATTTTCTGCATTTCTGGAAGATAAATGTTTTAAATTACATACATGCTTCATCCATCCATTATTTAATATAAACATATTGAATGCCTACCATATGCAAGGTATGCACAGGATAGGGATGGTGCTGGCTCTGGCTTTATGCAGGTACACATTCATTGATCAATGTTTATGTCATTTTGTTTCCTTTCTTTCCAGACAAAGGGAAGCGAAGACTCACTGCACCTCATTACTGTCAACAGAGAGCAATGTGCAATTGGAATGATCTTTGTTTAAGTTGTGACCTATGGGGTCAGAATAAACCTTGTAATGTACAGAACCAAATTGTGTGCATCGACAGAGAATATTGGCCTTTTGGAAATTCATCTCATATTTATTGCTTGGAGATTTTACTTTTAGAAGACATCAATCACATTTCCCCACTTTTTCTCTCTTATCTGCAATTATTTTCCTGGCATTCATTCAAGTCACTTTTTTTTAGATTGAAATAAACTTTGATGAAAATTGAAAATCAATGCTTTCTTCCTAATGACGTTAATAGAGAAAAGCCTCCAATTTTGTAATTATAATCAATATATAAAGGGGAAGTGGCCACAAATATACTGCACATCTTAAGCCGACTGGGTTTGGTTACTTTAATTTTTAAACAATCAGGACATTTTAAAAGTTGCTGTTTATACTTTTTAAAAATGTCATACGCTATGAGTGCACCCAGTCTTGATGCCTCGCTAAAGCCTTAGCTGTCTACTAGCTCCTTCTCCTGCCAGAGCCTGCATCCTCATTTTGGGTCTGGGGGTACACATGCCGGTCTCTTGCTTCCCAAGGACCTCATTACCCATTTCTCTGCACCGGTGTTTGGGGATCCAACCTATCTGTGCCTCTGTTAGCCAGGAGCCTCCGGATCTTTCCAGATTTCTTTGCAATACTGCCTGATGTACTGAATCCATTTCTCTCCTAGCCTGGCGCTTAGGACGCAGGCTGGCGCTCCCTGGCTCTGCCTTCCCCATCTCCCTGTCTTTTCTCCCACGGCCCATCTGCCCCTCCTTTCCTCCCCCCCTTCTCCTCTCTGCTCCCCTTTATTTCCACTCCCCACCCGCGTGGCTTTGCTCTCCCTCTCCCCGCTCAGCTCGTCTGTATTAGGAGCTCCGGAAGCTGCCGGCGACTCTCCCCGGGAGCAGCGTGACTGACGCGGGCTCCTACAGCGGGGAGGAGGGAGAGGGAGGAGAAGGGGAGGGCCGCGGGAGGAGGGTGTAGTGGCCGACCACGGATTTGCGTTGCCGAGGACGGGACCCCGGGGCAGCGAAGCAGGTAATCCTGCAGCGGTCGCGGCTGGGTCAGGCGAGGAGGGGGGGTTAGGGTGCAGGTGCGGGGGGCGCCTGGCGGCCAGCGCTGGCAAGTTGCGTGCGATGGGTGGGGTGGGAAAGCGGCCGGACGCGGCGGCGTTGGCGGCGGCGCGCGGGGAATAAAGGCGGCGCGGACGCAGGGTCCAGGCGCGGGGCGCGGGGCGCGGGCCGCGGGTGCGGGCGGACTCCCATCTGGGTCAGCGGAGCGGCGCGCCCTGCCCCCGCCTCCCCAGCCCCGGAGTCCCGGCCGCTCGGAAGGCGGGGTGCGGGCGGGAGCGGCCCAGGGCTGGCGGGTGGCCGCGGCCTCCCAACCCAAGCGCCGCCACCCGCCCGGCCGCTCTAACTTTGGGGGGCTCGCCGCCCCCTCCCCCCCCGGCTGTGAGTCTTCCAGGGGCGTGGGGGTAGGGGTGGGAGTGGGGGTGGGGGTGGGGGTGGGGATGGGGATGGGGGTGGGGGTGGGAGTCATTGCGCCGGTTCTGACCTGAGCCACTTCGATCAGAAAGTGCTGGAAAAAAACAGACCTGGCTTCCCCGCTGCAGAACCTGACTTGAGGCGATGAGTCACTTCTGAAAAATGCAGAGGCAACTGAGGCTTGGGGGAACGGCTCGGAAAAACGGCACCGCCGCGGGCTCTCTGACTGCTTTGGGTAGAGGGGTGTTCGTGGAAGTGGCCGCCCTAGCATCACTTTTAGGGTGGAAAATCAACCTGCCGATGGCCTTTTCTTCATTCTCATCAGAGTGGTGTTCGCTCCAAGTTGTAGCGATATTTGAATGCATGCATTCTTAAGAACGAATATGTATGGGTGACTGCATTTAGGAAAATTGGACTAGGACTAGCTCCAAACAGCCAGAGTGGAGATAAACACTTGGTAAAAAGATCTAGGACCTTTGGTTTTATAGTCATGGGCATGCAGAAGCGTCTGGGACTGGAGCGCTGTAGTTTACTGAGTACTCCCATTTCTTTACTGCTTCTGTAGATTTCATTTAAGGAATGTTCCTTAGAATTCTTGGTTAACTATCTAAGCCCACTTAGTGTAAAATTACAACGGTAGAGTGAACTTTAGAGAAGTGGATCTATAGTTACTAGAGTCTAATTAGACTGCAAGCCTCTTGAGAGCAAGGATGGGTCGTTTGATAGTTCCTGCGGCACCAAACGGTATTTGGCTCAGAGCATGTAATGGATAGACAATAAAAGTTTGTAAAATAGTTAGTTCAGTACCTTAAGTGTAGCTGGAGCTTGACTTCTTGAATAGATTGCATATTTTGCAAAGAAAGGCGGCTTCTCCATGAATCCTGAAATTAAAAAAAATTCTTAATATTACAATCAAAGTGTCATATAAATATTTCTCAAGGATAAAGAGAAAAAGAAGTTGACTATGAGAAATCAGGAAGGTGATTATCAAGGTGGTTTTTGCTAGTAGGAAGTAGGTTTTTGTTCCCCATAGTTAATGTGAGAAGTAATTTAATTTGTTGATAAACTGTAGGATTTGGTAAACTTTTGAGTTAAGAGCTGGATAGTAAACATGTAGGTTTTGCAAGCAACTGCTCAATTCCACGGTTACAGTTTGGAAGCAGCTAAAGACATACCTAAAGCAATGGTATGGCTGTGTTTCACTGTATTTACAGACATTGAACCTTGAAGGTCATATACTTTTCACTAGTAACAAAACATTTTTCTCGTTTTTTCCAGTCATCAAAAACTGTAAAAGCCATTCTTAGCTTGAGGGAGGAGCAGAAAACACAAAAGTGAGAAAGAGGGGAATGGATTTGTCCTGCTGGTAATAGTTTGTTACTCCCATTGGCTCACTCAGTGCTAGAATTTGGCAAGGAACATTTTGAAAGTATAAATGGACCACATTCTATTGAATGCCTGTTATACCCTGGTAGTTAAGTTAAATACCCTCAAGAAAAGCATTAACTTATTTTGAGCATTATGGTGTTTTCTTTTGTTTTGAATATTTCCTAACATCTTTATGCATGAGGTTTGTTTTTTATTAATTATGTAGCATTTTATATGTAACAATAATATGCTAAGTCTAGGTAAGTTATAAACATTATATTCAACTGAACAACAGGGAATTCATCACTAGGTTTAGAAACCAGGGCTTAAGAACTAGATAGTTGTGAAAAGACAGCCCGTATAATGGGAGAAAATATTTGGGAATCATATATCTGATAAGGGACTTGTACCCACAACATATAAAGAGTTCTTACAAGTCAATAATAAAAAGAAAACAAATCCAATTTTAAAATGGGCAAAGGATCTTAATAGCTATCTCCAAAGAAGATATACAAATGACAAATAAGCCCATGAAAAGATACTAAACATTATTACTCATCAGGGAAAAGCAAATCAAAACCATGATGGGATACCACTTCATACTCACTAGCATGGCTATAATTAAAAAATCAGATAATAACAAGTGCTGGTGAGGATGTGGGGGAATTGGAACCTTCATACACTGCTGGTGGGAATATAAGATGGTGCCCTCACTTGGAAAAGTTTGGCAGTTCTCCAAATTAAACAGAGTTACCATATGACCTAGAAATTCCATTGTAAATATATGTCCAAGAGAAATTAAAACATAAGCTTACAAAAAAAACCTGTACACAGGTGTTTATAACAACAACATTCATAATAGCCAAGAGGTGGAAACAACCAAATGACCATCAGTTGATGAGTGGATAAATAAAAGGTGATATATCCATACAGTGAGATATTATTTGGCCATAAAAAGGAATGGAGTACTGATACATGCTACAACATGGATGAAAAACATTATGAATCGTGAAAAACATTATGCTAAGTGAAAGAAGCCATTCAGAATATCACATATTGTATGATCTATTCTTATGAAAATGTCTAGACCAAGGAAATGTATAGAGCTAGAAAGTGGACTTTTTGTTGCTTAGGGCTAAAGGGGCTGAAGGTGGGTTGGGTAGGGAAGTGATAGATAAAGGTCACAGGGTTTCTGAACTGAAACATGAAAATATTCTCTAATTGACTGTGGTGATGGTTGTGCGTATCTGTGAATACACTGAAAACCATTGAGTTGTGCACTATAAGTGGATGAATTGTGTGGTATGTGAATTACATCTCAAAAAAATTGTTACAGAAAATAAACAGAAGACGGGGGAAAGTACTAGCTGTTAGCTCTCTGGATGCACGTTTGTGTTTTTCCTCTGTGCCTGCTCTCATGTCCCTCCCAATCCTGGATTCTGTGTTCATCATTTTCCGGTTTATTGTAAACCAGTTTTATCACATATGTATGTATTCCTAAACAGTAGTGTTTAGGTTTGTTTTTTGATGTATAAGAAAGATATGTATAATCTCGCATTCTTTTTTTCTGTTTTCGAGATGGAGTTGCTCCCTGTCACCCAGGCTGGAGTGCAGTGATACAATCTCAGCTCACTGCAACGTCCGCTTCACGGGTTCAAGTGATTCTCCTGCCTCAGCCTCCCAAGTAGCTGGGAATACAGGTGCCTGCCACCATGCCCAGCTAATTTTTGTATTTTTAGTAGAGAAGGGGTTTCACTATGTTGGCCAGGCTGATCTCAAACTCCTGACCTTAGGCAGTCTGCCCACCTCAACCTCCCAAAGTGCTGGGATTACAGGTGTGAGCCACCGTACCCTGCCTAATCTCAAATTCTTAAAATTCAACATTAGGTTACTAAGAATCACCCACATTGTTGCATGTAGGTATGTAATTTTTTTTGGCAAGTATTCCATGATTTATTTTACCATCTTGTTGACGGGCATTTGGGTTGGTTCCCATGTTTTGCTATTACAAAGAATGCTGCTTTGAAGGCCTTTTTCCATGTATCTTGGCACACATGTGCAAGAGTTCTTCAGTGTGAATGTCCCGTGGATTTTAATGGCAAAAAAAAAGAAAAATCCACCCTGATTCTCCTTTGACTTACACATTGACGGCATATAACCACTTATTCATTTCTTCAAATCCAGATAAAATGACTAGATGACATTCTGACTTCTCATCCTATTTACATTCTAGTTGTAAATGGTTTTTTTTTTTCTAATTTGTTTCTAGTTTCCCCATGTTTTAAGAAGTGTGGAAAAATCTAAAACGTCACAACTGACTTTCACAGCAGGACCTTTTAACCCAGTCATTCATGAGCATCTTCATGTCCTTATGTCACTTGGATTTAGGATTGGAGGGAGGACAACTTTATTATTACACCAAAGGAACAGTATCAAGGCACATGAATGGTTACCAAACCTCACTAAAATTTGCCTTGTATTGTATATCCTAATAGGTGGTCTAGTATTTCTGATATGATTTAGTGAGGTAATTCTGATAACAATGAGCCTTGGGCAGTTTCTAGATCTGTCGTTGACTTTGGCTGTGAGCATTTGCCATTCATTCAAACATTTCTCCTTGAACTTCGAAGAGGGAAAGCTCCTAAAGTCAGAACAAACCATTATAAGGAATTTTAAAATTATTTTTACTGTTTTAAGATACACATAAAATTTGCTATTTTAAACTTTTTTTTTTTTTTTTGGAGATGGAATTTTGCTCTTGTTTCCCAGGTTGGAGTGCAATGGTGTGATCTTGGCTCACCGTAACCTCTGCCTCCCAAGTTCAAGTGATTCTCCTGCCTCAGCCTCCCAAGTAGCTGGGATTACAGACGTGCACCACCACGCCCAGCTAATTTCATATTTTTAATAGAGACGGGATTTCTCCATGTTGGTCAGGCTGGTCTCGAACTCCTGACCTCAGGTGATTTGCCTGTCTTGGCCTCCCAAAGTGCTGAATTACAGGCACGAGCCACTGCATCTGGCCTATTTTAAACATTTTTAAGCACGCTATTCAGGGGCATTCAGCTCATTCCCACTGTTGTGCAACCATTACTATTGCCCATCTCCAGAACTTTTTCATAATGCGAAACCGAAACTTTGTACTCACTAAACATAACTCTGGATTCTCCTCCTGCACAGTCCATGGTAATCACCATTCTACTTTCTGTCTGAATTTGCCTGTTCTAAGACCTTATACAACAGTCGTCCTTTCGCTACGTGAGCTTTTTTGTTTGTTTGTTTTTGAGATGGAGTCTTGCTCTGTCACCCAGGCTGGAGTGCAGTGGCACCACCTAGGCTCGCTGCAACCTCCGTCTCCTGGGTTCAAGCAACTCTCCTGCCTCAGTCTCCCGAGTAGCTGGGATTACTGGCACGCACCACCCCACCTGGCTAATTTTTGTACTTTTAGTAGAGATATGGGGTTTCACCATGTTGGCCAGGCTGGTCTCGAACTCCTGACCTCAGGTGATGCACCTGCCTGGGTCTCCTAAAGTGCTGGGATTATAGGGATGAGCCACCGCACCTGCCTACATGATCTTTTATTTCCGGGGGAATTCCATCTTGTTTTGTTTCTGTCTTTAGTAGACGCTTTTCCCACTTTAGGAAAATATGGCTTCTTTCACTGAGAAATTATGTGAAAGGATTGTTTCCCTTTCAGTAAATAGCCCTATACAGAGAGGCACATAGGATGTTGTCTAAAACCAGAAGAAGAAATTTTGACTACTATGAATGGGATCTTCATCTGTACTGTCTAGTTAATTACACGTATAATAATCCTGGCTTCTCATTGAACACTTAGGCAACTGCAGAAGGTGCATTAGCCCCTAATTCTTAAAATTTCACATTTACCTGATACATGGATGAAGTAGATAACCATTGATGTTCCTATTAGCCCTCAGCTTTTCACAATTTAAAGGCCATTCTACAATATAGAAGTCTGATCTAGGCCAGGTGTGGTAGCTCACACCTGTAATCCCAGCACTTTGGGAGGCTGAGGCAGGCAGATCACAAGGTCAGGAGATCAACACAATCCTGGCCAACCTGGTGAAACCCCGTCTCTACTAATAATACAAAAATTAGCTGGGTGTGGTTGAGTGTGCCTGTAATCCCAGCTGCTCGGGAGGCAGGAGAATAGTTTGAACCAGAAAGTCAGAGGTTGCAGTGAGCCGAGATCGTGCCACTACACTCCAGCCTGGAAACAAAGTGAGACTCCATCTCAAAAAAAAAAAAAAGAAACAAAAAGTCTGATCTAAAATCTTTTTTGTTTTGATGGGAAGGGGTATTCTGAGAGGCTGAAGGAAGGTTCCGAGAGACTGAGCATAGAAGGGAGGTGACCTAAATGCCGGTTCTGAAGAGGA
The DNA here is from genome assembly GCA_031835075.1 of Saguinus oedipus. Classification (NCBI taxonomy): domain Eukaryota; kingdom Metazoa; phylum Chordata; class Mammalia; order Primates; family Cebidae; genus Saguinus; species Saguinus oedipus. The sequence goes on along the minus strand of CM063172.1, from coordinate 11,783,225 downwards.
GGATGGTTCCTGGAGCAGTGAGATGCTGGAGACACCAGAGACAGACCTGTAGTACATAGACCACTTGGCTGTCTTGTGTCTAATATTGAGCTCAGTTTAATGAGAAAATAACCTCTATTACTTTGCATCAGTCCATTAGGAAATCCAGAGAAACCCTGGGATCCATTGCTAGACTTACTCCCCCTGTGTTGAGTGACTGCTCTATCCCTAGCATCTGGGGATGCAAAAATGAAGATCAAAGAGGAAGGATAGAATGAATAGAAGATGACACGCTGTAAACATAAGTCTCAGAGGATCTATTCTGGTGACTTGTCATCATTTCCTACTTTGCTTCTGGTTTTAGTCAGAGAAGAATTCACTGGATTCTTAGGAAAATGAATTATTTTATCCTAAGGCAACAAGAACAGTCAAATTGGACTATACTAAGAAAATGGGCGGAACATAATTTCGGAACTAGGTAAAATGGGCTTCCAGGTGGTGGATATATCGTTCAGTCTGGTTATAGCATGATATGCTGGAGTTGGAGGGGTCCATTTGTAATCTTAGTTTGAAAGCTACTATGGTCTGAATGTTTATGTCCTTCCAAAATTCATGCATTGAAATCCTCACTGCCATTGTGAAGGTATTAGGAGTGGGAGGCCTAAGAGAAGCACCCGCTGCCACACCCAGCTAATTTTTGTATTTTTAGTAGAGATAGGGTTTCACTATGTTGTCCAGGCTGGTCTCGAACTCCTGACCTCATGATCTGCCCGCCTTCATCTCCCAAAGTGCTGGGATTACAGGCATGAGCCACAGTCACTGCACCCAGCTGCCCAGCTTTCTTTTGAAGAAAGCTTTAGGTGCCTGTGCTGCTGCTCCCTGTTCTGCCACACAGTTCTGTGACTGCAGCCATGGGTGGGAGAGAAAAATGCAAACAAAACCCCAAACCCGGGCCTTCCTCACACTCATCTATTAGCTGGGGTCCCCTTTCCAGTTCTTCTAGCCAGAAAGAAGAGGTTCTGTTGGAGTGTTCGCTACGTGCACCCCCACACAGTTCTGACTTCAGGACGACCCTGAAGAAAAAAATGAGAAAAACCCCCAGCATTTTACTCCCAAATGGGCTCCTTTTTCAATTTTGATTCTTCTTAATTCATCTACTATTGTTTTCTTTTGGTATCAGAAAGTTGCCTTTTGTGTTTTTAATTTTTGGTAGAGACGAGGTTTCACCGTGTTGGCCAGGTTGGTCTTGAACACAGTTTGGAGAGACGCTGAAGTGGGCTTCTTCCTTCCTGAGTTGCCTGGTAGCCCCTTTCTCTTTTTGAAGCTTTCTCTTGTTTCCTTTTTCTCCTGTTTCTTCCACACCATTCTTTTCTTCCCACTTTACCTGCTTTCTCTGTTTCCCCTTTTACTTTGGCCTCCCAGGTTCAAAGAGCAAAAAAAGAACCTGTAGTTTTTTAGTGGTCAACAGCATGAGTTGGAAACTCTTGTTGATTGTGTTGAAGTAATAAATTGAGGCTGGGAGTGGTGGTTAACGCCTGTAATCCCAGCACTTTGGGAGGCCAAGTCAGGAGGATCGCTTGAGCCCAGGCGTTCAAAGTTGCAGTGAGTTTTGATTGCACCACTACAATCCAGCCTTGGTAATTCTGTCTCTTTTAAGACAGAATGAGACCCTGTCTTAAAAAAGAAAAATTGGGTCGGACGCAGTGGCTCACGCATGTAATCCCAGCACTTTGGGAGGCCGAGGCGGGTGGATCACGAGGTCAAGAGATCGAGACCATCCTGGTCAACATGGTGAAACCCCGTCTCTACTAAAAATACAAAAAATTAGCTGGGCACGGTGGCGCGTGCCTGTAATCCCAGCTACTCAGGAGGCTGAGGCAGGAGAATTGCCTGAACCCTGGAGGTGGAGGTTGCAGTGAGCCGAGATCACGCCATTGCACTCCAGCCTGGGTAACAAGAGCGAAACTCCGTCTCAAAAAAAAAAAAAAGAAAAAGAAAAAAGAAAAATTGGCCAGGTGCAATGCCTCACACCTGTTATCCCAGCACTTTGGTGGATCACTTCAGGTTAGGAGTTCAAGACCAACCAGGCCAACATAGTGAAACCTTGTCTCTACCAAAAAATAAAAAAAAAATTAGCCAGGTGTGGTGACGCATGCCTGTAATCCCAGCTACTCAGGAGGCAGAGACTGAAGTGAGCTGAGATTGTGCCACTGCACTCCAGCCTGGGTGACAGAGCAAGACTCCTAAAAAATTTTTTTAAAAATTAAAGTCAAGCGTGAAAGTAGATCCAGGAAGCTGGAGACACATGAAGAAGGGGGCTGAAGGAATGCTTGGGCAAATTTATCACCTGGGTATTTTATTTTACATCAAATGATCACACTTGCATTTGTTGGTAATTTCTATTCATAAAACTGGCCCGGCACTTAAGAACTGATCCTTAGGGTTTTTCTTTTTTCGTTTTCTTTTAAGAGAGTTGCTGAATCTGTTAAATTGCATGTAATTACAATGAATGCTGGTACATTTTGAGATTACAAGGAATTTCAACAAACCCTATTACTCATTGTCTAAGTCCATTAGTATTGCTATGAAGGATACCCAAGACGAATACATAAAGATAAGAGGTTTATTTGGCTCACAGTTCTGCAGGCTGTACAAGAAACATCTGTTTCTGGTCAAGGCTTCAGGCTGCTTCCATTCGTGATGGAAGTTGAAGGGAAGCTGGAATACGCAGATGACATGGCAAGAGAAGAGGCAGGAGGAGGGGAGAGGCACCAGGCTTTTGTTTTTCTTGCCACTCTACAGCTCACAAATGGATGCCAGCCTCTTTTTAACAACCAGCGCTCTTGGAAACTAATAGAGCAAGAACTCACTATTGTGAGAATGGCATCAAGCCAGTCATTAGGGGTCCAATCCCATGACCCAAACACCTCCCACCTCCCATTAGACTCTTCCTGGGGATCAGATTTCAACATGAGATTTGGAGGGGGTCAAACCAGACCGCAGCACTCATCATTCCAGAGAGACAAGGCATTCTTCAAACTGAAATGACAGAATTGCATAAAGTAAAACATTTCTAGTCATGAGAAGTAACTGACCATATGAAATGATATCCTCTCTTACGCTTTTAGTCCATGGTGCTTTTGATACCCCATGGCTTGCAGTCTGAGGTGATTTTGCAGTGTGCTTATTCTGTGGTGTGATTTGAGAACTGTGGTGTGTGAGGCCGGGTACAGAGGCCCATGCCTGTAATCCCAACACTTTGGGAGGCTGAGGCGGGTGGATCACCTGAGCTCAGGAGTTCGAGACCAACCTGACCAGCATGGCAAAACCCCATTTCTACTAAAAATACAAAAAATTAGCTGGGCATCATGGCAGATGGCTGTAATCCCAGCTACTCGCGAGGCTGGGGCAGGAAAATCACTTGAATCCAGGAAGTGGAGGTTGCTGTGAGCCGAGACCACGCCGTTGCACTCCAGCCTGGGTGTCAAAGTGAGACTCATGTGTCAAAAAAGTAAAAATAAGTGTGTGAGATGTTACTGTCAGTGTGTCTGGAAGACAGAAGTGGAACACTTGCCATGATAATTCAGGGATTGAGCACTCACTGGGTACAGATGAGTGCTGTGGACCATTCAGAGAGAAATTATAAAAATGGCATCACTTTACAGTTGCAAAGTTCATGCTCGCCTTTCATCCTCCCAAGAATCCTGAGGCATGTGCTATTATTGGGTAGGTAATACTTACAACATATTTCCAGAAGTCCCCTGAGCTTTAAGTCCCTACTCGTAACTGCCAACTGTAGGCACTTCAAATGCAGATGCTCTGACTCTGAACGCCTCTGCCCTGGCCACCTCCACTCCCTATCTCTGTTTTGATTGGCACCACCTTCCCTGAAGCAAAACCTCTGAGACATCCTAGTTTCTCCCCTTCCCTCCAAACCCCCAACCATTTAATCTTTTCTCAAATCTTGCCTAAACTTCCCTTAGATCTTCTTCAATCTGCTGTCACTTTCATAGTAAATTCCCAACTCCCCTCCCAGCCCTTTCTACCACCCCTTCCAACTACTCGTCAATTCCTTGTTTCTCATGCTTTGTTAGATAGCTCCTGGCACATAATGAATGTTCAATCAGTATTTACTCGTCATTCATGCTTCCATGCCTTTGCGCATGCGAGGCATAGGCTCTGGGATGCCTTTACTTATTTTTCTTCTTCTGAATACCATCCTCTCATCTTTGAGACTTAATTTGGTTCCTACCATCACTTTGGTAGCCTCTCTACTTCCCAGGGCTCAGTTGCTCGTCTACCTTTTTTGAGCTTCCCTTCCCGCATACCCCCATCATGCCCCCATTGCATTCCTGCACGCTTCTGTTATGGTAATTCTCAAAGTGTGGTCTGTGTACTCTGAAGAGTGCTTCTTAGAAAGGCAGATTCCTGGGAATACCCAGAACTACTGCATCAGTATTGTTGAGAGTGGAGCCCAGGAGCCTGCATTTAGGAACCCTCACCTCTCCCCCAGTGATTCTTACACAGAGGAAAAAGAGTAGTGAGAACCAACGTTTTATTCACTCACCTGCCTGGGCCCCTACAACTAGTTCCAGGCGTGGGGAGTGTGGCCACTTGGAGCAACCTTTCGGTAGGTTTCACCACTGCTTCTGACTGTTGGGAAGTGAGAACACCAAAGTTACTCAGATTTAATGGTTTTTAACTGTATCTTTACTAAGAGGCACAATCCTTTTTCATGTGTTTGTTTTTAAACCCTTTTTGAGTTATAATTTTATATGCCATAAAATTGACCCGTTTTAAATGTTCTAGACAACCCCTAACCTACTTTCTGTCTCTATAGATTAGCCTTTTCTGGATATTTCTCTCTTTTTTTTCTTTTTGTTCTTTTTTCTTTTTCTTTTTTGAGATGGAGTCTCGCTCTGTTGCCCAGGATAGAGGGCAGTGGCGCCAGCTTGCCTCCCAGGTTCAAGCAATTCTCCTGCCTCAGCCTCCCAAGTAGCTGGGACTACAAGTGTACACTGGCACACCTGTCTAATTTTTTGTATTTTAGTAGAGACGGGGTTTTGCCATGTTGCCCACGCTGGTCTCAAACTCCTGAGCTAAGGCATTTCTCCCGCCTTGGCCTCCCAAAGTCTTATAAATGGAATCATACAATACACAATCTTCTTGTCTAACTTTCATTTAGCATAATGTTTTTGAAATTCACTTGTTTTGTAGCCTGTATCAGTATTTCATTCTTTGATATGGTTGAATACTATTCCGTTATAATACATATGCCATATTTTGCTTAGCCATTCACTGGTTGATGAACGTTTAGATTGTTTCCATTTTTTGACTGTTACTAGCAGTGCTGCTATGACATTCGTGCACAAGTCTTTGTGCGAACATATATTTTTATTTCTCTTCAGTGAAATAGAGTGGAATGGCTGGTTCATATGGCAAATATGTGCTTGAGTTTTGAAGAAACCTCCAGTTTAAAGTAACTGTGCCATAAACTGTGCCATTTTCCATGTTCATCAGCAATGTCTGAGGGTTCCAATTCCTTCGTATTCTCACCAGCACTTTTTATTATCTATGTTTTGGGTTGTAGCCATCCTCGTGTGTGTGAGGTGGTATCTGATTAGAGTCTTGATTTGCATTTTCCTAATGACTACCGATGTGGGCCCTTTTATTTGTGCTCTTGGCCATTTGCCTGTCTTCTCTGGAAAGATGTCTCTTCAGAGATTTTGCTGATTATTAAACTGGCATATTTGGGCTGATTGCAATGGCACACACCCGTAATCAGTTTGGGAGGCAGAGGTGGGCGGGTCATGAGGTCAGGAGATCGAGACCAACTTGGCCAACATGTTGAAACCCCATCTCTACTAAAATGCAAAACATTATCTGGGCATGGTGGTGCGTGCCTGCATTAGCTGGGCATGGTGGTGCGCGCCTGTAGTCCCAGCTACTCGGGAGGCTGAGGCAGGAGAATCGCTTGAACCCAAGAGGCGGAGATTGCAATGAGCTTAGATCGTGCCATTGCACTCCAGCCTGGGGGAGAGAGTGAGACTCCATCTCAAAAACAAAACAAAACAAAACAAAATCTGGCATATTTGTCTTCTTATTGAGTACAAGAGTTCTTTATATATTTCAGCTACAAGAGGAGTAATGCATTTACTTGATGGAGGGAGGGAAGGTTCACAGACACCCTGCCCAGCCTGTAATGGCCTGGCCAGCAGGATCTCCGTGGCTCTTCTTTTCTCAGTGCTAGGGTGTGGCCCTTAGGGAGCTCCTAGAAGCAATTCTTTGAACTCTACCTTCTGCACGGCGTAAACAAGAGCGAAAGGGTAATGTGGGGACACAGGAATAGAAAGACAGGTGGGGACACAGATGCTTAGAAAGGGCCATAGAGGGGCCTGGGGAATGAGCTCTTCTTCAGTGAAGGGTTTCTACCTCACGTTTAGCTAAGGGAGTTTCTACTCTGTGATAGGGGAATACAGTAGGGTTTATCCTGGTCCTGCTCAGCATTCAGAGTCCTTTATTTTATAGCTCCACCGTACTCAGACCCAGCACCCCAAGTCACAGCTCAGAGCCAGCCTTCGGGGTGTACTGAGGCCCGCACAAGGCCTCCCGAAATCCTGGCTCCTCTAAGAGAACCCTCCTGCCTCAGTATCCCAGTTCCCTGTGGCCCAGTGTCGTGGACAGCTGGCCGGCCTCCAGTGGCGGAAATGTCTCCTCCTCAAGGAGACTGGTGCTTTGAAGACACAGTCTGTGTCTCATCCACCTGTGTAACCCCACATCAGTACCGAACATAGCTTGAAACACCTTTGCAGACAATTTCCTTAAGCCACTGAATGAAGAAGAAGGAATGAATTTGTATATTGGAAGTAGGAAAACTGAGACTCAGACAGATTAAGTAGTCTGTCTGCTGGAAGACTCAAGATCTCCAGAGTCATGTGGGTTTCAGTGAAGGGGTGGGGTCTCAAATTAAGGCTCTCTGATCCCCAGAGTTCTTTTTCCGCTACATCAATTTATGAGTCCTAGCCTTCTATCTTCAGAGATTTCAACTTAAAAGACAAATGCTTAAACTACGAGGCTGATCACAGGTGGTTCTGCGGGGTGATACCACCAGAGTCGAGGGGGCAGATGGGGTGGTGAGGTAATTGTACGTGTGATTTCGATGGAGATGTCAGGGAGTAAGTATTTCTTTCCTTTTTTTTTTTTTTTTTTAGACAGTCTCGCTCTGTCACCAGGCTGGAGTGCAGTCGTGCGATCTCGACTCACTGCAACCTCCACATCCCAGGTTCAAGCGATTCTCCTGCCTCGCCCTCCCAAGTAGTTGGGACTATAGGCACACACCATCATACTCAGCTAATTTTTGTGTTTTTAGTAGAGATGGGGTTTCACTATGTTGGCCAGGATGGTATCAATCTCTTGACCTCATGATCTGCTCGCCTCAGTGTCCCAAAGTGCTGGAATTACAGGCGTGAGCCACCGTGCCCAGCCAGTATTTCCAATTTCAACTCAGAGGAGGAATATTTATTTATTTATTTATTTATTTTATCCTTTTTTTTTTTTTTGAGGAGGAATATTTATATACAAGGCCAATCAGGGTTGGTTCTGAGAGTGGTACCACCACAGTGGAGGAGGCAAATGTGAAGATGAGGAAATTGTATATGTGGTTTCGATGGAGGTGTCAGGGAATAAATACCTTTGGAGATTACTCTGATTTGTGAGACACTGCAGGATCTCTTGGAGTAGCTGGGATTTGGGGAGTGAAAGCAACAATGCTAGGAAGAACCCAGGAGGCAGCAGAATCAGGGCATAGGAGAGGGATAGAGTAGGATGTGTTTGGGACTTAGGGAGTGGTCCCTGTGGTGTGTGGGTGTCTCAGGAGCCTGGGGAGTTGTAGCTAGAGAGCTGGGGTGAGATTCTTCTGCAGGTCAAGCTGAAGCATTTTTCTCCTGCAGTGAGATCTGATTAGAGGCCCCAGAGGAGTCAGTTGGCTAACTCAGCATCTCATATGTGTTTTCTCCAGTTTCATGAAAAATTAAGTGTTTTCTTTTTTATTTATTTATTTTGAGACAGAATTTTGTTCTCGTTGCCCAGGCTGGAGTGCAATGGCACGATCTCGGCTCACTACAACCTCGCCTTCCGGGTTCAAGTGATTCTCCTGCCTCAGCCTCTAGAGTAGCTGGGATTACAGGCATGTGTCACTGTGCCTGGCTAATTTTTTTGTATTTTTAGTAGAAATGGGGTTTTACCATGTCAGCCAGGCTGGTCTTTTGAACTCCTAATTGCAAATGATCTGCCTGCTTCGGCCTCCCAGAGTACTGGGATTACAGATGTGAGCCACTGCACCCGGCCAGAGAGTGTTCTTTTTCTTATATAACTCTCTGGTTTCAGCTATTCTGATTATACTGTCTCAAAAATCAGAAACTCTTGAAACATCTTTGCAATGAAAGGAAAATGGTGCTTTTTGTTTGCTGTTAGGGGAGAAGTTAGCTCCAGAAATGCTCTGTAGGAGAGTAAGCAAAAGATACGAAGGCGGGCACCTTGGCAACGTGAATGTGTCTCTTAGTGAAACAGCTCCCTGGCTTGGCTGAGCAGGGTTTGCTTTCAGCCCCCTCACACTATAGCAGGGCAGGAAATGTTTTTAATCAGCCTTGGTTTTTTAGCTGTGAGCATTGTGCCTAGCAGATTGTGGGAACTGACTGATTAAATGAATGAAACAAACATATTCAGTGAGCCAGTTAATAAATGAATGGATGGATACTGTGACGGTTTGTTTCTCCTAAACATACCATTACTCATTCAATAATAGTGATTCAGGGTTACTTCTCCCAGTGCTTGGTAGTTTCCTGGGAAAGGAAAGAAAGTCACTGATACGGTTATAGTAAAGAGAATTTAACAGTTGGCCAGGCGCAGTGGCTCACGGCTGTAATCTCAGCACTTTGGGAGGCCAAGGCGGGCGGATCACCTGAGGTCAGGAGTTCGAGACCACCTTGGCCAACATGGAGAAACCCTGTCTCTACCAAAAATGCAAAAATTATCTGGGCCTGGTGGCAGGCACCTGTAATCCCAGCTACTTGGAGGGGTGAGGCAGGAAAATCACTTGAACCCGGGAGGCGGAGGTTGCAGTGAGCCAAGATCATGCCACTTTACTCCAGCCTGGGTGACAGAGTGAGACTGTCTCAAAAAAAAAAAAAAAAAGAGAGAGAATTTAACAGTCTGATTTGATGGTAGTCTACCAACTATTTTAAAATTTTGTGGACCTATAGAGAAATTAGTCCATTGTAACTTTATTTTTTGCAGAGAGTTTACATATAAACTGGTTGCCCAGTCTCACTATGAGAAAAGTTTGAAAGTCTCCAGTTTTTTGTCACTTCGAGTCTATATCCTTTTTTTTCTTTATTTCTCCTAAAAAAAAAAAAAACCAAAACTTAAAAAAAACGGGGTACACATGCAGAATGTGCTGGTTTGTTCCATAGGTATACGTGTGCCATGGTAGTTTGCTGCCCCTATTGACTGGTCCTCTAACTTCCCTCCCCTCACCCCCAACCCCCCAACAGGCCCTGGTGTGTGATGTTCCCCTCTCTGTGTCCGTGTGTTCTTAATGTTCAGCTCCCACTTATGAGTGAGAACACGCAGTATTTTGTTTTCTGTCTCTGTGTTAGTTTGCTGAGGATGATGGCTTCTAGCTTTATCCATGTCCCTGCAAAGGACATGATCCCATCCCTTTTTATGACTGCATAGTATTCCATGATGTATATGTACCACATTTTCTTTATCCAGTCTATCATGGATGGGCATTTGGGTTGGTTCCATGTCTTTGCTGTTATAAATAGTGCTACAATAAACATGTGTGCATGTGTCTTTATAGTAGAATGATTTATATTCCTTTGGGTAATATCCAGTACTGGATTGCTGGGTCGAATGGTATTCCTGGTTCTACATCCTTGAGGAATCACCACACTGCTTCCACAGTGGTTGAACTAATTTATGTTCCCACCAACAGTATAAAAGTGTTCCTATTTGTCCACATCCTCTCCAGCATCTATTGTTTCTTGACTTTCATAATCACCATTCTGACTGGTGTGAGATGGTATCTCATTGTGGTTTTGATTTGCATTTCTCTGATGATCAGTGATGTTGAGATTTTTTTAATCTATGTTTCTTGGCCGCGTAAATGTCTTCTTTTGAGAAAAGTCTATTTCCTATTTAATCTCAGGTTCACGATCTTCAGAAGCCCTTGGATCCGGGTCTCCTTTGCAGAATTAGAAGAGAAACTCTCACTACCATTATTTTTATGTTTGGCCCAGCGAGGAGAACTTTGAGCTAGCAATCAGGAAACCCGAAAGACCCAGCTCTTTTATTAACATGAAAACGTTATCAGAGTAGCATTATCTCTTACTTGTTTTGTGAACTTGTTGTGAGGAATTTACAAAACCTTTAGACAATGTGGAGTTTTAGCAAAATTTCAAATCCTAAAGAAAAAGGAGCCATGGAAGAGACCCAAAGGTTTACATTAGAGGGAGCAAGGGTGCTAGTCTTGGGAGGAGGCCACTGTGGTTCCAAGTAGGAAAACGAATCTAGCATCTTCTTTTAAATGAAAATTTCTCCTATGAAAATCTGGCTTTCAGCCTGATCTGGGATGGTGCCAGTGAGTGGGTAGGCAAGGAAAAGGCAGTGAGTGGTAGCTAATTAATTAGTCAATCCAAAAGTATTTATAGATTCTCTAGGTAGAAGGCACCATGCTGGACTCAGTGGGAGATGCACAGAAGAGTGAGATCCAGCCTCAGCCCATGAAAAGCTTGTAGCAGGTCTCCTTGGGAGGCGAGCTGTACATGTGCTGACAGGAAAGAAAGCACAGCGCAGGTTTTTAATTGGGCAGTATGTCTCACAGATGCGAAATATGTAATCCAGGCAGACGGGCTGTTATTCTAGGCTTATCACCATTTACATTGTGCCACGGAATGTCAATGTTCAAAGCATCTATGAAAGCTGCTTTTATAACTGGGTAGATTGAACTAGTTAAGGGCTTAACAGACCCTTCCCCACTGAGCATAAGATGGATTGGGTGGAGAAACTGTGAGGGATGAAGGAGTGCTGCCATTTTCCCAAAATGACCCCAAAGAGATTGGGCCTTCATCCTTTGCAGAGGACTGTTTAAAAGCAGAGTCATTGTAAAAATGTTCAGAGGGAAGATATGTGATGAAAAAAACAAATTACATACCACGATTTTCATTTTATGGTAACCACATATACACATAGACTTGAGAAAACTTCTTTTAAATATGTTGGAGGAATAAGTACATGGACAGAGGAAAATGACATGTTGGGGACAAAAATAAGGGTATACTGATCTGAAGCTTTCCATTAGTCACTTCCATTGACCAGATCTTGTAGACGACTGCTTGGCATTTAAAATAAAACTATTCCCATTGACAGCAATATGAGGTGGAATGACTTAATAGTGCAGTTAACATGTTTATTACTGACCATGTTTCAGACTTTCTCTACCTTTTTTTTTTTTGAGGCAGGGTCTCGCTTGGTTACCGAGGCTGAAGTTCAATGGCTTGATCTTGGCTCACTGCAACCTCTGCCTCCTGGGTTCAAACGATTCCCCTGCCTCAGCCTCCCAAATAGCTGGGACTACAGGCTGGGACTACAGGCATGTGCCACCACACCCAGCTAATTTTTGTATTTTTAGTACATGTGCTGACAGGAAAGAAAGCACAAGGCCAATTTTTAATTGGGTAGTACATCTCACAGAGATGGGGTTTCACCATATTGGTCAGGCTGGTCTTGAACTCCTGACCTTGTGATTTGCCCACCTCAGACTCCCAAAGTGCTGGGATTATGGGCATGAGCCACTGCGCCCAGCCGACTTTCTCTACCTTTATACTTCATAGCAACTGTATGTATAAGCAGTAACTGAAGAAAAGCAAAATTAAGCTCTTTTCCCAAAGTCCCCCAGATAATGAGAACCAGAGTACTAATCCAGCCGTATCTGATTCCAAAGCCAAGAACCCTCTAGTTAAAGATGCACAAAAGATCCCAGTTAAGCACAAAATAATTGAGACTGTATATAAGGTTTGAAAGTGTATGGAACTCTCCTTTTCTGGAAGTTGTTATGTCCCTTATTACTTTAAACATAGTCATTGTAATATGGGCAAAGTATGACATTGGACATAAAATCAGACAGTGTTAGGGGCTGAGTATCTATTTTGAGGATGGATTTTATAAGATGACTAAATAGCTAACACATTTTTAAACAAGGGTAGCCATCTTTTCTCCTAGGAAAATATTTTTTTTAATTTTATTTTTAATTATTATGGATACATAATAGCTGTGCATATTTATGGGAGGAAAATATTTTCTTGATTCCAGAATACCCCTTATTCCAAGGCAGTATATGAGAGAATACTATTTAGCTATATTCATACTGAAGTGTACGAAGTATTTGTAAATATTGGGAGAAGTGTGGTGTGAGAAAAGTTTGAATTGTTTTAAACATTTTGAATGCTAACTTATTTAGCATACTTGAAAATTTGATTTGTAAATCCATCTGGAGACAAATGATTTGCAAGGCCCATTTTTCTGTCTTTTCTACCATCTCTTGAAAATCATTTCTAAAAAAATATAGATTGACCACAAAGCATATCCTCATGAATGTTCAGAATACTAAGGGCCAAGAGAAGATTCCAAAAACTTCCTCCAGAGAGGAAACACAGGTTATATCCAAAGGATGAAGAATCAGAATGGCTTTGGACTTCTCAACAGCAAACTAGGAAGCTAGAAGACAATGGAGCGATACCTTTAAAATCTGAAGGGACATTTGCAGCCTGGAATCCTATACTCAGCTAAACTAGCCATCAAGTGTAAGAGCAAAACAAATATATTTTCAGACTTGTGAGGTTTCAAAAAATTGACCTTTCATGTACCCCCTCCTTTTTTTTTTTTTTTTCAAAAGAAGATGCTCTTCACAATTAAATACAGCAAGAAAGAGGAAGACATCGAATCTAGGAAACAGATGACAGAACGTTAAGAAGGAGTGGGGGGAAATCCTTATAATGAAGATGCCAGCAGATCCCAAATTACAGATGTGCAGCAGGCCAATGGAGCAATTCTGCAGGTTCCAGTAAATCTCCAGAAGCGATATCTCTGAGAAGAAAACATTAATAGAATTCCAGATATGTTTGGCCCTATTGAACAGAGTCTTACACAACTGGAGGAGGTTCAGAGATGAGTAATGTTTAAGTATATAGAAAACCGAGAAGCTGAAAAGAATGACTTTAGGAAATCGGGTAGTACAATAAATGGAAAATAATCTTAGTTTACCTTCTGGCTCAGATGCAAATAGTCATAGTTGTGTTAACACTGGCTATTGATCACACAAAAATTGTGATATAATACATTGGGAGGACAAGATGAAATGCAATATGCGTGTAGGTGGTAGTGGGGATTGGGCAAGAAAAAAGTAAACCCTTGTATTTTTGTTGGGAACTTGATGAATAATGCCCCAAACTGAAGAAAACTGAACAAGACACAGAGATGAAAGAAGCATGTTATTCAGAGATAAAGGGTGGGGTAATTATTAAAGAAACAGGTAAAATAATTGAAAATGTTTGGCACTTATGACACAGAATGGAAGAGTGTAGGTAGTGGAACTATTGGTTATTTAAATTCTCTGCATGTCTGGCTTTGATAAAAATAAAAAGTAGGCCGGTTGCCATGGCTCATGCCTGTAATCTCAGTACTGTGGGAAACTGAGATGGGAGAATTGCTTGAGCCCGAAAGTTCAAGACCAGCTTGGGCAACATAAGGAGACCCTGTCCCTGCAAAACATAAATTTAAAAAATTAGCCAGACATGCTGGCCTGCCCTATAATCCTAGCTACTAGGGAGGATCTTTGGTGGGAGGATTCCTTGAGCCCAGGAAGTGGAGGCTGCAGTGAGCTGTGATTGTGCCACTGCACTCCAGCCTGAGAAACAGAGTGAGACCCTGTCTCAAAACAAAGACAACCATGAAAAGTGAGGGAAAAATTTAGATAAGGGAAAAAAAAGACCAAAAAGGAGGATGGATGCACTTCTTATATAATGAAACTCAAAAGAGAATACAAAAATATGAGGCCTGGCATGGCAGCTCATACCTGTAATCCCAGCATTTTGGGAGGCCAAGGCAAGTGGATCACGAGGTCAAGAGATCGAGACCATCTTAGCCAACATGGTGAAAACTGGTCTCTACTAAAAATACAAAAATTAGCTGGGTTTGGCAGCACACACCTGTAGTCCCAGCTACTGGGAAGACTGAGGCAGGAGAATCACTTGAATCTAGGAGGCAGAGGTTGCAGTGAGCTGAGATCATGCCACTGCACTCCAGCCTGGCGACAGAGCGAGACTCTGTCAAAAAAAAAAAAAAACAAGAATACAAAAAAATTTAAAACAAGGAATTAAGATGAATCTCAAGTATAGTATAGTTTTTTAAAACTGATTTTTTTTTCTTGAGACGGTCTCATTTTTTTTGACCCAGGCTGGAGTGCAGTGGGGTAAATATGGCTGCCTCGACCTCCCAGGCTCAAGAGATCCTCCTGCCTCAGTCCCTTAAGTAGCTGGGAATATAGGCATGTGCCACCACACTCAGCTAATTTTCAATTTTATGTAGAGATGGGTTTCGCCATGTTGCCCAGGCTGATCTTGAACTCTTGGGCTCCAGCGATCCACCTGCCTCCACCTCCACCTCCCAAAGTGCTAGGATTACAGGCAGAGCATTGCACCCAGCCCCTAAAACAGATCATGAAAAGAAGGAAGTTGTGCAGTGTCATACTCCTTCCTCTTTTTTTCCCACACATGTACACTCTGTTCATGTGTTTGTGTGTATCCTCTGACCTTTCCTTGCCGTTGGCTTCTACTTGAATAGGATGACTAGACAAGATTTGGAGGACCAAGTCTCAGCTGCGTCATCTGACCCAGTCTCTTCATTCTCCAGCTGTGGGTCTGGCTTCTCTTTGTTCCTCACTGGGTTCTTAGAATATCTTCTTTCCTGCCATCTTGCCGTATCCTCCTACTCTGCTGGCCTCCTGATCCAAACTCCTTGGTCTGCCCCGCTGGCTGTGACTCATTCCTTACCCTGACCGTGCTGTCTGTATTTGCGTTGACTACCCTGTGCGTTTCCTCAACCTAATTCTTAATTCCTGGCTGCCACCTCCTTGTCAAAACTTGGCTAAATCCACTTTGGAACACCAAGGCGGATGGGACTGCCTGGGAAGAATGTGGAGAATCTGCAGCTCTGCTTGTTCCTCATTCTTGAGAACCAGGCTAGCAGCTGAGATTATACGGTGAGAGAGAGAGGGAGAGAGATTTTTTTTTTTTTTTTTTGAGACAAAGTCTTACTCTGTTGCGCAGGCTGGAGCGTATGGTGTGATCTCCGCTCACTGCAACCTCCACTTCACGGGTTCAAGCAATTCTGCTTCAGTGTCCTGAGTAGCTGGGATTGCAGGCACCTGCCACCATGCCTGGCTAATTTTTTTTGTAGTTTTAGTAGAGATGGGTTTGACCATCTTGGCCAGGCTGGTCTTGAACTCCTGACCTTGTGATCCACCCACCTCAGCCTCCTAAACTGCTGGGATTACAGGTGTGAGCCACCACGCCCGGCCAGAGTTTTGAGAGAAGAGTACACGATCATGCTGATCATCTTGGGCCCCATCGGTCTCCTTGAGAATGCTAACATATCTCCTGGTATAGTCTTTCTTTTATTTATCCTTCAGTTTGTCTTAGAAACTATTCTGAAAGTTTAAAACCCAGAGACATCTCTCCAGCTTCCCTGCATGAGCTGTATTTTAAGTGCTTTAGAGGCTGTGGCAGGGCTCATTCTTGCTCATGGTGCTTTTGCATGGAGTGACGTCTGAGTCGCTTTTCAACTGCATTCCACACCAATCTGTCCAGCCCTGCAGTTTGTGGGCTGACTCCTGTTGTCTTTCAACATACGGAGCACTACAAGATAGTGCGAGTTTGGGTCTTGTCAGGGAGTCTGATTAAGCCACAGTCAGAGACAGCAGTCCTAAGTGTGAAATGTAACAGGCCTTCTCAAGACAGCTTCATCTGTGAGCTGCTGGAGGTGGCTGGTGCCGTTCTGTTGGGGGTAGGGGCTTGCTAACAAAGCAAACATTTTTTTTTTCTATCACAGGCTAGGTCTATGGTGGTAACATTTGGCAAGTTGAGTAACAGAGAACATAGATAACTGTGAACAGATGGGCAACTATTAAAAGATTTGAGGGGCTTTCATCATTTCTCAAATGGCCTTCATCTACCTACAGGATACCCAGTTCCCTTGCAAGAGGATTACATAAAGGATTCAATTACATTTCTCTTTCCTTTTTTTTTTCTTCAATTGCGATGGAAGCACAAGTTCTGACGTGAAAAGGAAAAGAATAGATGAGAAATTTCTAATTTTGAATCCCCTTAGGATTAGATGCTGATTTCAGCTGTGCAGAGAACACTGCCCCATATTTTACAAGAGTAACTGCTGCCAGCTTCAGGAGAGATGACTTTCCAAAATAGACAGTAAACTCTGCCCTCCATAGCTGATGACCATCTGACATTCAGACAGAATTACAGAGCAATGCAAGTTTTGATAAGTATAACCTTACTTTTAAAAAACGGCAGTGGCATGTCATCACGGTGTTTAAGCTCAAAACTGATAGAATACAAAACATGTAAGAGAAATGCATTGCCTGGTCCCCAGCAGAAACATAAAATATGTATTCATCTGAGAGCAATTAAATGTATTTACCCCTGCTTTAGGGCAGCAGTGTCTCTGATTCAGAAGCATGCTGTTCCTCTTTTGCTCAGAATGATGCTTGGGAGGTTCTTAAGAGGGAAAAGAACTCCAGGCACTGATTCAGAGGAAGCAAGTTGTCTTCTCTTATGGAGCAGCAGCCTGATTTTGCCAAAAGCAGTCATAAGTTAATATGGCTGGAGTTATGGTGGCTATAAGCTAGATCTCAGGAGACTGAACAAATTAGATTGGGTTCCATTCCTCAGAGGTTACCTTAATGTTGTAAATTCTAAGACCAATAATCTTCATATAAGTTTATAATTTTAGTGGGTACCCACCCTACGCATATTCATTTAATTGTCTGTTTGCAAGCAGAAAGGATGGATACCCTGCTCACCCCCTTTTTTTTCTAGACAGAGTCTTGCTCTGTCACCCAGGCTGGAATGTAGCGGCAGGATCTCAGCTCACTGCAACCTCCACCTCCTGGGTTCAAGCAATTCTCCTGCCTTAGCCTCCCAAGTAGCTGGGATTACAGGCGAGAGCCACCGTACCCAGCTAATTTTTGTATTTTTAGTAGAGACAGGGTTTCACCATGTTGGCCAGGCTGGTCTTGAACTCCTGACTTCATGATCCACTAGCCTCAGCCTCCCAAAGTGCTGGGATTACAGGTGTGAGCCACAGCACCCGGTCACCCTGCCCCATTTTTATCCATGGTCCTCTAGTCAGCTTCAGTCCCTATTTATCCCAGACAAGAGTACTGGGTAACTGAAGATTCTCGTCTCTACAAACCACCCCACCTAAGACTAAATTTTGCCTAAACGTAACCACCAGCCTTACAAAAGGAAAATAACCATTTGTCCTATTTTAAATTAAAGTCCTACATTTGGAATAATTATAATTTAAAATAATTCAGCAACAGAAGCACCAAAACAAACCAATCAGTAATAAGTGGAAAACAATTAGCTCTTTGAGGTGATGGCCTCTTTGCCTGCTAAATGATGCTGAGGTTCATAAACTCGGTTCTCCTGGGCTGGGCTGTTTGGTTTTATGTAACTGAGTAAACAAGGATTATTGGTGGGTTTAGTGTCCCCTGGAGAATTATACTTTCACAGAAGGAATTATAGGAAATAGTGAAAATATGTTCCCACCATTAGCAGAAGAAGAGCTGGCAATATTAATTTTTCCATATATGTTTTGTGGGCTGTTAAAAAGTAAGTGCTGTACATAGATTGTGTCATATAACAAGGAACATGACACAGGCACTTGGGAGCAGTGTAAAGGGGGTGAATAGTTGTGTATTACATATTGGGGTTGTAATAATCACTAATGGAATAGAAAATAAGCTCCATATAATGCTATTTTTGTTCCAAGTTTTAGATTTTTTGAATTTTACACATTTTCCTGATATGTAGAAATACTCTTTATGTAATTAAAGCTATCCTATAAAAGATGCATGCACACAGGTTTATAGCAGCGCAATTCACAATAGCAAAGATATGGAACCAAAGTGCCCATCAATCAATGAATAGATAAAGAAAATGTGGTATATATGCACTATGAAATATTAGCCAAAGAAAGGAACAAAAGAATGTCTTTTGCAGCAACTTGGATGGAGCTGGAGACCATTATTCTAAGTGAAGTAACTCAGGAATGGAAAACCAAATATCATATGTTCTCACTTATAAGTGGGAGCTAAGTTATGAGGACCCAAAGGCATAAGAATGATATAATGGACTTTGGGGACTCGGGGAATGGTGGGAGGGGGGTGAGGGATAAAAGGCGACACACTGGGTACAGTATACACTGCTCAGGTGATGGGTGCACCAAAATCTCAGAAGTCACCACTAAAGAACTTATCCAGGCCAGGTGCAGTGGCTCACGCCTGTAATCCCAGCACTTTGGGAGGCAGAGGCGGGTGGACCACGAGGTCAGGAGATCAAGACCATCCTGGTTAACACAGTAAAACCTCCTCTTTACAAAAATACAAAATATTAGCCAGGCATGGTGGCGTGCTCCTGTAGTCCCAGCTGCTTGGGAGGCTGAGGCAGGAGAATCGCTTGAACCTGGGAGGTGGAGGTTGCAGTGAGCCAAGATTGTGCCACTGCTCTCCAGCCTGGGTGACAGAGCAAGACTCTGTCTCAAAAAAAAAAAAAAAAAAAGAAAAAGAACTTATCCATGTAACCAAAAACCATTTGCACCCACCCCAAAAACTACTGAAATTAAAAAACAACAATAAGTAAAATTTCATGGTTAAAAAAATAAAAATAAAGCCACCCCCAGTGATCGTGTCTTCCTCATCACTGTTGCTGAGTCTGATGGTGTTGGTTTGCTCATCCTCCGTGATGCTCACACAGCCTCCATTTGTGCCTGTGCTTTTCTAGAATGGCCGACATGCAGGGACTGGTGGAAAGACTGGAACGAGCTGTCAGCCGCCTGGAGTCTCTGTCTGCCAAGTCTCACAGGCCCCCTGGGGACTGCAGGGAAGTCAACGGTGTCAATGGAGGTAGGGCCACAAACTGTTGTCATTCCGGGTCTTGTGGGTCACTTCATTTTGTTTCCATCATTTCATTCTATTATCCTTCAGCTTCCCCACTCCTTTATTGTATGTGACCATGACGTTAACCAAAGGCAGACAATCCCTGAAAAAGAGAAAGGACGAAAATCTTTCAACCCACAATCCACAGAAATTATCAGTAGCTGTGCCTTTTAGAGGCAGGGTCTCACTCTGTCACCCAGGCTGGAGTGCAGTGGCACAGTCATACCTCACAGTCACCTCAGACTCCTGGGCTCAAGCCATCTCCCCGCCTTGGCCTCCCAGAGTGCTGGGATTACAGGTATGAGCCCCAGTGCCTCTTACAAGCATATTCCATGTGTCAGATGTCATCATTCTTTCGTTTGGTGTTCATACTGCTGTCCCACACTCAATGACCAAATATATTATCTATGTAATTATCAAAAAAGAAACTAATGTTCTCGATTGGAATATAAATTGTAAAATGTATATTTTAATTTTTTTTCTTTGTTTTTTTTGGGATGGAGTCTTGCTCTGTCACCCAGGCTGGAGTGCAGTGGCACGATCTTGGCTCACTGCAACCTCTGCCTTCTGGGTTCAAGCGATTCTCCTGCCTCAGCCTCCTGAGTAGCTGGGACTACAAGTGTGTGCCACCATGCCCAGCTAATTTTTGTATTTTTAGTAGAGTTGGGATTTCACCAGGAGGGCCAGGCTGGTCTCAAAATCCTGACCTTGTGATCTGCCCTCCTTGGCCTCCCAAAGTGCTGGGATTATAGGCGTGAGCCACTGCGTGCAACCAGATTTTGATTTTAAAGAGAACAAATCATTATATTTAAGAACTGCGGTTTTGGAGGAAGCTAGTCTTATGTGAAGGCAAATACGACTTTGATGTAACATAACTAAGTCACGGTGTTTTACCTTTGCCTATTGCTAACCAAATATGCTTTTAAAACTATGTGCTAATACCATACTTCAAAACATTTTTTAATTATGTGATCAAAAATAAAGTTAGCTACTTTTTGAAAAAGGGTACCACATTTGGCAAACTCTCCAAGAAATCTAATATATTTTTTCCAATTTCTTCTTGACTAAGGGACAAATAAAAAGTACAAATAATTTACTTAATAATTTATTTAACAAACAAAAATAAATGACCAGCCGATGAAATTTGAGTTTCAGAAAAGAACACTTTTTTCTTTTTCTTTTTTGGTATAAGCGTGTCCCAAATACTGCATGAGCTATACCGCCTGGTAGGTACTTACAGCAAACATTTATTCATTCTTATCTGAAATTCAAATGTAACCAGGCAATCTGTATTTAATGTGGCAACTCTGTTCTTATCACATGGGCACTTCCTCCTTACCTGACCCATATTGAATCCTGTCAGGCTTTTTTGGGCTGAGAAAAAGCCGTGGGGAAGAAGGAACTTCAGAAAAAGCTTTCACCAGGAAAGACCTACATTGGTGCTTCTAGAATTTCAGGCGAGAATTTGGACCTGTGCCTGTATTACATGCCATGGGACAAAAATTACTGTGTGAGCACAAATGTGCTGGCTGGTTTATTTCCCCCCTGAACATAATGAAAATGAAAATGCTTTGAATGAACTGAAAGGGGGTGTTGTTTAAAGGAAGGCTGCCAGGAGCCTGAAAGTTTTTTCCGCACCAACTGAGACACATCTCTGATTTCATTTTAAGCCTCTTTTTGTTAACTGTATACAGTTGGTATATGCGATTCAATAAACCTCATTTGTAAGAAAATAGTTTCATCCTCTCCCCAGTAACTTTTTGGCATCAGGTGATTAAAGACATTTCTCCAAATTACTGACCACAAACATGAAGCCCGTGACTACACAAAACACAGTTAAAATCCAACGATTTTGCAGTATTACTGAGTAAAGAAAAAAAGAAAAAAAATTCAGTAATTTCAACCTCATTCATTCAAAGAGGTACTAGACCGAAGTCAGTACTTTTTTTGTAAAAAAAGAATTTTTCTAGAAAAATTAATTGACCAAGTAGAATTAGAGGGTATATAATTAAATTATTTAAATTGTTTAACTGTTTAAAAAAATATTTTCTCATATAACAAATTATTCCAAACCAGTTATTAAAACAAAGCTCTTCTAAAACAACTTAGCCTGCAATTTACTATCCTACTTGAAATGAAGTAGGATAATTAGTAAAATGTCTGAATGATATACATCCTTAAAACATTTTACTAATCCTAAAAGACAACATTTCCATTTCTTTTTAATTAGTAAGTTTTGACAATTTTCTATTTTTTCATTTCCATTTCTTCTTAATTAGTAAGTTTTGACAATTTTCTATTTTTAACAAATCTGCAGAACAACCTCTACCTTATATGCAAGCATCATTACGATGATGTTATAGCCAAAGTTAATTTCTTTTTTACTTTAAAAGAAACTTTTAGGCCAGGTGCAGTGGCTCACAACTGTAATCCCAGCACTTTGGGAGGCCGATGCGGGTGGATCATGAGGTCAGGTGCTCAAGACCAGACTGGCCAACATGGTGAAACCCCGTCTCTACTAAAAAATACAAAAAAAAAATTAGCTGGGCATTGTGGCTCGTGCCTGTAATCCCAACTACTTGGGAGGCTGAGGTAGGAGAATTGCTTGAACCGGGACCTGGGAAGCGGGGGTTGCAGTGAGCCAAGATCACACCACTGCACTCCAGCCTGGGCTACAGAGTGAGACTCCATCTCAAAAAAAAAAAAAAAAAAAGAAACTTTTAGAAGGAACATAATCCCTTACAAATACATAATAGGCATAGATCAAAGGACCACTCTGTTATGATACTGGTATTATGATGTGCTTTAGAAGGTGAGTATTTTTTGTTTTTCTCTGATGATAATCAGGTAAGCTCAGCTCAACAGTTGAAGAGATATTTTACCTTTTTACAATGCAACAAACACTGTGGTAGGTGCAGGAAAACTGAAGATGAGTTACACACAGTCTTAATCCTCCAGGATCTTTGGTCTCAATGCATTACTGTTCAGGGCCCCAGATTCTTTGATTAAGGGATGCTCAAAGGTTGCTGTTTGGAGAGGAAGACAGGTCTGCCCGCAGGAGGTGTGAACAGAACTGAATGATGAAAGGAAACCGGAAAATAATCCCTTTAATCATTGTACCTTCTGCTATGTAGAGGACTCTGTCACATTTCTGAAACTTTCTCCCACTTTAAATACTCAGTAGAGACCCCCCTCGGGCCTCTTCCATAGCAACAAACAGGTTTATCTGTTTCCAAACGGATCCATAAGGAACCTTTGGGCTTGTGTTCTTTTTATGTTTCAGAAGTTGTTACATACTGTGCTGTGAACTTTAAGATAACTCAGCTTCCACGTGCTCCTCAGAAGTTAGAACATAGCTGCAGAGAGCTGTAAATAACTTGTTTCCATCACCCTTTGGGCCTGTGGAAATGGGTAATTGGGAAAAAGAGAAAAAGAAAGACGCTATCCTAATAGTTTTGTGAGCATGGATGATATGTTTGTACGACATGAGAAAAGGAATCTTAGGTTTTGGTTAGAGTTTTCATGGCGTAAGTGCTCAGTTTCTCAGTATTGTATTTCTCAATGTTCAGTATATGAAATCAGGGACTTAGATTGTTTTCTGTTAATTACGAGGCAGGGAAGGAAATGCAGAACACACCTGTTGGGCAGTTGCCACTTGAGCTTTGCCAGTAATTTGGCAGCTCTGAACCCAACAGGTATGGGCTCTGCAGTCGATTTCACTTCCACTGTGGTCGTCCCCTGCACCCTGGGGAGTGAGGAGGGAAGAGTGAGTGAAATCAGCTTTCTTTTCGTACTTGGCCAGAGTTCATTATTACCTTTTGATTGTCCTGGGTAATCTTGGTAGCTTCGTAAGGTCATGATAGCACCTGAGCAGGTGGCTGTGGAAGAAGGGCCACTGGCTTTGGATGATTCAACTGGATTCAGGTTTTGGATCTGCCTTTTGTTTGGGCTATCACTCTGGCCCAGTCATGCGCTATGTTTGCAATGGCATTTCCTCATTGATGACATTGTGATGGTGCCACCTAACTCCCTGGGTTAGGAGGGAATGAAATGAAATTACACAGTGTCTTTACTCAGGAGGATGAAAAATAGGAAAACAGTGTTTTCCTGAGCTACTGAGAAATGTTTCATAAACATTGATTGAGAGCCGGGCCTGGTGGCTCATGCCTGTAATCCCAGCACTTTGGGAGGCCAAGGTGGGCCGATCAGTTGAGGCCAGGAGTTTGAAACCAGCCTGATCAACATGGTGGGACCCCATCGCTACAAAAAACACAAAAATTAGCTGGACGTGGTGGCCTGCACCCTCAGCTACTTGGGAGGCTGAGGCTGGAAAATCACTCGAATCCTGAAGGCAGAGGTTGCGGTGAGCTGAGATCACGCCACTGCACTGATGACAGAGTGAGACCCTGTTTCAAATAAAACCCACAAAAAACAAAAACATTGATTGGATGAAGGAATGACTTAGCGAATGAATTAGCAAGAATGACAGTGATGATATTAAACTTCCATATTGCCTATGGCAAGACAGTCCCAGATTTTCTTTTCTTTTCTTTTTTTTAGATGGAGTCTCACTCTGTCACTCAGGCTAAGTGCAGTGGCTCGATCTTGGCTCCCCGAGATCACCTCCACCTCCCACGTTTAAGCAATTTCCCCACCTCAGCCTCCTGAGTCACTGGAATTACAGATGCCCGCCACCACGCCTGGCTAATTTTTGTATTTTTAGCAGAGATGGGGTTTCACCATGTTGTCCAGGCTGGTCTTGAACTCCTAACCTCAGGCGATCCGTCTGCCTCAGCCTACCAAGGTGCTGGGATTACAGGTGTGAGCCACCATGCCTGGCCAGTCCCAGGTTTTCATTCAACTACCGGGGAATAACAAAATGCTTCTTTCCCCAAGGTGTGGCACCCTCCGTGGAAGCCTTTGACAAGCTGATGAACAGTATGGTGGCTGAGTTTTTAAAGAACAGTAGGATGCTTGCTGGAGACGTGGAGACCCATGTAAGTACTTTTCTCCGCTGTTCTCAGTGGAGAGTTTAAACTTACCAGCCCAGCCTCTGATGACTCTAACGACCTGATGAGATCTTTCTTTACTTTTTTTTTTTACTCTGGCTAGGCAGGTGGTGGCTAAAACATTCATCACCATTTATTCATTTAATTGTTCCTGCAACACATATGGATAGAGTGTTGTGGTACTGTTCTGGAAGCTGGGAGCATTGGGATGACAAGACAGGCCATGTCCTGTTCTTACAGAACTTCTAGTTTAGTCTGGGAAGCAGATGATATCTACAAATATATAAACGAATTCAGGTAGTATTAAGTTACGACAAAAGAATAAGAAAGCAGGGTTGTATAGAGTGCTGGGAGCAGGGGTGTTGCTTAAGATAGGAAGGTGTGTCTGAGGTGACACTGAGCAGAGATCTGATGGAGAGAGAGAGTGAGCCGTGGAGCGATGTGGGGAAGAGAGTTCCAGGCAGAGGAACAGCAAGAGCAAAGGCTCAGAGCAAGCTTGGTGTGGTCTCAGCAGAACAGAGGGCCTGGGAGAAGATCAGGGAGAGGGGTAACAAGGGCTCAGAGTACAACATGCTCTTCTAGTGACAGTGAGGGACTTGGTTTTCCTTCCCACTGTGATGGGAAGCCACCTGGGGGCACTGGGCAGAGGACTCAGGGCAATTTGATTTATGCTTTAAAAAAGTTCCCCTGGCTGAGCCGACTCAGTCAGCAGCCACCTGTCTTCTTTCTGTAAAATGTGACCTGAGGATATCACCTTACGTCCGTTGGGATGGCCGCTATTTGAAGAACAGAAATTAACAAGGTGAGGATGTGGAGAAACTGGAGCCTCTATGCACTGTTGGTGGGAATGTAAAATGGTGCAGCCACTGTGGAAAACAGTATGTTGACTTCTCAAAAAAAAAAAATATGGAACTACCATATGATCCAACAATTTCACTTCTATATATATTCCCCAAGTTTGAAAGCAGTATCTCCAAGAGACACCCATGTTCATAGCAGCATTATTCACGATAGCCACGAGGTGGAAGCAACCCAAGTGTGCATTGACAGATACACTAAATGTGGTGTGTACATACAATGGAATATTAGTCAGCCTTGAAAAGGAAGGAAATGCTGCTACATACTGTAGTGTGGATGAACCTTGAGAATATTATGCTAAGTGAAATAAGCCAGACACAAAAAAGACAGATGCTATATTATTCCATGTATGTGCAGTACCTAGGGTGGTCAAATTCATGGAGACGAAGCAGAATGGTGTTTGCCGGAGGCAGGAGGGAAGAGAGAATAGGAAATTGTTCGATGAGTACAGAGTTTCAGCTTTCAAAGATTAAAGCCTCCTGAGGCTGTACAACGGTGTGAGTATACTTCACCTTACTGAGCTGGACACTAAAAATGGTTAAGATGGTAAATTTTGTGTCATGTATATCTTAATATAATTTTGAACAAAGTACAGCCTGAGGAAAAGCAAAAACACAGACTTGGATCATCTCTGGATTGGAAGAGAATTTTAAAGATGCCTAAGCTTGCTTGCCAGTTTTAGACACTTTTCATATTTTAAAAAATATTAGCATCATCTTCGAGGTTTGTCATTGTTTACATGCATTTAGTGAAAATCTAATGCGATAGCCAAGCCAATTAAAAACATAAAAAGAAATTTATCACTGGGTTCTTCTTTTTCTTTGACCTTTGTTTCTTACTAAGGATTGAATTCCAAATCCACCTACCTGTAGTTTTCTCAGCAACGAGACAAGCCTGTCAAAACCATTTTCAGTATAGATTCACAGAAAATCTGGTTCTTGAATGAAGTTGTGGTTTGGGGCTTTAAAAAAATAGTAGAAAGTGATTCTGTCTTTGCTCCCCTCCCAATGAGACATCGTATGCAACACCCCACACCGTCTCCCAGAGGATCCGGGGACTCCGGTTATGCCAGTCTCCAAGATTATAATTAAACAGGTGCTTATCTCATCACATTGCAATGTATTTGTTTGTCATGTCTAAGAAAAGCCAAGATTCTTCTCCATTTATGTTGAAGTACCCATTGGTGAAAGAGAGAAGCCTTGATATACATGAGTTCTGGAAAAGCCTGTGCACTAAGACGTGTCTGCATCAAACGTATCCCACAGCTCTATTGTTACTGCTCTAGTCTGTTCTTTCCCTCAGTGTTTTTGTTTACAGGGAACCTCGTATGCAGCAAAAGAGTGGCTGAGCCTCTTATATTCTGAGGCATGATAACTCCTGAAAGCTAACACATACAGAGGAATATTATCTGCAGTACACTGAAAGAGATGCTTGAGTGATTGACAAACATTTTCTCTCTCGAACACTATCACAGTAATTATTATATCATTATGGTTACTATTAATTAATGTCTACATTAGGCTTCTGAGGTGCAGAGTACATTATAACTCATTAGGAGTACCTCAAAAATTCTAGATAGAAGCTTTTTACAAGAGAATAATGAGACCTACAAATAAGTATATTTAGCTTTGCATTTTTTAAAAAAGATTTAAGATTTACATGCTATCTTCAAATTGCATAGTAAACAGTTCCTTTAAGTTCTTTTTAGAATAAAGTGAGTTATAAAGTGTAACTCGATTAATATTAAGTTTTTCACCTCCTCATTCATCAGCCTGTAAACAGGATGACTCAGATGAAGGAATATTCTCAATAACAAATATGTAGTGCTTAAGGAAGTTTATGTTCTCACTAATTTTTAAAAAATAGAGGAAAGGAAAGAAAAGAATAAAAGAGGAAGGAAGAAAGGCAAGCAAGAAAGAGAGAAAGAAAGAAACACTTGTCATTGAAAGTTTAGACTCCAGCTCTGCAATACAAAGAGAAGTGCAGGCAGCGAGAGTCCATCTGCCCATGACTTTAATACTTTG
Organism: Saguinus oedipus; assembly: GCA_031835075.1. NCBI lineage: Eukaryota > Metazoa > Chordata > Mammalia > Primates > Cebidae > Saguinus > Saguinus oedipus. The sequence goes on along the minus strand of CM063172.1, from coordinate 11,756,061 downwards.
AACATACCATTTATTTTTTCTCTCGCTTATAGAACCATGTGTCATTGGTATTAAGGTTGCAGCTGTTGCTCTCACATCAGCCAGAAGTGGGGGTTGAACTTTATTCCAAGAACACACCTGTTGCCTAGAAAAAAAAAAACCCTCACATACCTGATTGTACAGGATGGAAATTTGAGAATGACACAAATGTGCATCATGTTAAATCCCGCGCCTGTGCTTAAAAGCCATTTCCCAGGTACCAGTAAGGAATAAGGGCAGCCAAGCTAAGATTTAACGTCTGCCTCGGTGTGTTGGCTGCTGGTTGGGCTTAATTTACTGAACACTCAATAGGCTATTGACAGAACAGACCACAAAAAAGGGGAACTAATAGCTACAATTAGGAATCTCTGCTGAACCAAAGAGCGTAACAGGTTTAGAAAAGATTAGATCTTTAAAGCCTTCTTGTATGCAACCTAACCAAAGGGCTTATGTAAACTACTCTTCAACCCAGAAACACTGACACAGCTTCCACCCCTTTTAAAAAAGAATGCACGACTTCATACATAATTGCATAAATGCATAATTTTATAATAGATATTGGGTAAATAGAGTTCTTAATATCAAAGAAGCAGATCCTCTAGAAATTGGGCCTACGTAATACCTAACCCTTGGTTGGACATCATTTATCCATAAATGGATTTATGTGATTGTGAGTTTGTCTTTTTTTTTTTTTTTCAGATGGAGTCTTGCTCTATAATTCAGGCTGGAGTGCAGTAGTGCGATCTCAGCTCACTGCAACCTCCGCCTCCCAGGTTCAAGCAACTCTCCTGTCTCAGCCACCCGAGTAACTGGGATTACAGGCACACGACACTATGCTTGGCTAATTTTTGTATGTTTAGTAGAGACGGGTTTTCACCAAGTTGGCCAGGCTGGTCTTGAACTCCTGACCTTGTGATCCGCCCACCTCCGCCTCCCAAAGTGCTGGGATTACAGGGATGAGCCACTGTGTCTGGCCATTGGGGGTTATTTTTTAACAAAGCTATCCTATTGTTAGGATTCATAGCAGAACTTAGGTCTGTTTGTAATGGATGAGACAAGCATGAAGTAACTGCCAATCATAGCTCTTCCTAACCCAAGTCTTTTTTGGAGATTTCTAGAATTTACATTTTAAATATTTATAGGAATCTGGAATATGTATTTCCTGTTCTTGATGGAAATGGATTTTAAAAACTCTTATTACTGCATGCTCTCACTAATAAGTGGGAGCTAAACATTGAGAACACATTGTCACAAAGAAGGGGATGGTATCTAGTGGGACAACTGGAGAGTAGAGTGTGGAAGAAAGGGGAGAATCAGAACCTGTCGGGTGCTGCTGGGCACGGTGGCTCACACTTGTAATCCCAGCACCTTGGGAGGCTCAAGTGGGCAGATCACAAGGTCAGGAGATCAAGACCACCATGGCCAGCATGGCAAAACCCCGTCTCTACTAAAAATACAAAAAAAAAAAATTAGCTGGGCGTGGTGGCACATGCCTGTAGTCCCAGCTACTTGGGAGGCTGAGGCAGGAGAATGCTTGAACCCAGGAGGCGGAGATTGCAGTGAGCTGAGATCACACCACTGTACTACAGCCTGGGCGACAATGCAAGACTCTGTCTCAAAATAAAAAAAAAAGAGATCTGTCGGGTGCTACGCTTACCACATGGGCAATGAAGTCATCTGTACATCAAACCTCCGTGACACAAAATTTACGTACATAACAGACCTGAACGTGTACCCCTGAACTTAAACTGGGAGTTCAAAAAAAGATATCATTAAAAAAAATTCTTATTATTTAAAATGAAAGAACCACAATTTTAACGAAAGGGCAATAAAATTCAACTAAATGTAACACACATAAAACATACTGTGATCAAATCACGTGCCACACAATGTTCTGTCCTTGAGTTCCCTGACTTCTGTCAAGGATGAACATGATCAGAAAGTTATTAGAGCCTCACTTTTGATGAGTAACAATCACTATGCCGGATGTTTCTAGTCTTGACCATTTACTTAAATCATCTACGAAACATGTTGCTCATTTTGTGCCATGCTGTTTATGAGTTCAGAGAGTGGCAGCAGCAGAAGTCTCTCTTCCTCTGACTGGCACTGGCAGTTTGTATTAATATTTGGATTTCCAGTGGCCCTGCTTTTGACAGCATGACCTTGAGCTAGTCCCTTAATCTGCTCCTTAACGAGGCAGGATGACATAATTTATCAGGGCCTCTGGCTCTCAATAGTCCCTGCCCCTGACTCATCAGTTCCCTCAGCCTGAAAGCACGAGGGAGCGATTTGGTTTCCAAATAGCTTGCAATAGGGTGGCCTCATCACCATTACAAAAAGCATCTAGAGCCCTGTCAGGGTAGATACCATGAGAAACCAGCAGAAGGAACCGTGTCGGCAAAAGGATACACAGAACACTAAAGATGAAGCATCTCTCCATTCTCCTGCGGTCTAGGTGAACATCTGGCTCTTTCATCTAAAAGGACCCGTAGGTCTCTATGAGTCTGTGCTTTCTGGTCCTACAAGTTGTCACATCTTCCTTTAAGTAAATCTTATCTTTGAAACATATAATAACCTTATCTCTGGAATAAATAATACAAAATATCTGCAGGTTTATTTTACGAATGGTATCTGTATTCTTCCAGTTCTTTTGATTCTAGAAGATATTTATGGATCATTTGTACTCATTTAAAAAGTGACCATTTACATTTTTAGTGCTTTAGAATCTGTCTCTGTATAGGATCCCCATCCCGAAAAAACTTGTCAGAAGCATCGCTGTGGGGCTGACTCAGCAAACCAGCCCATTCTATGTCGATCTTCTCACCTGCCCACTCTGCCTTCAGCCAAGTTGGTCTTCCCATGAGCTTCCAGTTTCCTGCTCATTGTTTTAATTTGAACATTAATTTGTATTACCACTAGATGTAGAATATCTTGGCAATTGCAAGCCTGAAGGATCTGTATGTCTTTCAGTTTCTCCAAATGGCAGAGATCCAAAAAATGACTTGCGTCAGGAATTCTGCCTCTGGGTTTTATCCAGGCTTTAAATTGGGCTCTTCTTTCTGACTGTTTTAGCCATGAACAATAGCCAGAATTTTTAGAGAAGGAAGCATTTAAAAGTCACCCATTCCAGTTATTCACTCCCTTGCTTGCTTGTTTTCTCTTTTTTTCTTGCTTCCTCCCTTCCTTTCTTCTCCCTTTCTTTCTTTTCCTTTCTTTCCTTTTATTTTCATCCTTCTTTCCTTCCGTAATTCCTTTTCTCACCTTCTCTGTCCCTCCCTTTTTTCCTCTTTTCTTTCTTCTTCCCTTTCTTCCATCTCCCTTTCTTTCTTTACTTCTATTTTCTTTTTCTTCCTTTCCTCCTTTCTCCTCCCTGCTTTCCTTCCTTCTATCCATCCATCTATCTGTCTTTCTGTCTTCCACAGAGAAGGAAACTGCAAATTAGGGAGGCTAGGTGATGTGGGTGGTGTGTTAAAGACCTCGGCAATAAAGTGGCAGACAAGTAGCTTTTTTGGGTTTACGGTATTTTTTTTAACAGAGTTTGACTCCTTGCCCAGGCTGGAGTGCAATGGCACAATCTCAGATCACTGCAACCTCTGCCTCCCAGGTTCAAGCGATTCTCCTGCCTCAGCCTCCCAAGTAGCTGTGACTACAGTCCTGCACCACCATGTCCAGCTAATTTTTGTGTTTTTAACAGAGACAGGTTTCATTACGTTGGCCAGGCTGATCTCAAATTCCTGACCTAACCCCCAGATGGACTGTCTAGTTGCAGGAAAACAAATTCAGGCATCTCACTGATTCTACATTATGGTGAGTTGTATAATTATTTCATTATATATTACAATGTAATAAGAATAGAAATAAAGTGCCCAGTAAATGTAATGTGCACATTTTCCTTTTTCTTGGACAGCAAATATGCTTTCTGCCAAACTCTTGCCTCAGTGCTTTCCTTTCTGCTTTTTTAGTAATTTAATTTTTTTTTTAATGGAGTCTCACTCTGTCGCCCAGGCTGGAGTGCAGTGGTGCCATTTCACATCACTACAACCTCTGCCTCCAGAGTAGCTGTGACTATGGTCCTGCGCCACCACACCCCGCTAATTTTTGTGTTTTTAACAGAGACAGGGTTTCATTATGTTGGCCAGGCAGGTCTTGAATTCCTGACCTCAAGTCATCCTCCTGCTTTGTCTGTGGAAAAATTGTCTTCCGTGAAATTGGCCCCTGATGCCAAAAAGATTGGGGAGTGCTGGTCTAGCTGGTGGGTCTGGAGCACAGAGGAGGGTGCAGCAGATTAGAGAGTGGGTCTGGAGCAGCAGGGAGCAGCAGGATGCTGGGTGAATGGAAGGGCATTGTGCTTTTAAGATCCATGGTAAGTTGCCTTCCATGGGGAATATGCCCCTTACACTTTATCAGCAATGGATGAGTGTGTCTGTTTCCCCAAACTCACCTATAGAGGGAATTGTCAGTGGAGTTTTGCTGATCAGATAGGTGACAAATAGTATTTCTGTGTCCTTTTCAACTTGTATTTTTCTTACTATGAGTGAGGTTGAGCATATTTCTTTTTCTTTTTTTTTTTTGTTTTTTTGAGACGGAGTTTCGCTGTTGTTATCCAGACTGAAGTGCAATGGCATGATCTTGGCTCACCGCAACCTCCGCCTCCTGGGTTCAAGCAATTCTCCTGCCTCAGCCTCCCGAGTAGCTGGGATTACAGGCGTGCACCACCATGCCCAGCTAATTTTTGTATTTTTAGTAGAGACAGGGTTTCACCTGGTTGACCAGTATGGTCTCGATCTCTTGACCTCGTGATCCACCCGCCTCAACCTCCCAAAGTGCTGGGATTATAGGTGGGAGCCACCGCACCTGGCCAGCTGAGCATATTTTCATATGTTTAAGGATCACTTATATCACTTTTGCTGTGAGTTGCTTATGCATTTTTTTTTGCCCATAGACGGAAACAAGGAGGTCACTGGTTTATTATTGATTTCTAAATAACTTTACATAATGGGGATATTAGCCTCTGTCTGTGGTGAGAGATACAAATAATTTTCCCCGTTGTCATTATGACATTATGACTGTGACATTTCTGGCCAATGCACTGGCTCACACCTGTAATCCCAGCACTTTGGGGGACCAAGTCAGGTGAATCATGAGGTCAGGCATTCAAGACCAGCCTGACCAACATGGTGAAACCCTGTCTCTACTAAAAATACAAAAAATAGCTGGGTGTGGTGGTGGGCACCTGTAATCCCATCTACTTGGGAGGCTGAGAAAGGATAATTGCTTGAACCCAGGAGACGGAGGTTGCAGTGAGCTGAGATCATGCCATTGCACTCCAGCCTGGGCCGCAGAGCTAGACTTCATCTCAAAAAAAAAAAAAAAAAGACATTGCTTATGTTTTTGTTGATGTTGTTTTTGACATTTATGTAGTAGAATTTATCATAAACATATCATTTTTTTTTCTTTTATGGCTTCTAGATTGTAAGTTGTCATTTAAAAGGCTTTTTCTTCTAATGCTTTCATGGCTTCATTTTTGACACATACATTTGATCCACATTTGACTTTATCTTGGTGAGTGATGTAAGGCATGGATCCGATTTTATTTTTCCAGATAGGGTCTTGCAATTACCTTCACTATCATTAATCAGTCCATTTCCTCCATGGATTGAAATGCTACCTTTATCACCTGCTAAACACCTGTATGTCTTCAGGTCTCATTTTGGATTTTCTGTTCATTCCGCTGCGCTGTTCATGTCTCCGTTCCAGCTGTTTTAGTCAGTGAGGATTTAGAGCAGCTGTACTCAGCCTTTTTGGCACCAGGAACCGGTTTCATGAGGACAGTTTTTCCATGGACTGGGAAGAGGAATTGCACTTTATTTCTGTTATTATTATGTACTCATCATCAGATTGAATCAGTGAGAGTCCTGAGCTGATTTTCCTGCAACTAGATGGTCTCATTTAGGGGTAATAGGAGACAGTGACAGATCATCAGGCATTAGATTCTCATAAGGAGTGCACAGTCAAGATCTCTTGTGTGCTCCATTCACAGTAAGGTTTGTGCTCCTATGAGAATCTGATGCCGCTGCTCATCTGACAGGAGGCAGAGCTCAGGCAGTAATGCAAGCGATGGGGCGCGGCTCCGAATATAGATGAAGCACCACTCACTCGCTGGCTTGCTCACCGCTCACCTCCTGCTGTGTGCCCCAGTTCCTAACAGGCCAGGAACCAGTATCAGTCTGTGTCCTGGAGGCTGAGGACCCCTGATTTAGAGTATGTTTCATGTGTGATAGTGTTAATTCTCCCCATGGCTCTTCTTATCCAGAGTTCTTCTGGACGGTTTTGCTTGTTTCTTTTTGTTTAAAATCAGCTTGTCTGTTTCCAGAAGAAAAATGTTAGAGTTTTAATTGGAATCCGGTTAAAATTATAAATAGTATTAAAATGTTCACATCTGTGTGATGTTGAGTCTTCCTATCCAAAACCAGGACATGTCTCTCCATTGATTCAAGTTCACTTTTATGTCCTTCAGCAGTACTATCAAGTTTTTCTGCAGTTTGGCATGATTCTTGAGTTTATTTCAGAGGACAGGGGTTGTTATTTTTAGCAAATGGACTACTTTTGTCTATATATTTTTGAATTGGTTGTTCGCATATGCGAAAGCTGCTGGTTTCTGTGTGTTAATTTTGTGTCTGGCTACCTTTGTGAAGCTAATTTTTTTTTTTTTTTGAGACAGAGTCTTGCTCTGTCAACAGGCTGGAGTGCAGTGGTACAATCTCAGCTCACTGCAACCTCCACCTCCTTGGTTCAAGCCATTCTTCTGCCTCAGCCTCCCGAGTAGCTGGGACCATAGGCACGCGCCACCATGCCCAGCTAATTTTTGTATTTTTAGTAGCGACAGGGTTTCACCATGTTGGCCAGGATGGTCTCGATCTCTTGACCTCGTGATTCGCTTGCCTCAACCTCCCAAAGTGCTGGGATTACGTGTGTGAGCCACCATGCCCGGCTGAAGCTCACTTTTGCTGTTGTTTATTGGAGCTTTTCAGTTGATTATCCAGCACTTTCTAGGTATATAGTTATTTGCAAATAGTAATTAATTGACCTCTTCCTTTCTATACTTTTCATGTCTTTTTATTTACTATTAGCTTTAAGACAGTATTTTTAAAATATTGACAGAGGCTTATCTTTTGGCAGCAATGCCAGCCCATTAAGTATGATACTTGTTTTGTGCTGAAAAAAACTGTGTGGCGGGGGGTGGGGGGTCATTTTAATGTTCAATTCTGTCTCTCCCATTTTTAAGCAAGAAGATTATTGGTCTTTTTCGGCATCTATAGAGATGCTAAAAATATAACTTTTCTTAATAAGTTAATTATATTAATATATTAATATTTCTTAATATTGGACCATTCTTGTATTTCAGGAGGCCATTTAGTTATGTTGAAGTGACCATTCTAAACTTTATTTTATGCTTCTTTCAAGATGTTTAAGGAATTTCACATGTGGCAAAGGGAAATATGAAATTTTCTGAGTCATATGAACTAATTTGTTCAAGAAAAATATGCAGCCTTTGAAAAATCCTTATGCACTTTTAAGCTTTATTATTAATATATTATTAAATATCAAGTGCATTTTTAAATACTTTTTTAGACTTAAGACCATTATATGTACACAGTACAGACTTATTTCAGGTCCTCTGTCCAAATGAAAAGAAAATGTCCTTTTTTTCTTTGAGACCGGGTCTCACTCCCTTCACTCAGGTTGGACTGCAGTGGCATGATCAAGGCTCACTGCAACCTCAACTTCCTGGGCTCAGGTGATTCTCCCACCTTAGCCTCCTGAATAGCTGGGACTACAGGTGCACACCACCATGCCCAGCTAATTTTTCATATTTTTAATAGAGACTGGGTTTCACCATTTTGTTTAGGCTGGTCTCGAACTCCTAGACTCAAGCAATCCTCCCACCTTGGCCTCCCAGAGTATTGAGATTACAGAGTAACCCTTGGTGCCTGGCCTTAAAATATACATTTTGTGTCACAGATTCATAGTTGAACTATGGCCAACAGATTTGAAACGTGTAGCTGTTGAGAAAAAAAAAGTGAAGTTAACTTTAAAATGCATTTTTTTCTGTTATGTACGTAACCTACACTTTTCAAATTTAAAATTAAAAAAAAAAAAAACAGCAACAAAGTATAGGAATTGTAATGAACTCTTGTTGCTTTCACTTCTTTGCATAACTCATGATTGCCTGTACAAACAAATTAAGCAGGAAGAGGAAGAACCTCCACAATGACATTAGCCTTTCCTGGCCTGTTTTCAGTAGCAAATACTTTAGGGGCAATTAAATTCTTTGGTCGAGTAAATCAGGCAAAGCTGAATCCTCACTGGAGTTGCTGAATCTGAAAGAGATTCCTCTATGCCCTAGAGCTCATGATATAATGATTTGAATATTACACTAGGGGAAGGAAACCTGGGGTTTACGTCCAAGTTGACCATGAACTTAGTGTGCTACTGTGGATGAGGTTCTTAATCCTCTGGGTCTTTGAACCTGCACATGATGGTGTTTGTCACCAGGAAACCTGTGGACATCCGTCCTGGTTCTTCCTTTCTGTTCTGTGTTCACTGACATAAGCAAAATGGAACAGACAGCATGTACAGGGCAGAATTTGTGAGCATGTCCAGGGCTGCTGCAATTGGGGCAAATCATATTACCCCTGGGTATCTCTTCACTTGCTCCTGGGAAGAAATTGAATGAGTCTCACATGCATGATGTTGCCCTGTGGAAATGCGTGGTGTGTATCTACAGCTCAGCCCACGCCAGAAGCTCCTGAGAGTTGGCTGGATGTGGTGGCTCAGGCCTATAATCCCAGCATTTTTACTAGAGGCCAAATGGGGAGAATTGCTTGAGGCTGGGAGTTCAAGACCAGCCCAAGCAATATAGTGAGACCCCATCACTAATTTTTTTTTTTTTTTTTTTGAGATGGAGTCTCACTCTGTCACCCAGGCTGGAGTGCAGTGGCAGCACCTCCGCTCACTGCAACCTCTGCCTCCTGGGTTCACGCCATCCTTATGCCTCAGCTTCCCGAGTATCTGGGACTACAGATATGTGCCACCATGCTGGGCTAATGTTTGTTTGTTTAGTAGAGGCGAGGTTTCACCATGTTGACCAGGATGGTCTCAAATGCCTGATCCACCACTTAGAGCTCACAAACTGCTGGGATTACAGGTGTGAGCCACTGGGCCCAGCAGATTCCATCACTATTAAAAAATTAACTTCTTGAGAGTGACCAGCAACTTTCTTCCTAACATTTTCTCCTCAAAAATACCTTTTTATTAGCTGAGCATGGTGGCACGCACCTGTAACGGCTTCTTGGGTGACTGAAGCAGGTCATTTTAGCCAGGAGTTCTAGGCAGCAGTGGGCCGTGGTCACAGTAGTGCACTCCAGCCTGGGTGACAGAGGAGGCTCTGTCTCCGAAAAAAAAAAAAAAAAAAAAAGGAAGAAAAAAATAGGCTTTCAGAGGATAGAGGATTGTCTCCAATGTCGGAAATTCATCATGCCACTGAATACTGCAGAATATATGTCCTTTCTCTTGCCTCTTTCCTTGCCTTCTTTCTTCTCTACCTTCTTTCTAAAACTATGCCCATAATTGGAACATTTGTTGTTTTCTATCTAGACTTCGGGATAACTCTATTGTTTGCCTGGAGGCTGCTTCAGCAGTACTTTTGTCCAAAAGGAATGACCTCTTTACATACTGACTTCATTTAGCTTATCTTGTTATTTCTACTCACGCGCCCATTCTCACAAAACACACGCGCGTGTGCGCACACCCCGCTCATCTATGCCTTCCCCATGATATCATTATTAGCTACATATAAGAAAAAACAGTCTCAGCCAAATGTGTGGGCACTATGGCTGAAGCTTCACTCTGACTCTAGGGAATGTGTTTGCAGATTTATTATATTTCTATACATAAAGCAAGGACAGAATAAGTTTTCCAAACTTCAGTATTTCTTTTCCTTTTCTGGTTGTCTTTACATTGTGGTTTAACACTGTTAGTTTTAAAACGTGCCAGGTTTTACATACATATGTTTATCTATGTTATCACACATTATACACCAAGTCTTTTTCATGCATCAAATGTAAGATGTTTTAGTGATGTAAGAGAGAACAGGGCATTCAATGCACTAGTAATTTATCACTCACATATGTTTACAGTACAAATCCTTTCCCTTTTAGAAAACGCCTAAAAATTTTTAGATAGTAAGGTACTTGGAATGCTGATACTTGACTTTCAATTACTTTAGTTAAAACAAATTAATATACAGGTAAAGTAGCATGATTTATAACTTTGGGCCTACCTATTGAGAGTTGGGGTTTCTTACAAGGTTCTAGAATTATGCTCTTTTCCTCTAGCCCTCTCTCTGTCTAGCACTGTGCCCATAATAGTTAATCAATGTTTTCTAAATGAATGCGTGAAAACAAGTATGTAAATGGATGAATCAAATTATTAAGGAATAATGGAATCAATGGACAGATGAATTCACTGTGGCTGACAGTTTGAATCAAGCCAAACCTAGACAGGGCAGTCAAAAAACAAATCATCAAGACCAGGTTTTAAGTCAGGAAATTAGCAAGTGAAATACTGAGAAACATAGACTATTATCAACACCTGTGAAAAGAAGGAAAAAAAATATGTAGACTGTTAGATTGCTGTGTCACTACAGATTTTGGGTTCTCTCTCTCTCTCTCTCTCTCTCTGTCTCTACACACACACACACACACACACACACACACTCTCTCTCTCTCTCTCTCTCTCTCTCTGTTTCTCTGTGTATCTGCCTCTACACACACACTCTCTCTCTCTCTGTCTCTACACACACACACTCTCTCTCTGTCTCTACACACACACTGTCTCTCTCTGTCTCTACACACACACACTCTCTCTCTCTCTCTGTCTGTCTCTACTCTCTCTCTCTCTCTACACACACACACGCACACACACTCTCTCTCTGTCGCTACACACACACACACACTCTGTCTCTCTCTCTATCTCTACACACACTCTCTCTCTCTCTCTGTCTCTACACACACACTCTCTCTCTGTCTCTACACATACACACACACTCTGTCTCTCTCTCTATCTCTACACACACTCTCTCTCTGTCTCTACACACACACTCTCTCTCTGTCTCTACACACACACACACACACACACTCTCTCTCTCTCTGTCTCTACACACACACTCTCTCTCTCTCTCTCTGTCTGTCTCTACTCTCTCTCTCTGTCTCTACACACACACACATACACACACACACACTCTCTCTCTCTCTCTCTCTCTCTGTCTCTCTCTCTCTCTCCTGAATTTATCACAGCTGTTTATCTGGTACCTTCCCTCATTTCCCTTCATTCATTCTCATTGCCCTTTTGTAGTTGAGGAAAGTGAGCCATTGAAAGACTGGACCTCTGAGGCAATTTAAGAAAGTGAGACAAAGATTCCTAAGTAACCAGAAAATTCATCAATATATTGACTTGTAGTCACTGCCAATAGAAACCCCTTGAGTTTCATCTGAGGCAATATATTATGTGAACCTTACTATAAGAATTTTATTTTTTTTTCTATTTATTTCTTCATTCATTTGTTTATTTATTTTGAGACAGAGTTTCACTCTGCCGCCCAGGCTGGAGTGCAGTGGCGTGATCTTGGCTCACTGCAACCTCCACCCCTCGGGTTCAAGCGATTCCCCTGCCTTAACCTCCAGAGTAGCTGGGATTACAGGTATCTGCCACCATGCCCAGCTAATTTTTGTATTTTTAGTAAAGACAGGGTTTCACCAAGCTGGCAAGGATGGTCTTGATCTTCTGACCTTGTGATCTGCCCACCTCAGCTTCCCAAAGTTCTGGGATTACAGGCCTGAGCCACAGTGCCTGGCTTTGTATTTCAGTTTTTTAAATTTCATTTTTCTAGTACTGCATCTTTACCTATTTTACAAAGGTATCAGTCTGTGATAGCTGAGACATTAGGAAGAAGTCTTCCCTATAGGCTACTGAGCAGTACTTACATAATGCAAAATGCTAAAAAATTTATTTCACCATGCTTTTAGTTAAATGAAATAAGAAAACAATAACACGAAATGAAATATAGTTATTTGTTATAAATGCTGATACCTGGAGGAATGTGAGTTTAATTAGAGAAGGTCAAAGATATAAATAGGGATTTCTGTGCATACTTTCAGCTGACTTTGGGTCTGATTCTTTTCTACTTTTGATACCAAACAAGATTTTTCTTTTTTCTTTATATGAGTACATAGTTATGCTGTTTTGGTGCTTAGCAACCATTATTAGGGTTATCTTGGAATTCACAAGTGGGACAAAAAGACAGGAAAAGAGCTTTTTGAGGATAACTGAGCAGGATTTGAAAGAAGGAAGAGTAGAGAGGTGGCATATGCACTTGAGAGAGGTTTGTCTTGTTAAAAATAACGTCTGGAGGGATATTCATTGAATTACTGACAGTGGTCGTCCTTGGGGGGTGGGATTAGTGAGGCTTGTACAGTTTAAACGTCCATGTCTTTTGAACTTTTTCGAACAAGCATGTGGCACTGTGATCATCAGAAGAGGGGAAAGGAATATTTGGTGCTAGAGTAAAAAAAATCCTGGAATCAAGATATTGCCTGAAAGGCAGCTCACCCAGCAGCAAAAAACAAAGTAAAGAGAAAATGTGAGCACCAGCTGGTCCTGCCAATCCTGCCCAGGTTGGGTCCAGGGCACCCTTGTGGTCAGGAGCCCCAGCTGCCTGGGAGTCCGTGGGGAGAATGAGGATTGAGTGTTTAGCAAGGATCTTTCATGGTTGAGTGGTCATATTCTCAATGCAGATGTGTTGATATTGGGTGGGCGTGGTTCTGAACAAAATCTGGATCTTGGCTTTTTTTTTTTTTTTAGAGATAGAGTCTCGCTGTATCACCCAGACTGGAGTGCAGTGGCATGGTCATAGTTCACTGCAGCCTTAAACTCCTGGGTTCAAGAGATCCTCCCTCCTCAGCCTCCCAAGTAACTGGGACCACGGGCAGCTAATTAAGGAAAAAAGTTTGTAGAGACGGGGGGGTCTCACTGTGTTACCCATGCTGGTCTTGAACTCCTGGCCTCAAGCAGTCCTCCCACCATGGCCTTGCAAAATACTGGCATTATAGGTGTGAGCCATCATAACTGGCCCTTAGCTACATTTTACAGTCACTAGAGATCAACTTTCTTTTCTTGCCTTATTTTCATTTTCCGTATTAGTAAGAGAAGCAATTTTTTAAAAAGGGAAGGAAAACTAGCATTTGTGGAGGGTCTGCTAGGTATCAGGCACTGGACACAGCTATCAACAAACATTACTCCCCTTAATCATTAGGAGAGGTTTTGTTTTTGTTTTTGTTTTTTTCCTGAGACACAGTCTTGCTCTGTCACCCAGGCTGGAGTGCAGTGGCATGATCTCGGCTTGCTGCAAACTCCGCCACCTGAGTTCAGGCAGTTGTCCCACTTCAGCCTTTGGAGTAGCTGGGATTACAGGCACTCACCATCATGTCCGGCTAATTTTTGTGTTTTTGTAGAGAAGGGATTTCGCCATGTTGGCCAGGCTGGTCTTGAACACCTTACCTCAGGTGATCCGCCTGCCTTGGCCTCCTGCAGTGCTGGGATTACAGGCTTGAGCCAGCGCACCCAGCCAAGAGTTTTTAATGTATCTTTTGAGGTAATGAAATCATGCCTCAGAAAAGTTGGGTAAGGTGGGAATGGCTATGTGTGTAGTAAGGGGTAGAGCTGAATTCGATCCAAGGCCTATCTGAAGCTCATGCTTATGGTTTCTCTACTATACCACACTGTTTGACAGTAATTTCAGTCCTTCATTATTAAGCAGTAGTTACTAAGCTTCTGCTGTAATAAAGGCCCTTCTATATAGGGACCTACTGGCTTAGTCCTCCGGAATGTATTTTCTACGTGGGGACACAAGGCATATATACATTCAGAAACACTTAGATAAGAATATGACTTAAATAACACAAAGTGAAAGGATAATGCCATGTGCTTAGTGTCACATCCTAAAGGAGTACCTTGTCTCTGATTTTTCGGAGTGGACTTAGTAGCCAAATACCGTTTATTTGTGAAGACCCAGGATTCATCAACCATGAAGGATTTGCTGGTTCTCTAAGCCAAAAGATTTGGCTTCATTGTGTTGACAAAATGCATTAGATTCCTTAAGTGATAGATAAACAAGTTAGAGAATTTGGAAAGGAGCCAGTCAGCCAAGGTTTTTGTGGCTATACAGCGATTGAATTTGAAAATGCAGTTTATTCAGGAGAATAGTTTCGTTTGGAATATAAATTTGTAACAATACTCATGCCTGTCAGAAGAGCAAATGGATTTAAATACGCAGTGGTGTTTTCTTTCTTATCCTGTTCCCATGCCCTTAGAACTACTCACTGTTTTAAATTCTTTCCAGTCTTTGATCTTTTTAAATATAAATTGCAATAATAAATTATTTAGAAGAGTTCTATGTTGGGCTTTTTAAGTTACAATGATGGGTCTTACATTATAGATTTTGCAGACTTTTCTGCACATACTGTTTTTGTAACCTGCTTATTTAACTTAGACCATGTCTTCTGGGCCTGTTTCCACATCAATTAGTTGAAGTCTACATTATCTTTTTTTTTTTTTTTTTTTTTTTTGAGATAGAATCACTCTGTTGCCCAGGCTGGAGTGCAGTGGTGCGATCTCGGCTCACTGAAACCTCCGTTTCCTGAGTTCAAGCAATTCTTCTGCCTCAGCCTCCTAAGTAGCTGGGATTAAAGGCACCCACCACCATGCCAGACTAATTTTTGTATTTTTAGTAAAGACAGGTTTTTGCCATGTTGGCCAGGCTGGTCTTGAACTTCTGACCTCAAGTGATTCGCCTACCTTGGCCTCCCAAAGTGCTGGGATTACAGGTGTGAGCTATAGCCCTCAGCCACATCATCATTTTTAATGACTGTATAGTAATTATTCATGTGTTACACCATAATTGATTTAAACAATCAAAATCGTATGTAGGTAAAGTAATGTATGTACAAGAATTTGGGGCTTGGACTAAGGTAACACAAGTGAAGCCCCCATGGTGTGACCTTAAGAGAGAACACTTCTTAAATTCTATAGCATGGGCTCCTTGCTAACTCTACCCTGGTCCTACTCCTGCAAGAATGGTCATCTAGTAGTATTTATAATCATTTAAAAAAGTAGTGACATTTGACTTGTTTTCAGTTTTTAACCCTATTGTAAACTAAATTGCAGTTAAAAACCTTGTACAAACAATTATTATTATTATTATTATTATTATTATTATTATTGAGATGCAGTTTCACTCTCATTGCCAAGGCTGGAGTGCAATGGCATGGTCTCAGCTCATTGCAACCTCCTTCTCCTGGGTTCAAGCGATTCTCCTGCCTCAGCCTCCCAACTAGCTAGGATTACAGGCACCCACCACCATGCCTAGCTAATATTTTGTATTTTCAGTAGAGATGAGGTTTCACCATGTTGGCCAGGCTGGTCTTGGACTCCTGACCTCAGGTGGTCCATCTGCCTACCCAAAGTTCTGGGATTATAAGCATGAGCCACCATGGCTGGCCAATTATTTTATAATTGTACAATTATCTTCTCAAGGAAAATTTCTACAGTTGGAAATGCCTGGCCAATGGCAAGTGGTCCCTAATATTTATTGCCAAATTATTCTCCCACATATATGTTGTACTGATTCATATTCTCACAGTGTCTTAAATGCTTTAAGCTATTTGGTGATAATTATGAACTAGAAAAATAGGAGTTTTAGGGAAATGATACATGATTTGAATGAACATTAATATTCATGACATTGATTGTTTAAAAATACTTTGCCCTCTGCTGAACAAGCAGGAAAATAAAAACAACCCACATAAATCATTCTTTTTGCAAAAGAAAACCATTTATCAGTTCTACCTTTGATCTATTTGATGTTAGCAAGCAATTTGTTTAAATGGCCTCTTTGGGGTTGGATATGACGTATTTTGAATGGGGTTGGTGGGGTGTTGAGGTCATCTTAACTGAAACCAATAGTGTAGCTGAAATATATAATAAAAGGTTTTAGGTCTGGATGTAGAAAAGACACATTGGAGCTGTTTCTTAGTGTCATAATTGTGCACTGATGTAAATACTTTTGTGAGCTGGAAGTTGTCAAGGCAACAGTCCTATTAATGAAAAATAAACCTCATTTATTATCAGTGCCTGAATGATTATTCTTGAAATAAATGTACCTAGTGGTCTAACAGTGACATATTCAGTCTACCTACTCATCTTTCCTTCCCAGATTGCAAAACTATTTAGCCTTATTCACTAAGCATGCTTCTTTCTCTGCCAATGAGAGTAAAATCATGAAAAAAAATCAGTAAACTGTAAGGGCATTAAAAATGCTAATTTTTAACAATTACCTAATATAAAATTATTGCCCTTTTGATATGTGCTTTGGCTAAGGCAGAGCCTAAAATCAACTGTGATTTTGTTGGTATTTGAGCAGGCCAGAGTCTTTGAATTAACTTGACTTTACGATTTAATGGAATATTGCCAACATATTTGTTAAGTAAGTGGAGTGTGACATTACTGCTTCCTTCCTCCAGTGAGACTGTCAATTGAGACTCCATTTTATTGTATGCACATGGACACTACAGAAGGCAGCTGTGGCTGAGTTGTAGCCTTTATGAAATCTCTTGTCTTGAGGAGCCCTGGAACTGTGTGAGGGGAGACAGTGGTTCCAATGACTGAAGACCAAACAGTCTGCTTTCTGGATTTTAGAGAAAAGGAAATCTTCTATCAAAAAAAAAAAAAAAAAAAAAAAAAAAAAATGCATTCCCCTTTTCCTTTTCTTTTTTGTGAAAATGCTTCTTGTGTTTTGTCAAGCTGACCAAATGGAAAACTTGCCATGGGTTAGTCATATCAACAGAACCCATCCTTCCCAGGTTGGATGTTTGCTGTCTGCTCCACACAGTTCACACCTCAGCACTTATTACTCTCGTGCACTAATGATTCTGTGTTCCTGTCTTGTTTCCCCTGATTTATATCTAATTTAGCACCTTGGCACATAGTAGGTATTCAGATAATACTTTTTCTAAATGCTTTTTTTTTTTTAGATACAGTCTCACACTGTCACCTAGGCTGGAGTGTAGTGGCACCATCTCAGCTCACTGCAACCTCTGCCTCCCTGGTTCAAGCAATTCTCCTGCCTCAGCCTCCTGAGTAGCTGGGATTACAGGCACTTGGCACCACACCCAGCTAATTTTGGTATTTTTAGTAGGGACAGGATTTGACCATGTTGGCCAGGCTGGTCTCAAACTCCTGACCTCAGGTGATCTGCTCACCTTGGCCTCCCAAAGTGCTGGGATTACAGGCATAAGCCATTGTGCCCTGCCCAGAAAATACTTTTTGATTGTGAAATTGTATGATAAATTTCTGTTTTAAAAAATAAATAAATTTCTGTTTCACTGAATTCTTTTCAACAGATTTCTGATAATGAAAAAAAAAGTTTGACATAGGAAAAATGGAGAATCCATATTTGAAAAAGGGAACAAAAACTGTTCAGAATCCCACTGCTGGAAGATAACTTCCACCGATACTATGGCATGTCTATTTCATAAGGACATTTTTTCAGAGTCTAAAAAAGCCAATCATTGGACAGTCTGTTTTCTCCTTGGTAAGAGAGAATCACAGTGTAATCCATGCTGGCCATGTGTATAGGGCAAGTGACAGCTGCCAGGCACTAGCAGGGTACAGGTAGTTCCGATGAGATGTTAGGATGCCGACCAATGATGGGACCACTTACAGACTGAGAAAAGCTGGCTCTTCTGTCTCACCATGGCAATTTCAGATTCAACCACAAATAGCAGGCAGTCTGATTTCTCATTTCTTAACTCAGCTTTAGACTGTGTTACTGACAAAACAGATTTAACCCTCAGAATGAGTTTTAGCGCAAGCAGACGTGTAAGCTTCTGTGTTGTTGGCTCTTCCGGCTTGCTTCTTTGTGCCCTTTCCTAATGGCACACTGGGAAGACAAAGAGTAATTTCCCGAACTTACCATGCACACTAGGGAAAGGTCCATGAGAACCCAAGAAGTCATTGCAAAGAAACATTTCATACTTCTTTATTTTATTCTTGGCTATGACGGCACCGAGGGGCAGTTTGGGTGTTGGTTTAGCGCCCCTCCCCCATCTCTATAATGCCTCCAACCATCCCCAAATAAATATGCTAAAAATAATAATAAGCACAAAGAATAGAATCTTTTGTAGTTGGTATAAGCATCTTTAGAGAACTTTGCTATTTTTAACAAGCAGAAACAATTGAAGTAACAATAGAGCACTTATCATAGAGTTTCCTATGTGACCTTCCATTTCACAGTTTCACTGTCCTTTCCACCAGATAACTATCTCTAAGCCCCTCTCAGGGAGGTATTTATCACCCTCACCCTCACCTCGTCCGTAGTCTCCCCACACGTGTCAGTTCATGGGGAGATGAACTGGAATGGAAGTTCCATAACATTGCCTGAATAAGTCCTTTCTAGTTTAAAAAAAAAAGTGGCGGAGGGGGCCAGATATTTTAACTCACAGGACTGACAGCAGAAGTTGGGAGGATACAGGGATATTATGGCTTCTCCATCAACTACTTATAAATCAACATTGGTTGGGTTTAACCTTTCATCATTCAGACTCAGTTCAGACCTTGACCGTGTTGTTCCATTTGTTCTTCCATCTGCTCAGCAGGTCTTGAGCACCTGCTGTGTGGCAGGCAATGGGCAGGGTGGAAGCTGAGATTTGAAGGTGAGGTGGGACTTTGAAGTGGAGACTTGGAAGAATGCTAGAGGGAGCATACTAGGACAAAACCAGGGATGACTTGGAACACTAGTAATGACTTTGGAAAGTGTCTCTATTTAGGTCTAGATGGTGTAGACTAAGGAACTGCCTTTTTCCTGCATTACTGTTGTGGATTTATTACATGATTGGTATCACTTGGACTGGTGTATCAGGGAAAAGACAAATGCCTATGATATCCATCTGTGTCTTCTGTTTTTGAGAATGGTTATATGCCCCATCTGTTGTTCCTTGAGCCCTCATCACTAAAGTCAGCTCTCATACTTAATTTTCAGTCATGTTGCCTTGACCACAGTGAGCAGAATCCTTATCAAACGGTAAATACATGTAAGTTGTCTGCTATATGCAATACCCCATGCTAGGCTCAGCAGAGGATACAGAAGAAGGGAACAGGAAATCTTGGCTTTTTAGGGATGGAGAGCATCACTGAGGAAGCAGTGAAAACACTATTTCCACAAAGTTAACCCACAGTGGTAATTAGTATGGGATTAGGGAGAGGGCGGTAGGCTCAGGTCAGTAGACCTGACTCTAATCCTACATTTGTCCACCAGTCTTGGGAAATTCACCAGCCTCTCCAGATTTTGATTTCTTTTAGGAGAGGCAGAGACCTGTCTCTGGGTAAATAAATATATTTATTGTTCCAGGGCTTTCTCTTTCTCTTTTCTTTCTCCTTCCTTCCTTCCTTCCCTCCTTCTTTCTCTCTCTCTCTCTCTCTCTCTCTCTCTCTCTCTCTCTCTCTCTCTCTCTCTCTTCTTTTTCTTGCCTAGGCTGGAGTGCTGTGGCATGATCATGGCTCACTGCAGCCTCAAACTTCTGTGCCCAAGCAATCCCCCTGCCTCAGCCTCCTGAATAGCTGGGACTACAGGCATGTGCCACCATGCCTGGCTGATTTTTTAAAATTTTTTGTAGAGATGGGCTTTTGCCATGTTGCCCAGGCTGGTCTAAAACTGGGCTGAAGTGATCTGCCCACCAGGGCCTCCCAAAGTATTCCCAAGGTATGAGCCACTGCGTCCGGCTCAGGGCTCCTTCATGCAGGGTCCTGGGGTGTGTGGGAGACCACCCTGACTGGGGCAGAGGGTGCTTGGAGAGGAGTTGTGGCCATGACACTAGAAGATGAGGGTCCAATTGGACAGAGCTTTGGAGTCCAGGCAAAATTCTAGACTCATCCAAGCCCTTTATAAGAAATGAGAGCCCTTTAAGTGATTATAAGAGATGTATGTGTCCAGGTGCTGGCTGAGTAGGGATGGGATGAGGCATTCTTTCCTTGGCCTGCAGCCTCTGCTCCCAAACACCATTAGCACATTTTTACGGAGTCTTGTTTTCTTTCCTTTCACTCTTCATTTGTAATCTCCCATTACCGTGGCTGCCCTGTGCTCAGCAGAGAGGCAAAGTGCTCATGCGGCTGCTTTATAAATACTTTTGGGTGGTGACAGTTCCCATGACTGGATTAACTCTGCCCACTTGTCTTCTTCCATTAGGTAAGTAGCAGTAGCTCCGAAGTCAGCCTAGCTGATAGGTTTCAAAAGAACTCGCTCGATGCAATTATATCCAGCTCCCATGATCTGCATTGTTTTCATCTACTTTTGCCAAACTTTTCCATTTTCTGTGCTTCAAGACTCTCCCCGGGCAATAAAAGAGAACTTGGAAAGAATCAGGATTTAGGGATTCTTGCTTCAGCTTTGCCACTTGGGCAGAGAGCTTTATTTATTTTCTTTCTTTTTTATTTTTTTGAGAGCTTTATTTTTTCTAGATGTTCATCCCTTCACTTAAAAAAATGCAAGGGTTGAACGAAATGAGCCCCTTCGGATGGTATAAGTGTATGGTTTTGTTCCAGTAGGTAGGTAGACGTGAGCAGGGCAGGAGAGCCCGCCCACTCCAGGAATGTCAGGCCACAATCAGGTGATGGTCCAGAGGTTATTAACTGTCTCTCTAAAATAGTAACTGGTCGCAGCTGGCACCAAGGAAAGGCAATCTCCCAATAAATCGAAAAAAACCCTGAAACTGGTGATAAGGTCCCGATAAGAGCTAAGGAGTTGGGTGAGCGCACTCAATCATGAGCACTAACAGGCAAAATGGCGGAGTTTAACTGGCTATGACCTTCCTCTAGGAACGCTCTGCCGGTAAGGTTAAAAAAAAGCCTCCACTGAGCATGCGCACAACCTAAATAAACACACTGCGCATGCGGTCCCTTCCAAGGGCTGGCAGGTGTGCATGCGGACAGCCCACCTCAAGGGAGGAATCGGGAGAAGAGACACAGACCCAGGAAGAACGCCAGCGTGGAAAACCCCGAATCAAAGGTCAGACCACACACTTGACTCTCTCAAGTCGCCACCTAGCCCTCTTCCGAGGGTACTTCCTTTCATCCCTGCTTTAGACTTTTTAATAAACGTTCCCTCCTACTCTCAAACTTGCCTCAGTCTCTCCCCACCCCCGCCTATGTTCCTCGAATTCCTTCCTTCCTTCCTTCCTTCCTTCCTTCCTTCCTTCCTTCCTTCCTTCCTTCCTTCCTTCCCTCCCTCCCTCCTTCCCTCCCTCCCTCCTTCCCTCCATCCCTCCTTCCTTCCATCCCTCCTTCCTTCCCTCCCTCCCTCCTTCCTTCCCTCCTTCCCTCCCTCCCTCCTTCCTTCCCTCCCTCCCTCCTTCCTTCCCTCCCTCTTTCCTTCCCTCCTTCCTCCTTCCTTCTTCCTTCCTTCTTTCCTCCCTTCCTTCCTTCCTTCCTCCCTCCTTCCTTCCCTCCCTCCCTCCTTCCCTCCCTCCCTCCATCCCTCCTTCCTTCCCTCCATCCCTCCTTCCTTCCCTCCCTCCCTCCCTCCTTCCCTCCTTCCTTCCCTCCATCCCTCCTTCCTTCCCTCCCTTCCTCTTTCCCTCCTTCCTTCCCTCCCTCCCTCCTTCCTTCCTTCCCTCCCTCCCTCCTTCCTTCCCTCCCTCCTTCCTTCCCTCCTTCCTCCTTCCTTCTTCCTTCCTTCTTTCCTTCCTTCCTTCCTTCCCTCCTTCCTTCCCTCCCTCCCTCCTTCCCTCCTTCTTTCCCTCCCTCCCTCCTTCCTTCCCTCCCTCCCTCCTTCCCTCCCTCTTTCCCTCCCTCCCTCCTTCCTTCCCTCCCTCCCTCCTTCCCTCCTTCTTTCCCTCCCTCCCTCCTTCCCTCCCTCCCTCTTTCCCTCCTTCCTTCCCTCCCTCCTTCCTTCCCTCCCTCCCTCCTTCCTTCCTTCCTTCCCTCCCTCCTTCCTTCCCTCCTTCCTCCTTCCTTCTTCCTTCCTTCTTTCCTTCCCTCCTTCCCTCCCTCCTTCCTTCCTTCCTTCCTTCCTTCCTTCCTCTCTTTTCCTCTCATCCTCTTTCTCTCTCTTTCATTCTTTCTCTCTTTCTTTGTCTCTTTCTTTCTTTTCTTTCTGTCTGTCTTTTCTTGTCTCGCCCTGTCACCAGGCTGGAGTCAGTGGTACTATCTCGGCTCACTGCAGCCTCCACTTCCCAAGTTAAAGCGATTCTCCTGCCTCAGCCTCCCGAGTACCTGGGATTATAGGCACCGCACCTCCATGCCCAGCTAATTTTTGTATTTTTAGTAGAGAAAGGGTTTCACCATCTTGGCCAGGATGGTCTCAATCTCTTGATACTAGTGATCCACCCTCCTCAGCCTCCCAAAGTACTGGGATTACAGGCCTGAGCCACTGCCCGGCCAAATTCTTTCTTATGAGGAGTCAAGAACTTTTTGTATAGATTCACTGTTGCTAACAGTTTTGTAGGGGAATGCCCTCTGAGCTGTTTTGTTAATTCAGCTGCTAATGAAAATGGAATAGAAATGAGAAACAAAATACCTGAAGTATCATTTAGGCCAGTGGTTTTGAAAGTGCAGTGTTCAGACTCTAATAATCAACCTCACCTGAGAACTTGTTAGAACTGTGAACTCTTGGGCCAACCCAAATCTACTGAATCAGAAACTCTGGAAATGCAACTCGACTATCTATAACAAAGCCTCTAGTTGATTCTGATAGACACTCAAGATCGAGAACCACTAGTTCAAGCCTTCTGTAAGGTGCATAATATGTCAACTCAGATATCTTTCTTAATCTAACTTTATGGGGTTGGTGCTTATGTTTATGTTTACAAAATCAGGCATCTTCAGTTTTGTTTTAAGCAAAATCGTGAAATGAGTGAAATTTGTCTTTGGCATTCTATCACTTCTTTTTTTGGACCCATTTCTTGTCATTTATTTCATCTGTCAGATCCTTCTTTGCCTCTTCATTGTCAGAAACTCAAGGGACTTTTCCTTTAGGGTAGGGTAGAGGCCCCTACACAATAAATCCGGAAACAGTGTCTCTAATTGTGAAAAACAGGGCATCAGTAGACCAACAGGGAAAGTATGTGAGGATGGCATTGGCGGTGACCATTCCAGGGCCTGCAAATTGCCCTGAGTAAACAGATGCTCATTCCTCCGTCTTTAGAGGAAGAAAGGCCCCTTCCCTTTGCTGTCTGGTTCTCAAGAAGAGGGCTGATGCAGTTTCAGAAGGATCCGGAAGTGCCTTTAGTACAAGCACCCAGGTTGGATGCTTTTTCCATCTTTCAAGTATTGCCTGTGGCCCTTCACCTCCATGTCCCTGTTCATTTTGCCACCCACATGGGATTTTGCAGACTGTAGTGCTCTCAGTGAAACAATGCAAAGCTTTGATGAGTATCCAGAAATCAACCAAGCTTCCCTAGGGAGTCAGCTCTCTTTGCTGAGAAAATTAGATGGAAATCAGTCATATCTCGTTGGTGTCTGCTTGCTCCCAAGGCTGGTTTCAAACTGATTTCTGAAATTCATTCCCCTGTTCTTTGTCCTAAGACCACACAGCAATAGAAGTTCCACCAGCCTGTCTGAGAACCTGTTGCTGGTGCAGTAACTGATAAAGTTCGGACAGAATGCATGGACTTGACCTTGCCAAAATTATCCCTTTCCTCCCTGCACGCACATGCTCACAGGCAGATAGATGCCCATGTCTACCCACAAAGGTTGCCCAGCCTTTCTGAGCCTTGCACACATGTGATGGACAAACTCAGCAAAACCCCTCGATTATTTGTCGTTACTAAAAACCCCTACGTTTGGCTTTTTCTTTCACAGTGTTTTGAACTGCCTTAGTGAGCCAAATTCCCCCTTTCAAGTTACCAGACTCAGCAGGTTTAGTAAAATTGGTCCTAAATAGGATGCTGTCTGGTTGAAGGGACTAATGGAACTTTCCAGAAGGAAGAAGCAAGTGGATCAGAAGTTGGAGTGAAAGTCCTTTCACATGTGGACTGATGAGGTTAAAAATGAACATGGATTAGAGTCTGCTAATTATGCCCAGAGTTCCAGGAAGCTGAAAGAAGTACACAGTCAAATTCTCAGAAAGGTTTTGTCTACATAAGCAAAGTGGAAGGGAGAGTTGATGTAGATCTCTCAATATTGGGCCATTCTCCACCCCAACCTCAACTTCTATTGTTCCCATGAAACACCATTTGGAGGAAGAGACTAATTAATGGAATTGGCCATCTTGCTAATCAGACCTGCCAGAAAATTGCTCTATTAGCAATAGGCTAAATGTTGTTACCAGGCAAAGTAAAAAAGGCTAATGATCACGCTCATCTTGGGATAACTACAAAAATATTTTTAATGCCACCTCTGAGCTACAATTTTAACTGCAGAAGTCAGACCATCTGAATTACTGTTTCCACAGCAACTACAATTCAGTCGACTCTGCAAGGCTCGTCATAGATGAGGACGTTACCTCTATATTATCGTTGCTGGGGAAAAGTACACTTATTTATAGCCAATCTGTGGAAAGTTGTATTTTGTAGTCTTTTATTTGGAAACATGGTCATTAGAGACTGACAAAAGTCTTTCTGAATCATGGAAATATATGTTTTGATATGTGGAAAAATACTGTGTAGCTTAGCTTGAGCTTCCCATGCATAAGGTCATAACGGCCTCCAGGACAGTGAGATTTGAAAACCCTCTATTATTCCCTAAGGAACATCCAAAATTTGACATCTTGAGCAATTTAGACCCAGCAATCAGTCTACCAGGACAAAGAGAAAAAAGATGGTGTACTCCAAAATGGCTTTGAGAAAAACATACACTCATTTAAACATTCAGGAGACTTAATATGTGTTGTGTTAATGATGATTGAATTTGTGATTTTAAATGTAAATAGTCTACGAATCTTGGTTTGATTTCAAACATTTTTTTCTCCATGGGAAAAAATATCCTTGGTTGAGAAGTAACAAGAAATGTTAGAAACAAGAATAAGGTGTTCATTCATTTCAGTTATGTTCTGGAACATTTGTCAGATGCCAGAACCTTAATATGAAGTGATTTGACAAAAACGAGTCATTTTTCAGTTAGTTAACATATTTACCCTTCCAGCCCAGAAAATTATCTGATATTGACATGGGGATGAAATCAACCTAATCTTCCTGTTGTTATTTTAGGTATCTGTTTTTGCAAATGTACTGAGCTGGTTCTTGCCTATCTATTAGAGAAGTCAGTCATATCCAAGATTGCAGAGGGATAGAAACTGCCCATAAACAGATGTGGAGCTAACAAGGAGGAGATTAAAAATGAAATTATGTGTAGAAGAATATAAACTCATGACCAAATAAAACCAAATCACAGAATTTTTCCCTCCCCACAAAGTTAAAGAAAAACACCTCAGTAATAGTAAGGTGTTTGCTCACTCAAGCAAACAAAAGACCCATAACCTAAAGCAATACATTTTAGTAACTGGTGGCTGAGTGGCTTTTGATTTCTAACTCTACCCCCAACCCCCTTTAAAGAAATTCCTTAGGGGAAATGAAATCAGGAAAGGAGAATATGAAGCAAGAAAAGAACTCCATGGACTGCTTCTGTTTATAGATGTAAAATCCTCATGCCTAGGTTCTGAATCAGAGAAATGATGTAAAGTCACAAGGGATGACTCCATCCGAACGGCACATGTTCCAAGTAGGTGGAGTGAACGCTGGTTTGGGTCGTATAGCAAATTCCCAGAGTAATGAGTAGCACTTGAAGACACAAATAAAAACTGGACATCACCCAAGCCAAATTATTCCTATCCCTCTTCTATCAGGCCTTAAAGAATTTAGCCTCCAGATTCTTGCTTGAAAGGGCAAAGGAGCTGATCTCCAGTATCCTGGCAAGGAATCCCCTAGATTTTATCAGAAAAATTAAAATACCTGAAAAAATTAAAATATGTGCAAGATGGAAAAAGCCAATGTGGCAGCTGCAATTAATGTGTCAGAAAGGAGGCTAGCATGCAAAGTGGAAAGATGTGGGCTTACCCTTGAAGAAAACCGGACTTAAGGAACAGAAACAGGTTCCTCACAATGGCTTAATAAGAGGATAACTTGTACTCTTAGAACTTAACAAGAGTATAAAAAGTACTTTAAAAATAGCCTAAAGACAAGGTGAAACAAGAACGAAATTAAAATGGAAATTGAAAGTCTGACAAATCAAGAATTAAACACATCGATGCAAAAATGATATATAAATTAGAAATGTTGACATGTATGAGACCTGCTGAAAGTTTGTTAGTCTAACAATAGAGAAAGTATTCTTATAATCACAGAGAATATAGGTAACAAACAAGGAGATTAAAGACAGAGAGACTAAAGATATGAAGACATTCAAATATTCTACACGATGAGGATAATAACTGAGTCCCTGAATAGAGACTCTAACGAAAGGAAAAGAAGAGATGTTGAAAGGTATAATAAAATTGCCCAGAAATGAAGAAAGGACCAAATCTATTCCAGGAAATATAGTATGGAATGTTCAAAATACAAACATATCTTAGTTAAGCTATTAAACCTTAAGGATAAAGAAATAATTCTTGAGTTATCAAGTCAGAATAAGTCAATTTCCTACAAGGGAGAAAAAAATCAAGCTAGTCTCAGACTTTACCATTGCCACATCTGGGGCCACGCTCTCTGAAAATGGAGAGAGTGAGTGACCCCAGGATGTTATATCCCATCAAGATGTTTTTTACAATATAAAGACAACAGGGAGACATGCTTCAACCTGAAAGAATGAAAACAGCTTTTCATTCATTCCTGAAAGCAGTAATGAATGTCTGGCCAATAGAGAAAATCAAAATAACTCAGAAATGGAGAAGTTATGGTGAGAATCATTAGGTTTGCTTAAATGCAGACATATACTAATACTTCACAACTATGTACAGTAATATTATAGATCAAATATGAATGCTATCAGTTTGGACAAAACAAAAATAACTAAAAACTATGGAAGACAGGGATCAGAGATGAAAAACCATGTTAAGTACTTACGTTTTCATCTTTCCCAGCGAGCAGTCAATCTATACTACCTAGAATTATGTCATTTAGAGTGCAAACATAATTTTCCCAATTCCACATTTTATCATCTTTAACCTTAGAATGATCATTAAGGACATAAAAAAATATGGTGCAGAAACTTTTCTTTGAGGTTTAACAGTTCTTTTTCATCTCTGCTATTCAGTCATAATTAAAATATATGCTTTTTTACTCAATGGTGGTTAAAAATTTAAATTTTAAAAATAAAAATTTTTTAAAAAAATGTAGCACTAGGTATGACCCCATTTTCTAAGTCTCTCTGCATATATTCTTAAAAGGTGGTGACGATAATATTCGATGATTATTTCTAGGTTGTGAGGCATTTTTTTAAAACTTTAATCTTTGCTGGGTGTGGTGGCTCATACCTGTAATCCCAGCACTTTGGGAGACCAAGACAGGAGGATTGCTTAAGCCCAGGAATTCGAGACCAGCCTGGAAAACATAGCAAGAACCCAGCTCTACTAAAAAATTTAAAAGTTAGCTGAATGTGGTGGTGTGCGTCTGTGGCCCCAGCTACTCAGGAGGCGGAGGCAGGAGGATTGCTTGAGTCGAAGAGTTGGAGGCTGCAGTGAACCAGGATTGCACACTGCACTGCAGCTAGGGTGACAGAGTGAGACCCTGTCTCTAAAACAAACAGGCAAAAAAAAAAAAACCTCTAATCTGAAACTTTTTTTTTTTTTTTGAGACAGAGTCTCACTCTGTCACCCAGTCTGAAGTGCAGTGCACAATCTTGGGTCACTGCAACCTCTGCCACCCAGGTTCACAGGATTCTCCTGCCTCAGCCTCCCAAGTAGCTGGAACTACAGGCACAAGCCACCATGCCTGGCTAATTTTTGTATTTTTAGTAGAGACAGGGTTTCACCATGTTGGCCAAGCTGGTCTCGAACTCCTGACCTCAGGTGATCTGCCCACCTTGGCCTCCCACAGTGCTGTGATTACAGGCATGAGCCGCCATACTTTGCCTAATCTTTGAAACTTTCTGCATTAAAAAAAATTATTTTAAGTTAATACACTTTATCTCACAAGAATAATTGCATGCATTTTCTTTTCGTGTGTGTGTGTGTGTGTGTGTGTGTGTGTGTGTGTGTGTGTGTGTGTGTGTGTGGCTTTTTTTTGAGATGGAGTCTCACTCTGTCACCAAGCTAGAGTGCAGTGGCGTGATCTTGGCTCACTGCAACCTCCACCTCCCGAGTTCAAGCGATTCTCCTGCCTCAGTCTCCTAAGTAGCTGGGATTACAGGCACCTGCCTGCCACCATGTCCCGCTAATTTTTGTATTTTTAGTAAAGACGAGGTTTCACTGTGTTGGCCAGGCTGGTCTTGAACTCCTGACCTCATGATTCACCCACCTCGGCCTCCCAAAGTGCTGGGATTACAAGCATGAGCCACCATGCCCAGCCGAATAACTACATGAATTTTCTTAAAAACTAGAAAAAAATGTCAAAATGGTTAATTCTGGGTGATCTGGATGTTTTTTCTTCATACACTTAGGTAATATTTTAAATTAAAAAATTAACATAACAAAAAAAGAAAAAAGAACAAAAAATAAAAATTAACAAATTAGTTGAATGAGTAGAGGGTGAAGGTAAGAGAATATGTGTTTGAGGGCATTCCTGTTTGTATGTATCCTTATGGGGTGTTGAGTGCAGGTGAGGCCCCTTCTACCAGGGCCCAAATGCCACTGAAATCTCTCCCAGGCCCATCTTAATGATGAGAAGCCACTAGCTTTCAGTGAGCATATCTGCATGGGGACGGATTGAGGGACCATTGAAGAAAATACACAATTTCCACTAGAAGGTGTAGAACAGAATTTGGGCACAGTATGAAAGAGGATAAGGGAGAGACAGCCTTTGAAAACAAGTGCACTTTGGGGCTCAAACATTTTTTAACAACTTTATTGAAATATAATTCACATGTCATAATATTCATCCTTTTAAAGTGTATGATTCAGTATATTCACCAACTCGTGAAACCATCATCACTGTCTAATTCCCGAACATTTTCACCACCCCCAAAAGAACCTGTATCCATTAGTGGTTCACTCCCCATTCCTCCCTCCCAGCAGCCCCAGCACCCACTCATCTGTAGTGGTTTCTGTCTCTATAGATTTGCTTCTCCTGGACATTTTATATAAATGGGATTATACAAATGTGCTCTTTTTCGACTGGCTTCATTTACTCAGCATAATGTTTTCAGGGGTCACCTAGGTCGTAGCAGGTGTCAGTACCTTTTTTTTTCTTTAAATGCTGAATAATATTTCATTGTATAGGTATATCACATTATTGGTTCATGAGCGGATGGATGGTCAGGTTGTTCCCACGTTTTGGTTATTATATGATGCTGTTATGAACATTCATTTATCAGTTTTTGTGTGAACATATGTTTTCATTTTTCTTGGATGTATACCTGCGGGTAGAATTGCCAGATTATATGGTAACAATGTTTAGGAGTTAAACATTGAAACTGCAATCTTCCTCTTTGTTCCCAGGCAGAAATGGTGCACAGCGCTTTCCAGGCACAGCGGGCATTCCTTCTGATGGCCTCTCAGTACCAGCAACCCCACGAGGTAAGAGAGTGTCCTGACAGCCAGGGCAAGATGGAAAACAAAGAGGCAACAGAAGCATTTAATGTAGGAGACCTCCTAAAAATGAGACTTACAGCCTGTGTAGGTTGTGTCTCTAACTGGATCACAGAATAGAACAATTCTTCTCTCTCCATAATCTTATTAATAGTAGACAGGTTTTTTTTTTTTCAGTATGCCATTTGCAAAAAAAAAAAAGCAATGTGTCTGTTTACTACTAATATATCATTATGGCCAAATTCATATTGTAACAAATGGACATCACCAGCGTAAAAGGTGAATTGATTTGTGTCA
This sequence comes from Saguinus oedipus, assembly GCA_031835075.1. NCBI lineage: Eukaryota > Metazoa > Chordata > Mammalia > Primates > Cebidae > Saguinus > Saguinus oedipus. The sequence continues at coordinate 11,725,961 of CM063172.1, read as the reverse complement.
TCTTTCTACTAGTCTCAACCACCTTTTTATAATCAAGTAAGTGTTTACAACTGATTTTTAGCTCAAATTTTGAGCTGCTTTGTTATCAAAGACTGTTTACATCTATGACCATCTCTAACCCCCATGTATGGATTTGATTATCTCCTATTTCCCAAGTAGCAAAGATGTGCTGAATTGGTGGTTAAATCGTTTGTGTTTATGGATCATCCACGGAGCTTTATTGCAGTTTCTGGTTCATTAGGCCTGGATTGTGACCCAAGATTCTGCTTTTTTTTTTTTTTGAGATGGAGTTTCACTCTTATTGCCCAGGCTGGAGCACAATGGCATGATCTTGGCTCACCGTAACCTCCACCTCCCAAGTTCAAGCAATTCTCCTGCCTCAGCCTCCCGAGTAGCTGGGATACAGGCACCTGCCACCACACCTGGCTAATTTGTATTTTTAGTAGAGATGAGGTTTCTCCATGTTGGTTAGGCTGGTCTTGAACTCCTGACCTCAGGTGATCTGCCCGCCTTGGCCTCCGGCCTCCCAAAGTGCTGGGATTACAGGCGTGAGCCACTGCGCCCGGCCAAGATTCTGCATTTTAATAAGTTCCTGGGTGATGCCTACGCTGCTGATCCTCACTCTCAAAACACCGAAATAGGAAAGAATTTTCATGAGTCTCTAAGAATGTAGGCATAGTCCACCTCTCCTTTCTCTTCCACATGAATATGAATGAACTTTTCTTAGGTTAAAGATATTTAGAGGTGTTACAGAATCTGATGCCAACTGCAACAATATTACCAACGTAGTAATTTTAACAACTTTTAATCTATTGTAAAATTGCCAAGTAAGGCCCATCGTAAATTTTAATACAGAAGGAATAAAATTGTAGGAACAGATGTTAGGAGCAAAGTAATGGTTGGCGGAGGTCCCTGTCATTCCCCAGGCCCTGTAAATTTCCCATCCTAAACCTGCCTGAAGTACTGACATTGTATCATGCAAATAGCTGCATTCCCTCTACTAAGGGTTCGTAATAACAACTTTTTACCATGCTGATTGTGTCACGAATGAAATTATTCATTAAAAAGTAGTCTTACTACCAGCATACTTCGTTATATCAGAAAGAAAAAAATTGTTCTTTTGGCTAAATATTCTGCATCTGAAGTTTAGTAACATTTATGTAAATAAATAGAGTATATATTACGACACAATAGCTTAAATATAGTAGCTCACTTTGAATATAAAACAAACTCTTGAGATTGAAAAATTTGAGCTAAGAATCCTGGGAATCCAGACCTTTGACCTTCAGGGGATGACACTCAGCTCCATAAAGGGGCAAGACCTGGGACCCGAGACCCTCCCTGGAACTGTGTTCCCAGCCATGCTTATGCTGTAGAATCACCTGCAAAATTTTTTTAAATACCAGTACCTGGGTCCCAACCCAAGGGACTCTGACTTCATTGGTCTAAAGAGTGGCCTGGGCTTTGAGATTGCTGCAGGCTTCACGGGTGATTCTGACTTTCTGCCAGAGCTGTCGGCCCCCACTCGAGATGGATAGATCACCTCCCTCTGTGTGAAGTGAGGAGTTAGCTCACAGCCTATGTAGGAGGCTCTGTAGGGATGAAAATACTCCATGTTCCACCATGAATGCATCTTCCTCCTTGGTCTTCTCAATCTCTGCTTTGCAAAATAGCAAAGTGAAACTGGGAAGTCACAAAGCAATGTGTTGTAGGTTCAGCCTCAGCCTGCCTTTTCCGTGAAGTGGGAGGAGAGGTGGTCCAGTTGAGATTCTCAGGTTGAAGAAGAACTGTGACTTTCCTCACTGGGTTACCACTCCATCCCTTCCGTAAGCCCCAGAACCAGAGGCCTCTCCACTGGCTTTCCAGGCCTTAGACAAAAAAGGCACTTACCAAATATTGGATGAAAATGTGAATGAATGAACAAAGAATGAATGCACTGGATCTGTGGCATTCCGGAATGATCCATGGTCAGAGACACTGTGTGGCTTAGCCTGTCACTGTGCAGATTCTTGGGTCATATCTGCAGTTTCTCTTTCTTACTCTACTGCATTCTTTTTAAAAAAAAAGATAGATTCTCGCTCTTGCTCTGTCACCCAGGCTGGAGTGCAGTGGTGCAATCCTAGCTCACCGCAGCCTCAAACTCGTTGACTCAAGTGATCCTCCCACGTCAGCCTCCTGAGTTGTAATTAACAGGCATGAACCACTGTGCCTGGCTCTATTGAATTCTTGATAAAAGGGAGAGAAACTGGATCCCAGGGAGGCCTGCACTGGAGATGTCTGGCAGCACACGTCACAGTGCTCCATGTGCAGTCAGGCCTGGACCAGGACCAGCAAAATGCGGAGCAGGCTTATGACGCCCACCTCCCTTCCTGGCCCTTCCCTCTATCCCTTTCCTCTTTATTCCGAACACCATTCTCCTACTTCCACCTGAGAGGGAAGCAGACCTGTGATCACCGTATGTTGCATGGAACCCCTGCCTACTCCAGTGGGGATGACACAGGTTCAGGAGGCTGAAGAGACCCAGAACCAGACAATGAGACCTGGGGTTTTATTCTTGCATATAGGGGAGGGAGTCCAGTGGCAGAGGGCTGGACAGGAGAACCACAACCACTCGCAAAAGGCATGTAATTTACATAGCATTTTCATCTAACACCCTCCCGCTAACAGCTTCCACCTGGCAACCTTCATTTACCTAAAACAAAACGCCTCCATCTCCTGTGTGGCTGGTGTTCCATGGCATTGCCCGGGAAGCGCCAGGGGCTCAGCTGTTCCTCATAGAAGAGCAATGGGTCTCCAGGTTGGCCACTCCCAGATTCCTTAGTTGCAAACTCTGAACACATTAAGCTGCGTCTGCCATACCAGGTCACTCTCAGGGGATGCTCAAGTCATTGCTGTCAGGTGCGTCTGTCATACACATCCACCACAGTGGTGAAAACAGTCTATGGCCAGACCTTGATCCACCCAGCATGCATTCTAGGAGATGTATCATAAAGATCAGTATCATAATGCAGATCATATTTTCTCATAGGAACAATTATTATGACTATTTGTGTCTTACGTCTTCCTTCTTTCAGGAGGAAGAGAATTAACTGCTGTAATTTCAGCTCTCATTGACATACAGCAGTGATTCTCCAACTGCAGCGTGCATGGCAGTTCCCTGGGGGGTTGTCAAAACTCAGATTGCTGGGCCCCACTTACAGAGTTTCCAGTTCAGTAGGTCTTGGTTGAGTCCCAAGACATTGTGGTTCTAAAAAACCAATTACCCCAGGTGATGTGATACTTCTGGTCCGGGGACCACACTTTGGAGCCTGTGCAGTATGGATGGCTCTCGCTGTTACACCTGGAAATTTATTTCAGGTGCTTCAGAATTTCATTTCCAGCTGTCTCTAGACCACCACCTCTCAAACTTCAGCATTCATTTGAATCATCTGGAGATCTCGTTTAAGGGCAGAGTCTGTGATTGAATTGGTCTCAGGTGGGGCGCTAGAGTCTGTAGTTCTAGTAGGCTCCCTGGCTATGCTGGTGCTGCAGGCTTCTCACTAGACACTGAGCAGCAAGACTTTAGTCACTGACGTCCAGAATCCCGACAAGCACAGAATCCCTGGGTAGTCAAATCTCGAATTCATATTCTCTTCTCCTACAATTTCTGTATCAGAGTACGCCATGTTATGTTATGTTATGCAGTAACAAACACCTTTAAAATTTTAGTGATGGATAACCACAGTTTATTTCTTGGGCACACTATCTGTCTGACTATTGCAAATCAGCTTAATATCTAGTGGATGAGTTACTAAATGACTCATATAATTATTGCTTAGAGCTGTAACAGGGCTTTGAGAAAAAAGGTAGAGAATGAATCTTTTTTTGTTTTGTTTTGTTTTGAGACAGAGTCTTGCCATTTAGCCCAGGCTGGAGTGCAGTGGCACAATCTCAGCTCACTGCAACCTCCACCTCCCAGGTCCTGGTACAAGCAATTCTACTGCCTCAGCCTCCCGAGTAGCTGGGATTATAGGCATGCACCACCATTCTCAGTTGATTTTTGTATTTTTAGTAGAGATGGGGTTTTACCACGTTGGCCAGGCTGATCTTGAACTCCTGACCTCGTGATCCACCCACCTCAGCCTCCCAAAGTGCTGGGATTACAGGCCTGAGTCACCGCACCTGGCTGATTTTAAGATGCACTAGTGGTTACACCTTGCAGTTGAGAAGCACCCTTCTCATTGATTTATTACATGCTCATGACATAAAACACATTATAAAACATTTTCAAATCATCTCAGCTTTTCTTGTCTTCCCTTGTTATATTTTATATAAATAATCTTTGGGCCAAAGACTGGCCCAGTTCTTATAGTACCTACCATTGTCTAATAATTTTTGCAACAATTTGTCAAGCCCATCCTCTTCCAGTTGATGGAAGGATTCTCACATAGAAAATGGCCAAGAAGCCCCCACCCTGGCTTGCTCAACTATTTGTCTACTTTTACAACAGGTGAGGATAGGGAAAGTATGCTATTTCCAATTCTCAAGCATAGAAAACAATATTCAGTGATACATTAATAATCCAGCCACAGGATCTGGACCTGGGCCCATTCCTTTATTCACTATCTGGGGTCCTTTTTGCAGATACTACATGTAAGAGCCACATTACACAGTCATTTATAAGAGTTTTATGTCAAAAGAACTGTAGAAAGTGTTTAGTTGACACGAACAAGTGTTTTTTGGCCTGGGGCCATGTCACATCGCCTGTGAGAGATGAGAAAAGAAGAGTGTGAACAATTTTAACCATGGGTGACTCCAAAACTCTGGCCTGAGCTACAAAGGTAACCTCTCGTAGACCACGCATCTGATACCTTGACGGGGACCACCCCAAGGAAGATGCCATCAGGGGAGTTCCTGGGAGGTCTCCCACTGAAGCCCCACCAGTCTAGCCCTGAGTAGTTTGCAGGAGCAGAAGAGAAGCACCCAGAGGGCGGAGAACTGCAACTGTTGGGCCGGAAGTACTGCAGGCTTTCTGCTGCCTTCACACTTTCCATATTTTCTCCAGCAATTCTTGTGCTGCTATGACCTGACAGTGAAATGATCTGTGTGTGTGTGCATGCGTGCATGTGCATGTGTACATATGTGTATTTGCATGGAATCAACATGTACCTGCACATACAGAAAAAAATTAGTCTTAGGTTTTTCAACTTCAGGGAAGATGAGTTATGGTCATTGGCTGCCCTGTAGGTTTGATTCTATCAGAAAGACTAGGAAGTCTGAGTTCTGTATTCCTCCATGAGTGTGAGAGAGAGAGAGAGCGTTTCTTCTGTCCTCCCTGTCCTTTTCTTGTCTTTGTTTGAACTTGTACTTTAAAAGGAAATAGTGCCTTCCTGTGCATAAAGCAGGTGTCTAAAATGGATTCTCTTTTCTTTCACTGTTTATACAATCTGAAAAATTAGAAGGAGAAGGAGGGTTAGCAACGCCTCTTGGCCGTTCCTCCATCTCTGAGTGAATACACACGCCCCAGCACAGTCCTCCGCTCAGCACTTTCTCCGTTAAGAATTTTTGAAGGCATGAAGCAGTCATCAAGTTTGTTAATAATTTGTTCACATTAAACTAAGCAAAAAAGCCTGGTGGCAGTGATCTTAGGACTTAAGCTAATTATTTAGATGCATGAGAGAGCCAGATTATTAGTGAGCATAAATATGTTTGGGATTTTAATAAAACATTAATTGGTGAGGGTGGTCAAGAGCAGAAGCTTTGGACTTGGGCCTACTTGGATTTGAATTTCACATTTTCTACTCATTAGCTCTGCTAATCCAAATGCAAGAAAAACAAATTCATCTATGTCTTCTGAGTTTAAGAATCTTCTATCTTTTTCTCAGTTTCTACTGGAAAATTAACTTGGTAAATTCCATAATACATTTCTACTGAGCCACTCTAACCAAACCAATTTGTCAAGTTACCCACTTGGGGGAAGGCAGTTAAACTTTCTAAGCCCGTGTTTTCTTGTCTTTGAAATAGGGGTAACAGGCCAGGTGCAGTGGCTCATGCCTGTAATCCCAGCACTTTGAGAGGCCGAGGCAGGTAGATCATGAGGCCAAGAGATTGAGACTGTCCTGGCCAACATGGTGATACCCCATCTCTACTAAAAATACAAAAATTAGCTGGGCATGATGGCGGCACACACCTGTAGTCTGAGTTGCTCGGGAGGCTGAGGCAGGAGAATTGCTTGAACCCGGGAGGCGGAGTTGCACTGAACTGAGATCACGCCACTGCACTCCAGCCTGGCGACAAGGCGAGACTCCATCTCAAAAAAAATAAAATAAAATAGGGAAAACAAATAGTTCCTACCTCAAAGGGTTATTGTGAAGAATAGACGAGAAAAGGCAGGCAAGGGTCATGTGACTGAGTAGAGAAGTTCATTAGTCAGTATTGTCCTACTGTTTTAGCAAAAAGTCCCCAAATCTCAAAGACGTAACAGAGGAGACTTTTTTTCCTTGCTCACATAAGGTCTGCTCTGGTGTTTTTGGTTGCCAGTCTTCCACGTGGTCATTCAGGGACTTGGTTTCTTCCACCTTGGGGCGCCCAACTCCTCTAAGGCCTCAGCCACTGAATTAGAAAAGAGAATACAGGAAGGTTTTATGGGCTGGGCTTAGAAATGGTTTGTGTCACCTCACGTTCATTCAGTCTTCTGGTCATTCCTAGCTGCAAGGGAGACTGGGGAATTTAACCCACCTCTATGCCTGGAAGGCGGGAGTCACAGATTTGGTGAGCATCTGGCCCGTCCGATAGAGCGGGTCACTTGGTTTGGCTAAAATGAGCTCTCTCTCTGTGGAAATGTATTGTCTTTCTGAAAATTCATAGAGATTTTCCAGACCAATAGTCCATTTCTCTAGTCATCCAGGGAAAACAAAAAAGACTTTGAAATCTGGGCCAGGCACAGTGCCTCAAACCTGTAATCCCAGCTCTTTGGGAGGCTGAGGTGGGTGGATCACGAGGTCAGGAGATTGAGACCATCCTGGCTAACACAGTGAAACCCCGTCTCTACTAAAACTACAAAAAATTAACAGGGTATGGTGGCATGCACCTGTAATCTCAGCTACTCAGGAGGCTGAGGTGGGAGAATCGCTTGAACTTGGGAGGCGGAGTTTGCAGTGAGCCAACATCATGCCACTGGACTCCAGCCTGGGCGACAGAGAGAGAATCCATCAAGAAAAAAGAAGAAAAACTTTGAACTCTAACAGCTGAATTTTTATTGCACTTGGGTATGAATAGATATATCTACATAGGTATTCAATATTTCAAAATTTCTTTTAGTTGTGGTAAGTTTATCCTTTTTGCCTATAAAATGTTTTATCATAACTATAAGGTGTCAAGTTATTGTCCAGTATTTTAAAATGCCGAACAAAGTAGTCATGTGACTGATCTCAGCGCATGCCTTGGGTAGAGTACTTGGTGCTAGTGGCAGGTCTAGAAATTGCAAAGGAAAAGCAAACAAAGGAGCACAGAGCCAAACTTCCAAGTGTTTCTTAAGTCTATGCCCAGAAAATGTCATAGCATTGCTCAGTCAGAATTGCTGAATCTTCCTGAAAGATTTGGCCATAATTAGTGCTGCTAAGTTCTGTTGTCAAGGGCCATATGATAGATAACATAATGCAATAAAGTCATTCTGGCCCCAGTGTAACATGAAATGTCTATTTTGAAATATTGCTATAAAGTTGGGCTTTTTCTTAATAAAGAGGCATCAAGAAAATATTCTGTTGAGTACCATTAATTATATGTGCACAGCAAGGATTTTTAATAGATTTTTAAATATCTAATTATTTCATTGATTTTAGAAATAAATTTTAAAAAAAACTACAAGAGAAATAAAAGGTAAAAAATTTCATTCTGAGGCCGGGCATGGTGGCTCATGCCTGTAGTCCTAGCACTTTGGGAGGCCAGGGCGGGCGAATCACTAGGTCAGGAGTTCAAGACCAGCCTGACCAACATAGTGAAACCCCATCTCTAGTAAAATTACAAAAATTAGCTGGGCGTGGTGGCGTGCACCCGTATTCCCAGCTACTTGGGAGGCTGAGGCAGGAGAATCGCTTGAACTTAGGAGGCAGAGGTTGCAGTGAGCCCAGACCGTGCCATTGCACTCCAGCCTGGGTGATGAGGGAGGCTTCGTTTAAAAAAAAAAAAAAAAGTTTCGTTCTTTGTATCACACTTAATTATGCTTTCATATAGCAGTGGTATTTCCCAGTGCTCTGGAATGGCAGTTTCAGTATGGCAGAAGGAGTAGCACCTTAGACTCTAAACCAGTGGCTCACTTTATGGCCTTTTCCAAATTAACGCAAGAGTCTCACTTCGTAAATATGTGTAAGTTTCAGCTCCTGTGGATATTGCTGAATGGGTTGGTTCTCTTCATTACCAACTCAAAAGCACCCAAAGGCTATATATGCTTTTAATTTCTGGAGAAGCATATTAATTTAAGTTCAACTGAAATATCTGCTTAAATATAATCCATGTAGTATAGGTAAAAACTGATTGCATTCTGATACTTAAAAGATTGCTTTTATCTAACCAGCAGCTTTCTGAGTAGCAGAAGGTGGAGAAGTGAGGCAAAAGGAAACCTTTTTCCTTTCCTATGAGCCTTCCAATGGCAAGTGAATTACCTTGGTAATTACATGGTGACTAGCGTGTGAGGGCTGCTGCTCATCCTGGATGTAGATGCTGGTTAACACACAATAAAACACCAGGGAAGGAAGGAGAGGCAGGGGTTTGTGTGGTATCATCAGGGTCTGCTTGAGTTGACAGCCTGAAGCTACCCAGTCAGGGCTGAATCCCAACAGGAAAGCTAATCATTAGTTTATCAGGATGCAGAGAGGGAGGTAATCAGAAAAGAGAGTAATTCTGTCATTCTTCTGCCCAGACTGTTTGCTTTAGCAACATAAAGCTGTGGGTGAGCCTGTGAGCTGTGACTATGAGTTGGTAGCTTTATAGGTATTTAGAAACCCAGGACTGTGGAGGCAGAAGGGATTTGCTAAGATCCTGTCCTGTTAGAACATCACTCATGGTGACCTTTTTTTTTTAATCTGATAAGGCACATTAGCTCATCTCTCTTTGTATAAGACATGAATTAGATAATGAATGGCTGCCCAAAGGAAGTGAGGTGGTTATCACACCCTGGGGATTCAGGAGATTATCTGAGGGGTAAAGGTTAATAAAGAAGTATAATATCCTTTGTTTGATCAACTGTCCATACTAAGTTTGTTAGAATTCCAGACTGCCTTGATGGCAAATGCTACATAAATGATAAAACTCTGTATGTGCTAATATTTGACTAGGGAATTTTTTATTCTCCGTTTAGTTAAATATTGAGATCGCTTTGTGTTTTTAATAAAATAATTCTCAACGATATATCATTTTCCACTGTGAAGCTAAATATTTGCTTGCTTAGCCACCATCAATCTGATATAAAAAGTTGTAAGAGTTGCAAGTTTTTCTCTTCTGACCTGAATCAAAAAGTAATTTAGAAAGAGGTCACTGTGTCATTCAACAAATCTTTTTAAAAGCCAAACATATTTTGACCTTTTCTTTGGATTTGCTGTTTGTTAATTGTTTCAGCAGCCTTAACTTAGGTCTTCTTTGCAGGACGTAGTCTCTATCATCTGTACAAAGCTGTATATGTGAAAATTGAAGGCCAGGAGAAGGTAATTCCAGCTGGCATTCCATTCTGGATCTGCTGTCATAAATTAACTTAGCAGAGGGCATGGTTCGTTACTTTTTATGGTCATGTTCTATATTTGTATGTGCTGGGGGTGGATCACATGACAAAACCATCATTTGATATTAGTGTTTATGTGCACCAGCCAGTGAGGGCTCCATGGAAGGCGTACTGTGCAGTACTTTTAATTTGTATATTTAGCTCTTAATTGAAAATGCAGGCACTTCCGTAAGTACTAAAACTACAAATAATCTAAATAAATTTTATTTAATTGTCTTTAGGGGAAGACAAACTGTTGCATACCAAACTAGTTGAAATTCACTGTGCCTTCCAGGGATTTTAAAACATAAATGTTGAACGAGCTAGTCAACATTGACCGAATAACAAAGACCAAAATTTACCATTTTCTCTCCTTTAGCTCCTCCCCTGATTTGCTGATGTCTGTTTATTTAAGGGGAAAGACCTTTTTCAAACTAATCAAGAAAGAGGAAAAAAACACAATTTTTGCTGTTGTTGTTCTGTTCTCCAAATCCCTTCCCCAGTTTAGCTTCATACTTAAGTTTATAGTGGCAAACACCTAGCAAACATCCTTCTTGTTTGATGGGATTTTTTTCCCCATAAACCAAAGAAGAAAAAAAATGTTCTTGTCAGGTTTCGGTGCATTCACTGCTTTGAGAACTAGTGTTTCCATATCTGGAATCATTTGTTAGATAAATTTGCCTGTAAGTAGTTACTTCAGATCTTTGTCAGGCCTTGTTCATCTTACATACTGCAGCCCTCTTTCATTTCCTCAACTCCATTAATTTATTTTTCAGGCTTTTCTTTCACTAAGCATTTATTGCATGCCTACTCTATAGCAGTCAGAGCACTTAGCACGTCTCCATCTATTATTGCATTTGCATGAGAACATACTTTGGAAAATAAGGTCTGGGTAATGTTATTTGAACTTCCTCAGCACCTATGTAGTAGTCTCTGTCAAACCACAAGTAACTTCTAAAATAACTGTGTTATTTTAGCACATTTCTACTGTTATTTTTTGTGCGTATTTTCCATCCCCTCAAGAAGATTCTCAGAGCCTCAGGGATCTTTAGAGTTGATATCTCTTTGTTTTTCTGACATATTGTGGTCTTCAAAATTTTTTTTTTGAGAGGGAGTCTCTCTGTCATCCAGGCTGGAGTACAGTGGCACGATCTCAGCTCACTGCAATCTCTGCCTCCTGAGTTCAAGCGATTCTTCTGCCTCAGCCTCCCAAGTAGCTGGGACTACAGGTGCACACCACCAACACCCAATTAATTTTTTTTTTTTTTTTGAGATGAGCTCTCGTTTGTCACCCAGGCTGGAGTGCAGTGGCATGATCTTGGCTCACTGCAACCTCTGCCTCCTGGGTTCAAGTGATTCTCCTGCCTCAGCCTCCCGAGTAGCTGGGACTACAGGCATGCACCACCATGCCCAACTAATTTTTGTATTTTTACTAGAGACAGAGTTTCACCATGTTGGCCAGAATGGTCTCAATCTCCTGACCTGGTGATCTGCCCACCTCGGCCTCCCAAAGTGCTGGGATTACAGACATGAGCCACCACGCCCAGCCCACAGTATTTTTTATTAGATGCCAAGTTTGATGAGAAGAGAGTCTCGGGTTCTGAGTCACTTGTTTTGTTTGAGAAATAAAAGCTAGGTTCATGGATTACAGTGGTGCAGGGATGGGAACCGAGTGAAGGGACATTGTTATTTGGTGATGCTGTTATCTTTTACTGAAAAGGAACTTGATGTTTGGAGGTGTATTTGGTAAAGACTTAGTTATCAGTTGACAGCCTAACTAGTAGCATGTAAGTCCTGGATCAGCCTTGAAAGAGTATTTCTTATGGGGCAAGGGAAGATTAGACAAGAGCAAGCAAAAGGCTGTTGGTGAGGCATTTCATCTCAAAGGTTCGTTTCTCTTACCCACCCCCCTTTACAAAGTGAATGCCTCTAAGGGGACCACAGAATGGTTCATTTCTAGATGTGTGGCACTAACGATGAGAAATGACGGCAACCAGATTTAGGTGACAGATGTCACTCAAGCTTTCGATGATTGTGGAATATAGGTTCCGGGAAGAATGTGCTGATTAAATTCACATGGGCTGTGGAGATCCAGCTGGCCTGATATTCAAATGCTGCTGAAAAATGTTCCAATTAGATGGATTCTTCCCTGTGCAGAGTTTTCATGTCAATTGTGAAAAATGGTACTTTCTCGAGGCAGTGAAATTGTTGTGAACGGCCAATGTCAGTCCTCTGAAGATGATAATTATGCAGCTTGAACTACAGAAACTGCAGCGCAGAAGAACTTCAGGGTTTATCCTGTCTCTGTGCAGATGGATTCTCTATATAGAATAATGACCAACACATCACACAAATTGGATTTAAATGACTTGAACAACAGGAGTCCCATCATTTTCTTTGGCTGAATATCCTATCGTTGAATGTGTACAGGATTCCTCTTGGATAGTCATAATTGGATTATATTTCCCCATAGGAGCAGGGTTGTAATTTGAAGCTTCATATTTTACCAGCTTGACAGCAAATTAAGCACAGACAGGACAAACTATACATCACACAAACCAAGATACAACTAAAACCTTTATAATTATTTAAAATGGGAATCTGTGGCTCCATGTCCCGTAAAGTGGTTATAAGTATATTGCTCATGTTGATTATAAGAGTTCCTAACGAATTCTATCTCCAGTACAGCTCATAAAAAAGTCTGTATCATGACTTACTTATCTGAAGCTGTTGATGGATGGCCATAGTAAATAATCATCAATCATAATTTTATTTGACTCTTTAGAATTTGAAATGTCTTTTTGTAGAAAAGCATTGGAACACCCTGTATTTTAAAAATACTTTTTGTGAGAAAGTGATAGCTCTTGACTTTCCTCTCTTGGTGACACTTCTGTGGACTGGACAGGTTATGTTCAAAATCATTCTGTAATTCCCTAATACCGCGCTTAAGATTGAATTATCTTTTTCAAAAGTAGCAGCCAAAGAATCACAGCGTTCTGAGGCTGTGGCCAGGAGTGCCTTGGTGCCTCATTCAGCTTTTCTTTGTTCTTCAGTCTCCCGAGGCTTAAATGAGAAAAGGAGACAGACAAGAACAAGGGGAAGTGTGTGAGCAGAGAGGGGAGAGAAAGATAACCCTCTCCCTGTTGTCTGTCAGTTACAAGCCAGGAAGGGAGTTGTGAGCTGATCATGTGGCTGTGCACCTTAGAGCTTCTTCACACAATACTTCTCTGAACCACTTTGGTCTTATTTTATTCTTTTTTTTTTTTTTTTTTTGAGATGGAGTCTCGCTCTGTCACCCAGGCAGGCGTATAATGGAACGCTCTCAGCTCACTGCAACCTCCACCTCCCGGGTTCAAGCGATGCTCCTGCCTCAGCCTCTCAAGTAGCTGGGACTACAGGCGAACGCCCTGCCAATTTTTTTGTATTTTTAGTAGAGATGGAGTTTTACCACGTTAGCCAGGATGGTCTCCATCTCTCAACCTCGTGATCCACCTGCCCCAGCCTCCTGAAATGCTGGGATTACAGGCGTGAGCCACCACGCCCGGCCTTATTTTCTTCTCTCTCCGTCTTTTGCAGCCTCCTTCACCAAGGGAAGGCGAAGTGTAGGTGTTCAGTAGTAACAAGGCAGTAATGAAGGAGTGGAACTGTGAGATGCAGGGCTACCTGCACTGTTAGCATGTCATCAGGCCACTTTAATTTCCCTGACTTTTTTTGTACCTTTATTTCGAGTCAGGTTACCCTAAACTTAGTTGTTTCCCTTACATTGACTCTTGATGCTGGTAGGTTGTCCCAGTCTCCAAATCAATCTAAGTGCTGACTTAGGTAGTGAGTAGTCACTGAAATGACTGCCAGTAAGTACTTGGGAGAGGCTGATAGAATAGCATATGATTATTCAGTACTTCTGACAGGGAATGCCCAGCTCTGTGTCTAGTGCTCATAACAAGTGCTCAACAAGAGACAAAATGAATAAACCATCCAAAACCAGCCAGACCCCAGATGTTTGAGACGATTAAGATCTTTTCCCAAGATCACTTATTAAATGAGTCTCTGAAAATCTTGTCTTTATGTTTGTGAAAAGTCAACCCTAATTACTTTTTACAGTTAGAGAAACTCAAGGAGCCTGGAAGAGAGTTTTCTCCCTGTACTTAGGGGATACACAGAGGAGATTCATACTTAACAAGATCATCATTAAGACCTCCCCATAATTATCTCCTGACCTATGAGTTGCTTATGAAAAAAATATTGTTCCCATGAAGATAAGGAATAGCATAGATCTGTGTGATTAATTTTGGGGAAAGATCTATTTTTCTTGAAAAGAAATTTGTGATTTAAATGTAATCCTGTGATTTAGGTTGTTTTATGTAACTATTAGTTTTTTCTTAATAATTGCAATTTTTAACTTTGCTTCCGTTCTTTGTTTAGTTGTTTAGGTATCCCCTAATCAGAGTTTTAACTTATGTAATTTGTATTTTTAGTAGAGATGGGGTTTTACTGCATTAGCCAGGATGGTCTCAATCTCAGTTTTGCTTCTTGCATGTTTTCACTTTTCATATATATAATATATATAAAATATATATTAATCATATGTAATTAATAATGTGCAATATATAAAAATTTTATGTCACTTGGGGCATAAACATTTATTTTAGATGGGCTGTATCTATTGCAATCCTATAGTGACCCTTTGATTGCTTTTTTTTTTTTTGAGGCAGGGTCTTGCTCTATCACCCAGGCTGGAGTAGTGTCCTGATCTTAGCTCACTGCAATCTCCGCCTCCCTGGCTCAAGTGATCCTCCCACCTCAGCCTCCCAAGTAGCTGAGGTACGCCACTACACCTATATATTTTTTTATATTTTTAGTATTTTTGTATTTTGTATTTTTAATAGAGACAGGGTCTCGCTATGTTGGCCAGGCTGGTCTCGAACTCCTGACCTTGTGATCCACCCTCCCTGGCCTCCCAAAGTGCTGGGATTGCAGGCATGGGCTACCTCACTGGGCCTGTCTATTGCTTTTTATTCAGAATACTTTTTTAATATGATAACATCGTAACTATCCCTTTGCATGTTGTTGACGTGACCGCCTACCTTCCGTAGAACTTTATCTAGTCAATCATTTCCTTCTTTCTCTCCCTGCTGGATCCTTCTGTTTAATCTAACAACCAAATCAGTTTTCTCCATTAAAAAAAAAAAACAACACTTCTTTTATTGCCTAAAATGTCTCTGTCCTCCTCTTTACTGCTGGTTTTCTTAGGAACACTCTGTCCTCCCTGATCTCATGTCCTCACTTCCCTGTCACTTGTTAATCTCCTGTCCTCTGTCTTCCTTATCATTTGACCAAAAAAGACTTTCCCAGTGCCCTGCTCTCTTCCTAACTGTTCTCATTCTGTTCAGCCTCCTTGAAGAAATTTTACTGCTGACCATCCTCCTCCTCAAAGTTTTTCCTTCTCTTGGGTAACAAAACTATTCTTTCACTTCATTTCTTTCTCTGACTTCTGTTCCTCCCTCTATCTCTTAAGTGTACATATTCCTTCAAGATTCATTCTATGTAATCAGAAGAGGACTTTCTCAAACCCGCTCTCTTCTGCCATCAGTTTCATCCATTCCCATGGTGGGGTCTGTCACTCATCTGCTTGTGGTGCCCATGGTGTGTCTCTAGCTGAACACTCTTGCTCCATGGCCCTGGGTCTGCGTGTCTTCCAAGAGCTCAAATGCATGTGTCTGTACCACACACACCTCCCCCAAATGCTGGGCTCCCCCCTCATTCGTTCTTCCAGTTGATGAAACCTCAAGCCACCCCGTCTCTTGAACTAGAACTCCTAAGTCCCTTTTCCTTCACCCCTCACGTCCAACCCATCTCTGAGTCCTGATGATGTCATAACAGGAGAATCTATGGGATCTGAAAACTCGACTTCATTCCCCTTTTCTTTGAAAGGAGGGGAGGATGAGAGGGAAGAAGGGGAGAAGGGAGGAAGGAAGTAAAAATGAAAGAAGGAAAAGGGAAGGAGGAAGGAAAGAAGGAGGGAAAAAGAAGGAAGGGGTAGAAGAGAGAGAGAAAAAATCACCTGCTTTTTAATTTTTTATAATATAAGGGTATTTTAAGTTTGCTTTTTAAAAATCTGTGAAATGAAGAAAACACATAGAAGAAAAACAATACTCTCCAACAGACCCTACAGTGCGGCCTCTTCAACCAGTCTCTGCCTCAAAGCTTCCCCTCCTCCAGGCTGTCTTCCATTCTTACTGTCATCACTCTTGCTACAAAACAAAGCAAGCAGAAAACAGAGTGAATCAGGAATCCTGCCATAATCCACTGCCTATGAATCAGTTCCAGACTGCAGAAGATGACATGCAAGGTCCTTTGCAACTTACAGCCGCATCTGAGTCCTCTCCTCCAAACTTCTCCCCTACAGCAAATCCATTATCCCAGTCACACTGGACAACCCACGTGCTGTGAACCTGTATAATGTGTCTTTGTTCATGCAAGGTCCCAGAATGTCCATTCTTGTCTTTCTAATCTGTGTATTTTTCATTTTAACAAGATGTAGTGTATCCCATAATTTGATGAGCTGGGCTTGGAGACACCAAGAACTCCTTTCTCTAAAAGCTCAAAGGCTAATGAGGGCAAAAGATAAACCTCAACATGGTATATTATAATAAGGGCATTGTAATAAGTACTGGGCTGGTGGAGGGCCCTAGGTGGCAGTCCTGGACGCTGCATAGGGATTGGGGAGTTGGAGAAGGGGTCACAGGGAAGGGGCCCCTTGAACTGGGACTTGCAGGAGAAGTAGGATTCATGCATGAGAAATTGCACCTGACAAATGGAAGTGCCTAACATGGCTTTGCTCTGGTATTCATACAGACTCAATCTCAGTCCATTCTCTCCAACCCCATATCCCAAGATGACTTGGTGCTAAATTTGTTTTTGTTTTGTTTTGTTGTTGTTTTGAGACAATGTCTCCCTCTGTCGCCCAGGCTGGAGTGCAGTGGTGCAACCTCAGTTCACTGCAACCTCCGCCTCCCGGGTTCAAGTGATTCTCCTGCCTCAGCCTCCCAAATAGCTGGGATTGCAGGTATGCACCACCACACCCAGCTAATTTTTGTATTTTTAGTAGAGATGAGGTTTCACCATGTTGTTCAGGCTGGTGTCAAACTCCTGACCTCGTGATCCACCCACCTCCACACCCAGCCCCCGCTTTTGAGTCAGATTTTTGCTCTTTTTGCCCAGCCTGGAGTGCAGTAGCGCAATCTCAGCTAACTGCAACCTTCACCTCCTGCTTTCAAGTGATTCTTCTGCCTCAACCTTTCAAGTAGCTGGGATTACAGGTGTGCACCACCACGCCCGGCTCATCTTTGTGTTTTTAGTAGAGATGGGGTTTCACCATGTTGGCCAGGCTGGTCTGGAACTTCTGATCTCAGGTGATCCACCCACCTCGGCCTCCCAAAGTGCTGGGATTACAGGCGGGAGCCACCGCACGTGGCCTAAATATGTCTATTTTTTTAAACGATTATTGAATTTTATTTTTTAATCCAGTCAATTCCTTTGTATTTCTTTTTAATAAGCAAGTGTAGGCTGTTCACACATGCTTTTTGATACATTATTTGTCCTGAAGCCCAAGTAAATGCATCTTTATTTCAGTGGTTTCTTACTTTCTCTTTTAATTTATGTGGTTTTTGTGGCAGATTTTAAACTCTTTATTTCTTTCTGAACTTGGCCAAAGGATAACCTTACGTAGTCTGATGTTAACATTTTAACAATAATATATTCCAGAAAAACCATTTTAACTCCTTCTATTTATTTCAATTAACTAAGCAAACTTGGATTCTTTTCTAGGAAACAAAAGGAATCTTTCATTCCCCTTCAAGTGTTATTTGTAGCTATTATCTGAGATCCTTTGGAGATTCTGCTAATACCTGATAGTTCCAAAAATTTACTTGCTAATTTACTAACAGTTTCCATTATCTTCTATTAATTCTTGCATAACATTCTGATTCATTTGTTTCTCAAATATGTCCTTATAAATAAATGTCTGGTCTTGTTTCCCACAGTGAGAAAATGGATGTGTATCTTTGTGATGCACTGTTCATATTTTTAATTGGTCAGTTGTTCTAAGCCTGAAAATACCTCCTCTGCCTTCAAAGAGCAAAGTGACCCTAGGCAAGTGCCTTCTCTCAGCCTTGTCATAGCTTTTCCATCCCGTCCTCTCCTCCTCCAAAGTCTAAGGAGAGAAATCAAACTATTATCCCACGTCATTAAACCAACTCTCTTTACCTGTGATCACTTTGAAGCTTTGCCTTGGCCTTTCTATTTCGTTAAGGTGACAGAGATGCATATGGAGGGAAGTTTGCACACAGGAAGTCACCCACTGCTGAATCAGTGGCTTTCTCTGGATTCTCATGATGTCAGTGCCAAAATTCTATTTAGTTATTTAGTTCAATAAATTTTCTGTTATCTCTGTTCCTGATTTTATGTTAATCACAATCCTTTTTTTTCCTGTCTTTCAAAGCTTGAGCTTCCTTATTCTGCCTGTTCGTTTGAGACGGAGTCTCCCTCTGTCGCCGAGGCTGGAGTGCAGGGGTGTGATCTCGGCTCACTGCAACCTCCTCCTCCCATGTTCAAGCAATTCTCCTGCCTCTCTCAGCCTCTCAAGTAGCTGGGATCACTTATGGTGGTGCACCACCACGCCTGGCTAATTTTTTGTATTTTTAGTAGAGACGGGGTTTCGCCATGTTGGCCAGGTTGTGTCTTGAACTCCTGACCAAGTGATCCACCGCTCCCGGCCCCTTATTCTGTTTTATAGGTGGATTCATCAGTTAGGGCTGCTGGAACAAAACAACACAAAATTAGTAGCTTAAACAACAGAAGTGTAATCTTTTCATAGTTCTGGAGGTTAGAAGTTAAGGCGTGGGTAGGGCCACCCTCCCTCAGAACCCTAAAGGAAAGATCTTCCGGGACTCCCTCCTGGCTTCTTGTGGGTTGCTGGCAATCTGGTGTTTCTTGGCTTGTAAATGCATCACACTCTGTCTTTATGTTCATGTGATTTCTCCCTGTGTGTCTGTCTCTGTGTCTACATTTCCCCTTTCCATAGGGACATGCAAGACTAGGGCCCCCACCCCCACCCCCGCTAAGATGCAGTGTGACCTCATCTTAACCAACTCATGTAAAAGTTGCAGATGTATCTGCAACAACCCTATTTCCAAATAAGGTCACATTCTGAAGTACTTAAGGTTAGGATATCATCATATGAATTAGTAGGGGGACACCACTCAGCCGGAACACTGGATTTAGCAGGCATTGTTCCACTGTTACTATCTGTGCAATGCAGGTGTCATTTGGGCCAGTTGTTCTAGCGTGTCCTGGCTTACACCATCACGTCTTCCTCTCTACCAGTAACTGCTGCTTCTCTCTCTTTGGGAGCTTTCATCGTGAGCCCATTCAAACATGCTCAGGTGGAGAGTTCCAGGCCCATTTGCCCTTTTAAGTCGCAAAAGTGTTTTTTCATAGGAGTCAGGCTGCCAATTGGTGGGATTTCATTTATTCGATGTCTATTGTTTCTGAAGCCTATCATACTGTGTTTGTGGTGTCTTGTTTTCTTATGTCCCAAAATCTTACAGATAACAATACAGCGAGGGAGTACCATCTGTAAATCTCCTTCCCAGGAGTCCATAGATAGCATTCAGCAATTTTCTTGAATTCTCTTTTTCCTCTGTTGTTTTCCTTTCTAATTTTTGTGGACAGTCTTATGAAAATCTCAGTGACTTCTGAGACTTTACATGCACACGCAGAACTCACATAAAAGTGAAGGAGAGACATTGGTGTGCATTTGGCCACACATCAGGGAGACATACCCAGATTAGACCAGATCCTCAGGGTGCAGACAAGGTGACGTTAAAGGACACCCTTGGACTGGGATTCATTCTTACAGTGGGACAAGGCGGGACTTAGGCCGCTGGGAGAAAGAAGCAAGTACTGGTTCCTAAAGGAGTGAAAGGACAGGAATCCAAACGCTCATGGAGCCCCAGGGGCCCTTGATAGAGGGTTCTCACATGCGCAGCTCCACCACTGTGCCACAAAGCCTTCCAGAAGCACAACCACAAAGGCCGCTGAGAGATCCCCCTCCCCGGCTTGGCTGGCAAGGGTGTTTTCACACCAGGAGCTACCAGCCCACTGCTCAGTGATAAGAAGCGCTCATGAACCCTGCACACGAGCACCCTGAAAAAACCCAGAGGAGCTTGCCCTAGAAATCGCCCCACAGGTTCTCTCCTGTGTGTTTCCTGTCTGTTTCTGGTCACTCCTGCTTTGAGTTGTATGAGTCCAGTGAGAACAAGAGTCCCAGAGAGCAGAGTGGCGACTGCTACTCTCCCAAGCTTATGTCCTTGGTCTGCGAGCCTGAGGTGAGAACCATTTTTGCAGACCAAAATCAAAGACAGATGGACTCCATTTTTTTTTTTTGAGACAGAGTCTCACTCTGTCAACCAGGCTGGAGTGCAATGGTGCAGACTCGGCTCACTGCAACCTCTGCCTCCTGGATTCAAGCAGTTCTCCTGCCTGGGACTATAGGTACACACCACCATGCCCAGCCAATTTTTGTGTTTTTAATAGAGATGGGGTTTCACTATGTTGACCAGGATGGTCTCGAGCTCCTGAACTGGTGATCCACCTGCCTCGGCCTCCCAGAGTGCTGGGATTACATGCTTGAGCCACCATGTCCAGCCAACTCCCATTTTTTTTTTTTTTTGCAAACCAAAATCAAACACAGATGGACTCCGTTTTTGTTTTGTTTTTTTGAGACCCAAATCAAAGAGATGAGCTCCATTCATTTCCTTTCCAGAGCTCTTCCCTGATAGCGAGGATGTCATGGGTGGAGAAAGATAGAAAAGAATCATTTCTATAGCAGTTTCACCAGTCTGCTCTGTGTATTCAATGCTTGGGTGGGGCCCCCCTTCTCAGGCAAGGCCTTGTCAGAAGCTCCTGTGTCATTAATTGTGGGAACCCACAGCCTGGCTCAAATGACCACAGGGGTGCCTCTTTGTCAGACATACGCTGTGCATCTGGCGGCATTGGGAGGGTAATGTGATATGGCTCACAATTTTATTTTTAACAAAAATACATCTGTCAGGCTCATTTTAGCTGACAGGATAAATATCATATTTCATTGCCAGTTTGTAAACACCTCACTTTTCATCTCTATCTAACATGTTTCCTGGGTGGTTTACAAATTGAAAAATCAAGTGGAATACATTTGGGGCTGAGCATGTGTGCCATGTCAGTCAAGTCTGGGGATAGTGTTTATATGGAACCGGGTTTATATGGAACCAACCATAGGTGGCTGACCAGGAAATGTGACTGTGGCAGATTTGTCTCAGGTAGAATTGTCTTGAGTAAGAAAACCCAGTAGAGAAAGTGGTTTTGAGACCGCTCATCAGCTGCCTTGGACACCTGGAGCCATTTCTTTTACAGATGAAGTATTTGTGTCATTGTCTCAGGATCCTCGTCCTGTTGCTCCTCCGGCCACAACTGTTCCTAACCAAAAGATGATTTTATTTCACTGCCTTTGAATATCATTCTCTAGGCCAGGCTTGGTGACTCATGCCTGTAATCCCAGCACTTTGGGAGGCCGAGGCAGGCAGATCACCTGAGGTCAGGAGTTTGAGACCAACCTGGCCAACATGGTGAAATCCCGTCTCTGCTGAAAATATAAAAATTAGCCGGGTGTGGCAGTGGGAGCCTGTAATTCCAGCTACTCAGGAGGCTGAGATAGGAGAATCTCTTGAACCTGGGAGGCCGAGGTTACAGTGAGCCAAGATCGTGCCTGCACTCTAGCCTGTGCAACAGTGAGACTTCACCTCAATAAAACAAAATCATTCTTTATAGGTATAATATGAGGATTCTCTGAAGTGATTCCAAAATGCAAAATTCAAACACTAATGTTCGATTTCTTTACTTGCAACCAGAGAGTAGAAGGGACAGTGTTTGCTTTATGACATTGGGGCGTTCTGCAGGGAGAGAATTTGAGATATAAGTAGAAGGGCAAATAGAAATAGTGAAATAGCTAGATGCCCAGTCCTGAGGGGTTTTTTCCTTAGTCTTGTTATAAACAGTACTGATGGCATTTTATGTGAATATTTATGGGGACCTTTTAATTAAAAGATCTCAAAATTCTCTTATCACCTGTTAATTTTCACAATGTCATGCTAGAGTGCGTGGGTAGTAATGTTATATGCCACGTACAGACAGAGAGATCAAAGCCCGCAGATATTCAGTTACAGAACTTGCCAGGAACCTGCAGCAATCAGCTGGGCTTTTCCAGCCCAGGGCACCAGCCTCTGGTTACCGGTGCCACCCAGCTTTCCCAGGCTTGGTAACCAGTGAGAATCAGGTGTAGGGCTAGCTGGGAAACGACAGGAATGGTGACTTTGGACTCACCCCCACCCTTTCCTACCATGTAGACTCCCACCTCCCACCCTCTCGTCTCCTTTCTTGTCAGCCCCTTTATTACTCAGGGCTGATTTCCACTGACCTTGGGAAAGGATTGATTGATAACTACAGGGGTTGGTAATTATTGACAAGGTCACACTTTTCCAAAAAGTATATGCATTTTCAAATGGAAATCTAAATGCCAGCCACATCTTCCCAGCCTTGCTTCCTGCTGTCCTGCTTCAAATTCTCTTTTCCTTCATTGTCAGGAACCAGAGATGCATAAGAACCAGCTAGGCGCAGTGGCTCACGCCTGTAATCCAAGCACTTTAGGAGGCCGAGGCAGGCAGATCACGAATTCAGGAGTTCGAGACCAGCCTGGCCAATGGTGAAACTCTGTCTCTACAAAAAATTCAAAAATTAGCTGGATGTGGTGGCGGGTATCTGTAGTCCCAGCTACTTGGGAGGCTGAGGCAGGAGAATCATTTGAACGGGGAGGCAGAGGTTGCAGTGAGCTGAAATCACACCACCGCACTCCAGCCTGGGTGACAGAGAGAGACTCCATCTCAAAAAAAATAAATATAAAAAAAAGAACCTTCTATGGAAGTAGCCCTCAAACTACATCTCCACGGCAGGCTCTGCCAAGCCACCACTTAGTGCAGAGGCTTCTGAGGATGAGGAGGGAAAGAACGGAATGGAAGAGGGACACCCTGTTTGTGTTCCCACAATCCACAGCACTATATCTCTCAAAGGGTGAAGCCGTAAACTTGGAGTGTATCAATTATGAAAGCCTAAAGTCCCTCATATACAGCAATCACCTCTAATATATTTGTGACCAAACATGTTCCAGTAAAAACCAGTAAAATAAGCCAGGCATGGTGGTATGCACCTGTAGTCCCAGCTACTTGGGAGGCTGAGGTGGGAGGATCCCTTGAGCCTAGGAGTTTGAGGCCAGCCTGGACAACATAGCAAGACCCTGTCTCTCAAAAAAATATATTAAACCAATGAGATAGAAAAATTCTACAAAATCTTGGGAAGTAGAATTCAAGGAAGTTGTGACAGTTGATAATTTAAGCTCAAGTAAATTTTCTCAAGGGAAAAACCTAGATAAATAATTGACAGTAGGTCGATGTGGTGGCTCACAGCCATAATCCCAGTCCTAGGAGCTAAGGCGGGCAGATAGTTTGAGCCCAGGAATTCAAGACCAACCTGGGCAAGACGGCAAAACCGTATCTCTACTAAAAATACAAACAATTAGCCCAGCATGGTGGTGTGCACCTGTAGTCCCAGCTATTCGGGAGGTTGAGATGCGAGGATCGCTTGAGCCAAGGAGGTTCAGGGTACAGTAAGCCGAGATCACACCATGGCACTCCAGCCAGACTGGGTGACTGAGCAAGACCGTGTCTCAATCAATCAATAACTGACAATGTTTAAGCATGGCCAGGATATCATAAGACAACCAAGATGATTTAGAAATCAGCCTCAAAATACCATCGAGATGTTTAAAGCCTAGGGATCTAAACATGTTTTCTCTTACCCGCTCTGTTACTATAACCCAAAGGCCAGCGGAAGTCACCCTTCCATTTCGGGTCCAGTAAGATGTGCTGGAACCCTCATTCCGTGTGCTGTGGACGTGCCGGGATATCTGGAAGTGTTCCTGCAGCACACTGTCGCAGTCACCCAGCTTCCAGGCCGAGCTGCTGCGGACTCGGCTGTGTCTGTTTTGCTCGTGGAGCCCCAAAGTTCTCCTTGATTGCATTGGCAGGAGACAGCTGCAGTTTTAAATAGCAACCTCCAAGCCAGGAACTCAGAATCATCCTCTGTCCCCCGCTGCCATCACTTTTCTTGTTCACCTCATTCATTAACTCAGCACTTAATTGCTGAGCACGTACTATGTGCCAGGTGCGAAGGATACTGCAGAAAAGAAGTCATCTCGTGCTTGCTGGAAGCTCCAGCCCTTACCTGCCTTTCAGAGCCACCTCCTCCCATTCCCCTTGCTGCAGCCTTCCCCAGTTTCTTTCTTTTTTTATTTATTTATTTATTTTACTTTAGGTGTATACTGTATCTGGCATTTCTCCCCTCATTATCCCTCCCCACCCCAACTCCTCACCCCCCGCTGTTGCTCCCCTATCCCCCTCAACTGTCCCCAGTGTGTGATGCTCCTCTCCCTGAGTCCACATGTTCTTGTTGTTCAACACCCACCTATGAGTGAGAACATACAGTGTTTGGCTTTCTGTTCTTGTGTCAGTTTGCTGAGAATGATGGTTTCCAGGTTCATCCAAGTCCCTACAAAGGACATGAACTCATCGTTTTTTATGGCTACGTAGTATTCCATGGTGTATATGTACCACATTTTCTTTGTCCAGTCTATCATTGATAGGCAATTGGGTTGGTTCCAGGTCTTTGGTATTGTACACAGGGCTGCAATGAACATACGTGTGCATGTGTCTTTACAATAGAATGATTTATAGTTCTTTGGGTATATACCCAGTAGTAGGATTGCTGGGTGAAATGGAATTTCTGTTTCTAGATCCTTGAGAAATTGCCACACTGTCTTCCACAATGGTTGAACTAATTTACACTCCCACCAACAGTGTAAAAGTTTTCCTATTTCTCCACATTCTCTCCAGCATCTGTTTTCTCCAAATTTTTTACTGATTGCCATTCTAACTGGCATGAGATGATCTCTCAGTGTGGTTTTGATTTGCATTTCTCTAATGACCAGTTGATGATGAGCATTTTTTCATATGTTTGTTGGCCTCATATATGTCCTCTTTTGAAAAGTGTCTGTTCATATCCTTCACCCACTTTTGAATGGGGTTGTTTTTTTCTTACAAATCTGTTTTAGTTCTTTATAGATTCTCGATATTAGCCCTTTGTCAGATGGGTAGATAGCAAACATTTTTTCCCATTCTCTATTTTCCAATTCGCTCTAATGATGGTTTCTTTTGCTGTGCAGAAACTCTGGAGTTTAATTAAATCCCATTTGTCTATCCTGGCTTTTATTGCCTTTGCTTTTGGTGTTCCCCAGTTTCTTATCAAGCCCCTGATAAACACGCCGAACTGGTGTCCGCTCTGACTTGGTGCCATCCTCCTGCCCCTGCCTCTGACTCTCTCCTCCCTGCCACATCAGTTACTCTAAATTTCGACTAGGTCACTGCCCTGCTTTAAATCCTCTCAGAGCTCCGGAAGAGCAAATGAATGTCTGGCTCAGTAGCCTCATCACCCAGAATGCCCCCAGGTGGGTTTGTTTTGAGATGGAGTTTTACTCTTGTCGCCCAGGCCAGAGTGCAATAGCATGATCTCAGCTCACTGCAACCTCTGCCTCCTGGGTTCAAGCAATTTTCCTACCTCAGCCTCCCAAGTAGCTGAGATTACAGGCACCTGCCACTACACCCGGCTAATTTCTGCATTTTTAATAGAGACGTGGCTCCACCACATTGGCCAGGCTGGCCTTGAACTCCTGACCTCAGGTGATCCACCTACCTCGGCCTCCCAAAGTGCTGGGATTTCAGGTATGAGCCACCTCACCTGGCCCGATTTTTTTTTTTTTTTTTTTTTTTTTTTTATTAGGGTCTTATATTGTTATCTAGGCTGGAGTGCAGTGGTGCCATGATGGCTCACTGCAGCCTCAAACTCCTGGTCTCAAGGGATCCTCCCACCTCAGCCTTCCTGGTAGCTGGGACTACAGGTATGTGTCACTATGCCTAGCTTTTTTTTTTTTTTTTTTTTTTTTTTGGTAGAGACAAGAGTCTTGCTTTGTTGCCCAGGCCTATCTCAAACTCTTGGGCTCAAGTGATCCTTCCGCCTCAGCCTCTCAAGTAGCAGGGACACCTAGTTAGTTTTATTTTAATTTTTGTAGAGATATGGTCTCACTATACTGTCCTGGCTGGTCTTGAACTCCTGGGCTCAGGTGATCCTCCCACCTTGGCCTCCCAAAGAGCGGGAATATAGGCGTTAGCTGCCCCATCTGACCTGATTCTTATTCCATGCCATTCCGGAAAATTTGTTGTTTTCTGAGCATAGCGTGGCTTTGTGCTCTTTCAGGTACCTTTGTCTGCTGTTCTCTCAGCCTTTCCCTTCAGATTTCTTCTCATCTGTAAATAAGAAGCAAACACCTCCCCTCTGGATTGTCCTACTTCGTGCCACCCACAGTCAGACCAGCAGCCTCCTGAGCCCTCGATGGCTGGGTCCCACAGCTCCACTGTAACCATTTGTTCCTGTGACCCTCTCACTCATCTTTTGAGTAGCTCAGGGCCAGGAATATGGTAATTGTGGCAAATGTAGTCGTTTATTGTAATTCTTCAGGGAATTTCATGCCTTGTTTTTTAAAAAACCCATTCATATCACAAGCCAACATTCAACCTAGAGATAAATGTTAAATCAGCCTAAACCTAGCTTTCCTCTGCTGAGAAATGAGGATTATGATACCTAATTACAAAGTCTCTAAGAGAATTAGCGTCTGTCTTTTGGAAGGCGTAGTTTCAATCACATCAGAGCATCTCCTTTAGGGGTCGAAGTCTGTGTTAGTTCCGTTATCAAAGTTTGCATGCTGAGTTACCACCCTTGGCCTTGAATTTTACCCTCTGGACATCTAAAGGATTCCTGAATTCATGGGCAACACGGCAAAATCACATGTTGTGATTTTAGCCAAGGGTGATAACCTAGATGTCCAGAGGGTATAATTCAAGGCCAAGGGTGGATATTATTCTCTCAGTTAATAAGGGGCAGAGTCAGCCGGGCACAGTGGCTCATGCCTGTAATCCCAACACTTTGGGAGGCCGAGGCAGGCAGATCACGAGGTCAGGAGTTCGAGACCAGCCTGTCCAATAGGGCAAAACCCTGTCTCTACTAAAAATACAAAAATTAGCCGGGCGTGGTGGCAGGTGCCTGTAGTCCCAGCTCGTTGGGAGATTGAGGCCGGAGAATCTCTTGAACCCAGGAGGCAGAGGTTGCAGTGAGCCAGTATCGTCCCATTGTACTTCAGCCTGGGCGGCAAGAAGAAGACTCCCTCTCAAAAAAAAAAATTAATAATAAGGGACAGAGTCAAGACTAAAATCCAAGACTGACGCTGATGCCCATGCTGTGTGGAAGCTTCACTGTGCTGCCAGGACATCCTACCACTGGCAGTTTTGTCTTTGGCCTACTCCTCCAAACACAGGAAAACACCTCCACTGGAAAGTCTACAAGCTAACTTTCCTTCCAAAATTCATAAAATTGATGGCCACCATGAGCCACAAGAGAAACTGCCTTTAAAAAAAAATCAGACTGGGCATGGTGGCTCACGCCTGTAATCCCAGAACTTTGAGAGGCTGAATGGGGCACATGATGAGGTCAGGAGTTCAAGACCAGTCTGGCCAACATGGTGAAACCCCGTCTCTACTAAAAATACAAAAATCAGCCAGGTGTGGTGGCACGTGCCTGTAATCTCAGCTACTTGGGAGGTAGAGGCAGGAGAATTGCTTGAGCCCTGTAGGCAGAGGCTGCAGTGAGCCGAGATCATGTCACTGCACTCCAGCCTGGGCAACAGAGCCAGACTCTGTCTCAAAATACAAACAAACTGAAAGAAAAATATATAAATAACAAAAGAACATCAGAACACAGTAACTACCATTCAGTACAGTTTCCAACAAGCCTCAGAGTCCCACATGGTGCCTCACAGGGTGTTGCAGGACTGAATGTCCCACAGTTGGCTTTACCCAGTGTCAACTACCATCATGGGGAGAGTTCAGTTGCTACCATACTCTTCCATGCGCCTCTCTGCTTGACTGTTGGGATTAGCTTCTTGGTATGTGTTGTCTTGCCCCTTACTAGCTAGGGTTTCGCATTCATTCTCTCATTTAACAAACACTATTTGAGATTCTATTTGCCAGATCCTGGTCTGAGGCTGGGAAAATAGTGAGCAGAACAGATCTGCCCTCCTGGAGTTTGCAATCTAGCAGGTCCATCATGAGAGTGGCGCCATCTTGCCGAATCTTGGGTTCTCCACAGGGTTGGTAACATCTTCCTAAAGAGCATTTTGGAAATGTGTGAGGGTGGTTTGGGGTGGTCAGATGCAGGAGGTTGCTCTTGGCATTTGGTGGGCAGAGGCCACAGATGCCAGAAGCTCAGCAACACACAACTCAATCCATTATCCCTCCTCCTACTTGAATCTCACCTACCACGTATGCATGTAGGTGAAAAACGTTTTTAATCATCCCAGCTTAGAACCTAATTCCATTTCATATTCTGTATTAATATGCATAGTAATTTTATATATACCCTAAATTACCCTGGAGTGCTGCTGCAGTGCAAATTGAGGGAAGATGACATGTTGTTTTGTTCTGAACTTTACTACATGTTATTTACCATTTCAGAAAATGCTATCTCCAGATATCTCCGGAAGACTTCTTGTATTTGAAGTCTTTGCTAAAACGCTCACCTGTGTCAGTCCACATCTGTGGCTGCCTCTTTGCCCAGGATTCTGTGTGCAGCTGCAAGTTTGAGGCAATGTCATATCTTCCTGGTGGTGGTGTGGCCAACCATTTATGTCTTGAAATTGCTTTCCTTTTATTTCTCCTTTATTTTACAATTAGACGCCATGTGAATTTCTTAAAGTGATGTGTATATGTAGCTTATATTGCCTGTGAATTTCTTTCAGGCTAGAAAAGACAGGATAATAAAATACTTGCAATTTTAACATGGAGTATTGGGTTTGGTGGGGTGTAAGTCACAAAGCTAGGTGTTCCTGCAATATCAACAGAGGTCCTGCCCATGAGTTTTAGGTTGTAGTCCTGAGATTCCACGTGGGTCCAATCAGAATAAACAGAATGATCCTGGAACCTTGCTGAACTATGGGGACTTTCAGGAGTCCTGGAAGAGAGACTGGGGTAGCCGGGGGTACCCAAAGGACTTGGAAAGTGGCTGTTTGCCAACCACTACAAAATGTCACGGTGCCTTAACAGCTGATGAAGCTGCCCTTGTGTGCTTTGGCTGAGTGTCAGCTGTAGGCTCAGCCTTCCTGCTGAGCTGTCTGTTTCCCATGCAAGTAAACTCTTCAGGCTGTGCCCATAGCTCCACTGGGTAAACCAGAGGACAGGGGCTACTAAAAGAAATGTTTCTCTTTCATTCTTCTTCTGCCCTGAGCTGCTAGAAACTCCAGGTCATTAACTTCATGCCCCAGAAATGCGAGTTTCTGCTCCCCGGGGTTCTTCTAGCACCCTTGCATTGAGCTTGGGCGGCCTTTCCCAAGGACTATCCCCAGTGCCCCAGAGATTGTCAGGGTGCCCCATCTGTTCTCCACCTTTTCCAGTATGTCCCAGGGTCATGTAAGTAAATTGCCTGAGACTCTCAAAAAGAGATGACCTAAGTTTCCACCCCATTCAAGAGCGCCTGCATTGTAAGCGTGTCCTTCTTACCGCCTATCGTGGGCACTGTGTTCTCAGATCTTTTATCGGCTACAGTGTTTGAGCAATAATTATTCCATTTCGTCCAGCTATCCATGATACACTTTCACTTTGGTATTTGTGGTCAGTAAAGTTGTTTGAATAATTACAGTAATGGCAGCAGTCATTTTTTAGGCCTCCATTATGTGTCAGACGTGGTGCATGTATTATCCTATGTAATCGCCATCAGAACCTTACAGATGACATAGGAAGAATACTGGGGCTCGGACTAGTGTGAACGGTACAGTTTAAACCCAGATGTTTCCTGTTCCAAAGCCAGTGTTGTTGTTTTTTTCCCCCTAAGAGTATTAGCTCTGGGAGGAGGACATATCTGGGTCCAAATCTCAGTTCTTGCCAGATGATCTTGGGCAAATTACTAAGTATTTCTTGATCTTGTTCCCTCACTCATAAAACAGGGATAATAATGCTAACCCTTCCACCAAAGTTTTATGTTTACATAATATATAGGATACAAAGCACAGTGCCTGATTTATAGTAAGCAATCAGTAAATTTTCATTTCTTCCCTCCCCACAAACTGATCTTCAGGTGGTAGTCATCCCGAAGGACTCTGGCAGATTTCTGTGGGCTTCCTAGCATGACCTGGTGATGAGGACCAATTAAATCCCATTGTCTGTCCAGCTCAGCTGCTCTTAGCCCAGCCTTTTCCCTGTTTTTATTCTGGAAGGAGTACTTAATGTGCCAGAAGGAAGGAAGGGGTTTGACCTTACTGGTCTTCTCAGGAACTGTGTTTTGTACCCATGGGTGATGCTGGAAAGGTAGATCTTAGAAATCCAGAGAAATCTATAATCAACCATAGGAAATGGTTGTCTATTTTTTCTGTATATAAAATTCCCAACTTCTTGTGATGTTTGCCATTGGTGGGGTGTGTGTATTTTGATTTTAAGTTTGTATTTTGGGGTCACCAAAAAGATATCAAGACATAAGTAAGTCTGTGGGCTGGAAGTCAGAAGGACGCAGAGCTGAGGAAAGGTGACTGAAAGAGAAAAACAAGATTGGTGAGGCACCAGAGGGTCCAGTGGGCGTGTGAAACTGCAGCTGTCACGTTTTATTCTGTGCTGCCAATCAGCAGCAGGCGCATCATCCTGGACCATGTGCCGGCGTCCATCGTGGCTGGAATTGAAAGTGAACTTTAGCCTATGTGTGGTTGAATTCAGGTCAGCCAGTTGGGGAAAGAAGCAGCTTTTATCCCTGTCCACTTCCTGATTTCTCCTCATTGACGTTCCATGCTCCATTCTGATCAGCTGCTAGCATGTGACAGGCTGGCCAGATCAAACAGTATCAACCAAACGTTCAGTCAAACGTTGTGGTCAGCTAAATATTTCCACATAAGCCTTTTACTTTAATAAAATCTCCCCAGTTCCACTGACCTCTTCGTACCGCTTTGCTCCTTTTTTCATAGTACGATATCTTTAATATGTCTGTTGTTTACTGCTTATAAACCTCAAAGGAAAGACCTGTTTTACTCACTTATGTATCTTAAGTCCCTAGGACTATACCTGGTACCTAGTAGATGCTCAATAAATATTATAAGAAGAAAACATGAGGTCAGAGTTAGTGGACATCAGGCAGAAAAAATGTTTGTGTAGGAAAACAGAGGACATAAAAGACAATATCTGATCATTTTGATGACGTATGAATAAAAAATTTGTATCAAAACAAGACAAACTGTTACCATCTTTAGAGAGGTACATATTATTTCCGCTACCCAGATCACATTGGACTTTTTAGAAGCTCAATTTTTGTTTGTCACTTCAGTGTTAGTTTGTGTATTCATTCTTTTGTTCACTCATTCCTATTACATGACACTATGTGTGCTATAGACCACCAGCATCCACTCATATAACCCAAATAAGTCATTTTAAATAGTGTACCTCCCTCACCTCAATTTGTTAAAATATGGTAGAGGTGAAACCAAGGCTAAAGGTTGTTTCTCTCTACAGGCCAACTAGTTTTAGGATCCAATGAGCAATTGACCTGGGAAATTAAACAAAAATAATTTTACCGCCAACTACAGACTGTACCCATAATCTAGGCTGGCTGTCACACAGACTTTAGATGCTGGCCAGGATGAATGACTCGGCACAAGTCAACCCCAGGAGAGAAACATAGAGCTCACCCCTGGCTGATTAAGGGCCAGAAGCACCCTTCTTGTAGGTGAGGAACAGAGCATGTATACATTGTGTTGTTCTGAATCGGAACTGAATTGTTCTGAATCCAGGAACATATAGCACATTTATGAATCACTTGTACTGGATTGAAAATATAAGAAGATGCCCCCAAGCAAAGGCACACTGAGGAGTGGGCACCAGAAAGGAACTGACCTGAGGAGCAAAAAAAAAAAAGCAAGCCTATCAGCAGCTGCACTGTGGATATTACTCGTAAAGTGTGGCCCCTGGGAAGGCCTGGTTGAGGGCACCCTAAATCGCATGTCTACGTTGCAGTTCCTGGTCTTTCTGCTCAAACCTGCTCCTTCTGCCGTTTCCCCGTCTCAGTTGATGGCAACTCCATCCTTCTAGTTGTTCAGGTCAGAGACCAAGGAGTCATTCCTGACTCCTCATTTGCTTTCATACCCCACGTCTGGTCTGAAATCTGCTTTTCACAATCTCCACTATGTTCACTCTGGCCTGAACTCCCTTCTTCTCTTGTCGGAATTATTGTGGTCATCTCAGATATGATCTCCCTAGTTCTGCATTTACCCACCAATAATCTATCCTCAACACGGCAGCCAGGGCGATCCTTAGAAAAGAAAACCACATCGCGTTGTTCCTCTGCTCAAAACTCAATGGGGACCTCCATCTCATTCAGGATAAAAGCCAAAATCCTTTCAGCAGCTCCTGTGATTGGTGCCCAGCACCCTGTCATTTCCTTTCTGACTTCACACCCTGGCCCTTTCTCCCTCAGTCACTCCATTACAGCTACACGGGTCTGCTTGCTCCTTAAACACTGGAGACACATTCCTACCTTGTGATATTTGCAGCGGCTGTTTCTTCTCTCTGGGAGACTTCCTTCAGATACCTACATGGCTAATGCAACTCCCAGATATTTATGGATGTCACCTTCTCAGTGAGACCTGTGCTGGCCATCCTATTTAAATTTAAACCCACCCCCCCATATATATTTCTGATCCTCTCACTGGGTTTTACCTTTTTCCCTCCATGGTTTTTTACATTTAACATGCTATATAATTTAGTTATTTATTACAGTTATTGCTCTGAGTCTCTCTCCCCCATGATGGTTAATATTAGGCATCAACTTGGCTGGGCCATGGGGTGTCCAGATATTCAGTTGAGTATTATTCTCAGTGTTTTTTGGATGAGATTAACATTTAAATTGGTAGACTGAGTAAAGCAGATTGTACTTCCTAATCAGTTGGATTGCCTCATCCAGTCAGTTGGAGGTCTGAATAGAACAAAAGTCTAACCCTCCTTTAATTAAGAGAGAATTCTTACTGACAGCCTTTGAGCTGGGACGTTGGTTTTTTTTTTTTTTTTTGCCCCCACCCTGCCTTTGGACTCGAATTGAAAAATCATTGGCTCTTCCTGGATCTCCAGCCTACCAGCCTTCAGATTTGGACTGGAATTTACACCGTCGGCTCTCCTGGGTCTCCAGCCAGCTGACTGCAGATCTTGGGATTTGTCAACCTCCATAATCACATGTGCCATTTCCTTGTCATAAATAAATAAACACATCCTATTGCTTGTGTTTCTCTGGAGAACCCCTTACCACTTGAACAAAAGAGGGCAGGGACATCAGAGTGCTGTCTGTATTCACTGCTATACCCCAGCACCTGGACCAGCTCTGGCACATTAAATATATACCTGGACCAGTATATATTTGTTGAATAAATGAAGAAAAAAATGAATCAGCAGGTAACAAAATAACTCTTGTTATAGATAACAGTGAGCAAAATTGTCTTCATTTTATTACACAGTCATGACTGAATGGTCCTTCCAGCACATGCCTCATAGAAAGTAGTTCTGGTTGTACATCACGTTTTATGCTGTATTTATACATACTGTTAGCCACACTTTCCCTTTGGGGTCGATATCAAAGTCCAGGCTCAGCAATCTACAAGGACTGATAAGACTTGGAGTCCATGGGATTTCTGGCATACGGGAGCTATGGGACTCCACTGGACTTGGAAGTAACCAGAAATCCCTCTTGGACAACAAAGAAGCATCCCAGCTCAAGACCTGAAGATGAAAGGTCATTGGCCATGAATGTGTGCTGCAAAAGGAAAAGACTGCAATTTAGTGACTTTTTTCCTTAAAAACCCTGCCTTTTCACCCAAGTTTAGATGTATGAGAGAGGAAGCAAGAAAATACAGAGAAAGGACAGGAAAGAGACTGTAATTGTCAGTGGCAGGAGTTATTGGAAGTGGGGACAGGGCTGGCCAACAAATGACCTGCAGAAAAGACAGCACTACAGGACAGAATCCCAGTGCATGGGGGGAGGGCTCTGCCAGCAGCCCACACAGAGATGTTTATAGCTCCTGAAAATAACGCTGTGCGTGTGTGTGTGTGTGTGTGTGTGTGTGTGTGTGTGTGTGTGTGTGTGGTAAGTGAGGGAAAACAGGCTGCTTTTCCTCCATTAAATGCCCTTGAAAGCATCTCTATGGTTATAAGTGAGACAACCAGAGAGGAAGGGGCAAATGAATGGGCAGCCCAGCAGGTCTCCGTGAAACCCTGCAGCTTCCCCACAGGCCTCTTATAGCAGCGTCTCCCTGGGTCTGTTCAGAGAATGCCAGTTTCTTAGAAAACTGTGGGTGAAATTAAAACTTCCATGGATCAGAAATCTGGAAAAGCATCAGGTTAAGCAAAGTTAAATAGGTGTCTTTAGTACCTTGTTGAGTATTTTGAAGTGAATTGTGGGCCACCAAAAGGGGGCACCATATGCAGAATCCTCCCAACCCTGTTGATCAGGAATCAGGGCTCTCATGTTGAGCTACTCACCAAATGGACTAGTGCTCTGTGGGATGCATTGCTTTGTGTATTCTTTTTTTTCTTTTTCGTTCTTTCTTCTTTCTTTCTTTCTTTTTTTCTTTCTTTTTCTCTCTTTCTTTCTCTCTCTCTGTCTGTCTTTCTTTCTTTTTCTTTTCTTTTCTTTTTTTTTTTTTTTTTTTTTTTTGTAAAGATGTGCTCTCGCTCTATTGCCCAGGCTGGTCTCAAAGTCCTGGGTTCAAGCAGTCTGCCCACTTGAGGCTCCCAGAGTACTGAGATTACAGGCGTGAGCCACCACGGCCAGCTATTTGCTCCTGAAAATAGCAAACAATAAAATCTTAGAAAGTTGTTATGCTTTTAACAGAAATAGAAAGCAGATTTCAGATTAAGGATCACTGGAGCTAAATATCAGAGGCTCGGTACAATAATGGCTCATCTACCCTGTGGGATATCTTAACACTCACAGGGGAGTTGCTGAAATTCTTTGCATCTACTGAGTTTGAGGTGGAAACTGTAGATTTACATTATCTCAGCCATTTTCTATATATATGAATCTCAGAGAAAAGATCTGGCCATCTCTCTACGGTGGATCACTTACGAGGGGAGAGACAGTGACCCAGAAAATTCATTGACTGGGCTGGGAACTTTCAAATGGTGGATTTGGTAGTTTAAACTGAGATTTATCATTAGAAAGTAGACACAACAGGTGAAAGCCAATCAGCGTGGTATTTGACATATAGTCAGTGCACATCAAATGTTGTCAGAATGAAGAATGAATTGCAGTTCAGAAGACTTTTTTCTTGCTGTTTCAGAGAATTTCTGATCACTGTATATTGTCATAGGTTTTATAAAGCTGGTGAATTTGAATGGTTTCAGCACTTTTCTCCTATTTTTGTCCCTAGGGATTATTAGTAAAGTCCCTCTAGGTTTAAGTAAAGCACAAGTCAGACCTTCAGCTCTTCAGCCTAATGTGCAGAATCTCACAAAGCAAAATTATAGGTGATTATAAAATTCATTACCGTCAGAAGCCAGATGATACCTCCCAGATGGGGTAAGAGTTGGTATCTTCTCAGCTGAACCAGTAAGCTGAAATAAGAACAAAATACACAGTGAGATTCTTCTTAGCCACCTGGTCTGTTCTCTTACAGTTACTGTAAACAACTAGGTTACGCTTTGGTTTTCAACTTAAATTTCTCCCCAGAGCGTCTGGTTTCTCTCTGCAGCAGTTTTGTTTGTTGTTGTCATTGCCTGGTATCGATCCACTGCTTCCTTCCTGGATCTCAGATAATTCAACTAATCCCATGCCCTTGCCCTGAATCCAGCATTTTCTGGAACTCATGTTCAAGCTCCTTTACACAAGGGAAATACGCGAGAGCCTCCTCTGTATCCCATATTCATTAGTTAGCTTGACACCGATGCATGAATGGAAAAGGTATGTTTTCTCTGACTGAACTGTTAGCTTTTTTCACTACCAGTCAAGTATCTATCAGAGCAACTATAATGAAAACTATAAATCTCAACCTGAGGGAACAGTTTTCTTGTTTGTTTATTTTGTTCTGTTTTCACTTTCTTCCAAGCCCTGGTGTTGCATTCAGATTCAGGATATGAGCTATTGTGAGGCTGTTGTAACATTGTGGGTCATTGTGTTAAATGTTTGCATTTCCATTCAACTTGACTTTCCATCTCACATAACCTGTCCTTCGGAAAAGTGTCAGACATTGAGAGCATAGAGAAAATTGTGGCCCACACATCATTTCAACAGAACTGTGTTCTTCTGATGCATAACGTGTAGGTTTTCGAGTGAGCACTCCCTCACATTCTGCAGCGCGAAATCTAGAAATGATGAGAGATGGGAATCACATCTGTGAACAAGGGCAAAGACAAAGAATAGTAAGTGGGAAGTGACAAAAAAAAATGTCTACTGTTCATTGTGTCAGTAGCCCCAAAATCCTAGAGAAGGCTTTGAAAGATTCTGACAAGTTAAAACATACTGACAGTGACAATGTAGATTATTATCTGAAGGGTACAAAAATGACTTCAGGGAAGGATTTTTAGCCTATGATATGCTGAATACTTTTGCAGAAAAGACATTATATTTAAAACGCCCAATTTGCTCCTGCAATCCGGGTCCCACGCTCCAGACCTCCGCCTTTCCAGTTCTTCTGAAGGTGTCAGTAAAGGCGCATCATAAGGATGATCCTGGGCCCCCATGAAAAATTAAACTAAATTATAAATGGGAGCCTGTCATTATTATTATCTGCTTTTCTGTATGGCTAAAATAGTTTTAAAAACAAAAACTATTACTGAGAAAAAATGTGCTAATGAGGTTGTTGAAAGATTAGCATCAAAAATTAAAGTAGTTTGTGCATGTTAAAAAGCTTCTCTCTGAGATACTGGGACAATGTAACTATCCAAAGCAGTGCCTCCCCTGGAAGACCAAGTCACCAGGTTTTATACTCTTGAAGAATGATTTTTTTTAATATAAGGAACATAAAGTTTAGCAACCCTAAAATAAAAACTATATATGAACCATAAAGTCTTATAAAGATGCAAAAATATTTCCCAAGGAATCTGTTATTAGTCAATGTAATGGCAACTGTTATAAAATCACGTACTCGGGTGGTGCTCATCAGGTTTGGTTTCTTTAGATTGACTTAGGTGACAGTTTTGCAAACATTTTAAATTGTCTAAATTGCACAGGCATTTTTGAAAATCTCTTTATGGAGTATTCTGAAATCTCCGAAATGTTCCTGGGCAGTAAAAAAGATTTTATTTAATGGGACTCAACAAGAAGGGAACTAGCCTAGAGAAATACCTACAATTGCACCAAAGCAAAAGTTAACTCAATTGAATATTTCTGATTTCTTAAAAATTGTTTCTGACTTTAAATGGTAAAAATAATTGTGTGTGTATACATATTTATATAAATACATAAATATACACATGTATAAGTATACATGTATATATACAAACATATATAAATATACTTTTTTTTTTTTAGACAAAATCTCGCTCTGTCACTAGGCTGGAGTGCAGTGTATTCCCTTAATTGCAAAGGAAATGTATGTACATGTTAGAAGATTTAGAATATATAGATAAGCCAATAAAATTAAATAAAATTTCTGTGTTGACACTTTTTGATGTATATCTTTATTTTATTTTTTATTTTTTGAGTCAGAGTCTCAGTCTGTTGCCCAGGCTGGAATGCAGTGGTGCAATCTCGGCTCACTGCAAACTCTTCCTCCTGGGTTCAAGTGATTCTCCTGCCTCAGCCTCCTGAGTAGCTGGGACTGCAGCCGCATGCCACCACACCCGGCTAATTTTTGTATTTTTAGTAGAGACGGGGTTTCACTGTGTTGGCCAGGCTGGTCTCAAACTGCTGACCTCGGGTGATCTACCCTCGTCAGCCTCCCAAAGTGCTGGGATTACAGGTGTGAGCCACCGCTCCTGGCTGATGTACATCTTTCCATATATTTCTGTGCTGTGCACTTGCACACACATACACACATGCATCCAAAGGGAAAAAAACTGGTGAAACTTTACACAAAAACACATAAGCCAAAGTAATAATGATTGATATTTGGTAGTGTGGTTTACTAATACATACTGCTTGCTGTGAGCTTTCTTGGAATTTTAAATGTTGGTGAAACCCAAACTTTTTTTAAATTTTACTTTAATGCTATTAAGTTTCTTTGAGTTGTGGTGGTGATGCAAATTCCATTACCTTGAAATCGTTCTTTCCAAAATGATAAAGTTCTACATACACGCCAGGAACGTATTGATGGGATTTTATTTGTGTGCTTGTTTGTTTTCATTGAACTGTTTGAATTCAGCTCTTAGAATCATTCTTGATGGTTTGAATCGTCATTACTTAAAAAGTAAATTCATTGAACTGTTTGAATTCAACTCTTAGAATCATTCTTAATGGTTTGAATCGCCATTACTTACAAAGTAATTATTATTATTTTTGTCAACATCTCCAATAATGACATTTACAGGAAAAAAAAATGAACACCAACTTTTAACACTGCTTTTTTCCGTGTGGTGGAATGCAGAATGTTTATTGTTTACTTAGGTTCTACTTCTGTATTTTTCAGTGTTTCACAAGGAGCATATATTGACTTTTATAATCAGGAAAAGAAATGAATTGAAAAGAAGTAGCAATGACCGAACCATTTTCTACCTGATACAGAACTGCATGAGAACCATGAGTTCCAGAAATAACAGGCCTATTTTGTTTTGCTCAATGATACATCTTGAGGTCAAACTCCCAGAGTTTGTGCCATCTCTTACAAAACAGTATGAGTGGGACTTTGGTTTTCCTTTTTGGGTAAAGTTTCTACAAAGCTTGCTGTAGAAACTTTCGCAAAACATTTCCCTTATTTTGGGAGCTAAGCAGAGATGAAGCTGATAACGGGACTCAACTCTTCAACTTTAAAGCAGAAGCTAAGGTCATGAAGACATGGAATCCTAAAATACTCTTCCAAAGTACAATCACATCCAGCTAAGATAACCCTTGAAAGCGTTGGCTGGAAACTTGCAGTTTGTTCATGCATCTCTTCTATGTGGGCCATTCCACCTTCTGTAAAAGCCACAGAAACTCGGGGAAGGGCAGAGAGCATGTTCAGTTCATCTTCACGTGAATTCTGAGAAATTATTGAGAATCAAAGAAACCTCAGTGAGATGTTAACAAAAAGTGGTCTGAGTGACATCTATGTAAAAGTTATTGCAAAGCACCCTAGCTGCTAGACGTATCCGGTGAGCTACCACCAATGCACTCCCTTGACAGAAAACCAGGACACTTCTTAGATGAGCTCCTTCTTTAGTAGAAACCCCTTACGTAATTTTAATTGACATCAATGCAAATCAGCCTGTATTGATTGAGTGTGCCTAATATATGCTTAAGACTGAAACAGGTTGAAGTATCTCTCATAGACCCCCCATGACTTTCCGTCTGGCATCCCACACAACCAGCTTTGATGGAAGTCACACCATCAATCTCATGTTCTCTTCTATTTTTGATTCCAGCCTTGAAAGTTCAGGATGAACTGGTGAAGATAAGACCACTTTAAAGTACAGGAGAAATCTATTGGCACAGAATAAAAGCAGTAATGTTTATTAGAATTGTGCAGATAGCTGATGTACTTAGTTCTCTCAGCATTGCTTTTTTTTTTTAGTGATGACAATTCTTCACATAATTGCCAAACTAGAGCAAAAGAAACCTTTCTCAATTTTTATGATGCTTTCCTCAGACAACCAATATCAAGTATCTTCCAGAAGACTCTGTCTCCTCAGACTTTAGAGTTTGTTCTCGGGAAGTTAGAGTTAAACAAAGATGGCCTTAATAAATCTCTCTAACATTATAAATACACAGTTTCTGGTTCTTTTTTTCCTTGGGGCAGTGGGCCAGGTATCATCAACAATTCTGATATTCTGGCCTTTCTCAAAAATGTCATTACATTAAGAACATTAGGACTTAGCGAATTGTTACAGAAAATTAGGATGCTTTTCAGTAGTTCTGCCATCATTAAAAATCAGCTGTCTTCTAGGGAAACTGATGCCACACCTTTGATCAGGTGTTGAATTTGGACTGAAAAAAGAAATCCCTCAGGGAGGAGATGTTTGCTTTCTAAAGAGTGAAGTTCCAGGGAGGATATTTAAATCTGATTTTTGGCAGCCATTAATGAGTAAGCATGGCGTAATTGTGTCAGGGGCCAGGATTGTTTAGAGGGGGTTTTTGTTTGTTCTGTTCTCGGGGGTTCTGAGGGAAGGAATTGAAGGTATTTGCTTTTCCTGAACTGCCATTACCCCTGCATTGGTTTGCTAGGGCTTAAAAAGTACCATAGACAGGTAGCTTATAAACAACAGAAATTCCTCACGGCTCTGGAGGGTGGAAGTCCAGGATCAAGGTGACAGCAGGGTTGGTCTCACCCGATGCCTCTCTCCTTGGCTTGTAGGTGCCGCCTTCTCCCTGTGTCTTTGTGTGTATCTGTGTCCTCATCTCCTCACCTTATAAAGACACCAATCAGGCTGGGCACAGTGGCTCACCCCTGTAATCTCAGCACTTTGGGAGGCCAAGGTGGGTGGATTACTTGCGGTCAGGAGTTCGAGACCAGCCTGGCCAACATGGTGAAACCCCCTCTCTACTAAAAATACAAAAATTAGCCAGGTGTGGTGGTGCATGCTTGTAATCCCAGCTACTTGGGAGGCTGAGGCAGGAGAATCGCTTGAACCTGGAAGGCAGAGATTGCAGTGAGCTAAGATCATGCCACTGCACTTCAGCCTGGGTGACAAGAGTGAAACTCCATCTCAAAAAAAAAACAGTCATATTGGATTGAAGCCCATCCTAATGACCTCATTTTAATATAATCATTTCTTTAAAGACTCTATCTCCAAATATGGTTGCATTCCAACCAGATTTAAGATCTTTTCTCCAAATATATGGTACTAGCGGTTAAGGCTTCAGCATGTTAATTTGGTGAAGGGAGGCCAGAGTGCAGCCCCTAACAACCCTGATCCAAGGTCTTCACACCAAATCCACAAGCCCTTTACTTTGTAGTGATCAGAAGGGAAAGAGAGAAGACAGGAAGATATGCATGAGTTTTCCACAAGAACTGACCAGCTTCTGCAGCAAATGTTTGTCCTCCTTCAGGACAGAATAGCCAAAAAGTCCACTGGGAACCTTGAGAGCACTTTGCTTTCTTTCTCTGTATTTCTTTCTTTCCCTCAAACAGAAGTGTGCCTCCGCCCCTCAGTATATCTCAGTTAGGAGACGTGTAAGGGGTGGGAAAGAGCTACTCAGTGGACTTGGCCGGTCAGAGGCTTTGTAACTGGCAGATACCTTGGAGATCACAAGCCACCTGTTGTGCACCCACAGGACACCTGACCCTTTACCAAGCATGACGTGTTCTCTCGTTTACTCCTCATAACGTCCCTGTGAAGCAGGTACTGTTGTCAAGCCTAGCTTGCAGATGGGACGAGGGAATCTCGGACAAGTTTGATAATTGGTATAAAGTCCCAGAGCTGAGTACACGGTGGAGCAAGGACTTGAAACCAAGAAGTCTCATTCTAGGACCTTTGCTCTTCATCTCTTCTTAACATCTTTCCCTAGTCTTATTGGCAGAGAAGAAACCTGTATGTAGACACTGACCATATTTTTCTCAGCAACCAGTATTGAGAATCGTCTCAGGGCCTCCCCAAGGACTTATCTTCTAGCTCCAGCTCCACTAATCGTTGCTAGCTGGTCTAGCAACATAGTAAATTAACCTCTCTGAGCTTGTATTCCATGTGTAAAATAGGAGAACTGGATTATGGCCATGTTTCTCAAACTTCTAGGCTTGGCTGGGAGTGGTGGTTCATGCCTGTAATCCCAGCACTTTGGGAGGTCATGGTGGGTGGATCACCTGCGACCGGGAGTTCGAGACCAGCCTGACCAATATAGAGAAACTCCCATCTCTACTAAAAGTACAAAATTAGCTGGGTGTGGTGGCGCATGCCTGTAA
Organism: Saguinus oedipus; assembly: GCA_031835075.1. Lineage (NCBI taxonomy): Eukaryota > Metazoa > Chordata > Mammalia > Primates > Cebidae > Saguinus > Saguinus oedipus. The sequence continues at coordinate 11,683,932 of CM063172.1, read as the reverse complement.
TGCCAGCTACTCGGATGGCTGAGGCCGGAGAATCACTTGAACCTGGGAGGCAGAGGTTTTGGCGAGCCGAGATCGCGCCACTGCACTCCAGCCTGGACAAGAGAAAAACTCCATCACAGAAAAGAAAGAAAAAATAACTTTTTTAGGCTAGATCTATATTAAGAAATACATTTTATTTGGCAACCCAGCACATGCACACAGACACACACAGACACACACACGCACACAGACACATACACTTCATAACCAAAACAAGTATTTTATACCAAAATATCCATCCTTACTACATATGAATGCTGCTATTTTCTAATCAGTTTTCATGACTTTTAAATACTAATTGTGACCTATTCTAATGGATTTGTCAAAAGCTAAACTAGGTAACCCAGTTTAGACTCCTGGAATCCTAAAATCCTGTTAATCTATGTAGATGTCTGTTTGGAGCCTCTCCTATTTTAAATGCATATTTATTTGAAACAAATGAATATCATACATTGCAGGGGACCACATCCTTTTTCCCTCTGGTATGAGTTAACTGCATCATGGAAATAATCATAATTACTTCTACTTGTTGTGTGCCTCCCATGTGACAGGGCTTTAAAATGCAGTATCTCCTGAAGCCTGTAGGTGATAGGTATTATCTCTGATTTATAGATGAGGAAACTAAGGATCCGATTAAGTAATTTGCTCAAGGCCTGTAGGCACCAAAGCTCGTATTTGAACCAAGGCCATTCTAATTCCAAAACCCTTCCATTCACCCTTCTTTTCAGAGGAGCGCATGTCAAGGGGTTTGTTTAGAAGGAGAGGTAAAAGCTCCCGCAGCTGCACGTAATCTTTTTCCTAATGGTTTGCTGTCCCTGGCAGAAATGACTGTCCTCTGCGGTGTGAAGCCACCACTGTAGCAATGACTGAAATCACCTAGGAAGCTTATCCAATCCCCCTTCCCTCACCCAGGCCACCAGTTAAATCAGAATTACTAGGGGTGGAACCCAGGCCTCAGTGGTTTTTAAAGTCCCCAAGGTGGTTCTAATGTGTAGCCAAGGCTGGAAGCCATTGCTCTGAAATCTTAGGAATTAAAGAGCTGTAAGGAGCTTTTCTATTTTACCTCCTGCAAACAAGATTTAGTAAAATACAGCTTAAAGGTCTTTAGCTGCTTCCACAGAGCTGAAATATAGGACCTTTGCTGTTTCTTTGGTGAACACATAGAAATCTGATCAACAATGCTATCTGCTTTTCAAGGCCCAGAGAAATCAGAGAATACTAAGGATGTAGGTGAGGAAATCTTTAAAGCAACAGTGGTATTCTGGGGAATCTGTCTCTGTGATACTTCATAACTCAGCTCATGTAATTGTGTTTTTTATTTTTTTATTTTTATTTATTTACATATTGTTTCAGACAGGGTCTCGCTCTGGTGCCAGGCTGGAGTACAGTGGTACAGTCACGGCTCACTACAGTCTTAAATTCCTGGTAATTCTAATTCTCCCAGGATTGGAGCTTCCAGAGTAGCTGGAACTACACGTGCACACCACCACACCCAGCTCATTTTTGAAAGTTTTTGTAGAAGTGGGGTCTTGCTGTGTTGTCCACGCTGGTCTCGAACTTCTGGCCCTTAGTGATCCTCCCATCTCATCCTTCCAAAATGGCGGAATTACAGGTATGAGCCACCACACCCAGCCAGCTCATGTAATTCTAAAAGTCATTTTTATATAAATGTAGAAGTCAGTTGTTGAATTAGCAGAATTGACTGTGATCTCTAATCATAGGCCAAGTGAACTGGGGACAATGTAGAAAGCCAACGAAGACTAAAGTCACTATAATTAAGATAAGCCATCACATTTTCTCAAAAAAAGCTGGACGCAGTGGCTCACGCCTATAATCCAAGCACTTGGGGAGAACGAGGTGGGTGGATCATTTGAGGTCAGGAGTTCAAGAGCAGCCTGGCCAATACAGTGAAACCCCATCTCTACTAAAAATACAAAAAATTAGCCAGGCGTCATGGTGGGCATCTTTAATTCCAGCTAGTCAGGAGGCTGAGGCAGGAGAAGCGCTTGAACCTGGGAGGCGGAGGTTGCAGTGAGCCGAGATCGCACCACTGCACTCCAGCCTGAGACAGATTGAGACTCCATCTCAAAAGAAAAAAAAAGGGAAGGGGTGCCTCAGTGAAAGAGTTTCACTTTTTCACATGGATAATGGTAATTATGGTAAAACCAGGAAGCCTCTCCCAAATCATTTTCCCACAGGAATAGGATGATGTCATTTTACTAACCTTCCAGTCTTACCCAACTTTATACTGGGGTTATTGCAATGTCTATTTTCCAGCTGAAATATGAATGATCAGTGCAGAACTTCACTGTGTTTCATGAAGGGTATTTGAAATGAGGGCTGTGTCGTACTGCTGGGTTTTTTCTACATCTCAAAACACAGCATTAATAATGTTAAAAATATCTGCAATTTTCATACTTCAGACAGTAAAAGCACTGTGGCATTATCCTAACCATGAACAAATGCGTGCTATTCTCAACGACTGTTTCTTTAGTCCCCTGGACAGATGGCAAGGCCTGAATTCTGCTGCTTGGGCCAACGCGGATAGAGGTGCTATGCTACTGCTCTGTCTGTAGTTAACAGCCCCCGATGTTTGACTGCTTACAGAATGACGTGGCCACTCTTCTGAAACCCATATCGGAAAAGATTCAGGAAATCCAGACTTTCAGAGAGAGAAACCGGGGGAGTAACATGTTCAATCATCTTTCGGCCGTCAGCGAAAGCATCCCTGCCCTTGGATGGATAGCTGTGGTGAGTCCAGGTGGAATGTTGCCTCTTCACCTGTCACACATTTGGAGTATTTAGGAGAACTCGTAGCTTAGCTACCTTCACGCTCCTTGCACTGAAGGAAGCTTCTTCCTAGGCTGAATCCACCTGCTTTCTCCTACCCTGTTTCAAGTTCAATGCCTTCTGTACTGAGATACTGTAGAAAGTGTTATCAACCTTTCAGAGCAACATTTGCCTCCCACTTTAAGTCCACATCTCCATTGCTTTGCTTCTTCTTTAAGGCATTTTCTTTCTTATCCTATTTTTTTTTCCTTCTATGCTTGGGTGATGGTCCTGTTTTCTCAGTCCCCCAAACCTGGTCCTTATGTCAAGGAGATGAATGACGCTGCCACCTTTTACACTAACAGGGTCTTAAAGGACTACAAACACAGGTACGTACCTTCTTTTACTGACCAAATTTTCAGTTGATTACTTATTAGACATTTGTCCCAAAAACTCAATACAGTTAACAACTGACTCCTTTCCAAGGCGCTACACTAATGTACTATAAATTTTAAAGGAAAATACTAATTTTTGCAGATGAAGTCAAGTGGAAAGTGGAATCAGTTATCCAGATAATATATGCATTTTAGAAAGTCTGCCTCTGTTCTCTCGTAATGATAAACTCTCCCCACTTGAATGCATGTCACTATCTTATGTATTCCCACAGTAATCAGAGAGCTTGGTGATGGAGCAACCCTGTATGTTACAGAAGTTTTACACTGATCAAAGTAGCGTTGGTGGGTGAGCTAGAGAAGAGAGGAGGACTCAGGAAACAAAGCGTAAATCAAGAACAGAAATGAGGTGAAACAACAAACCAGAGCAGTGAGAAGGAAACCAGAGACTCAGTTAAGATGACATACAACTGGGGTGGACACAGACATCTGTAAGACTAGCAGCCATTCAGAGTGCTGCTGAAAGTACAGATGAGTCTAAACCAAGGGGCTTTGCCTTGTGAACCAGCATGAAAGGGCCTTGGTTCGACAGCACGAGTAATAGATCCTAGAGTGACTTTAAAACTGGCGTCAGAATAGAAAATAGGGCCAAACGGAGACATGGCAGAGCTGAAGAAATACCAGGAAAATGTGTCCTAAATATTTAAGGGATATCATGAGATTCCTCCTCCTCTGATAAGGTCGTGCCTTATACTCTAAACAGCTGGCTAAATGGGATGTGGCTGGTGCCTAGGAACTAAGGGAAGGGACGAGGCGAATGTAAGAGCAACAAGCTTCTACCTGCTTCTGGCCCTGGACTTGAAAGTGGATCTCCCTCAGAGCTCTTAGGTGGCAGCAACAGAAGTGACCATTGGTCAGCAAATGCAGAGGCACCTGGTGACGTCTCATGTGTTGACCCAGACTGTTCAGGTGGAAGGAAATTAACCTGCATTATTGGATTATTGCTTCAATTCTTTTTTTTTTTTTTTTTTTTTGAGACAGTCTCACTCTGTCGCCAGGCTGGAGTGCAGTGGTGCGATCTTGGCTCACTGCCACCTCTGCTTCCCAGGTTCAAGCGATTCTCCTGCCTGAGCCTCCTGAGTAGCTGGGACTATAGGGATGCCCAGCTTATTTTTGTAATTTTAGTAGAGATGAGGTTTCACCATGTTGGCCAGGATGCTCTCGATCTCTTGACCTCCGGATCTGCCCGCCTCAGCCTCCCAAAGTGCTGGGATTACAGGCATGAGCAACTGCGCCCAGCCTCCATTTACCTCCTTGTTTTACTAATGCAGATCTGAAAATCAGAACCAGAAGAAAAGGGTCTACAACAAGACAAATTTTATATCGAATATAGAAAAATTGCATAAAATATATAAATAAATACCTACTATACTTCTAGGCCATTTATCAATATTACATATTCAAAATTTTCATCGCTCTTGCTTTTGTAGATTATTTTTTATTTTAACAAATATTAAGGCTGGGCGTGGTGGCTCACGCCTGTAATCCTAGCACTTTGGGACGCCGAGGTGGGTGGATCACCTGAGATCAGGAGTTCAAGACCAGCCTGGCCATCATGGAGGAACTCCATCTTTAAAAAAAACAAAACAAACAAACAAAAACAAATATTGAGTAGATACAAAAGAATATTTATAAAATATATGTGAGGTGTAAAGAATTACAGTACAAAAAATACCTAAACATCCATCCCTCAGGTTAAGAAATATGTAACAATATTTTTTTACTACAAAAAGCAGGCAAGGCGCTGTGGCTCAAGCCTGTAATCCAAACACTTTGGGAGGCTGAGGCAGGTGGATCACTTGATTCAGGAGTTCATGACCAGTTTGGCCAACATGGTAAAAACCCATCTCTAACAAAAATACAAAAATTAGCCAAGCGTGGTGGCATGTACCTGTAATCCCAGCTAACTCAGGAGGCTGAGGCAGGAGAATGGCTTGAACCTGGGAGGGGGAGGTTGCAGTGAGTTGAGATTGTGCCACCGCACTAGAAATGGCATATGTTCACCCAAAAGCTTGTACGCAATATTCGTTGCAGCATTGTTCATGATAGCCAATAGGTGGAAATAACTCAAATGTTCATCAGCTGATAAATAGATAAATAAAATATGGTATATCCACACAATGGAATATTATTGGGCCATAAAAAATGAAATATTAATACTTTTGCCGTGTTGGCCAGGCTGGTCTCGAACTCCTGACCTCAGGTGATCTGCCCACCTTGGCCTCCCAAAGTGCTGGGATTACAGACATGAGCCTGGAATGGACTGTTTATTAATTTCTTGGTCCTGATATTTCCCAAATCCATGACATCTTTTCTTGAACTTCATTAGTTTTCAATAATTATAAGCAACAGAAAGCAGTGACATCAGATTCCATATCATAGTTTCCGCTTTATAACTGTTACCCTATTTTGAGCTATCAACAACCTTAAATAGTTACCAGCCTGTCCCCAGGGAGAGAGATTACTGTACCCCAACATATTATCTAGGACCACTAAAATAATTTCTAAGCTACTTAATTCAGTCAATGCATCAATGGTTATTTCATTCCAAAAGATGTGCTTTAATTTTTCATTTTTTTGATTCGGGCAGCAGCATGAATGAACCTTGAAAATACTGTGCTAAGTGAAAGAAGCCAGGCACAAAGACCATGTATTATATGATTACATTGATATGAAATTCCAGAATAGTCAAATCTATATAAACAGAAAGTAGATTAACAGTTGCCTAAAGCTGGGGACGTTTAGGGAAAACTCAAACTTTTGAAAGTTTAAGCTTTTTTTTTTTTTAAGTTTTAAGTAATTACTCACTTTGGAGGATTAATTGCTGATGGGTATGGTGTTTCTTTCGGGGGTGATGAAATGTTCTAAGATTGATTGTGGTGGTGATTGCTCAACTCTGCTGAACTAAACTATTGAATTGCACACTGGACATGGCCGAAGTGTATGGGATGTGAATTATATTTCGATAAAGCTGTTATATTAAAAAGAAAATGAAAAACAGCCATTGTGTTCCCCTCACAGAATTTAGTTATTCCATGTTGCTTTTAGAAAGAGGAGCTTTAGGAGACAGAACTCCTAATTCCAGGAGTTCAGTGAGCCTCTTTTCTTCTTAGGGGCTCTGCCCACCCCGAGAAAACTTTGGTTAAAACAATTGTGCTCAGTTACAGACTTTCTGCATCGAGGCAGTTGTGCCCAGTGATACGCCTCCAGATGTTGCCATGTTGAATTAGAGATTTCAGAACTGTGTGACACGCATGAGAAAGGCATCAGAAATATGCAAGATGGCCTGTTCTTCTCAGATAAAAATAACATTTCAGAAAAGAGCAAGTTTCAGTTGCCAAACCTGGATATCATATGACAGCATGAATGTACACCCCTAGTGACTTCTTTTGTTCAAGATCTGCAGACACACACCTACACATGCCAGTTCAGGACAGTTCAAGCACATCCTAGGTTTTTGCCTTTTTACCTTTCACCCTCGGAGACTATTTTTATAGGGGCTCAGTTCATCAGCTCCTGTCCTTCTCCCAGTCCCTCCCTGAGTATATGTTGGGGCTGTGGGTGTGAGGGGTTCCCCCCAGGTAGCAGCATAGTCAAAAGGGTTGGACTTTTCTACAAGTTTTTGTTCACAAAGAGGGTTCAGTATTTGCCCCTCCGTGTTAACTCTAGCAATTAAGTAGCAAGTGTCTTCCAGTAGCCCCAAAGATGACTCGGTTAAGCTCAGTGGACCACCTCAAGACTGTACAAGAAGCCGGAGAAATGCCACTAGAGGTGCAAATGTGTTCATTTTTACCACTAGGAGTAGTCAAACCGAGTAGCCGATGAGAGAGACCTTTGGAGCTACTCTTAGCTTTTGGATTTTGACTCTGAAGGTGAGACAGAGCGACAGTGACACTTTTCATAGATTTGGTGAATATCATCAGTCCCATCTAAAAATGAAGAACAAAACCACACTCACGTTTTTTCTCTTTGTGGAGTGAATAACTATGACTTCAGTTCCCAAGTTCACTCTTTCTAAATGGCATGCCTTGATACAACAGGATTTATGATGAATAGATAAATAAAATATGGTATATCCTCACAATGGAATATTATTGGGCCATAAAAAAATGAAATATTAATATTTTTGCCATGTTGGCCAGGCTGGTCTCGAACTCCTGACCTCAGGTGATCTGCCTGCCTTGGCCTCCCAAAGTGCTGGGATTATAAAGTGCTTGGATTCCCAAGTTCACTCTTTCTAAATGACATGACTTGATACAATAAGCTGGTGGTGCTTAGGGCTTTTCAAGGAAAACAAAATACAGTATGTCTAGAGGTAAGCCATTATTGACGAGAGCTTTAATAATGGAGATTTCCGTTCGTGATTATCTTCAGATTAATGGCCCAGGAATATAATTAAATTCTTAACTCAAATGTCATCATTTTCACATTTACCCAGTCTTCTTTAAAGTGAGAACAAATATATTATGGGTGAAAATTGCCAAAAGGAAATGCACCTATTTTTGCCTATCTGTAAGTTTAATTTTTCTAACAGTGCTTTCAATCTTGTATGTTAATCCTGTTATAAAAGGTAAGTATTTTACTAGCCCTTGGTTCAATAAAATCAAGATAAAAATATAGGTGATACCCTGCCTGGTTCATATTGTCATTCAAAGTATGAAACTAAGGGAATTTAAATGTCCCTTTCAAAGTAAGAGGTGTTACCTGTTTCTAAGAGATCAATTTTCTTAGTATACCGACTTCTTTGTCAGTCATAATGACTAAAATTCTCCACTTTGGTTACATTTTAACCAAATGATTCAACAAAATTATTAGAAAATGAACCCAGTGATTTTTTTGTTCTTTTTAATACCATTCTCATTCCTGGGAGCATATTGTCTCTCATTTTGCTTCAGGAGTAGTGTGGAAAGAAACAGTCTCCCCTCTCCGCCTCCCTCACATGAGGGCTGACAAGGACAGTGCGAGGACACCCTACACAAGTCAGCTTAGTTCTGTCGGGTCCCTCTCTGTGTTCCCTCTGCTCCATACCTGGACTCAGAGCACCCGGCCACCTGCCGCCTCCCCTCAGGAGAGTACTGGGCCGGCTTCCTCCCAGGGTTCCCTTCTGAAGCCCTTCACGGTGCTTGGGTTGCAAGGACAATTGCTATGGGCTCTAGGGCCCTAGTCACTAGATAACCATGTGACCCAACAGTCTTTTTACAATTGTCTTTTCGATCCTAACTCCACTTGCTTCCATTCTCTTTTATAACAAAGTGATTTGCGCCATGTGGATTGGGTGAAGTCATATTTGAACATTTGGAGTGAGCTTCAAGCATACATCAAGGAACACCACACCACCGGCCTCACATGGAGCAAAACAGTAAGTACCAGGCCCTCCTCCACATGCGTAAAAAAAAGGCTGTAACAATATATACACCCTGTGGCCCAGTGATCTCATGCTTTAACATCTGCCTCAAGGAAAACCTAAGATGAAATGTCCATGTAGAGGGTGGGGCACGATGGCTCACGCCTGTTATCCCAGCACTTTGGGAGGCTGAGGTGGGTGGATCACCTGAGGTCAGCCTGGCCAACATGGCAAAACACTGTCTCTACTAAAAATACAAAAATTAGCTGGCTGTGGTGGTGGGCACCTATAATCCCAGCTACTCAGGAGGTTGGGGCAGGAGAATCACTTGAACCCCGGGAGGTGGAGGTTGTAGAGAGCCAAGATTGTGCCACTGCACTTCAGCCTGGGTAACAGAGCAAGACCCCTTTTGAAAATAAATAAATAAATAGTTATAAAATATAACTGTTACATTTGTATAAAATACGATCCATAGAGCACATCAGGCATCATGGATTGCCATGACAGCTGTTATTTATTGAGCACCTAATATGCCAGGGGAAAATTCTGTTCAAATGGTAAAAGCAAAGTATCTACTTCACTTCATTAATGGAAGAGTGAAATGATAGTTTTGATCAGATATTAAAAATGACTAGAAAATCTTTTGACAAGCTTTAAGACATATGCCTAGAAATAGGTTTCCTGGTATTTTTATCTTCTTCTGAGGTTTGGGAAGCAGTTTAAAAATATATTATAAAAATGATATCGTTGAATTTTAAAATTAAGTTTCTTTTAAATTATTAAAAACTACTTAAAGATTCCAAAGCATAGTCCATAGCATAAATCAAACTAATTTCTCCTCACCTACTATGGCCTGTCAACATTCCGGCAAAACGAAGGATAAACAGTGATAGCCAGAGCCACAGTATTCTTGCAGAGAAGAGAAAAGGGCTACTAGAATCAGCTGATTGAATGGTCTTTGGGAGGAAAAAATAAAACAACATCATTTCGTTTGCCCACTGATCACAACTCTAAAAAAACTATGTATTTATAAAATGATAACGATCATGAAAGCATATAGAAATATGTGGTGTTGATATTCATGGACACCACAGTATTCAGAGAGTTTTTTAATTTAATTTTGGGGGGGGCAGGGTTTCAGTGTGTCACTCAGGTTGGAGTGCAGTGGCACAATTAGGGCTCACTGGAGCCTTGACCTCTTGGACTCTAATGATCCTCCTGCCTCAGCCTCCCAAGCAGCTGGGACCACAGGCATTCACCACCACACCTGGCTAAATTTTGCAGTTTTTGTAGAGACAGAGTTTTGCCATGTTGCTCAGGCTGGTCTTGAGCTCCTCAGCTCAAGGAATTGGCCCTCCTGGGCCTCCCAAAGTGCTGGGATTACAAACATGAGCCACCCCATCCGGCCCAGAGGTTTTAAAAAACCCATTCCAGCCAGGTGCAGTGGCTCACACCTGTAATCCCAGCACTTTGGGAGGCTGAGGCTAGTGGATCACCTGAGATCAGGAGTTTGAGACCAGCCTGACCAACATGGAGAAACCCCGTCTCTACTAAAAATACAAAATTAGCCGTGTATGGTGGCACATGCCTGTAATCTCAGCTACTAGGGAGGCTAAGGCAGGAGAATCACTTTCAGGAGGTGGAGGTTGCAGTGAGCCGAGATCACACCACTGCACTTCAGCCTGGGCAACAAGATCGAAACTCCGTCTCAAAAAAAAAAAAAAAAAAACCCATTCCATCTTAAAGGACACAGGCACCACGAAAAGTTTATGACGACTTAATGTCTCAAGTACTTTCAGTAATTGTTGATTTTTTTTCTATTTTCAAATCGGATTTTGAGATTTGCACTCTGTAGGGGTTTCAGTGACTGACAGCCTGTTGTTTGAGACCCGCACTGTTCAAGGGCACGTGACTCTACAAAATCACCCGTCCCTGAGTTAACAGTTGGAGCTGAGAGTGCCTGATCCCATCTCCTAACCTCGGCCTCCAGACTGCAGCTGTGACCGGCAACTGTTGCCCCGTTCAGTTGTCAGGGTGCGGTGCCAAACTTTGAACCCAGTGATTGGAAGAGAGTCTCTGTGTGTGTGCAAATGTGCCGGGGTGAGCTGGGTGGGAGGAAGCAGCTGTGGAGTAATCCGTCTGGAATTTCTTCTTGCATTTACCGTGGTAGATGGAATCTTGTCATTTCTATGAGCTTTTTTTCAACACAAAGGCAGCTGTCAGCTAGAAAGACCCCACACCAGAAACTACTTGCTGTTTTTTCAGTTAGTTTCGTCCTTGGGACCCAAACCCTTTTTCATATGAGTTAGTGTGCTTTCCTCCGTGCGAAGTTTTACATGCACTTTATTGAATAAATGGATCTTTTGGCACAAACCCAATAGCAACACTGTTACTCAGCATCCCTCGCAGTTGGTCAGATCTGTAATATTCGTTGGGAATTCCTTCGAATCAGATAACTAAAGCCAAAAGACTAAGGCCTAGTCTTTACACTTAAAATTACTGAAATAATTGATTTTTTTCCTACAAAACTGTTTGTTTTTGTGAATCTATAATTGCAGACTATTATTCTGTTCTGAAAAAGTTCTGTTCAGAAAATTCTGCTCAGAAAAAGGTCATGAAGAATTCTCTGAGTAGGATAAATATGATTATTTTATTAACTTTCAGATGTTAACTTGTTGACATATTTCTGTGCTTTCCTGTATTTCTGAATTACTTTAGCTTTGGGAACAAATAGAATATAATTACGTGTAGAATAGAATAAAACTGTGCATGAATGAATGTATATACGTTCTTATGTAATAGTAATGTAGTTCTTTTTTTTGTTATTCTTTGGGGGTTTTTTTGTTTTTGTTTTTGTTTTTGATACAGGATTTTCCTCTGATGCCCAGGCTGGAGCACAGTGGTGTGACTGCAGCTTACTGCAGCCTTCACCTCCTGGGCTCAAGCAATCCTCCTGCCTCAGCCTCCTAAGTAGCTGAGACCACAGGCGTGCACCAACAGCCTGGCTCGTTTTTATGTTTTTTTTTTTTTGCAGAGATGTGATTTCACCATGTTGCCCAGGTGGTCTTAAATGGGGTTTCACCATGTTGCCCAGGCTGGTCTCAAGCTCCTGGGCTCAAGTGATCCACCTGCCTTGGCCTCCTTAAGTGCTAGGATGATAAGCACGAACCACTGCACCCAGCCAATGTAATTCTTAATAACACAGGTTTTAAAAATCCGTCCTATACACTGTCATTCATCCTAGTCTCTCCTGAACCTCCAGGAAAATGCAAGTAGTTGAGGGTGGTTACAATTACAGACAAGGTGGCGTTTCATTTTTCCTAGAGCAAAACACTTTAGGGTCACTTCTTTTCCTCCAAGTAGGTATTTCTTTTTTTTCTATTTCTTGGTGTAGAGGCCAAATGTCTGTTAACAAAGCCAAAGTTTCATAGCTTACTTTTGATCAAATTAAAACTCAGCCAGAGGGTGCCCTGACTCATTATAAATAATGTAGACTCTGTGGCATGTCATTAAATATGAACGTGTATGCCTTGTTCATTTTCAAGTCTTCAGGCCTCTCTGGCCTCCTCGTGATATTTACAAGAGGAAGCTGTTCTTAAGCTTTTATATCTAAATTTTCATTTAGAACTTGGACCAAACCCACACCTTAGGGCTGTTAATCAATGAGAACCGGCAGAGTCCCAGATGATATATTGGTTGTCCAGTGACAAAGTTCACTCTTCTCCTGGACAGCTCTTCCCCGGAATGACTCTGGCCAGCATACCTGACCACAGCTGCTTCGTTGTACTTAATTAAGTTTGGGCTTCTAGGTCCCTTTTGGGGCTCTGGGTGGCCAGTTACTCTCATTCTCCTATGGAAGGGTTCCACGTTGCTCAGCAGGGGCTAGAAGTGCCATCAACTAACAAAGGAGCCTCAACTGCACAGACAGATAATAAAGTTAGGTTGGAAGTGAGCTCTGTGAGTTCAGCCTGACAGAGACCACATAATTAAACCAACATGGCTTAAGCATCTACTAGGCACCAAGTTCTGGGCAAGGGGCTGAGAACACAAAGAGGGACAGATGGCATTGTGGACACGATTCCTGTCCATGGAAACGAACATTCCAGCTGAAGAAGATAAGCAATGCACCATGGTAGAATGGGGGAGCCGCATGCTGGGGGCATGCACAGGGCACGACCCTTGCGTAGACCGGGACAACGTGGAAAGTACAGCCCGTCCTGTAGTGCAGCGTGGTTCTGGGGCCAACAGCAAACTGGGCACTTGTTAGAAATCTCAGGCCCCTTGGCTGGGTGCAGTGGCTCACACCTGTAATTCCAGCACTTTGGGAGACTGAGGCAAGTAGATCACTTAAGGTCAGGAGTGCGAGACCAGCATGGTCAACATGGCAAAACCCCATCTCTACCAAAAATACAAAAATCAGCTGGGCGTGCTGGCACAGAACTGTAATCCCAGCTACTTAGGAGGCTGAGGCGAATCCCAATTCACCCTGGGATCAATAGCAGTGACGACCCTAATACTGGAATAGCAGTGACTTGAAAACAGATAGGGTTCAAACACATTTGCTAAATCCACTATATTCATTTGTCATCATAATGAAAATTCCAAAGTGTTAGTCCATTAACTATAGATCGTGTCTGTTTTTCAAAAGCTGCATAAAAATATGTCTTTTTTTTTTTTTTTTTTTTTTTTGATGGAATCTGGCTCTGTCACCCAGCCTGCAGTGCAGTGGCGTGATCTCAGCGCACTGCAACCTGCATCTCCCGGGTTCAAGCAATTCTTCTGCCTCAGCCTCAAGAACAGCTGGGATTACAGAGACCTGCCACCATGCCGGGCTATTTTTTGTAGAGACAGGGTTTCACCATGTTGGCCAGGCTGGTCTCGAACTCCTGACCTCAGGTGATCCAACCTCCTCGGCCTCCCAAAGTGCTGGGATTACAGGTGTGAGCCACCATGCCCAGCCAAAATGGATATTTTCTTCTGTCCAGTGATAGGAATGGAATGGAGAACGCACTTTATTACAGGAGCAGCCATCAGCCACCCACACCTCCTCTGCTCCTGTCCCTTGTCACCCTCTGCATTTTATTCTCAGTTGTAAACTCAGGAGACATAAGCTAATGTTAGCTTAAGCAAAATGATTTTCTTAAAAAGGAAAATGGGGGAAGCTGCCGATTATCTCCTAAAGGTAAAACAAACTTTTTGTAAAATATAGCATGAAGGCAAGCCCTGGCCGCAGTTTATTGGTCCAGTCTGCACTTTTGATGCAAACTCAGCATCCCTAAACAAACAAAATATAGTATAGAGCCAAAGGTAAATAATCTTTCTAACAGCTATGATTTTGCCTTAACCCTCACCTCTGCTGCCTACTAACTCTGAATAATTTGAGAAAGTACAGACATTTCTGCATGTTCCTGAAATCTGAAAGAAAAAAGCCTGAATTCAGTGGTAGTTCAGACACAGGCCCTTCTGACCAAATGAAGTAGCTGTCCAGCTAATTCAAGCCACATGTCCCTCTTGGTGTTTATATAACTGTTGGCCCTCTACAGTTTGTTTCTTTGATGGGTATACTCTGCTATCTTTAACTCTGGAAAGTTTTCCCATGGAAAATTTAATTTTATCTTTCCTTTTTTTATAAGAAATTGTATTCTCAAGCTGGCAGACAAGAAGAAAAGACAATCTAGAAATTCCAGATTTAATCTAAATACCAGCAAAGCCAAACTAATAATTAAAGCTACATATCGAGGCAATGTATGCAGAATATCTGGATCAGTTGAGCATATTAGATTATGTTCATTATATTCTTTTTCTTTCCTTTTGAGACACAGTTTTGCTCTGTCGCCTAGGCTGGAGTGCAGTGGCATGATCGCAGCTCACTGCAATCTTGCCTCCCAGGATTAAGCGATTCTTGCGCCTCGGCCTCCTGAGTAGCTGGGACTACAGGCGTGTGCCATCATGTCCAGCTAATTTTTATATATTTTGTCGAGACGGAGTTTCACCATGTTGGCATGTTGGCCAGGCTGGTCTCAAACTCCTGACCTCAAGTGATCCGCCTGCCTCAGCCTCCCAAAGTGCTGGGATTACAGGCATAAGCCACACTGCCCAGCAGTGTGTTCATTGTATTCTTCTGGACTCTCCTCGGAGGGCTTGGTCTGCTTTTATAAAAAGTTTTTGCCTTGGGCATGTAGAACAGAAATCACCACCTATGATTTTTGAAGGGCCACATCTGGGTATACAGGTGGTGCCCAACTTAAGATGGTCTGAGTGCCCATACAGGCATTGTGTTTTTGACTTCAGTACGGTATTTAATAAATTACCTGAGATACTCAACACTTCATTGTAAAACAGGCTTGGTGTTAGATGGTTTTGCCCAACCGTGGACTCGTGTAAGTGTTCTGAGCAGATTTATTTAGGCTAGGCTAAACTATGAGGTTCAATAGGTGAAGTGTATGAAATGCATGTTTGACTGTCACAATATTTTCAACTTATAATAGGTTTATGGGACGAAACCCCATAATAAGTCAAGGAGAATCTGCATAAATTAAGAGGAAAAACAAACGTAAAAACAAGTTACTGGTTTACCTGTACTAATATAGACAGCACATGTTACTCCCAGGCCGTTTTCTGATTTTAAGCTGTCGTTATTTCTCCAAAGCAACTTTGCTTTCTGTTCTGTCTTCTTTTCTTTCTTTCTTTTTTTTGAGACGGAGTTTTGCTGGTTACCCAGGCTGGAGTGCAATGGCGCGATCTCGGCTCACCGCAACCTCCGCCTCCTGGGTTCAGGCAATTCTCCTGCCTCAGCCTCCTGAGTAGCTGGGATTACAGGCACGCGCCACTGTGCCCAGCTAATTTTTTGTATTTTTAATAGAGACGGGGTTTCACCATGTTGACCAGGATGGTCTCGATCTCTTGACCTCGTGATCCACCTGCCTCGGCCGTCTTCTTTTCATCTACTGCCAAAGCTCAGATCTTTCCAGGTCACCAAAGGAATGGCATACAGGGACCACAGAGGGTGGGAGGAGTGAAGAATCGTGAAACCATAAGAAATCATCAACGAAACCATGAGATCTGAGTTTTTATGACCTTTCCCCTGGTCTTTCTATCTTGAGACAAGGGTGTTTGGAGCTTTGCTTCTAAAGAAAATGGATCAAAATGGGCCCCCCAGTTCCTTCATATTTGTGGGGCCATCTTTTTATTTCAACTATATTTAAGTACCGTTAGTACTTTTATGGAAATCTGAAATTCCAGTAGTGTTCTATTTCCCCAAATTGACTTTTTAAAAACTATTAATAAATATATGTCTAAAATATTATACAGCACTTCACTGTGGTATTAACAATTCTATGTTCTTGGAAAGGCCCCCACAAACTTTGTTTTCATGAACAGAGGAAGTCTGAAAATTCTAAGAAGTGGAGCCAGGTGCAGTGGCTCACACCTGTAGTCCCAGCACCTTGGGAGGCTTACTTGAGCCCAGGAGTTTGAAAACAGGCTGGGCAATGTGGTAAGACGCCATCTCTACCAAAAAAAAAAAAAATTAATTCTAATAAGTGATAAAAATAAGAGAATAGAGACAAATGGCATAAATGTAATTCAGTTACACTCACATTGTACAGGATGGTCATCTTTTAGTTTCTGTGCAGCCTTTTTACTTGACTATAGTTGTCTTCTTATAAAACTGTGCTATAAATATGAATGTAAAAATTGCAAGTTCTTATGGAAATTAGTGAATTTGGAAAGGTATCAATTTCAGTAAGTTATTGATCAACATACATCTTGCATAAGATAGAAATTAGTTTTGACATTGAAAATATAAACACACCCTACAACACGAATTTGCAAAGCATATTTCACTCCCGGAAAGGCTGTCTGATAAGCGTATTAGGCCAGTTCTAAAACTGGTAGTTCTTCCTTTTAATCACTCCTTCCTATTATGGTATATGAGAGGCTTATTATCCTCATGTTTTGTGTTCCATATTGCACAGGGCCATTTGGGATTCTTTGTCCTTGGAAAAATTAATAAACAGTATTTTGTTAAAATGTCCAGTTGTCACTTTGGGAGGCTGAGGTGGGAGGCTCTCTTGAGCCCAGGAATTCAAGACCAGCTTGGGTAACATAGTGAGACTCTGTCTCTTAAAAAAGAAGAAAAGGAAGTTCAGTTGTAAAGCATTGTTAGTCGCTGTAGTTGTAGCCTGAAGGTAAGTGTATTACGATTGAAATGGCTTTGTGATTTTGAAACTGCTTTTATTTTTTGAGACAGTGTCAGTATCTCCCAGCTGGAGTGCAGTGGTGCCATTCGAGCTCACTGCAGCTCAATCTCCCGGGCTCAAGCAATCCACCCACCTCAGCCTCCCAGCTCCCAGGTAGCTGAGACCACAGTCCCATAACCACCACACCCGGCCAATTATTTTACTTTTAGTAGCAACGAGGTCTCACTATCCAGGCTGATCCCTCACTCCTGAGCTCGTGACCCTCTCACCTCAGCGTCTCAAAGTGCTTGAATTACAGCCATGAGCTACTGCACTGGGCCTGAACTGCTTTTAAACTGTATGATTGGACACCTATACCTTTTGTCACTGCTACCTAGAGATCATTAATGGTAAGCCGGGTGGTTGATGGGCCAGGATGGTTCAGAGACAGGCAGCTAAAGAGAATCTGACAGAGAAACAGAAAGGAGTGTATGTTTGTGTCCATGAAAGAGAGTGGGAGGAGGGGCTGGTAAAGGAAGGGTGAGGGAGAGGAAAGACCCATAAACAGTACCACGGCCTGTCAGCTGTTTCATTTTGTGGGTTTATGTGCAATCTCCACAAATACCTAAAGACAGGTGGCTCACAGCATTACTACCGCTAAGCCTCAGTTCTATGGAACAGCTTAACAAAAGCTGTGCTACAAGCAACGTAATCCACCTGTTCCAAGAGACTGTCAGGTGATACTTTGACTTTTTTGGTGTCTGCTTTTTAAAAATGGGTAAGAACACTAATAGGTTGCCTGACCTGTTCTTAGTTTTTTTATTTTTTGAGACAGTTTTGCTTTTGTTGCCCAGGTCTCAGCTCACCGCAACCTCTGTTTCCCAGGTTCAAGCAATTCTCTTGACTCAGCCTCCTGACCAGCTGGGATTACAGGCACACCCCACCACTCCCGGCTAATTTTGTATTTTCGGTAGAGATGGGGTTTCACCACGTTGGTCAGGCTGGTCTCAACCTCAGGTGATCCACCGCCTGGGCCTCCCAAAGTTTTGGGATTGTAGGTGTGAGCCTCCAGGCCCAGCCTCCTCTCTGTTTTTTCTTGGGACATCTAAAGGCAGTGTCAGGTTGTGATTCCACTTGTGGCCAGGTACATAGGAGAATGTAGAAAGCTTCAGTGTCGTGTTCTGTAATCTCCCACGGAATGAGAAGAGGAGGCAAAGATAAGTGACGCTGTGAGGGGCAGCTCACAGAGACCCAGTGACGGGAACATCTGATCAGGGCAGCTCACAGAGACCCAGTGAAGGGAACATCTGATCAGGGCAGCTCATGGAGACTCAGTGAAGGGAACATCTGATCGGTTTGGTTTTGAGTCCGCTGTACAGTAAGGCCCCTGAATGCTGATCGAAAAGTAGCCTTGGAAACAGGACCTGGTGTGCTCTCGCTGGGGCTGATATGGGAATGAGCCAGGACATACAAAGGATTAGTCCAAGGCAGGGTTTCAATGGGTCCTGAGTTCCCTTATTTTTTGGCTTTTATTTTCAACTTGTGTAGCATTAAATCCTTTGTCTAATGTTCCTGGGCCAGCCATCTGAATGTATCAAAGTTCCAAAAAGTTGAATATGTGGCGTTTTCATTTCAGTGTCCTTTAATGGCTCTTGGAGAGAAAGTCTCTGAATTCCGAGAGCCAGGCAACCATCTAAATCATTCTAAGATTTAGAAGCCAGCGTCGTCCCCACTTGCCACAAAATACGACTGTAAAGCTGCAGTGTTTCAGATGTTGAGGGAGGGGGCTGTTCCTTCACTGGCTGAATGGGTTATGATGTGCTTATGAGTGAAAGCAATGCTTCGTGGCTCTCAGCATCTGAGGACCGGAATACTATTTGATGCACAAAGCCTGTTACACTGTCTTTCTGATTCAGAGCGAATTCTCAAATCTTATCCCAATAACATAGAAAATATTTCAAATACTAGGGAGAAAAATGGTCAGTCACAGGAACTGTGAAATCGTTTTCTACTTGACCCAAAAGTCCTATTGAAATTAGGCTGCTCTTCCTTAGAAACAAAAACCATTGCAAATTAAATCTTCAGGAGATGAGCTCTGCAGCCTGCTGGGTTTCTAAGATGTGTATTCTGAATAAGAGAATAGTCTTTTATTTTCAGGGTAATTCTACACTTAATAGGAATTATTATATAAGTACTTTGAAAATAGCATTTGCTTTGTTTTGCTTTGACACAGGGTCTCACTTCCAGGCTGGAGTGCAATGGTGTGATCTTGGTTCACTGCAACCTCCACCTCTGAGGCTTAAGTGATCCTCCTACCTCAGCCTCCCCAGTAGCTGGGACTCCAGGCATGCATCACCATGCCTGGCTAATTTTTTGTGGAGACAGGATCTCACTTTGTTTCCCAGGCTGGTTTCAAACTCCTGGACCCAAGCAATCCACCTTCCTCAGCCTCCCGAAGTGCTGTGATTACAGGTGTGAGCCACCACACCTGAGCCAGCTTGTTTTGTTTTAACGGAAAACTACTACAGGTTAAGAATTCCTGATTTTGATACTGCATAATACTAAGTTGTTTATGGCAATAAGGATATTCTGTCTTCATTAATATTTGGCACTTAGCATAATGTTTTACCTTTCATATTTGATACTGGAAAATTTATGAGCCTAAGCCACATTTCCATCACTCCCAATTTGTTAAGCTTCCTCACTATTGAATTTGTTTATAATTCCTTATTATAGGTATACAGTTCTACTTGAGGATTTAAAAGTAAAACAGGGCTGGGCACAGTGGCTCACGCCTGTAATCCCAGCACTTTGGGAGTCTGAGGCAAGTGGATAATTTGAAGTTAGGAGTTCAAGACCAGCCTGGCCAACATGGCGAAACCCTTCTCGACTGAAGATACAAAAATTAGCTGGACATGGTGGCACGTGTCTGTAATCCCAGTTACTTGAGAGGCTGACGCAGGAGAATCGCTTGAACCTGGGAGGCAGAGGTTGTAGGGAGCTGAGATCATGCCACTGCACCCCAGCCTGGATGACAAAGTGAGATGCCATCTAAAAAATAAATAAATAAAAGTAAAACAGTACATAGGCCAAGTTTGCGGTATATGTGTGTTTCTATCCTACCAGTTTTAAGTTCTGTGAAAATATCATCTATGGGATCCTTTCCCTAAATATTAAAACTGGCACTTCAGGAGGCCAGGGTGGGAGGATCACTTGAGGCCAGGAGTTACAGACCAGCCTGGACAACATAGTGAGACCTCATCTCTATAAAAAAAAAATTAAAAATTAGGCAGGCATAGTGGTGTGCACCTATAGTCCCACGTATTCAGAAGGTTGAGGCAGGAAAATCACTTGAACCCAGGAGTTTGAGGTTGCAGTGAGCTATGTTCATGCCACTGCACACAGCCTGGGCAATAGAGTGAGACCCTGTCTCCTTAAAAAAACACAACCGAACTAAAGCAAGTCTCCCTCTTGTCTGTCACCTCTTACTGCCATTTGAATTTGTTAGGCTTTCGTACTAAAAACAAAGGTTGTACTTTACGTAGCAGCGAAAATAAGAATAAGCATAACTTTTGGATCAAGAAGAATCTAATTTTCAGTTGGTTCACTAATAACCAACATTCAGTGAAAAGTCATGTGGGTCCTGCACCCTCATGTTGGAAATAGATGTTCGGTGCCACAAAGAAAAATCAGCACTGAGACAAAGGATTTTTCAGCAATGCAATTTTTACTTCCTGGACCACAGGAAGGGTACCCTCACTAGGCATCTTGCCATGAGAGTACAATGAACAAAGGAAAACAGACACATTTATCCCTTACACATTTGGGGTCATCCTGACTGCTGTGTCTGATCTCTGTTGGCTGGAGTCAGCCCCTCACAATCTAAACTAAAACCCAATGGCTAACAACTTAAAACTTTTCTAAACAGGTAAAAGCAATGGAGAGCTGGGACATGCCTGTGAGCACGTCCAGCACAGATATCTTGGTTAAAGTACAAGGACAAAGAATGTACTATGTGCCTGTAAGCATGGCATGTCTAACAGCTACATAGGATAGGGCTTCACAGAGTTATTAGCACACTTATTCTTTAACAAGAAAGGAAACCTTAAAAAGGAACTTTTCAACTTCACATCTCATTACCTTAAGATTTGACAAGCATCCTTGTCAGATATGGTTCTTGTTTGGGGGTCAGTTTGAGGCAGGTGTATCTGGAAAATCAGGTTCAGAGAGTTTCTGTATCTCTCTCTTTCACTGCTCAGAAAGGTTCAGAAACATCTAATAACCACTGAATATTTTTAGCCTCCCCCATGCCCCATGGGTGGTTACAGTTTCTAGTGTCTCAAAAGAGCTAATCCTTTGATCAATTGGACCACTTTTTTCTTGTGATTCTAAATTGGCCAAGGCCCAGTGTCATTTTGATCCTGAGCCTTGCACCTGGACTTGTGAGTATGGTTCGTTGGCCTCTGACTTGGCAGCAGGGCTCATGGCCACAAAGATGCTACCGACAGGCAGGGCCACATAGCTGAGTCATGTTCCTCGTTCCCAAGCTGGAGCCGCCTTGGTTGAGATCCTCCTAAACAGACCCACGATGCCCAGGTGTGCCCTATGGGAGCCTTTGCTGAGTCTTCAACCCCTCATTGGCAGCAGGTTTTGACTCATTCGGGCAAAATCCCAGCAAGGGCGCAGTCTCAATGCAACACTCTGTCTTCTGTCTTCTCAGGGTCCTGTAGCACCCACGGCATCAGCGTTTTCTGTCCTCTCCGCTGGGCCTGGCCTTCCTCCACCCCCTCCTCCTCCGCCTCCTCCAGGGCCACCTCCACTTTTTGAGAATGAAGGCAAAAAAGAGGAATCCTCTCCTTCACGCTCAGCTTTATTTGCCCAGCTTAACCAGGGAGAAGCGATTACAAAAGGTGAGAAAACAAGACTTTGAAGCTGCCTCCCTTTTCTTCTGGCTCCCAGACACAAGGCGTGGCCAGAGCTCCAGTGACGGATATATCACTCCATCCCTGTCCCCAGCATGCAGGGAGAGTAGGGTTGGTGCTGGGAAGACAGGAGCCTGCTGTGTTCTTTTTGTCCATGCAGATGGGCTCAGGGGGCCACTGTGCAGACCAGAAGGAAGATCTCGGAGACACTGGGTTCTAAATGGACCACTGTGCTGCATCCCTGCTTTACCCCTCGGTGCTTCCACATCGTTGTCTGCAACCCAGGCATCAAGATCAAGTGAAATAAAAATGGCAGGCTAGGTGTGGTGGCTCACGCCTGTAATCACAGCACTTTGGGAGGCCAAAGCAGGAAGATTGCTTGAGCTCAGGAGTTCAAGTATAGCCTGGCCAACATAGTGAGACCCATCTTTACCAAAAATTAACAGAAATTAGCTTGGCATTGTGGCAGACACATGTAGTTCCAGCTACTAAGGAATCTGAGGTGGGAGAATCACTTGAGCCCAGGAGGTTGGGGCTGCAGTGAGCTGAGATTGCACCACTGCACTCCAACCTGGGTGACAGAGTGAGAACTTGTTTATAAATAAATAAGTAAATAAATAAAAATGGCAAACATTAGCTCCTCTGTCCTGAAGCAGTGTACAGGCTTATCGAAGAATTATATCCCCTCTATACTGGGCTAGGAGCTAAGAATCCCAAATTCTAAATTTTTCTCTGACTCCAACTGGCTCTGCTATGCCCTGTGAAACTCATTTACAAAGTAAAGGAATGGATTCATAAAGTCAGTTCCATATTCTGATATATACTCATTGGAATGCCCTAACCTTTTAGGCTGTGTCTGGAGAATGATTTAGCCATAAGAGAAGAAGTAAGATATGTGATCCTTTTTCGTGAGGTGGTTTGATCTTTGCAGAATTCTTATGTGTCATTTTATCTCCCAACAGAAGAGGTTTAAAATAAAAATACTTGGTGGGGCATTGTGGCTCATGCCTGTAATCCCAGCAGTTTGGGAGGCCGAGGCAGGCAGGTCACTTGAGGTCAGGAGTTCAAGGACCAGCTTGGCCAACATGGTAAAACCCTGTCTCTACTAAAAATACAAAAATTAGCCAGGTGTGGTGGCACTCCCCTGTAATCCCAGCTACTGGGGAGGCCGAGGCAGGAGAATTGCTCGAAGCCGGGAGGCAGAGGTTGCAGTGAGCCAAGATCATGCCACTGCACTCCAGCCTGGGTGACAGAGCAAGACTCTTGTCTCAAAAAAAAAAAAAAAAAAAATACTTACAGTGCTTCTGTCAACTCTAAACTTATACAGGACTCAGATCCTGCATCCTAACTTGGAGAAAGCACTCGTCTGTTTTGAAAGTGGCATTACTAAAAGTTCTTGTGCTCTTTACATACACCATGTTGATCTACCAAGTTAGAGACATTTCCCTTTGCATAAAATAAATGTGTCTGTGTGTGTTACCCTCCTAGGGCTCCGCCATGTCACAGATGACCAGAAGACATACAAGAATCCCAGCCTGCGGGCTCAAGGAGGGCAAACTCGATCTCCCACCAAAAGCCACACTCCAAGTCCCACGTCTCCTAAATCCCATCCTTCTCAAAAACATGCCCCTGTGTTCGAGTTGGAAGGAAAGAAATGGAGAGTGGTAAGTGAAGTGCTTTCACCTGTATTCCTGACACGCACCAGCAAGAGGACCAACAGCCGAACCAGTTACCAAGATCCGAACGATTTCTTTTAATTTTTTATTGATATATAACATTTGTACATATTTATGGGGTATCTGTGGTATTTTATTACATGCGTAGAATGTGTAATAATCAGCCAGCCGGGCGCGGTGGCCCACACCTGTAATCCCAGCACTTTGAGAGGCCAAGGTGGGCGGATCACCTGAGGTCAGGAGTTCAAGACTAGCTTAGCCAACATGGTGAAAACCCATCTCTACTAAAAATACAAAAATTAGCTGGGTGTGGTGGCATGTGCCTGTAGTCCCAGCTACTTGAGAGGCAGAGGCTGTAGAATTACTGGAACCCAGGATATGGAGGTTGCATGAGCCAAGATCACACCACCTCACTCCAGCCTGGGTTACCAGAGTGAAACTCTGTCTCAAAAAAAAAAAAGAATGTGTAATGGTCAAGTCAGGGTATTTGGGGTATCCATTATCTTGAGTATTTATCATTTCTGTGTGATGGGAACATTTCAAGGCCTCTCTTCTAGCTATTTTGAAATATGTAATGCAGTGTCGTTAACTATAGTTACCCCACTCTGCTATTGAAAAGTTAGAATTTAGTCCTTCACACTATCTGTTTGTACCCATTAACCATCTAAGTGAAGTGACAGAGGCGAAAACCACAGGCTAGAGTAGAAACCAGGGTATTTCTGAATGCTTCCATAAATTTTATTTTCGTGAATTCTCATGCATTCTTTTCTTCAGCTTTTTAAATTATTCTGTAAGTGGTCATAAAATACACGTAACATAAAATGAACTGTTCACCGTGTTTAAGTGTCCAGTTCAGTGGCATTAAGTCTGTTCCCATGGTTGTGCTGCCATCACCACCACCCAGCACAGAACTCTTTTCATCTTGCAGCACCAAAACTCTGTACCCTTAAATTTCTATTTGTATTTCTACCCCCACACCCTCCAGCTCCTGGCAATTACCATTTTACCTTCTGTCTCTATGAATTTAGCTATTCTTTCTATAAGCTTTTAATCAAGCAGCAAGACAGACCATTAATGTATGAAACTGACTGGGCACGGTGGCTCACACCTGTAATCCCAGCCCTTTGGGAGGCTGAGGCCAGCGGATCACGCGGTCAGGAGATCAAGACCATATTCACCAACATGGTAAAACCTCATCTCTACTAAAAATAAAAAAATTAGCTGGTGGCACGTGCCTGTAATCCCAGCTACTTGGGAGGTTGAGGCAGGAGAATTGCTTGCCCAACCTGGGAGTTGGAGGTTGCAGTGAGCCCAGATCCTGCCATTGCACTCCAGCCTGGTAACAGAGCGAGACTCCGTCTCAAAAAAAATAAAGAAAATAAAATATATATGTATATATATGGAACTGAAAAGTCCGTGCCCCACTTTGATGTGCTGTGAGATGTTTCATTCAGTCTCACAGGTAGAGGCATTGATACCACTGTACCCTACTGCTGCCACCTGCCACTGTCTGGGCTAAGTGTGTCAGCAGGACGTAGACACTTCAGATGGGAGGGAGAGCTGTGTCTCCTGCCGATCTGGAGGGCTTCCCTAGATGAAGGACAAAAGTCCCTGGAGAGTTATCATTGCCTTGAAAACACATGGGGCTTAGCCCATTGCTGTGACCCCTCACAGCCCTGTTTGCCCAACTCCTGTTTGACACAGCAGGTTTTGCTTGCAGCATCAAGTCCAGACTTGAAGGTCTCAACAGAAAGCTCTCACATCCCTGCTGCAGCCTCCCACCTGCTAGGGTGCCTGAGACCTGATGTTTACAAAGAGATACTGACCTGCTTCCAAGAAGTGGTTCCATTTTTCCCATCGTAACAATGACAGAGGAAGGAGATGGTTCCGAAAGAATGTATTGCAAAGCCATACTTTATGCTGAGTTCATAGTAATTTCAGAGTGCGGTGGATTCCATTCGTATATCCTTTTGTTTCATATTTATATTTGTTTTAATTCTAGGAATACCAAGAGGACAGGAATGACCTTGTGATTTCAGAGACTGAGCTGAAACAAGTGGCTTACATTTTCAAATGCGAAAAGTCAACTCTTCAGATAAAAGGGAAAGTAAACTCCATTATCATTGGTAGGGCAGAATTATGGCTCTATGGTTATGATGATGTTATATAAATAAGTTGTATGTATTTAGTGGAGTTGGTTTCTCAGTGTGTTTTTTTTCCTCTAGACAACTGTAAGAAGTTTGCCCTGGTGTTTGACAATGTGGTGGGCATTGTGGAAGTGATCAACTCCAAGGACATTCAAATCCAGGTGAGCAGCCTTTCCAGCCACGCTCTAAGCTGTGGCCTGGCACAGACCATCCACTCTGCCTGCAGGAAAAGGCCTTGCTCTCCTGTGGCCACCTAAAATACTCCTATTCCTGTTCCTTCTGGAACCGGGTCTGTCGTCACCTCCTCGGTATACCTCTCTCTTACTTCTCAGTGTTAGTTCCTCTTTTCAGTCTCTTCTAACAGATCCCATTGTATGTTTCCACTACTGGCACACCATCCCTATTTCAAGGACAGCTAACTGGCCGGGCTTGGTGGCTTACACCTGTAATCCCAGAACTTTGGGAGGCCAAGGCAGGCAGATCACCTGAGGTCGGGGAGTTCAAGACCTGCCTGGCAAACATGGCAAAACACCATCTATACTGAAAACACAAAAATTAGCTGGCCGTGGCGGTGGGTGCCTGTAATCCCAGCTACTCAGGAGGCTGAGGCAGGTGAATCACTTGAACCTGGGAGTAAGAGATTGCAGTGAGCTGAGATCATGCCACTGTACTCCAGCCTGGACAACAGAGTAAGACTCCATCTCAAAAAAAAAAAAAAAAAGGACAACTAACTAATCTTTATATCCCCAAAAACTTGCACAGTACCTGCACATAGTAGGCATCCAGTAAATGTTTGTTGAGTATGATTTGAGTGAACCAACTAATGCATGAATAAAAGTACTGTGAGACTCTCCTACTATGACTAGCACCATTCCAAAGAGAACTTTTTTCTCAGAAAAAATTGGTTCTGGATCATGAGAAGAAAAAGTTTTTCTAAACAATCAGTGAGATCAGAAAAACAACCTGGGAAATAGAGCTGGAGTTGAATTTGCAAAACAGAAGAAAATCTGTGAATTAAAATCTTCAATAATTTTGGTTTAGCCAGATGGAATTTTATAATATGCCAAAATCTAAAGGACTTCTTGGTTTGGGCCAATTGTAACTTCTATCTTTTTTTTTTTTTTTTTTTGGAGGTAGGGTCTTGCTTGAGCCTAGACTAGAGTGCAGTGTTGTGATCATAGCTCACTGCAGCCTCAAACTCCTGGGCTCAGTTGATCCTCCCACTTCAGCCTCCTGAATAGCTAGGACTACAGGAGTGTGCCACCATCTGGCTAATTTTTTTATTTTTTGTAGAGACAGGGCCTAGCTATACTGCCCAGGCTGGTCTCGAACTCCTGGGCTCAAGCGATTCTCCCACCTCAGCCTCCCAAAGTGCTAAGATTACAGGTGTGAGCCATCATACACAGCCCCATAACTTCTATCTTTAATTACATTTTTTTTCATATTACTATCCTTTGCTATCTGACATTTCCTAATAATGCTTGTTGAAATTGGAATCAGGTTTGAGGGATCTTTTTCTTTTGTGTTGTTGGGCTTCTTACCACTGATACTTTTAATTAGAGTATGTTTGAGTGTATGTTTTACACTTCACTGTCCTTTAAGAAGTTGGGGCTGGGTACAGTGGCTCACACCTGTAATACCAAGAATTTGGGAGGCTGAGGCAGGTGGATCACTTAAGCTCAGGAGGTCAAGACCAGCCTGGGCAATATAGTGAGACCCTCTCTCTACTAAAAGTTTAAAAAATTACCCAAGCATGGTGGCGGGCACCTACTTGGGAGACTGAGGTGGGAGGATCACCTGGGCCCAGGAGGTCAAGATTGCAGCGAGCCATGATCAAGCCACTATACTCCAGCCTGTGTAACAGAGGTAAACCCTGTCTCCAAAACAAAAAATGGCAGTGAGCAAATAAGACAAGAATCCTTGCCCACATGAAGCCTAACATTCTGGCAACACTATCTCCCAGTTTCGTTTTCCTTTTTTATTTTGAGATGGAGCCTCGCTCTATGGCCCAGGCTGGAGCACAGTCTCAGCACGATCTCAGCTCACTGCAGCGTCTACCTTCCAGGTTCAAACAATTCTCATGCCTCAGTCTCCTGAGTAGCTGGGATTACAGGCACCCACCACCACACCCAGCTAAGTTTTTGTATTTTTAGTAGAGACAGGGTTTCTCCATGTTGGTCAGGCTGATCTCAAACTCCTGACCTCAGGTGATCTGCCTGCCTCGGCCTCCCAAAGTGCTGGGATTACAGGTGTGAGCCACAGCACCCAGCCCCAGTTTAGTATTTCTGATCACCACATTTATTCATTTAATAACAACGCTTACCCCTCAAACTATTATGCATGAAAATGTTAAGGAAGTCAGTCATCTTCAGAAAAAGCCCAGTACCTCAAGGATGATCATAGTTCATAGAAATCTAATGAGACCACACTTTCTGAAGAGCTATTTTGGATGGTGAGAGTTCCTATGTAAAAAAACAGGCTTTTTCCCACTTTATATTATTTTTAATTTTATAAAACTAGAACTAACAATAGTGAAGTAATATTTGATGGCAGAGGTGAGAGGACATGTTTAGCCCTAGTCATGCAATCATAGTGTGTTACAGTTGAAAGCATCTCAGAAATAATGCAATCTAACACACATACCACAGACACACCTTAATTTTAGAGAGTTTATTTCAAGCTCCCTCTTATTCTTACAGAAATTGAGTTTAGCTAGCAACGGGTGAAACCATAAATAAGGAGTTAGCATTTTTTAATGTAAATACATCATATTCAAAATACACAACCAAGTAAATTAAGTATAAAACGTGAAACCATGGAGAAAATAGGAAGTTCTAAATATTCATCATGATTTTAGGGGGAGAAAATTATCCTAAACCAACAAGAAATAGAAGAAATTTTCAAAACAGATAGGCAGATATGTCTACCTAAAAATTTAAAACTTCTGAATTCCATACAATGGAATATTGTGTAACTATTTTTTAAAGTGATCTAGAAATATATTTATTATATTTTATTAGGAGAAGATAATAGTCTTATACCATTATGAAGAGCATGATTTCATTCTTCTAAATGTACACATGTAAATACCTATATATGCACACACATATATATCCTAGGAAAAAGTCAGAAGGAATATACTACATTTCACAACTGAGTTAAGGGTATCTGTGGAACTCCTATAGCAAAAATCATACTTCATTTGAAGCTTTAGGATTCACATTAAAACACATCTAAAACGCATCTAAATTCACAGCAATGAAGATGCATGGTTAAAAAAAAAAAGAATAAGAAAATAGAGGCAGAAACAAGAAGAGAATTCCTTCTTTCATTGCTTCTGTTTATTAATGCGTTAAAAGTTCTAACCTATGCAATAAGATAAGAAAATAATTAAGAGATATAAAATTGGAAAAGGAAGAGACAAAAATGTCCTTATTTCTCAACAAAATAAGTGTCTTTATATAAAACCCAAGAGAGTCAAGAAACTATGAAACTAAAGAAGCATTCAGCAAGATAGTAGGATATAATATGAACATGTAAAAATCAATAGCATTTCTTTCTACCACAAATAAGTTTTAGAAAATGCAATAGAGGCTGGGTACAGTGACTCATGTCTGTAATCCCAGTATTTTGGGAGGCCAAGGCAGGTGGATCATGAGGTCAGGAGATCGAGACCATCCTGGCTAACGCGGTGAAACCTCATCTCCACTAAAAGTACAAAAAATTAGCCAGGTGTGGTGGCATGTGCCTGTAGTTCCAGCTACTCAGGAGACTGAGGCAGAAGAATCGCTTGACCCTGGGTGGTGGAGGTTGCAGTGAGCCAAGTACAGTGCATTGTGCTACTGTACTCCAGCCTGGACAACAGAGTGAGACTCTGTCTCAAAAAAAAAGAGCAATAGAAAATAAAGTTGAAATAGCTATTTTGTTGCTACGTGCAACAAAACTGTAAGGAACCTAGCAAAAAATTAAACAGAAATGGGAGACAGTTACAATAAATGCAAGAGTGATGTTGTAAGTAAATGGACAGGAAGACATCCCTATCAATGGTCTTAGTTATTTAATGTGAGTTTAATAAAATTCAGCTCAAAATCTCAACAGTTTTAAATGAAAAATGGTCTAAAAATTCATTTGTAAAACAAATGGACAAGAATAGCGAAAACAATGTGAAAGATGAATGAGGTGAAGGGACTTGCATACCTGATGTTGACTCAGTGTAAATGCTGTATTGTTTGTGGTATACAAAAATAGATAAATGAAACAGATTGGCAAGCCCTGAAATCGATAAATGCCTAGATGGAAATTTGTATTTTAGGACAATTGATTATCCTTGTGGGAAAAAAATACA
This sequence comes from Saguinus oedipus, assembly GCA_031835075.1. Lineage (NCBI taxonomy): Eukaryota > Metazoa > Chordata > Mammalia > Primates > Cebidae > Saguinus > Saguinus oedipus. The sequence continues at coordinate 11,654,058 of CM063172.1, read as the reverse complement.
CTGAATCATACATAAAAGTATAATGCTAATTGTGAAAAATTAGCATTTCAACTTTGATAATATGTAGAAGAAAAATTTTATGCCTCGGAGTAGGAAATAATTAGAGTCAAAAACCACAAACCATAGAGAAAGGACTGGTCACTTTAACTACATTAAAATTTAAATTATATGTTTAACAGAAGACATTATATACAAAGCTGAAAGACAAGCCATTGACTGAAGAAATATATTTGCAGTGCAAATAATCAAAAAGGATTTGTATCTAGAATTTATAAAGAACTTAATAAGAAAAAGGCTGCCAGGCACGGTGGCTCATGCCTGTAATCCCAGCACTTTGGGAGACTGAGATGGGTAGATCACCTGAGGTCAGGAGTTCGAGACCAGCCTGACCAACATGGTGAAACTCCATCTCTACTAAATACAAAAAATTAGCCAGGCATGGAGGTTCATGCCTGCAGTCCCAGCTACTCAGGAGGCTGAGGCAGGAGAATCTCTTGAACCCAGGAGGCAGAGGTTATAGTTAGCTAAGATCACGCCATTGCACTCCAGCCTAGGCAACAAAAGTGAAACTCTGTCTCAAAAATAAATAAATACATAAATAAAATAAAAATAAAAAATTTAGAAAGCACATCTAGAAATTCCAAAACATTACTGCAGACACATTCTTGAAATACAGATATATGTGCCATATTATTATTTGTGGGAACACAATGTGTACCTGACCTTGAACTACCCCTGCATTTTTCCGGTTTTTTTGCACTGGCACTCAATTCCAGTTCAGTGTCCAGTTTCTATGGAGAGAGAGGAGGAAACAGAGAACCAGAGTGACCTGGCCAGACTCCCCACAAGGAATTCTTTACATCACTTGCACTATCAATAGGAGTTGCTCCTGGTTTGCAATCCAGCCTTTTCTCCACGGTGAAAGAAGAGATGTCTTTATCGCTTTAATTACCATGACAAGAAGGAAAATTATAGAGTTGTAATATGGTCTTTGGGTGAATAGTCTGCCCTTATGGAAATTTTAGGGGGGATGTCTGAAAACTGATTGTTAGAAGAGACATTTAAAACCGATCCGAATTTTTATGGCACTTCGATATTTATAAACAATACAAAGAATCACCTCCTCTTTTGTATAATCCTATTTATTTGTATAACAAGTATCCTGAGCCAAGCCCCAGTTTTGGCTCCTGAAATGAATACATTTCAAAATACCTAGACATTCATCTCATGTAAGCCTCAGATTCAGCCACTGAGATTTTTATCCGGCAGAGGTAGGTGAAAAGAATGGTAGTGTTCCTTATTTAAGTTCAGGAAAAATCTACTCAATTTTTACTTAAGAATAGTTTTGCCTGTAAGTGACAACATTAGAACTTCTTTTAATCCTAGTTTCTTAGAGATTTGTCAAAAGTAAAATTTCAAGCAAATGAATGTAAATGCATCTTGTTTCTTTTATCATGTAATCAAATACATGTTTCAAATCCACTAGCAAGGTTGTGAGGCTTTTTCTGAACATCTAGCTGCTGTTTCCAAATTCATCGCTTAATTTTGTCTCAGGAAAGAGACCCTGAGGTTTGCGAATCCCCTTTTGTGGTCCTTTTTATTCTGTCCCCAAATGACACCTATCCTATTCTGCCTGAAGACTTGGCCATTTCCCGCCTCCGCAGCTCTGACCCAGTGAATCTTAATGCTTTTGTTAAGCCCAAGTTAAAGCCAAGAGGAATGGTGACTGTATTTATTTGAGGGCATTGTTATTTCTCTTTCTTTCCTTTGGTCCCAGAATTTTTTCCCTCTTTCAGGTAATGGGGAGAGTGCCCACAATTTCCATTAATAAGACAGAAGGCTGCCACATATACCTCAGTGAAGATGCATTAGACTGTGAGATCGTGAGTGCCAAGTCGTCTGAAATGAACATACTTATCCCTCAGGATGGTGATTATGTAAGTACCTTTCCAAAGCTGTCAAGAATTTTTCCTGAGCCTTCATTATTAACATTCTTAGAGATTGATCAATCAACTACCAACCTGTGAGCTTTGTTTGTAGCATAATTCACAGGCAGGAGAGGCATTCAGGGAGCTGTCTTCCATATCACTTGCTGCCTATTAGCTTTTTGAGTGTACTCACTCCTGGATTTGTGATTTTTAAGATAGTGTCCTAATAATTAGTTTAACGGACTAGCTTTTATCAAATAGCACAGCATGGGCCGGGCACAGTGGCTCACACCTGTAATCCCAGCACTTTGGGAGGCTGAGGTGGGCAGATCACGAGGTCAAGAGATCAAGACCATCGTGGCAAACATGGTGAAACCCCCTCTCTACTAAAGATACAAAAAAATTAGCCAGGCATGGTGGCACACGCCTGTGGTCCCAGCTACTCCAGAGGCTGAGGCGGGAGAATCGCTTGGACCCAGGAGGCGGAGGTTGCAGTGAGCCAAGATTCAGCCACTGCACTCCAGCCTGGTGACAAAGCAAGACCCCATCTCAAAAAAAAAAAAAAGCACAGCATGCATCTGAGTTCAAGTTCACATTATGTAGGACTAAATATTTTCCTTTACTCTGGTGGAGGTAAACAGGAAAGAAAGAGAATTACTTCAGGGGAAAAATGGGAGGACAGAGAAGAGACAGTAAGTAAGCCCATTTGTGCAGCTTGAGTGAGAGGTTAAGTAAGAATCAGGAACATTTGTGAAATACCAATTCCTTAATCTTGCACACAGAGGTTGGATTAAGGAGGCTTGGGGTAAGGCCTAGGAATCTGGATTTTTAGCAGGCATATTCAATGATTCTTTTTTTTGAGATGGAGTCTTGCTTTGTCACCCAGGCTAAAATACAATGTCACGATCTCGGCTCACTACAACCCCCACCTCCTGGGTTCAAACGATTCTCCTACCTCAGCCTCCTGAGTAGCTGGGATTACAGGTGCCCACCACCATGCCAGGCTAATTTTTGTATTTTTAGTAGAGACGGGGTTTCACCATGTTGGCCAGGCTGGTCTCAAACTCCTGACCTCATGATCTGCCCGTCTCGATCTCCCAAAGTGCTGGGATTACAGGCGTGAGCCACCAACCTGGCCCATATTCTGTGATTCTAATGCCATTAGTCCATCCAGCAGCCCTTCTGAGAAACTGTAGCCTATGGGATTTGGCCACTGTTTATTTTCTTTGCTTTCTCTCCTCCACAAACCAGCTTCTAAAAGAAGCATACACATATTCTCACACGTTGAAAAGGGAGTAGAAATAAGTAAGTGCATTTCCGGGCTCATGAAATGTGATGGATCTGCTAGTTGCTACTTGGAAGTGGGGAAATAAATACAGAGAAAATTCCCTCTAAGTTTCCCTGTGCAGGAAGGCAGTGAACCAGGGAAGGACGGGAGAAAAAAATAACTTAGCAGGCATACATCTGAATAGGAGCTCCCTCAGCCAGAGGGGTCAATTGCCAGGACCCACACAGAAATCAACACACAGATTGATCTTAAGCAGACAGCATGACCGCTGCCATGTTCTCCCTTCCCCACCTGGCAGTAAGTTCTTCAGCTCCGCTCAGCCACATTTCATACATTACAGGCCAGAATTCATTTCGGTTTAAAAAACAAAACTCCAGAAGCCTCAGGCCATGCTTCACTAGTAAGTGTGTATGGACAGCCTAACCCTGAGCTAGAGAAGAATCCCCTCTTGGGCTCTCCACCTAAAAAATCTCCTGGAGAGCTGACACCAACAGCTTCAGCGTAGGAGAGCCAAAAATTGGAAGGAGCCCTGGCCTTTTCAGCTGTATGGGACTAGATCTACTGAGAAAAGCAGTGGGGTTTGGATGAACACTGCAGACCTATGAAGCTGGAATCTATGGGCGTGGGACCCAAGTACCTGTAATTGTTAAAGATTCCCAGGTGATTCCAGTGGGGAGCCAACATTGAGATCCACTGGCCTGAAGGATGAGTGTGGCCAGGTGCAGTGTCTCATGCCTGTAATCCCAGCACTTTGGGCAGCTGAGGCGAGCAATCACGAGGTCAAGAAAGAGATTGAGACCATCCTGGCTGACACAGTGAAACCCAGTCTCTACTAAAAATACAAAAAATTAGCTGGGTGTGGTGGCACGTGCCTGTAGTCCCAGCTACTCTGGAGGCTGAGGCAGGAGAATAGCTTGAACCCAGGAGGCAGAGATTGCAATGAGCCAAGACCACACCACAGTACTCCAGCCTGGCAACAGAGTGAGAGTCTGTCTCAAAAAAAAAAAAAAAAAAAGAGTGTAAGACAAAACCTGAGTGTTCATGTTAAAAACCAAGGTCTTGCCTCTGATAGGTCGATTACCTTGTGACCCTCTTCATGTGTTCTCAGTTGGAGCTGGTAGGGAACAACACAGAGGCCCTGCCATGGACGTTATGGTGTGGGAATGGATGGAGGGGATGATTCATCTTGAAAGAAGTTGGTCTCCCAGGGAAGACCCGTTAACATATTACTAACCCCTCACTGCTCGGAACAGATTTGGGACAGCTGTAGTGCAGTTACTATCAAAGCGGTGCCCTCATCTGGCACCTTCCCTGCCTGGCCTGCTTCTTGAGAACTAAACACCAAGACTTGTCTACTCATCCAGAAGAGCCCCAGGAGGAATACTGGCTGCACAAACACACACACATTATTCAGATTGTGGGTTCTTTACTTCAAGATGTCTCCATTGCAGATTTTACTCAAGAAAAATACATCACTCATTCTCGCAAGGGCTTTGCCTCTTGTTTTATTTATTTATTTATTTGCTGGTTTGTTTTTTCAGACAGGGTCTTGCTCTGTTCTCCAAGTCATGGCTCACTGCAGCCTCGACCTCAATCAATCTTCCCGCCTCAGCCTGTCAAGTAGCTGGGACTACAGGCGTGTGCCACCACGCCCTGCTAATTTTTGTATTTTTTATAGAAACAATATCCCTGAGGACAGACGGAGACAAAGGGGAGGGTGGGATTACCATCCGCACTCCTGGGAATCCTTCTGTGCAAGTCTGCCAAAGGAGATGCCAAAGCAGAGTGGCTCTTCAGCAGCACTACACTGTGTAAGGTTTGTCCTTGTACAGTGGGGTCTCACTATGTTGCCCAGGCTGGTTCCAAACTTCTGGGCTCAGATGATCTGCTGGCATCAGCCTCCCAATGTGCTGGGATTACAGGCATGAACCACCATGGCTGGCCCAGGCCTTTCCTTTTAAATGAATGAATGAATGAATGAATGGCTTCATCCAAAAGAAACAGTTGGATCCTACATCTGGGAAGATAGGTACCCATGTGTGTTCCACTGGAACGCCACAGCTTATGAGCGTAGGCATCAGTTTTCAGACACATGAGGTTTCAACAAGCACTCCATGGACTGGAAGTCTGAGGAGGCCCGGAAACCGGGTCCAAGGCCTCCTTCCCTTGGAGAGGTTTTTTAATCTTTTTCTGAAGGTCTGTCCTTCTTCCTTGCCTTGGAGGAGATCTATCCTCTTCTGAAGTGCGACTGGAGAATCACTCTCTGGGAAAGGAGAGTGTTGACTCAGACTACTTTCTTTTGACTATTCTCTATCATTCATGTGTGTGTGCATTTGTATGTGTGTGCATTTTCCAATGTGAAGAGTAGGGTGCCATGGTGAAGGGTAACAAACATATATAACCCTAAGCTCATTTTTACAATTTATCAAGGAGTAGAGAGCTACCTCTGGGATAAAACCTTTCTTCTCCATGTGGCAGGGACCAGCAGCATTGGCATCACCTGGGAGCTTGTTGAAAATGCAAATTCTCATTCCATTCCCCAGACCTACTGAATCAGAATCTGCATTTTCCTAAGATCCTGAACCAGAATCTGCATTTTAATAAAAGATCCTAGGTCAGAATCTGCATTTTATTATTATTTTTTGGGGGGTGGGGGAAGACAGAGTTTTTTCTTTTGTTGCCCAGGCCGGAGAGCAGTGGCACAATCTTGGCTTACTGCAACATCCACCTACCGGGTTCAAGTGATTCTTCTGCTTCAGCCTCCTGAGTAGCTGGGATTTATAGGTGTCTGCCACCATGCCAGGCTAATTTTTTGTATTTTCATAGTAGGGACGGGGTTTTGCCATGTTGGCCAGGCTGGTCTCAAACTCCTTACCTCAGATGATCCAGCGCTTGGCCTTTCAGGCATGAGCCACTGTGCCTGGCCAGAATCTGCATTTTAATAAGATCCCAGGTGATTTATGTGCATGTTAAAGTTTAGTGGGGAGTAGGGGTAAGATAGAGCCCAGGTTTGATTTCTGGATGTGCTGCTTACTGGCCACATCATTTGGGGCCAGTTCCTTCATCTCTCAGGCCTCTGTTTCCTACAGATGGCATCCCAGGAACTCCTAGCTCGTAGGTTATTATAGAGATCTGCTGAGTTCATCTCTGTCCAGGGCTTAGAAGGATGCCTGGTTCATTATAAATGATGCTTTTAGCTTTAACGATGATACTGGCTTGAAGTGACAGAATTGACACATGACGTATACAAGTCAGCACGTGACAGAGACCTCCCCATGACGCAGCTTGCAATTCTATCAGATTTCTTTGTCTGTCATGTGGCACATATCAGCCTCTCCATCTGTTTGCAAAAAAAAAAAGAGCATTCGTTTAAATAACTTTGTTGTAGTTTATATTACTTTGTTGTTCTTGCCTTTTTCCAGAGAGAATTTCCCGTTCCTGAACAGTTCAAGACAGCATGGGATGGATCCAAGTTAATCACTGAACCTGCAGAAATTATGGCCTAACTTCCCAAGAGACCGAACCTCTTCACCTGAATACCTGAATCCCCCTATCAAACAAACAAAAAAGCAGCAGTTAAGAGCTAGAAGTTGCAGTAGCCCCTACTGCGTTAGCTTTGGCCTCCAGCGATTCTGTGCTATAGACAGAGCACTCTTTCTGGCACGCCTCGTGGGCATTTTGAAATATTTAACATTTCCTCATGATTTGCCTTTGTGTGTGATTTTAGTTCCACGTGATGACTTGTGAACATTTTGGATTTAAAGAAAAAAAAAAAGAATTTTGTTCCCCTCCTATCAAGAACACAGTAAATGATAGGTAAAAAGACTGCATGTTTCACTTTTACACTTACGTTTCATTGCTAGTTAAAAAATAATACCTTTGAGAATCTAAGATGTACATTTTTACCTTTTAGACAATTTCAATATAAATAGAAGTAGTAGTGTGCCCTGAAAAATGTACACATTTTTTCTTATTGTTACCACATGCTCACCTTTATCAGCGTGGATATCGTCAGCATGAGTTCATATTTCAACCCACACTTTTGAAAGATATGAGTCCATATTAAGGACCAAATTCCGTTTCTTGGTCCTTCAAAGACCTGTATTCTCTGTAGTTAATCAAAACTGAAAATAAATTCTAATTATAATTATCCGTCTTAAATATTTTTCCACGTCATCTGAAAATTTACTTTTCTTGTGCATAAGAGATTCTTATGCCAAAACATTAATCAGGAGAAATCGTTTTGGCTATGGAATACCTCGCAACTTTGCTCTGAAATCAAGCTCAGTTATTGTTTTCCAAGTTTGAAGCTGTTAAATATCAGATGCCTTGTAAATTATGTCTTTAATGTTTTATTATAGACTGATTTCCTCCTTTCCACCTGCCAGACTTGCTAGCCAGGCTCCAAAGTGAACATGAAAAAGCCATACATGTATACTTCTCTTAAAACCTAAGGCATTGTCTGTTGGTTTGGCTTGCTGCTTCTATTTTGTAGTCTTGATAGTAGATGCTGCTTCAGCGTAAGAGTAGCTATGCTATTCCTTTGTATCTTTTCAGTACGTAGTGCTGAAAATCTGCAACTTCTTGGATCACATTTAATGAATTATAGTCTAATGCTTGCAGGCCCAGTACAAGCATATATATTGTGCCTATTACAGCCTTTGGGATACATCCTTTCCGTTTTTTAAATACCTTCTATATCCGTATAGTATTCGAATATTAATGCTCATGTATCTAGGTTTTGCTATAAAAGTTTTGTCTGTATGAATAATGTGGCTTCAGTAAATAATCATTTTTCAACTGTAAACTTATTCTGAAATAAAGTAAAATTCTAATTGTTTAAAACTTCTGGCTGTTAAAATGATTTTCTTCCACTTTGATTCGACCCTTGCTCATGTGTCAGACTTAGAAAAGACAGCTGAGTCCTTCTGGTTGAATTAGAGAATTTATCCAGCATGCCATCAGCTTCTCTGATGAATGGCGTCTCCTGTGAGATAGATATCACATAAAGCCATTTGCAGTTGGATTGACTGTCAGAAAATTCTAGAATTTAGTTTTGTAAATCAAGTCCTCTTCACTGAGAAAATCCGTAATATAAACATCCCGGAAGGTAAGTGATCCTATAAATACCATACATACATTATAAACATATAAATAACATAATAAATGTGTAAGTAAACTTCTAAAAAAAAAACTGAGAAGACCCTAAAATGGATATATTATCTACCCATAAAATAGCAATAATTTTATATTGAGAAATAAGTCCACTCATAATTCTTAGAAGCTGTCAACTGGCCTCAGATTTGATGTCAGTCTTCCAGCATGCTTCACCATATATATTGAAAATCTGGACTTGAGGCTCAGTGATTATTTTACCAGCCCAGTATTCCTTAAGCCAAGGGTTCTAACCCCCAAGCTGCGGACTGGTACTGGTCCATGGCCTGTTAGGAACTGGGCAGCAAAGCAGAAGGTGAACAGTTGGCGAGCCAGAATTACCACCTGAGCTCCGCCTCCCATCAGATCAGCCCAGCATTAGCTTCTCACAGGAGTGTGAATCCTGTTGTGACTGGCACATGTGAGGGTTGCGTGCTCCTTATGAGCATCTAAGACCTGATGATCTGAGGTAGAACAGTTTCATCCTGAAAAATTATGCCCCACCCCACCCCCCAGCCCGTCTGTGGAAAAATTGTCTTCCACAAAACTGGTCCCTAGTGCAAAAAGACTGGAGCCTACTGCTTTAAACCATCTACTTAAGTAACGTAAGAGTAGGTTGAATTCAGCTAGTGATACTGTTGGGAATTAAAAGAGAAAAAAGTCGGTTGAATTCTGGCTTATGCCTGCAATCCCAGCACTTTGGGAGGCTAAAGCAGGTGGATCACATGAGCTCAGGAGTTCAAGACCAGCCTGGCCAAATGGTGAAAACCTGTCTCTACTGAAAATACAAGAATTAGCTGGGCGTGATGGCACACACCTGTAATCCCAGCTACTTGGTAGGCTAATAAGGAGAATCGTTTGAACCTGGGAGGTGGAGTTTTCAGTGAGCCGAGATCACTCCACTGCACTCCAGCCTGCGAGACGGGTACAAGACTCCATCTCAACAACAACAACACAAAGGTAGGTTGAATTTGTTGAAAAACCTTTGGCAATGTGTAAGTGTTGTACTGGAGCGAGCACAGAAAGTCAACATCAAGACAAAAGCATACCAAATTGCAGGGTCTTTACTGCCGGCGTCCGCGGAGGACTCGCGTTTCTCCAACCCGTGACCCCGAAAGGAGGGTGTCAAGACCTTTTATGCCCGTAAACCGCCTCGGGGGTGAGGGGTGGGGGTGAGGTTGAGGGGCTTCTGACATTCTGAAGGCCAGGGGACTTTGGACATTCCACTTGTTACTTAAGTGGTTCACAGAAGTCAAGATAAGCGTTAGTTTATACATTGTCTGGGTAGGGTGGAAATTACAGACCTTAGTTACTTATTACAAGTTGCAGGGGCCAAGATGGCATGGGTTTGGACTGCTTGCCTGTCACATAGGGTTACAGAGAGCAGTTTCCACAGAAAGCCGAGGCGTGGTTGAGGTATACAGTTTTATGGGGCTTTTACCATGTCACATTCCCCCGTTGTTTTATTTATGGGAATTAAATGATTAATTCCTCCAGTAGGTTAGTATTGTTTGTTTGTTCTAAGGGGGGTTTGCTCTAGGGATTTACAGCACAGATTAGGGTGGCGAGGTTGGTGACCTCGAGAGTGCACGAGTCTGAGCTTTAGTGAATCGGGGGAGGAGTGTTTGATGCTCCATCGTCCTCTTGGTGGCGCAGTCTTGAAGTGGGTGTGATGAATCCAGGCCGTTAGTCTGTCCACCTTGAGTGTGGTGGGTGTGATTAGGGTAACCATGTAGGGTCCGTTTCAACAGCGGTGTGAGGCCAGAGGTGGTGAATCTTTTAACAAGGATAGAGTCTCCAGGCTGGAAGGGGTGTGTTGGCTGCTCTGCGAGGTCCAGTGGGGTGGGACGGGTGTCCTTAGTGAGCTGGTGTACCTGGGATTGAACAGACTGGAGCACCTCTAAGGACTTAAGGAGTGTATAGTTATGGGCTTCAGCATACACGGTATCCACAGGTCTGGGGAGGAAGGGAGGGGGCCTGCTGAGCATGATTTCAAAAGGGAAGAAATCTTCCTGAGAGGGTGTGCATCAGACGCGGAGGCGGACAGCAGAAAGCAGGCTGACTCAGTTTTCACTGGTTTCTAAGATAAACTTTGTCAGGGTTTCTTTTAGGGTCCGGTTCGTTCGACCTGTCCTGAACTCTGGGGACGATAGGCACAGTGTAATTTTCAGGATATACCCAGGACCTTGGCTAGGCCCTGAGAAATTTGTAGTCAGGCAGGCCCATTGTCTGACCCCAGCGTTAGAGGGAGGCCGAACCGCGGAACAAGGTCCTGTAATAGTTTTCTTGTGACCACCAAGGCAGTCTCAGACTTAGTGGGGAAGGCCTTGACCCATCCAGAGAACATGTCTAGAAACACCAGGAGGTATTTATAGCCATTTGCTTTATTTCAGTGAAATCTACTTCCCGGTGCTCCCCAGGGCTAGTCCCTCTGAGTCTCACTCCTACCCGGCTAGACCTGTTCCCTCCCGGATTTACTCGGGCACATACATTACACCAAGTGGTAATTTTCCTGATAAGTTCATGTAAATGGGGAATGTACTATTTGGCTTTTAGCAGCTCGGTTAGTTTGGTCTGTCCTAAGTGAGTGGCCTGGTATGTGTCCTCAACTAGGGACCGTCCTAGAGCCTCAGGGACCACAATCCTTGTGTCCGGTAGAATCCACCATCCTGTGGAATCTTGTGTGCCCCCTTGTTCTTTAGCAAAGTTTTCTTCCTCAGGTGAGTATGTAGGGGTGGGGGGCAGGGTTGGGGCCGGCAGAGTCACAAGAAGGGTCAGAGGTTTCACTGGTCCCAAGGCTGCCTGTCTGGCTTGCAGGTCAGCCGCCCTATGTCCCCTCGCCTCTGGTGGATTTCCCTTCTGGTGTCCTTTGCAGTATATTAATGCCATTGCCTTGGGCTTCCATATAGCCTCTAGTAGGGCTAGGATTTCTTCTTTGGTTTTGATGGTGTTTTTCCTCTGAGGTAAGTAGTCCTCTTTCTTTATAAATGGCTCCATGTACATGAGCCGTAGCAAAGGCTATCCGTGTAGATGTTAACAGTTTTTTCCTCCGCCCAGTCTAAGGCCTTTGTCAGAGCTGTGAGTTCCGCCTTTTGGGCTGAGGTTCCATGTGGAAGAGCCTGGGCCCAGACAACCCTCTCCAGGGTGACTACGGCTGCCCCGGCATTCCTGACTCTGTCGACCATGGAACTGCTGCCATCCGTATACGGTACCTCCTCTGGGTTCTGCAGTAGGACGTCGGTGAGGTCCGGTAGAGCCGCGTGCAGGACGTCCATTGTCTGTTGGCAATCATGTATGGGCTCCTCCGGCTCGCTGTCTGGTAGCAGTGTGGCGGGGTTTAAAACTGTAGCCTTTAAAAACTTTATGCGGGGCTGGTCAAAAGTAAGGCCTGATATTGAACTATGCGGGCATTTGACATCCATTTTCCCGGAGCTCCACGGAGTAGCGACTCCACCGCGTGGGGTGTCACTAAATTTAACTCCTGCCCCAGGGTTACTTTGTCGGCCTCCTTGACTAACAGGGCTGTAGCTGCACCGACCTCAGACAAGCTGGCCACCCAGAGGTTATGGGATCAAGTGCTTTTGAAAGGTAGGCGACTGGCCGGGACCATGGTCCCAACGTCTGGGTGAGCACGCCCTACGCGACTCCCTGTTTTTCATGCACAGACAACCGGAAGGGTTTAGAGATGTCTGGCAAGGCCAAGGCTGGGGCCGCAGTCGGGGCAGTCTTAAGCTTGTCAAAAGCCCGTTGCTCTATCTCTGTCCAAGTCAAGGGCTGATTTCCTCCAGTGCAGGCATACAGGGGCTTGGCTATCTTGGCGAATCCCAAAATCCATAGCCTGCAGTACCCTACAGCCCCAAGGGGTGGGTATTTGCAGCACCGCTTGGACTTGGCTAGGTGCCTGTGCCCGGTTGCCCTTCTCTATGATATAGCCCTGGTAAGTAACTTTCAGTTGGCAGAGTTGGGCCTTTTTAGCTGAGACCCAGTAATCTAAAGTCTGTAGGGTCTTTAATAATGACTGGGTGGTCTCTTTACAGGCCTCCTGGGTTTTTGTAGCCAAGAGTAAGTCATTCACGTATTGGAGTAGGGTGCACATGGGGGACTTAGCTCGGAAGGCGGTAAGATCTTGGCTAAGTGCCTCCTCAAAGAGTGGGGAGTTTTTGAACCCCTGAGGCAGTCTTGTCTAAGTGAGTTGCCCCGAGACCCCAGTATCGGGGTCAGTCCATTCAAAAGCAAATATGGGCTGGCAAACGGGCCAGTGGGATGCAAAATAATGCATCCTTGAGATCCAGGACAGTGTAATGGCAGTGTTCCAGGCCCTGGAGACTTAGGAGGGCGTACGGATTTGGAACCGTAGGGTGGACAATTTCCACTCATTTGTTTACTGCCTTAAGTCCTGTACAGGCCAATAGTCCTTTGTGCCTGGTTTTAAGATGGGGAGCAAGGGGGTATTCCAGGGAGACTTACAGGTAGTAGGCTCCCTCCTTTTAGGAGTCTGGTTATATGTGGAGCAATTCCCCATCTGGCTTCCTGGCTCAAGGGATATTGTCGTACCTGGACTGGAGTTGCTGTTGCCAATAGCTGGACCGTGACTGGGGTACGGTGACTTGCCAGGCCTGGGGAATTTGTCTCGGCCCACACTATGGGTACATTCTCTTGGAATTGGCAGAGGAGGTTCTAATGTTGGTGGTTGATCTGCCTCTGAGGATAAAGCTTCCTACAAAAGATACTCATCTGACAGCACAGGTGATGAGGATTTGCTGAGGTGGCCCTGATGTCAAGGGAGGGGGAATTGAGAGGCAAGCCTGACTCTCACAGAAAGAAATATTGTCTTGAAGTTTGTGAAGTAAGTCCCATCTTAGGAGTAGGTACTGACACTCTGGAATGGCTCAGAGGGAGTGGGTGACCGTGCCATTCCCCAGATCAACAAGTCGGTTGGTGGTCCAAGGGCTTGTCGTGGTTTTTCCTGTGGCCCCCTGGATAATTGTTTTTTACTGGATAGTGGTCCCAGAGGCTAAGGACCGAGTGGGCCACCCGGTGTCGACTAAGAAGCTGACAGGTTTGTCCCCAACTCTTAAAGTAACCCTGGGCTCCTGGTGGCTTAGTAAATAAGGGCCCTGGCCCTGTCAATCCTGACCTTCTAAATTGAAGATAGTCCTTGGTGGCTTTTTCTGAGAGGTTACTCATCTTTTTTTCTCGGGACGCTCATTTTTTTCTAATGTTTTTCTTTTTTACAGTACGCACATTGGTTTCTTCCTAACGGGGGCCGGGAACCCCAGGGGTCCTTTTGCAAGGTCCCCTGCCCTCGAATGACTTGTGTCTCCTGAAGGGCTGCTAGTACTGCCTTAGTAATTTTTTGTTTTGTATGACTCCAGGAGTATCCCTGTTCTCAAAAACTTATGGGGCAATTTCCAGCAATTGGGTTAAATTTATTCCCTGGAATCCCTCTAACTTTTGTAACTTTCTTTTAATATCTGGGTCTGACTGCTGGTTTTCTGCAGCCTCAGGGTCAACAGGAGTGCAGGTGTGATAAGCGTCTTGTAGAGGCTCAAGGAAGGCAGCCGGCGACTCCTGCGGACCCTGAGTTACAGACCCTACCATGGAGAGGTTAGTGGGCTTGCGGGCCGCTCCCCAACCCCTTCTAAAAGATTCCGGTGAAAAGTGTTCAGAGCCTGGTGACACACAAGGTGTTGGGGTCCCATTGGGGTCGGGTAGAGGGAAAATCCTTTTCAATTCAGTCCCGGGTTTTTTTGTTTGTTTGTTTGTTTGTTTTTACACTATTCCTCGCCCTGGACCTATGATGGCTTTCTGGGCTTCCTGTCTAATTTCGCCTCTTTCCTCTGTGGTGAACAGAATCAGTAATAATTGTTGGCAGTTGTCCCAAGTGGGGCAATGGGGCTTCTCAGAGATGAGGGATGTTGAGCCTTCTGACAGAACTTACTCCATTGTAAAACCCCTGCTGCCATCTTAAGTTCCCCAGCCTCCCAGCACGAGCCCCTCCCGGGAACTGTTAAACTCAGCAGTTCCCCAGCCCCTCCCCTCCTGCACAGCCCCTCACACTGGAGGCATCTGCCGGCTTGCAGGCCATAAAAATCCCGTTTGCCACCCCAAGGGTGCCGTGCACCAATTTTGGGTGCAGCCCAGCAGCTTTCCCTTGCTCTTAATAAAGCTTGTCCCAGCACGTGGTGTTTGGGCCCTCTCTTTAATTTCTGTCACCTTCCAGTTATATAAATCACTTGAAGAGATGGGACTGTGAAGAAAGAATGGGCGACCCCAGTTGTTTTTTCCTGTTGGGGGCACCTCTCCAGGAGGAAGGACCAATGGGGGGTGTGGAGCCCCACTGTGGGTGTGCAGAGGGGATGAGGTTTGGTTATTGGTACTGTCCAGGGGGTGCTGAGGCCCTGGTTCAGAGCACCTTGAGTAGGGTGGAGGTAATTCCTGATCCTCTGCTGGGCAGGGAGAATGGCCAGTGCAGTAGGGGCCTTCCTTGGGCCTGCTCACATGACCTGAAGTCCAGCCTGTCCTATGCAGCGCTTCAGCGATGGGGGCGGGGGTGCAGTCATTGGACTAAATCCAACCACTGGTTAATGTATGGAAACTGGTCAGTGTGTCCAGGAGTTTCTGTGACGATTTTCCATACAGCCTGGGTAATTTTTGGGTCATAGGTCCCAGTATCTGGCCACCCAACTCCAAAAGACTAGTTTACATAAAGAGTGGACTTTTCCAGGGGTTAATTTCACCCCATATTGGCCTGAGAACCCAACCTTGAAGTTGGCCGTCATGCATTGGAGCGGGGTACAAGGCCGGGAGCTAGATAACCCCATTTGGTTTTTCCTTAGCCTTTAAATTCCCCCAAGAAATTTCACTAATTTATGACTGGCCTCACTGAGGATTTAAACAAATGACCTTGCAGTTGCAGGCCTTATACCTTAACTACTGTGCTAACAAGGCATTTGTATTACGAAGAGTTGGAAAGCTTTTTTTTTTTAATTTATTTATTTTATGTTAGGTGCATACTACATCTGGCATTTCTCCGCATGTTATTACTCTCCACTCTCCCCTCCCTCTCCACCCCCCCACTGTCTCTCCCCTACTCACCCAACTGCCCCCAGTGTGTGATGTTCCTATCCCTGAGTCCATGTGTTCTCATTGTTCAACACCCACCTATGAGTGAGAACATACAGTGTTTAGCTTTCTGTTCTTTTGTCAGTTTGATGAGAATGATGGTTTCCCGATTCATCCAAGTCCCTAGAAAGGACACGAACTCCTCATTTTTTATGGCTGTGTAGTATTCCATGGTGTATATGTACCACATTTTCTTTGTCCAGTCTATCATTGATGGGTATTTGGGTTGGTTCCAGGTCTTTGCTATTGTAAACAGTGCTGCAATGAACATACGTGTGCATGTGTCTTTATAGTAGAATGATTTATAGTTCTTTGGGTATATACCCAGTAATGGGATTGCTGAGTCAAATGGGATTTCTATTTCTAGGTCCTTGAGAAATTGCCACACTGTCTTCCACAATGGTTGAACTAATTTACACTCCCACCAACTGTGTAAGGGTGTTCCTATTTCTCTACATTCTCTTGAGCATCTGTTATCTCCAGATTTTTTAATGATCACCATTCTAACTGGTGTAAGATAATATCTCAGTGTGGTTTTGATTTGCATTTCTCTAATGACCAATGATGATGAGCATTTTTTCATATGTTTCTTGGCCTCACATATGTCTTTTGAAAAGTGTCCGTTCATATCCTTCACCCACTTTTGAATGGGGTTGTTTTTTTCTTGTAAATCTGTTTTAGTTCCTTGTAGATTCTCGATATTAGCCCTTTGTCAGATGGGTAGATTGCAAAAATGTTTTCCCATTCTGTTGGCTGCCAATTCACTCTAATGATGGTTTCTTTTGCTGTACAGAAGCTCTGGAGTTTAATTAGATCCCATTTGTGTATCTTGGCTTTTATTGCCATTGTTTTTGGTGTGGTTAGTCATGAAGTCCTTGCCTATGCCTATGTCCTGGATAGTTTTGCCTACATTTTCTTCTAGTGTTTTTATGGTGTTCAGTTTTATGTTTAAATCTTTGATTCATTAGGAGTTAATTTTAGTGTAAGGTGTCAGGAAGGGGTCCAGTTTCTGCTTTCTGCACATTGCTAGCCAGTTTTCCCAATACCATTTATTAAACAAGGAGTCCTTTCCCCATTGCTTGTTTTTGCCAGGTTTATCAAAGATCAGATGGTAGATGTGTGGTGTTTATTCTGGGGTCTCTGTTCTGTTCCATTGGTCTATGTCTTTGTTTTGGTACCAGTACCATGATGTTTTGATTACTGTAGCCTTGTAGTATAGTTTGAAGTCTGGTAGTTTGATGCCTCCAGCTTTGTTCTTTTTGCTTAGAATTGACTTGGCTATGTGGGCTCTCTTTTGGTTCCATATGAAGTTTAAGGTGGTTTTTTCCATTTCTGTGAAGAAGGTCAGTGGTAGCTTGATGGGGATAGCGTTGAATCTGTAAATTACTTTGGGCAGTATGGCCATTTTCACAATATTGATTCTTCCTAACCATGAACATGGAATGTTTCTCTATCTGTTTGTGTCTTCTCTTATTTTGTTGAATAGTGGTTTGTAGTTCTCCTTGAAGAGGTCCTTTACGGTCCTTGTTAGTTGTATTCCTAGGTATTTTATTCTCTTTGTAGCAATTGTGAATGGCAGTTCATTCTTGATTTGGCTGTCTTTCAGTCTGTTATTGGTGTATGGGAACGCTTGTGATTTTTGCACATTGATTTTGTATCCTGAGACTTTGCTGAAGTTGCTTATCAGTTTCAGGATATTTTTGGGCTGAGACGATAGGGTCTTCTAGATACACAATCATGTCATCTGCAAAAAGAAACAGTTTGACCTCCTCCTTTCCTAATTGAATACACTTTATTTCTTTTTCTTGCCTGATTGCTCTGGTTAGAACTTCCAATACTATGTTGAATAGGAATGGTGAGAGAGGGCATCCTTGTTTAGTGCCTGATTGCAAAGGGAATGCTTCCAGTTTTTGCCCATTCATTATGATATTGGCTGTTGGTTTGTCATAAATAGCTTTTATCATTTTATGATACGTTTTGTCAATACCTAGTTTATGGAGAGTTTTTAGCATGAAGGGCTGTTGAATTTTGTTGATGGCCTTCTCTGCACCTATTGAGATAATCATGTGGTTTTTGTCTTTAGTTCTATTTATGTGATGAATTACATTTATGGATTTGCACATGTTGAACCAGCCTTGCATCCCCGAGATGAAGCCTACTTGGTCGTGATGGATAAGCTTCTTAATGTGCTGTTGCAATCTGTTTGCCAGTATTTTATTGAGGATTTTTGCATTGATGTTTCTCATGGATATTGGCCTGAAGTTGTTTTTTTTTAGTTGAATCTCTGCCTGGTTTTGGTATCAGGATGATGTTGGTCTCATAAAATGAGTTAGGGAGGATTCCCTTATTTTGTATTGTTTGGTACAGTTTCAGAAAGAATGGAACCAGCTCCTCTTTGTACATCTGGTAGAATTCGGTGTGAACCCATCTGGACCTGGACTTTTTTTGGGTTGGTAGGCTATTGATTGCTGCCTCTACTTCAGCGCTCATTATTGGTCTATTCAGGGTTTCAACTTCCTCCTGGTTTAGTCTTGATAGAGTACAAGGGTCTAGGAATTTATCCATTTCTTCCTGGTTTACTGGTTTATGTGAGTAGAGCTGTTTGTAGTAATTGATAGTAGTTTGTATTTCTATGGGATCAGTGGTGATATCCCCTTTATCGTTTTTTATTGCATGTATTTTATTCTTCTCCCTTTTCTTTTTTATTAATCTGGCTAGCAGTCTGTCTATTTTTGTTGGACTTTTTGAAAAACCAGCTCCTGGATTTATTGAATTTTTGAAGAGTTTTTTTGTGTCTCTGTCTCCTTCAATTCTGCTCTGATCTTAGTTTTTTCTTGTCTTCTGCTAGCTTTTGAGTTTTTTTTTAATCTTGCTCCTCTAGCTGTTTCAATTTTGATGATGGGGTGTCGATTTTAGATCTTTCCTCTCTTCTCTGGTGGGCATTTATTGCTATAAATTTCCCTCTCAACGCTGCTTTAAAAGTGTCCCAGAGGTTCTGGTAAGTTGTGTCTTCATTCTTGTTGGTTTTAAAGAACATCTTTATTTCTGCCTTCATTTCTTTTTTATCCAGCTGACACTCAGAAGCAAGTTGTTCAGTTTCCAAGTGGTTGTGCAGGTTTGAGTGTGTTTCTTGATCCTGAGTTCTAGTCTGATTGCACTATGGTCTGATAGACTGTTTGTTATGATTTCTGTTCTTCTGCATTTGCTGGGGAGTGATTTGCTTCCAATGATGTGGTCAATTTTAGAGTAAGTGCAATGTGGTGCTGAGAAAAATGTATATTTGTGGATTTGGGGTGGAGTGTTCTGTATATATCTATTAGGTCCACTTGGTCCAGCTCTGCATTCAAGTCCTGGATATCCTTGTTAATTTTCTGTCTTGTTGATCTGTCTAGTATTGACAGTGGAGTGTTGAAGTCTCCCACTATTATTGTGTGGGAGTCTAAATCTCATTTTAGGTCATTAAGAATTTGCTTTGTGTATCTGGGTGCTCCTGTGTTGGGGGCATTTATATTTAGGATAGTTAGCTCTTCCTGTTGGATTGATCCTTTTACCATTGTGTAGTGTCCTTCTTTGTCTCTTTTCATCTTTGTTGGTTTGAAGTCCATTTTATCAGAGACTAGGATTGCAACCCCTGCTTTTTTTTGTTCTCCATTTGCTTGGTAAATCTTCTTCCATCCCTTTATTTTGAGTCTATGTGTGTCTTTGTATGTGAGATGGGTTTCTTGAATATAGCACACTGATGGGTTCTGACTTTTTATCCGGTTTGCCAGTCTGTGTCTTTTGATTGGGCATTTAGGCCATTTACTTTCAATGTTAATATTGTTATGTGTGAATTTGATCCTGCCATTTTGTTACTGGCTAGTTTTCTTTCCCATTAGTTGACCCATTTTCTTCATTGCATTTTTGGCCTTTGCCAACTGGTTTGCTTTTGCAGTGTCTGGTACTTGTTCCTTTCCATGCTTAGCATTTCTTTCAGGAGCTCTTGTAGGGCAGATCTGGTGGTGACAAAATCTCTCAATAATTGCTCGTCTGTAAAGGATTTTATTTCTCCTTCACTTACGGAGCTTAGTTTGGCTGGATATGAGATTCTGGCTTGAAAGTTCTTTTCTTTAAGGATGTTGAATATTGGCCCCCACTCTCTTCTGGCTTATAGGGTTTCTGCCAAGAGCTCTGCTGTGAGTCTGATTGGCTTCCCTCTGTGGGTGACCTGACCTTTCTCTCTGGCTGCCCTTAGCATTTTTTCCTTCATTTCAACCCTGGTGAATCTGATGATTATGTGCCTTGGGGTTGCTCTTCTTGAGGATTATCTGTGGAATTCTCTGCATTTCTTTAATTTGAAATTTGGACTGCCTTGCTAGGCTTGGGAGGTTCACCTGGATAATATCCTGGAGTGTGTTTTCCAGCTTGGATTCATTCTCCCCATCATATTCAGGTACACTGATCAAGCATTGTATTGATCAAGCACTGATCAATATTTCTTCAAGGCTTTGTTCATTTCTTTTCACTCTTTTTTCTCTTGTCTTGCCTTCTCTTTTTATTTCATTGAGTGATCTTTAATCTCTGATATTCTTTCTTCTGCTTGATCAATTTGTCTAATAAAACTTTTGTTTGCTTCACGTAGTTCTCATGCTGTGTTTTTCAACTCCATTAAGTCGTTTATGTTCTTCTCTAAGCTGGTTATTCTAGTTAGCATTTCATCTAACCTTTTTCAAGGTTTTTGGTTTCTTTGCTTTGAGTTAGAACATGTTCCTTTAGCTCAGAAAAGTTTGTTATTATCCACCTTCTGAAGCCTGTTTCTGTCAATTTGTTGCACTCCTCGGTCAAGTTTTGATCCTGTGTTGTTGAGGAGTTGTGATCCCTTGAAGGAGAAGAGGTGATCTGGTTTTTGATGGTTTCATCTTTTTTGCACTGTTTTTTTTCCCATCTTTGTGGATTTACCTGGCTGTGTTGTCAGGGAGCTGCTTTATGAGGTCGCTTGTCTGCCTGTGGGGGCGCTACTGGGTTTCTAGGGACTCCTTCAGGTTACTAGGGAAGCTTCCTGTATCTTTTTTGTTTATAAGGGAAGATTAGGCCCGCCTCTTCTGCTGACCTGTAGGGTTGCTGGGTTGTCAAGAATGCCATTCCGTTGCTATGTAGGCTTCCTGTGTTTTTTTGTTAAAACATGTAGCCCAGTCCCACCCCTCTAGTGGTGGGTTGTGCCCTTCCTCCACTGCGCTGGATCATTCAGGATTCAGCTCAGACTGTGGCACTGGCTGCGCGACCCACTAGAGTCAGATATTCAGGCCTCTGGGCTTTGTTGGGGAGGGTAGGGACCTGCACAGCTGCACCCCATTGTCTCCCCCTTTCAGCTTCCTCTCAGTTCTTGGGGTAGGGCCCGCCCAGCTGCTCCTGCTTACAGCTCCCTCTCTCTCCTGGCAGAGGGAGGGAGGAGGCAATAGCTCAGTCCGCAGGCTCTTATTCAACTCCACGCTTGTAATTCCCAGCACTTGACTGGCAAAGATCCCCTGTTCTGTGTATTGCTGAGGCTTTGGGGCAAGTGCTGTATCTGGACTGGAGTGCCAGAGTGGAGCCTCTGACTTACCAATCAGATGCACTTTCTGGGTGAAGCAGCACTCCTCCCTGCCTTGGTCTGCCCTGAGTGGGCTTTGCTCACCCTTTGGCCAGACCCGTTGAAATGCACCTGGTACCTTGGTTGGAGTTAGGAGATCTCTGGATTCCTGCGTCTGTCTCGCTGGGTGTTGTGCACTAGAGTTGTGTCTAATCGGCCATCTTGGATCAGCGGTCCTGAACATCCCTCTTTCTTAAACAACCAGTCATTTTATTCTAGGGCTAAATTTACCATACAAAATTCTTTGTCATGTGAAATTATGTATCTTAAAGTTTTTTTACAAAAAAAAAATTCTTTATTTTTATGACTTTATTTACATGTTTTTTATTTCCTAGTTCTTTTTACTGTGTTTTATACATAACCTTTAAATAAGCTTTAAATTAGACAAAAATTGCTCACCTTTTTAAAAAGAAAGAATGTTTTCTGGCTGGGCATGGTGGCTCACACCTATAATCCCAGCACTTTGGGAGGCTGAGGCAGGCAGATCAGGAGGTCAAGAGATCAAGCCGAGATTGCACCACTGCACTCCATCGTGGCGACAGAGCGAGACCCCATCTCCAAAAAACAAAAAATCCTACAAATATATTTTCATTGAAAACCAACCAAATAATGAAATGTCTATTATTTAACTTCATAGAGCTTTAGATTCTAAATTATGAGTTTTTCTGCAAGTATTTATCCTATTACATTTACCTACTTTATTTGAATCATTTACCTAGATTATTTATAAAAGCTGCGATTGTCATGATTTAGCTACAGAACCACCATAACTTTGCAAAATTAGAACTGAGATAGTAAAAATGATTTGTCCTAACTGACTCCATCTTGCCTCTAACCTCCGAGCTATCCTTGTTCATTCCTGAGTGTAGGCTGAACTGACTTTAAGAGGAACTTAGTTTATGGTTTAGCTTTGAAACAAAGATAATAACAGTCCTTTCTCAAAACAAACCTTACTGCCTGTGGACTAGACTGACTAAAGCCACAAGGTTAGAAGTTATGGCAGTCTGACCAAATTCAAAATGCTGCTATTTTTATTAAACCAATATCAATATCTTATTTATTAAAGATTACACAAGCAAAGATTATTCTGTCTTGGGCCGGGTTTATAGTTTTGTAACCTCTATGCCAAGTTTTGACACCTTAGAGTATTTGGCAGGGGAGAGTAAGGAATTGCTTGATTAATAAATACAAACAAATATGTATGCTGGTAATTCTTAACATATTTCTAATATTACTTTACCAATAATTTAAAAACTAGCTTATTTATTAAAGATATTACTTAGGTTATATACATTTGAAAAAGAATTTGACTAGTATTTTATATTTTTTATTTTTCCTGATAAAGTATTTGAGTCAAGTGCTTTTATTTTCTTAAGCCAATTAACCAGAACTCTTTAATATATTTTCAGTAGTGAAATATTGTGTACACAACACATAAATACACAGATGTACTAGGCATGCCAATAGAAGTACATCTTATATATTTATAAAAAAATTTTTTTCCTATCTTAGACTTTCAAATTTTTGAGAACCTGTTTCACAACCCGAGGCAGTTGTCAGCTAAGTAGCCTTAAATTTTCATATTAAAAGAAACAACTCAGGTGAAAAGTAAATGGCAAAATTTACACAATAAGGTACAGAGAGAAAAAGTCTGGTGGTAGTAGAGGAAGATTAAAGATCAAATCATTTATTTGATCAAATCAAACATAAAGTTATAGAAATCTATCATAGGATTGTATAAGGAAACCAGCTTTATTTAGGTAGGGACTACCTATCTTTTAACTGGATACCTGAGCTCTGGGAAGAGCCTACACTGAATCCAGGGTCTCTAAAAAGGGAGAATTATTGAGGTTAGAATACATGATGCTTTTCTAAGTGTCTAAACTACACTCTTCCTTAAAAACCCAAGAGTAACCTCTGTGCCATAGCTACTTTAGTACCCCCAAAAAAAAAAAAAAAAAAGGCAACACAATACAAAAGTAAGCACTTTAAGAACTTCTCAGTTCGTCTTTACATTCTTGGGGTTCCTTACGGAAAAATGGGTTTCTCCCCCAAAGAGAGTCTGGCAGCACTTTCTCCATTTTCTTTAAGGAACCGCAGGCTGTTATAAACGATTTTAGGTCCCCCAAGCAGCAGACAGTGTGAGAGAAAGGAGAGATAGCAGAAGTAAATGAAGAAAACAGAATTCAGACAACTCAGAAGAAAAATCTTTTGCTCAAAAAAATGACAAGGTCCTAGGAGAAAACACAAAAACAAAAACATGAAGGCCTTTTAAATACAAACACAAATACACCCCCCACACACACACACACAAACACACACATATACACACACACGCCCACATACACACAGACACACACACACATATACACACACACACGCCCACATACACACACACACACACACATACACACACACACACACATCTTAGATGTTAGTTTTTAACCAAGCTTACTTTTAACCATTGAGCTCCTTTAAAACATGTTTTTGAATCTCGTTACCATATTTCACCTAGGACAAATTGCTGCTATTTCAGAAGTACAGCGACTGCTCTTTCAGTCTAACCTGGCTAGCAAAAAAAAGTGGCCTTGTTATGTAAACAAAGCTCCTTAATAGTCAAAATCAAAAATCTGTCCTCTTTTTTTTTTCCCTTCACTGGCTGTTTTTCTACCCCCACACCACCTTCGTCATGTGTGTGGGAGGGAGGTGGAATTTAGCCACTTCAGAGGACTTGCTCCCCACAATTTGGAACTTCCTTTAGATTTGATCAAGTCAGATAGAGTTGATTAGACCCAATGAGAAAAAGACCAAAACAACAAAAATAGAAACAAACAACAACAAGAAAACAGGTAAGCAAGACAAATGATAGCACAACTTGTATCATTACTGAGCACTCTCATGGTAAGAGAAATTAAGACCAGCTGATTGTTAATCTTTACTTTAGCTGAGACAAACCCCAGTGCAGTTACTTACCTAGGGATGAGTCTCGGGCTGTAGACTGCTCTCAACCATCCTAGAAGCAGGGGAACAAAACCTCGTCTTCCCTGTTGGAAGCAAGCTCAAACTCCATAAAGGAGTTACCTGCCTTCCGTCATCATGGAAGCCAGAAAACTTGCCATCTTTGTGTTGGAAACAAGTAAAACTCAAAAAAAAAAAAAAGGAGTTGCATGGACCAGGTGCAGTGTGGCTCACACCTGTAATCCCAACACTTTGGGAGGCCAAGGTGAGTGGATCACCTGAAGTCAGGAGTTCAAGACCAGTCTGGCCAAGATGGTGAAACCACATGTCTACTAAAAATTACAAAAATCAGCTGGGCGTGGTGGTGCACCTGTAATCCCAGCTACTCAGGAGGCTGAGGCAGGAGAATTGCTTGAACCGAGGAGGTGGAGGTTGCAGTGAGCTAAGATTATGCCACTGCACTTCAGCCCAGACAACAGAGCAAGAATCTATCTTAAAAACAAGGAATTGTACAGCAGAATTTAGATCTCACTCAAATTTAGGGAGATCAGGGATTTTCTAGAGGGGGTGCTTCCAGGCCTCAGCAAATTGTCCTATAGGTTTGAGCCATAAAGATAGCTCAAGCCAGTACCAAACACTAACAGGAGATTTCTCAAAGGTCAACAGCAATTCTAATCAGAATCTCTTCGTGGTTACCAAAATATGAACCCAAAAAATCTGAGACAGGTCTCAGTTAATTTAGAAAGCTTGTTTTTCCAAGGTCGAGAACACATGGCTGTGACACAGCCTCAGGAAGTCCTGACGTCGTGTGGCAAAGGCAGTCAGACCACAGTTTGGGTTTAAACATACGATGGAGACATGAGACACCAATCAATATGTGTACGATAAAGACTGGTTTGGTCTGGAAAGGCAGGACAACTCAAAGCATGGAGGGGCTTCCAGGTGATAGGTAGATAAGAGACAAATGGTAGCCGCATTCTTTTTTTTAATTATTATTTTATTATTATTTTTTTTAGATGGAGTGTTGCTCTTATTACCCAGGCTGGAGTGCAGTGGTGTGATCTCAGCTCACTGCAACCTCTACCACCCAGGTTCAAGCAATTCTCATATCTCAGTCTCTCTGAGTAGCTGGGATTACAGGCATCTGCCACCACGCCCGGCTAATTTTGTATTTTTAGTAGAGAGGGAGTTTCACCATGTTGGCCAGGCTGGTCTGGAAGTCCTGACCTCAGGTGATCCACCCGCTTTGGCCTCCCAAAGTGCTGGGATTACAGGCCTGAACCACTGCACCTGGCTGGTTGCATTCTTTTAAGTCTCTGATTAGCCTCTTCAGTGGAGGCAATCAGATATGCATTTATCTCAGTGAGCAGGGGGTGACTTTGAATAGAGTGAGAAGCAGGTTTGCCCTAAGCACTTCCCAGCTTGACTTTTTCTTTAGCTTAGTGATTTTGGGGGCCCAAAATATTTGCCTTTCACAGATCTATGGATCTGGAGTCTTCCCTGTCTTCTATATCAAATCCTTAGGAATTACTACATAAACGTAATATTCCAAAAGTGAGATTCATTAAACATGTTCATTTCAGAAGAATTATTTAATTTATTTTTTTAATTTTTCTTAAGAATTGTTTTAAACCATTGGCACTTTCAGCACCACTTCAGATACAGATGCAATATAAAGGCTTTAATTGCTTCAACTGAGACAAGCTGATTTTATAATGTCACAGATTTCTTTTGCATATTTAACCCTTTCAGTGTTTTTGTACATGATGCAGCTTGTATCTGCTAAAAGTGAAAAGTAAGTCAGCTCAGATTTCTCCGAATGGTTTTTGTTCCTCTACTATTTGCTTAGTAACTTGGCACAGAGTATACAACTAACAAAGGGCAACGTTTGCCTGCTAGAGAATTCATCTTCAGTTTCTCTCCAAAACGATGTATTATTATTATTTTGAGACAGAGTCTTGCTCTGTTGCCCAGGCTGGAGTGCAGTGGTGCAATCTCAGCTCACTGTAACATCCACCTCCCAAGTGCAAGCAATTCTCCTGTGTAATTCTCCTCTTCCCTAAGTAATTGTGTAGCAGGAGGGCCACGGGAAACAGATCTCTCGAACACCGAATAGAGGAGGAAAAGGGGTTTATTCAGCCGGAAGCCTGGGTGGTAATTTGTCAAAAGCCCAGTTCATTTAACAAAGGGCGGTTCTGCCTTTCTATAGGCTTCTACTTTAGATATCACACGTGGAAGAATCTTAGGTTTATAGCTTTAGAAATCACATATGAAAAGGGTCTCGGTTTACAGCTTCAGGAATTACCTATGAAAAGGTTTCGGTTCATAGTTTTAGGACTCACATGTGAAAAGGTTTCCGTTTACAGTTTCAGGAATCACATATGAAAGGGTTCCAGTTTACAGTTTTAGGACTCACATGTGAAAATGTTTCTGGTTTGATCTTGTTTTAAGTAGAAATAGTGCTTTAAGTAGAATAGTGTTTTAAGTAGAATAGTAGAAACTCCAGAGAGTTTCCCCAAGACTCAGCCTGCCACCTACAGGAAGGTGAAACTGGAGGCGCCAGTCGGTCAGCCTATTCTGTTGAAATGCAGTGTGATAGTCTAAGGGGAAGCTGATCTGAGATGCCTGGGTCTCCCTCTTCAATTGGAACTACAGGTGCATACCACCATGCCCTAATCATTTTTGTATTTTTATTAGAGATGGGGTTTCGCCATATTGGACAGTCTGGTCTCGAACTCCTGACCTCATGATCCAACAGACTTGGCCTCCTAAAATGCTGGGATTACAGGAGTGAATCACCATGCCCAGCTGGCAATGCATTATTTTATATTTAAAGGTAATTTGGCTCACGCCTGTAATCCCAGCACTTTGGGAGGCCAAGGCGGGTCAATCGTGAGGTCAGAAGATTGAGACCATCCCAGCCAACATGGTAAAACCCCATCTCTACTAAATACAAAAAATTAGCTGGGCGTGGTGGTTCATGCCTGTAGTCCCAGCTACACGGGAGGCTGAGGCAGGGGAATCACTTGAACCTGGGAGACAGAGATTGTAGTGAGCTGACATGGCGCCACTGCACTCCAGCCTGGGTGACAGAGCAAGACTCCATCTAAAAAAAAAAAGATAATTTTGCCTAAAATTACAACTTTGAATACCTGGGTCCTAAGTCTACTTTATTCCATTTCCTTGTTTTTGAGGAATATCAATAGTCGAACAACTACAAACCAAAAATAAAATTCTGAGGTCTCCCAACCATCTGAATGGACTTCCTCCTCCACCAGGACACTCTAAAATTTAACCTGAAAGAATGGTTCAAGCCAGGATGAGAAGTGGGGGTTGGACATGCCTCCTACACAGACCTCACGTCTGATAAGAAAGAATTACAGTCTGTTCTCTCTGAAGCCTGCCATCTGGAAGCTTTATCTGCACGATAAAATTTTGGTCTCCATAACATCTTAACATAACCCAGACATTCCTTACTATTGATAACTCTTTCAGCCTATTGCCAATCAGAAAATTTTTAAATCTACCTAAGACCTTGACTCTTGCACCTTCCCCAATTTGAATTGTCGCACCTTTCTGCACAGAACCAATGTATATCTTTTTTCTTTTTCTTTCTTTCCTTTTTTTTTTTTGAGATGGAGTTTCACTCTTGTTGCCCAGGCTGGAGTACAATGGCGTGATCTCGGCTCACCGCAACCTCCACCTCCTGGGTTCAAGCGATTCTCCTGCCTCAGCCTCCTGAGTAGCTGGGATTACAGACCTGTGACACCACGCCCAGCTAATTTTGTATTTGTAGTACAGACAGGGTGTCCCCATGTTGGTCAGGCTGGTCTCGAACTCACGACCTCAGGTGATCCACCCGCCTCAGCCTCCCAAAGTGCTGGGATTACAGGCATGAGCCAACTTGACTGGTTGTATATCTTTAAAATATTTAATTAATTGCTGTCTCACATCTGCCTAAAATGTATAAAACCAAGCACCACTCTGACCAACTTGGGCACATGTTCTCAAGACCACCTAAGGGCTGTCATGGGCCATGGTCACTGATATTTGGCTCAGAATAAATCTCTTCAAATATTTTACAGAGCTTGTTTTCACTCCTAGTTGGGTGATGAACAATGAGAACACTTGGGCACAGGGAAGGGAACAACACTCACTGGGCTAGGTGGGAGGGTCATCCTGCATCCTGCAGGACGGTCGCATGTACCCTGGAGCCTAAAGTACAATTTAAAAAAAAAAGAAGCTGTAGAGAATATATCAGAGTTAGGCAGATGTAGACTCTGTTCCAGGAGAGTGATTGCCTTCTGCAATCAAACGTGATAAAATTTATGATCTTTTACAAATGTTTAAAGACATTGTCCTGCAGCATTACTAAAAGATGTATAGAGGTCTGGAGAAATAGTTTGCAAGAACCATGTATGACATGTTATCTTCAGTAAAAGGATATAAATTTATAGCAATATGATTTTTAAAGCAGTTGTAAATTATTTGTCTTCTTCATGTTCTGGGATAAATAGAAAAGTTGGCTGAAATAACCAGGAATTTCCACCACCATTATGGATCTTGTTTCTTTAGCTGTGACTACAATGGCAAATTGAAACAGAGTTTTTGGTATTTATCTGGTAAAGTGAAGCAAAAAGCAACAATATATGACTACTGAAAAATAGTATTTGAAAACCTAAGTTACCCAAATTACCTGCCCAGATTCACTAAGTAAGTGGTCAGCACCTTCCCTACATGCTCAAAGCTCACATACAAGTATCTGAAGAATAAAAAAGGAATATTTTAATGGAAGCCTATTTAGTGAATGTGGAATTCAGAGAATGATGTTCCATCATTAACAACTAAAATCTGAGAGATTTTCATGGAGTTATCAAAATGTTCTCTCATTTGTTAGCATCTAAAATAATTATGCCAGCAATATGGTCTACAGGCTGCTTCTACCAACTGACTAGACAACCATTTTCTCAAATTAAATTAACCCCATACTCTATAGTTTATAGAAGTAAGTCTCTCAAACGAGCTTCAACCTCTCACCGACAGAGATATTTCTAATAACGTTTATCTTCAGTGAAAAAGAAAAAAGAAAAAGCTCATACTTCATTAACTTTTTTAAAATGTAAAGTAAGTCTTGCTGGGCACGGTGGCTCATGCCTGTAACTCCAGCACTTTGGGAGGCTCAGGCGGGCAGATCACGAGGTCGGGAGATCGAGACTAGCCTGATCAAGATGGTGAAACTCCATCTCTACTAAAAATACAAAAAATTAGCCAGGCGTGGTGATGGGGGCCTGTAATCCCAGCTACTCAGGAGGCTGAGGCAGGAGAATCGCTTGAACCCAGTAGGCAGAGGTTGCAGTGAGCCAAGGTCATGCTGCTGCACTCCAGCCTGGGCAACAGAGTGAGACTCTGTCTCAAAAAAAAAAGAGTAAAGTAAGTCTTGCATTAATGAAACAGGATAGTTCTCTTGACCTTTTCGTGGGACTCAAGCTGTCCCCTCACAGAAGTGGGAGCATGCTGATGAGTGGGTACAGGGGCCAGGATGAGTGCTTCTGGACAACCAGCAGAAGCAGAACTCTGTGCAGGCCCATGGCAGCATTTAGGGGTTGCCTGTGAACCCCAGGGCCCCAAAGGGCATGTGTTAGAGTGCACTCTCTTAGCTTTGCCATCCATGGACAGCGTAAGAGTTACACAGCTCAGTGGAGGGTCAGTGTGACAACCTCTTGTACCCCAACCTGGGTCCTTGTCAAACATCCAGGAAGAGTCAGGTCAGATGAATGAATTGAAAGGTGGTGAATGTGGTGGATTTTACTGAGGGATGGAAGTGGCTCTCAGCTGGATGGGGAGCTGGAAAGGGGATGGAGTGGGAAGATTGTCCTCCCCCCGGAGTTCGGCCATCCCCAGCCAAACTCTTCTCCAAGGTCCCACCATTAAGCCATCCCTGTGAAGTGAAGCTGCTTCTCTCCAATGTCCAGCTGCTGCTTCTCTTGTCTCCAACATCAGGTGCTGCTTCTCTTCTCTGCTGCTCTGCCAGTGGAGGCTGGCATTTTATGGGTACATGATGAGGGGAGCAGGGTGGTTTTGGAAAAGGCAACATTTCGAGCTTGAGAACAGGAATGCATGTTTTCACTCTGGGCTGCAGGACCAGGTTTAAGGGTGGGGCTTCACCAGTGACACCACCCTGTTCTGCCTAGTATTTCCCTCCCTCCTGTCTGTATCATAAATTAGAAAGAGCTTTGCCGTGGGTGATTTTTCTTTTCTTTTTGCCTGTGACTCATATACATTAGAAGCCACGAATGTCAAAAGATCTGTTTCTATTCTGGATCTGCCACTAAATAGTGTTGTGTCTATTTGACAAGTCCCTGTGATACCTTCAAAGACAAGTAATTCCTTTACAATGAGATTAATGTGTTAAAAATATTTTCAAATATGAAATTAAACAAATATATAACAAAACTGCCTGTGGCAGCACCACTAGCTGTATACCAAAATCTAGTCTTTCCTTCTGATCATTTCCCAGTCTTCCTTGCAGTTGGATGGCCATGTGACTATATGCCCTTGAAGGAATGCGAGAGTTAAGTAATGTGGTAAATCTCACTTCAGGACTCAGTCTTTTAAGACAGCATGTTTTCTCCATGTTCCCTTTCCCTTCCACTAGCCAGATCCTCAGCATGGCAACCAGCCTAAATCATGCAGATGACAGTATATTCTGGTTATGCAAGAATAACAAGTTAGAAAGAGCCTCAGTCTCTGAATCACAATACAGAAAAGAGCCATTCACTGACCTGAACTTGTCCTGGTACTTAAGTGAGAAATAAACTTACACTGTGCTTAAGTGATTACAAATTTGGATTTATGTATCATAAACCCTCTGATTTATTGGTTCCATCACTAGAAATACCTTCCTTCCAAGAACTTGGAGAAATGTGCACAATATATTACTAAGTAGGGTGACTATGTATTAGAAAAACAGACTGTGGCCAGGTGCAGTGGCTCATGTCTATAATCCCAGCACTTTGGGAGTTCAAGGCAGGTGGATCACTTGAAGTCAGGAGGTCGCTGCAGTAAGCTACAATTGAGTCACTTCATTTCAGCTTGGGCAACAGACTGAATCCTGTCTCCTAAGGAAAAAAAAAAAGGCCATCACGCCTGTAATCCCAGCACTTTGGGAGGTCAAGTTGGATGGATCACTTGAGGTAAGGAGTGACCAGCCTGGCCAACATGGTGAAACCCCATCCCTACTAAAAATACAAAAATTAGCCAGGCATGGTGGCACGAACCTGTAATCCCAGCTACATGGGAGGCTGAATCAGGAGAATCCCCTGAACCTGGAAGGTGTAAGCTGCAAGCAAGCTGAGATCATGCCACTGCACTCCAGCCTAGGCAACAGAGCAAGAGCAAGACTCCATCTTAAAATATATATATATATATATCTCAAAAGAAGGTTATTACCTTCTAATCCATCAAGTTATTTCTATTTTTTGTCTCAGATTACAGGTGTCTGTTTCAAGAGAGTATACATGAAGAAAATGGTTTATACCCAACATCAAAAAGATATAATCCAAAGAGAAAAA
Source organism: Saguinus oedipus (assembly GCA_031835075.1). NCBI lineage: Eukaryota > Metazoa > Chordata > Mammalia > Primates > Cebidae > Saguinus > Saguinus oedipus. The sequence continues at coordinate 11,622,426 of CM063172.1, read as the reverse complement.
TATTTTTAAAAGCTTATTTGAAAAAAAAATAGTAAAAGCTACTTACCAGCACAATTGCATAGAACCTAGTAATTTCAATTCAGCAAACCAAATGTTTTGTATTTATTTTATTTTTTTTTTTTAATTTTTATTTTTGAGACAGTCTTGCTATATCACCCAGGCTGGAGTGCAATGGTGCAATCTCAGCTCACTGCAACCTCCATCTCCCAGGCTCAAGTTATCCTCCTGCTTCAGCCTTCCAAGTAGCTGGGACCACACCTGGCTAATTGTTGTATTTTTTGTAGAGACAGGGTTTCACTGTGTTGCCTAGGCTGGTCTTGAACTCCTGGCCTCAAGCCATCTGCCTGCATTGGCCTCCCAAAGTGCTGGGATTACAGGCATGAGCCACCATGCCCAGCCAATCAAACGTTTTTTAAACATTTCTGTGTAATTGGTACTAAGTGTACAAGGGGACAAGAGCCCCTAGTCCCTGCTTTGAAAAATATACACAAGTAGAATGCTTTAGAAAAACATAAATTTTTTAATTCCTGAAAGCAATGTTTAAATGCATACTTTTTAAAGTCACTGAAAAAAAGAAAACAAAATTATCGTTATATACCAGAGTATAGAAAGTAACAGAACAAGGAAGAATATGATACAGAAATAACAGACAAGATGAAAAATTAAGATCAAAAGAGATACCAATCAATAAAATGTGACAAATTGACAAATCATGAAAATCCAAAAAATTCCATTAAACAAGTGTGTATGTATATACATACTTGTTTAAGTGTATGTATACATATACTTGTGTATATATGTATACACTATTTGTGTGTGTATATATATATACATATATACACTTGTTTAGTGTGTGTGTGTATATACACACACACACACACACACACACACACACACACACACACACACACACATATATATGCTATTTCTAAAAGTATCTCACAATTTAGAACTATAAGGATGGCAAAGAGATAATAAATGAGAGCAAACACCAAGAAAACAGAAGTCACAATATTAATAATATATAATAAAATAAAATATATTAAAATACATAAAGCAAATTTATTAAGCATAACAATAGAGGTTATTTTATGAAAATGAAGGATCTAATTAACAACAAAAATAGAACTCCTGAAAGTCTTTATATGCTTGTATTTGTTTTCTCTTGCTACATAACACAATACCACAAACTTTTTTTTTTTTTTTTTTGAGACGGAGTTTCGCTCCTGTTATCCAGGCTGGAGTGCAATGGCGCGATCTCGGCTCACTGCAACCTCCGCCTCCTGGGTTCAGGCAATTGTCCTGCCTCAGCCTCCTGAGTAGCTGGGATTACAGGCACGCGCCACCGTGCCCAGCTAAATTTTTTTGTATCTTTAGTAGAGACGGGGTTTCACCATTTTGACCAGGATGGTCTCGATCTCTTGACCTCATGATCCACCTGCCTCGGCCTCCCAAAGTGCTGGGATTACAGGCTTGAGCCACCGCGCCGGGCCAATACCGCAAACTTAGCAGCTTGCAACATTTACTTATTATTTCATAGTTTCTGTGGGTCAGAAGTCTCAGCACAATGTAATTGCATGCTTACAAAAGTGTTGGTTACTATTAGGATCTCACAAACTGAAATTAAATCGAGATCTAGCGTTTAGCAGCCTCTTCCATGCTCATTTAGGTTAGTAAAATTCAGTTCCTTGAGATTGTAGGACTAGGGTCTCTGCTTTCTTGCTAGATAGTGGCTGGGATCACTCTTAGCTCCTGGAAGCCACGTTCAAGCCCTTACCTCGGGGCCCCTCCTGTAGGCAGTTCTCAACATGGCTGTTTGCATACAGTTGATCAAGAGTGAGGACAGTCTATATTGAATAAAAAAGAAGGTAAGTTATCATGGTTAGTAAGACTAAAATGAACCAGGATAGTAAACACAGAAGAGTATACAGGCCTGTGAAAAGAGAAAAGGAAAAACCAGGAGAATTGTGGAATTTTTTGCTTTTTTTGACTGCAAGAAGAAGGGGAGCCTCTGCAGGAAAATAGGAGAAAGAATAGGAATAATACAAAAGAAATTTAATTAAAAAATAGAGAAAGGGGGGCCAGGGTGAGTGGGAATTGGATGAGGTTTAACAGCTGAGGTTTCAGTTACTGTCCTGCCTGTGTGTGACTTCAGACTGGTCAAGCATTGGGTCTCTATAACAGCAATATGATGATGTAATACAGTAAATCATAACGGAGAGGGGAAGAGCAGGGATCAGGATGGTGGGCTCCAGCTTGGAGGGAGGTCAGGAGGAGGTCTGGGATGAGTGGTGGGTGACACAGGCAAGGGTCAAATTCTAAGGGAAGAATTTGCATCAGGCACAGAAGGGCTAAACTTGTGTGCTCAGGAGTGTCTGTGGCTGCTCCCTCTCGATTCATTGTTTCCAGGGCTAAAAAAAAAAAAAGAGCAACAGAAGCAATTCAATGTTTTTCGTATTCGTTTGTACCAACACTTTACACTTTATAAACATTTGCATTTGTCTTTCATAACAGCTTCCTATGGCTGACCGGAGCAAAGCTAAACTCAGCCTCCCTCCCTGGCCTTTCTGCACGATGTCGCTGTCACGCTTTCTAGCATCTCCCCGCAGCACTCTTTGGCTTCCTTTCTTCCCTATGTCATAGTCATTTTCTTCACACACTTGACTTATTTTCAGTTTTTTAATCTCATGCTCTTCATAACCAAAGCAATGCTTTCTCTTTGCTCCAATCTCATATTTCACAAGTAGAATCCAATCCTAACCTAAAATAGTCTTTCCTTTTGCCAAAATATCATGGGCGATGTGTTTGTATGAGCATATATCACAGAGCTCTTCCCCAGTCTTCTATTAGCCTATAGCGGAGAAGGCTGAACGGATTACTTTTAAGGTCCTCAGACTCTGAAGTCGGATTTGGAGCATGTGCGGTTCTTAGCTTTGGAAATTCCTCCACCTACTGGTTGCCTAAAATCCTGCCTGTCCGCCTTATATAATGAGGCTCGCAGTTGTTTTATGAGATCAGCCTATTTTAAGAGTAACATGGGCCTCTTGTGAATGAGGACACATTTCTAAGTCACTTCGAATTCTTAAAGTTAAAAAATGTGTTATAAAGAAAATATTTTCTTATCACAATAGAAAATATTTTCGAGATGGCAAATTTCTTAATGCTTTTTAACAACCATTAGGGGGCAGAAAATCATTATACAGTATAGCAATTCAATCCACATTAGGGTAGAGAAGGGAAAGCCTATTTTATGTGTATTTCCGAAAGCTAGTACCAAAATCAAATTATTTTTCAATGTAATCATTAATTTGGTGCTTGGACGTCTTATTTACAGAAGAAGCCCTCTGTAGTGGCTTTAGTTTTTACAGACTGTTTCTGATGTATTAAATCAGATAAACCTTATACTGATGGAAACACTTTGCATTTGGAAACAGGTTTGCCATGTATGACTAGTAATAATTGAGGTCGGGCGCGGTGGCTCACGCCTGTAATCCCAGCACTTTGGGAGGCCGAGGCGGATGGATCACGAGGTCAAAAGATCAAGACCATCCCGGTCAACATGGTGAAACCCTGTCTCTACTAAACATACAAAAAATTAGCTGGGCACGGTGGTGCCTACCTGTAGTCCCAGCTACTCGGGAGGCTGAGGCAGGAGAATTGACTGAACCCAGGAGGTGGAGGTTGCGGTGAGCCGAGATTGCGCCATTGCACTCCAGCCTGGGTAACAAGAGCGAAACTCCGTCTCAAAAAAAAAATTAATAAATAAAAATAATAATAGTTGAAATATGTCGATAAACTAAAAGTAAGTTTATCTCACTAAAAATCAGAGAAATTCATTGTAAAACAACAGATTGATGGATGCCAAGTTTCAGGAACTCTCTTTTTAGTCACTCAAACCACGGATTCAAGCGTGGTTAAAAATAATTAGCTACTGAAGGCAGCAAAACACAATGCCACGTGTGTACCTATGCAACTATCTTGCATGTTCTGCACATGTACCCCAAAACCTAAAATGCAATAAATAAATTAAAAAATATATATTAGCTACTTCTTTAACAGCTTCTCTTCCAAAACAAACTCCTTAAAGATTAGAATGCAATCATTAGCTCTACTTTCTCACCTCCATTCTCCCCTCAGTCAGCCTTTCACCTCTCGCCCACGAAACTTCTCAGGCAATGCCATGATGTTCTAATGGCTGAATCCACGTTCTCTAGTTAGGATTATAAACAAGCACTTGCTAATTTAAGAGAAATGTATTGAAGCTGGGTGTAGTGGCTCATGCCTGTAATCCCAGCATGTTAGGAGGCTGAGGTGGGTGGATCACTTGGGCCCAGGAGTTTGAAACAAAACTGGCCAACATGCAGAAACTCTGTCTCTACAAACAAAAAAAAAAAAAGCCAGGTGTGGTGGCAGGTACCTTTAATCCCAGTTACTCGAGAGGCTGAGGTAGGAGGATCCCCAGAGCCTGGGGAGGTCAAAGCTGCAGTAAGCCATGACTCTATGTAGCCAATTCACATCATATTCTTATCCCTGAACCTGTGGCTAGGGGGGTGCAATTCTCTGATGTGCCTACTTCCAGGAAAATAGGGGTGGAGTCAGTCTCATCTGAACCACATAGATTAATAATGGGGGTGGCATTCTTCTCCAAAGAGATTCTAAACAGCAAGAGATAAGTCTATTTCATGTGGTTCAACTGGTACAGCCTCTTGTGAGTATGATTCTGTTATGATTCTTTGGTTACAATCCAAGGAATCTGAGTCTGGATAACAAGGAAAAAAATACCGTAAGATATTGGCTCACTCACATAATCAAAGGGAAAGGTAAAAAAAAATGGGCCTTGAAATGATCAGGAACCAGGGATAGTCTGAAGATAGAGTAACAGAACTTATGGGCCGTCTTTTTAGACTGGTGGATCTCCAACCACCTGCAGTCATTACTCAAGGTATAGATTCTATGGAGACAAAAATCTGATTGGCCCATATCTGAGGAGGAGGGTCAGGTAGTGGAATCAGGTTTGACAGTCTCATCTGTGCAAGAATCAAAAGAGTGAGGGAGGGGCAGTTTTCCTAAGCATAAGCAAGATGCTGTTCCCGGAAAGAGGAGAGAATCCTGGGCAGTAAAAAACAAAAGCTGTTCAACTACACACCCAAATGGTTCCTGTCCCCCTCTCACTCTGCTCTCAAGCCTCAGAGGCCAGAGCAAGTAAGGATTCAATAAAGACCAAGCCAACTTTCTGCAATTTTGCTTCCTATATTAGCTAAAAGTATTCAATGTGTTTGCAGTAAAATGTTCTAGTTTGGATCTGAAATCCCAAACATTGAATAACAATTACAGAAGCTTTCTAATGCAGCTCTGTTATTGAGGCTTCTAAATGCATGCTTCTGCACAAAGACCTGATCTGCTTGGAAGAGGGTTGTCTTTTCCAGTGTCAACCACCTGGAGAAGCCAAGGATTTGCAGGACTCAGGAAAGACGGCTTAACTGATTATCTGGATGTAGAGGATCTCTCTAGAACAGTGCAGGAAATGAACTGGAGTAGGTCAAGACTGAAGAAGACAGGAGGCAGGGAGACCAGTGGGACTGTGGGTGGTATGTAGCAGTCTGTGGTACAGATGTGCCACTACAGGTTTTACCAGTCTGCTAGTTACATTAAATTTACAATCAAATAATGCTGCAACCTTGAAGGAATTTTGTTTACATGCAAATAATTGTAGGGTACATTCCTATGACTGAAAATTGTGTCTGAGGGTATACACCTTTTCTTAAAATGGGGTCTCATTCTGTTGCCTCTGCTGGAGTGTAGTGGTGAGGCTACAGCTCACTGCAGCCTCAGCATCTCAGGTTCAAGGGATCCTCCCACCTTAGCCTCTCAAGTAAATGGGACTACAGGCATCCATCACCATGCTTGGCTAATTTTTAAATTTTTTTTATAGAGACAGGGTTTCATTATGTTGTCCAGGCTGGTCTTGAATTCTTGGACTCAAGTAATCCTCCTGCCTCGGCTTCCCAAAGTGCTAGGATTAAAGGTATGAGCCACCATGCCTGGTCCACATTTCTAATTATGACTGATATTTTTAAATTGCTTTACATGGAGATTCTACCAATTTACACTGCCAACAAAGAGAGACCACTGGCCTAGATCAGTGGTTCTCCAACTTAGAATCACATAGAGGTCTTGTTAAAACACAGAGTGGTGGGCCGCAGGTCCCAAGTTTCTGATTCAGAAGGTCAGGTGTAAGACTCAAGAATCTGCACTTCTAAAAAGTTTCCACATGTAGTTTGAAAATCACTGCAATAGATCAGTTTGGCTTCCACCACTTCATAGACTTTCTCCCCAAGTTAGCAAGGTCCTCTTCAATTCTGTGTTCTTTTTTCTGTCTCCATTTTGCTTGACTTTTCTGCTATATTTTAGAGGTTTTCTTTGTTTCTCTCTCTCTTTCTTTTTCTTTCTTCCTCCCTTTCTTCCTTCCTTCTTTTTCTCTTCTCTTTCTTTCCCTTTTTCTCTCTTCCCTTCTCCTTCCTCCCTCCCTCCTTCCTTCCCCCTTCCCTCCTTCTTTCCTGTTCCTTTCCTTTTCTTCTTTCTTTCTTTTCTCTCTCTCTCTCTCTCTCTCTCTCTCTCTCTCTCTCTCTCTCTCTCTCTCTCTCTCTCTCTCTCTCTCTCTCTCTCTCTCTCTCTCTCTCTTCCTATTTGGTCCTGTTAAGTGTTCTTCCCTTGCCTCTCCTGTCCCTTAATGGAAGTCCTTGGGCTTCATTTATTAGCCCATGACTTTTCACCCATAAGATAGTTTGTTACTTCTCAAGACTAAAAATATGAAAACAATGTAAAGCCTAAAGCCATCTTTTCATCCTAACAGGAGAGCTTGCATTGCTAAAACAAAAACCAGATCCTAATGACTTTATTTGAACCCTCTCTATTCAGCCACACATGATACAAGCCTTACTTTTTTTTAAAAAATCAGAGCAATAGTTTTTAAAAAGTCAAACAGCAATTTTGATGGCAATATCAAAATTGCTGTTTGATTTTTTTGAAACTATTGCTCCTATCCCAGCTTTTCCCCACTCCCAGCCCCTGTCTGCTCCCTAGAAGCAAGCTCATTGTTAGGCAGTTTATTTTCTTGCATAGGGTTGTAAGTTATTTTTGCTTTTTACACAATCAGGACATTTACAAATTGTGTGTTGAAGAAGGCTTCATTTAAGCTCCACAAAGCTGATCATGAGTACTTTCAATTATTTGAGTTGTTTAATTTGATATTTGCTTTACTTGCTTCCATATTTCTAAACAGGGTATTTACTTCAATTGTTAAAAATCAGTTTCTGATGTAGTCATCTGCTGACTTCATAAGAGATCAGCTTTCAGCCAACTTATACCTTACCCCACTTCCTGTATTTCCCATCCTTTATAACTAAATACATCACAATTTTGGTTAAAATAATAGTGTTGCTGTTATGACTGTAAATATTATTCAATGATGAGCCAATTAATTTATAGCTGTTTTCTTTCCTTGTTGTTTTGGGGTTTTTTAGTTTTTTCTTTTTTTGCTTTTCCTGGCATTAGTGATTTCCTTTCTTTTCTAAAATACTTGGTTCTCTGTATATCTATCCAACTATTTTAAAAAATTTATCAAATGCTCATCAATATTCTCTAAAATTTCAACATAGCATAATCTATAGATTTTATTTTTGTTGTTAAGACTTCTTTTCTTGCCTCTACAGTGTTATTTTTTATCTGCTGGTTGCTGGTAGGTTCCAGGGTAGAGTGATAAACTGGCAAAACAAACCATTTATTTCTGGACCTCCAAATAGCACCATATATAGAAGGCATTCCCTGGGACTACTGAGTCTCTTGAAAGAATACTCCAGTATCTGCTTAGGAGTTATTCCAAGAGCAGGGCTGGGGTATTCAGCATACAAACTTCCACTTCATCTGCTTCATTTGTAGGTTTGTAACTTTCTTTGTTTTCTTTCAATAAGTGCTTTGGAAGGGAGACAAGTACATGTGGTCAATTCATCATGCTTTTACAGACTATTTTTCTCAAAGTTGTTTAACTCAATAATTAGTCTTGCAGGGTCTAATTTTCATAAAGTCACTTATTTTTGCATCTCACTTCATGCTTCTGAGTTGCATTTTCTTCTTATGAAGTGTGTATATCTCTCAGAGTTTAGAGTGAGGGTATATGAGTAAAAAACGCTCCATTTCTGTCCGTTTCTTCAACATCTTACTGGTTTATTATAAGGTGAACATCCTCGTAATCATTTCCTAAATCAAGAAACAGAACTTTGTAAGCCACACCAGAAGCCTGTTCACGTGCTCCATCCCAGTCACAAACTCCTTTTACCCTCATCACTACCCTGACTTTTTAAATTACCACTTTTTTTGCATTTAAGTATATCCCTAGACATTATAGACTTTCTCATTAATTTGATGTATTTTATGCCTTCTGTAAGTTATAGGTTCTATTTCTTCCCCCCTACTTACAAGGGGGGAAATTTTTTTGAAATTTCATGAGCGAATGTTTGCTGAGGCTTTATTAGTTATAGCAGCAGCTGTTAAATCTGTCCTTCAGTAGATGAATGGATGAACAAATGTGATCCATCCACACAATGGAATACTATTCAGCCATAAAAAGGAATGAGCTACAGACACACAGACAAAACAAACAAACAAACAAACAAAAAACAAACCTGTTACAGATGAACCTGAAATGCATTATGTGGGTGAAAGAAGCCAGGCTCAAAAGGCTGCATGATTCCATTTTACTTGACCTTCTGGAAAAGGCAAAAGTATCAAGACAAAGAACAGATGAGTAGTTGCCAGGGGCTGGGACCTGCAACAAATGGGTAATTTGGAGAATGTTGGCGGATGATGTAAATGTTCTACATCTTGATTGCAGTGGTGGCTGCCTGACTGTATGTTTTCAGAGCTGTACACTAAAATGGGTGAATTTCACTGCATGTCAATGATACTTCAAGTTCCCCATGGGCTGGATTTTGCAGATTGCACACTCATGGTGTATTTCGATGTGATCCTTTGTCCTTTACTTCTGTAAATTGGCAGTTGGATCAAGAAGCTTGGCCAGGCGAGGTGGCTCACGCCTGTAATCCCAGCACTTTGGGAGGGTGAGGCGGGTGGATTACCTGAGGTCAGGAGTTCCAGATCAGTCTGGGCAACATGGAGATACCACGCCTCTACTAAAAATACAAAAAAATTAGCTGGGCGTTGTGGTGGTCGCCTATAATCTCAGCCACTCCGGAGGCTGAGGCAAGAGAACTGCTTAAACCCAGGAGATGGAGGTTGCAGGAAGCCAAGATTGTGCCAGTGCACTCCAGCCTGGGCTACAGAGTGGGACGCCATCTCAAAAAATAATAATAATAAAAATAAAAAGTTTGAGCACACTCAGGTTTAATACCTTTGGTAAAACTACACATTATTATGAATTTAAGTATTTAAATATAGATTATGGGTTTCAGTCCATTCTAATTATTACCTTTACTGAAACTCCAATTGTCCCATCCATGGCCAGTAGGAGCCCCTTCTAGTTGGCTGGGTCCTTTGGACATGACTCCAGAAGTCTTTAGTAGTTTCTCTGCTCTCTAGTATGGTACGATATTTCACACTCATTCCACACACGCTCTAGACCTAGAATCCCTTGTTTCTTTTAGTGGGACTTGGCATTTCATACTGTGCACCTAAGAACACACACATACACATACACACACACACACGACTATATGCATATATATAGATATATGTATATAGTCACGTGCTGCATAGGACATTTTGGTCAACAATGAATGTCATATACAACTGTTATCCCATAGGATTTTAACAGAGCTGAAAAATTCCTATTGCCTTATGACATGTTTATTTCATTTTATTTTGAGACAGGGTCTTGCTCTGTTGCCCAGACTGGGGTGCAGTGGCGCATTCACCTGGAGATATTTTGATGATCCTGACCCTGTGCAGTCTTAGGCGAATGTGTATTTCTTTGTCTTCATTTTTAACAAAAAAGCTTAAAAAGTAAAAAACAACATTTATTTTTTTAAATTTTTCAAATAAAAAGCTTATAGAAAATGAATATAAAGAAAATATTTTTGTACAGTTGTTCAATGTGTTTGTGTTTTAAGCCAACTGTTATTAAAAAAAAGTCAACAGTTTTTAAAAAATCAAAAACTTGGTGGCTCACCCCTGTAATCCCAGAACTCTGGTAAACTGAGGCAGACAGATCATGAAGTCAGGAGTACAAGACCAGCCTGACCAACATGGTGAAACCCCATCTCTACTAAAAACACAAAAATTAGCTGGGTGTGGTGGCACTCGCCTGTAATCCCTGCTTCAGCTACTCAGGAGGCTGAAGCAGGAGAAGAGCTTGAACCCAGGAGGCGGAGGTTGCAGTGAGCTGAGATTGTGCCACTGTACTCCAGCCTGGGCGACAGAGCGAGACTTCATCTAAAATAATCATAATAATAAAGTTTATAAAGTAAAAAAGTTTCAATAAGCTAAAGGTAATTTATTATGGAAGAAAGAAAAGAGAATATTTTCCCCCAAGATGAAGACTTGCTCTGTCCCCCAGGCTGGAGTGCAGTGGCACGATACCAGCTCACTGCAACCTGGGTATCCCAGGTTCAAGCAGTCTTCCTGCCTCAGCCTCCCGAGTACCTGGGATTACAGGCATGTACCACCACGCCTGGCTAATTTTTTGTATTTTTGGTGAAGACAGGGTTTCACCATGTAAGCCAGGATGGTTTTGATATCCTGACCTCGTGATCTACCCACCTCAGTCTCCCAAAGTGCTGGGATTATAGGTGTGATCCATCGAGCCCAGCCTGAAAGAAAATTTAAAAGAATAAATTTAGTGTAGCATAAGTGTACAGTTTTATTTACTTGTTACTTTTATTGCATTTTAAGTTTTGTGGTACATGTGAAGAACATGTAAGATAGTTGCATAGGTACACACATGGCAGTGTGATTTGCTGCCTTCCTCCCCATCACCTATATCTGGCATTTCTCCCCATGTTATCCCTCCCCAACTCTCCACACCCCACTGTCCCTCCCCTATTTCCCCCTCACAGACCCCAGTGTATAATGTTCCCCTCCCTGTGTCCAAGTGTTCTCATTGTTCAACACCTGCCTATGAATGAGAACATGCTGTGTTTGATTTTCTGTTCTTGTGTCAGTTGCTGAGAATGATGGTTTCCAGATTCATCCATGTTCCTACAAAGGTCACAAACTCATCGTTTTTTATGGCTGCATAGTATTCCATGGTGTATATGTGCCACATTTTCCCTGTCCAGTCTATCATCGATGGGCATTTGGATTGGTTCCAAGTCTTTGCTATTGTAAACAGTGCTGCAATGAACATTTGTGTGCATGTGTCTTTATAATAGAATGATATTATATATTATATAATAGGTATTATATATTATATAATAGGTATTATATATAATAGAATGATATATAATCCTTTGGATATATACCCAGTAATGATGAGCATTTTTTCATATGTATGTTGGCCTCATATATGTCTTCTTTTGTAAAGTGTCTGTTCATTCCTTCAACCACTTTTCAATGGGCTTGTTTTTTTCTCGTGAATCTGTTTTACTTCTTTGTAGATTCTGGATATTAGCCCTTTGTCAGATGGGTAGACTGCAAAATTTTTTTCCCATTCTGTTGGTTGCTGATTCACTCTAATTACTGTTTCTTTTGCTGTGCAGAAGCTCTGGAGTTTAATTAGGACCCATTTGTCTATTTTGGCTTTGTTAATGCTTTTGGTGTTTTAGTCATGAAGTCCTTGCCTGTGCCTGGGTCCTGAATGGTTTTACCTAGATTTTCTTCTAGGGTTTTTATGGTGTTAGCTCTTATGTTTAAGTCTTTAATCCATCTGGAGTTAATTTTAGTGTAAGGTGTCAGGAAGGGGTCCAGTTTCTGCTTTCTGCACATGGCTAGCCAGTTTTCCCAACACCATTTATTAAACAGGGAATCCTTTCCCCATTGCTTGTTTTTGTCAGGTTTGTCAAAGATCAGATGGTTGTAGATGTGCAGCATTGCCTCTGAGGCCTCTGTTCTGTTCCATTGGTCTGTATCTCTGTTTTGGTACCAGTACCATGCTGTTTTGATTACTGTAGCCTTGTAGTGTAGTTTGTAGTCAGGTAGTGTGATGCCTCCAGCTTTGTTCTTTTTGCTTAGAATTGACTTGGCTATGCAGGCTAGTGTACAGTTTTTATCAAATCTCCAGTAGTGTGCAGTGATGTCCTAGGCCTTTACATTCACTCACCACCCACTCAATGACTCACCCACAGCAACTTCCTGTCCTGCAAGCTCCATTTACGGCAAGTGCCCTACAAAGGTGTATTATTTTTAATCCTTCATACTGTATTTTCTATGTTTCAATATATTTAGATGTATAAATACCATTGTGTTACAATTGCCTGCAGTAATCAGTACATTAATAATGCTGTACAGGTTTGTAGTCTGGGAGCAATAGGCTACACCATATAGCTTAGGTGTATAGTAGGCTGTACCATACAGGTGTGTGTAAGTACACTCTATGGTGTTCCCATAAGGACAAAGTGGCCTAATGATGCATTTCTCAGAACATATCCCCGTTGTTAAGTGATTCATGACTCTGCGTGTGTTTGTGTGTGTGTGTGTGTAATTTTAGGAGATACATATATTTCAGAAATTTTTTTTGAATTATAATGTGTTATAATTAGTTCTATTACCAGTCTTCAGTTTTCTTTATCAAGGACTCCTATATGTTGGATCTTCTTTGCCTATTTTCAATATTTATCATTTCTCTCAAGTTATTTCTATGTTTAAATTTTTTTGATAAAAAAGTTATTTTCAAATCGTAGTTCTCTTCACTGTTGCATTTTCTTATTCTTTTTTTTTTTTTTTTTTTTTTTTTTGAAAAGTTAAAAATTCCTTAATTTTTTATTCCTGGTACCACTACCACAATTTACAGGGCAATATACCTGATGTAATGAAAAGAAAAAGAAAAAGACAAAGCTACAACAGATAAAAGACCTCAGGAATGTACATCTAATTGACACTACATTGCATTAATCAATAGCTGCACTTTTTGCAAACTGTGGCTATGACAGTCCTGAACAAGAAGGGTTTCCTGTTTAAGCTGCAGTAACTTTTCTGACTATGGATCATCGCTCCTTCTGTGGCAGATTTTTACAGTTCCTCTAATGCATTTGGGACGACTGTCTCAAAGTAACCTGCAGCTTTCCTGACAACTCCTCGCTCTCTCTCCTGCTAAGAACTGTAGCCCTTTTCTGCTGCTTTTAGAACCTTCTGCTACCATATCCACCACTTCCACCACCAGATCCATAACCACCACCATAGGGACTGCCCGAGCTTCTTCCACCAAAACTGCCCCCTTTCATGGGTCCATAATTTGATTGCTGTTGTCCACTATAATTTCCAAAATCATTATAGTTCCCACCACCACCATAGTTACCACCACCAAAATTTCCTCCTTCGTTGTAACCATCATATCCTCCACCACCGCCACCATATCCACCACCTTGGTTTCCATATCCTGGTCCACCACCACCATAGCCCCCTCTACTACTATAACCAGGACCACCGCCATAGTTGCCACCATCACCAAATCCATTATATCCACCATCACCTCCTCCATAACTACCTCTGCTGCCACCACCTCCACCATAACCTCCTCTTCCACCAAAGTTTCCACCACGGCCAAAATTACCTCCACCTCCAAAGTTTCCTCCGCGACCCATAAAATTGCCAGATCCACCTCCACGACCTCTCTGTGATCCAGCAGACTGCATCTCTTGTTTAGAAAGGGCCTTTTTCACTTCACAATTATGCCCATTAATAGTGTGGTATTTCTGAACAACAATTTTATCAACTGTATCATGATCATCGAAAGTTACAAAAGCAAATCCTCTCTTTTTTCCACTCTGCCTGTCTTCCATAACTTCTATGGTTTCAATCTTGCCATACTTTTCAAAGTAGTCTCTCAAATTATACTCTTCCGTATCTTCTTTAATACCACCAACAAAAATTTTCTTCACTGTTAGATGGGCACCAGGCTTTACAGAATCCTCTCTAGAAACAGCTCTCTTTGGTTCCACTACACGCCCATCAACCTTGTGTGGTCGAGCACACATTGCTGCATCCACCTCTTCAACACAAGAATAAGTCACAAAACCAAAGCCCCTGGAACGTTTGGTTTGGGGATCTCTCATTACCACACAATCTGTAAGTGTGCCCCATTTCTCAAAATGTTCTCTTAAACTATCATCTGTAGTTTCAAAGCTCAGACCACCAATAAACAGTTTTCTCAACTGCTCTGGTTCCTTTGGATCATGGCCCTCCTCCCCCCGGCGGCGACGGCGACGGCCGGAGTCGGGCTGGGGGCGACCGGGCGGCGGTTTTACCTCCATTTTGAGACCGGACTCGCCTCTTCCAACTCGAGTTCAATATCGCATTTTCTTATTCTTTTATTCCTTGTATTTCAGTCCACTTTACTGAAGTAAGTTTTTTATTTCTAACACTTTCCCAAATTCTGTTACTTCGTTCCTGAGTTTTTCTTATTCTGGCTTATTTTGCTGTTTCATGTCTCATATCATTTTATATCTTTACAGTGATACTGTGCTAGGTGTTACAGAAACAGTGGTATTCGAAACAAAGTCCATGTCTCCAGTAATCATATTTCACTAATTCAAGCCACATTTCTTTGTTCCTGTGTCTCTTGCTTCCCTCACCCCAACTTGGAATGCTTGTTTAAACATTAAAATTTCCTCATACCCAGAAGGAAGGAATGCTACGCAGAGGCCCCAGAATAATTTAGACAGATGCCTTGCTGGGTTGCCTGCGTATTCTCATTAGAGTGTATCCTTTTTGTCCAATCATTTTTCTATCTGGCGGTGCATGCTTTCTTGAACCTAAGCATAAAAATCCACAATTTCCCTTGTTATCTTTGGGTCTTCATTCTGAAGGCTCCTGTGTCACATAAAATGATGATCAAATCAATGTCTATGCCTTTTCTCCTATTAACTGACTCCTGCCGGTGATTTTCAGTGAACCTATAGAGGGTGAAGAGGAAGCATCATCATTAATATCATTAATAAACATTCCCACTGTATTGGCCCTTGTATGTCCTTTGTATGGTGCTGGGGATAACACAGACATATCACTGAAGAGATTTTCAAATGTAAAAGAAGAGGGATTATACTGATTTAAAAGCTGGATTCTGTCCTCACCCTGTAGCTAATCTGCATTTATGAAAATTTACTTTCCACTGCAGTAAACAGAAGCTTTCTACTCCAGCCGAACTGTGCCTTTCCTCAAATCCAGTCTCAAATTTGGGTGCCTTTTCATTTTCTGGAGCCTTTTGTTAGTATTCTAGTCCATGCATAATTTCCCCTTCCTCTGAAATATATATATAGCACCTCACTACTTACATTTCAATATACTTTCCTGGACAGGCACAGTGGCTCACGCCTGTAATTCCAGCACTTTGGGAGGGCGAGGTGGCTGGATCACGAGGTCAGGAGTTCGAGACCAGCCTGACCAACATGGTGAAACCCCCATCTCTACTAAAAATACAAAAATTAGCCAGGTGTCACGGCACACATCTGTAATCTTAGCCACTCTGAAGGCTGAGACAGAAGAATAATTTGAACCCAGGAGGCAGAGGCTGGCAGTGAGCCGAGATGGCGCCACTGCACTCTAGCCTGGGCGACAGAGCGAGACTCCGTCTCAAAAAACAAAAATATAAAAAAATATATATATCAATATATGTACCGGTTTAGTTTAATTTCTTTCTTTCTTTCTTTTTGAGACGGAGTTTCGCTCTTGTTACCCAGGCTGGAGTGCAATGGCGCGATCTCACCGCAACCTCCACCTCCTGGGTTCAGGCATTTCTCCTGCCTCAGCCTCCTGAGTAGCTGGGATTACAGGCACGCGCCACCATGCCCAGCTAATTTTTTTTATTTTTATTTTTAGTAGAGACGGGGTTTCACCATGTTGACCAGGATGGTCTCAATCTGTTGACCTCGTGATCCACCCGCCTCGGCCTCCCAAAGTGCTGGGATTACAGGCTTGAGCCACCGCGCCCGACCTAGTTTAACTTCTTATCCTCTAAGGGTATAGATGCGTTCTGTGCCACCTTCTCGAGTACTAATGGTTAACTGGAGTGAACACAAGCAACCAAGCGCTAGCCTGGAGCCCAAAACAACAGTCGCGGTTCTGCAACAGAAAACGCTGCGCTGGCCCTGAGACCCGTCTCGGAAATGCTTCTTATCCCTCTGCTGTTTCTCCCAAGACAACCTAGGTCCAACCCCACGGGAATATACAGAGAGTCCTCGGGCCACAGACTTATAGCCGCGACAGGGGGGCGGGGGGCCACAACGGTCTGGTCCCAGCCGACCAGCCAGCTACTATCAAGGACCGAACCGGGGTGGCGGAGACTGCAGCCGCACTTCCCTGCCCTCTTTTCCCAGCTCCGCCCGGCGACGGGCCTCGCTCCTGAGGGGCGGGGCTTCCGCTTCCGGCCGGGGATTGTTGACGCCTACGCCTGCGGCTGCGGCGTTGGCGACGGACTGTTGGGGAGGGGTAATTGGGGGAGGAAGACGGAGCAGAGACAGGTACCGCGGAGGGTGCTGCTGAGGCGAAGATGGCAGAGGGGCCCGAGGAAGCCCGAGGCCGCCCTCCTGGGCAAGACGAAGGCGGGGGGGACCACAAGCCCGTCCCTTCCCTGAGAGGGCCTCCTACCGCCGCCGTCCCATGCCCCCGCGACGACCCCCAGGACGAACCCCAGGCCCCGGGCCGGCCCACAGCTCCGGGTCTCGCAGCTGCCGCCGCCGCTTACGAATCGGAGTCCCTGCGCGAGCTTGGGAAGCGCGGGGAGGCCGCCTCCGGCTCCGGTGCAGGGCCGCCGGAGCAGGCGGGCTGCAAGGCGCCCGAGGCCGCGGCGCCGCGGGAGAGACCGGCGAGGCTGAGCGCCCGTGAGTACTCCCGGCAAGTGCACGAGTGGCTGTGGCAGTCCTACTGCGGCTACCTCACCTGGCACAGCGGCCTGGCCGCCCTCCCCGCCTACTGCAGCCCCCAGCCGTCCCCGCAGAGCTTCCCCTCGGGCGGCGCTGCCGTCCCCCAGGCCACGGGGCTGCCACCGGCCCCGCAAGTGGGCTATTACAACCCCTTCTACTTCCTGAGCTCCGGGGCAGCGGGGCCCGACCCGGGGACAGCTGCCGGCCTCAGTACCCCTGCTCCAGTCGCGAACCTGGGACCCAGGGCTCCTCAAGTGCAGTCGTCGGTCCGGGCCACTCCAGTGACGAGGGTAGGATCTGCAGCCCCTTCTCGAAGCCCGAGCGAGACCAGGCAGCAGGCAGGTGAGACCGGCGAGCGGGAGGCTGGGCGTAGTAGGTCTTCAGGGGCCTGTGGGTAGAGCTGGCACGCTTTTTAGACCTGTAACTGCTGCTGCTACTCCGATTAACGATCCTGCCCGTGCACTAGCTATCATTTGTCCAGGCCCTAAATCCCCAAAATGTACAAGGAGGCAATACAGTTTCTTTTTCCTTTAGACCTGGCACTCCGAATTGATTCCCCTGCTCATGGGGACTGGTTGTTTCTACGTGAAAA
Source organism: Saguinus oedipus (assembly GCA_031835075.1). NCBI lineage: Eukaryota > Metazoa > Chordata > Mammalia > Primates > Cebidae > Saguinus > Saguinus oedipus. The sequence goes on along the minus strand of CM063172.1, from coordinate 11,604,807 downwards.
GAAAGTGCTCTTCCTTTGGTTTTCACGCTCTGCAGAGTGAGGTCCAAAGCTAAACTCGCAAATGGCTCACTTTTGGAGGTGCTCAACTGTTAATGCTGGAAATTATTCAGACGTTGGCTGCTTAGGACAGTGGAACTGAACGGACATAAAAGGAGATTGACATGGATACCAGTGGAGTTAGGAAGCTTTGATTGGGTCAAAGCTTCACTTCATTTGATTGAGAAGCCCTGGCTTATTGATCTTGTATATTGTGTAATTGTTTTTGCTTCTGTGTGTGAACTAGAATATTTTGAATTAGTTTACTATTTAAGCTATTACACTTTTCGTTTATTTTATTTAGCCACAGATAGAGGGGACAAGAACTACTTGATGCCTCTGATCCCAGCAGAATTTAGCATGACAGATTGATATTCATTGGGTTTATTTTAGAGAAAGCAAAACAAACTAAACACACAGGAGGGGTTACAGGGATTTACTTTATACTAATTGCTAATGTAGAACCTTGATTTGTACTAAAATCAATTTTCTTATCACTTAGATGTGATCACTCGGATTTTCAGTAGAGTTCTTAGTGAAACTTATTGGGTATAGATTTGTCTGTTAAATCACTTCTAGGCGGGCGTGGGGCGTGGGGCGAGGAAGTGTGGAGGACGAGGTTTGGCTCTATCGCCCAGGCTGGATAGTGCAGTGGCGCGATCTTGGCTCACTGCAACCTCCGCCTCCCAGGTTCAAGCCATCCTGCCACCTCAGCTTCCCTAGTAGCTGGGACTATAGGCATGTGCCATCATGCCCGGCCAATTTTTTATATTTTGTTGAGACGGGGTTTCGCCATGTTGGCTGGGGCCATACCGGTCTCGAACTCCTGGCTTCAAGCAATCTGCCTTCCTTGGCCTCCCAAAGTACTGGGATTACAGGCACGCGCCACCATGCCCAGCTAATTTTTTTTATTTTTATTTTTAGTAGAGACGGGGTCACTGCACCCAGCTGTGTGAAATCAATTTTTAAACGTTAAAGTTAGGAAACCAAACTAAGTTCAGTAGTGGGGTACTGTTACTCTAATTTAATAACGTGCAATCAATATCAATAGTTGCAGCAAGGTTATATTTCTTGTTGTTGTACCTTGACTTTCTTTACCAGTTCATTATATGGCTTGTGTTCCAAGGCTTATGTGAAATGATTAGTTTTTCCTAACTTTTTTTTTTTTTTTTTTTTAATTTACAGGCAGGGAATATGTTATTCCGTCCTTGGCCCACAGATTTATGGCAGAGATGGTGGATTTCTTTATTCTCTTCTTTATAAAAGCAACCATTGTCTTAAGTATTATGCACCTCAGTGGGATAAAGTAAGTTGAGGACATTTGCAGAAAGGTTTTTATTTCTACTGTTTATAACTATTGTTTTGTTACATTCTGTTTGTCTACACGAGACTATATGATAATGAGCTTGTCAGTGTCATGATTCCTTTAAGAGAGCTTTGTCAGATTTATGGTTTTCTTGTTGATTTAAGAAATAGCTAAAAGTTTCTACTGAATTCTGTAAGATGTGTGGGAATCTCGCCTATCAAAAATAGGTAAAAAGAGCCTCCAAACCTGGTTTGATTTTATTCAACTATTTTTTTTTTTTTTTTTTTTTTTTTTTTTTTTTTTTTTTTTTTTGAGACAGTCTCACTCTGTTGCCCAGGTTGGAGTGCCATGGCAGGATCTTGGCTCACTGCAACATCTGTCTCCCGGGTTCAAGCAATTCTCTTGCGTGAGCCTCCCAAGTAGCTGGAACTACAGGTGCATGCCGCCACGCCTGGCTAATTTTTTGTATTTATTTTAGTAGAGACTAGGTTTCATGGTGTTGCCCAGGCTTGTCACAAACTCCTGAGCTGAGGCAATCTGCCCACCTCGGCCTCTGAAAGTGCTGGGATTATAGGTGTGAGCCACCGTGCCTGGCCTCAACAATTCTTTTAGGCCAAGAACCAATTTACCTGTCCCTGCCCTGTTCCCTCTTGCTATTTTGTAGTCTCTAAAGACATGGTATAAAGAGCTTTTGGTAGGTGCATTAATAATCAACTAGATGGTGTTTCCAAATGGGATTGCTTATACTGTGGGGCAAGTCCCAAGTGAACTTCAAAGTGAGACATTTATTTGAGTGATCCTTCCAGATTAACAGTAATCATAATAGCAGTTATCACTTCCTGAGTACTTTCTATATGCTGTGTACTGAGCTTGCTCGCTTCTTCATATGGATTCTTATTTAATCTTTATACGAAGATGAGTGTTGAGATTGATACCTCCATTTTATAGAGTCTGAAATTTGGGTTTATGAAAAGTTGAGCCCAGAACTTAAAATGTTACAAAGGTAGTAAGTGATAGAGTCAAGATACAAACCTGTGAGGTCAAATTTTAGGGCCCTTGCCAGAACCTCAGTGTTACTGTGATTCCTCCTTGTCCCTCCCTCTCTCACCTCACTGTACATCCAGTGAAATACTAACTCCTTTATGTTCAACTTTCTGAATAGCTTTCAACCCCAGACCTCCTCACTGCCACACCATTTTTCTTTTTTTGAGACAGGGTCTTTCTCTGTCACCCAGGCTGGAGTGCAGTAGTACAATCACGGCTCACTGCAGCCATGATCTCCTGTGCCCAAGTAATACTCCCGCCTCAGCCAGCCTCACAAGGAGCTGGGACCACAGGCATGCACCACCATGCCTAGCTAATTAAAAATATTTTTTTGTAGTGACAGGGTCTCCCTGTGTTGCCCAGGGTGGTCTCAAATTCCTGGGCTCAAATGATTCTTCTGCCTCAGCCTCCCAAAGTGCTACAAGCGTAAGCCACTGCACCTGGCCCATTTTTTATCATGATTGCTTTTCCCTACTTCAGTTACTATCATCTCTTGCTTGGATTATAGCAAAAGTCTTCTAGTGGTAACTCAAGTCTCCTGTTTTATCTCAGTCCAGTCTCTGATATAAAACCAAAGTGATCATAAATCCTGGTCTGCCCCTCTCCTGCCTTTAAACCCTTCAATCGTTTCTGTTTTTAAAATTTTTATTGTTTTTATTTTTTTAGAGATGGGGGTCTCACTGTGTTGCCCAGGTTGGCCTCAAAATCCTGGGCTCAGGCGATCCTCCCAGCTCAGCCTCCCAAAGTGTTGGGATTACAGGGGTAAGCCACCATGCTCAGCCCCTTCAGTGGTTTCTCTTTACCAGCAGGATAAAGTCTGAATTTCATCATGTAGTTTAACAGATGCCTTTATTTCTTAATCACTGCCATCTCTCACATTTAATATATGAGCCATACCAAACTGCTTACAGCTTCTGTCACATACGCTCTTGCTCCAACACTTGCTCTCCTGCTGTTCCCTTTCTGAAATGTTCCTCCTTAGTCTGGCTGACTTTTCTTCATCCTTCAGATTCTCATCTAACTGTCTTTTCTGAGAAAGCTTCACAAGGTTAAGTGTACCTGGTATGTATTTCCATAGTATCCTAGGCTCCCCATCACAGCACACATCCCACTTTATTATTGCTACTTACTTATTGTTCTGCTTTGCTAGATCAGAAACCCTTCACAAAAGCAGAGACTATGGGAATTCATTAATCCATTTTCCCCAGGGCGAGTACAGTGTCTGCTCACGATAATGCTGCTTATTTGTTGAATAAATTAGTTAATGCTTTATGAGACTAGATGGTTGGGAATCTAAAGATTAGTTTAGAATTTCAATTAAAATATATGACTTACACTAATGAAAAAAATCAGTACAACTATTCTGGTAACTATTTACTATTATTTTGTGTAGGGATATCTCTAAGTTTGCTATGCATTATATAATAGAAGAAATAGATGAAGACACATCAATGGAAGACTTACAGAAAATGATGGTTGTGGCCCTTATATACAGATTATTGGTTTGCTTCTATGAGGTAAGCTATTGAGTTCAGCAATTTTATGGTTTTATATTTTATTTTTATCTTACGTTTTTTGAGATGGAGTTTCACTCTTATTGCCCGGACTGGAGTGGAGTGCAATGGTGTGACCACGGCTCACTGCAACCTTAACCCTCCCGGGTTCAAGTGATTCTCCTATCTCAGCCTCCCAAGTAGGTGGGACTACTGGTGCATATACCCAGCTAATTTTCTATTTTTAGTAGAGATAGGGTTTCGCCATGTTGGCCAGGCTAGTCTCAAACTCCCGGCCTCAGGTGATCCACCCACCTTGGCCTCCCCAAGTGCTGGCATTTCATATGTGAGCCACTGCACCCGGCCAACAGGATCAGCCCAAGACAAAAAGGTAAGAGAAATTTATAATTATTCATGTCTTTTCCATATGTTTACTTTTCTGGTTTTTTTTTCCCCCAAATTTTAATGAATGATTAAGCAAAAACTTTTAGAAGAGAGACATTTTACAATTTCCTTGTAATATTTTTCAGTTTTAGAAAGTCAAAATTTCACTCATAGATTGTGGTCCAAAATGTACTTGTGAATTGGTTGTGGAACTTGCAATGTATTTCTTTTGCTGCAAATTAGTCAGAGATATTACAGGAGACATACATCTTGTAGTATGGGACATGTTAGAGACCTACAGAAATGCATTAAGTTAAATGGTTAACGTTTCTGTGCAATTCTTTCAAACTGAAAATTTTAAAACATGAAATATGGTAGGAAAACTTTAAAATTGGTATAGATGAGCTAGTAAGTTATTTTCAAATTATCCTTCTTTTCTTAGATAATTTGCATTTGGGGAGCAGGTGGAGCTACCCCAGGGAAGTTCCTGCTGGGACTTCGAGTTGTGACATGTGATACATCAGTGCTTATTGCACCAAGTCGGGTTTTAGTGATTCCTTCCTCAAACGTTAGCATTACAATGTAAGTCCTTTTCTTAGCTTAATCTACTACATACTTAAGAAAATAATGTGTTTTAGAATATTGGAATTTTTTTTCTTTGTGGCATAGATAGGCTTATATTTATCAAGTTTAAAACAAAGTTTATGAGTATTTATTTCAGTTGTATTATATGATTGTAGACCTCTCTTCCAGTGTACGTTTTCCAGATGATCATTTGATGAATTACAAGTCACAATATGAGAGGATGATTTGGGTGTTGGGGCTATCTTACTGCTCCATGACCAGCTTTATTATTCTCTAGATCTGTGGACATAAGTTCAGTTTCCAATCTGTCTTAAGTCTCCATTTGGCCTTATCTATCATTATGCTGTCTTGAATAGGCAATAAGGGTTTTGACAGCTATACATTCCTGCATCCTTCTGCTGCTGAGAGCTTGCAATACTGTCAGTACTCAAGGTTAGCTGTTGGCATCTAGCTCTGGGGGAAGGTACAACTAGTGATAATGGAAGTTGTGAAGGTGAGTGGCTGGTAGTCAGTTGAGCCAAACAAGATATTGGCTGCAATTTTTGCCAGAATGATTCAGAGCTGGATTGTTACATCAAGGACTATGGGCCAGGCATGGTGGCTCATGCCTATAATCCAAGCACTTTGGGAGGCTGAGGTAGGCGGATCAAGAAATTGCGAGATCAAGATCATCCTGGCAAACATGGCGAAACTCCATCTCTACTAAAAATTGAAATATTAGCTGGACGTAGTGGTGCATGCCTGTAGTCCCAGCTACTCAGGAGGCTGAGGCAGGAGAATTGCTTGAACCTGCCATGTGGAGGCTGCAGTGAGCTGAGATCTCACCACTGCATTCCAGGCTGGGGGACAGAGCAAAACTCCATTTTTTGGGGAAAAAAATTTGAACAGGTGACTCTAGAAACCTTGGTTTTGCCATCTTCAAATTTTTCTTAAAATTCCATAGTTGTAAACCTACCTACTTCTTTTAGTAAGTCAGTAATGGCTGATGTTTACTGAGTACTTTTTATATGCCTGCACTGTTACACTGCATTTATATTAACTAATTTAATGCTAATAACCTTATAAGATAGATACTATTGTTCCCTTTTTGCAGATGTGGAATACAGCTAGTTAGTAATTGGTAGAAGATGGATCTTAATTTAACTAGTTTGGATTCAGAATCCACACTCACAGCCACTGTACTTTTCTGCAGCCCTTCAGTGCACTAAAAGGCAGAAATCTAACAAGTAGGATAATTCTCTATTCTGAGTGATTGTTGAAAGCTTTTAAAAGCTTTCCTTAATCACTGGATACCACAAAGGAAAATGCTGATGAAATAACACACAGTACTTTAAAATGCAAGCTCTTTATATAAGGTAAATAAATGGGACTACAGTAAGCATACTCAGAATTCATGTTCATTTCTTCTAAGAAAATACTATAAAGTACTGTCAACCCTTATTCTGTATTCCAAGACATGTTTATTACTGCTTTTTATGTTGAAGTTCTGAGATCTTTTATGTTGCTGAAGTCTTTAGAAATAGCCCAGGTGGTTTGATCATGATACAGTGCTACTTGAAAATAACTCGTATGAAAGGCAAAAATTCTCTCAACTATGCTTTGAATGTCTTTTTCCCTGTGGACTTTTGTAGAGAAGTAAAACTGTGTTTTAAATATCTATTTTGAACTTGATGGGATACCATTAATCTGTATGTGGTTTGGTGTATAACTTGTATTTCTGTTTTAACTCTGTAGGTCCACTATACGAGCTTTGATCAAGAATTTTTCTATTGCTTCTTTTTTCCCTGCTTTCATCACACTGCTGTTTTTTCAGCATAATCGAACAGCCTATGACATTGTAGCAGGAACCATTGTGGTAAGAAGAAATGGGGTCAGATGATGTCCCCCAAAGCCCTTGATTTCCACACGCTGTAATGACAAGACTAAATTATGTATCAAGGCCATCAGTATTCCTGGGTTACACTAATTGATGATTTAGAAATCCTAAAGCAGTCACTCCAGTATGATGCAGGTGACTAATCCGAAAGTACGGATTTTATTCGAATGCCAAAGAACTTTTCCAGCAGAAAAACCTATTAAATTCAAGTAAATTTTTAGATCAAAAAGGCAAATGATTTTATAAACAATGGACAGTATATACTTTCTTAAGATCTTAGGCATTAGGATTTGCTGAAAGCATTTTCAGCTTTGAAATCTCCAAATGAAACTTTAAAATTTGTTTTGGTTTACCCCAAAATGATGGAAAAATGTTCAGTTGTGTTTTGTAAACACCTATGTAACTCATCTTTTAGTTTTCAAATTCCTGGGGAAATTGTCTGGTGTTTCGGGGAGGGAATGAGAACACAAATTGGACAATCCACTCTCTCCCATACCAGGAGATGGTGAGTTAGTTGCAAGAGAAAGGGACAAGTGAGGCAGGCCTAGCAGTTCCCTTACCTGAAGTTTCCAGTCTGTACTGCAGTTCCTGCTGGTGATGATGTAACTTTACAATTATTCTTAATGCTTGAACATGTATTTGGGGGCAAGTTTCTCATGACGATGAAAAAGTATTAAGTCATATTGCTATGTTATCATTGATTCTTTTAAGGTAAGTTAGTACGTTTAATGGTGGGAGGAGTAAATTTTCACTGTACATTTAACTTATAATATATGTGTAAGTGTTTTCAGTGCCCTGAATCAAACTATAAATATGTGGGGAGAAATTACTTCCATCAAACTACTGCATATTTACTGTAAAAGTATTTCAAGTATGTTTTAGCATGAAGAAAGTATTAGTGCTTTTCAGTGTTCTCAATGAGTGTAAATTCTATTTATATACAGCATACTCGCATACTACTTTCCTTATATTTTATGTAATTCCATGACTGTTGAAACATTAAGAAGTTAAAAAAAATTTAATATTTCATGATTAACTCTAAATACTATTAATAGCTTGTGAAATATTACCATTATGGACTATTCTCTCTAAAGCAAGGGAGACTGTCATTCCCAGACATTATTCTAGGTTCTGTAAGCTCATTTTGGGTCGGCTAGGGATAAAGTTTGGGGGAAAATGTTAAGCAAAGTAATACTGTGTATACTGCCATTTTGCTTTATTGTTCTGTTGAAGCAAAACTGTAGGGTTTTATTATATGTGTGTGCTTTTGCTAGATGTCCCAGTTAGCTGTGCTGAGATGTACCAGTACTATTTATGGTTTAAGTTTTGATTCTTAGGTATTTTTCTCCAGCTCTGACATTGTCTTCCAAAGACACACTAAACTGTATTGCACAGTTCAAAATTTGATTATTTAAGGGATCTAGGCACTTGGTCTTAATAGCAGACACAGTACATGTCTATTACCACTGTATTTTCAAAGATTTTTCTTTGACATTTAAAACTGTGACAGCAGATATTACACATTTGATTATAGAAATTTAATGTCTTTATTAATACTTTTATTATAAAATTTCATAAACTATGTTTTTTCAAAACAAGTTTATATCAAATCCAGCTTCCCAGAAACACTAATATTTAAGTATGTCAACGTACTAAATAAATCATTCACATGCACCCATGGGGAAGATTTAGTGTTACTGCCCTTCACAGTAAAAAAAGAAAAATCTTTCATTTTTAAAATTAGATTAGGAAATGTTACATAACTTGGCACTTTAGTAGTGTATACACTAGCATTAGTTTACACACTACTTTTGCCACTGGGAAATTCAAGCTGAAATGTCCCTCAGTCATAGAGCTCTGGAATATATCTTTCATTCATAATTTCTGCTGAGATAATACCTTGCCTATAGGCTATTTTTGTTCATACTATAAAACAACGGCAAGCTAGTCCAGTTTAATTTTATATACTTAGAATATTGCCCATTTTCTAGGAGTCATTCACATTACTATCTATCTATCTATGTAGGTTCGTCAGATCCAACCATGGATTCGAGTTACTATACTATATAACCTTATAAAATATATAAAAGTATTATTACTTTGCCTCTATAATAGAACCCGAAGTCTGTTTCAGTTTATGAATTCGCCATTTGCACAAAGAGATTCTGATTCCCAAAGTTTGGGAAAGAATGACAAAACAATGAGGGAAGAAGGAGCCAGGCTTTAGTGCCACATATTTTCATCTTGGGGTTGTAAGGTAGAGTTCTCCTTTCAAGAACACTTTATTGTATTTCACTTACAGACCTGATTTTCTGTGTCAAAGTATAATTCTCATGCTGAAGCTCTAACCTAAAAAGGCAGAAGAAAGTATCTTCATTCTACAACATATTCATCACTTTAATAATAAGGGAACAAAATTTAGGATTCAAGCTGAGTGAGAATACTGTTTCAATGAGCATGCTCCCTAAGATAAACCAGAACGGGCAGTTGATTTAGGTGTCTAGAAAATCAGTTCCCACCAGTAAAAATATGCTGAGGGGCACATTGAGAAAAATCTGACATACTGAATAAATGTTTGGGAGCCAGGAGCTGGGTTAGCCTTGCCTTTAGACTGTGACTCCAGAAATAAAGGCAGCACTTTTGGAACTAATCATAGCCTTAACTTGTATCATAAAAAGGATTGCCCAACTGAACTTTGCTCCCACCAGCTCAGTATTTATTTCTGCCTAAGCACTCACCTTCCAATTTTACCTAAGTATCTAGGATAGAAAAAAAATGCATTATATTTGAGAGCTACTTCGCCCACATTACAAAATGGGTCAGTGTTTTTAGTTTCAAGGGACAGGAAAAAGAAAGGATTTGTTCCCTTCAGTGACTTGTTTGGGTATTTTAGTTATGCATAAGTTGCTAGCAAAGAAAGGGTAGAAAGGAGTTGAAAATTATACTACTTGGGAATAAAGAGCTTTTTGAGAGGGATATGGATATTAAATGTTTCCATTATATACTTATCCCTATTAAGACAGGCAGTTGTGTCTTTGAATATGCCTAAATAACAGTATTCCTAAAATCTGACAAGAAACATGTCAATTACCTGACGTTCCTTGTCCTCAGTACTACAGGCCACTCACGATATCACGAGCTTGCCTGGATAAAGTTCCTCATTTCAAACAGTGTACATATTTCTTTATGGTTCATTATAGTAAGGCTTGACCTGTAAACAGTATCTGATGGCCCACCTACAAATAAAATTCAGCATTCAAATTTTTAATAATTTGTATGCCACCAATTTGTATTATTTGTCTCAATAAATACTTAATGCGTCTATATTTTGTCTATTTCTTTGAGACAGTTTACTCTAGCATCTCCTGCTTAGGGAGACCTTGCTTCCAAATACAGTTTTTCCAGTGGGTATATCAGTAAACTAAAATACTTTCAGAAATACAGATCTATGAAAAAGGAATATCTTCTTTTTAGCAAATACACTCAGAAGTTCCTTGTACATGAATTAAGCTTAATATTAAATTAATCCAGTCCTTTAAGAGTTGTTAACCATCACAACCACTACATAAATCTCATTTGGGCAATTTAAATATAGTTCTGACCTTAAAAGCCTTTCCTGTTTAACTTTTACGAACAGGGCCAGATGTAAAACAACTGGTTCCTCAAAAAGGGTAAAGACAATAAAGAATAAACTAGAGTGTAGCTAAAAGATGGTCTGAGCCTGTAGACAATGTGCTACTGTTATGAGCCTAGCCATAAATGTATGTTTTGGAATTACAGTGGATTTTTGAAAAAAGTTTATAAAAGTTGTCCCATATAACAAAGAAATGAAGGCTTTGGCTGACATGGTATACAGCTGATGTGTGTAGCTAGACCTGCTACCACTATTTTCTCAATTTTACTACACCAGATCTGTCAGTTTCCATTAAATGTGCAAGCTAAAATAACCTTTATAAAATTTCCATTGAACTTAAAAGTTTAAAACAGGCACAGAAAATAACATGCTAATATAATTAAAAAGTTCTTACCATGTTTAACCAGCATATGGCCTGGTTATATGCTAAAATTAGTTCAGTAATTAATTTCAAATAATAAAATTAGATGAACAAGCCAATTTCAGGGGAGAATTTGTAACAAGTATTAATGAGCAGCTTAAAGACATTTTCCAGTGGTCAGAACTATACCTTTATCTCAATGCCCAGAATTGTAATTACTCAAAACTAGCAATTAAAGTGATACCCCCAAACCTCAGTGTATAAGTCTGCCAGGTGCTTATTTAGTTTTGGACCCTATCCAGACCCAGTCAGTCTCTGTGATGAAGTCCTAGAATATATCTGGCATACCCCACCAAATACTACTAATGGTACATTCAGTGTGAGCCACCGATCCTCTGGTCAATCAACCAAATTATAAAAACATACCTACCTAATTATTCGATTAAATTTTCTGAACATGACTTTCCTCCCTTCAGAGATTCTTTTTCATTAAAAACAATTTCTGGCTGGCTTGGTAGCTCACACCTGTAATTCCAGCACATTGGAAGGCAAGAAGATCACTTGGGCCCAGGAGTTCCAAGTGAGCCAGCCTGGGCAACAAAGCAAGACCCTGTTCTCTACAAAAAATGAAATAAAAAAAGTTAGCATGGTGGTACACATCTGTAGTCCCCAGCTACTCTGGAGGCCAAGGCAGGAGGACTGCTTGAGCCTAGGAGTTGAAGGCTGCAGGGAGCTATGTTCACACCACTGCATGCTACCCTGGGTGAGACACTGTCAATTAGTCCATCTTCATTACTCATTGGCCCAGCTTGAGAAGTATGGGCTTTTATTATTTTCTTTCCAACATATACCCCCCTCCAATCCCTGGCTACAAATAGCTTCAATTTTCACTTGTGTATGTAGCATACGACCCAAAGCAAGGCCAGGCGAGGTTCCTCACCCCCGTAATCCCAGCACTTGGGAGGCCAAGGTGGGCACATCAGCTGAGGCAGGAGGTCGAGACCAGCCTGGCCAACATGGTGAAATTCCATCTCTAGTAAAAATACAAAAATTAGCCTGGTGTGGTGGTGCACGCCTGTAGTCCCAGCTACTCGGGAGGGTGACACAGGAGAATTGCTTGAACCCGGGAGGTGGAGGTTGCAGTGAAGTAAGATCACACCACTGCACCACACCTTGGGCTACAGGGAGAGACTCCATCTTGGAAAAGAAAAACTTAACCAACCAGAAGTTCAGCAAATTAAAACTGAGCACAAAATAACGACATTCAAACTGAAAAATAAAATTACCAAATACTGTTCCAAGAATTCTTTTGTGAACGACAGGAAAACAATCCAGTTAAAAAAACAATAAAATAATACTTACACTATCCAGTAACTTACCAAGGAAGATACAAGCACAAAGAGAAATGGATTACTTTCAACTGTTTTTTTAAAGGTATGTAAATTGATGTGCAAATTACTTTCCCCTTCTCTTAGGAGTTGTCTGAATCATGTCAATGTACTTTTTGGCATTTATCTTCTAATGAGCCACTGTTAACCTTTACTTTTAAAAGTCCTGTCCCAATAAGACTGTGTACCTTCATTATGAGGTAACACTAGAACAAAAAGTATGTCATAATTTTTTATTGATGGCATTTATCCCATGGTTTTACATGTTAATTATACTGTAATAAACATGGCTTTAATATTAAACTTTTCCTTATTATCCAAAGTCACCACAGTCCATTTTAGTAAATATAAAAATATATGCTTAATACTTTGTACAATACTGGTTTTTGGTCCAAACAAAACTGGATCAGAAAAGCCAATAAATTCAACTTTAAGAATCTCCAATTTTTTTTTTAAAGATTTCCAAATGGATTTAGGCAACTTTGAATAATGGGACTTATATAATAAAATCTGAGACAAGACTAAACAAACAACAAAAAAATCTCTAACACAAAATTCAAATTTCAAGTTCACAGATTTATGTTATGCCAAAAAAGTACAGAAACAAAATTGTATTTACACAAGTTTCATAATAAAATAATGAAAAAGGCAAGACAGGTGATAGAAGAATGAAAATATAGAAATAGCATATAATTATTAAATGGAGAATGAACTAGATCTAACAAGTCCTTAGCACGGACCATTCTTTAATCAGGCTTCCTCTATCAGAAAAGTTTAGTGCACAATACACCCAACTCACTCACTTCACACATACACCAGCACAAACTCAGCATAGAAATCATCCGTTTCAACATTCTCTAATCTATACAGAATTCTAATCTATACAGAATTCCTCAGATATAATTACAATTTCAATGCGTTCCGTAAACGCTTATCAGCGCACATAATGGTGTAGACAAAGAGGTTCTTATACAAAGCCATTTGCCGTGCAGGCTCCATTCCTGGGAACAGCCAGACTATGTCAAATCAGTGAATAATCTGCTGGATCATAAAATATTTTTGCTGCAGAATCAGTCACCAGTCTAGCTATTATTTTTAAAAAGAGGGTGGATGAAGCAGGGTGGGGCTTCTGTAAAGAAAGGGAAAGGAGGAAAAATCCGAAATTAAAGAAGTCCTTAGGCAGATCTGACTTCAGATAACCCCAGCGCAAAGTACAACCCAGTATCTGAAAGCAGGCACGAGCTGTTAAAATTACGTATAACCAATGTGACCTTTATTTTCTGCGTCTAACAGCAGTCTTTATCTTGCGGCCAGGGACTGAAGTTCCAGAAGATGAGAACATATTTTTCCCATTTGACCTGTAAAAAATAAAAGCTTCATAATGTGGTATGATGCTCAGAGCAAAATTTCCGAATCCTAACATTTACCATGAGCAGCAGCAACTGTTATATACATTTTCTGCTATACCTAACACACACATTACTGTTCTTTTTCTCAAACTAATATAATCCTCCAGAATTGAAGTATGGCCAATTTATGTTGGAGAACATATTTAATTTTACCCAAACCATACTGGATCTTGATAACTTTTGAAAACAAAATATATACATGTACATACTCTAACCAATGTAAATTCTCCATTTCAATAAAAAATTCTCTTACCCCACTGTAAATGCTGGAGATGGGTTAAACGGAAAGCCCCCTGAGCCTGAAGGCTGGGCTGAGGCTGCAGGTGTGCTAGAATTTGCACCAAATGTGAACACTCCTGATGGATTGTTGTTTGTGAAGTTGAAATTTGTAGTGCTGCTGCCGAACTGGAAAACCGAACCTGTAAGAGTAGAAGCAGAAATACTTAATTAGGGCAAAATGATACATTTTGAAATCAATGACTCTGACCTCTACATATAAAAACATGCAAATAGTTAAGATATTTTGGTCTCTTAATCCAAAGTGAACTAAAATATTTTCTCCACTAACACAGTACATACTTGACACCTCCAACAAATCACACAACTTACCTATGACCAAGGGGAAAAGGGCAGCCTGGACTTCTGGTTAAAGACAGTGAAATCAATAAAGACATTTAGCTCTATCTTCTTTGAACAGTGATTTTTACAAAGATAGAGAGGTGACCACAGCAACAAAGGTTTAGAAGCTGGAAGGCTGTTAAGAGTTGATACAGAACTAGCAGCAGGTAAAGAACAGAAGCAATTGCATTTATACCAAACATACCCAAAACGTTTAGGTTCCAAATACCTCTGGAAGTGAGAATTAAGGCAGGAATTAAAAAAAAAAAGAGGAAGAATAGCAGATATCCAGGATCAATCCCTCCCAACACCAAGATAGTAATTCTCAGTGGGGTGCAGTGGTTCATGCCTGTAATAGCACTTTTCGAGACCAAGGCAGGTGAACGGTTTGAGCCCAGGAGTTTGAGACCAGCTTGGGCAATATGGAGAGACCTCATCTCTATAAAAAAGTTATTTAAATTAGCTGGGTATAATGGTGTGCACCTGTAATCCCAGCCACTCAGGAGGCGGCTGAGGTGGGAAGATCTCAAGCCCAGGGGGTCGAGAATGCAGTGAGCCCTGATTGTGCCACTGCTCTCCTGCCTGGTCAACAGAGTGAGACCCCATCTCAAAAGGAAAAAAAAAAGAAGACAGTAATTCTCTTTCACCCCACCAGAACAAAAGTCTTTGTAGAAGTGTCTGGACTGGGGAACACCACATATATTTAATAGCAAGAATATCATTTTGAAAATGGGAATTAAGAGTAGGTTCAATATTAATTAAATACTGAGGGCTCCAGCCATCTTCCAAATCTTAACTTCCAGAACACTGGCAAATGGAAGTTCCCTGATGCCCTCCAAGTAGGAGACTGGATGCATCTTCTCTGGGGAATCTGACAGACTAAGTGGAAAGAAAGAAGGATACTAACATCCAAATCTTCTCTAGTAAAATAGAGAAACCAGATAAATCTACAATGAAATTTGAGATCTGCAAGCCCTATCAACGCAGAAAGGATTTAAGTGGTATTTAAGTGTCCTACACTCATAAAAAACGTTAACTAGGTAGCCAAGGAGTACCAGACATTTGAGGACAGTATTTAATAAGAAACACTGAGACAAAAATAATAAAAGCAATTTTAGGAAAACTGACTCAGCAAGGAAACAAAACGTCAAGGAAAAAAATCCAAACTCTGTATCTTTAATGAATACTTCATCCACTGGGGGACTGGGTGGGGGAACCCAGAGCATAAAAAAGAAACATCCAGAAAATAAAAAAGAGTACTTGGAAATTAAAGTCACAACAGTGGAAGTTAAAATCTCAAGAGAACAGGTAATGAAAGATAAATCTCAGAAAGTACAACAAAAAGATAAAAGGTGAGAAAAAGGAATGACAAAGGGCAAAATCTTCAAATAAATAATGCATGAAAATTCCCCAAAATGGAAGTTCACAAAACAGCATGCTGCACTCCTTACACGAAGGATAGAAACGGACGCACATCAAGACATGTCCTGATGTAACAGAACACTGGAGGCAAAGGAGAAGAGTCTAACGATTCCAGAAAGAAGAAGCAGGCCAAAGAGCAAACAAAGACCAAGACTTCATGCAACTCTGGAAGCCAGAAAGTCTACAAGAGAGAATGCCTTCAAAATTATAAAAAGGATTTCCAATCTACATCTATATTCAATCAAAATCTTACCCAATGTGGAGAGAGATATGGATCCTTGCAGACATGTATGGCCTCAACATTGTCATCCCTGAACCCTCAAGAATCACTGAAAGATGTGCTGTATCAGAAAAGTGAGTAACAGGAAAGACATGACACCCGGTAAACAGGGGTTCCTATAAGAAGCTAAAAGGAATCTTCAGAAGAGTGGTAAGAAGAGGTTTCCCAGGAGCAGAGTTAAACCGCAAGCCTAGAAAGCCTGGTAGAAGGAACAGGTTAAAAGACCCTGTGAGAAAAGTTCTTTCAGTGCTTGCTTCAGCAGCACATGCCCAAAACTTGAACAAAGATTAGGATGGTCCCCCCTCCACAAGGATGACACCCAAATACGTGAAGTGTTCTGTATTTTAAAACTAGAAAATTCTGATGAAAGAAATTAAGGAGAACACAAACAAATATAAAGACATCCCATATTCATGGATCAGAGGAACTATTATTGTTAAAATGGCCATACTACTTAAAGCAATCTATGAATTCAATGCAATCCCTAACAAAAATACCAATGACATTCTTCATAAAAATAGAAACAAATCCTAAAATTCATATGGAACCACAAGAGTCCAAATAGCCAAAGCAATCCTGAGCAAAAAGAAAAAAGCTGGAAGCATCATATCATCTGCCTTCAAAATATACTACGCAAAGCTACAGTGACCCTATATAGCTACATGGGACTGGTATAAAACCATAGATCGATGGAGCAGAATAGAGAAATCATAAATAAATCCACATATTTATGGCCAACTGATTTTTGACAAAGATAACAGGAACACACATTGGGAAAACTATACTCTCTTCAGCAAATGGTGCTTGTAATACTGGAGATCCATATGTAGAAGAATGAAACTAGACCCCTGCTTCTCACTCCACACAAAAATCAACTCTAAATGGATTAGACCTAAATATAAGACACAACACTACAAAACTCCTAGAAGAAAACATAGGTAGAAATGCTCCAGGACACTGGTCTAAGCCAAGCTTGTCCAACCCAGAGGCCGTGTGTAGCTCAGGATGGCTTTCAATGCCACCCAACAGAAATTTAGTAACTTTCTTAAAACATTATGAATTTTTTTTTTTTTTTTTTTTTTTTTGCAATTTTCCTTTTTCACTCCTTAGCTATTGTTAGTGTATTTCATGTGTGGCCAAAGACAATTCTTCTTCCGAAGTGGCCCATGGAAGCCAAAAGATTGGACCCCTCCCCGCAAGTCAAGATAAAAATTTTATGGCTAAGACCTCAAAAGCACAGGCAACAAAAACAAAAACAGACAAGAGGGACTACAGTAAACTGAAAAGCTTCTGCACAGCAAAAGAAGCTACCAACAGAGTGAAAAACCTGTTGAAAGGGAAAAAATATTTGCTAACTATTCATCGAACAGGGGACTAACGTCCAGCATACACAAGGAGCTCAAAGAATTCAACAGCAAAACAGAAAACAAAGAACCCAAATAATCCCACAGAAAAGCAGGCATGTATGTATGGCCTCAAAATTTTATTCTGACATTTGTTAATCTGAATACACATTTCTTAAAACACAACACATAAACGGCCAATAGACATGAAAAAATGCTCAACATCACTAATCATAAGGGAAATGCAAATCAAAACCACAATGAGGTATCATTTCACCGGTTAGAATAGCTATTATCAAAAAGACAAAAATTAACACATGCTGACAAGGAAATGGAAACTCATATACTATTGGTATGAATGTAATTTAGTATAACCATTATGAAAAACAGTAAGGAAGTTTCTCAAAAATCTAAAGAGAATCACATATGATCCAGCAATCCCACTATTGGCAATTTATCCAAAAAAAAAGGGAAATCAGTATATCAAAGAGGTACCTGTACCTGATGTTTAAACACTATTCACAACAGCCAAGATATGAAATCAACCTAAGTATTCATCAACAGATGAATGCATATAGAAAATGTGGTTTAATATATAATAAAATACTATTTGGCCATTAAAAGAAATTAAAATCCCATCATTTACTACAACACGGATGGCACTGAAGGATGACACTGTGTTAAGTGAAATAAGCCAGGCACAAAGACAAATATTCAATGTTCTCAGTCATATATAGGAGCTAAAAAAAAAGTTGATCTCATAAAGGTAGAGAATAGAATGATGGTTCAGAGGCTTGGTTGGGGTGGTGGTAGGAATGCAAGGTGGTCAATATAAACATATAACTAGATAGAAGGAATATAAATTCTAGTATTCCAGAGGACAGGAGAGTGACTACAGTTAACAATAATTTACTGTTTATTTCAAAATAGCTAGAAGATCTGAAATGTTTCCAACACAAAGAAATGATGAATGTTCAAGGTGACGGATATCCTAAATGCCCTAATTTGATTACTACACATTGTATGTATGTAACAAAATAACACCTATCAGTTTTTAAAAATGAAAAAATTTAAAACATGGTTTTCATTTTTATAAAAAACACTTTTGGATTATTACTAAAACTGTATTTCTATGTATGACAAAATGAATGCATTGTGTTTTCTGTGGAACTGACCTTCACTAAACTTTGTAGTATGGCCTTTTTGTTGCTGTTGACAGTTATGCTGCTACCCAGAGCCTAGAATTTTCTAACATCTTGGCTGGGCACAGTAGCTCACACCTGTAATCCTAGCACTTTAGGAGGCTAAGGTGGGTAGATTGCTTGAGCTCAGAGGTTTGAGACCAGCCTGGGTAACATGGCAAAATTCTATCTCTACAAACCAACCCCCGACCCCGCAAAAAAACAAAAAAATAAACGGATGGGCGTGGTGGTATGTGCCTGTAGTCCCAGCTTCTTGGCAGGCTCAGGCAGGAGGATGGCTTGAGCCCAGCAGGTTGAGGCTATCGTGAGCCGAGATTACACCACTGTACTCCAGTCTGTGTGCCACGGTGAGATACTGTCTCAAAATTTTTTTAAAAAAATGATTTTATAACATCTTTACTATCCAGGTCTACATTGTTATAGAACTGAGAAGCGGGGCCGGGCGTGGTGGCTCACGCCTATAATCCCAGCACTTTGAAAGGCTGAGGCGGGTGGATCATGAGGTCAAGAGATCGAGACCATCCTGGTCAACATGGTGAAACCCTGTCTCTACTAAAAATACAAAAATTAGCTGGGCATGGTGGTGTGTGCCTGTAGTCCCAGCTACTCGGGAGGCTGAGGCAGGAGAATTGCTTGAACCCAGGAGGCGGAGGTTGTGGTGAGCTGAGATTGTGCTATTGCACTCCAGTCTGGGTAACAAGAGTGAAACTCCGTCTCAAAAAAAAAAAAAAAAAACCTGAAAAGCTTTCAACCCTGAAATGCTGTCTTTCCCCAAGTTTCAACAACAATGTGACTCTAATTTTTAGGGCCATTTTGGCCTTTTCTCAATTCTTTAACTGGAAGAAAGATCTCCTAAAGTTGACTTTTTATATAGTTTATAAAATTGATTGCTCTTTAAATAAAAAAAAAAGTTAACAAAGAGAAAAGGTTAATATCAGAGAAACAAAATTCTGTATAGGATAGAAAGTTATAGTCTGCTATATGGCTCAGCAATAACCAACATCTCCATAATCGGAATCCTGATCTAACCATACAGTGTCTCTATATCAAGAAGACAGAGGAAAGACTGGGCGCAATGGCTCACACCTTAATCCCACACTTTTGGAGGCCGAGGCGGGCAGATCACGGAGGTCAGGAGATCGAGACTATCCTGGCTAACATAGTGAAACCTCATCTCTACTAAAAAATACAAAAAATTAGCTGGGCATGGTGACACGCACCTGTAGTCACAGCTATTCAGGAGGTTGAGGCAAGAGAATCACTTGAACCAGGGAGGCGGAGACTGCAGTGAGCTGAGATCCCACCACTGCACTCCAGCCTGAGAGACAGAGCGAGACTCCATCACAAAAAAAAAAAAAAAAAAAAAAGGTAGAGGAAAATGTTACCTGTGTGAAAGAAATATAAAACTTTCCAATTTCATATTGGAGAAAAAAATCCTGACCAAAATGGTTAATACATATGAGAAAACAGGAGACATTTTGGTATGTACATTAACTGACAAAGTACCAATATCCAGAATATGTAAAGAACGTTTACAAAGCCATCCACAAAAGCCAAACTGAAAAATGTCCCCAAACAACTTTTAAAAGAATTCACACACATGAGAAATCAAATAGAATCCACATATAAAAACTCATACAATGGTGGTAGGATAGGAATTGGCACAAATCATCAGGAAAAGTTTGTATTATCTTCTAGTACAAGATATACAAACTTTTTAATTCAGCAATCCCATCCCAGTGTACATACTCTAGAAAAACATGCATATGAGCACCAAGGTACATATACAAGAATGTACAGAGTAGCATTTCCTGGTAGTTATTAAACAACTGAAACATACATCAGCAGGAAATAAACTGCAGTATATTCATACAATGATCTACTCTATGGCAATGACAATAACAAACTATATGCAAAACATGGATGAACCTTACAAACCTTAGAGGAAAAGAATCAAAAATCAAAAAATAACATATAATAATATTCCATTTATATAAAAGTAGTTAAAACTGCATTTTCTAGGAATGCATATATTAGCCAATAACTGCAGTAATAAAACCCAAAGAACAGTAATTACCATAAAAAACAAGGCAGCACTCATCATTAGAGTGGAGAAAAAGGAGTGTTACCAAAAAGAGATACATGAAGGGCTCCCAGGGGGTTGTTATACAGCATTTGCTTCAACATTACAGTGTTCATTTATATTTTACACCCCTTTCTACATGAGGTTATATTTCACAATTTTAAGAAAATACAGGATTATAATACAGTTTGATGAGTCATATTTAAAGTCATGGGACCTGTTGCTTAAGTATGAAGGTCAAATGGAAAGGCTGGTATCAGTAAATGGAAAGTGTCATGAGGCAACTCAGCAGGACTGCCCCAGGGGAGGGTACTAGACCTGGGGGTAACTTCCTGTAGCAAATCCAATCGTGAAGAGGATCAGAAAATGTACTTTAAATCTAGCTTTGGGAGCCCCCAAATTCAGAGTTGAGAAGAAATGAGACTGAATGAATCCCATACCTAAGTCAGAGTAAAAAATAACACTTTAAAATACACTACTACCTTAAAAAAGTTCCAATTCTGTGAAATCTGAGAAATGTTGTTTATATATAAATCCAACCATATTACCTCTCTATTTTGCCAAGTACAAGAGATAATTTAAAAATCAGACATATGAATGGTTTCCAAGTTTAAAGAAAAATATTTTAAGACACACAAAGTCCATACAGACACTAACAGCACCACTGCACACTTACTGGAATTAGGAGTTGTTCCAGAGCCAAATGCAGACTGACTAGGTTGCTGTCCAAACACAGGAGGCTGGCTACTGCTTGACACTGTCCCAAAAGTAGGCGGTGCAGGCTGAGAACCAGTGGAAAATAATGCTGTGGAAGATGATATAGATCCAAAGCCTGGGGGATTAGGCTGGCTGGCACCTTGACTTTGTCCAAATGTTGGGGTCTGGTTAGCACCAAATGCTGGACTGGCAGAAGGTACTGAGGGTCCAGTTCCAAATACAAAGGAGGATCCTAGAGGCCCAAAGAAACACTAAGTCACCATGGTGGCTAATGTCAGTCCTCAAGAAATTTCTGTAAACCCACAAGCAAATGTGAAGTTTCTTTTTAGCAGACTCTTACCTTGCTAACCAAATTCCATCAAGACAAGTTTTTAAATCATGAGAATACAACTCTGTCTACCATTATTTAGTGAAATAATTGAATTCATATAAACAAAAACTGCAATTAACAACTACTCCACATCTTCATAGCCAATAGTTTTTGGTAAAGAAACATATCTCAGAATAATCTCCCACCAGAAATTTAATGTGCACAGAAATGTGTGTGTGTGTGTGTGTGTGTGTGTCTGCACTGCATAATAAAGACTGATGTTTAATAAAACAACTTCTACTTTCTGGTTACTGACAACCTAACATTTTAAAAACAAAGTTTAGAAAAATTAAGTATTACACTCTTACCACAATTAGAAAAATTGCTCCGAAGAGGTAAATATGTTAAAGTTGAACAGAGTGTACATTATTCCACAACAACCCTGGTATAGGTGACTAAAAGGCATTCATACTATTTTGTGATAACCTGCTATATGTTATTTGCTAAGAATTGAAACGCTAATAAATAAAGCCCATCCAATTACAATGCATTTTTTGCTTTTGTAAATGTACCTGCAGAGCTAGATGTGGTTGTGGCTCCAAAGCTGAAACCAGAGGTGGCAGTACTATTACTGCTGGCTCCTGGACCAAAGACAAAGGGGGTGACAGCTGTACCTGTGCTGGACGTGGTTGCTAGTTTGCTATCTTGAGAAAATAGCAGCGACTGAGAGGTGCTGGATTCAGCAGAGTTACCAAAGGCAGAGCTGCTCACAGGATTGCTGGACTGTCCAAATACAAAGGTAGCTACAGGTGGATTGGAGGAAGAGGTGGAACTACCAAATATGCCACCACCAGCAGAAGTGGCTGGTGTACTTGAATTAGAGGGATTGTTGTTCAAGAAATTAAAAACTGGCTTTGATGCACCTTGATCTGTAAGACAGAAATTAAGAAACAAAAATCCTTAATAGTCTCAGAAAGTACTTTCTCCTACCCTATAATCGCTAGAATTTTCCAACCCTCGAATTTGCTAGAAAATAGATTGTTTTTCATATAGATTAATTCATCAAATAGACATGTTTATATTAGATTCTGACAAAGTCATATATTCATCTTCTTTTATAACTTACATATTTTATGCCTTTCACAAGAAGGCCTTTGGCATTCAGATTAATAAAAATACCCCTCAAATCCAAATCTAACTGGATACTCTATCTGAATAGCAAGTTTAGTTAGTGGAAGACAACAGCTGTACTTTTACATATTTTATTTTGCAATTTATGTTACCATACGTGGCAAAATCACAACTTCAATTTATCTAAATGGACAGCCAAATTTCTCCACAGCATCTACTAGTACAGCCTTTGTGTACTAATTTGCAATCTGCCTTTATGACACAATAAATTTTCTAAAATGCATATACTTGTTTCCTCTACCATTATCACTATACTGTTTTAATTATTATAAATTTATACCATGGACTGATATTAGCAGGACAAAGCTGCCTGTATGCCTGCCCTTCTTCCCCAAATTTCTTGTATAATTTCCTTTCCATGTGAATGTTAGAATAAGCTTAGTTTGTTCAGCTCTAAAAAATCCCCCTAAGAAATAAAATTATGTGAGGAGAAAGGGAATATCTTCACCTAGCAAACAAGTATGCCTTTTGTGTTCTTTTAGTTATTTAGTATGTTACAAGTTCTGCTGCTGTTATAAAATACAAATTAGAAATGTTCGAAAAACATGAGATATGCTGATTTGAAGAAAACTTTTGATTTTTATATGGTGATTCTGAAGCCAGCCACCTTACTGAACACTTTTTTCTAAACTATTCCAGTAATCTCAGTTCCAATACTGCACAGTAGCTAGGGTTGGTCACAATATGATATGGGTATTAGTAAAACTTACAGAAAATGGTACATGTTGGCTGACTTTCAAGCTGGCTAATGGAAGAATGGTTTAAGAGTATCTACCACAGCCTGGTGTTTTCATCATCAAATCGGATTAAACTCTATCATGTTTTTGTTGCTTTCCAAATAATATATAATTTTAGCTTGGATTTTGTCTTTATATTTCTTTCGTTTTTTTTGAGACGGAGTTTCGCTCTTGTTACCCAGGCTGGAGTGCAACGGCGCAATCTCGGCTCACCTCAACCTCCACCTCCTGGGTTCAGGCAATTCTCCTGCCTCAGCTTCCTGAGTGGCTGGGACTACAGGCACATGCCACCATGCCCAGCTAATTTTTTTGTATTTTTAGTAGAGACGGGGTTTCACTATGTTGACCAGGATGGTCTCGATCTCTTGATCTCGTGATCTCGTGATCCACCCGCCTCGGCCTCCCAAAGTGCTGGGATTACAGGCTTGAGCCACCACGCCTGGCCCTGTCTTTATATTTCTAAGTAAATATATGACAGACAAAAAATTGCTCACAGCTATTTGCTGAATTCCATACTTTTTAAAGGTTAATTTTGAATGTTTCCAATTTGTTATTCAAAGATGTTCATGGATAGTCAACTTTTGCATGTCTAAAAACACCATTAAATTTTGCCTTTATGTCTGTGTTTTCTGTTATTGTTGTTGGGTTTGTTGCTGGGTTTTTCTGAGACAGAGTCTCATTCTGTTGCCCAAGCTGGAGTGCAGTGGCCAATCTCAGCTCACAGCAACCTCTGCCTCCCAGGTTCAAGAGACTCTTGTGCTTAAGCCTCCAGAACACTTGAGATTACAGGGGTGAGCTGCTGCACCCAGACTGCCTTTATGTTTAAACAAATTTGGCTTGAAACAGAATTCTAGGTTCAAGACAATTTTCACTTTGTTCTGTTTTTAGCATGTGATGTTGCAAATCAGATGATCCTAATCTGAATACCTGTTTATTCGTGGAAAATATCTTTTCTCTCTGAAAGCATTCAGGGTTTTAGCTTTGGTGTCCTAAAATTTCAGTGATATTTGCCAATGAATAGGTAATTTCCATTT
Organism: Saguinus oedipus; assembly: GCA_031835075.1. Lineage (NCBI taxonomy): Eukaryota > Metazoa > Chordata > Mammalia > Primates > Cebidae > Saguinus > Saguinus oedipus. The sequence continues at coordinate 11,580,354 of CM063172.1, read as the reverse complement.
TTAAGACCAATGTCTTTAAATCTAGAAAATTTCCTTCTGTCACTTCTTTGATATTCTCCCAAAACTGTTCTTATCTTCTAGGTCACTTCTATTCCAAAGGAACTTGTGGATCTAACTTGATCACTCTTTGTACTTGTGCACTAAATTTGGGGAAATCCTAGTTCACTAATCTGATTATCAGCTATGTTCTTCCTGCTATTCAGTCCACAAAATGACTTTAACATGATCCACCAACGACGATGCTTTTAACCTTTAAGGGTGCTATGTCATTTTCCCCCAGGACTTTAGCTTTCAACATCTCATCTTCTCAGGATTTTACATTTGTTGTCTGGTTATTTTAACTATTTGCAAATAAAGGCCTTCACATAGATTATGTTAGAAAATACTTCATAAGCTAAGAATCCTTGTTTTCCAGGCAGTAGATAGCAATTCTGATTACAAAAGTCAAAATAGAAGAGAGGAAGACACACATAAATATGCATTATTTTGAGCTTTGCATTACTGCTGTATTTCTCAAAATTAGATCCACAGATGACTTCATCAAAGCATGAGGATTTATAGTAGTACAAACTGAAAATCCTAGGTTCCTTCCCAAAGAGTTCTGTACTTCTCAACTATGTTCAGAGTAAACCATTATTTGACTTGCTGTATCTGTCAAGACAACTTGAAAAAACAAATACTTACCAGTTGTAGTACTAGTTTGAGCTCCAAAGGCAAAAGTGGCTTTTGCTGGCTGTTCAGATTCCTTCTCAGATGGTTTTGTCATACTAAAACTAAATGTGGACTTTGAAGAATTCTCATCTTTGGTTTGGTCTGAATTCCCAAAGGAAAACACTGGTTGACACTTTGGCTCTTCACTATCAGCTTTCTTCCCGAAAACTAGGGAAGTAGAAGTGACAGGCTCTTGCTGTTTCTCTTCTGTCCTTCCCAAAACAAACACTGTGGCAGATGGCGGAGAGGCAGGTTCCATATTGCCAAAAGTGAACCCTCCTTTGGTGGCAGGCATTTCTTCTTTAGCTTCTGACGTCTTACATGTGAAAGGAGCCACTGAAGCACTCTTCGCTTCTATGGTTCCAAAGTTGAAACTGCTCTTGTTCTCAGAGGTCACTAAGGTGTTAGCAGCAGCAGGGGTGGGGTTAATAACACCTGTACCAAAGCTAAAACCTGCAGATGAAGATTTGGGCAGTTCCTCTTTCTTTTCTTGCTGTCCAAGATTAGATACCCCAAATTGAAATGGAGTTAAAGAAACTGGGTTGCTTAAACCAGAAGAAAGTCCAAACTTAAAATTATCATTCTTACTGTCTTTTTTAACTTCTTCAGGCTTAGATTCAGATGAAACTCCAAATTTAAAATCTCCTATTGGTTTAGAAAATTTAAAGCCTTCACTCACAGGGTTTACAGACCCAGAATCAGATGACACACTTATTTTGAATCCTCCCTGATCTCCAAATTTAAAATTTCCAGTGCTTGTTAAAGTCTGAGAAGACCCAGAAGAGGATGATGGGATACCAAATTTGAAGGATGAGGAGGCCGCTGGGTTCGAAGATGAGGAAGATGTGTCATAGCCTGCAAAAATACAAAAGACACCACATAGACACTGAATCAATGTACTTGTCCTCTCAAACAAAATGTAAACACCTTGAAAGCCAAAGAAACAGAGGAATAACTTTAAAAAGGCCTACTTGGAAGAGTATTACAAGAAGTAGTAAACATAATCCCAGGTGACTAACATTTGTTTGGTATGAGAATTGTATCTCAATCCTCACAACTATCCTGACATGGCACTTTCCATTTATCAGACTGGCTGAGACAAAGGTTTGATAAAGTTTGTATTGGCACTGAGACTAGGAGTAACAAGCTCTACTACATATTGCAGGTGGGTGTATAAATGAGCACAAAACTCATAGGGAGCAATTTGTCAATAGTCACCAAAAATTACAAACACATATACCCTCTGGCTTTGCAATTCTATAGCTAGGAGTTTCTTTTAAAGATAAGCTAACAGACGTGCAAAATGTCATATGCAATCTAGGTAGCTATAAAAGAAGGAAGAACAAAGACACGTCCAAGATAATCCCTGATAAAATCAAAGGGGCAGAAAGGGAGTTCGGTTTACAGACTTTTCGAACAAGGTAAAATGAAGTAAGAATATATAGAAGTATGTTTGCCTAGGATGGGCATAAAGAAACTTTGAAAGCTTTATAAGAAACTAAGCATAGTTACATTTGGAAGAGGGAGAAAGGGTGAAATGAGCCAATGAAGAGAAGAGATTGAACCATCCATATCACAATTTCTTGATCTTTAAATCTTTTGTTATTCAGTCGAGCATTAAAAAAAAGGCAACAAAAAAACAGAAGAATTACATAGCTGAAGCAATGTTTATAAAGTTAACCATTAGGCTGGGCGTGGCAGCTCACACCTGTAATCCCAGTACTTTGGGAGGCCAAGGCAGGGATCATCTGAGGTCAGGAGTTCAAGACCAGCCTGGCCAACATATGGTGAAACTCCATCTCTACTAAAATACAAAAAAAAAAAAAAAAAAAAAAAAAATCAGCCTGGAGTGGTGGCTCATGCCTGTAGTCCCAGCTACTTGGGAGGTTGAGGCAGAAGAATTGCCTGAGCCCAGGAGGTGAAGGTTACAGTGAGCCAAGATTGCACAGCACTGCAGCCCAGAGGACAGTGAATACGACTCCATCTCTAAATAAGTAAGTTCGTTCAGCATCACACTGACAACATCGAATTCTTGGTTTCATAATGCTTTTCTACAGCTGAGGAAATTAGAAATGAAGTACTTAACCTACTGGCTCAAAACAAGGATCATTAAAAAGTACTAAGATACTTAAAAGTATGATTACCATACTACAGGTAAAGAATAGTATAAAAAGGGGACCATCAATTAACAGCTATGGAATGAGATAAAATGAACCAGAAAGCCCAGTGAACTTCTAAAACACTTAAATGCGGTGTTTCTAGAACTGCTAGTTGTATACCATTAGTCATCAATTAATTTAGCGGGCTGTAACCAGCATTTCTCTTTTAAAATGAAGTAAAACAAAAAAATACCAGGGAACCTTACACCTACCAGAGGCAAGTATTATTCTGCAAAACTGATTTCAATCATATAGACATATACACTGTGCAGTTGATGGCTCACAATATGAAAGGTTTATTCCTGACTTTTGGTTTGCAATCAAGAGTTTGAAAGCTAATCAGATCGAATCCAAGATGGCTGATCGCTAACAGCTCGGGATTGTAGCTCCCAGTGAAAGCTCAGAAAACGTGAGGACGCCACATTTTCAGAGGAATTTTCGTCGCCCACGGACCAGAAGATTTCCAGTGGAGGAGCCCTGCGGGTCGCCAGCGCAACTTCTGTGGCCGGCGCAGCGGTTTTGTCGTCGCCTTGGCGCGACAGCTCTTCGTGCACAGTAAACGGGACTGGTTCCCCTACTGACTGGTGTTTGGAGCTCCGGGAAGCAGAGCCGCTTGTTGCGGACTCAAAAAGGAAGCCAGACCGGAGATTCCCAGACAGAAGAGTACCATCAATCTTACCGCTGCTGTTTTGGCCGTTGCAGTGGGTTGCTTGGATTCCAGCACTGGGAATCAATAAATTGGACGTCCTCTCAGGAACCTAATCAGAAAGGCGCTAATTATAAAGACAACAGATGGATAGAATCACAATAAAGGGGGAAAAAAAAGCCTAAAAAGGCCGAGAATACCGAAAGTCAGAACCCCTCTCCCTCTACAGGGGATAGCAATTCAACATCAGCAACGGAACAAGCCCTAATGGAAGAGGACTGTGTTCCATTATCTGAAGCAGGCTTCAAAAGGTGGATGATAAAAAATTTTGGGGAGCTGAAAGAACTTGTTCTAACCCAATGTAAAGAAACTAAGAACTTTGAAAAAAGATTTGACGAAGTGTTAAAAAGAATGGACATTATAGAGAGGAATATAAATGAACTAATGGAGTTGAAAAATACAACACAAGAACTTAGTGAAATATGCACAAGTCTGAATAGCCGAATTGATTAAGCAGAAGAAAGGATATCAGAGGTCAAAGACCAATTTAACAAAATGGAACGAGAAGACAAGAATAGAGAAAACAGGATAAAAAGGAATGAGCAAAGTCTCCAAGAATTATGGGACTATGTGAAAAGACCTAATCTACATTTGATAGGTGTACCTGAATGTGATGGAGAATGAATCCCAGCTGGAAAATACTCTTCAGGATATTATCCAGGAGAATTTTCCCAATCTAGCAAACTAGGACACTATTCAACCTCAGGTAATACAGAGAACACCACAAAGATATTCCTTAAGAAGAGCAACCCCAAGACACATAATCGTTAGATTCACCACGGTTGAAACGAAGAAGAAAATACTCAGGGCAGCCAGAGAGAAAGGTCAGGTTACCCACAAAGGGAAGCCTATCAGACTTACAGCAGATCTCTCAGCAGAAACCCTACAAGCTAGAAGAGAGTGGGGGCCGATATTTAACATCCTTAAAAAAACAGAACTTTCAGCCCAGAATTTCATATCCTGCCAAACTAAGCTTCACAATTGAAGGAAAAATAAAATTTTTTATGAACAAGCAAGTACTCAGAGATTTTATTACCACCAGGTCTGCTTTACAAAAACTTCTGAAAGAAGCATTACACACAGAAAGGAACAACCAGTATTAGCCTTTCTAAAAATATACCAAAAAGTAAAGAGCATCAACATAAAGAAGAATTTACATCAACGAATGGATAAAATAGCCAGTTAACATCAAATGGCAGTAATCCTAAATTTAAATCGACTAAATCGCCCAATCAAAAGATACAGCCAAAACCTAACGGTATACTACATCCAGACCCATTTTATATCCAAAGATACACAAAGACTAAAAACAAAGGGTTGGAGAAAGATCTACCAACAAAATGGAGACAAAAATAAATAAATAAACAAAAAGGAGTTGCAATTCATGCATTTGATAAAACAGATTTCAAAGCAACAAAGATAGAGTGGTATAAGGATCAGTGCATCCTAACACCCAGATATATAAGACCCATAAAGAGATTTAGACTCAACGAGACAGAAAATTAATAAGGATATTCAGAATTTGAACTCAGATTTGGAGCAAGTAAACTTAATAAGTACTTGTAGAGCTCTCCACTTTAGACACATAAAATATACATTCTCCACTTTAAATACACAAAATAATGATCGGCCATTATTAATACCTATTTATAGAATAAAGCAATATTCCTGTTCTCTCTCCCTCTTTTTCTTTCTCTTTTCCTCTCAAAAAAAAAGGAGAAAAAAAAAAAGAAATCAGACAGATGAGAGTAAAAAAAAAGAAGAGTTTGAAAGCTAATTACAAGGTAGATAAAGCTTGGTATTTTTGTTTAATCTGTAAAAATTTAAGGATTACCAATGCAGTTTTGTTACATGGATATATTGCCTGGCAGTGAAGTCTGGCCTTTTAGTATATCCATCACCCAAATAATATACATTGCACCTATTAATTAATTTCTCATCATCCATACCCATCCCACCCTCTCACCCTTTTAGGAGTTCACACTCTGTCCATGAGTACACATTACTTAGCTATAACCTGTAAGTGAGAAGATGAAATATGTGTCTATTTCTGAGTTGTTTTAAGACATTAATCCCCAGACATTCTCACCTTACAGGCATACTCTTTCACAGATTAAAATCTTTCTCATCTCTCCCTGATTGGCTCTTCACATCTACAATCTCACCAAGTTCTTGTCAAAAGTTTGACTGAAATGTGTACATAATTAAAGTAATTCCTACAGGGATATGAAGATTTGAAAAATCTGGCCTCCAGATAGTTTAGCATTAATTACTTTGAGAGTCTTCCTTTGTATTTACACAGTAAAATATTAAGAGGTCTTTTTCTGGAACATACTTTGAGAAGCCAAAGCCCAAGCCTGCATCACTTATTATTTAGAGGTGTACTCCCAGTCAAATATAAGTCAGTAAGTTCATCTGGGGGTTAGCAGTTAAAAACAAATATTCTCTGAGACTCAATAACACAAGAAATTTCTTTACCCAGCTGGAGAAAAGATACCTCACTGTCGACAAGCAACTAATCAGCCTTTACAATAATTCAAAGACAGATATAACTAAGAGATCTCACAAAAATCTCATTTTACATTAATTTTCAAGGGAGAATGAGTGAACACTGAAGCTGTTCTCAAATACTTCATTTTTAAATGGCTTTACAAAGAGGTGCTTTACCATCATTTTTATTTTTATTTTTTTTGCCCTTACCTTTAAATTCAGATTTTGTGCCTGGCTTTGCACTTTCACATGCCACACATTTGGTAGAGTCTGCCTTATTCTGCACTAGGCACACATCACACTCCCAGCTTCCCTCGGGTTTCTTGAACTTTTCCAATCCTAGAGAGCCCTCAGAAGACAGAGAAACAGGTACAGTGCTGCTACTTGAAGTAGGTACTGAATTTCCTTTAAAAAAGAAGCGGGGTGGGGGAGGGTTGGGGGAATTCATGAAAATTTTAATTTACAATATGTCAGCGTCTTCATGACACCACTAAGTTTAAGTGTTCAATTTCTAATAACATTTCCTGTTAAAATATAGAATATGCCAGAAATATGAACAATTATTTATATTTACATTGTTAAAAACAGAATAGACTTCTCAGATTTCTTTTAACCTTATAAATGAACAGCTATTAATAACCTTGCTCACTGGTGAGGTAACTCTTAACCACATAACTGCTGTCATTTAAAAAAAAAAAAATCTTGCTCTCTTTTTTTTTTTTTTTGAGATGGAGTTTCGCTCTTGTTACCCAGGCTGGAGTGCAATGGTGCGATCTCGGCTCACCGCAACCTCCACCTCCTGGGTTCAGGCAATTCTCTTGCCTTAGCCTCCTGAGTAGCTGGGATTACAGGCACGCGCCACCATGCCCAGCTCATTTTTTGTATTTTTAGTAGAGACGGGGTTTCACCATGTTGACCAGAATGGTCTCGGTCTCTTGACCTCAGTGATCCATCCGCTTCGGCCTCCCAAAGTGCTGGGATTACAGGCGTGAGCCACTGCGCCCAGCCCATCTTGCTCTTAAGTTAGGGGCTCAAAGACTAAATTTTTCTTAAGAGTCTTTTTCAAAATTATTCAAACAGCAAGCATTCTAAGACATAAGATGTAAATTGTAGGCAATATCCTAACATATAAAATACACAGTCACAGACCATATTAACTTCAAGATTTCAAAGCATAGATGTCTGCCTCTGAATGATAGTTATTGCACAGAAGTCCATCTACTTCACATCCACTTCACAATTGAACTTGACACCTACTATATTAATGATATTTCTGTTACATGCTAGCCATTTAACAGATATTTATTAAGTACTTGGGTTCTAGGGACATTAAAGATGAATAAAATGTTGCTTAACTTGTAAGATGCTCATGGTCTTAAAGGGGGAAATTAAAGCACAATAGCACCATCACCAAGTGACAACCTAAAACAAGTGTGCAAAGAAGGAAGAAATGACTAAGAGGCAGGAAAAGGATACACAGAGGTGACAAATCTTAAGCAGAAACAGCATGTTTGTGGGAGAGGTGGCACAGGAAGAATGGCTCAGTATGGCACAAAAAAATAGTGCTAACAGTGAGGGCATTCATTCTGGTATTCCTACTTCTCTAAATGGCCTACAACTGTTACCACCTCTTCCATAGTTACCTAAATCATCTCTGCATTTTTTGGCGCATTCTCTTCATCTTGCCAACCAAACTGCTCCCGGGTGTTCCATCTTGGCCCACTGTCCTTCTCACAAGCTCTCATTTGCTCCAGTGGTTTTAAATCCCAACAAAACAGTTTCTTAATCTACACATTCAATCTACACTTCTGAGCTTGTCACTGTAGTCTTTTAGTTGGTGACTCCACTGTCTACTTGGTTAGCTTGGCTAGATACTCCTCCTCCTTTACATTTTTCTCAAATCTATTTAAATCAATTTTTGACTCTTCTACTGCTATTCTGGTTCACAACCCACCCCTGCCATTATCCCCACCACTACCTCATCTCTTGCTTTTTATGGAAACCTCTGATCTTGTTCCTTTGAAATTCATCCTCTTCTGAAGCAATCAGTGTCATGTAGTTTTTCTTTTTCCTCTCTGGTTACACCTTTAAAAGATTAACTGTTCAAAAGCTTTATTCCTGCCACTCCCTATAAGTTAGCAGACTTCCATTTTTAGGCCATCTTTTCTATTCACTCGACTCACTCACCTCTACTCTCCTGACTTCAAATACCAAAAACTATGGACTAATGACTCCAAATTTGTATCTCCACCCAAAGTGTATACAAAGGTCTTACATGTATCTTTTTTTTTTTGGAGACAGGGTCTGGCTCTGTTGCCTCAGCTGGAGTACAGTGGCGCAATCTCAGTTCACTGCAACCTCCACCTCCCAGGTTCAAGCTATTCTGCTTCAGCCTCCTGAGTATGTGGGATTACAGGCATCCACCACCATACTTGGCTAATTTTTGTATTTTTAGTAGGCACAGGGTTTCACCATGTTGGCCAGGCTGGTTCTGAACTCCTGACCACAGGTGTTCCTCCTGCCTCAGCCTCCCAAAGTGCTGGGATAACAGGCATGAGCCACGGTGCCTGGCCACATTACATACATCTGAATGTCGACTTCAGCCAGCTTGAAATCAACATCTTTAATTGTATGTCCCCTAATCCTTATTCAGTTCCATTGGGGCGTCCAATCTTTTAGCTTCCCTAGGCCACACTAGACAAGAATTGTCTCAGGTAACACATAAAATATGCTAACACTAACAACAGCTGGTGAGCTTCAAAAAAAAAGAAAAATAAAAAATAAATCACAAAATAATCTCATAATGTTTTAAGAAAATTCACAAATTCATATTGAGCCACATTTACAGCCATCCTGAGCCGCATGCAGCCTATAGGCCACATGTTGGACAAGCTTGGCTTATTATTTGAGACAGGGTCTCACTCTGTGACCCAGGCTGGAGTCCAGTGGCGTGATCTTGGCTAACTGCAACCTCTGCCTTCCCAGCTCAAGTGATTCTCCCACCTCACCCTGCTGAGCAGCTGGGACTACAAGCAGATGCCACCAAGCCAGGCTAATTTTTATGGTTTTTGTAGAGACGGGGCTTTGCCATGCTGCTCAGGTTGGTCTTGAACTGGGCTCAAGCAATATAGCCTCCCTGGCCTCCCACTGGGATTACAGGTGTGGGTCACCATGTCCGGCCTATTGCCTATATGATTAATACCACTTCCCAATCTGTCTTCTGGTCTCCAAATTTTGTTTTCAAATCCATTCTCTAAAAAGTCAGAGTGACTCATCAAAAATACAAACTTGACTGTATCACTCTTCTGCTGAAAATGTTTCATCATTGAAAGGATGAAATCCAAGTTCTTTAATACATATGAGCTTCCTTTGTTCACGTGTAACAGATTACTTCCTGACTCAAAGTTTTATTTCTCCCCATCAACTTAAAATTAATTTTGCTTTCCTGCATATATCGAGGGCTTTCTCTCTATAGGTGAGGAGAGGGTACCAGATGGGAAGACAAAGATATTTCATAATAAAGATTCTAGGCCAGGCACGGTGGCTCAGGTCTGTAATCCCTGCACTTTGGGAGGCCAAGGCAGAACAATCAATTGATGTCAGGAGTTCAAGACAAGCCTGACCAACATGGCAAAGCCCTATCTCTACTAAAAATACAAAAAACTAGCCAGGCATGGTGGCAAGCACCTATAATTCCAGCTACTCAGGAGGCAGAGGCATAAGAATTCCATGAACCGGGGAGGTGGAGGTTGCAATGAGCCGAGATCACATCACTGCACTCCAGCCTGGGTGACAGAGTGAGACTCTGTCTCAAAACAGAGAGAAACAAATGAGAATTCTAAAATCTTACTCATAAGGAAGTATCCAGTAGGAGTTAGAAATATGCACAAGGGCTCAGGCAAGGTGTCTAGGTTGGTGAGTCTGAGCTGTACATTACAGACATAAAACTGCACATGCATGAATAACGCATTGAAAACAATGTAATTCCCAGGATACCCACGTTACCATAAAATTATATAATATTATAAAACCATCAGAGCCACTTCCAGATGAATTAAAGATTCAATATGAATCTTCAGTAATTCTTCCAACTTTGAACAGAGAAACAGAAAAAACTCAAAATGAACTCCCTGTTTCTGGCTGTCTAGATTAGAATTTTTCATTAAGTGATTTGGTAATTTACTATCATTGCAACGGCCACAGACTTTTCATTAATGACTACGGTCTATCCCCTAAAGAAACATTCCCTGTGACCACTAGCTATCCTGATTTCTATTTGGAGAAAAATAGACAAAGTAGTATTTTATTCTGTACAAAGGTTTGAGAAATATTACCCCATTCTAAGATCTTTCAGCATCTGTATTAGTCAACTTTGAACAAGAAATTTCTGATAAAATGGCACAGAAAGAGGAGGTTGGCATATATAGCAGACCAGTTAACACATAACCTATCCTAAGCAAACATAAAGATCTAGCCCAAAACAAGACATTTTTACCTCAAGATAGTGTAGAAAAGTTAGTATGTATGAGAGATTCTCATCTTGAAATATCTAAAACGGGGGTTCTTAGAATAAATTAAAATGTTCTACTAAAGTAATAAGCAAAATTACTCCATCAAACCAAAAACATACCTGGTTTCTCAGACATACAGGACACACACTTATTGTCTTCTGCCTTATTAGAAACACAGCATACTGAACACTCCCAAGATCCAATGGGCCTTTTGAATTTATCACCAAATCCTAAGGTACCAGTGGTCACAGTGCAGCTGGAAGATGAAGCAGTCACAGTCTCAGCACTTTCAGAAACCACTGTCAATGTAAGGACTCGCTTCACACCAGTTCCAGGTTTTGGTGTTTCACAGGCTACACATTTTACCACTTCAGGTTTATTTTGTACTAAACAGGTATCACAATCCCAAGTGCCTATCACTGGTTTAAACTTGTCTCCAAAGCCTGTCCCTGATGCAGAAAGAGTTGTTTTGCCACTTTTATTTGGTGTTTCAATTCCAGTCTGTTTAGCAGTATCTCTGGGTGACAATTTTGCTGCTTGACAGGCTATGCATTTGTTGTCTGTAACTTTGTTCTGGAGTAGACATGTATCACACTGCCATGATGACCCAGCTTTTGAACTTTCCCCAAACCCAGTTCCACTTGAAGAAAAGCTACTTATTGCTGGTCTTGTATAAACTAGTGGGCTTGTTGTGGTAGGCTGAGCAACAAGAGAATCTATCTTCGGTGATGCAAAACCTACAATGAACAAAGGAGAGAGTGCAAAAACAATGTTAGAGAAGCTTTTTAAATCAAAGCATTAATTTGATTATTATTACTGACAAGACATTCATCTCACAATTACCTACAATCCAAGATAAACTACTTAAGAGTTGTTTTTCACTTAAGTAATCATATTTCTCAATCACCTAAAAAGTTACACTTAAACCAGTTAAAATTCTACAAAACATGTTTTGTTTACAGGATGTCACTTCTAGTTTAATGCTTCTACTGGTACTAATTTACTGATATGTATTATTGCCATCCACATTTTGCTACATTCTGTCTTTCTACAAACACAGAATACTAATAGTCTTCTCCCTCCCTCATCCATTTCTTCTTTTAAGTGTTCCACTGTCTACATCAAATAGCTTCAATATCATCTTTGAATTTTATCCAGTCATAATCCACTGCTGTGGTATCCTCTACCTTCATAAGTTATTTCGTAATAAAGATTCTAGGCTAGGCAAGGTGGCCGTAGCCTGTAATCCCAGCACTTTGGGAAGCCAAGGCAGACCAATCACTTGATGTCAGGAGTTCAAGACCAGCCTGGCCAATATGGTGAAGTTGGTCAGTAAAACCAGCTGAGCTAGTCTGTGTTAACAAAACTGCTGTCATTGAATTCATTCACTTCAGCTATATTTTACTCATGAGAATGACTTTGTAATTGTTTACTTAGGACCAGTTAACTTTTATCTTACATACACCATCTACGATCTCTTTCTCCAGACTTTACCCGCCAAAGAAAAAGAAATTAAAAGACAAGAAGATGTTAAAGGTTATTATAGACTTTCTAGCGACACCACAAACGTCAGTTATTCCCAGTGTTTAACAATGTACTATTTTGCTTGTAACTAGTTTAAATCACTAAGATTGGCAAAATGTTAACAGTAATCATTCTCAAGGCATTACAGATGTTTATTCCACTTTTTCAGATCTTCCTAATTTCACTCAAATGAAGATTCTACCCATACATTCTCTATTTAAGAAGTAAAAGGGAACGGGGAGGATGGCATCACGAATGCAAAGTATAACCCCAGATACAGAAGACAGACTATACACATTTGATGCTTGCCTACTATTTGGTTCATTCTACTACAAGCATTCTGGAGTTTTGCCATAACTGCATGAAACTGTCTAAGCTACTGGTAAGCTAATGAATTCCTGTAGGCAGTAAACTAATCTGTAAAATGAGAGAGCTGGACCAGAAAAATCTAATCCTTCTAAATCCTATTGTAAAAGCCAACCTTATTTTTGGGAAAAACAAACAAACAAAAACCCTATCCTATTACACATAAACACATCTGCTGGGTAAGTTTCAATTCTGTCTGAGCTATTTTACAAACAGTTTTACATTTTTCAACAAAGTCTTGCTCTATCTCCCAGGCTAGAGTGCAGTGGTGCAATCTCGGCTCACTGCAACCTCCACCTCCCGGGTTCAAGCAATTCTCCTGTATCAGCGACCTGAGTAGCTGGGACTACAGGTACACGCCAGGATGTCCAGGTAATCTTTTTTCTTTTTAATAAAGATGGGGTTTTGCCATGTTGGCCAGGCTGGTTTCAAACTCCTGGCCTCAGGTGATCTGCCTGCCTTAGCCTCCCAAAGTGCTGGGATTACAGGTATGAGCCACCCCACCCGGCCAATTTTGCACTTTTATACTATACATCACAAATGGAATTGTAAACATCCTCTGGTTTCAAACTAAAAACTCACTCTCACCTGAGAACTATTTATCCCCTTTTTAATTATTACCTACTGGCTTTCAAATCTTATTTCAATTCAGTTGAGTACTGCTCCCTATGTATATATGTTACAATTCAGCAAATGCTTTCCACTTGGCCTTGTTCCATATTTACCAAACTGGGGAATAATTCAAGAAGGCAGTTCAGCCAGGTCCAGTGGTTCACGCCTGTAATCCCAGCATTTTAGGAGGCCAAGGCGGGTAGATCACCTGAGGTTGGGAGTTCGAGACCAGTCTGACCAACATGGAGAAATCCCATCTCTACTAAAAACACAAAAATTAGCTGGGTGTGGTGGTGCTTGCCTGTAATCCCAGCTACTCAGGAGCCTGAGACAGGATAATCGCTTGAACCCGGGAGGCGGAGGTTGTCGTCAGCAGAGATCGCACCACTGCACTCTAGCCTGGGCAACAAGAGCGAAACTCAGTCTCCAAAAGAAAAAAGAAGGCAAGCAGCTCAATGCTCTCATAAGACAAAAACATGTCTATGTGTATCGTCAGGTTTACTTACTCTTATTCCTCATTGGCCTGTCTCTATTAATGGAGAATCCATTTTCTCCTCCTATACTTGCCTCTGAGAGATTTCATTTTAGTATAGAGTCCTCAAATTCCAAGGAAGTAAGGCTTTTAAGGTATTTCCAGCAAAAGAATTATACCTGATTATCTTACCTCTCTATTAAGTAAATCTCCCACCAAACTAGTCATAAATTTTTAAAAGCCTAAAGTATAACACAAATGACATTAAAATGAGATGATGAGTTTGTAATTAAGATTCTTAACTCTCAAAGGCAGCCATCATCTTACCAGGGCTTTTTAGAAGATCTAGAACACTTCCTTCTTTCAGGATTTTTGCAGGTCTAAAAGGACCCTCACAATCTTCAGGTGGTGTCTTCTTACAACTTCTACTGTTCACTGCAGTCACATCTTCAGCTATAATATTTTTTAATTGTAAAAAACATTATTTCAAATAAAAGCATTGAACTCTTAAATGCATTTTAAAAAAATGTTTCAAAACCACCTTTTAGATTAATTTGTAAAAGTTCATAAAAAAAGTCACTGCAATTCAATAAACAAATGACTTTACAGGGTTAACTTCCCATTATAAGGAAATTAAAACACTATTTATTACCCATACTGTGTACCTCCCACCCCCAAATAAAAAGGCAAAAAATATAAACTGTAACTGTCATCCAATAAATTCACTGATTAAAAAAAAAAAAATCAAACTGAAAAACTGGAAAGGGTATGGCAACTGGGGCAAGCCCACCCACTGCATGAAATATGTATTTGATTACACACAATTTACAAAACTAATCAAAAAAAGTAATTTTCAACTGAGCAATTATTTCATTTTTAGAAATTCACACTACTATAATCGAAAATATCCTTGAGTTATAACATTGAAAAAACCTGTATGGTAAAATATTCAATAAAGGTTTGGTTACATAAATTATATAACAGTAACATGATGAAATATTTACGCAGCCACAAAAATCATCCTTTTTTTCAAAACAGAGTGAGTGTCCTGTTGTCATCAAGGCTGGAGTGTAGTGGTGCAATTATAGCTCAATGCAGCCTCCCACCTTAGCCTCCCAAGTAGCCCCACTAGCTAGGAACACATGTGTATGCCATCACAGCTAGCTAATTTTTTTAATTTTTTTGTAGACATGGGGTCTCTCTATCGCTGGCCAGGCTGGTCTCAATCTCCTGACCTCAAGAGATCCTCCCACCTCGGCCTCCCAAAGCACTGGCAGTACTAGCATGAGTCACCATGCCTGGCTCACAAAAATCACTCTCAAAAGCATAGTAATGGGTAAAAGCAGGTTGGAAAGTCTAGATTTAGAATGTTTACATCTAAAGAGTAATAATGGCTGTTTGAAGTAAGATGAGTGACTTACTCCTTTGACTTTTTATGCTTTCCAAGCTTACATCCTTATATTTAAAATAAGATCTATATTTTCAGTGTGATAATCATTTTATGGTTATATTTTTAAGGGGAGCTTTCTATTTACAGGTGAAATTAAGATGTTTGGTAATGCTTCAAAGTGACCTGAAATGTGTATTTCTGTGTGTGATGAGGAGAGGAAAGATGGAATAAAAGAAAAGATAAGAAACAAGATGCAGCCAGGCACAGTGGCTCACACCTGTAATCCCAGCAATTTGGGAAGCCTAGTTGGGTGAATCATTGGAGGTCAGGAGTTTGTGACTAGCCTTGGCCAACATGGTGAAACCCTGTCTCTACTAAAAATACAAAAAATTAGCCAGTGTGGTGGCAGGCACCTGTAATCCCAGTTACTTGGGAGGCTGAGGCAGGAGAATTGCTTGAATTAGGGAGGCAGAGGTTGCAGTGAACTAAGACTATGCCACAGCACTCCAGCCAGGGCAACAGAGCGAGATTCCATCTCAAAAATATATATGTATAAAAATAATAATAATTCTATGTTTTAATTCTCGGATTATTCATTTCTTCCCCCGACCTTTCTTTTTTGAGATGGGGTTTTGTTCTGTAACCCAACTATAGCGTGGTAGTGCAATCAGCTCACTGCAGCCTCAACTTCCTGCGCTCAAGCAATTCTCCCACTTCAGCCTCCCAGGTTCACACCACTACCTGGTTATTTCTTTTTCCATTTTTTTTTTTTTTTGTAAAAAGGAGAGGAGGAGAGGAAGAAAGAGGAAGAAAAAGAGGGAGAGAGAACAGGAATATTGCTTTATTCTATGAATGGGTATTAATAATGGTCGATCAATATTTTGTGTATTTAAAGTGGAGAATGCATACTTTGTGTATTTAAAGTGGAGAGCTCTATAAATACTTACTAAGTTTACTTGTTCCGGATCTGAGTTCAAGTTCTGGATATCCTTATTAATTTTCTGTCTCGTTGAGTCTAAATCTCTTTATGGGTCTTATGTATCTGGGTGTTAGGATCCTTAGCTCTTATTATTGCACACTGATCCTTTTACCACTGTATCTTTGTTGCTTTGAAATCTGTTTTATCAAATGCGTGAATTGCAACTCCTGCCTTTTGTTTATTTATTTATTTTTGCTCTCCGTTTCATTGGTAAACTTTTTTTTTTTGGGGGGGGGGGGTAGGGATGAGTCTTGCTATGCCACCCAGGATGGTCTTGAACACCTGGCCTCCCAAAGTGTTGGGTTTACAGGCATGAGCCAGGGCCTCCTTCCTTCAATGATGTTGATTTCTTCAGTTCAGAAATTATGTATCACAATCTGCATGGGCCTGCATAACCTTTATACATAAAAATGCTTGTGAACTCAACAGTAAAAACTAGAAATAAAATCTACTACATTAAAAGTAGACAACCAACAAATTTCTTATAATGAGACTTGCTTTATAACTAACTTGTCATCTTGTTCTGACTAAACAAAGACAGTGGATAAATTTGCTACTGTACCTATCTCTCTCAAAACCAAACTGATACTTCCATTTAGGGAGCGAAGTATTTGTAAAGATCATTAATAAAAAGCACTGTTGAAAGGCTGCTTGCTTTTCAGAGCTTATTTCATCCAAATGAAGGCATGTATAAGAATTACTAAAGGTGGAAGAATTTGAAATACTAATCTACTGTATGCAACTGTTTTATGTAAAAATGTGAGAAATTTTTACTTACCTGAACTACTTAAAATTGGTTCTACAGTACTACTAGAACCAGGAAGTTCTGCTGTTTTTGCAACAGGCACACTAAATGTAAATCCAATCTGTAAAGAGAAAGAATATCCTTATACTTAAGTTTTCAGTAAGTATCAAACAGAGCTTATTTTTATCCCAAGTCAAAAAACATACTTTCACCTATTTTAAGACATATTTACCATATTTCACAATCTCTAAAAGTGAGATTCTTACACCGAATGGCAATGTCACAGTTTAACAGGCAGCATTTTAAATTTCTCAGGCATTTTTTCTATCAAAATAGTATAACAAAAAAATAATAGTGTGTTCCTCATGCCCAGTTCCAGATTTCTGAATGCCATTTTCTTTTCCTTCCTTTTTTTGAGGCAGAGTTTTACTTTACTGCCCAGGCTGGAGTACAATGGCACCAGCTCAGCTCACTACAACCTCCACCTCCTGGATTCAAGCAATTCTCCTGCCTCAGCCTCCTCAGTAGCTGGGATTAGAGATGTGCACCACCATGCCCGGCTAATTTTGTTTATATATATATATATATATATATATATATATATATATATATATATATATTTTTTTTTTTTTTTTTTAAAGTAGAGACAGAGTTTCCTCATGTTGGTCAGGCTAGTCTCAAAATCATGACCTCAAGTGATCCGCCCGCCTTGGCCTCCCAAAGTGCTGGGATTACAAGTATAAGCCACTGTGCCCAGCCTCAAATGCCATTTTCTAATAAAAAGTATGAGACTTCTGGGACAACTGATGGATTTCTGCATGTGGCAAGGTCATTACATTTGATCTGTAACATCTACTTGTGCCAGAAAACAAGGACACAGTCAAAAGCAGAAAGCGACATATTAAAATAATAAACATCCCAAATCTGGGGCAATCTGAATATTAGGCTATGTATTATTCTTACCCAAAACATTTACTTCTCAATCATGAAGGAAAAAAATGCCCAGAATTTTTCTAGATCAAAGGTAAATCATGAGACATGTCTGAATGCAACATAATTTAGTTGATTAGGTCCTAGTCTTTAACGGGCTCTAGGAAATAAAACGGCAATTAAAGGACAGTCTGAGGATAATGGGGAAATCTGAATACAGACCATGTTGATATCATATCACGTTAAATTTCTTGGGTATGATAGCTGTCTTGTGAGGATGCAAAGGAATGTCCTTTTTTCTTATGGGATATATGGAGAATCATTAAGACAAAAGATGTTGGCATTTTAACTTTGAAATGGTACAGGAGAAAATGAATACGCATATATGTATACATATGCAGTGAAGAATATGATTGTTCAAAAGTTTTATCCACAGAGTATTTTTCAAGTTGGAAGAAAAATAATAGTGTTTCTCACCACCAATGGCATCTCAGATCTGATAAAAGTATAACATGGCTTTGAAATCAATAAATATATACTACTCCTTGCTTGTTACTTACAGATGATGGAGGTAGTACATCTGCCTCAGTAGATTTTACGATTGGAGATGAAAATCTAAACATGGGACTGCCAGTGCTGCTAGGAGAGGTCATCTGTACCTGGTTTCCCAAATTATTAAGAAATGACACAAAAAAGAGTTGCTTAGAAATATAAACTGACAATAAAAGACGTTAAGCAAACTGATTATTCCGAAGACACTATTTTTTTCCTTTTAAATTAAAAATCTCACTTTAAGTTCTGAAAAACACTGAACTGTAAGTGCTACAAAATCAGGCTTCCTCTTAGGGGCACACACAATCTCAGAGGAGGGTATTTGGATAAAGAAGTAAAGTAATATCTATAAGAATATATTCAGAAAAAGTGAAAGCAAGCATTAACATTTCAGGAGCAGGCCAGGCATAGTGGCTCACATCTGTAATCCCAGCACTTTGGGCATGATGGGGGAATTACTTGAGCCCAAGATTTCAAGACCAGACTGGGTAACACAGCAAGACCTCACCTATAAAAATATTTTTTTTTTATTAGCTGGGTGTGGTGATGTACACCTGTAGTCCCAGCCACTCAAGAGGCTGAGGTGGGAAGATCATTTGAGTCCAGGAAATGGAAGTCGCAGTGAGCTGTGATTGCACCACTGCTCTCTAGCCTCAGCAACACAGTGAGACACCATCTCAAAAAAAAAAAACAAGAAAAAAAGAAAAAAAATTCAGGGGTAGATTAAAAGATGTTAAGTCTATCTGAGAAGTAAAAACATGAAACATGAGTACACTCCTACCCAAAAAGTAACTTACTGGAAACATTATTTGGAAACAAATTTACAAGAATCTCCATCTCTACGGTATTGTATGAGAGTTCGGGAATACTCTAGTATAATGTATCCAAGATATTTGTACATTTTTTTAAAAAGCAAAACACCATTTCCATTTCTGTTTACTATGAGTTATTAATTTCCATTATGAAAATTAAGTTTATAGTAGAGAATTTTTTTAAAGAAAGAATTAAGAAAGAACGAATGTCATCTGTATGTATACAGTAGTTTTGTACCTTGTTTGTTAATGATTGAGACGAACTGATGGGTGATGGAGAGGAAGCTGTGATTCCAGGGGAACTGAAATTAAAGGTAGGCAGTGAAGAACTGGTGATCGGTAGAGAGATTTTCGGTAATACTGGAACTTCCATTTCCTAAAACATAACATATTGTATGATATATTTAATCTTTCACATCATTCTTTTATCTCTACTTATTTTCAGGATGAAGGTAAATAGGAAGAAGTTGACACCATGTAGTGTTAACATTGTGGGTTCTTCAATCAGAAAAACTAAACAAGATTTTTAATACCAGCTGTGCCACCAACCAGCCATGTGACTTTAGGAACCTAACTGCCTTCTGTACCAATTTCCTAATTGGTAAAATTGAGAAAAAAAAAGTAATTCTTACTCTATACTATAGTTGTTGTATTAATAATGAAACATAAAGGTATATATAGTAGTCCTACCTTATCCATGGTTTCAATTTCCACCATTTCCCTGACCCATGGACAACCACAATCCAAAAGTATTAAGATATTGTGAGAGAAAAAGAAACTACATTCATATAACTTTCATTACATTATAATGTTGTAATGGTTAATTTCTGACTGTGCCTAATTATACATTAAACTTTATCACAGAGATGTATATACAAATCTCTGGTGGACCTGTAAACTACACAGCTGTGAAACAGACACCAAGCAGCCAAATAAAATTAAAAAGCTTCAGCTGCTGCCACCACAGGGGAGACAGAATGAGTTCAGAGAAGTTCATTGCCAGCTAAAATAATTTGAACACTTCTAATAAATGCAGTTTATGTAAATAAACCTACCTCAATAAAGTTGAGCCAAGAGCCCAAAGCAAAATTAAAGACATTTTTAGATAAAACTAAGAATCCATTTCCATAAAACCTGCTCTAACAAGTTATTTAGGCTGAAAAGAAATGCTACCAAACAGAAACTCAGATTTCAGAAAGAAATGAGTATGTGAGCAAAAACTTTTTTTTCCTCTTAATTTCTTTAAAATATATGTAACTATACACAGCAAAAAGTATGCATTTAATTTACAGCCTATCCAGAGGTAATGTAAGTAAAGCATAAATGCCAGGGAAGACAGGTAGTCAATCTAACTACACAGCTGCAATCTTGTTATTTTTACAGGAAGTGGTACAAAAGTAACATAATCTGTAAAAAGTTATGGACAGACATAGAAATCCCAAAAGGAACCACTAAATAATTCAAAAGAGGGAGAGTTAAAATGCCAACAAATAAAATTACTTGTAACCCAAACACTTCGGGAGGCCAAGGCAGGATAGCTTGAGGCCAAGAGTGCAAGACTAGTCTGGGCAACACAGCAAGATTCCGACTCTACAAAACCTAAAAACAAGCAAAAAAGTAGCCAAGTGCCGTGGCATGCCTGTAGTCCCAGTACCTGGGAGGCTGAGGTGGGAGAATGGACTGAGTCCAGGAGTTCGAGGCTGTAGTAAGCCATGGCAATGCCACTGCACTTCATCCTGGGTGACAGCAAGAACCCATCTCAAAAAACAAAGTCAAAACCTACAAAAACAGAATTCTAATAATAAATTGTAAATAATTAAATAATACTCCCTTAACCCCCAAATGGCAGCTTTCAAAAGGAAACAATGGATCAATGGTAGCCTCATTCCAACCGTATCAAAAATTATATTAACTATAAATGGATTTAGTGTTCCAATTAAAAGAAAATAAATAGAAAGGCAAAACTCAGTTATATGCTATTTACCTGAGACCTACTTTAAATATAAACATGGACAGGTTGAAAGTATATGGATGGAAAAAGATACGCCCTGAAACTACTAAGCATAAGAAGCCTTATTCTAGTAAGAAGAATGACTATATTAATACCAAAGTAGATTTCAAGACAAAAAATATTTCCAAAGGTTTTTTAAAAAGGACCAACCACTACGGAGCCACAGAACAAATGTGAAGTGTATGCTGTCTTGAGGGCCTCAGAATACATGAAACAAAAATTGAGGTTGGGCGTGATAGCACATGCCTGTAATCTCAGCACTTTGAGAGGCTGAGATGGGACGATCTCTTGAGCGCAGGAATTCGAGACCAGCCTAGGCAACATGGTAAGACCTTGTCTCTACAAATAATATTAAAAATCAGACAGGTATGGTGGCACATGCCTGTGGTCCTACCTACTTGGGAGGCTCGGGTGACCACACCACTGCACTCCAGCCTGGGTGACAGAATGACATCTCATCTCAAAAAAAAAAAAAAAAAGACAAAACTAAGGGGATAAGACAAATTCACCAATTAAAAATTGGCAATTTTAACCTCCATCTCTCAATAATTTAACAGATTATACTCTGAAAAATGAGTAAGAACAAAGATCTAATACTATCAGTCACCTTACTTCTATAGATCACTATACCCAACTACAGAGCACATTTTCTTCAAGAATTAAGTAGACCATATACTGAACTACAAAACAAGTCTCAATACATTTCAAAACACTAAAGTCATACCTGAATCTTTTTCTAATTATAATGAAATTAACTCAGAAATCAATATCCTCCCCCCAAATATCTGAAAATTCAACACATCTCTAAATTATCCATGGGTCAAATATAAAAAATCAAAAGAAATTTAGAAAGAAAAACTATAAAAGCAAAATTACAAAGCTTCTAGAAGCAAGCATAGGAAACTGTCTTTGCAGCCTGGGGATAGGCACAATTTTCTTAGGACACAAAGAAGAATAAAAATATTAGAAAAAAAAAATCCAGACTTCATATAATTTAGAACATCTGCCAATCAAAGTCATCATTACGAAAATAAATAGGCAAGCCAGATTGGGAAAAATATGTGTTAAAACATGTATCTGACAAAGTACCCAGGACTAGAATTTATAAAGACCTCCTACAACTCAGTAAGAAGGCAACCAGCCAGGCGCAGTGGCTCATGCCTGTAATTACAGAACTTTGGGAAGTCAAGGCGGGTAGATCACCTAAGGTCAGGAGATAATGTATCCACTGCACAGTTCTTTCAACATTTTATGTCTGAAATTTGTCATAATCAACTGGGAGAGGAGGAGAAAACAAAAGATGCATCTGGCTTATTTTGTTGGGAAGCTTCTCTTCTCTGTCCAGCCTCTAGCCTAGAACCCTAACAACATCAACTATATAATCTACTCTCTCATGCCAACTCCTCAAGCCACATACTTGTCCACACTGAATTCTTAGATTACTAACCTTGAACCAATTCTATCATTTGATTCCTACTCCCCCAAATTTTGACTTAGTAGATCATAAGTGGATCCCAAGAATCTAAGAGAGAAAAAGAAGCCAAGAATTCTGCTAACTTGATGCTTAGAGACACCTCAAGTAGAACAAACATTTCACAATTCACTATCTAATATCCTTACATGGGTTATCTCATGAGGTAGATACTTGTTATACATGAAGAAACTGAGGCAGGGAGATACATGGCATAATACCATACAGCCAGTTAATGGCATACATGAACTTGGTATTTATTATTATGTCCATTTTACAGATAAAAACTGAGGAGGTACAAAGAGGTTAATTTGACCAAAGTCACTCAGCTAGTAAGTGGCAGGATTGTACATGACAAGAGCAAGCAATTAAGTCTCTCCAGACTCAAATTTTCTTATATACTGCCACGTGTTTTACATCAATGAGTTTTAACAACAACAAAACCTCACAATTGGTAGCACAGTAAAAGCAAAAGGCCAATATATTTAATGACTACAATCCTTGCACATTGTAGAATCTAAGATAAAGTGAAAGGTAAAACATACTGCCAAATGGGTAATTTTACATATAGAGTTCTATTAACCTGAATTTAGTGGATCAGAATATATCCATTCCTGGTAAATAGCAACACTATCTGAAATTAGCCTAATATGTTTACACTTCATTAAATCTCTTCCATTTGACTCTTCCAAAAGCCCATGAAAATACACTCCCCATCCCCCTAACAAAAATAATCTTTTTTTTTTTTTTGGAGATGAAGTCTCAGTCTGTTGCCCAGGCTGCAGTGCAGTTGTGCGACCTCGACTCATTGCAACCTGCCCCTCCCAGGTTCAAGCGATTCTTGTGCCTCAGCTTCCTGAGTAGTTAGGATTACACACATACCACCATCACACCCAGCTAATTTTTGTATTTTTTTGTCACACCGGACAGCCAGGCTGGTCTTGAACTCCTGACCTCAGGTGATGCTCTGGACTCAGCCTCCCCAAAGTGCTAGGATTACAGGTGTGAGCCACTGTAACCAGTCTTTTTTTAATCTTTTACCAAAAATTCCCACTAATTATAACTGAACAAAGAAACGATTCATGGTCTGAACATATCGAACATCTAAAACAAAAAAAGCAGCATTGCATTTAAAATAACTATAGAAGTGGATATCTAAACCTATTCTATATAGATATAAAACACACAGTGGGGCTGGTCTCCGTGGCTCATGCCCTTCATCCCAGACCCTTGGGAGGCCGAACAGGTGGATCTCTTGAGGTCAGGAGTTTGAGACCAGCCTGGTCAACAGGGTGAAACTCTGTCAAAGGAAAGGATGAAACTCTGTTAAAGGAAAGGAAAGGAGAGGGGAAAGGGGAAAAAGGGGAAAGGAGAAGAAAGGGGGGGAAAGAGGAAAGGGGGAAAAGGGGAAAGGGTAAAAAGGATAAAAAGGGGAAAGGGGAAAGGGGAGAAAGGGGAGAAAGAGGAAAAAAGGGAAAGGGGAAAAAGGGGAAAGGGGAAGAGGAAGGGGAAGGGAAAAGGAAAGGAAGGGAGGGAGGGAGAAAGAGAGAGAGAGAGAGAGAGAGAAAGAATGAATTAGCCGGGCGTGGTGGCACGCACCTGTAATCCCAGCTACTCAAGAGGATGAGGCAGAAGAATCACTTGAACTGAGAGGTGGAGGTTGCAGTGAGCCAAGATTATACCATTGCACTCCAGCCCGGGCAACAAGAGCAAAACTCTGTCTCAAAATAAAATAAAATAAAATAAATAATAAAGTAAAACACAAGGTAGACAGAAAGTTTGGGGCAGACATTGCATTAGTGCCTCTTTCCTCAGAAATGTGTACATTATGCCTTCAGGGTGGAACAGAGCCAGTGATGGGAAAGACTGGGTGAAGAATCCTGTGATGCAAAACTGTTGGCCAGAATGAAGTTGGCAGTTGGCCAGAATGAAGATAGGGGGCCTAAAAAAGGGAGGAGGTGATACAGACATGGGTGAAGGAGAGGTTTTTTTTGAAAAAAAAGACAAAAGTCTCCTAGGGTGATCCTCCCACTTCAGTCTCACTGGCAGCTGGGACCACAGGTGCTTATCACCACACCTGGTTAATTTTTATATTTTTTGGTACACAGGGGGTTTTGCCATGTTGCCCAGGCTAATCTCAAGCTTCTGGGCTCAACTGATCCTCCCAACTTGGCTGGCACCAGGTTTCTGAAGAAAGAAATGCTTTATTGAGAGTCAACTAACAAGGAGACAAGAGTCCAGCTCAAACCTGTCTCCCCAAAAATTGGCCTTATGGCAGTATATTAGGAAAGGTTTAAGGGTTAGATTCCAGGATTAACAGGTGGAAGGAAAGAGGAGGTGTGATAAGTCCCTGGGTGTGCAGAGTTGTCTCTTCATAGGTCACGTGCAAATTCTGGCAAAGTTAGAATGAAACAGGTAGAAATTTGGGCTGTGATGTCAGCAAGCTCATTCTGCACAGACTCTAGTTGGTCATATTAGTTCTAGCCAATTTCAGCTACCTTTATCTCACAACTGGAGAGAGTTTTAGCAAGCTGTTTCTTATCTGCCATCTTGTAAGTTCAAGAATATTTCTTAGCCATTGATTTAACTCTTCGGAGCATGGATTCACCTTCACTTTCAGTTTTTAAAGATAAAGTTCTGAGATCTTAAACTGAAGCTCGGGTTATCAATAGCTTAGTTTCAGCTATCTTGCAGATACATGTTTGGTATGACTTTGCTGCATGGACAGTTTGTTTTATTAACTTTTGCTCTTATTGTCCATCATACTAAAAATTATCTTCAGGCTGGGCACAGTGGCTCACACCTGTAATCCTAGCACTATGGGAGGCGAGGTGGGTGGGGATCACTTGAGGCCAGGAGTTCGAGACTAGCCTGGCCACAAAAGCCTGCCTCTACTTAAAAAAAAAAAAAAAAAAAAAAAAAAAGATAACTGGCCATGGTGGTGTGTGTCTATAATCCCAGCTACTTGGGAGGCTGAGACAAGAGAATTACTTGAGCCCAGGAGGTGGAGGTTGCCGTGAGCCAAGATCACACACTCCATCCTGGGCGACAGAGTTAGACTCTGTCTACACAGTTAGACTCTGTCTCAAAAAAAACAAAACAAAATAAAACCTGGTGCCACAGTATTGGCTTCTGTGCTCATCAGGCAGTAAACCCTTTTGCTGGGTAAGAGAAATGAGCAAAATCTATGCAATGCATCATCTGGCAAACAAAGTCAAGCTATATTTTCCTCATACAGAGATAAACTTTACAAAAAAGACCATAGATTTTACCAGGAAATGTAAAAACATGTCAAAAAAAAAAATCTCATGCTATATGAATCAGATACTGTTAGGTTGCTGCAAATGCAGTTGCAGTTTTGCATTATAGAAGTTTGCCATTTGACAACTGGAATACATTCTTAAATAAATGTGGTTATATTATACATCACTTTAATACACTTCTTTATGTTTTTTGGCTGATGACTTACTACTTGCTATTTATTTTATATTTATTTTAGACTGTGGAAATGATATTAGACAAAAAGCAGATTTGAGCAATTTTCTTATTCAAGTTCAAAATGGGTCGTAAAGCAGCCAAGAAAACTTGCCAACATCAACAATGCATTTGGCCCAGGAACTGCCAAAGAATGTACAGTGCAGTGGTGGTTCACGGTTTTGGAAAGAAGGCTGGGCATGGTGGCTCACCCCTGTAATCCCAGCACTTTGAGAGGCTGAGGCAAGCAGATCACTTGAGGTCAGGAGTCGAGACCAGCCTGGCCAACATGGTGAAACCCTTTCTCCACCAAAAATACAAAAAATTAGCCAGGCCTGTAGCACATGCCTGTAATCACAGTTACTCAGGAGGCTGAGACAGGAAAAAAGCTTGAATGCAGGAGGTAGAGGTTGCAGCGAGATGAGATCATGCTACTGCACTCCAGCCTGGGCAACAATGCAAGACTGTCTCAAAACAAAACACCCAAAGAAGCAAAAAACAAAAGAAAAAAAACACACACAGTTTTGCAAAGGAGACAAGAGCCTTGAAGAGGAGTGCAATAATGGTCAGCCACTGCAAATGGACAACAGTCAGTTAAGAGCAATCATCAAAGCTGATCCTCTGAATTAAACTGCACAAGAAGTTGCCAAAGAACTCAACATTAGCCATTCTACGATCATTCAGCGTTTGAAGGAAATTGGAAAGGTGAAAAAGCTCAACAAGTGGGTATCTCATGAGCTGAGTGAAAATAAAAAAAATTGTTGTTTTGAAGTGTCGTCTTCCCTTATTCTATGCAGCAACAACTAACCATTTCTTGGACTGTGACATGGAATAAAAAGTGGATTTTGCACGATAACCAGTGACGACCAGGCTCAGTGGTTGAACTGAGAAACAGCTTCAAAGCACCGCCCAAAACAAACTTGCACCAGGAGAAAGGCCATGATCACTTTCCAGTGGTCTGCTGCTGGTCTAATCCACGACAGCTTTCAGAATCTCGGCAAAACCACTACATCTGAGAAGTCTTCTCCATAAATCAATGAGATGCACCAAAAACTGAAGTGCCTGCAGCTGGCACTGGTCAACAGAAAGGGACCAATTCTTCTCTATGGGCCCGACCACACATCCACAAGCAATGCTTCAAAAGTTGAAGGAACTGGGCTAGAAAGTTTTGCTTCATCAATCTGCCATATTGACCTGATCTCTCGCCAACTGACTACCACTTCTTCAAGCATCTTGAAAACTTTTTGCAACAGAATGCTGGTAGCAGCAGGATGCAGAAAATGCTTTCCAAGAACTCATCAAATCCCAAAGTACAGATTTTTGCACTACATGAATAAGCAAATTTATTTCTTGTTGGCAAAAATGTGTTGATTGTAATGGTTCCTGTTTTGATTAATAAAGATGTGTTTGAGCCTAGTTATAAGACTTAAAATTCATGGTCCAAAACCACAATTACTTTTGTACCAACCTAATAAATTCCTTATTTCCACAAGGTAAGACAATCCATTTCTTTCTTTTTTTTCTTTGAGACAGAGTCTCGCTCTGTCACCAGGCTGGAGTGCAGCGGCACAATGTCGGCTCACTGCAACCTCCTTCTCCTGGGTTCAAGCCATTCTCCTGCCTCAGCCTCCTGAGTTAGCTGGGATTACGGGTGCATGTCACCACGCTTGGCTAATTTTTGTATTTTTAGTAGAGAAGGGTTTCACCATGTTGGCTGGGATGGTCTGGATCTCTTGACCTCGTATCTACCTGCCTTGGCCCCCCGAGGTGCTGGAATTACAAGTGTGAGCCACCATGCAGGGCGGACAACCCATTTCTTAAATATAATTAATAAAGAGCTTTAACGACAGAAAATTGGCTTGCTACAAAACCTACAAAATTTATATACTGTTTGTATGATCAATGGCATTTAAGATATTTCCTTTCCAGATAATAGTATACACTAAAATACATTCCCGCCCTTCACAATACTTATAGTAGATAAGAAACAGAGCCTAAGGGAAAGACAAAGCCTCCAGACCAGTAATTGAGCCACATCTACCAACATAATCCCAAATCTCATGACAAGTCTATTTATATGGCAGAAAGTGAAAACTGCCAAGGAAATCATGATTCTGGTGAGCTATATAGGACTGCTAACGAGGAAAAGAAAAGCAGAGATAAAAAGAAAGCAAGACATCCCACGCCAATTGTGCAGAGCAAAATACCAGTAGACATGAAGAAAACTAAGACATCCAACAACTTTGACCAAAACGTGATTTTGTTTCTGTCAACACAAATAGAAAAAGCATGTTTAAAAAGCGAAAAATATACTCTTAAAACTCATGGGTCAATGAGGGAGTCACTGGTGCAATTTTTAATGGAAACATGACAAACACAAGAACTATGTAGCAAAACTCAAATGGTTAAGTTAGGCTGAAATACATTTAAAATAAACTAAAATGAGATTTATGTTCAACTCAAAGTAGTCAGTAAAAAGAGGATTTATAGACAGAAAGGTTAAATTTAACCAATCTTATATCTGTCCCTATCTTTTCCAAACATTTATGGTCAGAATATATAAAGAACTCTTTCTAATAAGACATTACATGTGCATATACATACATATTTCTTAACATGCATAAGAATAATACATATTCATATACATATATATATACACACACACACACACACACACAGACATATACATATAACCCCACAGGAAAAAATGGATCAAGAGAAAACTCAAAGATCGAAAACCACACAAAAAGACGCCCCCCAGCAACCCAGTGAACAAGGAAATACAAACTAAAACTCCAATGGCATACCACCGCACATCCATAATGCTGGCAAAAATTCAAAAAGCAGGCCGGGCGTGGGGGCTCACATCTGTAATCCCAGCACTTTGGGAGGCCAAGGAGGGCAGATCATGAGGTCAGGAGATGGAGACCATCCTGGTCAACCTGGTGAAACCCCATCTCTACTAAAATATAAAAAATTAGCCAGGCATGGTGGTGAGCACCTGTAGTCCCAGCTACTTGGGAGGTTGAGGCAGGGGAATTGCTTGAATCCAGGAGGCAATGACTGCAGTGAGCCAACATCACGCCACTGCACTCCAGCCTGGCGACAGAGCAAGACTCCATCTCAAAAAATAAAAAAACTCAAAACTGGCCGGGCGCGGTGGCTCACGCCTATAATCCCAGCACTTTGGGAGGCCAAGGCGAGTGGATCACGAGGTCAAGAGATCAAGACCATCCTGGTCAACAAGGTGAAACCCCGTCTCTACTAAAAATACAAAAATTAGCTGGGCATGGTGGTGCGCGCCTGTAGTCCCAGCTACTCGGGAGGCTGAGGCAGGAGAATTGCTTGAACCCAGAAGGTGGAGGTTGCAGTGAGCCGAGATCGTGCCATTGCACTCCAGTCTGGGTAACAACAGCGAAACTCCATCTCAAAACAAAAAAACCTCAAAACTAACAAAATCAAATACTGGCAAAGAAAAAGGTCTACCTACTGTCATGTGCTGGAAATGTTAAAACTGCAAAACTATCTTGAAGGGAAAGCATGGCAACATCTAATACAGTTATAGGTGTGGATCACCCCCTACAATCCAGCAATTCCATTCCTAGGTAAATACTCTAGAGAGAAAATATTGCAAGTGTGCAGAGAGAAAGTGCATATTCACTTTAATGTGTATTAAAATCTACCAAAATGTATCCTGATGGCAGAATGGATTATGGTAAATCCACAAACTGAATAAATATGTAAGCAATGATAAAAATTTACAGTTGCCTTTCACAATACAACATCAAAAAAAAAAAAGAGGAAAAGGCAAGTAAGAAGAATACAGGCAGGACGCAGTGGCTCAAGCCTGTATTCCCAGCACTTCGCAAGGCTGAGGCCGATGGATCACTTGACATCAGGAGTTCGACCTAGCCTGGCCGAAGTGATGAAACCCCATCTCTACTAAAAATATGAAAATTAACCAGCCGTGGTGGCCCACACCTATAATCCCAGCCACTGAATGCCTGAGGCACAAGAATCGCTTCAACCAAGGAGGCAAAGGTTGCAGTAAGCCGAAATTGTGCCACTGCACTTCAGCCTCAGTGACAGAGTGATACCGTATCTCAAAAAAATACAAACAGTATTAATCCTACTTATGAATTTACGCAAGTTTTACAAACACAAAACTATACAGTAATACCAAGGGTCAAATAATTTCAATTGCAATTCCCCTATTTGAAAAAGTATGGGTAGTTTTGTTTTGTTTTATGATACCCATGAAATTTAAGGTACTAGGTTAGATTTTCAGCATACATTTTGAAAGGACTGTTTCGAGGGCAGATTAATTTTGCTCTGGGTCTCCTCAAACCCCACCCCTACAGGTCTCCCCTTACCAGCACCAAACCAACGCTTTTTAAATAAACCTGAAGAGTATATGAGTATACAACCCTACCTCTTTCTCTGGAGCTTTAGAAGCAACAAAGCGCGTTCTTTCTCGTCTCATCTTGCCACCTCCAGAAGATAAACCATTGGCTGCAGGCAAACTGAAATTTGGATATGAAAAGCCACTGGCAAATACAAAGAAAATTAAAACAATTGATATATTATTCTTTTCTATAACTTATTAACTAAATACCTAAAAACTAGAACTGCTAACAAGAAAATACACAGCCGAATATGATTCTAAAATCTGAGATTTCTTTGTACAAAGTTTCTATTCACTGATCTTAATCTTCAAAAAGTACAAGTAAATCAAATACAGACCTTACAAATTAAATGTAAAGCAGTATAGCTGTATAAGAAATGATAGTACCTTTCTCGTTGTTCTCTATTTTGTCCTGGTGTCATATTTTTTTCATATCCAGTCTGTAGGGGAAATACACATATATTTATATGTTTGCTTATGTGTTATAATTTTCTTGGTACCACCTTGCTTCCCATTAATTTTAACATTTAGAATCGGGAATTTGATGGCTTTTTAGTTAATGAGTCCTATAACTTGAAATTATACCCTGCCTTCTTAATGGTAACCAAGAGTTAAAGTGAGATTATACCAAAAAATGTCAGTGAACACAACCATTATTTTAACAAAATGGTAGTACAGAGACAATACACTCACTAACCTAACACAAAATTACTTCTATTTATCCCTCTTTTTGTCCTGTTAATTGTACAAGCAAATATGCAAAGATATTTGTTTCGAAATGACGCTCTGCAACTTAAAGTACAAATACTTCCACTGAAAGAAATCAAGACTCCTCGGAAAAATGGCTGATTACAGGGCTGGGGCAGGAAATGTATGTGATGAGCCTGAATTACCTTATAATATGAAAAATCAATTAAGTGCCCAAAAAGATACAGGCAAGAATCAATAATAATGCTAACACTCATGGCTGAAAAGATATAATGGCAAAGTTTCCTTCCCACAAGATACTTATTCATTATGCAAGGTAAAATAGTAATTTTACAGTGGAGAATCCTCACACACTATTTAATAAACACACTGCCAGGAATGGGACACCAGTAGCCTGTGCCTTCTGAACACTGAGAACAGCTCAGCACACTTCTTCAATGGTTTTCACTGCCAAAGTACATAACTGAAATCTAATCATGAGGAGACATCAGATAATCATAAAACTGCAGAACCCATAAACTGGCTTCTATACTTCAAATCGTCAATGTTATGAAACACAAAACAAGAACAAAGAATGAAAGGAACTGTTGTAGGCTAATGAAGACAAAGAAACATGATAACTAAATACAAGACATGATGTTAGAATTTTTTCTTTTGGGCCAACTGACAACATGTAAATAAAATCTGTAGATTACAGTTCTGTGCTAGTGTTAGGTTTCTGGGTTTGATCACTGTTACACATTATGTAAGGACATCCCTTGTTTATAAGAATACAGAGAAAAAGAGAAAACAAATGTAGTAAAATGCGAAGTTCTTAAAATTTTTCTTACAAATCTGTAAAAATCCAAATTATGTTCAAAAAAAAAATTTTTTTTTTTTTTTGAGTCAGGGTCTCACTCTGTCACCCAGGTGAGAATTCAGTGGTGCAATCATAGTTCACTTCAGCCTTGAATTCTTGGGCTCTCATGTGATCCTCCTGCCTTAGCCTCTCGCCTTGCTAGGATTACAGACACACACCACCATGTCTGGCTAGTTTTTTTTCTTCTAGAGACAAGGTCTCACTATGGTGCTTGGGCTGGTCTTAAACTCCTGGCCTCAAGTGATCCTTCTGCCTCAGCCTCTCAAAGCACTGGGATTACAGCCATGAGCCACCAGGACCACCCTATGTTCAAAATATTTTTCAAAATTTTAATGTTAAAAGTATGAAGGGGGATGACAAAATGTTAATGACCGATGAATCAACATAAAGTACACAGGCAATCACTGTACTAACCTAAGTTTCAAGGTTTTCAAGAAATTGAGTTGCTAGAAATGAGATTAAATTTAAGCAAAGACAAACAGCAAGGTGTTAAGTAAACAAAATAAACACAAGTTAAATGACATAAAAAAAAAAAAACCCAGATTATAGGACATTTAATAAAACAATTTGCCTGGTCTCTTCAAAAATCTATGTATCCAGCAATTCCATTACTAGGTATAAACCCAAGAGAAATAAAACATGTCCACAAAAAAACACTTACACACAAATGTTGACAGAAGCATTATTGATGATAGCCAAAAAGTAAAAACAATCCCAATGTCCCTCAACTGATTAATGGATAAAACAAAATCTAGTATCCATATAATGAAATATCTACAAAACCTAGTATATCCATACAATGAAATATTATTAAGCCACTAAAAAAAAAAAAAGAAATGGGCAGGATACAGTGACTCAGGCCTGTAATCCCAGCACTTTGGGGAGGCCAAGGAGGGTGGATCACAAGGTCGGGAGTTCAAGACCAGCCTGGCCAACATGGTGAAACCCTGTCTACTATAATACAAAAAAAAAATAGCCAGGCATGGTAGTAGGCACTTGTAATCCCAACAACTAAGGAAGCTGAGGCAGAAGAATCGCTTGAACCCAGGAGGCGGAGGTTACAGTGAGCCAAGACCACGTCACAGCACTCCAGCCTGGGCAACAGAGCAAGACTCTGTCTTCAAAAAAAAAAAAAAGAAAAGAAAGAATTCATACAAACTGCAATGTGAATGAACCTTGAAAACATTATGCTAAGTGACTACTAATGGTTATGGGTATGAGATTTTTGAAGGGTGGGAGAGATAGCAATACAAATGTTCTAAAATTTACCATTATAATGGCTGAACAGTTGAACCACCACTTCATTTATAAAGTGTTTTCTAAACATGCTAAAACCACTGAATTGAAAACTTTAAATAGGAGAATTGTATGATATGTGAATTATCTCAAAAAAACAGAAAACCAATGTGGCCAAGGTGAGGATTTGAGGACTGGAAAAACAAAACCAAAAGCGGTATCTGAACCTCACTAAGCAGCTTTGAAAAACCATTTGAATATAGACTAGATATTAGATAATTTTGAGAAATTAGTATTCATTTTCGTAGATGGGATAATAAGGGAGAAAGCACTTAGGGGACACATGTCAAAGTACTTAGGGTTCGAAAGATAATGTCTGAAATTTACTTTCAGATAGTTCAACAATACCACAAACAAGAAACAGGCTACTCAGGAGGCTGAGGCAGGAGATCACTTGAACCTGGGAGGTAGAAGTTGCAGTAGGCTGACACCATGCCATTATACTCCAGCCTGGGCGACAGAGGCTCTGTCTCAAAAAAAAGATTTGATCAAGGTGACAACTATTTTAAAAGCATACCAATTCATAATCATCACTAACTCACAACCTTTGTACGTTATTTAGTTGCTAGAATACAATGGTAGAGTACTTATATTTTACATTATTTAGTCTCATTCATTCTAATCAATATTCAAAGACTGGCGAAAATATACATATACTTACACTGCACTTTTTATC
The DNA here is from genome assembly GCA_031835075.1 of Saguinus oedipus. NCBI lineage: Eukaryota > Metazoa > Chordata > Mammalia > Primates > Cebidae > Saguinus > Saguinus oedipus. Next base: position 11,546,495 of record CM063172.1, on the reverse strand, counting down.
TATCCTTTGATTAGTCTTCCTGAATTCACCAGTTGGAGTCAGAGAGGGTTTAAAATAAACACTTCGATTTGTTGCTATGGAAACTGGCTTTGGGGTCATAAGTCTCTGAACAGGAGGATACTGAAAATCCACCTTACAGGTAAACAGAAATTAAAGACAAACATTTATTTTCACATAAATCAATAATTCCTATCTAAATTTTGACAATAGCTAATGTGACCTAAAGACCATGATTACTTCCTAAAAGAAATATACAGTAGATACAAACAAGCAAGAGGAAAATCTGGTAATAGTGGAACAAAGGTTTGTATCTATTTATATGTATATGTGCATAAATATACACAAATATTTCTAAAATGGCTTCATGGATACACTATATTTCATTCGAGACTTACTGAATTTTCACACATGCATGCATACAAAACTATATTCAAAACAGCACTACAAATTTAAGCTTTTACAGAGTTAATTTTATTTTTACTTTTGTGGAATTTTTTTTTCAGAGATGAACTCTTGCTCTGTCGCCCAGACCACAGCTCACTGAAGCCTAGACCTCCCTGGGCTGGGTGTAACCCCTCACCTCAGCCTCCTTAGTAGATGAGAATACAGGGGTGCATCATCATGCCTGGGTAATTGTTTTTGGTATTTTTTGTAGAGACAGTGGCTTCCCATGTTGCGCAGGCTGGTCCTGAACTCCTGGGCTCAAGCAATCTGCCTGCCTCAGCCTCCCAAAGTGCTGAGATTACAGACATGAGGCACCTCGCCTGGCTCTTTTTTTTTTTTTCCATTTTTTATGGAAATGAAATCTTGCCATGTTGCCCAGGCTGCTCTCAAACTTCTGGGCTCAAGTAATCCCCCAATTTAAGACTCACAAAGTGCTTGGATTACAGGTATGAGCCACTGCGCCTGACTCAGGGTGAATTTTAAATAGATTAACTAAAATTCACTTTTGTCACATGTTCCCCAAATTACTGTCCATATTTTTTTTAGCTACAAATAAGATATTTTAAAACTAGCTATGGGCCGGGCGTGGTAGCATATTCCTGTAATCCCAGCACTTTGGGAGGCTGAGGCAGGTGGATAATTTGAGGTCAGGAGTTCGAGATCAGCCTGGCCAATATGGTGAAACCGTCTCTACTAAAAATGTAAAAATTAGCCAGGCATGGTAGTATGCGCCTATAATCCCAGCTATTTGGGAGGCTGAGGCAAGAGAATTGTCTGAACCAGGGAGGCGGAGGTTTCAGTGAGCTGAGAGTATGCCACTGCAGTCTGGCCTGGAAGAGAGAATGAAACTCAGTCTCAAAAAAAAAAAAAAAAACACCTAGCTATGAAAATATTTAAATTCCCAAAAATGTGAGCAAATCCCTCTCCAAGTTGATTTTCCCCATTGTTATTTAAATACCAAACCAAACCAAAAATCTTACAATCTAAGTCTAAATGGTAAATAACTGTTAAGACTTCCAAACTGTAAAAGGAACTCATTTTATTATGTAAGTACACAAGTGTTTTGTTAACAATAGTCCTTTGCTACACTGAAACATAGTAAAAATCCTGTTAGTATAAAACCACTACACAGCCAAAAGCTTCTAACTCTGTCCAAAGACTGTAATCCTATGAATAGAGTCCTTTCACTCAGCAGCAGCTGTGAACAACGCTGGTTTCCAGGGCAAAGCCTCTGTATAGTTACTAACTCTTCCCTGAAACCTCCTCGCAAATGTGACCTTACAACTCAATAAGAGAGTCTATTTTGTAGACTGTTCTGATAACATCTGTGAAACATGAGCTATGATACTGTATTATGGTGTTTTATTTCTTAGCACCCATTAATAAACTTTTATGGATACTATACTTAACCACTAGTAAAACTCTTATTGATAAGAACTTATAATTTTTAAATTTCACCTATTATTATAAAATAATCTGATATAAATGAGGGGTTGAGAAAAACTAATGGCTTAAATTAATCCCATCACAGAAGCTAATAATAGATGCCTAATTACAAATGTCTTCTTGACTAATTACAAATGTCTAGGTAATTCTAAAAATTGAGAACCAACACTCTTCCAAGAAAAAGTTCAATTTTAGCTTTCTCTGCATAAGAATTTCAGTACAGATAATTATAATCTACCAATATCTTAAATATAGTCCATGAAATTAATTCATGAAATTATAATTTAAATACTGTTGAGAAACTTGGTATTATAAAAAATGCTTTCATAAATAAGAATCCAAGAGTCAACTTTCCCTGAAGGATCCTTAACTAGCTATAAATAAACTAACAAAAGATACCTCTTTAATCCAAACTATCAAACACTGTATTTTTTTCCCACATTATCCATTAATTTTAAGCAAATAGAATATATCGAAAGGACAACAAGATATAATGATCAATTTTTTTAATTAGTTCCACTATCTTGGAACAGTATTTTGTTTGGCTGATGAGATGTGCCTAACTGAAATTCTACTACACACAACAGATTTGACATAATGTTGGTTAATGAGGAAAGTATACAAAGATGATGATGTGCAAGAGGACTTTAGTTTACTGAATGTCTAAACACCTCACCTCAAGCTTTGATCACTCCTTTTTTTTTTTTTTTTTTTTGAGATGGAGTCTCGCTCTGTAGCCCAGGCTGGAGTGCAGTGGTGCGACCTCGGCTTGCTGCAACCTTCACCGCTCTGCAACCTCTGCCTCCCGGGTTCAAGTGATTCTCCTGCCTCAGCCTCCAAAGTAGCTGGGATTACAGGCACACACCACCATGCCCGGCTAATTTTTCTGTATTTCTAGTAGAGATGGGGTTTCATCATGTTGGCCAGGCTCTTTTTGAACTCCTGACCTCAGCTGATTCACCCGCCTTGGCCTCCCAAAGTACTAGGATTACAGGCATAAGCCACCGTGCCTGGCTGATCACTCCTATTTTTATTTATCAAAAGGTAATAGTAAACTATAAAGTCTCTCAAGATCCTGAAGATGGAAATGCTGTATAGCAAAAAAAAAAAAAAAAAAGAAAAGAAATTGGATGGATGAGTATCTACTACACATACAGTATGTCCTGAAGCCTGCAGAAGAGAGTAAAATGACCAAATAAATGAATATTATTTTTCAGGGCCGGGTGCAGTGGCTCATTGGGAGGTCAAGGTGGACAGATCACCTGAGCTCAGGAGTTTGAGACCAGCCTGGCCAACATGGTGAAACTCTGTCTCTACTAAAATTATAAAAATTACCCAGGCATGGTAGTGTGTGCCTGTAATCACAGCTACCTACCTAGGGAGGCTGCGGCACGAGAATCACTTGAACCTAGAAGCCACAGGTTACAATGAGCCAAGATCGCACCACTGCGCTAAAAAGAATTTTTCAAACATGTTCCCTAATGACTAAAGTAAATCCAATTTGTGTACTCGTGAACTTTAAACACAACAAAATTGCAGACAGTTTAAATAACTAAATGCTAATAAAGTCTTACCTTTTCTCTTTTGGCCTGAAAATCTGTGACATCTATCCCACTCCTATCAAGAGGCTGAAAAAAGAAAATACTGTTAGAATAGATGGGGAGTTATAAAAAATATATATATAAATTTTTTGAGATGGAGTCTCACTCTGCCTCCCAGGCTAGAGTGCAGTAGCATCATCTCGACTCACTGCAATCTCTGCCTCCCGGATTCAAGCAATTCTCCTGCCTCAGCCTCCCAAGTAGCTGGGATTACAGGCGTACGCCACCACACCCAGCTAATAAAGGTTTAAAACTCAACTTACAGAATTCAGAGGAGAAGAAACAATGGATGGAATTCTTTTTGCATCCTGTTAATGTTGAAAAAATAAAATTAAGATTTTTTCACTAATACCAAATTTTGTTACACTCCTGTATTAATCGTGATTTTTAAAATTTACCGCTAAAGGGCTTGACATCTTCTCTAAAGACTGCAATATTCGCCGAGCTGTTGAACTGGTCACACCATAAGATTGTGCACTGAGTTGCTTAGCTTTCATCTGTCTTCTAACTGGTGCCTATAAAGTAAACCCTAGATTATTTGTTGTAACATAAAATCTAAGGCACATATTTCATGCAATGAAAATATTTACAAAATAGATGTCTAAAGTAAAACAGTATTTAATTTTTATGTTAACAGCAATTTATCTCTGGGTGGTATCACTAAAAGTTAAACTTTTTTATGTCTTTATCATAAATTCAATTCTCTGCTGGAGAAATTACCTTTACAATAATAAAAGAATGATAAGAGAGCATGCATCATTCTAAAGAAAAGTCTGTCAGTTATGTCACATGGGATAAATGGGGCAACTGAAAAAAAATTCTAGTATTACCTTAGATCCATTTATCCATAATATTTAAATCAAAGAACATTAAAATAATAAAAAACAAATTAAGATATCAGTTATCCTAAGCAGTAAATAACATTTAATTAAATTCCAAGATGGCTAAACAAAGAGAGGGTAGATTCTACTGCAATGAAAATCGAAAATTTTAATACTAATGACTTGTTTCTCAAAAGTTAGTATCACAAAAAGAGTATTTTTAAATAATCAGGCTATTTCTTAATACATGACATTTTAACTTTCTGAAAACCGGAGTCTGCAAAAAACCTTATTAAAAAATTGGCAACTACCCTTTAATACACAAGCAATGTTTACAAATTACAATTAAAAAAACACTTTCTTTTCTCAAGAATGCTTTACAACATTCCAACAAGTGGCTACCATGAAAGCAGTAATTTAGCAATAATATTTTTAAAAGATATCATCACAACCAATATATAATCCAGTTTTTATAAACAACTAACATCTGAAAAATTTAACTATACTATAAATACTGTTTCTCTATCAGACAGCAAACATTCACTACATTTTCAGAGTAGCTACAATATGCTACTGTAGTATTAAGAACTTAGTGCTTATTAACAACTGCTATCCAACCAGAAGCTTTGGCAAAGATGAGGAAACATTAAAACATCCCCCAGGAAAATATGACTGTCTTGTCACTAATCAATAAAATGGAACTAAATTAGAGAATCTTTAATATGTCTCCCAACTCTCATACTCTAGGAAAGAAAAAGCAAGTAGATTTCATTCTAAATGTCAACTATAAATATTTGGAACCCTGTGTTGAAAAGGATTCTAAGAGTATGTCGGGACTCAGCATTAAAACTATAGGACTCAAAACTAGCAGTAAGAGAGGAAGTAGGCCCATATCCTACACTTAAGACTATTCTATCAATCACAGGCTTACCTTATTTTAACATCTACTGACATGCTCAAAAATTTTAACTATTTTTTTTTTCTTTTCCTTTTTTAGAGACAGGGTCTGAGCCCTGCTGCCCAGGCTAAAGTGCTGTGGTATAATCATAGCTCACTGCAGCCTCAAACTCCTCTCCCATCTTGGTATCCCAAAATGCTGGGATTAAAGGCATGAGTCATGGTGTCCAGCCTATTATGACTATTAAAAAAATATTTCAAGAGTACTACAAGCTAGCTTAAGCTTTAGAAAAAGCTCTCTGTGTACTTACACCATTCTATTAACCCCTTCATTTATAATAGAATGCTGTCCTCCACCAACGCTGAAATAAGTCTCATAATTACTGTTAGTTACATATGGGAGAATTCTCTAATTAGGAAATCAAGTACAACATCTAAAAACAAGACAGAAATCTTCAAATACTGGCATTTCAAAGTCATTGCTGCCAATATATGTATATAAATACAATTGACTTTTGTATATTGAGCTTGTATCCTGTGACACTGTTAAACTCACTTATTATTAGTTGTGGTAGCTTTTTTTGTAGTTTCTTGGGATTTTCTAGGTAGATAAGCATGTTATCTGTGTATAGGATAATATCCTTTCCAATCTGTATGTCTTCATTTCTCTTTTGCGCCAACTGCACTGGCTAGCACCTGCAATATCATGTTGAACAGTAGCAGTGATAGCAGACATCCTTGCTCTCTTCTTCATACCATTAAGTATGATGCTAGATTATTTTTTTTTGTAGGTGCACTTTATCAGGTAGAAGGCTCTCATCTATTCCTAGGTTTGCTGAAAATTTTTATCATGACTAAATGTTGGATTTTTAAAAAATATTTTACACATCTACAGAGATGTTCTTATAGTTTTTACTCTTTTGATTATTCACATGGTAAATCCCATTAATTTTCTTTCCTTCTTTTGTTTCTTGAGACAGTCTTGCTCTGTCACCCAGGCTGGAGTGTGGTGGCGTGATCTCAACACACTGCAACCTCCACCTCCCAGGTTCAAGTAATTCTCCTGCCTCAGCCTCCCAAATAGCTGGTATTACAGGTGTGCACCACCGCATCCAGCTAATTTTTGTATTTTTAGTAGAGACGGAAGGCCAAGCTGGTCTCAAACTCCTGGCCTCAGGTGATCCGCCTGCCTTGGCCTCCCAAAGTGCTGAGATTACAGGCATAAGCCACTGCGCCCAGCCTAATCCCATTAATTTTCAAATACTGAGTCAACCTTGCCTTCCCAGGATAAACCCCACTTGATCATGATGTAGTTTCCTTTTTAATTTGTTGGATTACATTTATAAATATTTTTGTTGAGAAGGTTTGTGTCTATAATTCATGAAAAATAATAGTCTGTTGTCTTCTAATGTCTTTGTCTGATTTTGGTAACAGGGTAATAATGTTGGTCTCATAAAATGTAATAAGAAGTGTTCCCTACTCTTCTTTTATACATAAAAGTTTGTGTAGAACTGGTATTCTTTCTTTCTTAAATGTTTTGTAGAATTCACCAGGAAAGCTATCTGAGCCTGAAGCTTCTTTGCTGGAAGGTATTTTAAATTATGAACTCAATTTATTGAAAAGATAAGACTAGCAATGTCAATTAAATGGAACATCTAAAAAAAAAAAGAAAAGATAAGACTATTCAGGTTACATATTCTTGACTAATATCAAATAACATGTAAGTTTTATGTATAAGTCTAACAAAATATGTTCAATATGTGTATGCAGAACACTACAAAACACTGATGAAAAGAATTTATGAACCACCTAAATGCAAAGATATACCATGTTCATGGTTTGAAAGACTCAATTTTGTTAAGATGTTTATTCTCCTTAAATTGGTCTTCAGACTCAAATGCAGTCTCAATCATGACCAGGCAAGCTGGCTCCTATCTGTAATCCCAGCACTTTGTGAGGCCAAGGTGGGTGGAGCACCTGAGGTCAGGAGTTCAAGACCAATCTGGCCAACATGGTAAAACCCCTGTCTCTACTAAAAATACAAAAATTAGCCAGGCATGGTGGTGCATACCTGTAGTCCCAGCTACTAGGGAGGATGAGGCAGGAGAAGTGCTTGAACCCGGTAGACAGAGGTTGCAGTGAGCTGAGATTGCGCCACTGCACTCCAGCCTGGGTGACAGAGCAAGATTCCATCTCAAAAAATAAAAATAAAAAAAGCAATTCCAAAATCCTAGCAGACTGTAGAAACAAACAGGCTGATTTAAAATTTTTATAGAAAAGCAAAGGACATAAAATAGCCAATACAAGCTTGAAAAAGAACAAAATCAGAATACTCATATCACTTAATTTTAACACCTACTGTAAGCCTAGAGCAATCAAGACAGTGCAGTGTTGGCAAAAGGAAAGACACTCAGATCAGTGGGGGGAAAGGGAGGAACCCAGAAAATTCAGAAATAAAGCCATGTGAATCGAATTTCAGCAAAGGTGCAGGTTGGAATGGCTCATGCTTGTAATCTCAACACTTTGGGAGGCCAACATAGAAGAATCACTTCAGCCCAGGAATTCAACAACAGCCTAGACAACTTAATGAGACCCTGTTGCTACCAAAAAAAAAAAAAAAAAAATTAGCTGGGAATGGTGGTGCACGTCTGTGGTCCCAGCTACGCAGGAGGCTAAAGTGGAAGGATCACTTGAGCCCAGAAGGTTCAGGATGCAGCGAGCCATGACTGTGCCACTGTACTCCAGCCTGTGTGACAGAGTAAGACCCTGTATCAAAACAAAAACAAAGATGGTGCAAAAGCTATTCAATGAACAAAGAACAGTCTTGTTAACAAATGGTACTAGAACAACTGCACATCCATGTTTAAAAAAAAAAAGGCCAGGCGCAGTGGCTCACGCCTGTAATCCCAGCACTTTGGGAGGCCGAGGTGGGTGGATCACGAGGTCAGGAGATCCAGACTCATACTGGTTGACATGGTGAAACCCTGTCCCTACTAAAAATACAAAAAATTAGCTGGGCATGGTGGCGCGTGCCTGTAATCCCAGCTACTCAGGAGGCTGAGGCAGGAGAATTGCCTGAACCCAGGAGGCGGAGGTTGCGGTGAGCCGAGATCATGCCATTGCACTCCAGCCTGGGTAACAAGAGCGAAACTCCGTCTAAAAAAAAAAAAAGAATCTTGGCCAGGCACACCTGTAATCTCAGCACTTTGGGAGGCTGAGGGGCAGGAAGACTACTTGAGCCCAGGAGTTGAAGATCAGCCTGAGTAACATACTAAGATCTCCATCTTTAATTTTTTTAAAAAAACTTTTTGATTTAGAAAATAAAAATGAACCTTGACCAATACCTCATACCACACACAAAAATTTACTCAAAATGAATCATAGGCCTAAATTAAAACCTAAAACTATAAAACTTATGGAAGAAAATGTAAGAGAAAATCTTTTTAACATGGAATTAAAATGGCTCAGATGCCAAAAGCATGAAACCATTAATACACACACGCACACATGCACACACATGTGCCTACTGAATGTCTTGGTAGTGAAAATACACACACCACACACACACACACACACACACACACACACACACACACACAGACACACGATGTCATCAAAAGTAAAACTTCTGCTCTTCAAAGGACATTTGTTAAGCCAGAGAGTGGGAGAAAATATTTGCAAAACATGTAACAAAGGACTTATACCATGAAAAATGAACTCTCAGAATGTATTAATAAGAAAATAATCCAACTTTAAAATGGGTGGAAGATATGAACAGACACTTCACCAAAGACAGTTCACCAAAAAATAGGTTTGATAGCAAATAAGCACCAAATAAACACATGAAAAGACATTCAACATCATTAGTCATTAGGAAAGTACAAATTAAAATCATAAGTTGGGGTTACCACTACATGCCTATTAAAATAGCAAAAACAACCAAAAAAACTGACACCACCAAGTGCTGACAAGGATGCAGAGCAACTCTTACATTACTGGTCGTAATGCTAAGTGGTGCCAGTCACTCTGGAAAACAGTTTGGCAGTTTATTATAAAGTTTACTGTATACTTACCATATGATCCATCAATCCAACGCCTAAGTATTTGTATTTATCCAAGAGAGATGAAAATGAATACTTACACAAACATTCATAGCAGCTTATTCATAATTGCCAAAAATTGGAAACAACTCAGTGTCTTTTCACTGGTGAATAATAAACAAACTGTACTAACCATACTACTTGGCAATACAAAGGAACTATTAAAAGACACAAAACCTTTGGTTGAATTCCTTCATTTCAGAAAAGAAGAAAAAGAAGGAAAAAAAAGATGCAAAACCAGATGGCTCTCAAATGCACTATGCTAAGTAGAATAAGCCAGACTCAAAAGGCTACATATGATAAATGTATATGACATTCTGGAAAAGCCAAAACTACGAGAAAGAAAACAGATCAGTGGTTGCCAGAGGATGGTAGGAGGAGGAAGGGTTGACTTAAGAGATGCATAAAGTAACAATTTGGGGTGAAAGTCTGATTAATATTTTGATTGTAGAAGGGGTTATACACACAATAATCTGTTTTGTTAAAACTCAAATACTCTAAAACAAGAGTAAATTTTAGTATGTGTAATTTTTACCTAATCTAAAAAAAAGAATCATCACATTTTTTGGTACACACACATATATGTAATACATAAAATGTTCACTCAGGTCTAAAATAATATACCCTAAATGAAAAAAAATATAATCTATAGCTGCTAATTTTCCCAAAGAATATTATAACAAAACTAATTTTTTTTTTAGCACCAAGTAATTTATTATCAAGTTACAGTGAAAGAAAAAGGTCATCAACTCTTTACTGAAACCTACCTGATAAGGTATATTTCGTAGTTTAGACTGTCTTACAGCAGCTGCTGCCCCACCATATGTTGTTTTTCCAGGATAAAAAGGAGAATCTCCAAGCTGACTGGTCTTAAGGATTGAAGAATTCCCAAGTGACTGCACAGAAACACAATGATAAATTATAAGCAATGTGAATCCATGAGGTGGAGGTCACAGTGAGCTAAGATCGCACCACTGCACTCCAGTCTAGGCAACAGACAAAGACTCTGCCTCAAAAAAAAAAAAAAAAATTGTAAGCAATACTCAAAACTAATGGGATTAAATCCAACCCAGTTAGTACTCACAGGGGAAAGTGTTCCAAAGGCAGACAAGTTGAATGCTGGTTTTTTTGAGCTGGTGGCAGTGTGCTGTGAGAGTGAGTGAGAACGTTCAACTTCTGGGGACCACAGAGGTGGCAATGAAGTGTTCTTTGAAACAGCTATATCTAAAACAAAATTATATAATCCATAGTAATAACACCAATACAAGATCCTAGATTTTTATAAAGACAAAATAAAAATTACAACTCAGAAAAAAAAATCCCGTAAAATTTAATTTTACTACCCAAATTATGAACTACCACGTTAAGAATACCTTTATCAGAAGCTCTTGAAGAAAAACCACTGGTAGTTGAGATGTTATCATCATCATGCTGCGAGGTAGAATCTTTAATTTCCTTTACAAGGGAAAATCCCGAACTGCCAATTGGGAATGCCGAGGATGTAGATGGCTGACAGTGTAATGCAGGGGATTCCAACATAGAGAAATTCAGATGACTCCGATGAAGAGAAGGCCTTGTTAACACATCTGGATAATTTGAAGCAGTACTAGTTGTTGAAGGTTCTTAAAAGAAAGCATTAATATTATGAACATACAACTTAGAGCAATACACTACCACAAGAAAAATGGTTTTTACTTTGAGAAAACAAACTACAGCATATAACAGCTTCAATTCAAATCACTAAGGGCTCCCATAAGCCCAATACAACATAGTCCTAGGCAAAACAAAGTTCCAACTAACTAAAATTAATTTACCTTGTGTCAAAATATAGCTCAGAGATCACATACAATTTGAACAGTGATTATATGACCTGCCCATAAAAGAATAAAAGCCACATAAGCAACTTGTAAAACAGGCATAAGTCTGTTCTTCCAGATATAACCCCTAATTCATGTGTATATCCTCCCAGATAGTCTGTATGCATATTTTCCCTAAAACAATCATGTTATGCATCCTGCTCTGTGATTTGTCTCTTCATTTACCAAGATAGCCTTGTTTCTACATTCAGAGCATTCCTTTTAAAAACACTGTGTCAGGCACAGAGGCACACATCTATAATCCCAGCTATTTGGGAAGCTGAGGCATGATCACTTCGGGCAAGGAGGTCAAGGCTGTAGTGCAATATGATCACATCTGTGAACAGCCACTGCATTCCAGCCCAGGCAACATAGTGAAATGCTTTCTCTTAAAGAAACAAAACTGCATTGTATTCTATTATATCTTTGTAAATATTTATTCAATTGTTTTTCCAATACTCCATCAAATATACATGCACTGTCATGTGCCTACTTTTAATATTCTTTCGGAGAAATCTGTAGTTCTCCATTTTATGTATGAGAATCATGAGAAGAAAAGTAAACAAATATTTCTTAGCTATCCACGAAAAATATAAATCAGTACATCTGAAGTTGGGCCCATACATGAGCTGAAGCAGTTAAATGTGGAATTGCTCTGTCACAGCCAAACTGCATGTTCATTTTTGCTTATGAGATATTAAATTGTGATTCGACAGATTTCCTGACCAAGTTATATTCCAGATGACAAAATACATTTCTCCCACAATCTCCAACACTGAGTATTAATTAACCTTTTCTGATTTCTATTCAATCTAATATGCCAAATGACATCACTGTTTTTTATTTGCATGTATTTAAATAAGAGGAGTTTTGAGCATCCTTCCCTATATGCATTCGTCATTTATATTTGTTATTGATGTAGTCTCTCTTAATAAGATTAATAAGAGCTAATTTTTTTAAACTAGTAAGAGTGATGTGATACGATACAATAGTTGAAATACAACTATTTTCTTCCAGCTGATTAAACCCATTCCGTTTTTTGATGGTGTATTTTGTAATACAGAAAATAACTTGTACCTTAGAGTCTTACCATTCTGAAACTATAAAAAATAAAAAAATAACTTCTACCCACATTTTGATAGTTGCTTTTATTTCAATGTCTAATCTTGACTCCCATCCGATACTAGTTACAAGGCAGGAGTAAAGGAGGGATTCAGCTTCACTGTTTTCCAAATGGTTAACCTATATATAACCCAAGGTAATCTCTTAAATAAGCCATCCTTTTCTCAATGACTGAGAAGCCACTATTACCACATACTAAATCATACTAAAACCACACAAACATACTCAATGATAGAAGACTGAAAGATTTTTCTCTAAGACCAGAGGCAAAGCTTCTCACTTTTCCCACTTCTACTCAACATATTATGGTAAGTTCCAGTCCCAGCATTAAGAGAAGAGAAATAAATAAATGACATCTAAATTCGAAAGGAAAAAGTAAAAAATTATGTTTGCAGATGATATAATCTTACATGTAAATAACAGTAAAGATTCAGGCAAAAAAGCTGTTAGAACAAATTTAGCCAAGTATAGGATAAAAAATCAACACCAAAATAATTGTTTCTATGTACTAACAATGAACAATCTGAAAAGTAAATTAAGAAAACAATTTCTAGTAGCATCAAAAAGAATAAAAGATTTAGGAATGAACGAAGGTAAAAGATGTGCACATGGAAACTACAAAGCAGTACTAAAAGAAATTAAAGAAAACATAAATAAATGGAAAAATATCCCACGTACATGGACTAGAAAACTAAATATTGTTAGTATGTTAATACTATTCAAAGAAATCTACAGATTCAATATAATCTCTATCTAAATCCCAAAGACATTTTTTGCAGAAATAGAAAACCCATGCTAAAATTCCTGAGGAATCTCAAGGAACCTCAAAATGCCAAAAACAATCTTTAAAAAGGACAACAAAGTTGGAAGTCTCACACTTTCTTATTTTAAAACTTATTACAAAACTGCAGTAATAAAAACAATATGGCACTGGTGAGATAGAACAGGAGGTAGGACGCAGTTTCTCCTTCACATATTTTCTTTTTTTCTTCTCTTCACAAAACCCACAAGGCTACCTCGCTGATGTCACACTACATTAACCCTGAGGCTTTAGTCACACAAAGAAAACAGCCAGTCTTCTGCACTCTCATAATGTTTAACTGCACCTTTTAAAGAATTCCAGGAATTGGTCTTAGGAGATCCAAAATCAAACGAAGGTTGAAGAGAGTCCACCTCAGGAAGGAATGCTAAATAACTGATTTACAGCATTTGTGGCCACAGGCCAAACCACTAGGTGGTCCATTACTCAAGATAATCATTGCAACCAGATATACTGCCTTGCATACCCTACCCTGCAGGTGCTTTGCCCAGCCCAGCCTGCACACCTTATCCCAATGTCAATTCCTGAGCTTTGCCTAATTAAAAAAAATTCCTACTGACTTTTTCGGGGAAGCCAGGAAAAGGACCCTTGAGCCTCATCTTCACTGTCTCCCTTGAGCTCAAGCACAAGCCCTGAAATAAAAGACCTGTCTGGGAAATATGCTTGGCTCCACGTTAATTTCTATTACATGGAGAACCAAAGAGCTTGTGGTCGGCGATACCACCATAAAGACAGACAATATAGGCCATTGAAGTGAATACATCATATGTGATCAAACGATCTTCATCAAGGATTTCAAGACTACTCAATAGGGAAAGGACAATCTCTTCATTAAATGGTTTTGGAAAACTGGATATCCACATGGAAAAGAATGAACCCTTATCTTGAATCACATACAAAAATTAACTCTAAATGGATTAAAGATCAAAATACAACACCCAAAACTAAAAAACTTCTAAAAAAAAAACAATTTCAGGACATGAGATTTGATAATGATTTATTAGATATGACACTAAAAGCACAGACCACAGAAGCAAAAATAGACAAACAGGACTATATCAAACGTAACAACTTGTATGCGTCAAATGATGTAATCAACAGAGTAAAAGGGCAACCTACAGGATGGGAGAAAATATCCTCAAATCATATATCTGATAATGGATTCATATCCAAAACATAAAAAGAACTCCAAATCCCAGTTAAAATGGCTTTTATCAAAAAGGCAGTAACGGATGCTGGTAAGGATGTGGAGAAAGGAAAATCCTTGTACACTGTTGTTGGTGGGAATGTCAATTAGTACAGCCATTATGGAGAACATCATTGAGGTTTCTCACAAAAACTAAAAATAGAACCACAGTATGATCCAACAATCCCAATGCTGGGTACATATCCAAGATAAAGGGAACTGGCATATCAAAGAGATAATCTGCACTCCAGTGTTTATTGCAGCACTATTCACAATAGCCAAGATACGGAATTAACCTAAGTATCCATCCACAAATAGGACAAAAAAAACTGTGCTACATCTACACGATGGAGTATTATTCGGCCATTAAAAAAAAAAAAAAAAAAAAGAATTGAACCCGGTCATTTGCAACAATATAGACAGAACTGGAAGACATCCCATTAAGTGAAATGAGCCAGGCACAAAAAGACAAATATCATGGTCTCAAATGTGACAGCTAAAAACAAAGGACTCAGGCCGGGCGCGGTGGCTCATGCCTGTAATCCCAGCACTTTGGGAGGCAGAGGCAGACGGATCACCTGAGGTCATGAGTTCAAGACCAGCCTGGCCAACACGGTGAAACCCGTCTCTATTTAAAAAAAAAAAAAAAAACAAAGGACTCAAAGGAACTCATGAGACAGGAGACAGAATAGAACAATGGTTACCAGAGGACAGAAGGATGGTGGGGAAGGGGAGATAAACAGAAGACACAAAAATACAGTTAGAAGTAGTAATATCTAGTGTTTGGCAGCATACAGTATAGCAAATATAACTAATCCATTGTCCATTTCAAAATAGCTAATAAGAGTAAAATTAGAATGTTGCTAACACAAATAAATAATAAATTCTAGGAGTGACAGATATCCCAATTACCCTGATTTAATCAGTACACACTATGTTTATATCAAAATACATGTACTCTCTATATATGTACAAATATTATGTATCCATAATTAAACATAAACCTTTTTTTAAAAAAAAAAAAGTAAATCTAAGCAAAAAATAAAAAATAATTCCTACAACCCCTTCCCCCAAAAAGAGAACCTGGTTAAAAAGTGGGCAAAGAACAAAAGTAGGCATTTCTCTAAGATTGCAGACAAATGGCCAAAAAGCATATGAAAAGATGGTCAACATCACCAATCATCAGAAAAATGCAAATTAAAATGAGATAACATTTCATACCCATTACGAAAGCTACTAACAGGAAAAGGGAAAATAAATGTTTGCAAGGATGTGAAGAAATTGTACACTGTCAGCAGGAATATAAAACAGTGCAGCCACTACGAAAATAGTAATTTCTCAAAAAGTTAAGGACACAATTTCCTTATAATCTAGCAATTCCACTCTGGGTATATACTCAAAAGAATTGAAAGCAAGGTCTCAAAGAGATTTGTACACTCATGTTCACAACAGCATCATTCACAAGAGCCAACAGGCAGATGAAATCCAAATGTGATATTCCCATCCAATTTAATATTATTCTGCCTCAAAAAGGAAACTGTGACACATGCTACAACATGAAGAACCTTGAAGACACTATGCTAAGTGAAATAAGCCAATAACAAAGACAAGCAACTGTATGATTCATTAGCATGAGGTACTTAACAGAGATAGTACTATAGAACTGGGGCTGGCAAGGGCTGAGAGAGACAGGAAATGAGGGAGTATTGTTCAGTGGGTATAGACTTTCAGCTAAATGAAAAACAAGTTTCAGTTAAGATGAAAAAAATTCTGAGATGAAAGGTGGTAACGTTTATACAACAATAGGAATATACTTAATGTCACTGAACTGTATGCTGAAAAATAACAAATTGTATGTTTCGTATATTTTACCGCAATTCAAAAACAAATGTTTCCATCGCATCAAAAATGACCATGAATATTTAAAATAATCATTTATAAAAACTCCCATTTAAAAAATCTGATAGAATATCTAAATTTGTTTTATATATAACAATTTCTTATCAGGCAGGCTCAAGTTAACAGAGATACTGTCTGGGGCTTAGAAATCCACTGGTACAGGTATTTAAACCACTTAGCATTTAAACATTATAAATATTTCAATGTATCTGCGATCAGGATTTACATACACATAGGCTGAAATGTTTCTCAGGGTGGCAAGTATTCCAAACAGTATTGTAGTATATTATACTATGAGAATGCTTTTTTACTCATCCCATTCTCTCATCCCTACTACAGCAGTTTCTCCTATAGGATAAAAGTGATACGATAATCTTCTAACTCTTGGCAGACATCAACTAAATCTAGTATGTACAGAAACTACAGAGGAAAAAGAAATCCAATATGGGCCAGGTGCAGTGGCTCATGCCTATAATCCCAGTGCTTTTAGGAGGCTGAAGCAGGAGAATCACTTAAGACCAGGAGTTCAAGACCAGCCTGAGCAACACAGCGACACCTCACCTCTATCAAAAATTTTTACAACAGAGCCATGCATGGCAGCATGCTCTTGTAGTCCCAGCTACCCGGAAGGGTGAGGCAGGAGGAGACTGTAAAGTGAGTCACACATGTGTTTGGTTTCCCAGTGCATACAAAAATTATGTTTATACTACACTATAGCCTATTAAGTGTACACTAGCATTATGACAATAAAAACAATGTACATACTTTAATTAAAAAATAATTGCTGGCCAGGCATGGTATCTCATGCCTATAATCCCAGCACTTTGGGAGCCCGAGGCGGGTGGATTATGAAGTCAGGGGTTGGAGGCTAGCCTGGCCAACATGGTGAAACCCTGTCTCTACTAAAAAAAAAAAAAAAAAGTCAGCTGGGCGTGGTGGCGTGCACCTGTAATCCCAGTTACTCCAGAAGCAGAGGCAGGAGAATCACTTAAACCCAAGAGGTGGTACCATGAGCCGAGATCTCCCCACTGCACTCCAGCCCAGACAACGGAGGAAGACTCTGTCTCGGGGGGGAAAAAAATGCTAACAAATGATAATATGCTGAGCCTACAGAAAATCATAATCTCTGAGCTGGTAACAGATCTTTGCCTCAGTGTTGATGGCTATTGACTGATCAGGGTGATAAGTACTGAAGGCTGGGGTGTTTGCGGCAATTTCTTAAAATAAGACAACAATGAAGTTTGCCTCATCAACTGATTATTCCTTTAACAAAAGATTTCTCTGTGGCATGCAATGTCTTTGATAGTATTCTAACTGCAGAATCAATTCTCTCAAATTTTGCTGCTGATTTATCACCTTCAACTAAGATAAGGTAACACTCTAAATTATTTTATATCTTAAAAATGTGCAAAGTATCTTTACCAAGAGTAGCTTCCATCTCAAGAAACCACTCTCTTTGTTCATCCATAAAATACAACTCCACATCCATTCAAGTTTGACCATAAGATATCACAGTAATTCAGTCACATCTTCAGACTCCACTTCTAATTCTAGTTCTCTTTCTATTTCCACCACATTTGTAGTTCCTTCCTCCACTGAAGTCCTGAACCCCTCAAAGTTATCCATGGGGATTGGAATCAATTTTCTCTAAACTCCTCTTCATGTTACTATTTGGACCTCCTCCTGTAAATCACAAATGGTTTTTCTCCAATTAGCCTTGACTTGAAACTCACTAGAATTGTCAATCTTTTCCAAAAGGTTTTCAATTAACGACTCTGACATTGAGAGCTATATGAAAGCTATTTCTTAAACAGTAAGACTAGAAAGTCAAAAATGCCTCCTTGATCCATGGCTGCAGAAGGACACTGTATTAGCAAGCATGAGAACAACATTAATCTCCATGCACATCTCATTAGAGCTTTCCGGTGACCAGAGCTCTAGTACCAATGCACGTATTAGAAAGGTTTTCAGGGCCGGGTGCGGTGGCTCACGCCTGTAATCCCAGCACTTTGGGAGGCCGAGGCGGGTGGATCACGAGGTCAACAGATTGAGACCATCCTGGTCAACATGGTGAAACCCCGTCTCTACTAAAAATACAAAAAATTAGCTGGGCATGGTGGCAAGTGCCTGTAATCCCAGCTACTCAGGAGGCTGAGGCAGGAGAATTGCCTGAACCCAGGAGGCGCAGGTTGCGATGAGCCGAGATCGCGCCATTGCACTCCAGCCTGGGTAACAAGAGCAAAAACTCCATCTCAAAAAAAAAAAAAATGGTTTTCACTGTGACAGTTCTGTATATCATATAATTCTAAGATCTCAGTGGATAGAATAATAAACATTCAATTTGGGGCCCCAAGTGGCTCCGGCCGGATGTTGTGGCGCTTGCGAAGGCGAGGCCAAGAGTTCAAGGCCAACCAACCTCAGCAACCTTACAAGCTCTCATTGATTGGCAAAAAATAAAAATAAATAAATAAAAATAAACATTCAATTTTACACTCACATATCTGTAAGTAACCGGCAGTTAAGCTGATATTAGCTGAATTTAATTGAGCCAGGCTGGATTATAAAATTAACATCAATTCTCCATCATTTCTGGGTTCATCTTTGGGCTGAACCTAAACCAGCTAAAAGGTCACCATTCCTGATGACCTTCAAGGTGATGGGTCATCTAGATGCAGACACTGATTTACAATTCTACCCAGCTGGACTCAACCAATCTCATTAAAATGTTGCAAACAATTTCATCTCTCACACTGGAAAAAAAAAAAGGTATTCATTTCACATCATGCTTTGTTTCTATTATTGCAAAAATTATTATTCTTTTGCAAATTTATATTAAACGTCTGTTAAGTCATTTGTGGTATAGTATTACTTGAGATGAATAATACTTTGAGACTTTAACATAGGGCTACAAAAAGTTTTGTAAGCATATATTTAAAAATATGTAGTGAAAGAAAAAATAAATATACTGAAAGAAACATACACTGAGAGATAAGTTGGGCTTCATCAAAATTTAAAACTTGTGTTTTAAAGGATAGGATCTGCTGGGCACATTGGTTCATGCCAGTAATCCCAGCACTTTGGGAAGTCAAGGCAAGTGGATTACCTGAGCTCAGGAGTTTGAGACCAGCCTGGCCAACATGGTGAAACCCCATCTCTAATAAAAATACAAATTATCCGGGCGTGGTGGCAGATGCCTGTAATCCCAGCTACTTGGGAGGCTGAGGCAGGAGAATCACTTGAACCCGGGAGACAGGTTTCAGTGAGCCAAGATCTCACCACTGCACTCCAGTCTGGGCAACAAGAGCAAAAACTGTCTCAAAAAAATAAAAAGGACCAAGAAAACAAAAAGGCAACCTAGAGAAAATATTAACAAATCATACTGATATGGGACTTATAACCAGGATCTGTTACAATTCAACAATAAAAAGACAAGTATCTCAATTAGAAATGGGAAAAGGCTGGGCACAATGGCTCATACTCGTAATCCTAGCCCTTTGGAAGTCAAAGATTTAGGATCACTTGAGGTCAAGAGTTCAAGACCAGATTGAACATAGCAGGACCTCATCTCCACAAAAAAATTTTAAAATTACCCAGGCATGGTGGGGCTCATGCCTGGAGTCCAGCTACTCAGGAGGCTGAGGTGGGAGGATGGCTTGAGCTCAGGAGTTTGAGGCTGCAGTGAGCTATGACTGCACCACCTCCTTCCACCCTCAGCAACAGAGCAAGATCTTCTCTACTCCTCTCCCACAAAAAGACATGCAAATGGAAAATTAGCACATCAAAAGGTGCTCAACATCATTAGTTGTCAGGGAAATGCAAATCAAAACCATAAAGAGAGGCCAATAGACCCTCTAGGATAGCCACAATCAAAATAAATGGAGGCCAGCCCGGTGGCTCATGCCTGTAAACCTAGCACTCTGGGAGGCAGAGGTAGGCTGATCACCTGAGGTCGGGAGTTTGAGAGCTGCACATGGTGAAACCTTGTCTCTACTAAAAGTACAAAAAAATTTAGCTGGGCATGGTGCCTGTAATCCCAGCTATTTGGGAGGCTGAGGTAGGAGAATTGCTGGAACCTGGGAAGCAGAGGTTGCAGTGAGCAGAGATCATGCCACTGCACTCCAGCCTGGGTGACAGAGCAAGACTCCATCTAAAAAAATAAATAAAATAAAATAAAAATAAACAGAAAATAAGTGTTGGTGAGGATACAAAGAAATCAGGACCTTCATACACCACTAATGAGAAAGATAAAACATTAAACACAGAATTATCATATGACCCACCAGTTTTACTCCACAAAAAAGTGTGCACATGGCCAGGCACAGAGGCTTATACCTGTAATCCCAACACTTTGGGAACCCGAAGTGGGCAGAATGCTTGAGCCCAGGAGTTTGAGACCAGCATGGGAAACATGGCAAAACCCCATCTCTACAGAAAATACAAAAAAACTAGTCAGATATGGTGGTGCATGCCTGTAGTCCCAGCTATTCAGGAGCCTGAGGCTGAAGGATGACCTGAGCCTGGGGAGGCTGAGGATACAGTGAGCTGTGAACACACCACCCTATTTCAAAAACAGCTTGCACACCAATATTCATAGCAGCATTATTCCTAATAGTCTAAAAGTGAAAACAACCCAAATGTCCAACTGATGGATGGATAAATTGAATGTAGTTTATCCATAGAATGAAATACTGTCCAGAAGGAAAAAATGAAGTTCTGACACAAATATGAATCAACCTTGAAAACAGTGTACTAAGTCAGCAGTCTCCAACCTTTATGACACCAGGGACCAGTTTTGTGAAAGTTTTTCCACGGATGGTGCAGAGAAGGGGAGGTGGTTTCGGGATGATTCAAGCGCCTTACATTTACTGTGCACTTTATTTCTATTATTACTACACTGTAATAGATAACAAAATAATTATACAACTAGCCATATGTAAAATTAGGGGGAGCCCTGAGCTTCATTTCCTGCAACTAGATGGTCCCACCTGAGGGTAATGGGAGACAGTGACAAATCATAAGGCATTAGATTCTCACAAGGAGCAATAAGGAGCACAAAACTTAGATCCCTGGAATGCACAGCTCACAACAGGGTTTGCACTCCTATGAAAATCTAATGTCACTGGCGATCTGACAGGAGGCGGAGCTCAAGCAGTAAAGCAAGCAATGGGGAGCAGCTGTAAACACAGATGAAGCTGCTCACCAATACTCCTCTAACTTCCTGCTGTGCGACCCAGTTCCTTGCAAGTCAAGGAGAGATACTGTTCTGTGACCCAGGGGTTGAGGACCTCTGTACTAAGCAAAACAAATCAGTCACAAAGCTCACATATGTATCCATTTATTAAAATGAAATGTTCAGAATAAGCAAAGCCACAGAGAAAGCAGATTTAAAAAAGTTCAAACATTTAAAGTCTAGGGTCATTTAACTGCAAGATTAATGAATAGCCCAGTTGAGCTTGCTACAAAAAGGGAAGGAGCCAATTACTGTTATGTTTTATACTCAAATTCATGAATTGTGAGAGGCAATAACATAGTCTCATTTAACAGTTAACATCAGGCCAGGTGCAGTGGCTCAGGCCTGTAATCCCAGCACTTTGGAAGGCCGAGGCAGGTAGATCACCTGAGGTCAAGAGTTTGAGACTAGCCTGGCCAACATGATGAAACCCCATCTCTACGAAAAAAATACAAAAATTAGTGGGTATGGCGCATGTGCCTATAATCCCAGGTACTCAGAAGGCTGAGGTGGAAGAATCGTTTGAACCCGGGAGGCAGATGCTGCACTGAGCCAAGATCATGCCACTGCACTCCAGCCTGAGCAACAGAGCTCTTTCCGGAGGGGGACAAAAAAAGATTAACATTTATACAGGCTACCTTAGTACTAGGACCTACTTTAAGGGCTTCACAATTACTCTTTTTGAAACAACTTATGAAGATACAGAGAAGAAAATTTATTATCTTGCCAAAAGCCACCTGACTCATTGGTGATGTGAAAATTAAAACCCAAAACCCAACATCAGAGCTTGCACTCAGCCAGGCACAGTGGCTTACACCTGTAATCCCAGCACTTTAGGAGGCTGAAGTAGGTGGATCACGAGGTCAAGAGATCGAGACCATCCTGGTCAACATGATGAATGAAACCCTGTCTCTACTAAAAATACAAAAAATTAGCTAGGCATGGTGGTGCGTGCCTGTAATCCCAGCTACTCAGGAGGCTGAGGTAGGAGAATTGCCTGAACCCAGGAGGCGCAGGTTGCGGTGAGCCAAGAGCGCGCCATTGCACTCCAGCCTGGGTAACAAGAGCAAAACTCCATCTCAAAAAAAAAAAAGAGCTTGCACTCTTAACTGATATAGTTTATCAACTTTCCTTAATAAATAATATGCTGATAAATAAAAAAAGACATCCAATTTGAACCTGATTATCACCCTCTTCCCATATGGTTTATGCACCACCTGATTAGGTTTACCATGACAAGGTAATGTATTCAAAATTAGGGCATGAAAACCTGTAACAAAATAGCCACATTTTACTTACCTTCTGTATTACTGACTGCTGGCTCAGGTGTGATTCTCCCATCAGTAACGTTAGAGCTGTCCTCATTGGCATATATCAAATGGTCCTCCTTATTTTCTGGCCAGCGTGGAATCTCGCTTGTGTCTGTTGAACAGCTGCATACATCTTCGTTCTTGTTGAAGTATTTTTGTAGCCACCCTGGCACAATATTCTTAACAGATTCTGTAACCCTGCTAAGAATGCCCTGTTGGGGGGGAAGAAAACACATGACAGTTTTAGAAATTTATCTTTTTAAAGTAAGTACCTACTTACTGAAAGCCATGCCAAGCAAAACACAATGGTTTCCAACAAGTTTGCTAAAAATCAGTTTCTAAAGTTACTGCTGACATAATGGTATTTTACAGATTCTATGGATGTGAAATTCATTCTTTCTTCTATATGCATACATAAGCCAGTGATTGTTCCAAATGGCTGTATTACTCTAATCCTTCAAAAAACCTGAAAGGTCATCAAATAAGCAATATCAATTTTCGATTTACTAATAAAATATGTAATAAACATTTTAATCTCAGAGAAAAGGCATCCATTTTTCCCCTAGCATATTAAAACAACAATACTTTCAACAGCTTTCTTAAGCATTTATTTTACTGTACATTCTTTAAGAAAAGTAAAAGTTCAGACAAATAGAAATATGAGGGGCTTTAAAAAAAAAAAGGAAATAAAACAATCCACCTGGGTGTGGTGGCTCATACCTGTAATCCTAGCACTTTGGGAGGCCCAGGTGGGCAGATCACCTAAGGTCAGGAGTTCGAGACCAGCCTGACCAACATAGAGAAACCCCATCTGTACTAAAAATATGAAAAATTAGCTGGGAGTGGTGGCACATGCCGGTAATTCCAGCTACTCAGGAGGCTGAGGCAAGAGAATCACTTGAACCTGAGAGGTGGAGGTTGTGGTTAGCCCAGATCACATGATGGCACTCCAGCCTGGGCAACAAGAGCAAAATTCTGTCTCAAAACCAAAAACGAAAAATCCAACAAAAATAAACTCAAGGCCAGCGTGGTGGCTCATGCCTGTAATCCCAGCACTTTGGGAGGCCGAGGGAGGCAGAGATCAAGAGATCGAGACCATCCTGGCCAACATAGAGAAACCCCATCTCTACCAAAAATATGAAAAATTAGCTGGGTGTGGTGGCGCGCGCTGGTAGTCCCAGCTACTCAGGAGGCTAAGGCAGTAGAATTGCTTGAACCTGGGAGGTGGAGGTTGCAGTGAGCTGAGATTGTGCTCTGCACTCTAGCCTGGCAACAGAGCAAGACTGTCTCAAAAAAAAAAAAAAAAAAGAAACAGAAACAGAAACAGAAAAAGAAAAAGAAAAAGAAAAAACAATCTAAGATATGATGTTGAAATTTCACTACAAAAAATGTTGGCTGAAAATCTGAGAGATAAATTTTATTATGGTAACTTTTTTTTTTTTTTTGAGACCGAGTTTCGCTCTTGTTACCCAGACTGGAGTGCAATGGCGCGATCCCGGCTCACCGCAACCTCCGCCTCCTGGGTTCAGGCAATCCTCCTGACTCAGTCTCCTGGGTAGCTGGGATTACAGGAACAAGCCACCATGTCCAGCTAATTTTTTGTATTTTTAGTAGAGACGGGGGTTTCACCATGTTGACCAGGATGGTCTCGATCTCTTGACCTCGTGATCCACCTGCCTCGGCCTCCCAAAGTGCTGGGATTACAGGCTTGAGCCACCGCGCCTGGCCTATGGTAATTTTTAAAGGAAGAAAGGGAAAGTAATGTGGTATAATAGCTATCAGTACTATATTTATTGCATTTTGGCTATTGCTAGGCACTATTCTAAGCAATTTAGACATTGTTCAGTTTGATCCTTACCTAATAGTATCACTTTATGGATAAAGACAATGAAGTTACATAACTTGCCAAAAGTACAAACACAATTACCAGAGCATATCTAAGATAGAGTAAAAGTATGGACTTTAAGATTGCCAGGACCTAGATGAAACTTGAGGACCTCTCTGTACTCTGATTTACTCTAGGTAAAATAAAAATAACACTCCCACCTATTATTTATAATAATTATAATGAAAATCAAATAAGAACGTGAAGACATGTATTAATTTACAAGGTATAACAGAAACATACTGATGACTTTTTTAACAAGGAAAAAAGCTGGCAATAAACAAACTGGGGTAAGGTAATCAATTTTAGGCAACAATTTCTTTCACAAAGCAGATTTAGTAGGGTTTCAGAGAAAGAGTCAAAGAAGGGAAAAAAAATGACTCAGTAGGTAAGGAAAACAATAAAGTCAAGGCAGAACACATAAATCTACCTAGAAAGGAAACTCAAGACACAGGCCTTAAAATAACCTGCCAACAGAAAAAAATGGAAGACAACTCTGATATAAGCACTTGAATAGTAATTTCCTTACTATATGAAAAGGTATAGATAACAACTGGGATGCATGCAATTATTTTTCCATGTACCGTCCAAATTTTCAACAGAACTACAAGGTAAGCTCTCTATCAAACACACGAAGCCAAGTTCTAGAACACTCACACAAATTCATTGTTCCCTTTTTCTTTGCTAATATTACACAGTATTAGTTACTATGGAAAGAAAGACTATATACCTACATAAAATATTTAATATTTGTAAAAACACACATAATAGTAGTTACTTATCCCATACTTCAAGACTTGAGAGACCTGTGTCATACCAGATACAGTGCAATGATACATGATCATAGCCCACTGCAGCCTCAAACTCCTGGGCTCAAGTAATCCTCTTCCATCAGTCTTCCAAGTAGCTAGGACTACAGGCCAGCTAACACATCCAGCTATAGCAATTATAGAATTTAATGTAGATTTTTAAAGTTTGCTTGTGGACTTCCAATAAGGTGTTTAGCTACTAAAAGTATCAGACATTCCTGTGATCCCTAACCATCTAAGGCCAAGAATAGAACAACTTTAAATTGACGCTGTACTCACTCACAGATCACTCATGTGGTAGCATTAGGTATCTTCAAAAATAATTAGAAAACAAAACTGGTCAAAGTGGGTATAATAAAGCTCATTCATTAAAATACATAAACTTTGCTTATAGATCTCTTTTCTATACTAAAATTTAGCCAACTTATCTAGTCTCAGCCCAGAAGAGCTTAATACAGGAGCAGTGAGACAGAGACATTACTAGTGGCACAGTGAATGACAGCATGAAGAGTAAAAAGGAATGTAGATTTTAATAGGTGGGAGTGTGGCACAGGCCTATAGTCTTAGCTACTTGGGAGGCTGAGGCAGGAGAATCACTTGAGCCTAGGGGTTCAAGGTTGCAGTGAGCTATGACTGTACCACTGCCCTCCAGCCTGGATGACAGACACCCTGTCTCTAAAAACAAAAACAAAGAAAGAAAAGGACAGAGAGGAAGGGAAAGAAAGCAGAGAGGAAGGGAAGAAGGAAGGAAATAAATAAAACTGACTTGGAAGCAGTATGAAGGAAGAAACATCCTGGCATTTCAATAGCCAAATATACTTTTGTAGGTTAAATGACCCTAAGTCATTAAGCAAAAGCTGAATTAGGCTGGGCGCTGTGGCTCAGGCCTGTAATCCCAGCACTTTGGGAGGCCAAGGCAGGCAGATCACAAGGTCAAGAGATTGACCTGGCCAATATGGTAAAACCATATCTTTACTAAAAAATACAAAAATTAGCTGGGTGTGGTGGTGCACAACTGTAGTCCCAGCTACTCAGGAGGCTGAGGCAGGAGAATTGCTTGAACCTGGGAGGCGGAGGTTGCAGTGAGCCGAGATCGCACCACTGCACTCCAACCTGGCACCTGGCGACAGTGAGACTGTCAAAAAGAAAAGAAAAAGTTAAATTAAGCTTTATATAATTGAGTGGTCCTCAAAGTGTGATCCCTTTTTAGCAGTATTATCAGCATCATCACAGGTCCTTCTCCAGCCCTACTAAAAGATAAACTCCAGAGGTAGGTCCCACCTGTTTAATCTAGCCCTCTGAAGTGATTCTTATATTGGAAATCAGATAATTTTCAGGAAATTAAGATATATTTTAGAGAAGCCCCTCTAAAACAGATGAATAAAATTGTGCATCCTTGAAAGGCTTAATCTTCGGTTGTCTAGAACACATATACATGTGAAGCACTAGTCAGACAATATTTAAGATTATAAGGAAAATATTCTAAAGTGAATCAGGTAAACAAATCTTACCATAGACTGTGCTAAATATGATACAGTTCATAAAACCATTTTCCCAGTGTTTCCCAAACCTTAGCCATGATTTTCATCTGTACTGTTTTTCTCTGAATCCACTCACTTGGATTTGCAGTTTTTCTTTAAATCCACTCACTTTTCTTAAAATTTAGCTTTTTCCTACACACACACAAATTTATAAAATCACAGATTTGATGCTGTGCTAGTATCCACTTGTCCTTCTCTCAGCCTATTTTTGATAAGCTGTTTCTATGGACCACACAACCAACTGGTTTCTGGTGAGACTGGCCCATGAGAGATATTAGCAAACACTAGGTACTAAAGAATGGGAGTAAAGAGAGTCTTTCTTCTGTGCTCCTTCGTGCTTAAGTCTTGCTCCATCTCCAAAACTACCATTCCAGTTACAGCATTTCTTCCCTTTATTCCTCCAGTCCTAGAGAAGGGAGCAGCTTTTGCTATTATTAGTCTCTGTGTATCTCGCTATCCTGTATTTATTCCATTAACCACCAGCGTATCAACAAGTAGACCCCTTCTTAAAGATATTTCCACAGAGGCCAGGCATAGTGGCTCATGCCTGTAATCCCAGCTCTTTGGGAGGCCAAGGCGGGCAGATCACTTGAGGTTGGGAGCTGAGACAATCCTGGCCAACATGGTGAAATCCTGTCTCTCCTAAAAATACAAAAATTAGCCAGGCGTGGTGGTGCACACCTGTAGTCCCAGCTACTTGGGAGGCTGAGGCAAGACAATTGTTTGAACCTGGAAGGCGGAGGTTTGCAGAGAGCCGAGATCACACCACGGCACTCCAGCCTGTGTGACACAGCGAGACTCCATCTCAAAAAAAAACTTTAAAAATGCTCTCTGTAGCCCTAAAGTCTATACTAGATAATCATAAATAATAAATTTAAATTCAAGGATTAAAGGAGTGAATTTTAGAATGTGAACTGGCGAAATCCACTGGGTTTTCTCTCTCCAAGAAAGAAGGGTTCTTCATTTAGCAAAACATATCAAAAATGCCACTGAGATTTAGACTAATTAAAAATCCAATTTGGGGACTAAAAGTAAATTCAATACTACGTACATATAAGAACATTCAATGTGTAAGGTACAGTGAATATGTTAGCTTTTCAAATTGTATTTAACCTGAGTTAAAGGATTAATGAGTTGGGAGTGGTGGCTCATGCCTGTAATCCAGCAACGTTGGGAGGCCAAAGCAGGCAGATCACGTGAGGTCAGAAGTTCAAGACCAGCCTGGACAACATGGCAAAACCCAGTCTCCATTAAGAATACAAAAACTAGCCAGGCGTGGTGGTGGGCACCTATAATCCCAGCTACTCAGGAGGCTGAGGGAGGAAGAATTGCCTGAAACCGGGAGGCAGACATTGTAGTAAGCCAAGATCATGGCACTGCACTCCAGGCTGGACTACAGAGTGAGACTCCATCTCAAAAAGAAAAAAAATAAAAAGGATTAATGAAAGGCAGCTGGGGTGGGGGAAGGCTATTATGCAACACTAAGTCAGAACTCATTTGTAATTAAGAACATTCTTTTCTTATAAACCTTTTCACAGGGGCCCAAAGTGGCTCCGGCCGGATGTCGTGGCGCTTGCGAAGGCGAGGCCAAGAGTTCAAGGCCAACCAACCTCAGCAACCTTACAAGCTCTCAATGATTGGCAAAAAAAAAAAAACCTTTTCACATGAATAACCAGAGGTATCTTTTCAATATGCCAACTCCTTGTCATTTCTATATATCCTCTCTTCTTCATATACAAAGCTCTTTTCTTCCTATTAGTTTTCTTGACTTCAGTTCTGTTCAACTGCCTTTTCTTCACATTATCCATAGCAGTATTCAGATTATAAAATCTTTCTCAAATAATCTCACTGTATCTTTAACCATAAACATTAAAAACAGTCCATCATCAGTTTAAAGGTTCTGGAATCCTATTCTCCCAGAACACACAGCTATCTGGATTTCTATCTGCTCCCTGTATTGTGCTGAAGCCAGTCACTGACCCTTACTTTTCTTCCAGGGTTCTATACACAATCTCCTTACCCATTTAACTCTCAGAGATTAAAAAATACCTATTTCTTTCCATGGCTTTTCTGGCCATTAAAAAAAAAAAAACCTATTTCTTATAAAACATTTTAAAAACTAACAGTAAATACATATGTCATTCTTTTAGTTATTTCTAGTTTTTAAAAATATATCTGATCTAACATTTCTTATTTTAATAAAATTTCTCAGGTCAGGTGCAGTTGCATCTAAGAGTTCGAGACCAGTGGCCAACATGGTGAAGCACCATCTCTACTAAAAATACAAAACTTAGCTGGGTGTAGTGGCAAGCACCTGTAATCCCAGCTACTAGGAAGGGGTGAGGCAAGAGAACTGCCTGAACCTGGGAGGCAGAGGTTGCAGTCAGCCAAGATCATGCCACTGCACTCCAGCCTGGGTGACAAAGCAAGACTCACTCTCGAATTTAAAAAAAAAATCCTCTATCATAATTTAACACTCACTTATTTCCATGAGGCAAAAAAAGTAATGAAGTACTCAAATCCTAATGCAGTCATAGTGAATCTAGTTTCTTTTCTCCTCCCTCTGTCATCCAGGCTGGAGTGGAGTGGTACAGTGATGGCTCACTGCAACCTCCACCTCCTGTGGCTGAAGCAATCTTCCCACCTCAGCCACCCAAGTAGTTGGAACCACAGGTGCGAACCACCACACTCAGCTAATTTTTGTATTTTCTTGGTAGAGACAGGGTTTTCACCATGTTCCCCAGGCTGGTCTCACATTCCTGGACTCAAGCAATCCGCCCACCTTGGCCTCCAAAGCACTGAGATTATAGGCACTGTGAGACACTGTACAGTGAGACACTGTACCCGGCCCTGAATCTAGTTTCAATCATCTAAATTTAACATCCAAATCTAAGACATTATTGGTTATATTTTATAAGCCCATGTCCTTCGGCACCTAAGTTTACCCTATCCAATCAGCCCAATTCCTCTGGCCATTTAATCTATTTTTCTAGCTAAAGAATTAAAAACCTACAGTTGGCTACAAATTTCAACTTCCTTCAAAACTATCTGCCACAAATGCAATAAGGAGAAAAATGACCTGGCTTACTATTTCTAGTCATGCACTCTGTAGAGGTGGTATTAATAGTTAACAGTAACTAAACCAATACAAGAAAATGAGCCCCTAAAAGACATTTCAAACAAGCAACAGAAAACTAAATAAAGCCAGGCTCAGTGGCTCATGCCTGTAATAACAGCACTTTGGAGGCCAAGGCAGGTAGGTTGCCTGAGGTTAAGACTTCGAGACCAGCCTGACCAACATGGTGAAACCCCATCTCTACTACAAATACAAAAATCAGCCAAGTGTGGTGGCAGATGCCTGTAATCTCAGCTACTTGGGAGGTTGAGACAGGAGCATCGCTTGAACCTGGGAGGCAAAGGTTGCAGTGAGCCGAGATCGCGCCACTGCACTCCAGCCTGGGCAACAGATCGAGACTGTCTTTAAAAAAAAAAAAAATAGTTACCTACAAAATACTATCATACTTTTTCTCATGTGACATGTTTAAAAATTGGGAGTAAGAGTTTATTTCTTAAATTACATGTGAAAAAGATAAGCAAAATCAAGCCAACTGAAATACCTATAGATAGAAATGGCATCCTATCATCCTGTTTCTGACAATAAATTTTATGTGACAGCAAGACGTTAAACCAGGCTTCCCAACACAAGATCTTTTTAAAATATATTACAACCATGAAATAAGCTAAAGAGCTACAAATAAATTTTCTTTTTTAAAAAAAAGTACAAAATAGCACGGTGGCTCACACCTGTCATCCCAGAACTGTGCGAGGCCAAGGCAGGCAGATCATGCGGTCAGGAGCTCAAGACCAGCCTGGCCAACATGGTAAAACTCCATCTCTACTGAAGATATACAAAATTAGCCAGGTGTGGTGGCAGGTGCCTGTAATCCCAGTTACTCAGGAGGCTGTGCCAGGAGAATCACTTGAACACGGGAGGAGAAGATTGAAATCAGCTGAGATCGCACCATTGCACTCCAGCCTGGGTGACAGGGCAAAACTCCATGTCAAAAGAAAAAGAAAAGAAAATACAAGATAATTCCAATATTTGCAATAATACTCTGCACCTAATGAAATGGTTTTGGCTGGGCACGGTGGCTCATGCCTGTAATCCCAACACTTTGGCAAGCCAAGGCGGGCAGATCACTTGAGGTCAGAAGTTTTTGGGACCACCAAACCAATATGGTGAAACCCCATCTCTACTAAAAATACAGAAATAGCCAAAAGTGGTGGCACACGCCTGTAATCTCAGCTACTCAGGAGGGTGAGGCAGGAGAACACTTGAACTTGGGAAGCAGAGACTGCAGTGAGCCCAAGATCACACCACAGCACTCCAGCCTGGGTGACAGAGCTAGATTCTGACTCAAAAAAAAAAAAAAAAAAAAAAGAGAATGGTTTTAATTAGTGACACCAGACCAAAGTTTTAATTTTACTTCAAACTAAGATAACTGCCTTGTCAGGTACTTCCTAGAAAATGGATACAGCAAGTGGGCTTTTTAAATCACTTATTAGAAAAATTGGTAAGTAAATTAATGTAATACCACACAAAACCTCTCATCACAAACAAAAGCCCTACTTTGCATTAAACAATTAAACACACGAAAGTATTGAACTTAGCTACCTAAAGGAAAAAAACCTGTAATAAGGCAGGAAAATTCAGAGACAATGTAAAGACCCTAAATCAGGAGATTAATTTGAGTAATAACAAACTCCAGTTTCCCACAAAAAAAAGACCCTAAATCAAATAGTTCTATTTAATTTCAAATGTCAATGGCATATATACAGTAAGGACTCAATTTTAAATAACTCCTTACTTATATACATATGCCAGGTCCTGTTCTAAAAGCTTCACTTACATTTCTCATTTAATCTCCACAACAGTTTTCACTTTACAGATGAGTAAATTAACTTGTCCAAGTCAGGGTAGAACAGAGATTCAAACTCAGGCTGACTCCATTACACTACATTGTTTTCCTATCAACTGTTTCCATTTCTATTCCCATTGACTGTATTAAGCATCTAGCATAAAGCAAAGGACAATATAAAAGTCAAAAACTTGGTGACTTCTGGAATAATTTAAATATTCAACCTCTAAATATCCCTCCTTTTCAAACCTGAGAACACTCCAGTCATCAGATAAAAGGCAGAACATACTTATTTGAGACAAAGTATCACAAAGAAGCTACCAAAACAAATAAAAACACACACTATTATATAAATCATGGTATAGCAAACCATGATCTGTGGGCTGGGCCAAATTCAGACCTTGGACTATTTTTACACACGCTGAGAATGGTTTTCACATTTGCTAAAGGGTCGTTAAAAACAAAACAAAGGACAATTTGCCACAGCAGAGCCTAAAAATTTACTGTGTCCCTTTCAGAAAAAGTTTACCGACCCAAAATCTAAGCTTAAAGAGGTTTCCTCCCCCTTTTAAAAAAATACTTAATGGCCTTAGGCGCAGTGGCTGGCTTGCACCAGATCAGGTGATCAGGAGTTTGGGACCAGTCTGGCCAGCACGGTGAAACCTACTCTCTACTAAAATATAAAAATTAGCCAGGTGTGGTATAGTGTGCCTGTAATACCAGCTACTCAGGAGCTCAGGAGGCTGAGGCAAGAGAATTGCTTGAACCTGGGAGGCCAAGGTTGCAGTGAGCTGAGATCGTGCAACTACACTCCATCCTGGGCAAAAGAGCAAGACTTTGTCTGGTGGGGAAAATGGGGAGAGAAAAAGCTAAATGCAGGAACTGACTTGTAAGACAAGTTATATCGAGAAGAATTAAAGGTGGAGTCCCTTGACTCCAAACCAAGCACACGCCCCACCCCACCCCCATCCAGAAGGGCAAAAATAAGTGGTTTCCTCTCACCAGGAGGTGGCAGTAGTTCTTTCAGAGGCAAGGTTCTGGTTTGCCCATGGGCTCAAGTTTTTTGCAGTGGCTATTAAGAAAAGCAAGCAGCTTGATCTCTCTAAAGAAGCTGACTTTCTGTGCCTGACAATCTGCACAAAAAGGAAATGGGAAAGGAAGACAAGAACTAACCATTCTCTTCACTAACCTATTCAATCCCAACTAGAAAAATGACACCATTTGCTAAATGCATCTGGACAAAAAGGTAAAGGGGTAGGGGGGGAAGGTAACCCAAAAATGATCAGCTTGCATTTTTCAGGGCTGTTCTTCATATTTGCTTCTACAATTCTTAAAGAGTTATTATCCTAGGCCTTCATGGAGAACCAAAAAAAAAAAAGTTATTACCCTTCAGTTATTTGAGCAAGACAATGAATTTGTCTGCACAACTTCAAGCAAGATGACATTTTAAAGATCAGAAGTTGGGCCAGGTGCAGTGGCTCATGCCTGTAATCCTACCACTTTCAGAAGCCGAGGCAGGTGGATCACTTGAGGTCTGGAGTTTGAGAACAGCCTGGCCAACATGGAGAAACCCCATCTCTACCAAAAATAAAAAAATTAGCTGGCATGGTAGTGGCCGCCTGTAAACCCAACTACTTGGGAGGCTGAGGCAGGAGAATCACTTGAACCCGGGAGGCAGAGGAGGTTGCAGTGAGCCAAGATCGCGTCACTGCACTCCGGCCTGGACGAAAGAGTGCGACTCCGTCTCAAAAAGAAAAGAAAAAATCAGAAGTTAAAGAGGGAAAGTGGTAAATTTACAGCTTTTCCCAGGAGAGCTAAACCCAGAAGTCAAAACAGGAAATTGCAAGTCAAATGAACATATGCAGAAGTCACAGGTACTGGGTGAAGACTGCACTAGCAAGTTGGCCTGACAAGCACTGGCAAACATCCATTAACTAACGGCGCCAGACCTCTCATTCTTTCTTACTCCAACTTTCTGCTATACTACCAAAAGCTTCATTTTCACCCAGAAACCCTTGGACGCTTAATCAAATAACATTAGTATAAAACATGCCCACGTCATGAAGCTCCTTGCTTCATGATGACTCAGCAGCTGCTGCAAAACATCCAGTTGACAGTCTAGGATAGCTGACAGCAAGCAGGTCCACCAAAGTCCCAATAAGGACTAACGACCCTAAGTCCACCGAAGTCCCAATAAGGACTAAGGAAGTCCTTATTTTTTTAAATAATAATAAAAAGAGAGTATTCTTTTGAATACACCTGAATAATTTCCTTAGGTAGTGGTAGTTTCTGCCAATATTAAATAGCACCTACAGTGTTGATCAAGAAACCCCTAAATACCTTTAATTCCCAATTCAAAAGCTAAAATATGTTTTCTTTTTTAATAGCCAGAAGGAAGAGGCAAAAGTATTTCAGACAGGAGGCAATGATAAATTATCAGGATTTAAAACAAAACTAAACAGCCCGAAGTCATATCAACTCTAAGACCGTGGATCATAGGTGTTATGCTGCCAAGGCATCATCTCCCCAAAATAACATTTGTATTTTATCTAAGTGCATTTAAAAATAAGCCATGATTAACTTCAGACATCTGGCAAATATTAATTCCTTTCTAACTTCTATCCAGACCACCCAACGACCTGTATTTAAAACATGTCATTTTTCTGTATCTAAGCACTCAAAGACCTTCGTAAGAGAAAAGAAAGCATGCATGTCTAACTTTCATTCTACAGAAGGATTAGGTTAAATGGCCAGGCTTGTGAACTGAATTATAATCTTAAATCTGTTTGCAAATACCCCTGTGCTTCACAAATTTGAAAACCAAGCCCTTTACGTACGTATCTGGGGGAAAACTGGTGGGAGTAATAACAATGCCAAACCTTCTAACCATCAGTAGAGAACGACTCAAAATACCTGAACCACAATTTTTACTACTCAGACATTTCCCTCAAAATAAAAAAAGAAAAAAACGAAATTTAAAAAATCCCTCAAATCTTTACTTTTAAAAATCTGTTGATAATGACACAATTTAACAACATCGAACATGTGAAAGTGTGCAATCTTCATTAGCATCCAGAATAATCTAGGAAGTCTACCTTTAACAGCAGGCAACAAGTTATCAGATCCTTTTGCTACATTTTTGTTAAGACACACTTCCCACCTTATATCATTGATAAGTTTTTTAAGTGGCTTTATTAAAGTAGGTGTTAATCCTTCTAACAAGCAGTATTTTAAAAATGGAATTTTCTCGGAATCAACGATCCCATTTACAATTAGGATCATTTTTTTTCTATTTTAAACATCCAAGAGTGCATACAGTGGCTAAACTATAAGATCATCAACATTCCTGGAGTGTCGAAAGTAACTAAACTTCTAAAATACGCCCCATAATATTAACATATTTTGTGTATGAGATCAGAGCTGGAGTCCCGGTCAACGGTGGAGAATGGCCAATTCCAGCCTCCGAAATAAGTTGGGGGGCGGGGGGGGAGTCGCGCAGCAGAGAAAAGACGTAAGGGTGGAGAGGGACTTTCAAAATGCCCCAGTGCCACGGTTAACTATAACCCGGTTAGGAAAATATAAGCCAATGTTCTCAAAACGAGGGACACGGGCAGGGGAAACCGAGAATTAATTCATAGGCTGAGATTAAGTTATTCCACTTTCCATATAACAGCGCCCCCAACAACTCCCTGTCTGCCCCAGAGTTAAGATTCTTCGGGGCTACCCTCCTCCCCACACACACTGAAGAAGAGACACTAGAAAACAGTAAGCATAAGGGCCGTCAATCACATCTTTTCCTTTCTCTCTCGAAAGGACGTAATACCCTCGAACTCCCAATCCCCGCCAAAAAAGAAAGAAACGCGCGCACCCTAGGCCTACAATTTATTTTCCCGCCCAGAGCCTGCCTGGGAAAGCCCCTGGCCCAGAGGGTTGGGGAAAAGGCGGCCCGAACCACACGTGTGCGCCGCAAGGCTGGGCCTGTTTCAGCCCACTTCCCGTCACCACCCCCAGTGGCTTGAGCTCCCCCGGAGCCTCACTCGGGCCTTTCCTCAGGCCCTCCTGTCTGCTCCACGTGGGACGCCGGGGCCTCGAACCGCCTGTCCCCTCCTGCCGAGTTCCCTACCCGTCAGACCACCACGTCGTCGGGTCCCATACCTGGTGCTGTTGTCGCCCCTGCTGGTAAGGTTTAATTGGCCCCTGATGGCAACGCCGCATCCGGATCTTGCCGCCACCGCCCCCTCCGACTCCTCCGGCTCCTGAGGCCATGGCGGAGCCTCCGCCGCTTCCCGCTCCGGGACGGGTAAGGGGGCGGGAGAGGCAGAGGGGGAGGCCTTAGAGTGCCCCCCCGCCCGGCCCCGGCCCAAAGTCCGCCCGCGCTGTCCACACAGTGGGCACAGGCACCTCAGGAACCGCGAGGTTGAGAGCAAGAGCGGAGAGAGGGTGAGTGCTGGCAGCCGGGAAGGGGGTGGCGGCCGCAGAGGCCAAGGAGCTGGCTCCGGTCCGGCCGCCTCTGCGGACCCCCGCCTCTCTGTATGTCACGGTCTCTATGGAGATCTCCCGCAGAGGACAGCGCGAACAGCTCCCGGCGCTGCTGAGGCCTAACTCGACCGCCGGCTGGTGGGGTTCTTCCGTCGCCCTAGTCGTAGCTGCCGCAGTTGAAGCCGCTGGCGCCGCCCGCCTACCCCTCCCCTGTGCGCACAGCGCCCGCCCCGCCGTCGTCGTCGTCGTCGTCTCTGCAGCCGCCGCCGCCGTTGCGCCTATTACCGCCGCTAAGGCGGCTGCTGCGGTCGCGAGCCAGAATGTCGTCACTCACCAGCGCCCGACGCATTTGCATCATCACGCTGCGACGTGCTGATAGGCAAAGAGGAAGGACTGGTCGAGCCCACGCTCTCGGCCGCGCGGCACGCTGGGAAACGTAGTTCAGCGACGGAACGCGGCTTCTCGGAAAGGAAGAGGGACGAGGGAAAAGGTCTCCAGAGCGCCGCAGAGGCACAAAGCCAAGGGGTTCTTTTGCTGTTCTTGGCTGTAAATTAGACTCTGAAAAGGCACTTAACATAAAAACAGTAACCTCTTCCTACTCTCTTCCCTGTCGATTGGCTAAGTGGGCAGGAAGTAAGCAGATAGTAAAATCAAAGACAAGAGCTAATGATTTAAAAAAGGGGGGAAAATCTATGGTTGAAAAACGATGTCCATGATCCTTAGAATTAGAAAATATATAATTCATTAATGTTTTAAATGTCTTCGTTAATGTTTTTTTAAACATAAAGGCTTTGTTGCCAGATACACAGGGCTGGAATTCTGGTTCCTCCACTCTATTTGACCTTGGATGAATCAAAACTGTGTGAGCCTTAGCTTCCTCCTCCATAAAATGGGAGCTTTAAAATCCACCTTATAAAGCTGTTGTGAGGAGCAGACGTGATTATCTATGGAGAGCACGTATATTTGCAAATAGACGAGAAATGCAATGAATGATTATAATTATAACCTATGCAGTCAGCTCACATTAGGAGTAAGTGATATATTCTTAGTAATAAAAGTATACCATATTTGCTCCGAATAGAAGGCATTATATTTAGGAAACCGAGTAAGTGGGCTAGACTCAAAGACTGAATCCACAAAATGTATATTCTAGG
Source organism: Saguinus oedipus (assembly GCA_031835075.1). Classification (NCBI taxonomy): domain Eukaryota; kingdom Metazoa; phylum Chordata; class Mammalia; order Primates; family Cebidae; genus Saguinus; species Saguinus oedipus. The sequence continues at coordinate 11,508,976 of CM063172.1, read as the reverse complement.
AGTTGACGATTAGAAAGGTCCTGGTGATCACATAATCCAACCCTCTCATTCAACCAACAAAAGGTCCAGAAAAATTTAGGTGGCACAATCAATGACACTGAGATGGGTAATCAAAACCAGGACTATGACCCAACTTTTCTGTAAGAGTTAAAGACAAATAGCCAAATGATTAGGCAGGAAAAAAATCTATTGTGAAAAATTTTAGCCGTACTATAAATCTTTTGTTTTGTTTTGTTTTTTGAGAGAGAGAGAGAGACAGAGTCGTGCTCTGTAGCCTAGGCTGGAGTGCATTTGTGCTATCTCGGCTCACTGCAACCTCCTCCTCCAGGTTCAAGCGATTCTCCTGCCTCGGCTTCCCAAGTAGCTGGGACTACAGGCGTGCCCAGCTAATTTTTGTATTTTTTAGTAGAGACAAGGTTTCGCTATATGTTGGCCAGACTGGTCTCAAATTCCTGACTTCAGGTTATCGGCCTGCCTCAGCCTCCCACAGTAGTGCTGGGATTACAGGCTTAAGCCACCACCCCCAGCCTCCTCCCACCCTGCCCGAAGACAGTCTTGCTCTGTCACCCCGGCTGTAGTGCAGTGGTGGCATGATCTGGGCTCACTGCAACCTCCGCCTCCTGGGTTCAAGCGATTTTCCTGCCTCAGTCTCCCAAGTAGCTGGGATTACAAGCGTGTGCCACCACGACCAGCTAATTTTTGTATTGTTAGTAGAGAAGGGGTTTCACCGTCTTAGCCAGGCTGGTCTTGAACTCCTGACCTCGTGATCCACACCCCCTTAGCCTCCCAAAGTATTGGGGTTACAGGCATGAGCCACTGCACCCGGCCTCACAGCCAACCTTTGAAAGATCAAGACAAGTTTCCAAATATGATTAATCTATTTTCTTTTCTGCTCTCCTGTCCTAGTTTCATGTCTCCTTCCACGACTAACTTCCCACTAAACTCTCCAGGTATGCCCGTTCTTCCTCCTGAAGCCCACTTGGTCCTTCTTAAAGCTAATTGTTTCTCTCAGGTGCTGTCTTCCTCCTAGCTAAATATTTGACAGCCAAGTAAAGTAATTCCTGATAAGCTAACTCATAGGGAGGATCTGTACTTCAGTCTTTAATTGGGTTATGTATAGAGGAGATTAAACTGCAGCCACATCCCGTCTGCCTCTTTACTCTATCAGACTCAGAGTTGCCAGCACAGAACAGAGGACTGACTGGAATCAAAGCTCACTCCTTTCTTGGAGGCTAGTATTTGACGTGCTAGACATCCTTCACAGCCATTTATTTATTTATTTATTTAGAGACAGAGGCTCGCTCTGTCTCCCAGGCTGCATGCCCAGGTGCAATCTCAGCTCACTATAAACTCCACCTCCCGCGTTCTAGCAGTTCTCTGCCTCAGCCTCCCAAGTAGCTGGAGTTACAGGCACCCACCACTACACAGAGCTAATTTTTGTATTTTTAGTAGAGATGGGGTTTCATCATCTTAGCCAGGCTAGTCTTGGACTCCTAACCTTTTGATCCACACCCCCTCAGTCTCCCAAAGTACTGGGGTTACAGGCATGAGCCACCGCACCTGGCCCCCACGGCCAACCTTTGAAAGGAAGAGACACATGAAAGAATTGGGCCAAATGTAGACAGCGCTTCAGAAACAGACAATTGGTAGAACTTGAGGAGATATGGGAACACCCACATTCCTTTTACCCTTGCTCTCAATTTTTTACCCATTTCCACAATTCTTTTATTTCTTGGAAGTAAAATAGTATTTGAGGGAACTATAATACATTAATCTCACATTCATGTAATTGAGTTTGGAAGCTGTGTCAGGCTTGAGGGCAGAAAAGGAACAAGAGGAGGAAATCTGCATTCAACCTGGACCTGGTTTTTTCAGCCAAAACAAATGGCATATTGGGAGACACTACAATTCATGAAAAGCTTGTTGCTACAATAGTCCTCTTCCACCAAGAAATGTCTTTATTTTTCCCCATATAGTAAAAAGTGGCCAGACATGGTGGCTCACACTAGTAATCCCAGCACTTTGGGAGGCTGAGGTGGGAGGATTGCTTGAGCCCAGGAATTGGAGACTAGCCTGGGCAACATGGTGAGATCCCATTTTTAAAAACAGCAACAGGCCAGGCATGGTGGCTTACGCCTGTAATCCCAGAACTTTGGGAGGCCAACTCAGGCGGATAATGAGGTCAGGAGATTGAGATCATCCTGGCTAATACAGTGAAACCCCATCTCTACTAAAAATACAAAAAAATTAGCTGGGCATGATGGCGGGTGCCTGTAGTCTCCAGCACTCAGGCAGCTGAGGCAGGAGAATTGCTTGATCCCAGGAGGTGGAGGTTGCAGTGAGCCAAGATCGCACGACTGCACTCCAGCCTGGGTGACAGAGCGAGACTCCGTCACACACACACACACACACACACACACACACACACACACACACACACACACATTAGCTGCGCGTGGTGTCAGGCACCTGTAGTCTCAGCTACTCAGGAGGCTGAGGCAGGAGAATCGCTTCAACCATGGAGGCAGAGGTTGCAGTGAGTTGAGATCGGGCCACTGCACTCCAGCCTGGGCCACAGAGTAAGACTCCATCTCAAAAAAATAAAAACAAATATATATATTTTTTTCAACCAGCTGCCAATTATAAATCAGCAGATGAGTGTGCTGACCCATCTCTAATAGATAAAGAGTATCCAGTAATTAAAAATGAAATATAATTTAGTGTAAGCCCAACCCAGATTGAAAAAGAGCCATCATTCATTCTTCAGAAGGTAATAATACAATTCTGGCCAAAGGAATATTTAAATATGACAAGTACAAGAAGTTGGGAAGTTTTATGTAGTTATTTCACCCTACCAAAACAAAATGAGGTAACTGCTATGATGTCTGTCAAAACAAATGATCACAGTCATGCGCAACATGACAATGTTTCAATCAACTACAGACCCAATATACAATGGTGGTCCCCATAAGATTATAATGGAGCTGAAAAATTCCTTTTGCCTAGTGATACTGTCGTTGTCCTAAGGTCTTATTGCAACACTTGACTCATGTGTTTGCAGTTATGCTGGTATAAACAAGCCTACGTTGTTGCCATTTGTGTAAAAGTAGAGCAGTACAATTATGTACAGTACAGAATACTTCAAAATAAGTGGCTGTTACTGGTTTATGTATTTACTATACCTTCTCTTTTTTTTTAACTGGCATTCCTTCCAATTCTTGTTGATACTATATTATTTTAAAGTGTATTCCTGGTCAGGCATGTGGCTCACACCTATAATCCCAGCATTTTGGGAGGCCAAGAGAGGAGGATCATTTGAGCCCAGGAGTTTGAAACCAGCCTGGGCAACATAATGAGACCCCTTCTCTACAAATAAGTTAAAATATTAGTTGGGAAAAAAAAAAAAACCATTAGTTGGACATAGTGGTGTGCACCTGTAGTCCCAGCTACTAGGAAGGCTGAGGCAAGAGGATCGCTTGAACCCAGGAGTCTAAAGCTGCAGTGAGCTATGTATGATCTCACCACTGCTGTCCAGCCTACGTAACAGAGTGAGACCCTATCCTTTTTTTTTTTTTTTTTGAGACAAGAGTCTCGCTCTGTTGCCCGGGCTAGAGTGCAGTGGTACTATCTCACTGCAACCTCCACCTCCCGGGTTCAAGCATTTCTCCGTTTCAGCCTCCTGAGTAGCTGGGATTACAGGCACCTGCTACCATACCCTGCTAATTTTCGTATTTTTAGTAGAGATGGGGTTTCACGATCTTGGCCAGGCTAGTCTCAAACTCCTGACCTCGTGATCCACCCACCCCAGCCTCCCAGTGTGCTGGGATTACAGGCATCAGCCACCCCGCCTGACAAGACCCCATCTTTTAAAAAAATAAAATAAAAATAAAGAAAAGGAAACTATTGGGTTTATTTATTTATTATTATTATTACTTGCCTGTTTGCTTGTATTATAGGGAAAGAAGGGGCAAACAATGGGAAGATATTTAAAGATGTAAATCATTAGACTCTCATTAACTATGTTCTCTCTCTATTGGGAATAAAGTAATACTTAAGACTAAATGAATTAAATAATACAAGAAAATTTTGATTACATATATCACTTGATTCCAACAGGGCCATATATTTCCTCTTCCTCACTACATGTATCAATGTATACTAGTCTTTAGTATATGTGTGTTTATGTACATTACATTATAGTTTAAGGCATTTTATATATATATAATATAATTTTATTTTTGAGAAGGAGTTCCACTCTTATTGCCCAGGATGGAGTACAATGGCTCAATCTCTGCTGAAAGCAACCTCCACCTCCCGGGTTCAAGCAGTTCTGCCTCAGCCTCCCGAGTAGCTGGGATTACAAGCATGTGCCACCACACCTGGCTAATTTTGTATTTTTAGTAGAAACAGGGTTTCTCCCTGTTGGTCAGGCTGGTCTTCAACTCCCAATCTCAGGTGATCCACCCACCTCGGCATCCCAAAGTGCTGTGATTATAGGCTTGAGCCACTGTGCCCAGCCAAGGCATATTTTAAAATCAGTCTTGAATGGAAATTGAGTTTTATTGGATGAAATAATAACCAAATTTAGGAAGACAATCCCATCCTAACATTTAAGACAGTCAACTAATCAACCAATATTAATTCATTAAAATACAAATATTTATTGAGAACCTACTATATGTTGGTTTCTAGTCTTGGCATTTAGCATGTCAGTATACAAAACTGTAAAACAATCTAAGTCTACGTAGTACCCTACACTTTACCATTTTACTGAGTTATACTAAAGTTTACTACTTTATAATAACCATTAGCACTTAACACTGATAATTCACCTTAAAATTGCTACACCCAGGCTGGACACAGTGGTTCATGCCTGTAACCCAGCAGTTTGAGAGGCCAAGGCAGGCAGATCACCTGAGGTTAGGAGTTCAAGACCAGCCTGGCCAACATGGTGAAACCCTGTCTCTACTGAAAAAATACAAAAATTAGCCAAGTGAAGTGGCACATGCCTGTAGTCCCAGTTACTTGGGAGGCTGAGGCAGAAGAATCGCTTGAACTTGGGAGGCAGAGGTTGCAGTGAGCCGAGATCATGCCACTGTCCTCCAGCCTGGGCAACTGAGTGAGACTCTGTCTCAAAACAAAACAACACTCTAAATTCTAGACACATGATGTTGAATCTATCCTATACAAGAAATCAATTGGTTGCAGCTGGGCATGGTGACTTAGGCCCGTAATCCCAGCACTTTGGGAGGCCGAGGCAGGCGAATCACAAGGTCAGGAGTTCAAGACCAGCCTGACCAACGCGATGAAACCCTGTCTCTACTAAAAATACGAAAATTAGCTGGGCATGGTGGCATGCGCCTGTAATCTCAGGAGGCACACACCAGGAGGCGTGAGGCAGGAGAATCCCTTGAACTCGAGAGGTGGAGGTTGCGGTTAGCCAAGATCGTGCCACTGCACTCTAGCCTGGGCAAGAGAGTGAGACCCCATCTCAAAAAAAAAGAAAAAAAAGAGAAATCAATTGGTTTAGTTTTGTTTACTAATATAATTCATCAGTTACATTGAAAAACTGGACTTACTAAGGTTACAGTCTGTAAAACTGTAACATTTGCAAACCTTAGTTTGCTAATGCTGATTCATTATTTTTTAAAAGCATCTGTAGAGAATACATAAGTTTATTAGACCCTAACTTATTAAGGCATTTCTTTTCAAAAGCATGCAAACCAGTTCACACACAAACAACCCTAACATACACATCACCCTACCACCATCACCAGACAAGCACGAACTACCTGGTTTAAACAAACAGTGACTTTTGGCCTCTTGCTGCTACTCTCTGACCAGCAAGCAGCATCAGCAGCCCCCGGCAGCTTGCTAGAATAAAGCAGCTCTGCCGTCCCAGGCCAACACAATCAGAATCTGCAATTTAACAAGATCACCAGGTGAATTATATACACATCACATTCTAGAAGCATTGTTTTAAAAGTTAACCATGCCACAAAAGTTGCTAATCTGAAATCAGATTAACTTTGAAGGCAAGATAATGAGGTACCTGAAGTTCCCATAAAGAGCAGGTTTAGGAATTTCTGTTCCTTACTAATCGACAACAATCAACAATTTAAGAGTTGATGAACCAACAGCTTATACAGCATGTAGATGTTTTCCTTATTTTTCATCCTGTACCTTTCTCCTTTACCACACAGTGAGCAGCAATGAAATGAACCATTTTAAAATTATTTTCATTAAGATTTTTCCAAAGGAAAAAGGTAATCTAGCAGAAGTTATTAACATAAATGTTAAGGGTCTAAAACAGCATTAGTTATGAAATATACTTAAGCATAGATATTTCAAGAACCCCTTGCTAATTCCCATGTATCCTTTTCTTGTACAAATTTTCTTTTAGTCACTGCTGATTGGTTGGTTGCAAAAGAAAAAAGAATAATTTTTAGAATTAATTCATGGAAAAAAAAAAACACAGATGTAATGTAAACCCTATCCAAAAAGTTATGAGCAGAGAGAAATATCAGGCTAGTTCCTTAGAATTGCTATGACTTTTCTCTTTCTGTTGTAGTCACAAAATCATTTTTAAGGTAGACAAGCAAGCAGGCACTCTAGGAGGGAATATTCTTGGGCTTAGATTAGCATCTAATATCTGGAATGGTAGATGAGAATTCAGGCAACTTGGAATAAACTGTAATTTTTCTAAACTGTATAGGAAGGAATGATAGATTTCTACTTGACAAATCATAAAAACAATTAGATTACCTACTTCTAGTAGCTTGACCTCTCAATTAGCTACTATGAAGCTAAGACAATAATCGGACACTGTTTTCTCCAAACATTACTGCTGGAAATGTTCATTTTGATAACAATAATGGACATCTTAGCCTAGAAATTTCCAGAAGCAAGTCATCAAAAGTATTTTTTCCACAACATGCCTACTGTTGTTCTTGACTCCTGCAATAGAGAAAGCCTAAAAATACAAAAGTTGAAAAATCGTATTTAAGACTCACATTCATCACCCCTTGTATAGGCCGAATAGAAGCCTGTTTGCTCATGTGTACAGTTAAACATCAAGGCAGGATAATGAGGTAACTGAAGTTCCCATAAACAGCAGGCTTAGGAATTTCTATTCCTTACTAATCTACAACAACCAACAATTTAAGTCAGAACTCGTGAGCCAACACATTGATCGTGTAGCTGTTTTTCCTCTTATTTACCATTCAGTACCTTTCACTTTTACCACAAAGTGAGCAGAAATGAAATGAAACGTTTTTTAATTGTTATTTTCATTAGCTTCTTTTTCCAAAGGAAGCTAGGCTATTTGCTGAAATGATAATCTGGATTTAGCACATTCTTATTCTGTATCATCACAGGTAGCAGAGCTGATTTAACAGAGCAATTACACAAGCATAATGGTTAGTTAAGATGATTTCAAGCCAATACCTATAATCCATGGCCAGTGACCTCAACGTAGCTTACCTTGTTTGAATCCATTATAATGACAGTAGGATATCATGAGCTACCCAAAACAGTCTTCTTTAAAACAAACAAACAAAAAATCCCAGTAAAAAGAACTCTTCAAATATCCTCCAAAGCAAAGATGAGTGAGGTTATATTATTCTACAGTCAGTATTAAAAAGGCAGTGTCGCCAAACAAACCGAAGGCAACCTTGCAGACGCTGAGCAAAACCACTTAAACAACCACCCCCAACTACAGAACACTCTCCCCATGAAGATGTGGCTTCGGCTATGTATACGCACACGATGTGCAGAATAAAAGCATCAAAGCACACCAAAGTTCTCCAAAGAGGCCACAGACGCAACATCTACCGGCCGCAATTAAACCCAAGCCGTAACTTAAATGCTTTAAGTTAGTAACAGTTAAATTTTCTTTTTTACTTGTTTGGACATAAAATCTTGCCCCTTCAGGCTGGGCGCGGTGGCTCACGCCTGTAATCTTAGCACTTTGGGAGGCCGAGGCAGGTGGATCACGAGGTCAAGAGATTGAGACCATCCTGGTCGACATAGTGAAACCCCGTCTCTACTAAAAATAAAAAAAAAAATTAGCTGGGCATGGTGGCGCGTGCCTATAGTTCCAGCTACTCAGGAGGCTGAGGGAGGAGAATTGCTTGAACCCAGGAGGCGGAGGTTGTGGTGAGCCGAGATCGAGCCATTGCACTCCAGCCTGGGTAACAAGAACGAAACTCGGTCTCAAAAAAAAAAAAATCTTGCCCCTTCAATGAGTCAGCAGTGGCTCAGAAGCACTTCCTACGAGAAGCACCTGCCTTTAGGCCCGTCCCTTCCAGCTGAAGTGCTGAGTCCCAGAATTGACTTTAGCTTCATCCTTGCTGATGCTTCAGTTTATTCACTTGTCTCTCTCATACTAAATATCCATGCCGGCCAGCAGTTACTCTGCAAAGAATGGTCTGCTGCTGTGCAGTGAGGAGGCAAATCCACAGAGGGGCATCAGGAGTAGAAAATCGGGAAAGAAACCCCATTTTTCTCCTTTTACTATTGTCCATTGTAGCTCTGCCTCTTTGACTCCTCTTAAGAAGGGCCCAGGCTTTGCAACTGTGCCTCCTCCCATATCAGCGGAGTCTTCTGTTTTGGTTTTGGTTTACAAAGAGGAACTGACTTTTTCCCTTCATCACTAACTTTTCAACAGGGTCCTTTGAAAAGTATCCAAAACTGAGAGCCAGGCACACTGGCTCACGCCTGTAATCCCAGTACTTTTGGAAGCCGAGGTGTGCGGATCACAAGGTTGGGAGATCGAGACCATCCTGCCTAACATGGTTAAATTCTGTCTCTACTGAAAATACAAAAAATTAGCCGGGCATGGTGGTATGTGCCTGTAGTCCCAGCTCGGGAGGCTGAGGCAGGAGAATCACTTGAAGCCGGGAGGCGGAGGTTGCAGTGATCTGAGATCATGCCACTGTACTCTCATATTGGGTGGCAGAGCATGACTCCATTTCAAAAAAAAAAAGTATCCAAAACTGAGATGGAGGGGAAAATAATGCAACAGTTCTGAGAAGGTTTCTGTCCCAATTTCTTTTCTTTTCTTTTTTTTGAGATGGTGTCTCTCTCTGTCACCCAGGCTGGAGTGCAATGGCGAGATCTCCACTCACTGCAACCTCTGACTCCAGGGTTCAAGCGATTCTCCTGCCTCAGCCTCCTGAGTAGCTTGGACTATAGGCACCTGCCACCAAAATTTTTGGCTAATTTTTCTATTTTTTTTAGTAGAGGCAGGGGTATCCTAATTTCAAGTTAAAGAAAAGAACAAGAAAAATGCAGTGGTTAGCTCTACATCAGATCCAAACAAGACAGGTCAGATCACTTGTTTAAATTTCTCCAGCAATTTTCCACTGAAAACTTCCTATATATGGAAGCAATATAGAAAAAGAAAAGGGGAAATGTTTAAGGAATGAGGTCAGACAGAAGACAGGGAGGCAGAGATGAGCAAGGAGGGAGGGCAAATTTTAAATTCTGGCAAATAGTCACCACTAGACATGCCTGAAAATACCATCAAACATTCTGCTAGGTTCACGGCCAACCTGAACTCACCGTTGGTGTATCTTCCCTCTATAAGGCAGACTTTCGGGTCCAGATTGGCTCCTTGTTGACCTAAATTCAAAAGCTGTTAAAAAACGGAGGGAAGATGAGTGATACCTTGCAGAAATGGTGTTACCGAAGCCCAGAGTGTCACTTGCTGGCGTCATAAATAATGAAGGACTGATAAATAAAACATGGGAAAGAAAAGACCCTCGTCATTGTCACTTCATGTTTTCCTAACCTTTTGTATCCATAAGTCCAGGCACAAATTGAATAAATATTTATTGAGTGCATGAATGGATATTTATGGGAGGTTTCACAATTCCTTAACAACTTTGATGTTATGCAAATGTTTTCAGTGTTTGGAAAAAAATACTTTAAAATGAAACTTGTTAAAACAATCTTTTATTGTTAGAACACTCATAATCTCCCCTTTGCTTTTAAGCACAATTTAATGAAACCATGTATTATTTGCAGTGTCAGAGGTCAACAGAAAAATTACTTTTATTCCTCAGATCAAGATGGTGCTTTCTCTGAGGGATTATGCCAAAATAGGATGTGACCTGAAGGGAGAAGGATGAGCACTTTCAAAACAGACCTTCACCGGGAGCCGTGGCTCACACCTGTAATCCCAGCAATTTGGGAGGTCAAGGTGGGCAGATCACCTGAGGTCAGGAGTTCTAGACCAGCCTGACCAACATGGTGAAACCCTCTCTACTAAAAATACAAAAATTAGCCAGGCGTGGTGATGCTCACCTGTAGTCCCAGCTACTTGGGAGGCTGAGGCAGGGGAATCACTTGAACCCGGGAGGTGGAGGTTGCAGTGAGCCGAGATCCTGCCACTGAACTTCAGCTAGGGCGACAGAGCAAGACTCCATCTCAAAAAACAAACAAAAAAGCAAAAAGCAAAAAAAAAAAACAAAAAACCCATATATTCAGGTCAGGCACAGTGGCTTATGCCTCTAATCCCATCACTTTAGGAGGCTGAAGTGGGAAGATTACATGAGGCCAGGAAGTTGAGACCAGCTTGGGCAATATAGCAAGACCCCCATTTCTCCAAAAACAGTTTTTAAATAGTCAGGAGTGTTGGCATGCATCCATCATACTAGCTACTCAGGAGGCTGAGGAAAAAGAATCACTTGAATCCAGGAGTTCGAGGCTGCAGTGAGCTATGATTGTGCCACTGCACACCTGGCAGAGTGAGACCCAGTTTCTAATAAATACATATGTACAGACAATAGCATTCAACAATTATATAAGACCATGTGTCCTGCAGATGGAAAAATGATAATGGGATGTGTCCTGCCATTTAGGGATAAGTGGAAGTGGTCGTACTTTTTTTTGTTTTTTTGAGACTGAGTCTTGCTCTTGTTGCCCAGGCTAGAGTGCAGTGGCACAATCTCGGCTCACTGCAACCTCCGCCTCCTGGGTTCAAGTCATTCTTCTGCCTCAGCCTCTTGAGTAGCTGGGATTACAGGCACCTGCTACCACCCCTGGCTAATTTTTGTACTTTTAGTAGAGACAGGGTTTTGCCATGTTGGCCAGGCTGGTCTTGAACATCTGACCTCAGGTGATGCACTCGCCTAGGTCTCCCAAAATGCTGGGATTACAGGCGTGAGCCACCATGCCCAGTCGGAAGTGGTCCTACTTTTAAGTATTTTGAGTAAATATATATGAAGATAAATTTCCTTTTGGAAATATTTGTTGCATAGCATTTTAAACAATTTACAGAATAAAAGCTTCAGATTAGCTGTCATGGTTTCCCCTCTTCGCTTGGTGGGCTTGGAGTCAGGACACTCAATTTAGAGAATGTGAGTACAATTTAGTGATTCTTTAGTAGAGAATGCTATTTATTTATTTATTTATTTATTTATTTATTTATTTATTTAGAGATAGAGTCTCACTCTGTTGTCCAGGCTGGAGTGCAGTGGTGCAATCTCTGCTCACTGCAGCCTCCAGTGCCTGGTTTCAAGTGATTCTCCTGCCTCAGCTTCCTAAGTAGCCAGGACCACAGGCAAGCACCACTACACCCAACTAATTTTTGTATTTTTAGTAGAGATGGGTTTTCACCATGTTGGCCAGGCTGGTCTCGAACTCCTGTCTCCAGTGATTCACCTGCTTTGGCCTCCCAAAGTGCTGGGATTACAGGAGTGAGTCACTGCACCTGGCCTATTTATTTATTTAAAGACAGGGTCTCACTCTGTCGCCCAGGCTGGAGTGCAATGGTAGAATCATAGCTCGCTGCAGCCTTGAACTCCTTGGCTTAAAGGATCTTCCCACCTTAGCCTCCTGAGTAGCTGGGACCACAGGTACATGCCACCATGCCCAGCTAATTATTTGACTTTTTGTAGAGATGGGTCTTGGTATGTGACCAGGCTGGTCTCCAACTCCTGGGCTCAAGTGCTCCTCCTGCCTCAGCCTCCCAAAGCACTGGTACTACAGGTGTGAGCCACTGCACCTGACCTCCTTTCTTTAGATGAAATAAATTCTTCTATACAAAAGGCCAGGTAACAGAAGGTACTGTAAAATGTAGACTGATGGCCAAGTGCAGTGGCCAGCACTTTGGGAGGCCGAGGTGGGCAAATCACGAAGTCAAGAGATCGAGACCATCCTGGCCAACATGGTGAAACCCCATCTCTACTAAAAATACAACAATTAGCTGGGCATGGTGGTGCATGCCTGTAGTCTGGGAGGCTGAGGCAGGAGAATCATTTGAACCTAGGAGATGGAGGTTGCAGTGAGCTGAGATGGCACCACCGCACTTCAGCCTGGTGACAGAACGAGATTCCATCTCAAAAAAAAAAAAAAAAAAGTACACTGGAGGCAAAAATACATAGACCTAAGGTTGCAAAGGGACAAATTGTGTCCTCAAACAATTGCAATATCCAGGTAGGATCTCCCAGAGATGAAGAAGAGGCCAAGGAATAGGATATAGAGTCTCCACCCTTAGTAACTAAGTGCAGGGAATGATAGCACTATTTATTGACAGCCCACACTATGCCGTGCACCTTACTGGGTGCCTTCCACCCATCTTTTTTTTTTTTTTTTTATCCTTATGATATAACTCTTTTAGGGAATAGTCTAAAAGAGGAAGGCTGTTACGTAGTTTGCTCAAGGTCACACCAAATAGTTGACAGAATGGGCTTCAAACACAGGTCTGATTTTTTTTTTCACAGTTTCAATGGACATTTTTATTGTTTATTTAATAGATCATCAATTTCATCTCCCTACCTACAAATGGAATTTCACCTTGTTTCCACATCAAGTAGGGAAATAGTGACAAAACTCATCAGAATAAGTTACATAAAAAGAGAACTAAGCTAACACAACATTCTAGATCTGACTGATTTTTAAAACCTGCGGTTCTTCCTTCAGCCAGGTGACACTCTACAGCTTCCCACAGGCAATGAGCAGGTGGAGAGGGTGGAGCCTGAGATGTTTTTGGAAGCCGCTGAGCTAACCGGTATCCCTGACTGTTCTCACCTAGGTATGTGTAGCAGCTGCTTTTCCATTAGCGCCTTGGCAGGATTTCTGGAGCAGAGCAGGGATTTTGCTAACCAGATCAGTGTATGGGGTGACGCGCTATTGAGCCCCAGACATTTGCGAACTCCTTTCTTTGTACAGTTGCCAGATAACATTCAAAACACTCCATTAAGTTTGAATTTCAGATGAATAACGAAGAATTTTTTGTATAAGTATGTCCTCAATATTGCAAATACTGCACGAAGCAATGAATTTGCTAAACCTGGCAACACTACTTCTTTGCCCTATTTCAAAATGCCTTAAATTAGATTTTTGTTTTTTTGAGAGACAGAATCTCATCTGTTGCCCAGGCTGGAGTGCAGTGGTGCGATCTCAGCTCACTGCAACCTCTGCTTTCTGGTTTCCAGTGATTTTCCTGCCTCAGCCTCCCAAGTACCTAGGATTACAATCATCTGCCACCATGCCTGGCTAATTTTTTGTATTTTTTTTTTTTTTTGAGACAGAGTTTCGCTCGTTACCCAGGCTGGAGTGCAATGGTGCGATCTCGGCTCACTGCAACCTCCACCTCCTGGGTTCAAGCAGTTCTCCTGCCTCAGCCTCCCAAGTAGCTGGGACTACAGGCTGCGCCACCATGCCCAGCTAATTTTTGTATTTTTAGTAGAGATGGGGTTTCACCATGTTGACCAGGATGGTCTCGATCTCTTGAGCTCATGATTCACCCACCTTGACCTCCCAAAGTGCTGGGATTATAGGCATGAGCCACCACACCCGGCCTTTTTTTGTATTTTAGTAGAGACAGGGTTTTGCCATGTTGGCCAGGCTGGTCTCCAACTCCTGACCTCAAGTGATCCTCCTGCCTCAGCCTCCCAGAGGGCTGGGATTATAGGTGTGAGCCCCCATGCCTGGCCTTAAATTAGAATTAGAGGGTCATTGAGTACACTGGAGTGACTTGCCACTCTACACGTGCTCTTCAGCTTGAAGTTACTGGAATTGTAAGAAACTCTGAACCACAAGCACATCACTCCTTCCGCCCACACCCCATCAGGCTGTTAAATGGTTTGTCAAGGGATGTCACTCTTATTCTTTGTATTAGTTTCCAGTGCAGCAAACATAAATCTATGTGTGTGTGTGTGTGTGTGTGTGTGTGTGTGTGTGTGTGTGTGTGTATTTTTTTTTTTCTGGAGACACAGTCTCACCCTATTACCCAGGCTGGAGTGCAGTGGCACAATCTTAAGCTCACTGCAGCCTCCACCTCCTGAGCTCAATCAGTCCTCCCACCTCAGCCTCCCAAGTGGCTGGGACTACAGACACTCACCACCTTGCCCAACTAATTTTTGCAGAGATGGGGGTTTTGCCATATTGCCTAGGCTGGAATTGATATTCTTTAACTCAACAAAATTTCTGTTTCAAAACCCCATTGCTTTTAAGAGGTAGCAGAATATAACCTCTGTCCAGTCAGGCTGCACGGTTCCTGTCCCTTTTCCCAGAATTGTTCTCAGAACTCACATACTGCTAAATGTGTTGGGGGAGGGAACCTTCCATTTCTTGTTGTCCTCTGTCTGTGCAAATTATTACTGAGCCCCTGTCCATGTGGCCTCTTCAATCCAGGCACTTTCTATTCCTCCCTATTCTGCTCAGGTGCAAGCATCATTCTGCAGCTTCTGTTCCATGCTAAGGCTCCAAACCCTTCTTGCACAGAGTGACCAACCCTCTCCAGATTTTTTTTTAAGTCTACAGCATCCAGTATTCCCAGGAGATTTCTCCACCAAGCACTAACCAGGCCCAGCCCTGCTTAGCCTCCAAGATCAGATGAGATCAGGCACATTCAGGGTGGTACACCCTATACCTCTCCAGGTTCTTACTGCTCCACTGGAGTTCTTGGGGGGTAAAGCAGGGTCTGTTCTGCCATTTCATCCTACAAACTGTCTCTCCAGGGCTCTTCTCTCAGGAAAAGGCATACAGTCCCTCTAGAGGACACGAGGGTACCTGTGTCCAGCTCTCAAACATTTTTCCTGGGTATCTACTCCCCTAAAGAGCTTAGGTTTTCAGAAGACACTGGACATTTATTTCCTTTTCACCCTAGCTGCTTCTTCCCCCAAGGCGATGAACGCAAAATAGTTTAGCTGCTTGCAAGTAGGGGGAAAAGGAGCACTAAAGAGGAATGTACCCTAACCAGCTTTAAACATCCTCAGGCCTTTTTTTTTGAGATGAAGTCTTACTCTGTCACCCAGGCTAGAGTGCATTAGCGCGATCTCAGCTCACTGCAATCTCCACCTCCTGGGTTCAAGTGATCCTCCCGCCTAAGCCTCCCAAGTAGCTGGGATTACAAGTGTGTGCCACGAAGCCCTGATAATTTTTGTATTTTTAGTAGAGATGGGTTTCACCGTGGTGACCAGGCTGGTCTTGAACTTCTGACCTCAGGTGATCTGCCTGCCTCTGCCTCCCAAAGAGCTGGGATAACAGGCATGAGCAACCGCACCTGGCCTAGATGGGAAATATTTAAAGTATGGGTTCTCAGGCCATACTCCAGACCTACAGACTCTCTAGTGTTGAACTTAGAAATCTGTCTTTTAACAAACTCCCAGCATTTCACTTATGTACTCAGTTGCACTGGTCCTCTGACTTGCTTTTGGCTAAAACTCCCAGAAAGTCACTTTCCCACATCCTCTGTCTTTTTCCCCGCTTTCTTTCTTATTCCTGTAATGGCAACATCCAATTAGAGTCCCTTCCATAGAACTAAAATCTGGTCTGTATCCATTTCTCAAAGGGAAGATAAGATGGAGGAGGCCAAGAGGATGTTCATACGTCTTGTCTACTCTTACCTTTTCTTATGTTTTGACATGAAGTTTTGCTTTTATTGCTCAAGCTAGAGTGCAATGGCATGATCTCGGCTCACTGCTACCTCCGCTGCCTGGTTTCAAGCGATTCTTCTGCCTCAGCCTCCCAAGTAGCTGGGATTACAAGTGTGCACCACCATGCCTGGCTAATTTTTTGTATTTTTAGTAGAAACGGGCTTTCACTATGTTGGCCAGGCTGGCCTCAACCTCCTGACCTCAGGTGATCGGCCTGCGTCGGCCTCCCAAAGTGCTGGGTTTACAGGCATGAGCCACTGTGTCTGGCCTCTTACCTGTTTTTTATCTCATTTTTATCATCCTGTTCTTGTTCCAAGTTGAAAATCTGAATGTAATCCACCAAACAAGCCCATCCTAAGAGCATAGCTTCAACCTGTGTCAGATGCAAAACTATTTTGCAGAAGCCAGGAGTGGTGGAGTGCACCTGTAATCCCAGCTACTTGAGAGACTGAGGCATGATGATCCCTTAAGCCCAGGAATTTGAGGCTGTGGTCACTCCTATAATGGTCACTGCACTCGTCTGGGCGACATAACAATACATCTTCTCTTTTTTTGTTGAGACAGAGTCTTGCTCTGTGCCAGGCTGTGCAATGGAGCTATCTGGGCTCACTGCAACCTCCGCCTCCTGGGTTTAAGCAATTCCCCTGCCTCAGCCTCCCGACTAGCTGGGATTACAAGCATGTGCCACCACACCTGGCTAATTTTGTGTTTTTGGTAGAGACGGGGTCAGGCTGGTCTCGAATTCTGGACCTCAGGTGATCTGCCTGCCTTGGCCTCCCAAAGCGCTGGGATTACAGGTGTGAGCCACCATGCCTGGCCATTATTTCTTTGAAAAAAAGGTTTTGTTTTGTTTTTAATTCTTGCCACGGAGCTTCAGGAAAAACAAAAAACAAAAAACTTCGAAGACACCTAAATGCTGGATTCTTATGGAGAATCATCAGCATTCCCTTGAAAAACTGGGAAGTTTTCCTGGGTATCTACTCCCCTAAAGAGCTTAGGTTTTCAGAAGACACTGGACATTTATTTCCTTTTCACCCTAGCTGCTTCTTCCCCCAAGGCAATGAATGCAAAATAGTTTAGCTTTTTGGGGAATAGTTACACATATAAAATTCCCAGTTTTTCAAGGCTTGGGGATACTTGCACAGGAAAGAGATTAATCTATAAATATATATCCCCAAAGTACATAAATTACATAGTAAGGTTTTTATTTAGATTGCTTGCATGGATGTTTATTGTTAATACATTTATTTGGAGAGGAGTTCACTCTCTTTTAAGTGAATATGGCTAGGTAGGCCATGTTCAGCTGCCAATATCATTGGCCTATTTTATTCCAAAATGAGGTTAGGAGTGCTGAGCTAAACTGGTGCCCTTAAGGGTTATGTCCTAGAGACTAAAGACACATTCACTGAAAATCATTCATGAGCAATGATTGGGAAGACTCACCTGCTAGGATGGTTGTTGATATTTATAAAGGTCAGCAATATTTCTTGACTCCACAAAAAGTCATGTATTATTATTATGACATCAGAACACTATTCCACTTGAAATAACAAAGCAAAGGGCATTACAGCCAGGCGTGGTGGCTCATGCTCATAATCCTAGCACTTTGGGAGGCTAAGGCGAGAGAATCACTTGGGCTCAGGAATTCAAGACCAGCCTGGGCAACACAGTGAGACCTTGCTTCTAATTAAAAAATAATAATAAGGCTGGGCATGGTGGCTCACGCCTGTAATCCAAGCACTTTGGAGGCCAAGGTGGGTGGATCACCTGAAGTTGGGAGTTCAAAACCAGCCTGACCAACATGGTGAAACCCCCGTCTTAAAAAAAAAAAAAAAGGTAAAAATAATAATAATAAAATCAAAGCAAAGAACAAATGAAGAAGAGGTGCAGGCTGAGCAGGAGGCAGAGAAGTGAACTGTAGCCTAAGCAGGTTTCAGTAACGACCTCTTTTATTTTAAGAACTGAATATCTCGTTCCAGGGTCAAATTACCAAGAAGTACATCTTTTCCTTTAAAGTTGATTAAGCAGCAGTATCTCTTCCAAGCTGAAAATATTATAGAAGATGCCAACTGTCTGCAGAGGACTCTGCTAGATGCTGTAAATAAAGAAAACTAGTTTTCCTGCACAGAATGTCCTTTTTCTCCTAAAAGGTTGGTACAGAGCTGTAGTTAGGAACCACAGGTTGAAAGGAACTGTAATTCTCTTAGGCCAGTCCCACAAGTAATGGGTGAGTTATTTCTTCTGCTTCCCCTCTGAGCATCTGCTGGACTTGGGCCTTATCACTCCGGAAATGGAGATCTGTGCTTCCTGAGCAGTGGAGAGACGTCCTGGCTAGTGACAGCTGTGTCTGAGTGCGAGTCTGGAGGAGGGAGGGCGCAGTGGGAACAGCTTGCTGTTTATTGCTCCCTGCTGAGCCCTGGGGGCCAGCTCTGGGGACTTGGCCTGGAAGGACTTAAACCTTAGGGAGACTTTATCAGCAAGTCTCACCAATAAAAAAGGCAATGGAGGCTCAGAGAGCTTAGGCTAAATACTCAAAGTCACAATTTTGTGACTAAGTAACAGAATGGACATCTGACTCAAATTCCAGTGTGTCTTATACCATTTGGGGTGTGATGTTACTTTATTTTCATAGAGCAGTTTTTTAAAATCTTAATATTGTTCATTAAAGTACCTCTCTGGCCAGGCACAGTGGCTCACACCTGTAATCCCAGCACTTTAGGAAGCCAAGATGGACAGATCATGAGGTCAGGAGTTTGAGACCAGCTTGGCCAATATGTTGAAACGCTGTCTCTACTAAAAATACAAAAATTAGCCGGTGTGGTGGTAAGCGCCTGTAGTCCCAGCTACTTGGGAGGCTGAGGCAGAAGAATCTCCCAAACCCGGGAGGCAGAGGTTACACTGAGCTGAGATAGCACCAGTGCACTATCAGAGTGAGATTCTGTCAAAATAAATAAATAAAATAAAATAAACTACATCTCCTATTTCTCTTTCATTGACAGCACTAGGATGACAGAGGTGCAGAAAGGACAAAAGAGAACTGACATGCCCTGAAATGTTATAATACATCAGGTTCAATACCAGACACCTTACATGTAGCATCTCATTTAATTTTCACAATGATTCTATAAAGTATATAGTATTGCTCCCATTTTTTTTCTTTTCTTGTTTTTGTTTTTTTTTGCTCCCATTTTACAGATAAGGAATTTAAGGCTTAGAAAGGTTTAAATAGGCCAGGTGCAGTGGCTCACACTTGTAATCCCAGCTCTTTGGGCGGCGAAGGTGGGAGGATTGTGTGAGGCCTAGGAATTCAAGACCAGACTGGGCAACAGAGAGAGACCTCGTTTCTACAAAAAATAAAAATTAAAAAATTAAATTAAAAAATATTTTTAAAAAAGATTAACTCACCCAAGTTCATCTAGGTGTCAAGTATTAGAGCTGGGTTTTGAATCAAGTTCTCAAGTCATTAAATTATACTGCCTCCCATGCCCCTAAGCAAGAGAAACTGGATATCTAAATGCTCACTTCTTTTTTTGAGATGGAGTCTTGCTCTGTTGCCCAGGCTGGAGTGCAGTGGTGCCATCTTGGCTCACTGCAACCTCCGCCTCCCAGATTCAAGCAGTTCTCCTGCCTCAGCCTCCAGGGTAGCTAGGACACAGGTGCGCACCACCGCCCTGTATTTTGTATTGAACCCAGGAGTTTTTTGTATATTTAGTAGATACAGGGTTTCAGCATATTGGCCAGGCTGGTCTCTAACTCCTGACCTTGTGATCTGCCTGCCTTGGCCTCTCAAAGTGATGGGATTACAGGTGTGAGCCACTGCACTCAGCCTAAATACCCACTTAACTCCAATTAGCTCTGCTCAGATTTTACATGTACTTCAAGGAAGAGCCTTTATATTGGCCTTTAATCCTGAGCTTAACTGACCAGGAGACACTGATAGTCCTGTGTAAAAAAAAAAGTTACTCATTCAAATAACACTTGCATTTTTACCTAGTCTCAAAAATAGCTGAAGGGGATTACTTGAACAAAATAAGAGGAATTTTTAAATTCCTCAGTTTCTTCATTGGCCGATCAGTCATTCAGAAACATGTTTTTTTGTTTTGTTTTTGAGACGTAGTCTTGCTCTGTCACGGAGGCTGGAATTCAATGGCGCAATCTCAGCTCTTTGCAACCTCCGCCTCCAGGGTTCAAGCTATTCTCCTGCCTCAGCCACCACACCTGGCTAATTTTTGTATTTTTTAGTAGAAATGGGTTTTTGCCATGTTGGTCAGGCTGATCTTGAACCCCTGACCACAGATCATCTGCCCGCCCTGGCCTCCCAAAGTGTTGGGATTACAGGCATGGGCCACCGCACCTGGTCAGAAACATGTTATTTAACTTCCTTGTATTTGCACAGTTTCAAAAGTTCCTCCTATTTCTAGCTTTATTCCACTATTGTCAGAAAGATATTTGGTTATGATTTCAATTCTTTTGTTTGTAGAGACTTGTGGCCTAACATGTGGTCTATCCTGGAATATGTGGCATGTGCTGATGAAAATATTGCCCACTTACTAAGAACTGAGTAAAAGACAAATAATAATAGCTGGGCGCGGTAGCTCATGCCTGTAATCCCAGCACTTTGGGAGGCCAAGGCGGGTGGATCACGAGGTCAAGAGATCAAGACCATCTGGCCAACATGGTGAAATCCTGTCTCTACTAAAAATACAAAATTAGCTGAGCATGGTGGCGCATGCTTGTAATTCCAGCTACTCAGGAGGCTGAGGCAGGAGAATCACTTGAACCCAGAAGGCGGAGGTTGCAGTGAGCTGAGATCCCACCACTGTGCTCCAGCCTGGCAACAGAGCAAGACTTCATCTCAAATAAATAATAATAATAATAATAATAATAATAATAATAATAATATACAGCTCTTAGAGAAAATGTTCTGATACAAGCTGTTAGGTCCATTTGGTTAAAAGCACAGTTTAAGTCCAGTTTTTCTTTTTAAATTTTCTGTCTAGATGATGTGTCCAATGCTGAGAGTGGGACACTGAGATCCCCAACTATTATTGTATTGGAGCCTCTCTCTCTCTTTAGATCTAGTACTTGCTTTATGTATCTGCGTGCTCCAGTCTTGGGTGCATATGTATTTATAATTGTTACATCCTTTTGCTAAACTGACCCTTTTATCATTATATAATCACTTTCTTTTCTCTTTTTATGGTTTTTGACTTAAAGTCTGTTTTATTTCATGTAAGTAAAGCTACTCCTGCTCACTTTTTTTTTTTAACTTTTTGTTTTGGTTTGCATGGAATATCTTTTTTATTTTCTGAAATGGGGTCTCACTCTGTCACCCAGGCTGGAGTGCTGTGGTGTGATCATGACTTACTGGATCTTTGAACTTCTAGGCTCAAATGATCCTCCTGCCTCAGTCTCCTTGGCACTACAAGTGACCACCATCATAGCCAGTTAATTTTTAAAATTTTCATTGAGACAGGGTCTTGCTCTATTGCCCAGGCTGGTCTCAAACTCCTGGGCTCAGGTGATCTTCCCACTTCAGCCTCCCAAAGTGCTGGGATTACAGGCATGAGCCACCATGTCAACACTGCAAGAAAAGTATTTTCCACCCATTCACTTTCAACGTAATATGTGTTTTTACAGTGAAGTGAGCTTCTTACAGGGAGCATGTAATTGGGTCATGGTTTTTTTTTTGTTTTTTTTTTTTTTGTTTTTGACAGACGCTTGCTCTATTGCCCAGGCTCAAGGGAAGTGGCACCATCTCGGCTCACTGCAACCTCCACTTCCCAGGTTCAAGCTATTCTCCTGCCTCAGCCTGCTGAGTAGCTGGGACTACAGGCACCTGCCACCACACTCAGCTAATTTTTTGTATTTTTGGTGGAGACGGGGTTTCACCATGTAGGCCAGGCTGGTCTCAAACCCCTGACCTCAAGTGATCCACCTGCCTCAGCCTCCCAAAATGCTGGGATTACAGGTGAGAACCACTATGCCAGCTTGGGTAATGGTTTTAAAAAATCTAATCAGCTAGTTCATATCTTTTTGAAACACTTAAATACATTCTTCAAGGCTAGTCAAGTGAAACAGTGGGTGTGGAGAAAGAACAAAGAACTCGGTAACTGGTTGTGTTCAGTAAGTTGTAAACACCACTGCGTTCAGACCCTCAAGCTTTATCTTTAAAAGGGGAGTTTAATCCATTTACATTCAATGATTTAAGGTTATTATTACCAGGTTAGGACCTACTTCTGTCATTTTGTTAATTGTTTTCTGATTGTTTCTGTATATCCATTGTTCCTTCCTTCCTCTCTTATTGTGTATCATTGTGATTTGGTTGTAGAAAGCAAAAAGTTCCTCTTCAAAGTTTCCCTTCTTGTTAAAGAATAATAATAGGGCTGGGCGCGGTGGCTCAAGCCTGTAATCCCAGCATTTTGGGTAGTGAATGTTAGAAATAATATTGTTTTAAAGACTTTCTTCAAAGCCTTCTTGATTTCTGCTAATAACTCGTTGTTAAGCCCTATCCTATGCAGCTGTTAAACATGCTCATAGTCATGTAGCGCATTCTCTGTCCTTGTACTTTAACCCAGATATTTGTGTGCTGGACATGCTCACAGGCATGTCCCAACTCGCAGCCTATGACCCTTCTTATTTGGGAATGTTGTTACTTTTCTAATTTCTTTTGTAAGCAACGGCCTCTTTTCCTTTGTTCTCTGTTGCCTTTATCTATTTAGAAAAGTTTTAAGTTGTTAGCCAATTTGGTTCAGTTTAGATATGAAGATCGGACACAGCAGTAAGCATCTAATGCATAAGGAATAACTATGCCTGACTTTCCTTTCTTCATTGTACTCTTGTGGCAAGATGGCTAATGGGAGCACCCTTTCTGCAGGAAGTAAAATTGCCTTGCTGAGAAAACTTTTTGTCTGAATGCTAATTTTTCCTCACGGTACCTGGGAACAAGCATTCTGTCTCTAACAGTAGTTTTCCATAGTAATAAGGTTTGATTCTTTGCTTTCTTTTTTGTGTATCTGCTCTAGCAGTGAGTTTTATACTTGTGTGTTTTCATGATAATGATTATCATCTTTTCACTTTCAGATGCTGCAATCCCTTGAGCATTTTTTGTAAGGCTGGTCTATTGGTGATAAATTTCCTCAGTTCTTGCTTGCCTGGGAAAGACTACTTCTCTGTCATTTCTGAAAGATAGGTTTACTGGGGACTGGCAGATTTTTCTTTCAGCACTTTGAATATATCATCCCAATTCACTCATGGTCTGTAAGGTTTCTGTGGAAAAAACTGATGTAAATCTAATGGGAATCCCCTTATATGTGACTTGACACTTTTCTCTTGCTGTTTTTAGAATGCACTTTTTCTTTGACTTTTGACAATTCAACTATAATGTGCCTCAGAAAGAACCTTTTTAAATTCTTCAGCTGCAGGATTTGTTTGGTTCTTTTTTTTTTTTTTTTAAGTTACAATAGAATCTAACTTATTATTATGAATAAAGGCGATCTTTTGGACCTGCAAATAGTATGTTAAATATTGAGGGGGGAAAGGAGAAATAAAAAGGAATATACATGAAAAGTGGGGGTGGTGCAAGTGTGGAGGGAACATTCTAGAAAGAGGCAAAGAGTACAGAAGGGTATGGAGAGACAGTGGAGGCACTCATATATGGGGTACATGTGGGAAGCTGTTTGCAGCAGAGGAAAACAACAAGCTATTTGATGTTCATTCCATATCTGATGCTCAGTTAGACCACTGAGGGAGTTGGTTTACATACATCATCTTATTTAATCTTTTCATTAACTGATAAGACTGATATTGTCCTTGCTTTATATGAAAAAACCTGAGATTTACATGAGTATGTCCAGCTAATTGGTGGTTAAATTACAAGGCAAAACCATGTCTTCCCTACTCCAAAGCCCAGTTCTTTTCTTTAGCATTTGATAAATTTCATTTGTTGAGAGTACTATATTTGTAACATCATTAACTTTCTCTTACCAATATATACCTTTCTCCAAGCTAAATCAGGTGTGTCCCACACACTCACACAAATTCCACATGGCATGCATCACATATCATACTTATATAAAAGGAACGATTTCCACTTACACAGCTGCATATACCTAGGGGAGGTCAAAACTGAGTG
Organism: Saguinus oedipus; assembly: GCA_031835075.1. NCBI lineage: Eukaryota > Metazoa > Chordata > Mammalia > Primates > Cebidae > Saguinus > Saguinus oedipus. The sequence goes on along the minus strand of CM063172.1, from coordinate 11,484,955 downwards.
CTGGGTTTCATCAAAACTGTTTTTAACCAGGTGAAGTCATTAAACAACCATAAACTTTCAGCAAACTAACATCCCACAATTAGAAATTTGAGTGATCTGGTATGTACAGAATCACTCAAATTATTGGACTGCCTCTTCCAAACTTCTTTTTTTTGAGACAGTCTCACTCTGTTGCTCAGCCTCCCAGGTTCAAGCAGTTGTTGTTCCTCTGCTTCTAAATTAGCTAAGACTACAAGCATGTGTCACTACACTTTTTTTTTTTTTGAGACGGAGTCTTGCTGTGTTGCTCAGGCTGGAGTGCAGTGGCACAATCTCGGCTCACTTCAACCTCTGCTTCCTGGGTTCAAGTGATTCTCCTGCCTCAGCCTCCCAAGCAGCTGGGACTACAGGCACATGCCACCATGCTCAGCTAATTTTATTTTTATTTTTAGTAGATATGGGGTTTCACCATATTAGCTGGGATGGTCTTGATCTCCTGACCTTGTGATCCATCCGCTTTGGCTTCCCAAAATGCTGGGATTACAGGTGTGAACCACCACACCTAGCTGCCTCTTCCAAACTTTGTGGAGTGGATTTTGTAGTGGAAGACTTTCACCTCAAGTTGAGTTTAATGTGCCAGTTGGGAAGATGTAGTGACTGTTTCCAGATAGATGCAGTGCTATAGTCTCTGTGCAGCTTTTTCAGCTGCGTTCAATGTCAGCGATAAAAAACAAAACACGGGCTGTCTGTGGCAGCAGTGTAGGTTGTTAATATCCTGAGTTCCATGTTCAGGTGCTTGGAGTAGCTGTGGGATCAGGGTCTTAATCCCAGGGTCTCTCAAACCTGTTATGGCACCCGGGTCTTGGGATGCAAGTTTGCTCTCTGTAGGAAGTTTGGATGTATGTTGCCCATAGAGTTAGGATCTGCAACCCTGAGGTACCCGCTAGGAGCTTGGGCCCAGAGGACTGCATTAAATTAAATTAATTAATTTACTTGAGGTGGAGTCTCACTCTGTCACCAGACTGGAGTGCAATGGCGTGATCTCAGCTCACTGCAACTTCTGCCTCCCGAGTTCACGTGATTCTTCTGCCTCAGCCTCCCAAGTAGCTGGGACTAAGGGTGAGTGCCACCATGCCTAGCTAGTGTGTGTGTGTGTGTGTGTGTGTGTGTGTGTGTGTGTGTATGTGTGTGTGTGTGTTTTAGTAGAGACGGGGTTTCACCATGTTGGCCAGGATAGTCTCGATCTGCTGACCTCATGATCCACCCATCTTGGCCTCCCAAAGTGCTGGGATTACAGGCGTAAGCCACTACACCCACTCCCAGGGCTGCATTTTATAACTGTGATTCTAACTCTAGTAGGGATGGGGACAGGGTAGAGCACTAGCCTGACTCTGGCCATGAAATGGTGCTCTAGAGGTATGGGTCTGCGGATCAGGGCACAGCTGCAATTCAGGAACCCGAGCAATAGAGCTCAGTGGAAACTGAGGTCCCAGGGCATGAGGCACTGTGTAGTAGTGACTCTAGACCCTGGGATGGTGGGGCTTGGCAGTATCCCAGCCTCTGTGAGACCAGGTGCAGTGGCAGCAAGTAACCCAGAATAATGGAGCACAGTTGTCATTTGGGACCTAGGTTGGGGCAGGGAACAGCATAGTCATGATTTTATTCTCTAGGGAGAGGGGTGTCTCAGCAGCTCAGACTCTAGGGGTACATTCCAGCCCCAGGGAAGCAGAGTGCTGGAGTTGTCTGGCTCATAGGGTAAGGTGTCTCAGCTCAGTCACTGTTCGGTTTCCCTGGGATGCAGAGTCCTACCTCATCTCAGCCCAGCGATGCACAGCTGCTGAGATGAGCCAGAACACTGATTCCCTGGTGGGGGCAATGTGCCAGTTCAGCTCAGGCCTGGGGGCATGACTGTTCTGGGCAGCCTAGGTACTGTTTCCCTGGAATGCAGAGACTTGTTTCAGCTTAGGTACTGGGGTGCATGATCATTCTGGGTGGCCAAAACACTATTCATTACCTGGGATCTCGGATGTTGCTTGAACCTAGGCACTGGGAGGCATGAGTGCCCTGAGCAGCCAAGGTACTGTTTTCCCATAAAACAGTATACAGCTTTATTTTTAATTTATTTTGAGATGGAGTCTCACTCTAGCCCAAGCTGGAGTGCAGTGGCCCAGTGTTGGCTCCCTGCAACCTCCGCCTCCCAGGTTCAAGAGATTCTCGTGCCTTAGCCTCCTGAGTAGCTGGGATTACAGGCGCGCAGTGCCACCATGCCCAGCTAATTTTTTTGTATTTTAGTAGAGATGAGGTTTACCATGTTGCCCAGGGCGGTCTCAAATTCCTGCGGTAAGGCAATCCACCTGCCTTGGCCTCCCAAAGTGCTGGGATTGCAGGCATGAGCCACCGAGCCTGGCCAGAAACAGGAAACTGCTTTCGCTCCTGCCTGAGGAAAAAAGGGGAGGGGTAGGTCGAGTGGCTTTACCTCTGCTTGGCCCCATAGAAAAGGGTATAATTGCTGCTCACATTTAGCTTGAGGATGTTGGGATACCAGGCCGGGTGGTTCAAAGGCAATTTAGCTTCAGGGATGAGTGGGGGTCTGTAATTACTTGCCTACAGAGCAAGTCACACTCCAGCCATAGTTCCAATTCCAGGCTGGTAGAGTGCAGCAGCATGTGGATCAAGGCCGGGAGTGGCCAGTGCCAGCTCCTTCTCTTGGGGCAGCATAGCTGTGTGGACTCCAGGCAGCTTCCTCAGCTGAGCTTAGTGCCTATGAGGACTGCAGGGGACAGTGGTGAGGTTTGTAGGTGCCCAAAGTTGATGTGAGTTGTTGGGATTCCCTTGTATACCTCTTTGCTGAAGCGGGTAGCAGGTTCTCAGCTGATCCCAATTGGGGGATGAATGGTAGAAGCCTGGCATTTCCTTCCATTCTCTATGTGGTCATCCTGAGATTCGGCTACTCCTCTGGTGCACTCCAGCACTCTGTTATTTTCATTAAAATGTCATTGTTAGCCAGGTGTGATGGCTCATGCCTGTAATCCCAGTACTTTGAGGCTGAGGCAGGTGGATCACCTGAGGTCAGGAGTTGGAGATCAGCCTGGCCAACATGGTGAAACCCCATCATGAACCTGGGAGGCAGAGGTTGCAGTGATCCAAGATCACACCATTGCACTCCAGCCTGGGCAACAGAGCAAGACTTTGTTTAAAAAAAAAAAAAAAAGTCATGGTTTATTTGTTGTTCTGGCTGTCTCTGTAGGAGGAATGAGCACCAGGGGCCATCTTGCTAATGTCACTTTCCATGTGGTCATCTTATAATGTCTAAAAACTGGCTTGCCCCAGTGAACCCTGATGAGCTTCATCTTTCTACCTCAACTAGCTCATGAAAACTTATTTCTAAGCAGAGACAACATTCCCCTCACTGCCCTCTACACCAAACAAATGGATTTTAAATTTAATTTTAAAGTGTGACCATATGAAGCTGGGCATGTTGGTACACACCTATAGTCCCAGCTATTCAGGAGGCCGAGGTGGGAAGATTGCTTTAGGCCAGGAGTTTGAGTCCAACCTGGGCAACATAGCCAGAGCCTCATCTCAAAAAAAAAAAAAAAAAGTGTGATGTATGAAAATTGTTAAGACATTTTTAAAAAGAATAGTGAAGTTCTGGTGGCTTGAACGTATAGTCCCAGTAGTTTGGGAGGCCGAGGCAGGAGGATCACTTGAGCCCAGGAGTTTGAGATCAGCCTGGGCAGCATAGCAAGACTCTGTCTCTACAAAAATACCTGGGATGCTGAGGTGGGAGGATTGCTTGTGCCCAGGAGGTCAAGGATGCAGTAAGCCTCATGCCAGCCTGGGTGACAGAGCGAGACCCTGTCTCAAAAAAAAAGGAAAAGAAAAAATAGTGAAGGGGACACTTACCTTAACAACTTTCAAAACATACTGTAAAGCTGCTATAATTACACATTGTGGTACACGTAAAGGATATAAACAAATCATTGAGGCAAAACATAGAGTGACAAAACTTGGAGTAGGCAACTTTCCTTGGGGTCACTTATCTTTGGCAGAGAGAGAAAAAACGTCCTCAGTTCCTATAAACTGATTTACAACTGTTTTGGAATGATGGCTAATTTGAGACTGCACATATTCATTTCTTTTTTTTTTTTTTTTTTGAGATGGAGTCTCGCTGTGTTGCCAGGCTGGAGTGCAGTGGCACAATATCAGCTCACTGCAACCTCTGCCTCCTGGGTTCAAGTGATTCTTCTGCCTCAGCATCCGGAGTAGCTGGGACTATAGGCGTGCGCCACCACACCTGGCTAATTTTTTTTTTTTTTTGGTATTTTTTAGTAGAGACAGGGTTTCACTGTGTTTGTCAGGATGATGAAACCCTGTCTGTACAAAAAAATACAAAAATTAGCTGGGCATAGTGGCATGTGTCTATGGTCTCAGCTACTCGGGAGGCTGAGATGGCAGGATCACTTAAGGCTGGAAGGTCAAGGTTGCAGTGAGCCATGATCATGCCACTGCACTCCAGCCTAGGCAAGAGGAGACACTGTCTAAAATTAAAAAAAAAAAAGATATTAAAGTAGTACAGTGAGTCTGGAAAGAGGGTAGGATCAGTAAGAGGTAGAGCTGAAAAGGTAGCTTGGACTCAAATCAAGCTGGACTTAGGATGGTTTAACAGAACTAGAGCTTGCCTTTTTTTTTTTTTTTTTTTTTTTGAGACGGCTGTTGCCAGGCTGGAGCGCAGGGGCTCGATCTCGGCTCACTGTAACCTCCACCTCCCAGGTTCAAGGATTTTCCTGCCTCAGGCTCCCACGTAGCTGGGACTACAGGCACCCGCCACCAGCCCAGCTAATTTTTGTATTTTTTAGTGGAGACAAGTGTTTCACCATGTTGGCCAGGATGGTCTCGATCTGCTGACCTTGTGATCTACCTGTCTTGGCCTCCCTAAGTGCTGGGATTACAGGTGTGAGCTACTGTATCCGGCCTTTTTTTTTTTTTTTTTTTTTTTTTTTTAAGGCAAGATCTTGCTCTGTCACCCAGGCTAGAGTGCAGTGGCACAATCTCAGCTCACTGCAACCTCTGCCTCTTGGGTTCAAATGATTCTCCTGCCTCAGCCTCCTGAGTAGCTGGAATTACAGGCATCTGCTACCACACCCAGCTAATTTTTTGTATTTTTCATAGAAATAGGATTTCACCATGTTGGCCAGGCTGGTCTTGAACTCCTGACCTCAAGTGATCTGCCCACCTCAGCCTCCCAAAGTACTGGGATTACAGGTATGAGCCACCCCTCCCCGCCTAGAGCTTGCCTTAGAAGTCAGATAGACTTATGGCCTGGTGCTGCCATTCATCTACTGTCTGACTTTCAGCAATTTTCTCAAACTTCTTTTCTTTATTTATAAAATGGAGATGAAAATGTTTATCTTACAAATTGTTCCAAAGATTCAATGAAATAATGCATGTAAAAGACATTCTACATACTAGACATATATGCAGAATGGGAAAAGCGAGGGGTTAGAGGCAGGGAGATCAGCTTTTGAAGCTATGATAATAAAGTTGGCTATTGATGAAAATGAATTATAAGATATAATTAAGCTGTGCCAGGACTGGGCACAGTGGCTCACACCTGTAATCCAAACACTTTGGGAGGCCAAGTGGGCAGATCACGAGGTCAGGAGCTCGGGATCTGCCTGGCCAATATGGTGAAACCTAAAAAATACAAAAATTAGCTGGGTGTGGTGGTGAGCACCTGTAGTTCCAGCTATTTGGGAGGCTGAGGCAGGAGAATTGCTTGAATCTGGCAGGGGGAGAGATTGCAGTGAGCAGAGGCTGCACCACTGCACTCCAGCCTGGGTGACAGAGTGAGACTCGGTCTCAAAAAAGAAAAAAAAAAAGAACGTAGTGCCTAGAAACATCGGTCTAACAGAGGACATAGTTGGTCTAGCAGAGGACATTCTTCCCAAGGAAGCCACTCCCAGCTGTTATTTTTTTTCAGGCTCTACATTCTTTAGTTTTGAATCATGTGACATATGGAAATTATCTTTTTTTTAATTGTTATTTTTGAGATGGAGTCTCACTCTGTTGCCCAGGCTGGAGTGCAGTGGTGTGATCTCTGCCCACTGAAACCCCACCTCCTGGGTTTAAGTGATTCTCCTGCCTCAACCTTCCGAATAGCTGGGACTATAGGCATGTACCACCATGCCAAGCTAATTTTTGTATTTTTAGTAGAGACAGGATTTCACCATGTTGGCCAGGCTGGTCTCAAACTCCTGACCTCAGGTGATCCAGCTGCCTTGGTCTCCCAAAGTGCTGGGATTACAGACGTAAGCCACTGCACCTGGCCAGAATTTATATTTCTTTATGAAAGGACTCACAACCAAGGCAAAATGAAATTTTTAGGTAAGGAGCTACTTCTTTTCTGGCTTCCCTTTGAGCAAATTCTTTTCAGTTCTCGCTGAATTCCCAAAAGACCCCAGGAAGGGAAACTGGCAGCTCCAAATGACCCTTTCTTCTCCCCAGGAGGACACAATGAGGATGCTGCAGCTGGTCCCCATGACTCCCACTCCTGTGCTAGTGGACATAGCTTGAGCCGTAACCCCAAAGGCATTTTTACAAACAGCTATTCTCCCCATAAGTCCGTGTCATAGAAACACAAGGTTGTATTTTTGTTATGATAAAATGTGTTTCTAAAAAACTACCAACAAATGTGATGGCACTGGTACTGCTGTATCTTGGAAATAACGGTGAAACACCTGGTTCTAACGATCCAATAAAACATGTCCTAAACCCAGTTTGTTCTTAGTCATAACATCAGACGAATATGTCACTGACCCGAATACCAGTGGTCTCACACTAGCAAGGGGAATGATGATCTGTTCATTTTCTCTTGAACTATACATTTAGTTGCCATCTTTGATTTAAATATGAAATAGCTGCCTTCCTCTTCCTAAACCTATTCTCTAACATTCAAATCAGCTTTGAGGTTTCTTTGGATCCCTTCTTTCCTCTCTCATGGAAGTCAACACAGGGCACCCTTCTGTCCAGGACAAGTTAGATCTAATTCTGTGTAACTTCAGAAAGGCTATTGTGAACAGCTGAGATTTTTCTGGAAAGATTCTGTAATAATTCTGAAAGAATTCAAAAATAATTCTGTTTTTTAGATAAGATTTTTATAATAAGCTACCTTTAGCCACTATTTTACTGTCGGCAGGGTACTGCTACTTGCTGTAAAGATTTGGGCATCTGGAACAGGGATAATACGCCACGTCCTACCTGCTCCAGATACCCACCCCTCCATTACAATGGGATTGGTCCATCTGGAACTTGTGACACTCACCACACCCTTCTGTCCTCTGGAGGTGCCCAGTTCTCCCTTCAAGAGGCCCGTCTGTCCATGACATGCTGAACACAGAGACGGACAAGAGGAGTGTGGCCTGGATCCTGGCTTTGCTAAAGCTCCATCAGTAACTTCTCTGCCTCAGCTTTCCACTTGTCAAACACTTAATGACCATAATACCTATGGGTCTGCTGCTGTGGGGATTAAATGAGATAATGAATATCAAATGTTTGCAACAGTGCCTAGTACACAGTTGACCCCCAATAAATGCTAGCTGATATTATTATTGTTTAACAGTACAGAGACATGCATACCTAGAAATATGGTACATCAGATGTGAAACTAATGGCAGGGTTATTAAAGAAAAACAATTGGTGTTTTAAAATCTGAATTACACAGTTTGTATTCTAAAACACACACACACACACACACACGCACACACACACAGAGAGAGAGAGAGAGAGAGAGAGAGAGAGAGAGAGAGAGAGAGAGAAATCTGTACCAATTAAACACAATAAAGTTGAAAGGGGATATAAATTACAGTTTTTCTTTTTTTTTTAAAACAGACAATAGTAAAATACTACAGTCAGCTCACTATACACACAAATCATGAACAGCAGCTTTTCATTAAGGTTTCCAATGTCTTACTCATTTACCAACTTGAAGAACTTAAAGAAAAAAGGTACAGCAGGCTGTACGCATTCTCTCTCTCGTACTCACAACACATTTATAGCTGTACATCCAGACTGATTATACAGGCATCTACAGAATAGGTACAGAAAGGACTTTTGTAAAAATTTCCATACTCATAATCCTTCAATGTCTCTGTTCATAGGATTTTACAAATGAAGACACCACAGCAGTGTCACCTGTATTCGATCATCTCCTGCAAACACGGTAAAGTATGAACCACTGAACTTCATAGCTTAGTTCATCTCCTCAGCATTTTCCAGAATCAAGCAAAACAACAACAGCAAAATCACACCACAGTGAAACCTACCAATCCAAAACAAAACCACACACACAAAAACACACGAAAATCAACACCTCCCATCCCACCCACCCCACCATGACTCCTGACTGTCCTTGTGTTTTCTTACAGTAATACTGCTCTCTTCATTCCACCTGCCCGGCTGGGCTGAGCCATGGTCCAGGCATCTGTGAAGTCAGGGCCCCAGTCACTGTCAATGGTTATAATACAATGTCAAGTCAGCAGGTGGTGGGGCAGGTGGAAGACCAAAGAATATAGCTGTGAGATTTCTCAGTGTGCTTATGAAACAGAGGACAGAGAACGGCAGCACGTGGCTTGGTAGCCAAGGGAATTATGGCACCAAACTCGCAGTCAAACATACATGTTCACACAAAAGAGTGGACAGCAAAAATGTTGTCTTATGTAAGTTCTTTGGTTATAAAGAACAGCATTCTATAACCTTTTCTGCAAAGAGGGATTTTCAAGCTCATTCTTAGGCAATTAAATATTTTTCATCTGCTCATGTATAAGAGATTGCCCAAGTTGCTTTGTAACAAAGTCCAGTACCTTATAATTTTCTACAAATCACCTTTATCTGCATTTTAGTGTGTAGCCTTGTCTGTCTCCAGACATACTATAGATACATGTTTCATATACATAATATATATTATTTATAAAAAACAGATTAGAGCACTGACTCCAGATTCTACAGTAAGAACTTATTAAAATTGTACAAGAACAGTCTGTTGGAGTCTGTAGAGGTTTCTATACAGTGGAGGTGTGTAGTAAGTGCAAACAAAAATACTGTCACTTAGCTAATCCAGGATTTTCAGTTCTCTTGCTTTCTGGAAAAAGCAGAGGCTGTTGATTCACCCAAGTGACAAAGTGCTGCTTCTCCCACTGGGGAGGGGAAAGGAGGTGGTCCAGGAGGTGCCCAGCGTGGCTTCTCCAGCTTCTGGTCTGAGGTCCAGCCGGATGGCAGCATGTTTTAAAGATGGAGCTGGTGCTTGCCCAAGATGACCAGGTGAACAAAGACGCCAAGCTGTGGCCTGAGGAGGGGGTGCTTGCCACTCCTACCTCGAGGTCGTGTCTCCCTGGAATGCAGAAGCTGGTGAGTTCATGCTTCTCATCCCTACCTGCCACCCCACCCACCGCACCCAACCGCAGCCCAGTCCATACCCACTACAAGAAAGGAGCTCTTCCTAAAGGGATTGACAGGATTGGTTTTATTATGGAATCCAGTCCTGGAATTCACACTGTAGAAGCCCTGAGGTGATGTTTCTAGGAAAAGTAATGACAGCAACACCCAAAGTATAAGTTAAAAAAAAAAAAAGTTAGGTTGGGTACAGTGGCTCACGCTTGTAATCCTAGCACCTAGGGAGGCTGAGGTAGGTGGATTGCCTGGGGAACACGGTGAAACCCCTTCTCTACTAAAAATACAAAAAATTAGTCAGGTGTGGTGGCCTGTGCCTGTAATCCCAGCTACTCAGGATGCTGAGACAGGAGAATGGCTTGAACCAGGGAGGCGGAGGTTGCAATGAGCCGAGACTGTACCATTGCACTCCAGCCTGGGTGACGGAGTGAGACTCCATCTCAAAAAATAAAAAAAAAAGTTACTTCTAGATGTACAGTCCAAGTCGTTTCAGGGGTCTGAACAGAAGTCCAACTGAGAATTCTCAGAAAAAATTTTAAACTGTCAAAATAAATTATTCAAACCAATGTAACAAAAACATTAAGTCAAAAATATTTTTCATTTTTGTAGAGACAAGGTCTTGCTATGTTGCCCAGGATGATGTCCTCCTGGGCTTAAGTGATCCTCCTGCCCTGGCCTCCCAACGTGCTGAGACTATAGGCATGAGCCACTGTGCCCGGTCTCCAAAAACTTTTTAATGGAGAAAAATCTCCATAATCCCATTATTTTGATATAACTATCATGTTTGTAAATTTCATTTTAAACCATGGTCTTTGGCAGGAACACACTATTCTGGAAATTTTCCAATCCTTACCTTTTCCTATTGGGTCCTAAATAATCTAGGCAAGAATGGGGTTGTTGCCCCTCTTCCCTCTTCCATAGTCAGTGCTTCCCACAGTATGGCCCTCAGATGCCCTGTCTCCTATTATTCTATGCGGGTGGCAGGGGATGGGGAGGAAAGAAGGGTTTGTGAATACCTTATTTCCCCGATGCACACTGTATAAAGCAAAATCTTAGGGCTGGAGGGCAGTGACTCCTGGAAATTTGAATTTTTAAAAATTTTATTTAATTTTTAAAATTATTTAAACAGAGACAGGATCTCATTCTGTTGTCCAGACTGGTCTTGAGCTCCTGGGCTCAAGTGATCATTCTGCCTCAGCCTCCAGAATAGCTGGAACTACAAGCGCAAGCCATCAAGCCCAGGTGAATTTGAATTTTTTTTTTTTTTTTTTGAGACGGAGTCTTGCTCTGTTGCCCAAGCTAGAGTGCAGTGGCGCAATCTTGACTCATTGCAACCTCTGCCTCCTGGGTTCAAGTGATTCTCCTGCCTCAGCCTCCCAAGTAGCTGGGATTATAAGCATGTGGCACCAGGCCTGGATAATTTTTGTACTTTTAGTAGAGATGGGGTTTTACCATGTTAGCCAGGCTGGTTTCGAACTCCTGACCTCCGGCAATCCACCTGCCTCAGCCTCCCCAAGTGCTGGGATTACAGGCGTGAGCCACTGAGCCTGGCCGTGAATTTGAATTTTTAAAAGGCATCCTCTGCCACACACTCTGTGCTCCTAAAGTTTGTAGCACCTTTAGGTTAGAGAAGCAAACCTAACCTTAGGGTAAATAATTAAAGAGTCTTTGACACTGGCCTTCGTAACCAACAAGGACTGAAAAGCTGATGTACACCAGCCATGTAGCTTCTGCTTTAATCCATGTGAAGGAAGTTGAAGACCTAAACAAATGCATGCATTGCTTGCAAGAACAGTGGTGAGTGACTCTATGATTATTCTTACATTGGGGAAGGAAGTCTTTTTCTTCTTGTCAGAGATGACTGTTTAGGTTTTGGCAGTTCAGTAATGAGTATGCTGTATAAATGACCATCCACTGAAATTTTAAGAGCTGGTATGGAAAGCAGGGGCAAAAGCACTGGGGCAAAAAGCCACATCGATGGAATAACTTGCTCAGCAAAACAAAGGGATAGAGTGGCAGCATGATTATCTTACTTTCACCAAGCCGTTTTCTAGCTCTGTCAGTTCTTTATTTTGCTAAGACATGACTCTTCTTCCATAACTCTTACAGTTGGTGGTACTTCAGAGCAGAATGCTCAGAAGCAGAACGTCTCTTATTTATATAATTTGCAATTTTCCTTAGCAATAGTAGCAAAAACTCATTCTGTTCCCATATGAAAATAAACCAACATTTATTGGCCAGGTGTGGTGGCTCACGCCTGTAATCCCCGCACTTAGGGAGGTAGAGGCGAATGGATCACCTGAGGCCAGAAGTTTGAGACCAGCCTGGCCACACGGTGAAAATAAAGAAAATTAGCCAGGTGTGGTGGTGTGTGCCTGTAGTCCCAGCTACACGAGAGGCTGAGGCAGGAGGATTGCTTGAGCCAGGAAGGTAGAGGTTGCTGTGAGCCAAGATCGTAACACTGCACTGTAGCCTGGGCGACAGAGCGAGAGCAAGACTCCATCTCAAAAAAAAAAAAAAAGGAAAAAGAAAATTAACCAATATTATAAACTAACCTGAGTTAAGTCCAAAGCCCAAACTTCAACTGCTGGTGAAATTTGCCTATACCTCCCCAAAGCACTTTTCCACCTATGGGCACCAAAGGACTGTCTTTTTCCAGTTCTACAATATATTTTTCTCTCATTTTTAACATCTTTGAAATTGGGGTGTGTCTTATAACTGTTTGTGTTATAAAGTTTAATCGGCAGTATTTTTTCTTAATGATACATAAAATAATGGATCATATAGTAATGAAAGGAATCAGATTTGATGAAATATGATAGATGCTACCAGAACACTTTGGGAAAGCTAGTAACTGAACATCTTAGGGAATGGATATCAGCTTGATCCTCATCCATTTGAACACTTAATTCAACACCAACCCCTACGCCAAGTAAAAAAAAATCCACTGGTCCTATAATTTCAAAATTGCATTCTAGTTCCCAAGGCGGACTTGCTCTTCAACAGGGCCAGCTGTGCAGGAAGTGAGCCTGCTTCTCTGTGGGCTCATCTTTGCTGTCAGAAACATCTGGATGAATCTTTCCTACCAAGCCATTGCAGTGAAGGGCCTCTGGGGTTGTATACAGTTAGACACACTCACTGACAGCACAGAACCCAAAGGGCTTCCTCTGGAATGATTACCTGGTCATTCTCTAGCTTGGAATGCAGCTGGCTGGGGTGGTGGAGCCCATCTGAGACGGTCCTGCTGCCTGTTTTATTTGGTAGGTTCTTCCTACTCGAAAGCTCTCCAGCAGAAGAATATGTCAAACCATCAAAATCTTTTCCCTCTGACACCCCCATAAACTCTGTGAAAGAATGATCCTCAAGGATGTTGGTGGTGTGTTCTACCGTCACCTCTCTGGGGCAGAATCCCCTGGCTGGCTGGCTACTTTTGCTGGGGCAGACATCTTGTTCTGCACATGAGCCAGTCCTGCACAGCGATTTGGAGTTTTTCTCAGGGATGTTTTGGGATGACGGGCTCCCTCTGGCTAAGGCACTGTTTTCCTTGAGTGGCACCATACTCATCTTGTCCTTTACTAAGACTTTTTCTACTTCTGTTAACTCTTTGTTTGAGGACGGCCTGAAATCATGCACAAGCGACGGTGTGGAGTGCTCGGTGGAGTCTGCGTCCTTTGTCTGAAGGGCCAGCTGATCTGAGCTGTCACTAGAAGGGACCACCATATCAGACAGGGTGGCATTGGAGGCACTGTGGGAAAAGTAGCCACTGGTAATACTGCTGGTGGTAGGGCTACGGGACACTTCTTTCTCCAAGACCCGTGAGTTTGACAGATCTACTTTTGAGGAAAACCATTCCCTGTTCTCCAAGCTGGCGTTGTAAACACTGAAGTCAGCAAACTCCACAGGCACGTAAGTCTGTGAACTTATCAGCTTCCTGTTAATAGCGTCCAGCTCACTTTCTTCCTCCTCAGAGTCCTGTAGAAGTAAAGCAAAAGTCAGTCATTAGCTCCTTGTAGCAACTGTACTGTTGAGACAAGTTTTAAATACTTGGCTACTAAAGGCATTTGCATTCACATGGTGTTCAGTGTTTTCTTTCTGCCTTTCCAAATCTGGCCAGATCATGTCACCTATTGTAGATACAGGTATTATCAGTATTCTCAGAGACCTGCGAATATAAACCCCTTGTCATCTAATATGAAGGGTATTTAGTTCTTCTAGACTCACTCGGTGCCAATTAGAAATTCCTTCCCTGGTTTAAGAGAAAGGATGGAACTGAAGTACATCGGACATTTTATTAGTTATTCAGAGTTAGTTTTTAGTTGTGATGTTTTCTCTTTTCTCATTAAATGAGCAGAGAAACAGGCAAAGAAGAGAAGAGCCACTCCATTTGTCTTTAGAATCTTCACCTTGAAAAGCAAAATACAGGTAGTTAAGGTAATTTGTAAAAATTTCTCAGCTATTTTATGGGGGAAAGGGGAGTTAAACAAAGAACCCAACTGCAAAAGGGCAAAACACACAATTTCAAGACTCACTTTTATATTATACTAAATATTGTAAGACAATATAATACTAACAATTATCTGACAATCACTGTCTTCTAGGATTTTTGAGAAGTATGAGTAGAGGGTTTGGCTAGAAGGTGAAGAAGGCATGGTGAAGTTTAAATGAAAATCTCCTTTGTAAAATAGTTTTCAAACCCTGTTCATAACAATCGGTAAATACTTATAAAAGTGGGTGTCATCAACTCTCAAATCTCTCTCCAAATGAATGGTTCTTTTATTTTTGGTAGAAAAAAATGTGGATATTTTACGCCCAAATAAAATAAATGATATACCCTCTAGCCATTTGTAATTAACCTCAGAAGCACCTAATGAATTTGTAAATATTCCTTTTAAAATGTGTCTTTCATTCAACAAACACACACTGAGCATTCATTACATGACAGCCATTGTTGTAAGAACTTGGGAATAGCAATGGTGAGCAAAAGAAGGCATGCTTCCTCCCTCAGAGAATTACAACTTTGCACCCTTGCTCTTAGAACAATCCTGGACTCTGCATGGATGGATAAAAATTTCACTTACAGGAAAACTTAGATACCTCAAAAACAGCTTTCTTTCATTGGTCATCTGGTTTAAAATATCTGTACAATTAGAATAGCTAGATGCATGTAAAGACCTGGAACCAAAACATCAGCCCTATTCATTAAGTTTGTATATTATTTATTTTAAGATTTATTTACTTTTATGTATTTATTTTTTTACAAACAGGGGCCCACTCTGTCACTCAGGTTGGTGTGGAGTAGTGCAACTGTAGCTCACTGTAGTCTCAAATTCCTGAGCTCAAGCAATTCTCAGATCTCAGCATCCTGAGTAGCTGGGATTACAGGTCTGAGCCACTTTACCTGGCCCATAAATTTGCGTTTTAATTGAGATGGGGAGGGAGCAGCATCTTCCAGGCGTGGCAAATACTTGTTTACAAATGAACATAACTTTCACCTGTTTAGATGATAGTAGTATTTTCTTTTGCATCTCAAGATTCTACATACCTCCAAAACAGTTTAATACTCTTTTTTTTTTTTTTTTAAATGGAGTCTCACTCTGTCACCCAGGCTGGATTGCAGTGGTACGATCTTGGCTCACTGCAATCTCAGCCTCCTGGATTCGAGCTATTCTCCTGCCTCAGTCTCCCAAGTAGCTGGGACTACAGGTACATGCCACCACACCTGGCTAATTTTTGTAGTTTTAGTAGAGACAGGGTTTCACCGTCTTAGCCAGGATGGTCTCGATCTCTTGACCTCGTGATATGCCTGCCTTGACCTCCCAAAGTGCTGGGATTACAGGCGTGAACCACTGTGCCTGGCAGTTTAATACTCTCTTAAATGCTTCTTAGCTTTTAAAATAATTTAGTTTTTATAACTAAGTTCTAAAAACGTGACTGAATATAAATGTGTAAAGGAATTGGTGATCTTAATTCTTTAGCTATTAATCAAAGGTGAATATCAAATATTAGTGATAAAGTTCCTGAAATTGGCAAAACAAAATTTTTGGCAACACTAATCTATTCCCATCTTATCTTAATTTGCATTCTAAATTAAGTAGCATTATCAAAAAAGTGGGTGGGGTAGAGCATTCTTTCCCTGGGTTTGGGGAAATGTTGGTGAAGGAACAAAGACCGAACAGAATTGTGTGAACCAGTAGCCTTTGCCTATATTTTCTATATTCTCTACTTGTCAGTTTAGACTCAAAATTAAATTTCTTTTTTCTTTCTTTTTTTTTTTTAGAGACAAAGTCTCACTCTTGTTGACCAGGCTGGAGTGCAATGGTGTGATCTTGGCTCATTGCAACCTCCGCCTCCTGGATTCAAGCAATTCTCCTGCCTCAGCCTCCCGAGTAGCTGGGATTACAGGCAACTGCCACCATGACTGGCTAATTTTTGTATTTTTAGTAGAAATGAGGTTTCACCATGTTGGCCAGGCTTGTCTCGAACTCCTGACCTCAGGTGATCCGCCTGCCTCAGCCTTCCAAAGTGCTAGGATTACAGGCGTGAGCCACCTCGCCCGGCACAAAATTAAATTTCAAGTGTTTGTATCTCTTCTATTTCCTTTTGATTTAAGCTGGCAAAGAAACACAATTCTCCAAGTCCAAGCATATACGATGCAATTAATGACTAAATTACTATTTACTATAATTAATTACTAAAGTTATTTACTGCAAGGAAAATCAAATTTAAAGATGAAAATTAGCAATTTGGGGTCCTTTATATGCTTGAAGCTATTTCTTCCAAAGACCAAGAAAAGGTCTGTTATCCTAAAATATAATTTTGCTGAATGAAATATGTAATCATGAATTTACTAAGTAGAAAGAGTTATAAACTTATCAAAGATAATAAATTATTCCTAAAGGATTAGACTGACATTAACAAAACTAAGAATCTACAAAGCCCCAAGAGATTAAGTTCAAATAGATAGCAGTTCACAGTGGGGAAAATAACCCAACATCCCAAAGGAAAAGATGAAAACAGTAGGGACAGCTTATTCCAGAAAAAGGAAAATTTAGCAGAGATTAAACATCTTCCAATACTTAAAAGGAGACTGAATGTTTACTGAGTTATTGCTAATTAAGGGATGATTTAATTGGCTTACACTGTATTTTGAGGGAGTTTGGTTTAGACTTTTTGTACCAGAAATATCATTTCTCATTATATCTTAAAGAAGAATAAGCACCTTCCTACAATGTCTTAAGGACAAAAATAATGAAAACCCTACCTAAAGTGGTGCATGGAGTCAAGTTCTCCAGCTTCTCTATAGCTACAGTCTTCATTTGATTTTTGGAATTTAACTTACACTGCTATTTACCTATAGACAAAACACCTTGATTTTAAAAAGGGATTGACATCCACATTAAAGCGGTGATTCCTTGTAAGGAGTTTCACTTGATTAATGCAATTTCCACTTCTGTTATGATCATGTCTGTGCTGTTCACCAGAGGTCTCTGCAGAACTGTACCAGCCAAGGGCTCCAGTACTTCTGTCCATGGTACTGAGGAGCGAGCCCTTTGTCTGAAGAGCAGCCGCAGGGCATACTGGAACTGCACTATCTTTGGAAGCACCTGGAGTCACTGGAGTCCCCTCAATTACGCTGAGGAATGGGGCTCTTTGGTCTTATGCTCTTATTAACTGTGAGACCTAGAGCGAGTTGCTCAACAATTCTAACCCTTTGTTTCTTCTTCTGTAAATGAGAGGAATAAACCACATGCTATCTATGCAAGACCTAAGAGAAGGGTCATGTGGATGCTAGGAAAAATCACTGACTTTTTTCTGCTATTCTCTATGTTTTGTGACTTCAAAAAATAGACTCCAAAGGTATATTGTTGGCTCTATCTTATTCATATGAGACATGAAGTACATCTGTATGTCTTCTCAAACTGATCAAACAACAGAATATTGCTTTAAGAATCAAGCATAGCCATATTGACTATATTTTATTACACAGGTTACTATGGTAATTAGGTGGGTTAAACAATGACAGGAACAATGTCTTGATACTGTCCTTCTCAAGAATGATTTCAAACTCTCTTGATCAGTCTGAACTCCTGAGTCGCTCTGATTGTTCAAAAGTGGAAGAGAAAAGAACGTGAATTAGTCACAGAGGAAGAAAATAGTTTGTACCCGCATATAAGAGAAAAAATAAAGTTTCCCAAAGAGAAACAGGAACCTTAGGCCAAACAGAAAATGCACGTAAACTCTACCAAAACACCCTGAAAAACTGCTATCTGGAATGAATTAAACAGCCCAAAAACCTCTTGGGTGCAGAATGCTCAGCAAGCCAGTTTCCTATGGAGAGTAGACAGCTTTTTCAAGTAAGACTCTGGCAGGAACAGTAACACCATCAAATCCTCCTTATAGTACTCCATGGCGCATTGAGTCATAGAGACTAACTGCTGCTTGAGACTTCTTGGGTCAAGATAATCTGGTTCCATCCTGCCCTCTGCTAGCTGAAAGCCCTGAGATGGGTTTTATTTTAAAATATTAAAGGGAAAGTGAAGAACACATGAGTCTAGCCCTGTGAACTGTGAAAATACCTGCTGAGCAGCCCAGAAACCTCATCCAGCAGTCTCTTGAGGGTGTTCTACCAAATGTGTGGTTAAAATAGGTTTAAGTTGAGTGGCTGTGCAGCACGGTGATAAATGTCATGCTGATAAACAAATCCAATCAGACACAGAGCCAGAGAATTGGCAGGGGAACAAACTAGTCATTTGGCCTTTTTTAGTCCACACTGTAGCCCTTGTTAATAGAGCAAGAGGTGGTCAGGTAAGTGAGGGAACAGCTCAGTAAGATCTGGAGAGATGAAGAAGCAGCTATTAGTATGTGGACTCTTCTCCGTCAGGAACTAGGATGGGGTTTTGGGATAGAGGGACGGGGAGAAACCAAAGGCATAGGAGGGGAAGAGGGATAAAGAAATAGAGGGAAAATGGTGCTTTTCTTCTTTCCTCATATTAGAAATGAGAAGGTGTTTCTGAAGATCCACTAGCACCCCAAGCATGCAGTGGGTGGCCAACTGCACATCCGGATTAAGCTGCAGTTAGTTCTCACACAGTGTGCATTAGGAACTGTTAAAAGATCTCACACTAATGAGCTTTGGGAATGGGTCTGGCATGGTGTCACTGGGAAACGAGACTCCCCATAGTCTGCCAACAGAGACAATCAGAGGCAACGTAAGCATCAAGCAACCTCCTGTCTCCCTGAGTTGGCTTTACTTTTCAAAGCCTAGGAAGCCACAGGAGGGTGAAAGCTGAGACAAAAAAATTATAGAATTCTTTCCAGGCTTGAGAATATACAGATTTTTTTTTTAAATTGAGGTATAATTTATAACCTAAGGTGCCTGGTATGCAGTGTTTTCAAAACTATATCTCAAATTTATAATTTTAAAACCAAGTGCTAAGGAATGAGGTTTCACAGGTAGAGTTTCAACCTACCTGTGGCAAAATATACATAAGCCATCCTGAATGCAAGGTCAGTACCAATGTATGGGAATATATTTTGCCAGCTAATTAACAAAGGCTACCCTAGACAGTGAGATGATGAAGGGTCATGGTAGACTGCAGTGCAGCTCTAACTACAGAATTATCTTGGCAATAGCATCGGGCAACATAAAAAAGCTTCCAAACATATCCACAGCTAAATGCATGATTACTTACTCCAAGTAAGTGCAATTCCTCTAGGTAGATTAACTTCAGAATCTGGGCAATATGTATAAGCACATTAGAAAGATTTCGGTATTAATTAAAGATATCTTATCTCTTTGTTACACTTTTTATAAAGACCAGAAACAATCAAAGTGCCTTTCTCCCTTTTTCTAAGCAAAAAATAAATAAAATAAAATTGCAGATCACGGCCACATCCATGCAAAATATCTTTACCAATGGTCACATTTTAATTTTTTTAAGGCAAAAACCCAACACAAGTTTTAACTTCTTCTACATTTGGATGATTGTCTGTGAAAGGGCCTTAAACCCACCACCAGGCAATATGACAGAAACGGTTCCAGAACTTACAATCTTCTTCTCACGTTTGCTATTGTGTTCTACTGGCATGCTGCTGCCACTGCTTCCTGAGGGCACAATGCAGCCAGGGTTATGAGCCTGAGGTGGAGGCATGCTCTGCAAAGGTTAAGACACACAGATGCATCACACACAAAAGACGACAGCGGCCAAAATACACCTTAAGTACATGCAAGTTAGAAACGCAATGCTAATACCCTTGTTACATGTGAGTAATCCAAGCAGCCAATTCTGCAGCCCAGAGTTAAACTACTGGAGAAATAGGACAGGAACAAATAGATTCTGTGGCAAAAAGCATAATTAGTCTTATTTAAAAAACAGCCTTTTGACCAGGTACAGTGGCTCACGCCTGTAATCCCAGTGCCCTGGGAGACTGAGGCAGGAGGATCACTTGAGGCCAGCACTTTGGTACTAGCCTGAGTAACACAGCAAGACCCTATCTCTATAAAAACCAAAATTAAAAATCCCCAATAAGACAAAAAAGAAAAATAATTTTTAAAAAGCCTGTAATATTTCCAAAACACCTAGAAAACATCTTTCTCACTTGAAACATAAAAAATACTTTGAAAGGTCATGAACACAAAGAAATAAAACCACAGCGGCAACAACAAACAAGAGATTCTACCATGACTCTGCATGCTTCAGAAAGAGGAATTCGAGAACGAGGGTCCATGGAGTGATGACCATGCATGTCCACATGCAGCGCTCGACTTGTTAATGCAAATGGCTGCTTCACAGGCGACACACTCTGCTCTATTCTGCACATAACAGACAATTCAAGCATTTACCTCCTGGCTTAGAAGAGGCCTTGCTTCAAGGGCTATCCTTTTCTTATGCTCCTCTTTTACAGGCATTAGGGGCTTGAAAAACTTTGGCGGCTGAGGGGAGAATGCTTTAAAAGGGCTGACGGTTAAGGCATGAGGAGTCTCTGATGTACAACCTGGGGAAAATGAGAAGTTATGAGTTTACAGATGCTGCACCCTTTAAGCAACACATAGGAACTGAGGCAATGACCTAGCCATGGGAATATCCAGGAGAACAATGAAATTCTTAGGATAAGATTTGGCTAAGCATGAAAACAGACATATATCCACCCTGTGCAACACAGGGAGACCAGACTGTAAAAAAAAACAACAACAAAAAAACCCAAATAGCCAGGCATGGTGGTGTGCCCCTGTTGTTCTTGCTACTCAGGAGGCTGAGGCGAGAAGATCGTTTGAGCCCCAGGGTTTGAGGCTGCAGTGAGTTATGATGGTGCCACTGTACCCCAGCCTGGGCAAGAGAGAGAAAGCCTGTCTCAAAAAAAACACAAAAAACCAAACCAAACCAAACCAAGAAAAACCATGAAACAGACGTAGGCAAGAACAGGAATAAATCTATGAAGTCACAAAGAGTTACTAAAGTGCTAATGCATGTGAACAAAATGAGACACCAAATGTTCTACACTCTTCTCAAGATCCAGCTTAAGTGCCACTAACCAATTTCAGCTCGTGCTGATTTTCCATTTCTCTGAATTCTCACAGCCCTTATTAATATCTGCACATTCATTTTGCAACTTTATCAGTTAACATCTTATTTTCTTTTTTTAATCACCAGGAGTCAAGCTAGATTAACATCTTATTTTCTATGTCTCTTGTTTCTACAGTTATATTTTAAGACAGAAAGTTGAGGCTCAGTAAGTACTCAATGAATGAATACTGTGTACATTTTCCTGCAAGCCTCTTTTTTTCCCTGATCTATATGACAAAGGGAGGACAATTCTTCCTTTATGCTCAAATCATTTTTTACCCCTTTGGCCTCTTGCCTCCCTTTCCAATTTGCTAGCATAACAGCGAATATATCTTATATTTTACCTACTAATATAAGGTATAAGGTAACAGAAGTGGTTTATATAGCCAAAGAATACTATTCCCATTAAGGCACTGGTAGACTATATAATTTAGGTAATAATATTACCATGAATCAAACTCATTTTGGGTATCATTTTTGAAAACTGCTTTATGAATCAAAGTCATGTTCTTTTAAAAATTCCTTTAGGTACACAAACATGACAGAGCTGGACATTCTTCTTGCAGAAAATAATACGATTTGTATGTGTCTCAAAGCTGGACTTCAAAGTCAGGAAATGATGTATGAAAAATGATTTGGAAGTTCTAAAGTGATATACAAAAAGCCTACAATTATTTGGGTGGGATGTTGGATACAAAACAAAAATAGATCAAGTAAGTGAACGTGATAGGTTCCACTCAACAAGACAGCTTTAAATCCATCTAGTTAATTAGAATATCAGCTTCATATCTCATTATACGCCACTAGTGAAAGACTTTTTTTCAATGCATATTCTAAGTAATTACAAAGAAATATCACTGCAAAATAATCTCACCACTACCTTCTTTATTCCTTCGAGGAGAATCCCTGGGTAAAGTTCCATAACATGCTACATCTTGGTAACTGGAGCTGTAGTCAGACATGTCTAACTGGTTCTCTGGCCAACCCTACAAGGTAAAAATATAGGCTAACTGTAATTGAGTCACTGTATCACAAGAAATAAAACCCAGGTCGGAGTTTCTTCTATTTTTCAATGGCAGTATACACTCTTCTTTATTTTTATGATGAAATATTTCAAATACACAGGAAAGGCCTGAATATTATAACAAATACTGTCTTACCCAAGGTATACCCAGAGTGGATAAATGTCAATATTTTATTATGTTTGCTCAAGATTTAATAAAATTATTACAAACGTAGTTTAATCTTTTGGTCCCATCCATCTTCCTCCCTCCCCAGAGGCAGCCACTTTGAGCAATTTGGCATATATCCATAATGACTTGATAACTTAATGAGCAAACTGAAACACTCTCAGAAGACATCTGTTCCATCAGTAATTCTGCCTGTGTAGCAGGCACAGCTGGGACCATCCCAGGCAAATTTGGCAGTGTGGTTACTCTACCTATACTTGCGATTTAAAAGTTTCAAATAGGCATAAGGTATTGATTTAGAAAACAGAGAAAACTCTGGCATATCATATGAGCTTATTTAACCTTATTTCAACTTCTCAGGAGCTGGATGCCTCTGAGGACTAAATTTTAAACTTTTTTTTTTTTTTTTGAGACGGAGTTTCACTCTCGTTACCCAGGCTGGAGTGCAATGGCGCGATCTCGGCTCACCGCAACCTCCGCCTCCTGGGTTCAGGCAATGCTCCTGCCTCAGCCTCCCAAGTAGCTGGGATTACAGGCACACGCCACCACGCCCAGCTAATTTTTTGTATTTTTAGTAGAGACGGGGTTTCACCATGTTGACCAGGATGGTCTTGATCTCTTGATCTCGTGATCCACCCGCCTCGGCCTCCCAAAGTGCTGGGATTACAGGCACGAGCCACCGTACCCGGTCTTAAATTTTAAACTTCTTAAGGACATAAATCTGTGCTTATAACTTTTGGATCATCCACAGTCTGTAGCACAGTAACTCATATATAATATGTATTCAAGAAATATTTGTTGAGTAAGATAATGTTGCAATCGGTCCTTAATTTTAAATCCCTGTTTCACCCATTTGAAATAATTTTGATTATGCTATGGTGGATATAACACCTTTTCCAACCAGAGTTAGACCCATAAACACACAGATATCTATTCAATTATGTGGTACCGTCCTAGTATGGAATCTATTAAGGTAAGTAACAATGTAATACTGAAAGTGCATAGCAATTGGCTGGATATGGTGGCTCAAACCTGTAATCGCACCACTTTGGGAGGCTGAGATGGGTGAATCACCTGAGGTCGGGAGTTCGAGACCAGCCTGGCAAACATGGCGAAACTCCATCTCTACTAAAAATACAAAATCAGAAAGGTGTGGTGGCAAATGCCTATAATCCCAGCTACTCGGGAGGGTGAGGCAGGAGAATCACTTGAACCTGAGAGACAGAGATTGCAGTGAGCTCAGTGAGCTGAAATTGTGCCACTGCACTCCAGCCTGGGCAACAAGAGAGAAACTTCATCTCAAAAAATAAATAAATAAAATGAAAAGGTGCATAGCCATTTCACGTCAAGTATTTGAACGTGGAAATGGAGCTGTGGAGAGAACTATTTGCTTATGATTAAGATGGGAAGCCCAGAGATTTTTCTTTTTCTTTTTTTGAGATGAAGTTTTGCTCTTGCTGCTCAGGCTGAAGTGCAATGGCGTGATCTTGACTGCGGCCTCTACCTCCCTC
Source organism: Saguinus oedipus (assembly GCA_031835075.1). NCBI lineage: Eukaryota > Metazoa > Chordata > Mammalia > Primates > Cebidae > Saguinus > Saguinus oedipus. Next base: position 11,461,264 of record CM063172.1, on the reverse strand, counting down.
TACCTCAGGTTTAAGTGATTCTCTTGCCTCAGCCTCCTGAGTAGTTGGGACTACAGGTATACGCCACTACTCCTGGCTAATTTTGTATTTTTAGTAAAGATGGGGTTTCTCCATGTTGGCCAGGCTGGTCTCAAACTCTCGACCTCAGGTGATCTGCCCACCTCAGCCTCCCCAAGTGTTGGGATTACGGGTGTGAGCCACCATGCCAGCCCTTTTTCTTTTTTTAAACGGACAGGATCAACCAAGTAAGCCCCAGAGATTTTAAAAGTTGTGGGAAGATCCCACAACTTTCCAGACTGAGATTCTGCTAAAAACCTAATCATGCTCATAGGTGCATACCTTATCATCTTCATCAAAGCCAGAAAGGTCTGGTCGGCTGGAAGAGACCTATAAGAGAAGAATGGTTTTATCAGTGTGGTTAATATATTTAATGTAAGTTTCTTTTTATATAAAGAAACAATGTCACAGTTGAAGCCTGTATTATTCATTTTTCTCCTCCTCTTTCTTCCCTCTCCAGGAGTAGTGACTACCCTCAATTTGGAGTTTATTATTCCCATACAAGTTTTGTATAATTATATGTGTATATACTCATAACCAATAGTTAATATTATTTTGCATATTTTATACTTTGTATGAGTGATACCTTACTATATATGGTCTTATTCAATAGTCTAGTCAAGTATTGATATGTGTACTATTTTTAGTATCATTTAGTTTTAAATATGACTTGTACATGTATGATAATCTCTAGAGTATGTATCTAAGGCATGAAATCTCTGGGTTGTACATGAGGTATGAATATATTTTGACTGCTTTTCCATACAGGTTTTAGAATCAACTTATCAAATCTTAGAAAAAATTCTGCTGATAATTTATAGATTAGCTTAAGGACATGCCAAGTTTTTGATACTGTGAATTCTCATCAATGAGCATAATCATTATTTTAGTTTAGTCCTTTTTGTTGATAGCTGTATTTAGGTTTCTTATTTGTTCTTGGTTCAGTCTTTACATGAAATTTCCATTTTATTTAAGCTTTTACATTTATTGGCATAACATTATTCATAGTTTACTCTTATGATGTCTAAATTTCTGCTTTTTCTAGACTAATAGCCTCCTTTTAATTCCGAGTAATATTTGTATCTTCTCTCATATTTTCTTTTCTTCCCCAATCAATCTTAACTAGAAGTCAGGTCATTTGACTAGTCTTTTCAAACGAGCTGATTTTCAGCTTTGTTGATTATTTGTTTTCATTTCACATATCTCTGTTCTAATATTTATTATTCCCTTCTTTATTTGAATTTATATTTCTTTTTTTTTTTTCTGAGATGGAGTCTTGCTCTGTTGCCCAGGCTGGAATGTAATGATCTTAGTTCACTGCAACCTCTGCCTTCTGGGCTCAAGAATTCTCCTGCCTCAGCCTCCTGAGTAGCTGGGATTCGCCACCATTCCTGACTAATTTTTATATTTTTCAGTAGAAACAGGATTTCACCATGTTGGTCAGGCTGGTCTTGAACTCCTGACCTCGGGTCCACCTACCTCAGCCTCCCAAAGTGCTGGGATTACAAGCGTGAGCCACTGCACCTGGCTATATTTCCGCTCTAATATTTCTTTCTTTCTTAATTTGAATGTATTCTGATTTTTTCCCTAAATTTAAACAATTTTATCTATAAATCTCTATGAATCTCTAAAAGATAAGGAACTCCCTTTCCCTTTTCAAAAATGATAACAATACCATTATCACATCTTAAAAATTTAAGTGATTCCTAAATACTATCAATTATATAGTGAGTGCTCAAATGTCTCATAAACGTTTAACTTCACAGTTTACTTTGAATCAAGATGAAAATAGCTCATATATTGCAATTGGTTGATATACCGCTTAAGTCTCTTTGAATCTGTGTTTTCCCTTTTGAAATTTTATTTGTTATAAAAACAATTAAATTTAAATTTATTTTGAAAAGCTAGGTCATTTGTTCTGCATCATTTCCCATGATCTGAATTATGCTGATTAAATCCCTGTGGCGTCATTTAACATTTTCCTCTGTCCTCTAAATATTAGTAGTTTAGAGTCTCTCTCTTTTTTTTTTAAAAGAGACAGGGTCTTGCTCTATCACCCAGGCTGGAGTGCAGTGGTGTGATCACAGCTCACTGTAACTTTGAACTCCTGGGCGCTAGTGATCCTCACGTGTCAGCCTCCTGAGTGGGACTATAAGTGTGTGCCACCACATCTGGCTATTTTAAAAATATTTTTGTAGAGATGGGGGTCTCACTATGTTCCCGAGGCTGGACTCAAACTCCTGGCCTCTAGCAATTCTCTCTAAAGTCTTGATCAGATTCAGATTAACTATATATATATTTAGATTACTTCATAAGCAGCTTCTCTTTACTTTTAAAGCTAGATGTTTACCTAATTGTTTTTACTTTACTTTTTAATATAAGCACTATAAATTTCCTAATAGTAGCCCTCACTCTCTCATTTTTTCTATGGTCTGGTATTCTGCTTTATACAGAATTATAGGGAATTTAGGGTGAATAATTTCTATCTAAGTACCACTTTAACTGCATCTCACAAACATTGATCGATGTATCATTTTTATTCTCATTTAGTTTTAAATACATCCTAATTTCCATTATAATTTCTTCTTTGACAGCTGAGTTCATGAAAAGTGTTTTTCAATCTACAACTGTATGAGTCTCTCATCTATTTCTAATAAATGCATTGTGGTCAGAAGAAGTAATCTGTGTAATAATGATTACTGGGATTTGCTCTGTAACCCACTATAGGACAATTTTTGTAAATGTTCACTATGTTTTAAATAATTTTCTGGCAATTCTGGAGAACAGGAAAGCTGTGTTTTTCCTTGGAAAGATCTTACTTCCACTCAGCTGCTTCTGGGAAGTGGCTACTTTGAAGTGGTCCATGCACTAATCTGTCCTACCTGTCTGTGACAGTGTTGCCCTGTAGAAGCAGTTTCTGTCAATTAGATTTTCTAGACAAATTGGTTGAGAAAAATAATCAAAATGGTCAAAGGAACAACTAGGGACTCCCAGAGTGCCTACATGCAGTGGCTGACTCCTTATCACACTGATGGCAGCAGACTCAGTTCCACCGGGGTAGCTAGAACGGGCACAAAAACTGACACTGGAACAGCCAGCACCTACGGACTCGGCTACCATGATTCTTTTTTTTTTTTTGAGACAGAGTCTCACTCCGTCACCAGGTGCCGGGCTGGAGTGCAGTGGCGTGACATTGGCTCACTGCAACCTCTGCCTCCCGGGTTCAAGCAATTCTCCTGCCTCAGCCTCCCAAGTAGCTGGGACTACAGGTGCGCACCACCACGCCCGGCTAATTTTTTGTATTTTTAGTAGAGACGGGGTTTCACCATGTTGACCAGGATGGTCTCGATCTCTTGACCTCGTGATCCGCCTGCCTCAGCCTCCCAAAGTGCTGGGATTAAAGGCGTGAGCCACTGCGCCCAGCTGGCTGTCAGTATTCTTAGCTGACTCCACCATCTCTAACCAACTAGACTCAATTTATATCTTAAGGAACTTCTTTCAAGGAGCTAACTTGCTGAACAGGAATTTATAAGATTGAACAAATGGCTCAGTCTTAGACAACTGTGCTTCCTGGTGTGCATCCCTGGTACAGAGAATTAGGCCACACTTTGGGATGCCCACACCAGTGCCATAAGCTCTCTTGCCACTATGTGAACGCCACCTTCCCCCACCCCAGATCCTGAGACGTGTCACACAGGAGCAGATCCTTGGCAGGATGCACTTACATTATGAACATTTGGTGTACTGAGGCTCCTCCGAATGTGCCGGGCTTTGGTGGAAAGTGCTTCTTTGACCGTGACGGCCTGTAAACATAATAATTTGAAAATAATACCTTTCTTTTTTCTACCAGCGATGGAGTCTCACTCTGTTGCCCAGGCTGGAGAGTGCAGTGGTGCGATCGTGGCTTAATGCAACCTCTGCCTTCCAGGTTCAAGCAATTCTCCTGCCTCAGTCTCCCAAGTAGCTGGGACTACAGGCGCATGCCACCAGGCCTGGCTAATTTTTTTTTTGTATTTTAGTAGAGACAGGGTTTCACCATGTTACCCAGGCTGGTCTCGAACTCCTGAGCTCAGGCAATGTCCTTCCAAAGTGCTAAGATTAATGGCGTGAGCCACTGCACCCGGCCAATACTTTGTTACTATTTATAACAGTAACATATGTTTATTTATGGATTTAAATATAGACTACTTCAGTTCTACATACACATACATTTATAAAACTGGAATATTATATTACCCACTTATTATTTGCTTAACAATTTATCAAAAAACATTTTTTTAAAGATAAATAAAACTGCAGGGTGTGGTGGTTCATGTCTGAATCCCAGCACTTTGGGAGACTGAAGCAGGTGGATCAATTGAGACAGGAGTTTGAGACCAGCCAGCCAACATGGTGAAACCCCATCTCTACTAAAAAATACAAAAACTAGCTCGGCGTGGCGGTGGGTACCTGTGGTCCCAGCTACCTGGAAGGCTGAGGCATGAGAACTGCTTGAACCTGGGAGGGAGAGGTTGCAGTGAGCTGGGATTGCGCCACTGCACTCCAGCCTGGGTGACAGAGCAAGACTCTGCCTCAAATATAAATAAATAAACAAACAAACAAATAAAACCAGGAAAACAGCAGAATGAAAGACATTTATGTTGTGAAATTTTTATACAGGTGGACAGAGGAAATGTAGAAGAGAGACCGCTAACTCTACATCTCACTTGCAAAATGACAACGAAGTGTGATGCTGTTTGTTTTTCAGTCATGCAGCAATTCAGGTGGGATTTCCATTAAGGGAAGATTTTTCTGACAGATGCCAATCACATTCCTCCTATTAATCAACACACACCCTCTATAATGTCAGCTCCTAGGAAATGACATATCTCGTCTTACAGTTCCATTACTTCCTGGATTATTTTCACTTGAATGTCCTGTTGTCATCTCAAAATTAACTCAGGTCTACAAACTTGGGAGATAATAGTAGTCTGTGATTAAGCATATGGGCTTTGGAGTCAAACTATTTGGCTTTACATCTGACTTTGAACCTCTTCCTAGCTGTGTAACCATGAGTGAGTTAGCTAACTTCTGTCAGCCTCAATTTTCTCATTTGAAAATAGGGATTTCAACAGTACTTATCTCAGGGGGTTCTCTCGAAGATTAAATAAAATATCTACATGACTCAGGCTCAGTGTTTGGCAAATAGGAAGTATTCAGTAAAAGTTAGTCATTATTTTTATTATGGTTTTGCCAGAATCCTTTCAATGAGATGGCTACTCAAGTGCTCCTTCTCTGACAGATTTAGTATTTGGTAAATAAATTCATGTCTGTCCATTGTGGGTGAAGGCTGGTGAGTTCATCCTTGGTCCAGATATTCAGTTACTTGCCTGCCGGAGCCGTTCAAGACTCAGAATGTTTTCCACCTGCAGCACACCCCGAGTGTACTTCTCAATGTACGTCTCCCCATCTGACGTGCCTTCATTTTCACTCCTTGCTGCCAGGAGAGCCAGCGTTTCCCGGTCCTCTATCTCCTCAGTTGCCTAAAAGGACAGGAAGGAAATGACAATACTTTGATGTGAACATGTTTTCTTCCAAAATGTGGTGAGAAAATGTTTTAGAAGTCTGGAGAATGAACACATTCTCCATTATTTATATATTGATATTTTTTAAAGTAGCATATATTTTACCTTTGGTATATTGGATACTATTTCATAAGTTACGCCACAGGAATAAACTATATTTTTCAGGGATATTCTCCTCTTCAAACTCTGCGTGAAACTCTGGTTAAAAAAAAAAAAAAGCTGAATTAAGCTATATGACAAATGTAAGTTATTTAGTATTTTACAAATTGTAAAAGCATTATGAGTTACTATGTTTTTGATAGGCACAATACCCAGCATAAGAGAAAAGAACTGAAGCTAAGAATCCCTATCTCCAATCCCAAGGGGTAGTGACGTCCAGCTGTTGGTTGGGAATTAGACTATAGAATCTGCAGCATGTTCACGGTTTCTGTGGTTGCTTCTCTCTCCCATCCTCTGCCTTCCTTTGATCTCTCCACGGTTTAATCAGTCTTCCTTGAGAGGCCAGAACAACACCGGAGAGGATCAGTTTCACTGACAGCACCTCTGAGATAGGATCCGTCAAAGCAGTAGGATAGGGATGTGTTTGGAGTCTGCCTCTTGCCCGGGTTTTGTCATTCACCTGCTTGGACCTGGCACTTAACCTCTCAGCCTCAGTTTTTCTACTTTTCAAACAGTGAAATACCACAGCTCCACTGCCTGTTAGGATTATACATCTCCAATCAGTCAAGGTGAAAATGCCCTTACTGGATGACACTGACCTCTGCTATCCTAATGCCCACTATCTTGGATAAATGAGAATCGGACTATAACTTGGCCAGGATGGTCACATTTTGCACATCCCCTGCATTAGCACCACAAAACACTGCTTTGTGATAGAGAGAGGGAAAACAGTTTGAGCTCAGAGCCAAAATGGCAGAATCAGGCCTTGTTATTACCTGCTTGTTGTAAATATTGGCTGCAATCCGTTTTCGTAATACTAGCTCCATAGCAGCCGGGTGGCTGAGCTGGACTGTGGTTTTCACAATTAGGTAAATCCTTTCATTCTGTGGCGTGACCCTATTCAAGTGAACAGAATCATGCACCGAGGAATCCCAAGAGGCTGTGACTGAAACCTAGGAGTGGGGGAAGGAGGGGCAGATGGAAACAAGACACAAGTCAGGCCCAGCAGTTTTACAGGGCATACAAGAGAAAGACAATAAATTCAACTCACTGTAATCAAACAGATTTCTTTCCTCACCTTTTTTGAACAGCAACGCCAATGTTCTATTTTTTAAAGTACCCAGTCTTTTTCCCCAAGGCAAACCACAGCAGTTTACTGGGAAAACAGGCCCACAAGGCTTGTGTATTAATCTGAAGCCCTTTAAGAGAAGCTTGGGGGTTAATTACCTCATCATCACTGTGTTTTATGATGGGCAGGTAAAAAAACTGGCTGCCATGCTCCTTGGGCAGGATGGAGTTCACTCCGGATGCATGGGGGCCGACAAGCTGCTCATTGGCACTGAGGTCATCCGCTAACCACATCCAGGGCACAGAAAAACAGCATGGGGTAAGTCAGTTTTTAAGCAAACACCAAAAATTTAAATATATGCCTTTTACAGTTGAAGTTAACACATGACACGTTTAATTTTTTCTTCCATTCCTTAACCTGCATTTGATACAGAGATACCAAGACTCACAACACTTTTTAAAAAATTATTTTTTAATAGAGATGAGGTCTTACTATGTTGTCCAGTCTGGTCTTGAACTCCTAGGCTCAATTAATCTTCCTGCCTTGGCCCCACAAAGTGCTGGGATTACAGGTGTGAACCACTGGACTTGGCTTTTTTTTTTTTTTGAGACAAAGTCTCGCTCTGTTGCTGAGGCTGGAGTGTGTGGCCTGATCATAGCTCACTGTAGCCTTCAACTCCTGGGCTCAGGATCTCCTGCCTCAGCCTGAGTAGCTAGTACACGCCGCTACACCTGACTAGTTCGTAAAATTTTTTTGTAGGCATGGAGTCTAGCTTTGTTGCTCAGGCTGGTCTCCAACTCCTGGACTCACGCAGTCCTTCTGCCTTGGCCTCCCAAAGCCCTGGGATTACAGGCATGAGCCCATTGTGCTCCACAGCTTTTATTCTTTAAAAATACGATAGGAGTTGGCTGGGTGCAGTGGCTCATGCCTGTAATCCCAGCACTTTGGGAGGCCAAGAAAGGTGGATCATGAAGTCAGGAGTTCAGTACTAGGCTGGCCAAGATGGTGAAACCTTGTCTCTACTGAACAACAACAACAAAAACCCAAACCAAACCAAAAAAAAAAAAAAAACGATAGGAGCCAAAAAGTTGCCTTGTGAGTTTCTGATAAGACAGAATGAATATATTCCATCATTGTCCCAGGAGCAAGTATGTTCATTAAACAAACCTTAGAGGCTGGGCGCAGTGGCTCATGCCTGTAATCCCAGCATTTTGGGAGGCCAAGGAGGGTGGATCACGAGGTCAGAAGTTCAAGACCAGCCTGGCAAGTTGGTGAAACCCCATATCTACTAAAAATACAAAAATTAGCCAGGCGTGGTGACAGTTGCCTGTAGTCCCAGCTACTTGGCAGGCTGAGGCAGAGAACTGCTTGAACCCGGGAGGTGGAGGTTGCAGTGAGGCCTGAGTGACAGAGCAATACTCTGTCTCAAAAACAAAAAAACAAAAACCCTTAGAATTTTGTCACTTTCTGATGTCAATTCCTCCTGTAAACTGTTGTTAGGTTTGTTGTCCTAATAACTTACCATAAATTAGAGATTTTAGCATTTAAATTATCAATTTAGAATCAAAGTTCTGAGTACTTGGGAGAAATATGAAGATTATCTTCTTCCAGTGTCCCAACCTCCTATCCAATATGGGGTTCGCCCTTCACAAATCTCTGTAAATCCCTTCATAAATCTTTGTTTATATACCTCCCAGGACAGGAAACTCACTATCTTATGAGGCATACATTTGACATCCAGGCTTAAAAAAAAAATTATTCATGTGAAGAGCCAAAGCTACCCTCCCTGTGTCTTCCATCCATCCACAACTGGGCTTCCTTCCAGAACAGAGGTTTTCAGGCTGTTTTGAGGAGCCCTACGGCCCGGCCAAAGGGTCTGCCGGGAGCCTGCCCACTGCTAACTCAGCAACTCTGCTGTTGTTTTCTACACATGGGATTCCATTTAACATTTCATGTAAAAAAGGATTTTACTGCTAAAGCACACTGGAAACCGTTGTTCTAGACTTGTCCAGGATCCATCTAATTGCCACATGAAGGACTACCCTTAAGGTAGGGTTATACTGTGATCATTTCTGCCATCAAAACTATTTGAGGAGCAGAGTTAAGGGCACTAGTCAGAAATGCAGATTCATAGGCCCCTGCTAAGCCTAAAGACTCAGAATCTCTGGGGTGATTACTTTCCAGGGGAATTTCTTTGTCTATTGTTTCAGTGCAACTGCTCTAATGCTCTTGCATGCAGTTCTCAATCACCCTACGTTCTCCTTTTTTGATTAACTATACACATATCATGCTTATATATTTGATTAGAACAAAAATGTCACTTAATTTGGCACGTGAGTGATTAGAAGAGTGATTTAAGGATCAAAATAATGTGAGTCTGAATAGATTACAAACCTTAATTAAATATAATAATCCCTGTGACTTTGTCTACTTACCATTCAAGTCGAGGAAGAGAACTGGTATGTGGGTTTCCATTCCAGGAGGTGGGATCCTAAATTTAATAACAAAATTTAATCATAAAAAAATACGTATTTTACATCTTATTAGCTGATAAAACACCACAGAGCTGTGGAAGGAAAGAGAAACACGGCAGAGATGCAGTTTCCACTAATGAAATACTTTCATATTTCTTGACTTCCTTGTAGACGTCAATCATGGGAATTAGATGAATTATATAAAAGAACTTCCAGTTATATGAGTTACATGTAATTAATTGCAACAAAGATTATTTGAAGCCTTTCTAAAAAGAATTCCAGTGAGAGGGAAAGGGAAGGGGATGTTGTTAGGGTGGTGACAGGGGACAGGATCCGAGCCTAGAGGAAGGAAGCAAAAGCTCAAACACAGACAGAAGGAAAGATGTGAAAGGAGGCAGGCATGTGTACAGAAGAGACTGACCAGTGCCTTATCAAAAAGTGGCCCAGGGACAGGTGTGATGTCTCCTGCCTGTAATCCCAGCACTTTGGGAGGCCAAGGCAGAAAGACGGTCTGAGGACAAGTTCAAGACTAGCCTGAGCAGCACAGGGAGAACCTGTCTCTACAAACAACGACAACAACAACAACAACACAAACTAGCCAGGTGTGGTGGCACATGCCTGCGTTCCCAGCTACTTGGGAGGTGGGAGGATGGCTTGAACCTAGGAGGTCAAGGTTGCAGTGCATCGAGATCACACCACTAAATTCTAGCCTGGGAAACAGTGAGACCTTGTCTCAAAAAAACAAAACACTGAAAAAACCAACTTGTCCAGCTGCATCAGAACCACCTCAGAGGCCTCTTAAAGAGTCCCTTTAAACATGCAAATTCTTATTTAAAGCAATTAAAAAAGAAGAATCATGGGTCCTTCCTTTCTCTTCTGAATCAGAATAACTAGGGATGAGACCCAGGCCTACATGTTACAAGCATTCAAGATGATCTGAACTTTGAAAACACTTCATATGAGAGAGAATGAAGTAAGGAGAAGAACTGTCTAGAGAGGGCTTTGAGGGCCAGAACAAGACTGGAGTGAGCAGCCTGGCCATAAGAAGTGGCTGCCAGAATTACTGCAAGAGACCTACAGGACTCCAGCATGGCAGCAGCATCTGCAGGGAGAAACATGAGCTTACAAATCATGTGCCTGCAGATTCAGAGTTTCTAGTTTCATAAAACATATCATGAAATTGATTACATTTCCATTTATCATTAGAGATGCAGGTATTATCACTAATGTTTCTATGCTGTGTTCAAAAGGAATCTGATTTTCTCTTAAATGCCTTGGACATATGATAATAAAAATGAGAATGAGCAGCAGCAGCAGCTAGGATTTATTGAATGGGCATGAAAGGTATTTTATATACATTATAATATACAAGATAATATTTTAATATATAAGGTATTATATATACATCATCTCTAATTCTCACAAAACTACCAAAAAGGTAGCTCCACTCATACATTTTCTGCCCTCTTCAAATACTTTCCAGCCAAAATAAAAGAATTTCTGGAGATCAGGAAACCATGTCTGAGTTGCTTATGCAGAAGAATAGAGGAATATGGTATGTGATTCCTGGCCAGGTAATCAATGCTCTCTGGCTTCCTGTGGGAGAAAGTTGGCTTCAGTGGGAAAGGAAAAAAGGGACGGAAGCACTAGAGATGAGTGGACATTCCCTAAGCAGTTCAGCTGGTTGGCATTTGCTGTGACAATCCTGGAAAGTCTCTTGCATGGCTCCTGCCACAGGCGACCTGTGCCATCTCCCTAGGTCTGCAAAGAAGGAAGGGCAGCCTTACCAGTCGGCAGGTGCCCCAGGAATTCCACTGCCTGGGGCAGGCACCAGCACAGCATTCCTTTCCTCGGTTAGCCCCACCCACTGCTCCACAAGCTGGGCTTCCCGCTCGACATCGTCCTCTGTTTTCTCTGCAGAACAAAATGAGGGGATCAATGCCAACAAGAGAGAAAGTACAACTTCTCCATTTACAAGGAACAGATATCAGCCTGGGCAACATAGTGAGACCCCATTTCTACCAAAAAAAAAAAAAAAAAACAGCTGGGGAGGGTGGTGACATGCATGTGTATAGTCCCAGATACTCAGGCAGCTTGGTAGGAGGATCACTTAAGCCTAGGAGTTCAAGGCTGCAGTGAGCCATCATCACATCACTGCACTAAAGCCTAGGCAACAAAGTGAGACCCTGTCTCAAAAAACAAGCAAACAAAAACAATAAACAGATTTCATTTAGTGCTATCCATAAGTGGCTTAAGCATCTGCTATGTCCCTTAAATGGAGTTGAGTCTGTGAAGTTCAAGCAAGAGGATGTATGGGGGCTGAGAGGGGCTGTGACACCAATTTTAGAAACTATAAGCCAGAAATAGCAGAAAGAGCATTGGAACAGCAATTAAAGACTCAGGTTATTTTACTTGTTCTGTAATTTGGGGAAGTTATTCAACAAGTCTCCCCAACCTGTCAAACGGGGATGACAGAAGTCATGTCTACTTCACATACTTGCTGGAAGGATCAAATGAAATATGGATGTGACACTACTTTACAGAACTATACGTGACTTTACAAAGACAGAGGATTAAAAAACACCAAAGGCCAGACACAGTGGCTTACACCTGTAATCCCAGCACTTTGGGAGGCCAAGGTGGGCAGATCACCTGAGGTCAGGAGTTTGAAACCAGCCTGACCAATATGGTGAAACTCCATCTCTATTAAAAATACAAAAATTAGCTGGGCATGGTGTTGGGTGCCTGTAGTCCCAGCTACTCAGGAGGCTGAGACAGGAGAATTGAATGAACCTGGGAGGTAGAGGTTGCAGTGAGCTGAGATTGTGCCACTGCACTCCAACCTGGGTGACAGAACAAGACTCTGTCTCAAAACAAAACAAAAACAAAACACACCATATATCTTACTCTGTAAAATCACCTTTATTTTCCTTGAGGCTTATCATGAAAGGGATTTTATTTGATATACTTTGAAATCCTCTTACTCATAATTCAATTCTGGGGCTCCCTGGGTACAGTCAAAGTGACTTTTCATTAGCAGCCTGAGCATATACACAAAGCAACACCGCATGTTGAGCCAAGATGTTTTCCTGAGGGAGACTTTTTGCTAGCTTCTACATGAAATGGATTCACATGCATGATGTGTTCTTTGGTGCAGAACCAACCACAGTGAGTAGACCATGATGTCTGGATGAGAGACTAAGGATTTTAAGTGCACATTTCTATCTAGAATCCAAGTGGCCACTGCTACCATTAGCAAGCTGCACCCTTGGATGCATAACTTGGTTATGCATCCAAGGGTGCAGCTTGCTTATGGATGGATAACAGCAATATTCACTGGGTGGCAGTGAATAGCATTGTAGGGGCCACACCGAACCAGCTGAGTGCATGTCAATGGCCCAACAGTGGATAGGTGCTGACCTGCTAAGTGATTTGATTTCAGAAATGACCCTTCGGCTGCTGTATGTCGTAGGTCTTGGTGCCCAGAATACCTCATACTGACATACTGGTATCGATCACATTTGTGTCCATCAAAATGAAATGTGAATTTGACATGTAATGTCACAGTTTTATGACATAGCTCAGAGTTTTATAAAAACTTATTACTTTCAAATTTGGAGGCTTCTTAAACCAACAAGGTATAATATAATGGACTAATGTCTGTAATTGTTACAAGTTCACAAAACTAAACAGGCTGGGTGCAGTGGCTGACACCTGCAATTCCAGCACTTTGGGAGGCTGAACTGGGAGATCACTTGAGTCTAGGAGTTTGAGATCAGCCTGGACCACAAAGTGAGACACCGCCCCCACCTACAAAACATTTAAAAATTAGCTGGGTGTGGTAGCTCATGCTTGTCATCTCAACTACTCAGGAGACTGAGGCGGGAGGATCTCTGGAGGTCAGGAGTTCAGGGCTGCAGTGAGATATGATCCTAGCACTGCACTCCAGCTTGGGTGACAGAGCAAGACCCTGTCTTAAAAACAAACAAACAACAAAAATAAGATACTACTGTCCAGTTAGGGGACGAAAACAACCTACTGCCGTGTGTAAAAGTGAAAAGCTCCTCCCAAAAAAGTTTGATCTCACATACCTGTTTTATTGCTGACTTTTTTTATCTGTTCATCCAAGTATTCTCGCCGTTTAATGAGTGCATCTGACCACCTCTCTCTTACGCAGTTTAAGTCTTCTTCCTAACATCAGGGAGGGAAAATATTTTCCTATAGACCCCACATAGACAAGGATTTCTTTTCTTAAAAAAAAAAAGATGTTTAAATCTACTAGGAAACTTTTCAGTGGGAAAAGCCATTGAACATTGCCATGTGATTAATATGCAAGAAAGCAGAGAGGCATCAGTAACACTGCATGCTGATCAAGGATGCTCTTACCCAGAAATCAGAGCCCCTGATCTCCAAAAGGATAATTATACTTAAAAGCAAGACAAGCTCAAACTATACCAGCTGTCCGATTTTGTTTACTATGTATGTAAATTTAAACTGTAGCTATTCATTGCATGATTTGTGATCCTAAACAGGACAGCACAAACAGAGCCCAAACCAAGTAACAACTAATGGAATGGAAAATGACAAGCATTTTCATAGCTCATAGTTCAGTAGTCTGATAACACAGATTTTCTGAAATGCAAAGAAATGGTCAGCAGATAACTTTTCAAACTCGCCACAAACATTTTACTTTCAACCACCACCGTGAGGCTAACCAAAAATCTCCCATGCAAACCCCAACATGCAGTCAGCCATGCTTTAAGAAATCCTCTAGGCAGCCACCGGACTGCACTGTGAAAAACCTGCCAGGAAGCGCACAAACAGCTGCAGGACGTTAGTCAATGGCATTGCTGAGATCCAAGGGGATAACGATATTTCCCTGAAAGATTTTTCTTCATGGAATTACGAGTAGGGAAAGAAAATCCATCAATTCTATTAAATATGCTCTTTAGCTGCCTAATTCCAGTTTAAAACTTAAGATGTTACATCAAGAATAGATACCTAGGACCTCTGAAACTTTACCTACAATGTAAAGTTTATCTACATTTTTTTTTTTTTTCTGATTTGGAGTTTTGCTCTTGTCGCCCAGTCCAGAGTGCAGTGGTGCTATCTCGGCTCACTGCAACCTCTCCCTCCTGTGTTTAGGCAATTCTGTTGCCTCAGCCTCCAGAGTAGCTGGGATTACAGGCGTGTGCCACCACGCCCAGCTAAGTTTTGTATTTTTAGTAGATATGGGGTTTCACCATGTTGGCCAGGTTAGTCTTGAACTCCTGACCTCATGATCTGCCCGCCTTGGCTCCCAAAAGTGGTCGGATTACAAGCATGAGCCACCACGCCCAGCCAGTGTACCCACATTTTACATCTAGGAAGGCACACTGAGAAAATAACCTTTGAAGATGTGTGTGGAGAATCTGTACAAAGACTGGGAACCAAAAAGCTTCATCTTGGTTTGCTGCTTTGACCATTTCTACATAACCCCTCACTCCATAGTATCAGGCCAGTCAGAGCTGACAAGGTACAATCTCAGTTTGCATATCTGTATATTTTTTCAAGATTTCCAACCAGTAAAAGCTGAGATTTAAATTCTACAGGTTATGGAGAACTAAGTATGGCCCTAATGAGGGAAGAAAGCTGACTAAACAAATCACAATTATGTGCGTAAAATGTCTTCAATTTTCCTATGCAGCAAAAGTCTTTTAAAATAAAATGTCATATTACAACAATATTAGCTCTTGGATGTAAGGAGCAGAATGCATGTTAGCATGGGAAAGATAAGAGTCTCTAAAAGATTATGGATGGATAACTGCAATATTTTAAGATCACCCATTTTATTTATTTATTTATTTTTGTGGGAGACTGGAGTTTTATTATTACTGAGATCAGCCTCCAGATCGTCCATTTTAATACAGTGACCATGATCTTGCTTAGCAATAAGCCAGTAAATTGAGATGGCATAGCAAAAAAGCAATTATTTGATTACGAATTGTGAACTGACAAGGAAACCTATGGAAATAGTATTGCGTTTGATTACATATAAAGCAAATCAAAAGCAAGTGAAAAACTGCATATTCTCGCTCCAGGACCCTCCTTCCTCCTCCCTGGCCTCTGCTTTGCGAATGCTGGCAATTAGCAGTAGCTGTGCCCCATGCCGCAGGATTGACAGTAGCAATACCTGATAACTATCCATATCATCACCATCCTCATCATCTCTCTGGTAGGAAAAAATAAACACAAAGGACATGCATTTTGTTTTTCAAACAGCATACAGGGAAAATAATTCTTTAAGCTTAACACACATTAAAATAACATAAGCATAATAAAATACTAAATTGAATCTCAAAAAGGGATAATGGATTTAATTCACTTGTCTATAATTTAAAGAATTTTTTACATAAAGAGTCAGTGAAACATAAAAACTTGGCTGGGCTCATGCCTATAATCCCAGCATTTGGGAGGCCAAGGCAGGAGGCTCTCTTGAAGCTAGAAGTGGAAGACCTGCAGCAAGACCCCATCTGTACAAATTTTTTTTTTTTTTTGAGATGGAGTCTTGCTCTGTAGCCCAGGCTGGAGTGCAGTGGTGTGATCTCAGCTCACTGCAACCTCCGCCTCCTGGGTCCCAGTTCAAGCAATTCTCCTACCTCAGCCTCCCAAGTAGCTGGGATTACAGGCACGAGCGACCACACCCAGCTAATTTCTGTAATTTTTAGTAGAGACAGGGTTTCACCATGTTGACCAGTCTGGTCTTGAACTCCTGACCTCGTGATTTGCCTGCCTCGGCCTCCCAAAGTGCTAGGATTACAGGCGTAAGCTCCCATGCCCGGCCTGCACAAAGAGTTTGTAAAAATTAGCTGCATTTGGTAGTGTGCACCTGTAGTCCCAGCTACTTGGGAGACTAAAGAGGGAGGATCACTTGAGCCGAGGAGATGGAGGCTGCAGTGAGCTCTGATCACACCACTGCACCTCAGCTTGGTCAACAGAGCAAGACCTTGTCTCCAAAAAAATAAAATGAAATAGGGCAAGGCATTGTGGCTCACACCTGTAATCCCAGCACTTTGGGAGGGTGAGGGGAGGATCATGAGGTCAGGAGTTCGAGACCAGTCTGGCCAATATCGTGAAACCCATCTCTAGTAAAAATACAAAAATTAGTTGGGCGTGGTGGTGCGTGCCTGTAGTCCCAGCTACTTGAGAGGCTGAGGCAGAAGAACTGCTTCAACATGGGAGGCGGAAGTTGCCGTGAGCCGAGACTGTGCCATTGCACTCCAGCCTGGGCAACAGAGAGGGACTGCATCTCAAAATAAATAAAATAAAATAAATAAAATAAACATAAGAAATCTCTTAGCTGGGGATAGGAACCAACATCATTGAGCCAGGCCTTAGACCATTGTCAAACAGGTGATATGTATTTTGGGGTAGACTATTTGAGATTTGAGATAGGCTTAGGAAGACAGAATGGCAAAACTACAAGAAAGATTCTTTTGCCCAATCTCAGTTTGAGCAATGAGGCAACTAAGCCTTACAGGATGAAATGATTTAACCTTAGGATCACAGAAATAATGGCAGTAAGAACTGTAAGCCATGCCTGTATGAGGTCTCTAACTTCAGCTGTCTTCCCTGATGAAATCATCCCAGGGGAAAGCTGGGGAAACCTCAGGCTATATACACACAAGTCTATACTACACTGTCAAAATAAAAGCACAGCATAGTATTTGAAATATAAGGATTTGTCAGTATTCTCTATTGACCATAAAGTCACTTGAGAGAATCACAACTGTTTCAAACACCACAACATTGTAAAATAACTAAAGAAAGTAACAATTTTTGCAAAAACATTTGGCAAAATAATCACGTTGAAAACAACAGGGCCTTGGTTGAAATAATTTTCCTTAGAAACAAGAATCACGAATCCCTTAATTTAAGATTTGTGACTACAAAAGTGCTTTAAGAATATAGTCAGCTGGGCATGGTGGCTCACGCCTGTAATCCCAGCACTTTGGGAGGCCAAGACGGGTGGATCGCAAGGTCACGAGGTCAAGACCATCCTGGCCAACATGGTGAAACCCTGTCACTACTAAAAATACAAAAATTAGCTGGGCGTGGTGGTGCGTGCCTGTAGTCCCAGCTACTCAGGAGGCTGAGGCAGGAGAATTGCTTGAACCCGGGAGGCAGAGGTTGCAGTGAGCCAAGATCGCATCACAGCACTCTAGCCTGGCAACAGAGTGAGACTCTGTCTCAAAAAAAAAAAAAAATGTATATATATAGTCAAAATTATTTTCATATATACCTCAAAATGAACAGCTTTTTTTTTTGCTTTGGTCATTATCAGTTATGTGACTTATTAAATGTAGTCCTAATCTTGAAGTAATTTATCTTGAATGAATACTTGCTATTAATGTAAAATAACAAATAGCTCTAACTTCTCATAAAGGAGGTAGCTGTATTCACTGAAAACTGGCCTAAGAATTCATGATGTAAAGTTGTCGCAAAATCAGCATATTCTGCATTGGTTTCAGCTACTGCATCAGAACAATTCTTTTTTTTTTTTTTTGCATCAGAATAATTCTAAAGCACTGTCTCAACAACAAAAACACTTAACAGACATCACCTGCAACATGGCAGCAAAGAAAAAAAAAGCCTTTAAAATAGCTACAGTTCAAATTTCAAGAGCATATAGCACTGGGGAGAGGCTAATATTTTAAAGTTTACAATTTGACAAAAATAAGTTTTAACTCAGAGGTAGAGCTTTTTTTCTTTTCTTTCTTTTTTTTTTTTTTTTTTAGAAAAAACTACAAATAGTTGCTGGGCATGGTGACTCACACCTGTAATCCCAGCACTTTGGGAGGTCCAGGTGAGTGGATCATTTGAGGTGAGGAGTTAGAGACCGTCTGGCCAATTTGGTGAAATCCTGTCTCTAAGAAAAATACAAAAATTAGCTGGGTGTGGTGGTGCATGGCTGTAATACCAGCTACTTGGGAGGCTGAGGCAGGAAAATCACTTGAACCAGGGAGATGGAAAAAAATGCAGTGAGCTGAGATCATGCCACTGCACTCCAGCCTGAGTGACAGAGTGAGACTCTGTCTTAAAAAAATAAAAATAAATAAAAAAAAGAAGAAAAAAAAGCACCAGGTACGGTGGCTTACACCTGTAATCCTAGCACTTTGGGAGGCTGAGGCGGGTAGAGCACGAGGTCAGGAGTTCAAGACAAGCCTGGCCAAGATGGTGAAACCCCACCTCTACTAAAAATACAAAAATTAGCCAGGCGCCCGTAATCCCAGATACTCAGGAGGGTGAGGCAGGAGAACCGCTTGAACCCAAGGGGCGGAGGTTGTAGTAAGGTAAGATCAAGACACTGCACTCCAACCTCGGCGACACAGTGAGACTCTGTCTCAAAAAAAAAAAAAAAAATTGATCCTTGGAATGGTTCCTCAAGGGAGAACATTTAGTTAGTTGATGATCCACATACTGCAGGTCACTGTTTGGAACCCACAATGTTTTTACTGGACTTCAGAGATTTATTAAGCCACAAAATTTTATTGTGGAAAGAGACCTCGGAGGATTATTTAGTCTACCTCATCATGTTGGAGAAACGGGAACACAAAGTTTAAATCATCTAGCCAAGATAGCCATTTAGTAATGCTGAACTAGACTTAAGAACCCAGGTCTCCTCACTCCAAGCCTAGTGTTCTTCGACCGTGCACCCACAAAGAAGTTGATGGCTAAGTGAAGGACTGAACTGGTATGAGAATACCTATAACCCCATTTCCTGCTCCACAGGCTGTACCACACACAAGTAAAAGTCTGGTGGAGAAGCCTACCAAACCACAGCAGCCCTGTCCTCGAACCTACATTCATACTCTGAATGAAGTGTGGACAGATGTTCTGAGCTAGAGGGAATTTTGGGCTTGAAGGGAAGGCAGCATCTGACAAAGCTATTACTGCCTTGAAGTTGAATAGTCTGTGCACTGACTTTGGGCTTCCAGAAAGTGGGCTTTCATTTGCCTGAAAGCAATGAAGCCAAAAGGAAACTGAGATAGAAGAGAAAACATCCTCAAGTTTGGCTGGGCTTAGACTCAGACTCCACAGAGGAGAAATGTTTTCTCCTTGGCACGAGAGGGAGAGTGCTCTCAATCACATATGGGGGTGAGGGAGGCAGACTGAACAGTGATTCTCCCCAGTTCCTAACTCATATCTGGTAGTAAACTGGGGACTCAATGAAGCACATTCATATTTTCAGGCTACTGGGGGACAAGTTCCTAATTTTTTTTTTTTTTTTTTTTTTTTTTTTTGAGATAGAGTCTTCCTTTGTCACCCAGGCTGGAGTGCAGTGGCGTGATCCTGGCTCACTTGCAGCCTCTGTCTCCAGGGTTCAAATGATTCTCATGCCTCAGCTTCCTGAATAGCTGAGACAATAGTCATGTGCCACCACACCTGGCTAATTTTTTGTATTTTTAGTAGAGACAGGGTTTTGCCATATTGGTTAGGCTGGTCTCAAACTCCTGGGCTCAAGAGATCCTCCCCACCTCAGCCTCTCAAAGTGCTGGGATTACAGGCATGAGTGACTGTGCCTGGCCAAGTTCCTAATTTTAGAAATTCTTTTCACAGAGTACTGAGTAGCTCTGACTGATAATATGATCAATTATTAGAGGTTTTCATCTTTTTAAAAATGAGAATATAATGTTTAGGAAAGGAAGATTTAATGAACAAAAATGATCATAAGGACACATTTTAACAATAAAAGAAGTAAAGCTTTCAAAGAGCTGGTTAATTATGACAGTGTATGAAAATAATTTTACACTATAAATAAAAGCGGCCAGGTGTGGTGGCTCACACCTGTAATCCCTGCACTTTTGGAGGCTGAGGTAGGAGGATCACTTGAGTCCAGGAGTTTGACTCCAGTGTGGGCAACAGAATGACACACCCTTCTCTACAAAAAATAAAAGAATTAGCTGGGCTCAGTGATGCTTGTCTGTAGTCCTAGCTACTTGGGAAGCTGAGGTGGAAGGACCGTTTGAGCCCAGGAGGTAAAGGCTGCAGTAAGCCACGATCACACCACTGTACTCCAACCTGGGCAACAAAGCAAAACCCTATCTTAAAAAAAAAAGTGGATCAGGTCAGGCAGTAATGCCAAAGATACAACATATTTTGGGCCAGATATAAAATAAAATCTGCCTAAAGTAAATGACTACTACAGCATTACGATGTGTGTGTTTATAAATAAAATTATTATTAATCAGCACTAAGCAAACAGATTTTAAAGCTGAAAAAAGGGCAATGGATGAAAATGTGAACTGGGGGAAGACCTGTGGTTAAGGCAAGGAGTTCTGTTATATTTGCAAAGAGGTCCCCATCAGAGATCATTAAGTGCCTTATTTCTGCATTAACCAGGCTTTGTTAAATACTATTTCAAGTCTGCTTGTCTTACCTGGTAACTGTCCAGCCCTCTCTGGAGTTTGGTGGACCTGGCCGTTACACAACCGATGGCTACTGACAGGATGGCTTCAACCATAAGCGGCAGTGTCCCCGAATGCTGCACAGGTGATACCGTGACTTGCACTCTACGGGAATGACCCTGAAGAGGGTGGGCAGGCGGATGGGTGCCAGGAATGATAATAAAGAGGGATGGGAGAAGGGGGTAAAGAAGGGAAAAGGATTAGAGAACAAAGGTACAAATAGTTAGAAAATTCCCAGAAACTATGTGTAAGAGTGGAACAGAGAGAACACACTAAAAAAAGAAAAAACCAAAAAACCAAACTCAGTACCTGTCTGAGTTGAAAGATGCCTCCTGTGTTGACATCTTTTGCCTGATGAAGTTCCACTGCAGCATACTCCCCTAACTCATTCAATTCTAATATGGAGATCCACATTTCTATTCTTCGAGTTACTTCATTCCACCTGCAACAGTCCAATAAGCAATAAGCAGGGATGCTGCTGGTAATAAACCATCATTCACTGAGCACTTACTATGTGCCATGTGTCACAGAGAAGTTATTTCCTTATTTAACTCTCAAACCCACCCTGTCATATCGGTTCTTTTTATTCATTTTATTGAGGTAGAGTGAAATGCCCAGATCTTGAGTATAGAGTTCGATGAGTTTTGAGAAATGCATATATGAGTGTAACCCACCCCATCACCTCAGAAACTTTGCTCATATCCATTCCCATTCAATCCCCACACTCCTGTAGCAACTGCGTTAACTCAGAGATTAGTGTTGCCTGTTCTAGAACTCCAAATAAATGGAATCACACATTACGTACTCTTGTGTCTGGCTTCTTTCACTCAGCATAATGTTTCTGAGACTCATCCAAATGGACATAAACAGTTTTTCTCTTTTTTAATGCAGAGTAATACTTTATTTTTATTTTTTATTTTTTAGATGGAGTTTTGTTCTTGTTGCCCAGGCTAGAGTGCAATGGCACCATCTCGGCTCACCTGGAACCTCCACCTTCCAGGTTCAAGTGATTCTCCTGCCTCAGCCTTCTGAGTAGCTGGGATTACAGGCACACACCACCGCGCCTGGCTAATTTTATATCTTTAGTAGAGACGGGGTTTCTCTATGTTGGTCAGGCTGGTCTCAAACTTCCGACCTCAGGTGATCTGCCCGCCTTGGCCTCCCAAAGTGCTGGGATTACATGTGTAAGCCACTGCGCCCAGCCTGCAGAGTAATACATTTTTTTTTTTTAATGAATGACACCAATTTATCCCCATTCACTCACTGAAGGATATTTAGGTTATCTGCAATTTGGGAATACCATTAATAACGATGCCATGAACATTGTATAGGCCACGTGCAGTGGCTCACACTTGTAATCCCAGCACTTCGGTCTCCTCATACAGAGGCACAATACTAAACTTCAGCATGTTATCAAAGGTTTGACTTAGAATTTTTCTTTTGCCAATTAGCACCAAGAACAGAGGTGAAAAGGAGGAAGACACATTCCATAGTAAGAGTTCTATAATGTACAGATTTGAATGGATCATAACTAAGAACAAAGCCAAACCATTCAGTTACCTTACCTACTGTTAGGAAGTTGTTCCTCTAACATTTACACTGGGAAATCAGGCTCCCATTATACTAACAGGCAACAATAAACCATCTACTTTAATAGTAAAAGTCTCTTGTTCTAATGGAAGGGGGTTTGATGAAGTTGACAATCAACTGACGACACCATGGAAACATTCCAAGCCTTTATGGTGGGAGGAAGGGATATTTGTACTGTGTAGCATGAACAACTCTCCCCAGATTTAGTGTTACGTCAAAAGGAAACTATGTAAAAACAAGTTAAATTTAAAATGATTATCTGCAACCCTATTTGTCATTAACAGTCACCACTAGCTCTTAGATGAGAACCAATAGATTTTTATAGTTCTATAGATTTTGCCCAACAGAAGTAGCACAAGGAGAAGTTACAGAGTACAAATGTATACATAACTAAACCTACTTCAGTTACTAAACCTTTTTTTTGGAGACAAAGTCTCGCTCTGTTGCCCAAGCTGGAGTGCAGTGGCACCGTCTCGGCTCACTGCAACCTCCACCTCCCGGGTTCAAGGGTTTCTCCCACCTCAGCCTCCTGAGTAGCTGGGGTAATCCCAGCACTTTGAAATGCTAAGGCGGGTGGATCACCTGAGGTCAAGAGTTTGAGACTAGCCTGGCCAACATGGGGAAAACCCATCTCTACTAAAAATACAAAAAAATTAGCCAGGCATAGTGGCACATGCCAGTAATCCCAGCTACTCAGGAGACTGAGGCAGGAGAATCGCTTGAACCTGGGAGGTGGAGGTTGCAGTGAGCCAAGATTACACCACTGCATGCTCCAGCCTGAGTGACAGAGTGAGACTTCGTCTAAAAAAAAAACCCCAAAAAAACCCATCATGTACAACTCTATTTGTGGACTTACCTTTCCATTTATCTTGGGTAAACACCTATGAGTGGGATTCTTGGGTCATAAAAGAGGAGAATGATCAACTTAACAAGAAACTACCAGTTTTCCCCCAGACTGTAGCTTGTGTATTCATTTTCATAGTGGTCTTTTGATGAGCACAAGCTTTAAATTTTGATTAAGTCAAACTTAAAAATTCTTTTCTTCTATGGTTAGCACATTTGGCAGCCTTTCTGAGAATATTTGACTATCCCAAAATCCTGAGTTCTTCCATAATCGTTATAGTTTAAGCTTTTGTATTTAAGGTTACATATGATTCATTTCAAATTAATTTTTTTGTATGTGGTGTGAAGTAAAGAACAAGGGTGATTTTTCTCCATACAGAGATGCGATTGTTTCAGTCTCATTTGTTGATAAGACCCACCATTCCCCACGGAATTTCTTTGGTGCCTGGTAGTTTCTTTCATCATTCTCATTTTACAAAGGAGGAAACAGGCTCAGAGAAGTTAAATAACTTGTCTGAATTAACAACAGCAGACCCAGAGTTCAAAGCCTGTATACCCCCCGCCTTTTTTTTTTTTTTTTTTAAATAAGCAGCCTGCTAGACCAGAGTAGGCTAAGAGACTCTGCTCAAGTCCTAGTCTTGACCTTGTATCTAAAGTGTACACCCAAGTACAAACCTGTCATGCAGTGTTCTTGTCTTAGCATGAAGAGAATCGACCTCCCAGATGGAGCTGCCATTTCCAGCACACCGGTGGCCCCACACTTCAATGGCCAGTGCTCCATCTGAAATGAACTCCAGGAATTCTTCTGTTACATTCACCACGTAGTCCTGGGATAAGTCGGGGAAAGCAGAAAAGTTATGCTTAAAGGAGTCTGTAAAATTTCCTTTTGAACTTTTAACTATTTAACTATTTAAAATAAATAGATTTATTTTAGAGTATATTAGCCTGATCTCAACCTTAAATCCATCTCTTCTGTTTATAAGAAAACCACAGAACATTAGATCTGGAAGGGAAATTGGGAGGTAATTTAATTCAACCTGTTTCTTATATAAATAAAGAAAATGAAGAAAGCAAATCGTCCAAAGTCATATTGTTTGCTAGTGGCAGAGCTGAATCCACATTCTCTTACACTTGGTTCACTCTCAGTTCCATAGGACCACGCTGAGTTTCAACTGGCATAGACTAACTCAATGAATTGTTTCTTGCCATGGCTTAGGAGAACAACAGAATTAAATTTTATATGGTTATCTTCATGACTCTATGCTCTTGCTCTCAAGCTTTTCTACCCTATTTCCTCTTTCGAAAATATAAACAGGCTGGGCATAGTGGCTCATGCTTGCAATCCCAGCACTTTGGGAGGCCAAGGCAGGAGGATAGCTGGAGCCCAGGAGATAGTGACCAGCCTGGGCAACAAAATGAGATTCTGTCTCTACAAAGTAAAAATTAGCTGGGTGTGGTGGTGCATGCCTGTAGTCCCAGCTACTCAGGAGGCTGAGGCAGGAGAGTTACTTGAGCCCAGGAGTTCAAGGCTTGTAGTGAGCCGTGATTGTGCCACTGCACTCTAGTCTGGGCAACAGAGTGACACTTTGTCTTTAAAAACAAAAACAACCCCAAACAGATGATTGTGTGGAAGTGAATGAATACTGAACTGACTGAGATGGGTGGCAAATCACCTCGAAAAATGCAGCAGGCAATGAGCCAAGCTAATTTTCTTTCCATTAGTCTCTCAGTGGAATCTCAGGTGGAAACATCTCTTATGACGCTGATTTGCAGAAACAGCTGTGTTATATTTATTTGACCACATACTATCTGCTTTTTAGTCTATTTTATTTGAAGATAAACCCAGAATTTAAGAAGAAAAAGAAACTTGGTGATCAACTATAATCTATACATTTTAGAGATGAAAAAGTTCTAAGATCACAAGAACCCAGAAGCTCTGGGACTAGCATTTATTAAAACAGCTGTCAACCAGGACACACTTAAAATCCAGATTTCGTCTTTCTAAACAAGCTGCTTTGTGGATTCAAAGAAAGATGGGGAGGCCAGGTGCAGTGGCTCATGCCTGTAATCCCAGCACTTTGGGAGGCTGAGGTGGGCCAATCAAGAGGTCAGGAGATGGAGACCATCCTGGCTAACAGGGTGAAACCCATCTCTACTAAAAATACAAAAATAAGCCAATCATTTTGGGCTCAGTGGTACATGCCTGTAGTCCCAGCTACTCGGGAGGCTGAGGCAGGAGAATTGCTTAAACCCAGGAGGCGGAGGTTGCAGTGAGCCGAGATTGTGCCATTGCACTCCAACCTGGGTAACAAGAGCGAAACTCTGTCTCAAAAAAAATAAAAATAAAAATAAAAATTAGCCAAGCGTGGTGGTGCGCACCTGTAGTCCCAGCTACTCGGAGGCTGAGGCAGAAGAATTGCTTCAAGTAGGGAGGTGGAGATTGCAGTGAGCCAACATTGGGTCACTGCACTCCAGCCTGGCAACAGAGTGAGACTCTGTCTCAAAAAAAAAAAAAAAAAGGAAGAAAGATAGATGGGGAATAGTTAAAAGAATATTCAGAGAACAACAAATATGATTAATAAATATTTTTAGGAACAGACTTGGTGAATACAGATAAATATAGGCTACTTGTTTTCAGAAAAACTTGACATCTTTACCTATGTGAAGTTTTATTTATTTTTTTTTGAGAGAAGGAAAGAAAAAAAAAGAAGTGAAGGAGAGGAAGAAAGAGGAAGAAAAAGAGGGAGAGAGAACAGAAATGTTGTTTTATTCTAAAAGAAATGGGTATTAATAATGGCCAATCAATATTTCATTTAAACCTATGAGTGGGTGTGATGTGGTATTGACAAGAATGTATATTTTGTGTATTTAAAGTGGAGAGCTCTATAAATATTTATTAAGTTTACTTGTTCTGGATCTGAGTTCGAGTCCTTGATATCCTTATTAATTTTCTGTCTCATTGAGTCTAAGTCTCTATGTATCTTGGTGTTAGGATCGTTAGCTCTTATTGTTGCATTGATCCTTTTACCACTATATCTTTGTTGCTTTAAAATCTATTTTATCAGATACGAGAATTGCAACTCCTGTTTTTATTTATTTATTTATTTTTGCTTTCCATTTGGTTGGTAAATCTTTCTCCATCCCTTTGTTTTGAGTCTTTGTGTATCCTTGCATGTGAAATGGATTTGGATGTAGCATACCGTTGGGTTTTGGCTGTATCTTTTGATTGGGGGATTTAGTCGATTTAAATTTAGGATTACTGCCATTTGATGTTAACTGGCTATTTTATCCATTCGTTGATGTAAATTCTTCTTTATGTTGATGCTCTTTACTTTTTGGTATATTTTTAGAAAGGCTAGTACTGGTTGTTTCTTTCTATGTGTCATGCTTCTTTCAGAAGCTCTTGTAAAGCAGGCCTGGTGGTAATAAAATCTCTGAGTACTTGCTTGTTCATAAAAGATTTTATTTTTCCTTCAGTTGTGAAGCTTAGTTTGGCAGGATATGAAATTCTGGGCTGAAAGTTCTGTTCTTTAAGGATGTTGAATATTGGCCCCCGCTGTCTTCTGGCTTGTAGAGTTTTTGCTGAGAGATCTGCTGTAAGTCTGATAGGCTTCCCTTTGTGGGTAACCTGACCTTTCTCTCTGGCTGCCCTTAGTATTTTCTCCTTCATTTCAACCCTGGTGAATCTAACGATTATGTGCCTTGGGGTTGCTCTTCTTGAGGAATATCTTTGTGGTATTCTCCATATTACCTGGGGTTGAATATTGTCCTGCTTTGCTAGTTTAGGAAAATTTTCCTGAATAATATCCTGAAGAATATTTTCCAACTTGAATTCATTCTCTCCATCGCATTCAGGTATACCTATCAAATGTAAATTTGGTCTTTTCACATAGTCCCACATTTCTTGGAGACTTTGCTCATTCCTTTTTATCTTTTATTCTCTATTCTTGTCTTCTCGTTTTATTTCATTAAGCTGAACTTCGACCTCTGATATCCTTTCTTCGGCTTGAACAATTCGAGTGTTTAAACCTGTGCATACTTCTCAGAGTTCCCGTATTGTATTCTTCATTTCCATTAATTCACTTATATTCCTCTCTAAATTGTCTATTCTCATTAGGATTTCGTCAAACCTTTTTTTCAAAGTTCTTAGTTTCTTTACATTGGGCTACAACATGTTCTTTTAACTCACAGAAGTTTCTTATTATCCATCTTCTGAAGCCTGATTCTGTTATTGGGATGCGCTCCTTCTCCATCAAGCTTTGTTCCCTTGTTGATGAGAGACTGTGATCCTCTTTAGAGGGAGAGGCATTCTGATTTTAAGTATTCTAAGCCTTTTTACACTGGTTTCTTCCCATCATTGTAAGTTTATCTTACAATGACACCTGTCATCTTTGTAATTACCACCTTTCAAATTAGGTCTCTGAGTAGACGTCCAAGTTGTTAATTCCCAGGGCCGAAATATGAGCAACCCACTGTGCCGGCCAAAACAGCGGCGTTAAGACTGATGGTGCTTTTTCTGCCTGGGAATCTCCAGTCTGACTTCCTTCTTGAGTCCATAATAGGCGACTCTGCCTTCCCGGAGCTCCAAACCTTGGTCAGAAGGGGAACCAGTCCCATTTACTCTGCACCAAGAGCTGCTGCGCCGAGGTGCCAGCAAAACCGCTGCTCCGGCCACAAGAGTCGCACTGGTGACCCGTGCTGCTCCTCCAAACCTTGGTCAGAAGGGGAACCAGTCCTGTTTACTCTGCTCCAAGAGCTGCTGCGACAAGGTGCCGGCAAAACCGCTGCACTGGCCACAAGAGTCGCGCTGGTGACCTGTGCAGCTCCTCCACTGGGAATCTTCGGCTCCATGAGTGACCAAAATTTGTCTGAAAGTGTGGCGTCCTCTCGTTCTC
Organism: Saguinus oedipus; assembly: GCA_031835075.1. Taxonomy (NCBI): domain Eukaryota; kingdom Metazoa; phylum Chordata; class Mammalia; order Primates; family Cebidae; genus Saguinus; species Saguinus oedipus. Next base: position 11,433,166 of record CM063172.1, on the reverse strand, counting down.
TGTGCTTTCACTGGGAGCTGCAATCTTGAGATGTTAGCGGTCAGCCATCTTGGATTGTTCCTACCTATGTGAAGTTTTATAGGTGGTGATACGAATTAGTTTTCTAAGTGTAGAACCAGAAAGAATAAGCATGATTTGCAAACAAAGGGGTCTTCAGTATCTATGAAGGGTTGTCTAAGGAAAAACAAAATTAGAGAGTATGGAGCTGGTCTTTCAGAAATAGCTTGTCAGCAGTCCCTTGCAAAAACTAGGAAGAGCACATGATATCTCAAAGGAGATCCAACCACATTCACCATAAACTCACCTTTCTCATTTTATATTTTCTCATATGATTTATGAGAAAATCTATACAAAACATCATATCACTCATATGATACATTAGAATGTAATGCTATATTCAGAAGAATGACATGCATAGCAACTTACACAGTAAGACGCGCATGATCTGAAATATGTTTAATGTGATCCCCTTTTTATATAGCTTTTTTTTGAGATGGAGTCTCGCTCTTCACCAGGCTGGAGTGCAGTGGCGTGATCTTGGCTCACTACAATCTCTGCCTCCTGGGTTCAAACTATTCTTCTGCCTCAACCTTCGGAGTAGCTGGGATTAGAGGTGTGCCCCACCGTGCCCAGCTAATTTTTGTATTTTTAGTAGAGAAGAGGTTTCACCATATTAGCTAGGATGGTTGTGATCTCTTGACCTTGTGATCCTCCCACCTCAGCCTCCCAAAGTGCTGGGTTTACAGGCAGGAGCCACTGCGTCTGGCCTTGTACAGCATTTTTAAAGAAGTTATGTGCGTGTGATGTAAAAGGGTGTAGTACATATGTTACCATACGCATATAAAGGATGGAGAGCAGAGAAAAAAGTTTAATGAAATATGTAGCAACCTGTCATTGGTGGTTTATATCTTTGGGGAACAAGACTGTTGAATTTTATTTTAAATATTTCTAAGCTGTTTGCATTTGTAATGAAGTACTCTTCTGAGGTTCAAACATCTAATAAACACATTATACTGAAAACAAATGCTCATGGGGACAATCGATTGTTGAACTGCATCCATTTCTTCTGCTTCCTACACAACTCATTTGGTAACGGCATTTGTACCTTACAGTGGGAGAAGGTCACTGTGTACTGGGCGTCCTTGGACTGTGGTGAAGGCACCTCGGGGTCCACCACCGGGGCAGCAACTGTAGACTCACACTGGTCCCAGAATGTGTATTGACAGAAGACAAAATTTGAGAGGTTTAAGGGCAGCCCTGTTGCTTCTTTAATTTTTACCTGAAGAGATAAACAATATAAATAAAACTCCAATAAACACTAAACATTCTTTTATTTCAGCTACCTCAAATTTAAGAGTAAGTGATGAAATAAATCAGTCATCCATTTGACATCTGATAATATTATATCTGACACCATGTTGTTAAGGGTTCATTATAATATCTATAATGAAATCTTTATCACAGTTCTGTAACTACAGCATGTAAACTTGGCAACAAATACACGCATCCCTGCAAAAGCTTCCTAATGACTGAGATGCAACATTTACTAGAAAAACGTAATTCACTAAGTAACACACGCTTCTTGGATGCCAAATCCATAGACACTTCTGAGATTTGATGCAGCTGTCATGAGAAAGTGTGTTATACTTCTGAAATCTAAGTACTGTCCACCATTGTATCTCCTGTTACAAAATTCAACTTTTCCTATGCTGGTTGAAAAACACTCATAAGATTTTTTTGTAAAATGCTTTTGCACAAAAAACATCATTTATATGAGCCTCCCATCACTGTCCTCTCACCCGACATGTCAGTTTTTTGACTCGGTGAATGATCTCCCCGCTGCTGTCTACGACTTCAAGGCTCCCACTTTCACTAGAATTCTCCGAAGAGTCATCCTCCACCACACGTTCTGGAACAGCTCCGGTAACACGCATCACTTCCACGTGGAGACGCCCTGCAACCTGGGTAAAGGAATCAGAGCACCTTAGAGTGAAAAGACATCTCGTGGGCAGCCTCGACCCAAGACAGACGGGCCTTCTACAATGGACGTGAGAGGGGCTCTGCAGCTGCTGCTTGGTCGTCTTTGGCAAGAGGAGTTCTGCTACTCCCTGAGCCAGTCCATTCCACACTTGCCCCGTGATTGTCCTGCCTTTCAGACAAATTTTCCGTCCTGCAACTTGCCTTCTAGAGTCATCCTCAATCGTATTCTCCCACAGGATATCCCAGGAATAGCTTAAAGGCAGCTCTCATATTCTATTTGGAGTCATCTATTATCCACGCTTTTTTTTTTTTTTTTTTAGACAGAGTCTTGCTCTGTTGCCCAGGCTGGAGTGCAGTGGCATGATCTCAGCTCACTGCAACCTCTGCCTCCCTGGGTTCAAGCGATTCTCCTATCTCAGCCTCCTGAGTAGCTGGGATTGCAGGCATCTGCCACCAAGCCCAGCTAATTTTTGTGTTTTTAGTAGAGATGGGGTTTTACCATATTGGCCAGGCTGGTCTTGTACTCCTGACCTTGTGATCTGCCCACCTTGGCCTCCCAAAGTGCTGGGGTTACACGCATGAGTCACCACACCCAGCTATCCATGTTTTTAAATATATTCACTCACATATTCATTTGAGTGAATATGAAATGCTTCATTCACTTATTAATTTGACCAAAGAGCTAGCTCATGGAATACTAAAATAAAAACACAGGTTCTGCCATCAGGGAACTCAGTCAAGGGAGGAAAGACAGAGAAGTAAAAACTCACTATCAGGTCAGGCCTGGTGGCTCACACCTGTAATCCCAGAACTTTGGGAGGCCAACGCAGGAGGATCACCTGAGGTCAGGAGTTGGAGACCAGCCTGGCCAACATGGTGAAACCCTGTCTCTACTAAAAATACAAAAAAAAAACATAAACAAAAACAAAAAAAAACCCAGGCGTGATGGCTCATGCTTGTAGTCCCAGCTACTTGGGAGGCTAAGGCACCAGAATTGCTTGAACCTAAGAGGCAGAGGTTGCAGGGAGCCGAGATCACACCAGTGTACTCTAGACTGGGCAACAGAGTGAGACTCAATCTCAAAAAACAACAACAACAAAATAAACCTCACTAACAACAGCATAGACTAGTTGCTATAGCAGATGAATGGGCAAGTTGTTATGGGATAAGTTTATCCACTCAACAATTATTTACCAAGAACTAGCTGTGCCAGGAACTGTGCCAAGTGCTTCGTATGCAACAGCAAACCAAACTGACAAGGTACCTGGGCTCCTGCAGCTTTTATTCTCTTGGGAGTAGAGAATGGGTGCGTCACTCAGACTGGGGCTGGGAGCAGGATGAAGAAGGGCTCCATAAAGCAGTGCCATTAGATTGAATCCAGGAGGAACAGCATATCAAAAGCCACACAGATATGTGGAGAGTTACTTTTAAACTTTTTTATTAAAAGGTTTTAAATTTTCTATCATCGTGGCTCTCTGGATAGCAGCCAGTTTAACAGTGTTTCTCTTAAGGCTGGCTGCACAGAACCAAATTGGAGGAAAAGGATTATCCTGCAGTTTGCATTCTTGGAGCGCTTTAATTGTCTTAATTATCTTTCATAACACAGTTTCAGGTTGTAATGACTGTGGCTGTGAAGGTGACACATGTTCTGGTAGTGCTGCTGTCATCCTAAACAGGGAAGGTTATTTTTAAAGGTAGATCAGATCCAACTTCCACACAGCAATTGGCACTGGAACTAAGGACCTAAGAGAAATTACATAATGATAACTGAGAAGTAAGACAAATAAGGAAGAAGTAGTCAGATGGGGAAAAGAAAAAAGGAAATGAAATCAGAAGATAGTTGTTCTTAAGTTTGTTTTTTTTTAAATGCTTTTTGAGACTCTAATTCATTTTAATATAATTTCAGGCGGATTAATAGAATACTCAAAGCATACCACAGACTACAACTTAAGAAGCCCTAAACTAGGGACTCAGCCTCTGAATCACTCTGCCATGTAAATTTTTTTTTTTTTTTTTTTGAGACAGGGTCGTGCTCTGTTGCCCAGGCTGGAGTGAACTGGTATAATCATGGCTCATGGCAGCTTAGACCTACCTGGGCTTTGGTGATCCTCCCTCCTTAGCCTCCTGATCCTCCCACCTTAGCCTCCTGGGACTATAGGTGCTCATCACCATGCCTGGTTAATTTTTTAATTTCTTTTTTACAGATGGGGTCTCACAGTGCTGATCAGGCTGGCTCCTAACTGTGGTCATTTTTCCCATGGGAAAAAGCACTGCTAGGCACTGGTCCTGTGGAGGAGAATGTCCATGGGTGTTTCCATAGTAGATGGTGGGCTGTGCACTCACACCCCACAACTGGGAACCTGGGTCTATTTTATGCAGCTTCACTTTGGGCAGAATGACATCTTATTCTTTGACTGCTCTAAGAATCACAAGAAATAACTTGGTATTTCAAGCTACATTTTCTGAAATATCTTATGCCTAGGTAGGCCACTATATCTAAATAGCTGAAATACCAGAGTTTACAAGGAGGGTAACACTGAGTCATTGAACCCTGTTTCCTTTGAGTACTCTGGATTGCAAAATAATCCGCCCAAGTTTTATCTTATAAAGATCATTTAGGGGTCGGGAAGGGACTAGAGTATATTGCAAAGGTATGAGATTACCTTTAAAAAAAGAGAGCATTACGGGGAACAGAACTGAATCTGGTTTACAAAAAATTTCCAATTTGATTAAAACAAAGAAAAAACTTGTGAGCTACAAATACTGAATGTGTTATAATAATATTTTAAGACCACGACTTAATCCTCTACTAATATCGATTAGCTTTAGATAAAGCTTCTACTAATATCAATTATTAGCAGAGAAAAAAGAATGTAGATCTTGACTATCTGCCCTAGTTTCTCCATCTACCTCAAGAACATAGCTTAAATAGAATGAAAAACAAAACAAAACAAAACCAAAACCTCGGCCCACTGCCGTTCTCCAAGGCTGGCCTGTGCTTACCTCCCCCTGCTGGCTGATGATGGGAACTGCATACTGAAGTTTCACGTCACAGAAGAGACATTCCAAGAAGACATTCGCCACCCCGATGAGGTTGTGATTCTCTTGGGCTTCATAGAAAGGGTCACCTCGTTTCCCATAGAGTCTCTTTGCCTGAGCAGTAGGAGGGGCCGGTGGGTGGATGAATAAGAAACACAACATCAATTTAAATCATATTATTTAAAACTAACATTTGAAAAAAAAGAATTAAAGAATCTACCCATTTAAACAGAAAGTAAAATTAGAATGTCACATAAATAAAAACTAAATTAGCCGGGCATGGAGGCACATGCCTGTGGTCCCAGCTGCTCAGGAGGCTGGGACACAAGAATTGCTTTGCTTGAACCCAGGAGATGGAGGTTTCAGTAAGCCGAGATCACACCACTCCAGCCTGGGTGACACAGCAAGACTCTGTCTCCATTAAAAAAAAAAGAAGAAGAAGAAGAAGAAAAGCTATTTGCCTGTGTGAGGGGCCTGTTTGTTGGGGAACTAAGTGATGCCTGTGCAGAGGATCCCTCTTCAGTTCCTGCCTTGTCTTCCCTATTCACCTCATCTGCAGCTTTTTCATTTCACCTCCCTTGCCAAGTCTTCTTTTCCACTGCTAATGTCCAAACAATGAATTATGCAAGCTAAAATTACTCTTAGTAATCCAGCCACGATCACAGCTAGGGGTGCATGAACACACATCAATGAATGCAAAATCCACACTGGCTCCAGCCAAGTTGATTTTTCACAGCACTGACAAAATGGCATACATTTACTTCATTCTACTTCTTTTTACTTGAAATGTAGTAAACATGAAGCCAAATAAGAATCTACTATATGTTTTCTTCATTTAGTTCCCATCTGTGTGGGGATCACATGTTATATTACTGATCCAACTTAGCACTTTCAAAATCACTTGTACTTTATTTTCCTAATATATCACCATCACTTCTGTGTGTGTGTGTGTGTGATGCTTAAATCACTTATAGTCTCTGTTTATTTTTAAATTTTTAATTTCTTTTTGAGACAGTTTCCTTCTGTCGCCCAGGCTGGAGTGCAATGGTGCTATCTCAGCTCACTGCAACCTTCACTACCTCTCAGGTTCAAACGATTCTCCTACCTCAGCCTCCCAAGTAGCTGGGATTACGGACTCCTGCCACCATGCCTGGCTAATTTTTGTATTTTTAGTAGAGACAGGGTTTCACTATGTTGGCCAGGCTGGTCTCGAACTCTTGACCTCAGGTGATCCGCCCACCTCAGCTTCCCAAAGTTTTAGGATTACAGGCATGAGCCACCACTCTCGGCCCATATTCTCTGTTTTTAACATAACCAAATCTCCTTTACATTTTGTCTCTTTTACCTCAGGAACTTTTTCCTTCCATTCTTGGTAAAGGTCTCTCATATCAATTAATTTATTCTCCAGCTTCTCAATGGTCCACACTTGGGTGCTCTTTCCTTTCCTCCTCACTTGGATAGCTGGTTCACTCACTATTGCACCTCTCTGCAGAAGGAAGATAAACGAAACAAACACTGTTATAACTCCTTTTTCGATTGCTAAATGCTAAAGCAATGTATACACAACAGTAACAGAGTAAGTTTGCAAACTACATGAAAGTATACAAAAGAAGATAAAATCCTACCACTTAGGAGATATTCTGGTTTGTCTCCTATCTTCTATGTATACTCATGCACACTTTTTAACTTTTACCACAATCAACACCAAACAAAAGTATAATTTCACACCCCAATCCTCTCATGAGTTTTGATACCGTGATCACTTTTCTTGTATTATTTAATATTCTTCATAAGCATGTCTTTTTTTTTTCAGGTAGGGTCTTGCTCTGTCACCCAAGCTGGAGTATAGTGGCATGAGCCTGGCTCACTGCAGCCTCAACTTCCTAGGCTCAAGCAATCCTCTCACCTCAGACTCCCAAGTAACTGGGACTATAGCCATGTGACACCATGGCTGGCTATTATTATTTTTTTTTGGTATTTTTTGTATAAATGGGGTTTCGTCATGTTGCCCAGGCTGGTCTCGAATGCCTGTGCTCAAGCAATCCGCCCACCTTGGCCTGCCAAAGTGCTAGGATTACAGGCATAAGCCACCAGGTCCAGCCATAATCATGATTTTTTAATGGCAACATAGCAGTATCCATAGCATATGGATTTACTACACATTTGACTAATTATTCTATTGTTCAACATCATGGCTGTTTCATGTTTTTGCTATTATAAAGTCCACTATGATAAGCATTCTTGTATATAAAGCTTTATGGACACTTCTATGACTATGGGCTTAGAATAAATTTATCAAAGTGGAACTACTAGATCAAAAGACTAAAACCCAGCAAGACTGATAAGATACCTCCTGACTCATTTTCTGGAAAGGAAATGAATGGATGAAAGTAACCTTCTTTCTTTTTTTAAATTTAGTTTTCTTTTTTTCTGAGCCACAGAAAAAAAAATTTCTGGCTGGGAATGATGGCTTATGCTTGTAATCTCAGCACTCTGGGAGGCTGAGGCAGGTGGACCACCTAAGGTCAGGAGTTCGAGACCAGCCTGGCCAACATGGTGAAACCCCGCCTCTACTAAAAATACAAAATTAGCCGGGAATGGTGGTGCATGCCTATAATTCCAACTACTTGGGTGGCTGAGGCAGAATCACTTGAACCAGGGAGGCAGAGGTTGTGGTGAGCCAAGATCCTGCCATTGCACTCCAGCCTGGGCAGAAAGAGAATCTCTGTCTCAAACAAACAAACAAAAAACGAAAAACAATTTTCTTCAAAGTTTTTCCCTACAGGAAAAATTCTTCAAAGCGAATGACAGGAAGTGAAATGACAGGAAGCTCCTGAATGCCTGCAGAGTTCTGGGTATTTGAAGCCAGGTGTTATAAAAAGTCTTCCTTTCCTGTGGAATTCACACTTAAAAAGGTACCATAGCTGGCCGCACACAGTGGCTCATGCCTGTAATCCTAGCACTTTGGGAGGCCAAGCAGGTGGATCACTTAAACCAGCCTGGCCTACATGGCAAGACCCTGTGTCTACTAAAAATACAAAAATCAGCCAGGTGTGGTGGCACGTGCCTGTAATCCCAGCTACTAGGGACGCTGAGGTAGGAGAATCGCTTGAACCCAGGAGGCGGAGGATGCAGTAAGCTGAGATGTGCCATTGCACTCCAGCCTGGGTGACAGAGTGAGACTGGGTCTCAAAAAAAAAAAAAAAAAAAGAAGGTACTATAGCTTATAAATATCCCCCATTTCAGAAAGGGGAATTTAATGGAAAAAAAAAAAAAAAAAAAGCAAGAAAAATATGTGTTTCTAGTTTAATTGTTTTAAAGAAGGCATATAAATTGTTAAGTCCTTCAACCACTAAAATTCTGCATATTCTGCTTATTACATATCTAAGAACATCATTTAAATAGCATTCATACCCAGTGAGGTGTATAAAGAATGTCTTTAAAAAAATGAACACCTCTGGCTGACATGAGGATCTCCTCAGGAATGTTTCTGGGGTTTCAGTGTGAGGTCCTATTTTACAATATTGACTAGTGTGCATCCTGCTGTCTCACTTGAAGGACATTCTTACCTTCCTATTGGCACTGAGGTTTGCAGCAGGGATCTGAAGAGTCACCTGGTAATCGGTGAGTTTGTTCATTTCCTCAGCCAGGAAGTTTGCTTCCCTCACCAATGTGTTAGCTTTCACCAGCTGCTCTCGCAGTTTTGCCAGGCTTTGTCGGAAGAGTTCATCCCTGCAGTGTCACAGAAGAGGAAATGAGAAAATCTAAAAGAAAACTGCAATCCTGTTTCTAAGTGAGCATCTTATCAGAAAATGGTAGAAAACTCTCAGGCAGTGTTTTTAAAACTATTTTACCAGACTACCTCTAATCCTTCCCTCCTGTCCACAGATGGGCCATCTGTTGAGAACTACTGATGGGGAACAAATTTTTTTTATTGCATTTTAGGTTTTGGGGTACATGTGAAGAACATGCAAGATTGTTGCATAGGTACACACATGGCAGTGTGATTTGCTGTCTTCCTCCCCTTCACCTATATCTGGCATTTCTTGATGGGGAGCAAATTGTTGAGTGGGACTTAACTGAAAATCCCATTTCAAATTATGTAACATTTGAAAATGATCAGACTGTGATATGAGGATGCAAAAAACCAATAGGGGAAAAACAAATGATGATTACGACTTGTGTGTGCTGCGGAAGGGTGGTGGGGCCAGGAAGGGTTGGCAGATGAGAGAAACCTGGAGTCAGAAGAAAGTATTTTTCATGACTTCCACAGTTGGTAAAAGTCATGCCATAGTCAGGTAGTTCTGCAGTAGCAGAAATTCTTTTTTTCTTTCAATTCTCTATGCAATACTACTTGCTGATAAAAAGCTTCTCTAATATCCCGACTTCCTCTCGTATGTCAAAACCCTCTCGTGTGTTCTCTCAGCCCCATGCCTTTAGCCTCCATAGCATTTGCCATAGTCAGAACTTTTCATTTTTACTTGTATAATTATTTGTGCAATATCTGTCTCCTACTAGGCTGTAAGTGCCCTGGGGCAGAAATCATGTCTTTTTTTGCTTGCACTACACTAGTTCTTGGCCAAGTGCATGACCCATCTCAGGATATTCTAAAAAGACCCAATGAATAAAGAAAAGAGTGCTTCTGGATTTCACATGTCAATCTGGGTTCAAAAGTCACGCCATCTAGTGATTGCTCTGTGCCAAATATAACTTCTCTTTTCCGCCATTTATACATTGCAGGAAGCTTTTACATCATAGAAAAATAATGAGCTCAAAGCATTCAAATCTCTACTCCTCACCCCACCTATCACCTTAGAAATGACAGAGGATGCACACCCTGAGGATACTAATGTAAAGAAAACAGTTTCTTAAAATGGTATTGCTGGCTGGGGGCAGTGGCTCATGCCTGTAAACCCAACACTTTGGGAGGCCAAGCTGGGAGGATCGCTTGAGGCCAGGAGTTCAAAACCAGCCTGGGCAACATAGCAAGACCTCATCTTTCTTTAAAAAGAAAAGAAAAAGAGAAAGAAAAAAGGTGGTATCATTTTTCCAGTCACCCATGCTTAGATTTGTTCAGTTGGCTCAGCCTCTTCTCTTTTCTACAATGTCCAAAAAATAAGCCTATTGTCTCTTCCTTTGAAGCATCTCTGAAGTCCCTCTCTGTGTGTTTTATCACATTCCTGGCTCAGGTCCCTCACACCCTTCCCAATAATCTCACAGCACCCAGGCTCTTCTTGCTCCACTACAAGACAATCCTCATCAAGCCCTGCCTTCCTCAGGTCATTCCTCGGCTCAAGGCCTTGCAGGGCTCCTCTTCTCCCATAAAATAAATCCCAAACTCCGAGTCTGTGGCCTCCCACAACCCCTATCTGATAGTTTTAGCTTAATTTTCCCTACTCTTCCATAAATTACCTTCTAGACAGTGGTCCCCAACCTTTTTGGCAGCAGGGACTAATTTCATGGAAGACAGCTTTTCCATGGACCGATGCTGGGGACAGGGAGAGTTTTGGGATGATTCAAGTGTATTACATTTATTGCACACTTTATTTCTACTATTATATTGTAATATATGACAAAATAATTATACAATTCACCAAAATGTAGAATCGGTAAGAGCCGTGAGCTTGTTTTCCTGCAACTAGACGGTCCCATCTGGGGGTGACGGGAGACAGTGACAGATCATCAGGCTTTAGACTCTTATAAGGAACAGGCAACATAGATCCCTCACATGTACAGTTCATAATAGGGTTCACGTTCCCCTGAGAATCAAATGCCACTGCTGATCTGACAGGAGGTGGAGCTCACGCAGTGATGCCAGCGAAGAGGAGTGGCTGTAAACACAGACGAAGCTTTGCTTGCTGGCCCACCACTCACCTCCTGCTGTGCAGCCCGGTTCCCAACAGGCCGTGGACCTGTACCACTCTGTGGTCCAGGGGTTGGGGACCCATGTTACAGACTAAACAAAACAGTTCTTTTGCAGTCTCCCAAATACATCTCATTGTCCTCCATTGCTTCCCAACTGTTCAAGCCAATCCACCCATCCAAAATGTCATGTACTTTTTCTCTGCTGGTCAAACTCTGCCTCTCAAATGCACTTGAAATCCTTCCATCTCCCTGAAAATCTCTGTAGAAGACTCAGCTTCACTGAGGTCTCATCTTCCACTGAACAACCAACAAGCTTACTGTGCAGTCTGCCCACCTGGTGATTACATGCCTGCTCGTCACTCAACACATTCACACAGTCAATGCATACGATATTTACTAAATACCTACTGGGGACCATATCCTTCTAGGCAATAGCGATACTTCAATAAATGAAATGGATTACCTGTCCCCTGGAAGTTATTTTCCAGGGTAGGAGATAGAACGCACACAAATAACTATTAATATATAATTGTAACATTTCCTATTGTTGAATAAAACTGTTCTTTAATTTACTATTATGACTTAAGTCTTCACAAGTTTATATCTTGTTTCATACTACATTCTAAGTGTACAAAGAGAATAAATGATATCTGTAGCTTTCTTTGTGATTCTTTTTTTTTTTTTTTGAGACGGAGTTTCGCTCTTGTTACCCAGGCTGGAGTGCAATGGCGCGACCTTGGCTCACCGCAACCTCCGCCTCCTGGGTTCAAGCAATTCTCCTGCCTCAGCCTCCCGAGTAGCTGGGACTACAGGCGCGCGCCACCATGCCCAGCTAGTTTTTGTATATTTAGTAGAGATGGGGTTTCACCATGTTGACCAGGATGGTCTCGATCTCTGGACCTTGTGATCCACCCACCTCGACCTCCCAAAGAGCTGGGATTATAGGCGTGAGCCACCACGCCTGGCCTTCTTTGTGATTCTTACCAGTGTTTAAGTACCCTTGATTCTCAACCCATCAACATTCATGTAGGTAAGAGTCCTTCATTATTTCATAACCCATCAACATGTACTTAGGTAAGAGTTCTAGCTTCTTATATAATCTTAATTTTATCCAGTGAAACCTGACAAAAATCAATCAGGCAACTATTCTTATGTCTTTGAATGACAATCCCAAAATATTTCCTTGTCTTTTTTTTCTTCCTTTCTTCCTTCTTTCTCTCCCTTTCTCTTTCTTTTCTTCTCTCTTTTTCTTTCTTGGAGATAGGGTCTCCCTATGTTGCCCAGGCTGGAGTGCAGTGGCTATTCAGAGGCATGCTCACAGTGCACTACAGCTTGAAACTCCTGGGCTCAAGTGATCCTCCTGTCTCAGCCTCTGGAGTAGCCGAGACTATAGGTATGTGCCACCGTACCTGGCTTCTATAGTTTTTTTTTTTTGTTTTTTTTTTTAAGAATTTAAGCCCCAAAGAAAATCAATCTGGAATTAAGGGAAATGAAAAAAAAAAAAAGTATTTTTTAACTATTTAACTGAAAAACACTAAGATTAAAAGCAAACCACCTTCTTTACCAGATACTTTTAAAAAAAATTTAAATATTTTGACTTTCATTTTAGGTTCAGGGGTACATGTGCAGGTTTGTTATATAGGTAAACTCATGACTTGGGGGTTTGATATACAGATTATTTCATTACCTGGGTAGTAGGCATATTACTGACAAGTTTTTTTGTTTGTTTTTTTCAAAGCCTCTCCTTTCTCCGCCCACAGGTCCCAGTATCTCCGGAGTTCCCCTCTTTCTGCCTATGGGTTCTCATGATTTAGCCCTCACTTATTAGTGAGAACACGTGGTATCTGGTTTTCTCTTCCTGCATTAGTTTTCTAAGGATAATGACCTCCAGTTCCATCTATGTTCCTGCAAAGGACATGACCTTGTTCTTTTTTATGGCCTCATAGTATTCCCTGGTGTACATGTATCATGCTTTCTTTATCCAGTCTACCATTGGACATTTAGGTTGATTCCATGTCTTTCCTATTGTGAACAGTGCTGCAATGAACACACACATGCATGTGTCTTTATTGCAGAGCAATTTATATTTCTTTGGGTATATATTACCCAGTAGTGAGATTGCTGGGTAAAATGATAGTTCTGATTTTAGCTCTTCGAAAAACTACCACATTGCTTTCCACAATGGCTGAATTAATTACACTCTCACCAACAGGGTATAAGGGTTCCCTTTTCTTTGCAACTTTGCCAGAATCTGTTATTTTTTGTTCTTAAAAATAGCCATTCTGATTGGTGTGAGACGGTATCTCATCGTGGTTTTGATTTGGATTTCCCTAATGATTAGTGATATTGAACACTTCTTAATATGCTTTGTTGGCCACATGTATCTTCTTTTGAAGATACTCTTGCTTTTATATTCTTTAGTAAATAGAAAGAATATCAATGGGTACAATTATGCCAGTTACCCTCAACAGCTAGCTGTTGCTTGGCGTAAAGCCATCAGCTCATAGGAAATGTGTTTTTCAGAAAAAGGACCATCTGATAGCCTTTGTCTGTTTCTCTCATGCACAATAAAGCATAAAGAGTAACGTAAGGCCTTTACGACTGTAATCCCAGCACTTTGTAAGGCTGAGGTGGGCGGATCACCTGAGGTCAAGGGTTCAAGACCAGCCTGGCCAACATGGTGAAAAGCCATCTCTACTAAAAATATAAAAATTAGCCAGGTGTGGTGGCGGGCACCTGCAATCCCAGTTACTAGGGAGGATGCAGTGGGAGAATTGGTTGAACCTGGGAAGCGGAGGTTGCAATGAGAGGAGATCACACCATTGTATTCCAGCCTGGGTGACAAGAGTGAAACTCCGCCTCAAAAAAAAAAAAAAGGTACATAAGTATGATAAATCTTCCTATTTCAGTATTCAGACAGGTGAACGGGTAGCTCCAGGGGTAAATCATTAACAAGTGCATGACTGCTGGGAGCCTTTCCCTGCAGGGCAGGGTTCCCTTTTCTCCTCTTGGGAGTCACCTTCCCCGCCCAGGTGTGGCCTGTAGTCTGCATCTCACTGCTAGTGAGAGACTCGGTGTGTGTGTGAGTACAGGAAGAGCTCTAAGTCAGACTGCCATTGCTGTGATGTCATCGCCTAACTTACCAGCTAACTGACCATCTGGGCAAATCATTTAACCTCTCGGCCTGTTTCCTTATGTGTAAAGGTAGTAGCAGTTGTGAGGATTAGAGGAATACAGGAACAGCAATTAACACCTGGGCCATGGTATAAATGATCTACAGATGTTAGGTGCCGCTTTTTCTACTACTGTTAATTATTATCATAACACAGGTGTTATTAGGGGACTGCAGAGAGACCTGGGTTCAAACTCTGGCTTCTTCACTTACTAGATGGTTGATTAAAGCAGGATATTTAAACTGATTGCCTGACCTATGAGACAAAGATAATAGTTCCTATGGTGTAGTGCTGCTGGGATGTTAAATAAAATGCTAGGACTATGGCAAGAACACAACAGAAGTCTGCAATAACCTGTTGTTCTTATTGTGGTGGTGGAGATTATTACAATTACATTTCTTCCATCACTCCCTCCTTTCAGAGTTCTGATATAAATATTTTAAAGTCATAAATCTTTTCTTTTTTTGAGTCAGGCTCTTTGCCCAGGCTGGAGTGTGATGGCGTGATCTCAGTTCACTGCAACCTCTGCCTCCCGGGTTCAAGTGATTCTCCTGCCTTGGCCTCCTGAGTAGCTAGGATTATAGGTACCTGCCACCACGCCTGGCTGATTTTTTTTTCTCTATTTTTAGTAGAGATGGGGTTTCATCATGTTGGCCAGGCTGGTCTTGAACTCCTGCCCTGAGGCAATCCATCCATCTCAGCCTCCCAAAGTGCTAGGATTACAGGCATGAGCCACCACGCCCAGCCTGAGTCAGGTTCTTTCTCTGTCACCCAGGCTGGATTGCAGTGGCATGATCACAGCTCACTGAAACCTTTATCTCTGGGGCTCAAGTGACCTTCCCACCTTAGCCTCCCAAGTAGCTGGGATTACAGGCATGTGTCATCATGCCTGGATAATTTTTTATTTTTTTTTAGAGATACGGTCTCACAATGTTGACCAGGCTAGTCTTAAACTCCTGGGCTCAAGCGACCTTCCCAGCGACCTTATAGACATGCACCACTGTGTCTGGGTCATTTTTTTATCTTTTGTAGAGACAAGGTCTGTGTTGCCTAGGGTGGTTTCAGACTCCTGGGCTAAAGTGATCCTCCTGCTTCAGCCTCCCAAAGTGCTAGGAGTACAGGTGTGAGCCACTGTACCCACCCATAAATCTTAAACATTCACATTGAGTAGATTAATCAGCACTGAAGTTGTATTTAAATAGATTCAAAAGTATGAGAAACAAAAAATAAGAAAAGATGCTTTTGTGTTACAGAAATTGTTCAAACATTCTAAATATCCATACCTGCCTGTCTAAGCCTTGCAACTTGGCATCATTTTTACTGAAGGCTAAGGGTTGTTGGGGGTAGGAGGGACCCTTAACAGCTAATATCATAGTAAACATACTTAGGGTAGACAGTATTGGTGAAAGAAAAAGCTAATTGCCAGTAAGTCAGATGTGGGAATAAGAGTTCTCTGCTAGGTTTGTCCCTGACACGTCTCACAACCCCCTCCCTCGAAGTCCCATGGCCTTGGGGCCTTGATTCTGGGCTGCCCAAGTTGCAGTTCTTACCTCTCCTCTGCCCACTGGGTCACCTTCTGCTGCGCTGTCTGGCTGCTGTAGGCCAGGCGGTCGGGGCCGCTGCTCTGCGGCTGCCTCTCGGGGGAGAGCTGCTGGCGGAGTTGCTCCAGCTCCCGCTCATACATGAGCCGCTGCTCCTCTAGGGCACTTCTCTTTTCTTCTAGGTATTGTTTCTCCAGGACCTGAACCACATTTTGAACTGGGTCTAGTGAGCCAAGAGACAAGGCAAGGTGTCTACGCGGCAGCTAAGACAAGCATTCATACCAGGCACTACAGCCTGCGGGGACTTCCACTAGCAAGAACCCTTTTCTGCTCCAGAATCTAGCCAGTCAGTATGCTTTCTGTGAGAGGCCTAATCCGTGAAATCCTTTCAAGTTCCTTGTTATTGGCACTGCAGATAAATGCTATATATGCATACGTTCTCCACATTCTCTATGTTACTTTCTTCAATTTGATGAGCTCATCCTAATGTTTAGATAAATCATTAATTTACTACCAGCAGATGGGGGAAGAGAGGGGAATGCAATCCTGTCCACTGGGAAGAAAAACTTCATGAAATCTAGGACAACTCCGAACACAGAAGCACGTAAGATTGCATCTTTCTTTATGGTCATTCATTTCTATGTCCATTTAATATTGGTTTTGGTATATGACAAAGATTTATGACTTTCATTACAAATCTTATTACTCTTGAATTTCTCTAAGGTGGGAGGAAACTTAGAGATCACAGTACGTGTTTGAAAATATTGGTTAAGGATATGGTCTGGCTATTTCTCAGACTAATATCTAAAAGGACAATTTACTTGCAAAAATAATAAAAATCTCTTTTTAACATCTCATGTGTACACATACAGCGCTCACCACAATGCACATGGGTGAAAAGGTATAAATGTACTAATAGATCTTGCTCCAGTGAGCCGCCCTGATGGTTGTGCTGTAGGCAAGACTAGACTTTAAAATGCTAACGGGCTAGGCAGGACATTAACTTGGTAATGACCAATGAGCTTGATACTGTGGGAAGATCAAGGCTCTACCCACAGGTACAAAAGGAGAAAGTTACTGACATGACTAAGTGAGGACAGTGTAGGGAAGCAGAATGTTAGACAATCTCCTAGTAGAACAAGAAAATCATCAACACAGTTAATATTTCCCAGAAGTACATCCCGGAGAGATGCATTCTCAGACCCGCCTGAGACATGATTTCCTCCTTGTACATTCACACATTTACCTGCTATTCAGTGCCATTTATGCTGTTCCCACACACTGGCACTCAGTTTAATTTCCAGAAAAGAAGCTGAAAATTACTGACTCAGGAGGAATTTTTATATTATCTGATGATAGCTATTGACTGACTTTTCCAAGATACCCTATCAACTTGTAAAATACACATGTAAATTGTACTAATTTTCTATATTAGTATTAAGAGAAAAAGATAACACATTAGCTTCCCCAAATAATTCAAAACAAAGAGAAATATTTTTTTTTTAATTGCAAGAACAGCTCAGTACAGGTGAGTTGTTTTAATAAAAATGACAACCACAATGGCAACAATGACTGTACTAGCTCCTGGCTACATCTCAGGTAGAGGTTCCACCTGCTTTGCATGCATCACCTCATGAAAGCTTTGCAACAAGCCTAAGTGTGGATATCATCCTAATTTTAAAAATAAGGAAATAATGGGGCTCAGAAAGGCGAAATAGCTGATCTACCTCAAGTAGCTACAAAGTGACAGGGTCAGGTTTTGAACTCAGATAACTAATTAACCAATTGCCTGGGGTAAGAAATTCACTTGGTAATAAACTGATGTGGTATTCTTAGCCCCAATGTTTTGCTTACATTCAGTATTCTGTAAAGAGTGATACTTCTAAAAACAATACTGTTTTGTTGATGTAAAATTCTAAAATTCAGCATTTTTTTCAAAGAAAAAATTCTTCATAGAGTCCTGATATGAGTCCCTAGAATATATCATTTAAAAAGCTGATGGAGAATAAACTGGGGGCCGAATGTGGTGGCTCAGACTCACTCTTTGGGAGGCTGAGGCTGGCAATCATTTGTGGTCAGGAGATCAAGACCAGCTTGGCCAACATGGTGAAACCTGTCTCTATTAAAAATACAAAAATTAGCTGGGTATGGTGGCGCATACCTGTAGTCCCAGCTACTTGTGTGGGTGAGGCAGGAGAATCACTTGAACCTGGAGGCGGAGGCTGTGGTGAGCTGAGATCGTGCCACTGCACTCCAGCCCAGGTGACAGAGTAAGACTCCATCTCAAAAAAAAAAAAAAAAAAAAAAAAAAAAAAATTAATTTAAAAAAAAAGTAAACAGGGGGGCGTGGAAAACCCAAACCAAAAAACAAACAAAAAATCTTATTCAAAAGTAGATCCTGGGTGGGTAAAACACTATTTATAGAGTAACAATCTATGCATTCCTAAGCATCAGAACTGCTGACAAAGTCCTACAACTTCTAAAAAAATAAATATGAGAAATACGGTAAAATTTTTTGAGGGCATCTGAAGACATTTTAAATGTAAGCTCTAGAGAAGTAAAGTTCTTTCACAATTAATAAATACATACACATATTTCTCAAACAGTATATAGGCTCTGGGTTTAAAAAAGAAAGGGCAGGGTGCTACGGTAATTGCCATAAATTTATATTTAGAGCCCAACTGTTCTAACTTAGTGTTTATAAATCTTTTCCAGAGAAACTGGAAAACACACCATTTTATAAAAATGCATTATAGGGTTTTTGCTACGAGATACTGAATAGAATATATAATCCAAATTTCCATTGTTAGTCAGTAGTGCAGAAACACACATGATCCCAAATGACTGAGACAGAGGGGATCTTACCCCAAGGTTCCATGCTGACACAGGCCACGTGAGTGAGGCTGTTAAAACCGCACCAGTCGCTGTCATACAGCACTAACACTACTCACCAGGCAGGATGAGTGGCCACAAATCGAAGTGCAGATACAGAAGAGAGAGCAGCTCAATGCCTCCTTCCTCTGAGACTCCCAGAGTAGTGTACTGTAAGCCCCATTCCCAGATCTGCCCTCACCACACACAGCTCTGGTGGAGGCTTAGGGGCTGGGTTTTTGTTTCGCCTCTGATCCCCAACATTAGTCTGGAAATGCCTTTCTCACAGACATCTTTGATGGCATTGTCTTTTCAAATCAATTAATCAGTTTCAAGTCTTAACTCCTACACAGAGCATATTTTAAAACAGACCACCCAAATCAGCAAGTCGATCTGACTCTATGATGTTGCCCAGGACAGAATCCAAAGATTATTCAGCCCTTTCTCAAAATACCAACCAAATATCAAGAGATTGCCCGCAGGTTTATTTTTCCCATCACTTTCCTTCTCTTGAATGAACTGTTTTAAAATTGAGTGAGCCAGGTAGCCAAAGCCAAGATCTCAAAGAGGTTAAGAATTTTAGGAAGAAAGAAAGGACCACATTTACTTTGGGCATAGCATTTTTTGGTTCTCATGAGTTTTTTCTTTACTTAGTAGATAACTATGCAATGAGCTCAAACTGACCCATCATTGCAAGAATGGAAAAGAGAAAATGGCGCTGTCAGTGGTGCTGGTAGGGGGGTAATTATATGAGAAAGAGAATTAGAATTAATTCACACCAAAATGTCTAAAATACTAACTTGAAGGGAAATAGGATTTTGGAGAAAAAAAAGAACTCTTTCTCCTAATTTTTTGTAGAGATGAAATCTCACTATGTTACCCAGGCTGGTCTTGAACTCCTGGCCTCAAGCAATCCTCCCACTTCGGCCTTCCAAAGTGCTGGAATTACAGGAGAGTGACATCCCACTTGGCAAGGTTGCTCTTTCTTTAGAGCTGCCATTGACAATGAAAAAAAGAGATGATTCCTATTTTGTTTGATTCCTATTCTAACCCTTGGGAAGAAGGCATTATTGTCCACAGATATTAGGTTTCTTTTTACTTTTAATTTAAATGAATTGGGCTTTAATTTAAATGAAATGAATTTACTCTAGAAACTCAAAAATACATTATTCTAACCTACTACTGGGATAATGTGGGTGAATATATGCCTGGAAGTACCACTAACATGAATTACTCTGCTGTCAACAGCAATGAAGCTATCAATAACAGCAATAATAATACCATAATACTTTTCAGTGCTGTTGTAATCATAGAGAAGAATAGCTGCTGTTAGATTTTAACCAAAATCTGGGAGGCAAATGGAATTGGGACATGGTGGGTGGGTGGGTGGGTGTGTGTGTGTGTGTGTGTGTGTGTGTGTGTGTGTGTGTGTTGGTGGGGGGGATGTTCGTAATTGAAAAGGAACATTCCTCAATGAAGAATACAGAGCACCTTCATCAACCAGAAAACTCCAGCTTCTTCCCAATCATGTTAGTTAGATTTTTACCAAAGCATGGAGCATAAGCATCAATCAGCAGCAATGCTAAAAACCAGCCAAGCTCCCTCATGCCAGTGCCAATCGGTTAAAAACCTTTATCCCAGTGTTTGTGGAGGAGCTTCGTCTGAAACCACAGGAGAGGGAAGAGGATCTTCAAATAAGACCACCAAGGGGATGACCACCAGGCAGACAGGCTTATTATCGGGAAGCCACCTAGCAGTAGAGAGGAATTGCAGTGAACACCGTACAGCCACCAGCATATCAGCACTTGCATCAGAGACTGTGTGTATGTTCCAGTGGGAAGCTCCACTGGAACTGGGTAAAGGGTGGGGTAGGGGGAAACATAACTTTTTTTTTTTAAGACGAAGTCTTGCCCCGTCACCCAGGGTGAAGTGCAATGGAGCGATCTCAGCTCACTGAAGCCTCGACCTCCTGGGTTCAGGCAATGCTCCTGTCTTAGCCTCCCAAATAGCTGGGACTACAGACATGCATCACCATGCTCAGCTAATTTTTTTTTTTTTTTTTTGAGACCGAGTTTCATTCTTGTTACTCAGGCGGGAGTGCAATGGCGCAATCTCGGCTCACCCCAACCTCCACCTCCTGGGTTCAGGCAATTCTCCTGCCTCAGCCTCCTGAGTAGCTGGGATTACAGGCACGCGCCACCATGCCCAGCTAATTTTTTTGTATTTTTAGTAGAGACGGGGTTTCACCATGTTGACCAGGATGGTCTCAATCTCTTGACCTCGTGATCCACCCACCTCGGCCTCCCAAAGTGCTGGGATTACAGGCCTGAGCCACCATGCCCAGCCCTAAATTTTTGTATTTTTAAGAGAGACTGGGTTTCACTATGTTGTCTTGCAGGTCTTGTAAGCCTCATTCCTGGAACACCTAGATCTGCCCTCACCACACACAGCTCTGGTGGACGTGTCGGCGCTGGGTTTTTGTTTCGCCTCTGATCCCCAACTGGTCTTGAACTCCTGACTTCAAGTGATCTGTCCACCTCTGTCTCCCAAAGTGCTGGCATTATAGGCATGAGCCACTGTGCCCAGCCATAAACATGACTTCTATATGGATAAAATCAACACTGGAGAGCAAGGCCTGATCTGGGATACAAAGAGTAACTCATGTTAACACCGAGCATCAGATCCCTGATGACTATTGGTTTGGCTGAGAGGATCAAAGGAATTAACAAATGCTTACTAAATACTCATTGGTTATTCAAGGAGTTAATTTATATATAAGAAGATACTAATTGATTAAAATAAGAAACCTATGGTCTGGGATGGATACATGACTAAATTGATACCACCTGTAAACTCTGCAGAGTTAGCGACTAGAGACGTCTAGATCTGTGACATCAGCTGAAGCAATGAGCTCTCTCCAACGGGAGTTCCTCCACCTGGAGTTTGGAGTCTACATCCTCCTGCACACCATGTATCCACTCAGGCTTCCAAAAGATCACTCACAGAAGACTTCTTGCTCAGGCAGGTTGTTAAATGACCCATTAATGTGATTCTGATGTCTGAACATCACTTTGAAATGTCTGAGATTCCTCCCAACTGGTGGGGAAGTGGTAGAGTGGAGTGAAGCTTGATTTCTAGCTATGGTCCACCCTGTACTGCAGGGCTAAAATTAACACCCTGCTAATCTTAACACCTTACTATTACTGTTTAAAGGCAGAAATTGACAAACTTTTCTCATAAAGTTGTTTTTTCCCCATTTTTTCTTTGTGGTTTTAAATATATATATATATATATATATATATTTTTTTTTTTTTTTTTTTTTTTAGCAGAGTTTTGCTCTTTGCCCAGGCTGGAGTGCAATGGCATGATGTCAGCTCACTGCAATCTCCACCTCCTTAGTTCAAGTGATTCTCCTGCCTTAGCCTCCCAAGTAGCTGGGATTACAAGCACTTGCCACCATGCCTGGCTAATTTTCTTTTGTATTTTTAGTAGAGATGGGGTTTCACCATGTTGGCCAGGGTGGTCTTGAACTCCTGACCTAAGGTGTTCCACCTGCCTCAGCCTCCAAAAGTGCTGGATTACAAGCATGAGCCACTGCACCTGGCCTCTATACTCTTCAAATAAATACATCACACTTGTTTTTCACAGTCTGGCCCTTTCTTCCTTCTGTCTTTTCTTTCTTTCTTTCTGTTTCTTTTCTCTCTTTCTCTTTCTTTCCTTCTTTTTCTCCTTCCTTCCTCCTCCTCCTCCTCCTCTTGTTCTTCTCTCTCTCTCCTCCCTCTCCCTCTCCTTTTCCCTCCCCCTCGCCACTCCTTTCTTTTTTGAGACAGACTCTGGCTCTTGCCCAGGCTGTAGTGCAGTGGCATGATCTCAGCTCACTGCAACCTCTACCTGTCAGGTTCAAGTGATTCTCGTGCTTCAGCCTCCCAAGTAGCTAGGAGGCATGCGCCACCTGGGTAATTTTTGTATTTTTAGTAGAGATGGGGTTTCGCCATGTTAGCCAGGGTGGTCTCAAACTCCTGGTCTCAAGTAATCTGCTCATCTAAGCCTCCCAAAGTGCTGGGATTACAGGTGGCACACCACCATGCCTGGGTAATTTCTGTATTTTTAGCAGAGATGGGGTTTCACTATGTTGCCCAGGCTGGTCTTCAAGTTTTGGCCTCAAGTGATCTGCCTGTCTTGGCCTCCCAAAGTGCTGGGATTACAGGCATGTGCCACCACACCCAGCTAATTTTTGTATTTGTAGTAGAGACAGGGTTTTGCCATGTTGGTCAGACTGGTCTTGAATTCCTGACCTGAGGTGATTCGCCCGCCTTGGCCTCCCAAAGTGCTGAGATTACAGGCTTGAGTCATGGAGCCTGGTCCTATATTTCATTTTGATAAACAAATAAAGAGGCTCCCTGAGGCAAAAACTTCATAAACAGAAATCAATGAAAGGACCAAAAGCTTTATTCCTGCAGCAGACTCTCCAATCTGATGTGCCAGAGATCTGACTGATAATCATCTCACTGTGTGCTCGCCTTGGCAGCACATACGCCAAAATTCTCTATGCTCAAATTCTTCCTAGATAGGCTAATTCAAAAAGTAAAGTGAGAAAGCCAATATTTAAGGGAAGAGGCTCAACTGTGAAAAACAAAATGCTTTCCAAGCCCCCTGCCGGGTAGAGGCTGCCTGTCTTAGGGTCCTCCAGGCCCTGGAGGTCCACCCTGGTTCAAGATGGGAAACCTCAGGTGCCGCAAGATCAGATGAATGGAAAGGGGAGGTTGGACTGAGCCTACAAACTATCTTCTCAGGTGCCCCTAAACGCAGCCTCAGTTTTATCCTCATAAAATCCTTCTAATCCCAGAAATGTCATCTAGTGCCTGGTAACAGGAGAACACTGCTGTCTGGCTTCTAAGTCTCAGTCATCAAGTCTAGCAATTAAGAGACAGGGAGATGGGAAAAGAAAAGGCACATTTATAAAACAGCAAAAAAGGAAAGAATTTGGCGTGTATTTTATTTAATTTAGGCAGGTGTGTATAGACACAGAAGAAGAAAGAAAATGTGAAGGAACACGGACTTTTAGATGTGAAACTTGCAGTATAAGTCAAATAAAGAGGCTATAAAGCGTTTCATTTTCACTATCATTTTTGTAAAAGTGATTTGGGCTTATTAAATAAGTATCTTTGGGGTAAAATCTCCAACTGAGTTTACACTAAAATGCTATGACTTTCATCTTTCCATTAGATTCTACTTGAAATTCCTGAATTTATTTTCACTATCATTTTTGTAAAAGTGATCTGGGCTTATTAAATAATTATCTTTGGGGTAAAATTTCCAATTGAGTTTACACTAAAATGCTGAAGTGCTTTGACTTTCATCTTTCCATTAGATTCTATTTGAAATTCCTGAATTTATATTCTCTTGGGGATTTTCACATTCTCAAGGATTCAGATATGACAAGTTCCATAATGAGAAATTTGGTAAGGAATTCTGTCAAAATCATTCAGTACTGTAGGCCTGTGGAAACGTTACCACAATTGGCTTGGGAAGAAGAGGTCTCAAAAATGGGACAATCCATATCCTGGTTGTAACTGAGGGAGAAGAACATCTCCTCTAAATCGTGTCATTAGTCGTTCACTGATGGCCTTTTAAAGAAATGGGCAGTTTTACGTGTTTAAATGTGGAGTGGAATGACACTTTATACATGCTTATCCCTCACTACATGGTGTGATATGAGGAAATACCCAAGACACTGGACTATGGAGTGTGGGTCTTACCATTACTATTCAGAGTTTTCATGATAACTTCCATCTGTGCAAATTCATAGTTATAGTCTGGTTCAGAGGAAGCCTCACTGGCTGCGTCCAGGTCATGCTCCGGTGGACCCGTTTCTTTCTCAAAGTCTTTCAACCAATCTCGACGCTTCCTCTTAGGTAAGTTTATTCTGTGGGGTTTTTCACCATTAGAGAAAATCAACTTGTTTTACACTTAAATAGATAACAGAAAAAAAGTATAAGAAAATATATCACAGAACACAAAGACGTTACCTAAAAAAGTGATTATTTCCCCACAGAATTCGGTCACCATGCCACAGCTGGGTAGTACTGCACACAAGGGCGCCGTTCACACAGGACCTGAGAGAACACGAGGGAAAATACCAGGTGAACGGGAAGGAGCACAAGACCCTGCGCTGGCAGCCAAAGAGATAAGGGGGAGCTTTCTCTTAATAATAAATGCATTCCAACTACTACTTAAAGCAGGAAGAGCAGAATGTATAACCACTATGAAAACACACGATCTGATCCATGAGGACCAAGGGCTGCCAACATCCCTCAGAGAGTGATAAGCTGACACGATGCACTCCTGATGGAGACAGAAAGCACCACCCATAGCCACCCAGCACCCTAGCACCATCCATGGCTATTCTTGTCAAAATTTGAACTGAACCTGATCAAGTTTCCACATTTAAATGCCAGTTTACGAAATACAGAGAAGAAAGAGGATATGAAATGATGCCATGGGATGCAGTGAGCAAAATCCTGACTGTGAGATGACTTCGGCAAATAAAATACAAAGAAGAGAAAGAGGCAGAGAGACAGAGACAAACAGAGAGAGAGAAGAGAGAAAGAGGAAACCCATTTGGTAAAACAGATCTAAAGAAGAATACTATAAAACCATGGTAAGGTCTGATCTGGATCCTAATTTCAAGAAACAGCTGAAAAAGAATGCTGATGAGACAACTGGGGAAATCTGAACACTGACTGGCTATATGATGGTTAGTAAGAAATTACTGTCATTTTAGGTATGGTGATATTGAAACTATTTTTAAGAATCTTCACCTTTTAGAGAGACATACTGAGATATTTATGGATACAATGGTATAAAATCTGGAATCTGCTTTAAAATATTTTTCCCCCTATGGGGGGGTGGTAGTGGGTACCTATAATCCCAGCTACTTGGGAGGCTGAGGCAGGAGGTTTGCTTGAACCCGGAAGGCAGAGGTTGCAGTAGGCCGAGATCTTGCCACTACACTCCAGCCAGGGCAACAGAATGAGACTCTGTCACAAAATAAATAAATAAAATAATTTTTTTTTTTTGAGACAGGGTGTTACTCCGATTGTCCAGGCTGGAGTGCAATTGTGCAATTATGGCTCACTATAGCTTCAACCTCCTGGGCTCAGGTGATCCTCCCACCTCATCCCCCTAAGTAGCTGAGACCAGAGGTGTGCACCACCATACCAGCTAATTTTTTGTAGAGTATGGGATTTCGCCATATTGCTCAGGCTGGTCTTGAATTTCTGGACTCAAGCAATCTGCCCACCTTGACCTCCCAAAGTGCTGGGATTACAGGTGTGAGCCACTGCTCCTGGCCCGCTTTAAAATAATTTGAAGGTAGAGGAAGGAGGAGGAGATATGGAAGGCATATAAATAACAAAATTGTCTATGAGGTGTTCGTTTTTGAAACTGGAGGATGGGTCCATGCATAGGGTTTCATTATATTTTTCTATTTTTTTCTTTTTTTTTGAGACAGGGTCTCACTCTGTAACCCAGGCTAGAGTGCCGTTGCATGATCATGGCTTACTGTAGCCTCGACCTCCTGAGCTTGAGTGATCCTCCCAACTCAGCCTTGTAAGTAGCTGGGACTACAGGCATTGACTATCATGCCTGGCTAATTTATTTATTTATTTTTGTACAGATGGTATCTCACTATACTGCCCAGGCTGGCCTTGAACTCCTGGGCTTAAGTGATACTCTTGCCTCAGCCTCCCAAAGTGCTGGAATTACAGGTGTGAGCCACCCCATCTAGCCAATTTTCTGGTATTTAAAAACAAAACAGAACACTGGAGGTGGAGGAGGTAACTAGTTAATTCAAGGTTAATTTGCCAAAGGACTGTCAGGTAAAGTTTGATAAAAGAAAAATAATGTTATTTTTGAGTTCTAATTTTCTAGTTAGTTACTTTTTCACTTAATCTCACTAGCTGACTCCTGATCTTTACATGGTTCTAAAGCTCAGAGTTTTGGAATAAGTGGAACCAGAACTTGCATAGGAAAATAGTCACGCCTTCACAGTAATCCTTCTCTATAATCAGAAAGCAAGGCCCCCTGAGGACCCAGTGCACCCTTAACTTTAATACAGCTGAAAGCAAACAGAAAGAGGCAGCATTATCCTTCTGAAAATAAGACACACGAAGTCACCATGAACTTTTCTTACCTTGCATTTTCTTTTGGAGAAAGAGTGACGTCTCCATCAGATGCAATGTCAATCTCACAGTGCTCAGGCTGAATCCCTATGCCAAAAAGCTGGATATCCTGCGAGGTATCTGCACCCACCCTGGTGTGATCCTAGTAAAAGATTATTAAAGAAAGAAAAACCCATGCTATGAGTAACTCAACAAAAATTTATCACAATCAATTTGAATAATTCAGCAGCATATGCACAAAAATATTAAATGAATCCTGCCAGAGATGCTAAATATCTTAAGCATTAAAAGTAAAAAGCTTACCCTTAATACACCAAATTTTTTTCCACCTTTTTTTAAATTGCATTTTAGGTTTTGGGGTACATGTGAAGAATATGCAAGATTGCTGCATAGGTACACAGTGGCAGGGTGATTTGCTGCCTTCCTCCCCATCACCTATATCTGGCATTTCTCCCCATGCTCTCTCTCCCCAACTCCCCACCCCCCACTGTCCCTCCTCTATTTCCCCCTAACAGACCCCAGTGTGTAGTGCTCCCCTCCCTGTGTCCATGTGTTCTCATTGTTCAACACCCGCCTATGAGTGAGAAGATGTGGTGTTTGATTTTCTGCTCTTGTGTCAGTTTGCTGAGAATGATGGTTTCCAGATTCGACCATGTCCCTAAAAAGGATACGAACTCATCGTTTTTGATGGCTGCATAATATTCCAATACACCAAATTTTAAAAAGTGTTTAAACATTACCAAAAAAAAATCCCCAATCAACAATGATTTTAGAACATAGGAAATTCAACTTGACAAGATACTTTGAGTTTCAATTTTGACTTGAACATTTCACTCTCTGAGCCTCAGTTTCGTTGTTGGCAAAACCAGGATAGTATTATCTATTTCACCTATTTAGATATCTTTTAAGGATCATCTGAGTTAACAGTGAAAGCATTTTGAAAACAGTTACATAAATTTAAGAACTATTAAAAAGCAGTTTCATCAATAGTCATATTTTAAAACATTTAACTTTTAAAATGCTAAAAATTTTGAGTTTCTAATACTGCTGTTACATAGAGTACTGGGGCCTGTGGATCATACCATATACAAACTTGTGTGATTTTCTTCCTGTTTAGGGATGCCTCACTCTGTCACCCAGGCTGAAGGACAGTGGTGCGATCTCAGCTCACTGCACCCTCTGCCTCCTGGGTTCAAGTGATTCTCTTGCCTAAGTCTCTCGAGTAGCTGGGATTACAGATATACACCCCCACGTCTGGCTAATGTTTAAGACAGGGATTTCATCATGTTTGCCAGGCTGGTCTTGAACTCCTGCCTGCCTTGGCCTCTAGGATTACTGGCCTGAGCCACTGTGCCTGGTCTCATGTGATTTTAAGTACCTGGCATCTCAGACATACAAGAACTGAGACTATTGGTGATTCAGACACTGATTGTCCCATTTTTTTCTATATCTCTTAAAATCATTTAATAACTATAATAATATCTCTCTAGTTGACAGAGAAAGTATAAGGATTGGTCTCTCAATATTAAGATTTCAGAGATATTGTTTCCCATGATCTATGCAAAGAAAGAAGAGAAAAAATAAAAGCAAAACAAAACAGAAAGATTTCAGAGCTAATTCCTTACCCCCACTCATTGCCTGAAGGAACAGATGCTAAGTTTGCTGGAGGACCTTCAATAACTCAGGGGCTATTTGTACCATAGAAGGGAAAGGATCATGGAAGACTGAGGCTCCTTGCTTCAACTCTGGCTTATTCTCCATTGCATTTTATGTATTCACTAGGCAGATCAGAATCCTTAACAAGGTGCCTCACCGTTCACAAGGTGGCAATACTTCTGCATTTGGAGATCTAGGTGTGTGGACAGCATATGTAAGCTGCCTTTAGGTCCCCACATCCCCAGTCCTTGAAAGTTCGTTTCTGTGACTCAGAAACAGTCACAGTAAACACAGATATAAGTTATGTGTGAGGTTAAAAATGCCCTGATGGCTGGCTGAATGCCATATGGCAGCTGCGGTGTCCTACACCAATGTCCGTCAGATGTCTTATTTCTCACTTTGCAGAGTAAGCAAGCGGTTCTGAAAGCGGGATCTGAGAACCCCTGGAGTCTCCAAGAACCCTGCAGGAGGCTATGAGGTCAAAACTACTTTAATAGAAACATGAACATGTTGTTTGCCTTTGCTCTCTCATTTTATCACGCGTGTAACGGTGGGGTTTTCCAGAGTCTATGAGACATGTAATGACGCTATAGCCCTGAGGGCTAGGGGGTTGTATGTTTATGTTTGCAGTTTAAAATGTTCTCAGCTTAGCATCCAATGCAGTAAACACAGATATAACCCAGATACATGGAAGTTCTCTGGTGTCCTTGATACTTTTTACGAGTGTAAATGGGTTCTGAAGTCAGAAAATCTGAGAACCACTACAGTAAGCTATCCAATGTGGCATGTCCTATGGCCACAGTGGCAACAGGGTGGCCACATCCCACCTCTACACTTGAAGGGTGATTATGGGACCAAAAGTTATTTCTTGAGGATACAGGTTTACAAGGGATAGATCTAGAAGAAATTTGTTGTTTATTTAATCTAGTACGAGGGTCTGCTTTAGGCCTGTGTTGATCTTGAGATCTCCTTGGAATTACTCAGAAGCATAACTAAGAACCTCCAGAGCTTCTCAGGATCTTTCCAGAAGAACACAAATATTCCCCAAATCCTTGTCATCTCACACCTAGAGCCTTCTCATATAGGTAGGCATCACCTCGACTCCTACTGTTGCTCACTTGTGCCCCTCTGAAGCCTGCACTCACAGATCAGTCCCAACTGCACAGCCCCACATGATAAAATATAGCTGTTTTTCCTTCACAGTGGTGATCTGAGGGCACTATCCATCTTCATACTTTTACTGAGGGCTAAGCTGGATACAAAAAGCAACATCACAGAGACAGGTACCCACATTTAACTAGGAACTATATAGGAATGAATCTTGATTGCAACTATGTATTTATATATTCTCCTACCTTTAA
The DNA here is from genome assembly GCA_031835075.1 of Saguinus oedipus. Lineage (NCBI taxonomy): Eukaryota > Metazoa > Chordata > Mammalia > Primates > Cebidae > Saguinus > Saguinus oedipus. Next base: position 11,403,497 of record CM063172.1, on the reverse strand, counting down.
ATAATAAACCAGAAGTTCGTTAAGAGCAGGGTCTGCATTCAGGTTTACTAAGTAGCATTTGTCATCCCCCACCTTGATACCAGACATCTCCAGGGAAATCCCCATGCTTTCAAGTTGTCGTTGTCTTTCCTGTGCACAAAAACAGACAAAAGAAGGAAACTCTATTTGTTGTTCTATTCACAAGATGTATCCATGGAAAGAGTAAGTCACTGTTTCTGGGGACAATGCCAATGGGATTACACATGCTACTCTCCTCAACTACATTTACAGAGTCTACAGTGCATAGCATCTTGTGGCAGGAGTGATAGGGGCATCAAAGATGAACCAGACACCATTTTGCCTCCTAAGGGGCTTAGAGTCTAGTACAAGGGACAAGACCACAAAACTAGAGGACAAAAGAGGAGAGTGCTGTGCTATTGGAAGGGTACAAAATGCCAGGGGCTTCAAAGGAGAGAGATCGTGATGGATTAAGAGACCAAGAAAGGCTGGAGAAAGAGAATACACCTGAGATAGTTCCTGAAGCATAAGAAGAATTTCAACAGATACATAAGGATAGGGTGTTCTTGGGGCAGGACATATGGAAACACAGTAAAGAAGGACTCTGGACATACTAGACGATTTCAGGGGCAAAGAACCCCTGGCAAATATGGGAAAGCAGTGGGAGTTGAGGCTGGATGAGAAGGTTGGGTCTCTACTGCGGAAGGCCTTGTATTCATTCATTCATTCGAGATACATTTATTAGAGTCTACAATGTAGTAATTATTGATATTGGGCTGGGAATACAGCACTGAATCAAATAAAGTCCTGTCTTTCATGAAAGCTTCTATTTTGGTGGGAGAAACAGGACGTAAGAAAGCAGGCAAGTCAATATGGTACATAGATTTCCAATGATGTTAAGTAATATGAAGAAACATAAAGCAATGTTAAGAGGATAGTGAGTAAGGATAGGGGTATGTTGGTATGTGAATGATATCTATAAGAAACATATCAGCAGAAGGTTGGACTGGCTTCCAGTGACTGCTGTTAAGCTACTTGATGGAGATGGTCCAATATTTCCAAATGGTCAATGAGATTAAAAATGTTTGTAAAATTTATAATGTAGAGAAATTCATGATGCACATAACCCCCAAGAATTAGTCCTTCCTTTATATCTTAAGTAAAAGTTAAAATATAAACATATAGCATTTCCTAACAAGCCCAAAGAATCAAATACATTACAAAAATTATGATATGCTATATGTTACAAATTCTCTGTCAATTAGGTAGCCTCTTCGGTGGCTGAGGCAGGTGGATCACCTGAGGTCAGGGGTTTGAGAGCAGCCTGGCCAACGTGGTGAATCCATGTCTCTACTAAAAAAAAAATACAAAAATTACCCAGGTGTTGTGGCACATGCCTGTAGTCCTAGCTACTTGGGAGGCTGAGGCAGGAGAATAGCTTGAACCTGGGAGGCAGGGGTTGCAGGAGGCCGAGATCATGCCACTGCATTCCAGCCTGGGTGACAAAGCAAGGCTCCATCTCAATCAATCAATCAATCAAATAAAAATAAAAATCAGGTAGCTTCATGCTTTGCCAGGTGATTTAAAAAAATCACAAAATAAGGCCGACACGGTGACTCACACCTGTAACCCTAGCACTTTGGGAGGCCAAGGTGAGTGGATTGCCTGAGCTCAGGAGTTTGAGATCAGCCTGTGAAACCCCATCTCTACGAAAGTATAAAAAAAATTAGCCAGGTGTAATGGTGCACACCTCTAGTCCCAGCTACTCGAGGGGGCTGAGGCAGGAGAACTGCTTGAACCCAGGAGGCGGAGGGTGCAGTGAGCTGAGATCGAGCCACTGCACTCCAGCCTGGGTGACAGAGTGAGACTCTCTGGGGGAAAAAAAATCACAAAACAGCAAATATGAAGAGCATGAAATGCACATGACATTTTCTGTAACCGTGTCTGTTCAAATTTAGCGCTAACATGTCTAGAAATTTATGGGCCATATTGTACATTGATAAAAAGACATGAAGTCAATGTCTAAAAGTGATGTTTGCTGGGCCAGGCACAGTGGCTCACGCCTGTAACCCCAGCACTCTGGGAGGCTGAGGCAGAAGAGTCATTTGAGCTCAGGAGTTTGAGACCAGCCTGAGCAACAAAGTAAGACCCCCACCTCTACAAAAAAAAAAAAAAAAAAAATTAGCTAGGCATGGTAGCACATGCCTGTGGTCCCAGCTACTTGGGGAACTGAGGCAGGAGAATCACTTGAGCCCAGGATGTTGAGGCTGCAAGAGAGCTCTGATTGAGCTGTGCACTCCAGCCTGAGTGACAGAGGGAGAATCGGTCTGAAAAAAAGAAAAAGGTGATCTTTGCAATCTCTGGTTCAGCAAAAAAGCACCCTTAAAAGACTTTCTGAGGCTGGGCACAGTGGCTCACACCTATCATCACAGTACTTTCGAGGCTGAGGCAGGCAGATCACCTGTGTCAGGAGTTTGAGACCAGCCTGACCAACATGGTAAAGCCCCATCTCTACTAGAAATACAAAAATTAGCCAGTCGTGGTGGTAGGCACCTGTAATCCCAGCTACTCAGGAAGCTGAGGCAAGAGAGATGCTTGAGCCTGGCAGGTGGATGTTGTAGTGAGCTGAGATCACACCACTGCACTCCAGCTTGGGCAAAAGAGTAAGACTCTGTCTCAAAAAAAAAAAAAAGATGTTCTGAAGATGATAGGAAACTACACGGAAAAGACAATAAATGAAAAAGAATCCCAACACTTAGGGCTAAATTATCAAGCTACCTGTGCGATCTCTTCTGTTTTCCTCAACTTCTCTTCCCAAGTCACTGTTAGTTCTTTTATCAGCTTTTCGGACTCTTCAAGCTTCTCCTTTAGTTCAGGGGCCTTCATGGCCTTTAAAATGAAATCAGAGATATCTGACGTTCAAAATTTTTCCAGCATTATGTACAACACAATCAGTTACTGTCCCTCGTAAGCAGTTAACACTAGTCTGTTGGAAAAATTAAGTTATATGCTGTTGGGGTGGGTTTTAACCTTTATTAATCAAACGAATGTTAAGAGAACATGGCTGCTCCTATTCCAAGGAGAAAAAGAAATACCAACGTCCTGAGAGAACATGAAACAAATCATTAGAGTCATGTTATCCATCATACTTAAATCTCACATCTAAAGCCCTAACGGATACTAACATTCAACTTTGAAACAGATAAGTAGAAAAAAAGTTTACTTAAGCAGACTTCTTTTTCAATAAGACAGAGGTTAACATTCATCATCAATAAATGAATTCCAGTTAAATTAATCTGCTAGAAAAGGTAAAGACTTCTCATGTATTTTAAATTTCGAATCTGGGCGTTTGGACTACCTTTCTCTACTGATGGTAATACATTTTGCTTATTTATCATTCACCCAGAAGCAACATAGCTGGTTAAAAGGGCAATGGTTTCCCTTCTCGTTTGTTGAGGGAGAGTAACTATGAGGTTTCAATACAGATATTTGCAGCTTAACAAAATATCCAGGGGAGAGGTCTTTCCTTGTCAATGATATGCTTTGACACCTTAAAGTAACATGAGCCTCTACAGAGTAAAACTCTATGAACAAGAAAGATGGCAGAGCTTGGACAAGAAGTTGGGATGTGATGATATGAAAGCTAGCTGAGTATGCCTAAAGCTCATGGTATTAACAAAGCCTGACAGTGGCATTTAGTGCTGAGTACAGTGGGACACATATGAAAATTACAGACCAGGCCAATGGCTCATGCCTGTAATCCCAACACTTTGGGAGGCTGAGGTGGGTGGATTACTTGAGGCCAGGAGTTCGAGACCAGCCTGGCTAACATGGTGAAACACCGTCTCTACTAAAAATACAAAAAATTTGCTAGGTATAATGGGACATGCCTTCTGTAATCCTTACTACTTGGGAGGCTGAGACAAGAGAATCACTTGAACCCAGGAGGTAGTGGTTGCAGTGATCAAAGATAGTGCCACTGCACTCCAGCCTGGGCAACAGAGTGAGATCCTGTCTCAAAAAAAAAAAAAAAAAAAAAAAAAGAATAAAAGAAACAAAAATAAAATTCTAAGTGGACCTATGTGGCTCTTCTTTTGTTTCCTTTAGTCAGGTATTGCTTGAGCCATCTGACCTAGATTATATGGTCACAGTAGAAATGCAAATAAGTAGATGACCCACCTATAAAAACACTGCAGAATCATTATACTTTCCTCCTAGCATCATGACTAATTTCAAAGTTTATCGGCATTTTATTCTTCTGATATTTTGCTACCCTTCTTAGCATCAATTAAAAATTATACTTAATGCACTGAATGATTATAAATGAAGATAATAAAAATCAGCAACATTTATTGAGCACTTACTATGTGGCAGACATTGTGCTAAGTGCTTTCTAGTATCATTGTTAGGCTAGGGGTTAGGGATAAACAAAATTATTAAGGCAGGGCATTGTAATCCCAGCACTTTGGGAGGCCGAGGTGGGTGGATCATGAGGTCAGGAGATCAAGACCATCCTGGCCAACATGGTGAAACCACATCTCTACAAAAATTAGCTGAGCATGGTGGCAGATGCCTATCATCCCAGCTACTCTGGAGGCTGAGGCAGGAGAATCGCTTGAACCCGGAGAGAGAAGTTGCAGTGAGCCGAGATCATACCACTGTGCTCCAGCTTGGTGATAGAGCAAGACTCTGTCTCAAAAAAAAAAAAAAAGAAAGAAAGAAAGAAAGAAAGAAAAAAAATTAATAAAACACAGCATCTTGTACTTTAAGAGCCACAGCCTGAAAGAAGAGAAAGATATATGAATAAACAATTACAACACAATGCCAAGATCACCAATGAATGGAATATTCAGACTCCTGGCTATAGCTTTTTGTGTTTTCAGTCTTCTATTGATTACTTTTTGATGAAATATGCTGATGGATAAAAGTATTTACATAGTGTTTGGCATATGAGCGATCCATAAATAGTGGCCATTAACTCTGTTTTTCTTTCTTTTTTCTTACAAGTTAATACTCTCCCAACTTCAGTGGGGTCAGAAGAGAGTGGTGAAGGAATGTAAACTTAGAAGTCTCAGGTATACTCCCAAGTTCTGACATGTGGAACCCTGTGACTTAAATAAGGCACTTGGCTTCCAAAGCCATTCTCTTACATATTTCAAATAAGACATTGCCTCACCCAATAATTTGCAAAAAGAAATACCTATTTGGAATAGTATAACATTACTAAAATTTGAGTAAAGACAAAGAAAGAAGATAACAATGCAAAAAGATTTTCTTTCTTGCCGGGGCCTGATATAAATGGAAAAGTAAAAGATTTCTGAATTATTCCTAATGTTTAATTATCCTTGATCATGCTGTTTCCATGGCTTAACAAGGAGATGATACCTAACTAAGTTCTCTGAAAATTACAAGGCCCTGTGGAAATATAGTGTATAATGTTAGTAAAAACAACATACTTTCCCATTGACAATTCAAGGCCAACTGATTTACTGACGCAAATGGTCCGGTAGTAGCAGGAATTATCTCTCATTGGTTTGTTTCTGTGACTGTAAGTTCCTAGGACACAAGTCTTGTATTACTTGTGTTGGTCTTCACAATGCTTAGCACTTGGCAGATGCCAATAAACACTGAAGTGCTGACCCACACTGAGATGATGTATTAATTAGTCTGTTCTCACACTGCTATAAAGAAATACCTGGGACTGGGTGATTTACAAAGAAAAGAGGTTTAATTGGCTCATGGTTCCACAGGCTGTATAAAAAGCATGGCTGGGGAGGCCTCAGCAAATTTACAATCATGGCATAAGGGGAAGCAGGCACATCCTACAAGACTGGAGCAGGAGGAAGGGAGTGAAGGAGGAGGTGGCACACCATTTTAAACAACCAGACCTGGTGAGCACTCACTATCACAAGAACAGCAAGGGGGAAGGCCACCCCCAAGATCCAATCACCTCCTCCAACACAGGGGATTATAATTCGACATGAGATTTGGGTGGAGACACAAATCCAAACCATATGAGATGACCTACAACTGCAAACAATGACCTACAATTGCAGATGAGCACACCCTTGCCGGTTAAATCCCACAAGCCAGGGAACTTTACCAACAGGGAGCACCAGGCTGCTTTTACCTCTGCCTGAGAGAGCTGCTCTCTCAGTTTCTCAACTTCCTCCCGCAGTTCTCGGATCACTTTTGCGTTGGGGTCCTCATTCACAACAGCATGGTTCACAATCCTTTTGGCTCGGTCTGCATATCTTAACGTGGAGAGGGTCTCTTCATAGTTGTCTGCTGCTGGGCTGATGGTAGCTATCATAGAGGTTTGGCTGTTGCCTCCCAAATTATCCTGCAAAGTATTTCAAACACAGCATCTTAGGAAGCCCACTCCATGGACAACACGTATGATCAAAGCACTAAACGTGTTACGTATGACATTATTCTCTATAAAGGAAACATTATGTGGAAAGGACTTGCATTTTACAAATAATGTCACGACAAGATGAAATGTATTTTCTCTATATTCACAGCAATGAATAATGCCTGTCAAACAGCATTCTAATGGAATAAAAAGCAGTAGAAAATAGTTTTTATTCTGTGTTCCTAGGAATTAGAATAACTGTCATCAGGAGAGTTCTTTATATATTCACTTAGCTTTGCACACACCTTTACTCTGTCACATCTGAAACAGGCAATTTTTAGATGGAAAAGAAAACTAGAGCAATGGATTACCTTAAGCAGCCAAGTGAGGACTGAATCTCGATAAGGCACAAATTTGTTTTTACCCTTGCCAGCCGCCTGGTCAGCCAGTGATGATATAACCAACCCCAAGGTTGTAAGCGATCTGTAAAGAAAAAATAAAAAATTAGTTTTATGAAATGTTTATTTGGTTTAAGTATGAAATATGCAGAACAATAAGGCTCTAGAGTTGACATAATGAACTATGTTGACATAATGAACCTACTAATTTGCCAAGAAAGTGGGGGAGGAGGCCAGGCGTTGGTGGCTCATGCCCGTAATCCCAGCACTTTGGGAGGCTGAGGTGGGTGAGTCACTTGAGGCCAGGGGTTTGAGACCAGCCTGGCCAACACGACGAAACTCCATCTCTACTAAAATGCAAAAATTAGCTGGGCGTGGTGGCAGGTGCCTGTAAGCCCAACTACTTGGGAAGCTGAGGCAAGAGAATCACTGGAACCCAAGAGGTGGAGGTTGCATGGAGCTGAGATCAGGCCACTGTACTCCAGCCTGGATGACAGAGCAAGACTCTTTCCAAACAACAAAAACAAAAACAAAGAAACCCCACAAAAGCCAAAATATCACAAAGAGAAAGGGCTTTGCAAATGGTTTAAATGCGGCCAGGTGCGGCGGCTCATGCCTGTAATCCTAGCACTTTGGGAGGCCGAGGTGGGTGGATCACGAGGTAAGGAGATTCAGACCATCCTGGCCAACATGGTGAAACCCTGACTCTACTAAAAATACAAAAATTAGCTAGGCATGGTGGCAAGTGCCTGTGGTCCCAGCTACTCAGGAGGCTGAGGCAGGAGAACTGCTTGAACCTGGGAGGTGGAGGCTGCAGTGAGCTGAGACTGCGCCACTGCACTCCAGCCTGGCGATAGAGCAAGACTCTGTTTCCAAAAAAAAAAGTTAAGTTCTACTACAAATAACAAAGGACACAAACCAGTAAGTGAGAGACTAGACAGCTTTATTTGTAATGTTAGCAACAGATTTCCAACAAATAAGCTGTAAAGAAAGAAGCATATTTCCCATAAAACATAATTCCCCAAAGATGAGTCACTGAAAAGTCCCTGAAATACAATATAAACTCAAGATTCAGAAAATGAACCAGAATTCATTTTATCAGAATGACTGTTAGAATTTTAATAACTAACAGCCACTACCACAGAGTGGCATAAATATGTACATCTTCAGTAAAACAAGTAAAAAAATTAAAATTAAAAAATAAAAAATAAAGAAGTCAGATACAGAAGAACAAATATCGCATGTTCTTACTCATCAGTAGAAGATAAATAATGTGGACTCATGGACATAGAGGCTGGAATGATAGACAATGGAGATTTGGAAGGGTGAGGGAGTAGAAGGGGAGAGGATGACAAGAAGCTTAATTAATTTTTTTTTTTTGAGATGGAGTATTACTCTGTCACCCAGGCTGGAGTGCAGTGGCATGATCTGGCTCACTGCAACCTCTACCTCCTGGGTTCAAGCAATTCTCCTGCCTCAGCCTCCCGAGTAGCTGGGATTACTGGCACCTACCACCACACCTGGCTGATTTTTGCATTTTTAGTAGAGATAGGGTTTCACTACGTTGGGCAAGCTGTTCTTAAACTTCTGACCTCTGGTGACCCACCCGCCCTGGCCTCTCAAAGTGCTGGGATTACAACCACTGTGTCGGGCCAAGAAGCCTAATTCATACATAATGAGTATAATGTATGTTATTCAGTGATGGATGGCCAGGTGATGGATACCTTAAAAGCCCTGACTTGACCACTGCATAATCTATGCACGTAACAAAATTGTTCTTGTACCCCATACATTTATACAAAGAAAAAGGTACATCATACTTGACAGATTTAAAAGTTAAACACATCTAACTCAAGAGAAATGAAAACATAAGTCTACACAAAAACTCATACATGACTATTCAAAGCAGCTTATCCACAAAAGTCAAAATGACCCAATGCCCATCAAATGATGAAGTGATGAATAAAATCTGGTATATCCACATAGTGGGACATTATTTGGCCATAAAGGGAATTAAGTCCAGATACACGTATCACAACAACTACAACACGGATGAACCCTGGCAAAATTATGCAACGTGAAAGAAGCTAAACATAAAAGGCTGTTGTCCTGAGTTGAACAGTATTCATGTCCACCAGACCCTCAGAATGTGACGCTGTTTGGAAATAGGGTCCCTGCAGCTGTAATCAGTTAAGATGAGATCATACTGGATTAGGAAGGGCTGTAATCTAATGAGGGAAGTCCTTATAAGAAGGTCATATAAACACACCCAGGGGAGATGGCCACGTGAAGACTCAGGCAGAGATTGAAGTGTTGTACCTGCAAGCCAGCGAATGCTAAGAATTGCTGGCCTTACAGAAACAAAAAGAGAGGCATGGAACAGATTCTCCCTCTGACCCCCTAAGAGGGAACAAACCCTGCTGACTCCATGATTTCAGACTTCTGGCCTGCAGAATTGTGAGAAATAAATTTCTGTTGTTTTAAGCTACTCAGTTTGTGATAATCTGTTACAGTAGCAATTGCAAGCTAACACAGCCATACACTGTATGATTCCATTTATATGAAATATCTAGAATAGGCAAATCTATAGAGATGGAGGTAGTGGTTGACTAGCGCTACAGTGGTGGGCGGGGTAACAGGGAATGATTGGGTACATGGTTTCTTTTGGGTATGATGAAAACGTTTTAAAATGAGACTACAGTGATGGCTGTTCAACTCTTTGAATATGTTAAAGCTACTGAAAGGCACACTTTAAAATGGCGAACTATACTGCATGTGAGTTACTTCTCAACACAGCTGTTTAAAAAAAATTAAATAAGTCCAATCACTCCTCCAAAGTTAACAATTTTAGGAAAAAAATACTGTATGTGATAATAGAGGCAAGTAGGAGTTCAATATAAGGTAAAAACACATTTCTGCTTTAATACAGAATACTGGGCATTTTTTTCACATTTTGCAACTATCAATTTTTTTAACTTGTTTTATTTTAATGGTTGATCTATGTAATCATGGAGGCCAGTATACACAAAGGGGGAGCTTTTATTTCTTGGTCTCTTCCTCCTTGGACAGTCTGAATGATCTCCTTTTTCTGGCCTGGAGGCCTCTTCACGGTGCTTGCATGCTTCCTTGGTCTTAGACCTGCAGGCATCAGCCTGGGCAGCCAGGAGCTTCTTGTGGGCCTTGTCTGCCTTCAGCTTGTGGTTGTGTCTCTTGAGAATCCACTTGTTTTTGAATACACTACCCGTCACCTACAGGTACAGGCTATGATACACATGGTGATCAATCTTAGAATCCAGTAACTTCTGAGCAGCCAGAGCAGAATCCTCATTCTCCTCATCCACATGACCTTCTCTGGTATTTGTGCATTGGCTGTACCCTTCCGCTTACCTGTGCCCATATGCTTGCTCTTCTGGCAGGCCAAGGTGTTTTTCAGGCATTGAGCCTGGGAATGGACCGTCACAGGCTTGCGGATGATCTGACCATCTTTGATCAGCTTCCGGATCTGCTGATGGGAGTTGGCATTGGCAATTTCACTGATCTCATCGGGGTCCAACCAGACCTTCTTCTTGCCACAGTGGAGGATACTAGAGGCAAGTCTCTTCAGAAGCTACAGCATATTCATGGCTGTGGCCACAGCAGGGAAAAGAATGAGCTCCAACTATCAACATCTTCTACTGGAAACAATTCTTTGAACTATCCCAGATATTTTAGTACCTAAGTCTGGCAGATATTATTTTAACTTGCACAAACTCTAAAGAGCTCAGTGACTTAAATGTCAGTATTAGTGACTTTGTGGTTAACAATGACCTTTCACATGAAAATACATTTTGGAGATGACATGGATTTTTTTTCTATCACCAAGAGATTTTCCTTTACCTTGTGGCAACTACTTATAATTTCTACTTTGACAGTGTAAGGGGGAAAAACAGAAAGTTTCTGGCACTCCTAAATGTAGAAACATAAAATCCAAAGAGCACTTTGAGAGAAAAAAGGAAAGATATGGTGTCATCAGCGTCCACCGTGCAATGTCTTGTCTACAAGATGACTGAAGGGTGCCAGAATATGGATTATTTTAAGCTAGAGGCCATTGAGAACAAGCAGACTCAGGAAAAGCTCTAAAAACAGGGCATCAATTTTCCTTTTGTAAAGGACATTTCCATTTGTAGAGGTGTCTCCCTCTCTAGCACCAAGAATGGGAGTACTGTTAACAACTCTTAAAAGTGGAGAAGTGACAGAAACCTATGTAACAAACCTCTCTAGACAACTCTTGTTCACCATACTTTTCCCGGTCACCTTCCCGTAACTTGCCCCAAACACCTTCCCATCCAGAAGCCCAAAACCCTTCTTCCTTTTTTTTTTTTTTTTAAAGACAGGATCTCACTTTGCTGTGCAGGCACTGGCATGATTATGGCTCACTGTAGACTCAATCTTCCAGGTTCAAGCGATCCTCCCACCTCAGCCTCCTGAGTAGCTGGGACTACAGGTGCATGCCACCACACCCAGCTAATTTTTTGTAGACATGGGGCCTCACTTTGTTGCCCAGGCTGGTCTTGAATATTTTATTCCTAGGCGGCTTAAACTGGGCTCAAAGGATCCTCCTGCCTCGGCCTCCCAAAGTGCTGGGATTACAGATGTGAGCCACCATGCCCAGTCATAAGCCCAAGTTATAAGCACCACTTTGGGTTACTCATCCCTGAATGCTCCCATGTGTAAGCAAGATGCATATGCTAATAAAATTCTAGTTGCTTTTCTCTTGTTAATATGTCTTTGGCCACTCTACTTTGCAGCAGAAATAGAGGAAAAATGTTTTTTTCTCCCCTATATCAGTATAGCATGTAAGCAGCAGCAAAGGGGTGGAGCTGTATGGAAGTGGTTACTCAACTCCAGCTTCCATGTGTATTTCGCTCTGTAACTCATCCAGTTAGAGAAGTGTTATCATTAGTAGAAGCTACCCCTTTTATCTAATACTGTGCACATGTTCAGAACAAGAACTCTATCTAAATCAATTATCATCCCCTCGGAACAGAATGAAAATAACTGCAGTGTGAGTGGGATTCAATGGCAAGTGAGAGATAATCAGGTCACCCAGGGAGGAGGAGCCCAGACTATGCTTTTCTTCTATCGTCCACTCAGAAGCAATGATGCGGGGGCTTCTGGAATCCCAAAAACTTTAGAAAGTTCAACATCTGAAAGGTGAATCACAGGCTTATATGTATGTGTCTATGCATGCTTGTGTGTCATACATATACACACACACAGATACACATATGTGTGTAAGTGTGTGTATATGTATATACTTATACATGTATAAATATTTTTTTCTTTGAGACAGGGTCTTGCTCTGCCACCCAGGATGGAGAGCAGAGGTACAATCCTGGCTCACCACAGCCTTGACCTCCCAGGATCAAGTGATCCTCCTGCCTCAGCACCCCCAAGTAGCTGAGACCACAGGTGTGCATCACTACACCTGGCTAATTTTTAAAAGTTTTTGTAGAGATGGGGTCTGGCTATGTTGCTCAGGCTGGTCTCCAACACCTGGGCTCAGGTGATACTCCCACCTCAGCCTCCTAAAGTGTTGGGATTACAGGCAGGAGCCACTGAGCCTAGCCAGGCTTACATATTTTCATGAATATTTGAAATATATTAAAAATATAATAAAACCACTGAATATGGATTCTGCTAATACTGTCTTCTCAAGGTAGAGTCCAGCGGGCAGCCTGTTGGCCTCATAAGTATCCAGAACAAGGGGACGGTTGTTTGCCAATTTTAGTGGCAAAATACGTTATTCCAGGAATCTTTCTGATCCTACCGAGGCACAGCTCCTGAGGTTGGCTATAGTAAGGAAGCTCCTGATCTTTAAATCTCTCACCACAAGTTCTGAGGCAGGGGTGGGAAGTGTCTGATTAAAGAGGAAGTAAGTCTTAAGCTAGGAGATGACATTTATAAAAGGATAATCGTGTTTTAAGATAGAATTTAAAAAAATCTACTTATCATAATGAAGAATTCAGGATAAAAAAAAATAAAAGAGGTCAGGTGCAGTGGCTCACACCTGTAATTCCAGCACTTTGGGAGGCCGAAATGGGTGGATGACCTGAGGTCAGGAGTTCGAGACTAGCCTGACCAACATGGAGAAAAACTTAGCTGGGTGTGGTGGCACATGCCTGTAATCCCAGCTTCTTGGGAGGCTGAGGCAGGAGAATTGCTTGAACCCAGGAGGTGGAGGTTGCAGCGAACTGAGATTGCGCCGTGGCACTCCAGCCTGGGCAAGAGTGAAACTCCAGCTCCAAAAAAAAAGTAAAAGAAAGTTGGGAAGGTCAAAAGCCAAATAAAAGCCACTCCAATACATATAATCAGCGAGAAAAAAAACTGAGTTATAATTCAACCTTTTAAAAATTTCTGCACCTTCCCCTAACCTGCACCCACTTCCCCTGAAACTCTGACCGTTAGATTTCTTTCCTTGGGAGTGGATACGATGTGTGTGTTAACTGTACTGTACAGGATGGATTTCAAATGTTATTTTACTTATTAGTCCATAATCAGTTCTAAGATCATACAGACAACACTTATTTGGAGTGATTTGTGTAGCTATTTCTCTGCCTTTCTAATTAGATTGTGATTACCTCAAGGGTACACAGTGTAATTTGCCGTACACATTCCTCCCTGCATTGCTGTGCTTGGTTTGAGATGGAAAGCACTCAGTAAACATCTGTAGAGTTAATCTGAGTCTAGATCTAGTGAAGACTAAAACACGGACCTCTGTTTAAAAAGGACTAATTCAATAATAATTTGGGGACACATTGAGTGCTACTTGCTAAAAGAACACTGGTTTTCCTGGAAGCAATGTGCTGGGCTAAAAACTCTATTTTCCAAACTCCTCTGCAGCTTCGGGTAGCCATTAAACACAGTTCTGGCCAAGGAGACATAGGTAAACATTACTGGGTGGGGCTTCCAAGAAAGCTGTTGTTTTCCTGGTAAAAGCAGGTACATGTTCAGCTGACCGAAGCCTATGTTTTTTTGTCTTTCTTCCTTTTTCCTTTCTCTAGTTTGTACTACAGGTATGGATCCAATGTTTCTAATGGTAGAGCCATCCTGAGATCGTGAGGATGACATGAACACACATTAAAGTTAGTAGAGCTGTGTGCACTTCCAAGATGCAATCCCTGGCTTTGAAATAATTAGCTGAGGCCGGGGCACAGTGGCTCACACCTGTAATCCCAGGACACTGGGAGGCCGACGTGGGGAGATCATCTGAGGTCAGAAGTTTGAGACCAGCCTGGCCAACATGGTGAAACCTTGTCTCGACTAAAAATACAAAAATTAACTGAGCGTGGTGGCACGCGCCTGTAATCCCAGCTATTTGAGAGGCTGAGGCAGGAGAATCGCTTGAACCCGGGAGGCAAAGGTTGTGGTGAGCCGAGATCGGGCCACTATACTCTAGCCTGGGTGACAGAGTGAGACTCCATCTCAAAAAAAAAGAAAAAAGAAACAAATAATTAGTTGAAAGATGATGAAATAAGTGGATTTGAGTTTAGTATTCTCCCCAGTAAGTCCTCACTCTTAGCAGTAAAGGACAAATGGAAAAGAATATGGATGGCAAATTATGAGGAAAGGACAGTACCATCAGATGACAGGAAAGCAAAGAAAATGATGATGGCTCCAGTATCAGCCTCATTTCCTTTCAAATTGTTTTCCAGTGGTTAATGACGATCACTGAACTCAATGTTCATCTACCGAGTATTATTCCCAATCTCATTTCGATTTCATTGTTGTGGTAGAACATTTTCAGAAATGTCAGTGTACACTTTAAAATGTTAGTGTATATTTTATTGTTCTGGGAGCTTAATATATGTTAAACCTAGAATTCTGTCGTCAAATAAGTTTGGGGAATGACAAGCCAAAGTTATACTGGATTTAACTGCAAGACACCTCTGAGCTTTTAGCACGGTGAATCTCCAAAGAAAGGTTTTATAATCATCCTTTCTCAAAATAATATGCCCAAGGATCCTTTTCTTCCCAAAGCCATTTGAGGAACTAGTGTTTGACAAAAATGCTTTAGGGAACCTGGGGTAACCCTATCACATTCTTCCAACAAGCGGACAGTGTGTCCCAAGGAGCAGAGTTTTGCTGTTCTTCATGGGTCTCTCCTATTAAATGCAAAGATGTCTATCCAGGTTTTTTATTCACATGTATGGACCTTGTAACATACAAGTCATAAATTAAGAAGGACACCCACCCTTGAGTAATGGACAGGAGTAAGCCATTTTATTTTTCTCCCTTGATACAAATTCCTCTTTTGTTATTCAGGCAATACCTCTTTAGAGTGAGGTTTCTGTAAGAGAATGAACAAGAATCATGGAAAGTACTGAAGAAGAAAAAAAGGAAGAGTGAGTATATTAGTCCATTTTGATGCTATTGATAAAGACACACCCAAGACTGGGTAATTTTTAAAGAAAAAGAGGTTTAATGGACTCACAGTTCCACATGGCTGGGGAGACCTCACAATCATGGTGAAAAGCAAAAGCCATGTCTTACATGGCGGCAGGCAAGAGAAAGAATGGGAACTAAGCAAAAGGGATTTCCCCTTATAAAACCATCAGATCTCATGAGACTTATTTACTATGCCACGAGAACAGTATGGGGAAACTGCTCCCATGATTCAGTTAACTTCCACAGGATCCCTCCCACAACAGCATGGTAATTATGGGAGCTACAGTTCAAGATGAGATTTGGGTAGGGACACAGCCAAACCATATCACTGAGTCACATGAAATACTAGAAATATTCTACAAATATACTACAAATTATTCTAACAAATTATACTGATACAATCCTAGAAGTAACATATATGAATTTCTCTAGAACAAGTGTTCAATAGAACCCACTTCTGGAGATGTTAGCTTATTAAGCACAGCAATTGAAATGGAAATGAGACTGGGAATAATATTCATTAGATAAACATTGTTTGCATTTACTGACTAGTCATTATTGAGAATAAAATGAAACCATTTTCAGTGTCTGAGGGTATCAGAGAGTGCTCTATGTTCCAAATGTGTTCTCAGTAAAACTGAAGCAGCCAGACTGCAATGACAAGGAAAAGGCTTCTTCATGCCACCTTCGCCAAACAGATGGAGCACCAGATTGGCTTTTCAAATGTATTCCCCTGTGAAGACAGTCCACAGATGACCTATACCTCCTAAGCTCTGAGCACTCCTTGGCAGTAGGCCACACACTGCCTTAGTTCTTTAACGAAAGGACTAGCATGTGCTTAAAGTTCTTAAGAGCTTCAGGAGACACGAAGCTCCTAAATCCATAGCCCATTAAGCAGACACTGATGTTTGTGTGAAGTCCTTGACAGCTCTGCTTAAGAGGATTATTAAGGCTCTTCCAAAGAAACCCAAGTGGAAGCCCAGAGAAAGCTTAAGAACATGTCCGAGATTTCTTTAGTTTAGGAATTGTTTTTTTTTTTTTTTTTTTTTTTTTTTTTCCTGAGACAGCCTCCTGAATAACTGGGATTACAGGCACCTATGACCACACCCAGTTAATCTTCATATTTTTAGTAGAGACAGGGTTTCACCACACTGGTTAGGCTGGTCTTGAACTCCTGACCTCATCCGATCTACCTGTCTCAGTCTCCCAAAATGCTTGGACTATGGGGTGAGCCACTGTACCCAGACAAGGCATACTAAATGTTTGCTGGGATTTTGCTCATGTTATTTAATGTCTCTAAGCATCAGTTTTCTCCTCTTAAAAAAGAAATAAAAATACACGTTATGCGTCTCCCAGAATGTATGAAAATGCTCTGAAAGTATAAAGAACCCTTAAAAAGGAAGATCATATCTCATAAACTAGTAAGAAATACACACATCCATTTGTAAAAGAGACTGTATATAAATAAGACAAGGCCAGGAGTGGTGGTTCACACCTATAATCCCAGTACTTTGGGAGGCTGAGGTGGGAAAATCACTTGAGGTCAAGAGTTTAAGACCAGCCTGGTCAATCTAGTGAGACCACATCTCTTTAAAAAAAAAGAGAGAGAGAGAGAGAAGAAAAGAGAGTAAGATGTTGAGAAAATTCCATTCAATTCAACAAGTCATTATGAAAAAAAGAGCCAGTTACTAAATGATCTAAATTATGTAATCACCAAGCGTTGGGGTAATCCAGTAAGGTCCTCTACAAAAATTCACGTCCAAAATTAAGGGGGCACTATTTATATTTACTCTGGGACAAAAGTATCATTCAGATGCTGCCTGGCAAACAGAATGCACAGCCACCCCGACAAGTGTAGCTACAGTGGCTGAGCCTGGACTTGGAGACCGACTAACTGCAACCATTCCCAAAACCCACACTTAGAACTTGGTGACCTGGAAGACATCATTAAACTGTGCTCTGTCTTGATTTTCCCATCTGTAAAATGGGGATAACGGACCCATGCCTTGATGTTGATGTGACACTACATATGGAGCATTCAGAATAGTGCCTGACACTATGAAGAGCTCAATAAAGTTAGTGGTCATTCCATATTTAGGCTAGACACACACATACACACACACTCACACACACTCTAAATGCCAACAAGTCTACAGACTTTCCAGTGTGTGATCCCACAGCCCCACTGGCAGGCATAGCCCAGTACTTGCAAAGTAATCCCCAGGAGGCGTGGCAATCTTTTCTTTGGTATCTGCTCTTTCACACTCCCATTTCTGCCTCCCCATTCTGGTTTCTGAACTCATTTTGGAATGCAGGGCCGCAGTGCCAGTCTGGAATCTTGCAATGCCTTGTCAGGAAATACAGCTAAATCCTTTGTTATCAGAGCAGGAGACAGAATGACTGGATGATTAACTCCCTATAGTAGTGGCCTTTCCCACTGAGTACGGCTGTGTCCATCTGATAGAGGGGCCACTGTTTTAATTTTTAAACTTTTATATACTAAAATAATAATGTGTTAACATCATCTTAAGTGCAAGCTGTGCAAACATGTTCCTGAATATATTTCCTCTTGTCACATTCTGTCCTAAACAAAATCCTAAGTTATTACAGCTCAACAGAAAAAGATTGCAAGTACACACTAAAGTACTTTCTGCTGAATTTGAAATCATGATAATGGTTATCCTGACAAAAAAAAAAACAAAAGCTACTAAACATTTATTCACTGCAAACTAAGTGCCAGGCATTTTGCTAAGCACATTATAGGTGTTTTATCCCTGACAAATCTGTGATGTATTATTATTATTATTATTATTTTGAGACAGAGTTTTGCTCTTATTGCCCAGGCTAGAGTGCAGTGGCACAACCTTGGTTCAATGCAACTTCTGCCTCCTGGGTTCAAGTGATTCTCCTGCCTCAGCCAGCCAAGTAGCTGGGATTACAGATCCCCACCACCATGACTGGCTAATTTTTTTTTTTTTTTTTTTTTTTTGAGATGGAGTTTCTCATCATCCAGGCTGGAGTGCAATGAATCTCAGCTCAATGTAACCTCAACCTCCTGGGTTCAAGTGATTATCCTGTCTCAGTCTCCCAAGTAGCTGGGATTACAGGTGCCCACCACCACACCCAGCTAATTTTCATATTTTTAGTAGAGACAGGGTTTCACCATGTTGGCCAGGCTGGTCTTGAACTCCTGACCTCAGGCGATCTGCCAGCCTCAACCTCCCAAAGTGCTGGGATTACAGGCATGAGCCACCGTGCCTGGCCACTATTATTAACTTTATTTTTCATATAACAAAATGAAGTACTGAGTTGTTAAATCACTTGCCCATGACATACATATCTAGGAAGTGGTGGATGCAGGATTAAACCCAGGCAGTCTGGCTTGAATGCACACTCTTAAATTCGAACTCTGCTTCCTTTAATGGTAGAAAGCAAAGAGACTTCCTCTTGCACATCACAGACTGTCCTGGGATACTGCATAATGAAAAACACCAACTCTTTTTTATTTTTTTAATAGAAATGAGATCTCACTACATTGCCCAGGTTGGTCTCAAACTCCTGGGCTCAAGCGAACCTTCTGCCTAATTCCCAAAGTGGTGGGATTAACATGAACCACCGTGCCTGGCCTCATAGCAAGTCCTTCGTTATGAGGACTTGCTATTCCATGCTGAGCCCTCTGCATGGAATGCTTGTATCTCCTGTGTCTACCTGGCAAATTACTCCTCATCTTCCACCCTCTGCTTTCCTTCAGACTTCCTGGCACTCGCAGACACTCAAGGCAAACGGCAAAATTTCAGTATGGCAGCTATTCAGTAACTGTGAAATTTTTCTAAGGTACTGGTATTTAAGCAGAATTAGCCTTACAAAGGGATTCAAAGAAGATTTTCTTTTCAGAATAAGCTCCCTGAGTTTATCTAAGATATAATTTGATTTATAGAATTGTGACTTACATGTGGTTTAAAAAAAAAAAAGAATTGTGACTTACATTTATCTAAGACTGCATTATGTATGATACACGTATGCATTTGTAACATTTTTTGCTTTTCATTCATTCATTCATTTTTAGAGACGAAGTTTCACTCTTGTTGCCCAGGCTGGAGTGCAGTGGTGTGATCTTGGCTCACTGCAATCCCCACCTCCTGGGTTCAAGTGATTCTCCTGCTTCAGCCTCCCGAGTAGCTGGGATTATATGTGCCTACCACCATGCTCAGCTAATTTTTTGTATTTTTAGTAGAGAGGGGTTTCATCATGTTGTCCAGGCTGGTCTTGAACTCCTGACCTTAGGTGATCCACCCGCCTTGGCCTCCCAAAGTGCCAGGATTATAGGCATGAGCTGCTGTGCCTGGTGTCCTGCTTTGATTTTTGAAACACAATTGTGCATGTTTATGGGGTACAGTGTGATATTTTGTTACATATATACAACGTATACTGATCAATTTAGGGTAATTAGTATATCTATCACCTCAAATACTTACCCTTTTTTTTGTGTTGGGAACATTGAAAATTCACTTTCCTAGCTATTTGAAAATAAACAATAAATTGTCAATTACAGTCACCCTATAGTGGTATGGAATACCAGAATTTATTCCTCCAATTTAGCTGTAATTTTGTATCCATTAACCAACCTCTGGTTATTCCCCCTGCCCTCTCCTTTCCAGCCCCTAATAATCACTATTCTACTCTCTACTCCTATGAGATCAACTTTATTAGCTTCCATATACGTCAGAACATGGTATTTTGCCTGTGCCATTTTTGAGCAAGCTGCACCATGTAGTTTTACTTAAACCTCATACATCTTTTTTTTTTTTTTTTTGAGACAGAATCTTGCTCTGTTGCCCAGGCTGGAGTACAGTGGAGTAATTTTGGCTCACTGCAACCTTTGCCTCCCAGAGTCAAGTAATTCTCATGCTTCAGCCTCATGAGTAGCTGGGATTATAGGCATGTGCCACCATGCTCAGCTAATTTTTGTGTGTTTACTAGAGACAGGGTAGAGACCAGGTAGAAATGGAGTTTCATCACGTTGCCCAGGCTGGTCTTGAACTCCTGGCCTCAAGTGATCTACCCACCTTGGCCTCCCAAAATGTGGGATTACAGGCATAAGCCACAGCACCTGGACAAAATCCTCACACAATTTTTTTTTTTTTTTTTTTTTTTGAGATAAAGTCTCGCTCTGTTGCCCAGGCTGAGTTCAGTGGTGCAACCTTGGCTCACTGCAACCTCTGCCTCCCAGGTTCAAGTGATTCTCCTGCATTAGTCTCCCTAGTAGCTGGTATTACAGGTGTGTGTAACCAGGCCTAACTAATTAAGTTAGTTAGACAGGTTGTTTTTGTCTTCAACCCCATTTACTAAAGCTGTACAGACTTCGAACAACCTGTGCATCAGAACCATCTGACCCTCACAATGCAGCAAATCCCCCCCAGAAGGAAATCACCCAGGCTGTTCAGGCACCAGCCACCTTACTTGTTAATGTTGCTGCCTTCTTTCAGTCGCTCTCCTGCAGCTCCTGTTTTAGATACTCTCTCACTACCCGCCAGGTCTACCAAGCTGACCTTACTGACTTTCTCCCCGGAGTTCTAGTTATAGAAAACAAGAGAGAAAAAAAAAACTTATCAATGCAAAAAACCAAATGGATATCTACATATATATTAGCACTGTAATTGAGCAATCCACCCCACTCTCACATGGCAAATTTCTTAAGTTTTTAAATGTCAAAAGATTTACTTGAACTAGCAATTAATTTCACAGTTAAAATTGTAGCATTTTTGTTTTGAACCTGGGTAGCAAGTACACCCAGCTTTCTGGAATACAGTCAGAAAGCTAGATTTTACATGCCTATAAGGAAATATTAGGACATGAGGATTTCTGCACATTCAGGTCAAATTCTTCTCCTTCTGAAAAAAGGTTTTAGGCTAAAGGTTGTGGTGTCCTCTTTAATATCCCTCAATGACTATGAAGCTGAGTTATTTGTTTCCATGGGAATTTCAGCATGAAAGGATATATATTAAAAGCTGTATGGTGTTATCATCACACTTGTTAGGGACTTTGCACAAAAAATTCAATTATTTTTCTTTTTTGCTTTTGTAGAGTCTGGGTGTCGCTATATTATACAGGATGGTCATGAACGTCTGGCCTCAAGGAATCCTCCTGCCTCAGCCTCCCAAAGTGCCAGAATTATAGTCATGAGCCACTGCACCAGGCCAAAATCCAATTTTTAAAAAAGTCAAATATAAAGGAAGACCTACCAAATTAAATGATTTAAGCAAAGTAGCTCATCTAGTAAGCAGAAGAGCCAACATACAATTCTCAGCCATAGAACCCAACCATGAAAGACTTTACCTATGTAGACACTTTCAGCTCTTCCGCCTACCCCCCAAGTTCTGCCCAGTCCCTCACCCCAGACTGCAGGTCATAGAGTGTCTGCGTGATGATGATGTTGAACACGGCATGGGAGCGGCTGCTTTCTTCGTTCATGTTGGTAGCCGCTACCGTTCGAGACTTATTTCCCTCAGACATCAATGACTCAATATCCTAGGGGCAAAGCATAGGGAAAAGACCATTAGCCAAAACACAAGAATGCGGTCCTGCACACCAGGTGTATACATTAATTATGATTCCTCTGACGCCTTTGTCACTTCCCTTCCATAAAAACCTCCCTGCCGCTCCTCCATTGAGCATGGTTTGAGTGTCCACCTCACTCAGGGCTTTCCAATGTATGAAATGTTTCCCTCACTCTTTTTTCCATTTCCCAATTACCTTCCTTCTCAGCTGAGTCCCTATCCTTTTCGGGTTCCTGGGGTAGCTAATATTTATCGAGCACTCCGATAATCAGTAACAGCAGTGACTTTATTTAACTAACTCTCCTGTGCTTACCAACCCGCCGATGCCTGTGTGTCTGCCTGCCTCCTCCAACACTGTGGCTCCCTGATGGCAGCGTTTCTTCTTATTCAACTTTGTACACTTGCTCCTAGAACACCTGGAGCCTATGGGGTCTTATGAAACATTTGCTGAATGAACTTTATTTTCTTGATTTTACACACAAGGATGCTGAAATTAGTGGAGGTCAAGCCACTTTCCCCACATCCAGTAAGAGATGGAGCTGGGATGCAAATCAAGAGCACACTGGCTCCTACTAGGAAGTGACAGGATAACATCAACACTGACCACACTGAGCTAAGAACCAGAGACCTCAGTGAAGGGGCTGAGTTAGCACCTTTAGACCAAAAAGGTATCCATCATTTCAGAATCTAAATGTTTTTTAAATGATCACTGTGCTCTATTTCTGATTAGAGTAATTCTGTATGTATCTTGATTTGAATGGCTGGAGAGTCACTGCCCAGATTAGTTCTAGCCACACTAAGTCTGGGGTGATAATGGGTCAGCCACATCCCACAGACAGCACAAAGTAAGTGCAGGGACTTGCTTGTTCCTCCATGCATCCACTCATTCATTCATACTCTTTAGCAACAAAGACAGTAGTTTGTGTTATGAGATTTCCGAAGCAATGACTGTAGAAATGGAAGCAGAATCTTGAGTCAGATCTTAACAAGGCTTACATGTCAAAGAGTAAATATAAAGGAAAACAGGCCGGTCAATTTCAAGAGGAGTGATTCAGAAAAACAGAAGAGCCAGAAGGGACAGCAACCAAGGCAGGTGAGCCTGCCAAAAAGAAAGCGCTGCACTAACTGCCAAAGACTGTTTAGACTAGCACATGTCTAGAAGGATGTCGCTGGCATCAGTGGAGAACAATTGTAACAGAGTAGTATTACTGAAAATTCGCAGCAACCTCAAAGCATTGGGCCTTTCCGCCATACTGTAAAACCTTCACAACAAAGCAGCTTGAACAGTGTGATTAAATGCCCTTTCCCTCTCTGTTTGCAGTGTGCTGATATTGGGGTTCTGAGGCCCTGAGTAGTATCATAGTGCTATAAAGCATCCACATAAAATATATCCAATATCACTTACACACTTTGATTTATAGTCAGCTTTTAATCACATTAAAAAAAATGACTTACCTCAAAACTAGTGACAGCTAGTTGAGATAAACCATCTACATATGGTCCCAAAACTTTATGTTCTCGAACTTTAAGAGACTGTCTACTCCTGTGGGAGGGAGGAAAAAGGAATAAATTGAATCAGACCAAAGTTGGAAGCTTTTCTTTCTTTTTAAATACGCAGTAACCAAGATAACAATTTCAAAAGAATTTTCAATGCCTCCTCCCCCCAACCAATCTAAAAGCTACTTTATTTGGATTAGCAAAACAATGCTGCACATGAGAAATGTGTTTTACACTCTGATTTCTATTCAAAGTAAGTTACTCTTTGAAACATTCTACCTTTAGTCACAAACCTTACTGGGTTAGGCTGTCAGTTATACTTTGGCAAAGTGGGGGAAAAAAGTGAAGCAAAGAACAAGCCAGATCAAATTTAACCTTTAGACTATTTCATAAATAAGCATATTCTTGGTGTATAATGTCTTAAAATTGTATTTACTTTTTGAGACAGGGTCTCATTTTGTTGCCTAGGCTAGAGTGAGTAGCACGAGCCTGGCTTATTATAGCCTCAACCTCCTGCTCAGGTAATTCTCCCACCTCAGCTGCCCATGTAGCTGGGACTACAGGCCCATGCCACTATGCTGGCTAACTTGTATGTTTTTTGTAGAGATGTGGCTTCATTATTCTGCCCAAGTTGGTCCTGAACTTCTGGGCTCAAGCAATCCTCCGGCCTCAGCCTCCCAAGATGCTGGGATTGCAGATGTGAGCCACCATGGTCCGGTCAAACTTTCTGAATTATTAGTAAACAATGTTAAAATGTTTAAACATTACTTCATTTCTGCATTGGTTTATGCTACTTCTATGCTTACACTTTTTTATACAGAAAGTGAGATGATAGTACAGACCTTGTTTATACTTACTGATTTTTGTCCTACTTAGAATTGATTCTGCTAATAAAAATTGTAAAGCTTTTTTGAATTTTTAAGTGACAAACTTGGTTTGGAACCCATTTGAATGGTTTATCAAAAGACAATGGAGATTAAAAGCAAAGCTATGTCTGTACTGACCATACTATATATGCCATCTTTTTCATGGCAACAGATATTAATCACCTTTCAAATTAAGAGTCAATGTGTAGCATCACTAATATATGAGGAAAAGGAGTTAAGAATCATCACTGAACGCATCCTGGCACTGTTCCCTAAAGCACTTTTCAGTTATGCCATTTAATCTCATAACATCCCTACAAAGTAGGCTTTGCCACCTTTATTTTATTTATTTATTTATATATTTATTTTTGAGACAGAGTCTTGCTCTGCCACCAGGCTGGAGTGCAATGGCGTGATCTCGGCTCACTGCAACCTCTGCCACCTGGGTTCAAGCGATTCTTATCCCTCAGCCTCCCGAGTAGCTGGGATTACAGGCACGTACCACCACGCCTGGCTAAGTTTTGTATTTTTAGTAGAGATGGAGTTTCACCATGTTGGCCAGGATGATCTTGATCTCCTGACCTTGTGCTCTGCCCGCCTTGGCCTCCCAAAGTGCTGGGATTACAGGTATAAACCACCGTGCCCAGCCTACCAACCTTTATTTCAAAGATGAAGAATTCGGTGTGACAATGAGCTACTTAAATGCACATGATCCAGTACAGCTTACTCTGCTTGCCAGAGATTCTATAATGCTATTCAGCAGCAAGAAAAAGTAAAACTAGTATAAGATCAAGTGCTTGTGATGGTGTCCAATATCTGAAGTGCTTGTACACTGTTGGTGGGAGTAGAAACTGGTACAACCACTTTTCACTACTGAATAAAGTTGGGAGATTTGGTATTTTGTGACTTACAATTCCACCCTTAAATGTGTTACCTAGAAACTCCTGCACCTATATCAGGAGACCTGCAAAGCAATGCTTTCAGAGCAGCACTGTATTGATAAAGCAGGAAGCACATAAAAAACAGGGGGAAGTGATGAATTATTGATATAATCAGGCGATGAAATGCTAGATGACAGCAAAAATGCATTAGCACTTCAAGTATAAGAATAAATGAATCATGGTGGGGGAACAAATCACCAAAGCACACATATATTATGTCACACAAAGTTAAAAATTGTGCAAAATTATTTGTAAATGCTAAAGAGGAGTAAGAGAATGCTAAACACAAAATTCACAATAGCAGTTACCTTGGGGAGGGGTAGAAAATGGATCCAAGAGCAACATACAGTGAACTTCACAATTATGGGTCATGTTCCATTTATTTTAATTAATTAATTGATTTACTTATTGACTAAGCTAAGCTAAATATAGGTAGGCAGTTGTTTTTATTACTCTTTATGCCTTACAAGTGTTATAAATGTTCTTTTGTATGCATTAAATAGTTAATGGCATCTTAAAAGTAAATATAAACATTTTCTTTGATTGGGTCACTTCCTTGTCACCCACAATTTTGGACAAAATGCACCAAAGTAGTAACAGTAATCATTATTATTATTTTTTAGATGGAGGCTCACTCCAAGCTGAAATGCAGTGGTGCGATCTTGGCTCACTGCCAAGTCTCCTGGGTTCAAGCAATTCTCTGCCTCAGCTACCTGAGTAGCTGGGAATTACAGGTGCCTGCCACCATACCTGGCTAACTTTTGTATTTTTAGTAGAGATGGTGTTTCACCATGTTGGCCAGGCTGGTTTCAAACTCCCAACCTCAAGCAATCCACCCACCTCAGGCTCACAAAATGCTGGGATTATAGGCATGAGCCACCACTCCTGGCCTTAGTGGTTGTTTTTGAATGGTGATATTATAGGTCATATTTATTTCTTTTTATACTTTACCTATTTTCCAAATTTTCCATACATAGATATTATTTGTAAATCAGTACTCTTTTTTTTTTTTTTGAGATGGAGTCTCCCTCTGTTGCCCAGACTGGAGTGCAGTGGCACAATCTCAACTCACTGCAACCCCGCCTCCTGGGTTCCAGTGATTCTCCTGCCTCAGCCTCCCAAGTAGCTAGGATTACAGGCGCCCATAACTACACCTGGCTAATTTTTGCATTTTTAGTAGAGATGGGGTTTCACCATGTTGGTCAGGCTGGTTTGGAACTCCTGACCTCAGGTGATCTGCCTACCTCGGCCTCCCAAAATGCTGGGATTATAGGCATGAGCCACTGTACCTAGCCCCAAATTTTTTAATTGAAAAAAAGTAAATGGTCCCCCTTCCTCTATGAATCAAATAAATTTATTTTTATCACCTAGTTAAATAGATCCCTGGGTTTCACTCTGGGTCTACTGAATCCAGTCTCTATGGATGGGAATCAGGCAAGGGGATCCTTAAAACATTCCCCACATGATTCCAATGCACAGCCAGGGAAAGGCATTGCTTGCCTAGGCTGGGATGTTTCAATCCTTCAACCCTTTTACCTTTAACACAGAGGTGCTGCTTTCCAATGTAAATGGAAGAACTAATGTGTTATTCCTAACTCAATTTTTATGACTAGTTCACGGTGGCAAAAAAAAAAAAAAAAATAGTGAAAACATATTTTCAAAGGGCATACACACATAGGCAACTTTATACATTAATGTAGGATAAACACTGGGTATACCAACAGACTTTGAGAAGCTGATGATTTCTCTGTAAATGAATAAAAACCAGCATAGTCACCAAGAGCTTAAATACATATATTCACTTCCAATTTTAACTTTAGAATCATTTAAAAGCACTCCCCGCTCCCCCCTGCACCCAAACACACTTAATCTTGACCATTAACTTACCCTTTGGGGTCTAAAAGATCCCGAACTTTCTCATTATAAATTTCCATATAGGACACTTCAACTTTAAAGGTCTGTGACTCATTTTGCTCCAAAGAGATCCTCTTAAATAAAGCACAGCAGAGCCTTGGAATAAGGCCCAACTGCTCAGCATGGCCCATCATGGAAAAGGATTTTCCTGAACCTGGAGAAGAGCAAGCAGAAAGAAGAACGGGTAGAGGAGGAAGCAAAATGCAATGCTTCGACCACACAAGGTTTCCCCATATGCTGGCCAAGGTCACAGAGCAGAAAAGTGGCCAACTTAGCCTCAAACCCAGGCTCTTGGATGCCCAGGCTACTGTTCTTTCCATTACACTCAGGGCTTCCAGTGTGACTCGCCAAGATCTGGAGGGCACCTCGCTTACAGATGATGTGTATAAATGCAACCACTAAAAACACATTCATAAGTATGTACAGTAAAATTCCAACTATACATTATTAAGTAGCACATGATATATTACGTTATATATATTCTCTTGTCTGCATCTACTAGTTATCCTGTGATGTGATATTAGGCAGCACTGTTATGATTTATTTATTTATTCCTACCTTATTGTTGAAAGATCTGGCTCAGAGTGTTCATGGCTGAGCCATTAGTATGTTTTTGTTTTGTTTGCTTCAACCAACTGCTTCATAAGCTTAGGTTTAATAATCTGCCATTACTTCTGCATCCTAGTGAAAGTCCTCAGTATAGGATGAAACTAAGAGTTTTTCTATCATTTTTACTATGTCATTTATATTGAGAAACTGGTAATAATAATAATTACTATTATTATTTTGAGACAGAGTCGCACTCTATTGCCCAGGCTGGAGTGCAATGGTACGATCTCAGCTCACTGCAACCTCTGCCAACTGGGTTCCAGTGATTCTCCTGCCTCAGCCTCCTGAGGAGCTGGGATTAGAGGTGTGGGCCACCATGCCTGGCTAATTTTTGTATTTTTAGTAGAGACAGGGTTTCACCATGTTGGCCAAGATGATCCTGAACTCCTGACCTTTCAATCCACCCACCAAGTGCTGGGATTACAGGCATGAACCAACCACTGCGCCTGGCCTGCTTGTTTTCGTTTTTGTTTTTATTTTTAAGAAACTGATAATTATTTTTCTAGTTCAAATACAGGCTAAACTATAATTGAGGAAAATGACACTTAATAACTTGAAACTAGCTTTGCTTATTAACACTGAAATTGCTCAATTACCAAAACTACTGTAGCTCCAAAAAGAGGATACTTTTGATCACTTAACTCAGTTAAATGTACAAAGTCAAATGCATTTTTCTGTTGCTTTTCACAGTTTTTTCTATTTTTATTTTTTATATGTTTTATTTTTTGAGACAGAATCTCATTTCATCACCCAGGCTGGAGTGCAGTGGCGCAATCTTGGCTCACTGCAACCTCTACCTCCTAAGTTCAAGCAATACTCATGCCTCAGCCTCCCCAGTAGCTGGAATTACAGGTATGCACCATCACACCCAGCCAATTTTCGTATTTTTAGTAGAGATATGGGTTTTACCATGTTGGCCAGGCTGGTCTCGAACTCCTGACCTCAAGTGATCTGCCCATCTCAGCCTCCCAAAGTGTTGGGATCACAGGCATGAGCCACTACACCTGGCCTTTTTCTATTTTTTTTTTTTTTTTTTTTTTTTTTTTTTTTTTTTTTTTTTTTTTGCCAATCAATGAGAGCTTGTAAGGTTGCTGAGGTTGTTTGGCCTTGAACTCTTAGCCTCGCCTTCGCAAGCGCCACGACATCCGGCCGGAGCCACTTTGGGCCCCTCTATTTTTAAATAACAAGAAATTCATATTTAATATCATTGTTTGTAAAAAAAAAAAAAAAAAATTTTTTTGAGACAGGGTCTCCCTCTGTTGCTCAGGCTGGAATAGGGTGGGATATGATCATGGCTCACTATAGTCTCAAACTCCTGGGCTCAAACCATCTTGCCACCCCAGCCTCCTGAGAACCTGGGACTACAGGTGTACCACAATGGACTAATATTTTTATTTTTTGTAAAGATGGTCTTACTATATTAACCAAGCTTGTCTCAAATTCCTGAGCTCAAGAGATCCTCCCACCCCAGCCTCACAAAGTCCTGGGATGACAGGCATGACCCACCACATCTGGCTTATAAAAGCAACTTCTTACCTGTCTGTCCATATGCAAAAATACATGCATTATACCCCTGAAAGGCTTTTTCAAGAATTCCTTCCCCAAGGCACTTGAAAACCACTTCTTGACCTAAGAAACAAGACAAAAATTAAAAACTAATAAAAAAGAATAATTTTTCTTGAAATATTTTTATTAGTAACAACATTATGTCAACTCAAAAAATGTTAAAAGTGTTCTGAGTACCTACTAAGTACAGGACTGTGTATTAACAGCTTGATATATGCAATTTCATCTATATCTCTAACTAGAGCTCAGAACCTGGATACACTGTTTCCCTTTAAGACATTTCTCTAGATATTAAAGTTTTCTTTCCACTATAAGCGGGCCATATGGAAGCATCACTCAAATTTGGTTGTTTTTTTCTTATGACTAAGTGTCTACAATGTCATTAAACATGAATTGCCTTATCTCCCCAGCTAGATTCTGAACAGGACCCCATTATACACACCGTATGCTCCTCAGCACCTAGCCTGGTGTTTTGTACATGCCAAGTACTGAAAAACTGTTAGTTGCTGAGGATGACTTCGGCTGCTGTTTGTAGATTCACAGGCACCTGTCACCTCTGTCCCCACAGGAGGAGTGGGGACAAGTTCTCTTACGTGAATCTCTGTATCACACTGCAGCTCTTGGGGCAATTGCATCATGTACTATACTATGGCAGAGTGGGGCTGAAGAGTAAATGTGTGACAATCTTTTTTAAACACATAAAAGGGCAGTATTTGCTTTGAATTTGGTGAAATCTAATATTCATTCTGCACCACTAAGGCAATTACTCTTATATTCTCCTTCCTGTCCACTTACGGTCCTTAGAACATTCACTATTACCGCATTTGAAGAAACTACTAGTTTAAGTACCTGCTTCCTCCACTGGAATGAACCCTTGATGCCCTAATCTATAACCTGCTTATCTTCATAATCCTAGAGCCTAGTACAAAATGCTTAATAAGTGTTGAAAGAATGAGTCAGTTTAACGTTTGTATCTTACATGATAGTTCCTTTTACATTTAAAAATAATAGAACACAACATAAGCTTTCGGCTTTATGTTTTTTTTTTTTTTGAGACACAGTCTTCCTCTGTCACCAGTGCAGTGGCATGATCATGGCTCTGAACCTCCTGAGTTCAAGTGATTCTTGTGCCTCAGCCTCCTAAGTAGCTGGGATTGCAGGCACACACCATCACACCCAGCTAATTTTTGTATTTTTAGTAGAGACGAGGTTTCACCATGTTGGCCAGGATGGTCTCGATCCCCTGACCTCGTGATCCGCCCACCTTGGCCTCCCAAAGTGCTGGGATTACAGGCATGAGCCACCGCGCCCAGCCTGGTTTTATGTTTTTCTTTTATGGAAAGTTCGATCTGATTTTAGAAGTCTCTTATTTTATATACTATGATATATGATGATTGCAGAATGAGACTCTTAAAAGTGTTTCAATACAAAATGAGATAGTATTTGTGATATGGTTTAGTTCTGAGTCCCCACCCAAATTTCATCTCGAATTGTAATCCCCATGTGTTGAGGGAGGGGCCTGATGGGAGGTGACTGGATCATGCGAGTGCTTTCCCCTATGTTGTTCTCATGATAGTGAGTTCTCACAAGATCTCCTGGTTCAAAAGTGTGTGGCTTCCTTTGCATGCTCTCTCTCTCTGTCTCTCTCACCACCATATAAGATGTACCTTGCTTCCCCTTTGCTTTCCACCATGATTCTAAGTTTCCTGAGAACTCCCTAATCATGTGGAATTGTGAGTCAATTAAACCTCCTTTCTTTACAAATTACCCAGCCTCAGGTAGTTCTTCATAGCAGTGTGAAAACAGACTAATACAATTTGCAGCCATTATGCTGCCAAAAAATAAAATCTGACAACATCAAATATTGCTGATTGAGGAAATAGGTATTTTCATAAGCTGTGTATGGTGGGAGAGTAAATGAATAGAGACATTCTAGAGGAAAATAAATGAATAGAGACATTCTAGAGGACAGCATCTATAAAAAAGAATATGCCTACACTGTCTGACCCACTGTGAGGCATCTATTCTAGAAACACATTCCCACAGAGGGTCCTGTGAAGGCTGTTCATGGCAGTGTTATTCATAATACTGCAAATGGAATTCGAGTGAAATGTCCATAAGTATGAAAGTGGGTAAGTGTGACTGTTTTATATGATGGAATATACTACACAACATTTTTAAAAAACAATAAACCCCCGAAACCCACATCTATATGTAAATGCTAGAATTAAAAAACATTGTTGAGTGACAAAAAGGCCATGTTCAGAGCTGCACATATAATGTAAAAACTTATGTCAAATTGTGTGTATGTGTGTGTGTGCGTGTGTATGTGTGAGAAAGCGAGCGAGCTATGAATGCTAAGTGTAAAAAAATGGATAGAAAAAATATACCAAATTTACATAACTTTATTTCTCTATTGCTAACTTCTACCATCTAACATAGATGTTTGGTAATTTCCACCAAACAAGTTGGTGGAATATATGCATTTAAAAAAATGGTTGTAGTCAGAAGAACCTTTTCTAAACACCCAGGTCTGTTGTGATGAGCACCTTAAGATCTGTGTGCAAACGCACATCTATTCTGAGGAGAATAAGGTATAATCAAAATTATTATCCACTTCACAAATTGCTTTTACGTTATAGTCAAGTACGATAGTCTTGTGCTCACAAAGAAAATACCTGACCACTCTAGTGCATGATCTTTCATACACATTAATATTTGTTTCTCATGTTTTCTCAAAGGACCTTCCTTATTCCACATATGTTCCCAAGCCCCATGCTAAAAGGCAGGCCTTAAATCTGGAGCCAAGCCCTATATCAGAGAAGACCCAGAATTAAACTCAGCCTGTGCCTAGGTTTATTAGAATTGCTTGTGTTCCTCAGCCAGAACAAAATGCCATTCAAAGACATTCTAAAAGCAATGCCTTCTTGGCACAAGGAGCTGAACGGAGGAATCCTGTTTGATCTTCCACGCTGGTTAACCAGCTCCCGGGAAGGGAGTGGGGTGAGGGTGGGGACAAGAGACTTCAAGAGTTGGCTAGGTCAAGCATCCTGACCATAATTCATAATTTCAATTCATATTTAGTAACTTGGAAAAAAAAAGCAACAGCTTGAGTTGATGAAAGGATTCAATTGCAGAGAAGCGCTGTGGTCAAAGAGATTTTATCACGGCTTCTTAGAGCCTAAAGTTAATATCTATTATATCTATTCCTACATCAGGGAGTAAAATGTGGTACTTCTCATTTCTGCTACTGATGCTGAGGAGGCTGGAATTAGGATGAATTATTTTCCCTAGGTTCTTTCAAGAGTAAATCACAATGTATCTTTTTCCTTGGTAGGAATGGCTTGTTAAACTAAAGATTATTAGTTGGAAAAGCAAGGATGACTGCTATACAGCGCTAAGAAATAGGTTTATCATGTAAATGAAACAACAACAGGGATATGTATACTAAAATTGCATTAAAAAAAAATCAAGTGATCATAGAATTCCCCAGCATATAAAAATACAAAAGTAGGCCGGGCCCGGTGGCTCATGCGTGTAATCTCAGCAATCTGGGAGGCTGAGGTGGGAGGGTCACTTGAGGCCAGGAGTTCAAGATCAGCCTGACCAACAAAGTGAGAGCCAGTGTCTACAAAAAAATGTAAAAAAAAATACAAGAGTAAATTTCAGTTTAGTGTATGACCAAATTATTGCAAACACTAAATACAACATGACTTAACCTACTAAACTTGTGTTCTTTTATTCTTTATGCTACTAAGGAAAAGCAAAGATAATTAATTTTTATCAACTTTTTTTATCCTATTGGCATTGTACTTTACATATTTTATATCATTGAAACCTCACAATACCCAGGTAGGGTAGGTATGAATTATGACTTATAAGGTGACTGGGGTGTAAACTGATTAAGTCGTTTGCCCAAGATCTGGTCATCAGTGAATGGCAGAGTTTGGTTCAGCTTATAGTGACTACCTACTATCAAGGCTGATGTCCATCGATCATCAGTAATTCATGCTACATGATACTGGGAATCAGTTGCTCTCACCTCTGGTCTCCAGGATAATTTTTACAGACTCTCAGAACTCATCAGACTGCACATTTTTTTTTTTTTTTTTTTTTTTTTTTTAGATGGAGTTTCACTCTGCCACCCAGGCTGGAGTGCAGTGGCACAATCTCAGCTCACTGCAACCTCTGCCATCCAATTCAAGAGATTCTCCTGCCTCAGCCTCCTAAGTACCTGGGATTATTGGTGCCTGCCACCATGTCTGGCTGATTTTTGTATTTTTAATAGAGATGGGGTTTCGCCATGTTGGCCAGATTGGTCTCGAACTCCTGACCTGAGGTGATCTGCCCGCCTTGGCCTCCCAAAGTTCTGGGATTACAGGTGTGAGGCACCATGCCCGGTTGGCACAATTTTTTTTTCATGTTTACCTTTACTGCCAGATTGTGAAAACAGTGGTTGCTGCATCTTAGGAGAGTGCCTGGCATGCAGTAGGCATTTGTATTTACTGAATTATTCCTCTGTTGATATTGCTGTTCTCAGAAAAATGTATTTTTAATTGGGAATGTCTTCCCTCATCAGTGACATGTAAGTTATTGGAATACAATTTTTTTTACTCCAGCCTGGGTGACAGAGTGAGACTCTGTCTCAAAAAAAAAAAAATTGTTCTTTGAACTTAAAAAGAAACGTTTAATTGTATTAGTTACACTTTGGTAAAAGTATGACTGTTTATGAAATTTGAATGAATCCTTTAAGATTATAGTAGGTCTTTGTTAAATAAGCCAATGGGGTATGAATAGATATGTCAACATACTATGTAGGTACCAATTAGGTAATTTTGATAAAAATTACAGATTACATTTTTACTAATACCCTCCTGGATATTACAACAAAATATATGTGACCAACAACAAAAAAACCTAGTCTCTCTGATTTCCACTAAATACTGTACGTGTGATTTCAAACATATTCAACTTCTTTTAGTTACAGTTATGTTTGGCCGATAGAATGTAATTCGAATTTATCATATTTAGTGAAGCTTTCTTCATAACCAGGAAAGAAAAAAATCTGAGAAAAATAGAACATTAAAAAATAGAAAACGATTATACTATGTTTCTGAAAAAATTGTTTATTCTCCATGTATGTTTACAAATTTACACAAGATTGGAGGCTAGAGAGACTGTAATACATTTTATTACTAAGGCTTTGTGTCTCAAAGGCAATGTATTCTCTTTTAAGACAAGAAATAATGAACATTTTCCCTTCTCTACATATATACATCAACATTAGCATTTTTAATAGGAGCTCAGCTTTCCATTGTATAAATAATGGATGCAATCAGTTCCCTACTATGGATATTTAGATTACTTTCTTTAATTTTTCTGCAATATTTATTCTTATATGCTTACCTCTGTGCAGTTTCCTACTGACTTTGCTAGGCAAAACTTCAAAAAACCCAATCTTCAAGTTCTCTAACAACGCATGCATCTCTACTTTCAACACGCTCCACAACACTCCCTATGATCATTCTTCTCAGTTTTGACTAAGTGAATAGGAAAAAAAAGCCTCTTGTTGGATAATTTTTCTTCCATTGTTCATCTGTATTAACACTTTAGTAAGGTGACTATTAAATCCTTGGGCTACCCATTGCTTTTCTTCTCATTAATTTTAAAAATCCTCATTAGACCTTAAGGATATTCACCGTTGGTCTACCATGTATGTTATAAATATTTTTTCCCAGTCTGTCATTTGCCTTTTGGTCTTACACTATTGGCTGTCATTTGCCTTTTAGTCTTATATTATTCATGGTCATACAAAAGCTTCTGGTCTTTCATATTCAAATCTTTTCTCTTTTCCTTCATGATTTTTGCCTGTGATATGTGTTAGGCCTCCTAAATCCTTTTTCACCCCCAACTTTTATACAACTCACACATATTTTCTTCTAGTTTTGTTTTGTTATTATTTATTTATTTTGGAGACAAGATCTCACTTTGTGTCCAGGCTAAAGTGTGATGTGGGGATCATAGCTCACAGCAGCCTCAAATGACTGGGCTCAGGTAATCCTCCTGTACCAGCCTCCTGAGTAACTGGGAGTATAGATGCCTACCACCACTGCTTTTGACACAATTTGACTTTCAAATCTGAGTTTTACTCCTTATCAGCTATGTGACACTGGTAAGGTTCCCAGTTTATCGGTAAAATAAGACTAATAGTTGCTACCTAAGTGGCTACTGGGATGGTTTAATAAACCAGTATAGGTAAAGCACTTACCATAGTACGTGGCCAGTATAAGTCTAGATATATTTTAGTTATTATCTATTATCATCTCTTAAGTCTTTAATCAATTATAATTAATTTTACTGCAAACAAAATGTCATTATCTAGTTATTTGTCCTTCAGATGGCTCCTTCATTTCTGCAACAATTTTGTGGCATAGTTCAATTTCAAACATAAAAAGAAAAAAGGCACTAGGCATGGTGGCTCACGCCTGTAATCCCAGCACTCTGGGAGGCCAAGGTGGGTGGATTACCTGAGGTCAAGAGTTCGAGACTAGCCTGGCCAACATGGTGAAACCCCATCTCTACTAAAAACACAAAAATTAGCTGGGCATGGTGGTGGATGCCAAACCTGGCTACTCTCAAGGCTGGGGCAGGAGAATTGCCTGAAACTGGGAGGTGGAGGTTGCGGTGAGCTGAGATTGTACCATTGCACTCCAGCCTGGGCGACAAGAGCAAAACTCAAAAAAAAAAAAAAGTAAAAAGGCCAGATGTGTGGTGGCTTATGCCTGTAATCCCAACACTTTGGGAGGCTGAGGTGGGAGGATGTCTTGAGGACAGAAGCTCAAGACCAGCCTGGACAAAATAGTGAGACTCCCATCTATACAAAAAAAAAAAATTAGACAAGCATGGTGGTGGAGGATTGCTTGAGCCTAGGAGGTTAAGACTAGAGTGAGCTATGATCATGCCACTGCACTCTAGACTGAACGACAGAGCAAGACCCTATCTCCTAAAACAAAACATTAAAAAGAAACGATACTTGTTCTTAGAAAGATTTCTGAAAGGAACCATTGATTGCTATTTTTGTAGCTCCCACAGAGGTCCCATTTTTAAAATATTACTGACCAAATATAATGGTGGTGACTCTTACATGTAAGGGGGTGGGGGACAGAAACGGTGGGTGTGTGTTCATGTGTACGTGGACATGATGAGAAGAAGAAATAGTATCATTATTTAGGCCAGGGTATGCTAACCAATATTGTCTAGTATAGGAAAAATAATTGCTTTTTGTTTTTTGTTTTTGTTTTTTTGTAACATTGAGTTAGAAGGGTACAGGAAAAAAAAAAAAAAAAAAAGAAATCCCAATATAGTAAATGGTATCAGCAAATGTGTGAGTGGGACAGTTCTAGAGTTCCCATTATTCTGCCCTTCTGGTGCCTTTTCAGCTGTTTGAACCCTTGGCTGGAGTTATTCTTAACCAATTCTTTGGTTTGGTGACCTTCAGGGTACCACTGGTACAGTAAAAACAACTACAGAAAAGCCCCCCAAAGCCTAAGAGGCACTATGACTCTTGATACAGTCTCTTTCCTCTCCAGCAATCAGCTCTCCATGAAACCCAGATGACAGCTACACTTCACTCTGGAATAGAAAATACGAAATATCAAGAGCTCTCATACGGTCTCTTAAAGAGACCCTGGTTTATCCAAAAGACTGAAGGTTTTTTGTTTGACTTTTTGTTTTGTCTTTGTTTTGTTCACTTCTATTTTTTAAACACAACCAAACCTTTTCTCAGCAAAGGAAAAAATGACTTGCCAACTGCTTTGTGAATCTCAGTTCATGAAAAAAAAGGAGCTGTTTATGCTGAGTGGTGGGAATCAGGGAATTCAAACAGTACATGGGTGGATCCCATAAAAGATGCAATATCTCCACCCTAAACAATTCCCGACTACAGTTTACACTTAAATAGAATGAAGTGCTATTTGTCTAGGGGAAAGCACACCAGCCCATAAAGGAAAGTTCTTAAGTCCCATGGGAAGCAGGAGGATCTATGAGTATTTACTTCTATTCCAGACAAACCAAGCAAAGCCACAACATTGTCAAATCTAAGAGGCCTGACTTTTCAGCAGGACTGATGCCGAAAAGGCGGTGGCTACTCTGCAGATGTTAGCTCCACGTGCCTGGTGTGGCAAATCCACAGGCAAGCCTGACCTCACTTGTTAATAACCATGACCACAATGCCAATTTCCTCTGGGGTTTATGATTAGACCTTCTATATAATCATGCGAACAAGTCTTAAAACACAGGCATGCCCAAAGTAACCCATAACACAATGTCAGAATAGCAAACAGAGCTCCTGTATGGAATTTCTGCAAGCATAGTCACAGATCTGAGTCGCCCAACCCTGAGTCACACACATGAATCTTTTTCTTTTTTGAAAGAGATAGGGTCTTGCTCTTTTACCAGGCTAGAGTGCAGTGGTGTGATCATAGCTCACTACAGCCTCTAACTCTTCAAGATTCAAGGAATCCTCCTGTTTCAGTCTCCTGAGTAGCTAGGACTACAGGCGTAGGCCACCGCATTTGGCTAATTTTTAATTTCTATTTTTTAGTAGAGATGAGACCTTGCTATGTTGTCTGGGCTGGTCTTGAACTCCTAGCCTCAAGTCATCCTCCCACCTTGCCCTCGCAAAGTGCTGGAATTACAGTCATTGTACCCAGCCTGATACAGATCTTTGAAAAGCTAACACCCCTTGGGTATCCACACCTGTGCATAATCTGTCTCTACTTGGAACAGCAGCAATAGGCTCAAAGCTACCTGTGTATTGGAAGATGGATGACCAAGGTAAATCTCTTTCTATGGCAAGACCCTGATAGCAAAGCATAAAAGAAACCAGGGATGGAAGGAAAAATGTAGCTATCATTCATATGCCCAACATCTGATGACTGAAGTGGCACAGGATAAAAGAGTCACAGTGGGCCTTGTCCTAAAGAGTGAGAGAATGAAATGGGAGGATATAAGCCCTGTCTTGTTTAAAATCTGCATTAAACAAGGCAGACACCTATGGCCCATGGCTGAATAAAACACTAAGCATGGTGAAGCACAGATCAGACCTGGCATATGCACAGAGTATTTCCTGTTTTTCTAAAGTAACTAAAATAGAAGAGCATCAAAGATTTGAACACAATCAATAATTTTATCAGTTTAAATTGAGCCCTCAGTTTTCCTTCTTTTCCCTATCTTCTCTTTGGAATCAGAGTAGAGAGAGAAAAACTAAAGGCTGGGCTCAATATTTATGACTTGGAATTCCTGGGCCTACTCATTTGTGAGGGTGTTTTTCTACTTCTAAACAGGCACAGCAATTCTGATGAGTCTGGACTTGGCAGGTGGCCCAGCTCCAAATCAGAGCACCTGGACAGTGCAAGACCAGACAAGTTCTTCTCACATACCTGAAGGGGTGAAGAATGCCTAGCTTGGATGAAGTTTAAATACATCCCTTTCTCAAAAATCTTTGGTGTATGGAAGTACAGCTTTCAAAAATTCTCATACATAGTGATTTCAAACCTGGTTTAAGTTAAATGACCAAAAACTACAGAGTTCAGATAAAGAAACTGAAGCTGTAAGGCTTGACTTGGTATTACTAGATTTAAGTTTTAATCAACTACACAAAAGTTTGCCATTGAAAAGCCTGGTAAGAGGATCCCAAGAAACCAGGCCATGAGGGTAAAGGTAGACCACGGACACATTTTCCACTGTAGTATCCAAGAGCTATCAGTGTTACGGTCCTTGGAAGTCTGGCTTGCAGCATGGCATGGGTGACTCACCCAGACAGATGTTTCCACCACAGCAACAGCACTGGGGCTGGCCATGAGCATGGTCTTTTTTTGTTTCTGGATAAAGTGGCTGATTCACCAAGGAGGGGGGTCATGCAACTGCTGCCCTCAGCACTGGTCCCGAGGATGAAAAAAGAATTTAAAGCAACTCACCTGTGAAGAATGTCTTACAGAGAAAACATGTTGGAGTCATGCAGGAGGGTGTTTCCCATAAACAACTGCTGACAAAGTAAACCTTCATTTCTATCTGCTTTGATGGTGTTTTATACCCTCTCTCTCTGATAAAGAAGCAGACCCAACTCAACATCTCTTCTGGATTGTGGGGTGCACAATATTTATAGCACTTGAGGGGAGGTTAAAGCAAAGCCCAAACCAAATATACGGATCCTAGAGAACTTCTGACAGGAGTGAGGGTGCCCTTAGTAGTATTCCTGGATAGGTTCCACTTCCTTAACACAGCCTCTCTCAGGATGAGAGTGGAGAGGAGCACCACAGGCTGGAGTAGAACCCATAAAATTTTCATAGCATACGTATTATTGACTAACATCCACATTTACCAATGCTTTCAGTGCTCACAGGGAGCAGGGCCTCTTTGAAACTCAGTTTTATCTGTAAAATGGGGACAATAATAGTTTCTACCTGTTTGGGTGCTTTGACAATTTTATCACCTATTGCATGTAAAGAGATTGGCGCAGTGCTTGAAACTTAATGCTCAGAGTTGTATTGTCTATTGCTATTGCTATCCACCCCTCTAAACACAATTAACTTAAAGGATGTTTCTGGGTGCCAACAAATACCCTAAGAAATAAATGTGGACAAAGAAAGGGAAGTATTGAAGAAAGTGGGATCTGATGTGATAAAAAATAGGGGAATAAAGGGGAGAATGAAAGAAAAGCATATATATATTTACACATATATACACACTCAAAAAAATTTAACAAGATTAGCAAAGCTCATTTATCTTTTAACATCCTTTACAATAAAAATTTTTCTTAACTGATGTTCTTGTTCAATTCTCTGGATTAAAGAACATTCTCTCTATCATCTGAAATGCCCCCTGCATGCTAAATCACCCCAGCTGGGAGGCTTCTCTCTGGACTCCCACCAGCTGAGTTATGCTTATACAAAGCGTCAGTTGTATTTGCTCCTAAACTGTTCTATGTCAGTTGTACTTCTCTGTAATTACATAATTTAACTAGCAAATGCAAAAAACAGGGTTGCTGATTCTAAGAAAACTCTAAGTAGAATGCTTGGCAACAACTTAATAAAGGTGAGTCATTAAAAGAAACGACAAATCAAGTATGAGTGAGATAATTTATGAAAGACCATAAATGAAAACAAAAAATCTAGGAGGATTTGGCATTTAGATTTTTTCATAAATGTCTTTTAAAATGGCGTGCATCATTTATAATGAATTCTTACTTAAACAAACTGTTGAAATAGCCAACTACTAGTGCTGCTCACTAACACGGGGAAAACTGTTATGGTTTAAAAACCCAATAGCTAACAATTATTGAGTGTTCCCTCTGTGCAAGGCACTTGCTGAGTGCTTCATATACATAATCTCATTTCAACCTCACAAGATTTATCATAAGGAGGTGCTGTTATTATTACGTACAGCCACACAGTTGGGAAGTGGCAGAGGCAAAATTTGAGCCCAAGAAGTGTGACTCCAGAGCCTGTGCTTTTAACTACGAGAAAAAAAAACTTCATTCAAACAGATCACCTGAATAGTAAAATAATGAACCAATAATAATATGCCAGAACAAATTAATATCGTAGAACTTTGCTAAGAAATTGGTTCTATTTTGGCTAGTATTGGCTTTTAAAATGTAAGTTTTGCTACACAAATGTTTTATCTCATTGCAATTCTGCTTTGGTTA
This sequence comes from Saguinus oedipus, assembly GCA_031835075.1. Taxonomy (NCBI): domain Eukaryota; kingdom Metazoa; phylum Chordata; class Mammalia; order Primates; family Cebidae; genus Saguinus; species Saguinus oedipus. The sequence continues at coordinate 11,362,663 of CM063172.1, read as the reverse complement.
AGCAATATTAAGCAGAAATCATTTCTACCTCTGAGCACATAAAATCCCCTATCATGGTAACAGAATCAAATATGGCTGCTCTTCCCACAGCGTTAGTCCACAGATTGTCCCCTCAGAGTATAAAGCAATGTTAGCAGAATAAGGGGCAGATGCACAACCTTTCTCCTGAGTTGCAGGGCATTAACAATGCTCAAAAACACACAGCTTCAGCACATTTGAGCAACATGCCATATGGCAAGAACTGTTACATAATTTCTGAGTCAACAGTTTAGAATCTCTCAGGCCAGGGAATGTTCACATCCACACTGACCCTAGATATGCCACTACCAGACTGTTTTTTATTTTTGGTACAAAGATTTTTATAAAACTGGGGAGAAAATAAAAACCAAAGTTACTGAAAGTTACTGTTATCTACTAACGTGGCACATTTTAGAAACTATAAAAAATGTATTGATTCATTGTCAAGAATGCTTTAAGTGCAATCAACAGTGATTTAAACATTTACAAAGACTGCTCTCAATTTTATCAGTATTAACTCTAATATATGAAATTTATAAACTTAAATGTGAATCTGCATATATCCACATGTATATATGAAGTTCGGGAGAACATATGGGTTTATGTAGAAATGCCATGCTCCAGGTACCTAATTCTGCAGGTTATTCCCGTTTTTACTCATTAGCGCTTACACAGGGTTTTTGCTTCAAACTCAGAATTATCTGCCAGACAAACATTATTACAACTACCTAACCAAAAGCTAGCAAGAGGAAGAGATAATATATTCCCAATGTAAAATAATTCGTGGCCAGGTACAGCGGCTCATGCCTGTAATCCCAGCACTCTGGGAGGCTGATCACTTGGCAGGCTGATCACTTGAGGTCAGGAGTTCAAGACCAGCCTGGCCAACATGGTGAAACCCTGCCTTGACTCAAAATATAAAAATTAGCCAGGTATGGTGGCACATGCCTGTAATCCCAGCTACTCAGGAGGCTGAGGCAGGAGAAATGCTTGAACCCAGGAGGTAGAGGTTGCAGTGAGCCAAGATTGCGCCACTGCACTCCAGCCTGGGTGACAGACTCCCTCTCAATAAATAAATAAATAATAGACAAACAAACAAACAAATAAATAACATGTAAAATACCTCAAAGCATGATTCAATGCAATGAGGATGGCTTAACAAATAAGCCTTTAATTTGCCTCTGAAAAGTCCACTGGAATAGCTGTGTGGCCAACAGAAAATGGCTGATTCATGTTTTATCAGAGAGCTGGAAGGGATCTGAGATCATTCCAGGCCGTTATCTCCTCCTTTCACAGATGAAGAACAGAGACCCACAGAAATTAGCTTGCCCGAGGTCTAGCAGTCTGTGGCAAAACCATTCGTCATAAATCTCAGTACACTGCATTTTCTTTCCAAAGTACTGATGCTACCACCCTGACTCCTGTCACAGTGAGTCAAAAAATAAAGATGAGGATAAATATCAAGGGAGTGCTTCCTACTCCCTAAGCAGCTAGGTACTTACTGGATTAAGCACTTTATATGAACATATAATTTAGTCCCCAAGTCAACCCTATGAGACGAGAACTATTAGTATCCTTACTTACCACATGTGGAAACAGAAGGATCATGAGATTCAGTATCTCACGTGGCCGTACACAGATAGAAGGTGTTAGAGCCAGGATTTGAACTCAGTTTGACTTAGGAGTCCATATTCTTCAACTGCTCCAACCAACCCACTGCGATGCCATTATACCTACTAGAGAATTACCTGTTTCTAAATCAGAAAGCGGAAGCATGGAGGCTCTTCCTATAGCTTTTAATAATGAGCAAGACATGATTGAGAATTTAACATTTTGACACACCGCACAAAACTTAGAGTTCCTGCTTCTCTTTGCTTTCTCAATCCATGCACTTATCTTTTTCTTTCTCTCCCCCTGCTATCCCCCAGTTTTGAGAGCTGCTTTGAGAGTCCTGATTCAGTATCAATGATGCCATTATTCATCGAGCCTGACAAATAGGTCGGCTTCAGGAAATATGTGCTTCCCCTTCTCCACTTCCCCTATTTCCCACCAGACAATGAATGCTTCTATCTTAATGCTTTTATTCACAATTAAGAAGACATTATCCTTTTTTAATGAAGAGGAAATAAATTAGCATGGAAACCAACTAATCTAGGCGTAATGCATCTACTACGCAGATTATTTACAACGGATGTAAACTTGAGAGAAAAGAAAGAAAGAATTTACCTTTTGCTAAGGAGGAGGAGTGTCATAGTATTTGTACAATAATGGGAATATTTGCAGAATAAGAAAATATCCTCCCAAATTTTCTAAGTAGACAGTGCTCCGGGGTTAAGTGGGATATGGTACTCAATGTGATCATGCAACCTAAAATTTAGTAAATGTTAGGCTATCAGTATGTTTAAAAATCACTTTTATCTTTAAAAGTTTATCTGTAATGAAGAGCTACAGAAATCTTGAGTTTCACAACTAACTTTTATCATTGTTCATAATGAAGTCATTTCTTGTTTGAAAAAAAAGGTTGTTGTATATCCAGGCACATGAGTGGTAGAGCGGCAGCAGAAGGCTAGAGTGTTCTGTGTGGGCAATAATGGAGGATGTGATTCCAGAAGCTATGTAAAAGAAAGAGAAAAACAATCTTCCTTAAGCATTATTTTAACCACATCACTCCAATAGCTCCTATTTTTCACCATATCAGTATAAAGTTCTCAGAATTTCCTATTATCCAGCCTCACTCAACATGTGCACATAGGTCTCCTGTCGCATCCGCCACAAGATGCACCTTCTTATTTTTCTTTCTTGCTTGCTTTTTTAATCTTAACTTTGCAGCTTGTTTTTTTTTAGTTGTTTTTTTCCAAGATACACCTTCTGCTCAGACCAGTGTTACCACCATGGCTCTGCATCTTCCTTTATGGAAACGTCAAATGAAAATATCATCTGTAGGAACCTTCCATTAATCAGCACATAAGGTGACTTATTTAACAATTACAGCAACCACACAGCACAGGTGTTACCATTTCTACTTTTTTCCATAAAAAACAAATTGTAGCTCAGAGAAATTAAACAAATTGTCCAAGAGAACCAAAGCAGAATTCCTGAGATTCAAACCTAGTCTCACATCAAAGTCCATGTGTTCTCCTTGATACTGGTTGCCTCCTCTTGCTTGGAGGCCTTCTAGGCTTCCCTTTATTATTGCTATTCTTTTTGAGACGGCATTTCGCTCTTGTCACCCAGGCTGGAGTGCAATGGTGCAATTTCAGCTCACTGCAACCTCTGCCTCCTGGGTTCAAGTGATTCTCCTGCCTCAGCCTCCTGAGTAGCTGGGACCACAGGTGCATGCCACCACGCCCAGCTAATTTTTTTGTATATTTAGTAGAGATGGGGTTTCACCATGTTGGCCAGGATGGTCTCAATCTATTGACCTTGTGATCTGCCCACCTTGGCCTCCCAAAGTGCTGGGATTACAGGCCGGTGTGAGCCACCGTGCCTGGCCTATCTGCTTCCCTTTGATTAAACTCTATGCTTAAGTTTTTTTTAATTGACAAGTAATAATTATATGTATTTATGGTATACAATATGATGGTCTGATATATGTATCCCTTGTGGAATGGCTGAATCAGGCTATTTAATATATGTGTTGTCTCAAATACTTATCTCCTCTATGTTCCATCTCCTCTATGGTGCCTTCCCAGACAACTGGTGCCTTTCCAGATTTTATCTCTTTAACATCTGGTGCCTTTTCTCTCTCTCTCTCTCTCTTGAAAATCTGGTACCTTTCCAGATTTTCTCTTTCCTTGGATTTTATATAACACTTAAAAATCTATAAAATTTAGAGTTTAAACATTATCTCAAAATGTTATTTGATATGCATTTCTTTTGCTTTCTAACTTATTTTTGGATTTCTCAAGGGCTTCCTGGCCTGCACACACACAGTAGGGGGTTCATGAATACTTAAAAAATTATTGTGAGACCTTCTGGCTTCCTGAGTAATATGAGAGGAACCAACAATAGACACTGGGCCGAGGCACTGAATGAGTGGTGACAGGAGTCCCAGAACAGACAGTGGAGAAAGAAGACAGAGGCTATATTATAAAGGACATCAAATGTGGCCCAAGGAGTATAGATTTTTTTCTAGCACGTGATGAGGAGTCCCGGAAAGTATCTGAGAAGTACATGAGAAGAGCTCCAGTCCATGACCATGTATATGGCTGCATCTTGAATAACATAAATTGAACACAGTTAATAACTGGGCTTTGTATAAGCATAGCATGTATCCCCATCTGTCTCTGCATCTGTAGGAAATGTTTTACTTTTGTTGTTGATTTAAATCTAAAAGTACACACCCGGCACAAAAATACACAGAATGCTAACAGTTGAGACTGTTCCAGACTTTGCAAAACTTATTACATACAATCCCAGAGGGTTGATAAAAAGACAAATCAGTTACAACCAACACTATGGACTAATTCACTTTTATAAATTATATTGCTGTAAGTTGCAGGAATAATATCTGGAAAGGCTGATTTACCCAGTGTGAGCAACTAAAGGAATTTTCCTAGCTCAAGATTGTTAACTCTTGAAAAAATTATGTTATCAAATAATTTCTCAACAAGTTTGTTTTATATGGCAAGGAAAAGGCTATCAATAAAAAATTAATTCTCTTTAAACCAGTCATGTGCTTTTACCTCCAAATCTTTTAAGACCAATATCCTCCCTTCATTTTTGTTTTTAACTAAATGAGAATGTCATTTAGCTGATGTTGTTATAAGTAGAAAAAAGAGAACACACTCATTAAAATGAAGTATTTAGTTCAAGAGATCATGGTGACTACAGTTAATAACAACATACTGTATTCCTAAATATTGCTTATGGAATAGATTTTAAGTGTCCTCACCACAAAAAAAGGGTAAGTTCATGAGGTAAGGCAAGTATTAATTAGCTCAATTTAGCCATTCCACAATATATACATATTTCAAAACATCACATTGTATATCATAAATATATGCAACTTTTTGCCAGTTAGAAAAATATATATATTTTTTGAGATGGAGTCTCACTCTGTCACCTAGGTTGAAGCACAGTGGTGGGACCTCGGCTCACTGCAACCTCTGCTTCCTGGGTGCTAGCCATTCTCCTGCTTCAGCCTCCCAAGTAGCTGGGATTACAGGTACCCACCACCACACCTGACTAAATTCTGTATATTTAGAAATGGGGTTTTGCTATGTTATCCTGGCTGGTCTTGAACTCCTGACCTCAAGTGATCCACCCACCTTGGCCTCCCAAAGTGGTGGGATTACAGATGTGAGTCACCATACCCAGCCGAAAAATAAATTTTAAAAAAGATGAAATATCTTAGAAAAAGAGGGCATAATCAGAAGCAAAAGAACCAAAGACTTCCTCCACCAGACCAAGTGCTTCCCTCTTGAACTAAAGCAATTGTGACTGAATCCTAGGAAAGCCTATGGTCATAAATAAAACAGTAGTCATTTGTGTTGGATGGAATGAGGATAAAATGTCACAAGGAGAGAGCCCTAGAAAAACATGGGGCTGAGAAGCAGCACTTCCCTGAGGAGCAAGTAGTATTCATTCATAGGACCACTGATAGCTGAGGGCACTCAGGACCTGAGTGGGTTTTGGGTTTTGAAAACCACAGCACCTGTGCTCTGCTTATATAAACAGAGCAGGGGATGCCCTGAAAATCAGTGATAAGGAAAGGTGTGGCAAATGGAACCTTTCTTCATGTGATCCTCACAACAGCTACCATTTATGGCTTAAGGCCGTTCTCCCATTATCTGAAAGCCTTAGAACATCTTTGAAGACACCAATACCCCCCATTACAGGTGAATAACTTGAAGCTTAATAAAAATCTATCCAAAGATTTTGCAAGTAAGTGGCAGACCCAGATTCTGAAACCAAATCTTATTGACTTGAAAACCCATGTGGTAGAATTGGAAAGAACAGGTGTGAATTACACAGGCAAAGCAAAACTCCAGAGGAATTAAAGAAAATAGACTCAATGGAAGAAGAGGCCAGAGTCCCAACTGTCAGGCGTAGAGAGAGAAAACTTACCAGCATATTTTGTAGTGTTAGATTCATCCATGGACCAAAAGCAATAATCAAAGGCAAATACCTGAATGAAAGAACAAAACATTAAAGATTAAATAACTTCTTATGAGTAAATCAGACTGAAAAAAAAAATCACTGATGAAGATAAGAAGGATGGCCACGACTGTTTGTCTGAAAAAATCACTATAGGGTTGGTGCTTTTGCTAATTACAACATTTCTTTTTTTTTTTTCCTCTTTTTTGGTCACCCAGGCTGGAGTGCAGTTGAACTATCGCAGCCCACTGCAGCCTCAAACTCCTAGGCTTGAAGGATCCTCTTCCTCAGCCTCCTGGGTAGCAAGGATTGCACGTACATGCCACCATACCCAGCAATTTTTTAAAAACAATTTGTTGCAGAGAGGAGTTCTTGTCCTATTGCTCAGGCCTGGTCTCACACTCCTGGCCTCAAGTGATCCTCTCCGTTCTGCCTCCCAGAGTGTGCTGGGATTACAGGTGTTGAGCCATTGCACTCGGCCCTGTGAAATTTCTTTTAGACTATATGGTTAGCTTTCTGTATTAGAATAAGTTCTATATGAAAATTACTATTTATCTATAATTCAAATAATCAGACATTTTAACCAGATATTTTTTTCCACAATACATCTGATGAGAAACAAAAAAAAAAACAAAACAGCAACAAAAAACAATGACTCCTCTCCCAAATCCATGGTTTCAGCATCCACTGAGCCTTCTGGCTGGATCTCCCTCAGCTCCTCAAGTAGTACTCAACTTTCACATAAAGCAGTTCCTTCTCCTAGCTTTCCATGGTACCATTATTAGCATGCTGAAGCTAAAAACTCCCCACATGCCCATCCTGTGCTCCTTTCCCCTTCAGTCTCAGCATGCAATCTCGGGGTGGGGGAAAATCTTACTGTATTTTTAATATACATTTCCTTGAAAAGATGTGAAGCAATTTTACATGTATAGCAAGTTCATATGTTTAGTAATTATCTGGCATGTCTTTTATATGTAAAAGTATCTCTTCATGTTTTTAATTTTTTAATATATTTTTTGAGTTGGAGTCTTGCTTTGTCGCCCAGGCTGGAGTACAGTGGTGTGATCTTGATTTACTGCAACCTCCACCTTCTGGGCTCAAGTAATTCTCCTGCCTCAGCCTCCCGGGTAGCTGGGACTACAGGTGCTCACCACCATGCCTCGCTAATTTCATGGTTTATTTTTTTCCACAGTTACTGGGCTAAAGGTGGTATTTGGTTACATGACTTAGTTCTTTAGTGGTGATTTGTGAGATTTTTGGTGCACCCATCACCCAAGCAGTATACACTGTACCCTATTTGTAATATTTTATCTCTTGTCCCCTTCCCACTTTCCCCCAAATCCCCAAAGTCCATTGTGTCATTCTTAGGCCTTTCCATCCTTAGAGCTTAACTCCTACATATCAGTGAGAACATACGATGTTTGGTTTTCCATTCCTGAGTTACTTCACTTACAAAAACAGTCTTTAATCTCATACAGGTCGCTGCAAATGCCATTAATTCATTATAGCTGAGTAGTATTCCATCATGTAAATACACCACAGTTTCTTTATCCACTTGTTGACTGATGGGCATTTGGGTTGGTTCCACGATTTTGCAATTGTGAATTTGCCACTATAAACATGCGCAAGCATCTTTTTCGTATAATGACTTCTTTTCCTCTGGGTAGATACCCAGGAGTGGGACTGCTGGATCAAATGATAGTTCTACTTTTAGTTCTTTAAGGAATCTCCACACTATTTTCCATAGTGGTTGTACTAGTTTACATTCCCACCAGCAGTGTAGAAGCATTCCCTGTTCACCGCATCCACACCAAAATCTACTGGTATTGAATCATTAATTCACTCTTACTTTCTGTATAGGTATTGAATGCCTACCATATTACCAGGAATGGTTGGTGCTTGGTGCTTTCTCTGTAAGGACTCCCACCTAACTGCTGTTTTTCTTTTCTTTTCTTTTTTTTTTTTTGAGATGGAGTCTCACTCTGTCGCCTAGGCTGGAGTATAGTGGCGTGATCTCAGTGGCTCACTGCAGCCCCCACCTCCTGGGTTCAAGTGATTCTCTTGCCTCAGCCTCCCAGGTAGCTGGGACTACAGGCGTGCACCAGTATGCCTGGCTAATTTTTTTATTTTTAGTAGAGACAGGGTCTCACCATGTTGGCCAGGCTGGTCTCGAACTCTTGACCTCAAATGATCTGCCTGCCTCAATCTCCCATAGTACTGAGATTACAGGTGTGAGTCACTGTGCCTGGCCTTAACTGGTGTTTTTCATACCCATTACCACTACTCATGTTCCAGCTGTTATTATCAAATATGTTGAGCAATGTTCCCCAAAGTGTGCTCCAAGGAAACATAGTTTCATGACACAGTCCATGAAAAAAGATTTAGTCATGTTGAAAGTAGTGTACATTTTATCCTATTTGAGATTTTCAATGCAATTCTCAATATTAAAGGCTCTGAAAAGTGTGCTGGTAAAGAAAATTGTTTTTTTTTCTGAGACAAAGTCTCACTCTTTTGCCCAGGCTGGAGTGCAGTAGTATGATCTCAGTTCACTGCAACCTCCACCTTCCAGGTTCAAGCCATTCTCCTGTGTCAACCTCCCAAGTAGCTCGGACTACAGGCGCAAGTCAACACATTCGGCTACTTTTTTTGTGTGTGTGTATTTTTAGTAGAGACAGGGTTTCACCATGTTAGCCAGGACAGTCTCAATCTCCTGACCTTGTGATCCACCTGCCTTGGCCTCCCTGGGATTACAGGCATGAGTGAGCCAACGCACCCGGCCAAGAAACCCATTTAATTGTTTAACATTTTATTTTCCCATTTGGTGAGGATACCCTTTTTGGAGTAACACCTATTAACATGCCTTGGAACTACCACTTCTCAGCATATCCCTTAGCAAACGCAGCCCAAGTGACTCAGTAGTTGAGTTACTCAGTAGTCCTTCATGGACTTACTGCTATTGCCTTTATCTCTTGCAGTCTAAATAGTAAATTACAATATCCTGTGGACAGGATCCTTTAATGCTTAATCACTTTCAAGAGATCTGAAGCACTGAGCACACAGAAGCCACGCTCTTTGGCCTGGCATTCGAGACTGATCACAATAGGCCCTCCCAGCCTATTAACCCCAAATTCCTCATGCTCCAGTGGAAGTTGTCCTTACTTCAGAATTACTAAATATAATTTCACCTTTGTCCTTGTTCTCCCCTTCATTTGCACCCTTCAAAATACTTCATACCCCGGCCGGGCGCGGTGGCTCAAGCCTGTAATCCCAGCACTTTGGGAGGCCGAGGCGGGTGGATCACGAGGTCAAGAGATCGAGACCATCCAGGTCAACATGGTGAAACCCCGTCTCTACTAAAAATACAAAAAATTAGCTGGGCATGGTGGTGCGTGCCTGTAATCCCAGCTACTCAGGAGGCTGAGGCAGGAGAATTGCCTGAACCCAGGAGGCGGAGGTTGCGGTGAGCCGAGATCGCGCCATTGCACTCCAGCCTGGGTAACAAGAGCGAAACTCCATCTCAAAAAAAAAAAAAAAAAAAAAACAAAGAAAAAAAAAAAATAATTCATACCCCTTAAGGCCCAATTCGATATATTTTTCCTCCCGGAAGTATTCTTTGGTTAAATCCAAAGGAATTAGCTTTCCTTTCTCTGAAATCTTACAACACTGTTTAGTCCTTTTTGATGGCTCTTATCTCAATTATTTTATTTTTCATTTGTCATGTATATGATCTCTGTGTTTGAGAGCAACAGCCTTCCTTCCTTCCTTCCTTCCTTCCTTCCTTCCTTCCTTCCTTCCTTCCTTCCTTCGTGCCTTCCTTCCCTCCTTCCTGTTATTCCTTCTTGTCATTCCTTTAGAGACAGGGTCTCCCTCTGTTGCCCAGACTGGAGTGCACTGGCACTATCACAGCTGACTGCAGCTTCAATTAGCTCAGTTGATCCTACCACCTCAGCCTCCTGGGTAGCTAGGACTACAGGCACATGACACCATGCCCTATTAATTTTTGTGCTTTATGTAGAGATGGAGCTTTGCCATGTTGCCCAGGCTGGTATTGAACTCCTGGGTTCCCACCCACCTTGGCTTCCCAAAGTGCTGGAATTATAGGCACGAGCCACTGTGCCTGGCCAGTATATGTTTTATCTCCACTTGTAGACTAAGTTCCCCGAAAGCAGGATCCATATCAAGTTCATCTTTGGAGCCTGCAATGTTCATAGTAGTCACTTTATAATTACTTATTAAATGATTAATGACATTCAGATCTTGCAAGGAAGCAGGCACTTTTTCACATTATAAGAGACTTACAAGTTGTATGCAATACTCTCTCTCACCAGAGAAAAAAAAGACTAAGTTATGTTCTGAATAGTTTCAGCACTATATATACTTTATTATAATGCTTTTAAAACTGATTCAGGTATATATGATGTACTCAACTTGCATCATCAACCCCAGATCCAATTTCAATTTTATGACTTAAACATTCACTCTGGTCTTATAATAACCAAGTTTCGAATGAACAGTTATGAAACAATAGTCTCAGCCAACAGAATGTGGAATATTTGCTGCATTCAAGGGTTCTTCCAATGCCTCTAGAGACCGACCACACAGGCATAATGCAGTTAGTCTTTCTGCCTCTGGGCAGGACTGAACTTCAACACTTCTAAGAGATGAAGAGCTATCTTGTTTTTAAACATTCCCAGAAAAGGAGATTCCACAAACTCCCTTTAACGGCATCTCATAATACTTAACTTTTATTCCCAGGACATTTTCCTTTTCTTTTGACCTAAGTCAACTCTCCTTACTTTAAACAGCCAATAGAGCTTATTTTTCTTTCTTTCTTTTCTTTTTGAAGTATCTTTACCTATCCTTCTTATATTCCAGGTACTGTGGCCAAGCCTGATGCACGGTGAATTTCAGCTACATGCATCATCCTAAATATTAAGAAAAAAAAATCCCTCCACCAAGAACTTTTGCCTTTCAACCTCATTCTGTGCTCCTTTCAATAACTTCTGGTTTCTGCACTAAAAATAATTTGCAGTCATTATTTATTGCGCATGACCTACAAACCGGCCCTAGTAGTAGTCACCTAATTCATTAATTCACTTATCCATTCACAAATATTTATTGAGTACCTATGGTGTGCTAAGCACTGGAATTACAGCAGTGAATAAACATGCAAAGACCCCTGGAACTCATGAGTGTCCTATTACTTGCATTATCTGTCATAATATTTATATTAATCATGTCCCTCCTGAAGCTCCCAGTGAGGTGAAGGGAGAGAAGCAATACGCAGCAAACAATAAACACATATGGTGCCAGGAGGTAATCAGTGACACAAAAATGTAATAGCATGAAGGTGCTGGAGATAACTTGAGCAGGTCCTATGAAAGCTGGTGGGAAAGCATGACAGCCAGAGGGAATAGCAGGTGCAAAGGCACTGGGGCAGAGGGCGCCTGTGTGTTCAAGGATTGTGTTTTGAACACCGTTATTGTTATATATAATGGAATAATCATCTATTCACTTCTTCAGTTATTGTTATATGTAGTGGAATAATCAATTATTTTCTACATGTTAATTTTTCATGCCTATCTCTAACTTTTGTTTTAAATAATTTTTTTTTCTTTTTTTTTTTTTTTTTTTTTTACAGTCTAGAGGTCTTTTATTTTTTTTTAACACCTATTATGCCATGAATTCATAGGGAATAGGTTCCAGCAGCTCAGGCTCCTTCCCATTGGTTCTCACAAAGTGTGCTTCTCTGGGTGGAGCAGGCTGTCGCTTCAGTTGGACCCAGGTACCTTTCTCTTTGGCTTCCTTCTTTTTCTGATCATTTTCCTTCACACGTTTTAGGAAGCTATCTCGGCTCTTAGAGTGCTTGATGTGCTCAATACGCACATTAATTCTCTTGGCAAGAATCTTGCCCTTAACTTGTTTGTTTACAACAATGCCAACAGCATGCTGGGTAACACTGTAGACTCTTCCAGTTTTGCCATGGTAACATTTGTGGGGCATTCCTTTTTGAACAGTACCCATTCCCTTGATGTCTACAATATCACCTTTCTTATAGATTCGCATATACGTGGCCAAAGGAACAACTCCATGTTTTCTAAAGGGTCTAGAGAACATGTATCGAGTGCCTCTCCTCTTTCCCTTTGTGTTCGTCATTTTGGCGAATTACTGGAAGATGGCGGTTCCGCAATTTTTTTTTTTTTTTTTTTCTTAATTGAGACAGGGTCTTGTTGAGTTGCCCAAGCTGGTCTTGAACGGGTGGGCTTAAGTGATCCTCCTGCCTTGGCTTCCCAAAGTGTGGTATTACAGGCATGAGCCACCACATCTAGCCTCAAACTTAATAGCTTGCTATTCTTCAAATAAGGTTAGAAAGCTAGAGATTTATATTCACAGTAATGCTACTAGAAATAAAATGAAATCTACCCCAAAATTTGAAGGTCTACCTGTCAGTAGGAATTATTCCAAATTCTGTGAAAATTTCTAACAATCAAAGAGTGATTCATTTAAAGTTGTTTTTGCTAATAAAAGGGCACTTGAGACAATTTTTATTTTAAGCATTTGCCCCCTAGAATTCAGACAGATATTAAAACCCTGCAAAGGAAAAAAAGAGTTCTGACAGTACTGATAGGTACAACTGTTCTTTGCTTGCCAAATAGCAGCACCCTTTGAAATGCATTATATCTTGAATTTCAAAATCTTTGATCACAGGCATTTTAGAACGGTGATCCCTCAAACCAGTCATGGAGCAGAGGTTGTTATTTTACTAAACATTTACTAGGAAGAAAGCTGAAGTCCAGAAATCTGAATGATTTCCCTAAAACTCAAAGCAAGTGAATAGAAAAATTCTTGTTATATTTTCTTCTCAGCTAGGAGTGATCTCCCAATCCCCTTTCTCTCCTATAAAATTTTATAGCAGTTTGAGCTCCATGACACTGATTCACATATGATCCTATTTTATGCCTTGGTTCTTCTGTGTGGGTCTTACTTCCAGCTCTAAATGATGAGCTCTATGGCAGCAGGGACTGTGTTCCATGCACCCCATAGTGCCTGTTTCAGTATCTCATACAGGGCAGCCACTATATGTAACATTTTTTGAAATAAACTTATTACCAGGGGAAGGAGTTGGAATGCAGACAAGAACATGGAGTAGATGTAGGAACTAATATGAATAAGCAGAGGTTCAGGCTGCAGGATATATTTTTAGATGTTTCATTACTTTCACATGCATGGTTTGGGAGAACTTCGATCCTTTAATGGTCAAATACAGGTTTGGTCACTAGATGAGCACCAGGGTCCCCTTCAGCATCATCATTCCATGGTTCAGGTGGATAAACAAGCAAGGTTATATCATGCACAATTTGTAGTCTGCACAGAAATTAGAACATTTATTTGTTTGACTGTCACTAGAAAAGTTATGACTGTTACTAGGCAATTTTAAAGATGTTTAAAATAATTCCTTTGTCACGTCCTTGACATTTTCCTTGCAATCTCTTGTTAGTTCCATAAACTATTTACGAATGATTACCCTTCCTTTCATGCCAAAATGTAATTATAATTGAATAACACAAGGCTTGTTACAAAAGGAGACATGGTTTTCTTAGGTCTTACAGTAGTTTTGATTTTCCAATACGAAATACATTGACATTTCAAAAGGGAGAAAACCAATTTATCTATTTTGTTTTTTTTCTAACTTTTCAAAAAGTTTATTTTAGAGAGAGGGTCTTGCTCTGTCACCTAGGCTGGAATGCAGTGGCATGGTCACAACTCACTGTGGCCTCAATCTCCCAAGAGTAGCTGGGACTACAGGTGCATGCTACCATGACCAGCTAATTTTTATTTTTTGTATGGATGGGGGTTGCTATGTAGCCCAAGCTGGTCTTGAATTTCTGGCCTCTAGTGATCTTCCAGCCTCAGCTTCCCAAAGTGCCGGGATTACAGTTATGAACCACCATGCCTGGCCAGAAACTGATGAAAAAAGAGAAAAAGTCTTATTTTTTTCAAACCCACCATATTATACTAGAAAAATTTTACTTAAGACTTCTAATCATTTCATTAGAACTCCTAACTGCTTATTTCTTCTATTCATTATGAAGTCACCAGGTCACCAGTATTTTAGCTGGAGTGTAAAAGACAGAGAACTTTTTATTTTTTTTTTTTAAAGGGAAAAGGTCTTGCTCTGTTGTCCAGGCCAAAGTGCAGTAATGCAATCGTAGCTTACTGTAACCTCAAACTCCTAAACTCCTGGGCTCCAGCAGCCTCCCAAGGACCTACGACTACAGGCACATGTCACCACATTTGTCTAATTTTTTTTTGTTGCTGTTGTTGCAAAGATGGGATCTCGCAATGTTGCCCAAGTTAGTACCAACTCCTGACGCCAAGCAATTCTCCGAACTCAGCCTCCCGAACTGCTAAGCCACGGTGCCTGGCCTAGCAGACTTCTTAATGCATATAGCTGAGCAAAACAATAAAATGCAAACCAAGTATAAATTTTTTATTTTATCGATAACAATCAACATTGAGAGAACATTTTCTGGTAAAGGCATTTATACCTTTTCAACTAAAAATAGAGCCAAAAGTATGGATGTTCTCTAGTGATTTTTAAAATCTGAAAGTTTTGCCTTCACTGTTTTCAACAAAATTTGACTCCACCTTCTCAGAATCCCACTCCTTCCTCTTCGTTTGCCCCTTAGAAAACTCAAACCAGCATTTAATTACCTGCAGCTTGCAGTACATCTGCTCCACCTTTATCAGCCTAAAAAATGTTAGCTTTGCATTTTTGTGAAACCACTGAACATCTAATAAAGTTACTAAAGCTGTTTTTAATAAGGCAAATGTGTTGAATGATAGATATTCTGAGGCAATGAAGTTCCAGGACTTACGAATAGGATGCAGCACAGTCAAACTTCACTCTTATCTAAAAGTCATCTCTGATGGTATTTCAGCAAAATTCAATTTACAGTTAAAAAGAGTTACAGTGGCTCACGTCTGTATTCCCAGCACTTTGGGAGGCAGGCAGATTACCTGAGGTCAGGAGTTTTGAGACCAGCCTGGCCAACATGGTGAAACCCTGTCTCTACTACAAATTCAAAAATTAGCTGGTTATGGAGGCATGTGCCTCTAATCCCAGCTACTTGGGAGGCTGAGGCATGAAAACTGCTTGAACCTGGGAGACAGAGGTAATAGTGAGCCGAGATTGTGCCACTGCACTCTAGCCTGGGCAACAGAGCGAGACTCTGCCTCAACAAACCAACCAACCAACAAACAAAAAGAAGAGATCTTCTACATTCCCTAGAGAACCAGAAGGCATCCATGTTTTAAGATATGTAATTGTAATCATTTTTCTGATCCATAAAAACCAGATGTGCAGGTGCTTTCAACTGCATTACCTCTGTATCCTTCCATTTGTCCTTTCAAGTTGTGTGCTTTCACTAATGTTCTCCAACTGCAAAAAATAGTCAATTCAGAAAGCAATAAACTAATGGCCACTTGTCACCTTTTTCACTTTTAGGTGCTGTAGGGAACTCAGATATGTACCAGGCATGTTTGTGTCCTCTTGCTTACAATCTAGTTAAAAAGGCAAAACATAAAACAAGTACTCTTTTTTTCTAAAAAGTACATTTTTTTCCTAAAATCATTTTTTGTTTGTTTTTTTGTTTTGAGACGGAGTTTCGCTCTTGTTACCAAGGCTGGCGTGCAATGGCACGATCTCGGCTGACCGGAACCTCTGCCTCCTGGGTTCAGGCAATTCTCCTGCCTCAGCCTCCTGAGTAGCTGGGATTACAGGCACACGCCACCATGCCCAGCTAATTTTTTGTATTTTTAGTAGAGACGGGGTTTTATCATGTTAGCCAGACTGGTCTTGAACTTCTGACCCCAAGTGATCTACCTGCCTAGGCCTCCCAAAGTGCTGGGATTACAGGCATGAGCCACCACACCTGGCCTCCTTATAAAGCTTTTAAGGATACTATTTCTCATTATTCTGAATTTCCATATCTGTCTAATCAGATTCTGTATGTGTGTGTATATATGTGTACACCTATTTATATAGGATTCCCTTTGTTCTGCTACAATATTAATTCTTAAAGGACAAAGCCTTGGTTTCCCTAATCTTTTCATTTCCAAACAAAAATACTGAGAATTTACATTTTAAAGAAACTTTTGCTAGGCACAGTGGCTCATGCCTACAATCCCAGTGCATTGGGAGGCTGAGAATGAAGGATTACTTGAAGCCAAGAGTTCAAGACCAGCCTGGGCAAGATAGTCTCTACAGAAACTAACATTAGCCAGGAGCAGTGGCATGTGCCTATAGTCCCAGATACTCAGGAGGCTGAAGCAAGAGAATTGCTTGAGCCCAGAAATTTAAGACTGCAGTGAGCTGTGATCATGCCATTGTATTCCAGCCTGGGTAACAGAGCAAGACTGTCTCTAAACAATAAAATAAAAATAATTCTAAAAAAATGATGCAACTTCCTGATGAATTACCTTTTAAACAATCATGCAAATCTTTGTTGTCACATGTGATGGCTGCTTAAAATAGCACAGACCAGTCAGTGTAAACCCTTCAGTGGCACAGCCAAGATAGCAGCACCCAATGATACTTTTCCAAAGCCTCCATTTTTACTTCAACTGTCACAGTAACAGATTGATGTCACTCGACAGGTTTCATTTTTTGTCTTTACTAGATTCCCACTCCCTTCCCAAAAAGATATAAGCAAAGCCCCTATTCATCTGTATATTAAGTCAATGGTAAGCCACTTCTCAGCTCTGAGAGATTCCACCCATGACCAAGAAATCTTTCGGCCATAATGAACACAGTGAGATATCTAGGGAAAAGAAAAAGGAAGGGGAGAGCCAGGTGCAGTGGTACGTGCCTGTAGTCCCAGCTGCTTGGGAGGCTGAGGCGGAAGGATCACTTCATCCCAAGAGTTCGAGGCTGCAATGAGCCATGATCACACCTGTGAATAGCCTCTACACTCCAGCCTGGGCAATCTAGTGAGACCCCACTGCTAAAAGGAAATAATTAATAATAATAATAATAACAACAACAGAAAAAGAGAAGGGAATGTAGAACTGTAAGGGAATTCCTCCTTCCTGTAATTCTCTCCCTTTCCTCATCTTGCCTCCCTGCCCAGCGAACTATAACGCACACTACTCAAGACCTGCTCAAATGTCACCTCCTCCAATGTTTTCTCAACTTCCTCCCTATAATTCTCTCCTCTGTGCTATCTTAGCCAACAGCTCTCCCTCTCTAACACACACTCATCTACTTAAGCAATTGCACAATTTACATTAAATTAGGGTTGTGGGAACATAAGCGGAATACAGGTAACACTTGGCACAGAGTGTAACTCAGTCTGTGGCAGCTACTGTTACCAACATTATCATTATCTACTGATGGACTTTGCTCTCCCATTAATAGCACCGCTATCACTGTGTTGCTATGTACCAGGCAACAACCTAAATACTTTATATTCTCACCAAGCTGGGAGGTTTTCTGAGCCAGGGACTGTGCTAACTCATTCCTTTATTCCCTCTAGGTATAGGATAGTGTAGCTAGGTACTCATATTTGCTGAATTAAATAGAGAGAGAAGTGAAAAGGCAGAAAAGGCCGTGTGTGTGGGAGTTGGTACAGACTATTTGGTTCTGTGTCAAAAATGTCAATGCGAAACACACCACTTCCTAGCACTCAAATCTAAAATCAAAAGGGCTTCCTTGGGGAAAAAAGTCTGCTCTATGTGGACTTGCTTTGCTTTGTATGAAGGAGTGTGTCCTCTCCTCTATTCTGCCTTCTTCCTCTCTTTGTACAATTAATTCGCTGTTCACATCTGCAGACCCAGCTGCCATTAACAGCCTGTTCTGCCACTATCTGCTCTGAAAATTGAGCCCCAGATCTTTCTGAAAAGCCTCATTTCTCCAGTTTTAGAAACATTAGCTTGTCAATGTCCTGTTTTGTGGTTACTTTTCAACTTTGTCAATTTGAAAGACTTATAATTAATATGAAAGTGACACTTCAAATTTGTTCACATTTCACCATTGGTGTGGCTTATGAGCACTAAGCCACACCAAATAAAGTTCTAGATTTCATTTCATGTTGAAATTTTTCTTTTAATGCCAAGTTTCAATACTTTTCTCTTTTTATCTCTTTTTCCTAATATCTAAGATGTGAAGATTCATAAAAAAAGGGGGAAGAGTTAAACTTCATTCATCTCAGAGAAACTGGACTGAAATTGAAAGGAAAGTGCAGCACCGAGAGCCTGTGCGATCACAGAACTGCCTTCACTACTGCTTTTCCAAAAGCAGCTCTGCCAGCAGGAACTCCAGCCTGTATCTGAACACATCTCCTAAGGAATGCTAGAGTCATCACCCTTATTACTGGTGAGTTTTATTGACAGGTCTACCTTCCCATTTAAACATCTGTCAAGTAACAGTTGTCTCTTGGCAATGTAATCAATCATTTCCTTTACATACGCCCATATATACATACTGAATAATGTCTTGTATTACACAGTCAACACTGACTGTGAAGATGTGAAAGCTTCTTAAAGATTCAAAGCCAAAAGCATTTGCTACACATCTACAGGGCACTGTCCCTGATCTCAGGGAACTCACGGTCTGTTCTAGGAAGCAACTAACTGTCTATGGAAAAATACTACTCCACATTGCAGTTCAAATTTCTGTGGATGCATGGAGAGGGTATCTCTACAAAGAGCTAATTCATGCTTTCATTCATTTAATGAACAAATTTGAAAACAGGAAATCATCCTCTCAAAACCCAGACCAATATTATAGCAGCACAGAGCTTCCATTTAACACTGTACACATATAAACTAGTGGTGCATAAGCAATGAAGCACTAACTCAATTCTGACTCTTTCAAATACTCTACTCATTTCGTGTTTAATCCTTTATCATTCATTTTCAAAATCCACATCACTGGTTGCTGAGGGGTGGGGGTGGAAGCGTCACAAATGCAGAATCTGTGGTATTTCCAGTTCTTTCACATCCCGATCATTTCTCAAAAAACCCAGCCACCCAAATAACTTCTCCAACAGCACATTCAAAGGTGTTGTGGATATTTTCAAACAGAGTATTTCTTGTTCAATAAAAACAATCCAAAAGATAGGTTGCAAATGTCTAAGCATCTGCTTTCAGATCCTATCTGCTATCTCTGATAAATGACTATTGTTACAAAAAAAAAAGGAAAAAAATAAAACATAGATTAAATCTAAGTCATGCTAACATCACCTACCATGAACAATCTCTGGGTCTGGCTTAGAACTTCCAGACCAAGAGCTTGTTTCATGAGCGTATCTCTCCAGTCCCCTCTGCCTCAATGCACCATGCAAGGTGCATCCAGCCACAGAGAGAATGCTGGGCTGACTCCACAGCCCCAGGTCATCAAAGCTAAAGGACCTGAGGCAGCCCAGGGGTTGCAAACATTCACTCTCAGTTAAGTCATGCTGGAAAAGACTGATAGAATTCCCTCTTCTGGGGCTTACTCAGGCCAAGTGGAATCAAAGAGACTCCCTGGTCCAGAAGGCTTTCACTGTTCTGGACAGGGAGATGGATCAGCAACAAGAAACAAGGGATATACATATCTTTTCTTCTTGGGGGCCATATTCCACGTGACCTGGTACTCCGCTGGTGGAACTGTAGACTAAAGGCACAGAGTTACAGTGAGAACATCTGGTTCTGAACAAAGCTGGGCAGAAGGAAAGGGGAGAGGAGTAGAACCTGTAGAAATTTCAAGGTAGAAAAACACAGCACTTTGCTTGAACCCAGGAGGTGGAGGTTGCACAATGGCTGAGACCACGCCATTGCACTCCAGCCTAAGCAACGAGGGTGAAACTCTGTCTCAAAACAACAAAAACAACAATAATCATAACCACAATCACAGCACTATGTTTCTGAGGTCGTTTTTGTCGTTAAAAAGAGACCAAAAAAAAAAAGGCCTCGGGCAATTTTTAGAAATGTGATTTATAATGACAAAGTGTGGTATATTGTATTACTGTTCCAAATGACTCCCGGCCCTCCTGGTAAGGGAATTACACATCCCTGCCTATCGCCACATCACATGAAACGCCTGTAGAAAGAAGGAATATAATTTCTGACCCTACTGACATCAGGCGTGGCTGTGTGACTTGCTTTGGCCAATTAAGTGTGAACAAAGTGACATATGCCAGTCTGGGCAACGGCTTTAAGAAGGCACTGCACAGTTCTCTTTCTTTTGTTCTCCTCTGCCACGGTATTAGCAAGTCTCAGATAGCGGTTGTTCCTTTAATCTTGAAGTCATACAGCACAGGGCCACAGGAAACCTCAGCTGACATGTAACATCAGAGAGGTATTTTTGTTGTTTCTAGCCATTGAACATTTAAGGTTGTCACTGCTGCATCACGGAGCATAAGCAGACTCACACGCCAAGCAGTTCCTTTAAGATGAACCTAGATTATTATGCACCCTATAATCGATACTCATCAATTACCTTCTATCCTGTAGTCAAATGAATTTCTTGCAAGTACAGTTCTGATCATGTACCTTTTCTATACAAAGATCTTAAATGATCTTCACAGCCTACCAAGTTCAGACTCCCAACCTTCTGTAAACTACACACTCTTCCAGTTTTTTAAAACATAATCTTCCTTCCATGTACTCTATACTCTAACCATGGTGTGGTGTGCAACTTATTTCCTGATATATCAATTACTTTGTTTGTCTTCCGTTACACTTTACATACATTTTTTTTTTTTTTTTTTGAGATAGGTCTTGCTCTTGTTGCCCAGGCTGGAGTATGGTCACAGGATCTTGGCTCATTGCAACCTCTATCTCCCAGGTTCAAGGGATTCTCCTGCCTCAGCCTCCTGAGTAGCTGGAATGATTACAGGCACCCACCACCACGCCTGGCTTTTTTTTGTATTTTTAGTAAAGACAGGGTTTCACCATGTTGGCCAGGCTGGTCTCGAACTCCTGACCTCAGGTGATCCATCCACCTCAGCCTCCCAAAGTGCTGGGATTACAGGTGTGAGCTATTGGGCCTGGCTTCTACATCTTGATTCTTATCCTAAATTTCTGCCCTTTGAAAACCTATCCATACCCGCAGGCCTCCTGAAGCTCCATGTTTAGCTATGAAGACTTCTTCCTCTGAAGACACAAGACACAAAGTACTGAAGGAGTGAACGATGATGTTACCCATAATCTATTTTCCATTACTTAGATTATAGTATATCTAATCTTCCTCATCCCGTTATGAATTCTAGAAAACAAGAACTACTAGTCTAATCACTCTTGAGCCCCACAAACTCCACGTACAATACTCTTCACAGAAAGTTTTCATTTAATGTTTGCCAAATGAATACATTCTGAATGGATAAGTAAAAATAATTCCTAGGAAAAATGCATAGCTAAAAGGTTATGCTGTCACTGAGTTCATGCAGCTGCAGCACTCTTGGGCCCAGATATAAAAGCAAAAGGGTAAAAGATCAAGATAAGTCTGCTGCATTTGACTGGGTAATGAGATAAGCAAAAGCCTTAGGAAGCATACTGAAAGGTGTTCAGTACTAAGCCATGTGTTTGATCTAAAACAGAGCTATCCAATAGGAATACAATGCTAGCCACATAATTTAAAATGTTTTTGTAGAGACATTGAAAAGTAAAAAGAAGCTCTCATGCCTGTAATCCCAGCACTTTGGGAGGCCAAAGCAGGTGGATCACTTAAGGCCAGGAGTTCGAGAACAGCTTGGCCAATATTGTGAAACTCTGTCTCTACTGAAAAATACAAAAATTTAGCTGTGCATGGTGGCACATGCCTGTAGTCCCAGCTGCTTGGGAGGCCGAGGTGGAAGAATCGCTTGAACCCAGGAGGTGGAGGTTGCGGTGAGCTGAGACTGCACCACTGCACTCCAGCCTGGGTGACAGAGTAAGACCGTCTCAAAAAAAAAAGTAAAAAGAGAAATAATTTTACAATATATTTAACCCAATATATAAACAATATCTCACATTCTTTTTCTTTCTTGTACCAAGCCTTCTAAATCTAGCTATATTTTGCACTTACAATACATCTCAAGAAACACCGGCCACATAACATATGCTCTTAAACCACTTGTGGCTAAATGGCTACAGTATTGAACGTACAGGTCTAGAACTCACCTCACAGAACTTTCATCCTGTGAATTTCACAAATATTTTGCTTCTTGTGGTCTTTAATACAATTAATTTTCTATTATATTGTGCACATACCAATCATCCCTTGGTATATGTGGGGACCCCCATGTATACCAAAATCCACACAGACTCCAGTCCTACTCTGTTTGTCCCCTGGAACCTACCTATATGAAAAGCTGGTCCTCTGTATACATGGGTTTCATGTCCTGAGAATACTCTATTTTTGATCTGCATTTGGTTGAAAAAAATCTGTGCATAAGTGGACCCGGGCAGTTCAAACCTGTGTTGTTCAGGGGTCAACTCTATTCCCCTCCCCTATCCCCATTAGAACACTGGGACTGGGTCTGACTCATGCAGCAGCTATCCACTGCCCAGAAGAATTATTTGTTAAATCGAATCAACCAGACTTCTCTGATGCTTTTGCTGATTACTTATGCCCAAATCTCATCGTTTTAAACAAAATTTTATTCTTACATAATCATCATTAAAAGCACCTTTCCCTTTCCCATTTTCTTTCAACATTTACAGTTTCTATGAGGAAAGGCCTGTATCTACTTAGTGTCCATCTTTATTTGATTCTATTGTGTCATTTATTTGATTTCAAGATGATTTTTATGCTTTCCAGATGTGCCTTATGGCATGCATACATGCACTGTTTCTTTTAAGATCATGATTCAGCTTTAACTTTATTTTGAAAATTTCATGACACATCTTAGGAACAATCAACAGGATATCCAGCAAATATGTAACCACTAGGCTACATATAATCACTAGAAAGTGACAAGCATATTCCTGTGTACAAAGCAATAGTGATTTCAAAAAATGTTTTTGTGTCTCTTTTTCATTTCAGTGCTTTTCCTCCACTAAGTAGGCATATGTGGAACTGCACACTATTTCACTGATATTTTTCTGTGGGGAAATACTTAAATATACTATAAGACTGATTGTTCTGAAACTTTGGAGAACCAACAGGAAAAGGGAAGTAAAAGCTAGATAAAGAGCACTCATATGTTCCAGCAGAGACCAATTTTAGGATTTATATCTACATTGACAATTGCTCACGGAGAATCTCCTGATTCCCTAGATTTGGCCATAATGCCACTGCCAATACTCTTCTAATATTATGTATTTCCTCTTTATTAATAAATCTCCTATTACTTGTTCAACACATGCCTTCCTTGCTAAAGTTGAACTCTTAGTGCCAAGGACAGTGTCTTCAATCAGCATAAAGCATGAAGCAGCATTTTAGTGGGTTTCCATAATCCACAAGCTAAGATGGACTGTTCTTCATAACCCCTGGGGGAAAGTAAGCTTTGTCTTCTCTGGATTCCATACCGTCACCCAACTTGTCTTAGATTCCGACCATAGAGTTTGTGTAGGGAAAGCCTGTTCTAATCCTTTCTCAAGAACCACAACCATCAGTATCACTGGCCAGAAGCTGGTCAGATTTCTCATTCCTTTTGGTGCTAAGTGTCCCTCTGATACTCAACAAAATGCTCACTGGTAACAAAATCAATCTTCAGTTATTCAGGGGCTGGTCATTCAGATTCCTTACTTCTCATATTCTCCCACTTCCCTCTTCTAACTATTCTTTAACTTCTGGGCTTCTCACTGGTAAAGATGCCATCAAAATTTGGCCAGAGCAGGTGGGATAAAAACTAACTAGTGGCCCTCATGATGGGCTAGGAACTCCAATGAGGCATATAAAGTTGGTAGAATGTTGAATCTCTATTTAAAAGTGTGAAGAACTTTTCCAGTGATAAAAACTATTCTTAGAGGGGCACAGAAAAAGACCGTTTGTCTAATCAGTAATCACAGTTACCAACTGCTATCCTATGATGTTACCATGTTTGCTCCTCTACTTTCCAGAGTGTTGATATTGTACAGTTCCAGCTCTTCTATTCACTCAATCTGTGAGTTAGCACACGCTGTTTCATTTCTCTGAGTCTCGTTTCATCATCAAAAAAAAGAGAAATAAGCTGACAGGTTTGCTTTGAAGATTACGGCATTCATTCCGGAATGAAATAATGTGTGAAAGTGCTTTGTTAACATAGAGTGACACTCTAATTTTATGTTAATACTGATATTGTTTGTTCATGATATGAGTTTTAAATTGGGATGCTGTTTTTAGTTCTCAATGAGACAGACGTTCTACATGGGTTACAGTGAAGAGTTAAATTCTGGATTTTTGCACACTAAGCCAGTAGGCATGCCAAATTTCATATTAGTGCTTACCTTGGGAGGTTTCCTTAATGATGGAAAAAAATTCAGCAGCAGGGATACAGAGGGTTGTCAACACAGCAGCCACATCAGAGGGAAACAATGAAAGAGAAAAAACATAAGGTAAATTCAGCACGCTGATAACATGATCTGAAAGATATTCTTCTTCATGAAGGTCAGAAGCCAAATTCAAACACATTACTGACTGAAGTGATCAACTCTTAATATGTGCTCAAAAACATGGCATGGGCATAATGAATTTCTCTCTTGGTTGCATAGAATGGATTCAGTCATTCAGATATCTTTAATGATTTTTTTTAAATGCCAGTGGAAGAGCATCACGATAAAGAAAGATGCCACAATCCTTACTGCATGTGATCAAATATTTTTACATCAATTTTTATACTTAAATTCTTCTTAAATTTTTGTTAAAATATATGTATTTTTTTCCTTTGATAAATACATATATTCTAATATATGTGGGAGTTATTCTCATTTAAAAACCATGGTTTTAAATAACTCATATATTTTAACACTGAATAGACATTTAAAAGCAAGTTTCCATTTTCTCCCCACCATCAACCACACATGCACTTGTGAAAAGGTTTGTTTTTACACGTCAGTACTTCAGAAATGACTGAAATTACACCTGGAAAAAAACTCTGAAAAGGAAGTAGTTTTCTTTCCTTTTTTCCTCCAGAGATGGGGTCTCACTCTGTTGTCCAGGATGGAGTGCAGTGGTGTGATCATGGCTCACTGCAACCTTGAACGCCTGGGCTCAACCAATCCTCCTACCTCAGCCTCCCGAATGATTTGGACTACAGGTGTGTGCCACCACACCTGGGTAATTTTTTACTTTCTTAAGAGACACAATATTAAGAGTTCACAATATTAAGACCACCATGTTGACCCAAGATGGTCTCAAACTCCTGACCTCAGGCAATCCCCTCACCTCAGCTTCCCAAAGTGCTGGGATTACAGATATGAACCACTGTGTTTGGTTATGAAACAGTTTTCAAGGCAATAAAATTAGGTTGACTTGCTTTGTGAATACTTTCCTCATGTACAAAATTAAGAAGCTCGATTATGATTTCTAAGGTGTGCAATCCTATGACAATTCTTGGCCTTACTGAGAGTTATTCTTAATTAACCTCTGATATCCTCAATTCAAAAACTGTAAAATTACTGTGAAAAAGAAGTGGGGGCATTTACCCCATGGCTTTAATCCTTCTTCAGGGGAAACAAAATCATGGGGGTAAGAAAATAGATTTTCCAGGGCATAGGGCATGGAAAGGTACAGGCAAAAACAACAGGATGCCTCTTCTCCATCACTGGGTGTGACACTCCTTACAGAGTTCTGAGAGACTAGAACACAACCAAGAGCTCAGTAGCAGGGAAAAGAATGTCCAATCACATGCATAATTCTACACTTTTGAATGCAGGTAAGAAAAATCATATCATTCCTATAATGATGAAGTTGAAACATCATTTTCTTGAAATTCCACAAATGAGCTGAAAGGAAATGCGCCCTTATGTTGTCCCCTCAGACAGGCATAATGGGAATGTGATTTTTGTCTCCAGGTTTTAGAGGGGAACTAGAATAACTGGTGTCTCTGGCCGCTAACAAGCAAGTCGCAACGTATTTGTGTATCTACCCTTTAAAATAAGAAAAACACTTACAGAGGCTATAAATACAAATGGACAAGTGTTTTTAATTCTAAGCAAGTCATGGATTTCCATTCTGTACAAAAAACAAGATTTCTGCCATGAAAATTTCCTTAAGTGCAACACTATTCAGGAAGGCTTCAGTTCTAAGTAGGTAGAACAATAATAAAACTTATGAACCACATTTTTGACTAAGCCTTCTCATTTTGCTTTCTTTATTCTTTAAAAGCCATGCAAATCACTGTTTTATTTAACAAAGGAAAGAAAAGTCACTTGGGTTACAATAAGGCCATTATATGAAACAGCACGAACCAACAGCAATTAAATATAGGTTTCTCATGTATGCTACGATGAATCCAGTAACCCAACAGGGCTGGGACAGACTAGGGGAACCCCAGTAAGCTCTCTGAAGTTCTCGGATGCACCCTTTACATCACAGCCACAGCACAATAATCACCACCAGCGGCAATGAACCAGGGCTGGCTGCCAGCCTGCAGTACATTCACCTTCTTAGCTGTCAATAACAATATTATCCTTTCTTCATTGACATTCCAAGAAGGGTTTCTTCATTCTTCTTAGAAAACCAATCCTATTTCAGCATTTAAAGCACTTTAAAAGTCTATCTTTCTCACTTAGAAGATAGCCCACTACATGAGAATACCAATATAATTCTGCTACCTTCTTTTGTGTTTCTCAGTCAAGATCGCTTGTTAAGAATAAACGAAGACTGGGCAAAAAAGAAAAAAGGGAAGCCACAAAGCTCATCTGTTGCTACCCAAACTTACTCATCATTCGGTTCAGAACAAGGATCCTTGCTGCAGAAGGAAAAGTAAAGCCTGTAGCACATTACAACTGTACTTTTGATAAACCTTTCTTGAGGTGTGAATGAGGTGATGGGCTGCTCACTCATCCTAATTCAGACTCAAGGTTACTGCCCCAAACTCCAGGGACTATATGTCATTCTTTGGTAGTTGTGAAGAAAAATGTTTCCAAAATCAGTAATACTGACACTATAATCAAATACAATATGCTACCCTTGCTATCTTTTGGTGGGGGGCGGGGAGGGGAACTCATTTGATATTATAATGTAAAAATAAAAGATTTCATATACAAATAAAATCTTATCTTTATCTTCATCCTTTTAATATATATAAACTATTTTTTTTATATAAACTATTCAATTTAACAGGCTGAGATGGCTTCAAGGTCCTGGGTTTCTACATAAACAAAACAAAACTTAAACTTGGCCAATCACCAGCAGCCAACTGAGCATTAGTTATATAATCAAGAATTTTCCCCTGAGACAGTATAAATAACACAACTGCTCAAACTTTAACCCATCAAATAATTTATTTGCTTTTCTTCTGAGTTTACCCTACAAAAGCTTTCCCTTCATGCTTCTTCAGTGGAGCCCTAAACTCCTTCCAGTTTGGAGCTGCCCAATTCATGAATCACTGTTTGCACAAATAAATTCTTTAAAATTTTAATGTGCCAAGTTCATTTTTTAACAATATGAAAAAAATGTAATGAGAATGAATAATATAAACATCTATCAGATTCAACATAAACCATACTAAACACATATTTTAAAAATTTGGTCTGGGCATGATGGCATGTGCCTGTAATCCCAGCTACTAGGGAAGCTGAGGCATGAGAATCGCTTGAACCTAGGAGTCAGAGATTGCAGTGAGCCGAGATCGTGCCAATGTACTCCAGCCTTGGTGACAGAGCAAGACTCCACTTAAAAAAAAAAAAAAATTATAGCTTTTTGTTGGTTGTTATCAATCAAGGCCATGACTTAACTAGTCAAGTACAGACGACATACCTGTGTGGCTTTATTATAGAAAGAGGCAATGATTTTGCTCAGTAAATATCTAGGGAGCTAAAAAAAGAACATCCCTTCAAACAGACCTAACTGACCCCAACACAGAGGTGTGGTTGCTGACTCCTTAGAAAACAGCATTTCACTGACACTTGCCTGAAGGTGTATTTATTTCTAACCACTCTCAAGTGTTCATCCTCCCCTTCATTCTCCAAAACAGCCTTGTTTTTAATCATGTGGACTTCTCTAAGTATTCAAGGATTAGTTCTTTTGTATATTCCAAAGAAATAAACTAAATACAATTTGACATTTTAGAAGACATTCTAAGTCCCAGGATTTGGAGAGAAAGTGAGGGGCAGTTCTTATTTTCTACATTGACAGCAGTTCTATTTTTGCAAAACACTGCAGCTCCTCTTCCCTCCCAGCACAAGCAGGTTGATCTCTTCCACGTCACCCACAGCATGAGTTTTTACAACACAACTCATGCAGCTTATGTGCCTTTATCCCACTTTGTCTTTCCCCTCTGCCTGATCACACCTGCTCACTCTTGAAGACACAGTTCAAGGCTTAACTTTCTCAATTCCTCAGCAGCCTTTGAGACTACCTTGGCCTTTACTACTTCTAATAACCCAAGATTCGTAGGGTCGATAAAACAGCTTAGCACTTACAGGCACATGAAAAGTTCTGTTGCCTTCAGTAACTTTGTCTGCATTTGAGTCTCATATATCTTTAAGATTTAAACCCCTTGAAAACAGAGGTCAGGTCACATGGTATAAAATCCCTGTCCCCAAGCCCATCTATTCATGTAGGCCTGAGTATAGTGTAAGAACTCAGAAACAATTTTTTTATATATTAGTGAGTTAAACATAATGCAGTTGTGAGGATTTACTGAAATCACTACCACAATACTGCAATTTTGAAGCCAGACTACCTGCATTTAATAGCAGTGAAGACTTCAGAGACTGTCAGAAAATGCAGAATATTTCTGATGACTTACTTAAAAATAATTATTTCTCTAGACTAGCATTTCACAAGCACAGAAGTTGAATGGGATGTTAACAAAAGTCGAGCCCTTAAAAAGCTTCTGATGTCAACTAAATCGAGAAATGCTGCAGAACACAGTTAAATATGGGTTTCTTTTTGGGGGGGGCGGTAAATATGGGTTTCTTTATGGCAGTACTTTTCACAGACTTAAACATGCTAATATACGTTGTTACTCACGTTGCATATTCAATGCAACACTTCAACAGCATTATTCCCCGAACTTATTTGATCACAGAATTTTTTTGGAAGAGCATATTTTGGGGGAAACGTATCAACGATTTTGATAAACAAACAAAAAGGTATTTGAAAGGATGCAATGGGATTTCCGTATTGCAACAACTCTAGCAGCTCAATGATCTCAGGTACTGACATAGCATGGCTAAAATTTGTGATGAACCAAAAAGGTTGCTACTAAAAATATACATAATTGTCGGAGAAAAATAAGTTTTAAATGACTTTTGAAATATATACCTATGTAAGTGCTTTAAGAGGTACAAACAAAATGGCACAAGAACTCACCGAACAGAGAGATCAAACCTGAATGCAGGAATGGGGATGTGGTGCTCAAGAAGAGAGAGGATCTAGAAAGGGTCTTCAAAGACAGGGAGGACTCTGACAGGAGGGGATGTGGGTGGGCCATTTCTAACAGAGGTGACTGTGTTAACAAAAGTACTTGAATAAAAATATTCTAGGTGTCTTGGCAAGGGTTCAGTTTGATGAGATTAGAGAGTATATATGGGCAGGGGACACACTAGAAAAGGGTACAGTAGGCCAGGCGGCATGCCTCACTCCTATAATCCCAGTAATTTGGGAGGGCAAGGTGAACACTTGAATCCAAGAGGGCAAGGTGGACACTTGAATCCAAGAGTTCAAGACCACCTAGGCAACACAGTAAGACTCCATCTTTACAAAAAATTAAAAAACTAGTTGGGCGTGGTGGCACATGCTTGTAATCTCAGCTACATGGGAACCTGAGGCAGATGGATCTCATGAGCCCAGAAGGTGGAGGTTATCGTGAGCCATGATCATGCTACCACATTCCAACCTGGGTGATAGAGTGAGACTCTGTCTCAAAAAAGATTAATAAAAATAAAGAAAAAGAGGGCAGGTGCAATGGCTCATGCCTGTAATCCCAGCACTTTGGAAGGCTGGGATTTTTTCTGAAGACCAGCCTGGCCAACATGGTGAAGCCCCATCTCTACTAAAAATATAAAAATTAGCCAGGTGGCACAAGCCTGTAACCCTTGCTACTAAGGAGACTGAGACAGGAGAATCACTTGAACCTGGAAGGCGGAGGTTGCAGTGGGCTGAGATTGTGCCACTGCACTCCAGCCTGGGCAATAGAGTGAGACTTCGACTTAAAAAAAGAAAACAGTAAAGATAAATTGGACCTATACTGGAAAAGGTCTTGAAAGGAGAAGTCTGTACTTAGTAGGTAGTAAAGACCTGGAAAGTTCAACAAGGAGAAGTAAAGTAAAGGAGGATTAATAGCCTATTGCAACAAAACAATAAAAATCCTAAACAGCCGAATTTCTTTCCCCACACTTCACTCTGAAAGATGTCTGGGTCAAGGAGTTCCCTGACCACTGTTTATAGCATATTGACTATAATTAACTACTTAGAAATGTGGTGGCTAAAAACCCTCAATTAACTAGGTATTGATGGAACATATCTCAAAATAATAAAAGCTATCTATGACAAACCAACAGCCAATATCATACTGAATGGGCAAAAACTGGAAGCATTCCCTTTGAAATCTGGCACTAGACAAGGATGCCCTCTCTCACCACTCCTATTCAATATAGTACTGGAAGTTCTAGCCAGAGCAATCAGGCCACAAAAAGAAATAAAGGGTATTCAATTAGGAAAGGACAAAGCCAAATTGTCTCTATTTGACATGATTGTATATCTAGAAGATCCCATCGTCTCAGCCCAAAATCTCCTGAAACTGATAAGCAACTTCAGCAAAGTCTCAGGATACAAAATCAATGTGCAAAAATCACAAGCATTCCTATACACCAATAACAGAGCCAAATCAAGAATGAACTGCCATTCACAATTGCTACAAAGAGAATAGAATACCTAGGAATACAACTAACAAGGAACATAAAGGACCCCTTCAAGGAGTACTACAAACCACTGCTCAACGAAATAAGAGAAGACACAAACAGATGGAGAAACATTCCATGTTCATGGTTAGAAAGAATCAATATTGTGAAAATGGCCATACTGCCCAAAGTAATTTACAGATTCAATGCTATCCCCATCAAGCTACCAATGACCTTCTTCACAGAACTGGAAAAAACCACCTTAAACTTCATATGGAACCACAAGAGAGCCCACATAGCCAAGTCAATTCTAAGCAAAAAGAACACGGTGGGAGGCATCACACTACCAGACTTCAAACTATACTACAAGGCTACAGTAATCAAAACAGCACGGTACTAGTACTAAAACAGAGATATAGACCAATGGAACAGAACAGAGGCCTCGGAGGCAACACAACATGTCTACAACCATACGGTCTTTGATAAACCCAACAAACACAAGCAATGGGGAAAGGATTCCCTGTTTAATAAATGGTGTTGGAAAAACTGACTAGCTATGTGCAGAAAGCAGAAACTGGACCCCTTTCTGACACCTCACACTAAAATTAACTCCAGATGGATTAAAGACTTAAACATAAGACCTAACACCATAAAAACCCTAGAAGAAAATCTAGGCAAAACCATTCAGGACATAGGAGTAGGCAAGGACTTCATGACCAAAACACCAAAAGCATTCGCAACAAAAGCCAAAATAGACAAATGGGACCTAATCAAACTCCACAGCTTCTGCATGGCAAAAGAAACAGTCATTAGAGTGAATCAACAACCAACAGAATGGGAAAAAATTTTTGCAGTCTACCCATCTGACAAAGGGCTGATATCCAGAATTTACAAAGAACTCAAACATATTTACAAGAAAAAAAAAAACAAACAAGCCCATTCAAAAGTGGGCAAAGGATATGAAAAGACACTTTACAAAAGAAGACATACATGAGGCCAACAAACATATGAAAAAATGCTCATCATCACTGGTCATTAGAGAAATGCATATCAAAACCACATTGAGATACCATCTCACACCAGTTAGAATGGCGATCATTAAAAAATCTGGAGACAACAGATGCTGGAGAGGATGTGGAGAAATAGGAACACTTTTACACTGCTGGTGGGAGTGTAAATTAGTTCAACCATTGTGGAAGACAGTGTGGCGATTCCTCAGGGACCTAGAAATAGAAATTCCATTTGACCCAGCAATCCCATTACTGGGTATATATCCAAAGGTCTATAAATCGTTCTACTATAAGGACACATGCACACGAATGTTCATTGCAGCACTGTTTACAATAGCAAAGACTTGGAACCAACCCAAATGCCCATCAATGATAGACTGGACAGGGAATATGTGGCACATATACACCATGGAATATTATGCAGCAATCAAAGACGATGAGTTCGTGTCCTTTGTAGGGAGATGAATGAACCATCATTCTCAGCAAAACTGACACAAGAACAGAAAATGAAATACCTCATGTTCTCACTCATAGGCGGGTGTTGAACAATGAGAACACATGGACACAGGGAGGGGAGCACTACAAGCTGGGGTCTGTTGGGGGAATAGGGGAGGGACAGCGGTGGGTGGGGAATTGGGGAGAGATAGCAGGGGGAGAAATGCCAGATATAGGTGAAGTGGAGGAAGGCAGCAAATCATACTGCCACATGTGTACCTATGCAACTATCTTGCATGTTCTTCACATGTACCCCAAAACCTAAAATGCAATAAAAAAAGAAAGAAATGTGGTGGCCAAAGGTTCTGATATACAATGCCCTATGCCAGTCAGTGCTTGAGAGATGTGTGTGATCAGAGAAGCATCTTCCAAACCAGAAATTTCTCTTTCATGTATTAAACTATTTTACTGGTTAATTGTTGAAAATGGCTGCAACCTAGATCTGAAAGATATAGAGTCAAATGGAATTTGCCTCCTGGAAATTAGTCTATGGATATATTCCTTATTATAAAGCCTCTGACTGTCAATTCCAACTTGGAGAACTAAACAGGTCACTGAAATCTTCTAAGTCAAACTTGCCAAACCCGTGGCCCACAGGCTGCATAGGGCCCAGGACAGCTTTTGACGGAGCCCAACACAAATTTGAAAACTTTCTTAAAACATTATGAGATTCTTTGGCAATTTTTTTTT
Organism: Saguinus oedipus; assembly: GCA_031835075.1. Taxonomy (NCBI): domain Eukaryota; kingdom Metazoa; phylum Chordata; class Mammalia; order Primates; family Cebidae; genus Saguinus; species Saguinus oedipus. The sequence goes on along the minus strand of CM063172.1, from coordinate 11,329,394 downwards.
AGCTTATTAGCTAACATTAGTATTACTGTATTTTGTGTGTGGCTCAAGACAATTATTCTTCTTCCAATGTGGTCCAGGGAAGTCAAAACATTAGACACCCCTGTTGTAAGTATTCTCCTAATCAGCAAGTATTTATTGAGTACTAACTCCAACAATGCATATTATGAGTGCTTTGAGGGAATATTTAGAGGAATTAGGCATGGTCTCTGACATCTGGAAGCTTAAAAGTATGCAAGAGAGATAGATATACACATGAATAACTAATATTAAGTGGATGGTGGTAAGTGTCACAACAGACACAGGAATGAAGAGCTATGTTCGGTCAACAAACATTTCACATGCACCATTTGCCACTTTGTTGGGATACAAATATAAATTAGTCTTTTTGTCCTTTAAACAAGAAATGGATGTTTTTACACACATATCACAATACAATATGAAGTGCACAGCAGCTCTCCGAGTGGGGGATTCAGTGGGCAAAGGGGGAATTTTCTGGGAGGAGAAACGCCTGGAGCAGAATTTAGGAGGACTTAATAGGAATTCACCAAGCTGACAAGCCAAAGAAATGTTATCCCAAAAGGGGGAATCATCTGTGCAAAAAGCACCAGAGAACACAGCTCATTTGAGGGCCACAGGCTCGTGGGATTGTTCCGTTGTCAAGCTCAGCAGTTAGCAGAGAAGGTGAGACCCGGGATGATGGTACAGGGATGAGGTTTCATGGGACAGTGGGTACCATTTTCAACCAGGATTTATTACGTGTAGTTCAGAGATAACTTTATATACTTGTATATCCATAATCTAACATTACCTGCATTGAAAAAATATAGCAAGTGCTTCTGTGAATTATAAAAAGCAGAAGGGGTTACATATGCATCTGGAAGAGCCTTTGAAACCTATCAGAAGAAGAATGCAAATGCTAAAAACTTGAAGTTCCAAGACAAAAGGCTGGTTTGAACATTTTGAAAAAGAGAGTCATCAGATGATCAAATCTATAATTGCTATAGCCAAACTTTCTGAACATGTGAAGAAGCTGATTCATTTGAGAGACGTGCCACCAAGTTTGTTTCAGAAGAATACTAGATAGGTCATCCAAAATCTACTAAATTTAAGATATATGCTTAATGTCATTTTCTAATTGTTTTTGTCCTAACAATTATTTCCTCTAAGACTTTGATCACATTACCTGTGGTCCTTTTCTTTTCTTTCTTTCTCCCCCACTTTTTTCTTTTTTGAGGAGGTCTTGCTCTGCCATCTAGGCTGGAGTACAATGATGTGATGACAGCTCATTGTAGCCTCAACCTCCTGGGCTCAAGAGATCCTCCCATCTCAGTCTCCCGAGTAGCTAGGACTATAGGTCTGCACTACCACATCTGGCTAATTTTTGTATTTTTCTGTCAAGACAGAATCTTGGCATGTTGTCCAGGCTGGTCTTAAACTTCTGTGCTTAAGCAATCCTCCTGCCTCAGCCTCTCAAATTGATGCCGAGATTACAGGCATTAGCTACTATTCCCAGGTGCTATGGTGCTTTTCAAGAACACAATCCTTACAGGTGGCGAAGGGCAGCTATAGTTCCATGAGAAGACCTGGTAGGGCAAGAATTGGGTAGAGAAGAAAGTAAAGTCAGGAGGATGACAGACTGGGAGAAAAATAGCAGAGGTAAGAAACTCATGGTCTGGATACAATTCAAGAGTAAAGAAGGAGAGGTGCTGGGGGAGATAAGATGCTACACTCGACAAGTGAAACCTAACATTTCAGAGGTAGCACATTTCAGGACAGTAAACTCTAACCTGGTCATATAGTATGTCTGTGAAATGGAATAGATGATCATTACTTTAATTAATAGCTAACACTTACTGAATTCTAATTATGTACCAGGTAGGTTTCTGTTACGACTGTCTGCTTTAACTCACTTAACATATTTAATAACATATTTATGATTTCAGAGAGTACATAAAAACTCCGTTACCATTTTTCAAATGAAAAATACTGAGAAGCAAGGTATAAGGAACAAGAGATTTCATGACTTTCACAAGATCATAGTTAAGTAGCACCCGCACCATGATTCAAACCCAGGCAGTCTCTGGCTGGAGCACACTGTACTCTTTAACTGCTATTGTATATTGCCTCTCTCATATCTAAGATTTGGTGAGAACTCTTTTGGCTTAGGCTAGGGTATTGATTGGATAGCAATCCATGTGGATGTTCAATGATGTGGATCATCCATGCTTACAAGGGTTATCCATGTGGTTAATAGCATGAATTAGCTCTTCTGTGTCCTTTACGAATATGAAGGAGAAACCTACAAAGAGTGAACCTCCAAGAAGGAAAAGCATTTATGGAAAAAAAAAACAGGACTGGTATGACAATGTGGAGTTAGAAGGCTGCAAATGACTACTTCCTGCTAGGGTAGTAGGAAACTGAGCACCACTGAAGAGGGGTATAAATGACACCACAAAAATGTAAATGCAGATGTGTTCGAAGCAAATTATAGGCAGAAGGACAGCTGGAGAGCACAGGATACATTCAGGGAACAGCAGGTAGGCAGAATGTAATTGAGAGCCACACAGCTGGAAGAATAGACAAGAAGCAAAATGCAGACAGCACTGACCGCCATCATGACTCAGCCTTTTTCTCAGAAGAAATTGCCACGGATGGTTTTCGCAATGACATGGCCAGATCTGTCTTAGGAGGGTGAGACTCAAGTGTGAATGTAGGAGGCCACACGGTCTAGAGTCAGCAGTGAGACACCCACTGGTGAGCCTCTGCCTGGCACCAACTGCAGCCCTCACAGTGTGTAAGTTAAGACACCACTGCAAGGGCAAGAGAAAAAGTAGGATGGAAAGAGAGAACACAAAGACGACTTGAAGGAAAAATCTGTTAGGCTTGTTGACTGCTATGTCCCCTCCACCTCGCCATGCCACCATGCCTACAAGGATTGAACCACTGCTGAACAGCATGAAGGGACTTTCCACACGAGACTGAAGTCACAGACCTTGAAGCAGACCTGATAGAATGAATGAAGAAGAAAATGGCTTCAATTTAATTCATACTTATTATATTGTTGACAGCTTTACAAATTAATTGAGGCCAGGCATGGTAGCTCATGCCTATAATACCAGCACTCTAGGAGGCCAGGATGGGAGGACTACTCGAGCCCAGGAGTTCAAGACTAGCCTGGGCAACATAGTAAAACTCTTGTCTCTACTAAAATTATTTTGAAGTCAGCCAGGTGCAATGGTGTAAACCTGTAGTCCCAGCTATTCAGGAGGCTGAGGTAGGAGGATCACTTGAGCCCGGGAGATTGAGGCTGCAGTGAGCCATGGTCGTGCCACCACCGCACTCCAGCCTAGGCAACAGAGGGAAACTCTGTCTTAAAGAAATAAAATGAAAATGAACTCAAAATACATTTGCAATTTTAAAAAATGCTAATCCCAATATGCCTTTGTTAAAATAAAAAAAAACTGCTTTTTAAAAAAATTTATCATGCCAGTTAATCTATTTTCATTTTCAAAAAAGCTAAAAAAAAAAAAAAAAAACAAAAAACTAATTTTGTACTGAAGTAGATAGATTTGTGGTTTGATTTTTTGGACTACTTTGGTATATTTGGACTACTTCCTTCTGGCATAACTACATTTGGCTTACATTTCTACAAGATATAATGAAGCACAGTGGTGAGGAGTTCAGGACTGGGGGTCAAAGAATCCTAGCTCTGCTGTGATCTAGCCATGTTGACCTTGGACAAGTTTACTCAAATCCCTCTGAGTCTCAGTCTCTAAAAGGGGAATAGAAGAGCACTCCTTCAGCACTGTTGAAGGATGGCATGAGGTAACATGGGTAATGCTGCACACCATTAGCATGCAGAGTTATTGCTCAATAAATGTTAGATGCCATTGCTGCTGTTACGACAAATATTCCTCATGAATTATACATGCAAAATGCCAACAATGCTCAAACTAAATTTCATCTAGGAAAAGGGTACTGGGAGCTGAAGAATGACAGAACTTCTAAAACAGGGTTCTTTCCCTTAAGAAAAAAAAGGTTTTTAAGAAAATATGTATGATAGAGGAAGGGAAAGAATAGAGTCGGGGAACCAGGCACGGTGGCTCACGTCTGTAATCCCAGCACTTTCAGAATCTGGGGCAGGAGATCACTTATGGTCAGGAATTCAAGACCAGCCTGGCCAACATGGTGAAACCCAGTCTCTACTAAAAATACAAAAATTAGCCAGGTGTGGTGGTGCATGTCTGTAGTCCCAGCTACTTGGAGGGTTGAGGCAGGAGAATGGCTTGAACCCAGGAGGCGGAGGTTGCAGTGAGCCGAGATAGCACCACTGCACTCCAGACTGGGTAACAGAGTGAGACTCCGTGTCAAAAAAAAAAAAAAAAGTGAGTGGGGTAAAAAAACCCTGGAAATAATTATATAAATATGTATAAGTTGGACACATTTATAAGAACTAACTATGATATTACTTTCTTTAGAAAAGGAGCAAGAGCGGTAGGTTACAAACACTTCAGGACAACCACACCTGACATCTGGTCTCACGTACAGCCACACCTACATGTAAGGTGCAATACAGCTCCATGACAGTGAAACTGAGGCCAAGGCAGCTGACAAAATGGATATGGGAATCATAGTCTAAAATTTCATTATAATTCTTATTTTAAAATAGATCCAATTTTTTTAAAATTATTATTATTTTTTGAGATGGAGTTTCGCTCTTGTTACCCAGGCTGGAGTGCAATGGCGCAATCTCGGCTCAGGGCAACCTCCGCCTCCTGCCTTCAGGCAATTCTCCTGCCTTAGCCTCTCGAGTAAATAGATCCAATATTTTTAAATTTGCATTTAATTTCTCAATTTGATAAGTAGTGGGTATTCCCTATATCGCTACAGAACCTAGAATTACTATCACAAGAAGCCAGCAATAAAGGTGAAGCAAACACATGGTTTATATGTCTATTTCCAAAATTAGAAACAGAAACCAAAGGAGCAAACAGCTTTCAGTTTCCTTTCACAACTTGAATTTCCAACCTTGTACCCAAAAGTAGGATATTATTACCAATGTAAGAGGTATCCTATAGGTCAGAATCAAGCATTTACAGTTGAATAGTTTGATTATTGAAGTCCAATGAAATGAATAGTGAGACAAGATTTTTTTTTTAATTAACTGTTAGTTTTTGTCCAAAATGTTTTCTGCCATAAAGAAAGATGTGTCCGAAGCAATAAACTTCTGAAATAAAGTCAGTAACAGCAAAGTCTTAGAATTCTCACCATAGGGTTTCCAATAAATTCAAGTTTTAAAAGTTAATTTTATTATTTTAAAACTCTGATGATCCCAAAACCTCTTTTAGAGGTATAATAGTTCGTAAAAATAATACAATTAAATTCTAATGTTTTGAGTCAGTATTTTTCTTTCTGCACTGTGTACACTGTCTGCCACTCAGCAAGACTCAAGTTTTGACATACAGGCCATACCATCTCCACTGACTGAAGGGTGAAACAGAGTAGTGACCCTCTACCATGGACCGAAGCCCTCCGGGTATGCATCAAATGCCTTACAAACAATTCTTGTTAAAGGACTCAGTCACCTCATCAGTGAGTTACCGACCTCTCCTGATATCAGATTCCTCCCCACTATGACACAAGTAACTATAAACATACTTCTAATAAAACTTTGTTGGATAAAAACATTTTTTAAAATTAAAGAAATTTAATGTCACTCAGGTTGAGCTTAAAATCGAAAATACAACTTTTCTTTACAAACATCGTATGTTCTCACATACTTGTGGAATCTAAAAATCAAAACAATTGAACTCAGATTCAGAGCATAGAAGAATAGTTACCAGAGACTGGGAAGGGTTGGGGAGTGGGGTGGGAATGGTTAATGGGTAACAAAAAAAACAGAATTATTAAGACCTACTATTTCATAGCACAGCACGATTACTACGGTCAATAATAATTTGTGATTGTTTTTTTTTTTTTTTTTTGAGACAGAGTCTTACTCTGTAGCCCAAGCTGGAGTACAGTGACATGATCTTGGTTCACTGCAACCTCAGCCTTAAGTGATTCTCGTGCATCAGCCTCCCAAGTAGCTGGGACTACAGGAGTCTGCAAACATGTCTAGCTACTTTTTTTGTATTTTAGTAGAGACAGGCTCTCACCATGTTGCCCAGGTGATCTTGAACTCCTGAGCTCAGGCGATCAGCCCTCCTTGGCCTACCAAAGTGCTAGGATTACAGGTGTGAGCCACTGCACCCAGCCATCAATAATAATTTAATTGTACATTTAAAAATAAGAGTATAATTGGATTGGTCGTAACATAAAAGATAAATGCTTGAGGGGATGGATACCCCATTCTCCATGACGTGATTGTTGTGCCTTGGATGCCTGCATCGAAACATCTCATGTACCCTATAAATATATATACCTACAACGTACCCAGAAAAGTTAAAAGTTAAAAAAAATACAAGTTTTCTTGTGCAATTGAGGTTCCATCACTTGATAAAGTGATAGAACATTCAGAAACCAAAATTTCCCCTTCTGAGAAAGAAACCCAAGTTAAGTTCTATCACCCAAACTGGGAGTAATCTTGGCAACAGCATCAGCCTGCCGACCTTCCGTAGGATGCTGGTTTGAATCAGACACCTATACTTCAAGCTCCCTGTACTTGGAGCCTGGACTTCCCTGGCTTGTGACTCTTCTCATCCTAAGCACTTATTAGCACATAGACAATGTTTATTAAATTCTACTGAATAAACCAACGGAATCCCCACTTCCCATTCTTTATCTGGGACATGCCACCCTTATTGAGTTTTATCATGTATCTTCAAGTCTCTTTTTTCATCTCTAAATTCATATTTGTTTTTAAAAATATCTTGCAGTAAGTATAGATGGCTGGGAGAAGAGTCACATGAAAATAAACATCCTTCCAGTACTGGTTTGCAAGCAGGGAGAAAAGGTTATTTGTTTCTCTTTGTATCCTCCCTTGTCCAGGTACTGACCTCTGAACAGAGAAACTCCAGACAGACACTGATGGTAAAAGGAGAATTTGTTGAGAACACAGTATCTATAATTTCTCCTTTCCAGAACTCTTCTGAAACTTCAGACTTCCTTATATCTAATCTTTTTCTTTAATGTTTTATTTTTTATATATGAGACAGGGTTTCACTATATTGCTTCAGCTGGTCTTGACCTCCTGGGTTCAAGCGATCCTCCTGCCTTGGCCTCCCAAAGTGCTGGGGTTACAGGTGTGACCCACCGTGCTCAGCCAAATCATTTCTTTTTAAAGCATCTTGTAGCTTCTGAATAAACTGAGACTAGTCCGTTTTGCTAAGAGAATACTCTGAATTCAGAATAACAAAGGGCAGACAGGACAGGATTAGGGGAGGAGCAGGGAGCTAGAATGCAGCTGTTCCCATGTTGGATTCTGAAACATTCTATGAGTTTCCCAAACATTCTATGAGTTTGGAAAACTCACAGAATCTTCAGAATTAGTGTATTCTAATATTTTATACACAGTGGGCACTCACTAATTAGTTAAGTATTTTTCTTTTCAATGAATCAACTTCTTATTCTTAAAAATCTTGCGTAGATGCTTCAAACATTCCTTTCTCTTACAGTAATTAGCCACATGGAGCTGAAGCCTGTTATGAAAGTGCAAAAAGGAAGAACTTCACCATTATTAAAACGTTCCACCCTGCTATTCCAGCAGGAGAAACAAGATTTAGGAGAAATGTTACATTGAGATGCAGGTGAGGACAAAGAGCTGCCTGTGTCTCCTTAGTCCATGTTTTCAACTCAAAGGATGCATAAGGAGGGGATGGTCAACTCAGCTGAGCCCTGGAAGATGCAGGGTGCTTGTCAGGAACATCAGGAAAGAAAGGATCTGGTGTCAATCCAATGAGGGGGGAATAACTAAGTCATTCATCAACAATCTCCTGAAACTGAAGGACAATTCACAGGGACTGGAAATGATGGAGAAGCCTAAAATGGGACAGAAAGGAGGGCTGAGGAAACCAACTTTCAGGGAATAGCTTATTACCTGGATGACACCTAGAAAGACTACCCAGCCCTGAACTCATGAAAGCACAGGATGAGGCTCAGTGCCAGCCTATTTGTAAACTGTTGCTGGGTCCTGGAGGAGAGACATCAATGTCTTCCAAGGTATAGGAAACAATCTCACCTTCCTTTAGAGGTCAGATGCCACAATACCTCCCTCCCCTCAATGGTTACAAAAGTATCAGTCCCTGATGGAATCAAAAAGGAAAAAGAAATGGTCCTCTATCACAGATGTTTCGAGAAGCATGTAGTCCAAGGCTATTTCTTAGTCTAAAGAATGTTCAGGTTAGAAGGAAAATCTCAAGTACCCATTACTAAATGCTAGAATAAGTGATACATTTTAAATTTTTATTGCTTTTAAACTACATTATTTATAGTGACCCTTGTTTTTCACTAAAAAAGTGATGTCATCTCTTCTAAAAGTTTTAAAACTATTGCTGCCTGGAAACTGAGTAGAATTAATTCAGAATAGATTTTCATTTCTATGCAGTCAACCAGTTAATATAATTAAAAATTACAATAAAATTAAAAAAATGAGATGAATACAAGTATATCCACAATAACTATTAATTTAACATAATAATTTTTACATGGTCTATATATTTCCAAAATTAAAATGCATACACACACAAATGGGAAGTTTTATAACATATATAACGTTATTTTATGTAATCACTATCCATCAATAACAGCTCTCCAGCCTTTTTTTCAAATGTTGTTGTCAAGGAAGGTAACACCTGAAATGTCCGTCTGAGAAACAACACACAGATGACCCCAGCCATGGGTGACAGGGATCAGGTAAGTACGTGGCGGGTTCTCTGTGGAGCAGGGTCTCTGTGGGGTGTTCTCCAGGCCATCTCACAGAGCTCCTGCTGCAAATCACCATGGTTACAATTCCCAGCTTGAGCGAGCCTAGTAAGAACTCGCCCTGTGTAAACCAAAACAAAATTAAGCAGAGAAAACATGGCTCTTGTGCAATTCTCTTGTCATGTCTTCAAAAGGCTCACACAGTGAGGCTTTCCAAAAATACAGCATGAAGCATCAATTCTTGATTTAAAAATCAAGAATTAAGCACCCCCATGAGGTCATTCTCAGGATAAAATACACACTGGCTTATCTGCCACTATTAGAGACTTGATTTCAATTAATACATCTTTTGATGGACTCATACATTAAACTACCTGGTTTTAGTTTTATATTCAAGATTGATTTTCCATTTATGTGAGAGCTCGTACCTTGAGAGATTTACCTATGGTAGCATAAGAGATAATATATTTGACTTTTCTACATTAGGGAGTCAGAATCAAACTTCATGCTCCAGGTAACAGCTTCAGGATTATTAGCTGAATAACAGGTTATAGCTGAGACACACAGATGGCCTTTTATGAGAGTCGGTCCAAAATGGCGGCTGTGAGCAGGGTTGCAGAAGCCAGACTGGCCAGGTTCCATTCTTGCCTCCACCACTTTGTAGGGATCTTGGAACTGGTGCTTAAGCTCTCAGTGTCTCAGTTACCTCACCTGTCAAACAGAGCTGTTGTGAGGGTTAAGTGAATGAACATATGATAAAGCTTTTAAAGGTGGCAGAGTAACGCACATGATGCAAAGCCCTCTCATTTTCAGCCATTTGTTTTACCTACAAACTTCTTTTCTCCATCTTCCATAGAAGCACCTGCCATTGCTGATGCCAGATGCTTACAGTTTGACAGCGTACAGGATCTTCCACCTTGAGGACTCTGGGAGCAAGAGACCCCCTCTCTCAGCAGCCTACTGATTCTGTAGGACATCCGTGCAGAACCGTCTAGTTTCAATGTCACATCGAGTCGAATCACCAGGGCAGGAAAATTACAGTTCAGCCCAGGCACAGTGGCTCACGCCTGTAATCCCAACACTTTGGGAGGCTGAAGCAGGTGGATCACTTGAGTCCAGGAGCTTGAGACCAGCCTGGACAACATGACAAAACACCGTCTCTACTAAAAAGACAAAAATTAGCCAGGTGTGGTGGCGAGAGCCTGTGTCCCAGCTACCCAGGAGGCCCAGGTGGTAGGATCATTGTAGTAAGCCAAGATAGCACCACTGCACTGCAGCCCGAATGACAGAATGAGAGCCTGTCTCAAAAAAAAAAAAAAAATTACAGTTCAAATGAATCCCATGTTTATTAAGAATGAGATTTTAGGAGGCATGCTAACCGGGCAGGATGGTGTTTTTCATCCTCATTCCCAGTACAGACCTGGGAGTTGCAAATGAGTCTCTGCCAATCACACGTCTGTGACAAAAGTCACACTAGTGGCAGGGGTTCGTGGCAGTATTATTCTCTAGGTTAGGAAATATGATATTAAAAATTCTTCATTGTGGACAGCAAACTAGGAATAAAAGGATTTTGACTCTAGGCCTACATAAACCTAAAAGCAGTCAAGGGAGGATCCACGAACCCATTTTAGATTATATCCAACCACACTACAGAATAAATAAATGAGTAGGTAATAAGGAGCTTGCCCTCATGAGAAACCTCAGTGTGTATATGACCTCCCTATAATGCCTGTTATCTTCCCAGCAGAATTCACTATGAGGCAAACCTGAGACCAATTCACAAAGGCAAAGGATTGCTAAAATAAGGTTGCAAGTTTCTCTTCCTGTTATGCTACAAACCCCATCAGGCTAGCTGCCATGTCTGAATCGTTTTTTATTACCTCCATACAACATTTTTTTTTTTTTTGCATGTACTATTTATGTAGTTACAAAGAAATGAATCTTTTATTCATTAAGCAAACTTACAACACAGACCCAACAAACAACATTATGATGATAGAATTCTTCAGAATAACACAGTCTCCTCACATTGTATAGGAAACTCATTATTTGAGCAAGATATTTAGAGATTCACAGCAACAGGAAAATACAAATAACTGAACAGGTAAAGAAAATGTATTTAGAGGAGAGCCCAAGTGGCATTAAGCTTTGTAAGCTGAGTATTCATGAAGAGTAACCGTAGTGTAGTACTGCATTAGCAACTTAGTTCTCTCTTCCAAAAGGCATGAAGAAGGGAAGAATCTGCTAAATATTCTAAACTCATAATCTCAATTGCAACAAGCTATAAACAAAGCCACCATTACTATTCCAATACTTGAATGGACCGGGTCAACTTTGGTTTTTTTTTTTTTGAGATGGAGTCTCACTCTGTCACCCAGGCTGGAGGGCAGTGGTACGATCTCGGGTCCCTGCAACCTCTGTCCCCCTGGTTCAAGCGATTCTCCTGTCTCAGCCTCCCGAGTAGCTAGAATTACAGGTATCTGCCACCATGCCCAGCTAATTTTTGTATTTTTAATAGAGATGGGGTTTCAACGTCTTGGCCAGGCTGGTCTTGAACTTCTGACCTCATGATCCACCCGCCCCTGCCTCCCAAAGTACTGAGATTACAGGCGTGAGCCACTGCACCCAGCCGACGAGGTCAACTTTAAACAGGAAAAGAAAAAAGTTCCCCACTGGACACTGTGCCTCCTGGAGTTGCCACTGGGCTTGGTGTTGCTGTACCTAAGGTCACTAGAGACTGTGCTGCATCTCTGTGATGCCAGAACAGTTTACTCACATATTCTGCTCTATGGGAAGGAGGAAAATGGAGGGGGAAACTAACATTATTGATTATACTCTATATTTTACATTTTTTTTTTTTTTTTTTTTTTTTTGAGACAGAGTCTTGCTCTGTTGCCCAGGCTGGAGTGCAGTGGCATGAACTTGGTTCACTGCAACCTCCGCTTCCTAAGTTCAAATGATTCTTGTGCATCAGCCTCCTGAGTAGCTGGGACCATAGGTTCCCACCACCACATCTGGCTAATTTTTGTATTTTTAGTAGAGATGGGGTTTCGCTATGCTGCCCAGGCTGGTTTCAAACTCCTGGCCTCAAGTGATCCACCCGCCACGGCCTCACAAAGTGTTGAGATCACAGGGGTGAGCCACCACGCCTGGCCTTACAGGGTATTTTATTCATCAGTCCTTACCACTACTGAGGTGGACTCCTCAGCCCCATTTCTCAGATGAGTCAACTGCTCACAAGACTAAGTAAATGGCAAAATGAGTCTTGCCTAAACCTAGTTTAGGACCTTTAATATATTCCCTTAACACCTAACTTTGCAACCAGAATTATTGTTTTCCAAATAAATTTCCTATCATTCCCCTGGCTTAACATCTTGCAAGAATCCCTAATGCACTTGGAATAAACAAATACCAAGTTTGTGACTGTCGTCCACAGGATATGGTAAATGCTGCTCACTTTTCCCAGCTCCCATTTCCCTTCTACACTCCAAGAATTTATAATACTTCCACTTTGGAGGCTTCATGCTACTGCCCGCTCTGCCAGGAATAGCTTCTCCTGCCGGTTTTTTCTCCCCCTTGGTCCAAAGAGGGCTTTCCTGACCTTCCAGTCTTGGATTTCCCTGTTTCCTTGTGGCTCCTGCCACACTTTCTCCAGGTCATGGTTTATTGTCTGTCTTGTCCCCTTTACAAAGCTGCACCAAGGGGATGCCTAGGTCTGCCCTGCTTGGTGTCATGCACCCCACACCAGGCACATGGTGAGCACCCAGCCTGGCTAGAGACACCCATCTTCCAGGCAGAGGCTGGGTCATACCCACCCTGGGTTCTTTCCTATTGGGCCTGGCATAATGCTTGATGTGCAGGAGAGGATAAATGTTTACTGAATACATGCATACACAAAAAATAGTCTCAGAACTGTAGAACAAAAAAAGAATATAAATGTCCCCCATAGCCATTTATGACAAGTTGTACTTAAAAAGCAGCCTGTTTATATATATATAACAGTTACATTTATTTTACAACAGAAAATAAGATTATTTTATGTCTGTTAACTGCTGATTTGGAGTCCTTTTCCTAGGAATATGTTGCTGGCTTGTTTACTGGATTACTCAGTAGCTCTTAAAGCATCAGGTATCAAGTGGGGAAGCTAATTCCAACTTCTGGGTCTCAGCAGGTATGTGTGTTGCGTAATCTAAATGGACTTTGTGTTTTCTTGGGGCTGCCTTCCTACAGGTAAGAGAGGCATCACTTGGAGTTGAAAGCACTCCCATCCCTGGGCATCTGCACAAGAAGCTCCCTCTGCCTGGAATGCCCTCTCCGGGGCTTGCTCCTCAGAGGACTGTTCCCGGTATTCCCTACACTCATGTTGCTGCTGCCTGCACCACCTCCATCCCATCTCCATCCTGCATGGCCCTGTCATTCGGTCTCCTATTACTCTGCTTTGTTTTCTTCCCAGAATCTTTCACCACATTAAACCATTTCATTATTTATTTGCTTACAATTCATAGATATCCCCTGGATCTGACAGTTGTAAGATCTATGGAAAGAGAAGCTTTGTCTATCTTGTTCCCTGATACATTTCCAGTGCCTACAACATTTTCAGACATGAAAGTCACTCAGTAAGTATCTCTTAATGAATAGATGGATGAAGTCCTTGGCTCATATCAGTGGATCACTAGTGACATTTGAGACATCAGGGATGTTTCCCTGAATAACTCCACTCTTTGGATTGAAGACCAAGCAAACATACATACAGTGCTGGGTTTTTACAAATGCTTTGATAGTGAAAATTTCAAACACATAGACCGGAATATGAACAGCATCACATAACATCACAAAACATCACACCACGTCACATAACAATAGAAACAACAGAAACAATAATTACCAATACATGGCCAGTCTTGTGCAGGTAAAGTACTATATACTTAATGCTGCTGAAATAAGACTGTTAGAGAATTTCAAAAGTTATATTAACATTCGATCCAAGGTGGATTCATATTCAATTTAGGGAAACAAACTAGCAGATTAAAAATTTCCAAAGGGCTCATCTAAGTTTCACATGGTGCTGAGAATAGTAATCATTTCTTTTCCCAGAGATTTTCAACCCTCCTGTATCCAGAAGTAAGAAAGCTATGAGTACCAAAAATAGATGTTCTACAGCCCCAAGGGGTCAGCCATGTCTCCACTCCTAATGCATTCAGTGACGGCTTCACCCACCCTGACTTGACCTGTTCCTTATCTAGTTTTCCAGCACACAAAGCAGACAGGACAGCTAACAAGCAGGGCTATGAGAGAGGGTGGCAGCCGGACAGTGTCGCCTGTGATCCCAATACCATGACAAGAGGTGAAAGCTGAGGGCAACCCGAGCCCCTTTTACCATGTGGAAAATAATGGATGCTCATGATGACGTCCAGCAGCCTCTGGCTTCTCTACGACAGTGGAGAAATATGACAAAATAGGGAAGGACCAGTGTTTGAAGGAATAAGCTCCAGTGATCTGAAAAATTAACTTCTATTGAAATACTTTCGGGAGGGAAGACATAAGCAGCAGGTTGAGTTAGAAAAAAAGTTTTTTGTTGGATTAGGATTTATTTTAGATAAAGACTCTGGACAATTTCAATGATTTTGGACTGAGCTTGCCTGGTTTCTGTTTCAGTATTTTGATCTAAAGGGCATAATTACATGTAGTTTTCATTCCAGTCTCTATTACGTGGTCAAGGTCAAGAAAACAGAGGAGTGACCAGCAGAAGAAAACATACTCCAATGAGGCACGGAGTGAAAAGGTGCAACTGGGTATGCCCAAATCAGCAAGCCTCAAACCTGTCATGAAACATGTCTAAAAAAAAAATAAAACATAAATGAGCATCCCGAACATCTTCACCTTCACTTCTCCCCACTTACCAAAAATGAAAGGAGGGAAGGACAGAGGAAAGCAAGAATGTTTTTTTCTTTTATAGTCATCAAGGAGAACAATCATTTTCCATTAGTGTTTTTACACACAAAATCTTTCTCTGCTTGAGGCATTCCCATAAAGAAAATTTTGATCTGGGCCCTTTTGGTTAGCTTCTAACTTTTCTGGAACATAATTCTAAGGGTAATGACCAACCTTAAAAAGCTGAGACCTTATTCTTTTCATCAATTTACAAAACTACTTATTCACTGTGCTTTCATGTAAAAGTAATATGCAGCTGGGCTTGGTGGCTCACATCTGTAATCCCAGCACTTTGGGAGGCTGTGGTGGGCAGATCAACTGAGGTCAGAAGTTCGAGACCAGCCTAGTCATCATTGTGAAATCCTGCCTCTACTAAGAATACAAAAATTACCTGGGCATGGTAGCATACGCCTGTAATCCCAGCTACCCAGGAGGCTGAGGCAGGAGAACTGCTGGAACACGGGAGGCAGAGGCTACAGTGAGCCGAGGTCGTACCATTGCACTCTAGCCTGGGCAACAGAGCAAGACTCTGCCTCAACAACAACAACAACAACAACAACAACAACAACAACAACAAAGTAATATGCATTGCTTAGAATAAATATTACTGTGAACTGAAAGTGAACTATAAGTTTGCCCTTAAAGGGTCGCATCCTCCTTCTTCAAGATAAATGCTAGCTTAAGGTACTGAAAAAATTCCACTGCAATCCTGAGATCTAGGTAAATGGAACCAATGTGAACAATGAAAAATATATAAATGATGCCTTTCCCGAAGAATATTCAGAATAGTATTACTGCAGCAAAGTACACTAATGGTAGGGGTAGTTGGAGAGGGGGCAGAGGAGGGGGTCCCATGATCAAACATGTTTTTTAACTCCTGTCGCCATGAGCCCAACTTAAAAATTCTCAAAGCATGACAGCATATCAAGGGCACTGAAAAGTTCTGCAGTAAATACACCGATTTATCTTAATTTACTGCAAAGACATTCTTCCCTACATGGCAAACATTAACATCCAGTTCCAGGGAACACACTTCAAGGAACAAATCTCAAGTAACAATAATCAGATAGTATAGAAAAATATACACACAGTCTCCACTTTATGAAGGAGGAAAAACATACTCAAAGACCTACTTTTTAAAATGCCAGAGGACCGTAACAATGATGCCAGTAACCCCTTAGTGCAATCTTTCCAGAAAGTTTTTCTAAATTTGAAAATAAACGCAACAGCTGAGCCTTTTATTTGCACTTTGGTCACTTCTATTTGGGTATTTTAAAATGAAACAACGGGCGTGCCCCTTCACTGACTCCTTCGGTGGGGACACAAAGGAACAGAACATCTGCCAATAACTGATGAGAATCAAGGTGGGGAGAGGAAGGGAGGAGAATGCCCTTGGAAAGCCAAGGGAAAGTGTGGGAAGAACAAAAACTCTTGGTGTCTTCCTATGCTCTAAAGACTAGCCTGCTTCTGGTTAAACTATTTGCGTTCCTGGCTGGCCCCAGTCTACCTGAAACTCCAAAGCTTCCTCCAGTAGAATTTTGTTTTTTGCTTACAGACATTTCACTTTTCCTACAAGTCTTATCAGCTGACTGACTAAAAAATCTGCAGAGTTTACTTATAGAAGTACTTTTATTGATTAATTAAGAGATTTTAAATCAGATTAATTTTAAATCAGAAAAAAAGGGGGCATCAAACACACTAATACATTGAACTTTTAATTAACAACGTTGGAAGTATCATGGGGCCCATAGCAATTTAACTCATTTCAAGTCCACTTTAACTTATTTCAAGACACTAGAAGGAGTGACCCCACAGAAGGGTTCACCCACAAGATCCTGCAGACACAGGGCTTTAACTCCAGACCTAGAAGACTCAGGTCAACAGCTAATAGCCCCTGCAAAAGTCCATCAGGGTCCATTCTCTAGAAGGTCTCCAGAAATGTGACTATCCAATATCTCCACCAAGGAGGACAAACCATTTGGAAATTCCCAACCCCAACTCAAGGGATCTGGCCAGAAAGTAGTCATCAACCCTTGAAGCTTTAAATGGCAAGGTGAATTGCAGAGTTTAGAGTCCATGTTATTTTCCAAATACCAGTGAAGAAACAAACCTGGAGGATGAAAAATTAAGCCATGGTACTCCAAACAATGCAACAGTTAACAGCAGTGGACATTAACCACAGTTCTACACGTCAATGTGGATGAATCTCAAAAAAATAATATTAAAAGAAGGAAGCGAGTCCATGAATAATATATTCAATACATTTCTATTACATAAATTCACCCAAAAGGGCAAAACTAAAAATATATTGCTTGGGGATATATAGTCAAATGCAAAATTAAAAAAAAATGGAAATAATAACCATAAAAATGAGGAAAGTGAGGTTATTCAGAAAGACACTCCTTTGGGTCCACTCTTCTAAAGCATGGGGTATCTGTTTTTTTCAGCTAGATGGACAGTATGTGGGTTTTCATTTTGATTATTATTAATTGCAGATTTTTTTTCTTCTTCTTTTTAGTGATGGGGTCTCATTATATGGTCCAGGCTGGTCTCAAACTCCTGGGTTCAAGCGATCCTCCTGCCTCAGCCTCCCAAAGTCCTGGGATTACAGGCATGAGCCACCATACCCAGCCTGTACATATGTTTTATCACCTTCAAATACATTCCAGAATTTTAAGAAGTAAGCAAGGCCAGGCATGGTGGCTCACTTGAGCTCAGAAGTTCAAGACCAGCCTGGGCAACAGGCGAAACTCTGTCTCTACAAAAAATTACAAAAATTAGCCAGGCATGGTGGCAGCTTCCTGGTAATCCCAGTTACTCAGGAGGCTAAGGCAGGAGAATCGCCTGAGCTGCAGAGATGGAGGTTGCAGTCAGCCAAGACCACACCACTGCACTCCAGCCTAAGCAACGGGATTGAAACACTGTCTCTAAATAAATAAAATATCATAAAATAAAAATAAGAAGTAAGCAGTGATTCTCTCCAAATACAAACATTTAAGATTTAAAAATAAAGTAGATGAGTCAGGAGACTTCAATTAGGAGAGATTCATCAACTATGGGAAGGTCAAGAATGTCCCTGGAATTCAGTAAGTCTTCACAATTAAAACAGGAAATTCCATTACATTTTCCCTGTTTCAAAGACCTGGAGGCTGCAAGGCATGAATCCCTGAGTGTTTGTTTATTTTTCTTGGGTGAGTTGGTAGTCTAGGTTTTTTCATGTTTGTAGAAAGATAATATATGGTTATTGGGGTGACTCTCTTCACAATTACGGCATTAAGAAACACAAATTTTCAAATCTTGACACTTAAGATAAATGACAAGGACCAGCAAAAAGGCAGCAGACCAAAATCTTTCACAAGCTGCATCCCAAGAATCACATAAAAGCTTTTTAGCCATTTCTCAATTTCCTCTAAGTCTTCAATCACCTTTTCACCAATGCCTGAGCTAAGAATACACTAGACATCTTCATTTCTTATCTCAGATGTCAGTGAGGGTATGACTCTCAAAAACCTTTCCCTCAGATTCATCTAGCTTAGCAGCCCAGGAGAATGATAACCAGTATTTACATGATGAACCCTCTCAGGTCAGGCCCAGTCCTCAATCCTACTGTATCTTCAGCACCCACTTCAATATCTGACACATGGAAGAGCTAAAAAATCTTTTGCTTTAAGATATGACTCTCATATAACATGTTCACAGATTAAAAATATGTATGTACACGACTCTAGAATTTTTAAATTATTTTTAAAGCTTAAAAAAAATTCTCAGAATCACTGAATGTATGTTAAAACTGTGAGATATCCGAGCAGATATGATATTTCTAAGCGTGTATTTCAGAAACCACGTGTTCACATGCTTAGAAACGCCACTTACACACGTTCCAGCAGGACCCATACTTGATCTGTAATATCTTCCTGCCACTAATTACAATACTAGTTAGAGCTGCTGACAATAGACATTTTGGGGATTTTTCTGAACGATCACTAGTTGTGGACTTGAAATAAGTTAAATTGCTATGGGCCCAATGATGTTTTCAATGTTATTAATTAAAAGTTCAATGTAAGTCAGGCAACGTGGCTCATGCCTGTAATCACAGCACTTTGGGAGGCCAAGGAGGGTAAATCATGAGATCAGACCACCCTGATCAACATGGTGAAACCCTGTCTCTACTAAAAATACAAAAATTAGCCAGATGTGGTGACACACACCTCTAATCCCAGCTACTCAGGAGACTGAGGCAGGAGAATCACTTGAATCTGGGAGGCAGAGGTTGCAGCGAGCAAAGATTGTACCACTATGCTCCAGCCTGGGCAACAGAGCAAGACTCCATCTCAAAAAAAAAAAAATTCAATGTATTAGTGTGTGTGACGCCCCCCTTTATTTTTCTAATTTAAGAGCTTATGTTTCTCTTTGGACTAATCAATAAAAGTGCTTCTATAAGTAAACTCTGCAGATGTTTTTAGTTACTCAACTAATAGGACTTGTGGAAAAAATGAAATGTCTTTAAGCAAAAAACAAAACTTCTACTGGGGGAAGCACCTCTTAAAGCTTACATTTATGTTGCACTAAATATTCCCTTTTTGCCCAACTCTTCCTTACAAATGCAATGGAACAAGGACAAAGAGTTATAGGAAGGATGGCATGATATGCCAAAAAGTGGATGAGAAAGGCCAAGACAGAGAAAAACTAAACTTAGAAGAAGGCTGTTAAGAAGCAAAGTCTTCCAGACAGAGATAGAAACATACTGAGATAATAATTTTTGCATTCCATGCACAGTATTTTCTTTTATTAGTGATCATAGCTGGGTATGAGAAAACTTAGCTGATTCAGAAGCAACAAATTCCTACAACACAGGTTAACTGTTTTCTCCACACCATATGATGGGTAATATCTAAAAAGACAGGAGATAGATGGATATATTTCTCAGAAAATTTAGTATCTTTATATACAAGCTTCATATCTGAATCAAATTAAATTCCCTCCTCCCTCTAAACATGCTCCCCAAGAAAAGAAAAAAACAATCAACAAATCCTTCCAATGTATCCATCAGGTATCCGGGAGAAGAATATCCAAGAGGAGGGACAGACAAGTGCAGAAACACTGTGGCAAGCGCATGCTTGGAGCCGAAGATGTAAGGAAACAGTCTTCTCGGAATGGGTTCTGAAGTTAGAGTGAAGAGATTTGAAGAGCTGATCTGAGGTGTGCAGGTAAGAGAGGCATTATTGAGAACAAAATTTTTCACTTGAGCAGGAGGAAGAAGAGGGTTGCCTTTTACTGAAATGGGAAGGCTGTGGGAAGAGCTGGTTTGGGGAAGAAATGAGGAATTTGGTTTCAAACATGCTAAATTTGAGATGCTAGTTAGATATCTAAGTGAGGAAGGCAACCTGAGGTCAAAATAAAGATGACACTTCAAGCTACGGACCTGAGTGAGATTATTCACTGACTTAGGTGGAGCAAATACACATGATTTCTCTACCATCACTGAGGAGACAAACCTACTAGACAAATCACAAGAGAAGGCAAAAGACTTCCAGGACACTTTACTAGGAGAGAACATAACGATCCCATGGACAGGAGCTGATAATCGACAGTATGCACTTCATTTAAACAAGGCTCATCACCGCAACACTTAACAAGGAACATGTCTAACTAGCAGCAGTCATTCAGTGAGAATCGGGGGGTACCAGAGTAATGACAAAGGCAAAGAGTGTTATCTGTTGGAAGGGTTTTTCAGGAGTAAGCAGACAATAAAATTTCAGTTGGCTCTGGAAGTTAGTTATTAGTGAAGAGGATACTTGGCTAGGAGAGCAGCAAATCAGAAGGAAAATTTAGTTAGCCGTACAAACAGCTATATTTACTAAATATGTCAGTTATTACTAACCTGCCCCTGCCCCAACTCTTGAGAGAATCTGCTGTTCCCACAGCACCAGAAGAGGTAGATATATATAACATACAATTACATATATAACATATATAATGCCTTATGTAAAATGCCCATCTTATAATGAAGATGTTGGAATCAGACATATAATTAAAGTGGTAATCATGTCCACGGTCCTACTAATTCTGAAAAGAAATGCATCGCTTATCTTGAATTAACATATAGGGTGACCAAATCATTCAGTTCTTGTAAACTTTCATGAGTTCCTAAATCTACCTGTCTCTTGGTGCATTTCTTTATTTTATTTTATTTTATTTTGAGACAGAGTCTCACTCTGTTGCCCAGGCTGGAATGCAGTGGCGCAATCTTGGCTCACTGCAATCTTCTGCCTCCTGGGCTCAAGTGATTCTCATGTTTAGGCATGCACCACCATGCCCAGCTAATTTTTGTATTTTTAGTAGAGATGGGATTTTACCATGTTGGCCAGGCTGGTCTTGAACTCCTGGCCTCAAGTGATCTGCCTGCCTTGGCCTCTCAAAGCACTGGGATTACAGGTGTGAGCCACAGTGCCTGGCTCCTGGAACATTTATTTAAAACACATGTAGGAGGTTTTCCTGATATTTAAAACAAAGTTTCACTAGCTGCTTCTCAGCTAGAAGGCATCCCCAATTATACAATTATACACTCACTGGAAAAGCACTGGACTAATGAGAAGAAGACCGAAATTTTCTTTGATGTAAAAATTTACATATAATCTCAGAGTGTAATAAGTGGAGAATGTTTAAGTATATTAGGAAATATTCAGATGATAAACAACTTGTAGCTAGTATCTGAAAGTAGTTCCTTAAAATGTAATCAGAATCCAACAATTCCGCTTCTGGGAATATACCCAAAAGAATTGAAAGCAGGGACCAGATATGGTGGCTCATGCCTATAATCCCAGCACTCTGGGAGGCTGAGGCAGGCAGATCACTTGAGATCAGGAGTTTGATACCAGTCTGGCCAACATGGTGATACCCCATCTCTACTAAAAATACAAAAATTAGCTGGGCGTGGTAGTGCACGTGACAGTAGTCCTAGCTGCTCAGGAGGCTGAGGTAGGAGAATTGCTTGAACCCAGGAGAGAGAGACTGCAGTGAGCCAATATCACGCCACTGCCCTCCAGCCTAGCCAACAGAGCAAGACTCAGTCTCAAAAAAAAAAAAGTGAATGCAGGAACTTGAACAGATATTTGAATACCAATATTCATAGCAATATTACTGACAACAGCCAAAAGTGTCAGTGGACAAATGAATAAAAATGGAGTATATGTTATAATGGAATATTATTCAGAAATAAATAGGAAAAGAAGTCTGATACACGCTACAGCATGGATGAACATTATGCTAAGTGAAATGAGGCAGACACAGCAGGATAAACACTGTATGATTCTACTTACACGAGGTACCCAGAGTCGTTAAGTTCATAGAGACAGAAACTAGAATAGTGATTCCCAGGGGTTTGGTTGGGGGTGGCGGGGGGTTAATGAGGAGTTATTTAATGAGTCTAGACTTTCTGTTTGGGATGATGAAGAAGTTCTGAAAATGAATAGAGGGTGGTGATGGCTGCATAGCACTGTGAATGTACTTGATATCGCTGAATTGTACATTTTGAAATGGCTAAAATAATCAATTTTATGTTATGTGTATTTTGCCACAATAAAAATACTAATTGGAGTACAGTTAATTTCCCACCTCCATAGTTGCTAGGTACTGAGACAGAGCAAGAGAGTGAGATTTCTCTTAGAAGCAACAGGATGGTGAGAATATGGGATGCTGGTCCAGGCAAAAAACTCTCGGGATAAAAAAGCAACTTCCACCTGGCAGGCCTCTCGGGGTGAGCCCGTGTAGTGCCAAAGCAGCACTCCCTGTACTCCAGAGGCTGGCACTGGCAGATAGGGACAACGCCCTGACCACTCACAGTCGTTAGCCGGCTGATATGTGAAAGACAGGCTTTGGCAAGAGAAAGGCAGTCTCGAATCTTTCTGTCCTACATACTGTGCAAAATCACACAGGCTACGAGAAAACATAGCGTATGAAAGCTGAAGACCTCCTACAGAAGTTTAGTTATCTGTTTCCCAGGCTGGTTTAAGTGCGGGAAAATAAACTGAAGTGTGTGAGCTAGTCACCTGGGCCAATTCATCTCATCTTCATCACACTTTGCAGGGTACGGTTTCATGAACCAAAATGACTACCCTTCATATACATGCTTCTCTATAGCACAGGTATTTTGCGTGAACATATTTTTGGCGTTTATTTTCTAAAATGTTCAAAATACTCCAAACCTGTCTCAGATAGAGTTCAAGGAAACCTTTCCACACCAGATGGAATCCGTAACATGAGAGAATCAAGACACTCTCAGAGCCCTAAGGTGGTGGTGTCAGGGGATCCAGACAGCTGCAGAACCTGGGAATACTAGATGCTAGCCACATCAGAGGCCACCACCAAAGGGCACAGCAGCCACAGTGGGTTCTACTTCACTGACCAGAGTGCTACTTAGGGATCGAGGGAAAAGGAAATCCAGAGTTCACTTTATTCTGCTGCACCTATTATGCTCCAAGGAGACTACAAAGCAGTGAAATGCCTCACTATAAATACCTTCTCTTTGCTGTTCTGTATCATGCTGTCCAAGAGATCTTACCATTAGAACACCACAAAGGAACTGTATTTCCCTGCTTCGAGTAAGGTCACATGTGTTAAATGTCATCAGAATGTAACCATCTCAAAAATTATGATGGTTAAAAAGATGTTCACAAAAAACACATGATAGACGTCACATCCACATCAAGTCCTAAAAACTTCACCTTCAGAATACCTTGCATCACAGGAATCATTTAAACGTGAACTCAGAAAGACAGACTGGTACATAATGGAAAGAATTTAATGTAAGATCACAGACGCTATAAATAACCTAAAAGCTAAACACAAGATTACAAACAATTTTATCATATGAGCATTCCAGAATGACCTCATGCCACAGCAATAACTCAAAAGAAAAGAATTCCTTAAAAAAAAAAAAAAAGCAGCTCTTCAAGAAAAAGATACAGAATTCTCACAATTTGTTAAATCATTACCTGCTTTGTAAACATTAAAGTATATTTTAGGCTGAAAATGAAATTCTCATCACCTGATTTTACCTTTGTGTGTGTGTGTGTGTGTGTGTGTGTGTGTGTGTGTGTGTGTGTGTGTGAGAGAGAGAGAGAGAGAGAGATATGGGTGAGGGGGCACACAGGGAAGACAGGGTCTCACTCTGCCACCCAGGTTAGAATGCAGTGGCACCATCATAGCTCACTGCAGCCTTGAACTTCTGGGCTCAAACAATGCTCTAGCCTCAGTCTCCCAAGCAGCCAGGACTACAGGTGTGGGTATTACTCTCAACTATTTTTGGGGAGTGTGGAGAGACAGGGTCTCACTATGTTGCCCAGGCTGATCTCAAACTCCCGACCTCAAGTGATCCTCCTGCTTTGGCCTCCCGAAGTGTTAGAGTTATAGGCATGAGCCACCATACCTGGCTTGGTTTTATCTTTTTGACCTCTTCCCCTAGCAGGAATGAGACACTACACGCAAATATGTTAGCCAGTCTTCATGATGGCACTAATCCCACGACCAGACAACAGTCAATGGCACAGTTGAGAGACAGCTGACAAGAAGAGCAACTGTTATACGAGACTCACTAAACCTTAAGTCAAACCAACGGGACTAAAAATGGGGCTAGAGTCTGCCTGCAATGCTTAAAAAGATATAATTTGTGAAGTGTATTATCCTTTTGCTTTTTGAAGGATAAAAGGACTTAACAGGTGCCAAAAGTTGGCCAAGTGCTACAGAAACTAGAAAGCAGAACAAAATTACCCCCTTCCCTGGAAAAAAAAAAAAAAAGCACAATTTATTTAGAAATTTTAATTAATATACATTAAACCATTTAGGAGTATTTGCTTAGGAAGGAGATGAAAGTGTCAGCTGAGCTGGAACTGTGAGACACCATGAGAATTTTTATTTATTTTTATTTTTTTGAGACAGAGTTTTGCTCTTGTTACCCAGGCTGGAGTGCAATGGTGCGATCTCGGCTCACTACAACCTCCGTCTTCTGGGTTCAGGCAATTCTCCTGCCTCAGCCTCCCGAGTAGCTGGGATTACAGGCACACGCCACCATGCCCAGCTAATTTTTATATTTTTAGTAGAGACGGGGTTTCACCGTGTTGACCAGGATGGTCTCGATCTCCACCCACCTCGGCCTCCCAAAGTGCTGGGATTACAGGCTTGAGCCACCGACCATGAGAATTTTTAAGACAGAGCTCACAAACACCTAAATCCTTACTTTCCTAATACAGGCAGTGAACAAGAAGTAATGAACAAATTCCTCAGGTGATAAATCATTTTTTAAAATAACAGATTCATGCATTTCCATAGAGACAGTAATTATTTTAACTTCCTGGAAACAGGGTAATAGGAAAGGAACTTACATTATCAGGAAAAACACTGTTCAGAAGCTATCTTGCATTTGCTAAAGTTGCCTGACCTCAGAGTTCATACAAAGGCTGAGTGTTACTGCCAAATTAGCTGGGCAGGATGGAAGGTAGACTAGAAGAACCTGGCTTTGCCAAACTTTGCCATAACCTTCCCTGGGACAGAAAATCCAGGGAGTTAATTAAGTTTCCATAATAGACCACAGGGCTGGGAAGAGACAAGGGGCAGTGGTGATCTCACTACCAGTACCCTGGAGTTCAAAGGGTCTTAACATGCTTCTAACTGCCATTCTCAAGCATTATTTCAGTTGATCACAGTGACAATCCAAGGTGTTTAGAACCAATGTTCCCATTTACAGAACCAGGTTTACTCAGGGATTAAGGAATTTGCCTAGAACTTGACAGACTCAGACTTAAAAATTCTTCTCTGGATTCTAAGCCCTGTGTTTTCTCCACTAGTCAATATCCTGCAGGCTCATTTTCCATTAAGAAAGGGCCTTCCTAAAATATCAATGAAACACACACATATGCATAATATCCCTGCTGTTCTTTCATGGGAAAACGGCACATTCTTAAGGCTTTGTTTTTCATGTGTGATGTTACACACTGATTATTCCTAAAATGTCAAAGGCCAACTGTGAGAACGTTCACATAATAAAGTGCTATTTCTAGTGCTAGGGTTTTGCTGTTGGTTGGCCAGTTTATTCTAAGGTCACGAGAACTGGACTATCATTTTAGCCTTGTCTTATTTTGCCACCTTACACAAAGTCTTTACTGTTCTTTCAGATTTTGATGAGACCTTCCTCTTTCAAATGAATAGCAAATATAATTTTTACTCATGGAATAGCATTCCATGGAGTCTTAAGAGAAGTGATGTGGCATAAAAGAATCAATTCTAACTAACGGAGCTACTGAGTACTTACTGAACACTCACTACGTGTTTACCCCCATGTACTAAAATAAGAAGTGACAAACGTAACTTAAAAACTCACATTTTGGGAAGGTAAAATAAAAAACAGGGACACAAAATATTGCATCTTGAAGCTTTGTTCTAATTTGTTTTTACATTTTTTTTTTTTTTTAGAAATAGGATCCTGCTTTGTTGCCTAGGCTGGTCCCAAACTCCTGGAGACTTAAGCGATCCTCCTACCTCAGCCTCCCTGGTAGGTGGGACTCCAGGAATGCACTATCTCACCTGGTTCCATGAAGCTCAGTTGTCATAAATGACAATATTGTAAGACTGGACAAAAGACGACAATAAAAACTGTGTTCATGACAGCGTAAGTACTAGAACCTCAAAAAAACTTTTAAATACTATTTCTTCTGAAGATAATGGGAAAAAAAACCAATGTAGGAAGTATAAAAGAAAAATAAAGAGCCCAATAATCCCATTATCCAGAGATAAGATCACTATTGTTAAACAATAATGGTAAATTTTTCTTCTAGTCTTGTTTCTATGCTTCTGTTCCCTACAATAGTTCCCAAACTGTGATCCCCAGACTAACAGCATCAGCAACACCTGGAAACACATGAGAAAAGCAAATGCTTGAGCCCCACTGCAGACCTATTGAATAAGAAACTCTAGGGTAAGACACAGTAATCTGTGTTTTAATAAGCCCTCCAGATGATTCCGATATATATGGAAGCTTGAGAACCACGGACACATGCTAGACACACACACACACACAGATATACACACATAACTTTTCCCCTCCTAAATGGGGTTATGGTAGACATACGGTTGAAAATTTTACATTCACATTTGGCACCAGGCTTATATTTGGAAAATCACCTACATATTGCATACTGTAGGGTATGCCTGAATGCCTTACACATGGGTGAACAGCATCACAAAATGCTTCAGAGAACAAATGCAATTAAACACCCAGAGTCAGTCAGACTAAAACATTACTGGCTGAATAAACAAGTCATTTAGTAATGTTGCGACCTTATGAAATCCATTTTTAAAATTCTGCATAGTTACAAAGGTTTTTAGATCTTCTTTTTTAAAAAATAAGGAACATCTGCATTAGCTTCTTGGTCTTGTCTGTGGATCTATTTTGGGGTTACTTAGAAACTTGCTTTTGTTTTCCAACATTCTGGCACTGAGCAAAGAGTTCCGTGACCCACCAATCTGACACACCGGAACTGTCACCTCAACACCCTTGTACATGTCTCTTCACCCCACCACAGCAGAGCACTACTGCACAGATTCCAGAAAAGCTATGCAAGCTCCCACAGCTTGTATGTAGGCCAGAGGCCTTGACTCAGATAGCAGAGAGAGGGTTGAAGCGAGGAGGAAGTCTGTGAGAATGGAAGAAGAAGAAAAAAAAAACCTGGGGTAAGTGGCACCAACATCTCATGGAGATTTTGCTTAATTTGGCCAAATTATTTTTCCAGCTCTGGAATACAAAACTTTCCAAATCTTTGCCAACCCGAGGAAAACCACAATAGAGTAAAGCGGAGGAAAAAGTCAAGCTTTTCATTTGCTCAAGGTCACCCAAAAAGCTTAACTGGAAAAAAAAATAATTCACAGTAAGGTAAGAATATCTAAAGTGTATCATTGATTCTCTACAAGGAAAGAAAGACTCTGTGACCTTGGCCATGTCCTTGAACCTTTCTGGGGCCCAGTTTCTCTTCTATTAAGAATAATTAGAATGATTGGAGAACATGAATTTAAGAGTTGTCAAGTGAAGGGAACAAAGGAAACCTAAGAAAGTGAAAGTATAATACGATTTTACAGCACCTATAAAAGATTTACTGGTTGGCAATCTCGCCTCTTAACAAAAAAAAAAAAAAAAAAGAAAGAAAAGAAAAGAGTGCATCCCAACTGCATCTTTCTTTGTTAGAAATGTCCTGAGCAGAGGTAGACACAGCATACCAGGTACAGACAAAGGGCATTACAGAGGAGTGGTTTATCTGCAGACCAAAGCCAGAATGCCTGGGCCTGAATACCAGTTTCACTACTTACTAGCTAGGTGACTTGAGCAAATCACTTAATCCCACTGGGCCTCGGTTTCCTCATTAAGGAAATGGGCTTAATCCAGCTTTGTAAGGATTAAATGATTATGTAAAGCACTTAGAATAATTTCTCATCTATGTAAGTATTAGCTATTGTCATTATCAATAACATTATGAAGGATACTGAAGGTCCTACTCAAAAGATAGAGGTTAAGAGATGGTTAAGCTTTGGAAACATCATTGAAATGTAACATATATGCTAGAAAACAAGAACTGTGTAGCAACAATACATGATATGGGACTATCATAAAGGCAGACTCAGTAGAGTCAGAGTTAAGTACGCATGCTACTTCCAAATCCAAACAGAGACTACTAACCACACTCTGTATTACAGATGTATCCTTCAAAGGATGACCTTTCAACTCTCAACCAGATATCAAAGGCAAAGTAGCTCAGAGGAAAGACTCAAGGATATGCGTCAGAAGAGGACCTGGATTCAAATCCTAGCACTTCTCCTGAGCTATGTGACTTCTGTAAGTTACTTAACCTCGCTGAGATTTAAGGCCCAGATTTCATAAAATACTTTGCTCTACCCTACAAGACTGTTATAAGCCTGGCACAGGAACAAGCAATCAATAAATGTTAATTATAACAGATCAGTCTTAAAGGGAAGGTAATACTTCAAATAAAAGCGCTCCAGTTAAAGTGCAATGGCTGCTGAAAGAGGGCAAATAACCCATCATCTAACCTTCTTCTACTCTGTTACAAGAAGAGGAGGGCATGTAGAGATGCGCAGGTACCTGGAGGGTGAGAGTAGCCTATTTTAGGGAGAAATGACCCACAGGATGGCTTAGAGGTACTGACTGGACCAAGGCCAAACCACAGAATTCAAGGCTTTGCTCAGGGGCTACCCGCCTTTTAAACACAAGCTGTGCACTGAATTTTTGTCTTTGGGTTGCAAATATTGCTTTGTTTCTTCCATTTTAAAGTGGGAGGGTTTTTCCTTGCTGTTTTAATTACACTCATTCATTCATTCATTCATATGGGGCTTTAGTACGTTGCCAAGACTGGAGTGTGGTGGCTATACACAGGCATAATCATAATGCACTGTGGCCTCTAACTCCTTGCCTCAAGGGGTCTTCCAGCCTCAGCCCTCTGAATAGCTGGGGGGGCTATGTAAACCAGGCCTGTCTATTACTTTTTGAAGTGATCATTTCACCTATATTAATAATAGCAATTTAATAATATCAGAACCCATATGCAGAGATCAAAATTAATGAAGCTATCCCTATCTTTAACAACTAGAAAATACAACACAGAATTTACCTTTTCCTGTGAATGTTTCCCCCACACACAATTTAGCTGCCCTTATTATTATGAAGTAATGTGACATATTTAAGAGTTTCCTTTTCACTCATAGATTGTCATTTTATTTGATTCTGTTAAAAAAAAATTCATTTATCATGACTGTTTTTCCTGCACATATATACATACACAATTACTTACAATTAAGAGAAGGAGGGTGCCTGAAAACAACCTCCAATAGGAAACCCTGGTAATACAAGCACAATATGGGAAAACCAATGAGGATGGGCCAGAGAGAGACCTTCTTCACAAAAATGAAAGGAAGTTGAAAGAGGGAATGAAACTATATTAATTAGGCCATTGCTCTGAAAAGAAAACCATGTTTATAATATGTTTTATGTGAAAAAGATAAAGAGGAGTTTGGTTTTGACTCAGCAGATACTTCCTGGAATTACTCACAAAAACAAGAAAATAGAAGAAATGTTTTACTCTTTTAAAAATTCGATCAAGTAGCCAGGTGCAGTGTCTCATGCCTATAATCCCAGCACTTTGGGGGGCCAAGGTGAGTGGATTACCTGAGGCCAGGAGTTCGAGACCAGCCTGGCCAACATGGCGAAACCCAGTCTCTACTAAAAATATAAAAATTATCAGGGTATGGTGGCGGGCACCTGTAATCCCAGCTACTCAGAAGGCTGAGGCAGGAGAATCCTTGAACTTGGGAGGCATATAATGAATGAGCGAGCTGAGATTGTGTCACTGTACTCCCGCCTGGCTGACAGAGCGAGACTCTGTCTCAAAAAAAAAAATCAATCACGTTTTCCAACTTCCTTTTTTACTTTGACATTTTATTAACATGCCCTTTTAATTGGATGACAGAGATAGTAAATGGTATCCTGCCCTTGGGGGTGATGGGGGTAAAAAAATAAATAAAAACGGCTGGGCGCAGTGGCTCACGCCTATAATCCCAGCACTTTGGGAGGCCAAGGTGGGTGGATCACAAGGTCAAGAGATCAATACCATCCTGGTCAACATGGTGAAACCCTGTCTCTACTAAACATACAAAAAATTAGCCGAGCTCGGTGGCGTGCGCCTGTAGTCCCAGCTACTCGGGAGGCTGATGCCTCCTGAGAATTGGAGAATTGCTTGAACCCAGGAGGCGGAGGTTGTGGTGAGCCAAGATCGCACCATTGCACTCCACCCTGGGTAACAAGAGTGAAACTCCGTCTCAAAACAAATAAATAAATAAAAACAACAGAAAGTACTTTCAGTTTTCTTGTGAATTAGAATAACTACTCCTGTAAAGCAGATTTTTAAGAAAAGGATAATCACTGAGTTCAATAACTTCAAGAATAGTAACACCTCATGAATGGTCAATTCCTGCTTCAAGTTCAATAAACGTCTTTAGTGTTGCTCTCATATATCACATATAAGAGCACAGCAGGATGAATTGGTAATGCAGTCTAAAAGGAAGAGTCTATGAAGTTTTTGGTCCATCCCAAGAAAGCAGCATAACCTCATCTGCCGAATTCATTGAGAGCCATACAAAGGAGCATCATTTGCCAGCTGAAAGAGTTGTACATTTACACTGTTCCAGTAAGATGTGGGTAGAAAGAAATAAATACTAGTTGATATCCTCTTATTTGTAACAATTCTACAGTAGAGATTTTTAATCATTATTTGAAGTTTTTATACCAAATCTTGAGTCTGCCCTTTTTTCCAGATAAATTTAGGAAAAAACAAAACAAAACAATTTGGACACACTCACACAGACTGTCTGGTTTTACTGCTAAAAACAACAGGCTGGCTGTGGTGGCTCATGCCCGTCATCCCAGCACTTTGGGAGGACAAGGTGGGAAGATCTCTTGAGGCCAGGAGTTTGAAACCAGCCTGGGCAAAATAGAGAGATCTAGTCTTTACCAAAAAAAAAAAAAAAAAAAAAAATGGCCAGGCATGGTGGCACAGACCTGTAGTCCCAGCTACTCAGGAGGCTAAGGTGGGAAGATCGCTTGAGCCTAGGAGTTTGAGGCTGCAAAGAGCTGTGATCACACCACTGGACTCCTGGGTGACAGAGTGAGATACCATTTCCAAAAGCCAACAATAACAAAAATAAACCCATCAAACAGAAAACATCACTGGATATTTTCCATCATATATTACTTCCCTCCTCCTCTCCCAACTTTAGTTTTCATATTTCAAATAATCAAAAAAGCATATTTTTAAAAATGGAGGTTTTTTTGTTCTTTTCTTGAGACAGGGTCTCACTCTGTCACCCAGGCTGGAGTGCAGTGGCATCATCTCCACTCTTGGCAACCTCTACCTCCCGGCTCAAGTGATTGATCTTCTCACATAAGCCTCCTGAGTAGCTAGGACTACAGACATGCACCACCATGCCAGACTAATTTTGTAATTTTAGTGGACACAGGGTTTCACCCAGGCTGGCCTCAAACTCCTGAGCTCAAGATCTGCTTGCCTCAGCCTCCAAAGTGGGATTATAGATTTGAGCCACTGCACCCAGCCTGATGTTCAGTTTTTAAAAAACAACTAATGCAGTTTAAGAAAGAACACTTATTTGAGTACTTTTACTTGAACCATGTGTTTAGACCAAGTAAAATATACACTCGGCCTAATGTGTCCAGTATTCCTTTTGTTTGTTTTTGAGACATGGTCTCACTGTCTAGTCTGGAGTGCAGTGGCCCGATCACAGCTCACTGCAGCCTCAACCTCCAAAGCTCAAGTGATACTCCTGCCTCAACCTCCCAAGTAGCTGGCACACACCACCATACATGGCTAATTTTCTTTCTTTTCTTTCTTTTTTTTTGTAGAGACAACATCTCACTATGTTGCCCAGGCTGGTCTTAAACTCCTGGGCTCAAGTGATTATGCTGCCTTGACTTCCCAAAGTGCTGGGATTATATGTGTGAGCCACAATACTTGGTCTTCCAGTATTCTTTGAATAAAGAAAATAATTAACTAAATAGAATGTAAGAAGGATCAAACCAACAATTCAGATTTTTTTAAAAATTTTACTGATTTCCTGACACAGGGGAAAAATATTGTGTACAGTTCCAAAAGCAACTATTTTTAACAAGTTCTGATTCTAAGTATGAGTGAAATATAAACTTCCAATGCAGAAGCAATAGCATATTTCTGTGGTTCACTTTTACCTTCAACACAAAGCATTAGAAATGCCTTTCTTCTAATGGGAAATTTCAACTAGTTGGACCTGCCTGCCTAGCTCCTCACCAAAGCCTAGCAGAGTGGCTTAATAATCACATTTATCTCAGCCAGCTCCTGGAGCGCCTTTCAAACATATCCTTTAGTCTTGCTTTTATCTTATTATAATGCAATGTAACTATGGAAACATAGGATTTCAAGTTATATTTTCTCTTACAAATAAAGAAAGCTGCCTTTTATAACTCAATTCAATCTAAATTGTGTCATTAGGGTCAACTTTTTTTTTTTTTTTTTTAAGAAAGGGAAAAAGTAAACATTTAAGTTGAAAAGAATAAAAAGAAGACAAGCATTTTTATAAAATCCAGGCCAGAGTTTCTTCGTAATTATAAAGGGCACTATCTTTCCACCTCTCAGACTACTAATGGCCAGAGGACATTGGCCTTCTTCAAATTCTTAAGTGACCTTTGTGAGGTCACAGCAGAGGGCCCAGGCTCATAGCACATGCTTGCAGGTGGGCAAGTAAGAAACTTACACTAGTTACTTAAGTGCAGAGCAGACAAGAGTGGCTGAACACCATCCCATTCCTAATTAGGAACTTTCAATTCTACACTACATGCTCCCAAAGCCAAAACGTCAGATGAAATATTCCAGCAGGTAGTATTCTAAAATTATAAACACAGAATCTCCAATAATATCATAAGAGGAAGACATCTAAGGCCAGGCACCGTGGGTCTTGCCTATAATCCCAAAACTCTGGAAGATGGAGGCAGGAGAATCACTTGAGCCCAGGAGTTCGAGACCAGCCTTG
This sequence comes from Saguinus oedipus, assembly GCA_031835075.1. NCBI lineage: Eukaryota > Metazoa > Chordata > Mammalia > Primates > Cebidae > Saguinus > Saguinus oedipus. The sequence continues at coordinate 11,295,971 of CM063172.1, read as the reverse complement.
GGAAACAACATAGGGAAAGCCTATCTCTACAAAAATAAAAATAAAAATTACCAGGGCATGGTGGCACATAACTGTGGTCTCAGCTACTGGGGAGGTAGAGGTGGGAGGATTGCTTGAGCCCAGGCGGTAGACACTGCAGTGAGCCATGATTGCACCACTGCACTCCAGCCTGGGCAACAGAGCAACACTCTGTCTCAGAAGAAAAAAAAATTAAAGTAATACTCTTGTGCTGTTTGTCATAAATATGGCCACTGTCCAATGTAAAATGTGACTCAATTTTCATGACTAATAACCAAACATATCAGTTTCACCGGGGTCCCTTGCCTTGCAGTGAGGCAGATCCTGTATTGACTTATTACTGCAATGCCTGAAGCAAGTTCCTTCACACCTATGCTCCAGGCTTCCCACCACTCTATGAACAACAGCAACTTCACTTGTAGGCCCAAAATAAATATTCAGTAACAAAAGTTCATTTTTGGCTAGTTGTGTTATTTTCACCGTTTATATGGGGAGAGAGAGGGATACGAAAAGGCCAAAATGGTTCTCCCTCTTTTGTGACTGGCATTGGAGACTTTTTCTTTTCTTATCTGTGCTTCCTACAGCTGTCTTGAATAAATATCACAATCAGACTCAGAAGAAACACTGTCCTTGGCAAAGAATTCCTACTAAGAATAGTCAGCTTAAGGCTGAAGCTCTGAGCCATTTCTGCTGAGCCCCATGGGGTCAGTGAGGGAAATTCAGCACCACAGATGCCTGGCCCAGCTCCAGCAGGCAGCTGGGACCTTACTAGAGTCCCTACCTGGCCCCCACCTGTTGGATTGGCTCAGTTCAGAGAAAAACAATACATTCTGCACTCTCCTATCAGTGCCAAGTGATCAGAAGCTCAACTCTGGGGCTGGGTCTGTGCAAAGTATTTTTCTGCAAGCACCCATGTGACTCTAACATGCGGCCAGTGTTGAAAACCACTGCCTCAACAGATCCATGGACCTCTAAGCACCAATTTCCCATAAAAAAGAGGGGCAATTTTAATTCTCTCAAAGTGTAGCTCTCTCTCCATATCTGAAAAGGAAGAACTACCCTTGACGGGCTCATAAGACTGTACCTTATAAACAAAAATGTTTAACCACTTCAATTTTTACAAGTATATAACAAAAAGCTAGTTACTTTCAAAATTCAAAAGCTGATGTACACTACATTGATTAGTACAAGTGAAGCTTTTAAAAAGATAAATTATTCACTTCCAACCAGATTCTTAAGATAAAATCTGATGGTTTGATTGGCTTTAAAGAGATCTTAAAACCGTATTTCCTCTCTTTAAACTATAGCTCCTTTTATCTTATGCTGACTGTGCACAGAGGTTTTTTTGTTTTTTTTTTTAATGAAAAGATAAAGACATTTCTGCTAATGAGAAAAAATCCCACACTGACCAACTCAAACACGTATGAATGATTAATAGTAACTGCACATTACTTATGTCAAACTCATGTTAATTTGACATTATCAGAACAATCCGTCCAGGAAGAGGCCTAAGTCTCTCTTCATTGCCCCTAACTTTATTTTTATTCTTATTTTTTGAGACGGAGTCTCACTCTTTCACCCAGGCTGGGAGTGCAATGGTGGGATCTTGGCTCACTGCAAACTCTGCCTCCTGGGTTCAAGTGATCCTCCCACCTAAGCCTCCCAAGTAGCTTGGATTACAGGTGTGCACCACCACACCTGGATAAATTTTTTGTATTTTTAGTAGAGATGGGGTTTCACCATGTTGGCCAGGCTGGTCTTGAATTCCTGATCTCAAGTGATCTGTCCGCCTTGGCCTCCCAAAGTGCTGGGATTACAGGCATGAGCCACTGCACCTGGCCCATTGCCCCTAACTTTAATAAGATCTGTCTCTGTCTCTTTCACACACACACATATGCCTGTGTACATGTGTGTGCATGTGCATGTCTCATGATTTTGAGATATTTATACAGAAAAAAAATGGAGGCAGAGAGAGTTTGCAGGTATTATGTGCCAGGCTGGCGCCAAGCACTTTACACATATTGTTTCATTGAATCACAGTAATCCTATAATGTGACTATTATAGCCCTAGGTCATAGATGAGGCTCAAAGAAGTTAACAAACATCATGAGAGTCAGTAATGCAACAAACTGTCTATATTCACAAGTAATATTAATGAAATACAAACATTTTTAAAAAAGTAATGAATGATGAAATTTCTGTAAAGCTGATTTATGTGTTACATTTAAGTGTGTTTGCATTCCCTTGGGGGGAAAAAATGAGTAGCAACAACCAGAATGTTTGTTAGGGCAAAAGGAAAAGGAGGCTGGACATGGTGGCTCACACCTATAATCCCAGTACTTTGGGAGGTTGCAGTGGGAGGATCCCTCGAGCCCAGGAGGTTGAGACTAGCCTGGGGAACAAGGCAAAACCCTGTCTCTACAAAAAATACAAAAATTAGCTGGATGTGGTGGTGTGTGCTTCAGCTTGGGAGGATGAGGTGGAGAGGGATCACCTGAGCCTACTTGGGAGGCTGAGGTGGAAGAATCACCTGAGTCTAGGGAAGTCAAGGTTGCAGTGAGCTCAACTGCAGTCACTGCACTCTAGCCTGGGTGACAGAATGAAACCCTGTCTACATACATAATTTACATAAATAGAAAGGAAGTCTGGTGTTGGGAGTAACCAACCAACCGTTTCAAATGGAGAACAGCAACCAACAGACCACTGGAAGTCTCTGGTAATTACAATATCTTTTATTGTTAGTTGGTCCTAAATTCAAGAGAAAGCATATCCTCAATACAGATTAAAAACGTGAGGTTGCACTGAACTCAGCAGTGATTCCAGCTGTTTCAGTCCTTGGACCTTACATGTTTCTTTTTGTAACTGAGGAGAACTTGCAATAACTTCCTCCACAGTCCTGAAGACATAGTACATCTAATTGTGTCATGTAGAAAAAGTAACAGAAGTCTCTTAGTTATTACAATGTAGCAATTGCTACATTATTAAATTATTGCAATGTAGCAATTGCTACATTATTAAACTATTACAATGTAGCAATTGCTACATTATTAAATTATTGCAATGTAGCAATCGCTACATTATTAAATTATTACAATGTAGCAATTGCTATATTTAATACATTATTTATTACAACCCAGTTAGATTATTTATTACAACCCAATTAGAAAGCATAGTGCCTAAGGAGTAAGTGCTCAACAAAGACAACAGAGACCTGCCAAATGAAGGAAGGAAAGAATGGCAATGAAACAAGCATACAGAAAATATGACCAAGGTAGTAAGAAAGGTACGAAGCATTCCTGGAGTTTGGAGGGTGGACACATTGCCCTTGGCAGAAGAAATCATGAAGGGCTTCATGAAGATGGAATAGTCCTGAAAGACGGACTATTCTACCCTCTCCAATTCCACAGTCTCCCTTCTCATCTAATGAAGAATTGGGGTTATTATATTGTGGCAGCCTGGAAACATATGCTGATGACTTGATCTAAAACAATCTTCATATAAAGAATAAAGAAGCATTAACTTTTAAATATCCTTCTAGAAATTTGACAACTAAATCTCGCTGAAATGTCAGAATCTAGTATCTCAGTTTTCTGAGCTATAATGGATTCAACATGGTACTTACATATCTCTTTCCTCCACTTGCTTCTCATACATGGAGGATTTCCTTAAATCATCAACTTTAAACTGAAAGTCTTTAGAATTTCACTCCCTTAGAGGCTACGCCTTTACCCAGCAACAAAAATGTCATGTTGTTATATGTGGAATGCACTAATTCTTATGTATTCATTTTACAAAACCAGTTCAATTTAGTCAACTAATCTCATGAAATTTTCTAACCTTGCATATCAAAAACCCCATGATGGTAAAGAGATGAGTCACTGACCTATAATACATATGCAATAGTGATGTAACAAAATTGGCACAAATTCCTTCTTTAAGACCTTTATTTTCTCCAATTGAGTAAAAGTATAAAGAGAAACAAATTTAAATCTTAGAAAAACTCTACAGTCTCTAGGGCTCTTTTGGGGTCCTCTTTCCTCCCCCTGTCCCTGTGCATCTGCTACATATTAACACTAAAACAACAGAAGACCTCTATAAACAACAATGCCTGCAAGGAATATCTAAGACACTCTGATGCATATCCCAGTAACAGATGTTTCAGTGCTGCATCTGAAATTCGATATTCAGTAAGTCAGTGATGATATGCTTCATTGTAACACAACAGATAAGTTATACTTTGTTTTGATTTATAATAGCTTCTCAAGGCCATTCCAGTTTATTCTTCCTCAACAGTCTTGCTGTCACTGAACACAGTCTTCTTAGCTTTAGGGTGTGAGAATCTAACCATTTTGTCAGAGGCATTAGAACCAGAGAGATTCCTTCTTGAATGTAGCTAGGGTTGGGTAAAATGAGGCTGAGACCTACTGGGTTGCATTCTCAGGAGGTTAGGCGTTCTAAGTCACAGGATGAGGTAGGAGGTCAGCACAAGGTACAGGTCACACAGACCTTGCTGATAAAACACCGTGAGGTAAAGAAGCTGGCTAAAACCTACCAAAACCAAGATGGCCACGAAAATGACCCCTTGTCATCTTCACTGCTCATTATTGCTAATTATAATACATTAGCATGTTAAAAGATACTCCTACCCACCACGACAGTTTACAAATACCATGGCAACATCAGGAACTTACCCTATATGGTCTAAAAAAGCGAGGAACCCTCAGTTCTGGGAATTGTCCATCCCTTTGTGGGAAAACTCATGAATAATCCACCCCTTGTTTAACATATAACCAAAACATAAACATAAAAATGGCGAACCAGCAGCTCTTGAGGCTGCTCTGCCTATGGGGCAGCCATTCTCTTTATTCCTTTACTTTCTTTTGAGACTGGGTCTCCCACTGTCACACAGGCTGAAGTACAGCGATGGGATCTCAGCTCACTGCAACTTCCATCTCCCAGATTCAGGCGATTCGCATGCCTCAGTCTCCTAAGTGGCTGGGACTGCAGGTGCGGGCTAACACACTAGGCTTATTTTTATATTTTTAGCAGAGACAGGGTTTCACCATGTTGGCCAGGCTGGTCTTGAACTCCTAACCTCAAGTGATCTGCCCACCTCAGCCTCCCAAAGTCCTGGGATTATAGGTGTGAGCTACCATGCTGGTCTCTTTTACTTTCTTAATAACCTTGCCTTCATTTTACTCTATGGACTTAACCAAATTCTTTCTTCTATGAGATCCAAGAACTCTCATTGGAGGTCTGGATCAGGAGCCCTTTTTCTGGTAACATCTTGATGTGGAAATGAAGTCTCGCCGCGGCTCTTCTGGAATGCTACATACACTCACAGGATCAGAGAATACCAGCAATTATCAAGTCAAATCTCACTTCGTATAGATGTAATATACCCAAGTGAGCTAAACAAAAAAGTCCTAACTACAACAAGGATCTTAAGTGTGTTCATGGGGGAAAAAAAAGGACCACACAGTATATTTCTAAATATTTTCATTACAGTTTTTTGGTTTGTTTCAGAGAGGAGTTGAAAAGTTTGGAAGAATTATCTGTTGTTTTGGGGCATTATCTGTATTCATGGTGAAAACTGCTCATCATAAAGCATTTGCTATATTTACTATTTACTTACATAGTAGGCATTTTCTCAGACTAACTGCTGTTTAGTTTGGTTACAGTAGTAGCAGCAGCGATGGCGGTAGTAACAATAACAACAATGTGACTGAACATGTACTGTGCCTGTCACTGTTCTAAGAACTGTATATACATTTTTCCTTTAATCTTTCAACAGTAAGGTATTTCTTTCGGTTTCCTCATGGAAACTAGTATCAGAGAATGTAACCAGCTGGCAGATGACAGAGTCAGAGAAAGTCCTCTCTAGGGCAATTAAATATAACACTAGAATAGAAAACAGAGTTAAAATCCATTGTAGAATATCTTTCACAAAACGATCAATTAGCATCCTGCCACTATCACCATCCAGAGCAATGCTGTTGCTTCTCCTTTTTTTTTTTTCAACACTGTGATAAAGGTACTTAAGGACTCAGGACAACGCTTCTTAAACTTCAGTATGAATATGGATGCTTCAGGAACATTGTTAAATGCAGATTTTTTGATATTGTAAATCTGGGGTGGGTCCTGAGCTTCTACATTTCTAATGAGCTCCCAGGGTGTGCTGATGCTGCTGTCCACAAACCACACTGAGTAACAAGGAATTCAACCATGCAAATTAAGTTATGGAGAAAGCATTACTGTTTAATTTTACATATGGTAGGAAAACCCTGTTAGAGAAACTACAGATGAAACCTAATTAGGGGTCAAAGTCAACCACACATAGAACATATTTTACGCTTCCAGTCACTGTTTCCTTCTTTCAAGAGGTAGCAGAACAGTTGAGAGAGAATTCCCTGTTCCCCTTACCAGACTAGTGAAGGGTTTTCAGGAACAGACCTCACAGGAGAGCTATATGTAAAATACAGCAGAAGGCAAGGCTTGAACTAATGGCTGCATTATTAACTTGATGTAAAACAAGATTATTTGCATTTCAACTGTTATACATTATAACAAGAATTCCTGTAGTTGGCATTTCTTATGACAAACTTTTTAATTAGTTACGACTTATATGTAATTATTATGTGCAATGGCACAATCTTGGCTCTCTGCAACCTCTGCCTCCCAGGTTCAAGTGATTCTCCTGCCTCAGCCTCCTGAGTAGTTGGGATTACAGGCATGTGCCACCATATCCAGCTAATTTTGTATTTTTAGTAGAAATGGGGTTTCTCCATGTTTTTCAGGCTGGTCTCAAACTCCTGACCTCAGATGATCCACCCAAAGTGTCAGGATTACAGGTGTGAGCCACTGTATCTGGCCAAGTTTCTGATACAATAGATTGGGAGTGGAGGCTGAGAATCTGCATTTTTAACAGGCAGGACTGTTTTAAGGGGACTTTGATGCTGCTGATCTGGGAAGCACATTTTGAGAACTCACCTTCGCTGATTCTGTCTTCCACAGAAAGCACATTTTTCTGTTCATATTATATCAATTTACATAACAATTGAACTCTATAATTTAAAGCCATATACTACTGGTTTTGGTAATTCACAACTCAACAGGGAGGTGTGGAAGTACATGGCATGCAATTGGGATGCCCACAGCCAGTGAACCCACCCAGCATGAGCATCCGTTGACTTATGTCACAGAAGGAATAGAGAGCACCAGTTAATGCAGTGAACCGGTTAAATGGAGATCAGTTCAGAAAGCCTCAACAACATTAAGTTGATGCTTATAACTTTTCTACATCCACCCAACACAAAGAAGAAAAGAATCCTGAGCTAGAAATACATGGTTTTCTAATAATCATATACTTGTTGAAGATTTTTCTCTTTATTTAGCATGTCCAACTCTATGTTACTATCTACACGGGGTAATCAATTTGGCTTTAATTTGAAGGTATAAAAATTCCCTGTTGAGACTTAACATGTGAGCCTTACCGCCTTTACCAATGACATCCTCTGAGAAATCACAAAGTAATTTGTGATTCAATACTTTATGTGACCTTAACTTTCTTTTAAAACTTCACCCTGTTTTCTGAGGAGTTCCAGTTAATTGATCCACATGCACTCAAGTTCTTACAGATGAAAACTCAGGACAGTGGAATGTATTTCTGAGTGCCCTCCTGAGTTCAGTATGCCCCAAAACCATTTTCACTCCATTAAATAACAAGCATATATGCTAGAACACAAGTTACCGCTCTCCGTCCCTTGACATCTCCTGGATATCTAACTGCACTGATAAACCAAGAAAAGATTAACCAACTGTGACACCTCCAATTGCACACACATGAACAAGATGCCAAAGACAAAAGTAGTTGGCCCCTCTTGTCCTACTCCTCCCCAAATTAACTCCCCTGACTAAACCACACAGGCATTAGGAGGTAGCAGAAGCCCAGAGTGCCAAAACAAAGCAAAAACAAAAACCACATAGACATTCCAGCTCAATTTCACTTCCAAAACCTAAAGAAAATCTTTCTAGTATTTACAAAATATATAACCCAAGAATTTTGCATCTGATCGTTCTATGCTTGCTTCTCTTCTTGATCATAAGAAATGAAAGATATAAACACCAATGGGGAGGGGGGGAACCTATCATTAGCAAACAAAATTACTATTAAAAAAAAAAGCCAAGACAAAAAGAGATATCAAAATCAATGGGAAGTTAGCAAACATACTGCCTATAAGTATATACTAAAGTCAACGGCATTTCTAAGCTACAAGAAAAAAGCAAATGCAACTTAAAAAGACCACTTGTAGGCTTACACTTGTAATCCTAGCACTTTGGGAGGCCAAGGTGGAAGAATCATCTGAGCCCAGGAGTTTGAGACCAGCCTAGGCAACATGGCAAGACCCTGTCTCTATATAAAAAATAAAATTTTTTTTAAAAATTTTAAACAATAAGCACTTTTGGTATATTTATACAATTGAATACCATACAGCAATGAGAATGAACAATCTAGAACTACAACTAGATGATCAAAAAAATAACACTGGGCAAAAGAAGCTAGATACAGAAGCACATGCTGTATGATTCCATTTACGTAAGTGCCAAAATAGGCTAAACTGACTCATAATTTTAAAAGTCAGGACAGTGGCAGTCCTTGGGGATGTTAGTAACAGGAAAGAAACAAGAAGAGGGTTTCTAGGGCGCTGCTAATGTTTTTTGATCGAGGTCTGGTGTTTGGCTTGAAAATTCAGCATATATACAGAAAAAAATGCATGTATCACATTTCAATTAAAAAAATAAAAATACCACTTGCAGTAGGAAAAAAATTTAAGTACCCAGGTACAAATCTAACAAAAATATGCAAAAACCTGATGAAGACTTTATATAAAATTTATATTGCTAAAGAAGAACTAAATAAACAGATATAACATGTTTTCAAATTAGAAAATCCAATATGGTAAAGATGCCAATTCTTTTCACATTGAACTATGTGTCCAATACAATCCCAAAATAGTTTTTTAATGGAATCTATAAGAATGACCAAGCCACCCTTATAGCAGAACACAATGAAGAAACTGGCCCTACAGTTATCAGTACTGCAGTGTGGTACTGCCTCAGAGACAAACAGAACACCGAAACAGAAGAGGCAGCCCTGAAAATGATCCTCAGTTATCCAGAAACCTGGTGTGATAGAACCAGTATCACAGATCAGTGAGAAAGGCTGCACTATTCAATAAACAGTGCTACGATAATAGGTTATCTTGATAGGGGGAAATTAATCTCTACTTCATACCATTAAAACATATCCATTTCAAGGATTTAAATGTGAATTGTAAAGCTTAAGACTTTTAGAAGGTATAAGACAATATTTTTATGACCTTAGATTAGAGAAGAATTTAAAAAAAAAAAAAAAAAAAAAAAAACAAGACACATACGGCATTATCCCTTTAAAAAAAAAAATAAAGATGAAGTCTCTCTATGTTGCCAAGGCTGGTCTTGAATCCCTGGGCTCACAGAGATCCTCCCACCTCAGCTTCCCAATGTCTTCCCAATGTACTGGGATTACAGGTGTGAGCTACCACATCTGACCCATAAAGCATTCATCTTAAAAGTAAAGGGTAAACTTCACTATTTTAAAAGCCAGAACTTCTAATAATCAGAAAATAAAACCAAGTGAAAAGGGAAACTACAAACTGGAAAAAGATTTTGCATATAACAAAAGATTAATATACACAATATATAAATAACGCCAAAGAATCAATTTTAAAGGGCCAAAGAGAGAGAGAGAGAGAAAAAATGAGTAAAAAGAGAACAGATACTTTTCAAAACAAAACAAATGAATGGCCGATAAATATATGAAAAGATGTTCCATTGCATTGTAATGCAGGAAATGTAAACTAAAACCACAATACAATATCATTTCACATGCTCCACATCAGTAAAATGTTAAAATTTGATAATGTTAAGTAGTACCATTTCATATACTACTGGTGGTATTAATTACTTAGGAAATCAATTTTACATGTACATGGTCATGTTTAATATGCATATATGCCATGATCCAGCAATCCAAATGTTCACAGCAATGCTGTTCATAAAAGCCCCAAACTGGAAACTACCCAAATGTCCATCAACAATGAAAGGACAAACTGGCGTATATTCATACAATGGAACACCATGCAACAGCAAAAGTGAGTTCAGCTACATGCATCAACAGGGACAAATGAATCTCAAGATCAAAGTTAACTGTGCAGGTGGTTGTACAACTGTATATATATTTATCAAGGCTCATCAAAAGTGTACACTTTAAATGAGTAAATTTGTATTATATGTAAGTTATACCTCAATAAAGCTTTTCCAAAAACAAATGAGCAAATAAAGTGGGAGGAAAAGTTCAAAAAGTAGCATTCTATTTACAAAAATATCAAAACCAGGCAAACATAATACTAAAGTTGTTTGATTATAAAGAAAATTAAGGAAAATAAATATAAAATTCAGGATAGTCATTTCCTTTCACAGGTATGATAGGAAGGAGTACAAATGGGTATAAGTGATATAAGAGACAAAAAAGTACAAGCTGGGTGGTGATACAGGTATTTATATTTTTTTCTTAACTGTTGAAAACAAATATACAAGCTACATACTTCTTTATTATGCAAGCAATGCTTTAAATTTTTTAAATAAAGCAAATTTAAATAGCTCTATTTTAAAGAGATAAACTTAAGGAGAAAAAACTTATTTTTAGCAAAACTTGACAACATAATAAATAAGGCTAGCTTTGTTTTTCTTTCCGCTTCCTTCTTAACTTCGAAAGTTCAAAACTTCATTGCCTTTTAAATTTTCTGAATTTGGTAACAGTAAATACACCAAGAGCTGAGTGTGGTAGCTCATGACTGTAATTTGGGAGGCCGAGGCAGGTAGATCACCTGTAGTCAGGAGTTCAAGATCAGCCTGGCCAACATGGTGAAACCCTGTCTCTATTAAAAATACAAAAAAAATTAGCTGGGCATGGTGGCAGGTGCCTATAATCCCAGCTATTCGGGAGGCTAAGGCAGAAGAATCGCTTGAACTTGAGAGGTGGAGGTTGCAGTGGGCCAAGATTGCGCCATTGCACTCCAGCCTGTGTGACAAGAGCAAAACTCTATCTCAAAAAAAAAAAAAAAAAAAAAGAAGAAATAAAGAAAATATACCAAATATTAAGGACTTAAGGGCTATATTATGTATTTAACCTACTCTCAAAGAGTTCAAAAAATAAATTATATATTTTTCCACAAAAATACAATGATAAAACAAATGCAGCAAAGCTTTAAAATGTGCAAGTCTGCTATTCTTGCAACTTGATATTTTTTCAAAATTAAAATTTTATTGTCCAAGGACAGACTACAAACTCAGCACAGGAAACATTATTTGATATTGAGAATACACTTTTTTTCTGAGACAGAATTTCGCTCTTGTTGCCCAGGCTGGAGTGCAATGGTGCGATCTCGGCCCACCACAACCTCTGCCTCCTGGGTTCAAGCAATTCTCCTGACTCAGCCTCCTGAGTGGCTGGAATTACAGACACGCACCACCACACCCAGCTAATTTCGTATTTTTAGTAGAGATGGGGTTTCTCCGTGTTGGTCAGATTGGTCTCAAACTCCTGACCTCAGATGATCCACCTGCCTTGGCCTCCCAAAAATGCTAGGATTACAGGTGTGAGCCACTGCACTTGGTGAGACAATACTTTTAATGTCTCTATTCTACTTTTTTCTATTCTGTTTTTATTTTAATGAATCACATAATCGAGTTACCTGCTCTCCCTCGACTGGTCTAAAAGATGCTGGAATAGCCAGATTGAAGCATCTGAACAGGCTTCACTTGAAGAGATTCATTACCAAAGTGTCCTAGGCTAAAATTAATTGTCACTGAGTAGTCAAGTGGTTTCATATGGCACCAAAAGTGGTGGCACTTTGGGAGAAGACCATGTAGATGAACAAATTTCTGTTTTAAAAGAGTATAGTTTTCTCGGGAGAATAAAATGCAGAGTCAAATGTCTCCCAACTTCAGAAAAAAATGACAGAATTCAACTCCCTCTCTTAAACACTGTAGCTTTTCTAAAGCAAAATAAGTTATGCTGCAGAAACATTGAAGAGAAACATTTTGGTTCCCAAACTTGACACAGTATCTACCACATATCTTCCATTTACTTTTTTTTTTTTTTTTTTAAAGACAATTCTCTGTCACACAGGCTGGACTGCAGTAGTGCCATCTCAGCTCACTGCAACTTCTGCCTCCAGATTTAAGCAATTCTCTGCGTCAGCCTTCCAAATAACTGGGATAACAGGCGCCCACCACCATGCCTGGCTAATATTTGTATTTTTAGTAGTGACAGGGTTTCACCATGTTGGCTGGGCTGGTCTCAAACTCCTGACCTCAAATGATCCACCTGTCTCGGCCTCCCAAAGTGCTGAGATTACAGTTGTGAGACACCATGCCCAGCCCAAACATCTTCTTTTTTCCTTTTTTGTATTAATAGTATAAATAGGCTACGCAATAGCGAGCAAGTATAAACCCTTTGAAAGCAAAATCCACACTCCAATTAATATTTTTCAACTAACAATGAAGAGCCTTTTGCCTTTCTTTCATTATATTCAATATGAATACACATGTCAAATGTACAATATACAACATGACCTGAAGAAAAATAAGACCAGATGAGAAGGGAACGTACAACACCTCAAAGGAGATGCTGAAACTCACCAGCCACCATATATCATAGCTCATTACAAATCTGCATTAACCTCCTCTGCGTCAAAAAGGTACTTTTCATAGAAAAATTTATGGTGCCCTGGTTTGTCATAAGTATAAATCTTTTAGGAAAAAGTCAACAGAGTGTACCATAGCTCACTGATAAGTTAATTACTAGGGAGACAAAGGATGCGATCAATGGCTTTGGGGAAGGCTCTGTTTAATATTTATTAGAGTAACCACAAAAGCCTTCCTGTTATGAATTAAAGCCACCCTCAACATTTTAATTCCAGATACTGAATGATTAGAGAAATAATAAGTAGCTGTTAATATATTTCAGCGCTTTAATATAAACAACTGTGGGGCTGGGTGTGGTGGCTCACGCCTGTAATCCAACACTTTGGAGGCCAAGGTGGGTGGATCACCTGAGGTTGAGAGTTCAAGACCAGCCTGACCAATGTGGTGAAACCCCATCTTAAAAAAAATAAACAAATAAAATTAAAATTAAAAATAAACAACTGTGACAGTCTGTAGATTTTAACTGTATACAGAGTCTCTAAATGTATTAGATTGTTATTGCAGGTCTCCTAAGGGGTAAAGGGGAGGAGACAGGAAAGGAAAAGAAAAGCACACTTCTAAACACCATCACAAAATATACCTGTCACCAGTTCTTAATTTTCTAGATTCTGAAACCTTTGAAATTTTGATCAAAGACATGAAGTCTCACTCTTAGAAACTGTATATACACACACAAACACATTATTTTACTTTTTTTTTTTTTGAGACAGAGTATCGCTCTTGTTACCCAGGCTGGAGTGCAATGGCGCAATCTCAGCTCACGGCAACCTCCGCCTCCTGGGTTCAGGCAGTTCTCCTGCCTCAGCCTCCCGAGTAGCTGGGATTACAGGCACGAGCCACCATGCCCAGCTAATTTTTTTTTGTATTTTTAGTAGAGACGGGGTTTCACCATGTTGACCAGGATGGTCTCGATCTCTTGACCTCGTGATCCACCTGCCTCGGCCTCCCAAAGTGCTGGGATTACAGGCATGAGCCACCGCGCCCGGCCCCATTATTTTACTTTTAATGTCAGGGGGTTCACTGCCTTCAGTTTAAATATCCTGCACTACATACATAGTAATTAAAAAAAAGGAGCACCAATTCCAAAAAAAAACAAAAAGGAGTTTTTACGCCTAAAGAATGACAAAGTAAGAGGTCAAATCTAAACAGAATTAAGAGATAACAAGTGCGATACTGGTGGTTTTAAAAGTAATAATTATAACGGTTTTTACATTCTTAAAACGCAATGATTAAGTAATATGTATTTCCTACAAAATGCAGTCACAAACTTATTTTAGCTAGCTCTCTTCTTTCTAAACAAAGACTCGTACAGAGACAATTACTAATTAAAACCAATTTACTGAGCACTCACAATGCAAGAGTCTGCTGAAAACGAAAACTACTGACCCAAATAGTTTTCCTAGGATATAGTCTGTAGCATACTGCTCTAATTGTTTAACTTAATCCTTGTTCTTTTGTAAATCCTTGTTCAAATGTAAATTACATCTGGCAGAGTCTCAGAGCATGAGTATCTGATTTTTCCTGTTGATCTCCATAAATACAAATTACAAATCTCTGCCTCCTCATATATAAGTAAAAGGAGAGCGGAGAACAAGCTGATTCAGTTCAACAAATTAGAAGGGATTTAAGAAAATCTAAGTGCAAACTTTATATATTTGGTTAGAGGAACAGAAGATTAAAAATATAATGACTCACATACATGTGCTTTCAGAAAATGATTTATTAATGGATTACCAAATAAAACTCTGTAATTATGAATTTCACTGGTCAAATTTACCTTCTTACACTCTTTAGGACCAAACAGATAGAAGAACATGTACACAACTACACATTCCTTTCTTACATCCCATTTGTTGGATGAATGCCCCACAGGATTTTAACAAAAGCATTATTTATTCAACAGCTGAGCATCTAACAAAATTGAAAAGCAATAACTACCTCTCAATCTGAGGAATTCGTCTTTATGTGTCTAACAGTCCTCAAATACACTTCTAATCATGCCTAAAAAATGACATATATGACAAAAAACTACTCAAAGTATCTTTGAGTATTTGTCATATTATTCCCTATCTGCCTACCTAGAAAAATCTCTGATTACTAAAGAATTTAAAAATCTTTCTTAATTTTAAGTTTCTTAAAATAATTTCTCAAAAGAATACAACACTATTGAACATAAATGACTAAATATGTGGGATACTTAAAAACCACCACCCACCTAGAAAAATCTCTAATTACTAAAGGACTTTTAAACCTTTCTTAATTTTAAATTTCTTAATTTCTCAAAAGAACACAACACTACTGAATATCAATGACTAAATATATGGGATATCACAAACCCACTTGAGTAGAACCCCTAAGGACACCTAAGGAATTTTGCTTATTATAACACTTTGCCAACCATCCATTTATTTATCCTCATGCCACTTTTATTTATTTTTTTTTTTTTGGAGACAGGGTCTGACTCTGTCACCCAGGCGTGCAATGGCTCAAGCAACTCACTGGAGCCTCCTGCCTCAGTCTCCTGAGTAGGTGGAACCACAGGTTTGCACCATCAAACCCAGCTAATTTTAACCAAATTTTTTGTAGAGATGGGGTTTTGCCATGTTGCAAAGGCTGGTCTTGAAATCCTGGGCTCAAGTGATCCTCTCGCCTTGGCCTCCCAAAGTGTTGGCATTAAAGATGAGCCACTGTGCCCGGCCTCAATTTTTTTTTAAACAGCTTTAAGATATAATTTATATGCCATACAATTTACTCACTTAACGTGTACAATTCAGTGATTTTTAGCATATTCACAGTTATGAAGCCATGACCACAATTAATTGCAGAACATTCTCAATACCCCCAAAAGAAATGCCATATCCATCAGCAGCCACTCTCCATTTCCCCCAGTTCCTCCAGGCCTAGGCAACCATCAATCTACTTTCTGTCTCTACGAATATGCCTGCTCTGGGCATTTCACACCAATAAAATCATACAACACGTGGTCCTTTATGACTGGCTTCTTTCACTTAGTATGTTTCCAAAGTTCATCAATGTTATATATAGCATGTCACCACTTTATTCCATTTTATGAATTCCACTGTATGAACATATCACATATTATTTACTCATTCATCAGTTGAGGGACATTTGATGCCTCACCATAAAAATCTTCTTTTTTTTTCTTCTTTTTTCTCTTTTTTGAGACAGAGTCTCACTCTGTCGCCAGGCTGGAGTGCAGTGGCATGATCTCGGCTCACTGCAACCTCCGCCTGCCGGGTTCAAGTGATTCTCCTGCCTCAGCCTTCCAAGTTGCTGGGATTACAGACGTCCACTACTGTGCCTAGCTAATTTTTGTATTTTTAGTAGAGATGGGGTTTTACCATCTTGGCCAGGATGGTCTCAATCTCTTGACCTCATGATCCACCCACCTTGACCTCCCAAAGCGCTGGGATTACAGGCGTGAGCCACTGTGCCCAGCCTCTTTTATCTTAAAATAATTTTTTTAGCCTTCAAAAAATACCTTTATTTACAACTTTTGTAGAAGAACTTTGGCAATTTATATTTACAATTTTATTTACAATTTAAATGCTCATAGTCTTTTACTAGGTTTCCACTTCAACTAAGTTACATTAAGAAAATTATTGGCCAGGCATGGTGGCTCATGCCTGTAAACCCAACACTGTGGGAGGCCAAGGCTGGGGGATCACTTGAAATCAGGAGTTTGAGACCAGCCTGGGCAACATGGCAAGATTCCACCTCTACAAAAAATTTAAAAATTAGCAAGGCTTACTAATGTGCCTGCAACTGTAGTCTTAGCTACTTAGGAGGCTGAGGTTGGAGGATCCTTTGAGCCCAGGAGTTTGAGGCTACAGTGAGCTATGACCATACCACTCACTGCACTCCACAGTGAGCTATGACCATACCACTCACTGCACTCCAGTCTGGGTGACAGGAATGGACTCTGTCAGAATAAGAAGAAAGAAGAAGAAGAAAGGAGGAGGGGGCAAAGAAAAAGAGGAGCAGAAGTGGGAGGAGGGGAGGGAGGGTGAAAAGGAGGAGGGATTAGAAAAGGAGGGAAGGGGAGGGGAGGGAAGAATTGGTGAAGAGGGATATAACAGGAATATATCAATGATGCTCTCTGGAGCACTGTTTTTAGTGAAAAATTGAAAACAGTCGAAATAGCCATCAATAGAGGATTAAGCAAAGAAATTATCATTCATCCACATAAATATAATATAGCATTAAAAAGAACAAGGTAGACACACATCTATTAACAAGAAAAGGAAGGTATAATTCTGTTAAGTTAAAAAAGCAGGTTAGAGAACAGTTCATGTAGATATTGTTTATGCAAAACATATGCATACGTAAATATACACAGGTACCTGAACACACACCCATATTGTTTCTTCCTCAAAGAATACACTCCAAACTTTTAGAAATGACTGCTTTAGAGAGTAAAGGGGAAGAAAGGAGATTTTTTTGTTTATTATCTCTCCTCTCTTATCCAGAAAGAAAAGCAGAAAAAAAAAATCTTTAAAGCCCCTGTGTGATAGACATCATGTAATGGAAATTACAAAAATTCCTTGGGTTCTTTCTCTGCCTCCATCAAATTCAGAGGTAGATGCCTGGGTGCACTGAAGATTCCCCATCACCAGTTACCCACCGGCATGGCCGAAGGCACTGATGCTCCTGGTGTCATGGATGTAAATACTGCTTTACAAGAGTAAATTTACAAAGCTGGCAAAGCTTTAGATGAGCATCAAGCCCATCTTTGTGTGCTTGCACCCAACTATGAGACTGTGTATATTAAGTTGGTGCAGGCCTTTTGTACTGAATACCAAACCAACCTAATTATGGCTGATGACAACAGAAGACTAGGGGAATCGGTAGGCTTCTGACAAAAAAACTAACAAAGGAAAAACACCCATAAAGTGGCTGGTTGCAGTTGTGCAGTTATGCAGTAGGACTATGGCAAAGAAACTCAGGCCAATGACACCAATGAGGAGAACTTCAAATGCAAAAAATTAACAAAATATTTAGCTCACATTCCTCAAGTTTTTTTTTTTCTTGGAAATGGATTTAAAACAATCAAATCAGCATTTTTCCAACATCTCAACTTACATAGTTCAAGGACCACATCTTCCCCCTTTTAGGAAATAGATGATTGAAGATTTTCACAAATCCTCTGATCCCTTAGAATAACTGCTCAACAAATATGGCTGACTAAATATGCTACCATTGTTACACTTTAAGTATGATACACAGCATAATTTAAAATATATTATTAGGCTTCTTTGGAAAAACTTTTCTTACTTTTCATATTAATAACCTGGTTTTACAGTCTTTTCAATATTATATCTTCCTATATATTTAAGACATTTTCACAAACCAAAGCTAAATTGTCTATTACATGCATTTTTACAAGGATTTTTTTTTTTTGTTTTCTTTCTATTGATATTAGAGACAGGATCTTGCTCTTCTCACCCAGGCTAGAATGCAGTAGTGAGACCACAGCTCACCGCAGCCTCAAACTCATGGGCTCAAGGGATTCTCCCTCCTTAGCCTCTTGAGTAGCTGGGACCACAGGCCCACAGCATCCCACCTGGCTAATCTAAAAAGAAAAAATAATGTTTTTAAGAGATGGGGTCTTGCTATATTGTCCAAGCTGGTCTCAAACTCCTGACCTCAAGTAACCCTTCCATCTTGACCTCTTAAGGCACTGGGATAGCAGTGGCATTAGAGGTGTGTGCCACCACACCAGGTTCATTGAAAAAAAAAATTGTAGAGATGGAATATCTCTCTACAAAAAATGCTGGTGCCAGGTTGGTCTTGAACTCATGGGCTTAAGCAATCCTCCTGCCTCTGCCTCCCAAAGTGCTGAGATTACAGGTGGGAGCCACGGCACCTGGCCTACAAGTATCATAGGTCTTTACATTCAGAATCCCTGAATATGAGACTTGATCTGGTCTAATCTCCTTGATAGACAAACTGAGACTAGTTTCCACAGGTGTTAAAGTTACTCCCGATCCTTCTATTAGTAGTAAAGCCAGGACTAGAACCAAGAACCTGGGTTTCTACTATTTTGATTTAAATATAACAACAACAAACTCTATTCTACCAATTCATTTAACACCCACTCTGCTTTCTTTCATTTCTGAAGTGCTAACAAGTAACAGATAGGGCAAAGTTTCATGTAGACTTTTCCTCCTTCACACCAATCTGGATATTTGACCAAACAAATTACATATACAATAAGCAGAATCTTCCCTATAATTTCCACAAATATACTTGAACCAGTGCTTTTCTTGAGCCCATACAAGAATACATTCACTATATTGGATGTAATCTGAAAAAAGCCATTTTTGGGTTTAAGTTTGTCTTATTTCAGTACAGCAATGCAACTAATCTTAATGATTTGGTTGTTTGGAAAAGACAATAGCTGAAGACAAAGTCATGGTTTATTAAAGCAAAGAAACTGCATGCTAAGTCTATAAGCTGGCAATTTCCCATTTTCCGTGACTCCTTTCAGAGTCTCAGGATGAGGCTGTACCAATTCAATGTAGTTTGTTTCCATGCATTAACCTCTACAGTTAATTCATGTCAATTTATGTTCACACATCTACATTTTTGCCTAAATAGATTCAAATGTATTCATCCCATCAACCACTGCCTTTTATATTTAAAGGCGATGCCACCGATAGTGATTGCTATTCTTGTATACAGGTTTGTGTGAAAAGACCGTCATATTTTCCAGACAATTTTTTAAAAGTCTATTAATATTGCTTTTAAATCTATAGTCAAGCATTTTGAGTGTGGACTGCAAGCAAAGCAACTGACTTAGGTTCACAGTGCCGGGCTCCACTTATCAAGTGTTAACTCATTCAACCCTTACATCCATAGGATGCAAGTACTATCATTCTCATTTACAAATGAGGACGTTGAGGCATGGAGAAGACAGGTAACTCATCCAGGCTCACACAGTAATAACTGAAAAGGCTAGGATTTACTTTCAATCTGGCTCTAGAGTCTGTGCCTTTAACTACTGCTCTGTGTTACTACATTCAACAATAGGTCCATTACAGAGAAGGTCCAGAAAAATCCAGCACATGCAAACTTTTTCAAAAACCATCATCCACGCAGCCGAGTGCCACCTGTTCATGGTCCTTCCTAATTGGCAGTCTTGTTCATCATGTACTTTGTGCCTAGCACTGCAAAAGCAACCAAGATGGAAACAGGAACCTAATATGCAAGAGATTTAATAGCTAGTTACGGACACAAGTTATGTCTAAGCAGCGAAGGCGGTGTTAGGTTGTGATAACATGGTGATATATATATACTGGTTTTTGTCCATGGTTCCTGGCTCATAACTCCCATACCCCTTGTTACAGTCTTTTGCTATAATGTTGGGGTACTTTAGGTCTCAGGAGCAGGCCTCAGGGAATAGATTCTCTCTCACTGACCTTCTCCTGTCCTCTGATCTGGTTGTGGATCAAAAAAAATCTTCATTCCAGAGAGGGTCCTTCTCCACACTCTGGAGAAAGAAATGCTGCATAAAGAGGCTAAGAAGGAACTGAATAGACAGGACTTGCCAGGTTTCCCTACTCCATCTATTAGTATGAGATCACAACCTTTCTGTCCAATCACACTTTCCTTTTTTTTTTTTTAAGATGAAGTCTCACTCTGTCACTCAGGCTGGAGTGCAGTGGTACGATATTGGCTCACTGCAACCTTGCCTCCCAGGTTCAAGTGATTCTCCTGCCTCAGCCTCCTGAGTAGCTGGGATTACAGGTGCCCACCACCATGCTTGGCTAATTTCTTCTATTTTTAGTAGAGACAGGGTTTCACCACATTGTCCAGGCTGGTCTCGAATTCCTGACCTCAAGTGATCTGCCTACCTCGGCCTCCCAAAGTGCTAGGATTATAGGCGTGAGCCACCATAACCAGACCCAATCACATTTTTATACTATCCATATTCAATTATGCCTAGATAACAAAGCCTCCATAAAAACCCACAAGGTCAAGGTTCAAAGAGCTTCCAGATCACTGAACACACGGAGGCAGCAGACAGGACAGAGAAAAAGAACTCATCCACATGCTAGGTGGGTGGCATACTCCATCTCCACAGGGACAGAAGCTCCTCTGCCAGGGACCCTTGCAGATCTCGCCCTATGTATCTCTTCATCTGGTTGTTTACTTGTATCCTTTAAGATAACCTTCATCATAAACTGGTAAATGTAAGTGCTCCCCTGAGTTCTGTGAGCCCCTCCAGCACATTAATCAGACCCAGAGAGGGGGTCCTGGGAACCCCAACTTGAAGCTGGTCGGTCAGAATTCCCAGAAGCCCAGACTTGTGACTGATGTCTAAAGTAGGGGGCAGTCTTGTGGGACTGAGCCCTCAACCTGTGGGATCTGACACTATCTCTGGGTAAACAGTGTCAGAACAGAATCAGAAGACACCCAGGTGGTGTTCACTGCTTGTTGGTGGGGGAAACCCCCAGACATTTGGCCATAGAAGCCCTGTGTTGATTGTTGTGGTATAAAAGCAGAGGGAAAACACAATTTGAGTTTTTTCCAAAACGCAGGTTTATCACAATATTTAAAGACATGATGTGTCTAACAGCCAGAGAGAGAGTTGTTTGGTGTTACTTTTGTTCACATTGTCACAAAGAAAGCTCAACATGACAATGGCTTCACATACTTTTTCAAAACACTCTGAAAGAACAGCCTGAGGTCTTGGAGCAGTATTCCTCTAGGAAACATTCACAGAAAACATTTTCAGTGGTGAAATGTCTCTAAAAGCTCTCACCAAACCCTGCCTTTGAAGCAGCTTCTGTCCAATAACCTGACACAGAAATAAAAAGCTTCTCATATAATAGACACCTGCTCATATAATAGACAAGCTGCTAAGCTGCCATCCACAGTTACAATTACACCTCAGGCACAATGAGGGATTTAAACAAAGAATACTCACCAGCCATTCTAACCAATTGCAATCTGTCTTTGGTGGCATTAATTTCATCTACCATCTCTAGATGATTATCAGATCAATCTAAATTCCTCAAAAGATACTGAAGGTGTTTGCAAAAACTCTTCCCAAAAAAAAATTTCTCTGACTCTCCATTCCTCCTCTCAGCAGAAATGTTCCTCTCAATTGCTTTTTTTTTTTTTTTTTTTTTTTGAGATGGCGTCTTGCTCTTGTTACCCAGGCTGGAGCAATGGCGTGATCTCGGCTCACTGCAACCTCGGCCTCCTGGGTTCAGGCAATTCTCTTGCCTCAGCCTCCTGAGTAGCTGGGATTACAGGCACGCACCACCATGCCCAGCTAACTTTTTGTATTTTTAGTAGAGATGGGGTTTCACCATGTTGACCAGGATGGTCTCGATCTGTTGACCTCGTGATCCACCTGCGTCCCTCCCAAAGTGCTGGGATTACAGGCTTGAGCCACCGCACCCGGCCTCAATTGCTTTTTAAGAATACTTATATTTGCATATGGTGCTCTGGACAGCACACATCTGACTACATCTGGTTAGACACATCAAACTTCTGAGTAACTGAAATTGCTAAGTAAAAGTTCTATAAATAGCTAAATACACAGTCTGCTGCTTATAACATTCGTTTAGAAGCTATATATAGTAAAAACTCTTCTCTATAGATGTAGTACAGCTGTTACTTGAATTTTGAGACAAAAAGACTACAATAGGTATTCTAACAGCAGTTCATTTCTTCTATCAACTATCCTATTTCAAATTTGACAGTTTTATTCCATTTCTTCATCTTCATCCTGAATATACAATGTGATATTTTAATTCCATTTATTCCATCTAATCCATTGTCAAGGTGTTTTATTCATCCAAGTGCAAAAGTGATTTTCAGCTACTACTTACCTTCTTCAATACCTAAAAATCCAGTTACAAAACCATGTTGACAATGCTAACACTTTTGTCTTTTTGTTTTTGAGACAAGGTCTCACTCTGTGCCCAGGCTGGAGTGCAGTACTGCAATCATGTCTCACTGCCACCTCTATCTCCTAAGCTCAAGCAATCCTCCCACCTCAGCCTCCCAAGTAGTCACTGTGCCAGGCTTTTTTAAAATTATATTTTGTAGAGGTGAGGTCTTACTATCTTGCCCAGGCTGTGTCATTTATCTCTAAATTAAAAATAATACTGTAAGCCATATACAGGTCACTGTTTAAGGAGCTACACATACCTTATCATTCAAAGTTTACTCCATGCTAGGTATACAATGATAAGCAAAACTAACATCATGACTGAAGCTTCATAAGAGCTTCTAGAGACAGTCTCACCTATGTTATAGAGCCTGCATAAAAAATAGCCATGCCCATACAAAGCCATGTATTTTAAGTATATTTGCAAACTACCCTTTATTACTTATACTACACGCTATGTTTGGGTGCTACAATGCAAAAAAAGAGTTTTATAAAATATTCTGCTGCCACCAAAAATAAAATTCTCGGAATACCAGATGTTTCTCTGTAGGAACACGTAAGAGTCAAGGGCTGGAAAGCAGCAGAGGAAAGAATGTATTCTTAGAAAAATAAACTGGATAGAAACAGGCAGTCAGTGTAAACAACTCTAAAATAAAATGATCTCCATACCTTCTGTATCAACAAGTAGAGAGTAGTCCTCTTGAGGCAGGATTATTTTCAATTATATTTCTTAAACCTCCACATTAACTCAAAACAAACATGAAAGTCAGGGATGTCTTATGGTAGCTTTCCTTATTCAATTAAAAGCTCTCAGTTCAGCTGGGCATGGTGGCTCACGCCTATAATCCTAGCACTTTGGGAGGCTGAGGCTGGAGGATAAACTGAGGCCAGGAGTTCGAGACCAGACTGATCAACATGGAGAAACCCTGTCTCTACTAAAAATGCAAAAGTAGCCAGGCGTGGGGGTGCACGCCTGTAATCCTAGCTACTCAGGAGGCTGAGGCCGGGGAATCACTTGAACCTGGGAGGCGGAGGTTGAGGTTGAGGTGAGCTGAGATTACACCATTGCACTCCAGCCTGGGCAAAAAGAGTGAAACTCCATCTAAAAAAAAAAAAGTTCTGAGTTATCTCCAATCAATATGTCCTCCCCAAAAGGCAGCTAAAGTCTAGAAAAAGGTTTATCATGCATTCATTTTGAATGGCACTGTGATTCCTCAACCCATGGAGAAATCTTAGGAGTTAAAATCTGCCAACTAGATAAAATCATAAAAGGGTATGAGTCAATGGGAAAATCACTCTTTAGTAACTAAAAAAAAGTTAACATTCTTTGAGAGTATAAAAAAGAGAGTGAGAGTATGAAAAATAATTTTGGATTTTGCCTTAACTGGAAATGCTCATGGACCAGCCTCTGGGCACCAATGTTTGTTACTGAACAAGTGAATTATAACTAAAAGTAACAGTGCTAAACTTTAAAACTACGACGTTTTTGCTAAGCAAACTCTCCTGACAAATAGGTATTTTTTTCTGTATGTTAACTACGCATTTATGAATGTGATCATCCTGGCTTACAAATGAATGACCATCTTGGAGTAATAACCTTTAACGCTATTACCCAAAGAGGATTGTCTTACATCAGTTACAGTTGGGGTGGGGGTACCTAGCAGCTCCTTTCTTTACCCAGGGGATATATCCAGATCATCACCTCTCAGTAGGAGGTGAGATTTGTAAGTTGATCCAAAGGGACATGGGTTTTAAATGTTTGAGAAAGACTTTTACCTGCCATTCCTCAGAGGAGTATTCCCAGGAGAATAAAGGAACGTAAATAATTGTGGTGTCTATCATATAGTAGTGCAGGAGAAACAGCCAAGTAAAAGCGAAATGAGCTGGGAAGAAGCTCCTATTAACTTCATCATGAAGGAATGAATTCACAGTGTAACATATCATTCATCCTTTCATTGTTTTTGAGCATGAATTGAGTACTGAACACTGCACTAGACACCTTTCATGATCCAAATTAGGAGAAGCCTCCTTTCAAGGAGCGTAGTAGCATTTTTCAGTTTAAAATTATTAAACAGCAGATTAATTAGTTCATAAAAATATGGTTAAAATTATCTGTATAACATTACAGGGGCTTAATGTTAAGCCAAGAGTCAGAGAAAGAGTCTTAAAGGAAGATACATGCTGAAACATTCAAAAGGAACCAATGAACGTGAGTTTGCAGAAAGGCTAAAAGAGCATCTTGGACTGGAGAAAATACAGAAGTAGAAACTGGGATGTGCAGCTTAATGAGAGCTGGACTTGGCAAGGGGATGGACTTCACTAGTGTGGGTTGGTAAGGGGACTTGGAAAGGAGCTGGGATTGCAAACGTGTAAGTAGCAACCGATGTGGGACAATGAATACATCATTAAGATATGTGATAAATCATGTCCCAACATGAAAGGGACATGAAACTACCACAAAATTGGCCCAACAAGCACCAAGCATAATTGTAAGCCCTTTATATTCTCCCCAAATTAAGCTGGACCATGTAGAGTCAAACTTCACTTTTAATATTTTATGAACTGACTACCATAAATTCTGCATTAAACAAAATAGCCCAGTGACTGTATTTATGAGAGAGATGTTATTGAAGTTATTGTTCTCCAAATCACACTGTAAGAGGACAGAAGGATACTTCACCCAGGGCTTAGTAAATAGAATAGCTATGTTCTTTTTGAGGAACTAGCTTGTTTTCTTCTTATATACAATTGTATAACAGTATTTTCCTGTTTGCACAGGCTTCTAGGAACCTCCAGCCAAATACAATGTCCACCTCCAGCAACTACATAGATTACCGCGCATACTACATGTCTTACCTCTAGTTTCAAATTCTTCTCTGGTTCTCCCTTTACCGGGGAAATCCTCCCTTAAGCCCAGTGTTTGTCTGTGTTCTAGGGGGCCCTGTGTTTGGTTGGTAATATTGTTTATTTTCCACAAATTAATATTTCAGAATTGGGATACATTTGACAATCAAGGTTTAATAGTTCAACTGGCAAGGTTTTTCTTTCTTTTGTGTGGCACCTACATACCAATGTATCTTATCATTGATGACATTTTAGGTGCATTGAAAATATGGTAATAGGCCAGGTATGGTGGTTCATGCCCGTAATCCCAGCACTTTGTGAGGCCAAGGGGGGTGGATCGCCTGAGGTCAGGAGTTGGAGACCAACCTGGCCAATATGGTGAAACCCCATTTCTACTAAAACTAGAAAAATTAGATGGCTGTGGTGGTGCATGCCTATAATTCCAGCTACTCAGGAGTCTGGGGCAAGAAAACTGCTTAAACCTGGGAGGCGTAGATTGCTGTGAGCTGAGATTTTGCCACTGCACTCCAGCCTGGATGACAGGAGGAGACTCCATCTCAAAAAAAGAAAGAAAGAAAAGGTAATAAATTGAAGAACAGGCCTGAAACGTCCATAAAAGGTCAAGCTTTTGTTGCAAAGGCTGAGGAGAAGAAGCAGTAAGTCATGAGAGAGACCATTAAAAAAAAGTGGAGGGGAAAATGTGTACAAGCAAGTGGCAAGGGAGGGAACAAACACAGGACACGGACCACAGAGATGAGAACAGCCAGGAAGAGGCAGCAGCCAGAGAGGCTCCTTTTGAAAGAGGGTGGGGCAGGACACAGCCATCTGTACCGGCCCTGCCCTTGTGAACAGCTGATGCTGGTGTGGGGGCCGAGTGCAAGTCAGCTTGATTTTGGATGTCATCCACAGGCACCCTGAGACAGCTCAGCTACAGATTACTTCTGTTATACCTACGCTGGCCAAATTCCCATACTTCGTGTTCTCTCCCTCTCCCTCCCGCTCTCTCTCTCTCTCTCTCTTTCCCATCTTTCTCCCTGCCTCTCTCTCTCTCTCTGTCTCTCTCTCTCTCTCTCTCTCTCTCTCTCTCTCTCTCTCTCTCCCCCCATCTTTCTCCCTGCCTCTCTCTCTCTCTGTCTCTCTCTCTCTCTCTCTCCCATCTTTCTCCCTGCCTCTCTCTCTCTCTCTCTCTCTGTCTGTCTGTCTCTCTCTCTCCCCACCCCACCCTTCCTCCATCCATCCCTCTCCCCGTTTCCTCTTAGCTTCCATATGTTGGAGGTGTAACACAGCCAATCTACACCTTTCCATTTAATTGGAATCTTCCTCATGCTTGACTCAAATTTTATTTCTCCAATTAGTTCTGGCTTATTAATGACAACACAATGAATAGAATCAAGCTGATATTACCAGCCAGTCCCAAAGTTTCTTATTCAGATGCATCTGATTCAGTCCTTTAGACTGCAGATCTGCCTGTCCCCTCTCCCACCACACTGTAAACTCAAAGTGCATAAACATAATCATTTATCCCATATGATTATAATAACATAACCAGAGGGTCTAGCCATGAAAGAATTTTGTTTCTCTTTAAGTGTTGTGACCAGCGGAAGTGGGATGAGGGAGTAAGAGTGTCATGTGAAAGGCCAGGTGCGGTGGCTCATGCCTGTAATCCCAGCACTTTGGGAGACCAAGGCCAGTGGATCACCTGAGGTCAGAAGTTTGAGACCAACCTGGCCAACACGGCAAAGCTCCATCTCTACTAAAAACACAAAAAGAATTCCAGCTACTCAGGAGGCTGAGGCAGAAGAACTGCTTGAATCTGGGAGGCACAGGCTGCAGTGAGCCAAGATCATGCCCTTGCTCTCCAGCCTGGGCAACAAGAGCAAAACTCCAACTCAAAAAATATAAAAGAGTGTCATATGAAGTAACATGAATAGATAAGGTCTTATAATATGAAAAATATATATTACTGATGACTACAAAAGGGATAGCTAGCTAGCTAGCTATCCACAAAAGTGATATCTGTCTATCCCTTTTGTAGTCATCAGATTTGGAGGACAGATATGTTCTGTATTTTTTTCTTTTGAGAAAGAGTCTTGCTCTGTTGCCCAGGCTGGAATGCAGTGGCGTGATCTCAGCTCACTGCAACCTCTGCCTCCTGGGTTCCAAATATTCTCCTGCTTCAGACTCCCACGTAGCTGGGATTATAGACATGCCCCACCACGCCTGGCTAATTTTGTATTTGTAGTAGAGACTGAGTTTCACCATGTTGGCCAAGCTGGTCTTGAACTCCCAAAGTGCTGGGATTACAGGTGTGAGCCACCATGCCCAGCCAATATGTTTTATATCTTAATAGTGATGGTAGTTAATCAGGTATATGCAATTGTAAAAACTCAAGAACAGGTACCCTTAAAATGGGTGCATTTTACTGTAGATGAATTTACACCTCAGCTAGGCACAATGACTCATGCTTGTAATCCTAGCACTCTGGAAGTCTCAGGCAGGAGGATAGCTTGATTCCAGGAGTTTGCAGTGAGCTATGATCCCGCCACTGCACTCCGCCTGGGTGGACAGAATGAGACCGTCTCTAAATCCCACACCCACACACACCCATACCACTCAAAAAGGTTAACTTTAAAGTATATTATCCAAGAACTAATTACTCCATTTAAAGGAAATCAGCTCCATTAACTCTTTTCCTTCTCTTTTAGCAACTCATACCATAACATTTCCCTAATTCCTATAAAACACCCCTGAAAAATGCAAATGATAATCAGAAAAGACCAAATTTCTACTTTTTACAAAATCATTCACTGGCCTAAAGGGATGATCTTGCCTGTGGCTCTTGAAAGTTGACATCAAGTAACTGTACTTTATTCTCTATTGCCCTCATATATATATATATTTTAAAAGCAAAGATTAAAATATATACTAAACCCAATCACTGGATAAAATATAAGTAAATCAAATTTATAAAAATCAGTAGAAAAGTCAGTGTTATCAACTTTATAAAAACAGTAGAAAATGTCAGTGAGGAAGAATATGTGGGTGGAATCCTATCAAAATGAGCAGGCACCAAAGTCACTTTCTTGAAGAGAAAAAAGATTAAAGGCTTTTCTTTTTTTTGTAAGAACATATAAAATCGGACAAAAATGATACCAGTCTGGCAAATTTTTCATGGGCTTAGGGCAGCAGAACTTCACAGATGTCTTGATTTTATCCTAGATAAATGTTTTTAGAATGCTGAAACTTTTGTCTTTTCTTTCTTTTTTTTTTTGAGACAGAGTCTTGCTCTGTCACCAGGCACCAGGCTGGAGTGCAGTGGTGTGACCTCGGCTCACCACAACCTCCGCCTCCTGGGTTGAGGCAATTCTCCTGCCTCAGCCTCCTGAGTAGCTGGGATTACAGGCATGTGCCACCATGCCCAGCTAATTTCTGAATTTTTAGTAGAGACGGGGTTTCACCATGTTGGCCAGGATGGTCTCGATCTCCTGACCTTATGATCCACCTGCCTTGGCCTCCCAAAGTGCTGGGATTACAGGCGTGAGCCACCGTGCCCGGCCAGTTTTTTTGTCTTTTTGAGAGGGAGTCTCTCTCTCTCTCTGTCTGTCTGTCTCTCTGTCTGTCTGTCTCTCTGTCTGTATCTCTCTCTCTCTCTCTCTCTGTCTGTCTCTCTCTCTCTCTCTCTCTCTCTGTCACCCACCCTGAAGTGCAGTGGTGCAATCTCAGCTCACTGTAACCTCCACCTCCCAGGTTCAAGCACTTTTCCTGCCTCAACCTCCTGAGTAGCTGGATTACAGGTGCCTGCCACCACATTCAGCTATATATATATATATATATATATATATATATATATATATATGTATATATATATGTTTTCTTAGTAGAGATGGGGTTTCACCATGTTGGCCATGCTAGTCTCAAACTCCTGGCCTCAAGTGGTCCACCCACCTCAGAATCCCAAAGTGCCAAGATTAAGGTGAGAGCCACCTCCCCAGGCCAGGATTTTTAAACTCAAAGGAAACACATATGTCCCAAATAAAAAGATAGCAAGCTTTCTAAGAAGTCTGGATTAATTTTCTCTAATTGTTCTTAGTATCATGTTTAGACATCCTAATCATGTTTAATCTTTTGATATGTTCTGTCTGCAAATTTACTTAGGTGATAATTAAGTGTTGTTTCCACCAAGACTAACCATATAAATCATCTAAAACTTTATAAGAATAGTATTCAAATATGAAAAATCATAGGTAGAGATAAATAAGGCTTTTGTTGTATTTAATTCAAATCTCTCACAGGCCATTTTGATGACCAGCATTTCAATAATTATTGAGAGAAACTGAGAGTTCACATGCAGAAACGGTTCTCTAATCCTTACAAAATTTCACATTGCTTTTACTGAGTCAAAAGTTCCACTCTCTTTTTAGCAGCAGGAAGGAAAATAAATTATTACAAGTGACTCAAAACAAAGCAATTTAACTGTGCTTCATTAGTGAGATGTTTTCAGGGCATAGCAATAAAGATGTGTGCGATGTTAAATCTCATTACTTAACCAGTAGCTTTATTAACAGGGTTGATCTTGACCTTGCTATTTTATTTTAGGTTTGTCTTTTTGGTGATAGATAACACATTACCTTTAATTATAATTTTAGATTAAGAAATAACCACAAACTCATCAAATTACCTGCTTGTAAAATTAAAAAGAAGTATAATCTTAATTTATTCCTCAGATAGGTAGGTGATTGGATAAAAGTAAGGCTAAAATGGGGCTAGGTGCAGTGGCTCACACCTGTAATTCCCAGCACTTTGGGAGGCGGAGGCAGGAGGATCACTTGAGGCCATGAGTTCACTTGATGTCAGGAGTTCAAGACCAGCCTGGCCAACATGGCAAAACCCCATCTCTACTAAAAATACAAAAATTAGCTGGACATAATGGCATGTGCCTGCAATTCCAGCTACTGGGGAGGTTGAGGCATGAGAATTGCTTGAACCTGGGAGGCAAATGTTGCAGTGAGCAAAGATCCTGCCACTGCACTCTAGTCTGTCTGGGTGACAGAGCGAGATTCTGTCTCAAAACAAACAAACCAAAAGTAAGGCTAAAACGAAAATTATCAAAGTCAACTCAAAAATTATGTTTGTGTGTATGTATGTGTTATTTTTTATTTCCATCTCTAAAGTAGCCTAACATAGCAACCTTAATACCCATTAGAATACCCTGGCACACCCATTAGAATTTGTCTCTAATATCCTTTTCCCCTAAAGGGATTTAATATCTTGAAACAGTAAATATTCAAGAGTCTGGACTTTTTGTTTTTTTTCCTGACATTGAGCAGGAGTCTTTCAAAAGTTCTGAAGAATAATGAAAAAAATTAAAAAAAAAAAAAATCCATGATTTAGAAAACTTTTACTGGTCAACTACAACAATCTAAGCATTAAGAAGAAAGGAGGGGTGAATAAGTAGAGCATCTCCTAGATCTAATCCCAGCACAACAGTGCTTGATGGTTTCGACATGGATCAGCATTGATTCACTTGACCACATCCTCCCCATCAGATAGTTTTGAGAAACGTATCGAAAAGTGTTTTTGTTATTATTATGTGTCTCACTACTTCAGCTTCATCCTTCTGTCTTATGGTTCTTATTATTGTATGAACCATAACAACACACACTAAGAAAAACAGCTAACACTTTTTGAGTATTTGCTGTAAATATTCAAAGTACATTATCTATTTTACATGAAGTTGAAAATTAAAGCACAGTGAGGTTAAGCAGTGTGCCCAAAATCACCCAGCTGGGAAGTGCAGGTGCCAAGATTGGCTAAGGGAGCCTGGGCTCCAGAGTTAATGCTCCTAATGTTGCTTCCTTAATTAGGAAAAGAAAATTCCAAATATTCCAGCAGTACCTAACTTGGTTTAGTAGACACTCTTTTCCCTTTGGTACTAAGCACTTTCTCAGGTGAAAAATAATGTGAGGAGAGAAAAATGTTGGTGAAGGAAGATGTTAAAGCAAAACAGAAAATGTCAACAAGACAGAACTTTGACTCCTAAACCCAGCTGAACCTAGCACCGTAAATTCTTAGATAGGGCTACTGCCTCGAGGCAATATACAATTGTTGTGTTCTCATAATTTAAAAAAAATAACTAGTTATTCACTCAGTGGTATAAACTACCAAGCACAGAAAAAGGAAAATGCATCACAATGTTAAAAGAATGTGTAAATTGTATTTTATCTCTAATATCTCACATTTTCAAGGTGTTCAACAGTGAATGGACATCATATTTATAATGAGAAAAAAGTTATATTAAAAACAAAGTTCTTATGATATGAATAAGGAAAGATAGAACTCATCATAATTGCTCAAGAATGGAAAACTAAACGTCTCTAAAGCAGAGAAAACTATCTGAAGCCTTTCTGGAAAAGTGCAGGTTCTGCAGGAGCAGAGATGCCCTGTTATCCAACTCCAGAGTCATAAGACGCCTCCCCACACAGACTGCTATCAGCAACAACTTCGTACAAGCTGCTTCCCATCTTTTACTCCCCAAAGGAAAGACCTGCACTGTTAGGTTTCCTCCTGCTCTCAACTGGCCAGCGACTGAGCCGTCTGCCTTCCTGCTCTGAGTTCTGAGCCAAGAAGGCTCAGCTAAGGGACTCGGACCTGCTGACGTTTGGCAATCACTGTGAGATGTATCACAAGTAACTTGTTAATAAGGTTCTCATTAAATAAGTCTGTGAAAGCTTACTTAATAAAGTCTGTGAAGGTCTTAATAAATGCTTAATAAAGCCTGCAAATGGCTTATTAAAAAATATAAATACAGATTCGAAGTTATCCCCTGTAGTCTTCACACGACTTCCATTCCAATGTACTTTTTGGACGGCATGCTGAGAAATGCCCACAATGCTGAGAACCCCTGGGGAACTGACAAACTTAGGCACATTATTCGACATGTGTCCTGCGGTGGAGAAAAAAAAAAAGTTGAAAACTGTCACAAACGGAAGATGCAGAATTAACCCAGTAGCCAATTAGGAACCAGAGAACCAAAGTACCCAGAGATGCCCTTAATCACCAGAAGAAAGAAGAGTAAGCAGGCCAGCAGCCCCTGCCACTCACAGGGCTGTCCCAGATTCACAGAGCAACGGACTCCAGGTGCAAGTGGAGGAAGGTGCACTGGCAATCCACCAACATCTCTCCTTTCTCAGTTCTTTCACTCCAGCTCTCTCTGCCTATGATCACAGGAGGAACAACTTCTCATGCTAACTCACAGGAATGCCAACTACGTCAGGTTGGTGTAGGGTCCACCCATCCAGTCTGGAACCACACACCAGCTCTAGGTGTACAGCTCTGGCAGTATAGGAAATGAAACCATCCGACCGCACAACTTTGCCGAAGATGGAATTCTCTTCTACTAGTTACCTGCACATAATCTGCAGCTAATGCTGCTATACAGGTTGTGCAGTGAATGTTAAAAATGTGAACTTTGTCAAAGACTGGCGACCTCCTGGCTGGGTCAACCACTACTTATCTCATTTAGTTCTAGGCAGCCACGGCCTCTGCCTGTCAGCCCAAGGCAGTGGCAGCCAAAGCTGTAAGGGTCTAGAGCTAATTTGTGCTGCCATTACTCCTAAAAGCCACATGACAGCGCAAGGCTATCATCATGTAACAACTTAAGGCAGAAATTAGAGGTCTCAGAGGGCCCAGACTAGAAGCACTAGAATCACCACTGATGTGACAGACACAGCCTAAGGACTCTCTACCCACAGACTCATCTACCTAGGCACAACTCTTATAAAATCTGTATCACATCTTTCATTGTGTTCAACTATAAAATATCTACAAGGCACTTACAATGTACGAGGCATGTGCTAGCTGCTCAAAGAAGAGGGAAGAAACAAAAGATAAATAAGACAAGGGGCTCTGCTCTCAAGGAATTTACAGTCTAGAGGGTGTGATAAGCCATTTGCACAGATTCTTTGCAGACATGGAACTGGTCACTATCTTTATTTGGAGCAACAGGTTTTGGCCACATGGCTGGAGGCTCTACCTCCAATTGTGGTAACTCCTGCTTTGTACTCTAGTTATCAGGAGCTGGCCCTTTGCCATCTTAAACATAGTATATACTCACTAAATGTTCGTTGTACTACTTAAATATATTTATATTAACTGGATATAAGGTTACTAAGGCTTTAGTTAGTATAGGGGATTCATAGACTGCCAATACTACTTAGTCATAAATGATTTCTGAGGAAATGATTGGCTGAAGCTAGTGACACACTGTGTTCAATAATATTAGGGTTCCGTACTTTTATTTTTCTTCCTGAGCCAACTGACTTTATAATCACCAAACTTATGCTGGGGACTCTTGTTCCGAGGTTTACCATCCTGGAGAGGATGAACTTGAGGGCCTCTCTGTTAAAATTCAGAATAGAGAAATATTTTTACTTGCATATCTAGGTCTCTGGATCCTTTATGTGAATATATTTTACCCCAGAACTGTTTACTTTGAAAATCTTTTGTTTTTTGGCATTCATTTGCTGACCAACCAAAATTTGATAACTATATTTAGGATATTTAATAGAAACATTCTAGTTTCCTTTGAATTGTGTTTAAAAAGTTTTAAAATATACCATACAAACTTAAATACCTGTATATTTATTTGTGTTTTCTTAAATAAGTGATTGATACATGCTTTCTTAGAACAGTTTTTGATCTATTTATTCAATTTAGGTTTTTTGCGTACAAAAATTTAAGTTTTTGTGTATAGAAATACATAAAAGCAGGCCAGGCATGGTGATTCATGCCTGTAATCCCAACACTTTGGGAGGCCAAGACAGACGGATCACTTGAGGCCAGGAGTTTGAGACTAGCCTGGTCAACATGGTGAAATGTTGTCTCTACTAAAAATATAAAAATTTTATATATATATATATATATATATATATATATATATGTATGTATGTATTAGGATGCTGAGAGAGGAGACCCAATGACTGTGTGAAAGTAAATAGATTTCAGATCGGTTACATGCTTCCGGCAATTTGTCAGCTTCAATTACCAGGTAGTTTTCTTTTCCTTTTCTTTTTTCCCCAACCGCCTTCTTTCTTTACTAATCTTAATGCAATATTTGACTTAAATGTCTGCATCCTGGATAGTCCTGGTCATGAGTGTTAATGACAAGCACCTACTTTTCCCTAATCCTCTTATTTACCAAGTTCTTTCTAAGGATGTTGGTGATAGGCTCAGATAGTAGTACTGAACAGTCATAGGTTATAACCACTTAAAAGCCTTATATCCATTCACCTGAGCAGTTTGTCTCCAAAGAGCATACTCTTGGCCACAACACTTGATAGTGTTTTATAAAACTACCTATTTATACTCAACAGGTAAATATCAAAACAGTGCAAAAGGCAAATAAGAGATTACCAGGGGAAAATCTGAAACAAAGTAATTTACAACACTTTTACAAATTTCAATTTTATTTTGGCTAACTTTAAAATGATTGGTGATGTTATTTCAATACATCAAAATACAAAAAAAAAAAAAAAGATGTAACCTATCACTCAAAAAATTCAGTGTACATACAAATAACAGAGACTGGTCAACTTTTAAGGGAAACCATCCTTTAGTGATTCATAGTATGATCTGGCCTGAAGGATCCAAGATGCTCAGAACTCCAATAGTTGATGTACTATTAGACATCGCAGACACTAGGGACATCTAATTGCACTTCACAGTTCAGGGCTCACATAGCTATGATGATATTTCCATCCATTTCCAAGAAAAGAGATAACTAATGGGTGACTTCACAAAATTAAATGTATCTAATACATTTAACCAAGGTTTAAATTCTGAGATTATATCCTTTCTTCTATTCTGATATTAAGCTGGTCTTTATTTTATAATAAAATATTAAGATTTAGTTGTGCTTTTTTTTTTCCAGACAGGGTCTCACTCTGTCACCCAGGCTGGAGTACAGTGGCATAATCATGGCTCACTGCAGCCTAGGACTTCTGAGTTCAAGTAATCCATTTCAGCCCTACAGGTAGCTGGGACTATAGGTGCATACCACTACACCTGGCTAATTTTTCTATTTTTTGTAGAGATGGGGTTTTGCCATGTTTCCCAGGCTGGTCTCAAGCTCCTGGGCCCAAGGGATCCTCCAACCTCTGCCTCCCAAAGAGTTGAGACTACAGGAGTAAATCACCACTCCCAGCTTGCTTTCATTTTAGCATGATTACTTGGCATATTTAAAAGAAGTTGGGAACTCTCTGTTTATCCAAATTTTTATTTTTACTGTCTTTTAAAATCCTTAAGTCTGGGAACCAATGAGCAAGTGAAGCTAACTCTCACTCTTGGGGGAGAAAAAAAAGCAAAACTAGTTAAATAATAATCTGGCTAGAGAACTTTAAAAAAAAAAAAAAAAAAAAAAAAGGCCTGTCAGGCATGGTGGCTTACACCTGTAATCCCAGCACTTTGGGAGGCTTAGGTGGGCAGATCACAAGGTCAAGAGATTGAGACCATCCTGGCCAACATGATGAAACCCCGTCTCTACTAAAAATACAAAAACTTAACTAGGCATAGTGGTGGGCACCTGTAATCCCAGCTACTCAGGAGGCCGAGGCAGGAGATTCACTTGAACCCGTGAGGCAGAGGTTGCAGTGAGCCAGGATGGTTCGCACCGAGTGAGACTCCTTCTAAAAAGGAAAAAAAAAAAAATCCTTTAGGATTACAGTAGACCATCAGTTTTGGAAACTATTTCCAATGCATAATTCATTATAAACATGTAGACTAGGCTGTAATCCTAGAAAGAGGAATACTATTCCATCAAAGCCAACAATACTTCAAGACTTCAAAAAACTTCAAGTGACATTACCATGCTAATGTTACCTATTTGTACTGTAACTCTTTGTAAGTCTAGATCCAAAAAGCAGATACTTAAAAGTGAATAAGGCTGCTCAAATTTAACACCATTCTCTTGATACACCTTCCCCACTACCACCCTCCGCCCTCTTTATTCAAAACATTATCCTTGAAGCAAGTAATTTTAAGGATCTTCCTCAATGTCATAATGTAATCATTCCCAATACAATTTGTATAGTGAATACTAAACTTTCACTAACTGTATAAATAGAAGTAGTTAGAGAGCAGAAAGGCAAAACAAAACCAAAAACTGTATTCCATTTAAAAACCTTACAATTAAAAAGCTCCAATTACAACTGCAAGTTCAGCTATAAATCTTTACACATTTTCTCTTTAGCTGGGATAATAGATAGGTGGGCACCAAAGGCATCGCTTCTGAGGACTTGTTTTATTAAACACCAGAGCAGAAGGTAAGTATGTTTAAAGACTTGTTAACCTGTTCAACAAACTATACGTGGGTTTATTGTATGTGGCCCTTCCAAAATCAGGGAAAGATCTTTTCAACACTTGCAAGGGATGCCTATGCAAGTGCTTTCTGATTTTCCTGCGGCTCCAGCTTGAGATACAGAAATATTTACGGTCATTTGTGGTGGATGTGCAGTCTAGGGAGTGTCTCCCCAAGACAACACAAAGGGTCAACAGCAAAGAGCAAAGCTTCCCTTTCCCCATAGGCTTTCTTCCTGTTCCTTGTCTTCGAGAGAGAAGAAAAAAAAAAAAGAAAGAAAAGGCTCCAAACTTTTTCCCCTTAGGGAACTACAGAGATTTCCCTCAAGCCTCTTCTAACAGTAACCAAGTTCATCACACCTACAGATCAGACCCTGAAGAGGCCCCATGAAATCAGTAACTACTCTGCTTTTGAAAGAAAGGGGAAGAGGGCATAAACCAGAGACACAGACACACTAACCTGAGTTCATCCCACAGTGGAAGATAGGAAATATTAGAGATTAACTGGAGTTTGGTAGGGTTGTAACAGAACCCTCAGAAACAAAACATGATGCCCAAGGAAGTTCTAAACCA
The DNA here is from genome assembly GCA_031835075.1 of Saguinus oedipus. NCBI lineage: Eukaryota > Metazoa > Chordata > Mammalia > Primates > Cebidae > Saguinus > Saguinus oedipus. The sequence continues at coordinate 11,258,446 of CM063172.1, read as the reverse complement.
AAAATAAATGTCATTTCTCCACTCCCATACATATATACTTGTTGCATAAAACAGCTGTATACCTTTAAGAAAACAGCTAAAAATCACTGGGTCCCACAAAGAACACAACTGCATAAGATGAAGACTAATTAGAAGATTCAACTCAGATGACTTTGTTATAATGTTCTAAAGGCTACTACCCAAGCCAATTAAGGATGCATGTATTATGCCTGTAAGGAACCGAGGATTCTCAGCTAGCTGATAAAGACTTCACGTGGCTGCTTTATTTCATTTGACACCTTCCATTCTCACAATAGCTACTGTGTGCAAACCAAGCCTCCCAAGAATGGTGACCCTGACCTCTTCAGTTCACCTAACACCCTAGCAAGTAGTAAATTAAAATGCAACCCATTTCAGCTCCTGTAAATGTTACCTACTTACTCTATTTGACTCAACTCTGTATTTAGGTATGGTTAGGATAAACCTGAACATTATGACTTAAAGAAAAAAATCCTTACAGACTGTCTCGTCCAGCCCTCAATTTTACAGATGAAGAAACTTAGCTGCAAAGGATCAACAGCTATCTCAAAGATCCAGACCAAGTCAGTGGCAGAAGCAGATAGCACCTAACTTCCCACAGTTCACCATGGCATGCTGCTTCTCCATAGCTCAGATTGGAGCCTCTGCATAGATAGGGTTCCCATGGATTTGCTGGAAATGCCACATCATTATAGGACTGGAAGCCGGGAAGTGGGGCTCACAACCCTCAAACCAGAAAGCTGAAAAAGCGCTTGTGCCTCCTAACAAGTCAGTATCAGGTGAAGGATAGGCAAGTACCTTGCATCTAGATAAGTTAGGTAATTCTTTCCCCTTTACTGTAATTCAAGTAGAAACAAATAGCAAGATGTGCTTTAATTAAATGCATCTGCTTAAGAGTCCTTACGCTGGGAACCCACTAGATTAATGGTTTTCAACCTTGGAAACAAATGAGAATCAACAGTCAACCACGTGCATTAACAGTCTTGGGCATTCAGCCTGGTCAAAACTTTGGATGGCTATACCCTCAGACACTGTGGAGCAAAGACAAGTCATATCTACTTTGTCCTGTTCAGATCCCTAACCTACAGCATTTATAGGTATAATAAAATGGGGTTTTTTTAGACCACTAAGTTTTACAGTAGTTTGTTAAGCAATAATAGTAACTGAAGCACCTCGGAAGATTTTTTTTAAAAAAAAATCCTAGTGTCCAAGGTGCACTACAACCCAATTAAATGAGAATCTCTGGGGGTAGGACCCAGGCATCTATTTTTAAAGCACCCCAGGCAATTCTATGATGCAACCAAGGTTGAGAACCAAAGTCCAGACCCATGCTGTTTAATACACTGACCACATATAGCTGTTTAAATGTAAATTAATGAAAATACAATTTAAATCCCTTGATCATCCCAGTCACATTTCAAGTGCCCAGTGATCACATATGGCTACTGTCTGCTATATTGGACAGTGAAGATATGGAACATTTCCTCATCTCAGAAAATTCTATTGGACAGTGCTGCTGGTCTAGATTAGCAATTCTCAAAGGTTGGTCCTGAGCTACCACCATCAGCATCACCTGGGAGCTTGTTATAACTGCACATTCCTGGCTGAGTGCAGTGTCTGACACCTGTAATTCCAGCACTTTGGGAGGAAGAGGCAGGCAGATCACTTGAGGTAAAGAGTTCGAGAACAGTCTGGCCAACATGGTGAAACCACACCTCCGCTAAAAAAAAATAAAATTAGCGGGGCATGGTGGCAGGTGCCTGTAATCCCAGCTACTTAGGAGGTGAGGTAGAAAAACTGCTTGAATCTGGGAAGCAGAGGTTGCAGTGAACTGAGATCACCGCACTCCAGACTGGGCAACAGAGCTAAACTCCATCTCAAAAAAAAGAAATGCACATTCCCAAGCTCCACCCTAGGCCTACCAAAACAGAACCTTTCAGGTGGGACCTTCCAGGTGATTCCGATGCACATTCAAGTTTGAATACCACCCATCTTGTTACTACTGCCCTTACAAAATCATTTTTGCCATGTCCTCTCTCCTACTTAAATATGGAAACTAGCCATTTTGGTACTATTCTGAAAAGATGTAAGATAAAAGATACAATAATATGGCATTTTTCTCCAGTACAATAAATATACACCTTTCTAAAGAGGACAAAACAATTTCTTCACTAAAATGTTTGCAACAGTGATGCAAAAAGTATGATTTTTAAAATTTTTCCAGCCAGATGTGGTGGCTCATACCTGTAATCCCAGCACTTTGGGAGGGTGAGGAGGGTGGACCAGGAGGCCACTTGATGCCAGCAGTTTCAAAACAGCCTAGCCAACGCAACAAAACCCCATCTCTACTAAAAATACAAAAATCAGCCAGGTGTGGTGGTGCACACCTGTAGTCCCAACTACTCAGGAGGCTATACTGTAGTCTCACTGTGGCCAGGGCGGGGGGGGGGGGGGGGGGGGGAAGGGGGAAAGGGCAGAGGGGGGGCGCCGAGGATGGGGGGACAGAGGTTGCAGTGAGCCAAGATTGTGCCACTACTCTCCAACCTGAGGGACAGAATGAGACTCCACCTAAAAAAAAAAAAAAAAAAAAATCCAGCCTTTTGTATTAACAAACTGTCTTTATGAATGTGGGTAACTGAGTTGTCTAGAGTAGTTACTACCTTCAGTTCTAGCATTTATCTATGCTCTTAAGAAAATTATTGCTTTTATTGTTGGAAGCTCAATAGAAAAGGAATTTGACAAAAGCTTTTAATGATAATAGTAATTGCAAAGAGACTTTGCAAAATGCTTTTGGAGTATGGGGCATTCTTGAATCTAAGCACTGGGAACACAAAGATAAATCATGTACAGTACTTGCTGAGAAGAAACCCCAGAGTTTATCTGAGATACAGCTACATCTGAGAAATGTCCTTAACATAAAAGACACCAAAACAAATAAAACAATGTGCTTTAGGGAGAAAACAAAAAGCAGACTATAGGGAGAAAATTATCATTAATGTCCTCAGATAGAGATGATACCACAACCAAGAAACAAGAATAAGATGCTTAAAAAAAATCATGGCTGGACGCTGTGGTTCATGCCTGTTAACCCAGCACTTTGGGTGGCTGAGGCAGGCAGATCATGAGATCAGGAGTTCGAGATCAGCCTGGCCAACATGGTGAAACCCCATCTCTACTAAAAATACAAAACAATTAGCCAGGCCTGGTGGTGTGCACCTGTAATCCCAGCCACTCTAGAGGCTGAGGAAGGAGAATTGCTTGAATCCAGGAGGCAGAGGTTGTGGGAGCAGAGATCACGTTATTGCACTCCAACCTGGGTAACAGAGGAAGACTCCATCTCAAAAAAAAAAAAAAAAAAAAAAATCAGAGACTAAAAAAAGGGCTCTTGAAAATTAAAAATGCAATAGCAGAAAAGAAAAATTAAACATAAAGATTAAATATAGGCCTTGTAAGATATAGTGGAGGAAATCTCTCAAAAGGTAGGTCAAAAAGACAAGAGGTGAAAAGTAAAAAGAAAAAAGAAAACCACCAGAGAACCAGTTCAGGAAACTCCATGTCCAAATAGGTGTTTCAGAAAGAAAGAGAGAGAGAGAGAGAGAAAGTCTTATTAATGAACTAATTCAGTAATTTTTTTTCCAGAACTGAAAGACATGAGTTTCTAGGACATAAAGGCCCACTATTGTGATTTCACAAAAATATGAAAAAAGAATTCTAACAGATTCCAGAGGGAAATAAACTAGGTCACATCCAAAGGATTAGAAACCCAAATAACTTCTCAACAGAAGCACTGAAAGATAAAAGACAGTGGAATAATGTCTTTAAAGTAGAATATGACGCACAGCCACACTATCAATAAGATGAGTAGGTGGAATTGAGACACTTTTCATAGTTTCAAAAAACTTCACCTTGCAATCATGCTTTCTCAGGAAGCTACTGAAGGATGTGCTCTACAAAATGGAGGCAGGAAACCAAGAAGGGAAGGAAAATAGAAAAACAGGAGATTCCACACAGAAGAGATGTCAAGGAAATCCCCTGAATGATGGTGCAGGAAACCCCAGGAAGGCAACTGCTCCAAGCAGAGAGGGCTACCAGATCACAACAGAACATGTAAGAAGGGCCAAGGAGAAATGTCTCTAAGAAGAGGGACTCCAGAGAGTACCTGATATGTTTGGAAGTCTTGAAAAAAGATTCAGGCAAGCGGCAGAGAGTTTGGATGTTGAAGTAATAAGCATGCAGAAAAAGAAGCAAAATAAAAAAAGAGGAAAAAAGAAACAATTATTAACTCCAGGCAAAACAAAAAGTTTTGTATGACAAGAGAAGAAGTGAACAATTCATAGCTCAATGTCAACAATGTTCTGTATAGTCACATAAATAATGTCAACAGTAAATATTAATCCAACCAAAATTACTATATTGGGAAAACAGGGAGCAGGTGGGAAGAATTTGGGGGAAAGGTAAGAATAAATCGGAGAAAGAGAACAGAGACCAATAAAAAAGTAGCACTACCAGCATGTTATTCAGAAGTAGGGAGGGAAATTCCAAAATAATGAACTAAAACCACTAAAAGTGATTGCATCTGGAGAAAAAAATGAAGAGAGGGACTTTTTCTTTCTTTCTTTTTTTTTAACAAAGCCTTGTAAATTACATAACCACATCATACTTTAAACTGTGTACACTGGTTTAAAAAAAAAAAAAAACAGGGTCTAAGCTCTTACCCATTAAATCTGTTTTTCAAAATGTAAGTTTGTGACTCAATTAGGTGGTTGAGAAATAATTCAGTAAGACATCGCCATCATTTTTAAAAAATAAATTCGAATGGGGATAGAAAATAAAAGACAATGCATATAGTTGAGTACTTTTTTGATGAACCTTTAAAATATACCTATCCACATATACAGATTCTTAATGTAAAGTGTATTTTTAACTGTTGACTGTCAACAAAATAATATAAAATCGTCACTCTAAACTACATTGTATTATAATTACTTTTCGTTTTTGTCTTTCTTTCTCTTTTCTTTTCTTTTGAGGAAGTCTCACTCTGTCACCAGGCTGGAGTGTAGTGGCGCAATTTTGGCTCACTGCAACCTCTGCCTCCCAGGTTCAAGAAATGTTCCTGCCTCAGCCTCCCAAGTAGCTGGGACTACAGGCATGCACCATCACACCCAGCTAATTTTTGTATTTTTAGTAGAGACGGGGTTTCACCATGTTGGCCAGGATGGTCTTCATCTCCTAACCTCATGATCCACCCATCTCGACCTCCCAAAGTGCTGGGATTACAGGGGTGAACCACTGCACCCTTTTCTTTGCTTTCTCACAATTAGCTCTGTAATATGGGCAGAGGGAAGAATAACAACACAGAGAAGAGAATTCAAAGTCCCACAGGTGATTGTATAATGTGGAATATTACTGCTTCTTAGGCAACTTGTCTTTCTAGTTATGTATGACTTTCACTAATATTTACATCTCTGGTCTACAAAGACACTGGAGCCAAGGAACCATCCTAGAAGCCTTTAGGATGGCCGAGGAAGCCAGTGTAGAAATAAAAACTTGCAACATATACAGACTGAATAGCCCTTATCCAAAATGCTTCAGACCAGAAGTGTTTTGGATTCCAGATTTTCAATTTTTCTTGAATTTGGAATATATGCATTATATACTTACCAAATGAGCATTCTTAATTGAAAAATCCAAAATCCAAAAAATACTCCAGCTAGAGTTTCCTTTGAACATCATGTTGGCACTCAAAAAGTTTTGGATTTGAGAGGTTTTTTTTGTTTTGTTTTTGTTTTTGAGATAGGGTCTTGCTCTCACTCTGTTACCCAGGCTGGAGTGCAGTGGTTACCCAGGCTGGAGTGCAGTGGTATAATCTAGGCTCACTGCAACCTCCGCTTGCCAGGTTCAAGTGATTCTCCTGCCTCAGCCTCCTGAGTAGCTGGGATTACAGATGTGTGCCTGTTTTTGTTTTGTTTTGTTTTGAAGTAGAAATGGGGTTTCACCATGTTGGCAAGGCTGCTTTCAAACTCCTGACCTCAGGTGATCTGACCGCCTTGGCCTCCCAAAGTGCTGGGATTACAGGCATGAACCACTGCGCCTGGTCCCCAGGAATTTGGAGCATTTTGGATTTCAGATGTTCAGATAGGTATACTCAACTGTTGGTGAATATACTAGGAAATATTTGCAAAGTTGATTAAGAGGAATCTTTCTTCCACTGACCCTCCCTCAGATGATTTGCAAGGTGTATTGTTCATTCTGCCATATGGAAAAAATGAACAGGAGGCTAAAAACTTTGATGCTCTTCTACTGAGAGCCCATATTTAGCCCAACATTTTATTTTATGCAGTAGAGTAGATATAAACTTTATTTTGGAGTCTTACAATTCACTTACATAAAATAATTAAGAACAAAAATTTCTGTAGAAAGCAAGTTCCACTATATTCTTTTCACAGCATAGCATCGCTTCCTAAAAGTCATGGGGATCAGACCCATAAGCCAATCATCTACATTTTTAAGAACCACCACTACCATTCACACTGAAAGTAAAAAAGAATGAGTAAGTATCAATATGCTGATATTAAAAGATAACAAAGATATTTCTTAAAATATGTAAGATACTTATTTGTGTATATATTTGTGCATATTAAAAATGAACATATATATCTCAAAAAAAGGCATGAGAAATAAATGACTGTGGCTACCCATTTTCAGAGAGGTGAAGTGATGGGCAAAGTAGAGATGATAGTAGGGGTGAAGAGGAAGATGTTTCACTGTGTATGTCACCCTTCTTAGCAAGTTAGGGACTATCATTCCATCACTCCCTTCACCCCACTTCATCCCTTTACCCACACCCTCCCCACCCCCAGAACTGTCTTGCTTCTTTTATTTTTGAGATGCAGTCTCACTCTGTTGCCCAGGCTAGAGTGCAGTGGCACGATCTCAGTTCATGGCAACCTCCACCTCCAAGGTTCAAGTGATTCTCCTGCCTTAGGCTCCCGAACAGCTGGTATTATAGGCACACACCACACTCAGCTAATATTTGTATTTTTGGTAGAGACAGGGTTTCACCATATTGGCTAGGCTGGTCTTGAACTCCCGGCCTCAAGTGAACCACCCCCACCTGGCCTCCCAAAGTGCTGGGATTACAGGTGTGAGCCACCTCACCCAGCCCAGAACTGCCTTGCTTCTGAATCATACTCCACACCCAAATTCACACACATACAATCACCCTGAAGCAATGTGTGGCAGGTATGCCTTCACTTTCATTGGCAAAGGACTCTCTCTTCATCTTGCAAAAGTGAACCTATACCTTCAGCATCCATAAGACCACACAAATGGCACCTGTCTTGGCAGGTTGCCAGAACCTTGGGTAGCATCCACAGCCCCTCCTCAATGTTCCCATCACATTTGCTAAGCCCTTGCTACATGCCAGGCAGTATGCGGGAGCAAGAGGCACAAAAAGAAGTAGGACAAGGTACCCACCTTCAGGGAGCTAACAGCCTCAAGGGAGAGAAAGAAGGGTTTCACCATGTTGGCAAGGCTGGTTTTGAACTCCTGACCTCAGGTGATCTGCCCGCCTTGGCCTCCCAAAGTGCTGGGATTACAGGCATGAACCACTGTGCCTGGTCCCCAGGAATTTGGAGCATTTTGGATTTCAGATGTTCAGATAGGTATACTCAACTGTTGATGAATATACTAGGAAATATTTACAAAGTTGATTAAGAGGAATCTTTCTTCCACTGACCCTCCCTCAGATTATTTGCAAGGTGTATTGTTCATCCTGCCATATGGAAAAAATGAACAGGAGGAAAAATTATGTGGTCTATGAAATGGCAAAAGTATACCCCAGTGTAATTTACCACATTGTATTATAACTATTTTTTCCCCTCTCTCCCCACATCTCTCCAAGGTGAGTGACTGGTGCAGGTACTGGATCCACAAGTACCTTTGAATCCTCTATGCAAGCATGGTACTAAAATGATCTGAACTTCATAAATGTCTCCTGGATAGCAATGCAATGGTATTTTAAGAAACAAATCCACATGTCTTAATGTTTCAGAATGGGGATCAGTACACACATCAACTACTAACCTGGATGCATGTAATGTATTAGAATATTAGAATTTCAGCACCGAAACAAACATCTTTAACCTCAGAGGTCCCCTGATCTTTTAGTCCTAGCTACACAGTCTTGGCTTTGGTTTTGTAAAATGGGGAAATGATGAAAGCCTATACCATCTGGTTTTTTTCCCCCTGGACATCAATGCACTCTCACTTGTTTTTACTGGTAAGACTGAAAACTTTCACCCACTAACTTTGAATTTCTACCCATGGTTAATTCATTGGTAATTTCTTGCAACTTTCAGAAAAACAGTAATCCTCAATTTGACACAGATTTGCCAGTATGCATTTTAAGACCTCTTACACTTCAAACCATGGACTTGTAAACACGAAACATAGTAACATTCTCCGTATTCTACTCTTCACCTTTGCCCTGCCCTGAGCACTATCTAAAAACCAATGACAAAAATGCTTGCAAACATAGGATGAAACATTGTTGCAGTTAATCAGCCCAGAGCCCAAGGGAGAAATTTTCTTTTTTTTTTTTTGAGACGGAGTTTCGCTCTCGTTACCCAGGCTGGAGTGCAATGGCGCGATCTCGGCTCACGGCAACCTCCGCCTCCTGGGTTCAGGCAATTCTCCTGCCTCAGCCTCCCGAGTAGCTGGGATTACAGGCACATGCCACCCTGCCCAGCTAAATTTTTTTGTATTTTTAGTAGAGACGGGGTTTCACCATGTTGCCCAGGATGGTCTCGATCTCTTGACCTAGTGATCCACCAGCCTCGGCCTCCCAAAGTGCTGGGATTACAGGCGTGAACCAACGCGCCCGGCCTGAAATTTTCTATTTTTAAAGGCACTGTTACTTTAAGGAAAAAGTCTGTGGAGAAATGTGAAAAATGCATTTAGTGTCTTCATCTGTGCAAAGACAGTTATTCTAATGCACACGGTGCACTGTTGTGTTGACTCCTCAGTTCGTCTATAAATGAAATGACCGGTACTAGGGCACAATCCCATAGAAAGCTCATCTGCTACTCATAGAATTAGATCTGTCAGAAGGTCAAAACACAACAGTACCCACATTTCAATGCTATTTTTATAGCTCCAGATAAGGGACTATCCCACTAAGCAAGCAGATGAATAGATCCTAAAGTCACCCTTCAAATCTTTACCTAAAACATCCTGATTAGTAACTAACGTGGTTCAGCCCGAAAAATGATCAACTGATTACTTAGCATTTGGAACCAACTGTCCACAGTTACAGATTGTATCCAAATTCCACAAAATCAAATCTGTTTCTCTTCACGAATGACAACACTTCATGTCACTAAACAGTAGTTAACAGTCGCACTCCTTATGGAGTGACAAGGAGCAGGTGCCAAACCAACAATGAAAACAAGCAGCAGCTACACAACCGGAGCTAAAAAAATATTCTACCTGTTTCCCCAGGCTGCTTTCAAGAATCTGACCCAACAGAACTTTTTCCCTAAACAGTATAACAATATCCAGTTTGGGGGGGCGGGGAGGGGACATTCGTTGGCGATATGGGCATCTAATTTAATCTGTAAATATTTAATGTACTCAAGGAGTTTACTATCACCATAAATTATCTACACTGCTATAAATGCATCTAAAAATACATCCATTACCAAACAACATTCAGTATAATGTACAATAAATACTACATTCAGTGTTAAACACACACTTTAAATATAGCTGAGCTATTTAATATCACCATCAGAATCTGCTAAAGGTAGCAAAATGTTTGCAAACTGGATAAAAATTGCTATGCTCAACACGAAAAGCAAAGAATCCCCAATCTTACCTCCTCATGATTTCTTTCCCCAGATTTGGCAAAACTGAGCTTGAACACCACACATTATAGAATGGAGGCATTGCTTAATAATGTCACAAACCCTGCTTCAGAGTCTCTCTTCAATGAAAATCTCTAAAGAATGAAATTCACTAAATTGTAGTCCATCGATCAACAGGTGATTCTTAGAAACAGAAACTCATTCATTTCCAATGAAAATTAATTTTGTAAACTCTCCTGTTTTTTCACATACGGATATTTACAAGCCATTGCATTATTATATTGAATGAATTCCAACCGATTTCTTCTCAGAGGCTTACTAGAAAAATGCCAAATATTCAAATTATTTTGGGGCATTATCCCATAATGCTGCATGGAACAGAACAGAATTAATAAGGATCCAACAGTTACCACTTTTCAAATGCAAATATGTTGCCTTCTAGTAAATATAGCCCCTTTTAGAACATCCCTCAGTGTCTATACAGTTCAGGGCTCTACTTTTGTTTCCTTGAAAATCAAAATTCGCGCATTACATTGAGGCATTATCTCAACTCAGCAGCAACAACTAAAATAGATATTAACTAGTCCAGCCTGAGTCTGCATCGTGCAAGGCTCTTTCGCTTCATTTTTTTCCTCCCATTTTACACACACTGTCCCTCAACAATTCTGCCAAAGGAAACAAATGCTGCAGTGATTAAAAGAATCACGGGCACTGGGTTCCACGAACAATGAGGTCGTGGGCTGGTCCCCTGCCCGCCTCAGGCCTCAGTTATCCTGTCTGTAAAATGTGGCCGCTGGACGATTCACCTCTGGCGTCCCATCCAGCCCTCTCCCTCCCGGGTGCCTCGCAGCCCGCCAGGTCTCAGCTGACCGGTGCTGGCGGTGGCCAGGGTGCCGTGCCTGCCGCCGCTCTAGATGGAGGGAAAGGGGGCGAGGGAGGAGAGGAACTTGGACTTGCAACCGCTTCAAACAGGAGCGGGCGACAAACTTGAAGCCGCCCTCCTAACAATAGGAACGAGGGCTCCCATTTTCCTGGCTCAAACTTGCAGGACCCCGCGAGGCTGGATCCTCCCCAGCCGGCCTCTCGGAACCCGCCGTACCTTTCTCCCTGTTTGGTGTTAGAAGGGGGAGGGTGCAGGACCGTCTGGTTGCCTTCCATCTCCACCACGCACTTGGTGTTGAGTTCCAGTTCTGAAAGCACAGAGGGAAAGGGACGTTGCAAAGTCCAGCACCCGCGCCTCCAGCCCGCGCGGGGCTCCGTCCCGGGAAGCGGCCGAGCCTGGAGACGGCGCCCCGGGCACCGCGGCCAGCGCGGACACCGCCTCCGCCCCGGCCCCCCGGGCCCCGGCCCCGGTGGCGGTCTTGCCGTCCCGGCCCCGCAGTTTCCAAAGTTGCCCCCGCCCTCAGCCCGAGCAGAAATAAAACCGAGCGGAAAGCTCCTCACCTCGTCGGTTCATGGGCCGGACCCGGACGGCAACTTTTACCTTGGTATCCGACATGTTGGCTGCGCTCGCCCAGCCGCTCGCCGCGCCCGCTCGGCCCGAGGCGGCCCCTCACGCGCGGCGCCGCCGCCGCCGCCGCAGCCGCGCGCCCCCCGAGCGCGGCCGCCGCCGCTCCGCCGTGAGCTCCGAGAGGCAGCGCCGAGGCGCGCGGGCCATCCCGGGGGAGCGCGACGCGGGGCACGGCCGCGGCCCGGGGAGGGGCGGGCGCGCGGGGCGGGGCGGGGCGCGGCGGCGGCGGCTGCGGCGGCGGCGGGCGGGGAGGAGGCCTCGCCGCCGGGCCCAGGCGCCGCTCTAGCCGCGCGGCCCCAGCCCAGAGCGCAGCGCCGCAGCCCCTCGCGGCTGCCCCGGGCCCGGCCGCGCCGCCATATTCCGCGCCCGCCGCCCGCCGGGGCTCGGGAGAGGCCGGGATCGGCCGCGCGCCGCGCCCCCTGGAGCGGCGGGACGGCTGTGAGGGGAGCGGCGAGCGGCGCGGCGCTCAGGGGCGGCGGGAGTCCGGGGCCGGGCACATTGTTTCCCCAGGGGACCTCCCAGGCCAAGCCGGCACCCGCGCTCGCGAGGACCCCCGGACACCACCTTCTGGGGCCGCTGCCAGCCGGAGTCCCGGGGCGGCCGGAAGGGCCCCAGCTAGCCGCGCAGGGTGGCCAGGCCTTCCCCTCCGAGCCCCGGCACGCCGCCCACTCTGTCCCACACCGAGCCTGCAGCGATGTTTTAAGATTTCTGTGGTGAACCGAGACTAGAATCTGTGAATCCACCACCGAAACTGTGTGTGTTTGTAAATCGTGCTCTTCCTTCCCTTCTCGGCCTCTCCTGTCGTGGGAGGGATGTCAAGTGGACTGGGAGGGCCATTAACTCTTACATAAGAATTTAATAGCAACGGATTCTGTCATCCTGCCAAACGCAGACCTCTCTGCCAGAGCGGAACTGGGCGAATCGGATTTATTCTGTTTGGTTCAACAAGTGCTTGGGGGCGCTCACTGAGTGCCAGGCATTTTGAAGCGTACAGAAGTCAAAAAATCCAGAGTTTAGATCCGGGAATCTTTTAATTTTGCTTAAATCTAGAAATCCACTTACTGGAAGATGCATTGAGGTCCTACTGTGTGCAGGGTGCTGTGGAGGTCACACAGAAACATGAATAGCATGATGCAGAAGCACAAGCTAAGGTGAAGGGAGGGCGTGGAGACATATTACGTTAGACAGTGTGCGGCAGGTGCTAGGAGAGGCTCCGTCTGCCTCCAACAGGTGCCAGGCTATGGGCCTGACTTTAAGTGATGCTACCCTTCACCTTTGAACAACACAGGTTTGAACTGCACGAGTCCACGTACACGTGGCTTGTTTTCAATCAAAGTCTGATTTAAAATACAGTATTCGTGCTCTGGCACGGTGGCTTATGCCTGTAATCCCAACACATTGGGAGGCCGAGGCGGGAGGATTACTTGAGACCAGGAGTTTGAGACTAGTCTGGGTAATGTAGAGAAACTACATCTCTTAAAAAAAAAAAAAATTAAAAATAGCCGGGCAGGGTGGCAAGTGCCTGCAGTCTCACTTGAGCCTGGAAGGTAGAGGCTGCAGTGAGCCATGTTCACACCACTGCCCTCCAGCTTGGGCAACAAAGCAAGACCCTGTTAGAAAGAAAAAAAAAAAAGAGAGAGAGAGAAAGAAAGGAAAGAAAAAGAAGGGAGGGAGGGAGGGAAGGAAAAGAAAAAGAGAAAAGTGAAAAAAAGAAAAGAAAGGAAGGGAGGAAGGAAGGAAAAGACAGTATTTGGCACGGTTCATAATGGAGACATCCAACTTTTCCTCTTTGCGGGTTCTGCAGAGCTGACCGGGACTTGAGTATGTGTGGTTTTGGATGTTCCTGGAACCAGTCTTCTGCATACACGGAAGGACAACTACTTCAGCCCTACCTTACTGTAGAGCCAGCTGTCTCAGTCCGCCTCTGAAGGGCCTGCTGCATCTTTCCTCCTCTCCGTTCCTACTGCTGCCATCTCATTTTGTCTGTTCATTCACCTGTTCATCAAATGTGTTCTGAGCGCTCTACTATGTTACAAACACAGTTGTAGGCTTTTGGTTACAGGCTGTCAGCTGTTGCTGAGAAAAAGAGGTGAAATTTCCAGCCCTCTGGGGCTAACAATCTAGGTCTGTGTCTACCTCTTCACTTCTGGGCTACTGAGACATCCTTTTAACCTTCCTAGTTTTGCCTCCTGTAATCCTTCCTAAATCCGGCTTCCAGACTGATTTTTCACAGAATTAAAATTTTATCCTTTGATCATGCATACTATTCTACTGTTCAAAAACGTCTCTGGCCTACCCTGTTTAATATTACCTCCCACTGCTCCTGAAATTCTTCACTTCATCCAGGACCTTTTCACAACCAAGATGCCCTCCCTATGCTAAGCCATTATGCTGGCAGTTTCTACCAATGGGAATTGTAGAGGGTTGAATTTGTGTCTCCCAAAAAATATGTACAAGCCATAACCTTCAGTACCTGTGAATGTGACCTTATTTTGACACAGGGTCTTGGCAGATAAGTTAGGATGAGGCCATGCTGGGTTAGGATGGGCCCTAAATCCAATGACTAGTGTCTTTATTTATTTATTTATTTAGAGATGGAGTCTCCATCACCCAGGCTGGAATGCAGCAGTGCGATCTCAACTCACTGCAACCTCCTCCTCGCAGGTTCAAGCCATTCTTCTGCCTTAACCTCCCAAGTAGCTGGGATTACAGGTGTGTGCCACCATCCCCAACTAATGTTTATATTTTTAGTGGAAACGGGATTTTGCCATGTTGCCCAGGCTGCTCTCGAACTCCTGACCTCAGGTGATCCCCCCACCTCAGACACCTGGCCTGACCAGTGTCTTTATTAGAGAAAGGAGAGGGAGATTTGGACACATAGGGAGGAAGGCCATGTGAAGGCAGAGGCAGAGATTGGAGGGATGCAGTCACAAGCCAAGGAATGCCAAGGCTTGCCAGGAGCCCCCTGAAGCTAGGAAGAGGAAAGAAAGCCTTCAGTGGAAACACAGCTCTGCTGACACCTTGATTTGTGGCTTCTAGACACCAGGACTCTGAGACACTAAATTTATTTTGTCTTATGCTACCCAGTTCACCAGTTTATGGTCATTTATTACAGTCAGTAGTTTTAAGAAACGAATACAGATGCCAGGTGCAGTGGCTCATGCCTGAAATCTCAGCACTTTGGGAGGCCAAGGTGAGAGAATCATTTGAGCCCAGGAGTTTGAGATCAGCCTGGGCAACATAGAGAAACCCTGTCTCTACAAAAAATAAGAAATTAGCCAGGCGGGATGGCATGTGCCTGTGGTCCCAGCTACTTGGGAGGCTGAAGCAGGAGTACCGCTAGAAAGCTGAGGTCAAGGCTGCAGTGAGCCATGATTATACCACTGCACTCCAGTCGGAGCAACAGAGTGAGACTCAGACTCAAAAAAAAAAAAAAGAAAGAAAAGAAAAAGAAAAGAAAAGAGAGAGAGAGAGAGGAGGGAGGGAAGGAAGGAAAGAAGTTCATACAGAATTTAATCTGTGCCCTCTCTGTCTTATTTTCTCCTCCCTCATTCTCTGCCAGATCATGAAAGTCTGGAGTGCCTAAGAAATTTCATGTTTATTGTGAAGGCAATGGGAACTGAATGAAGCATTTGGATTTGGAGCCAGGGATTGACATATTCAGAGCATTGATTCAGGGTAATTAATTTGGCAACACTGTATCTGTCCCGGGGGCTATTATAGTCATCCAGATGAGAGGTGATGATAGCTGAACAAAGCCAATGATAGTGCAAATGGAGCAGAAGGAGCAGATGCAGGACTTACTGCAGTGAGAAAAGTAGATTGGTTTAGCAACCAATGGGATGTGAGGATTGAGGGAGGCAAAGTATTGCGAGGGACTGGGAGGATGATGGCCCATAACACCGTGAATGGATGAGAAGAAGAATAGGTCTTAAGGTGAAAGGGGCATGATTCTTTTGGCATTGCAGGTTTAAAAACATAGTTCCTGGCCAGGCACAGTGGCTCATGCCTGTAATCCCAGCACTTCAGGAGGCCAAGGCAGGCAGATCACTAGGTCAAGAGATCAAGACCATCCTGGCCAGCATGGAGAAACCCCGTCTCTACTAAAAATACAAAAATTAACTGAGTGTGGTGGCGCATGCCTGCAGTCCCAGCTACTCGGGAGGCTGAGGCACTCCAGCCTGGCACCTGGAGACAAAACAAGACTCTGTCTCAAAAAATAATAATAATAATTATATATATATATATATATATATACACACACACATATATATACACATATATATATATATATATACATATACATATGTGTATATATATAGTTCCTATTGGTTCTTTGCAGAGTGACTCTTCTTTCTGCTTTCCCAACCCTCTCCAACTTTAAAGATGCAAATTAGTCCTCAAAGAGTTTACTAGGCCAGGCATAGTGGCTCATACCTGTAATCTCAGCACTTTGAGAGACCAAGGCAGGTGGATCACTTGAGTCCAGGTGTTTGAGACCAGCTTGGCCAATACAGTGAATCTCTGTCTCTACTAAAAATATAAAAAATTATCTGGGTGTGGTGGCACATGCCTGTATTCCCAGCTACTTGGGAAGCTGAGGCATAAGCTGAGGCATAAGAATTATTTGAACCTGGGAGACAGAGGTTGCAGTGAGCCAAGATTATGCCACTGCACTCCAGGCTGGGTGACAGAGTAAAACTCTGACTCAAAAAAGAAGAAAAACAAAAGAGTTTACTAAACAACTCTTTTCTTTTTCAAAACAGTTTAGCCCTACATCATTAGACTTACATTTTTTTTTAGAGTTCGAAGGTGCCTTTGGGAGTGCTGTGAACCTTTTTCCAACAGCCCCCAAAGTGGCCACCCATACTCTGCTTGAATTCTGGTGACAGAGTGCTCAAATTTGAAGAGAAGCTGAACTCAGCCAGGGGACTTATCAGGTTCTTTGCTTAGGAAAGGCCTCCATGAAGAATCAGATTTGCATCCCCAGGGCATTCCACCTAGCAACAGAAGTGCTGCCTCCTCGTGCTTCCTACTCCAAATCTAACTCCTTTTTCTCCCTTTTTCTTGGATGGAGTCTTGCAATATCACCTAGGCTAGAGTGCAATGGCACAACCTCAGCTCGTTGCAACCTCCACCTCCCGGGTTCAAGTGATTCTCCTGCCTCAGCCTCCCAAGTAACTGGGATTACAGGAGTGCACCTGTAATTTTTTGTATTTTTAGTAGAGAGAGGGTTTTGCCATGTTGGCCAGGCTAGTCTCAAACTCCTGACCTCAAGTGGTCCACCTGCCTCAGCCTCCCAAAGTGCTGGAATTACAGGAATGTCCCTCATGGTCCAATGAGCTGTATCCAGCAGGTTGCAGTCCTACAGCACAAACATGGCTGCTGGAAGCCTGGGTGGTAAGGGGCAGCATGCCAGGGAACAAGGGACAGCAGTTCTCAAAAAAAGTAGGCTGTTGTGTGTCAGGCATATCTTAAAAAATTGTCCACTACAACCTGTGTGGCAGGAGTTCAGATTCCCATTTGTTACTCATGAATTGGTTGAAGATTAAGGGGGTTAAACAACTTGTTTCAGGCTACATGTAAGTGTGAGAGGTAAGATTCAAACACAGCCTAACCAATTCCTCAGCCTTGCTTTATTATAACTTGCTGTCAGGGGAGGGTGGCCAGGGCAGTTTAAGGAATGTGTTATGTGGCAGATTGTATTTTCCAAAAAGGACTCCTGCTCCACATGCTCTTCTTAAAATATAACTTTGATATTTCCACTATTGAGATAAAGGGTCTATGGTCCTCCCTTTGAATCTGGGATGGCTTGTGACCAGGCCAGAAGTGACGCTATAGGACTTCTGAGATTAGGCCATAGAATATTATTTAGCTTCCATAGGTACTGTTGAAATACTCACTCTTGAAACCCAGCCACTAGGCTGGATGGAAGCCCAAGCCTACCTCTGCAGAAAGACCATGCAGAGAAATCTTGAGACAACTGAGAGACAGAGATAGAGATGATAACACAGAGAGAGAGAGAGAGAGAGAGAGAGAGAGAGAGAGAAAGGCCTGGCCAGCTCCACCTGCTCCAGCCCCACACTGTCCCAGCTCCAGCCACCATCTGACCGAGATCTCATGAAAGAACCACAGCTAGAACTTCCCATAGAGACCTTTTCATGTTCTTGACCCACAGAAACAAGGAGAGATGATATGATTGTTGTATTTAAAATTTTTATTTTAATTATTTCTGAGACAGAGTTTCACTCTGTTTCCCAGGCTGGAGTGCAGTGAGGCAATGTCAGCTCACTGCAACCTCAACCTCCCATGTTCAACTGATTCACCCACCTCAGCCTCCTGAGTAGCTGGGACTACAGGCACATACCAGTAGACTGTTGTTTTAAGCCACTACATTTTGTGGGGTGGGGGGAGATTTACTACAACAGTAACCAGAACAGCATGTTCTGGGGGAACGGAAGTCTTCAGAAGGACATGAGAGCCAGCCTCAAGTACCTGAGGGGCTTCAGGTATAGCAGGAGTTAGATTTGGAGGCTGGGAGTGGTGGCTGGCCTTGCTGTGCCAAGCACACTCAGAATCTGGTACTTGGTCAGGGTTAAATAAGCATCCGGTGGTATCACCATCACCATTATCATCACTACACTTGTTATTTGCTGATCCAGAACTCCCTTCATTGAGCATAAGTTACCCAATATTATTCAGTAGGTGTGACCCTACCATTTTTTTCTTAAGTGCCCAAGGCATGTCACAACATGAAATGAAAAGCGGTCCTTAAAATAATCTCCAAGGGAATAAGCCTCCCTCAACATATCAATGCCCAATTAGATCTCCCTGGAGCCCCTTAGAAGTACAAATTACTGGCCGGTGCAGTGGCTCACACCTGTAATCCCAGCACTTTGGGAGGCCAAGGCAGGCAGATCACCTGAAGGTGATCAAGACCAGCCTGACCAAGATGGTGAAACCCCATCTCTACTACAAATTCAAAAATTAGCTGGGCATGGTGGCGCATGCCTGTAGTCCCAGCTACTTGGGAGGCTGAGGCAGGAGAACCTGGGAGGCAGAGATTGCAGTGAGCTGAGATCGCACCATTGCACTCCAGCCTGGGCAGCAAGAGCGAAACTCCACCTTAAAATAAATAATATATATAAAACAAGTACTAATTACCCAGTTGGGCAATTGGGGCCACAGATGGAACCTCTTGTCCTGATGCAATTGGCTCTTCAGGCTAATTTACTAGGAAGGGGGTGAATCACCAAAAGAAGGTACCAGAAGGCTATAGAGGAGATTTGGTGAATTCCAAACCTCACACTTTGGCAAATAAAAATTTGCCAAATAAAAAGTAGTTGTCAGGTGCAGTGGCTTACGCCTGTAATCCCAGCACTTTGGGAAGCCAAGGCTGTCAGATCACCTGAGGTTGGGAGTTTGCGACCAGCCTGACCAACATGGAGAAACCTTGTCTCTACTAAAAGTACAAAATTAGCTGGTTGTGGTGGTGCATGCCTGTAATCCCAGCTACTTGGGAGGCTGAGGCAAGAGAATCACTTGAACCTGGGAGGCGGAGTTTGCAGTGAGCCAAGATCACGCCATTGCAGTCCAGCCTGGGCAACAAGAGTAAAACTCCATTAAAAAAAAAAATTAAGTAGTTATTCATCTCAGAAGGAGTTACAGACTGTAGACCAGGAATTTTAACTGCTCGGACCTCTTCAGGAGAATCTGGAACTTTCCAATTCACCTATGTTTGTGATGTTTTTCTTTCCCCCACTTATTTAACTAAAGTGATGAGAAAATGAAGAAAAAAGAAAATGCTAAGAGGATGCGAGGACTTTTCTATCATGACAACAGGGAAGTTTGGGATGCTGGACAGTGTCCCATTCTGGAGTCAGAGAGGAGAAGCTGAGTGTGGGCCCACTGCATGTAGGTAAAGGCCCACCAAAGAGCCGGCCCAGCCTGGTTAGAGGCTCTGGACCAGGGCTGAGCTATGGAAAGATGGGTAAGGCTTCCTTGACAGAGCACTCTGGCCCAGCCATCAGCCATCCCTACAATGCCCACAGATCACCAGATGCCAAAGAATACAGCCACACGTGCTAGTCACAAAGACAGCCCTGGTCTGTGCTCCTTTGTCAGAAAGAGCTTGTTAGCATAGCTTGCCTTTAGAAACTGGAAACACTGTGGGTTCTGAGAACTGGCAGACAACTGATAGACAACAAACATCCCAATGACTCTAGAATCATCTCATTTCAGATGTAAGACTAAGTTCCAAAACTATTTCAGTCAGAAGTAGCAAATCAGGCTGCCAGGCTGATCTAAAAATTGCTAATGTCTTAAGTTTGCAGAGAATCAAAGGATAATCATAGAACAAACAAACAGTTTTAAATAAGAGGCTTCCTATAAATCTAGTTTAACAACTGCAGGAGTCAGCCTAGGCTAAGTTACGACATGGTGACCAACAACCCTTGAATCTCAGCGACTTACGAAAAGCTATATGCCCTACATGCATGCCTTGTCCATCACAGCCTGCTTGTGGTCCTGCTTCTATAATTTTCTTTCCTAGTCTCAGGCTGACGAAACAGCCCCTGCTGAGACAATGCTGGTTTTGTAACAGAAGGAAAGGAGAAGGTGCCAGACCACACAATAGCTCCTCAAGTTTTGCTCAGAAATGGTACATTATCCTTTCTCAGTTTTCACTGGACAAAGCAAGTCACATGGTCAAGCCAAGCATCAATGGGACAGAGACAAAGAATTCTCCCCCCGGGAGGGACTGCAAACCATCTATCACAAGAACATTATATTTCACAACAGCTAACCGTAGATAACTTTTATTAAACACTGACTACTTACCAAGCATTGTTCTATTACTTAATCCTCACAATAATCCTATGAGGTACACACTCTTATTGTCATCCTTTATTACAACTGACCTGTAAAAAGTAAAGCGACAATAGAAGCAACTTGCCCAAGGTCACATACCTGGGAAGTGAAGGCCTTGGGATTTAAATACAGGCCTTCAAAAACCACAGCTCTCACTTCTACACTGTGACTGCTTTAGATGTGTTTTCCGAAATAAAGCTGCTGACCTACGTAATTGTAACATGCATGTGAGTGGTTTTTCTAAGGGTGATACTGGATTTGCCTTGACTTATCTACATTTTTCTGGCACGAAAAAATATAAGCAATATAAACAATACCAGGTTAGTATTATACTTTACAGTTCAATGCAATATGTATTCTCCATGAAAGAGTTACAAAATTTATGGGAGATAGAAAAGATGATAATCCTTCTGACAGAAGTAAGGGGTAAACCAGGCATGGTGGCTCATGCCTGTAATCCCAGCACTTTGGGTGGCTGAGGCAGGGGGATCATCACCTGAGGTCAGGAGTTCAAGATCAGCCTGACCAACTTGGCAAAACCCCGTCTCCACTAAAAATACAAAAATAAGCTGAGCAAGGTGGCACGCACCTGATCACAGATACTTAGGAGGCTGAGGCAGAAGAATCATTTGAACCCGGGAGGCAGAGGTTGCAGTGAGCTGAGATGGCACCATCACACTCAAGCCTGGGCAACAGAGCGAGATTCTATCTCAAAAAAAGAAGTA
Organism: Saguinus oedipus; assembly: GCA_031835075.1. Taxonomy (NCBI): domain Eukaryota; kingdom Metazoa; phylum Chordata; class Mammalia; order Primates; family Cebidae; genus Saguinus; species Saguinus oedipus. Next base: position 11,237,459 of record CM063172.1, on the reverse strand, counting down.
AGGGGTAAAGGAAATTGGGCTCAGAGTGTCAGAGTAGGAAAAGCAGACTCTGATGTCAGACCCACTGTGGTTTGTTTTCCAGCCTCTGTAACTTTTTTTTTTTTTTTGAGGAAGGGTCTCACCCTATTGTCCAGGTTGGAATACAGTGGCACGATCTTGGCTCATTGCCAGCTCTCCCTCCCAGGCTCAAGTGATCCTCCCACTTCAGCCTCCTGAGTACCCGAGACTACAGGTGCATGCCACTATGCCCAGCTAATTTTTGTATTTTTTTGTAGAGATGGAGTTTTGTCATGTTGGCTGGTCTCGAACCCCTGAACTACTCAAGTCATCCACCCACCTTGCCCTTCCAAAGTGCTGAGATTACAGACATGAGCCACAGCACCCAGCCCAGCCTCTGTTAGTTACTTTCTGTGTTTACCTTGGACATGCAAGCCTTGGATCTCTTGCATGTAAGGTGGGTATCATAATAGCCATTTCACATGGTTCTTGTGAGGATTAAATGAGAATGCCTGGTGTGGTGTAGAATGTATGTAGAATGCCTGGTGTGGTGACGGGCACGTAGATAACAGACATTCAACAAATGGTAGTTGTTATTCTTACTGTTGTAGCTCTTGTTATTGAGGAAAGGATAGATTGTTTTTTGTTTTTGTTTTTGTTTTTGAGACAGTGTTTTGCTCTGTCGCCCAGGCTGGAGTGCAGGCGCCATCTCAGCTCACTACAACCTCCGTCTCCCAGGTTCAAGTGATTCTCCTGCCACCATGCCCGGCTAGTTTTTGAATTTTTAGTAGAGACAGGGTTTCACTATCTTGGCCAGGCTTGTCTTTAACTCCTGACTTCATGATCTGCCTGCCTGGGCCTCCCAAAGTGCTGGGATTATAGGCCTGAGCCACCATGCTTAGCTGTCCAGTTGAAAGGACAGAATTTCAATATGAATAGCTGTGGAAGAGCAGAGACCAGCTGGGACTACGCACGTGGGCAGGAAAACAATGAAAGGCTGTGCTTTAGGAATCTAATCAAGTATTGGATACAAAAGAGTTGACCCCAGAGAAATTAGACACTGAAAATGATTTGGGAATGGAGCATCTAAGCTAGAAGTGAAGAGGGTTGGAAGCAGGAGAATAGCAGGGACAATGGTGAGGAAGAGAAGGTTCAGGACACATCTCTGGATGGAGACAGTGGTCTGTGCTCTAGGTTGGCAGAGCCCTCTTCCCTTATCCTCTTCTGAGCAAGACAAGCAGCTGACCAGCTTAGGGTCCGTGGTCTCTAGCAATGCACAAACCCACAAGCCAGCCTCGTAAGCACAGTAACCTCCCCAGGGTACTACACCTGGCTGACCACCCTTTGGGACCAGCTAAAGCACAGATTTCAGAGTCTTCCCTCAGGCAGAGGTTTAGGAGGTCTGGGCTGGCCGGATTCTGAAGTAGCTCATGCCTGGACTGGCATTTAGAAATAGCTTAACTAGGCTCCAGCCCACAATGTGACGGGAGAGGGATTGTCCCTGGCTGTTGTACAACCGTGGAATCATTAACAAGCCAAAACTAAAACAAAGTGAGAAGAAAGAAGAAGACCAAAATGAGACACAGGCCTTTCCTGAGGGGTTTATCCATATGTGAAGACTTCAGATTGGAAGTTGTAAGATCTCAGTTAGCTGCTCCTAAGGAGTGCAGGGGACCAAGTGAACTTCAGCTTTTATTCTGCAGCCATCACGGGTAGAAAGTCGAAAAGCTACTCTACCCATCTGCCAGTGAATCCATTTGTTTATCAAATGTGTACTGAGTGGTAGCATCTGAAATACTGTAAGAGTTGCTGGGAATTCAGGAATGGCACTTTCTCTGCCCTCAAGGGGTTCCCGGGCAAGGGAGGACAGCCAAATGCAATCTACAGTGGGACATACTCAGCCAGTTGTGTGAACCAGTTTGGTAGAAAGTGACAACTCCCATCTTGAGGGAGACTTCGAATGGGAAAGGTCATTCGAACTGGATCCTAAAGGTTGAAGGCGAAGTTTGCCAAGCAGGGAAAGAGAATGCCCTAATCAGGTATCACTGGTTTGCAAGACACCAACAAACCTCAAACTAGCTGAAGCAAAAAGAGAAGTACATTGGAAGAACCCATCCTTGAGAAGTTACCACATCTCATGAAGGGCTGTAGCCAGGGTCTAGAAAGTTGGGAATTTAAGTTACTGCCTTCTTCTTTTTCAGCTCTGTGGTCCTTCATCCTATTCTCTCTGTATTTAATTTCTTCTTCTTCTCTCTCTCTACACGAGTTTTGTTGTCTTTCTCTGTACACATAATGCAAAATGACCACCGCAGACCCCTTTGCCTATGTCCTTGTTCCATGTCCCAGTGATAGCCAACCAAGCAGAGGTGAGCTATCACTGCCTTGACTTCCAAGTCAATACAGGTTCCCTTAAAGTCAAAACTTGTTGGGGTGGAGAAGGGGTTCCTGTGAAAGAGAAGAGAAACAGAGGAATCAGAAGAGTTGACAGACTGGCTGGGTGAGGTGGCTCACACCTGCAATCCCAGCACTTTGGGAGGTGGAGGTGGGCAGATCACCTGAGATCAGGTGTTTGAGACCAGCCTGGCCAACATGGTAAAACCCTGTCTCTACTAAAAATACAAAAAAATAGCCAGGTTTGGTGTTGGGCAGCTGTATTCCCAGATACTCAAGAGGCTGAGGCGGGAGAATCGCTTGAACCAGGGAGGCAGTGGTTGCAGTGAGCCAAGATCGAGCCGTTGCATTTTAACCTGGGCAACAGAGTAAGGCTCTGCCTCAAAAAAAAAAAAAAAGTAAAAAGTGTTGACAGACTAAAGAAAAGGCTGGGTCAACTGAGCATATGGGATGAGCATACAGGGGAGAGAGAGTGGCCAGCATAGCAGAGGAGGGAAAGAGTCACAGGTGGTGGCACACTGAGGAAAGAAGGAGAGAATTTGGCATTTTCAGGTCTTGTGTGTGGCGGGAGTTGGTAGTTAACTTCCTCAGGCCACCACACTTTCTCTGCTTCAGCGGTTCATTCAGAAAGGATATTTTCTTTCATTGGGCAGAAAAGTAGACTCGGACTGCATCTCCACACAACCTCCGAGCATGACATCCTTCAGCCTCCTGCTCCTATGATCCTACCTGCTGTTTCCCTCCCAGATGGGAAGCATGTCTAATCAATGAGGGGAAGTGGCCAAAGGAGGAAGCAGGAGTGTGTGGGTCCGGTGTGGAGGAGACAAAGGCTGGGCTGCTGTTGCACACCTTCAGTGCACTTTCTAAGTGTTGGTGGCTGCGGGGCTGTAGTCTGGGTCTGGTAAATTGGGAATTCAAGTTACTGCCTTCTTTTCCTGCCTTCTTCTTTCTTCAGCTAGTTTGAGTGTTTCTCTGTTTCCTGCAACCCAGTGATTCCTGATTAAAGCATTCTCTTTCCCTGCTTGGCAAACTACCCCATGAACCTTTTGGATCCAGCCTGAATGTCCTCTCCAACATGATGTCTTTCTCAGGATGGGAATTGACACTTCCCACCAAATTGGTTCACACAACTGTGAGAGCGTGTGGAGTGAGCCCTGTCAATGACACAGAAAGGCGTGATGTAGAAAGCATGGGGGCAGGGAATGCGGATTCTCTTGAACTATCTTGTCACCTATGAGTCACAAATGAAATGTTCTGCCCCCAGATGTAGAAGGTTGCAGCACCTTAATGAAATGGAAGGAAAGTACAAATGGCTCCAGGGAAAGTCTTGGGGCTGGAAAAGCCTGTCTTTGATGCCGTTTTCTGGCCACTTTGGACACCCTGCTGCCCTGTCCCTTCCTTCTTCAGGGACTCTTGTCTGCTTCTAGACTTGTGAGTGACATATGCCATGACACCTTCACACAGTTCGAGTTATCAAATAGTGTAGAAAAATTTGTAAAATTATTAGCTATTGTTCATCCTTTTCTCCCTCGTGTCCTTGCCCTCTGGAGCAAGCACTTTTAGAAAAAGTTTCCTTAACTTTATTTATTTTAGAAACGAACTCTTGCTATGTTGCCCAGGATGGTCTCTAAGTCCTTGCTTCAAGCAGTCCTCCCTAAGTGTTGAGATTACAGGCATGAGCCACCATGCCCGGTCTGGAGCAACCACTTTTAACTTTACATGCCGGTTCTCTGCTTGACCCTGGGTAAATTACACATATTCTCTAAACCTTAGACTCCTCATCCACAAAATGTCACTAATAATACAACTCCTTTGCAGTTTAATTACTATTATCTCATTTATGAAATGAGATAATCTCCTAGTTCACCAGAGAAACAAAATAGGATATAGAGAGATTTATTATAAGGAATTGGTTCACACACATATGGAGGCTGAAAAATGCCATGGTCTGCCATCTGCAAGCTAGAGGCCCTGGAAAACTGGTGGTTTAATTACAGTCCAAGTCTGAAGGTCTGAGAACCAGTGGCATTGCCTTCTCCAGTCCGAAGGCAGCAGAAGACTGTTGTCCCAGCTTAAGCAGGCAGGATGAATGGATTCAGCCTTCCTCTGCCTTTTTTTTTTTTTTTTTTTTTGAGATAGAGTCTTACTCTGTCTCCCAGGCTGGAATGCAGTGTCACTATCTCAGCTCACTGCAACCTCTGCCACCTGGTTCAAGTGATTCTCCTGCCTCAGCTTCCAGAGTAGCTGGGATTACAGGTACCTGCCACCGTGCCTGACTAATTTTTGTATTTTTAGTAGAGACGGGGTTTCACTATCTTGGCCAGGCTGGTCTTGAACTCCTGACCCAGTGATCCACCCACTTCAGCCTTCCAAAGTGCTGGGATTACAGGCGTAAACCACAGCTCCCAGCCTCCTCTGCCTTTCTCTGCAGACCCTGAACAGATTGGGTAGTGCCCACACACACTGGGAGGGCCATCTGTGTTACTCCGTCTACCAAATGCTCATCTCATCCAAAAACACTCTCATAAACACAACCAGAAATCATGTTTAACCAAATATTTGGCACCTCATGACCCAGTCAAGTTGACACATAAAATTAATGATCACAGCATCACACCGTGTAAAGTGACTAGCATTGTCCCTTCACGTAGTAAGCATTGATGTCAGCTTTCATTATCACACTGTGTCTTAATCCATTAGTTAGATTGTTTGTTCCCCCCTTGGACTGTTTCTTAAGGAATTAGCAAGTGACACAACTCAATAGCAAAACACAAAATAATCTGATTTTAAAAGTACAAATATTAGCCAGGCATGGACTTGTAGTCCCAGCTACTTGGGAGGCTGAGGCAGAAGGATCCCTTAAGCCCAGGAATTTGAGGATACAGGAGCTAATGCTCTCACTACTGTGCTCCAGCCTGCTGTGTGACAGAGTGATACCCCATCTAAAAAATAAGAAAAGGCAGGGACAAAGGACCTGCATGTGAACAGATAGTTTCCCAAGAAAGACATACGAAGGACTAGGTGTATAAATACGAAAAGGTCTTCAACCTTACTAATCAACAGAGAAATCCAAACCACAGCCACAGTGACGTGTCACCTCACGCTTGTTAGGATGGCTGTTATCAAAAAGAAAAGAGGTAAGTGTTAGGGTGCAGAGAAGAGGAAACCCTTGTATACTGTTGGTAGGAAGGTAGATTGGCACAGCCATTATGGAAAACAGTAGCAGGGAAGCTCCTCAAAAAATTAACAATGGAGCTAGCGTGTGATTCAGTGTCTCACTTTTGGGTATATTTCCAAAGAAAATAAAATCAGTCTGGTGGTCAGGCACAGTGGCTCTTGCCTGTAATCTCATGACTTTCGGAGGCCAATGCCAGAAAGTCACTTGAGACCTGGTGTTTGAGACCAGCCTGGGCAACATGGCGAAAGCCTGTCTCTACAGAAAATACAAAAATTGGCTGGGCATGGTGTGGTGGCACAGACCTATAATCCCAGCTACTTTGGGAGGCCAAGGTGGACTGATAACTTGAGCTCCAGGAGTTTGAGACCAGCCTGGCCAACATGGTGAAAATACAAAAATTAGCACAGCATGGTGATGGGTGCCTGTCGTTCCAGCTACTCAGGAGGCTGAGGCAGGAGAAGTGCTTAAAACTGGGAGGCGGAGGTTGCAGTGAGCCTAGATTGCACTATGGCACTCCAGCCTGGGCAACAAGAGTGAAATTCCATCCCCCTCCCCAAAAAAATAAATAAAATATAAATATAAAATTTAGCTGGGTGTGGTGGCACACGCCTGTAGTCCCTGCTACTCAAGAGGCTGAGGCAGGAGAATTGCTTGAACCTGGGAGGTGGAGATTGCAGAGAGCTGAGATGGCACTGCTGCAGAGGGAGATTTTGTTTCAAAAAACAAACAAAAAAACAGAAAAAGTTGGTTCTATCCCCTCCCACTATCCCCCTTACCCACCCACCCCCAAATACTCATCATGGTGGCCATGCATGGTGGCTCAGGCCTGTAATCACAGCACTTTGGGAGGCTGCGGCGGGTGGATGGCTTGAGCTCAGAAGTTCGAGACCAGCTTGGGCAACACTGCGAAACCTCATCTCTACTGAAAAAAAAATTAGCTGGGCTTGATTCAGTCAGAACAGGGCTCAGAGCCAGAGGTCAGGGTGACTGAGGTGGAGGAGTTGTGGGCAGTGGGCTCATGGACGTCAAGGTTTTTCTTTAAAGACTCCTTTCCCATGAGGCTGCAGAGCTGGAGACCCAAAGCAATCAGACTCAACCTCAACTCTCAGCATTTTGCTTCAGAGTCTCTGCCAGGCTTTCTATCTACCCCTTGTAACATGATGCTCTGAAGACTTTGCAGCTCAGGCTCCTCTTCTGAATTCCAGAACACTGAAAATGATGTGAGCAACTCCTTTCATTTTTCCTAAGGTTGGTACATAATGAGCACCACTCTGAATGCACGGGAGAGAAGTGAATTCTTTAGAACAATGAATGCCATGGTGTGGCAGGGCTTAATTTTCTTGCGGAACCTAGTGGAGAAAGGCCGCAGTGGATTCTTCCTGTAGTTCCCAATCTGTCAGACTCCAGTGTGTCTTTGCTCCATGCCATTGAGTATATAAGTGAACCCTGCTCACCACTCCCTCCCCGCCACTCCTGCCTCCCTCCAGCCTCACTGGGGATGATGGACGGGGCAATGCTCTTGTCAGTAAAGAAGTACTGATACATTTCGGTTTTTGTTTTTTTTGTGTTTTTGAGAGGGAGTCTTGCTCTGTCGCTAGGCTGGAGTGTAGTGGCACCATCTTGGCTCACTGCAACCTCTGCCTTCCAGATTCAAGCAATTCCCCTGCCTCAGCTTCCTGAGCAGCTGGGACTACAGGCATGCACCACCATGCCCAGCTAACATTTGGGTTTTTAAACAAATGGTTTTCTTTTATTTTTCTTTTTCGAGATACAGTTTCACTCTATCACCCACGCTGGAGTGTAGTGGCACGATCTCAGCTCACTGTAACCTTGGCCTCCCAGGTTCAAGCAATTGTCCTGCCTCAGCCTCCCGAGTACCTGGAATTACAAGCACCCCCTCCACCAGGCCTAGCTAATTTTTGTGGTTTAATTAGAGATGGGGTTGTGCCATATTGGCCAGGCTGCTCTCAAACTCCTGACCTCAAGTGATCCGCCCGCCTCAACTTCCCAAAGTATTGGGATTATGGGTATAAACCACAGCACCCGGCTGGAAAAAAAAATGGTTTACTTTTAGTCACGTTAATATGAAGATAGATAACTAGGAAAAATAACAAACTAATCTCGTGTGGAATTTAAGGCAGCTGTGACTAATTAATGCATTAAAGCCTGGAAATGAAAAGGCCCTTTTTGCTTCAGGGTTCAGGATTCAAAATTCATGATTCAAGATCCAGGATGTGAGTCTGCTCTTTTGAACTGTGATTCCTAACCTCCTAGCTCTCGTTAAACACTTCTACGGACCTTTACCTGTTTAGTTGTCTTCCAGAAAGTCTCCAAGTTGAAAGGAAAACAATAACCTGCAAAATCTTTCTCCAGGGAAAGTGACTTGGCGTGAGCTAGAAGTTCAGGTTTCCACATTAAGCGCTTGCCGATGGATGGTTTATCTCCCTGCTCACTGGCTCTGCTTTCCAGGTATCGCTGCAGGTATCGATTTGTAATTTTTTTTTTTTTTTTTTAATGGAGACGGGGTTTTACCATGTTGGCCAGGGTTTGGTCTCCAGCTGCTGACCTCAGGTGATCCACCCACCTCAGCCTCCCAAAGTGCTGGAATTACAAGCATGAGCCACCACACTTGGCTGCTTTTTAATTTTAAAAAACGTTTCCTAAAGACCTTGGCAAAATTCTGAGACAAGTGGAAGAAATATGCCTCTAAAAAGAAATATGCCTGAGACAGTTCCATTTGAAACAAGGAAATCCTACGTTTTGTAAAGGGAGGAATGCTCTGTAAGGGCAGCAAACAGATGTGTTTCCAAAAATAGATTGTAAGGCAGCATTTATAAGGCTATTGAGAACCCTGGTTGTTACATGAATGCTTTCTCAAAAAGAGCTAAAAAAAAAGTTCAGCCACTTACTTGACCTTAAAAAGGCCTTAGAGCTCTGTGTGTGTGTGTGTGTGTGTGTGTATGTGTATGTGCTATCCTCCACAGTCCATGTGATCATTATTATAAAAGGTCAAAATATCTTTTATTTGAAGAAAAGAGAGAAGAGTGACAATCATTTTTTCCATTAAGAGCTTTTTAAAGATGTTATTTTATTTTAATATTTAAAAAAATTATTTTCTTTAATAGAGATGAGGTCTTACTATTTTGCCTGGGCTGGTCTTGAACTCCTGAATTCAAGGGATCCTCCTGCTCAGGCCTCCCAAAGTGCTGGGATTACAGGCATGGGCCACCGTGCCTGGCCTTGGAACAGTTTTTGATAAAAACTTGGCCAGACATGGTAGCTCACACCTTTAATTCTTGCACTTCGGGAGGCTGAGGCATGTGGATCACCTGAGGTCAGGAGTTTGAGACCAGCCTGAGCAAAATGGCAAAACCTGTCTCTACTAAAAATACAAAAATTAGCTGGGCATGGTGATGGGCGTCTGTAATCCTAGCTACTCAGGAGACTGAGGTGGGAGAATTACTGGAACTCAGGAGGTGGAAGTTGCAGTGAGCAGAGATGATGCCACTTCACTCTAACCTGGGTGAAAGAGTGAAACTCGGTCTCAAAAAAAAAAAAAAAAAAAAGAGATTATGTAAAGGCGGCAACTAAATGTCAATTCTTAATGTAAGTGATTGTTATTTAGGAGTTTATTATAATAGTCTTTTTTTTTTTTGAGACAGAGTTTTGCTCTGTTGCCCAGGCTGTAGTGCAATAGTGTGATCTCAGCTCACTACAACCTCCGCCTACCGGGTTCTAGTGATTCTCCTGCCTCAACCTCCCAAGTAGCTGGGATTAGAGGCATGCACTACCATGGCTGGCAAATTTTTGCATTTTTAGTAGAGACGGGGTTTTACCATGTTGGCCAGACTGGTCTCAAACTCCTGACCTCAAGTGATCTGCCCACCTTGGCCTCCCAAAGTGCTGGGATTACAGACGTAAGCCACCATTCCTATCCAGGCTGCATAATATTTTATAATTTATTTAATTAGTTATTTATTGAATGTACATTTAGATTGTTACCAATATTTTGCTATTACAAACAATGCCAAAGTGAATGACAGTGTCTCACTCTTTTGCCCAGGCTGGAGTCTAGTGGTGTGATCATGGCTCATTGCAGCCTTTAACTCCCAGGCTCAATCCATCCTCCCACCTCAGACAACTTGCTGAGACTACAGGTGGGTACCATCACCACGCCTGGCTAATTTTTGTATTTTTTTGGTAGAGACAGGGTTTTGCCATGTTGCCCAGACCGGTCTCAAACTCCTGAGCTCAAGCAATCTGCCTGTCTTGGCCTCCCAAAGTGTGTTTCACATTTTGAAAGTCCCTTGCCATGCAGAGAGGAGTTTGAAATTCTCCCATTAGCACTTTTAACATTTAAAGCCTTAATCCTTTCTGACTTTATTCTAGTTTATAAGAATCCAAACATTTTTTTCTAGATGGCTACCAGTTGTCCCAACACAGTTTATGAAACAATCTTTTTCATACTAATTAGAAATGCCACCTTTATCAGGGAGTACATTTCCATTTGTACTTGGGCCTTGTTCTGTATGTTTTATGTGGTTCTCCTGATCTGCCTCAGCCAGATACTTTGGCCTGTATTCTATTAGTCTTGTATTATTAAAAAAAAAAAAAAGGCAGATATCCAAGACTCTGACACATATTTATACAAACTCCATTCAGAGCAATATATGCAATGGATGAATTGTTCTCTGGGGGAAATATTTTAAAATCCTACATCTGCTAAAATCCAATCTTCTTCATATGTTGAGGCTCAAATCCAAACCATAGCTATTATCAGTATTGGTCAATGAATCTTGATTTTAGAGTGAAGCAGGCATCCAGTGTCAGGTTTCGTGTTTTTTGCTGTTACTTGTTTTGAGACAGAGTCTCATTCTCATGCCCAGGCTGGAGTGCAGTGGCGTGATCTTAGGTAACTGTGACCTCCCCCTCCTAGGTTCAAAAGGTTCTCATGCCTCAGCCTCCCAAGCAGCTGTGATTACAAGTATGCACCACCATGCTGGCTAATTTTTGTATTTCTTTTTAGTAGAGATGGGGTTTTACCATATTGGCCAGGCTTGCCTCAAACTCCAGACCTCAGGTGATCTGACGACCTCACCCTCCCAAGGTGCTGGGATTACAGGGGTTAGCCACCATACCCAGCACCCCGAGTGTCAGTTTTGATTGTTTTTATGGATCAAGTTAGCATGCTGGTGAACTGTGCTTCTGGTTAGGATAACAAACAGATCCTACCATTTTTCCGCTTACCTTCTTACTTTCTCCCAAAGCATGGTTCTGGTTTTGTTTTGTTTCAATCAACAACCTACATACATTTAATTTATATCCTAACCTCAAACCACCCTCTTCTCAGTACTAGAGGCATTTTGATTTGTGCCTTGTGAACAAATGCTTTGTGAACCTCCAACTTTGAGGTGTGCAACTGACAGAGGACCTGGCTGTGCTCTGAAATTTACTGAACTGTCTATGCTGAGGGGAGTTCTCTCAAGGGCTGCTACTCCCAGCCAATGACTGAGGGCAGCAGAGACGTTAAGGCAGGCCAGGAAGACAGAGAATGCCTCTCATAGCGGTCTTGGGCTGTAGGACTATCTAGTGGCCTTGTTGAGCCTTCTTCAGACTGCACAGTAGCTGAGGACACTTCTGCCCAACTTTCCTTCCTCCTTCACTTAGAGTCAGGTTTGCATGATGGTCTGATGTTTCTCCCAGTCTCACCCAGCTTTCTCCCATTTTCTCGCACATAGGCACTTCCCCTAATAAAATTTCTGCTCATAACCCTGATTTGACATCTGATTCTTGGAGGAGCTGAATTAAGGCAAGCTTCCCATTCTTGCAGCCATTAAACATATTGTTTGGTAATTTCCCTACATACTCATCATAAGCAGTTGTATGTTGGATCTTTGCTTCACTTTCCAATTGTGTGTTAGTAATAGCTCTTTTGCTCAATTCAGTATAGCAACCTCCCTATTACCCACAGAGATGCAGTCAGAAATTATTATGTCTGTGTGGCAGTAAGGACTTTGAGACTTCAGTGGTCACACAGCAGGAACGAATGGAATATTCATCTTAAGAACAATTGGTGCCTGATGAATAACTCAAAAAAGTAATTTCAACCTGAGTTTCATAGAGGGTGTACCCAAAGAACAGAACTGTTCCTAGAGGCTGAGATCACACTTTTATTTGCAGGTGAAGCAGGATTAATGCATCATTCTGATGAATGATGAGCAGACACACCCTTGAATTTAGTTAAGTGTGCACCCTTCCTGCCTTTACTCAAGAAGTTCAGTGTTTCCAAAGCTATGATTTAAGGGCAGTTCCTCTCTCCATCTTCAGAGCTTCTGATGTTCTGGAGAAACCAGTGTTATCTGAGTGTTAAAAGTCAGTTATTAATCCTTTCTCAGAGTTCCTGGATGATGTTACTGGCTTTCAAGCATGAGATGCTTCCCACGAGAGCTGTTGTCTTCCAGTCTGACCAAATTCTTTCACGTCGTGGCATGTACGATGCCTAAACGTTTTGGAATGTCTCTGAGATGACTTCTGCAGGTGAGTCTTTCCTCTGACTGCCTTTGGGGCTAGATCAGTCATGTTCACTTCATTGTTGATTAGGTGTTTGTGTAAAAGAAAATTTTTTAATGGTTTACTTAATAGCTCTGATTAACACCGAATATTTGGATCCTGATGTGTCAGTTACAGACATTGAATCTCTCATCATTAAATATTTCTGCCTCTTTCACTGAGCAGAGGAGGATGTATGTGAGCAACATATGGGTGGGGTTGATCTGAACAAGAATTTAGGGAGGAGAAAATTATAAAATCTCTAAATTTTTTAGGGATAGGCTAAATCTACCTCACTAATTTTTATCAGTCTTGGTTTAAAGGCTTCTATCTGTTAATAGACCATCCCAGTTTGGTATTTCAGCTGAAATAATGTGCAGCTCTACCTTAATTAATTAATTAATTTTTGAAACAGAGTTTTACTCTTATTGCCCAGGCTGGAGTACAACAGCACAATCTCGGCTCACTGCAACCTCTGCCTCCCAGGTTCAAGCAATTCTCCTGCCTCAGCCTCCCAAGTAGCTGGGATAACAGGTATCCACCACACATCTGGCTAATTTTTTGTATTTTTAGTAGAGACAGGGTTTCACCATGTTGGCCAGGCTGGTCTCAAACTCCTGACCTCAAGTGATCCACCCACCTCAGCCTTCCAGTGTGCTGGGATTTCAGGCATGAGCCACCGTACCTGGCCCTAATTTATTTTTTCTTGGTCTTTCACACTCCAGTGTCAATAAGATATTGTGGGGTTCGCCCCTACAGTGTCCCGTGAGCCCCTCTCTACTGGTGCAGAGATGAGAGACTGTGGAAATAAAGACACAAAACACAGAGATCAAGGGAAAAGGAGTTTGGGCCCACGGGTCCACTGCCAACCAAAGCGTGGAGTCCGGCAGTGGCCCTGAGTGCCTGGACACTCTGACTTTTATTGAGTACAAAGGAGGGGGCAGGGTAGGTAGGGTGAGGTCATGATGTTCAGTGATGGGGTCAGGTAAATCACATGTCTTGGAGATAGGGGTCCAGGTCTTTCAAGTAGCTGAGATGAGGTAAGGAGAATAATTCGTCAGCACTTTTTCCATACTTGTCAAGAAAGAACAAAGACATTAAGATTTACATTACTCTTACTGGTTATCTCTTCTAAGAAAAAGAGGAACCAGGTGCAGAAGCAGAACATGAAAGTGGACATGGCCCCCGGATGTCTGTGGACCTACCTGACAGCTGTCAGGGCTACCACAAGAGCTTGGGGGAGCAGAGTTTTCTCCTAACTCCTCCAGGGAAGGAGACATCCTGGACATCTCCTTCCATAGCTGGCTAAACAGTGGGTGCTTTCCCAGCGCTGGTGCTGCTGCACGGCCAAGGTGCCCTCCAGCAGCCCTTACATGGTTGTGACAGAGGGCTTAAGGTCACTTCTTTCATAATGTCACCTTAGGTTCACACTTTGCAACCCAAGGAACATTAGCAACATTGAAAGATTATAATGAGTATATATATATATTTAATTATCTATATCTATTATTACTTATGTGATTATATTTCTAATTTCATCATTTGTATGGAAATAGGCTAAGGCTTCAGACCCTTGCCTTGGCACTTGTGGGATCTCCCGCCCACAGATATACTTATTCCAAACTAAATTCTCTAGCAGGCTACTCTTTAGGAGGCCCATTGAGCAAGCCAGTAGTGTCATGCAGGCTGCAGGCTCTGCTGACTAGTGTGAGCCATTTAAAGTCATTGCCACCTGTAGATGAACTAGAGTGTTAATGAAAAGGCTAATCTCCAAACTACCTCAGAGCTGTGACATCCAGCTATTTTATCAACTTTAAAACATGATGAAGAGGAAATTCTAAGAAAGAAATGAAAAATCGCCCCCCATTTTCTTACCACCTGAAATGTATCTATTTTATTACTGTAAAACTTATATTGGGGGATATATACAGCCTTTACATGGTGGGATCCTATGTATATAGCTGAGACAGGAGAATTGCTTGAACCCAGGAAGAGGAGGTTGCAGTGAGCTAAGATTGTGCCACTGCACTCCAGTCTGGGAGACAGAGCAAGACTCCATCTTAAAAGAAAAAGAAAATAGTCTGACATTTATTGGGGGCAGAAGACAGCACAATCTTGAGATGACCACAATTTTAGTAACAAGGTAATAAAGCATATGAAGGGTTATGGAGGAAGAGGAGGCAAAGAGGAAGAAGAGAATAAAGAGATGGTAAAAGAAGAGAAGGGCTAGACGAAGTGGCTCACACCTAGAATCCCAGCGCTACCTGCTGAGGTGGGCAGATCACTTGAGGTCACAGCCTGGCCAAAATGGTGAAACCCTGTCTCTACTAAAAACACAAAAAATAGGCTGGCATGGTGGGGCTACTCCCGAGTAGTAATTCCAGCTACTTGGGAGGCTGAAACACAAGAATCAATTGAACCTGGGAGGTGGAGGCTGCAGTGAGCCAAGATTATGCCACTGCACCCCAGCCTGGGTGACAGAGTGACACTCTGTCTCAAAAAAAAAAAAAAAAAAAAAAAAAATTAGCCATGCTGGTGGTCCACATCTGTAGTTCCAGCTACTTGGAAGGCCAAGGTGCAAGGATTGCTTTCAGCCGGGAGGTCAAGGCTGCAATGAGCCATGCTCATGCCACTGTACTCACAACTGGGTGACAGAGTGAGACTCTGAAAAAAAAAAGAACAAATGAGGTGGAGGCAGGGGAGGTTAAAGAACAAGAGAAGGCAGAAGAGGAGGAAGGAAGAAGATGGAGAAAAGGAAGGCAGAAGAGAAAGAGGGAAAAGGAAAGGTGATACATGGAATAGGATGGAGATGAGGCAACTAATTAGGCTCAAGTCTTGCTCCTTGTCCTAGAATATCACCAATAGCCCTGCAGAGGGTATTCTAAAAGTTGTGGGCATCTTAGTTTAGTGTAGTGAAATATCTCTATCTGTTGTGGACAGAATAAGCTTGAGCCAGTATGGGCCACAGTAATAGGGATTTTTGATGAATGGCAAGTCTTTTTGCCTGGTGTCCAATGTGGTCTGGAGCAGGATCTCAGACAGTAAGTGGAAGAATAAGGTCAAGTTCCCCAACCCCCCACCCCCTGCCACACAGCCCCCAAGAAAGGATGGTGGTGGCTGGATAAATCTGGCCAGATTTCAAGAATCAGAGAAGGGGACTGAAATTCAGGCAGGCTTCAGTCTCAGGAGTGTGTTGGGGAATTAGGAGGCTAGGGCAAAGAATCCAGGGTTACAGACTAGATAACAAACAGGGATTAGGGAGACATAGCAGGTCCCAAGCAAGAGGATGCCCAGGAATCACCTCATAGAAGACACTGGTCAAATATTGAAAAGCGAATTGAAGACATCATATGTTATTCATTCATTTCTTCAACAGCTTTTGATTGAATATTTGACTCGTTGGAGCCTGGGAATATGAAAGTAAGGAATTCATTGCTTTATGTTTGAGATCTCTGGTGTGGGAGGCAGATATATGAACACAGAGCAATCAGGGCAAGGAACCAAAAGACACTATGGTGAGCTTCACAGCGGAGAGGGAGATTGAGCTGATGCAGTTCCCAGCCTGACTTTTCCCTTTGACTTAGTGATTTGGGAATCTTGAGATTCCTTTCACAAGGAAAATGGCTCTGTGCTCTAATAGTTCATCCTCTGCTGTTTCTTAACGTCTAGAAGAGTGCTTGGCATGTAGCAGGCACTTGATAAATAATTTTTTTAAAATTGTAGAAACGTGATCTCCCTATGTTGCACAGGCTGGTCTCAACGTCCTGGCTTCAAACAATCCTCCCATTCAGCTCCCAAGGTGCTGGGATTGCAGGTGTGAGCCATGGCACCCGGCATAAATAATTTTTAAATAAATAGGATGAGTTTGGGAAAAGCTGCATACCATATTTCCTTCTTGAAGAGCAACAATGCACGTTAGCAAATTATGTCCTTTAAGAAACCACTAGTAAAGCAAGTTGTTGTTTTCTTTGTTTGTTGTTTTTGTTTTTTGAGACAGTCTCTCTGTTGCCCAGGCTGGAGTGCAGAGACACAGTCTTGGCTCATTGCAACTTCTGTCTCCCTGGTTCAAGCAATTCTCATGCCTCAGCCTTCCTAGTAACTGAGATTACAGGCACCTGCCACCATGCCTGGCTAATTTGGGGTTTCACCAACATGGGGTTTCACCATGTTGTCCAGGCTGGTCTCAAACTCCTGACCTCAGGCGATCTGCCCATCTGGGCCTCCCAAAGTGTAAGGATTATAGGCATGAGCCCTGGTGCCCAGCCCATAAGTTTTAACTTTCATTCATCCAACATTTCCTAGCTAATGTGTCCACATATCTCTTTTTTGCATAACAGTGATGCATGTCCTTTAGAACTAATGCTGTGTAGAAAAGTTTGGGAAATGGTTACCTGCTCCATCCATTCTCTTTATATGGCTGGTGAGTGACCAAAGAAAAAAGCAAAATAGAAATTTTAAACCAGACCCAACTACAGTGAAATTCAGAAATATACAAATTGCAATGACCTAGACCCCAAGAAAAACAAAGCCTAAGATTATAATAAATGTTTTGAGGAGCAAATTGTCCCCCGGTTTAGATGGAAGCAGAGCTGTCTGGACAGTCTGTTGTTTTTAAAGCATAATCTTAGCTGTGCTCTGGTTAGAGGAAGAGCTATTTCCAACTGAATACCCTCTGATCATCATTTATATTCCTCTGGTTTCATAAGCAGGGAAATTGCTTGCTTTGGAGACTTACCCCTAATCAGCAATTAACTAAGAAAACATCAGATTAAAATATATAAATATATATTTTTTTATATACATTTATTTATTTTAGACACAGGATCTTGCTGTATTCCCCAAGCTAGATTTGTACTCCTGGGCTCAAGTGATCCTTCCACCTCAGCCTCCCAAATAGCTGAGACTACAGGCATGTGCCACTGCACATCTGGCAACATCAGCTTTTCTTTTTTTTTCTTTTCAAGACAGAACTTATCTCTATTGCCCAGGTTGGAGTACAATGGCATGATCATGGCTCACTGTAATCTCCATTTCCTGGGTTTAAGTGATCCTCCCATCTCAGCCTCCCAAGTAACTGGGACTACAGGTGTGTACCACCATGCCCGGCTAATGTTTTTGTATTTTTTGTAGAGATGAGGTTTTGTCATGTTGCCTAGGCTGGTCTCAAACACCTGGGCTCAAGGGATCCATTCGCCTCGGTTTCCCAAAGTGCTGAGATTACAGCTTGAGCTACCACCCCCGGCTCCAGCTTTTTCTTATCTGTAAAACTAAGAAAATCCTATCTACCTTGCCATTAAAGGATTTAATGTGAAATGTCTGAAGCTTAAGCATCAGGTCCTTCGTTTAGACGTGCATCTTTTACAGCTGGTTTTTTTTTTTTGCAATTTTTGTACTCTTTCTAAATAATATTTGGCATAGTAAATTTGTATTCTATTTCTTTTTTTTTTTTTTTTTTTTTGAGACGGAGTCCCACCCCGTCGCCCAGGCTGGAGTGCAGTGGCACAATCGAGATTAAGGAGGTTTCTCACTGAAACCTCTGTCTCCTGGGTTCAAGCACTTCTCCTAACTTGGCCTTCCAAGTAGCTGGGATTAAGGGCACCCACCACCATGCGCAGCTAATTTTTGCATTTTTAGTAGAGATGGGGTTTCACCACATTGGCCAGGCTGGTTTCAAACTCCTGACCTCAGGCAATCCACTCACCTGGGCCTCCCAAAGTGCTGGAATTACAGACGTCAGCCACCAAACCCTGTATTCTCCTTAAAGAGCACCTCTAAATGTATAAATTCCAGACCCCATGCAACTTGGATCCCATACTAATTGGGCATGGTAGGTAACCAGACTGGAGGCTCCATGAGGGCAAGAGTCCCCTAAGTCCAGCATTCAGAACCTGGCTGACAAGAGATAGGAGTTCATAAGCATTTGTTGAGGACTGAGTGTTTAAAGATCACGTACATTCAATAAGGACTTGGAAAATAGTTATCACGAGATGGCATATTTTTGTATAAGGCGTCAGGGGCAGAAAGGAAAAGTGTACTCAAAGACGTTTATATGCAGAAATATGCAAATGTGATAAACAAAGATGTTTATATGCAGAATCCACCTACAAAACCTATGAAGAATTTTCAATATTGTAGGAACAAATTGCAGGTTTAGAAGTGTAAACTTGGCCCTTCGCTCTAAAATGAATTTGCTCTTTCTTGTTTTACTGTCATCTAGTATAGGTCTTCCTGTTTGGAAGCCAGCTGGGGCTGCTTGCCCTTATCTGCAAGACCATGACAAAGGGGACACTGATGCAACATTAATCATATTCTAAGCTCCATACAGTGCAGGTGAAAGCATTAGAACAGCAAACACCCTGTCTGATGTTCCTTAAGAGACAGATGATTTTCTTACTCCATGGTTACTGATATCTTTTGTAGTAATGATGGGGAAGGTGAGGACTTCAAGGAAGCCAGTCAGTAGGCAGTTGGGAAAACAGGAATAGTGATGTTTGTGTGTGCATGCACTCACATGCTCTTTGTTATAGCTGCCTCTGTAAATAGAAAAATCCAGCAGAATCCCCTGGGAATACCAATTAACTGCAGCCTCAGTGCCTGAGTGATTATTACAGTAAGCCTGAAGGCACTGCAGGGCTAGAGAGATTTTGCTGTTCTTTCCCCCTCCGTGCCTCCTACCTTCTCCAGAATCCTTCCTCGAAGGCGCTCACCCTGCTCATTATCATAAAGAATGGCTGGAATGTGCGGATGACTGGGACTAAGGCTGCCATTCATTGTCTGAATCTTAAACACTGCTCCAGTCTAGTCAAAGAAAATGAAAGTGAGGGACAACCCAGCTTATAAACACTGGGTACAAGATGTCAGTGCCATTGCTGCTCCCCGGAACACTGCTATTTGTCACACAGAGCCCCATCTGTTCAATGCAGAGGAATGCTCTTTGCTTGAAGAGGAAAAGGTGAATTGATAGCAATATTCCCTAGCTCTTTGATTAGAGGGTTTGAATAATAGCCTTTCGAAAGAATGACACCTTTATTTATAATCCAATTGAGTTATGAATTTAAGAGCATTACTGGGCTAAGGTTTTCATCTGCTTTGGTCAAGCCTAAGGTGGGGCAGGCCTCCAAACCTTTCCTTTGAGAATTCTGCTCTGTTAATGAATTTCATAAATCTGTCAAGTTGTTGCTGCCCACCCAGCGCCCCCTGCCCCCAAAAAGTATTTGGCTTGATTTTATGGTAAGCAGAATTCAAAAGGCAAAAGGAAGGAAAATAACAGCTTTAAATTTTCTGAGATAGAAGCTCACACTGTTGCCCAGGCTGAAGTGCAGTGGCACAATCTCAGTTCACTGCAGCCTCCACCTTCTGGACTCAAGCTATTCTCCTGCCTCAGCCTCCTGAGTAGCTGGGAATACAGGTGTGTGCCATCATGCCCAACTAATTTTTGTATTTTCAGTAGAGACATGGTTTCACCATGTTTGCCAGGCTGGTTTTGAAGTCCTAACTTAAAATGACCCGCCCTCAGCCTCCCAGGGATTGAGGAAAAATAATTCAAGTATGGTTTACAAATTGCTTTATGCAATATGCTGATTTGCTGGCACCAGCTGAATGGCTGCAACATTTTGGCAGCACTCAGGAGTGGTCACAGAGCAGAGTGGGGAAGGGAACAAACAAACAAAATAACTCAGAGAAAACAAAACTGTACTTGAATTATTTTTCCTCAATCCACTCTCTGTTTGGAACACTGGAGGCCATAGGTATCGGTTAAGGAAAAGCAGCCATGTAGCAGGAGTAGGTGGTATGGAAGTCATGCAAATTATAGCTGCTTTTATGACCTGCTCAAGGCCCATCTTGTCTATGTCATTTTTCACTGGTTGGCAGGTAAAGCAGTGAAGGGCTGATTGGAAGTGGTGGGGTGTGTGTGTGTGTGTGTGCATGCATGCATGCATGTGTGCATGCTGCTTTCCAGCCTGTGGCCCTCAGAACAGATTGATCATGTGCTAAGGGGTTTTTTTGTTTGTTTGTTTTGCGACAGAGTTTTACTCTGTTGCCCAGGCTGGAGTGCAACGGTGTGATCTTGGCTCACTGCAACCTCTGCCTCCCGAGTTCAAGTGATTCTCCTGTCTCAGCTTCCTGAGTAGCTGTGATTATAGGTGCATGCTGCCACATCAGCTAATTTTTTATATTTTTAGTAGAGACAGGGTTTTACGCTGTTCCTCAGGCTGATCTTGAACTCCTGAGCTCAGGCGATCTACCCGCGTCGGCTTCTCAAAGTGCTAGGATTACAGGCATGAGCTACCGCACCCGGTCTATGCCAAGAGTTTTTACAGCAGAATAGCACACAAATATCAGCTTGTAGAAATTTCATTTTCTGGGATCATTTTCTATAGAGAAGATCTCTCCAACTTTCTTTCTAAAGAATAGGAGGCTGACTGCCAACTTTCTGGCAGAAAGACAAGGAAAGAGATTTATGCAGGGTCTTCACTTAGCAACGGCTCCATTGGAATGTCCTTAATGTTCTTATCTAGAGAAGCTGTGGTCAGATTTCTTTACAGAATAAATTTCTGGGGACAGTGAGGAGAAGACTTCTTGGCTATCTGCCAGGGGTGAGCAAGAGGACCCTGGAAGGGTCTCACTGCTTCTTAGATAGACTTTCAGTGATTATGCCGATTTCTAGCCCTTCTGTCAGCCCTGCCTTCAGCAATACCTTGCTCCTTTCCACGATGAGATTTCCTGAGGTTCTCAGTGCTCATTTCTGGCAGGCACACAGATCTGCTGACACCTCTCACTGACTGTCGTCTCTTCTGCTGTCTTTCTTTTTGACGATTTGTCTCCTCTCCTTTTTGGTTGCTTTCCATTAGTGGTTGTGGAAGTCAGAATTTTAAAATGACACTCAAGATTCCCACCCACTGGTGTACATGCTTTATGTAATCCCCTCCTCTGGAGTGTGGTCAGGATTTGTGACTATGATGGGATATCACTCCCAGGATTGGGCTACTGAATACTTGACTTTCAGTTAATCAAACGGGAGGTTGTTCTGGGTGAGCCTGCTCTAATCAGCTGGACCTTTGACGAGATGGTGAAGCATCACAGACATTTCAGTGGGCCTGGACTGCAAGAAAGAAACAGCCATGTTGTGAACTGCTATGAAAGGGGCACATGGTTAGCATATGAGAGTGGCTCTTGGAGCTGAGACTGGACCCTGGCCAATGACCAGTAAGAAAATGGGGACCTCATCTCTACAACTCCAAGGAACTGAATTCTGCTCAAGACCTGAATGACCATGGAAAGAAGACCATGAGCTACAGAAGAAATCACAGCCCCAGCCACACCATGATGTCAGCCTGGTTACAACCTGAGTAGAGGACTATACTAACTTGTACCTAGACTCCTGACCCACAGAAACTGTGAGATCAATTTGTTTTTGTTTAAGTCACTAAATCACTGATAATTTGTTAGGCAGCAAAGGACAACAAATACAGTGATGTTTCAGAGGTAGAGAAAATAGGTTACATCTGTATAGTATGTATTTTTTGTTTGTTTGTTTGTTTTTGAGATAGGGTTTCACTCCTGTTGCCCAGGCTGGAATGCAATGGTACACTCTTGACTCACTGCAATCTCTGCCTCCTGGGTTCAAGCAATTCTCCTGCCTCAGCCTCCCAAGTAAATTACAGGCATGTGCCACTATGCCCGACTAATTTTATATTTTTAGTAGAGAAGTTTTCTCCATGTTGGTCAGGCTGGTCTCAAACTCCTGACCTCAAGTGATCCTCCTGTCTCAGCCTCCCAAAGTGCTGTGATTACAGGCATGAGCCACTGCACCCAGCTGGTACAAATGTTTTTAGTCACTAGCATTCTTCTTTGAAGAAAACCACTCTACTCCACTCTGTAGTGACAGTGGGGACATCAATAGTGGTGTCCTCTCCTGTCTGACTATTAATGTGGAGGGATGCCAACCAGCCACAGTGATTGTCTCAGGGATGGGCAAGTATCTTAGTCCATTGGTGTTGTTATAAAGGAATACATGAGGCCTGGTAATCTATAAGAAGAGAAGTTTATATGTCTCATGGTTTTGTAGGCTATATAAGCATGACACTTACATCTCCTTGAGTTCTGGTGAGGCCCCAGGAAGCTTTTAGTTAAAAGAGAAGGAGAGCCGGTGTGTCACATGTTGAGAGAGGGGCAAGAGAGATGCCAGGCTCTTTTAAACAACTAGTTCTTGAGTGAACTAAGAGCCAGAAGTCACTCATCACCAAGGAGATGGTGCTAAGTCATTTATGAAGGATCCACCCCCATGACCAAAACACCTCTCACCAAGCCCCACCCCCAACACTGGGGATCACATCACAACATGAGACTTTGTAGGGCTGAACAAACTATATCCAAACCACAGCAATATTTGAGTTCATCTGGACTGCTAAGAGTCTCTCCTGGAGAGAGAAGATTGTTTTGCACTGAATTGTTTAAAACAGAAAGACATGAATCTGGGGTGGCTGTGTAAGTTATTTTATGTTTTGTTTCTGATGTCAACCAAAGCATTCTGATAAATATATTCCGTTTTATAGATTGAGAAACAATGATCAGAGATAATGAAGGATCTGACCGAGGACTTATCATGAGGCAGGTGTTAGGGTTTCTGGCATCTAACCAAGAGCCAGAAATGTCTGGCACAGAAAAACTGTGAGAAGAAGCCTGGATGTGGTGGCTCACACCTGTAATTTTAGCACTTTGGGAGGCCAAGGCAGGCAGATGGCTTGAGCTCAGGAGTCTGAGACCAGCCTAGGCAGCATGGCAAAACCTGTCTCTACAAATAAAAACAAAAACAACCCCCACCACCAATCCAAAATTTGCCAGATGTGGTGATATGTGCTACTGAGAAGGCTGAGGTGGGAGAATCACTTGAGCCCAGGAGGTGGAGGTTACAGTGAGCTAACATTACAACACTGTACTCCAGCCTGGGTAACAGAGCAAGACCCTGTCTCAAAAATTAAAAACAAAAACAAACAAAAAAAAAACTGTGGGAAGACTTGCCTGCCCTGTCCACCATCCTTGCTCCTGTCACTTGGCCATAAATGGTGTCATCATCTTGCCTTCACATCCCCTTCTCATCTTCTTCTACTATGTTATGTTTTGCTCTGCATCTGCCTATGCCACAGAGCAAGGCAGAGGCCAACTCTAATATTAGAACAATGCCACTACCACCAACAGCAAATGTTCCCACATTCAGCATGGTTCCTATGCACAGAATTATATAGTAGACCAAGAATGAGTCTTAGAAATCTTATTCATACACCTCTTTTATTTGTTTTATTTTTAAATTTAATTTTTTTTGAGGCAGAGCCTCACTCTTGTCATCCAGGCTGGAGTGCAATGGCATGATCTCGGCTCACTGCAACCCCTGACTCCTGGGTTCAAGCCATTCTCCTTCCTCAGCCTCTTGAGTAGCTGGGATTATAGGCACACGCCACCATGCCTGGCTAATTTTTGTATTTTTAGTAGAGATAGAGTTTCACCATGTTAATCAGGCTGGTCTCAAACTCCTGACCTAGTGATCCATCCACCTAGACCTCCCAAAGTTCTGAGATTACAGGCATGAGCCACTGTGCCTGGCCTACATTTCTTTTATTTTATAAATGATTAAGTTAGTGCCCAGTTTGTCTTACCCCAAGATGGGCAGCTTTTTATGGAAGTGGTGAGAATAGACTGCACATCGCCTGATTTGCAGTCCATGTTGGCTTCCAGGGAGAATTGGAGGATACTGGTATGAATGGTCATGGTCAAGGATGTCTTGTGACTGTGGCATGAGGGAGTGGAAATATGGCATGACAGATAGTAAGGCTGTTGAGAGTAAGTGACAGGTCCTTTTCTTGAGTTGACCCTTTTATACTGGTTTTCCTGTATGCCTCACAGTCCAGGGCCATCTCTCATCTGGAGACTCTGGATAGTTAGGGTAAACAGTTTAGACTGGCTTTGCTTCAGAACTTGGATTCAGGTATCTCTCTTCTTTTCCTCAGACATGTCTCTCCTTGTCTCTTCTTGCCACCAGAACACTAAGATTTAGAGGACTGATATTAAAATGTGGGCTTGAAGCAGGGATGATAAATGAGTTTCAACTTGTTTATCACTCCACCTGGATGTTTTAATAGCTACTTAAAGGCTGCTTTGAGAAGGAACCTTAATAGTTATCCAGGCTCAGCATGAAAAAGCAAGTAATATGATTAATTGGTAATGTATTGTGACATGACCACTGTTTTGGGTAGATTTCACACACACAGATTCTGAGACTCAGAGAATTGTTTGCAGGATGTTTATTAGGGAGTATGCTTGAGAACAAAACTTGTAAGATGGTTCATGCCTGTAATTCCCACACTTTGGGAGGCCAAGATAGGCAGATCAGCTGAGGTCAGGAGTCTGAGACCAGCCTGGCCAACATAGTGAAATCCCATCTCTACTAAAAATACAAAAATTAGTCGGGCATGGTGGTGCATACCTGTAATACCAGCTACTCAGGAGGCTGAGGCAGGAGAATCGCTTGAACCTGGGAGATGGAGGTTGCAGTGAGCTGAGATTCTACCACTACACTCCAGCCTGGGCGACAGAGCAACACTCTGTCTTAAACATAAATAATAAATAAAACTTGTAAGGAAAGGAGGGAAGAAATATGACACACTGTAGTTGCAACAAAGGCCTTAGCCAACCTCATGGGCATCTCTGGAGCTGAGTTGTCCTAAATGTGTCAAAGGGGCCAGGCTTTAGCACTAACCCCTTCCCATCACTCCCTCCAGTGTTGACCATGGAGGTCTGTCCCCTTGGGCAAGGCAGCTTCCTTTGACAAAGGCCATTCCTGGAGAAGGATGCAATTATGAGCCATTGGTGGCCAACACTCCTGGTAGCTGGGGGAATGAATGCCCAGGTCCTGAAAGGGAGATCTGGGCAGCATACCACAGTATCCACTATAGCCACAGAAGTAGGAGTGGCTGAACATGTTAGATGATTGTCACTTCTGGCCTGTGGGAGAAGGCCAAAGAAATTGCTCTTCTGCTTTGTTTCTCCTCCTCCTCCTCCCCCTCCGCCTCTTCTTCTCCTTCTTCACCTTCTTCACCTTCTTCTTCTTTCTTCTTTTTGATACAGGGTCTCACTCTGTTGCCCATGCTGGAGTGCAGTGGCATGATCTCAGCTCACTGCAACCTCCATCTCCCAGGTTCAAGTGGTTCTCCTGCCTCGGCCTCCCGAATAGCTGGGATTACAGGCATGTGCCACCACGCCCGGCTAATTTTTGTATTTTTCGTAGAGACGGGGGTTTCACCGTTTTGGCCAGGCTGGTCTTGAACTCCTGACCTCAAGGGATCCATCCATCTTGGCCTCCCAAAGTGCTGGGATTACAGGCACGAGCCACCACACCATGCACTCTCCTGGTTTTAACTGTGAGCCTGAGGGCATGGCAGCATGATAAGACCGTGAAACACACAAAGTCCAGTCTAGCTCACTAGGGGAAAATACTGAAATCAGGACCAAAAGTCCTTGTTGTCATAAAGTGTCCTTGCACCTGGCCTTGTCTACTGTGCATATACCTCCCTTGGCAAACTCACATGGGGTGACAGCAGCTTCATTAGCAACTGGAGAGGATTTAGGAGTTTGGGACCCCAAATTCTGGTTATCTTTCTCAACATCCACATTGGAGACATGACTAACATCTATTTAACGCTAGCTCATTACAAGTAACAGTATGATTCTCCTTGGCTTACCCCACCCTCCCTCTCCCCCAGGACTCCTAGCTCTGAAGGTATCCATGTTGGAGGGTATCACGGTCCCAAGCTGTGAACACTGGAGTCTTCACTAACTGTAGAAATGGCCCAAAAATATGTGAATCTGAACCCTGCATAGGTGGTCATTTGATGCCCAGGGCTTCTCTACAATTCCATTTATTCCCAGTCTCCTCCCAATCCCTTAAATCTTCTCCCAACCCTTTAACTGTAAGAAAGCCCAGGTGTAGCTTATCTATGGAGCCAGAGTTGGGATCAGAGTGTTCTACTGAGCCAGGACAACAGACTACCTATTCTTTCACCCAGGTGACATGATACCGTGTTAATGCCAAAACTTCAACTTTCCCAACCTAAATAATGGATGGCCGTAATAGCAGCCTGCCATTTATACTTTGCTTAAGATTAAGCCCCTTTACTCATTATGATTAAATAATAGCAATGATCATAGCCCTAAATATGAAGTTAAACCTGCAAAACTTCTAGGAGAAATCATAAAAAAATATTTTTATGACTTAAGGGTAGGAAAACATTTCTAAGTTACAAAAGGCAGAGACAAGAAATCAAAGGTCACTAAAATTAAAAACTTCTGTCCAACAAGAGACACCATTAAGAAAGTGGAAATGTATAGACTTAGAGAAAATACTTGATTTTCTCTAATTATCTATATTTAGATATAATTATCTAAAGAGAATATAGATATTTGACAAAGGACTTTTACAACCAGGAAGGATATAAAGACATCTATTTGTTTTTCTGAAAGGAGAGAAAGAAAGAAAAAAAAGTAGTGAAGGAGAGGAAGAAAGAGGAAGAAAAAAAGGGAGAGAGAACGGGAATGTTGCTTTATTCTAAAAATGGGTATTAATAATGGCCGATCAATATTTCATTTAAACCTCTGAGTAGGTGTGATGTGGTATTGACAAGAATGTATATTTTGTGTATTTAAAGTGGAGAGCTCTATAAATATTTATTAAGTTTACTTGTTCCAGATCTGAGTTCAAGTCCTGGATATCCTTATTAATTTTCTGTCTCGTTGAGTCTAAGTCTCTTTATAGGTCTTATGTATTTGGGTGTTAGGATCATTAGCTCTTATTGTTGCATTGATCCTTTTACCATTATATCTTTGTTGCTTTAAAATCTATTTTATCAGATGCAAGAATTACAACTCCTGGTTTTTATTTATTTATTTATTTTTGCTCTCCATTTAGTTGGTTAATCTTTCTCTATCCCTTTGTTTTGAGTCTTTGTGTATATTTGCATGTGAAATGGGTCTGGATGTAGCATACTGTTGGGTTTTGGCTGTATCTTTTGATTGGGGGATTTAGTCAATTTAAATTTAGGATTACTGCCATTTGATGTTAACTGGTGGTTGTATCCATTCGTTGATGTAAATTCTTCTTTATGTTGACGCTCTTTACTTTTTGGTATATTTTTAGAAAGGCTAATACTGGTTGTTCCTTTCTATGTGTAACACTACTTTCAGAAGCTCTTGTAAAGCAGGCTGGGTGGTAATAAAATCTCCGAGTACTTGCTTGTTTGCAAAGGATTTTATTTTTCCTTCACTTATGAAGCTTAGTTTGGCTGGATATAAATTCTGGGCTGAAAGTTCTGTTCTTTAAGGATGTTGAATATCGGTCCCCGCTCTCTTCTGGCTTGTAGGGTTTCTGCCAAGAGATCTGCTGTGACTCTGATTGGCTTCCCTTTGTGGGTAACCTGACCTTTCTCTCTGGCTGCCCTTAGTATTTTCTCCTTCGTTTCAACCCTGCTGAATCTAACGATTATGTGCCTTGAGGTTGCTCTTCTTGAGGAATATCTTTGTGGTGTTCTCTGTATTACCTGGGGTTGAACATTGTCCTGCTTTGCTAGGTTGGGAAAGTTTTCCTGAATAATATCCTGAAAAGTATTTTCCAGCTGGGATTCATTCTCTCCGTCGCATTCAGGTATACCTATCAAACGTAAATTAGGTCTTTTCACATAGTCCCACATTTCTTGGAGACTTTGCTCGTTCCTTTTTATCCTTTTTTCTCTATTCTTGTCTTCTTGTTTTATTTCATTAAGTTGATCTTCGACCTCTGATATCCTTTCTTCTGTTATCCTTTCTTCTGATATCCTTTGTTCAATTTGAGTGTTAAAACCTGTGCATACTTCTCAGAGTTCCCGTATTATATTCTTCATTTCCATTGATTCACTTAAATTCCTCTCTAAATTGTCTATTCTCATTAGGATTTCGTCAAACCTTTTTTCAAAGTTCTTAGTTTCTTTACATTGGGCTACATGTTCTTTTAACTCACAGAATTTTCTTATTATCCACTTTCTGAAGCCTGATTCTGTTAATGGAAGGCACTCGTTCTCCATCAAGCCTTGTTCCCTTGTTGATGAGGAACTGTGATCCTCTGTAGAGGGAGAGACATTCTGATTTTGAGTATTCTCAGCCTTTTTACGCTGGTTTCTTCCCATTGTTGTAAGTTTATCCACCTGTCATCTTTGTAATTACCAAATTTCAAATTAGGTCTCTGAGTGGACGTCCAAGTTGCTCAGGGCCGAAATCTGAGCAACCCATTGCGCTGGCCAAAACAGCGGCTTTAAGACTGATGGTGCTTTTCTTCTCGGGAATCTCTGGTCTGGCTTCCTTCTTGAGTCCATAATAGGTGACTGCCTTCCTGGAGCTCCAAACATCGGACTGAAGGGGAACCAGTCCCGTTTACTCTGCTCCAAGAGCTGCCGTGCTGAGGCGCCGGCAAAACTGCTGCACTGGCCACAAGAGTTGTGCTGGTGACCCGTGTGGCTCCTCCACTGAAAATCTTCTGGTCTGTGAGCGACAAAAACTTGTCTGAAAGTGTGGCATCCTCTCGTTCTCTGCGCTTTCACTGGGAGCTACAATCCCGAGATGTTAGCGATGCAGCCATCTTGGATCATTCCCTTAAGACATCTATTTTAAAAACTCATGCACAGCAGTAATAAAAAGACAAGCAATTCTTAAAAAGGAGCCAAAGACTTGAATTGGCACGTTGCAAAATAAGATAATTGAAAGGCTATAAAGTCTATAAAAAGGTCCTCAAAATAATTATTCATCAGATAAATGGAAATTCAAACCGCAATGAGATACCACTACAGACAAGGCAGAATCAATAAAATTAAAAGAACTAATAATTACATGATGCTTAGGGCGTAGAGAGCTGGAACGCTCATACATTGCTGGTGGGAGCATACAATGGCCAACCACTGTGGAAAGTGGTTTGGGAATTTCCTTTTTTTTTTTTTTTTTTTGAGACAGTCTCACTCTGTTGCCCCAGCTGGAGTGCATTGGCATGATCTCAGCTCACTGGCAACCTCCACCTCCTGGGTTCAGCAATTCTCCTGTCTCAGCCTCCCCAGTAGCAGGGACTACAAGTACTCACCACCACGCTTGGCTAATTTTTGTGTTTTAAGTAGAGGCAGGGTTTGACCATATTGGTCAGACTGGTTTTGAACTCCTGACCTCAGGTGATCTGCCTGCCTCATCCCTCCTCTCTGTTTTTTTTAGATGGAGTTTTGTTCTTGTCGCCCAGGCTGGAGTGCAATGGCATGATTTCGGCTCACTGCAACCTCTGCCTCTTTGGTTCAAGTTATTTTCAATCCTTGCTAGTAGCTGGGATTACAGGCACCTGCCACCATGCCTGGCTAATTTTTGTATTTTTAGTAAAGATGAGGTTTCACCATGTTGGCCAGGCTGGTCTCAAACTCCTGACCTTACATGATCTGCTCTCCTCAGCCTCCCAAAGTGCTGGAATTACAGGCATGAGCAACTGTGCCTGGCCAGTTTGGCAATTTCTAACAAAGTTAAACATCTACCTTAATGACTCAGCAATTCCACTTCTGCATGTATACCCATAAATAAGTGTATATGTGCATTAAAAGATTTGTTTGTGAATGTTTATAGCAGCCTCATAATGGCCTCAAGCTGGAAACAACCAAAATGTCCATTAATAGGAAAATGGATAAACAAATTATGGTATAATAATACAATGAGATACTACTCAGCAGAGAAAAAGAATGAATTGTTGATCTTAGGCAACAATATGGAAGGTGTTCCACATGAAATGAAAGAAGTCAGGTACTACTAAAATATATACTGTATAATCCCATTTATATAAAATTTAAGGACAGAAAAAACGAATCCATTGTGAAAAAATCAGAATGCAGGTGGGTGAGTATTAACGGGAGACAGAAGAAGAGTTTGGGGGGTGATGAAAATGTGCCATATCTTTATGTAGAAGATGGTCATACAGACGTGTATGTATACAAATATTCATTGATTTGTTTTTTTTTTGAGATGGAGTTTTGCTCTGATGCCCAGGCTGGAGTGCAATGGTGTGATCTCTTGACTAACCACAACCTTCGCCTCCCGGGTTCAAGAGATTCTTCTGCCTCAGCCTTCCAAGTAGCTGGGATTATAGGCATGGGCCACCACGCCTGGCTAATTTTATATTTTTAGTAGAGACGGGGTTTCACCATGTTGTTCAGTCTGGTCTCAAACTACTGACCTCAGGTGATCCGCCCGCCTCCACCTCTGAAAGTGCTGGGATTAAAGGCATGAGCCACTGTGCCCAGCTGAATTCACTGATTTTTTTTAATGTCAAAATTCATTTTAAGATACATGCATTTTACTATATATAAATTGTACCTCAGTAAAGTACTGGTAAATGAATAAATAATCTAACATAAAAATGGAAAGGTTGAAAACAATTGCTGATAATCCAGTCATCCCAGAACCCCAGTCTTATTTCAGTGCATATATATGTGGATAAAATATTATTGCATGTATATATTTTATTTTGCTTTTCCCCCTTACCATCATATCATACACTTTCTCATGACATTAAAAGCTTCTTGGCCAGGTGTGACTGTGCATGCCTGTAGTCCCAGCTACTCGGGAAGCTGAGGCAGGGGATGACTTGAGCCCTGGAGTTTGAGACCAGCCTGGCCAACAAAGTGAGACCCTGTATCTACAAAAAGAAAAAAATAAATTAGCCAAGCAGACATGGTGGCACATGCCTGTAGTCCCAGCTCCTCGGAAGGCTAAGGTGGGAGGATCATTTGAGCCGGGGAGTTTGAGGCTGCAGTGAGCAGTGCTTATGCCGCTGTATTCCAGCCTGGGCAACAGTCAGGCCTATCTAGAAAAAAAAGGGGGGCAAGGGGAGCAGCAAAAACTAAAAACTAAAAATGAACATCTTGAATCTCTGCCGAGTGGCGTAGTGCCCTGGCATTCTGATGTGGAGGTGCATGTAGTTCCACACTGACTCATCGTTTATCAATAAGTGTGAATGGACGTTCTCCTCTGCAGATCTCTGGAGGCAGTCAAGACAGAAGACAGACTGAGATGAGGATAGCATGGTCCCTGCTTTTATAAACTTATTGTTGAGGGAGGAGGGAAGAATTAAGGAAGGCTTCACAGCAGAGATGATGTTTCCACTGGTCTGAAGGAAGAGTCGGGTTTTGCTGGGCAGAGGGGAACTGCAGGGAATAAGCGAAGGCGTGGAAGCACAGTGTTGTGAGGTGCTGGGATCATGGATGTGTTTAAGCACTGCACTCACATGATATTTGGGTTTAGAATTCTTCTCTGGAAGTGTTCTGGATCAAGGAGGATTGGGTTTAGAATTCTTCTTGAAGCATTCTGGGTCAAGGAGGATTGGGTTTAGAATTCTTCTCTGGAAGCATTCTGGATTAAGGAGGATTGGGTTTAGAATTCTTCTCTGGAAGTGTTCTGGATTAAGGAGGATTGGGTTTAGAATTCTTCTCTGGAAGCGTTCTGGATCAAAGTAGAAATATTGAGAGATATTAGGGACAGATAGGAAAAATAAGGGACTCCTGATAATAGACAGGATTAGTAGAATTGGGGTGGAGGAAATGTATTTCGGAGGTATCTGGGGACAAGGCTTTAGAACAACTGGGTCCTGAAGGTGACAGAGAGAAATTTTATTCAATGACAATTTCCTGCTGAATTTACAATTCTGGCTCCACCATTGACCAATTGCATGACTTTTGACAAGTCTCGTAACCTATTTTGGCTTCAGTTTCCAACCTGTAAAATAAAGAAATTGAACTAGATTAGGACTAGATTGGATTCATGATGTCACCTTCTCCTCCTATATCAAAGACAGACAGTGATATTGAACATGGTCTTTTTCCTTGCTGAGCTGAGATAGGACTCCAGGCAGCCACCACCAATGATTTGGAAGAGTTGAAATCCATATGCTTGTCCTGGACACAATAATCTCCAAGGTTATTCCCAATTCTAAAAGTATTTTTATAAATCATATAATAATGGGCATGTACAGTGGCTCACGCCTGTAAGCCCAGTATTTTGGGAGGTCAAGGCAGGTGGATTGCTTGAGCTCACAAATTGGAGACCAACCTGGACAATGTGGCAAAACCCTGTCTCTACAAAAAATACAAAAATAAGCCAGGCATGGTGGTGCACACCTAAGTCCTAGATGCTGGGAGGGTGAGGTGGGAGGAGGATTGCTTGAGTCTGGGAGGTTGCAGTGAGTAGAGATTGTACCACTGCACTCCAGCCTGGGCTATAGAGTATAGAGCCAGACCTTCTCTCAAAAATAATAAATTAGATACATAAATAAATAAATCACATGTTCTTCAAGTGGGAAGTGGAATTAGAAAAACTACTATTAAATTAGGACCTGTAAAAAAGATTTATGTTTTTGGAGGTGAGTTAAGGAAGTGGCTTCTTGACTTCAGTCTCTGGGAAGGTTATCTTCCTAGAGGTGACGAAGGTGCTAAAAGGCAAAGAGCAAAGTGGAAGATGCGTGGACAACAAACGTGGCAGGTTTTTAGCCCTGCCAGCCCTGGCACAGGGACAATCACATCCCCGTTAAGGTGAGGACAAGTAGCCTGAATCAATGCGGCCCAGTATAGACACCGCCTGATTTGGGAGCTGAAATGATGTTTTACAAAAAGGCCTGTGACGCTTTCGTATCTTTTCTCTCCAGCACTTTCTAACAACCCCTTTAGAAAAGAGAAAGGCAAAGGTTGATGGGATTGCTGGTGGAAGTGGGATCAGGGCAGCCTGGAAGGGAGTTCTACGCTTCCTCTGCACTATTTGACGTATAGCATCTGTGTCTGCTTGGTTGAGCACCAGGAAGGAACTTGCTTCTCCCCTCATTCCTCATCAGTTCACATTTCTCTGGTCCCTGAACCTTCCCAGTACTTTCTGCCTCAGCTATAAAGTTGTCTGCTTTGAATTCTGCCGTATTTAATGTTGAGCAAAATACAATTCTCCTTAGCAAAAATGTTAAAAAGAGACTTTTTAAGTATGAAATGTTAAAAAGTACTCGATACTATTTTAAAAGAGAGAAAATAGAATCGTGTAATCATATAATACGTCTAGTAGCGGGTTGAAAATGTTATGCCCATGTCCTGATGCTGAAACTTCATGAATGTGACCTTATTAGGAACGAAGGTCTTTGCAGATATGATTGAAGATCTGGAGATGAGATCATCCTGAATTATCTAGTGGGCTCTAAATGTAACGATAAGCATTCTCATAAGAGACAGAAGCAGAAAAGACGCAGGCACAGAAGACAAGGCTGTGCGATCACAAGGCATGGATCAGAGTCATGAGCCCAAGCCCAGGAACCCTTAGAGCCACCAGAAGCTGGAAGAGGCAGGAAGGATTCCCCCTACAGCTTCCAGAGGAGAAAGACCCTGTTTTGATTTCTGATTTCTGGTCTCCAGAACTGTGAGACAATACAATTCTGTTATTGTAAGCCCCCCAATTTGAGGTAATTTGTTAACACAGCCACAGGAAATGAATATATCATGACCTAGATTCAAATTCACTTTCTGTCACATTTGCTTTACTCCTGTCTGCCTCCCTCCCTCCATCTCTCCTTCTCTCCCTCCCTCCATCTCTCCTTCTCTCCCTCCCTCCATCTCTCCTTCTCTCCCTCCCTCCATCTCTCCTTCTCTCCCTCTCTCCATCTCTCCCTCCCTCCCTCCATTTCTTCCTCCCTCCCTCCCTCCATCTCTCCCTCCCTTCCTCCCTCCCTCTCTTCCTTCCTCTCTCCATCCCTTCCTCCCTCCCTCTCTTCCTTCCTTCTTTCCTCCCTCCCTCTCTTCCTTCCTTTCTTCCTTCTTCCTTCCTCTCTCCCTCCCTTCCTCTCTTCCCCCACCTCCTTTCTTTCCTTCCTTCCCCCTTCCTTCCTCCCTCCTTTCCTCCCTCCCCTCTTCCCCCCTCCTTCCTTTCCTTCCTCCCTCCCTTCTTTCTTTCCTTCCATCCTCTCTCCCTCCTTTCTTTCCTTTCTTTCTTCCTCCCTTCCTTTTCCCCTCCCTCCCTTTCTTTCCTTCCTTCCCTTACTTATGAAGTGTTTTAAAGCAAATTTCTAGTATTATGTCATTTCACCTCTATATACATCAATACACATCTCAGAATTTATGGACATCTTAAAATGTAACCACAATGCCATTATAACAACCAACTAATTAGCTAACTACAAACAAGTGTGTGATATCTAAAATATCTTTTAATATTTCTCTTGAACACTATCTCTGAATCTTAGTAGATTTTCACTCCTCTTTGAATTTTCCTGTATTTTTGAGCTATCTTTCTAGAAAAGAAGTGCCTGGAATTAAACACACCATTACAGGTTTGGGCTCCTATGTGTGTGGATGGCCAGTATCTCAGTGTTCCTCACTAATGGTGAAAAGTTTTTGGAATTCTTTCTCTAGCTAAAAATAAAGATTTCTTCTTTCCTTTACAATATTAGCTTTTGTCTAGGATTGACATTCAGAAGTTCCACTTCAAAGTTATTTGGGAAGTGGGTGAAAATAAAATCGCAGAACAGAAAAGCAAACTACATTTTAATATTTTTTGCCCCAATTGTAAAAGAATTTAGCTGTGAAAATGAAAAAAAAAAAGCCAGGTGCGGTGGCTCGCGCCTGTAATCCCAGCACTTTGGGAGGCCAAGACGGGTGGATCACGAGGTCGAGAGATCGAGACCATCCTGGTCAACATGGTGAAACCCCATCTCTACTAAAAATACAAAAAATTAGCTGGGCATGGTGGCGCGTGCCTGTAATCCCAGCTACTCAGGAGGCTGAGGCAGGAGAATTGCCTGAACCCAGGAGGCAGAGGTTGTCGTAAGCCGAGATCGCTCCATTGCACTCCAGCCTGGGTAACAAGAGTGAAACTCCGTCTCAAAAAAAAAAAAAAAAAAAAAAAAAAAAAAAAGGTAAAAACCAGGAAGTAACTCTAAGTTGGCTTTTAAGTTATTCTCTCACAAGTTTCCCCTTTATGTGAGAAATTTCTTTTGTTATTTTTTATTTTTATTTTTGACGGAGTCTTGCTCGGTGGCCCAGGCTGGAGTGTAGTGGCATGATCTCAGCTCACTGCAACCTCCGCCACCCCAGTTCAAGCGATTCTTCTGCCTCAGCCTCCCTGGTAGCTGGGATTACAGGTGTGCACTACCATGCCCGGCTAATTTTTGTATTTTTAGTGGGGTCAGGGTTTCCCCATGTTGGCCTGGCTGGTCTCAAACTCCTACCTCAGGTGGTCTGCCCGCCTCAGCCTCCCAAAGTGCTGGGATTACAGGTGTGAACCACTGCACATGGCCGAGAAATCTATCATTTTAAAAGTGAAAAAATGTCATGCTCTGAATAACTGTGTTTGACAGTCCTTTCAAAAAGATAAATTGTGCCCACGAACTGTATTTCAGTGTTGTTTGTTAAAGTTCCTTTTGGCATTTTACCTGTGTTCCCCAAATTGCTTTTCTATTCTAAGGACATTACTATTGATCATGCCCCTGCTCCCTAATAAAAGGAGTGAAAGGAAAATCACTGATGCATGCTACCAAAAGGGAGTACTGGCATCTATTTAGGTGACATGGTGTGAATGGTACAGGTTGAGATGATCCTAAGTTATTACCTTAAAAGCTTCTTTGTTCTAAGGCACCCTTGCCTAAAATTTAATACTCTTTAGAAAGGGTGTGTCTTTGCATGTGATGAAAAATGTTGGTGATGTGAACAAGAACGTGAAGACTTCAGTGGCTGACCATGAGCTAGCACTAGAGGGAATGAATATTTTGGGGAGACGGACGACCTAGTACCATCACCATGGAAGCAGGGCATTCTGAATGACAAAGGAGTCTGAGGGTACCCACGATAAAACTTTCCAGCCTCTTTTCCCATTGTTCCTTCTTCAAACCTTCGTGTCCCTAGGCTCAGGGCTGGCTTGGCCACTGGGGCAACTGCTGAATGGTGAGCTTCTCTGTCTGTAAGCAGTGGGAGCACGTCACTTGAAGTGGGCTTAGTCAGGTCTTGAGATCTAGCCAAGTGACTCCGCCTCCCTTGTCTCTCTTTATATGTTATACATTTCATGAATGGCTCTCTTTCAACAAGGAACTACCTCTCCTTCCTGTAGACTTTGAAGCACTCGATTTGTGCCCATGAACTTGTTTGTTCATGCTTAAATGAACCCCTTGGCAGAGTACACAAGCTTTTTCCCAATCTCTTTTCCTGGTAATATTTTCTTCTATCATAACTCAGTTAAGGTGAAGGAGGACTGTAACTGATAAGCACACAGTTTATAGCATTAAGAGTTGGGGAGTAAGAATAATGCAATTTGAATTCCAACACCTACCATGTTCCTTGGTAACTTAATGTCAATTTCCTCAGCACTCAGCTACAGGGGAGGAAAAATAGAATGGTAGAGGTCTTTCAAAATACGGGATAGGTCTGGTTTCAGTTCTGACATTTAGAAATACTTGGAAGTCATCAGCTTTACCCTTATAACAAGAAAAAGTCTGAAGAAATGGAAAATTAATGACTCTGTAAAGACCCATTAAAGAGAAATAAAGTCATAGAGCAAATCCCCACCCTGCAATCTGGAGAGACAGGTGAATACAGAGAATAGTGACTGAGCTCAGCTTACCTGGAGCAGAAGCTGCTGGAGCCAGGCAATGGTAGGAGCCCTTCATTGGCAGTTCTGTCAAATTGCTAGAGTAACTCCTGGAGGCCCAGCTTAGAGGGACCCCATATTTTGTGGGTTTTACCTCCAGGAAACCCGCTTGGTTCTCAAAATGGAGATCTGAGAAAAGCCCCCTCACATTTCTGGCAGGCGTGGGCAAGGGAAGTAACTGTTCTAGAATTCACCCAGGGTGTTCCCCGTTACAAAGTCCTGCTCTCCAAGACTAACAACTTTACCAGAGTGTTGTCTACCTGAAGAAAGGGCAGTTAGTCAATTCCTGTCCCATATTCCTGTCAGGAGTTCGAAACCAGCCTGACCAATATGCTGAAACCCTAAAAATACAAAAATTAGCCAGGCATGGTGGTATGTACCTGTAGTCCCAGCTACTCGGGAGGCTGAGATGGGAGAATTGCTTGAACCCAGGAAGTGAAGTTTGCAGTGAACTGAAATTGCGCCACTGTACTCCATCCTGGGCAACAGAGTGAGACACTGTCTTGGAGGAGGAGGACGGGGGGTGGGGGGGAGAAGGAGGAAGAGGAGGAGGAGCTGCCATGACTAGGGAGCAGTGCATGTGCTTGAATCCAGGAATTCCAGACAAGACTGGGCAACATAGAAAAATTCCATCTAAAACAAACAAATAAATAAATAAATGACCACATCAGCAAGAAGAGCGCAGACTGAAATATTTGTTTTGTTTTCTTTTTTAATAGTAGAGACAGGGTCTCACCGTGTTGCCCAGTCTGGTCTCAAACACCTGGGCTCAGGCGATCCACTTGCCTTGCCCTCCTAAAGTGCTGGGATTACATGGACTGAAATATTTAAAGTGTTGAAAAACCCCAATAACCTAGAATTCTATATCTGGTGGAATTATTCTTAAAAAGTAAAGGAGAAATAAAGACTGTCTTATATAAATGAAAACAGAAAATTCATCAACAGTAGACCTTCCTATAAGAGATGTTAAAAGAAGTTCTTTAGATATTAAAAAATGATACTATGTCAGAAACTCAGATCTACACGAAGAAAGGAAGAGCAGGGCTGGGCGCAGTGACTCACGCCTGTAATCCCAGCACTTTGGGAGGCCTAGGCGAGTGGATCACAACATCAGGAGTTCAAGACCAGCCTGGCCAATACGGTGAAACTCCGTCTCTGCTAAAAATACAAAAATTAGCTGGGTGTGGTGGTACATGCCTGTAATCCCAGCTACTTGGGAGGCTGAGGCAGGAGAATTGCTTGAACCTGGGGGACAGAGGTTGCAGTGAGCTGAGATCATGCCATCGTACTCCAGCATGGGTAACAACAGTGAAACTCCATCTCAAAAAAAAAAAAAAGTTTTTAAAATTCTTAATTGATAAAATAGATAGTTGTTCAAAATGATAATAGCAAAATGTATTGGATTGTTATAGTACATGTATAAGTAAAATGAGTGACATCAGTGTTATGAAGGAAGGGAGAAAGGAATCAGAAATGCTCTAGAAAAAGCTGCCTGCACTACCTGCAAAAAAGTATACTATTGTTTGAAAGTGGATTGAGATTAATTGAAAATAAGTACTGAAAATTCTA
The DNA here is from genome assembly GCA_031835075.1 of Saguinus oedipus. Taxonomy (NCBI): domain Eukaryota; kingdom Metazoa; phylum Chordata; class Mammalia; order Primates; family Cebidae; genus Saguinus; species Saguinus oedipus. Next base: position 11,199,073 of record CM063172.1, on the reverse strand, counting down.
GGACAACAATTTTTTTTTAAAGAAAGAATAATTGATATTCTGAGATCAGAGAAAATAGAATCATTTAATATGTTCAATTAAAACCAGAGAAGGCAGAAAAAGAGAAGCTAAAAAGGAACAAAGAAAAGGAAAAACAGAAAAAAAGTCATGAACATGGTAGATGTTGATCCAACTATATCAATGATCATTTCATTTGTGAATGGTCTAAATAACATCAATTAAAAGACAGGCTGTCAGACTGGATTTAAAGTAAGGAAGACCCAATTATCTTTTCTGCAAGAAACTCACTTTAAGTATAAAGACAGAGGCCAGCTCACACCTGTAACCTCAACACTTTAAGAGGCTGAGGTAAGAGGGTTGCTTGAGCCCAGGAGTTCAAGACCAGCCTGACCAAGATAGTAAGACCCCTATCTCTACTAAAAAATTTTAAAAGTTTGCAGGGTGTGGTGACATGTGCCTGTGGTCCCAGCTATTTGGGAAGCTGGGGTGAGAGGATGGTTTAAGCTCAGGAGTTCCAGGGTTATAGTGAGCTACAATCCCACCAATACACTGCAGCCAGGGTGACAGAGTGAGACCTGACCCCCCCCCAAAAAATAAAAATAAATAAGTATAAAGACAGAGATAGGTTAAAAGGAAAGACATGGAGAAAAATATAGCATGCTAACACCATCCAAAAGAATGCTTTAGCAATTATATTAATTTCATAACATGAAGAAGGACATTACACAATAAAAAGGGGTCACTTAGTTAAGAAGCATAACAACCTTTAATGTGTATGTGCCGAAGAATAGAGCATCAAAATATGTGAGGCAAAAGCTGATAGAACTGCAAAAAGAAACAGACTAATTCACTCTTATCCTTGAAGACTGCAACACCTCTCTATTAGTAATTAAGAGATCCTGTCAGCAGAAAATCAGTAAGGACATAGTAGAACTGAACAGTACCATCAATGAACAGACTTAATTAACACTTACAAAATATAGGTTAGCCTTACTTTAAACAAAATGAGAAATGTGAAAATACTTAGGAAACCAGTAAGTGTAGGTGTGATTTTTCATTACACAAAATAATTTTTCAATTTACCAAAGCATATTTTATTCTTATTTTACCTATGACTTTTTTTCTTCTTCTTTTCTATTTTTTTTTTCTTTGAGACAGAGTCTCTCTCCATCACCCAGGCTGGAGTCCAGTGGTGCAATCTCGGCTCACTGCAACCTCCATCTCCTAGGTTCAAGTGATTTTCCTGCCTCAGTCACCGGAATGGCTGGGACCACAGGCACACACCACCACACTTGGCTAATTTTTGTAGTTTTTGTACAGACAGGGTTTTGCCATGTTAGTCAGGCTGGTCTTGAATTCCTGGTCTCAAGTGATCTACCCGCTTCAGCTTCCCAAAGTGCTGGGATTACAGGCATGAGCTACTGTACCCAGCCTACCTAGGACTTTTAACAGATTTCCTTTAACTATTTAAATTATGAATTCATTTAGAAGTTTACAGTTTACCTAATCAGAAACTGAGTTGTGATATGGATCATCATAAACCCCTGTAAATATTTGAAAAAGTGAACTCCAGAATTGCCAGGATGTTACTTGTGATGAGCTCAGCAAACAATCCCCTATAGAACTCTTGCACAAGAGGCTTGTCTCGTAATTTGTATTTTTTTTCCCCAAAATCTGAAACTGAGAGTGATGAAGGAGTGCCGCTTCTGCAAACCAAAGGTCCCACTTTTCAATGACAGTTAGGGAAGAGAGTATATAAGACAGCTCCTTCTGCAGGGCCGGCCACCTCCTTGCCTAGAAACTTTTTGCTGGGTGCAGTGACTCACGCCTGTAATCCTTGCACTTTGGGAGGCCCGGGCAAGTGGATCACCTGAGGTCGGGAGTTCGAGACCAGCCTGACCAACATGGAGAAATCCTGTCTCTACTAAAAATGCAAAAATTGGCCAGGCGTGGTGGTACATGCCTGTAATCCCAGCTACTTGGAAGGCTGATGCAGAAGAATCACTTGAACCTGGGAGGCAGAGGTTGCAGTGAGCTGAGATCATGTCATTGCACTCCAGCCTGGGCAATAAGAGCAAAACCTGATTGCAAAAAAGAAAAGAGAAGAAAATTATTGTCTGCTTCTTGTTAACTCCTCGAATTCATTCGTTCTATCAATAACAGTTCCTGAGCATGTGCTGTGTGCCAGGCACCACTTCAGATGACCACAAGCTATTCAGATCGACCGGCAGGTGATTCACATCACTCTATGCATCAAAAATGATAATAGATTAGAAATATTGGAAGTCTCAGCTCAAGTCTTCTGTCCAATGTTGCATCTGTTACCAACCGAATGATTCTCAGGGGTGTGGAATGAGAGTCACTGCAAATCAAGTCCATCTCTTTATCTCGATCTTCTTCTCACCTTGCTCTCTGGCTGTGCACAGTCAGGCTCCAGTTAACCAGATTTCATTTTTGGGAGAACTTGAAAGTTCTCCTAGCCACATCAAAGCCTGTTCCTCTAGGACTCCAGGTAACCGTGTTCACTGATTCCTTCATTCATTCAGTACTCACTAAGTGCAAGATGCAAACTTGGAGATGATCTAAAATACAAAGATAAATGAACCTCGGCCACTACCCTCTAGTAGTTTGCAATATATCAGATTCCTGCCCAGTAGTTCTTGCAAAGTACTTACCTGTGTCCTGTGTTTCCCAAATTTGGTTTATTTCACTAAATTATGTTTTCTTTCTCACTTTTTATATACCTCGGAAGCACCATACATGGTATGGGAAGAATATCATAATCTTTGTGTATGTATTGTAATTTCATAATTGCCCAAACAAAACCCTCCTTGGCATAGGTTTAAGAATCAGGAAATCTGGGCTTGAGTCCCACCTGAGCTTCTGTGTCCCTGCATCAGCCACTTAACCTCTCTTGAGTTTCAGTTACTTCACCTGTAAAATATTTCTGGCTTGTCTATCTCACAGTTTTTGTTACATGTGGATCAAATGAGCAACTGTACAGGTAATCACTTTCACAACAGCAAATGACATACAGATGGACGTTGTTATTATTAAAAGTTCCTGCCAGAATCAACTTCAGGGTTTGCTTATGTGTACAATACAAACGCCATAGAAATAGTAACTAAGGGCAGAATTTGGCCCACGGCACTTAACTACCACAATTTTCTTTTTTAAGGCAGATGAAAAAAACATAAAGATTTTTTAATTCAAAACAGAAAACTTTCAAACAAGAGTCAATACTTGCCAGGGACATGGTTATTAAGTGGATCTCGGTGAGGGAAATTCAGAGGATGATGGAGCGCTTCTCAGATCAGGAACTGAAAGAGAAAAGCCTTTAATGTTATCCTCTTCCTCCTCCACCCTTGCACTGCCTTGCTTAGAATTCGTTATCTAATCAACCAGAGTCACATTTAACAGTCAAACAATAAAAATGAGATGCACTTTAAGTCTGGATGGTTAGAGGCCAAAAACAACTGCTGTTCAGGCTGCAATCCTCCCGCCCAGAGGACACTGAGCTCCACTTTCACTTTTAAGGGAACTGCAGATAAAATGCCTTTCTCTCCTGGATTTTGAAAATTTTTTTTGTTAAATCTTGTTAAAATACTAAAAATCACATTATGTTCACAGAACCTAGCAAAGAAGCAAAGTTTATGCAGTGACATGGAGTGAAGGAAGGACCTCAGATAATCCAAGTTTTTCTCGCTTGGACTCCTATGTGTTATGGCTGATTCTAGAAAAGCAGAAATAGGGCCGGGTGCGGTGGCTCACGCCTGTAATCCAAGCACTTTGGGAAGCCGAGGTGGGTGGATCACGAGGTCAAGAGATGGAGATCATCCCGGCCAACATGGTGGAACCCCATCTCTACTAAAAATACAAAAATTAGCTGGGTTTGGTGGCATGCACCTGTAGTCCCAGCTACTTGGGAGGCTGAGGCAGGAGAATAGCTTGAACCAGGGAGGCAGAGGTTGCAGTGAGCCTAGATTGTACCACTGCACTTCAGCCTGGGTGACAGAGCAAGACAGAGGAGACAGAGGAAGAGGATAACATTAAAGGCTTTTCTCTTTCAGTTCCTGATCTCAAAAAAAAAAAAAAGAAAAAAGAAAAGCAGAAAGCAGGAGTGTTTAGCACAAGTCTGGTTGGTGTGGAGACTGGGATGGTGGCAATGAGAAGGGGTGAAGGGAATTGGAGGGTACTAACTACTTCAATCAAAAACAAGGGCCAGCCATGATGGCTCACATCTGTGTTCCCAGAACTTTGTGGGGCTGAGGTGGGAGGATGGCCTGAGTCCAGGAGTTCAAGGGTGCAGTGAGCTGTGATCACAACACAGCCCTCCAGCTTGGGTGACAAAGCTAGACCCTAACTCAAAAACAAAACAAGACAAAAAGCCACCACCAACAAAGGAAATCTCACACCCACTGTAGGTGTCTACTATCAACAACACAGAAAATAACAAGCGTCGGTAAGTGAATGGGGAAGTTGGAACTCTGTGCACTGTGGCTGTGAATGTAAAATGGTCTCTAGCACTTTGGGAGGCCAGGAGTTCAAGACCATCCCGGAGAACATGGTGAAACTCCGTCTCTACTAAAAATACAAAAATTAGCCAGGCATGATGGCACATACCTGTGATCCCAGCTACTTGGGACACTCAGGCAGGAGAATCACTTGAACTCGAGAAGCAGAAGTTACAGCGAGCCAAGGTCATGCCATTGCACTCCAGGCTGGGGGACAGAGTAAGAGTCTGTCTTAAGAAAAAAAAAAAAAGGTGCAGCTGTTATGGAATTAGTATGGTGGCTTCTCAAAAATTTAAACATAGAGTTACCATACGATCTAGCAATTCCACTTCTGGGTATCCAAAAGAATGGGAAGCAAGATCTCAAAGAGGTATTTGCATACCCATATTCATGGGAGCATTATTCACAATAGCCAGAAGATGGATGGACAGATAAACAAAAAAAATGTGGTCTATACATCCTGGAGGGAGGGGGGAACCCTCCCTCCCTCCAGGAGCCAGAATGGAATATAGGCAGCAAATTAGCAGGGACCATGTTACTATAGAGTTAAAGCAATCTGCAAAGTAATGTGAAAATTAATCACATGTATAGGCTATTAAGCTATTTACATATCACCATCATCTAAAAACTTAATTGTGTGCTTATCTAACATGACCTTTGCTCCAGTCTCACAGGAAATGATTAAACAGTATGTCAACAGAAAAACATCAATCAGTTGCTGGTTAGTACAGTTGATCTCTGTGTAGTGAAGACAGAGCAGGGCTTATATTTCAAAGTATGTTTTTTTTTTTTTTTCCCAACTCTGGGATGAGCACTCACAGAGAAAATATTTTGATAATAAACAATCAGAAATTATTAAATAATCTTACACTACAAGTGCTTTATGTAGCCATTCATTCATTCTTTCAATTAATTGGACAACTGTTTATTGAAAGTCTACCATGTGCCAGCACTGCAGGAGGTACTGAAGATTCTTTTTATTTTTTTGGGGTTTTTTTTTTTTTTGAGACAGAGTGTTACTCTGTCGCCAAGGCTGGATTGCAGTGGTGTGATCTCGGCTCACTACAACTTCTGCCTTCACGGCTCAAGCGATTCTCCCGCTGCAGCCTCCTGAGTAACTGGGATTACAGGCACCTGCTACCATGCCTGGCAAAGTTTTGTATTTTTAGTGGAGACAGGCTTTCACCATGTTAGCCAGGCTGCTCTCGAACTCCTGACCTCAGGTGATCCACCTGCTTGGTCTCTCAAAGTGCTGGGATTACAGGCATAAGCCACCTCACCCAGCCAAGATGATTTTTTTCAGTTGATGAACAATGTAAAAGAGCACCGGCCCTCATGGAGCTTACATTCCATTGAAGACAAATATCAGTTCTCCGGGAGCCTTCATTCTCGTACTTACAATAAACACACACGAATATAAATAACTTCAGGCTGGGCATGGTGGCTCATGCCTGTAAACCCAGCACTTTAGAGGTGGAGTCAGGCAGATTGCTTTGAGCTCAGGAGTTTGAAACCAGCCTGGGCAACAGGTTGAAACCCGGTTTCTACTAAAAAGAATTAGGTGTGGTGGCATGAAGCTGTGGTTTCAGCTGTCTGGCTACTTGGGAGGCTGAGGTGGGAGGATCACATTGAACCTGAGAGGTCAAGGCTTCAGTGAGCCATGATCAATCACGGCACTCTAGCCTGGGTGTCAGAGTGTGACCCCGTCTCAAAAAGGGAAAAAAAAAAAAAAATTTAGAGAGTGATGAATTTTAAGGAGACTGTAAAACAGACTATTGAGACTGAGTGACTTACTTTAAAATTTGAGGTTAGGAAAAGCCTCTCTGAGAAGGTGAGGAAAGACAGAGGGGCAGAAGCGAGCATGGGTGCAGGACAATGGGAGAAACTGAGGCCAGAGGAGAGTGGGAGCCAGCACAGAGCCATCGTTCATCGTAGAGAGTTTGGCTTTAATTCTCATTCCAGCGGGGAGCAATTTCTGGTTCCTATTCATCCCAAACCATGCCCTGCATTTCAGATGCCTATTTCATCACCTGGTCCCAATCAAGTTATGTGTACCTGTCTCTTCCTCCCTTTCTGCCTGCCTCCTTTCCTTCCTCATCTTGCTCATCCTCTTTCCATCAACATCAAACATTAAGTATCTCTGTTAGATTGCAGGGATGCTAAGGGGATGGTGTCCTCAATATTGAATTATATCGTAGCATGTGACAGCCCCTCCTTCCTTTTTAAGGCTTGTTGGCTATTTGCATATCAACTTTGGAACAATGTCTATTCAAGTCCTTTGCCCATTTTCTAACTGGCATTTTTAAAAATTGTTTTTGAGTTGTAGGAATTCTTTATATATTCTGGTTATTAACACCTTATTAGATATATGATTTGCAAATATTTTCTTCCATTCTGTAGTTTGTCTTTTAACTCTGTTGGCTGTGTCCTTTGATGCATGTAATGGCCCTCTAGAGCTTGAGAAATAAATCTTGCTATAAAGTCTGCTTTATCTGATATTAGTAGAGCTACCCTAGATTTACTTGAGTTTGTATATTTTGGTTAATGTAAGCATATCTTTTTCCATCATTTTATTTCAGTCTTTCTATGCCTTTATAATGAAAATGCATCTTTTTTTGAGCTGCATATACTTGTTGTTTACTTTCAATCCATACTGAAATCTTTGTTCCTTTTTTTTTTTTTTTTTTTTAAATGAATACGGGGTTTCACCATATTGGTCAGGCTGGTCTTGAAATCTCAACCTCAGGTGATCCGCCCAACTTGGCCTCCAAAGTGCTTGGATTACAGGCATGAACCACCACACCCATTCTTTTTTTTTTTTTTCTTTTGAGATGGAATCTTACTCTATTGCCCAGGCTGGAGTGCAGTGGTACCATCTCGGCTCACTGCAACCTCTGCCTCCCAGGTTCAAGGGATTCTCAAGTAGCTGGGATTACAGGCATGCACCATGACACCGAATTTTTGCATTTTTAGTAGAGACAGGGTTTCACCATATTGCCCAGGCTGGTCTTGAACCCCTGACCTCAGGTGATTCACCCACCTCGGCATCCCAAAGTGCTGGGATTACAGGCATGAGCCACCATGCCTGGCCTGAAATCTTTCTTTTTTAATTGAAGTATTTAGTTGATTTACATTTTATATAATTTATGAAATATAGGAGTTCAGAATGTAGGGTTCAGAATGTGGGGTGTATGGAGCTTCTTGATGCCTTTAATCAGTTTATTTAAATTCTCAGTCATCACTTTAAATACAGTTTCCAGCTAGTCTCTTTTTCTTCTCCTGTTGGACCTCTGATTAAATATACATTAGGTCGACAAATTTCATGTATCTCTTATGCTCTTTTCTGTGTTATCATTCATACTTTTTCTTGTTATGATTAAATTTGAATAGTTTATGCTGATGTATCTTTTAGTTCATGATTTCTCTCTTTTTAGTTTTTTAGAGACAGAGTCTCACTCTGTTGCCCAGGCTGGTATAAAATGGTGTGTTCATGGCTCACTGCAGCCTTGACCTTCTGGGTTCAAACAATCCTCACACCTCAGCTTCATAAGAAGCTGTGACTACAGGCACACGTCACCACAATCAGCTAAATTGTTGTTGCTGTTGTTGAGATGGGGTTTTGCCATGTTGCCCAGGCTGGTCTTGAACTGGGATTAAGTGACCTGCCTGACTCAGCCTCATAAAGTGCTGGGATTACCGGTATGAGCCACCACACCTGGCTTGGTTATTCTCTTTTGAGGCTATGCTTACCTGCTTAATTTAACTTTCCTTTTAGTTTTAAAATTTCCACTTGATTATTTTTTATATAAATCCCATTCTTCCGGTGAAATTCTCCATTTTTTAATTGATTTCTTGAACCCACTAATCATGGTTACTTTAGTTTTGTTTCAGTAACTCCAGTATCTGGTCACCTGTGAGTCTCTTTCTATTGTCTATTTTTTCTCTCTGTTTTTGGTCATTTGTTACTCCTTCCTAACATATCTACTAAATATCGATTGAATTTCAGACACTGTGGGTGAAAAGTTATAAGAGATCTAGATGATATTATCTTCCTTCAGAGGAGATTAATTTCTTTAATAAAAGCCAAGAGAGTTGGTCAAATCAAAGATTGAGATGAGTAAAAGCTAAATTTCAAGCTTTGAGAGGGCTTATTTCTGGAGTCCCTTTGTCTTAGGGCAATTGTTCTAAACTGAGGGTAACTTTAATCTCCAGGGAACATTTGGCAATATCTGGGGACTTTTTTGATTGTCACAAATTGTGGCTGTGTGCCACTGACGTCTGATACAGTTTGGAAGTAGTAGAGGCCAGATATGCTTTAAACATCCTACAATACACAGGACAGCCCCCCCCCGCCCCACCCCCGAGTAAAAAAGAATTATCTAGTCCAAAATGTCAATAGTACCAAGATTAAGAAAGCTTGCTCTAGAGCTTAGTCCTCTAAAATTCTCTATGGAAAGCTAGAGTATTTATCACGGCTTCTCATCTTTGGCAGGCCTTGAGCTCCAGTTTTTCTCCCAGTATTATGAGACTGCCAAAACCTTTGTTTACCTTTACAAGTCTTTCAGCAGCTGCTTTCTGCTTGTTTTTTCAGTCTCTTGCCCCACTTGTGCACAGTTTAGGAATTAGCAAGTGCTTTAAGTGGACAAAGCAATAATTTATGTTGGTGTTACCTATCCAGGATCTGGCTCCTCGAGGCCTGGCTGATTTTGTTGATTTCTGATGCCTTAAAGAAGCTGTTTTTGTTGTTTTGCATGTTATTATTGTTTTGCATTTTTATCCAGCTTTGATGTTTATTCCTGTTGGGATGGTATTAGGGATCCAAGGTACTGTGTTACAGCCAGAGTGTAAGTTTGCTACGTTTGCATGTAATTGAGTGAGTTTAACTCCATTTTGATAGTCCTTCAGCCAATAACATCACCCCCCAAAAGAAATCAGGTACACAGATTGCTCTAGAGTTAAGTAGCAATCATTTTGTTCACTAGTTATTTAAATAAAAACATGTTTAGGTTTTAGGTTTTGCCCGAATACATGATAAATAAAAACATTTCAATGATAACATACCTTACAAATATTTGCTCACTATAGACAACTTAGAAAAACCAAAAGGATAAAGAAAAAAATAATGAAAATAAACATATTTTTCACTATGCAAAAACAGCATCAGTAAAATTTCGGCATAGTTCCTTTCAGTACTTCTTCTGTGTATGTTCAATGCTTTCTCTTCCATCACTAACTCACAGGCCTTTATTAATTTACTTTGCACTTTTGTTTTAATAGTTTTATTGACATATAATTTATATACCATGATATTGTGTACAGTTCAATAATTTTTAGTAAATGTACAGAGTTGTACAACTGTCACTGTAATCCAAATTTAGAACATTTCCATCTTGTCAAAAAGACTTTATGCTCGTTTGCATTCACTCGGTCCAAGCCTCAGTCCCAGGCAAGCACTAATCTACCTTCTGTCTCTATAGATTGGCCTACACGGCTTCCATTTTATCAGTAAATTTAGCTTGTTTTTAACAACGTCACCCAATTTTAATTATATAGTTCTTTCAATCCTATCCAAATGAAATTGAGCAAGTTTAAATAAAGATGGCTGTTGTGAGATACAGACATTTGTGTGTGTGTGTGTGTGTATGATGCAAATCTTTTTTTTTTTTTTTTTTGGTGGGGGTACAGAGTTTTGCTCTTATTGCCCAGGTTGGAGTGCAATGGCACCATCTCAGCTCACTGCAACCTCCACCTCCTGGGTTGAAGCGAGTCTCGTGCCTTAGCCTCCCGAGTAGCTGGGATTACAGGCACACAGCACCATGCCTAGTTAATTTTGTATTTTTAGTGGAGACTAAAAATGGCCAACATATTGGCCAGGCTGGTCTCAACCTCCTGACCTTAAGTGATCCACCCACCCTAGCCTCCCAAAGTGCTGGGCTTACAGGCGTGAGCCACCGTACCCAGCTGAGGTAAGCTTCTTTTAAGGCTCTGATTGACAAAAATAATGTCTAAACTTAGATTTCTCTTTATTCAAACTGGAATGAGCAACATGCTCAAAAACTGTTGTGAAAACTGAAAAACAACTGAAACTAGAACTGTATTTTAATGGTAAAAACACCCTTAGAGTAATATTCTTCCAACAAACAAGTTGTGTATGTGGAGTGGTGGGAAGTGACAGAGGTGGGCATGATCTTAACTGGATTCTTCTGTTGCTAATAAGAGTGCTGAGTCTCCACATGGCAGTATGATTGAGAAGAACCATATATTACTGCCTTTATTTCCTGCTCCTTGAGGGAGCCTCTTTGTTTCGAATCTCAGCACTCCCTCAAAGAGCAGGCCAGCACCTTCAGTTGATACAAGGAGCTCATGATGCCAATTAATGTTTTTGTTCTTTTTCACAGTGACAAACTATAATCTTCAACCATTTGTGTTAAATATTGGTCATAGTGAGAAACTGTGGGTAGTGTGATCCTCAGACTGGCTATGCATTTACATATGCACACACACACACACACACACACACACTTATGCACACACTCAGCTTTCTCAGTCCCCAGTCCCACCACAGGACAGCCTATATTTATTAGGTGTCCCCAGTGATTGTGATGTAGTTGATCTTTTTCTTTTGAGACAGAGTCTTGCTCTGTCAACCAGGCTGGAGTACAGTGGCACAGTCTCGGCTCACTGCAAACTCTGCCTTCTGGGTTCAAGTGATTCTCCTGTCTCAGCCTCCCGAGTAGCTGGGATCACAGATGTGAGCCACCACACCCAGCTAATTTTGAATTTTTAGTAGAGACAGGGTTTCACCATGTTGGAAAGGCTGGTCTTGAACTCCTGCCCTCAGGTGATCCACCTGCCTCGGCCTCCCAAAGTTCTGGGATTACAGGCATGAGCCACTGTGCCTGACCTGAATTGTAGTTTTGACTTTTATTTTTTCTTGAGACGGGGTCTTACTCCAGGCTGGAGTGCAGTGGCATAATCATAGCTCACTGCAGCACTGAACACCTAGGCTCAAGTGATCCTCCTACCCCAGCCTGCTGAGTAGCTGCGACTATTGGCACACCACCATGTCTGCCTAATTTTTGTGTTTTTGGTGGAGATGAAGTCTTACTATGTTGCTCAGGCTGGTCTCGAGATCCTGGGCTTGAATGATCCTCCTGCCTCAGCCTCCCAAAGATTCTTTGAAACTAGGGCAAATTGGTATTTTCCCCTCCTTATTTTCCAATAGGTTGGCATTTCTCCCATTGTTTAGCCTATAACCTTCACTCAACTGCTTTTCTGCTATTTCTCATGAGCTCCTCCAGAAGTGCTAAGGGAAGGCCAGGAAGAGGAGGGTTTGGTGAAGGGAAAGGACACGGACAGGCCTGCAATCTGTCACCCAGTGAGGCAGCATGGAGGTACGCCACCCAGTTCTCACTTCAGGAGAATGGGCTGTGAGGAGGGCAGGTGTCTGACCATCCCCAGCTCTTGGGTCTGTTGCAGTGTCCTTGCCGGGGACACATTCCCTGAGCTGCTCCCAACCAATGACTGAGCTTGCAGGGTGCAAGCACTTGGATTCTCCAGACAGTTACTGCTGTGTGAGGTTCTTCCACACCTTCTTTTCCTTTCTTGCTCCACAGATGTCACAACTGCATTGCAGTCTGAGACTCTCTGTCTACTTTCTCTTGTTTCATCTCCCCCTTTTCCCTTACAGGCACTTCCTCCATAAGTCTCTTGCTCATTGTATTAGTCTGCTCTGGCTGCCTAATAATGTACCACACACTGGGTGGGTTAACAAAAATTAAGCCAACTTATTATTGGGTAGAAGTCCACAGTCAATGTGTTGGCAGAGTTGGTTCCCTTCTTGATCACTCTCCTTGACTTGTAAATGGCTGATATGGTTTGGATGGTTGTCCCCTCCAAATCTCATGTTGAAATGTGACCCCCAACATTGGAGATGGACCTAGTGGGGTGTTTGGGTCATGGGGGTGGCTGCTTTGTGAATGGCTTGGTGACCTGCTTGCAGTAATGAGTGTTAGTCCATGCAAGATCTGGTTGTTTAAAAGAGACTGGCACTTCCCCCTTTCTCTGGCTCCCACTCTTGCCATGTGATATGCCTGAGCTCCCTTCAATCTTCTGCCATGACTGAAAGCTTCCTGAGGCCTCACCAGAAGCCAAGCAGATGCTGATGCCATGCTTGTACAGCCTGCAGAACTGTGAATCAATTCACCTTGTTCCCATTTTCCCAGAGAATACTTGCTGGCAACACTTGCAGCTGTGGTGTTTGCCCTAAGATAACTTTGCCATGAAATAGCTTGCTTTTATTATTTTCACATCACTTAGTATATCAAGTTTGGAAACAAAAGACATCATTCTCTATATAGCATTCTGTTTTTAGTAACGGTATTTCCATTTACAAAATATGGTAATTCCTGGTCGCTGAAAATGTCAAATCCTAGAAAACGTAGCATTCCTACAAGTGATGTTAACATCCTTCTCAAACAGTTTTTGGCTGAAGATTCACTTATGAAGATGATTTTTCCGAAATACACACTTCTGATTATTCAAATGTTAGTTAGCTCTGATGTTAGTTGTGTTTAGAAATAGCCACAAGAACAGTGTTTATATTTTAGTTTCACATTGAAAATCAGTTAGATTTGCTTCAGCCCCAAAGAGCATGTTTATGTAAAATTAAATGAGCACTGGCAGCCAGTTGCTTTTTTTTTTTTTTTTTTTTTTTTTGGTCCAAACAGGAAAGGGTTAAACCTCTTTTCTTTATAAGTTACCCAGTCTTCCTTTATAGTAATGCAAAAGGGATTTAATAAAATGGGCATGTTTTCCCTGTGTCTTCACACCATCTTCCTTCTGTGTGTCTGTGTTATAACATCCTCTTTTTTTTTTTTTTTTTTTTTTGGAGACTGAGTTTCACTCTTGTTGCCCCAGCTGGAGTGCAATGGTGCAATCTTGGCTCATTGCAATCTTTACCTCCTGGGTTCAAGCAATGCTCCTGCCTCGGCCTCCCAAGTAGCTGGGATTACAGGTGCACACCACCACACCCGGCTAATTTATTGTATTTTTAGTAGAAACAGGGTTTTACCATATTGGTCAGGCTGGTCTCAAACTCCTGACTTCAGGTGATCCACTTGCCTCAGCCTCCCAAAGTGCTAGGATTACAGGCGTGAGCCACCATGCCCAGCCTAACATCTTCTTCTTTTAAGGACATCAATCTTACTGGATTAAGTTCTACTCTAATGATCTCATTTTAACTTAATTACATTTTTAAAGATCCTAACTTAATTCACATTTGTAAATACAGCCTCATTTTGAGGTACTGGGCATTAGGACCTCAATATATCAGTATTCCAGCAACACAATTCAGCCTGTAACACTCATCAAATTCTATCTCGGCATCTGCTTTTCGGATGCCAAGTTAATCTAAAAGGAGTGTAACCAGGTAAAGCATTGGTGTGTGAAATGACCAGTGACGACTCATCTCTTCCCACCCCAGTCTGCTTCTATATGTCCAATTATAAAAGTAATAATGAATAGATAAACATGAAAAAAAAATGTTTTGAATATGAAATAGATCTCCAGGTTTTTTTTGAGGGGGATCCCTAATCCCTTGGAAATGTATAATAGGGGTTATTATAACATGGAAAACCGTAGGAGACAGAAACAAATAAGATACTTCCTATCGGTGGTTGCCCTCAGTGGAGCAGATGACCCTGAAGTCAGTGGTATTTCACATGTGGCAGGCGCAAGGCAAGCCTCAGAACTGTGCCTTTGAGCCTGACGCTGGATCCTCCACCAGCCCAGGAAAGTCCTCTACAGCCAAGGTGGCCAATGCAAAATTTAAAAGGTTGGGTTGGCAGGTGAGTGAAAAATAAACTCTAGCAGAGATTTGGTAATTCTGTCATTTTGTTGGCTAACATTTGAATATTATTGTCAGTTTCTTGGGCATATTTTGCTTCAATGAGTAGGAAAAATGTTTTAATTAGTGCCCTTTGTTTACAATTTTCATCTTTCATGTCCATGGAACATTCCATTATTTTCCATCTTCATAATTTCTCGGAGTTTGGCAGTGTGCCAGAGCAGCAATCATTTCAGTAGAGAGGAATCGTCTCTTTCAAAGCACATTTTATTGCTTGGAGATTACTCTTTATTAATACAACCAGGAAAATACTAATAAGATCCTTAGAGTTTAGGGCTATCCCGCTCAGAATTGGTATTTTTTTTCTATCACCCATTTTCTTAAGCATTAGTCAGTATTTAATGGGAGCCTACTGCATATAAAATTCCTTAATAAACAGAATTGGATCTGCTTAAGAGTTATAAAAAAGATATAGTCTTTGTACACAGTATATGGTTTTATTTTATTTATTGAAATCAGAATTTCCTAACTTCACTACTTCACTAGGGTGATCCGTGTGTGTGTGTGTGTGTGTGTGTGTGTGTGTGTGTGTGTGGCGGAGTATACACTATAACATAAAATTTTTCATCTTATCCATGTTTAAGTGTATAGTTCTGAAGCATCCATTGCATTCACAGTGTTGTACAACCAACACCACCATCTATTTACAAAACATTTTATCACCCCAAACAGAAACACTGTAACCTTTAAACTTTAAACACTCTATTCCCCACTTCTAGCCACTGCTGAGCTCTCTTCTGTTTTCTATCTCTACAAAGTTGCCTAGTCTGGATATTTCATGTGAAGTGGAATCATACAATATGTGTCATTCTGTGTCTGGCTTATTTCACTTACCTGAATGTTTTCAAAGTTCATCTGTATTGTAGCATGTATCAGAACTTCATTTTTTATGGCTGAGTATTTCTTTGGATGTATATACCACATTTTGTTTATCCATTCATCTGTTGATGTGTCCATCAGATGAATGGATTGATTTGAGTTGATCTATTTATTTGAGTTGTTTATACTTTTTGGCTCTTGTGAATAATGCTGCAATGAACATTGGCAGATGACTAACTGTTTGAGTCCCTGTTTTAAATTCTTTTGGGTATACACCTAAAAGTGTATACCGTATGCCAGGGCATATGGTAATACTATTTTTAGCTTTTTGAGGAACCACAAAACTGTTTTCCACAGCACCTGTACCACTTAACGTTTTCACCAACAATGTATGAGAATCCCAATTTCTGCACATCCTCGTCAACACTTGTTATTTTCTATTTTTGTTTTGTTTTTGTTTTATAGCCATCTAGAGGTGTGAAGTGGTATCTCACTGTTTTAATTCACATTTCCCTTAATGGCTAGTTTTGTTAAGTATCTTTTCACATGCTTATTAGCTACTTATTTATCTATGGAAAAATGTCTAGTCAAGTTCTTTGCTCATTTTTTAATTGGGTGGTTTTTGTTGTAAGAATTCTTTACATAGTCTGGATCCTAGACACCAGATATATGCTTAGCAAATAATTTCTTCTATGTTTTCTTTTTACATTTTCAATAGTGTCCTTTGGTACTCAAAATTTTTAAGTTTTGATGAAATCTAATTTATCTAGTTTTCCCTAGAGATGTTGCCATATCTAAAAATCCATTGCTGGCCCAGTGCAGTGGCTTGTGCCTGTAATCCCAGCACTTTGCAGGGCTGAGGTGGGCAGACTGCTTAATTCAGGGAGTTCAAGACCAGCATGGGAAGAATGGCTGCCTCTACAAAAAAAAAAAACAAAAAACTTAGCCAGTGAGGGGGCATGCACCTGTAGTTTTAGCTACTCAGGAGGCTGAAGCAAGAGGATCACCTGAGCCTGAGAGGTAAAGGCTGCAGAGAGCTGCAATCAAGCCACTGTCCTCCAGCTTGAGCAACGGAGTCCTTGTCTCAAAAAAAAAAAAAAAAATTCTTTGCTGATCCATTGCATAAACTTGAGGTTATAAAGATTTATGTCTTATTCTAAAAGTTTTATATTTTTACCTTTTATATATAGGTCATTCATCCATTTTGAGTTAATTTTTATGTATGGTGTGAAGTAGGGCTCAACTCCATTCTTTGGCATATGGACAGCCAGTTATCTCAGTTCTATTTGTTGAGGAGACTATTCTTTCCCCCATTGAATGGTCTTGGCATCTTTGTGAAAAATTAATTGGCCATCAATGTATGGAATTGTTTCTGGAGTCTCAAATTTATTCCACTGATATATATTTCTTTTCTTCCACCAGGACCACACTGCTCTAAATACTGTAGCTTTGTAGTGATTTTTGAAATCAGCAAGCATGAGTCCTCTAGTTGTGTGTTCTTTTTCAATATTATTTTGACTGTTTGAGGTCTTTTACATTTCCATGTGAATTTGAGCACTGGTTTTTGGTTTTTTGATTTCCACAAAAAGATCATTGGCATTTTGATGGGTACTGCATGGAGTCTGCAGATTTGAGTATTGGCATATTAACAATATTAAGCCTTCCAATCCATGAACACAGATGTCTTTCCATGTACTTAGGTGTTCTTTCATTTCATTCAGTAATGTTTTGTAGTTTTCAGGTATAAGTCTTGTACTTCCTTGGTTAAATTTATTCCTATTTTATTTTATTTTTTATTTTTATTTTTGAGATGGAGTGTCACTCTGTCACTCAGGCTGGAGTGCAGTAGCGCAATCTCAGCTCACTGCAACCTCCACCTCCCAGGTTCAAGCAATTCTCCTGCCTCAGCCTCCCAAGTAGCTGGAATTACAGGTGCCCACCACCACACCTGGCTAATTTTTGTATTTTTTTTTTTAGTAGAGATGGGGTTTCACCATGTTGGCCAGGCTGGTCTCAAACTCCTGACCTCAGATGATCCATCTGCCTCGGCCTTCCAAAGTGCTGGGATTACAGGCATGAGCCACTGCACCCAGCCTATTCCTACTTTTATTCCTTCTGATGCTAATGCAAGTGGAATTGTTAAAATCCATCCCCTTTAAATGTAACAGCTGATGAATTTTAGTAAATTCATGCTGTTGTGCAACCTTCCATACAATCTAGTTTTAAAGCTCTTGCATCAGATTTCCTTTGTGTCTATCTGGGGTTGATGCCTATTCTTATTTCCCCAACCCCAGGCAACTTCTGATATGTTCTCTGTTTTGCCTTTTCTATTCATGTATATTAGTCCTTTCTCATGCTCCTAATAAATACATACCTGAGACTGGGTAATTTATAAAGGAAAAAGGTTTAATTGACTCACATTTCTGGAGGTCTGGGGAGGCCTCAGGAAACTTACAATCATGGTGAGAGGGAAAGCACACATGTCCTTCTTCACATGGCAGCAGGAGAAAGAAGAATGAGTACAAAGGGAAGGTGGAAGCCCCTTGTAAAACCATCAGAACTCGTGAGTACTTATTCACTATCATGAGAATAGCATGGGGGAAACCACACTCATAATTCAATTACCTCCCACTGAGTGCCTCCCATGATGTGGGGATTATGGAACCTACAATTCAAGATAAGATTTGGGTGGGGATACAGTCAAATCATATCAACCCATCAGATAAGCAGGTGCTTACATTGGTATAAAATGCAGTTACAAACAATACACCATCTCCTTTTCATTCCTTTTTTTCTCTCTCTTACCCAGAGCACAAAAACACGAATATGTTTTTGTTTGTCTAGATCCTGGCCTGTCCAAGTGACCTCACCTCTTAGAGCATCAACTAGTTACCAAATGACAAACTCTTGGTTCACCTTCAGGTCAGAAGATGCCATGAGCCAGGCTAGCCAGAGCAGACTCTGACTGGTTTAGTTCTGCAGGTATTTAGGTCATAGTCCCCCAAAACACAATCCTGAATGCCTTAATCTCAAAAGCTCAAATCACAAAAAGATCAAAATCACTGAAGTCTAAGATCCCTAACATCTAAGCCTTCAACAGTGAATTTGATTAAGCCTTCAACATTGAAAACCACAATCACGGGATAGTTGCATCATGTTAGGTGGAACTGTTGCCTTGTTATTGTCTTTATGCAGAAGAAAACAGATTTCAATTGAATCCCCAAACCATAATGACAGATTTGGAATTAGGGGCAATCAAGTCTTCTAAAAGTGAATTCCCATGTGTTACCGATAAAATTTGTTATTTTCTATTCAGCGCAAGCATTTGGTGCTCGCTTTGAATTCCCAAGACACTTTATTTGTATTTTTGCTCAACCATTCTTTTAAGGAGGGCCAACCCATGGCTAACATTGATTCAAAGTGCTTTCATTCGCTCAGATAAAAAGGTCAGTGACTTTAACCTACTTCTTTCTGCCCTCTGCAAAGGCAATTCAAGGCTCAGATGTTACGAGAAGTTACTGGGCACTTTCCTGTACAAAAGAATAAGAACACCAGGTTTCTTGGAATACACCAAAAACATCTTCTCCTGGGGTTTTGTATACTGTTTAAAGGGTGGGAAATGGGGTCATATTTTCAGTTGGGGCGAGAGACAGAGAGCCTGGAAATTTGGCTTGAAATTAATGGGGAAAATACTGAGCCCAATTTTTTTTTTTTTTTTTTTAGACAAGAGTCTTGCTCTGTTGCCCAGGTTAGAGTGTAGTGGCACCATCTCGGCTCACTGTAACCTCTGTGTGTAGTGAATGGTTCAAGTGATTCTCCTGCCTCAGCCTACTGAGTAGCTGGGATTACAGGCACCCACCACCATGACTGGCTACTTTTTGTATTTTTAGTAGAGGCAGGGTTTCACCACATTGGCCAGGATGATCTCTATCTTCTGACCTGGTGATCTGCCTGCCTTGGCCTCCCAAAGTGCTGGGATTACAGGTGTGAGCCTCCACGCCTGGCTGAGCCCAAATTTATTTGATTTGTTGTTGTATTCTTGTTAGCTCTGTAAGACGCAATATTTACTGAGGGCCTAGTATGTGCCAGGCACTGTTCTAGGTGCTGGAACATCTAGATTTTTGTGTTCTAACAGTGAACAAAACACAAACATTCCCAGTCTTTTTTCATCCTAGTGGGAGAAGACACACAATGAGCAAAATATATAAATGAGATCTAAGTGATACATGGTGAGGAGTGTTACAGAGAAAACTGAAACAGGAAGGGGACAGGGAGTTCTGGCTGAGGAAGGATGAGCAATAGCTGTGATTTTAAGCACAACAGTCATGGAAGGCCTCAGTTAGAAGGTGCAAGGTGAGGAACCAATGGAAAGAGATGGTGGAGCGAGTCATCCCAGCATCTGGGGGAATAAGCAGGCCGGGTAGAAGGAATTGAACAGGCAAAGGCCCTGAGCTGGGAGCAAGGATGTCATGAGAACCACAGAGGACCAGAGAGGCTGGAGGGTAGAGGACGAGACAAGTGGGAGATGAGGCACAGGAACATAGAGGCCATTAAGATGACCTTCGCTATTTTCCAGAGGGAGATGGGAGCCATTGGAGGCTTTGAGTAGAGGAGGGACATTATTTTGGTCTTAACTTTTCTCCAGCTGCTCAGTTGATTGCATTGATTGCATGAGATAAAATACTTAGCACTATGCTGGGCACATGATGAACATTCAGTGAATGTTTGTGTATTACAAATGCATTCATTGAATTGAAATGCAATTCAAATGTATCCTTGAATTGAAATGTGGAACATTTCCTCACATAACTCTGTAGCCCTGGAGTGCCATCTTCTTTAATGTCTGGATGGACAGCTTGAGAACATTCAGCCATTCATTCTTTACTAAATATTTATTATTGGGTATCTAAATGTGCTAAGTAGTGTTTTACACACTGGGGACACAGTGGTGAGTGAATAAGCTAGAAAAAATTCATACCTAAGGAGGGTTTTTTTTTTTTTGAGATGGAGTCTTACTCTGCCACCCAGGCTGGAGTGCAGTGGTGCAATCTTGGCTCACTGCAAACTCCACCTCTCGGGTTCAAGTGATTCTCATGCCTCAGCCTCCTGAGTAGCTAGGGTTACAGGTATGCACCACCACATCCAGCAAGTTTTTGTATTTTTAGTGGATATGGGGTTTCACCATGTTGGCCAGGCTGATCTCAAACTCCTGACCTCAGGTGATCCGCCAAACTCTGCCTCCCAAAATGCTGGGATTGCAAGAGTGAACCACCATGCCTGGTCTAAGGAAGCTTTCATTACAGTGGTGGGAGGGCAGGCAATGAACAATAAATATAAACACACACACACACACAGATATATATAACATCAAGTTGTGATACATGCTAAGAAGATAGAGAAGGTCAGGGGAAACTGAGAGGCAGAGGGAGGGTCTGTTTTAAATAGAACGATAGTGATGTACTTCTTTATCTCAATAGTATTTGTTGAATTGTCTCTATGGGCAAAGCACTGTCCTGGGTGCTAAAGCATCCTCTATATAATTCCAGCCCACAAGAAACTTAGAATCTATGGGAGGCAGAATTCTAAGGTGACCCTTAAGATTCCCATCTCCTGGCATACGCACCCCATATAATCCCCAAGATTTTGAATATGAAGCAATGATCACTTCTGTGATGAGGTGATATTTACAGCACAGCGGCCTCTAAGAAAGGAGACTCCTGGGTGAGACTGACCTAATCAAGCGAGCCTTATAAGAGATGAGGCTTGTCCTAAGGAAGACTTTTGAAGCAAGAGAGGAATGTGATGCCAGGGAGTTTCTCCACTGCTGGCTCTGAAGATGGCTATCTCCACAGGCTAAGGACCTGCAAGCAGCCACTAGGAGCTGACAGCAGCCCCAGTCAGCAGCCAATCATTCAAGCGATTCTCTTGCCTCAGCCTCCTGAGTAGCTGGAATTACAGGGGCCCACCACCACACCAGGCTAAGACAGGAACTTCCACCACAAGGAACTGACTTCTGCCAGCAACCTGCATGACTTTGGAAGTGGATTCTTCCTTAGTCAAGTCTCCAGACCAGAATTCAGCTCCGCTGACATCTGAGCAGAGAACTCAAGCCTGTTGTGCTTGGACTTTGGATTACAGGGAGTCTAGAACCATGAAATAATGAATGAATGTTACTTTCAGCCAGTAAATTTATGGTCATCTATTACGGGCAATAGAAAACCAATATAGATGATATTAGGATATAAACAAAAAATCAGCATCTGGAATACAAAGGGCACTCACATGAGGTAGGATGGTTTTTGCTTTTTGAATGACAAATGGTGAATGATGAGGTAGCTTGTAGGCAGACACAAACAAAAATTAGTCTAAAAGGGCCACATCTGATTTCTCCATGTATAACTCAACTATCTTGCCATTACCTTACTTAGACTCTTCCATGGGTGGCCGTTGCCTCTGGGAGTCGACACTTTTGATCTTAACGTTCATTCCAGCTCTACCGTCATCTCCAGAACCTACCATTCCAAACTCATCTCTTACTGACTTTCGGACTCATTAAATGTTGACCTTAACAATCTGCTGTCCTTTGCATGGTCCAGAATACCTCCTCCTTCATCATGTTGTGTGACTCCTTCAGCCCGGAATAGAGCAGAATCATCACAGACAAGATGAGCCGTGGAATGCAAACATTTTAACGCTGGCGCCTATCCACAGAATCTGAAGACACTGGAATCGTGATAAATTTCAGAATGCCATAATCACTGCTTGTCACCTCCTTGCCAAAAGTAGTCAATGGCTTCCTATTTTCATATTTCAAATCAGATCATTAGCCTGGTAATAAAATCTTCCAAGATATGAGCCCAAAAAACAAAATACCCTTCCAAAATTATTTACTATTACGTTGCCTCATAGCTCACTTTTTTTTTTTTTTTTGAGACATTGTTTCACTCTTGTTGCCCAGGCTGGAGTGCAATGGTGCCATCTCGGCTCACCATAACCTCTGCCTCCCAGGTTCAAGTGATTCTCCTGCCTCAGCCTCCCTCCCAAGTAGCTGGGATTACAGGCATGCGCCACCACGTCCAGCTAATTTTGTATTTTTAGTAGAGACAGGATTTCTCCATGTTGGTCAGGCTGGTTGGGAGACCTCAGGTGATCCATCTGCCTTGGCCTCCCAAAGTGCTGGGTTATAGTGCGCCCAGCCAGCCCACATCTTTTATTTACACGGCACTGACTTTGCCATCTGTTTGTTGCTCAAACTGGTTCCTGTTTCTGGAATGTCCTTTCCCTTTTTACTTGTTAGTCTAATCCTGAGTCTCAAAGAGGTTCAAAGTCACAGAATTTGGGTGAATATCACTTTTTTCTAGTCTTGAGCAAGTAACTGGAACCCTCTGAGCCTCAGTTTTGTCACTTGTTAGATGGGGCATATGAAAATACCTACGTTGCAGTATTTCCCACCATGAAATAATTTACTTGGTGATAGAAATGGATTTTCTCATACTTGTATTTCCTTTGGCTCTTAACACAGTGTCTCATAAATCATATTTCAAAAAATGCCAATGGAATGAAATTCCTTGAATATTTTTTAATCATGCTGTTAAGTTCTTTAATCTTTAGCCTCTTTTTTTTTTTTGAGATGGAGTCTTGCTCTGTCTCCCAGGCTGGAGTGCATTGGCACAATCTCTGCTCACTGCAACCTCTGCTTCCTGGGTTCAAGCAATTCTCCTGCTTCAGCCTCCCCAGTAGCTGGAATTACAGGTCACCACCACCGGGCCTGGCTAATTTTTGTATTTTTAGTAGAGATTGGGTTTTGACTTGTTGGCCAGGCTGGTCTCGAACTCCTGACCTCAGGTGATCCACCCACCTTGGTCTCCCAAAGTGCTGGGATTATAGTCATGAGCCACGGTGCCCAGTCAGTCTTTTAAATTTTTAAACCTCATCGTTCTTCAAGTCACAGGGAAACTATTTGCGTTCCTTTCCTTCTTAAAATAATACTTATTCCATGGATAATAGGCATTTTTTTGTCTTTTAATTTTTCCTTCTTTTTTTTTTTTTTGGAGACAGGGTCTTGTCCTGTTGCCCAGGCTGGAGTGCAGTAGTGTGATCTTGGCTCACTGCAGCCTCCCCCTCCTGAGTTCAAGCGATTCTCGTGCCTCAGCCTCCCGAGTAGCTGGGACTACAGGTGTGCACCACCATGCCCAGTTAAGTATTTTGTATTTTTAGTAGGGACGGGGTTTTGACATGTTGGCCAGTCTGGTCTCAAACTCCTGATCTCAAGTGATCTGCCTGCCTCAGTCTCCCAAAGTGCGGACTACAGGCGAGAACCACCATGCCTGGCCTTTTCCTTTATTTCTTCCAGGCATGGTTACTCTCTTAGAGGCCTAGAAGCATTTTTGTCAGGAACCACTGAAGTAATATCTATGTGGGAGCCTTCTGGTTTCAAAGAAGGAAAGAGGGTGTTTACACAGAAGCAGTCTGGTTTCAGGAAAAAAGCCAAGTGGTGTTTTTTAATATTAGAGGAAACTTGTCTCTCCTTGTGTATATAAAAAGAAAGAAAGAAAAGCTTGTTTAAACAGGTTTGTAGAGGGTTGTTTTTGGTAAGCATTTGTTTTATTCGGTAAACTGAGTTTGTTATAGAGGACGGTTTAAACAGGGACAAAGGCTGTGTCTCTAGCTGGTGGGTGGCTCTGTAATGAACACACTTGAAGAATAATCACCATGCTTAGAATGAATGGAGCTCAGGCGATAGTGGGAAATGTAGAAGAGTTGGGTTTATGCTTTGATTTTGTTCTTTACAGTTTGTATGATTTTGGGAAACTTCTAAAGTAGAAATAAGGCTGGGTGCAGTGGCTCACACCTACAATCTCAGCAGTTTGGGATGCTGAGGCACGTGGATCACTTGAGTGCAGGAGTTCAAGACCAGCCTGGTTAACATGGCAAAACCCCATCTCCACCAAAAATACCAAAAAAATTTAGCCAGGTGTGGTGATCGTGCCACTGAACTCTAGCCTGAGTGACAGAGCGAGATCCTATCTCAAAAAGAAAAAAAAGAGAGAGAAAGAGAATCAAAAACCAGTCATGCCTACATTAGCCTATGGTACACACCTACTTTTTCATGACAGAATTTCAATAATCAGTAGTAGAAGGATGTCTTTGTGAGAATTTTCAGTGTGCTGGGTATCCCACCCCCACAGGTGGGAAAAGGATGAACTTCAAAGGAAGTTTCTAGAGAACCACTTGTGGGGACTGGTGTGTCACTCTTGCCAAGTGAGAGATGGCTGGGACTGCTTCTGCCTCGCAGTGAAGACAGAATGCCTCAAAGACCTGTTGCATTTCCACTGCATTTTACTGGGACCTGGATTTGAAGGCAGCTGGCCTGGGATTTGCTTAAACATGACTTTTCCAAGACGCCTGCCTGGAGGGACAGTGCCACCCAGGAAGATGGGCGGACATGGGAAGTCCAGGGGTCAAGAGCAATAAGGAAAGGCATACTTTCTCCATTAAAGAGTTAGTGAGAAGATCTCTGGAAAGCCTGTGAAAGCTCACCAGGAGAGAAAGCATCTGCCATCCAGAGGGTATGGCAGCAGGACCCCAGCCATTCTACTGAGTTGAGCTGTGCCCTTTTCCTGAATCCCCTCTTCCGAGGACCCAATCCTGTAGGGGTTACAAACAGCGACTATAAAGTGGGAAGCAAGAAGATTGGGAAAAGAGAAAAGAAGTTTTCTCTTTTCATAAATTATGAATTGGCATTACCAAAAAAAACAGGGTTCCATGGTTTAAAAGTTTGAAAACTGTTGACTGAGAGTGGTGGCCCATGCCTGTAATCCTAGCACTTTAGGAGGCCTACACGGAATGATACTCGTAATTCTGCCTGCCAGTGTGGCCGGGTCCAAAGTGGAGAAGGGAAGGAATCTTAATTGGATAAAATCTGGAGTTCTGATTTTTATCCTGGACTGAGGTTGAAGCATGAGTTTAACGAGTGAAAGAAGAAAGTTCTCTGCCATGGAGGGAGGACGCGAAAGAGGGTTGTCGTTATTTTACAGTGAATGCAAAACTTTTTATAAGAAACTGATGAGGGCTGAGTGTCTCATTTGCATAAGGCATGAATTTCTGGATTGGCATTATGTGATTATGAAACAGACTTTATTTGTTAATACCCAAACAAGGGGCTTTTCATTTATTTTCCAAGAATGACTAGGAACACCACGGGACATGCTCATGATTCTATCCTGGGGCCAGGAAGAATTAGACCATGGAGTGATTTGAAGAGCCCATGGAAGATAAAATAAAGTTGGTTTATGCTTATAGGCCCAGCTAAGTCCAGCGCATTCAATGAAATAATTATAAGCACTTACAGAAGTGGAGCACTTAAAGAAAGAAGGGAGAGGTCCTCCTGCCAGGAACCCGCCTCTAGCTACAGAGGATAAGGATGGCTAAAGATAAGGGTCTTCCCAGTGAAGAGCTTTGGAAATATTTCACTTGACTAGAAATGATACCGACCCCAAAGTTCAGGCCCACCAGAGAACACTGGGAGCAATAGCTTATGTCCTTGAGGAATGAGAACGATTTCAGTTTTCAGGTGAGCTGGGCCTCTTTTCCAGGTAGTCCAGAGCCTTGTAAGTCTAAAGCCCACATCAGTGTTTTCCAAAGTGTTTCCACAAAGCATGACATCCATAGATTATGAATTGGCATTACCAAGGAAAACAGAATTCCATGGTTTAAAAGTTTGAAAACTGTTGACTGAGAGTGGTGGCCCATGCCTGTAATCCTAGCACTTTAGGAGGCCAACACAGAAGGATCACTTGAGTGAGGAGTTCAAGACCAGTCTGGGCAACATAGTGAGACCTTGTCTATTTAAAAGAAAAAAAAGTTTGAAAAATGCTGTTAAATAAAACTAAAGAGGCCAGGCACAGTGGCTCATGCCTGTAATCCCAGCACTTTGGGAGCCAAGGAGGGCAGATTATGAGGTCAGGAGTTTAGGACCAGCCTGACCAACATGGTAAAACCCTGTTTCTACTAAAAATACAAAAATTAGCCATGTGTGGTGGCACATTCTTGTAATCCCAGCTACTCTGGATGCTGAAGCAGAATAATTGTTTGAACCCAGGAGGCAGAGGTTGCAGTGAGCCAAGATCACACCACTGCACTCCAGCCCTGGCAAAAGAGCAAGACTCCATCTCAAAAAACAAAAACGAAAACAAAAACAAAAAAATAAATAAAATAAAACTAAACAGTTGTCTTTCCTGCAGGACTTATCAGAGCCTTAGAATGCTAAGGTATGTTGGTCATGCTTCTATAAGCATTGTTCATTTCTTGCAGCTCGTTTTGCTACAGAGCACTTAAGTTTGTTCCTAGGAATGCTCTGCAGTGGTTTGGAGTGCACTTGACTCCCTGTGCAATGCCCTCCTCCTGCTTCTGTCAGCATTAGCAACTACCTTTAGTGTTCTCAGGTATGTTATTGAAACCATTCCCTGTGATCTCTAACTCCAGGGAAGGTTGTGAGTTATTTGAGTGCTCCTCTTAGATGCCCATTCTACTTAGCTTCAGATAAAGAAGAAAACCCTCTTTTCCTTCTCCTCTGGAGAGGGTACTGGAAATTTACCATACATTAAAAATTTCTCCAAGATATCTCACTTCCCCCAGCCTCTTGTACCATAACTCTTTTGTAACCTGGGGGTAGACTAATACCAGTTTTTAGATCTCTCTGTGTACTCTGCAGTGGTGGCTGTAGCAGGTGATTTTGGTGCCCTGCCCCTTGGTACTCATGGCTGCTCACCCTTCTGACTCTGGGATTCCAGTGTTTGTTCTAGGTAGTAAATCAACCATTGTGATAAATCAATCCCATTTAATTTGCACTCGACCTTTGTTATGTAATGTACATTTAATGACAATGAGTATGGGTAGTTATAAAAATAATAAATACTACTTACTGAGTGATTAATATGTGCCAGTCATCTGCCACAAGCATTCTCTCATTAATTAAAAATAAGTATTAATGCTCCCACACTACAGATGAGGAAAGTGCGGCTTAGGAAACTTAAATAATTCACTAGAAGGTACACATTGAATAGATGTCTAGATCCAGCCACCTATGCTCTTATGCATTCTTCCAGTCTCTCCAGTGCACCACAACGTAGCAGACTCTTGTTGTCTGAGGTATACCCAAAGTTCTTTGTCCCACAACCAAGAAAATTAAGGAGTGCAGACACCAAGAGTGAGGTTGGAGCATGAGTTTAATGAGCGAAAGTAGAAAGCTCTCTGCCATGGAGAGGGGACCCAAAAGAGGGTTGTCGTTTTTACAGTTGAATGGAAAAGCTTTTATAAGAAACTGAGGGGTGAGGGCTGGGTGTCTCATTTGCATAAGGTATGAATTTCTGGTAGCTCCACCAGGTCCTCCTAGTGTGCATGCAGGCCCTTAGCTTGAGTTACTCCATATTGCTTTGTTCCCCTTACTGTGTGTATGTCAGGGGACAGAAATTTCCATTGCGTGCATGTCTGGGCAAGTCACCTGTGTAGCCTTTCTTTTCCGTGAGACTGTGGGCCTGGCTTAGGCAAGCCCCCTGTGCAAGAGCCCTTATCTGTGCCTACAGCTTGATTTTTTCAGGCTGTTCTTTGAAAGAATTCAACTGAGGACCCACCCTAACTGCCTGCTAGACTGATTTCTCCTCTCTCAGCACTAGGTGGTATTACTTGCTTGTAGAAGAGATCATTTCAATGTCTGAGGTGTTACTTAAAAGCCTCGTTGTAATCATCTTCCCACAACCTGATTTCTTAGGGCTCCAGTCTAATTTCTACTGGGCCTTCCTTAAGCTTCTAAATAGTTTTAGAGTTTATACTCTGGTCAGAAAAAGTACAAACAGTGACAGCCAAAAGACTTTTGGGGAAATAATTTCTTTAGAAAAAACTGCCGAAAAACAGCTTGCTGATTTGGCCAAATGGAAATGGTCAATGGGCTTTCTGTGGTAGATGTAGCATTTTTCTTTTGATCTAAACATTGTATGATTTTCTGCCTCCTTGCCGTTGCTCACACTGTCTCCTCTGCCAGCTCCTTCATCTATTCACTCCTACTCACCCTTTTAAGCCTCTGAGAATTTCAAGGAAGACTTCCCTGCCCTCTCCCACTACCCAGTCCTGGATTGGATTACTATGATTACATATTACTCCATAGTTCTCCCCAGAAGTGTTGAGCATCTATCACTGTTGAAACGGGGTCTAGTGATCTGCTTCCCTCACTGGTTTGTAAGCTTGTGATGTCTTATCCATCTTGAACCCTTACACATAGTTGCAGCTTATTAAACCCTTGCAGGATGACTGATGGGTTCACTGCCTGGTAGAATATAGGATTTCATTTTCCAAGAACCTTGACCACCTTAGCCTCCACTAGGTGAAGGATGTAAAGGAAGAAGAATTGTCTGCACAGAGAGCTCAGAAAGTAGCACTCTTCCTGGTGGATGAAAATAACAGCTGGTCAGAGCCCAAGTTGGTCTGAAAGAGAACACTGAATATCAGTTACTCTTGCCAGTTGTCACACCCCATAAAGGAGGTGTTGTTATTTGCTTCTAGTTTAAATGCGGCAAGAAGTAGGTGCCCTGAGGATCTCTGGGCCTCTTATGAACACATGGTTTTGATTATAGATCACGTGGTACAATGGGCATAAATGAATACAAGGCCCGAAGATAAATGCCGTGTGAGACAGCCACTTCTCCTTTATCAGCTCAACATCCTCCAGGCTTTACTGACAAAAGCAAAAGTGCACAGATTCCAAGAGGTGACATGGCGATGGGATTTTAGCGACAAAGATTCAGGACAGGATGAGGTGGCTCATGCCTGTTAATCCCAGCACATTGGAAGGCCAAGGCAGGAGATCCCTTGAGCCCAGGAGTTTGAGACCAGCCTGGGCAACATAGGGAGGCACTGTCTTCACACACACACACACAAATAGCTGGGCATAGTAGCAGGTGTCTGTAGTAAGGGTGAAGTGGGAGGATCGCTTGAGCCTGGGAAGTCGAGGCGGCAGCGAACTGATTGCACCACTGCACTCCAGCCTGGGCAACAGAGCAAGATTGTCTCAGGAAAAAAACTAAAGCAAAACCAGAAGAAATGGATTCAGAGCTCACTTTTTTTTTTTCAGTTTTTTACACAAATCACTCAACCTTGTTCAATCTCCCATTGATCAAATTTGAAGTAGAGATTAGAATATACCTAATATACTTGTAGTATTGTTGCCAAGTTTTAATGACACAGTTTATATACAGGAACCTAATGGAGATTGTCAATAAATATTTCCCCCTTTGCCTCCATACTTGTTTAGCTCAAGGCATTCACTTGCATTTCATCTCTGGCGACCTTCCTCTGAAGACTAGTTCTCAAGGCTCATCAACTTGAGAGTCACCTAGGATCCTTGTTAAAGGGCAGCTTCCTGGCCCTGTTCCCAGAGGTACTGGTGCAGTAGGTCTAGGTATATCCCAGAAAGTTTTGTTTTTAACTGTCCGAGGTAATTCATTTTTTTTGACATGGAGTCTCACTGTGTCATCTAGGCTGGAGTGCAATGGTGTGATCTCAACTCACTGCAACCTCACCTTCCAGGCTCAAGAAATTCTCCTGCCTCAGCCTCCTGAGTAGCTGGGACTACAGGCAAGTGCCACCACATTTGGCTAATTTTTGTGTTTTTAGTAGAGGCAGGGCTTCACCATGTTGGCCAGGCTGGTTTCAAACTCATGATCTCACATGATCTGCTTGCTTTGGACTCCCAAAGTACTGGGATTACGGGTGAGAGCCACTGCGCTCAGCCCTGTTCCCAGTAATTCTGAGTCAGGTGAGCTGTTGTCCACATTTCTGGAAACATGATTTAAAAATTTCAAAGTCTTTCTGCAGGTTGGCATGAAGACTATTTACCTTTCATTAGTGATAGCCCACGGAAAAGCCCTTTTTAAGTTAGAAGATTTAATTGTATGGTTTGTCTGGGAAGTGGTGAGAAAAAAAATTCAGTAAACTGAGGAAGTAGAGATGATGGCGGAGGCAGTGGTCGAGGATGGGAAATGTTGGCGTTTTTCACTGGCCTTCAGAGCACCATACCACCTGGGAAGTGAAGAACAGGGAGAAATGCAGATATGGAGCAGATGGCTTATAGGAAGTGGGGCTGCAGAATCGAGGACTGATGGGGCTGGAAAGCTTCCAGCTTATAGCAACTCAGCACTTGGAAGTACAGCTTTATTTTCTTACTTTAAGAACTGTAGATTTCCTCTATGTCAGAGCCATTCAAATTTAGTATCAATCTTAATACCTTTCCCTAAGCCAACTATAAGAGATGTTGCTATTATTAATGGTTTTAAATTGCACAGTCTCAGTGGATTTCATTAGAATGGGAAACTGACAGGTGAGTAGACATCTGGTCAACCTGACTCTTTGCAAAAGCCCCACTGAGGCCTGTAGTGGATGGGGCCTCCAGCTGTCTCACCTTCCCTAGCTCTCAGAGGGCATTTTGCCAAAGAAAACCTGGTGAGGACTCTCAAAAAGGTGGCAACCAACTAGGTGTGGGTTATTTCTGGAATTTCCCTCCCAGTTCATTTTTTTTTTTTTTTTAATGGAGTCTGCTGCCCAGGCTGGAGTGCAGTGGTGCAATCTTGGCTCGCTGTAAACTCTGCCTCCTGAGTTCAACCAATTCTGTCTCAGCCTCCTGAGTAGCTGGGATTACAGGCACGCACCACCATGTATGGCTAATTTTGGTATTTTTAGTGGAGACGGGGTTTCACCATATTGGCCAGGCTGGTCTCGAACACTTGACCTCAGGTGATCCACCTGCCTCAGCCTCCCAAAGTGCTGGAATTACAGGCATGAGCCACCACACCTGGCTTTCCCTCCCAATTCTTATTTTCCACCCTTGTCACTCTTAATTATCATTGAAATTCATAACTATTGCTCTTTAAAGAAATATAATCTGCTGTTTTCAGAGTGCTCCTACCCTGAGCAGCTTCCCCATTTTTGCCCCTGATGCCAGCTATCCACTGGTATAGAAGGCAAGTGGAGCAAATTCTTAGCTCTGCATCTATTCAACAAACATTATCTTTAAAATTGTGGTAAAATCCACATAGCAAAATGTATCCCCTAAATCTTTTTTGTTTTGAGATGGAGTCTCACTCTGTCACACAGACTGGAGTGCAGTGGCATGATCTCGGCTCATGGCTACCTCTGCCCACCAGGGTTCAAGTGATTCTCCTGCCTCAGCCTCCCGAGTAGCTGGGATTACAGGTGTCCACCACCATATCCAGCTAATTTTGTTGTACTTTTAGTAGAGATGGGGCTTCACCATCTTGGCCAGGCTGGTCTTGAACTCCTGACCTCATGATCCACCCACCTCGGTCTCCCAAAGTGTTGGAATTACAGGTGTGAGCCACCATGCCCTGCCCATCTTAACATTTTTAAGTGTATATCTCAGTGGCATGAAGTGCATTCACTTTGTTGCGCTATCATCATCACAATCCAGCCACAGAACTCTGATCTTGCAACACTGAAACTCCATACCTACTAAACAGTACTTCCCAGTCCTCTCTTCCCCCAGCTTCTGGGACCACCATTCTACTTTCTTTATGAATTTGATGGCTTTAGGTGTCTCTTGTAAGTGGGATTATACAGTATTTATTTGTCTTTTTGTGACTGGCTTATTTCACTTAGCATGTTTTCAAGATTCACCCTTGGTATAGGATGTGTCAGAATTTCCTTTCCCTTGAAGCTAAAAAATACCCCATTTTATGTATCTACCACACATTTTACTTATCCATTCCTTAATCAAAGGACACTTAAGTTGCTTTCTGGGCTATTGTGAATAAGGCTGCTATGAACATGTATGTACAGGTATTTCTTTGAGATCCTGCTTTCAATTATTTAAAGTGTGTACCTAGAAGTGGAATAGCTGAATCATATGGGAATTAAAAAAATGTTTTTGAGGAACCATTATGCTGTTTTCCACAGCAGTGGCACCCTTATACGCTCCAATTACTCCACATTCTTGCCTGCACTTGGTATTTTCTGTTTTGATAGTAGCCATCCTAATGAGTATGAAGCGGCACTTCGGTGTGGTTTTGATTTGCATTTATCTAATGATTGGTGATTTTGAGCATTTTCTCATGTGCTTGTGTGGCATTTGTACATCTTCTTTGGAGAAATTGAAGAAATATTTTTTGATCATCTGTGGGTTGCATATCCAATAAACATTTCCACTCACCTTCCTGGCTGGGGTTTAGTTTTCTCTCTCTCCTACATGACTCAGGGGTGATTCCTGATTAGTCTAAGTCAGTGGTTCTCAATCCTGGCTGCACATTAGAGTCACCAAGGGAAGCTTTAAAAAATACCCAGATTTGGGCTGGGTGCAGTGGCTCTTGCCTGTAATCCCAGCTCTTTGGGAGGTTAGAGGCAGGCAGATCACTGGAGGTTAGGGGTTTGAGAGCAGCTTGGTCAACATGGTGAAACCACATCTACAAAAAAAAAAAAAAAAAAAAAAAAAAACTACCCAGGGGTGATGGCAGTCGCCTATAACCCCAGCTACTTGAGAGGCTGAGGCAGGAGAATCACTTGAACCAAGGAGGCAGAGGTTGCAGTGAGCTGAGATCACACCACTGTACTTCAGCCTGGGCAACAGAGTAGACTCTGTCTTGGGGTAACAAAAACCCCAAAAAAACAGAAACAAACAAAAAAAACAGGTTCAGGCCTCCTTCCCAGACCAATGAAATTAGAATGTCTAGAGGTAGTCCTGGGCATCGGTGTTTTTAGAAATTCCCAACTGAGTCCAATATTCAAATATGCTGCCATAGTCCAGGCTCAGTGGCTCATGCCTGTAATCCCAGCACTTTGGCAGGCTGATGTGGGTGGATTGCTTGAGCTCAGGAGTTCGAGTCCAGCCTGGGCAACTTAAGGAGACTCCATCTCTACAGAAATTTGTTTTGGAAATTAGCCAGGCATGGTGGTGCATGCTTATAGTCCCAGCGACTCAGGAGACTGAGGTGTGATAATCACTTGGGCTCAGGGGTTGAGGCTGCAGTGAGCTACAATCATGCTACTGCAGTCCAGCCTAGGTGAGAGTGAGACTCTCTCTCTCTCTCTTCATATAGGTATATATGCTGGTAGGATTACAAAAGATTGTGAAACGTGTGCCGAATTCAACCATGGTAGTCCCATTCCCCTTGATGGTTACTGGATTAGAATTGGTCATGTGACTTTGTTCTAATTGGTGTGGCATGATGGCTTCCAGGAAATAGTTAATATTTCTGAAAATGAGGTGGGATTAATGGCTTCCGTCCTTTCACTAAGTATGACTCCTAGAGCTAGAGCAGCCCTCTTAAAACTATGAGAGGCACTACCCCGAGGTGTCAGAGCAGGAAGATATGACAGAATGTAGGTAACTGATGTCAACTTGCTGATGTGACCCATTTTGGAGGCACCCTACCTCTGGAATTCTGGTATAACATAATAAATGGCTTTCTAAGTTGGCAGGGATTGCTTGAGGCCAGGAGTTCAAGGCTGCAGTGAGCTAGGATCATGCCACTTCCCTCCAGCCCAGGTGACAGAGTGAGATCCTGTCAATAATAATAATAATAATAATAATAATAATAATAATAAAATTAGCTGGGTATAGTGGCATGTACTTTAATTCCAGCTACCCAGGAGAGTGAAGCAAGAAGATCACTTGAACCTGAGTTTGAGGCTGGAGTGAGCTATTGTCACTGCACTCCAGCCTGGGTGACAGAGTGAGACTCTGTCTCTTAAAAAATAAAATACAATAAATGGCCTATTTAAACTGTTGTGGGTTGGGTTTTCTGCCGAAAGTATCTCAATGGTACACTTACTGTGCACTAGGGATTTCAGGAAGGCATAGGGCTATCCTTACCTGTTATGATAGAAAAAAGGAACCAAGGCATTGCCTTAAATAGACTTAACCCCTGAATCCTCATGTTGAATGTCTGAAGCTCTACTGTCCAGGGTTTTTAGGCTTTACTCAGAAGCAGGTGAGACAGGAAACCAGGAAATTTGGACAGGCTATACAGTCAGCCGACAGATCTGAACTGAAGACATCCTAAACTTAAATGTAGAGCTGGCAGCCATTCTCAGCTTAAATGCTGTCTCTTCTACAGCTTACCTGGTGGTCCAGGCCGGCCAAGTTCTTAAATCTGGGTCAGTTACAGGGCTTGGATGCAACATGACAAGGGAAAGAAGTGTGTTCAATGAGAACATGATGAGTCCAAACCATGTAAGTTTTTAGAGATTAAATTTAACACCTTGGTGTGATACCTGAGCCCAAGCAAGTCACTTATTTAAACTAATGGCCAGCCAGGTAGTACTTACCGTGTTACATGATTCTCAGGTTTATAGCAGGGGTAATATTCTCTAGCTTCTTCTTCCCTGCAAGAGACCTAGGTGTTATCAGATCAGGCCTCACCTCTACTACAGTTTCCTTCAATTATACCTATAAGGGTGGCTTCTGGGTAGGTAGTGAATTCACCATTCAGTGAGCCCCCAAAGTAAGGCCAAGTGAGGAAGCACGTGAGATATTCTGTTGGCTGGCCATAGCTCTCTGTTGATGTGTTAATTAGAGTGTACGTTCAGGACTGACAAATCCCAAGATACATGAAATGTTAAAAAATAAAAATAAAAAGCAACCAACCAGCTGCTTAGCTAATCGCACTGTGTGACAATAAAGTTTCAGTTCAATATGAAATAGTGAAAAGAGCATGTATGTGTCCAGGAAAGCCACTGAAGTGGAAGATACTAAAAGCACTTTCTGTTGATCTTTCAAAAGCTATTTTCTGATCTATTCTTGTAGAAAGTATCAAAATTTGAAGTGAATGCTGATGATTATTTATAAGTTTATTCAGATCTCCACCTGTCAGTAACTCACACCTGGCCTTTGAAATTGCTTCTTTGGCTGTGTAGTCTCTATCATGAAGCCACAGGCCTGTATTAGTCTTCCTGAAACTCCTTAAAATAGAGACTTACGTAAAATGTGTCTCAGTAATAGGATGAATGTGAAAATGTTGGGGTTTTAAAAAAAGCACAAGCAAGAGAAAAAGCCTATGGCATTCATTTAATTGGATCAGCACTAATGTTGGTTTCAACGCTGTGTTGTTTGCACGGAAGCACCACAATGATGCCTGCAAGGCTGTCGTGCAGTCTGTGAAGACCCCTGAAAATAAAGGAATTTTGAGAGGCTGGGCGTGGTGGCTCATGCCTGTAATCCCAGCACTTTGGGAGGCCGAGGTGAGCAGATCACGAGAGTTCAGGAGTTCAAGACCAGCCTGGCCAACATGGTGAAACCCCGTCTCTACTAAAACTACAAAAATATTAGCCAGGTGTGGTAGCACACACCTGTAATCCCAGCTACTCGGGAGGCTGAGGCAGGAGAATCGCTTGGAACTTGGGAGGTGGAGGTTCCAGTGAGCTGAGATCACGCCATTGCACTCCAGTCTGGGCGACAGAGCGAGACTTAGTCTCAAAATAAATAAATAAATAAAATAAATAAAGGAATTTTGGGTGTGGAAACTACAAAGGAAGATAAATTGTACCCAGAGTGCAAAATATACTAAAAATTTCTGCAAGAATTTTGAGGACACAAGGGTAATGTTGAAGACACGGAACACTTTTTAGGACAATAAAAGACAGCACCGTACTTGGTGACAGCCGCGGCAGATCTTAATCAGGGAGGCAGATTCAACTAGTTAAAACACAATCTCATCCCGGAAAGAGGGCCAGCTGGCCGCCTTCTCAGGGGAGAAGAGGCTAAATGCTAAGCTGGAGCTGGCTTTCTTGTGAGGTGCTGGAAGTCGGGAGAGGGGCTTCCGATGTTTGGGTACTTTTTGGACACGTTCTGCCACTGGGCTTGGGTCCGGGAAGATGAGTGGGACTCAACAAGGGACACAGTGGCTTTCTTGGCACTTCTGGGCAATCTGTTGAAAGCATCTGTACGTACTGCTCCCTCCCACAAGCCCTCCTTGGGATGGGACATTATTGAGAGGTAATTGTTACAAGTCAGGGCTGGTCTTGCCCTTCTGAGCGCATTCAAGCTGATCATTCTCTGTTCATTCATTGTCTCACCAGAACTCTTCACCATGAAAATAAAGGCCACACACAAAGAGACTGAGAAAAGGAACCACATCAGAGAAGGAGCCAAATACAGAAACTTGGAGGAACAGGAGGGAATATGAGAATCGAAGGTGAGAACTTAAAATGGAGATCTGGGCCAGGTACAGTGGCTGATGCCCGTAATCCCAGCACTTTGGGAGGCCTAATTCACCTGGGGTTTGAGACCAGCCTGGGCAACATGACAAAACCCCATCTTCTACAAAAAATACAAAAATTAGCCAGGGGTGATGGTTGATGCCTGTAGTCCCAGCTACTCCAGAGGCTGAGGCAGGAGGATGGCTTGAACCAGGAGGCAGCAGTTGCAGTGAGCTGAGATTGTGCTATTGCATTCAGCCTGGACAACAGAGCCAGACCCTGTCTCAAAAAATTAAAATTAAATAATAATTAAAAGATCTCCAGAAAGAACACCAAAGAAGAGGGCAGAACTGAGTCAAGGAGTCAGATGATTGTTTATCCCTGGAAAAGAATGTGAAAACTCATGCCTCTGAGGCTGCATTTCCCAGAACACTAGATCCATGGTAAGATGAGTTTGTATCCTATGTCTAACCCCACTCTGCCCCAGGAATTTATAATGCAAAACAGTTTATTAAAGGCTCTGAGAAGTACTGCAGTGAAGAAATCCACTTAACTCATACTTTTTTTTTTTTTGAGATGGAGTCTGGCTCTGTCACCCAGTAGGGAGTGCAGTGGCACGATCTCAGCTCACTGCAACCTCCACTGCCTGGGTTCAGGATATTCTCCTGCCTCAGCCTGAGTAGCTGGGATTCCAGGTGCCTGCCACCACCCCTGGCTAATTTTTATATTTTTTAGAAGAGATGAGTTGTCAGCATGTTGGCCAGGCTGGTCTCAAACTCCTGGCCTCAAGTGCTCTGCACATCTTAGCCTCCCAAAGTGCTGGGATTACTGTACCTGAGCAACTCATGCATTTTTATTTATTTATCTATTTTGAGACTGGGTTTTGCGGTGTCACCCAGGCTAGAGTGCAGTGGTGCTATCATAGCTCATGGTAACCTTGAACTCCTGGGCTCAAGCAGTACTTCTCACTAAGCCTCTCAAGTAGCTGGGAATACAGGCACATACCACCAGTAATTAACTTGTAAATTTATTTAAATACAGAACTTCTTTTTCTGCATTACCGCATTCTAGAGACATTCTGTAGGGGTAGAGCTCTACACTACACATTTGTTACTTGCTGTACAGCGTGTCATCTCTCCTTATCCACGGTGGTAAGTTCCAAGACCCCGCATGGATGCCTGACACTGCGGACAGAACCAAACCATATATAGACTGTGTTTTTCCTGTAAATACATACCTATGATAAAGTTTATAAGTTAAGCACAGTAAGAGATTAAGAACAACAATAAGAAAGTGGAACAAATAACATACTGCAATGAAAGTTATGCAAATGTGATCCCTCTCTTTCTCAAATATCTTGTACTCTGCTTACCCATTTTCAGACTGTGGTTGACCACAGGTAACTGAAACCGTGGGAAGTGAAACTGTGGATAGGGGAGGGGGGACTAGTGTGTTAATATGGTGGCCACAGGAAAAGTGTATGGTGTGATGGGAAGAAGCATGAGACAATGAGAGGAACACCAAGCTAGGTGAGGAGTCAGGGAGCTGATATGAGCTGCTGACTCTAATTCTGCATGTCTATGTACAAAAAAATCTATGTGCAGCTTATTTGACTGAAAATCCCAAATCAGAGAGAATTCAAATGACAGCAAGGTTTAGAACCTGCTTGTTCTCCTAAGTAGATTAATCAGCTTGTCCAAGTTACTTAATCTTTCCAGGCTGCAATTTGCTCATCTGGAAAGTGGGAAAGTTAGACAACAGGATCTCATGAGCCTGCCAAAGTGTGGAACCTATGTGTCAAAGAGGCTCTAATAATCCAAAATTCCTTTCGACTGGTACCATGCAAATCTCCAGCCACAGTCAAGAAAGAAAAGTTCAAATAATTTATAAGTAACTTGCCTTCCCACTGAACACTCAAGGGAACCAAATTACCTTCTTCTATTGGGGAACTCTGAGCACAATTGAAAACCAGCTTCATTAGCTGCCTGGACACAAGGCTAAAGCAAAGTCCTGGAAATGCATATTGTTTTCTAGAAGTATCTGCCTGGCACTCTCTTAAGGTTCTTCTAGGCAAAAGTCACAGCTACCCAATTCAAGCTTGTTTAAAAACAGATAATTTATATTAGCTCAGATAACTAGGACATCTGAGGTTGCATCTAGCTTTGGGGACAGAAAGATTTGAGGGCCCAGATAATGTTACACGGATGTTGTCTTCCTCAACCTCTCAGCTCTGCTTTCTTCTCAATGGGCCTCATTGCCAGGCAGGCTCACGGTACATGGCAACAAAGAGCCCTTTTTGAACCCTAGGCTTCATGGTCCTTAACTGCCATCTTTAAAAAAGAGAGCACTTTACTCCAAATATTTGAAGCAAAATATTAATTGCTCAAATTACTGAGCACTCACAACATGCCAGGCACTTTTCTAACACACATGTATAAACTTACATAGGCCTCACCACAACTCTAGAAAGTAGATACTATTACATTTACATGCTATACACAAGGAACTAAGGCTCAGAGAGTTTAAACAGTGTGTCTACTTTCTGTACAAGTGATCTTGGGAAAATTATTTAATCTCTCTGTGCCTCAGTTTCCTCACCTGAAAAATGCCAAAAGCAACTATTTATTAGGCTGTTTTGTGGCTTAGGTAAGTGTATTAGTCCATTTTCATGCTGCTGATAAAGGCATACCCAAGACTGGGCAATTTACAAAAAAAAAAAAAAGAGGTTCAATTGGAATCATAATTCCATGTGGCTGGGGAAGCCTCACAATCATGGTGGAAGGCAAGGAGGAACAAATTACATCTTAGGTCGATGACAGCAGGCAAAGAAAGAGAAATTCCCATTATTAAACCATCAGATCTGGTGAGACCCATTCACTCTCAGGAGAACAGCACAGGAAAGATCTTCCCCCATGATCCAGTCATCTCCCACTGGGTCCCTGCCACAACATGTGGGAATTACGGAAGCTACAAGATGCAATTTGGGTGGGGACACAGAGCCAAACCATTTCAGTAAGCATATATAAGAACCAAAGGAGAATGTCCAGCACAGATTCACTGCATGCAACGAGAAGCCAATAATTCTTGGTACCATTTCCACTTGCCATTCTCTTATTCCCTGCCTCTTTCCCTCTAATGGTTCAGAAAAATTCGACTTTACAAATTCCATGGTCTGACTGGGCACAGTGACTCATGACTGCAATCCCAGCATGTGGGAGGACGAGGCACATGGATTGCTTGAACCCAGGAGTTTAAAACCAGCCTGGGCAAAATGGTGAAACCTCATCTCTGCAAAAAATATGAAAATTAGCTGGGCATGATGGCATGCACCTGTAGCTCCAGCTATTTGGGAGGCTAGGTGGGAGGATTGTTTGAGATGGAGGTTGCAGGAAGTGGAGATGGTGCCACTGCACTCCGCCCTGGCTGACAGAGTGAGACTTTGTCTCAAATAATAACAATAACAAATTCCATGGTCTTTAGTACTATTAGAGATGATAGAAAGGGACACAATGGATTACAGCTGTGGATACAGGGAAGGAAGCCCAAAACAGAAAAGCTAAGCCAAAGCTGAGGCCTAGACATAGTATTCACATTCAGAAGAGGAGCTGAAAGTAAGCACAAGGTCAAGGCTGTCAATCTAGCCTAGAGGGGAGCAGTAAGGAGACCTGTGCGCTGGGTGGCCAACCCCAGACACCGGACAGGAAAAGCTGTGTAAGAAGCCTCTTATGCTTCTCCTGCTGGGGCAGAAGCCAGCTTCAGAGTGTGCCAGCAGGAAAGCTGCAGGTGGTAGCCCATTCTCCCCATGAGGAAGATGGTAATGCACTAACTTGGTTGGAAGAGAGAGTATGGAACCCAGTTAAAGGTCATATGCTGACAGGATGTCTTTTATTGAGGGTGATTGCATGAAGAGATGGTGCTAAATAGCATTTATAACTTATATGGCAAGTTTCACAACAAAGGTAGGATCTTATAGAACATTTAACACATGCCCTGGTGAAAAATACTTAACTCAATTGTGAAATATCACATCAAATCAATCTAAGTGTGGTTTCCATTGGAACTGGAGTAGCTATTCTGGAATTTCCTGATGAAGCGATAGATGCTTAGAGTCAAAACTTTTCTGGTTTTTTGTTTGTTCATTTATTTTTGAGACAAATTCTTGCTCGGTCACCCATGCTGGAGTGCAGTGGCATGATCTCAGCTCACTGCAACCTCTGGCTTTTGAGTTCAAGCGATTCTCCTGGCTCAGCCTCCCGAGTATCTGTTACTACAGGCGTACACCACCACGCCTAGCTAATTTTTGTATTTTTAGTAGAGATGGGGTTTCACAACATTGGCCAGGCTGGCCTCAAAATCCTGACCTCAGGAGGTCCACCTGCCTCAGCCTCCCAAAGTGCTGAGATTACAGGTGTGAGCCACTGCTCCCAACCTGGAGTCAAAACTTTTCTGAGGCTCCATATTTCTCCTCAATGCTTCTGACCTCTTCTAACATGCAGTTCCTAACCTATTAATCAGAGCCACCAAGTGAAAGCTTGTGGTATCTTTAGCTTGAATATTTTGCCCCTACTTGGTCCATGGTAAGTGTGCAGGAGCTATGCCACCTGAGTTACTGCAGGCGGATAATGGGGAGGACTCCAGTGATACAAAAAAATTAGCTGGGCATGGTGATGGGTGTGTGTAATCCCACCACCTACTTCGGAGGCTGAGGCAGGAGAATCGCTTGAACCTGAGAGGCGGAGGTTGCTGTGAGCTGAGGTTGCAACATTGTACTCTAGCCTGAGCAACAAGAGTAAAATTCTGTCTCAAACAAAAAAGAGAAAGAAAAAAACCAAATATTTAGAAATTAAATTCCATATTTTGAAATAATTCACGAGTCATTGAAGAAACTAAAAAAATGTTTGAACCAAATGTTAATAAATATGCACATGTCAGAATCTCTGGGATGCTGCTCAATCTGCGCTCAGAGGGAAATTTCTAGCTTTTAGTGCTTATATTAGAAAAGAATAAAGTTTTAAAATCAATATCCTACATTTCAACCTTGAGAATCTAGAAAAACTATACTTAATCCAAAATAAATAGGAAAAATGAAAAAGAAGAAAAGGAATTAATGAAACATAAAGGATGACAAATAATGGAGAAGCACAATAAAGCCAAAAGCTGGTTCTTTGAATTTGTGAGGAATAATCAGTAAACCCCTAGCTAGACAGAGCAAAAAAATAAATAAATAAAGAGAGATGGCTGGGCACAGTGGCTTGAGCCTGTAAACTCAGCACTTTTGAAGGCTGAGGCAGGTGGATCACTGCAGGCTAGGGGTTTGAAACCAGTCTGGACAACATGGTGAAATCCTCTCTACTAAAAACACAAAGTTAGCTGGATGTGGTGGCATATGCCTGTAGTCCCAGCTACTCGGGAGGCTGAGGCAGGAGAATCACTTGAACCCAGAAGTTGGAGGTTGCAGTGAGCTGAGATTGTGCCACTGCACTCCAGCCTGAATGACAGAGTGAGACTCCATCTCAAAAAAAAAAAGAAAGAAAGAAAATACATATTGTCAATATCAAGAATGAGCAAAGAGTTACCACTAAAGAGCCTATAGACTTTGAAAGGATAAAATGGGGCATATTTTAATGTTATTGTACAAATTCCTTGAAAAATACCAGCTACAAAACTTACACAACATGAAGCAAAAATATGGATTGACATATGTGTGTGTGTGTGTGTGTGTGTGTGTGTGTGTGTGTGTGTGTATATATATATATCAGAAATTAAATTAATAATTAAAAAACTGTGGCTGGGTGCAGTGGCACACACCTGTAAATCCCAGCACTTTGGGTGGCTGAGGCAGGAGGATCACTTGAGAACTTGAGCCCAGGAATTTGAGACAAGCCTGGGCAATATGGTGAAACTCTACAAAAAAATACAAAAAGCCAGGCATGGTGGCATGTGCCTGGAGTCCCAGCTACTCAAGGAGCTGAGGTGAAAGGATTGCTTTAGCCTGGGAGGTAGAGGTTGCAGTGAGCTGAGATTGCACTACTGCACTCCAGTTGCATGACAGAGTGGGACTCTTTCTCAAAAAAAAAAAAAAAAAAAAAAAAGGTTAGAAAGCTTTGAACCAAGAAAGCTCTTGGCCACAATATTTCACTAGTGAATTCTATCAAACGTTTAAGAAGTTATATTAATGATACACAAATTTGTTCAGAAAATAAAGGAGAGAACACTTCCTAACCCATTTATAAAGCCAGCATACTCCTAATGCCAAAATCTGATGAAGCTATTACCCTCCCCTTCAAAAAATGTAAATTGACAAACATAATTAAAGAAATGCATTTGGATATCTTCATCTATTTTAGTTGTTCAGATAGTTCTAGCAAATTTAACAAATACATGTAAAGCATTTATTTATTCATAAGAAGAGAGGAAGTAATAATTTTACCATTTATATTTTACTGCCCACCAGGGAGAACTGGTATGACCTTGAGGAAATTCACTCCAGAATGTGATGGAATTGGCCTCCTGTATCAATTTCACAGTTACTCCAGGCATATCGTTCAGTGGTTTGAAAACAGAAATACACTGCACACAGTCATATATTTCGGAAGAAAACTCATTACGGTGAAGTTTATTTTGGAACACCTTGCTCATCAGAAAGCAAGCTGGGCAGAGGGCATAAATGGCTGATTCGAAGAAATTGGAGCAGGAGGCTGCTTTGATCCTACTGCACAAGTCACCATCCAGTTACACAGGCCCCATACAGCTCACAGCCCTGCTGCTGATGTTTCAGTTCACATATTTAAAGAGCTCTCCTCCCTTTGTCCAGCAGCAGTAACAAATTACCCCTGTGAATGGTGAAAAAAACATCCTGAAAACATACACTAAGTTGAACTTTCCCGGTTATCATGCAAACTTTGATGTGATTTAAAAGAATGTTATATTAATATCAAAGTTAAATTCAAGACAAAAAGCATTAAAAGGGATAAAGAAAGTCATTTTTCTTGGCCAGGCGGGATGGCTTACACCTGTAATCCCAGCACTTTGGGAGGCCAAGGCAGGCAGATCACCTGAGGTCAAGAGTTTGAGACAAACCTGGCCAACATGGTGAGACCCCATCTCTACTAAAAATACAAAAATTAGCCGGGTGTGGTGATGGGCACCAGTAACCTGAGCTACTCTGGAGGCTGAGGCAGGAGAATTGCTTGAACCCAGGAGGCAGAGGTTGCAGGGAGCCA
Source organism: Saguinus oedipus (assembly GCA_031835075.1). NCBI lineage: Eukaryota > Metazoa > Chordata > Mammalia > Primates > Cebidae > Saguinus > Saguinus oedipus. The sequence goes on along the minus strand of CM063172.1, from coordinate 11,155,412 downwards.
AGATCATGACATTGCACTCCAGCCTGGGGGACAAGAGTGAAACTCCATCTCAAAAAAAAAAAGACCAAGAGCTTAAGTAGAGTTCATGTGACTTTTACTTGCATAAAACTTACATACAGAATTTTCTCTCTGTGGATTATAACACTTCCATTATGAAACTTGAGACTTCTGCTTAACCTCAAATTTTATCTGTATTTTTGTCACTTTTTTCTTCTTTCTTCTCATCACTTCACAAAAATTGGGTTTTGTTCACAGCAAGAGCTGGTCACACTGCCCCTTGCAGTTAAGCTGCAAGGAGCTAGGAGCTGTGGAAGGCAAATGGAATATTTGGTAAATCAATCTCTGTCTCTCTCTCTCTCTGAGAGCTCTTGTATCTCATGTTTTGGAATTTCCAAAATTGAACTTCAATTAAATGCCATGAAATTTTTCTTTTTGGCAAAAAAGTTTGCGGTTTATGTGATACATTCACTGTTTTACAAAATTTGTATATGTGACATGATTTTCAGGAGTACAAATTCCATAGTGATGAGAGTCAACTCAATTGAAAAACAGTAACATGCCTCCTCTCTTCCTTTCTCCGCCATCGTGGTGTGTGCTTTATTCCGTTTCTCGCCATGTCTTCTCACAAGACTTTCAGGATTAAGCGATTCCTGGCCAAGAAACAAAAGCAAAATCGTCCCATTCTGCAGTGGATTCGGATGAAAACTGGTAATAAAATCAGGTACAACTCCAAAAGGGGACATTGGAGAAGAACCAAGCTGGGTCTAAAGAAATTACACATGTGATGGCACACATATTTATGCTGTCTGAAAGTCACAATCGTGTTACCAAATCAAGCTGAAAAATGTCACCGCTATCTAGAGAAGTTTGAACAGTTTCCTCTCTGGATCTGTTATGAAGGCATTAGTACAACTCACAGTGCTTCCATTATTCATGTTAAAAAAGAAAAAAAAAGAAGGCTTTGGTTGCTCAGTAATAAATATGTGAGATCTTTCACTTCGGAAAAAAAAAAGAAAAGAAAAACAGTAACAGTAGTTTTGTCTAATTAAAAGTGATTAAATGTATGCTTATCTACATTTTCCAGTTCTACAAAGAGCAGGTGTGAGCAGCAGTTCTACAAAGAGCACAATGAGTTCAACTCCTCTTCAGGGGGATAATTCAGGGGGAAAATTCCAAAGAAATGACTATCAAGTCAAAGGCACATGAGAGAGAGAAATAGAAGAAAACTCTGGGGCCTCAGTGTTTGGAAAGAGTGTCCTCTTAACAGGCTAAGCTTCTAACATTCGACACATGGCTTTTTTTTTTTTTTTTTTGAGATAGTGTCTCACTCTGTTGCCCAGGCTGGAGTGCAGTGGCACAATCTTGGCTCACTGCAACCTCCACCTCCCGGGTTCAAGCGATTCTTCTGCCTCAGCCTCCAGAGTAGCTGGGATTACAGGTATCTGCCACCATGCCCAGCTAATTTTTGTATTTTTAGTAGAGACATGGTGTCACCATGTTGGTCAGGTTGATCTTGAACTCCTGACCTCAAGTGATTCGCCCACCTTGGCCTCCCAAAGTGCTGGGATTACAAGTGTGAACCACCATGCCTGGTGGGCACATGGCTCTTAAAGTTTCTCCCCACCTTATAGGTTAAGCCCTGCACAACACTCTGGCATCAGATCAGAGAGCTGTTGAGCACTGTGTGCTAGACAGCCAAAGAATTACATTCACAGGTTTCTGAAAATAAGAACATTTCATTTTTTAAAAAAACAAAGACATTTGGTTTAAGGAAAATGGCAGAACGTGACCCCCAACACCAAGACCTCCCCTGAGACCCAATCACAGCTCTAGCTCTTGTCATGTAAATAGGTGTCTCGCCACAGTACCTCTCAGAAGGGACATTACCTAGGGCTTCTACAAATTGATATGAATGGTAACTATAAATCCCATGAAGGAATGGTTGGGATATGAGTTTGCTCTAGAGCAGTGCTACTCAACCCTGGCTGTAAAATAGATTTACCTGGGAGAGATTTTTAAAAGTACCTGCTTTCCCCAACCTAAAGCACCAGGCGTTAGTTGTGTAACCTTGGGTAAGTCACTCCATCCCTGTGAGTCTCGGCTGCTTCTCCTGTAAAGTCACCTTAATAAAACCTGCACTGTTAATTAGCTGAGCGTGGTGGCGCGTGCCTGTAATCCCAGCTACTCAGGAGGCTGAGGCAGGAGAATTGCCTGAACCCAGGAGGCAGAGGTCGCGGTGAGCCGAGATCACGCCATTGCACTGCAGCCTGGGTAACAAGAGCGGAACTCCGTCTCAAAAAAAACAAAAACAAAAACAAAACAAAAACCTGCACTGTCTACTTCAAGAAATGTGAGGATCAAATCAATTAATGGCTTTGTGAAACAAAGTATTAGTGTACAAAAATGTTAGTTATGTTTAATGTCTTTAACCACACTCTTTGTAACCAAAGGCCTCTTTCTATAACAAGGACAGGCACTGCTGGAATACATTTGAGGGCCGTGAATGAAGTTATCTGGACCCTGTAGGGACTGAGCTTTAGGATTTTACACTGATTAGGCCTTATTTATGCAATGAGTAAAAAGACTGGCCTCATGATTATGGTCTAACTGGTTAACTTGTAAATACTGCAATGTTCTCTTGGGCCAGCATGAATACAAACCTTGAGGCCATCTGAAAAAGAAACACTAAAATTTATATGGAACTACAAAAGACTCAGAATAGCCAAAGTTATCCTAACCAAAAAGAACAAAACTGGAGGAATCACATTACCTGACTTCAATTTATACTACAGAGCTATAATAACCAAAACAGCATGGTACTGGCATAAACACAGATACATAGACCAGTGAAACATAATATAGAACCCAGAAATAAATCCATACACCTACAGTGAACTCATTTCCACACAGCTTCCGAGAACATACATTGGGGAAAGAACCATCTCTTCAATAAATTATGCCGGGAAAACTGGATATCCAAGTGCAGAAGAAAAAAACTAGACCCCTACATCTCACCATATACAAAAATGTTGAAAAATGGAATAAAGACTTAAATCTAAGACTTCAAACTATAAAACTGTTATGAGACAACATTGAGAAAGCTCTCCAGGACGTTGGACTGGGCAAAGACTTCTTGAGTAATACCCCGTGGCACTGGCAACTAAAGCAGAAGGGACAAATTGAATCATATCAAGTTAGAAAGCTTTTGTCCCAGTGAGGAAAACAGCAAAGAAAGTGAAGAGATAAACCACAGAATGAAAGAAAGTATTTGTGAACTACTCATCTGATAAAGGATTAACCACCAGAATATATAAGGAGCTCAAACAACTCCACAGGAAAAAACAATCTAATAATCCGATCTAAAAATGGGCACAAGATCCAAAAATGGGCAAAATAAATGATTTCTCAAAAGAAGATATACAAATGGCAAACAGCATGAAAAAGGTCTCAGTATCACTGATCATCAGAGAAATGCAAATCAAAACTACAATGAGAGATCATCTCACCCCAGTTAAAATGGCTGGAGAGGATGTAGAGAAAAAGGAACTCTCATGCAGCAAATTGGTTTAACTGCAGTAGAAAACAGTTTGGAGATTCCTTAGAAAACTAAAAATAGAGCTACCATACAATCCAGCAATCGGACTCCTAGGTAGGTACCCACCAAAATGGAAATCAGCATATGGAAGAGATACCTGCACTCTCATGTTTATTGCAGCACTACACACAATAGCCAAGATTTGGAAGCAACCTAAGTGTCTGTCTACAGATGAATGGATGAGGAAAATGTGGTACATATACACAATGGAGTACTATACAGCCATAAAAAAGAATGAGATCCTGTCATTTGCAACAACATGGATGGAACTGGAGATCACTATGTTAAGTGAAATAAGGCACGCATAAAAGACAATCATTGCATATTCTCATGTATCTACAGGAGCTGAAAATTTAAAAAATTGAACTCATGGAGATAGAGAATAGAAAGATGGTTACCAGAAGCTGGGAAGGACAGTAAGGGGCCTAGTTGGAATGTGGTGGGGCAGCAAGTAAAAGATAAAGTCCCAGTGTCTCTCTGTGTGTGTGTGTGTGTGTGTGTGTGTTCCCAGCCTCTGACTTTTAGATTCTTTCCCACTATACAGGTCAGTGAGGAATATGGAAAGGTCCATTCCCTAGTCCTGGTTCTGCTCTTCACTGCCTGTGTGACCTAGACTAGTATTTTTACATGTGTAGGTCTTGATTGTCATTTATAATTATAATAACTTGTCTAAGTTTCTTTTCGGTCCTACAACCCTATGGCTTGACACACAATGTTATCTGATCATTTTATAAGCGATTTCAGATTTTCAGTGTGGCTACTTTTATGACATTGTTAGTGAAGCTGATGATTGACTTGGCCAAAGTCCTTTGTCAGGAAATTAAGCTCCTATGAATAATATCATTATTTTTTGGCCGGGCGTGGTGGCTCAAGCCTGAAATCCCAGCACTTTGGGAGGCTGAGGCGGGTGGATCATGAGATCAAGAGATCGAGACCATCCTGGTCAACATGGTGAAACGCCTTCTCTACTAAAAATACAAAAAATTAGCTGGGCATGGTGGCGCGTGCCTGTAATCCCAGCTACTCAGGAGGCTGAGGCAGGAGAATTGCCTGAACCCAGGAGGCGGAGGTTGTGGTGAGCTGAGATCGCACCATTGCACTCCAGCCTGAGTAACAAGAGTGAAACTCCGTCTCAAAAAAAAAAATCATTATTTTTGCAGAAAAGTACGAGCTGCTTTTTAACTACTATAATGCATATACTTTATCTTATAATTTGCAGCCTGGTAGTCAACAAATGTCTGTAGTTGGGCTGTCCGTGCTGTATGGGTGGCGCCTGGGAAAGGCAGAATCTTCTTTACGTACCCATTATTAACCAAAGATAGCCCGAAGATGGGTCTGACAGCTCTCCAAGCGCACCACCAGGTGAATGATCCAGGAACACGCTAGTTCATTCTCTTCCCTCCAGATGGAATTGGCACCACTGATATCACCTGATATTGGAGAGCTTGGGGATCCGTGTTGTCTCCACTCTTCATCGTGTGACAAAGGATGTGACTCATGAAGATCAGGCAACCTCAATACCTCAAAGTACTGTGTACTTAGGTGACAATGGAAACGGAAAACGTGGTGGTTTAGAACATGAAGTTTTTCATGCAATTCCAACCCAGGCTACCACAAAGTCACCATAATCCTTAGTAACTCTTTGAGTCACTCTGCAAACCCACCACAAATCACTTTAATTCTAGACCAGCTTCTCCAAGCTACCCAGCTACCTGCACCACTTCCCTTTTATCAATGAAAGAAATACATAGTGTAGAAAAATTTCTTGGGAAAAACATGTTGATTCAACAAATATTTTCGAACGCCTACAATGTGTCAAACACTGCTCCAGGCACTAGGGATACACTTGGGAATAGCACGAACATCTTTCATGAAGTCTACGTTCTAGAGGGCTAGAAGCTGACCAAACCAAACCAAACCAAAACAAAACAAAAACCTCCATGCTTTTGATTCTTCTTCATATTTTTTAAACAGGCTCCAGGTTGTCATTATCTTTCTTAAAATCTGCCGTCCCAAAATTGAGCAAAAACTGCATTCAAGTATTCTAAAATGAAACCTGGATCATGATGAAAGTATATTTTTAGGGTGGACATGGTGGCTCATACCTGTAATCCCAGCATTTTGGGCGGTCAAGGGCGGAGGACCATTTGAGCCCAGGAGTCTGAGACCAGCCTGGGAAACATAGTGAGACTCTGTAAAAAATAATTAAAAATCTGCTGAGTGTGGTGGTATGTACTTTTAGTCCTGGCTACTCGGAGACTGAGGAGGGAGGATTGCTTGAGCCCAAGATCGAGGCTGCAGTGAATTATGATCACGCCATGCACTCCAGCCTGGGCGACACAGTGAGATCTTGTCTCTTAAAAAATATTTATCTGTATATAATCTTTTATAAATATTTAAATAGAGATGGGGTTTCACCATGTTGCCCGGGCTGGTCTCAAACTCCTGAGCTCAAGCAATCCTCTTGCCTCAGCCTCCAAAGTACTGGGATTACAGGCGTGTGCCACCAATCTTGGCCAAAAAAGGGGCATATTTTTAATATTTACATTTACCTTTGTCAAGGTAGTAGGATCAAATGTATTTTATTTAAGTTTGTTGGCTGATTTATAAGGCTTAAATATTTAGGCCTGTGGCATGTGAGTCTCTACTTGTTCTTTGCTATTATACCCTCTACCAGAATTAGGGATTGATGAGTTGGTGGGAGGGTGTTTCTCCTACAGAATTACTTTCCTACTCACGGCATCAAAATCTGTACATTTTAGAGCACTTTTCTCCAAACCAATCACCAAAATATTATAATTTTTTTGTTTTTGAGATGGAGTCTCACTCTGTTGCCCAGGCTGAAATGCAGTGGCATGATCTCGGCTCACTGTAATCTCCGCCTTCCAGGTTCAAGCAATTCCTCCCTCAGCCTCCTACGTAGCTGGGACTACAGGCACCCGCCACCATGCCTGGTTAATTTTTTGTATTTTTAGTAGAGAAGGGGTTTCACCATGTTAGCCAGGATGGTCTCGATCTCCTGACCTCATGGTCTGCGTGCTCAGCCTCTCAAAGTGCTGGGATTACAGGCGCCTGCTACCACACTATTTTTCGTATTTTTAGTAAAGACAGGGTTTCACCATGTAGGCCAGGCTGGTCTCTAACTCCTAACCTCCAGTGATCTGCCCACCTTGGCCTCCCAAAGCTCTGGGATTACAGGCATGAGCCACTGCACAGGGCCAAAATATTGTAACTTTTGATAGTTACTTTCTGTTGCCAAAAAAAAAACAGAGATTTGTGCACGTTAGCTGAAGCAGTGGAGCATTTACTATAAGAATTCTCTTGGCATAGGAGAGAGTTCTTAGGACTCCAAGAACGGAAACCATAGTGTAGCTGGGCCTTGCAGAGAGGCAGAGTGGAGTCATGGCAGCCCCAGGGATCTTGCAGTAGGGACCATCATGTTGGTGCCCCAGAGGTAACATGACTCCAAGTCACTGCTTCTTTGGATGGATTTCTTCCTCCCGTTCTTTCTTGGGTTCCTGTGAGTTTTGTCTTCTCTCTGCCTCATAGCTTCTTATTCATGATGTGGCTTGCCCACAGGGACTCTCTGCACCCCTGTAACTCAGCCTTAACATGCTCCATGTTTCTTAATTCAAAATATCAAGGATAAGAATGTAATTGAACCTCTGTGCTTCTTGCAGGGAAAGTATGTTTATGTCAAGCCAATTCATAGCCAATTTCCTGGTCTCGTAAATACATCTGGTGTAGCATCATTGGTTGATGGACTGCCCTTCTGTTTGGCGTGCACCCCTACCCGATTAGCTATGGTCTGAGGAGGTATGTAATGGGAAACCTGGCTGCTGAGGGTGGGCTCGTGATGTGGCAGTTTTTCTTAGAAGTGGTGGTGGGCACAGCAGGCACCATGGTTATTCGGTGAGTCTCGGTGGCTGCCCCATCATGTTTGCCACACATCGCCCAAGAGAACAGTTCATCTCCTGACTGGCCATGGTACACCGCCATGGCCTATCTCTGCAGTGGAACGCTAACACCGGTATATATTTCTCCTTCTGTGGCAGGTGTCAGGATTATTAAATTTGCTATCATCAGTTGTTCTTCCTCATTTATCTGAGGCGCACAGGTTAATGCTCCTTCCCCAGAAGTTTTATAATTCACTTTAGGTGGGATCTGCACCCCACTTAGTTGGGGCCCAGGGAGGGTCTGCATAAGGCAATAGCAAAATGGTGATGGTTTGGGTCCTGGGATCCAGAGCTAGATTTGCTAGAGGGGAGATTTATGAGTGTGAACCAAGGTCTTAACAAAATGCCAAGGAAAGAGATTGAGAAGCCAAGTCCAGGTGGCAAGCCAGAGGACAGAACAAGGACAAAAGCAGGAGAAAATCCAAGGATCGGGAATTGGGCAAAACTGGAACAGATGGAGGGTGAGGTGAGAACTGCTGACCCAGGCGCCGTAGTGTCTGTGTTTGCTCTTATGGACTCACCAGGCGGTGCGTGGGGGATATTCTGGAAGAGCCTATTTCCTTTTCCTTCTCCCTTTGCTCCACGGCATGTTCTTTTGTTTCAACCTTTGAGAGTCATTCCAACCCTTCTTCATCACCTTGGACGCTTTTACTTTCTGCTGGGATTATTTTTTTCCTGCCTGACTCAATTCTCCAATTGCTTTAATAACCTGGAGTTCAGCATGACATAGCTTTAACCAGCTTGCTTTAAAGAACACAGTCTGGCAGGGGACTGTGGCTCATGCCTGTAGTCCCAACACTGGGATGCTGAGGCAGGTGGATCACTTGAGGTCAGGGGTTCAAGACCAACCTGGCCAACATAGTGAAATTCTGTCTACAAAAAGTAGCTTGGCATGGTGGTGGGTGCCTGTAATCCCAGCTACTGGGGAGGCTGAGGCAGGAGAATCGCTTGACCCTGTGAGGTGGAGGTTGCAGTGAGCTGAGATTGCACCATTGCACTCCAGCCTGGGCAACAGAGCCAGACCCCAGCTCAAAAACAAAGAACACAGTCTGGAAGATGAATTTTGCATCTGCCTTACAGGCCACTGAAACTATTACCTCAGTGTGTGTGTGCTTGAGAATCAAGAAAAGCAAGTGTCTTCCTCAAGGAAACTCTGCTCCTGTCTTACGACATTCCTGGGAAGGGCTGCTATGCACAGTTCTTTTTATGTGGCGTATCCAGCCCCACCCCATACTCAGGTTGCTTGCTGTCACCGTTTTGATACACTCCCACATGGTCTCACAGATGTACACCTGATTCTTCATGTCGGGCAATCCACACGATAACCAGCAACACTCCCTTCTCACATACCTCATGTGTCGTCCATTCCACACCTTTATCATGACTGCTGTCTGAAAAGGACACGTGGTCAGCTTTATAGTCAGAGATGATGCCATTGATAATTCCAAAGAGAAAAATCTTTTGAATCCGCTCTACTAACCCTAAAGTCATTAAAATGTCATTGTTCCCCAGGAAGATGGCCTAAGCTCTATCCTCAGTTGCTCTGTTCACAAATGACCAGATAAGCCTGCATTTACGTCTCCACCTGGAACAACGTTTCTCGTTATGTGTTCAGAATACCTGCCAAGTCACCAAGCTAGGGGTGACTTCTAAGGGTGGGGTGTGTGCATGTGGGGAGAAGGGGTTTGCCTATAGAACTTCTGTTTGGAATGCATTTATAAATCATGGTCTAGGGTGCCCAAAATCTTACTATTAGTGGTATATGATGAGAGCATTGACAACAAAATGGGTTCTTGTGAACTGAACGGGAGTTAGGCTCTTACTTTTACTTTATGTGGGCCAGGCGCAGTGGCTGATTCCTATAGTCTCATTGCTTTGGGAGGCCAAGGTAGGAGGATTATTTTAGCCCAGGAGCTTGAAACTAGTTTGGACCACAAAGCAAGATCCCATCCCTACGAAAAATTTAAAAATTAGCTGGGCATGGTGACAGACACCTGTAGTCCCAGTTACTCGGGATGCTGAGGCAGGAGGATCACTTGAGCCCAGGGAGTCAAGGCTGTAGTGAGCAGTGATCACTGTACTCCAGGTGACAGAGCAAGACCATGTCTAGAAACAAACAACCCATAAACGTGTAACATAAACATGTAACGGGGGCATATGACACTAGCATGTAGGGTGTTCTGCAATAATATAGGCCTAGGCTGGGTGCTGTGGTTCATGCCTGTAATCCCAGCACTTTGGAAGGCCAAGGTGTGTGGATCATGAGGTCAGGAGTTCAAGACCAGGCTGGCCAAAATGGTAAACGTTGTTTCTACTAAAAATACAAAAAAAAAAAAAAAAAAAAAAAAAATTAGCTGGGCATGGTGACAGGTGCCTGTAATCCCAGCTACTCAGGAGGCTGAGACAGAGAATCGCTTGAACCCAAGAGGTGAAGGTTGCAGTGAGCCAAGATCGCACCACTGCACTCCAGCCTAGGCGACAGAGCAAGACTCTGTCTCAAACACACACACACAACAACAACAACAACAACAAAAATAGGCCTTTCTCAAACAACCAAGTGGTATTTTCTGAGTTTGTATAGTGGAGAAGATGTAGGCATTAAAAGACATGTTTATCTTTTTAATAAGTAGTTCGATTGCTTTTCTTATTTATGTAACTCAGGATCAATAGTAACTTCATCTAATGTGCCATCAGAGCAGTTGCAAGCGGAATGAAAGTGATGCCCACCACAAAATCCTTTTTCTCCCGAACTCTCCATAAAGTCTCTCTCTTTGCATATCTTCGTGATAGAATAATTAGCTACTTGTAAAGAGAGTACATATAGCAACACTATACATTCACGTATTTTTTCCCACATCTGTTATCTTATTTAAGGGCAATTTATTTGGAGTCAGAATTGAATTCAAATTGTGACTACTGCAGTAAGTAACTGTGGCCTGGGGAAGTCACTTAAGCTCTCTGGGTCCCAGTTTTCTCACCTGTACAAGGAGATTACTAATAAAAATTATGGCTGGGCAAGTGGCTATGCCCTTACTCTTAGTACTTTGGGAGACCGAGGAAGATGGATTGCCTGAGCTCAGGAGTTTGAGATCAGCCTGGGCAACAGGGTAAAACCCCACCTCTACTAAAATATAAAAATTGGCTGGGTGTGGTAGTGCACGCCTTTGGTCTCAGCTACTTAGAAGGCTGAGGTGGAAGGATCACCTGACCCAGGGAAGTTGAAACTGTAGTGAGCCATGATCATGTTACTGCACTCCAACCTGGGTGACAGAGCTTAACTCTATCTCAGAAAAAAAAAAAAAAATTACCTCACTGGGTAGCATGGATTAAATAAACTAATATTTGCAAATTTCCTTGCACAGAGAGTATGCATTCAATAAATGGTAGCTTAATCTCTAATAATTGTCTCCAGCTTTGTAAGTCTGCCGGACAGTTTTAATTACCTCTGTTTGGATAGATGAGTTTAAGTGACTTTTCCAGGGTTAAACAATTCATTAATGGCAGCACTAGTGCTTTTGATTCCAGGGCCCCACCCAGGCCATCACCCCCAGTCAACTTTGTAGACTTTTATAGAGTGAGATGCTGTGTCCAGCACAAGAAGAGAATTCTCCTTGGTGAAGGTAAGAGCCACAGGATGAGAAAGACCGTGAGTGACCATGGGCTTTGGTACTGGAAACTCCTCAGGTTTTCCTAAGCAAAGGATAGCTGGACCAGATGTATCTGCAACAATCACATTTCCCTGGTGATCAAAGGTTACAGCTGAGGCAGTTATTTTGGAGGGAAAGTAGAGGCTCAGCCCAAAGGTATCCACCTGGCTAACGAGCTGCATACTTGAGCTAAACACTTTCACCCTGGTGCTGCAGATTCCACTCCCCAGGGCCAGGGGGTGCTCCAGGACTGCAATGGCCCCGGTGAGCCAAGACACTGCCACCCCACGGGGATTGCACAGATGAGCTTGCAACCTTTCCGTTCTCCGAAGGACCCCTTCGGGGAAGTCGACATCCAGAAGGTGCAGGGACCCTACCTCCGCATCCGTTACCACAATCCCATTCTGAGGGGTGGTCTCCACACCCCACGGTAAGGAGAATTGGCCTCCAATTACAAGCTTGATCTGGCCAAAAAAATCAAACACTTTGATGGAGCGATCTCCCGCGTCAGTGACAACCACATGGCAGTCGTTGGTGACGGTGACATCCACAGGGTACCTAATGTCTTGGGCAGCGTCCCCCTTCTCTCCAAACTGATGCGCGCATCCTCCCCCGGAGTCAAAAATCTTGACACGCCTCTTGCCGTCGTGCACAACCACGACCCGCCCCGTCTTGGGACAAAGTGCCAGTCCGGTGGGGTTGACCAGAGTCCCCCAGCCGCCGAAGGCGTGGTGGCAGGTGAGGGCTCCGGGGGCGCTGGGGGCGGCGCGGTGGGCGGCCGGGGACTGGCTAAGCGCCGAGCCCAGGAGCTCTATGAGGTGCAGCACCGGCAAGCAGTCGCTGGTGTCGCAGCCCCGGCAGGCTCGCCTGCAGAATGGGCACTCGAGGGCCAGCGTGCGCGGGTGCGCCAGGGCGGCCACGCAGGCCAGGCAGACCACGTGGCCGCAGGACAGGTTGCGCGGGCGCCGCTGCTGCCGGTGGCCAAACCTCTCAAAGCACACCTTGCACTCGAGCAGACTAATCTCCGCCTCGCGCATGAGCTCCTGCAGCTCCGGCCGGCTCCCCGAGGCTTCGGCCCCCATGGCGGGTCCTGCGCACTCCCGCGGCGCCACCCGGCCGTGCCCCAGCAACGCCCTCGGTCACGGTCACAGTCACGGTCACGGGGTCGGGCGTGCGCCCTGACGTCGAGCGCCGCGGGCCTCTGCGCTGCGATCTGCTGCCCCTTGGTGGGCACGCGCGGCACTGTTTCCCGGGGGCCTGGTAGTGGACGTTTGCAAGACAAATCCACATGCGCGTTAAGACCTGTAATCGTCACAGCAGTCATGGATGGATTGGGTACACTTTCAGATGAGGAAACACACCTATTGAGGACAACCGGATTGCTCCCCGTTACTCCGTCTGGAGGTGGCAGAACAAGAACTAGAACCCAGTCTTCCTTCCCGGGTGCCTAGCAGTGTCTCCAATCTGCAGCGCTGGGTGCTGGGGCTGTCGAGCATAAAACATGGTCCCTTAGCTCATGATGCTTATGATCTGAACTGGGAAACACCGACACACGAGAGAAGATAAGCTCCAAGGGAGGTAAGGCAGATGTGCATATTTCTTTTGTGTCTTCTGTCACACTGGTTAAGTCAATGTTAAATGAATACGCACTTGTAGAATGAATTTGTGCATAAATGAAGGAATGTTATAAAACAAAAAAAATCCACTAGGTGAATGAGTGTCAGATGGGGGAACCATGGCTGGAAGTGTCTTGCAGGGTAATTAATATGAAATAAGAAAGCTGTTGGTTAATAATTACCATAGAACATATATAAAGAAGTTTATAAAGAATATATATATATATTTATTGCGTTTTAGGTTTTGGGGTACATGTGAAGAACATGCAAGATTGTTGCATAGGTACACGCATGGCAATGTGATTTGCTGCCTTCCTCGCCATCACCTATATCTGGCATTTCTCCCCATGGTATCCCTCCCAACCACCCACACCCCTCTGTCTCTCCCCTAGTGCATGCCAACAGACCTCAGTGTGTGATGCTCCCCTCCCTGTGTCCATGTGTTCTCATTATTCAACACCCACCTATGAATGAACACATGCCTGTTTGATTTTCTGTTCTGTGTCAGTTTGCTGAGAATGATGGTTTCCAGGTTCATCCATGTCCCTACAAAGGACACCAACTCATTGTTGTTTATGGCTGCATAGTATTCCATGGTGTATATGTGCCACATTTTGAGTCTATCATTGATGGGCATTTGGGCTGGTTCCAGGTCTTTGCTATAGTAAACAGTGCTGCAATGAACATTCATGTGCATGTGTCCTTATAATAGAATGATTTATAATCCTTTGGATATATACCTGGTAATGGGATTGCTAAGTCAAATGGAATTTCTATTTCTAGGTCCTTGAGGAATCGCCACACTGTCTCCCTCAATGGTTGAACTAATTTACACTCCCACCAACAGTGTAAAAGTGTTCCTATTTCTCCACATCCTCTCCAGCATCTGTTGTCTCCAGATGTTTTAATGATTGCCATTCTAACTGACGTGAGATGGCATCTCAATGTAGTTTTGATTTGCATTTCTCTAATGACCGGTGATGATGAGCATTTTTTCATATGTTTGTTGGCCTCATATGTGCCTTCTTTTGTAAAGTGTCTGTTCATATCCTTTGCCCACTTTTGAATGGGATTGTTTGTTTATTTCTTGTAAATCTGTTTTAGTTCTTTGTAGATTCTGCATATTAGCCCTTTGTCAGATGGGTAGATTGCAAAAAGTTTTTCCCATTATGTTAGTTGCCGATTCATTCATTTTAATGATTGTTTCTTTTGCTGTGCAGAAACTGTGGAATTTAACTAGGTCCCACTTGCCTATTTTGGCTTTTGTTGCAATGCTTTTGGTGTTTTAGTCATGAAGTCCTTGCCTATGCCTATGTCCTGAATGGTTTTGCCTAGGGTTTCTTCCAGGGTTTTTATGGTGTTAGGTCTTATGTTTAAGTCTTTAATCTATCTGGAGTTAATTTTAGTGTAAGGTGTCAGGAAGGGGTCCAGTTTCTGTTTTCTGCACATGGCTAGCCAGTTTTCCCAACACCATTTATTAAACAGGGAATCCTTTCCCCATTGCTTGTTTTTGTCAGGTTTGTCAAAGATTAGATGGTTATAGATGTGTGGCATTGCATCTGAGGCCTCTGTTCTGTTCCATTGGTTTATATCTTTGTTTTGGAACCAGTACCATGCTATTTTGATTACTGTAGCCTTGTAGTATAGTTTGAAGTCTGGCAGTGTGATGCCTCCAGCTTTGTTCTTTTTGCTTAGAATTGACTTGGCTATGTGGGCTCTCTTTCGGTTCCATATGAAGTTTAAGGTGGTTTTTTCCAGTTTTGTGAGGGTCATTGATAGCTTGATGGGGATAGTGTTGAATCTATAAATTACTTTGGGCAGTATGGCCATTTTCACGATATTGATTCTTCCTAACCATGAGCATGAAATGTTTCTCCATCTGTTTGTGTCCTCTCTTATTTCGTTGAGCAGTGGATTGTAGTTCTCTTTGAAGAGTTCCTTTACATCCTTTGTTAGTTGTATTCCTAGGTATTTTATTCTCTTTGTAGCAATTGTGAATGGCAGTTCGTTCTTGATTTGGCTCTCTTTAAGTCTGTTATTGGTGCATATGAATGCTTGTGATTTCTGCAGATTGATTTTTGCATCCTGAGACCTTTCTGAGGTTGCTTATCAGTTTCAGGAGATTTTGAGATGAGAGGATGGGGTCTTCTAAATATACTATCATGTCTTTTTCAAATAGAAACAATTTGACTTCCTCGTTTCCTAATTGAATACCCTTTATTTCTTTTTCTTGCCTGATTGCTCTGGCTAGAATTTCCAATACTATATTGAATAGGAGTGGTGAGAGACGGCATCCTTGTCTAGTGCCAGATTTCAAAGTCTTGACTCTGTCACCCAGCCTGGAGTGCAGGGGCATGATCACAGCTCACTGTAGCCTCCGTCTCCCGGGATCAAGCAATCCTCCCACTTCAGTAGCTGGGATTACAGGCTTGCACTACCACACTAGGCTAATTTTTTTATTTGTTTATAGAGAGGAGATTTCACTGTGTTGCCTAGGCTGGTCTTGAACTTGTGAAAATTGTTAACAATCTTCCCCACCCCTTGGCCTCCCAATGTGTCACTGTGCCCAGCCTATAGAATTCACATTATGCCTTCCCTGTTGTGTTAGGTTGGTGCAAATGTAATCACAGTGTTTGCCATTAAAAGTAATGGTTTTAATTACCATTTGCCATTAAAAGTAATGGCAAACATTGTGATTACTTTTGTATCAACCTAATGAATAGTTTACATAGATTATCTTGTTTAAACCTTGTTGTAATCCTACAAGAATGTGTTATTTTTATCATCTTTTTTTCCTGACAGAGTTCATAGAAGTCAAGTATCTGGCTCAGGGTCACATGGCTAGGAAGTGGTTGGCTTGGAATTTGAAGCGAGGCAGTTTGACTTCAGAGTACACACTGTTACCTATTTCAGTCATTTTCAAACTTGTTTGCACATGGTAAACATCTAGATCGCACCCACAAAGTTTAATTGGCCCATGGTGTGGTCTGGACAGCTGGGATTTATGAAAGCTTCCCAGGTGATTATAATATACAGCCAACTTTGAGAACCACTGCGTTACAGTAATTCCTTCAAATGACACTAAGTTCGATATTTCCAATCTCAGTTGAGATCAAAAGCAAAGAGAATCTGCCATATTCTGGAAAATCTTCAGACGAGGGATAACATACTCTGTGTGAAGAATCCATTGTGGTATTATAATCTCTTACTTTTCTTTTCTTTTTTTTTTTTTGAGATGGAGTCTCACTCTTTCTCCAGGCTGGAGTGCAGTGGCACGACCTCAGCCTCTCAGGTTCAAATGATTCTTCTACCTCAGCCTTCCTCCCAAGTAGCTGGGACTACAGGCACATGCCACCATGCCCAACTAATTTTTGTACTTTTAGTAGAGATGGGGTTTCACCATGTTGGCCAGGATGGTCTCTATCTCTTGACCTCGTGATCTGCCCACCTCGACCTCCCAAAGTGCTGGGATTACAGGCCTGAGCCACCAAGCTTGGCCTTTTCTTTTATTTATTTATTTATTTATTTATTTTTTGAGATGGAGTTTTACTCTTCTACCTAGCCTGGAGTGCAGTGGTGTGATCTCAGCTGACTGCAGCCTCCACCCCCAGGGTTCAAGGAATCCTCACGCCTCAGCCTCCTAGTAGCTGGGATTACAGGCACCCGCCACCATGCCAGGCTAAGTTTTATAGAGATGGGGTTTTTCCATGTTGGCCAAACTGGTGTCAAACTCCTGAACTCAGGTGATCCACCCGCCTCTGCCTCCCAAAGTGCTAGGATTAGAGGTGCGAGCCTCCGCGCCTTGCCCTAATCTTTTGTTTTTAAGGGATTCCCCCTCAAATGTCTATGTGAACATTGTGTTTAACAAAACCTTATATTACAGAATTTCTGTTCCTTTAGAGATCATAATCATGATCATTCACCTTCTGATTTGCTAGATTTCTGAGAAAACACAGCATTTTGTCCCCTCTTAAGGCCCCTGGAGAGCTTTAATGTAAGACAAGAAAGAACATTTTCTCATCAAATGTTATTTGACTCAAAGATTGTGTAGTGGGACACAATAACCAACTTAATACAGAAATATCTTGAATCTCACTCTAACATTTGGCATTTCCTGTGACTGTCATTTCCTCCTCAAAGGCTGAGCCTCCATGGATTTCCACTGCTTTTCTCTGATATTCCTTACATAGAGGGTCCTGGACTAGCATACCCATATTCTCCTGCTTCCACCTTGAACAAGCCCCGAGAATTGTGGGGGCAAAGGGCTTGAAGAGCAGAACATCTGGTTTCCAAAGTGGTCAGTGGCTGACCTATGAGCAAAGTACCACACTGTAGTGGAAGGAGAGTGGGGACCCAGCTCAGGATGGTTCCAGCAGAGAAGACAGGACATGGGGAGCACGGGGAAAGGGGAGTCAGTGCTTAGGCAAGTGGGCTCCTGCTTGTATAGGTGGGGCAAATGTGCCAGACACATGCAGCTTAGAAGGAATCCCAGAACAAGTTTAAAGATCCAATTACACCTCAGACTACCTGATAATGATGTAAGAGAAAGGAAGAGGACCAAGTCACATAGAATGGGCTTTGCTTCCAGCCTTGCCCTCTTCCCAGGGGCATCTCTGACCACCATGCTAATTTTCAAGCTCCTGCCCCGTGTTCTTGGTATCTCAGGGGTGAGGGCTGTGGTGTTAAGAGGAAGAATGGCTCTATTTTGAACTTTTTGAGTGAGATCATACAAAAATGAGCTGGAGATGTATGTTTAGAAATGGGGATCTAGAGATGTGAGTACATCTCATGTTCAATGCAAGTAAGTGTTCCTCAAGGTACCACCCTTGGTCTTTATCTCTTACCTGTTCCCCTGAGCAATGTCATCTTCACTTCCTCGTGGTTTAAATGACCACTCAGAAGCTGACAGCTCCCTGCCTGTACCCCGAACACAGCCATACCATGCTATGTAATAAAACTGAATGTTCAGTCCCTACCCCTACAACCTGTGGTGCCTGAGAACAGGACTATCTTCAATAACCAAAAAACCTTTATCTGCTAGCACACCCAATAGTACTTAGATTGCTGAATGAATGCTGATTCTAATAGCAGGAGAAAGATTAAATAATAATGGTACTGCCACGTGACGACATTATACAGCTATGCAAAAATCTTGCTTTTGAAAAATAGTGACACTGTTACCAGTAGAGGGTCTTGACTACAAGTTGTCCAGGTTCTTGGCTTTTTGAACAAAAAATTGGACAAAACTCACAGCAAAACAGGGAAAGAATAAAGCAAGAAAAGCAGAGATGTGTTGAAAATGAAAGTGCACTCCACAGGGTGGGAGCTGGCTGAGTAGTGGTTAAAGGGCCCTGGTTACAGAATCTTCTGGGGTGCAAATACCTACTAGAGGCTTCCCATTGGCCACTTGGTATTCACCCATGCAAATAAAGTAGTGGCCTGCAATCAGTCTGATTGGTTGCTTTTGCAACCAATCAGAGGCTGAACTGGATATACAAAAGTTACACTGCTCTGATTGGTTGCAGACGTTTCTGCCACCTGAAAAGGCTGGGGGCAGTGAGGAGGAAGGGGGAGGGGAGGTTACAAAGGGAGTAGCCTCTGGTCCTTTTGTTACTTAGGCATGGAAAGTTGAGGTTTTCCCTTCAATTTAGTTCTAGGAAGTCAGCATGAATTGTCCTTAGGTTCCCTGCCTCTAGACCTGATTCTCCTGCCTCAACATGGAAAGGGCTAATGAAATAGAAAGGAAGGTCGTGGAGATACAATACTGAATTGTAATCTTATCACAGCCTTGTGAAAACATACACCTGTAAGAGCACATAAAAAAGATGAGAAGAAAATACATCACCATCATAGCAGTAATTATCTCTAGTGGTAGGATTTGATTGCTTTTGTTTTTCTTTTTAGACTTCCCAAGTTTTCAGTGCATAAAGGATTGTTTGTCTTATTTAAATATAAATAATGTAATATTTCATGGTATATTTCATTTCTCAATATCTGACTTGATTATCCTCCTTTTTGTTGTTGAGCGTTAACACCAAATTCTATTAATGCCCACTGTTTAGGAATAACAGATTTTCAGCTCACAAATGACAGCTACATATAATTAATAAATCTGGGACTATTTTCTGCAAATCAGAATGACTATGCTTAAGGCATATACATACAATTATATCCTATTCCCATTAACTCAGCCACCAGTAAATTTGTTATATAATGCTTTGTAAGGCAAAAAGCACATCCCATAAGAAGTGATTGGGAAGTCAGAACTGTAGGGATTAAAGATAATTTTGATTTTTTAAAAGCACTCAGTAGAAATCTTCCTCTGAAAGACCTTTCAGAAAGAGTAGGTGTAGATTGAGCAGCAATTTGGGAGGCTGAGGCAAGAGGCTCAGTTGAGGCCAGGAGTTTGAGACCATCCTGGGCAACGTAGCGAGATCTCATCTCTACTAAAAAAAAAAAAAAAAAAATAGCTGGGCATGGTGGCACATGCCTGTAGTCCCGTCAACTCAGGAGGCTGAGGCAGAAGAATTGCTTAAGCCTAGGAGATGGAGGCTACAGTAAGCTATAATCACACTACCATACTCCAGCCTGGGTGACAGAATGAGACTCTGTCTCATAATAAAAAATAAAAATAAGGACTAGGTGTGACATAAACATATACATGTATGCATAAACGCACACTAAAATTGCTCCCTTGTATTAAAATAAAACAATGACAAGTATGTACTGCAGTTGTGACTGGGTGAATTACTGAACTCATACCTCCATGGGTTAGGTTTCTATTTGTCATTTCATTCTGCCAGCAAATCGTATCAGCTTGGAGCTCTCTCATAGATATGTCTTTCAGGCCACCTTCTGTCGCTCCTATACCATTCTTTAAGGGGCCAAATCTCTGACTTGCCCGTGATAGCTGTTAAAGCTTTGGTTGCATTTCTTTGTATTTTTCTTTCCACATTCACCCAAATAAACTGATTATCACATACCTGTCTTACTTCATCCTGTCTGCTACTGATAATGTTGTCTATACTAGAGCATTCATGCCCGCTTCATAGGCAGGGCAAGGTATTTATAAACAACTGTGTGCCGGGCACAGAGGCTCACATAATCTGTTACTTAAATAACAAAATTAAACAAGAAGCATTTTTGGAAAATCCTGAAAATCAATTGCTTTAAAATAATTTATATGTGGTATATCTTCCATCTTGAGAGTTTAAGAACTCAGTATTCCCCAATGAAGACACATATTACATAAAAGATCAACTACATAAGGATATCTCATTTGATTATTTAAGATTCTCTGGGCACAAGTGTAAGAGAAGACTCTATCCAATGGACACAGGGTGTTCATCCCCACCCTGGGTGGCTGGGCTTGAGGAAAGATGAGAATGGACCCGGAACAGAGGTGGCCTCTCTGGTTCTCATCTCTTTCTGCAGATCAGCATTCTGTTTCTCAGATCCACGTGGTGGAAGGTGGCTGCCCCACAACTCCCGGGCGTACACATTACAGATCCCCCAGTCAGCAGTCAACTTGCCTTTCTAGTCCCAAGTCCAAAAGTCTATGAAGAGGGCCAGCCAGTGCAATGGCTCACCCCTGTAATCCCAGCACTTGGGTGGCCAAGGCAGGAGGACTGCTTGAGGCCAGGAGTTCGACATCAGCCTGGGCAACAAAGCGAGACCCTGTCTCTATAAAAAAACAAAATCAAAAGTCTCTGGAGACAACTGTGTTGGTCCAACTCTGGTCAGTTGTCCATTCAACTGGTGACACAGGCAGAGTTGGGGAGTCATGGCTTCTGGAAGCCCACACTACAGACTGGGTGCAGGTCCGAGAAGCAAGAATCATTGTGAGCAAGGAGTTGCTTCAAATTGATAGCCTTAAAAATCTATTAAGCTACATCAATGGCAGAGAGCTTCTAGGGTAGAGGCCAAGGGGAACAAGAGAGGTTGACAAGACATATCTCTAGGGAGAGCACCACAGCTTTCACCCATGTTGAAGGGGTACCCGAACCTCCACATTAACAAGCTTTAAGCCAGCACATGTGCATGCGTGCACACACACAGGTAACTCATTTTTTATAATACACAACCATCCTATTAACATGAGCTAAACAATCTAAACCATTTGGCTGTTGGGTAATACAGAGTTATAGAGGGCTGTCTGATTTAACAAAATGTGATTGTTAATGAAAAACTGGGAAATTCTGAATCTAAACTTTCATAATAAACAGCCATGAATCCAGCTCTAAGTACATTATACTTTATAAGACCTGATCATTTAAACAGATTAAATTATAAGAAACAACAACTGCCAAACTCAGAAAAAACTTAAAGAAAAATTTATTCTTAGAATTTGAGAATGTTTTGTTCCATATAGATTGTTTAATTAAAATTTATTTGCTTCTTGATTGTGATACAGGTTGTTTAATTAAAATTTGTTTCTTGATTCTATTATATATGGAGAAACCATGTGAAAAGGGATGCTAGGATTTGAGTAAAAGACAAGGGTTTATAGTAAAAGCTAATCTTTTATATAACTCTTGGGACCACCTTGAACCCTATGGAAGTGTTATCTTTCTTCAACAACTCTAAATTTCATAAAGAATGTCAGTTTTTCTATGTGTATTATATTTAACATGCATTGCATTAAATTTTTTTTTAATTGTACACGTCACACATGCTGATTGCTAAAAAATCTTGCAATCTTTAGGACACACAGCTATAATCTTTCACATCATAATCTACTCACCAAATGAGCTACTTTAATTTACATCTTTTTCTCCTGAAAAGTTGTATGCCATTTTTAGAAAAATCTATCATATGATTTATAAACAATTAAAAAATGTATCCATCACATTTTCAGGCCTTAGCATAATTTTCAATTCCTCAAAAACACGTCCATGTGATTTAATTTTATTTATGTCTCATTTACTTTTCTGTAAGTAGATATAACTTTTCAAAAAGATAGTCAATTCCCCAACTTTTATGTCGTTCTTCAAAAGCATCAACCTTCTCAAGACAATGTATATTGCATATTTTACCTGAAACAAGAAAGAGTAACATGTTAAAATACATGAAAAATGACATCAGAGGTTCTTTTAAAAATACTTCGAATTGGCTGCACTTGTAATCCCAACACTTTGGGAGGCTGAGGTGTGTGGATCACTTGAAGTCAGGAGTTCATGACCAGCCTGGCCAAGATAGTGAAACCCCGTCTCTACTAAAAATGCAAAATTAGCCAGGTGTGGTGGTGCATGCACTTGTAATCCCAGCTACATGGAAGGCTGAGGCAGGTGAAATGCTTGAACCCAGGAGGCAGAGGTTGCAGTGAGCCAACATTGCACCATTGCACTCTAACCTGGGCAAAAAGAGTGAAACTCCGTCTCAAAACAAACAAAGCCTTCAAATTATTTTAAAAACAGCATATACTAAAGACTTTTCGCTTCTTTTTAAGCAAAACAAAGGAATGCTAAGGACAAATATCCTGAACTCTGAATTGTTATTATAACTTTTAACTCCCAAGGGTAAAAATAAATATACCACTGGGTGTGGCAGCTCATGCCTCTAATCCCAGCACTTTGGAAGGTCAAGGCAAGAGGATCAGTTGAGCTCAGGAGTTTGAGATCAGCCTGGGCAATGTGGTGAAACCTCATCTCTAAAAAAAAAAAAAATACAAAAATTAGCTAGGCATTGTGGTGCATGACTCTAGTTCCAGATACTTGGGAGGCTGAGGTGGGAGGATCACTTGTGCCCAGGGAGGTTGAGGCTGCAGTGAGCTGTGATTGCACCTCTGCATGCCAGCCTGGGTGACAAAGCAAGATCCTATCTCAAAAATAAATAAATAAATATAAATATACCATCTCTCTAGAAAAGTTTAAATGCTCTTAACATAAAGTACCTGGCATATATATATATATATATCATATTTACAGAGATTAGTTCCTTTTCTAAGATAAAACAATTTTCAATGAAATATTGAAAATTTTATTCTAAATTTTCTATTGATCTCTGTCTTTTAAATTTTATATACATACTCCAGATACTAATAAATAATATACTAATTGTTCACAACAGTTTTTTCTTTTTAGATGGAGTCTCATTCTGTCACCCAGGTTGGGGTGTACTGGCATGAGTTTAGCTCATTGCAATCTCTGCCTCCTGGGTTCAAGCAATTTTCATGCCTCAGCCTCCCAAGTAATTGGGACTACAGGTGCATGCCATCATACAGGCCTAATTTTTATATTTTGGTAGAGATGGGGTTTTGCCATGTTGGCCAGGCTGGTCTCGAACTCCTGGCCTCAGGTGATCTGCCCATCTTGGCCTCCCAAAGTGCTGGAATCACAGGCATGAGCCACCAAGCCCAGCCCAAAAGAGTTAACTTGACTTTATTTAAAAAGTAACAGCATAAGTCCACAAACTTACCAAACAACCTTTCAATTTCAGCTTGTGGGACATAAAATGGGGGACCTAGGTAAAAGAGAAATACATTCTCAGTTTATTTCTAGTGACCTGGGGGTACTTGTCCTATATACAACTTCATTATCCAAATAGGTGATGATGTGGCATGTTCTTATAATTCTTCTTTTACAGAGCTCATACCAAATAAATAAACTGGCTTACTGAGAGGAGGGCAATGTTACATACCCATCATAACCATCTTCAGCTTAGATGAGACAGCTAAGCCAGTCAAGGGACTTAGGCTCATTGAAATCAGAGTGGAGTCCATCAGCAGATTCCTTTGGGGTTTCAATCATGTTCCGACATACTGATTTTCTACCAACTCGTGCACTCACCTACATTTTATACACCCCTCCCGCTCTGCTGCAGGATATAGACCATAGGAAGCTGAGCTTCTGCCACTTCTAAGAGCAGTGTTCTCAGCCTCCACCTCCAGACAGGGCCTGTTGTGTTTTCTTCCCTAAAGGTCTTCATTAGGTCTCCTATTCATGAATGGAATTTAAATCAGATTAGCAGAGCTAACTTCTGCCTCTATTAATTTCTATTTCCCTTTGATTATCTCAGATTTAATTAGGGACGCTAGGTCTCATCTTTTAATGAATTTTTAAGACCCCAATTTATTCAAATAGAACAAAATACTGGCCGGGTGCAGTGGTTCACAACTGGAATCCTAGCACTTTGGGAGGCTGAGGAGGGCGGATCACCTGAGGTCAGGAGTTTGAGACCAGCCTGCCCAACGTGGTGAAATGTTATCTCTACTAAAAATATAAAAATTAGCCAGGCATGATGGCACAGGCCTGTAATCCCAGCTACCTGGGAGGCTGAGGCAGAAGAATCACTTGAACCCAGGAAGCAGATGTTACACTGAGCTGAGATCACACCACTGTACTCCAGCATGGGCAACAGAGTGAGACTGTGTCCCAAAAACAAAACAAAACAAAAACAAAAAATACTAACATATGTAAATATTTGCAAACAAGCATGTAAAAAAGCTCACTCAGTTAAAACTCAAAAAGGAGATTCTTACAAATTAAGTCTGTGTATTTCTCCCTTTACAAGTCCAGCCATGACAAAGGTTAAGTTTCAATGTTCGAATGCATTAAAATCAGTCCAGAGGAAAACATACCCTCAACAGATTCAAAACAAATAGTTATAAAAGAATGCAATAGACCAGGTGTGGTGGCTCATGCCTATAATCCCAGCACTTTTGGAGGTTGAGGCGGTAGATTGCCTGAGATCAGTAGTTCATGACCAGCCTGGGCAACACAGTGAAACCCCGACTCTACTAAAATACAAAAAAAAGTTAGCTGAACGTAGCGGCATGCACCTGTGATCCCAGCTACTTGGGAGGCTGAGGCAGGAGAACTGCTTGAGCCCAAGAGGCAGAGGTTGCCGAGAGCCAAGATCATGCCATTGCTTTCCAGCCTGGGTGACAGTGAGACTCCGTCTCAAAAACAAAACAAAACAAGACAAGAATGCAATAGATAGATTATAAAACTTCAGAAATTAAAAAAAGGACAATAATTTAGCTTTTCCTGCACAACTCCTACCTGCCCATGTCCACTTCTCACCCTGTGCTGCTATGAGGATGTGTTGTGTATGTGAAGCCATCTGCTCAACACATCACTACCCGTGTGGGTGATATGGATATGCAATAGCCAACCACATTTCTCCTTCCTCACAGTATGACTCATGACATTTTTCTTCTATATCAGGATTATCCATTTCCCCCCATTCTATAGTCTGAGTTGTGAATGGCAAACAAAATGGGAAAGGAATACAAGAAAATCATGTACAATATAGGAAGAGAAAAAAAAGCTTATTCCCATTGGCAAAAAATGGAATATCTCCATGTATATATACAGTATGCTTCCTGTGAGATATATTAGGAGAAAACAAATCTTATCCATGTCATAGAATTGATATTAAGAAACTAGGCAACTGGTAAAAGAAAAAAGAGGCTGGGTGCGGTGGCTCACACCCATAATCCTAGCACTGTGGGAGGCTGAGGCAGGTGGATCACGAGGTCAAGAGATCGAGACCATCCTGGTCAACTGGTGAAACCCCGTCTCTACTAAAAATACAAAAAATTAGCTGGGCATGGTGGCACGGGCCTGTAATCCCAGCTACTCAGGAGGCTGAGGCAGGAGAATTGCCTGAACCCAGGAGGCGGAGGTTGCGGTGAGCTGAGATCGCGCCATTGCACTCCAGCCTGGGTAACAAGAGGGAAACTCCGTCTCAAAAAAAAAAAAAAAAAAAAAAAGGAAAGAAAGAAAGAAAGAAAGAAACACCCAACAACATTACCTGGATGTTTAGTTGGATCATAAGAAAGAACACACATGAGATACTGAAACTTCTTTCCCAGGAGGGATGACATTATCTCTGCATAGCTAAAAAGAACACAAGAAGGTATTTGTTACATTTCTCTACACAGACAAAGGCTGGAGGGGACAAAAGGCAGGGAAGGAAGCCAGAAGTTGCTTTCACTGACTTTACTGTGTTTAACTCTCCTAATAATCACAAGAGGTTGATTTTCATTTTAAAAGTGAGAAATGGGTTTAGCAAATTATGGCCCCTGCCTAAGCTGGAAATTGGTCCAGAAGGGAATCAAATCGAGGTCTGCTTCCACCAGTTTATCAGAGCAGAAGACATCACATAAGGGTGGGCAGCGGCTCCTTCTGGCCTGATGTGGTACTCGAGGGCCTGCTGACCTTGGATGCCTGTGTGCTCCAGGGCAGTGATTTCTAGAACAGGCTGGATGTCAGAATCACCAGGGTGCTTGTTGAAAGAAAAGATGTGGTCGGTTTGCTGTGGGGCCTGGGATGCTGCAATTTAACAAATATCCTGGGTGACAGGGACCTCTCCATGTGCCTTATGTAAGAGAAAACACCATTCTTTTCTTCTATTTAATTAGAGAGAAATGAAAATAACAAGCAGGCCAAAAAAAAAAAAAAAAAAAAAAAATAGGTGGCATGAAATTAAAGCTCTGCAAGTGTGGCATGAACCGTGAGTACAATGAAACTGTCCTTGGAGTAGAAGCCTCAGGAAGCCAGGTCTGATTGGATCAGAGTGGGAAGCTGATGCTAACGGGACCCATCAACAGACTAAGCAGAAGCCAGGGCCAAACCAGATACAGACAGTGAGTTGACCAATCAGATGACTCACCTGGAAATTGAATTAAGAAACCAAAGAGGAGGTGCTAATTAGCAGTGGTCCTACTGAAAGCTGGAGTTGTGTTGTACGGCGATTGGAGCAAGGAGGCTGAGGGTTGAAGGCAAGTCAGCTGGTGGAAATGGAAATGGAGGAAGCTGAGGTATAAGGAGGGGACAGAAGATACAGGCAGGGAAGTAGAGACGCCATGAGAGACAGGCCAAGGACAAAGATGGATACTCTTCCCCACTCTGAGGAAGGAGCCTGGGCTCTTGGCACTCCACTTTCTAAAGAGCCTGGCTAGACTGTGATCTCTGTCTAGAGGTTTGTGAGAAACTGGTGAGGCTAATGTGGAGATTAGGAGTGTGGACTCTGTGAGATGTCCAAGCTCAAACCCCAGCCTTTCTGACTGGCTATGTAAGCTTGACAAAATTCTTAACCTATCTGTGCCTCAGTTTCCTCACCTATAAAATGAGGATAAGACTAGTAACCACCTCACAATTTGTGAGAATTCAACAGTGGATCACTCTTCCCTGTAGGTGAAAACCAGACCAAAGCAAACTTTTGAACAGAAACTGTTACTTCTTAACTTTCTGATTCTTCTTTTTCAGGAGAAACTTGCTGTCCCCATGAAGGCCATGTCAGACTGGTTTGGCAGGGTTTCCTAGGACTGAAAGACTTCATTCCTCTTAGAATGTGAACTTTTTCTCTCTCAACCAGTCTCAAAAAATCCAGAAAAATGAGGTGTGCCCTACTGGTTTACGTTAGGCAAGAACTTGAGAGTCACAGCAGAAAATACATTAGTACTTGACAATGTGCACTCTAAGCAGAAGACGCCCAGTCCTAAAGAGAGCACCAGGATGATGTGCCAATGTAGTAAATACTGTGTACCAGCACGTAGATAAAGAACTAAGATACTAAGTACCAGCACATACATAAAATACTAAGATATGGCCAGGCGCGGTGGCTCAGGCCTGTAATCTCGGCACTTTGGGAGGCTGAGGGGGGCGGGTCACCTGAGGTTGGGAGTTCGAAACCAGCCTGACCAACATGGAGAAACCCCATCTCTACTAAAAACACAAAATTAGCCAGGCATGGTGGCACATGCCTGTAATCCCAGCTATTCAGGAGGCTGAGTCAGGAGAATTGCTTGAACCCTGGAGGTGGAAGTTTTGGTGAGACGAGATTGTGCCATTCCACTCCAGCCTGGGCAAGAAGCGTGAAACTCTGTCTCAAAAAAACCCTAAGATACTACCAGTACATAGTAACGTAATATCACCCTTGCTCAGAGTGCAGTTCATGTCTTCCATTCATTTATTCAAAAAACATTTATTAAGCTCTTACTAGGTGCTAAATATATACTATGCCAGACACTGGGGAAATAGCTGACCTCAGGTGATCCACCTGCCTCGGCCTCCCAAAGTGCTGGGTCTGATCTTGGTCTGCACTTGGTGACTTTCAGTTTGCTTCCCACTGCTTGGTGGATTTTACCATGCCAACCAGAGCCTGTAGAAAGACTAACCTCTAAGGAGTGGATGAACATCTTTAGGGAGTGGGAAACGTCTACAAATTTAGACATTACCAGATGGGGTTTCGTATACAAATGCGTCTTATGGAGACAGAGGTCTCCTTGATATTTTGAGTTGTGAAAGGACACTGATGTCACATGGAAAATGCAAAGCACACACTGGACATGTGATGAGGATGTTTGAGAAAGAACAGCACTGGAAATATAAAGATTGTCAGAGCAAATGCCATGTATAATAATTCAGTTATTTTCCCCATCTCTGGCATAGCATATATTTAGAGCATTGCAGGAACTTAGTAAATATCTATTGAATAGCTGAATGAAAGTAACAGAATTGATCATTAAATATTTGATTTTTCTCTCATAAAATGTTTTTTTCATTCTGGTAGGACAAATATTGACAAATTTTGCGTAAGAGGAGAGCGAAAGGCCAAGGATGGTGGTTCCTTGCGGAATCATGACTTTTCGTTTTAGGCATGGGGGGAGGGTGGGAGTTCCAGAAAAGAGATAAAGGAGGGGCAGTGACAAACAGGGGGAAACAGGAGCGTAATACTTAAGATGTGGCATGGTCTAATTAAAAAGATTAGGTTTGGCAATAAGCCTTACTGATGAAACAATTTTTAAAAATAAAAATCTTATTTCACTGATGTGAAACCTAACTTTTTTTTTTTTTTTTTTTTTGAGACGGAGTCTTGGTCTGTCACCCAGGCTGGAGTGCAGTGGCATAATCTTTGCTCACAGCAACCTCCACCTCCCAGGTTCAAGCGATTCTCCTGCCTCAGCCTCCCGAATAGCTGGAACTACAGGCATGTGCCACCATGCCAAGCTAATTTTGTATTTTTATAGAGACTCAGCTTCATTATGTTAGCCAGGCTGGTTTCAAACTCCTAACCTCATGACCCACCCACTTCGGCCTCCCAAAGTGCTGGGATTACAGCCATGAGCCACCACGCCCAGCCTCCTTTTTGGCCAAGTGATGAGTCTGTTCTATACAACTAAATAATTCAATATTTATATGCTATATCCAAGTAAGTATATAAATGACAATATTTGAATTGGAAAAGTATATAGATGTGGTCACATTCTACTCAGTATGCTTCTTCATATTTTAATTTTATTTTCTAAAAAGACTGGGTATAATAGGAATGGTCACCAAAAACATCAATAACAAATGCTTCAATAATAGCAGCTCTTATTTATACAGTTCTTTAGAGATGACAAGATACTTCCCACATATTCCATTTATTTCAATTCTCACAACAACCCTTTAGGTAGTCTAACAAAGGAATGATGAGTGTAGACTTTATTTTATTTTATTTCATTTTTTTGAGATGGAGCGTCACTCTTGTTGTCCAGGCTGGAGTACAGTGGCACGATCTTGGCTCATTGCAACCACTGCCTCCTGGGTTCAAGTGATTCTCCTGCCTCAGCCTCCTGAGTCGCTGGGATTATAGGCTACCACACCAGCCTAATTTTTGCATTTTTAGTAGAGATGGGGTTTCACTGTGTTGCCTAAGCTGGTCTCGAACTCTTGACCTCAGGTAATCCGCCTGCCTCAGCCTCCCAAAGTGCTGGGATTATAGGCGTTAGCCACCACTCCCCGCCACAGGTGTGGACTTCAAAGCCAAACACTCTGGTTTTGAATCTCAACTCTGTCACATACCAGCTAACTTTGGACAAGTAACTTAACCTCTTTGTTCTCAGTTTCCTCATCTGTATAATGAAATGGTAGCTTATACCTCACAGAATTCTATATTAAACCACATAAACTATTTTGATTTTTTTTTTTGCTTTTTTTTTTCCTTTTTAAATATTTTAGAGACGAGGTCCTACTCTGTCATTCAGGTTGGAGTGCAGTGGTATGATCATAGCTCACTGCAGCTTTGAACTTCTGGGCTCATGCTCCTGCCTCAGCCTCCTGAGTAGCTGGGACTACAAGCACGTACCATCACAGTCAGCTAATTTTAAAAGTATTTTGTAGAGGTGGCATCTTGCTTTGTTGCCCAGACTGGTCTCAGACTCCTGGGCTCAAGTAATCCTCCTGCCTTGGCCTCCCGAAATGCTGAGATTATATGTATGAGCCACCACACCCAGCCTACATAAAGTATTTTGAACAATACGTGGCATAGGCAAGTGACCAGTAAGTATTACCTGGTTCTATCAGTGGAGGTGGTGAGGACTGTGTTAGTATCACAGAAATATTCCATTTTGCAGGAGTAAACCAAAGCTTAGAGAAGCTGAATACTTGGACCAAGATCACACAGCTTGAAAGTGATAGAGCCGGCCAGGTGCCATGGCTCACGCCTGTAATCCCAGCACTTAGGGAGGCCAAGGTGGGCAGATCATGAGGTCAGGAGTTCAAGACCAGACTGGCCAACATGGTGAAACTCCATGGTGAAACTAAAATATACACAAATTAGCTGGGCATGGTGGCTTGTGCCTGTAATCCCAGCTACTTGGGAAGCTGAGGTAGGAGAATTGCTTGAACCGGGACCCAGGAGACGGAGGTTACAGTGAGCTGAGATCATGCCACTGCATTCCAGCCTGGGCTACAGACTGAGACTCCAACTCAGAAAAAAAAAGGAAAAGAAAAAGAAAGTGATAGAGCCACAAGCCTTATAGCCTTATACCCAGGTCTCTACAGCCAAATCCTATACTTTTTAAACAAAGCTGGTACTGGATTTAGGTTTTTATGAATTCCAAATATAATAAGGTATTTCAAACTCATAAAAGTCTAGCTGATTTTCTAGATCCCAGAAAAAGTATAATATACTAAAAAATTAAGAAGGCTAAAAAAAAAAAAAGAAAAAGAAAAATTACTTACCATTTGCGATCACCTGGATTAATGGCAACTAATGCTCCTCTGTCCCATATCCTGTCAAATTTGCCAATATTTGTCCTGCCAGAAAGAGAAAAACATTTTATGGGAATAAAATCTTTAACAAGATGAACAATGCCCCCCATGGCGCATGCTGGTACTACACCAATTGTCAAGGTACTATGATCTCAGGTCTGCTTTTCCTCATAAAGTCCTTATGTGTGGACCTGGGTGTGGAGAGCTATCCATCCCGTCATGGTTGTAGGAGCCTGTGGCAGCAGCCTCCTCATCCTGTTACAATGTAGGGGCATGAAGAAGGAACAAAGGACAGTGTGTGACAACTCTGCTCCCAGCCTCTGGCTCAGGTATCAGGGACTTTCAGGAGATGAGCTCTCACCTCCCTACACCACTTGAAATTCATTTCTATTATAGGTTCACGTGCAAGGTAGAAGACACTGTTTCACTCACCCTTCTTTTTCCCTAACTGCCTCAGTTTCCCTTGGGAGCTAACCAAAGACAAAACACATTAAAGTGTGCGGACAAGTGTGTAATAAAAATATCTGCAGAACAGACATTCAAAAAAAAAATGCTTTGTGGATGTTACACAAGTGGAGGAGAGTGATGGAGAGACCCCTGCTCCCATGCCTGCACTGCCTATCAAGCATTCAGGTTTTTTAAGGTGCAGATGTACTATTCATTCCTACCTGGGAAGATCAAAAATGCTGCAACAGTACAGTGAAATGTTCCCCGAAGAACTCTGTAATGAAATAATTAAAAAAAAATTTTTTTTTTTTACTTACTTAGTACTTACTTGAATAGTCAAGGAAAGAGGGCCAAGCAAAGCAAAGGTGCTAGAGAAAGAATGTGTTAATTAAACATAAGGAAAGTGAATAAGTTTACTGCACTTTACTGACACCTTATTTTTTTCTTTTAAAACAAGTGTGGGGTTCTTTTAAGCCAACTCAGAGGAAGATCATAGAGGACAACCTTGAAGATCAGTTGACTGTTATTCACTTCAGAGCTTGCTATGAAATTCTAGCAATGTTTCCATCAGCGGAGGGATTTTTTTTTTTTTTTTGAGACAAGAATTTTGCTCTTGTTGCCCAGCTGGAGTGCATTGGCGCAATCTAGGCTCACCACAACCTTCGCCTCCCGGGTTCAAGCAATTCTCCTGCCTCAGCCTCCCTAGTAGCTGGGATCACAGGTGCCCACCACCACATCCAGCTGATTTTTTGTGTTTTCAGTAGAGACGGGGTTTCACTATGCTGGCCAGGCTTGTCTTGAACTCCTGACCTCAGGTGATCCACCGTCCTGAGCTTCCCAAAGTGCTGGGATTACAGGCATGAGCCACCATGTCCGGCTAAGCAGAGTGATATTTTGACTCTATTAAAGATAAATCAGCAGGTCAACCAATTACCAGGCAAGGTGATATTGAAAAGTCTGGTATTTTAAGTTATTCAGGAAATGTGCAATCATGCTGATTCTTCCATTTTCACTCATTCATTTAGCCAATGAGCATTTATTTGCCAAGCACCTAGTAGAAAAGACACCTATCCTGGGTTCTAGAGAGTAGATTTGAATTCGACACAGTCTCTGACCACAGTGAGGACAGATTAGAGTGAGAAGTATGGGTACAGAGAAACATTACAGTCCAGAATGGCCTGTTCTGTTATGGTTCTGTGCCGGCGAACTATGTGAACATAGGAGGCAGAGCAGGGGCCTGTCCGAGAGCATCAGGAAGACTGTGGACCCAGGCCCTGCCGGATTCCAGCTCTATCTGTCACCATGCTTCAGGAGGCACGGCCAGGCTAGGCAGGTAACTCTCATCTCTTCCCTTAGTACTCTGTGTCTTTACACTTAGCTCCATGCATTACAAATAGCTTAGTCTCTGGCCGGGTGCGGTGGCTCACACCTGTAATCCCAGCACTTTGGGAGGCCGAGGCGGGTGGATCATGAGGTTAAGAGATCGAGACCATCCTGGTCAACATGGTGAAACCCCGTCTCTACTAAAAATACAAAAAATTAGCTGGGCATGGTGGCGCGTGCCTGTAATCCCAGCTACTCAGGAGGCTGAGGCAGGAGAATTGCCTGAACCCAGGAGGCGGAGGTTGCGGTGAGCCGAGATGGCGCCATTGCACTCCAGCCTGGGTAACAAGAACAAAACAACAACAATAAAAACAAATAGCTTAGTCTCTGTTTCTCTTCTCTCCTTAACCAATGGATTGTTTTGGGTGGGGGTGGGAGTTGTGTTATCTTTTCAACATTGTAGGCAGAGTCTGGCACATGTTAAAATATATGTTAATAAAAATAGAAAAAACCCTAAAAACTTGAGTACAGAGAGGCTTTGACCTCAGCTTTTATATATGTATGTCTATTTCTATTTAGGTAGCTATCACCTGTATTTTTAAGCCCTTGCTCCTTATACTATATAATGCCTAGGGTGAATCTGTGTGCTAAATAGAAACCATCAGACACATATATGGTATCCGTATAATACTCAGGCTGAGAAAAATTTTTGTGGGGCTATGGATACAATTATTTGCCCAAACCAAAACAAACCTTAAATACTTTGGCTCCAGGAATTTCGGCGATTGGTTCTTCTGAGTAAGAAAGATTCTGCTCTGTAAAAAATTCTTGTATCCCCAGTTCACTGATTTCCACACCAATTACACTGTGTCCCCGGTCTGCAAACCTACATAAAATCATACATTTACACTTAAATTATGTGTTCAAATGACTAAATAAAGAGTTTTTTGGAGTAAGCATATATTTTCTTTAATTTAAAGGCATTTATATGAATTCAGGTTCACAGGATTTCAAAGAACATGC
Source organism: Saguinus oedipus (assembly GCA_031835075.1). NCBI lineage: Eukaryota > Metazoa > Chordata > Mammalia > Primates > Cebidae > Saguinus > Saguinus oedipus. The sequence continues at coordinate 11,121,821 of CM063172.1, read as the reverse complement.
AGGAAAGCAGATCTATATTATTTTCAAACCTTATAAAAATTCTGAAAAACTGACACACTACCTCAGGAAACAATAAAAAATTGGAAAATTATATATATCTTATTTTTTATGTATGGAACAGTTGGAATGTAATGATAGATATATAATTTAAAATACTGATTTAATACAAATTGATTTGACTAGAGGAAATGCTTTTCAGTTTCTCTAAATCAGTACTGTCCATTAAAAAATTTACTGCAGTGATGAAAATGTCTGTATCTGTGCTGTCTAATAAAACAGCCATTAATCATGTTGGCTACTTGTGATTGAGGAACTGAATTTTAAATTTTATTTAGTTTACATTTAAATAGCCACATGTGGCTAGTAGCTACTGTATTGAAGTGAACAGGTCTAGAATATTAGCACTCATTTCTATACTAATCTTGTGGTTTCCAATTGCTTAAAATAAACACTATATAAAAATTTGTATATTTTTTCATATACAAATAGGTTTTTTTTTTGAGACAGAGTCTTGCTCTGTTGCCCAGGCTGGAGTGCAAAGGCACAATCTTGGCTCACTGCAACCTCCATCTCCAGGGTTCAAGCAATTCTCCTGCCTTGGCCTCTCAAGGAGCTGGAATTACAGGTGCCTGGATTACACCCAGCTAATTTTTATATTTTTAGTAGAGACAGGGTTTCACCAGGCTAGCCAGGTTGGTCTCGAAATCCTGACCTCAGGCAATCTGCCTGCCTTGGCCTCCCAAAGTGCTAAAGTGCTGGGATTACAGGTATGAGCCACTGCACCCAGTCTTTTCCTGGTAATTTTGAGAAAAAGCTTTTCCTAAAAAAAAAAAATAATAATTTGTCACCCAGGCTAGAATGCAGTGGCACAATCTCAGCTCATTGCAACCTCCACCTCTTGAGTTCAAGCAATTCTCCTACCTCAGCCTCCCGAGTAGCTGGGATTAGAGGTGTGCCCTACCACACCTGGCTAAATTTTGTATTTTTAGTAGAGACGGGGTTTCACCGTGTTGGTCAGGCTGGTCTCGAACTCCTGATCTCAAGTGATCTGCCTACCTCAGCCTCCCAAAGTGCTGGGAGTACAGTCCTGGTAAATTTTATAATGAACAGAATTCAGTCTCAGGATCTTGGACTCGAGAAAACATTACCAGCAGCACAAGTACCTAGGCACAGTTACGATTTTATGTCCAGTGAAATAAAAACATCGTTCTGCTATAATGCAACTTGTGCCTTTCTGAAATCACTGCACTTCGCTAAATCATGCAATAAAAATCACTATGCTGGTGGGGAAAGTGAGGGCACAGCATTTAAAACCTTTGTTAGTGCCACATTAAAAAACCCAAAAACCAGGAACCTAATAGTAACAGTTTTACACATGCTAAATGGTTGAGAAATAGATAAATACTACAATAGGGCACTTCACTGTGAAAAAGATCTAATGTTTACTGAGGTAGCTGGGAGATGTTTGTGCATTCTGTCTATTCATACATGGCTTAGTTCAGCCAAAAACCGTTTTCTGCTTTTACCTAAGGCTTCTTGTAGATGAAATCACACCCAAGCAAATACGAAATTTATTTCATGCTCAGATTGTTCCCTAATATATCAACTGAGTTAGAATTCAGTTTTGAAACAAGTACAGCAGGACTGACTGTACCTTTTGTCTACAAAAGAGAACATACTTTCAATGTGGGCAGAGGATGAACTGTTTAGTTGTAAAATGAAACATATTAATAACTTGTCTTTCATCTTTCATATTTCTTAGGGTATTTGTAAACATACAGGGAGTTTAAAAATTCTCCATACATTTTTTTGAAGTTATAAAATGTAAACAAAAACGTTATTCAGATTAGCTGCATGAATTTTTATTTCCCATTTGACAGACGGAAGAATGAAGCATAGCCTACTGCAACCTGGAATAAAAACAAAGTAAGGACAAGCACAGTGCCTTATGCCTGTTATCACAGCATGTTGGGAGGGAGGATCTCTTGAGCTCAGGAGTTCAAGGTTGCAGTGAGCTATGATCATGCCACTGCACTCCACCATGGGTGACAGAGTGGGACTCTCCCAAAAAAACAAAAAGCAAACCCTAAATATCTTAAACATTTCATTTTAATGCTTTTTGTCCTGACCTCATGGTCAGTTTATTCACATCTGATGTCTGTATAGACCTCAAAACACAGATCAGTTACATAAATGAAAAATCATCTATTACCATAACTTAACTTCTTACACGTAATTACAGTAGCAAAAGTTCTGATATATATATAAAACTGTATTTACATATATATATTTGGAGATGGAGTCTCGCTCTGTTGCCCAGGCTGGAGTGCATGGGCTCACCGCAACCTCCGCCTCCTGGGTTCAAGCAATTCTCCTGCCTCAGCTTCCTGAGTAGTTGGTATTACAAGCATGTGCCGCCCTGCCTGGCTAATTTTTGTGTTATTAGTAGAGATGGGTTTTTCACCATGTTGGCCAGGCTGGTCTCAAACTCCTGACCTCAAGTGATCCACCCACCTTCGCCTCCCAAAGCGCTGGGATTAAAGGCATGTGCCACCGCACCCAGCCAGTTCTGATATTTTTGGTAACATTTTTATTACAAATGGCTTTAGACCCCAAATATTCAACAATCACATTCAATTGGCTATTTCATACCATTTTCCCAATGTTGCCTCAAAGCCTGTTTGTACTGCATTGTTACTATTTACAATGACATTGTGTGACAGTCTGTTTATAGAGTTAATATTTTTTGAGGGTAGTTTTGAAAGTAACTATCTCTTGTGGCTCAATGAGTTGGTTAAAATATAGGTGTAATAATATAGTTTAAATATTCTCTATTTCATGCCCACACTTGAAATCTTAAAGTTAGAGCAGCCATCTAATAAAGGCTCTCAGCTACGGTTGAGTGTGGGCTGGCTGCAAAAATTCTATCATCTCTACTTGAAAATCAGGTCCCAAAAAGTACATGCATACTGTGTTAGTCACAGATATTTATATTTAAAACAGACCATTTTTAAGTTATTATATTTTACGTTTACTAATCTTTTATTTTTAATTTATTTTTTGAGGCAGGGTCTCACTATGTTGCCCAGGCTAGTCTCAAATTCCTGGGCTCAAGAGGTTTTTCTGCCTTGGCCTCCCAAAGTGCTGGGATTACAGGCAGGAGCCACCACACCTGGCCCATTTACTAACCTTTACATACATTCTTTTTTCTTTCTGCTCAGTGATCAAAGTGTTAACATTCAAGCTTATAAATAAATACACCTCTTGGCAGGTATGATTGTACCTGTATATTATCGTTACAACAGAGTGCTGTATAAAGAACAATGCCAAGATGACTTTAGGGTAACTCACGTAAAAGTGTCTTGTTAAAGTGAATTCTCTTTGTAGAGAATGACTCACAGGAAATAGTTTCTTAATCACTGGTTTTATAAGAACAATTCATGATAACAGAAACTCCTGTGTTCCCTGATGGGAGGGGAAGGTTGAGCTGAACTGTGGACTATGAACCCTGTCCTGCCAAAAAGCTACAATTCATTTTGAATTTCTCTGTCCACCACCTCTTCAAATATCTAAAATTAACTTAGCTAAATTCCTAAACCATCTACAAAAACTGAACCACGTACAAGGATCCAGGAAATGTAAGCGGGAAGGCTGGTTTTTCTCCCCACCATTGGTTCCAAACTGATTTTTAAATGTCAAAACTCAATCCAGAAAGACTAGGTCATAGCTGTTTCTGTTGTTTCTTACTGTTTGAGAGTATTATTTACATTTATATACACATCACTAATAGAAAAATAAGGAATTCCTGTGTATTTCCTAAAAATGGGGTTTTTAAACTCGCAGCCTGTTAAATCATCCAAAGAATTCATCACGACAAGAGAACTGTGTTAATGTTTATCTGCTCATACCATTTCATCTCAACTGCTTTTCCGCAGAGAGGAAAAAATACTCTTAGTCCACTCTCGCCTTTAAGAAAAGTATCTAAATGCTTCTTTAGTAGCCTAAGGAGAAAAAACAAAATTTAGGACAATTGTATGGTAAGTGAACACTCTTCATTCATTATTTCACTTAATATTCCCAACAAACTTAATAAGCAGATATTATTAATTATCATCTCCAGCTTCCATATGAAGAAATAGTTATGTAACTTGCTCAAACACCCAGTCAGTGGTAAATCTGACTTACCCCTAGGGCTTTCCTGATTAGCAATTAAAAAACCATTTTTTTTCTTGGGTATGTTTTGAACATTATTATTATTATTATTTTTTTTTTTTTTGAGATGGAGTCTCATTCTGTTACCAGGATGGAGTATAGTGGTGCAATATTGGCTCACTGCAACCTCCGCCTCCCAGGCTCAAGTGATTCTCCTGCCTCAGCCTCCCAAGTAGCTGAGATTACAGGCACACACCACCAAGCCCAGCTAATTTTTGTATTTTTAATACAGATGGGGTTTCACTATGTTGGCCAGGATGGTCTCCATCTTCTGACCTCGTCATCCACCCGCCTTGGCCTCCCAAAGTGCTGGGATTACAGGCATGAGCCACTGCTCCTGGCCCAAAATCCTTTATTAATTCCCTTAATATATTCTATTTTGGGGTGATGGAGCCTCTGGAGCCATGGATTTTCAATATTCGTTTCCTGTAAGTTCTCTAAACATGTACTCAAACCTTAGAAGTAAATCTGAGAAGTGTTAACTCTTGTAGTTCTTGTAATTCCCTCTGTGGAGACGTGGCTCTTCTCAGGCCATCCACATGACAGAGACGACCCAGTGTTTCTGGGATGATGAATGTGGGTAACCCCCCTTATAGGCACTGAGGAAGGAGAGCTAAGCAGAATCCTGGCACAATTAGGGCTTGGAGAACATCTCAGTTTATAGTGTTACTACTTAGTTATTTCCCTTTATACAATCCTCTCTATATAATCGTATATTAGTTCTTAGAATGAGTGCCTAAAGAATATCTCACCACTCAGTTATTTCTATATACATATAACTATATCTTAGTTCATCATCGGAGGAATGCCTAGAGTAGACACAGTACAGAGTATGAATTAAGGAATAGGCCGGGCGTGGTGGCTCACACCTGTAATCCCAGCACTTTGGGAGGCCAAGGCGGGTGGATCACGAGGTCAAGAGATCGAGACCATCCTGGTCAACGTGGTGAAACCTCATCTCTATTAAAAATACAAAAAAATTAGCTGGGCATGGTGGCACATGTCTGTAATCCGAGCTACTCGGGAGGCTGAGGCAGAATTGCCTGGACCCAGGAGGCGGAGGTTGCAGTGAGCCGATATCGCGCCATTGCACTCCAGCCTGGGTAACGAGAGCAAAACTCCGTCTCAAAAAAAAAAGAAAAGAAAGAAATAAGCAGCTTATAGTCGGAGAAATGTCTGCTGGAGCAGACACAGTGCAGAGCATGATTTAAGGGGAAAACAGTTATACCAGGACAAGAATCCATGGCCCAGGCAGCAGCATTCAGTATCGTAGATACCCGCTGTATGATAGGCTTGGGGCGAGAGCCGCTCCTCCTGATACAGGAGTTGTAGGACCTTGCTCCAGTTCTGTGGAAGGCTGCCCTCAGACTGGCAATTGCACCTTGGTGACTGTGAACTTTATCAGCTCTAGTTACTGTGCTCGCTCAAAAAGCATTCTCTTACAGAACTCACTGGAAGCTGCCAGCAGGTGGTGTAGACCCTGACAGCTCTGTCACTGTTGTGTGACTCAAAACATCCTCCCATAAATCTTCTTAGAAGTAGCTTGCCCATAGATAGAGGTATTGCACACTGCACCCTCTTCACTGCGCACAGCCCACCTCCATGCCTTGGCGACCTAATGGGAATGGACCCCTTGCTGCGCACTGTCCACCTCCTAGCCTAGGTGACCTAATGGGGGTGGGCCCCTTGTTTTATTGCTCACAACCCTATCACTATCCTTAAAGATGACTTCACTCACTGCCCTGCCCCCTAACCTATACACAATAAATACACACGCTTCTGGACATTCGGGGCCTCACCTGACTCCGCTCATAGGTGGCATGGCCCTCTGGAGCCCAGCTGCGTTTTCCTTGTACTTCTGTGTCCTGTCTCTTTACTTATCGGATCCTGTGCCTCAGCACAGCATAAGGGACACCCCATGACCCTGTGGGGCCCTCAGCCCTACAATGATGATAATGTCATCTCCTGAGGGGATGGGCGTGGCTGCCCAGAGCAAGGAATGTCTGTAACCACCACTTAGCACTGGTCCAATGACTAATTGCTGCTATGAGGACTACTACTACATCGCACAACATCCTAGCTTACTTTTTAATTTCTCGCAACTTCTCTTCTCCCACCACAGGGATTTTTTTGTTTTGTTTTTGAGATGGAGTCATGCTGTGTCCCCAGGCTGGAGTACAGTGGCATGATCTCGGCTCACTGCAACCTCCACCTCCCAGGTTCAAGCGATTGTCCTGCTTCAGCCTCCTGGGTAGCTAGGACTACAGGTGTGTGCCACTACACTCAGCTAATTTTTGTATTTTTAGTAGAGATGGGGTTTCACCATGTTGGCCGGGAGATCTTGATCTCCTGACCTTGTGATCCACCAACTTCAGCCTTCCAAAGTGCTGGGATTACAGGCGCGAGCCACTACACCTGGCCAAGATAATTCTTTAGCATCTGAACACATCCTATTGGAAAGCAAAGTAAGACACCGCTGGTTTTCAGTATAAAGAATCGTAAATATCAACATTGCTTGAGCACCTGTTGTAGGTATAAATATGCATGACCAATACAAACATGGTGCAGGGGATTAGAGAACATATTTTATAAATCTAAGATGTTATCAGTTGTAAGTCACACCATTATCTACACACTGTGGAAAGAAAAGACACTGCCAATTAAATTACATCATGCCGTAGATGTACTGTGATCCAGAGACACAAAAATGTGGAGAATTAAATGTGCATCTTAAAAAGTAGTCATATATACTTATATTATTATTTCTATCTCAAGTCAGTTTCTGATAGAGCATTTCCCTATTATTCACGAAATATTTCTTACTGATGTCCTTGTTCCTGATGAAAAGTGGTGTTGTGGTTCACCCACTTGTCTTGCCATTCTTGCAGAGTTAGTACTTGGTTTTTCTGTACCTCAGTATTGGGGTACTCTTCAATATCAAGTGAAGTGCTTGTACCATCCATAGTTTCATAGACAACTTTGTCTTTCAAGAGTATGTCTTCTGTGCCTAAGTGGAAAATATTTGCAATGTTGTCATTTAAGGTCATTGGAATTCTACTGATGAGCTAAATAAAAACCTATTATTCTTGGCAGTATAACTTTTTAAAAATATTTCTGTTTTCTTAATTTTTGTTTTTATTTTTGAGATGGAGTCTCACTCTGTTGCCCAGGCTGGGGTACAGTGGTATGATCTTGGCTCACTGCAACCTCTACCTCCTCGGTTCAAGTGATTCTCCTGCCTCAGCCTCCCAAGTAGCTGGGATTGCAGGTGCACACCACCATGCCCAGCTAATCTTTCTTTCTTTCTTTTTTTTAGAGACAGGCTCTTGCTCTGTCATCCAGGCTGGGGACCTTGGCTTACTGTAAGCCTCAACCTCCTGGGCTCAAGCGATCTTCCAACCTCAGCCTTTCAAGTAGCTGGGATTGTGGGACTTCAGGTACACACCACCACACCTGGTTAATTTTTGTATTTTTTTTTTAATAGACACAGGGTCTCATTTTGTTGTCCAGGCAACAAAAAACTCTTGGGCTCAAAGGATCCTTCTGCTTTGGCCTTGCAAAGTTCTGGGATTACAAGTGTGAGTCACTACCTAGCCATTCCAATATCCGATAAAAAGTGATACAAAAAAATTACTTTCAGTGAGTCTGGTGGTAGAGGCATACCCCTTACACATTACAAGAAATCGTTAAATAAACTAAATTATATCTTAACACTAATGCTTCCTCCACTCTGACATCTCAATCATCAACATAGAAGATTTCTGTGACCAAATGTGCGGGTTCTCCCCTCAGCACACCAAATATTGGATACCAGTTGGGTGTCTTCTAATGTAATTCTGACATTACCTATCTGGAGATAGCATCAGATTCTATATGTTGAGGGCTTAGTCTCTAAGACATCCCCCTCACTTAGACACCAGTCACAAGTCCAGGCCTTGATCAGCTTCAAGTTGGGGTTCCCACAGTCTCCACTTTGGGTTTGCTTAATTTGCTAGAGTGAATTAAACTCGGAGTACTTAGTTACGTTTGCATGTTTACTATAAAGGATACTGTGAAGGATATAGATGAAGAGATGTGTAGCTCCAGGCACCTTCACCTGTTCAGCTATTAGGAGGCTCTCCAAACCCCATCCTCTTGGGTTTTTATGTAAGCTACATAAAGTTTTTATGTAAGCTTTATGTAGGCATGATTGATTAAATCATTGGCCACTGGTGACCGACTTCAACTTTCTATGTACTCACTACTAATTCAACTCTAAATCCTGCCAATTGTCCCAATTTCCTGTAAATACACTCTCAATCGCTCCAGTCATGCTCTCTCAGTATCACCTTGGAGAATTCTCTCCTGGAATCTGCCCTGACCACTCTCTATTCTGGTAGACAGCTAGCTTTCTGGGATTTCTCTTCATCATCATTCTGGAGATTTCCTTCTTGTCTGAATCTCCTGCTTTCTTTATTTCATGTCTTACTCTTTTTTGTTGTTGTTGTTTTTTAGTGACCACCCTTATACTGGTGAAGCCCAACCTCCAGAGCTTCCTGAAAGAGTGCAAGGAAGAAAAATATTGTTTTCTGATTTTGCATGTATAAAACAAGGTTGGACTTTTCCTCATCCTTGATGTATAGCTCTGCTGGGTATCAAATTCTTGGTTAGAAGTGTGGGGGCCATAGGCTGTTCTCACCCCAAAGGTTTAGTGAAAAATCATGCCCACCTCAGCCTCCTGAGTAGCTGGGATTACAGGTGTGCATCAACACATCCAGCTAATTTTTAATAGAGATGAGAGTTGACCAGGTTGGTCTCGAACTCCTGGCCTCATGTAATTTGCCTGCCTCAGCTTCCTAAAGTGCTGGGATTCCAGGCATGGGCCACTGAACCTGGTCCTGCTGCTTTTTTATTTCTCTTTCTGGGACTGCTGTTATTTGTCTCTAGAGTCTTCAGAGACGGTATGGTAAGTTCCTCATTTTTTTCTATTTCTATTTTTCTATATCTTCATCTTTTTGTACTATTTTCTGGAAGATTTACCTTAATTCTCATTTTTCAAACTTCTTTTTTTTTTTTTTCTATCAATCTCCCAGTGCTTTGGGCAACTGAGGCGGGAGGATGGCTTGAGGCCTGGAGTTTGAGACTAACTTGGGCAACATAGTGAGACCCCTATCTCTACAAAAACAGTTTAAAAATTGGCCAGGCATAGTGGTGCATGCCTGTAATCCAACCTACTCAGGAGGCTGAGGCAGGAGGATGGCTTGGGCCTAGGAGTTTGAGGCTGCAGTGAGCTATGATGGTGCCAGCGCACTCTAGCCTAGACTGCAGATCAAGACCTTGTCTTAACAACAACAACAACAACAACAAAAGAATAGGTACTAAAATGAATAAAGGCAAAGAATGTGGGTGGGGCTTATACTGTAGGGTGATATGAGTGGATTTCATTTGGAAACCTAGATGTATTTATTTTTCCTTTTCCTTTTCTTTTTTTTTTAGAGGCAGGGTCTCACTCTGTCACCCAGGCTGTAGTGCAGTCACACAATAAGCCTCAAACTCTTGGGCTCAAGTGATCCTCCTGCCTCAGCCTCCAAAGTAGTTAGGACTGCAGGTGCACACCCCCATGCCCAGCTAATGTCTTTATTTTCCTTGTGCTAGTCAGACTTTCCATAGATGGATCTCCCAATTCCTGTCTTCAGGATTTAGTCATTGGAGCCACTGTTACATACTCATACAGGAAAAGAAGAAGAGAAGTGGGTGAGGGTCCCAGCATTCAGTTTTCTGTATTCAATTAATCCCCCTGTTTTCTGTATACTCCCATGCTCAACTGTGTATTACATCTTCCCAATCTGGACACTCTTTGTTTTACCCTTTCCAGAGAATAAACTCCCAAAAGCCTGTTGGTGTGGTGAGAAGTACACACCTGGCTGCAAGAAATTGAGAAAGGGATCGGGAGACTTGGCCTGTTCTGAACTAGCATTTCAAACAATTCTCCTTGTTTCAACCATACTCTCACACTTCATGGAGGTACCTTCATGGTGCTAATCCTGAGCATTTGGGGATTCTGTAATGCAAACTGAGCTGCTCAATGGCTTTCCTCATTGCTGGCTTAGAAGTCAGCTTCCTTGAAGTTGCAAAATCCTTTCTCACTCATCCATTTGACTTTCCAAAATTTTATTAATTCTGTCTCTCCTGTCCCCGCTATCTTAAAACTTTATGCCTTAAAAAACAATCCTGTTTTTTTCAGGAGGGAGCAAAAACAAATTAAAGTAGATACTGAACTGTGGTTCAATATCCTATCTCTACTCAATAAATTTGTATTTTCAAATAATTTTCTATAGCTTTTTATTTTGCATGGGAAATGCACACTAGGGAAACTGAAAAAAGACATGTAGAATGCAAACCAACAATAAAATTCAAAGCCTCTCAACTGATTGAAAGCACACTTTCTTTTCTTTCTTTTTTTTTTTGAGATGGAGTTTTGCTCTTGTTGCCCAGGCTGGAGTGCAGTGAGTGGCACGATCTCAGCTCACTGTATGCTTTCTTGGCTAACGGGACCGCAGAATAACCTTGAAAACTGAGTTCTGGGCCAAGAGCAGACAGAGTGTCAGATACAACTCTGTACCTCTTCTCTTGCTAACCACAATTAGGCTTTGTTCCCTAAGGGCTTAACAGAAACAAGCCCTTTCAAAAGATTATACCTCTGAAATCAACCAACCCCTAGATGCTGCTCCTCCTTTTGTGCCTGATAGACATCGCAGACCAGAGTGGTTCTGGCCAGTCTACTGAGCACAGTAAGGGTTTCTTTTCTGTCCTCTGCTTCACCTTTTGAGGTAAGAGAGTCAAAAACTCCATCCTCTGACTGTGCTGACACCGCCATTTTTTGTGCATGCTACATATGAGTACCTTTCCTCCTTTCGTAAATATTCATGAGTCATCCTACAGCTTACTGAATATGTATATTTGGCCACCTTCCTCAGTGTAAATTCTGGTTCCCTTTGCCTGTCCCTGGAAGTGTCAGTTTCTGGCTTCTGGCTGGAGGCTACACTGCTCAACCAGTCAGAATGGCTACCTTACAGTCTGAAACCATTCATGAGAAATAGAGTTCTCCTTTGTAAATTATGAACTTCTCATTCTTCAGCTGTCAGACCATAACTGCAGATCCATCTGAATGTATGAGGAAAACATCTGTCCTTTCAATGTCAACTTTGCAATATTAAGGACAATATAACACCATAATTCTAACATTCCCTTTAAATCATTAGTGAAACTAGTTTGGATTATACTAGCATGCTATTATTGATTGGTCTATTTAATGATCCGTCTGTGAAATAGCAAACACTGCATAAAAACACATATTTCAGGAAAATTTCCCCTTTTATTGCCAAATTTGACCTCAGTATGCTTAGGATATAGGAGGAGGCATTTCTCTCATTACTTGGAAACATGAAATTCACTTCTTAGCAAACATTTGTAGACAAATGGCTTTTGCAAGACCCTGATGGTATCAGGAGGTGACTCTCCGAGTTTTCTGAGAGGTCAACAGAAAGTATCTGATTTATATTGGGTACAGAAAAACAAAAGAATGTTGCAGTGTTCTCATCTTCATTTTCATTCAGAAACTCCGGAACCTAAATTCAAGGCTTCATAAAACAGTTCTCTACTCACAAGAGAAGCATAATCTTTATCATAAAGCCACAGCAGCCTGGAGAAGCACAACTCCATTCCTTTCACACAAACTTGAACTAAGTGTATAACAAAATCATGTGCATAACTTAATCACATCTTAGTTGTTTGTTTTTGAGACAGGGCGTCCCTCTATCCCCCAGCTGGAGTGCAGTGGTGCAATGACACTACCATTGCCAACACTGGGGCTCCAGGGATCCTCCCACTTCAACCTCCTGAGTACCTGGGACTACAGGGGTGCGCCACCATGCCTGGCCAGTTTTTAAATATTTTGTGGAGACAGGGTCTCGCTATGTTACCTAGGCTGGTCTCAAACTCTTGAGCCAAACGTCTTAGCTTTTCTAACAATTTCTCAGCACAGACTCCACTTGTACATACCGTTTCTGGAGAAATAAAGTTTATTTCCACAACACACAAAAAAGTGCACATTACAAGAATTAAGGAAGGGGAATTTTACAATGATTCTTGCTCACAAACAGGAAGTGTAGCTGTGCTCCTTTGGTGGTCTAAGTCCTCAAGTTGTTTTAGTCTCTGTTCTCACCTTTTCAAAAGTTTCTGCTTTGGTTTTATTTTTTCGTTAACTTGAAGAGAAACTTCCCTAAAGTCCACAACTCTTAAAAGAGTATGACTCGGTGAATTTTTTTTTCCATAGGCATATACCTGTGTAACCACCGCAGAGCAAGAGATAGAATATTTACAGCACCGCAGGTTCCCACATCACCAGGGAATCACTCATTATTTGCCAGTACTTCTCTTTTCCTAAAAATCATTAATACACCACGCTGGGGAAAAAACCAAGAGCTCGTTTCTGTAATATGGAAATCTGAAAAATTAGCCAAGCATGGTGCAGGGAGCCTATAGTCCCAATTACTGGGGAGGCTGGGGCGGGAGGATCACTTGAGCCCAGGAGTTCCAGGTTACAGTGAGCTATGATTGTGCCACTGCACATTAGCTGGGGCCACAGAGGGAGACCCTGCCTCTAAAAGAAAAAAAAAAAAGGAAGAAAAAAACATCGTTAAAACACAGCAATGCTTTGGAGGCACTTTAAATCCTGGACCTTGGATTCAGGTCTTTTACAGCCCGTCGTGGTTATTCCGTTTCCCCTCTGCTTTCTGAACCTCACTTCATAGGGCCGATCGCCGGGCTGTCCATGCTTGTAAGGATTCCCGGGAGTCCTAGCACAGGCGCATATATTCCCAGCATATCGTTCAGTTTCTCACCCGCACCCTCTGAGCCATAGGGAGCCTACCTCTTTTACGGCGGGTCGCCTGCCTTTGCCTCCGCCACCGCCAACCTCCCCAGGGGCGGGAACTCTGCCAAGGCCGCGGTCCACAGAGGCGGGTACCTCCCGCCTCCGTCACCTCTGCCCCCGCCCCGCCTCTTGCCCGCGCCCCGCCTCTGCCCGCGCCCCGCCTCCGCCCGCGCCCCGCCTCTTTCCCGCGCCCCGCCTCTTTCCCGCGCCCTCCTCAGTTCCCGCCCCCTTCCCCCGAACCCCGTCTCCACGCCCGACCCTTACCTTGTTGCACAGACTCCGCCCTCTTCCCCAGGCACCGGGTTTGCGCAGCGGCGGAAATGGGTAGGGCGGAGCGAGCGTCGCGACTAAAGCGAAGGCGGGGACCCTACCCATCCCTGGTCCCGCCGGCTCCTCCCACCCCGGGTCACGCCGTGACAGGGGCGGAAGCGGCGGCGGTGGCGGCGGCCGAGAGGAGCCTGGGGCTCGCGGCGCGGCTCCTGCCGTCCTGTGCGCGCGGCGCGCGGCTCCGGAGAGGCGCCTGCAATCTTGGGCGGCGCGCATCGCCTCGCCGGCGCTCAGAGGTGGGAGGCTCGCCACTCCGAGGGCGTGCGTGGGGGCGGTGGCGGATTTCGGGTGACAGCGTTGCACAAAGCAGCTTGTTTGGGGTGCAAGCCCTCCCTTTCCCCCTGTGCAGCGCCCCTCGTCCTGGTGGGAGGTGGGCGGGTGCCCCAGGGACGGATTCCTCCTGCCCCGGATTGGAAGAGGGTGCGGGGTGGGTATCTCTCTGGAGAAGGGGGAATTCCCGGGCTGGGTGTTGGGGCGGTGGGGTCGCCGGATTCGCCGCGATGTTGCCGGTCTCCTAACCCCCCATAACGTTTCCTTTCTGTACAGCTGTGCGTTTTCCCCGAGACTCCCGGCGCCTCTTCAGCGCAAAGGTGAGCCCCGGGACTGTTGCTTCTCCGACTTCGAAAAGCATCCGAAAGCTTTTCGGAAAGCGAGGCGGCTGCAGCTGGCACCGGGAGTTTGGGGCTCCCTCCTGGGGGCTGTTAGAGCCGCGGGAGGACCCCACGGTCCTGGAGTAGGAACTCCCTCGCTGGTTCTTCCCGGCCGATAGGGTGCGGCCAGGAGCCGGCACAGCCTTGCAGGTGCTGTAGTTAATCCTCTGGCACAGCCGCCGCTCGTTGAGACTTGAGGAGCATTGCCAGGTTGCTGGGGTAACTCCTCTGGGATTGGAGACCTGGAGGAGGGGTGGCCCGATTAGGGTAGCTGTTAATCAACGGCTCGCCAGCTGACAGGTGAAAGAGGAAGAGGTAGATCAGCTGTAGAAAATTGGGGTTCAGTGGTGTGGATCCCAGCCAGAGGCCCAGTCTTCCCTTGGGTAAGCCTGAAGGACTCCCCAGTCCACTCCAGTTGGGGAACCCCCCCCCACCACATATATATGTATATGTGTGTACACACACACACCCCGCAAGGCTTTGGCCAGTTTTGTTGTGTGATTTTAAATCTATTTTAGTGGCAGAAAGGCGAGTGGGAGAGAAGGCTTCTTCAGGAGGTACATGAGAAAATTATCATCAATAATTAATTGTCTTCCAGGCAGAGAAAGTAGTCAACAAAAGACATCTAGGCAGTTGGGGAATTTAATACTGAATCATTGAACTGTACGTTGAATACTGAATAATTCAATACTGAATTATTGTACTGGATCCCTATTTCTGAAGATCTGATTAGTGTGGAGTAATAAGGTACTAGTCCCGTTTAAGTGTCTCGAAGGGAAATTACTGTTTCTGTTGTCTCTGAAGAAGTTTCTAGTAGTTTGTCTTATTTTTAGAAATTGTATGCACCCCACTATAGATTTTTATTCTAAACTGGCCCTTTTGATTCATATTTGTGTGAATTCTATGTGTTTCTTTAGCATCTTTTTGAGGCCGGGCATGGTGGCTCAGGCCTGTAATCCCAGCACTTTGGGAGGCCGAGGTGGGTGGATCACTTGAGGTCAGGAGTAGTTCGAGACCAGCCTGGTAAACGTGGTGAAACCGCATCTGCACTAAAAATACAAAAAGTAGCCGGGTGTGGTGGAGCACACCTGTAATCCCAGCTACTCGGAAGGTTGAGGCAGAAGAATTGCTTGAACCTGGGAGGTGGAGGTTGTAGTGAGCCAAGATGGCCCCACTGCACTCCAGGGCGGGGGGGGAGGAAGACTCAGTCTCAAAAAAAAATTAAAAAAACATTTTGAATAACTGCTTCAGAAAAACCTAGAGTTATTAAAATAAATCTACATATTGATATATCCACTTACATATTTACCAAAAAAATCCTGCTTTTTTCTTATTACATTAAAAGAAAACCAAAGCCAAATTTTAAATGCTTGAATTAAAAATTAGAAATGTGTATAATGTTGAGCATGAAACAAATTGATTATATTTAGATGTGTTTATTAATTTGAAAAAATCAAGAGAGAAAACAGTATACTAAAATTTTTTTCTTCATTTTAAGACCCAAGGACCCAGCAACAGTAGAAATATATAAATACATTAAGTGCCAAAAATACTTAGAACGGATTCACATAATCCTCAGTTGTATAATTAAAGCTGAAAATGTACTACCATAAAAAATGTCAATTAGATTTCATAATGGCTTTTATAGCTCATTTTCATTTCCTTGTTAACCATCTTTTGAATTTAATTCTTTGTTGCATTAAGTACATATTTTCTTTTCTTTTCTTTTTTTTTTTTTTTGAGATGGAGTTATCGCTGTTTTTACCCAGACTGGAGCGCAATGGCACGCAACCTCCACCTCCTGGGTTCAAGCAATTCTCCTGCCTCAGCCTCCCGAGTAGCTGGGACTACAGGCGCTCACCATCATGCCCAGCTAATTTTTTGTATTTTTAATAGAGACGGGGTTTCACACCATGTTGACCAGGATGGTCTCGATCTCTTGACCTCGTGATCCACCCGCCTCGGCCTCCCAAAGTGCTGGGATATAGGCATGAGCCACCGTGTCCGGCCTTAAGTACATATTTTCTAGTATTCAATTAGATTAAAATGTTGGATGAAATTTCAGGAAACTACACTTTCTGTTGAGAATGCACGAATTCCCAAGTGACAGGGTCAAATGTTGCATGAACCTAGGCTGGTTTCATTTATGTTCCTAAACCCCGCATTTGACTTCAGATATTTTTGCTATAATACTTTCATATACTATACATTTACAAATACTATATATATGTTTACATACACTGTCTTTGTGGTTCATGTTATGAATAATGTCAGGTGTATTTTATATATAAATGAAGAGATTCACATATTTACATAGAAGAAGTAATATTTTTATGTGTATATGAAGACATTGGTTAGAGTGGACAGCCTTTTTAAAATAGAGAATCCGGAGAGCCTTCTTTGGGTATAACAATTGCAGGTAGATAGTACTTTCCACATTATTAACATTTTATCTAACAGTGTAATAGATGCTGTAGAGCTGAATGGCAATTTAATGCTTAAAGAACTAGAATGCATTTCAGAATAGGGTTTAGGTGTTCACAGCCAATGTAATATCTATTGGTTCAGAGAAAGGGAAGATGAAGTCAAAGGAACATCATCTGTAACATTGATATCAAGATGTCTCAAAGTCAGTGTAAATGGCAAAATGAGTTTTTCCACAGAATGTTAATCCATGGAAACTACTCTTACAAATGTTAATACATCTTACAGATGAAGCAATAGGATTGCAAGCTCCTTAAAGCTTTTCTCCAAGACTAAGATTATATATGTGGAATTTGTATTTTATGGTTCCACTTTTCCACTTTCAAATGGGAAAATGCATGTCATTACATACATAAAGTATGTAATAACTTTCTTTATCCGTAGGCATCTCCTACCTACTTTTGATTTATCATTTTGTGTGTGTGTAGTTAAATCCAATGGATCAAGGAAGAAGGTGAAGGATAATTATAGGTTCTATATATTACTGAGTACTTATGCTAAGCATTTTTTATTCCTTATCTAATCTAATTGAAAAAAATTCTATTAGCTGTTAATCTTTCATGCTGCTACACTATTTCTCTTGTAGACCTCGGTTCTTAATATTTGTTTAACCATACTGTTCATGAACCAGTTAGAGAAATTTTTTCCAGTAGAAGATGCCAGTGCTTCTGTCTAATTTAGATCTGTATATTCAGTAGTGACTAGATAGTTTGCTTGGTATTTGTTGTGTTGTACTAAGAGGGAATTAATGAGCTTTCTTTCTTTCTTTCTTTTTTTGAGGCAGAGTCTCACTTTGTTGCCCACGCTGAAGTGCAGTAGCGTGATTTTGGCTCACTGCAACCTCCACCTCTCCCAATGAAGTGATTGTCCTGCCTCAGCCTCCTGAATAGCTGGGATTACAGGCGTCTGCCACCATGCCTGGCTAATTTTTGTATTTTTAGTAGAGATGGGGTTTAACTATGTTGGTCAGGCTGGTCTCTAACTCCTGACCTCATGATCAGCCTGCCTCGGCCTCCCAAAGGGCTGGGATTACAGGTGTGAGCCACTGTACCTGGCCAGGAGTTTTCTTTTTAAAGCATAATAGGAGATCAAAGTACAGGAACTGCTCAGAAGATGCAGTAAAGTGGAGAGGAGCATAGATAAAACTAGGTGTTTTCCTCGTTTTCAATTTTATAAACATGGTGTAATTTGTTTATTGGTCATTAATGTAACATACTTCTCATTTTATATTTTTTAATATACATAACTACTAATAGGTAAATTTGAGTGCTTATGCCAATTTTAGTGCTTTAAATAGGTTATCTTGTTTAAACTTCAGTGCGACAGTAAACTTTTACAGTGCTCATTTTATGTATGGGAACACTGAGGCTTAGAGAGGTTAAGTAACTTGAAAATAGTGGCTTGAGCCAGGTGGTCTGGTGGCATGCACCTGTATGCCCAACTACTTGGAGCTGAGGTGGGAGAATCACTTGAACCCCGTAGTTCCAGGCTAGCCTGGGCAACATGGTGAGAATGTCTCAAAAAAAAAAAAAAAGAAAGAAAATTGTAGCTTTATGTTTAGGCCATCTAACATAGGTATGTAATAACATATGTTATGTTATTAACATATATGTTATATTAATATGTTATGTTATAACATATATAACATAAAGTAGGTAATAACCTTGCTCCAGACTGTTAAAAATATTTGCAGGTGCCAATATTTAATGTCTGATTTTTCTTTTGCAGATTATTTAATGTAATGGCAACGCCACGGGGGAGGACAAAGAAAAAAGCACCTTTTGATCACTCTCCGGATAGCCTTCCTTTGAGGAGCTCCGGGAGGCAGGTAGTGTTCATTTATTCATTCAGTGAAGCTTTTTTTGAGCATGCAGAATTACTGATTGGGACTGGAGAACTGGAGTTGCAAAGACGACTCCAGTCATCAAGTTACTTGCATTCTAGTGGAAAAATTCACAGTACAGTCATAACACAGTGTGATAACATGATAGAATATAGAAAATAGAAGCATTATCTGGAGAGGGAACTGTAACTATAAAGGTGTAGAGTGTGAATCAGCATAGGATGTTCAGAGGATCACGGTTATGTGGTTGCTTCCAGAGAGTGAGGCTGGGGCCAGATCACGCCTGGCTTGGATGTCATTCACAGGAATTTGGATTTCAGCTTCTAATTGGTTGAGTGCTATTGAAGGGTTATGTATAGGGCTTTATGGGTAGGGCTTTAATTCTTTTAAAAGAAAAAATTGAACCATGTAATTCTTTCTTTATAATTTTTCTAGCTTTTTTTTTCCTTTTGAGACAGTTTTATTCTTGTTGCCCAGGCTGGAGTGCAATGGCACAATCTCAGCTCGGCACAACCTCTGCCTCTTGGGTTCAAGTGATTCTCCTGCCTCAGCCTCCTAAGTAGCTGGGATTACAGGCATGAGCCACCACACCCAGCTAATTTTGTATTTTTAGTAGAGATGGGATTTCTCCATGTTGGTCA
Source organism: Saguinus oedipus (assembly GCA_031835075.1). Classification (NCBI taxonomy): domain Eukaryota; kingdom Metazoa; phylum Chordata; class Mammalia; order Primates; family Cebidae; genus Saguinus; species Saguinus oedipus. Next base: position 11,102,750 of record CM063172.1, on the reverse strand, counting down.
GGCTGGTTTCGAACTCCCAACCTCAGGTGATCTGCCCACCTTGGCCTCCCAAAGTGCTACGGTTACAGGTGTCAGCCACTGCGCCCAGCAATTTTTTCTAGCTTTTTATCTAAAATACTTAGAGGGTGTAACTGCTCTAAGTAAAGAAAGAAAAAAAAAAATCTTAATTTGGGGAGTGAGTTGTTTCTTTTGAATGATGTCACTTTTTTTTTTTTTTTTGAGTTGGAGTTTTGCTCTTGTTTCCCAGGCTGGAGTGCAGTGGCATCATCTCAGCTAACTGCAACCTCCACTTCCCGGGTTCAAGTGATTCTCCTGCCTCAGCCTCCCAAGTAGCTGGGATTACAGGCACATGCTACCACGCCCAGCTAATTTTTCTTTTTTTTGTACTTTTAGTAGAGACAGCGTTTTGCCATGTTGGCCAGGATGGTCTCGAACTCCTAACCTCAGGTAGTCCACCTGCCTCAGCCTCCCAAAGTGCTGGGATTACCAGTGTGAGCCACTGTACCTGGCCACTTTTTTTTGAGACAATCTCCTCTGTACCCCAGGCTGGAGTACAGTAACACAATTGTGTGTGCCACAATACCTTGTTGATTTTTTTGTTTTTAGTAGATCCAAGGTCTTCCTATGTTGCCCAGGTGGTGTCAGACTCCTGAGCTTAAGTGATCCTCCCACCTCAGCCTCCCAAAGTGATGGGGATTATAGGCATGAGCCACTGTACCCAGCTTATGTCATTTTTTTCTAAGAAAGACTCATGAATTTTAGTTCTTTGCTTAGACATCTGTTGTGAAAATGCTACTTCTGGCCAGGTGCAGTGGCTCACGTCTGTAATCTCAGCACTTTGGGAGGGCGAGGCAGGTGGATCACGAGTTCGGGAGTTCGAGACCAGCCTGGCCAACGTCGTGAAACCATGTCTCTACTAAAGATACAAAAAATTAGCCAGGCATGGTGGTGCGTGCCTGTAATCCACCTTTTCAGGAGGCTGAGGCAGGAGAATAGCTTGAACCCGGGAGGCCAAGGTTGCAGTGAGCCAAGATCTCACTGTTGCACTCCAGCTTGGGTGACAGGGCAAGACTCTGTCTTAAAAAAGAAAAGAAACTGCTAGTTCTATATCTCTAGCAAGTTTGTGAATTACTTGCTCAGTGCAGCCACCAGGAAATTGCTGTCTTGTCATCCCTAACCTACTGCCAGGATGTTTTTGACCTCATGCTTAGAACTGAGTTGTGATTTCAGTAGTGAACCTTCATCCTTAGTCATTTTGCCATCTTCAGTGAAATTTTAATGTCAGCTGTGACTCCTTTAGGCGAAGAAGAAAGCAACAGAGACGACAGATGAGGATGAAGATGGTGGATCAGAGAAGAAGTACAGGAAATGTGAAAAGGCAGGCTGCACAGCGACATGTCCTGTGTGCTTTGCAAGCGCTTCTGAAAGGTTTGTGTAGATGTGCGTCTCGGCCTCCCATTTCTGTCTGTGAGAAGTTCTTTATGGAAACATCATCTTTTCCCTAAAGATAGCTGTGGATACTCTTAAGTCGTCTAATCTAATAATAGAGATATTGCTCAGACATTCTGTACACATTACACCCTCCTTGAGGCCCTCCCTCTGTTACTTCTAGCCTGCTGGGAGATGCCACACCCACGTCAACTTGGTTAACACAGTGTCCTCAAATCCAACCAACTGTATCTACCTTCTTGATGGTTGAGGGTGGGATGACACATGTAGTGGTGAGGCAGTAGAGAGGACTCGTGAACTCTCTGTAGAGACCAGTGTTGGTTTACTTTTCGTTATATAACATGCCGTCTCTTCCCATACACACGTACAGGTCTCATAGAAACTACAGCTAACTTCAGCCTTGCCATTTTTATTGTGGGGTGACATAAGTATGACACTTTTTTTTCTTTTTTACTTCCAGAGGAAAATCTTTAATAAGGGTTAAGATTCAATAACACCTAGAAAACCAATCCTATTCGTTTTTAAACACAAAGAGGGCTGGGCACGGTGGCTCATGCCTGTAATCTCAGCACTTTGGGAAGCCAAGGCGGGCGGATCGCTTGAGGTCAGGAGTTTGAGATTGGCCTGGCCAATGTGGTGAAACTCCGTCTCTACTAAAAATAGAAAAATTAGCTTGGTGGATGGTGGATGCCTCTAATCCCAGCTACTCAGGAGGCTGAGGCATGATGAGAATTGCTTGAACCCTGGGAGGTGGAGGTTGGAGTGAGCTGAGATCATGCTACTGTACTCTAGCCTGGGTGACAGCGAGACTCTGTTTCGAAAATAATAAAGACATATTCATGTTCATAGTGGCATGATTTTTCATTCTCTTGCTATGTTATCAACTGTTTGACAAGTTATCTTTGCCAAAGTGCCTGCTTGATGTTCAGATTGCAGCTGACCACATTCCCTTGCTGGGCCCTGTGTTATTACTTCTCTCCTGCCCACATATGCAGCCTACAGCAAGCACAGTGGCTCTGTCCTTTTGTGTCATAAAACCCTATCATTGCCCCAAGGAGTCTTCCTAAGACTCCTAAGCCCCAGGCAGCCAGCTAGATTAGGTCCCAGGGTCTAAGTCCCTGCATCCTTGCTGTGTGTTATTATCTGCTAGTAATCCATTCTTGTTTCCCCTGTCGTTAGGGGGATAAGTGGAGATACTGCAAATTGGGGTCATAGATGGTACTTGCAAGATGTTTCTTAAAAAGTGGGAGGAGAAATGTTTATTCATTACCAAAGCTACATGTTCTTCACTATTTTCAGATGTGCCAAAAATGGCTACACCTCCCGATGGTATCACCTCTCCTGTGGGGAACATTTCTGCAATGAATGCTTTGACCATTACTACAGAAGGTATGTTCACTAAAATTGTATAAGGTTTCTCTGGAGGTGGGGACTGTGGCAAGGGCAGTGTGTGTGGTCAGCTGATTAAGGCTGAGTCCCTAGGCTTACTGAATTATTCAGCTCTTTCAGCCGTGCCTGTGATGACTGTAACTTGGACAAGAACTTTAGTGCTGTAGTTTGTGTATGTGCATGTTTGTGTGTGTGTGCACACTCAGGGATCAAAACTATCTGCCATGAAACAGTTTTTTTTTTTGAGACGAGTCTCACCCAGGCTGGAGTGTAGAGACTTAATCTCAGCTCACTGCAACCTCCGACTCCTGGGTTTAGGCAATTCTCGTGCCTCAACCTCCCAAGTAGCTGGATTACAGGCGTGTGCAACCACGCCCAGCTAATTTATATAGTTTTAGTAGAGCTGGGTGTCTTGCTGTGTTGGCCAGGCTGGTCTTGAACTTCTGGGGTCAAATGATCTGCCTGCCTCGGCCTCCCAAAGTGCTGGGATTACAGGTATGAGCCACGGTGCCCGGCCTCTAGTACTCTAGTATTTTCTTCAGTCTGAAAGTTCTGGAACATTTAGATGTTGAGTCTATTTTATTGTTTTCTTTTTTTTTTTTTTTTTTGAGACGGAGTTTGGCTCTTGTTACTCAGGCTGGAGTGCAATGGCGCGACCTCGGCTCACCGCAACCTCTGCCTCCTGGGTTCAGGCAATTCTCCTGCCACAGCCTCCCCAGTAGCTGGGACCACAGGCACGCGCCACCATGCCCAGCTAATTTTTTTTTTTGTATATTTAGTAGAGACGGGGTTTCAACATGTTGACCAGGATGGTCTCGATCTCTCGACCTCATGATTCACCCGCCTCGGCCTCCCAAAGTGCTGGGATTACAGGCTTGAGCCACCGTGCCCGGCCTATTGTTTTCAACTTAATTCTTTTGTGCTCTAATTGTATGTGTGTGTGTGTGTGTGTGTGTGTGTGTGTGTGTGTGTGTGTGCGTGCGCACTCTAATTTTTATTGTGCTTGCTTTAGGTTTAAATTTTTCTGATTTCTCTAGTTTCCTCAGCAGCTTAAATTATTGATTTTTAGATCTTCATTCTTTTCCAATAAATGCATTTTTAAATGCTGTAAATTTCCCTCTAAGCAGGTCGTGATAGTTCAGAAGTTTTGACAACTTTCATTTTCGTTTAGTTCAAAATATTTTTAAATTTTCATTGAGTTTTCCTCTTTAACCCATAGGCTATTTAGAAGTAAATTGTTTAATTTCCAAATATTTGGGACACCTCTAGCAATTTTTCTGTTACTGATTTCTAGTTATTTTGGTCATGGTCTGAGAATGTACTTTGTATGATTTTTATGTTTGACAAAGTTTGCTTTATAGCCCACAATGCAGTGTACCTTGGTAAATGTTCCACATGAAGTGGAGAAAATGTGTATTTTACCACTGTCAAATGGAATGGTCTATCAGTGTCAACTAGACCAAGTTGACTGATAGTGCGGTTCAAGATGCATATGTATGTATGTGTGTATGTGTGTGTATATATGTATATATATGTATATATATATATACACATACATACATATGCATCCTGTATATATATACACACACACACACATATATATACATATGTATATATGTATGTATGTACATATACACCTTTCTGATTTACTTCTACCTGATCTTCCAATTACTAAGAAAAGTATCTTGAAGTCTGCAGTTATAATAGTCTCTTGACGTTTCCAACTATAATGCAGATATGTCTATCTTTCCTTTCAGTTCTATACATTTTTACCTTAGGTATTTTTTTTTCTTGAGACGAAGTCTTGCTCTGTCACCCAGGCTGGAGTGCAGTGGTGTGATCTCGACTCACTGCAACTTCCACTTCCTGGGTTCAAGCAATTCTCCTGCCTCAACGTCTCAAGTAGCTGGGATTACAGGCATGGGCCACCACACCTGACTAATTTTTGTATTAGTAGAGACGGGATTTTGCTATGTTGGCAAGACTGGTCTTGAACTCCTGACCTCAGGTGATCCGTCTGCCTCGGCCTCCCAAAGTGCTGGGATTATAGGCATGAGTCACCACACCCAGCTGTCATGATCTTTGTTGTTACATTGTACATCTAACATTGTGGTGGATTCTCTCAAAACTGACCCCTTTATGTAATATCCCTTGTCTTCTTATCCTTGATAATATTCATTATTCACATTAATGTGGTTGCCTCAGCTTTTTTTAACGTTAGCATGATACACCTTCCTTCGTTTCTTTTTACCTTTCTGAATCTCTGTATTTAGAGTTAGGTTTCTTTCCTTTCTTTTTTTTATTTTTTGAGACAGGGTCTCGTATTTAGAGTAGGTTTCTTTTCTTCTCTTCTTTATTTTTTGAGACAGGGTCTCACTCTGTTGCCCAGGCTGCAGAGCAGTGGCATGATCTTGGCTTACTGCAACCTCCGCCTCCTGGATTCAAGTGATTCTGGTGCCTCAGCCTCCCAAGTAGCTGGGATTACAGGTGTGCACCATGACACCTAGCTAATTTTTGTATTTTTAATAGAGACTGGGTTTCCCCATGTTGGACAGGCTGGTCTGGAAACTTCTGACTTCAAGTGATCCTCCTGCCTTGTCCTCCCTAAGTGCTGGCATTACAGATGTGAGCTGTCATGCCCGGCCTAGAGGAGGTTTCTCGTTTACACATAGAGTTTTTTTGTAATCCCACTTACGAAAAAACTGTCTGTCTTTAAAAAAAAAAGTCTGTCTTTTAATCTATGTGTTTATGCTATTCATGTTTTAAGTGATTGTTGATTTAACTGGATTAAAATATCTTTCCAGCTGTTTTCCATATGGCGCATTTTATTTTTCTCCTTTTTCTGCCTTCCTATTTTAATTGAACATTTTTATGATTGTATTTATTTCATCTGCTGATGTAGTTTCTAATGACTGCCCTAGGATTTACTACATTAAAAAATATTCCAGGCCACGCGTGGTGGTTTATCCCTATAATCCCAGCCCTTTGGGAGGTTGAGGTGGGCAGATTGCTTGAGGTTAGGCATTCCGGACCAGCCTGGCCAACATGATGAAACCCTGTGTCTACTAAAAATACAAAAGTTAGCCAGGCGTGGTGGCAGGCGCCTGTAATCCCAGCTACTTGGGAGGCTGAGACACAAGAATCCCTTGAACCCAGGAGGTGGAGGTTACAATGAGCAAGGATTGCGCAATTGCACTGCAGCCTGGGTGACGGAGTGAGACACTCTCTCTCTCTCTCTCTCTATATATATATATATATGTATATATATATATATGTATATATATATATATATATATAAAATAATATATATATATATATACATATATATATATATTCTGAGCCAGTTCCAGCTACTTGGAAGCCTGAGGCAGAAGGATCTCTATAGCCTAGGAGTTGGAGGTTGCAGCACACCCTGATTCGTGATTGCACCTGTGAATAGTCACTGTACTCCAGCCTGAGCGACATAGCTAGACCCTGTATCAAGGAGGGGAAAAAAAGAAAAAAAATTACTTTCTCCTTCAAATAATACTAGGCCTTTCTTAGTTTTAGATACTAAAGCTGCCAAGAATATACCCCTTCTGACAGCCTGTTTTATGGGTGCCATAATAACTTCCTCTACTTTTATAACAAGGCTAGTTAAGTCTGTTAACGTAAGATTTACTAACCTGCTTCCTATTTGGAAAACCTGATGACTTACAGCTTGATATATTAATTTTTCTTGTTTTTCAGCCATAAGGATGGATATGATAAATATACTACATGGAAAAAAATATGGACTAGCAATGGCAAAACTGAACCTAGTCCCAAAGCTTTCATGGCAGACCAGCAACTCCCCTACTGGGTAAGGAGAATGATGCTCTCATTCTGTGAGGTATTTTTGGAGCCAAATGTAAGAGGAATGAAAGAAAATGCTGATGTTTAGGAAATCTCTTAATACATTTATTATTACTTATATAACTATTAAAGCAAATACTTTTTATTTTTGTAGAAAGCTCAGATATTTCAACATAGTATAAAAGAGGAAACTAGGCTGGGTGTGGTGACTCATGCTTGTAATCCTAGCATTCTGATAGGCCGAGGTGGGAAGATTGCTTTGAGCCTAGCCTGCAAAGTGAGACCTTTTTGTATAGTGAGACCCCATCTTTATTAAAAAAATTGTTTTTTTTCAAGTAGCCAGGAGTGGTGGTGGGTGTCTGTAGTCTCATCTACTCAGCAGGTCGAGGTGGGGGAATTGCTTGAGCTCAGGCGTTAGAGGCTGCAGTGAGCTATACTCCAGCCTGAGTGACAGAGTGCGAGGCTGTCTCAAACAAACAAAAAATGAACGTTTTTAAAAAGAAAAACTAAAGGCTGACCACCAGCTGGTGAAAATCATTGCTGAGCTTGGTACATAGCCTTTTAATCCTTTTTTTCTTTTCATATTTTTGTCTGCTTAAACACAATTCCATGCTTTATATACATATCCTGATTAAGTTTAAAATAAGCCTTCAGATACAATTTTTATAACATTCAGCTTTTTAAAAATTAATTTGATTTCATATTTTTTTCATTTAGTCATGGGAAATATATTTTCATGATTGCATATATTGTCAAAATATACCACCATTTAGTAAATGATTTGGTAATATATATATATATATATATATATATATATATATATATATTTTTTTTTTTTTTTTTTTTTTTTTCTGAGGTAGGGTCTCGCTCTGTCGCCCAGGCTGGAGTGCAGTGGCACCATCTTAGCTCATTACAACCTCCACCTCCTTGGCCCAAGCAATCCTCCCACCTCAGCCTCCCTAAGTAGCTAGGACTCTCCACACATGCCACCACACCCGGCTGATGTTTGTTTTTTTTTTGTAGAGATGGGGTTTCACCATGTTGTCCAGGCTGGTCTTGAACTTCTAGGCTCAAGTGATCCACCTGCCTCAGCCTCCCACAGTGTTGGGGTTACAGGCATGAGCCACCACACCCAATTTTTTTTTAAGATGGGGTCTTGCTCTCTTGCTTAGGCTAGAGTGCACTTAGGGGATTATGACTCATTGCAGCATCAGTCCTCAGGCTCAAGTGATCCTCTCACCTCAGCCTCCAGAGCAGCTGGAAGTACAGAGTGCACTTCCATGCCCAGCTAATTTTTAAAATTTTTTATAGAGACAGGGCTTGCTATCTTGACCAGGCTGGTCTCAAATTCTTGAACTCAAGCAATCCTCCCACTTCAGCCTCTCAAAGTGTTAGGATTACAGGTGTGAGTCACTGTACCCAGCCAGTTTGCCAATTTAAAAAATATTATAAGTAATCCTGAGCTTTGTGCACACTTAAAAAATTTTTTTCATTGAAGTAAAATTCATACAACATAAAACTAACCATTTTAAACTGCAGTTCAGTGGCACTTGGTATATTCACAATGTTGTGCAATTATCATCTCTAATTCCCAAGTATTTTCTTCTTTCTTTTAAAAATCTTATATATATATTTATTTATTTTTTTTAATTGTACTTTAAATTCTGAGGTACCTGTGCAGATCATGTAGAATTGTTGCATAGGTACATACATGGCAATGTGGTTTGCTGCCTCCATCCCCCTGTCACCTATATCTGGCATTTCTCCCCATGGTATCCCTCCGCAACCTCCCTACCCGCATTGTCCATCCCCTCTCCCCTACAACAGACCCCAGTGTGTGATGCTCCCCTCTCTGTGTCCATGTATTCTCATTGTTCAACACCTGCCTATGAGTGAGAACATGCGGTGTTTGATTTTATGTTTTTGTGTCAGTTTGCTGAAAATGACGGTTTCCAGATTCATCTATGTACCTACAAGGGACACGAACTTACTTTAATGGCTACATAGTATTCCATGGTGTATATGTGCTACATTTTCCTTGTTCAGTCTATCTTGATGGGCATTTGGGTTGGATCCAGGTCTTTGCTATTGTAAACAGTGCCGCATGTGTGTGCATGTGTCTTTATAATAGAAAGATTTATAATCCTTTGGATATATACTCAGTAATGGGATTGCTGGGTCAAATGGAATTTCTATTTCTAGGTCCTTAAGGAAGTGCCACACTGTCTCACAATGGTTGAACTAATTTATACTCCCACCAGCAGTGTAAAAGTGTTCCTATTTCTCCACATCCTTTCCAGCATCTGTCGTCTCCAGGATTTTTAATGAGCGCCATTCTAACTTGTGGGAGTTGGTATCTCAATGTAGTTTTGATTTGTATTTCTCTAATGACCAGTGATGATGAGCATTTTTTCATGTTTGTTGGCCTTATGTATGTCTTCTTTTGAAAAGTGTGTGTTCATATCCTTTGCCCATTTTTGAATGGGTTTGTTTGTTTGTTTGTTTTTTTCTTGTAGCTCTGTTTTCGTTCTTTGCAGATTCTGAATATTAGCCCTTTGTCAGATGGGTAGATTGCAGAAGTTTTTTCCCATTCTTTTGGTTACCCGTTCACTCTAATGATTGTTTCTTTTGCTGTGCAGAAGCTCTGGAGTTTAATTAGGTCCCATTTGTCTATTTTGGCTTTTATTGCCAATGCTTTTGGTGTTTTAGTTATGAAGTCCTTGCCTATGCGTGTGTCCTGAATGGTTTTGCTTAGGTTTTCTTCTAGGGTTTTTATGGTGTTAGGTCTTATGTCCATCTTTAATCCGTCTGGAGTTAATTTGAGTGTAAGGTGTCAGGAAGGGGTCCAGTTTCTGTTTTCTGCACATGGCTAGCCAGTTATCCCAACACCATTTATTAAACAGGAAATCCTTTCCCCATTGCTTGTTTTTGTCAGGTTTGTCAAAGATCAGATGGTTGTGGATGTGTGGCATTGCCTCTGAGGCCTCTGTCCTGTTCCATTGGTCTATCTCTGTTTTGGTACTAGTACCAAGCTGTTTTGATTACTGTAGCCTTGTAGTATAGTTTGAAGTCTGGTAGTGTGATGCCTCCGGCTTTGTTCTTTTTGCTTAGTATTGTCTTAGCAATGCAGGATCTCTTTTGGTTCCATATGAATTTTAAGGTGGTTTTTCCCAGTTCTGTGAAGAGAGTCATAGGTAGCTTGATGGGGTAGTGTTGAATCTGTAAATTACTTTGGGCAGTATGGCCATTTTAACGATACTGATTCTTCCTAACCACGAGCATGGAATGTTTCTCCATTTGTTTGTGTCCTTTCTTATTTCCTCGAGCAGTGGTTTGTAGTTTTCCTTGAAGAGGTCCTTTACATTCTTTGTTAGTTGTATTCCTAGGTATTTTATTCTCTTTGTAGCAATTGTGAATGGGAATTTGCTCTTGATTTGGTTCTCTTTTAATGTGTTATTAGTATATAGGAATGCTTGTGATTTCTGCACATTGATTTTATATCCTGAGACTTTGGTGAAGTTACTTATCAGTTTCAGGAGATTTTGGGCTGAGATGATGGGGTCTTCTAAATATACAGTGGTGTTGTCTGCAAATAGAGACAATTTGACTTCCTCTTTTCCTAATTGAATACCCTTTATTTCTTTTTCTTGCCTGATTGCTCTGGCTAGAACTTCCAATGCTATATTGAATAGGAGTGGTGAGAGAGGGCATCCTTGTCTAGTGCCAGATTTCAAAGGGAATGCTTCCAGTTATTGCCCATTCAGTATGATATTGGCTGTGGGTTTGTTGTAAATATCTTTTATTATTTTGAGATATGTTCTGTCGATACCTAGTTTATTGAGAGTTTTTAACATAAAGGACTGTTGAATTTTGTCAAAGGCCTTCTCTGCATCAATTGAGATGATCATGTAGTTTTTGTTTTTGGTTCTGTTTATGTGGTGGATTACGTTTACAGACTTGCGTGTGTTGAACCAGCCTTGCATCCCTGGGATGAAGCCTACTTGATCATGATGGATAAGCTTTTTGATGTGCTGTTGCAATCGGCTTGCCAGTATTTTATTGAAGATTTTTGCATCTATGTTCATTATGGATATTGGCCTGAAGTTTTCTTTCCTTATTGAGTCTCTGCCGGGTTTTGGTTTCAGGATAATGTTGGTCTCATATAATGATTTGGGAAGGATTCCCTCTTTTTGTATTGTCTGTAATAGTTTCAGAAGGAATGGTACCAGCTCCTCTTTGTATGTCTGGTAGAATTTGGCTGTGAACTCATCTAGACCTGGACTTTTTTTGGTTAGTAGGCTATTAATTGCTGCCTCAACTTCAGCCCTTGTTATTGGTCTATTCAGGGTTTACACTTCTTCCTGATTTAGGCTTGGGAGAGGGCAAGCGTCCAGGAACTTACCCATTTCTTCCCATTTTCCTGGTTTAGGTGTGTGTAGTTGTTTGTAGTAATCTCTGATGGTAGTTTGTATTTCTGTGGAATTGGTGGTGATATCCCCTTTATCGTTTTTTATTGCATCAATTTGATTATTCTCTCTTTTCTTTTTTACTAATGTGGCTAGCAACCTGTCTATTTTGTTGATCTTTTCAAAAAACCAACTCCTGGATATATTGATTTTTTCGAAGGGTTTTTTGTGTCTCTATCTCCTTCAGTTCTGCTCTGATCTTAGTTAGTTCTTGTCTTCTGCTAGCTTTTGAGTTTTTTTGATCTTGCCCCTCTAGCTCTTTCAATTTTGATGATAGGATGTCTATTTTAGATCTTTCCTTGCTTCTCATATGGGTATTTGTTGCTGTAAATTTTTCTCTAGACACTGATTTAAATGTGTCCCAGAGATTCTGGTACGTTTTGTCTTCATTCTCATTGGTTTTGAAGAACATGTTTACTTCTGCCTTCATTTCTTCGTTTATCTAGTCAACATTCAAAGCCAGTTGTTCAGTTTCCATGAAGTTGTGTGTTTGAGTTGGTTTCTTAATCTTGAGTTGTAATTTGATTGCACTGTGGTCTGAGAGACTGTTATGATTTCCGTTCTTTTGCATTTGCTGAGGAGTGATTTACTTCCAATTATGTGGTCAGTTTTAGAGTAGGTACGATGTGCTGAGAAGAATGTATATTCTGTGGATTTGGGGTGGAGATTTCTGTAGATGTCTATTAGGTTTGCTTGGTCCAGATCTGAGTTCAAGTGCTGGATATCCTTGTTAATTTTCTGTCTCGTCGGTCTGTCTGGTATTGACAGTCGAGTGTAAATGTCTCCCACTAATATTGTGTGGGAGTCTAAGTCTCTTTGTAGGTCGTTAAGAACTTGCTTTAGTATCTGGGAGCTCCTGTATTGGGTGCGTATATATTTAGGATCATTCACTTTTCTTGTTGCATTGATCCTTTTACCATTATGTAATGTCCTTCTTTGTCTCTCTTGATCTTTGTTGGTTTAAAGTCTATTTTATCAGAGACTAGGATTGCAACTCCTGCTTTTTGTTTGTTTGTTTGTTTTTTTGCTCTCTATTTGCTTGGTAAATCTTCCTCTATCCCTTTATTTTGAGCCTATATGTGTCCTTGCATGTGAGATGGATACAGCACACTGATGGGTTTTGACTTTTTATCCAGTTTGCCTGTCTGTATCTTTTGATTGGGGTGTTTAGCCCATTTACATTTAAGGTTAATATTGTTATGTGTGAATTTGATCCTGCCATTTTGATGCTAGCTGGTTGTTTTGCTGTTAGTTGATGCAGTTTCTTCATTGTGTCAATGCTTTTTACCATTTGGTACGTTTTTAGAGTGGCTGGTACTAGTTGTTCCTTTCTATGTTTAGTGTTTCTTTCAGGAGCTCTTGTAAGGCAGGTCTGGTGGTGACAAAATCTCTCAGCAATTGCTTGTTCATAAAGGATTTTATTTCTCCTTTGCTCATGAAGCTTAGTTTGGCTGGATATGAAATTCTGGGTTGAAAGTTCTTTTCTTTAAGGATGTTGGATATTGGCCCCCACTCTCTTCTGGCTTGTAGGGTTTTTGTGGAGGGATCCACTGTGAGTCTGATGGGCTTCCCTTTGTGGGTAACCCAACCTTTCTCTCTCTGGCTGCCCTTAGCATTTTTTCCTGCATTTCAACTGTGGTGAATCTGACGATTATGTGCCTTGGGGTTGCTCTTCTTGAGGAATATCTTTGTGGTGTTCTCTGTATTTCCTGGATTTGAATGTTGGCCTGCCTTGTTAGGTTGGGGAAGTTCTCCTGGATAATATCCTGAAGAGTGTTTTCCAGCTTGGATTCATTCTTTCTGTCACATTCAGGTACACCTATCAAATGTAAATTAGGTCTTTTCACATAATCCCATATTTCTTGGAGGCTTTGTTCATTTCTTTTCACTCTTTCTTCTCTAATCTTGCCTTCTTGTTTTATCTGATTGAGGTGATCTTCCGTCTCTGATATCTTTTCTTTTGCTTGGTCAGTTCAGCTACTGAAACTTGTGTATGCTTTGCGAAGTTCTCGTGTTGTGTTTTTCAGCTCCATCAATTCATTTGTATTTCTCTCTAAGCTGTTTGTTCTCATTAGCATTCCATCAAACCTTTTTTTCAAGGTTCTTAGTTTCTTTGCATTGGGTTAGAACATGTTCTTTTAGCTCAGAGAAGTTTGTTATTACCCACCTTCTCAAGCCTATTTCTGTTAATTCTTCAGACTCAGCTTTGTTCCTTTCTTGGTGTGGGGTTGTGATCCCTTTGAGGAGAGGCATTCTGGTTTTTGGTATTTTCATCCTTTTTGCGCTGGTTTCTTCCCATCTTTGTGGATTTATCTACCTGTCGTCTTTGTAGTTGGTGACTTTCGTATGGGGTCTCGAAGTGGACATCTTTTTTGTTGATGCTGAAGTTATTTCTGTTATTTAGTTTTCCTTCTAACCGTCAGGCCTCTCTGCTGTAGGCCTGCTGGAGGTCCACTCCAGACCCTGCTTGCCTGGGGCTCAACTGCAGCGGCTGCAAAACAGTAAGGGTTGCTGCCAGTTTCTTCTGTTATCTTCATCTCAGAGCGGTACCTGCCAGATGTCAACCTGATCTCTCCTTTACGAGTGTCTGTTTGGATATACAGTGGTCAGGGAGCTTGTTGAGAAGACAGTCTGTCCCTTATAGGAGCTCAAGTGCTGAGCTGGGAGCTCCATTGTTCCATTTAGAGCTTCTGGGCAGGTTTGTTTAAGCCTGCTGCAGCAGAATTCATAAATGTCCTTTTCCCCAGGTGCTCTGTACTGGCAAAGTGGGGCTTTATTTATAAGTTCCTGACATGCTGCTGCCTTTTTTCAGAGATGCCCTGCCCAGCAAGGTGGTAGTCTAGCCACAGTCTGCCAGCAGAGGCATTACTGAGCTGCTGTGGGCTCTGCCCTGCTGCTGTGTGAACTTTGTTAGAACTGCCTTGGTGTAGTGGCAGACTGCCTTGGTAGTGGTGGACTGACACCCTTCCCCCCACTGAGCTGGACTGTCTCGGGTCCAGCTGGGCTTGCTGCAAAACTCTCAATCCAGAGCGTTTCAGATTGCTGGTGTTTGTTGGGGGTGGAACCTGCTGAGCCAGATCACCTGGCTCCCTGTTTCAGCCCCCTATTTTTCAGTTGAGTGGGTGGCTCTGTATCCCAGGCGTTCTGGGTGCCTGTTGAAATGGCCGTCCGTATTTGTGTGAGTTTTTGTGTGGTATCCCTCAGTGCCTACTGAAACAGCTGTGCTGGAAACTCATGGTTCTTTCAGCGCAGGAATCTCCTGGTCTGTGGGCAGTAAAAACTTGTTTGGAAATGCGGTGATCACTCACCCTCTACGTTCTTCTTGCTGGGAATTGCACTCCAGACTTGTTCCTATTTGGCCATCTTGGATCTTTCCTCTTCCCAAGTATTTTCCTCATCCACAAGGGAAGCCCTAATTCTTCCTACCCCCAGTTCCTGGTAACTACTAATCTGCTTTCTGTGTTTATGGATTTACCTATTTTGGATGTTTGATGTTAATGGAATTGTGCAACATGTGACCTTTTGTATCCTGTCTTTTTCACCCAGCATAATGTTTTTGAGGTTCATATCCATTGTAGGATGTGTCAGCACTTTATTCTTTTTTTAATGGGTGAATAATATTCCATTGGATGCATAGGCCACAGCTTTTTTTAAGCATTCATCTATTGATGGACATCTAGATCATTTCAGCCATTTAACAATTGTGACTAGTGCTGCTGTGAACATTCTTGTACAAGTATTTGTTTGAATACCTGCTTACAATTCTTGGGTATGTACCTAAAAATAGAATTGCTGGATGGTATATGGTAATTATATGTTTAACTGCTTGAGGGACCTCAAACTTTTTTCCCATAGCTGCTGTACTATTTTTCATTCCTGTCTGTAGTGTATGAGGGTTCTGATTTCTCCACAGATTTGAAGTAGTATCTCATGGTGGTTTTAATTTGCATTTCCCTAATGACTAATGCAACCTTTCATATGCTTGTTGTCCATTTGTATATCTTTGGAGAAATATCTGTTAACATCCTTTGCCCATTTTTGTTTTGTTTTGTTTTTGGGATTGCATCTCATTCTGTCACCCTGACTGGAGTGCAGTGGTGAAATACTGGCTCACTGCAACCTCTGCAATCTGGGATCAAGCCATTCTCCTGCTTCAACCTCCCGAATAGCTGGGATTATAGGTGCACACTACCACGCTGGGCTAATTTTTGTATTTTTAGTAGAGATGGGGTTTTACTATGTTGGCCAGGCTGGTCTCAAACTCCTGACCTCAGGTGATCTGCCCACCTCAGCCTTCCAAAGTGATGGGATTACAGGTGTGTGAGCCACCTCACCCGGCCTTCCTTTGCCCATTTTAAAGTTGTTTGTCATTTTGCAGTTGAGTTATAAGAATTATGTATATAAATTTTTTTTTTTTTTTGAGAAGGAATTTTTTTCTTGTCACCCAGGCCGGAGTGCAGTGGTGTGATCTCCTGTTCTACTGCACCCTCTGCATTCCGGGTTCAGG
This sequence comes from Saguinus oedipus, assembly GCA_031835075.1. Classification (NCBI taxonomy): domain Eukaryota; kingdom Metazoa; phylum Chordata; class Mammalia; order Primates; family Cebidae; genus Saguinus; species Saguinus oedipus. The sequence continues at coordinate 11,087,105 of CM063172.1, read as the reverse complement.
TGATTCTTCTGACTCCACCTTCCAAGTAGCTGGGATTACAGGCACCTGCCACCATGGCAGGCTGATTTTGTATTTTTAGTAGAGATGGAGTTTCACCATGTTGGCCAGGCAGGTCTCAAACTCCTGACCTCAGGTGATCCCTCTGCCTCGGCCTCCCAAAGTGCTGAGATTACAGGCGTGAACCACTGTGCCCAGCCTTTTTATATATTTTGGATGCTAAACCCTTATTTTATCTATGATTTGCAAGTATTTTTTTCCTGTAGGTTGTCTTTTTACTTTGGTAGAGCCCTTTGATGCACAAAAGATTTTAATTTCGGGGAAGTTCAGTTTATCTGTTTTTTTCTTTTGTTGCTTTTGATGTTGTTGCTAAGAATTCATTGTCAAATTCCAGGTCATAAAGATTTACTTTGTTTTCTAAGAGTTCTGTTGTTTGAGTACTTATGTTTAGGTATTTGATCCATTTTGAATTAATATTTGTGTATGTGTAAAATAGGGGGTCTAACTTCATCCTTTTGCATATGGATAGCTAAACACTTTAAACAAAGTTTATTTTGGAAGCTTATTTATTTATTTATTTGTTTGTTTCTTTGTTTGTTTGAGATGGAGTCTTGCTCTGTTGCTCAGGCTGGAGTGCAGTGGCATGATCTCAGCTCACTGCATCCTCTATCTCCTGGGTTCAAGTGATTCTCCTCCTTCAGCCTCCTGAGTAGCTGGGACTACAGGAATGCATCACCATGCCCAGCTAATTTTCTGTTTTTAGTAGAGATGGGGTTTCACCATGTTGGCCAGGCTGGTTTTGAACTCCTGACTTCAGGTGATCTGCCTGCCTTGGCCTCCCAAAGTGCTGGGATTATAGGTGTGATCCACTGTGCCCGGTCTGGAAGCATTTTAAATTTAGAGTTAAGATAGTACAGGGAGTTTCTATATATCCTTCATGCAGCTTCCCTTAATGCTGTCATCTTATATACCATGATTATTTGTCAAAGTAAGAAATTAACTTTGGCATAGCACTAATAACTGTAGACTTTATTTGAATTTCATCAGCTTCCTCACTAATGTTCTTTTACTGTTCTAGAATCCAAAGCAGCATACCACATTGCATTTAGTGTGCATACTTTTTGACTAACTGAAAGTAAATTTCAATTTATTTTATGCTGATTGTTTCTTTTTTTTGAGATGGGGTCTCAGTCTATTGCTCAGGCTGGAGTACAGTGTTGTAATCTCAGCTCACTGCAGCCTTGACCTACCCAGGCTCAAGCCATCCTCCTACCTCAGCCTCCTGAGTAGCTGGGACTACAGGCATATACCACCACTTTTGTATTTTTTGTAGAAACGGGGTGTCACTATGTTGCTCAGGTTAGTCTGAAACTCTTGGGCTCAAGTGATCCACCCACCTCAACTTCCCAAAGTGCTGAGATTACAGAGTGGAGCCACCACGCCTGAGCCTGATTGTTTCTTTAGGTTAGAGCTGGAAAAGCTTTCTGTCAGCAGTGCTCACATCACCTTGGCACTTAACTCACCCTGAGGAAGTATTAAATCAGAAATTACCCTAATGGGATGAAAGTGGATTATATAGATGGTGCTGATGCAAGGAGGAGAGAAAATTCTTAGGATTGCTAAAAGATTGGAGAAGATAGCCAAGTGTGGAGGACAGAAATGGTAACTGAAGATTAGCTCACTTGTTGTCCTGGCTTCTACCTCCCATCTAGGTTCAGTGTACGAAACCTGAGTGTGGAAAGTGGAGGCAGCTCACCAAGGAAATCCAGCTTACTCCGCAGATAGCCAATACTTACCGATGTGGTATGAAACCAAATACTGCTGTTAAGGTATGTTCTGTCTTTTTGCTTTTGAATTAATTGATACATTAATATAGTTGTCAGTAAGCAGTAATGGTGTATGTTTTTCATGTATTGTATTGATCATTCTATCAAGGTCGTATTGGCATGCATGTAACCGAACCCCGACTATAATGACTTAACCGGTTCAGGATTTTGCTTTTCTGTCATTAGAAGGAGTTAAGAAATAGGCTGTCCAGGGTTGGTTTTGTTGCCCAAGGAAGTCTCTTTGTAGTTTGCACTCCAGCCACCTGTGGGTTAACTCCCGTGGTCAAGGCCACAAGGTGGTTGCTGCACTACCAGTCATGTGTCCAAATCCTAATCAGGAAAGGGAGAAAGATCAAAGGGCAAGAGGGGAGTATCAGCTGGGTCTATCCCTCTTTCATTGGGGGAAACAGGAGCTTTCCTGCAGGTTCCATCAGTAGTTTCTGTGTATATCTCATTGGCCAGAATAGGATCATGCAGCTACTCTGGTTTTAATTTTTTGTTCGTTTTGGTTTGTTCCATTTTTATACAATGTCATTGACACCATAAATGCAGCTTCGCTAACTACAGTGAGGACAAAGGAAGAAAATATTTTACAGTTGAGCATGTTGCAACACTAAACAAGACCGGATCCTATCAGTGAGGAAGAAGGGATTCATTCATATGCTTGGCAATTAGGAATTGGCCTTTATTGTTATAATGTGTCTTTTTTGAAATTTGGCAATTTCTTAGTGTTTAAAAATGTGTTATTATTGCTTTAGAGCATTAAAGGTGTTAGTCTACACAAATGCCGCTGGTACCTGCAGTATATTAAAGAATATTAGGAATTGTTTTAGTCTCAGAAGTAAAATACTTTGTTTTTAGAAATCGAGATAAAATTCACGTCATAAAATTCACCCTTTTAAAGTATACAATTCAGTGGTTTGTGGTGCAGGTTGAACAGCCCAGTCTGAAAGTCTGAAATGCTGCAAAATCTGAAACTTTTTGAGCACTGAGATGCTCAGAGCTTATGCCCGATGGAAATGTTCATTGGAGTGTTTCAGATTTTCAGATTAGAGATGTCCAACCGGTAAGTATGTTGCAGACATTCCAAAATCCAGAACACTTCTGGTCCCAAGCATTTCAAATAAGAGAAATTCAACCTGGGATTCAAAATATAAACATTATATATATTTTTTTATTATTAATTTATTTTTTTTTGAAATGGAATTTTGCTCTTGTTGCCCAGGCTGGAGTGCAGTGGTGTGATCTCAGCTCACTGCAACCTCTGCCTCCTGGGTTCAAGCGATTCTTATCCCTCAGTCTCCTGAGTAGCTGGGACTGCAGGTGCACTGCCACCACGCCCAGCTATTTTTTGTATTTTCGGGAGAGACTGGGTTTCACCATGTTGGCCAGGCTGGTCTCTTAACTTCTGACCTAAGCTAATCAACCTGCCTCAGCCTCCAAAGTGCTGGGATTACAGGCATGAGCCACTGCACCTGGCCTTAACATTGTATTTTTACAATGCCTGGGATTTAATAAAAGCCTGGAATTCAAAATATAAATATTATTATTAAATTTTATTATATTTATAATAAACTGTGTAGTTTGTATGTGCCTGGCCTATTCATTTATTATGAATATAAATATATTAGAAGTGGCTGGGCACAGTGGTTCATGCCTGTAATCCCAGCACTTTGAGAGGCCGAGGCAGGTGGATCACCTGAGGTCAGAACTTCGAGACCAGCTGGCCAACATGGTGCAACCCCATTTCTACTGAAAATATGAAAATTTGTTGGGGGTGGTGGCATGTGTCTGTAATCTCAGCTACTTGAGAGGCTGAGGCAGGAGAATCACTTGAACCTGGGAGAGGTGGAGGTTGCAGTGAACGGAGATGGTGCTGTTGCACTCTGGCCTGGGCAACAGGAGTGAAACTCCATCTCAAAAAAAAAAAAAGTGTGTGTGCGTACGTGTGTGTGTGTGTGTGTATTAGGAGTGTAATCGGTGAGTTATATCATAAGCTTAATGTTTGCAAAACTACCAAATGCTTTCCATGGTTGTACCATATTACAACATTTTACAGTGTTATTCTTCTTTCTTTGTTAATTATGGCCATTCTAATGGGTATGTACTAGTATCATTGTATTGTTAGTTTGGATTTCCCTAGTAACTGGCGTCTTGAGTGTATTTTCATATGCTTATTGGCCATGCATTCCTCTTTGGAAAATGTCTGATCAGGTTTTTTTTTTAATTGGGTTTTATTGATTTGTATTTCTTTATGTAATCTGGATATAACCGTGTATTTTGAATGTTTGTTTCCCCAGTTTGTGTTAAAGCCTTTTCGTTTTCTCAATAGGTCTTTTATGAGGAGTTTTCCATTTTGAAGCCTAGTTTATTCACTTTTTCATTATGCTTAGAATTTTTTGTGTCTTTTCTGAGAAGTCATTTGTTACCTCTCACTTTGTAAAAATACTCTGTGTTTTCAAATCACTGCAAATTCCAGGTCACTGCAAATGCTGTTAATTCATTTCTTGTTATGTCTGAGTAGTATTCCATCTCATATATATGCGCCACAGTTTGTTTTTTTATCCACTCATTGATTAATGGGCATTTGGGTAGGTTCCACAGTTTTGCAGTTGTGAACTGTGTTGCTATAAACATGAATGTGCAGGTATGTTTTATGTGTAATGACTTCTTTTCCTCTTGGTAGATACCCAGGAGTGGGACTGCTGGATCAAATGGTAGTTCTACTTTTAGTTCTTTAAGGAATCTCCACACCGCTTTCCATATGGCTGTACTAGTCTACATTCCCACCAGCAGTGTAGAAGTGTTCCCTGACCACTGCATCCATGCTAGCATCTACTGTGTTTTGATTTTTTTATTATGGCCATTCTTGTAGGAGTAAGGTGGTATCACATTGTGGCTTTGATTTGCATTTCCCTGATCAGTATTGATGTTGAGCGTTTTTTCATATGTTGGTCATTTGTGTATCTTCTTTTAAGAATTGTCTATTTACGTCCTTAGCACACTTTTTGATGGGATTGTTTTTTTCTTACTGATTTGAGTTCATTGTAGATTCTGGGTATTAGTCCTTTGTTGGATGTATAGATTGTGAAGATTTTCTCCCACTTTCTGGGTTGTCTGTTTACTCTGCTGACTGTTCATTTGCCATGCAAAAGCTCCTTAGTTTAATTAAGTCCCAGCTATTTATCTTTGTTTTTATTGCATTTGCTTATGGGTTCTTGGTCATGAAATCCTTGCCTAAGCCAGTGTCTAGAAGTGTTTTTCATTGTTATTTTCTAGATCTTAGATTTAAGTCCTTGATCTGTCTTGAGTTGATTTTTGTATAAGGTGAGAGATGAGGATCCAGTTTCATTCTCCTATATGTAGGTAGCCAATTATCCCAGCACCATTTGTTGAAAAGAGTGTCCTTTCCTCATTTTATGTTTTTGTTTGCTTTGCCAAAGATCATTTGGTTCTAAGTATTCGGGCTTATTTCTGTGTTCTCTATTCTGTTCCATTGGTCTGTGTGCCTATTTTTATACGGGTACCATGCTGTTTTGGTGACTCTGGCCTTGATAGTTTGAAATCAGGTAGGCTGGGCGTGGTGGCTCAAGCCTGTAATCCCAGTACTTTGGGAGGCCGAGGCGGGTGGATCACGAGGTCAAGATATCGAGACCATCCTGGTGAACATGGTGAAACCCCATCTCTACTAAAAATACAAAAAATTAGCTGGGCATGGTGGCACGTGCCTATAATCCCAGCTACTCAGGAGGCTGAGGCAGGAGAATTGACTGAACCCAGGAGGCGGAGGTTGCGGTGAGCCGAGATCGCGCCATTGCACTGCAGCCTGGGTAACAGGAGCGAAACTCCGTCTCAAAAAAAAAAAAAAAAAAGAAATCAGGTAGTATGATGCCTGTAGATTTGCTCTTTTTGCTTTGTTTTGCTTTGGCTATGTAGGGATTTTTTTGGTTCCGTATGAATTTTAGAATTTTTTCTAACTCTGTGAAGAATGATGGTGGTATTTGGAAGGGGATTGCTTTGAACTTGCAGATAGCTTTTGGCAGTATGGTCATTTTCACAATACTGATTCTACCCATCGTGAGCATTGGATGTGTTTCCATTTGTTTGTGTCGTCTGTGATTTCTTCCAGCAGCGTTTTGTAGTTCTCCTTGTAGAGGTCTTTTCCTTTCCTCTAGTTTCCTTGTAGAGGTTAGGTATATTCCTAAGTATTTTATTTTGCAGCTGTTGTTAAAGGGGTCGAGTTCTTGATTTCACTCTCTCCTTGGTCGCTGTTGGTGTATAGAAGAGATTTGTGTACATTAATCTTGCATCCAGAAACTTTGCTAAATTTTTTTTTAAATCAGTTCTAGGAGCTTTGTTGAAGAGTCCTTAGAGCTTTCAAAGTAAATGATCATATCGTCAGCAAGCAGTGACAGTTTGGCTACCTCTTTGCCACTTTGGATGCCCTTTATTTCTTTCTCTTGTCTGATTGCTCTGCCTAGGACTTCCAATACTACGTTGAAGAGGAGCAGTGAGAGTGGGCATCCTTGTCTTGTTCCAGTTCTCAGTAGGAATTCTTTCAGCTTTTCCCCATTCAGTATTATGTTAGCTGTGGATTTGTTATAGGTGGCTTTTATTATATTGAGGTATGTGTATGCCGATTTTGCTGAGACTTTTAGTCATCGGGGATGCTGGATTTTGTCCAGTGCTTGTTCTGCATGTGGTGGGATGATCATGTGATTTTTGTTTTTAATTCTGTTTATGTGGCGCATCACATTTATTGACTTGCATATGTTAAAGCATTCCTGCATCACTGGTACAAAACCCACTTGATCGTGGATTATCTTTTTGATATGCTGTTGGATCTGGTTAGCTAGTATTTTGTTAATTATCTACGTTAGCTAGTATTTTGTTAGTGTCTGTGTTCGTCAGGAATATTGGTCTGTAGTTTTTTTTTGGTTATGTCCGTTCCTGGTTTTGGTATTAGGGTGACGCTGGCTTCATAAAATGAATTAGGAGGGTTCTCTCTTTCTCTGTCTTGTGCAATAGTGTCAAAAGGATTGGTACAAACTCTTCTTTGAATGTCGGGTAGAGTTCTGCTGAGAATCCATCTGGTCTTGGACTTTTTTTTAATTGATAATCTTTTAATTGCCATTTGAATCTCACTGCTTATTATCGGTCTGTTCAGGGTATCTAATTCTTCCTGATTTAAGCTAGGAGGGTTACATTTTTCCAGGAATTTATCCATGTCTTCTAGGTTTTCTAGATTATGTGTGTAAAGGTGTTCTTAGTAGCTTCAAAAACTGTTTTGTAGTTCAGTGGTGTCAGTTGTTTCTTCACGAGAGGTCATTTCAATTTTCTCTCTTTTCTTGGTTCATCTTGCTAATGGTCTATCAACTTTATTTATCTTTTCAAAGAACCAGCTTTTTGTTTCATTTATCTTTTGTATTTTTTTGATTCAGTTTCATATAGTTCTGCTCTGATCTTGATTATTTCCTTTCTTCTGCTGGGCTTGGGTTTGGTTTGTTCTTGTTTCTCATTCCTTGAGGCTACACCTATTTATTTTTAATTTAAAAAACTTCCTGTAGTGACAGAGTCTTGCAGTGTTGCCCAGGCTCATCTTGAACTCTTGGCCTCAAATGATCCTCCCTCCTTAGCCTCCCAAAGTGCTGGGATTACAGGTGTGAGCCACCGCACCTGGCACCACACCTGTTTTGTAAATACAGTTTTAACATAGCTATGCTCATTCCTGCTCCTGGCACCACACCTGTTTTGTAAATAAAGTTTTAATTGGGACATAGCCATGCTCATTGTTATGTATTGGCTGCTTTCATGCTGCCAGTATTTGACAGAGCCCAGAATATTTATGATGTGGTCCTTTACAGAAAACATTTTCTGACCCCTTTTCTGACCCCTGGGCGTGGTATCTCTCTCCATCTTTTTAAAGTTAATGTCTCCCAGCAGTATTTTCTAATTTTCACTGAGGATGTCTTTTATGCATTTTGTTCAGTTTATTTCTAGATACTTAATTGTTTCCTCAAATTATAGATAAAATTTATGTTTCACTCCATTTTCAAGTTATACACTGTTGTAACTATGTAGAAATACAATTGGCTTTTGTTTCTTTTTTCTTAAGTCCATTTTCTGTTGCTGTAACATACAATTGACTTTTGTATATTAGCCTCTTACCCAGAGACTTCGTTAATTTTATTAAGTTTCATAGATCTTTTCATAGAATCCTTTGTGTTGTCTGCAGACAAGTCATACAGTCATGATTATCTGTAAACGTTTTCTCCATGTCCGTGCCCTTTTTCTTGCCTTACTACATAGGTCAGGGCCACCAGTGACAGTGTTCTGTAGAGTAATGAGAGCAGACAACCTTCCCTGGTACTCGACTTCAGGAGGAATATGTTTAGTATCATTATATACAGTGTTGGCTGTAGTTTTTTACAGACTTTTTTTTTTTTTTTTGAGACGGAGTTTCACTCTTGTTATCCGGGCTGGAGTGCAATGGCGCGATCTCTGCTCACTGCAACCTCTGCCTCCTGGGTTCAGGCAATTCTCCTGCCTCAGCCTCCTGAGCAGCTGGGATTACAGGCACGCGCCACCATGCCCAGCTAATTTTTTGTATTTTTAGTAGAGACAGGGTTTCACCATATCAACCAGGATGGTCTCGATCTTTTGACCTCGTGATCCCCCCGCCTCGACCTCCCAAAGTGCTGGGATTACAGGCTTGAGCCACCGTGCCTGGACCGACTTTTTTTTTTTTAAGGAAAATTTGTATTAATTATGTACAGAAAACTCCACAGTGTACATTTAACCCAGTTTAGTGGCAAGTTCTTTAGCCTTCGTGTTTTCGGAGCTCGATGCGAGCCATAGACTTAGGACCCAGAACATTGCCTCCCCAGTGACAGCAGATCTCATCGTATCTGTCGATGTAATTGGTCCCGATAGCTTCCACCAGTTTAGCCAAAGCTCCTTTGTCTTCCAAGTTAACCTGTGTGAAAGCGACAGTAGTGCAGGTCTTCCTGTGGACCAGACTTCCCCTTGATAATGCAGTAAGGGACCCCCTTTTTATGACACAGGGCAGACAGGAAGACAACCAGCTCAATGGGATCCATGTTGTGTGCAGTCACCACCACCTGAGCTTTCTTGTTCTCCACAATGGTTGTGATGGTGTTAACTCCTGCTGGAAGGACAGGTGGTCTCTTAGTGGGGACATCCCCTTTGCCAGCAGATTTCTTCAGGACCTGGGCCAACAACCTGTGCTTTTTCTCTTGCTTTGTCTCTGGTCTGTACTTGCGGGCCGGCTTAAGCCATTGGGTAGCTGTTTGGCGGTCTAGGGCCTAGGTGAACTGGTTAATCGCAGGAGGTACTTTCAGCTTCTTGTAGAGGATGGCTCTCTGCCGCTGCAACCTGATATAGCGGGGCCATTTCACAAAGCGGGTGAGGTCTCTTTTGGGCTGGATGACCTGTGCAGTGCCAAAGTTCTTAGACCTTTTCTCAAACAGGGGATTCACCACTTTCTTGGCCTCCTGCTTCTTCACGACAGCAGGAGCCGGGGCCACCTTCTTCCCCTTGGCCTTCCTTTCGGCATCTGGGGCGGCAGGAAGAGAGATTGTAGATGTTCCTTTTAAGATGGAACAGTCTCCTTTTCTTTTCTTGATTTGCCGAGAACTTTTTATGATGTTGGCTAATACTTTTTCTGCATCTTTTATGATGGCCATTGCTTTTTCTTCTTTAATCAGCAAATGTAATGAATTATACCAGTTTTGGAATGCTGAGTCAATATTGCATTCCTGGAGGAAAAAAAATCCACTTATTTTTAATGTACTCTTTTTACATATTTTCAGATTTGATTAAATTATGGTAAAGATTTTCGCATTTTTGTTTGTCTTGGAGACTGTTACTTTCCTTTCTTGTAATAACCTTGTTGGATTCTGCCTTCAGAGTTATGCTTGCGCTGTAAAATGAGCAGTATGTCGTCTTTTCTGTTAAGGAGTTTGTTGTACAAGTTTGGTATTACTACTTTTTTGGTGTTTGGTTGAATGCACTAATGAAACAGTTTGGGGCAGTAGTTTTCTTTTTAAAAAGTTCAGAAATTACAAATTCAGTTTCTTTAACAGATACATGGCCGTTTAGGTGGTTTATGACTTCTGTCCATTTTGAAAGGTTGTGGTTTTCAAGGAGTTTGTCTTTTTCATCTGTGTAGTCACATTTTAAACTTAAAGTTGTTTGTACTGTTCCCTTGTTCTTCCTTTAATGTTGGTGGGCTCTGTCTCAGTATCCTTTCTTTTAGTCTGGATGTTGATGATTTGTGAGGGAAGGAAAGCATTGATCTAAGCCTGGGATTAGATTCCTGGAATTGGTAATAGCTATTCCAAAATCTTTCAATTTAGCACTTAATTTTTTTTTTCCTTTGGAAGGCAGGGTCTCACTCTGTCGCCCAGTCCGGAGTACAGTGGCATAATCCTGGTTCACTGCAGCTGTGACTCCCTGGGCTCAGGTGATTCTCCAACTCAGTCTCCCAAGTAGCTTGAATTATAGGTGCGTGCCACCACACTTGGCTAATTTTTTTTTTTTTAAATAGAGTCTGAGTTTTGCTGTCTTGCCCAGGGTGAGGCCCTTGACTGATTCTGGAACTCAACTTTGAGAGTTAAAGGCCTCTCTGAGAAGAGGAAGAGAAAAAAAATGGGAGGCAGCTGACATGAGGGAGTAGGTAATTCATTTCCAGGCTGCGTGGCTGCACTGATGGGAGCTGGGATCTGAGCAATGAAGATACCACGGGCTTGTGAGGCAGAGGGGAGTGTGTCCAGCTTGTGGGAACAATGTCTTGGTTGCACTAAGCTTAATCAACTGGCACCTGGGTTCCAGATTACTTGACAATGAACAGTTGACTTAGTGGCATTTCATTATAATATTTAAAGGAGAGTTCAGCCAAGCAACAGTTAAAAATAGCAGACTACTTCAATAGATTCTATTTTTTGAGCCGTTTTCACTCAACCTGTTTATGTGATGATTCTAAAAATTGTTGCAGACAATTTTTTTAAAGATTTTGGATGATTTGTGTAATGATACTACATTAATCAGTACTAGCTGTGATTTTTTTGTTGTTGTTGTTTTGTTTAAGAAGGAGTCTCGCTCTGTTGACCAGGCTGGAGTGTAGCAATGATGCGATCTCAGCGCACTGCAACTTCCGCTTCCCAGGTTCAAGCGCTTCTCCCACCTCAGCCTCCCAGCCTCTGCTTTCCAGGTTCAAGCGCACTGCAACCTCCGCTTCCCAGGTTCAAACACTTTTCCCACCTCAGTCCACCTCTGAGGACTACAGGTGCACACCACCACGCCCAGCTAATTTTTGTATTTTTAGTAGAGACGAGGTTTCTCATGTTGGCCAGGCTGGTCTTGATCTCTTGACCTCAGGTCATCTGTCTGCCTTGGCCTCCAAAGTGCTGGGATTACAGGCATGAGCCACTGCTCCTGGCTTCTCTAGCTATGATTTTTACATTTTGTTCTGTGCTTTGCCTAAATGGTAATTGGAGTGATCTATAATCTCACCTCTCTTTTACTCGCTGATAGTTGAATGGACAACTTTGACTTTATCTCTACTGATTGTTCAAACTTTGCCTTGCTTTTTGATTTTTAAATTTTTACTTGGGTGGTGGTTGTCACTTTCAGTTTCTTGAAGTAGTTTTTGAAAACTCTAAGGTTTTCTTTAGCATAACTTTACTTTTAAACAAACGATACTATGTTCGTTATTGAAAAATTCCAGCAATATAGTAAAGAACAAAGATAGCAGAAAAAAATTCATACAGTCATCATTGTGAAATAACCATCAGTGAGTGAGATTCATTCAAGAGAGTCTATGTAGTGTACCTCTATGTGTATACAGGGAGAGGGCCTGATTGACAGATAGCTTCCCATTAAGGAATAGTACTATATACACTGTTTTGTTTTTTTTTTTTTGGTAAGTTTGTTGTGTTTAATATAATAACATCAATTTAAAATTAGAAAAGCAAGCCAAAGTGAAATAAGAAATTGTTGAACATAAAATATTTCTTTATCCCGATAACTATGTTTCTAAAAACTCTCTAAAAGGTTGAGAAAATATAAGAATAAGAAGTGGGAATCAGCTGGGCACAGTGGCTCATGCCTGTAATCTCAGCACTTTGGGAGGCAGAGGCAGGAGTTTGCGACCAGCCTGGGCAACCTGGCGAGGGCTTGTCTCAAAAAGAATGCAAAAATTAGCTGGATCTGGTGGCGTGTGCCTGTAATCCCAGCACTTTGGGAGGCTGAGGCAGGTAGATCACGAGGTCAAGAGATCGAGACCATCCTGGTCAACATGGTGAAACCCCGTCTCTACTAAAAATAAAAAAAATTAGCTGGGCATGGTGGCACGTGCCTGTAATTCCAGCTACTCAGGAGGCTGAGGCAGGAGAATTGCCTGAACCCAGGAGGCGGAGGTTGCAGTGAGCCAAGATGGCGCCATTGCAATTCAGCCTGGGTAACAAGAGCGAAACTCCGTCTCAAAAAAAAAAAAAAATAAATAAAAATAATACAAAAATGAGCTGGGCATGGTGATGTGTGCCTGTAGTCTTGGCTACTGGGGAGACTGAAGTGGGAGGATCCCTTGAGCCCGTGAGGTCAAGGGGGCAGTGAGCCAAGATTGCACCATTGTACTCCAGCTTAGGTGACGCAGTGAGACCCTGTTTCAAGAAGAAAAATTAAAAACTTGAAATCAATTTAACTTGGAAAAAAAAGAAAACTTCTTGTTTCAATTTTAGTTGATAGTGGTCAGCAACCTGCTATGACATCGGGAAAAATAAATTACGTAACACTTCCTTTTCTTCTCTCCCAGTTTTTGTTATGGTTTTGGTTTTTGGTTAGTTTTGTTGGTGATTTTATTAGTTATTTTCTATAACCATATTCCCTCCATTGTTTACTCTCACTTACATGATTACGTAGATTTACTGCTCTCTGTAATTTCTCTTACCATAGTCCCCTCTGTCCCAGGTTCTTTATTTTGATTTGAAACCTGGCTGACTGTATTTTAACATCAAGAATTTTTTTTTTCCAGGAGGGCCTCAGAGATGTCAGATTCCTTACATTTTTGAAAACTTAATTGCCTTTCTTCTCACCTCACCTTAGTTAAAGCCTTTATAGTCTTTTTAAATTCCAACTTCTATGGATAATATCAAATCTCTTCCCCCCGAACCCCAGTCAGCCTCCTTTGAGACCCCTTCATCTTATTGTTCCAGTATGAATCGATGACTCTCCACAGTCTGAATTTTTGAAATGGTAATTTAAATAGTATTTATTGATCCCAAGTAATTTTGGTTTTCAGTGTGGTGTGCTGTCAAGGAGAAAGTCAGTGAAGGTTTGTTTGTAGAATAACCTGAGAAAGCACAGTTGCCAACTCTGCACACTGTTTTTGATCTTGCTCTTTGTCATTTAATATGTCTTAAAGATGCGTCCATGTAAGTATACAAAGATCTCTTCTTTCTCTTTATTTCATTCTTTTTAAGCTCGCTCTGTCATTCAGGCTGGAGTACAGTGGCATCCTCTCAGCTGAGTGCAGCCTCAAACTCCTGAGTTCAAGTGATTCTCCCCACTCAGCCTGTCACCACAGGCACACCACCATGCACAGCTAATTATTTTTTATCTTTTTTTTTTTTGTAGAGACAGGGTCTTGCTAAGTTGCCCAGGCTGGTCTGAAACTCCAGGCCTCAAGCGATCCCCACACCTTGGTCTCCCAAAGCGCTGGGATTGCAGTGTGAACACTGCTCAGCCCTTCTTTCTCTTCAATGGCTGTCTGATCAATAGTCCACTGAACAGATGTCCTGTGCTTAAGTTAATGCTACTGAAGGGCATTTAGGTTACTTTTAAATGCTTGCCATTCCTGCTTGTGCTTTGGTGAAAAGCTTTCTATCTGTGCCATTTTTTGAGTATATTTGTAGGATCAGTTCCTACAAATGACATTTTTGTGTCAAAGGGTAGATGCTGTTGTTTTAATATGAAATAACTTATAGACACAAAGATTTATAATTTGTATGTAGGGAGGAAAGAAAGCAGACACTGGTGTACCACCCTGCTACTCAGCTGAAGAAACTGAGCACTCCCAGTGGCTTTGTCCCTCCCTCCGTGTCCTGAGAGAGAGAGAGAGAGAGAAAGAGAGAGAGAGAGTGAGTGTGTGTGTCTGTGTGTGTGTGTCTGTGTGTTTGAAACGGAGTTTCACTTTCGTTGCCCAGGCTGGAGTGTGGAGTGCAGTGGTGCAGTCTTGGCTCACTGCAAACTCCACCTCCCTAGTTCAAGTGATTCTCCTACCTCAGCCTCCTGAGTAGCTGGGATTACAGATGCATGCCACCACGCCTGGCTAATTTTTTTGTATTTTAAGTAGAGACGGGGTTTCATCATGTTGGCCAGGTTGGTGTCAAACTCCTGACCTCAGGTGATCCACTCGCCTCGGCCTCCCAAAGTGCAAGGATTACAGACATGAGCCACCGAGCCGGACCCTGAGTTTCGTGTTTCTTATTCCTTTGCTTTTTGTTATTAGAGTTCATACATGTTGCTGAAACCTTAAGCATCATAAGTTTTGCGTATTTTTATGCTGGTTACAAATTATATCACAGTTGTTTCTATTCCTGTTTAACTTGCTCTTTTCGCTCAACGTTAAGGTTTTAGGGATGCCTCCATTGTTGATGCTTAAAACTTTGGTGTGTTAATTTTCCCTGCTGGGTAGAATTAGGGTGCATCTATTCTTGTGTTCATGAATATAAGGATTGTTTCTAGACTTTGGCTGTTAGAGATAATGCTTCTGTGAGCATTCTTGCCTGGCACAAAGACAAAAGTGTCTTTGAAATATAATCCAAGGACTAGAACTGCTAGGCCATATGATATCACAGTTTTGCTTATTTAGGCAATTTTTCTTAGTGAAATATAACATTTAAACAAAAATGGACAAACCACAATGCATACCCCAATGAGTTTTCACCATGTACCCATTTAGCTGGCTTCCAGGAAAGAAACTGAACGCACACCAGCCCCTTAGAAGCGTCACATCACTTTTAATCAGTTTTAACCCTTGCTCCCCTAGAGTAACTACCTACTTTTCTGACTTACAATCATATAGACTTTTTTTTTTCTTGCTTGCTTTTAAGTTTTACATGAATGGAATCCTACACTATGATTGCTCTAGCTTCTGGTTTTTTTTGTTGTTGTTTGTTTTGGTTTTTTGAGACAGAGTTTTCCTCTTGTTGCCCAGGCTGGAGCGCAGTGGTGCGATCTCAGCTCATTGTGACCTCCGCCCACTGCAACCTCTGCCTCTGGATTCAAGCAGTTCTCCTGCCTCAGCAGCCTCCCAAGTAGCTGGGATTACAGGTGTGCACCACCATGCCCGGCTGATTTTTGTGTTTTTAGTTGAGACAGGGTTTTACCATGTTGGCCAGGCTGTTCTCTAACTCCCAACCTCAGGTGATCCACCCACCTCTGCCTCCCAAAGTGCTGGAATGACCGGTGGGAGCCACCGCACAAGGCCTGTTTAGCTTCTTTTGTGCAACATTGCTTGTGAGACGCTTCCATGTTGTAACGTGTGGTTATAGTTGGTTTTCATTGCTGTGCAGCATGCCATTGTTTGACTATAATACAATTTGGGTATCCATGGTACTGTTGATGACTTTTGGGTTGTTTCTAGCTTTTTTCCTTTTTTTGAAACAAGGTCTCTATTACCCAGGTAGAGTACAGTGGTGCGATCACAGTTCACTGTAGCCTCAGCCTTCAGGGCTCAGTCAGTCTTCCCACTTCAGCCTTCCGAGTAGTTGGAAGTACAGGCATGCACCCCCATGCCTGGCTAATTTTTGCAACTTTTGCAGAGATTGGTGGGGGATCTGTCTGTGTTACCCAGGTTGGTCTTAAACTTCTAGGCTCAAGCGAGCTACCTGCCTTGACCTCCCAAAGTTCCGGGGTTACAGGCATGAGCTGCTGAGCGTGGCCAGTTTCTAGCTTTTTTTTGAATACAAATAATGCTCCTTAATGCCTCTGTTGGTGCAGGTATACAAGACTATCTCTCTGTAAAATATAACCCAGTTGGAATTGCTGGATGTGTCATGTGTATCTTCAGTTATAAAAGATGATGTCAAATGATTGTGCATTTTAAATGTTCGTAGTTTATCACCACCCTTCATGGTTTTTTTTATGCCTTTATTTTCCACCAGGAACAGCCTTATGTCTTCTCACACGCTCACTTTTTTTTTTTTTTTTTTTTTTTTTTTTTTTGAGATAGAGTCTCACTCTGTCACCCAGGCTGGAGTGCAGTGGCCCAGTCTCGGCTCACTGCAATCTCTGCCTTCCGGGTCCCAGCGATTCTCCCACCTCACCCTCTCCAGTAACTGAGATTATAGGCACCTGCTACCATGCCTGGCTAATTTTTATATTTTTAGTAGAGATGATGTTTCGCCATTTTGACCAGACTGGTCTCAAACTCCTGACCTGCAGTGATCTGCTCACCCTGACCTCCCAAAGTGCAGCTGGACCTCCCAAAGTGTTGGAATTGCTGGCATGAGCCACCAAGCCAGACCTTCCAACACTCTCACTTATACATTGTTTCATCAAAATGTTTTCTTTTGCCACTCTGATAGGTGAAAAGAGATACCTTTTTGAAGATAAAGTGATAATTAAGACTACATTTTATAAGCAACCCTAATTTACCACTTGTTTTTCGTTTGTAGCCTGAGACCTCAGATCATTGTTCCCTCCCAGAGGATCTAGTGAGTATTTCTGCATGTTCTGGATTGGAGTTTATTGTGCCTTTGTTGATAAGTGTTATAAGGAAATGACAGTAACACTTGTATGAATTTTTTTCTCTTTGGTTGCTGATAGTGACTTTTTAATCTAACATGGTAACAATATTATGAAAATGTTAGCAATAGTGATATTATGGGTAATCCTATCCCCAACTTTAAAAATAAAGTTATATTGCTTTTCATTAAAAGGAAATAAAGAGGAAGAGCTCTCCTGCCTTGCTCTAGGGCTCAGGCTTGCTGTGCTTGTTTTTCAAGGATGACTTTGTGACCTTTTCTCCACTTGAGTCCTCCTAAGAAAAGCACAGGAGGGCCACAGTTTGATTATCTTGGCCTGGATTCAGCTGCAGGAGGTTCTTGGGCATTCCGACCTCAGCATGACAGCTTTGTCCTGTCCTCACCTAGGTGTGGAAGAGGGATGCAGTACTTCCAGGTGGCAAAGCTGGTCATATTTCCTGTCTCTCCATAAGATTTTGCTACCTGAGTTGACAGACTCCAGCGTACCTTATAACCAGATCCACTAGCTATTTCAGAAAATAGTTTTTTAAATTTTGGGTTTCTCAAGTTTCTGGAATTCTGAGTCATTCTGATTTTCAGTGATTCAGGATTGGATTGTTCTAATGTCTGAAACTCAGGAACTACAATAGCTTTTCGGGCAAAGAGCATTGTCTTTTAACAAATCTACTTTAAATCCATTCTGTTACGTAAAAGGATGTGTGTATGTGTATTAGTCCTTTCTCACACTGCTATAAAGAACTGGCAGAGACAAGGTAATTTATAAAGGAAAGAGGTTTGATTGACTCACAGTTCCTCATGGCTTGGGAGCCTCAGAAAACTTGCAATCATGGCAAAAGGGGAAGCAAATATGTCTTCATGATGTCAGGAAGGGTAAGTGCTGAGCAAAAAGGGAAAAGCCCCTTATAAAAGCATCAGATCTCATGAGAACTCATTATCACATGAACAACATGAGTGTAACCACCCCCATGATTTAATTACCTCCTACCAGCTCCCTCCCATGACATGTGGGGATTATGGGAACTAAAATTCAAGATGAAATTTGGGTGGGGACCCAGCCAAATCATATCAGTATGTATATATATATGTGTGTGTATGCACACATTTGTTTTCTAGGCTCCAGAATGGACTTTTTTTTTCCGAATTCTTGGAGCATAAGTGTCGGATTGCATTTAGAAAAGGCTATCTACCATGGATTTTGGTGGTTTTGCTTCAGAAGCCACGTAGACTTTCTTTTATTGCAGTAGTCATCATGGGAAGGCTCTGATTTGATGACTTCATATGTTAAGTCAACTCTGCAACAGGATCACATATTTGAAGACTGCAAATAGCTGCCTTTGTTCAGTTCTACATTTGGCATCTTATTTTGATGGTTGCAGTGCACTTTTCCCCCCCGAAAGCTTTTTGGTAGCCTTTGGCAAAAAGCAGTAATACTTGACTACTACTCGGGAGTATTATTTTTTATGCCCAGTTTCCCGATTTGAACTATCTTGAAATCCTAAGTTAAAGGAGAGGGGCTTGGATGATAGATGATTACTGAGAGATACATTTCCCACAGCAGACTTAAACCTAGGCTTGCACAGCTTTAAGATTCACCTGGCATTGCGGAGGGGTGGGGTTATTTTGGGGGTGAGATAAGGGAGGCTATTCCCATATGTCAAAAGAATTCTGCCTGGGAGACATTCTCACCAGGTATTATCAGCCCATTTTTGTTTTTACATCTGTGTAGAGCTCTGGAATAGAATTGTTATGTCTGAATGAGAGAAAGCATAGTGGGTTAAGGATGAATGAAAAGAAGAGAATACTCTGTCCTTGACAGAATCTTCATGTACATTTCTTGTCTGTTCTTGTCTCTCTTCTTCCTGCCTGGCCCATTGCAGAGAGTTTTGGAAGTTTCCAACCATTGGTGGTACTCTATGCTCATCCTACCTCCTTTGCTGAAAGACAGCGTGGCAGCGCCCCTGCTGTCTGCCTACTACCCTGACTGTGTTGGCATGAGCCCCTCTTGCACCAGCACACACCGCACTGCTGCCACTGGCAATGCCAGCCCTGGGAAACTGGAGCACTCCAAGGCTGCCCTCTCCGTGCATGGTGAGAGCCATTCCTGGGACTCCCTGCTTTCCATTCCCCACTACCCTCCCTGGGGAATGTATGAGTGAGCAAAATGCAAAGGATTTTTTTAAATGTGGGGGCTGGGCATAGTGATTCATGTCTGTAATTCCAGCACTTTGGGTGGCCAAGGCAGGAGGATCCCTTGAGGCCAGGAGTTTGAGACTGGTTTGGGCAACATAGTGAGACCTTGTATCTAAAAACAAATAAATTGATAAAAATTATTTTAAAAAATATATACGAGCTAGGATATAAAGCCCCTCATTATTTCATGGAAATGGTTATACTGTGGATCAGTCGTATCATTTGTGTATAGTGTAAAAAAAATAGTGTATTGGTAAAAAAAAAAGTACCCATGTAGTTAATTTTCCCTCAGTAATTTGGAAAACCTGCAACAATCATGAATTGTCTACAGGACTTAAAGTGTGTTTATTTGAAAGTTGGATTGATGTCTCGTTTAATGATAACATGAACTCTGACCTACCAGGAAAAATTTTGAACCTTATGAGTAGTCCTTTTTCTTTTGAGTCTTTCTACCTCCAATTATGCCATTGGTGATCCAAGCAAAATGATCTACTCTAAAAAAATTTTAAAACTGCAGGGCAGGCATGCTGCTGATTATTTATTTATTTACTTATTTATTATTATTTTGGAGATGGAATTTCACTCTGTCACCCAGGCTAGAGTGCAATGGCACGATCTCGGCTCACTGCAACCTTTGCCTCCCGGGTTCAAGTGATTCTCCTGCCTCAGCCCCCCCGAGTAGCTGGGCTTACAGACATAAGCCACCACGTCTGGCTAATTTTGTATTTTTTAGTGGAGACAGGGTTTCTCCATGTTGGTCAGGCTAGTCTAGAACTCCCAACCTCAGGTGATCCGCCCAGCTCGCCTCCCAAAGTGCTGGGATTACAGGTGTGAGCCACTGTGCCCGGCTGTTTTTTATTATTTTATTTTTGAGACAGATCCTTGCTCTGTCACCCAGGCTGTTGTGCAGTGGCACCATATCAGCTCGCTGCAGTCTCCAGCTACCAGGTTCCAGTCATTTTCCTGTCTCAGCCCCCAGAGTAGTTGGGACTCCAACCATGTGCTACCATGCCTACTTGGGTTTTTTTTTTTTTTTTTGAGACAGAATCTCACTCTGTTGCCCAGGCTGGAGTACAGTGGCACAGTCTTGGCTCACTGCAACCTCCTCCTCCCAAGTTCAAGTGATTCTCCTGTCTCAGTCTCCCAAGTAGCTGGGATTACAGGAACACACCACATCTGACTAATTGTTGTATTTTGAGTATCGACGGGGTTTCATCCTGTTGGCCAGGCTGGTCTCGAACACCTGATCTCAAGTGATCTGGCCCTCCCCCTGACTCCCAAAGTGCAGGCATGAACTACTGTGCCTGGTCTCATTATTTGCTTTAAAGTCATCTTTAAAATTCTACATTAGAATTCTTGGTGTAGAAGCAGGAATTCTGGATTTCCTACTGCCTGGACAGGAACAAACGGCATTTTTGATTATGCACACAGATTTTTGCATTATGGTCCTATCTTAAGGTTTTTTTTTTTTCCCAATAACACTGAAATATAGATGTGGTAGAAATCAAAGCTAAAGTGGTAATTCCCAGGGTTAACGAAGAAGTGATGAAAGAGGCACTCGACTACTATTAGGGAGAGTGTATGTTTACGAAGGATGATTTGGCAGTGTGCATAAAAAACTTTAAAATAGAGACTCTTTGACCCAGCAATGCTATTTCTAGGAATTTATCCTAAACAACTAATCAAAAGTAAATTCAAAGATTAGGCACAAAGAAATTTCTTTTTACATTGTTTATAATAGTGAAGTAATTGAATGAATTTAAATGCCTAGCAATAGGGAAATGGTTATTTTTTAAGAAAATATTATACAGCCATTGAATGCATATTTAGTGACACAGAAAAGTATTCATGATACTGTATACATTAAAAAGCAGGTTAGAGGCTGGGCACGGTGGCTCATGCCTGTAATCCCTGTGCTTTGGGAAGATAGGGCCAGTGGATCACAAGGTCAGGAGTTCAAGACCAACCTGGCCAAGATGATGAAACCGCATCTCTACTAGTGGCAGGTGCCTGTAATCCCAGCTACTCGGGAGGCTGAGGCAGGAGAATTGCTTGAACCCGGGTGGCAGAGGTTGCAGTGAGCCGAGATTGTGCCACTGCACTCAAGCCTGGGTGATAGATAGATACATAGATACATAGATACATAGATAGAGTGAGAGTCCATCTCAAAAAAATATATATCAGGTTAGAAAATGGCACTTTCATAGCATTTTTTCCAGTATGATTCATAAAGGCAACTATCTATTACATGAATATTCTCTATGAATAGAGAAATAAGGATAAAGTGTACCCTTAAATGTAACTCCACTACTCAGACATAATCAAGGGTTAGTGCTTATTATTTACTTCTGTGAACCTATTCATTTTATAGTCAGAAAAATGCCATAAAAGTTATTTTTAAAATGTATCTCTGTGAGGAGTGAACATCCAGTGGATACAGAGTTTGTCTTACAAGATGAAAAATGTTCTAGAGATCTGTGGCACAGCAGTGTGAGTGTACTTAACACTATTGAACTGTACACTTAAGAACGAATAAGATAGCTCTGCATTGTCGCTCAAGCCTGCAATCCTAGCACTTTGGGAGGCCGAGGTGGGCAGGTCACTTCAGGCCAGTACCTTGAGACCAGCCTGGCCAACATGGTGAAACCCATCTCTACTAAAAATACAAAAATTAGCTGAGTGTGGTGGTAGGCACCTGTAATCCTAGCTACTTAAGAAGCTGAGGCATGAGAATCATTTGGACTCAGTGGGTGGAGGTTGTAGTGAGCCGAGATGGTACGTACCGCTGCACTCCAGCCTGGACAACAGAGCAAGACTCTGTATCCAAAACAAAAAAAAGTTAAGATGATAAATTTTATGATATGCATTTCTTTACTACAATTAAAAATAAACAAATTTCCATGCTATGGAAATTAGAATTGTGAATAATGTGAAGAAAGAATGAGAAAAATATTTATGTACCTTTGGTCTAACTGGGTGGAGGAAGCAAAGATATTTATGGAGGGTAGACAGTGGAGCTTGTCTAGGCTTACTTTTGTTTTGTTTTTGCCCTTTAATTCTTCTGGATTTGGAAGTTACAGCTTATAGGAGTTGCCCATTTGTGTTACCTGTCAGTTCCAGGCATGAACCGATACTTCCAGCCTTTTTACCAGCCCAATGAATGTGGCAAAGCCCTCTGTGTGAGGCCGGATGTGATGGAACTGGATGAGCTCTATGAGTTTCCAGAGTATTCCCGAGATCCCACTATGTACCTGGCTTTGAGAAACCTCATCCTCGCGCTGTGGTATACTAACTGCAAAGTAAGTAAGGGCATTTTGGCTGGTAGCACTGGACAGAGGACCATGTTGAAGAGGAGGGAATGCTTTATCTGGGGACGGAACCTTGTACACCAGGGTTTCTCAGCCTTGGCTCTGTTGATATTTGGGGTAGATAATTCTTTGTAGTAGGGGCTGTCTTTGCACTGTAGGATATTTAGCAAGATCCCTGGCTTCTACCTACTAGATTCCAGTAACTCTTCTCACTGTGAAAACCAAATATGTCTGTAGACATTTCCAGATGGGTTCAGAATCCCTCCATGTTGAAAAACCACCACTTTTAGACCACATGTAGTCAGCATGCTGACTCTCCAGTGGTGAGTATAAGGTGCAAGGTTTGGTCCAAAGAGTTCTAATGGCAATGGCAGGAGGGAAAAACATCACAGATGGGATTTCAAATCCTTGAGGGCAGGAATTTTTGTTCACTTCGGCATCCTTAATCAGTCAAGACCAGTACCTTTCTTCTGTTGGGACTAATAAATGTCAGGGCTGTCACCTGTCACACTGTATCCACCTTGAAAGGGGTGAAGATAAATTATGGGCAGAATGGGAATACTGTTTTTTTTTTAAAGGGCTGAGTGAAGTGGCTCATGTCTATAATTCTAGCACTTTGGGAGGCTGAGGCAGGAGAATAGCTTGAGCCTAGAAGTTCAAGACCAGTCTGGGCAACACAGTGAGACCTCCATCTCCACAAAAAAATTAAAAAATTAGCCGAGTGTGGTGGCACATGACTGTAGTTCCAGCTACTTGAGAGGCTGAGGTAGGAGGATGGCTTGAGTCTGGAATTGCGCCACTGCACTCTAGCTTAGGTGACAGAGAGAGACCCTGTTTCAAAAAAAAAAAAAAAACCCCACAAAGATTCTCTTGACCCTAGCATTTTTCTGATTTATTAATTTCATCAGCAATTTGAGTCATTTCTGAATGCCAAACATTGTGCAAGACTGTCATAGTGGTCTTGAGTAAAGATATGCCAGTTTCACCTTGGCATTTCACTGGATCGGAATCCAGAATGAGATGACATAACCTGATTAAGTAATGGCTATTAATGCACCTACCCCCATCTTCTTTCTTTCTTTCTATTTTCTTTTTTTGGAGACGGAGTCTTACTTGGTTGCCTTGGCTGGAGTGCAGTGGCACGATCTCAGCTTACTGGCTCACTGCAACCTCCGCCTCCCGAATTCAAGCGATTCTCCTGCCTCAGCCTCCTGAGTAGCTGGGATTACAGGTGTGTGCCACCATGCCTGGCTAACTTTTGCATTTTTAGTAGAGACAGGGTTTCACCATGTTGGCCAGGCTGGTCTTGAACTCCTGACCTCAGGTGATCTGACTGCTTTGGCCTCCCAGAGTGCTGGGATTACAGGTGTGAGCCACTGTGCCGGCCCCCAACATCTTATCAGTCACAAGAATCCAGCTCTTTCTGCAGTCAGTAGGATCAGCAGCCTGGATTTCGGTAGTGGCCTTTATTGAGTCAGGAGTGTCATGTGCTCGGCTGCCATGCTTCTGGGGCAGTCGTTCTTGCTCTGAGAATACCTGTGTGATAAAGTGTGAATTGCTGTATCCTCCTATTGTCGTCTCCTTTTTCCCCACTGGGTAAACGTCCCTTTGTTCTTACCGTCTTTGTAATAAGTGATGGATTTCAATTACCTGGAGTTTTTTTTTTTTTTTAAATTATTGTGGTAAAATAAACATAACATAAAATTTACCATATATTTTTTCTTGTTTTTTTTAGATTGAGACAGGGTCTCACTATGTTGTACAGGCTGGTCTCCAACTCCTGGGCTCAAATGATCCTCCTTCAGCCTCCCGAAGTGGTGGGATTACAGGCATGGGCCACTGTGCCCAGTCCCATTTTTACCATCTAAACCATTGTAAACTTTATAGCTCAGTGACATTTAAGTGCGTGTATAATGTTGTGTAAC
This sequence comes from Saguinus oedipus, assembly GCA_031835075.1. Taxonomy (NCBI): domain Eukaryota; kingdom Metazoa; phylum Chordata; class Mammalia; order Primates; family Cebidae; genus Saguinus; species Saguinus oedipus. The sequence goes on along the minus strand of CM063172.1, from coordinate 11,063,070 downwards.
CATCACCACTATCTAGTTCCAGAACTTTTTGATTATCCCAAGAGGGAACCCTGTACCAATTAAGCAGTCTCTTCTCTCATTTTCTCCTGCTCTCAGCCCCTGGCAACCAGGAATCTACTCTCTAGCTGTATAGATTTGCCTGTTGTAGATATTTCCAGTAAATGGAAGCTGGTAATATGTGGCCTTTGTGACTGGTTACTTTCACTTGGCATAATGTTTTCAAGGTTTACCCTTGTTGTAGCACATGTCAGAACTTCACTCACTTTTATAGCTGAAGAATATGTCATTGTCCATATCACATTTTGTTTTATCCTTTCCTCCATTGATGGGCATTTGACTTGTTTCCACCTTTTCCCTATTTGAATACTGCTATTGTGAGCATTTTGCTTGAACATCTGTTTCAGTTCTTTTTGGTATATACTAAGGATTGGTATTACGGTATTTCAGGTTTAACCTTTTGAGGAACTCAAACAATGTTTTAAAAATTAATTGGTTTGCCTTTTAAATTGAGAAATAAACATTGTATATGTTTATGATGGACAGCCTGATGTTTTGAAATATACATATATTCTCACGCCTGTAATTCCCAGCACTTTGGAGGCTGAGGCAGGTGGATTACCAGAGATCAGGAATTTGAGACCACCCTGGCCAACATGGTGAAACCCTGTCTCTACTAAAAATTTAAAACATTAGTTGAGGGTGGTGGCAGGCACCTGTAGTTCCAGCTATTCAGGAGGCCGAGGCAGGAGAATCGCTTGAACCCCGGAAGTGGAGGTAGCAGTGAGCCAAGATTGCTCATTGCACTCTAGCCTGGGCAACAGAGTGAAACTCCGTCTCAAAAAAAAAAAAAAAGAAAAAAGATATATATGTTGTGGAATGGCTAAATTGACTTAATCAACATATGCCTTACATGATATACTTACCATTTTCCTGTCTCTGAGAACTTGAAAATCTCTCCATGATTTTCAAGCATATACTACAGTTATTAACTATGTATTGTAGTTACCTGTTGTAAAATGGATCTCCTGAAATTATTCCTCTTGTCTAAACTGAAATTTTGTGTCCTTTGACCAACATCTCCCCTGTTCCCCCTCCCCTCAGCACCTGGTAACCCCCATTCTACTTTCTGCTTCCGTGAATGGACGTTTGTAGATTCCACGTGTGTACGAACATGAGATCATGCAGTATTTGTCTGTGCCTGGTTTATTTCACGTAACCTAATGTCTTTCCGGTTCAACCATGTTGTTGCAAATGACGGGATTTTGTTTCTTTTCTTTTAAGGCTGAATAGTATTCCATTGCATGGATATAGCGTGTTTTCTTAATTCATCAATAAGTGGACTCTAGGTTGATTCTGTATCGTGGCAGTTGTGATAACACTGGAGTGAACATGGGAACACACATCCCTCTGATGTGCTGATTTCATTTTATTTGACTGTCTACCCCACAGTGGGGGTTGCTGGATCGTACGGTAGTTTTATTTTTAGTTTTTTGAGACACCTCCATATTTTCCGTAATGGCTTTCCTAATGTACATTCTACCAACAGTGTATAAGGTTCTTTTTTCTCTTCTTCATTTATTACCTTTTGTCTTTTTTGATAACAGGCATTTTAATAGGGGTGAGATGATTGTCATTGTGGCTCTAATTTTGCATTTCCTTGATGATTAGTGATGGTGAGCATTTTTTCATATACACTTGGCCCTTTGTACCTGTGGGTTCCACATCTTGAAAATATTTGGGGAAAAAATGGATGGTTGCATCTGTACTAAACACTATACAGACTTCCTTGTCATTTTCTACATGATATTATGTAACAACTATTTACATAGCATTTACATTGTATTACATATTATAACTAATTTAGAGATAGCATAAAGTATGCTGGAGGCTGTGCATAGATTATATGCAAATACTATGTCATTTTACATAAGAGACTTGAACATCTATGGAGTTTGGTCTTCTCAGGACAGTTCTAGAACTAATCCCCCATGGATACCAGGGAGGACTGTACCTGTTGGCCATTTGAGCATTTGCTTTTGAGAAATGTCGATTCACATCTTTTACCCATCTTTTGAATGGATTGTTTTCTTGCTATTGAATTGTTTGAATTCCTTGGGACTTTAAAGAAAAAACAGTTTGGTTTTATTTCCCAACACAGGAAGCTCTTACTCCTCAGAAATGTATTCCTCACATCATCGTCCGGGGTCTTGTGCGTATTCGATGTGTTCAGGAAGTGGAGAGGATACTGTATTTTATGACGAGGAAAGGTCTCATCAACACAGGCGTTCTCAACGTGGGAGCCGACCAGTATCTTCTCCCTAAGGACTACCACAATGTAGGTGATTGTAGCTTTAGCGATAACCTTGCTATTGGTCAGGACACACACTAGTCTATTGCTGTTAACAATACTAGTAAGAAAAGCCACTTGATCACCATAAAACGTACAGAAGCAAGGCTTTTGTGGAGTGTTTCTCCAGAAAGGAGAATAGCAAGCAGTTTCCCCGGATTGTAGGGAAAAAGGGAATGGACTCATAAGACAAGTGCAAGCACATTCTTTAGGAAAATAACTTTCTAAGAACAGCAAAAAATGTAAATGAGCGAATTTGCCCTGTGGTTCCAGAACATCCTAAAACAAGACGTTGTTATCCGCTCTAATTGGAGTTTTGTTTCTTTTCTTTTTAAGAAAACAGTCATTGTTATCGGGGCTGGTCCAGCCGGATTAGCAGCTGCGAGGCAACTGCATAACTTTGGAATTAAGGTAGGATTTTGGGGATATGGAGTCAGAACAGATGGTTGGCTGCTCGTTTTTGTTCAAATTTCTAAGATTTAGAAACCAGTTCCTATTTTTCCTGAAGAATACTAAATACCTTATATGTTTACATTAGGTCCTAGAAAAGTTATAAAACTCAAAATTGATTTCATAAGAGAAAGGTAAATAGAAATGCTCACAGCTTTGGAGAGAATTTTAGACTAATGAGCAAGTCAGAAGAAATTCTAACTTGGTATTAAAGTAGAAATTTTTTTTTTTTTTTTTTTTTGAGACAAAGTCTTGCTCTGTCGCCCAGGCTGAAGTGCAGTGGTGTGATCACAGCTCACTACAACCTCTGCCTCATGGGTTCAAGCTGGGATTACAGGTGTGTGCCACTATGCCCAGCTAATTTTTGTATTTTTAGTAGAGACAGGGTTTCACTATGTTGGCCAGGCTGGCTTGAACTCCTGACCTCAGGTGATCTGCCTGCCTTGGCCTCCCAAAGTACTAGGATTACAGGCATGAGCCTCCGTGCCTGGCTAAAGTAGAAATTTTTGACAGATTATTATTCACACAATAGAAATGATGGGAAAAAGCCCATTTCCACAGTAGTTTGAGACAGCAAATACTAGCATGGATATTCACTATTTCTTGTGTAAAAGTTTCTGAAATACTCAGTTCTAAGTTTGGGTTTTTAAAAAATCTATTTATTTATTTTGAGACAGTGTTATGAGACTGGCTAATTTTTGTATTTTGGAAAGAGACAGGGTTTCACCATGTTGCCAAGGCTGGTGTCAAACTTCTCAATTCAAGCAATCTGCCCACCTTGGTCTTCTAAAGTGCTAGGATTACAGGCATGAGCCACCATGCCCGACCTCCAGTTAAATTTTTTTATGCTTATCAAAGATGCCCTTTGAATCTCATTTCAGACATGACCCACTGCTCCCGGCCTAGCACATGTTTCAATTGATTGCTTATTTCAGTGTTAGATATTGGGCCAAGGGTTTTTGAGTTTCACTTGGAAAACCTACAGGTTATATTACAAGAAAGGTTATTAAAATCGAAAATCTAGGGAGTCTGTCTTTAATGTTTGGCTTTCCTCCTATACTAAAAAAGAAACTAGAAATGGACTGGGCATAGTGGCTCAGTGCCTGTAATCCTAGCACTTTGGGAGGCTGAGGAGAGCGGATCGGTTGAGCTCAGGAGTTTGACACCAGCCTGGACAACATAGCAAAACCATGTCTCTACCAAAAAAAAAAAAAAAAAATACAAAAGGAAAATTAGCCGGGCGTGGTGGTGTGCACCTGTGGTCCCAGCTACTCAGGAGGCTGATGTGGGAGAATCACTTGAGTCTAGGAGGCGGAGGCTGCAGTGAGCTGAGATTGAGCCACTGCACTTTAGTCTGGGTGACAGAGTGAGACCCCAACTCAAAAAAATAAAAAAAACTGCAAATGGATAGCTCTGTATAAAATTGAAGTCAGAGAAAGAGGATACAACAAGGTGTAGCCTTCCTACTTAGAGAAAGTGAAGCATTTAAGTTTGAGAAAGAATGTTCAGAGAATTGATATTACTTTCCCCTCCATCCCCAAGTGACGGGGAAACACCCAGGAGACCCTCCATTCTCCCCATGGGTGGGAAACAGAGTCCTCTGAGTAGCCTGAAAGATGATTAACTTGGGGAACCTTTTCTTGAGAATTTGAAGTAGTTTCTAGAGATCCAGAAATGTAAGATTGGCCTTGGGATGAGTAGGACTTACACTTTCAGTTAATGTAAGCCAGGGAAGTGTGGCACTTTGAATCCCAGGGCTACAGGTGAGGCGCTGCCTGTGTACCCAAGAGCAGCTTCTCCTGCCACCAGCATTAGAAATTTGCTGGAGATAGAATAGCCTGGGTGTGAGACCTGGTTAGGCCAAGCCCATGAAGTCATATTTATATGGAGTGGCATAATTTTTTTTTTAAAAAATCATATAGGAAAGTTAAAGCTTATTTGCAGTGCTAAAGGAATTTAGCTATGTAGATATTTCTTAGGAAAAATCACCTAAAGAAGTTTTTGACTGTTTTTAACTAGTTTTTAACTGTGCTTCTTAACTTACAGAATACTATTTTATAGACAGTTTTCAAAGTACATGTTATGTGCTAGTTCATCGGATCTTTTTTTTTTTTTTTTTGAGACAAGGTCTCGCTCTGTCATCCAGGCTGGAGCATAGTGGCACGATCTTGGCTCACTGCAGCCTCCACCTCCCAGCTTCAAGCAATTCTTATGCCTCAGCCACCCGAGTAGCTGGGATTACAGATGTGTGCCACCATGCCCGAATGACTTATGTATGTTTAGTAGAGACAGGGTTTCACCATGTTGGCCAAACTGGTCTCAAACTCTTGGCCTCATGTGATCCTCCTGCCTCAGCCTCCCAAAGTGCTGGGATTACAGGCGTGAGCCACTGTGTCGGGCGTAGTTCATCATATCTTACTATCTGGTTTGATTCCTTCAACAGACCACTCAGTTTTTCCTTGCTGGAGTCTAGACGGATTGTTTTGAACATCTGTTTTGGCTTCTGTTCACACTGCCTGCTTTTTAAACTTGTTTTTGTAGAAATATTTTGAATTAACTAAATACAGAGGCTGTTTAATCGTGTCATTCTACATTTTTATAATACTGTGTCTGATATAACTCCTGTGTCCTATTTAGCTTCCCTGACTCTCTGTCTTTTTAGGTGACTGTCCTGGAAGCCAAAGACAGAATTGGAGGCCGCGTCTGGGATGATAAATCTTTTAAAGGCGTCACGGTGGGAAGAGGAGCTCAGATAGTCAATGGCTGTATTAACAACCCAATGGCATTAATGTGTGAGCAAGTGAGTTTCTTTTAGCTTTGTGTTGTAGAGAAAGGAAAGAAAAACAGTTTCACTTTGCTTGTGTGCAGTGTTAATATGCTTGCAAGGTAAATTACATACAAAACAGCCCCCTCATCTCCTCTGAAAAGTAGTAAGAACTTCTTACTTCTGCCTTTCTGAGAAGGTAGAACAGGTTGTTTTCCTTTTGGTAATCTCTTTAATTTTATTTCCTTGTTATTTGCAGTCCACTTGGTTAGCTCATAATTTTAAGGTTGCCAGATTTAGCAAATAAAAATATAGGATTCACAATTAAATTTCACTTTCAGATAAACAAGTAATTTTTTTACCCAAGTATTTCCCAGTATTACATGGGATATTTTACATGGAATATTTGGGACATACTTATACTTAAAATTACATATTACTTATCTGAATGCCATATTTAATGAGGCAGCCCGTCTTTTGTCTGGCAGTCTTACAGTTTCTTTGAAGACTTGGTGGGCGCAAGCCTTCTTCTGAAATGTTTATTGATGGTCAATTCAATTTCAGCTTCTGCTGTGAGTGTTTGTATGTTCATTTACATGAGGGTCCACAGAGGAGACAGAATGTTAGAGCAAGGACAGGCAGTGTCTGGCATCTGAAACATTAGCCAAAAAGTTACAGCACCTGTGGCGTAGGAGCTGTTGCTGCCCGCGTCACATTCTCATCAAATAAAATCTTGTAGATTTCATACTGGTTATTTTTCACTGCCTGACTTTGCTGCCATTCCACGTGAAGCATATTTAGCTTTATTTTTGAGAGGTATTGGACTGTTTTCTCCATGAGAGCTCTGTCTGATTTTCAGCTTAGAACCTGTAAATATGTTTTTCCAGGGAAAATTTCACCTTCTTATTCTTATTATTTTGAAGCTTGGCATCAGCATGCATAAATTGGGAGAAAGATGTGACTTAATTCAGGAAGGTGGAAGAATAACTGACCCCACTATTGACAAGCGCATGGATTTTCATTTTAATGCTCTCTTGGATGTTGTCTCTGAGTGGAGAAAGGATAAGACTCAGCTCCAAGATGTCCCTTTAGGAGGTATGGGGAGAACGGTGTTCTGATTGTTCCATCTCAGTTTCGTTGTTACCTAAGCTTCATCAGCAGTGGCATCGTTCATTTGCGAGGTCGGATGTCAGCAACAGGGTAGCCCTCCTGAACATTGCTTTTGGACTGCGGGATTCTCCAAGTTCTCAGGGGAGGAGCACTTTTTTAGGGAGCCTTAGATGCTTGCATTGTGTACACACACAGACCTTACTTTACACGGTAGCAGGTGTTTTACAAAATTATCTAAATGTTTAATTTTAAATTTCCCAGAGTAGCTTACTTTTAAGGAAGCATGTGGTAAGCCCTGTGTGATACATCATCACCCTGTAATGTCTTTTCTAGATAAGGGTTTCTGTGTGCCAGGATGTTTTGTTGTTGTTGAGTAGTGGGTTAAGGTTTTCTCCAGTATATTTTGAGAATGCCAAAAGTGTTACAGTTTAAGAATTTTAATCCATCAGACGCAGTGGCTCACATCTGTAATCCCAGCATTTGGGAGGCCAAGTGGGGAAGATCACGTGAGCCCAGGAGTTCAAGACCAGCCTGGGCAACATAGTGAGCCTTGTGTCTACAGAAAAAAACAAAAACAAACAAAAAACAAGCAGCCAAGCATGTTGATGTGTGCCTGTAGTCACAGCTACTCGGGAGGCTGAGTTGGGAGGATAACTTGAGCTCAGGAGGTTGAGTTTGCAGTGAGCTATAATCCCACCACTGCACTCCAGCCTGGGCAACACAGCAAAACCCTATTTCCATAAAAAAAATTTTTTAATTTAAAATCTTTTGGCTTTTATGCTTAAATGGGCAATATTAGCTACAACTCTTTAGAAAACATGATCACCCATAGTGACTCCTTTTCACGAGGGTGCCAGCTGAAATTTTACTGTATTGCTTCTTAAATTGATATTTATTTAGCCTACAATTTTGTGACCTGAATGTATTCACTTGTAGTTCTTGGAGGCATGTTGGAGTTTTCTTTTTTTTTTTGAGACGGAGTTTCGCTCTTGTTACCCAGGCTGGAGTGCAATGGCGTGATCTCAGCTCACCGCAGCCTCCACCTCCTGGGTTCAGGCAATTCTCCTGCCTCAGCCTCCTCAGTAGCTGGGATTACAAGCATGTGCCACCATGCCCAGCTGATTTTTTGTGTTTTTGGTAGAGATGGGGTTTCACCATGTTGACCAGGATGGTCTCAATATCTTGGCCTCGTGATCCACCCGCCTCGGCCTCCCAAAGTGCTGGGATTACAGGTGTGAGCCACCGCACCCGGAGTTTCTTGTAGTGCCAACATTTGAACTCAGTTTGCAAGGTGTTAATTTGCTTCAACTATATGTTTCTTTGCAAGAGTTCTCAATTCTTCAGGCTGATACACAGTTCATCTCTGTTTGGGGTAAACTTCTTAGTATAAGGGACTGTCTCTTCTTTTTCTCTTTTCCCTCCCCCTGTACTGTGGCAATACACCATCTCTAAGAGACCTACACTGTAATTGTCCTTAGTAAGTATTGACTGATATACCATAACAGAACATTTTCAGAAATATCGTTTAATCAAATGTTGTAGTGTCCAGACTAATTCATAGGTTTTTAAATTTTACGGAGTTGAGAACAGTTATTAGGCTGACTTACAGGATATTCTCAGGACTTGGTTAGTGTTTTGTACCTGTGTTGTAGTCACTGGCTGGAGTTTTCTTTACATTTCTTTCAGAGTCACCAAATAAAAACGTTTAATGATAATGCTTTGCCTTAGCCTTACCTAGAACAAGCTATAGGCCAGGCATGGTCGTGCATGCCTGTAGTCCCAGCTACTCAGGAGGCGAGAGGATTGCTTAAGTCTAGGAGTCAGAGACTGCAGTAAGCTATGATTTCGCCACTGCACCTCAGCCTGGGTGACAGAGCAAGACACTGTCTCACAAATAAGCAAAAAACCCAAGTTAAGGCCTGGCGCGTTGGCTCACATCTGTAATCCCAAGACTTTGGGAGGCCAAGGTGGGCAGATCGTCTGAGGTCAGGAGTCCAAGACCAGCCTGACCAACATGGGGAAACCCTGTCTCTACTAATAATTAAAACAATTAACCGGGCATGTGGCAGGCACCTATAATCCCAGCTACTCAGGAGGCTAAGGCAGGAGAATTGCCTGAACCTGGGAGAGAGAGATTGCAGTGAGCGGAGATTGTGCCACTGCACTCCAGCCTGGACAAGAGCGAGAGTTTGTCTCAAACAAACAAACAAACAAAAAAAACCCCCAAGTTGTTAAGGTAGGCTCAGCAATACTTACTGTGTAAGTAGGCATTTCATCTTATCAATAGCTTGTTAAAAAGCTTTGATAATAGTGCACACATCTCTGTGTAAGGCTGTAGTCATATCCTGCCTGTTAGTATCTTAGCTGTCTGAGATCTCGTCTTATGAGATAAATAAGGGAAACTCAATTCTAAATACTCAGGGACTAGATTTCATTTAGAAAGCAGGTGCACTAAAGCTTTTAAATATTATTTACATAAAAATTACAATGGGCCGTGTGCATTGGCTCACGCCTGTAATCCCAGCACTTTGGGAGGCTGAGGCAGGTGGATCACCTGAGTTTTAGGAGTTTGAGACCAGCCTGGCCAACATGGTGAAACCCTGCCTATACTAATAATGAAAAAATTAGTCTGGCGTGGTGGCATGCCTGTAATCCTAGCTACTTGAGAGGCTGAGACAGGAGAATCGCTTGAACCTGGGAGGCAGAGGTTGCAGTGAGCCAAATTGCACCATTGTACTTCAGTCTGGGTATTGAAACATTATTTCCAAAAGACAAAATCACATTGAGGCCTCTCTCAGTCTGCTTATATTTAATTTTATATACTATCCTGGCAATCTTGTTTTTTTTTTTAACCCCTCCACAAAACCAACAGGAATGTAGAAACTGCGCCTTAGGAATCAGGGATGGGACTTCTATAAAAGTCACAGAAAATGGCACAAAGCCCAGGGGTCTAGAAGCAAAAGCCAGGCACAAATCCAGAGGCCTCTTGGGCATCTTCATGTTACAATCTAGTGCAAGAACTGAGCATTTTGAGGAAAGCCTTGAGCTGTTCTAAAAAAAAATTTTAAGTAACTGATATTCAGTTCCGCTTCTAATCAGACAAGTGTGTGATACTCTGTAAACTTGAGGGCTGGGTGCGGTGGCTCACACCTGTAATCCCGGCACTTTGGGAGGCCAAGGTGGATGGATTGCTTGAGCTCAGGAGTTTGAGACCAGCCTGGGCAACATGGCGAAACCCCATCTCCACTGAAAATTCAAAAATTAAGTGGGCATAATGGTGGGCACCTATAGTCCCAGCTACTTGGGAAGATTGCTGGAGCCCAGGATGTTGAGGCTGCAGTGAGTCAGGATCGTGCCACCACCCTCCAGCCTGGGTGACAGAGTGAGAAACACTTGGAGCCTGTGATACATGTTTTGGATGGTTGCCATCACTGGAACAGCTGTAAAGAAGTAATAATCTATACTGAGATGCTTAGAATTAGTCAGACACGAAGCCAGACCCTCTTCCAGCCCCACTACAAAGGAATCTAAGACGATAATGGTATCACAGAGCTGATATTGACTATATTTGTCCATATAGTAAAAGGTCCAGTTGAGTGAGACAGAAGTTGATGACAGGGAGAGATTCTGGAGGCTTGCCTCGGCCTGGTGACGCTGGACCATAAAGAATGGATGGGATTGGGTGGGGGAAGGCATTCCGGTGAGGGAGAGTGAGAGGTCACAGACCCTGCAGGGTAGGAATTTACCAGGAAAAAGATTCGTAAGCAGCACAGTAGGGCCTGTGAGTGGGCAGATAGTAGCTGTTACCTTTGGAAAGGTTAAAATGTACTAGCTTTGCCTGGCTGTGGTTGGGGAATTTATTACATTGGCAGATATGGAGGTGGACGGCTGACATGATAACCAGTCCATAACATATATATATTTTTTAAATAGAGTTTCACTGCTGTCGCCCAGGCTGGAGTGCAGTTGTGCAATCTTGGCTTACTGCCACCTCTGCCTCCACAGTTCAAGTGATTCTCCTGCCTCAGCCTTCTGAGTACCTGGAATTACAGGCGCCTGCCACCACGCCTGGCTAATCTTTTTTATTTTTAATAGAGACGGGGTTTCACCATGCTGGGCAGGCTGTTCTTGAACTCCTGACCTCAGGTGATCCACCTGCCTCAGCCTCCCAAATTACAGGCGTGAGCCACCGTGGCCGGCCAGCCATAATGGAGTGTTCTTGTTTGAGACAGACTGTAGCCAACAGTTAGCCTTTACAGGTCTCTTAGTTGAGGTGAGGTGTCATAAGAATTGACTTTTATGTGATGGCAGCAGGATCAGAAAGAGAATGATATCTTCTCTGTGTGTGCATGCACATCTGTGTGTGGGGATGCTTTTTCTGTATCTAGAGCAAAAGGAAACCATTTCTTAACAAAGCAGAATTGAGACATTTCTGAAGCTATAGAACTTACACAGCTTCGTTTCCGGTAGGATAAGCTTTCTCTTCCTGAGAGAAATGGACCTTAGAAAGAGATCCTTTCCCCTGACTTGACTTGGGAAAAGACTTTGGAAGTTTTGGGTGTTGCTGGGTGACAGAGCTTGCAAGCAAAGGAGAAGGAATTGGAGAATCTTGTTAAAGCTGTTTGTTTTTTTCTGCTTTGATCCATTCCTATTACAGAAAAGATAGAAGAGATCTACAAAGCATTTATTAAGGAATCTGGTATCCAGTTCAGCGAGCTGGAGGGACAGGTGCTCCAGTTCCATCTCAGTAACCTGGAGTATGCCTGTGGCAGCAACCTTCACCAGGTGCGGTTGGGTTTTGTGAAAGGTGTGCTTTGACAATATTTGGTGGGGTGTCTGTGTATGTGTTGTGTTTCTAAATATTGAATTTGAGCTGCTTTGGATAAACAAGAATGATTCTGCTTAAAAGCTTGAAAGCCATGACTTCCGAGCACATTAACCCCACTGCGGTTTTGTTTGTTCTTTAAACTCTTGTTGTTGTTGTTGTTTTTGTTGAAGCAAGAGAAACCCTTCAGATAATGCCTGTGAAAGACGCTGAATATGTAAAAGCAAAGGAAGAGGCTGGGCAGAGTGGCTCACCTCTGTAAAATCCTAGCCCTTTGGGGGATTGGTTGAGCCCAGGAGTTCGAGATCATCCTGGGCAACATGGCAAAACCCTGTCTCTACAAAAAATTATCTGGGCTTAGTGGCATGTGCCTGTAGTCCCAGCTATGTGGGAGGCTGAGGTGGGAAAATTGCTTGATCCTGGGAGGTGAAAGCTGCAGTTAGCTGTGATGGTGCTACCATACTCCTGCCTGGGCGATACAGCGAGAACCTGTTTTGGGGGGAAAAAAGAAATCAATCATTCCAAAGGAAGGAGGGCTATTGGGCTGAATCAGAGTAGAGTTTCTTATATTTTTCTTATTTTGTGTAGAGATGGGGTCGTCTTCTGTTGCCTAGTCTGGTCTTGAACTCCTGGTCTCAAGCGATCCTCTTGCCTCAGCTTCCCCAAATGCTGGGGTTACAGGCATGAGCCACTGCACCAGGACTTGATCTGTTTATCCTCCTTTCCCTGCTCTCTGCAGAGGCCCTTGGGTTATTTCTTTGGAACCATGGAGTCTAAAACACTGCTCTCAAGAGAAAACTGTCCTTGCAAGGCTGGTTTGTTTACCTTGTTAAAGTAAATTTAAGCTTGCCTAACTCATTTAACCAACTGTGAACCTAATACTCCAGTATTCTTTTTTTATGTTTTGTTTTTTGTTTTTCGTTTTGAGATGGAGTTTCACTCTTACTACCCAGGCTGGAGTGCAATGGCACAATCTTGGCTCACTGCAACCTCCATCTCCTAGGTTCAAGCAATTCTCCTGCTTCAGCCTCTCGAGTAGCTGGGTCTACAGGCATGCGCCACCATGTCCAGCTAATTTTTCTGTTTTTAGTAGAGACGGTGTTTCACCTTGTTGACCAGGATGATCTCGATCCCTTGACCTCGTGATCCACCCGCCTCAGCCTCCCAAAGTGCTGGGATTATCGGCGTGAGCCACCACGCCCGGCCAATACTCTAGTATTCTGTATTTTGAATAGAACTCCATGGATGATTTCAGAGTCCCTTCAGGACCTCTTCACTTCCACTTGATTCTGGACTGTGATGGGAATCGTGCTGTTTTCCAAAATCATGCTGGGTTTCTCCTCTGTAGAGCTTCCATGTTGAGGACAGATAGCATCTTTATATGTGTTGATCAAATACAGTTTTTCCTTCACAGAACTCTACTTTGCCAAAGTTGTCTATACATAAAATCCACTTTTGTTTTTATCAAGGAGTGGTACTCATGCCCAAGTCATGTAGACCTGTGTTCTCAAATAAACTTTCCTCAAATAAAATTTTCGAGATTTCCTCCCCCCGACGGTGGTCTCTGCCTGGGCTGGTCTGCCTGTCCCTGGCCTTGGTGGCTGTTCCCACCTGGAGTTCCTCGTATTGGCCCTCAGGCACAGGCTCAAGGATTTATACTGCTGTGTCCCCAACCTCTCGTTTCCCAGGTATCTGCTCGCTCCTGGGACCACAATGAATTCTTTGCCCAGTTTGCTGGTGACCACACCTTGCTAACCCCCGGGTACTCGGTGATAATTGAGAAACTGGCAGAAGGGCTAGACATTCGGCTCAAGTCTCCAGTGAGTATCAGCTGCTGGGAGGCTCTGGCTCTGCCTTGTTTGGGGAGAATGAAGTTCTGGGCATGCGGCTTCTGCAGGAGAGCGGGGCTGGCTTTGGTGCCTAGCCAGGGTCTAGCAGGACTTTTGTGGCTCATTCATAGCCTGTGTAGCATTAGCCATGTCAGTGAGGCAGCAGCTGCTGCTTAGATTCCATAGTGGCCCCAGGGCATTTCTATTCAGAAGGTATTCAGATCGCTCGTAGCCTTCCTAACCCAGGGCAGTTATTTTCACTTTAAAATTTTTCCTTCATATCTTTGTCTCAGTGCATTTGTATTGGGTGTCTTATTGTAATCACGGGGGTGATTACTTACCTGCATTTCACTTTACACCATATTATAACTATTTTCTACACAGTGTTTATTTTGCATATGCTGACGCAGCATAAATTTTAACTCCCTGAGTTCAGCTATAACAATTGTTTAGATCACTGAATGCCAGGAAGATTCCCCTTAGCCTTGGAGATGTAAATTCATGTCATATGAGAATCGGAAAGGATCCTGGATCACGTGGTTCCATCCCTCACTTTTTTTCTTAATTGCTTTTTGAGCAGGTGCAGAGTATTGATTATTCTGGAGATGAAGCGCAGGTCACCATTACAGATGGCACAGGGTATTCTGCACAAAAGGTAAGAGCTTGGACAGTATGAGGGTGGGTAGAAACCCTTGCTGTCAGGGTCTGAAAGGGGAGGAAAAATCTTTTGTATCAAGGAGTTTGTCTATGGGAATCTGCATGGAGCCTTGTTGGATTTCTGGTAAGTTATGTATCTCCACTTAATTGTGAGTAGGTATGCAAAGCTCATTTCGTGATCTAACACTGTATAGATTCATGGCAGATGGAATTCTAAATTATGTTCCTGGAGGTGTGTTCTAGGGCACATGAGTCCTGAGAGTTGAACAAGAAAAAAGATTCCTTGGTCAAATAAGTTTGGCAAGACCAAGTAAGTTTGAGAAATATCGTATACAACACTCTACTTTTAGGGTTAAGTAGGAGTTGTGTAGAGTTAAACAGAAGTATGTTAAAGACTCTGAGAAGTCCTGCATTAAAGAAATCTACTTTACTTCATTGAAGAAACCTATTTTACTTTTATTCTGTGCTTTCCACATTTTTTTTTTTTTTAACCACGGAATCCTTTTTCAGGTCAAGAAAGTTCTTTTTTCCTCTTAAAATCTTGAAACTCAGAAGTACTTATATATGGCTTAAATTTTTTGTAAACAGCTTTGATAGGTGAACAGTACAAGGTAGTGCTGAATCGAATACCTGAAATCACACTGAGATTTATAGTAATGGAGAATAAAGGTGCTTACTTGGGGTGGGGGAAGATTTAGTAAACCTTGAAAGTTTAAGTTGAGTTATATTTTAAGTAACTGTGAAAAAATCTAATTGATGAAGTATTACTAGTTCCTAGATTACCTATGCTTCCTAACTTCAGGTGTCTAAATCTTGTTTCACAGCCCTTGATATTCGTACAGAAATAAAGGACGGCATGTCACATGGGAAAGACAGGTCTAGGGAATGAGTTAGAGTCAGAGTAGGGGGTGCCCTAACATTATTTCTGCCACTAACCAACTAGGAGATTTGGGGCAGCAATCCCTGGGTTGCATGTCAGAATCGCCTGGGAGGTGCTTGCAAAGAGAGGTTGCAAAGTCCCCCTGCATACATTCTTGTCGAATCAGCTTCATTTTTGTTCCAAAGACAGGGTCTCGGTCTGTTGCCCAGGCTGGAGTGCAGTGGCACAGTCATAGCTCACTGTAGCCTTCAGCTCCTGGGCTCAAGGAATCCTTTCACCTGAGCCTCCCTCGAGTAGCTAGGACTAGAGACATGCACCACCATGCCTGGCTCATCATGTTTTTAAAGCTTCTTGAGTGATTCCAGTGTGCAGCTGTGGTTGAGAACCTTGTCTGCAGTGGCCTTCTCTGTAAGCTCCTAATAGGTCTGCTGGGTGGTAAACAGCGTTTAAAAATACCCTCTTTTAAAATTGCAAGTCACCCGACAGTTCAGCCTCTGCTGTTCTGTGGCTCCGCTTCTTGGTGTCCAGGACAGCAGGCTGGTTATGACTCCCCTGCTTCATCACTCTCTGCTTAACCCTGGCCAGTACTCGTGCCTTTCTGTGTTTGTGTTCCAGCCTTCTGGAGAAATGAGGGCACAGCTTCTGGCTGCACTTTGAAACATTTAAAACGAATGTTTTTATTGTAGCCAGCACACATCACAGTTTGTACTGGAAGTTTCCCTAAACTAGTAAGTAAAACATTTTCAACCCAACACGACAGACCGACCAACGTCTGTCTAGGCTGCTTCCACTGACATCTCGCATTAGTTCCTTATTAGGATGTGTTTATATATTTGCTTATCGTTTACCCACGGATTTCTTTTGTTTCCTTTTTTTGAGACGGGGTCTTACTCTGTTGCCCAAGCTGGAGTGCAGTGGTACAGTTTGTAGCTCACAGCAGCCTCAAACTCCTGGGATCAAGCAGTGCTCCCACCTCAGCCTCCTGTGTAGCTGGGACCACAGGCACCTGCTACCACACCCCACTAATTTAAAAAAAAATTTTGTAGACAGAGAGTTTCCCTATGTTGTCCAGGCTGGTCTTCAACTCATAGTCTTAAGCAATCCTCTCACTTTGGCCTCCCAAAGCGCTGGGATTACAGGTATGAGCCACTGCGCCTGGTTTACCCAGGTTTTTAGGCTTTTCAGCGATTTTTTGGTCATTAAGAAAACATTAGATTTGTGGGCATGGTGGCTCACACCTGTAATCACTGCACTTTGGGAGACAGAGGTGAGATGATGGCTTGAGGCCAGGAGTTCGAGACCATCCTGGGCAACATGGTGAGACCCTGTCTCTACAGAACATAAAAACATTAGCTGTGCATGGTGGTGCACACCTGTGGTCCCAGCTACTCCAAGAAGCTGAAGCAGGAATATCACCTGAGCCCAGGAGTTTGAGGCTGCAGTGTGCTGTGATCATGCCACTACACTCAGCTGGGGCAACAGAGTAAGACCTTGTCTCTTAAAAAAAAAAGGCGGGGGCGGAAATCTAGATTTTATTATTTTCTTGCAGTTCTTATACATAATTTAACTGGATAGTAATTGTTTTTTTGTGTGGTTTGCTTGATTTTTTTGGTTGCATGGTAATTACTATCTATAAATAGATTACAAACTTCTTGATAAAGAACGTATTTTATACTTTATAAAATTTTCATGTGGCAGAAAATATCGACAGAATCAGAAAACTCCAAGCTTCCTGTGATCCTAGAATTGAGAGTGGAAACCAAATATGCCAAATCTTTGAAGGCTCGGGTAGACTGGGTGCTTGGTCTTCAGCTCCTTTCCACTCTCATCCTAGGTGTCATTCTGTACTGCAGATACTAGAAAGTAAATAATACACTTTCCGCCAACTCCCTACAGCAGGGTCCTAAATACTCCTCCAGCCCAGCCAGTCTGATGCACTTTTGCTGCCTCCGTTGGTGAGTGCACCATGGTGCAGGTGTTTGCTTCTTCTGCAGCAGGGCTCATGAAAGTCACAGGGTTCAGCCAGTAACTGCAAGTCAAAGAGGCGGCCAGGAGGCATGCATTTTGCTGGTGTGCATTGTTCTGTATGTGGCATGATTCTGGAGCTGGAAGTAGTAGTAATGGCGCCCTGATTATAGCAACGATAATGGGGTCTGGAGCCAGAAATTTCCAGTTCCTAATGTTTGTGACGGGCTTTACCACTTAGGAAGCATATTGATGTATCTTGTAAATTTTCATTTTAAAGCATTATCCTAATCCTCAGGCTGATGGGGCAGATACTACTTCATTTTAGAGATGTGTGGCAGAGATGAGTGGCAGGCTTGGCCACATGGTGGAATATATCAGGAAGGATGCACACAGTTCTCCTGGCTCCATAGTTAGGATAGTTAGGGCTGTTTCCTCCTCCAGCTCTGTTTTCAGGGTTGGGATCTGCTGACCTTTTTTTTTTTTTTGAGATGGAGTCTTGATCTGTCACCCAGGCTGGAGTGCAGTGGTACAATCTCGGCTCACTGCAACCTCTGCTGCCCAAGTTCAAGCAATTCTCCTGCCTCAACCTCCTGAGTAGCTGGGATTAAAGGTGCCTATCACCACGCCCAGCTAATTTTTGTATTTTCGTAGAGACAAGGTTTCACCGTGTTGGCCAGGCTGATCTTGAACTCCTGACCTCAGGTGATCCGCCTGCCTCAGCCTCCCAAAGATGATTATTGGCCACAAGACCTTTTCGCAAATGCTTCCCTGTGGTTGCCACTTCTTCTTAGCCAGGCACTGGCACCCTTGTGCAGTGAACAACCTGTACAATTGCACGTGGCAGCCTTTGTTCTTGCCAATATACCAGCATGGGTTGTAGACAGCAGTGTAGTTGTAGTGTGAGGTTCTGTTGCTGTTTGTGTGTTAACTGTTAGTTATCTTCCACAGGTATTAGTCACTGTACCACTGGCTTTACTACAGAAAGGTGCCATTCAGTTTAATCCACCATTGCCGGAGAAGAAGATGAAGGCTATCAACAGTTTAGGTGCAGGCATCATTGAAAAGGTGACTGAAATCACTTCATCCTCAGAAAGGAAGATTGATGTCAGATGATAGATGTTAACTTCTGACGTGGAGAAGTAGTGGGTAATATCTGAATACAAATAAAGTTCAAAGATTTCCTTTTCATTTGAGTAATTGTTCATGAAGAACCCAAAAGAATATTACCAAAATGAAAGTAGGAGAGCTGGCTGAGGTCTGTGAGTTTTGACTTTAGGAGAAAGAATCTTGTTAGAAGGGAGTCTTGGGAGTGCTGGGCATCTTCAGACTAGCTTGTAGGTTGCCAGTGGGTTCTGTTATTCATGGGTTTGGAACTGAGGGGCATCAAAAACAAGGAGCTGGGCTGGGTGCAGTGGCTCACACCTGTAATCCCAGCACTTTGAGAGGCCAAGGCAGGTGGATCACCTGAGGTCAGGAGTTCCAGACCAACCTGACCAACATGGTGAAAACTTGTCTCTACTAAAAATACAAAATTAGCGAGGCATGGTGGTGGCCTCCTGTAATCCCAACTACTTGGGATGCTGAGACATGAGAACCACTTGAACCCAGAAGGTAGAGGTTGCAGTGAGCTGAGATTGTACCACTGCACTCCTACCTGGGCAACAAGAATGAAACTCCATCTCAAAAAAAACAAAAAACAAAACAAAAAAACAAGAAGCTCACAAGGAGAAAAAGGCAAATGGAAAGAGTGGTGTTTGGGTTTGTTCTTTCAGGCAAAGAGTGGTGTTTGAGATTAATATCAGATGAGCTACAGGTTGCTGCTTAGAGATTTCTTGTGGTTTTGTGACGACAAACACTTCACCATCTTTCCTTTGTTCACTTTGCAGATTGCCTTGCAATTTCCATATAGATTTTGGGACAGTAAAGTGCAAGGGGCTGACTTTTTTGGTCATGTTCCTCCCAGTGCCAGCAAGCGAGGGCTTTTTGCTGTGTTCTATGACATGGACCCCCAGGTAAAATCCTTTGTGAACTGTGGTTTGGATTTTTGTCTTGAAGTTTACAATTTATGTGGTAATTACTCACATATCAAGCTCAGGAACTGATGAACATCATGGAGACCCTTGATCTGTGTCTATATTCTGGGAGAACACTGGACTGGACATTTTCCTATAGGAAAGGAGCCCCAGTATTATCTTCTTCAAGTCCTCATGTTGCTCCCTGGGACATGAATTGGATGTTTGTGGAAACTGTCATTTCAGGCTGCAGGGGAGTTCCTCTTAGGTGAAGTTGGAGCTGGCAGCGTCAGTGAGTGGTGCTTGAAACTTCCTCTGTGAGGGTCCTCTGGGGAGCTGGGAAGGGGCCGTATGATTGGTGAGGGAGGGTGTGAGTGTCAGCAGATGTGAGAGCTGAGGGAAGGAAGGAGAGGAGAATGGCATACCTGGAGATGGATGGTGGTCACTTTCCCTGCTGCCATGTTGCTGCCACACGAAAAAAATCAATCACAGCTGTTTCCAACTTTCTCTCAATTTCAAGAAACCTTGTCTTAAAAGGTTTCACGTAGGAGCAGAGAGCAGATCTTCTTTACCATTTGAGGGTTTTTTCATTGTTTTACCTGCAGATTTTCCTTCTCCATCTCTATTTCTTCGGAAGCAAGCTTTTATTAGTGAACAGCCAAGGGAACCCTAAATTTGCTATTTACTTTTCTTAGTGTTTTTTCCAGCAGGAAGCAGTAGAGTGGATGGATAAATAATGCGTGTTTGTGAGGAAAACGGACTGACGAGTGACAGGAGGATAAGGGGCAACCAGAAATAGTGAAATTTAACTTGTGAGAGTGAAGCTCTTGGTTGGGTGCAGTGGCTCCTGCCTGTAATTCCAACACTTTGGGAGGCAGAGGTGGGCGCATTGGCCCTGAGGTCAGGAGTTTGAGACTGACCTGAGGTCAGGAGTTTGAGACCAGCCTGGCCAACATGGTGAAACCCTGTCTCTACTAAAAATACAAAAATTATCTGGGCATGATGGTGGGCACCTGTAATCCCAGTTACTCAAGAGGCTGAGGCAGGAGAATCACTTGAACCTGGGAGATGGAGGTTGCAGTGAGCTGAGATTGCACCATTGTGCTCCAGCCTGGGCAACAGAGCAAAACTGTCTCATTTAAAAAAAAAAAAGGGAAAAAAAGAAAAAAAAAAAAAGGAGGTCTTTATCTGAGGGAGCCGAACACTCAGGGACTTTCTGCTTTGGTGTCTCCAGAAGAAGCACAGCGTACTGATGTCTGTGATTGCCGGGGAGGCTGTTGCATCCGTGAGGACCCTGGATGACAAACAGGTGCTGCAGCAGTGTGTGGCCACGCTCCGGGAGCTGTTCAAGGAGCAGGTGAGAGAAAGCCCTCCCTGAAAGGAGCAAGCAGTGCCTGCTATTCAGAGCGGGTGTGGAAGCCCAGGCAGCCAGCTCCACGGAGAATCAAGGCAAGGAAGGAGGGGGCCACAGTCTTCTTTCTTTCAGAGCCCCACTGCCCATCACCACTGAGTTGAGTCTGTGAGGGCTGCCATCGGAGTACCATAGACTGGCTGCCTTAGACAACAGAGACCTACTTCCTCACAGTTCTGGAAGCTGGACGCCTGAGATCAAGGTGTTGGGAGTGCTGGTTTCTCCTGGGTCTCCTCCCTCTTGCATGGGCTTCCCTCTGTGTGTGTCTGTGTCCTCATCTCCTCTACTTATGAGGACACCAGTCAGATTAGATTAAGGCTAACCCTGGCGACCTCACTTAAAGTAATTACCCATCGGAGACCTGGTCACCAAATACAGTCACATTCTAAGGCACTGAGGGTTAGGGCGTCCACATGGGAATTTAAGGGGGACATGGTTCTGCCTGTAACAGTGCCCTGTACCTTTTTTTAAAAAACAAAAACAAAACAAAAAAAAACACAGTTGTCTGGCGCGTGCCTGTAATCCCAGCTACTCAGGAGGCTGAGGCAGAATTGCCTGAACCCAGGAGGCAGAGGTTGCGGTGAGCTGAGATGGCGCCATTGCACTCCAGCCTGTGTAACAAGAGCAAAACTCTGTCTTAAAAAAAAAAAAATTTTCTTCCCCTCTTTTTTCTCGCTTCATGCACACTTCACCTTTTTTAAAGGATATAAAAGGCTCAGTATTCTCTACATGGATTCTCTATTTACTGAAGCTCTAGAAGCTTTGACTACAGCTTTCCTTTAAGAGGAGCCTTGTCCAGCTTTTTCTGATATGCCACACATGCAGATAGTCTCTTTTCTTTTTCCAAGGAGCTCAGGATACTTTGTCTGCCAGTGTACTAAATCTCACCATCTCTGGAGATCTGTAAATGGCCAAGGCTTATGTCTTTTTCAAATAAAGGAGCAGAAATAGAAGTGAAATTACTCAAAAGTTACATAAAGAGAAAGGGGCATTCAGATATGTTGCTTATTTTATTTATTTTTGAGATGGAGTCTTACTCTGTTGTCCTGGCTGGAGTGCAGTGGCGCGATCTCGGCTCACTGCAATCTCTGCCTCCCAGGTTTCAGTGATTCTCCTGTCTCAGCCTCCCGAGTAGTTGGGATTACAGGTGTGTGCACCACCACACCTGGCTAATTTTTGTTACTTTAGTAGAGATGGGGTTTCATCATGCTTGCCAGGCTGGTCTCAAACTTCTGACCTCAAGTGATCTGCTCACCTCGGCCTCCCAAAATACTGGGATTATAGGCGTGAGTCACTGTGCGGCTGGCCTTGTTGCTAATTTTATACGAGAGGAACTATCTAGTGATGTAATTCCTCGCTTGGGGTTTTTGTTCAAAAGTTCGTTTTTTACATTATTTGTTTGGAACTTAGCACACCGTTTCCATAGAACTATTAATTCATGGTGATGCTGGTCAGAGGCCAGCTGACAAATTACAGTTGTTCTCTCTTTCTCGAGGTTTTGCTTTCGTGGATTCAGTTAGTGTGGTCAACCAAGGTCCAAAAATGTTTAATGGAAAATTCCAGAAATAGATTCATGTTTTCAGCCATGCACCATTCTTGAAGAGCGTGTCCAGCATCTCTACACTGTAGACGCTGCCTGCCCATTAGTCACTCAGGAGCCATCTCAGTTATCAGAGCCACATTTACATACCTTTTACTTGAGTAGTGTTAACACTTGTTCTATTTTTTAATTACTGTCATTAGTCTCTGTACCTAATGTATAAATGAAACTTTATCACAGGTATGAAGAGGAGGAAACTGTGTGTATAGTATTGGTTCTGCCTGTGGTTTCAGACATCCCCCAGAGGTCATGGAACATATTCCTGGCAGAGAAGGGGGACTGCTAGATTTTAAATGCAGTGAATGTGCAACATAGCCTTGTATCACTGTTCTGTGGAGAGCCCTGTTTAGAATTCCAACCTGTTATCCTAAGACTACACTTCCCTTTCTTCTTGGGCCAGAGACTCCTTTCTGCTGCCACACAACGGAAAAGGGAAGGCCCAAACTTTTTTTTTTTGGAAACAGAGTCTCTCACTCTGTCACCCAGGCTAGAGTGCCGTGGCACGATCTCAGCTCACTGTAACCTCTGCCTCCCAGGTTCAAGTGATTCTTCTGCCTCAGCCTCCTGCGTAGCTGGGATTATAGGCATGCGCCACCATGCCCGGCTCATTTCTGTATTTTTAGTAGAGATGGGGTTTCACCATGTTGGTCAGGCTGGTCTCAAACTCCTGACCTCGTGATCCACCCACCTCAGCCTCCCAAGGTATTGGGATTACAGGCATGAGCTACTGCGCCAGCCAAGGCCCAAACTGTTAGCCATGGGCGATAGCCCCCACTAGGGAGAATGTGTGTCCCGGGCAGGAGGAGGTCTAGAAGTGAGGGAATTGTGTGTGTGTGTGGGGGGGGGGGGGGGCAGGAGAGAGCGGGTAAGACACAGATACCAGCCTGGGTAGATGTAAAGACAGCGGGAGGAACACCTCAGAATTACTGTTGCAGAATGCTACAGGAACGGACTCCAGTCCTAAACGGGGCAGAATGTCGGAGTTAGGCTGCACTATGTCTAAGTCCCTTCTTGATCCTACTCCATCATTTCTTTCTCCTGGACACAGGAGGTCCCAGATCCCACAAAGTATTTTGTCACTCGGTGGAGCACAGACCCATGGATCCAGATGGCATACAGTTTTGTGAAGACAGGTGGAAGTGGGGAGGCCTACGATATCATTGCTGAAGAAATTCAAGGAACCATCTTTTTCGCTGGTGAGGTATGGATCTTGATTCCAAACCCAATTACCTGTATTTGGATTTCTTTCTTTTAACTAAAATGATATCTGCACAGTTTAAAAACCAACTCAAATACTGTTGAAAGTTTTTGACCACAGACCGCAGAAGCCTTCTCAGTGTCATCTTCTTACTCCCAGTGGCAGCCATTTTTAACCTTCCAGCTATTGTTTCTGGACTTCACTTCCTATTTTAAAAGTGTTTTTATTGCCATCTGTCTTTCTTCTTTGTTTTTGGAGACAGGGCCTTGCTCTGTGGTCCAGACTGGAGTGCGCTGGTGCAGTGCTAGCTCACTGGACCCTCAAACTCCCAGGCTTAGGAGATCCTTCCACCTCAGCCTTTTAAGTAGCTGGGACTGCAGGCATGTGCCACCAAGCCTGGCTTTTTTTTTTTTTTTTGGAGAGATGGGGTCCATTGTGTTGCCTAGTCTGGCCTCAAACCCCTGTCCTTAAGCAGACATCCCACCTCAGCCTCACAGTGTTGGGATTACAGGTGTGTGCCTCCATGCCTGGCCTCTGATGCCATCTTTCAAGTTAACATTAGACATTATTGACTGCCTTCTTATTGGGTTAAAGACTTAGCCAGTTTAGTCTCTGCACCAATTGCTCAACGTAGTTATTTCACATTTCACACTTTAAATTGATAGCAGTATTTACATGACTGTGTAAATGTTGTTTACTGCTGAGCCAAGAAGGTATCCACTGATAGCTTCTTACAGTTTGTTTTCTTGGCAGTCGTAATAGCCCCTTTGGTCTTCAGCTTAATTCCTTTGGTATCTCTCCCTATTTGTCTCTAATTTACAGTTGACACTGAGCTGGCCTGCTAGCTCCAGTCCTTGAACTGCCCCTTCCCGAGCCCTCTGCTGTCCGCTCTGACTCTTAAAATCACTCTCCAGGACTGGGCCTTTACTTCCAAGATCCCTCTTTCTTGATTTACTTCTAGTGAAAAATGTTTTGCTATTCTGGTTTCTGAGCCTTTTACTTCATTTTTGAATTTATCTGCTCAAATAAGTTTTTTCCGTTTATTTCTAGAGATTCTGTTCTGTATCTTGGACTTTTTGAACTGACCTGATTTTTCTTTATTATTATTCATCTCTTATTTCTACTTTTGGGGGAAATTTAAAAATGTTACAACTCTTGAACTGACTAAAAATTTTGGCTTTTACTTTGAGCACTTTCTTGTTTGCAGAATGTTCCTTTTTGGTAGCATCCTCTTACTATAAATGGTTTCTTAACTAAGGTGATTAAAGCTTTGGGTGTTCCTGCTTTTCTGCTCCCTCCCTCCCTGCTTTCCTGAGTCTGAGTTCCTGTTTGATGTGCTGTAGACTGCCTGCTACATGTCCAAATCCCTGATCTGTGACTGTCAGTTTACATTTGAGTGAGGCATTTTCTTAAAAGCTTTGTGAAAGCTCCAGCAAGCTTATCAACCAGTGGCCGGATTCCCAAACATCACTGTCTGGCCACAGTTAGTTTCTTGTGTGGTGGAAGCTCAGCCCCTGGCATTGTGGCACTGGAAGCTTCATTGTTAGTTATGAAGACTTCATTACATCCCCATTTCATTTGGTGCTTCCCCTGATCTCTAAGTCAAATCTCTGAGTTGGAGCTGGTCAAGTGGAGAATCTGGTGAGGGACATATTAATAATTGCTTTCTATAGTCTTTTAACCATTCCTGTTTTCACCCCTTGCCAACCTCTCCATGGTTCCTCACACCTCCAATGGCTGAGATTTTCTAAGGATTCTTTGGGATGAATCAGTTTGCTTTTTGTGGTTAGCACCCCTGCTCCCAACTCCAAACTTCAAATGAATTGTTACCAGTCTTTGACCTGTGTTCATCTTTGTTTAATATGGTTTGGAAGTACACATCTCATTGTTTCATCTAAAATATAGTTAGTGTTTTTAACATCAGCTGGGTGGGCGCGTTGGCTCACTCCTGTAATCCCAGCATTTTGGTAGGCAGAGGCGGGCACATCACCTGAGGCAAGGAGTTTGAGACCATCCTGGCCAACATGGTGAAACCCTGGGGATCTCCTCTAAATATACAAAAAATAGTCCGGTGTGGTGGTGCATGCCTGTAGTCCCAGCTACTTGAGAGGATGAGGCAGGAGAATCACTTGAACTTTGGAGGTGGAGGTTGCAGTGAGCCAAGATCACGACACTGCACTCGGCCTGGGTGACAGGGTGAGACTCCATCTCAAAACAAAAGAATGACATCTAAAAACCAGATGGCTTTGATTACTCCTTGACCTATGAAGACCTTACTCTGGGACGGAGATAAAGGCTGCATGCCAGACAACAAATAGCAGTTTCTGAGAAGGCTGTTTCAGGATACTGTGCCTTAGGGTCACGAGCATGGTTTACATGGCTTCTTGCTTTCCTTTGCTGCAAATACTACCGTGTGTGTGTGTGTGTGTGTGATGGAGTCTTGCTGTTGCTCCGGCTGGAGTGCAGTGGCACAGTCTCAGCTTACTGCAACCTCTGCCCCACTGGCTTCAATTCTCTTGCCTCCCCCTCCCGAGTAGCTGGGATCACAGGCATGTGCCACCACACCCAGCTAATTTTTGTATATATATATTTTTAATAGAGATGGGGTTTTACACCATGTTGGTCAGGCTGGTCTCAAACTCCTGACCTTCTGATCTGCCCACCTCTGCCTTCCAAAGTGCTGGGGTTACAGGTTTAAGACACCGCACCTGGACTACCTCTTCTAAAAACCTGTTTCTGAGGCTTCCATCCCTCACTGCTACTTTCTCCCCCAACTAGTCACTGTATTCCTGCTGCCTTAATCACTCCCCTTCATTGAAGTCTTTGGCCCCTGGATGTTTTCCCTTCCATCCAGCCATCAGTTTAACTAACTACACTTAATGTCACTTTTCCATTTCTTATCCTCTGTTTTCTGTGGTCTGTTCAGCTCTTCAGCTACCCCTTTTCTCAGCCACATTTCAGACCTCGTGAGAACTACTTATCACTAATTCTGGCCGCCTCCTATCATATGTTCCCCATTCTGGTATGCTTAGTCTGTTCCCACCACAGCCATCCCTTGAGTGAGGTTCTCCTGTCATTAAGTTGTTTTACTTCCTCCCGTTCCAACAGCCCTCACTCATATTTTATCTTTCTTACTGAACTTACAGTCCCTGGTCTGTCCTTTGAGTAACTTGACTCTACCATTTTTTCCGCCCATCTAGCAAAACTCCCATCTGTGGCTTGGCTGAATTGGCAATCATTTTTGTACTTGTTTGCCTGTGATTGTACCAGCTACATTACTTGTCTGATGGGAGGGACTAAAGTTCTTAACTGTAGTACCTGTCACATATAGATACTGAGTACTTTAATGAGTGCTGCATAGTACTTCAAGATCGCATACAAGTGAATCTGACAATGCACCGCAAGATAACCAAGAAAGTTCCAGTGTTACGATGGATTAGTAATGTGAATATGAGCACACAGGAATGGCACTTATCTTCATTTTAGACTTGTTTTACCTTTTAATATCAACTCAGTTCTTTATGCATGATCTCAAATTATGTAATTATGTTTTATAGGCAACAAACAGGCATTTCCCACAAACTGTTACCGGGGCATATTTGAGTGGCGTTCGAGAAGCGAGCAAGATTGCAGCATTTTAAGAATTTGGTGGACCCAGCTTTCTTCTGTACCCGAGATGGGAAAATTGGAATGACTTGTTAAACGTCGGTTTTATAAGAGGGGGAAAAAGCCCTCTCTACACTGCAAAACTGAAACATTTCTAAGGTGATATGAGGTAAATCTATTATTTCAAGCACTGATCCCAAAAATCCTTATAAGCACTTATATTTAATTGCATTTTCCATAGGTTCAACTACTGCTCAAAGTCTGGATTTCAGAATAAGGCAGAATATAAGCTTCAATGAAAGCCATGGGTGTGATTGTTCCATGGCTGGAAGTTCCCTTTAGATTTCACATTTTGTATGGCTGACAAATTTTCATACATTGAGAAACCAAGTCAATCAAGCAGGAATCATTTAAAAAACCAGATAAAGCCATGTTTTTCATCTGTGACAGTTTGTCAATATCTTTACCAGTGAGCCTTAATATTTTTTATATAGCTCCAATATTGAACTTTTACTTAAAATTTAGATAGAACTTTTTGTGGATACAGCACAAACTCCAGTTGACAGTAAAATGAAGCTTCTAGGTATTTCATATTGTACATATTTTCTCCCATTGGGTGTTCAAAAGAAGTTTAAATTGAAGTAACTTCTGTGATAAAATGTTTTGGATTTACGCACTTACTGGTAAAACAGGCAAGTTTCCATGTAGGTATTGCATTATTGAGAGTGGAGCACAGATAGTGTGGGCTTTACGCTGTTGACACAGAATGTCTTTTTCTTAAAACCGGATTTGGGTGATAGAACACTTTAAATATCCTCATTTTTGGCAACCACTAGGCAAAAAACTTGTCAGAATAATTTAATCAAAGCCCCTCTCCACTTCTCCTTTTATTTACAAGATTGCTAGGAATATTTTTGCAGACTTTTCTTTACAGTATTCCATAGGCAGGTCCACTGGAAAACTGCAGAAAAATGTGAGCTCTCCTGGTAAATACTACATATTTTATAAGCCATATTTTAAAGGCCTAAGAACATGGCAAGTACTAACTTTTTTCTTTTTTTAAAACACTCATGGCAGAAAACCATTTATTGATCTCATTCTAAAATAAATACTGGTTTCAGGGTCTTCAGGATGCCGATTTTGCCAAGAAACTTCAGTTTACAGGTTAGAAATAAGCTTTTGTTTTCAAGTCTTTAACCAATTCTTTAATTATATTGGTTTGCTAAAAATAAAAGGGACTAAAGATGACTTTAAAGAGACTTTTCAAAATACTATTTAAAATTTTTAAAAGGTCAGTTTATAACAAGTAAATACCTAACACAAATAATGTACAGTGGAACTTACGCATTTAAGATACCATGCCTCACCCCCCACCCCCCCATCAAAGTATGGTCCAAAAAAAGCCAACAGCTGTATATCTACATTAACCCAAGACAACCCTGATATTTTGGTTATTTGTTGAGACTCATTGGTACTGACTGCCAAGTCTTCTGTTTTAAAGTACTGTGTGTTAAAATATTTAGACAGCATGTGTTTTAAAGCGATAAATGCAAAATGTTAAGTTTGAAATGGTTAACAGTAAATTATTACTTAGTTTCTGGGCACTTGAACTGTGCTACAAGTAGGGGAAAACCTACTTAAAGTATGGCAAATGTGTGTTTTAAATTTCCTATCAAGTGACATACTTCATTTGACTTTTTGTTTAAGGAGCCATGGTACTTTTTTCTTGAGTTATTTGGATATGTTTTTTCAGTGCCATCTGAAGATTTTGTAATCGAGTAGCAGTAAATATACAAATTTCCAGTGTTTTAACTACAGTTCATGAATAGCTGGTTGTGTAAAACTCTTAATAAAAAACTAGACTTTCAAATGCACTGTGTACTGTAGTAAGTGTGCTCATCAAGAACTCACTCCATTTCCTCACTTCCATACTCTGCATCATTACTTATCTGTATAGTAAATGGTCATAAAGTATTAACCTTAACTGATAGTTTTGTGAAGTCACTCCAAGAAAATGGTCCGTTATCACAAAAGAGTACTCTAAATTGTACAGGTTATAGGGCCGAATTCATTTAAAAATCCCTGTTCTGAATTATTCACCATAGGGAAGGAAATGCTCTATAAACCTGTAAGACAACAAATGCAAGACATTTAAAACACCAGTGATCTAGATTTATTTTTATTGACAAGGTTTATAAGAACAACTATTTAAAATCAAAGGCCAATTATTAGGTCTCACTTAGTTGCTTATTTCATTCACTTGTATTTACCTTTCCCTGGTGTCTGAATAGCTATCAAGAAACAAGTCGAACCTGTGAAAATACCTGTTAACATTCAACATTTTTATATATTTCTGTTCTATGATGCAAAGATATTTTTAAACACTTAATTGGTACATCAAATATCTCATTCTGTCATAAGTAACGTTTTACAATTCAGATTTAATAAGTTGATTTAAGACAGCAAATTTTAAAGAAAAAATTAGTATCATTCAGGAGTGGTCCATTATATTGATAATCTAGAATCTTGATTAGCCAAACTTTGAAAGCCAAGAGCCCCAACACCAAAAACACATTAAATGTCTTTGACGTAAAAGTACACGGTCATTTTTGAAACACACTTTGTAAAAGATATCCACCACTGCCTGCAACATTATATTCTAGCATTATAATCTGGTACTTTATTCGTAATTATGAAGGTGGCTAGGTTTCCAGTAAATATCAGCATTTTATATGGGCAAAAGCAGTTAATAAAAATTGGTTCATTTACTATAAGCCAAATGTGCTTGTACATAATCCCACCCTTTCCCAAAGTTTTTGAAGCTTTGATGTGTTGATTTTTGGTCTGTCCTTAATATAAAATGTACCTACAGACACTTTTACAGAGTTAATACTAAAGTTACAAATTGATGACACTTGGGAGGCAAAGCAGGAGAACTGTCTATTCCTTCAGTGTTCCCATCACTGAATTGACTTTCACTGCTCCATCATACTGTCTGGCTGAACACTGATATTCCATGGTCTACAACTCTAAGGATACCTACCTATGTGAGTTTAAAAAGTGATCTGCACAAAAGAAATAAAAAAACTATATACAACAAATTGGTTTTTAAAAATACAAAAATAACATCTGTCACTTTTGTCATGCTGACAATTTGACATATATACACATGCAGGAGAAAAGTTCCAATTCAGTCATCTGGACAACTGTAGCCTGTATATTTTTAATATGATGAACACACTGCCATTGATTTTTCACATGACCATGTGTATTCAAAATATTTCATATACTAAATACTGCAGTATCTGTGTGTATAAATGCAATATCTGTGTGTATAAATGCCAGTCATAGTAGTTTTTATTCTACTTGATGTAAAAGTATGTCTTAAGCTAATATTAAGTGCACTAAAAACCACAACAGTTCAAGAATCTACGATGACCTTATATAAAGAAACCAAAATTTACAAAATACAGCTATAAAAGCAAGGAATAATTAATGCCATGCAAGATTTCAAACTAAAAATGGCATAGAAATGCAATTTAAAACAGCAAACTCAAATTCACATAACACTCAAGATAAAAAGGTCAGCAGTAAGTTCTACTAACATTGCTTAACAAGGATTTAGAAAAGGAAATACATTCTCTTTGCTGGTATAATGGTATAAATCCGATCTTCAAATCTATGGGAACGAGTCATCTTCTCTGTCCTCTTACCTCAAGAAATTAGCTATAATGAAAGAAACATTTTGCCATAAATCATAAGCCTATATTCCATTTTTCCACATCTATTTTACTATTTTGACCTTCAAAAATCACTTGGGATAAACACAGAATTGTAGCTACCTGCTGATCTTCCTCTCACCTTTGCCTGGTACAGAGGAACTTGTCCTCAAGTATTTGTGAGAGCAACTTTGAGATGCCCAGCTACCCATGTACCATGAGTCCACATCTTCATGTGAGTTCAGGTCTTGTCACTAACTGTTCAAACTTTAATTTTAAGCTTTAAAGTAGGAATGAGAAGAAATATATTTCCCTATGTATTATGAAGAAATGTGAGGATCAAATGTGATATTTAATGACATGACTATTTTGAAAAATATGGAGTATTTTATGTAATGACTTTTTGTATTTCTAAAGTCAAACTTGAAAAGATGGAAATATTTACCTCTTTTACAGTTGTTTTTATGAAATCTTTTCTTTCAGTTAAGTCATAGGCAGGATAATTTTCATAGACCTATGCATAGTGAAAAGGAAAAACAATGTTAAAAGCAGATTTTTAAATCCAGTAATATTCTTTGTCTTAGAATTTAAAAGCAAGAAATCTGTTATGTATAAATAGCTACAACTACTCCAACAGTTGTCTGGTTCACCCATACAGAATTCTATTGCAAATGAGTATTTTAATAATACCGTATATGATGCAGAAAACTAGTGTGCAAACATTCTCGATGCTTTCAGGCTGAGAGTTTGGGATGAATTAATAAAGCCAGGTGTGGTGGCTCACGCATGTAATCCCAATACTGTGGGAAACCTACGTGGGAAGATCACTTGAGCCCAGGAATTGAAAACCAGCCTGGACAACTGTTCAGACCCCGTCTCTACACCAGGCATGGTGATGCATGCTTGTATAGTCCCAGCTACTCGGGAGGCTGAGGCAGGAGGATGGCTTGGGTCCAGGAAGTTGAGGTTGCAGTGGGCTGTGTTGGTGGCACTGCATTCCAGCCTGGACCATAAAATGAGACCTTGTCTCAAAAACAAAACCCCCAACAAATAAGGGTAAAGAAAACATCTAGATAGATCTAGATAGATACTAGGTAAGTGAACTAAGGTGTTTATGTTGGCAAGTCGTCTGCCACTTGTCTTTTAGAGAAAGTTGCTTTCTTCTCCAACCCTTGTTATCATCCAACACGCTACCTACAATTCCACAACCTGAAATGCAATGAACTGCATCCTCTACTCCACTGCTCAATCCCTCTTCCTAAAGTTAAAACCTAAGACCCAGGTGGTCTCAAGAGTCCACTACTCCTAAAATTTGACTCTAAATTTCTCCCTTTTGTCAACTTTTTCAGTTCTATTATACTTGCTGCTTGACTTCAAGTCCTGACTTGCTGTCAAACTGACTCGATAAGCTCAGTCTGTAAGAATTTGCAAGCTTTACTTCTATTGTATAGCTCAGGGTCATCAACTTTTTCTGTAAAGGGCTAGATGGTACAAATAGTTTCAACTCTGCCAGTCAGTTTCTGTCACAACTACTCAACCATGCATTGTAGTGGCAATGCTGCCACAGATAATCGTTAATAGATGTGGCTATGAATGTTAAATGAATAGATGTGGCTATAAAATTAAATTTTGCTTACAAAACCAGGTGACAGAATAGATTTGGCCCACAGGCTGTAGTTTGCTAACCCTCCAAAATACGGCTGATCATTTAAATTACTCTAATTGTTGGCCCCTTTCTTTTCCTGCAAAACCCCAATCCTGAATTGGTCTAACTACTCATTTTTCTATGGTCAAGCTCAGACTACAGATTGCTGTGGGAAAGCAGCTTTGAAGAGACTGGTCCCATTTTCAGTTCATGGCATCAATTTATCTCCAAAGGCACCTTCCCCAGCGACCCACCCCCAGAGTCAGGCTCTCCTTTCATTCCCACCAATGGCAGTTTCATCATCTCCTTGTTAAAGTGTCTCACACTCCTGCTGTCAGCCAAAAAGCCATTAATATGAAATCCTTCAATTTTCTGACAGCTCCTTCCCCTCCAGTTGTATCTGGATTCATCAATGGTTCTTAATTTTCTGTGCCTCCACAGGCAAATCTCCTGTAACTTCTCCTTTCCCACCAAAATGCTTTCTCCCCTCTACTCCTACCCTTTAAAAATACTTTCTCACCTACCCCATTTACCTATTTTCCTTACAAAGAAGGCTGTTTGGAACAGAAGATTGACTTTGTTCATTTTCCTCACTATTCATGAATAATCTTGATCTTACCACCCTATGTCATCGTCTCCTAACTGTAGACTCCAAAAAAGGTCAGGTCCTTCTCACCTGACCCCTCCATGCTGTTATTAATCCCTTTTTAAAAAATTACATGAAGGTATTCACAAAAATCCTTCTAATGGACAGAACTAATTTCTCTTTTGACTTCCTCTTCTCTCCACCTTATCCTTCTCTCCCTTCAGAAAAAAACCAGTGATCAGTTTTGGTGTATAATCTTCCAGAACTTTATACATACACATGTATATGTATAAATGGCAAAAGGGTTTTTCGGTATTTACATATATGGAATAATCATCTATATGCTTTAAAAATTTAACAATACCTGGTTTTTCCAAGTTCTTTTGAACTAATACATAGTATTCCAAAACATGAATGTAGCATAGCTTAAGCATTTCCTACTGAACATTTACCTTGTTTGTAATTTTTCAACGCTGAACATTACTATAATCATTTTGGTGAAGATGTTACTTTATCGTTAGGATAGAGACCTAGAAATGGAATTGCTAGGTTAAAGGGCATTGCAATTCAAAGATACTACCTACTGTCCTCCAAAGAAGCAGTTATAACTTAAAGCATATGAGAACATGTTTCCCTAATTATCCTGGGCA
Source organism: Saguinus oedipus (assembly GCA_031835075.1). Taxonomy (NCBI): domain Eukaryota; kingdom Metazoa; phylum Chordata; class Mammalia; order Primates; family Cebidae; genus Saguinus; species Saguinus oedipus. The sequence goes on along the minus strand of CM063172.1, from coordinate 11,029,813 downwards.
ACAACGAAAACTGCCAGTCTTTATAATTTTTTTGTCAGTTTAACAAGCAAAACTATTTCCTTTTAATTCCTATCTCTGTATTTAGTAGGGAAATTTGAGTGTTTTATGTTTATAGGGGTTTTTTTTTTTTTTGTATTTTTTCTGTGAATTGCCCCTCTATATCCACTGCCCATTGTCCCACTGTCCCATAAGCTGATCACTCTTTTCTTTTTTTTTTTTTTGAGATGGATTCTTGCTCTGTCAGTCTGGAGTGCAATGGCCTGATCTCAGCTCACTGCAGCCTCCCTCTCCCGGGTTCAAGCAATTTCCCTGCCTCAGCCTCCTGAGTAGTTGGGACTCCAGGCACGTGCTACCACGCCCAGCTAATCTTTCTGTATTAGAGACAGGGTTTTACCATGGGCTGGTCGTCTTAATCTCTTGACCTCCTGATCCACCCGCCTCAGCCCCCAAAGTGTTGGGATTATAGACCTGGGCCACTGCACCTGGCCTCCCTTTTCTTAATTGCTGCCATCTTCCCTCACCCCCGCCTTCCAAAAACTGCCTCTTCTCCTGGCTTCACAGCAATGACTCCCTCTGGCCTTTCTTTTATCATAGGGGTCCCCAGCCTTTGGGACACGAACCTGTACCAGTCAGTGGCCTCTTACAAACCAGGCCATGCAGCAAAAGGTGAGCAGCGGGTGAGAGAAATTTCACCCGTGTTTATAGCCACTCCCCCACTGCTTGTATTACTGTCTGAGCTCTGCCTGTCAGATCAGCAGTGGCATGAGATTCTCATAGGAGCATGATCCCTAGGTGAACAGCACATGAGAGAGATCTAGGTTGTGCTCCTTACAAGAATCAAATGCCTGATGATCTGTCACAGTCTCCCATCACCCCAAGATGGGACTGTCTAGTTGCAAGAAAACAAGCTCAGGGTTCCTACTGAATCTACAACATTATACATATATCACTTCATTATGTATTACAATGTAATAGTAATAAAGTACACAATAAATGTAATGTGCTTGAATCATCCTGACACCAGCCCCCAAAATCCAAGGAAAAACTGTCTTCCATGAAAATAATTCCTGGCCTCAAGCAGTCCTCTAGCTTCAGCCTATCAAAGTGCTGGGACTACAGGCATGAGCCACCACATCCAGCCTCTACCAATAACATTTAGCCCAGTGCCTGGTATGTAGCAGAGGATCAACGAATAATGAATAAACAATAATGTCCTTTAAAAAAGCATACATTATTTCATTTTGGTACATTTAAAACTGTAATTTTATTTTACCACAACAGACAAGATTCCAAAATTTCCACAGAATCCCTATGGAATCATATTCAAGACTAGGCCACTTTACTTCCCAGGAAGTATTAGAAATATTAGAAAAATGCCACGGAAGTCTGAGTTAAGAAACTATAACAGCTCATTTGCCATACTACCAAGAATAAGGCGGTTCATGAGATTCTGCTTCTTTAACATAAAGTAAGAATGCATTAATAGGAACAACCTCCAGATTGGTAAAAAGTTTCCTATGTGGTTTGGAATGCATCACTTTAATCTTATTCACTCTAATTTTATTCATTCTAATGTTACTGATAAAAATAACTCCATTAGGACAGAGTTTGACTATTTTATTTAAAGTGGTATCCCAGCAGCTGTAAGATCTAGCATACATTAATTCAATAAATATTTCTTCAATAAGTGAATGCACATAAGTATTTAGCTTCAAATTAAGAGACAGGGGAAATAATTTTTCTAGTATAAGCAAAATCTAAACATTTATCTAATTACCTTTTTGCAAATCTGTTTCATTGTGACTTCTTCCAAGTTAGCACTGGCCAGTAATTTCTTTATTGTTTCCTTTAACTCTTCATCTGTAGGGGGTTTCTTCAACTTTTTAATTAAAGGTTCATCATCTGAACTATCCTCAGACTCACTTTCTAAAAGTAATACATTTTATTAAATATGAATTATTTTTCTTACATAGAAAATTAATATTTAACAAAGGTTGAGATGAATTTTAAGCTTTCAACAGATTCTCAAAGGGATACTGGATCCAAAAAACTATAAATCACTACTCTACAAGTTACCTATAAAACGTATACACAAATTTTATGTCAACTTGAAAAATCAAAAACTAAAAAACTGGTATACGGGTTGGGCATCCCTAATCCAAAAATCAAAAATATGAAATGCTCCCAAATCCAGCGTTTCAGAGCACTAACATGACACCAACTATAGACACTCACATTATTGTGAGATAACTCCACACCCGACCTCATGTGACGGGTCACAGACAAAACTTGGTTTCAGGCCAAGGGCACTGATCCATGCCTGTAATCCCAGAACTCTGGGAGGCCAAGGTAGGAGACTCGCTTGAGTCCAGCAGTTCAAGGCTGCAATAAGCTGTAACTGTACCACTGCAATAAATAGTTTATTTAATTGTAATATTAAATTATCAGGCTATGTAAGAAGAATATGAAACATATATGAATTTTATGTTTAAACCGGGTCCCATCCCCAAGATACATACATACATATATATATTGCAAAATCTGAATTACTTCCTGTCCCAAGCATTTCAGATAAGGGATATTCCACCTGTATTACTTCTTGCCACAATGTTCTTTTCAGTTTACCTGTTCCATTTACACGTGAAAGGTAAACTAAAGTTTACCTTACAGACTATGTAAAACATACTAATATATGCTGTATCTTTAAAGTTGCTGATTAACGTTATTTCTAACATACCTTTTTTGGAGCTGTTTTGATTCTTCTTGGTGGTGCTGCTATCTGCTTTCTTAACATTAGCACTTTTCACAGATTTTTTACTTTTAGGAGTAGCTTTCTGTTTAGGTTTTTCTCTTTTAGCTGTCTTTTTTGGTGGCTGTTAGAAAAGCAAAAGTACACATACTGATGAGATTCAATGCTATCCCTCTACTTCTCCTATACCCCTTAATAATATTAGAGAAAATTAATAAGTATATTTGATATCACCAATTAAAAATTATTTGAGAGATGACCAATATACAACACATTATTTTATCCCAGCAGAAGTCTAACTAAGCCTGACAAATCACAATCGCACATAAAAAAAATATATACCCACATTTATTCGGCACTATGGATAAAAAAATACATGTGCATTACTCAATCTTGGGGGGGAACCCTTAAATAGAGATACTATTATCTTCTCTTACTATGTTCTCTCTCTCTCTCTCTCTCACTAGACTTTTTTTTTTTTTAATTTAAGACAGAGTCTCGCTCTGCTGCCCTGGCTGGAGTGCAGTGGCATGATCCTGGTTCACTACAACCTTCGCACCTCCCCAGTTTAAGGGATTCTCCTGTCTCTAATTCACTAGTGATGAAACCCCATCGCTACTAAAAATACAAACATAACCTGGGGTGGGTGTGCTTTCCACCATACCTGGCTGATTGTTGTATTTTTAGTAGTGATGGGGTTTTGCCATGTTGGCCAGGCTGGTCTTGAACTCCTGACCTCAGGTGATCCATCTGCTTTGGTGTCCCAAAGTGCTGGGATTACAGGCGTGAGCCACCACACCTGGCCTAGAATCTTGTGTTCACTTATGTTTCCCTAACTCCTAAAATAGCCACTGACACATAGTAGTTGCTCAATAGATACTTATGATTGTAGGAGGAAACCAAGTCTCAGTGAGGTTATCTTGTCCACAGTCAAATTAATAAAGAGGCAAGATTCAAAGATAGATGTGACTCTAAAACTTTTGTTTTTAAACACTAACCCATAGCTGATTAGACAAAAACAAAATACATAAATACGAATAGATTAAAATGACAGGCCAGGCGTGGTGGCTCACCTCTATAATCCCAGCACTGTGGGAGGCCGAGGTGGGCAAATCACAAGGGAAGTGATTGGGACAATCCTGGCCAACATGGTGAAACCCCATCTCTACTAAAAATACAAAAATTAGCTGGGCATAGTGGCATGCACCTGTAGTCCCAGCTACTCAGGAGGCCAATGCAGGAGAACTGCTTGAACCCAGGAGCCAGAGGTTTCAGTGAGCCGAGATTGAGCCACTGCACTCCGGTCTGACGACAGAGCAAGACTCCGTCTCAAAAAAAAAAAAAAAGGGACAAAATCAGAGTTCATAGTTACTTTGTCTCATGTGGAGCCTATGAAATTAGGAAGCATTAATTCTTAGTTAATATTCCCAAAGGAAAGCATCCTATTAAATTCTCCCCGTTACACACCAAAACTACTGCAAATCACTTGACAGAATGTTTCTCCAAACGTTTCACACTCTTGATTCCTGACTGTTAACATTGTAAGTCAACCTGTTTTTAAGGACACAAGCACTGTGTTGAACCCGTCCTTTAAAGTATACAGATCTGTTCCAAAAGTTAAGTGGCCTCAAGCTATTGATTGGATTTTAGTGTCCTTTTTTTTTTTTTTTTTTTTAAAGTAGTTTCGCTATGTGGTCCAAGCTAGACTCAAAACAATCCTCCCACCTCAGCCTCCTGAGTAGTTAGGACTACAGGCACACACCACCTCAACCAAGTGGATTTTAGTGTTTGTCCTTTGTTTTGCCAAAATACCATCACTACAGCTACTTCAATAAGCCTATCATCACTTATTTAAATAGCATGCACTACCTCAATAATATACTGCTGGGAAGTATGTAGTTTAACTGCTACTAAAAAATACATTTTTAAGGTGTCAAGGGGCTCACATGCTTCTAAAAGTAAGTAAGTAAACTTTCCCATGGACTTTTGCTACTTAGAGGCCATTTTAACTTACTTCCTAATTCTAAGAGATGTTCTAGATGGTGGGGGTTGTGGGGCAAGTATCAGTGATTTCTCAGTTTTTTATGACAAATGTTTTAGTGAAAAACTAATCCTAAAAATTCTTAATTCTTTAGTGTACTTAATACACAGAATATAATAATCATGATTATGTATCATTTTTTAGTTAAAGGGTAATAAAATCTGGACTTGTGGGTACAAGAAACTAAGTTATTACTGAAAGGATTGAAGAGGCTGAGCAAAAGAAACAATGTTATCAGTACTCAATCTCCATTCAAATTAAAAATCAGAATTAGGTAATTAAAATAATTCCAAGGCCTTTTAAGGCCTGCTATTAAAATTTTAGATGGAATACACAACCTGGCATCATTTTAAAATCTGCAAATTGTGAGTAGTGACAATTTGACAAAGCATAAACATTTACAGTAAAAAAGAAATAAGCCGTTTCCATAACATTTTTCTTCTGATAACAAACAAAACCACAACTTTCTACATTTCACATCTGCTGTAAGGGGTAATGTTCTACAGTTTTTCTAAATGGACACCTAGCCTGTCATTTATTAAAATTTCTAAAAGACTGCAAACATACTGCAGAAGCACTCAAGAAAAAAATGTAATAGTTCAGAGTGCAGGCTCTAAAGGCAAGCTACCTTGTTTCGAATTCCAGCCCTAGCAGATCTCTGGGCTCTTGCCTACTCATTTACAAAGTAAGAGAAACAATAGTTCCTATGGTTTTATGGGGAATAGATGCATTAACACATGCAAGAATTTTTGTTATTACTGGCAGATAGTAAACACACTAAACATTTAACTATTATTACTGAGTGCTTCCTTTTGTAGAATGAGAAATGCTTTCATTAAGCAAATATAATTTCATCTAACAACTTAAAATTTCTAAGTGTTTTCAAAAAGCATGGTGCCGTGTCTCAATCCTGTAATCCCAACACTTCAGGAGGCTGAGATGGGAGGATCACTTGAGGCCAGAGGTTTGAGACCAGCCTGGGTAAAATCACAAGACGCTTTCCCTAAAAAATTTAAAAAAAAACAAAAAAAACAAAAAACAAAGTAGATACACAGAATGGAAATTATAAACACAGTGAGACAGACTCAATAATAACGTTTTTAACTAGCCATGATATACCACACTTACTTCATATTATGGTAGATATAACTTGGCCCACAAACATCTATAAGTAATATGTTATGTATGTCATTTATACAGGATTTCATTTATCTTTAGCAACCAGGTAAATTCTTCTCTGACAAAGTTAGGGTAGGACTTTGGTAAAATCTCTTTTTTAGATTAGTGCTGGGTTAAGAAATCGTGAAAGCCAAACAGTACAACAACTAATGAACTTGTGTCTGGTGCTTTAGTCCTGAGGGTGTTCATTACTTTGGCTGCCTGAAGTTATTAGGTATAGGAAGAATAGGTAACTCTGGAAAATGGGAGCATCTCAAAAGACATACCTTGGTATTTGGACACAATGGACAATTTTTGGCTGTTAAGTTAAATATGGGTAACCAGTATTTGGATAAGAGATAAAGACACAGAGAGAGCTGAGAAGTCAAGTTAAACCACATCCACTTTCATTTTACATGAACTTTCAAATCTTCATTACTTTCATTCCTCCCTGTACTTAGGAAAATCCCACTCGATTCTAAACCCAGCTTAGCAGTTACCTCCTCTAAATCTTTCACAATACCATCGATTTGATTAATCCATACTCTCACAGTATGTGGCCTGCAATTCATTATCCCTACTTTATGGGAGATATTGTGAAGCTGCAAGAACAAGGGTGTTACAGTCAAACCTCCTGATTCAAATCCTGACTCTACCATTAATTTTGTATTGGAAATCTCTTACCCTTCTCTGTGCCTGTTTCTCATCTGAAAAGTAAAATATTGCTGACTTTTACCACTTTTCCCCTCATTTTCTTATCTTTGACATCAGGGTACATCTTATAATGAATATAAAAATGATACCTCACAGGCATCATAGGTTCTATAAACTGGCCATATCCATAGTTTTTGTGAGGACAAAATGAAAACATACATACAAGGCAGCAAAGAAAACAGACATGTACTATATGCACATTTAGTATACAACAGTTATTTACACATCAGTTTTCCCACTACAATGGAAGGTTAAGGGTACACTATCTCCATGAGAATAGACACTGATTACCTTATTCATCCCCAGCAAATAGAAGAATGTTTGGCTTAAAGTAACCATGTAAATACTTCTTGTTATGTTCATCTCTGTATCATTTGTAGAACCCGATTTAGCTGTACTCTTCACCCAGGAGGCAATAAAAAAGATATATAACTAAAAGGAGAAAAATGCATCCAAGTAGCTAGTGATCCAAAACCTTATAGTTAATAAGAAGCAAAACCTGTGATTAAGTCCTGTGTGCCTCCTACTACATACCTATGTATTTGTTTTCTTTCATTTTTGAGACGGTCTGGTTCTGTCATTCACATTGGACTGCAGCGGTGTAATCATAGCTAGCTAACCTCAAACTCCTGGACTCAAGTGATCTTCCTGCCTTAGCCTCCCAAGTAGCTAGGACTAAAAGCATGCACTATCATGTCAGGCTAATTTTAAATTTTGTTTTGTAGAGACAGGGTCCTGCTAAGTTGCCCAGGCTGATCCTGAATTCCTGGCCTTAACTGATCCTCCTGCCTTGGTCTCCCCCAAAGTGCTGGGATTACAGGTGTTAAGTCACTGTGCCTAGCCTCCTATGTTATTTCTTAAGCCTGTTTGAAATTATACAACTAAATTATCATAATAAAACAAGTGATACCATATCTTACCATATTGTTAAATTCAGATATTTCACCACTACATACAAATCTTACTAACAATAACAAAGAATTTAAAATGTTGGCAGAAAATACAGAATGGCAACGAAGGAAAACCATTGGTTTTAAGGCTGACTTGCCCCCTACTCTGCAAATTCTGAACTGGCTCCAAGATTCTGTCTTTAGAATTTTTTTAAAAGCTAAAATGGGTCTTGGTATAATCCAAGTAGTTTTCTGCAAACTCCCCCCACCCCCACCTCACCATCTTTTTTTCACTATGCCAACCTCTCCTATTTAGCCAAGGCCCAGAACCAAATTGCTATGTTCCCTGTAACAAGTTGCTTTGTCTGGATGCATTAAGTTAGTTTCTCACTTTTCCCTAGAAAGAGGCAAATACTCTTATCTTCTGAGCTTCCACAATGTTCATACCTCATTTTTAGCTCGTTATATTCTACTATAGCTGTTTCCTCCTAATCTGTGACTTCCATCTTTTCACCAACTAAACTGACCTGCTTAAGGAAAGAGACTCTATCCTATTTATTTTTTGATCTCCAATGCAGTGCTTAGAACTGGCACTTAGTAGTGGCTATGAAATTCTCTGGAAAATTGAGATGGAAGAAGATACTTGAACATTAAATCAATTTTAAAGATCTCTTCCAACCCTGAGTTTCTATTTCATTAAAATAATCCTGCTCGCTAAGACAAAAATGTTTTCTATTAATCAGCTGGCCGAACTTCTTGATAGGTTCTATCACTGTCTTCCGGTACAACTTACCTATATAAGTTGTAAAAAGAAGACCATTAGATCCACTCATCAAGGGTGCTGGGACTGAGCACCCTTGTATATATTTTCGAAGCTCCAGAGCTGACTCATCTAGCTATACCACATAAAATGAAAAGTACATTTATATACTACATTTGTCACCAAGACTTTTTTTAAAATGCCAGATAGTAAATATTTTCAGCTTTATGGCTACATATAATCTTTGTTGCATATTCTTCATTTTTTAAAACAATCACTTAAAAATGGAAAAACCATTCTGAACTTGAGGGCTGTATAAAAACAGGCTGCAGGCTGGACTTGGCATACAGGCCACACAGTCTGCTGATTCCTAGATTATGAATTACTGGAGCTATATACAGATAAGGCAGGAACCAGTTAAAGCAATTAACAGGACAATCCCTCCAATTATCAAGTTTTTAATAGTTTTCAGTTTTAAGTTCTGGTAAGTAGAAGTGAATTTATACTTAACTTTCTTAAAGCTATAGCTTAAAATCAAATTTTGATCTAAATCAGGAATTCTATAGAGAGAACTCTAAAGACAGAAGTATATAAACAAGCTTTAGAAAAAATATGAAGCCATGCACAGTGGCCCATGCCTGTAATCCCAGCACTCTGGGAGGCCAAGGTGGGTAGATTAGTTGAGGCCAGGAGTTCAAGAACAGCCTGGTAATACGGTGAAACCCCATCTCTACAAATAAATAAAAATAAAAATAAAATAAAATTAGCCAGGTGTGGTGGCATGCACCTACGGACCCAGCTAATAGGGTGGCTGCTGCACGAGAACTGCCTCAACTGGTGGAGGTTGCAGTGAGCAGCGATCATGTCACTGCATTCTGGCCTGGGCAACAAAGCAAGGCTCTGTCTCAAAAAATAAATAATAATATGGTAGTCCCCCTTTATCTATGGTTTCTCTTTCTGCATATGGTTTCAATTACCTGTTGTCAACCACAGTCTGAAAATATTAAATGGAAAATTCCAGAAGTAAATAACTCATAAATCTTAAACTGCTTGCTTTCTGAGTAGTGTGATGAAATCTCATGTCATCCTGCTCACTCAAGCCTGGGATGTGAATCATCCCTTTGTCCAGCATATCCACACTGTAGATGGTCCTGGCCCCTCGGCCCATTAGTCACTAGCAGCCATCTTGGTTATCACATCAACTGTTGCAGTCTATTTGTGCTTGTGCCAAGTAACCCTTATGTGACTTAACAATGCCCCCAAGCCCAGGAGTAGTGATGATGGCAATACAAACATGCCAAAGAGAAGTCATAAAATGGTTCTTTTAAAGTGAAAAGGTGAAAGCTCTTGACCTAAGGAAGAAAAAAAATCATATGCTGAGGTTACTAAGATCTATATAGTAAGAACAAATCTATCTGTGAAACTCTAAAGGAAAAGGAACTTTGTGCTGGCTCTGCTATCAAACCTCAAACTGCTGAAGTTACGGCCAGTGTAGTTAAGATGAATGAAAAAGGCATAATTTGAGTTGGAAAACAAGAACAGAAACATGTTCCAAATGACAGCAATCGGGCCTGGCATGACCTGCAGTTTCAGGCATCTACTGGGGGTCTTGAAAGGTACTCCTTTCAGGTAAGAAAAAGTTACTGATTAAGATCAGTAAGGCAAAGAGAAAGCACTAAAAAAGGCTCCCCATACATTTATTATATCCTCCAATAGAAAAATGAGGATATATACCTCATCTCTCCTAGAGTCAAGACTAAATGAAATGCAAGATGTGAAAGCACATGGCTCATACACTTTAAATAGTTTCTTCCTTGTAGATGCTAATAAATGTTCACTGAATGAGTGGTACTTCCTGTAAGACAGAGGATATGTCTCTTTCTTTTTTTTTTCCCTCCCACTTAGCAAAATGCTCAGGTATAGAATAAGACAATCATCTTGAATGAGTAAGAATAATTAATCTACCACTAAACGTATTAGTCACACAATGCCCAACCTCATGGGTTCTCTATAGCATGGGTTCAAGCTATATTACTCAACTCTATCCACAAGTTAGTCAAAGGCACCTGGCCTTCCTGCTCCTTATCTTTCTTTATATGTACAACTTCCTTCTCCATTCCCAAGGTCAACCTGAATTGGTAGTACTTCCACTTCCACCCAAAGCCTTTGCTCAACAGGCATGAAGAGTCTCCTTTTTAGAAATCCAGTAATGCTAAGTATCAAATGGCATTTGCTTAGAAAGAATCTTCTGTAACCCTAACAGCACTTAGTATCCTCCCAATTCACTGACTTTAGTAATCAAAAAGTGATTACCTTAGAAATCAAAAGCCAGTGGGCAACAGAGCAAAAATCTGTCTCTACAAAAAAATTTAAAAATTGCTGAGCCTGGTGGCAGGATCACTTGAGACCTGGAATTCAAGGCTGCAGTGAGACATGATCTCACCACCGCACTCCAGCCTGGCCAACAGATGAAGACGTTAAGACTCTGTCTCAAAAATAAAGAAGAAAGTATTGACCCCCATTTTAAGTCTCTCAAAATACCTTGAAAACTTCAGTGATTATAATAAAAACATTATATGGCATGATGAGGAAATAATGTTAAAAATACTCATAATGTTTAACATCTTGTTATTTAACCCAACTGGAGACAAAACTGTCTTTTAACAAAATGGGAGAAAATTAGGTAAGTTTTTCAAAAAGAATAAAGAAAAAGCTGATTTCCAAAATGTCATGAGATTTAAAGATTCGAGTTTGCTACTTCTCTATATGCTGTGAGTGGTTCATTCAGGGCCATCAAGTGTTTTTGATGCTCTAAAGAGGAACAAATAAAAATGGAGCTGCCATTAATTTCAGACAGAACAATGTACTATAACCTAAATTTGTAAAGGATTCATAATACAGACGTTTCAAAAATTTGAAGGGGATTTTCCCTGTCTCTGATAACCATGAAGGTGTAGAATAAGAGGAATAACATAAGTACTTTTTGAAGGAAGGCAAAAAATCTTGGGAAAGCAAGGCTTACCTATCATTTATAGGCAGCAGGGCTCTTGAAGGAGGGTCTCCAAAAAAGACGCCTGTCACAGAGCCAGAATTCTGTCCTCACAGCAGAAAGGTTGTACTGGGTGAACAGATGAACAAAATAAAAATTAGCTTAAAATACACTATTCTTTCAACAACTTGGCTGAGAAAACTCAAAATGCCAAGAGAAAAGAATGTGCAAGTCTAGTTATATTTCACAGAAGATTATGAAAGCAAGTTTAAATGGGTTTTAGTATGGTGATTATTCAACTCTGCCTTCCAACAAAAAGTTTTAAATAGTTTATACAGATTTTTGCAATTCCTCTGATCAATGTGTGAGGAGATATTTTACATTTTTAAAGCACAATCTGAAAGGACTAACAAAACTTTCACATTCACCTTATCACTACCAGATAATCCCCGAATGGTCCAAATAGATAGTTTATCAAAAATTATAATGTAGGTTCTCTGATTTGGCAAATATTGTAGGATGGCTAATTCAACAACCCATTTTTGATCTGCCTTCCTCTTATAAAGTTAAGAAAGCTGATACCTAGATCTCAAGCTTCTCTTGCAGTTAGGTGGGCAGATAACAAAGTACTGGCTGATGCCATGTATATGGAGATCTCTGGCAAAAGCCATTTCATTCAGGAAAAAAAGCCAAAACCATCACTAGAAGAAAACTTTTTGCTCTTCCTTATCTGGAACATGAATACAATGTCTAAAGGTAAAACAACCAGCTTGTGATCATGAGGTTAAATGCCATATGCTAAAGATGAGACATCAGGAAAGGATGGTACCCACATCCTCCATACCTTTCTTGAGCTGCTGTACTGGTGTTAGAATTGCCTGTCTATGGGCTTCTTGTCATAAACAAAAAGTAAAGTCCTGTTTTGAACATTATTAGTAAGGCTGAGAATTATTTCAGCAGAAAACATTCCTGATGGGAACAGCCAGATAAATTCTAACTACTCATAAAGTAAAACTCCATAGTTTGATACTTTCTAGAGATCCGTGTATCTAAAACACTAGAAAATAAAAACTGAAGAAAGAAATAGGAGGACAAGATGAAGAAGGAAAGAGAATATGCTTTTAAAGGGTCTAAAAGACTGTCAGAATTGTTTTCTTCAATAGGCACTGTTTCCCCTTTCTTTTTTCTGTACTCTGCGGTAATTTCTCTACGCTTCAAGGTTAACACCTGTGAACAGCATGACCAAATGTGGTTTCACCTCACTGGCTCATGGTTTGGCTCTGTGTCCCCACCCAAATCTCACCTTGAATTGTAATAATCCCCACATGTCATGGGAGGGGCCCAATGGAAGGTAAATAAATCGTAGGGGCAGATTTTTCCCATGCTTTTCTCATGATAGTGAAAAAGTCTCACAAAATCTGATTGTTTCATAAAGGGAAGTTGCCCTACACATGCACTCTTGCTTGCTGCCACATAAGGCATGACTTTGCTCCTCATTCGCCTTCCACCATGATTGTGAGGCCTCCCCAGCCATGTGGAACTGTGAGTCAACTAAACCTCCTTCCTTTATAAATTACCCAGTCTGGGTTATGTCTTTATTAACAAACAGCATGAGAATGGACTAATACACTCATTTTAGCAATCCTGCCATGCAGAAGCTAATCCAACATAGGAATCAGCTGATTTCATCATCAGTTTAGCGAAAATAACCTGTTTATTTTCCTATTCTCTCATTAAAAAAAAAGTCTACCACTTCCTTCCCAATTGCTTTCCTTTTACTGCCTAAAAAGCCAATGTCCAAGAGACAAGCTAATGAGGAAATTCCAAATAGCTCTTTTATGAAGGAATTTCTTTCTGAAGTTCCTCTCAGAAAGAGTACCCACTACTATTTAATTACAAAGAAAAGAACTGCAGAACTATTGTGAATCACTCACTGCATATCATACAAACGAGGTACAGGTATAGAAAACCTCAAGAAAATGCTTTAGCAATTATCAGCTAATATGCTAAATCTGACATTTTCTTTTAAATTACTTTAAAACTGTCAATTCAATTAACTATATGAATTTCACTGATTTTAATATTGAATTTACTTATAAACACCCTAGTCTTCTATACATCTAAAGTGACATATGAAACGAGCAGGCAAATAAACACAATTTAACCACACATAATTAGCCAAAGGACAACTACGAACTTACTCTGCTTCTGTAAGATGTCTTACTTCAACAATGAATGGAGTATATTTGACTACACAGTTCAAAATCCTCATTTTACAGAGGAAACTGAAAAAGTAAAATCAGCCTACCTCAATTCAGTTTTTAACTCCAAGAAAAACAGAATGAGAAGCTGATCTTAATGAATACGAGTATTTTATTTATCTTAATAAGAGTCTTTAAGAAAAATCTGTTTCAGGTAATAAAACTATCAATTCAATAATATTCTATCATAAAAAAATCTACAAGCAATCCATAACTTTTGTCACTAACCTGCAACTTTTCTTCATGGCTTCTTAGAAAAGAGGTCCCTTCATAGTAATGACCAAAAATAGCTCCATTTATGAAGTTCCTAACATGGCTGCACTTAACGGAGTCTGAATAAGGAAAAACAAAGTTGCCACAGACATACTGTTCCTCCTGCCAGAACTTACCTTTCAAAGCCCTTTCACAGAAACTGAATCAGCAATAAAAAGTTGAAGGCAGTGCTAAATTTAAAGGGTCTTTAGAGCAACAACATCCATGCTTGCTGGAGGGACATATACCAGGAAAAAAAAAGCGGGGGCGGGGATGGACAATTTCTCAGTCCAATTTTTTTTTTTTTTTTTTTTTTTTTTGAGACGGAGTTTCACTCTTGTTGCTCAGGCTGGAGTGCAATGGCACAATCTTGGCTCACTGCAGCCTCCACCTCCCGGTTTCAAGCAATTCTCCTGTCTCAGCCTCCAGAGTAGCTGGGATTACAAGCATATGACACCACGCCTGGCTAATTTTATATTTTTAGTGGAGATGGAGTTTCTCCATGTTGATCAGGCTCAGTTCAAATTTCACTGAAATTTTATAAAATCTGTCAAGTACTAGCAAAGGTAGGAAAAAAATCCCTCTAATAGAATTACGACGTAGCTTTTGTATCACGTGATTTCATTTATCTAATGTTTGTAAAAGCATCTTTATGTTTTCTTCTCCCATAGATTAGGGCACTACAGAAAGTAAAGCTTTGATTTATAGTGAGACGGTTCCACTCGCGATTATTATCCTGAAACCAATATGGGTATAAATCAGGTATTATCTGCATACACTGAGTTCAACTACCTCTACTTAGAAGTTAGGGACAATAATTTGGAAAGCAAATTTTTAAAATGAGTATACAATACCCTCACTTTTTAACCTGCACCTAGTAATGACAGGAAGATTCCATCTAGAAATTTTACTTGCCATAAGATATCATCTTAATTCTAATAATAGTGGCAACTAATACTTACATAGTACATGCACCAGGTGCTGCTGTTAAGTACTTTAAATAAAATCCTTTAATATAACCCAATCAGGCTAATACTATTATCATTCCCCATTTTACAGATGGGAAACTGAGGTACAGAGTTTAAATAACTTGCCTATAATCATATAGTAATATTGGATGTAAAGGTGCGATTTGAACTCAGTTTCCAAAGCCCATGCTAATGTCTCTATGAAAAAATTAGGTATTTATATTCTATGACAACGTTTCATGCTTTAACTCTGCCCATTAAGAGTTTAGGAAACAGAATGGCACATAGTAGACAATCAAATATTTGTTGAATGAAGATGCTATTACTTTAAAATGTTTTACTATTATGTATATACATATAAACAAACATGTTTCCTCCCAAATATCCAATTAACCTCACATAATTAGCCAAAGGACAACTACAAACTTACCCTCTGCTTCTGTAAGATTTTTACTTCAAAAAAGAATAGAGTACATTTGACTATACAGTTTAAAATCCTCATTTTATAGAGGAACCTGAAAAGGTAAAATCAATCTACCTAAATTCAGTTTTGTCAATCTGAGCACCCTAGTGCCCAGATTATTTTCCTTCATGCCAAATACATATTAAGGTGTTTGTGAAGCACCTGCTAGATTTGTAACCATCTTTCTTAAATGATGAAGCATTTCATACTTAGCTTTACAGAAGTCTTTATAAAATTTAACGTTATAACAAGCATGAATTGTAAATAACTCGACTTACATACTAAACACACACATATCACATAATGCCAGCGTTCACTATATCTTTATTCCTTCTAATTCAGTAGAGACGATTCCCTCCTTGTCTTGCCCCAGGGACATTTGGCAATGCCTGAAGAACATTTTTGGTTGTCACAAGAGGTTCTTGGGAGTGTCACCCACAAATAAGAACTGTGGCCCAAAATGTCAAGTTGACATTATCCAAGTACCTAAGGCAAGGTTGATTACCCAATCTATTGGGCAAATTCTGACCTTTGAAGGAAAAAATGGAAACGTTAAAATAGAGACTACTAAAACATCAACAGTAACAGAAACCTATCTCCTATATCCACTCTTCATGATTCACTTGATTCAAGAGGTTAACCCTTTTATTTAACTGCTTCAACAGATCTCTTCTTCAAGAAGTTTTATTTTGGAAACTAAGTATTCTCAACTTTTACAAATACTCCCAAATAAAAGAAAATGACAGGCATTCCTAAGTAATATAAAACATATTCACTGATCATATAAACTTCAAAGGCTGTTTATTATTCTCATTAATCTCCAAAAAGTTGAGGGCAAAAAGGCCCTTTTTTGGAAAAAAAAAAAACAAAAAAAAAAAACAGTAAAATGATTCAAGTCAATTACAAAATGTTAATATGTTATGAAAAAAATCCTCAGAGAATCTGCTCCCATTGTTCCTATTCAGGATATACACCACTCCCGCCTCCCTTCCCATGTATATACTCTAGTCTTCAAAGTCCAGCTCAAGGCCCACTTCAAATCCAGTCCACACCAACCTCACTCTTTTCTGACTCTTATACTCTGATATGGCAACGAAACTAAAAGCCCCTTAAGGAAAATAAATGGGTTCATATATTTAACTATTTCTGCATCTTCAGAATTAGAAACGACCAATAAGGAACTGCTTTTTGGCTGTACCTAATATATAGCAGAAATATTTAACTCTCCCCATGGAAAGAAATGATTAAAAAATATAACAAAACATTTTACCTCCTCTTCACTTTCTTTATCTTCATCATCTGAAGACTCTTCCTTGTTTTTCTGTTCATCTTCATCACTACTAGATTCATCTGACAGAATTTCAGGACATTTGGTTCGCTTAGCCTTCCTTGCCATTCCAGAACTGTTCCGTTCCTTTTTACTGCCTTTGCTAGTAGTTTTTTTAGATTTTGGCAATGGCTACATAAAAAAATGTATGAAGACAACATCAATTAGGTATAATATTTCAAGCAATCAATTCTATTTTTGATCACTTAACTTCTGGCTCCTCTCTCAAGAAATTTTATTTACAAACCCAGCAGCTTTATAGAGAATAAACTTTAACTGTGTCAGGTTGACCTAAAACAGTGTTACTAACACCATTTCATTTGTGTTCTAAACACCTAATAAGACCCTTCTTAACTGTTGAGAAATATGTATTCTAGCTTCTGACATGGGACTAGAAGCTCAAGACACATTATGTTAAGCTCCAATGGCTGTTAATACTTTGTTGTAATATTTCAAGTTAGGTTTGTAACTTATTTAATCCCTACAAGCATTATAACTGTCACTGCCAGAGAAGGCCCAACACTCCAATCAAAGGAGTGAGAGAAAAATCTTTATTTTTATTTTTTTGTAGTCAGTCGTTTGTTGCCCAGTAGCTGGGATTACAAGTGTGTGCCACCACGCCCTGCTAATTTTTGGATTTCAGGATCATATTCTCACTGATGCTTCTAAGTAAACAATAAATGATGGGTATATTAATTATGAAACTAAGAATAAATAAATGTTGCTATTATTCTGATAATCAATTAAACTATGTATATTTAAAAGCAGAGAAAATGAGTTGATTATATTAAACAAAAATTTTAATTTTTAAGTGTTTCTCAAGGAAGTTTTGCTAAATTCTAACTAAAACTGAAAACTATAAAATCACCTAATATAAAGAATTTAAAAATACACATTACAGAATTAATATTTATTTCTAGGGTTGAGCATCTTTTGTATTATTTCTACCTTTGTTACTGTGTGTTCTGCAATAAGCAGAAACATTAAGGTAAAATTCTATAACATAACCTTAAAGTATCCAATTACACAAATGTTTGTGATAACTTTAGGCAGTATTTTTCTTTTCTTTCTTTTTGAGATGGAGTTTCGCTCTTGTTACCCAGGCTGGAGTGCAATGATGCAATCTCAGCTGACTGCAACCTCCACCTCCTGGGTTCAGGCAATTCTCCTGCCTCAGTCTCCCGAGTAGCTGGGATTACAGGCATGTGCCACCATGCCCAGCTAATTTTTTCTATTTTTAGAGACGGGGTTTCACCATGTTGACCAGGATGGTCTCGATCTCTTGACCTCATGATCCGCCTGCCTCGGCCTCGCAAAGTGCTGGGATTACAGGCTTGAGCCACCGAGTCTGGCCCTAGGCAATATTTTTCATGCAGAGAGTAGAATCACAGGTCCTTTACCTCCCATGAACCTACAGTCTAGGGGTCACTGTCACCTACACAAAAATTAAGAAAAAGTGGCTGCTTTGTGTAATATGGTGCTCTCGGGCTCACTGCAAACAAACCACAGGATAGCTTCTAGATTGCCCCAACAATCTACCCTTCCAAAGGCACACTAGGAAAATAGCCAAACTAGGTCATTCCAAGAACTTGAAGTTAGGGGATCAAAGACATGTCTCAGAGAAGATTCTTTATAAGAAACTGTGAACGCATACACTTTTCCTTGCTATGTGAGATACTACTATTACCAACTATTATCAGGACCTTAATCTATGTGGATAAATTCTTTGACAGCACTGTCTGGAGAAAAGGTAACTCTCTCTTTCCAAGTTCTTACTTGTTATAAGAACTCCAGGTCTCAAATGTGTTAGAAAAACATAATATCCCTCAAAATCTCAGCTCAGAAACTAGATACAGGTAACAAGGATGTAACGTGTATACAGAATTATTAATATGAAGACTGAAACAGGTTCTGGATAAATCTATTGAGGAAGTGAAAGAATGTTACGTTATTCAAGTAATCGATCAAAAAATGCAATTCCCCAAAGTAAACAAGGAGTTTCAAAACCAAAATCCAAAATATACAAATGGTTTAGAGTTTTCCTATATTGACTCTAAAAACAGTTTATCAAAATCAGTGTCAATAGCATTATCTCTTTTTGGAAACAAAAACTGATTAATAAAATAAAGTACATTAGGAGGATAGGAAAGCAATCAACAATTAATGTTGTGTTCATTTAACAATCGAAAAACTTAGAGAAGAGAAAAAGGAAACTTCTGGTAGCACAGAAAACAGCTCTAGGCCAGACACCATGGCTCATGTCTATAATACCAACAACTTTGGAGGCCAACTTAAGTGGATCACTGGAGCCCAGGAGTTTGTGACCATTCTGGACAATACAGTGAGATCCTGACTCTAAAAATGTAAAATTTAGTCACACATGGTGGCATATAGCTATAGTCCCAGTTACTTGAGTGGCTGAGGTGAGAGGATCACTTCAACTAGGAGGTCAAGGTTGCATCGAGCCATGATCATACCACGACACTGTAGGCAAGAGAGTAAAACACTGTCTCAAAAAAAACAAAAACAAAAACAAAAAAAAAATAGCTTGAGCTTGATACTATCAAATTAAGGAGTAATCATCACAGAGTCACATATGAAAAACTGATAGAAGAGCTAGATTCTATATGACAAGAAAAAACAGATTCTCAGTGTGGTTCAAGGACTTTGGGGTTTCCTGAGACCGCAGGCTACGAGGTGGAAACTATTTTCATAATAACAGCAAAACTATTTATTTTCTCTTTTCACTCCACTAACATTTGTACTAACTGTGCAAAAGCAAAGTAAAGGTGAGTAAAACTGAGGGCACCTTAGTACTAATGAAGAAAGCGACATGTATTAATTATTGTATTCCTCACAACCACACACCAGCAGAAACAACCACCAAAAAAAAGGTAAATGGTTTCACTTAATAATGTCCTTGATAAAGCAATAAACATTGTGTTAACTCTCAGGTACATGTCTTTCTATTATCTGTGACAAAATAGAAGTTCAACACAAATATGGCTACAATTGAAGTTCAATGGTTTTCTCAAGGAAAAGCATTTGTGTAACTCAGCTGCTGGTTAAACAGGCTCCAAGCTCTTTTTTCATAGAACATCACTTTTTTTTTTGGAGACCGAGTCTCGCTCTGTCGCCCAGGCTGGAGTGCAGTGGCATGACCTCGGCTCACTGCAAACTCCACCTTCCAGAGAACACAATATTTTAAAAGAACAAATATAGCCAATTCAGACTTAAATACCTGATGGCGATGATTTCAAAAATATTCAAGGTGAGCTTGTCACTTCAAGGAAAACTGACAGCATTTATCAACAATGATAAATTTTATGATTTTAAGTGGAAATTAGAATTCTGGAAAATTCGTATCTACTACTGTGAACCTGACAGTTTCCCAAGGCCTAAGTATTTTGTGATGAGATGCTGTTTATATTAATGAACATGAATAACGACAGTGTTCAATAAAACACATCAATATTTGGAAGATGTAGGTCAGGGAACCAATACTTAACGAATGGTAAATGCATGTTACAAAACCATGCATATGTTGATAAAAGACCCAAGTTTTGAGACCTACATTAAACATTGTAACTAACCTTTAGGAAACTACAAATTGTAGAATTTTGGTTTTGTGTCTTAACAAAAGACAATATACACAATTATCTAAAAGGACTTTAAAATATTCCTTTTTTTTCAAATACATACCTATGTGAGGCTGGGTTGTCTTCACATACGTATCATTTTGAGACAGAAATCTCGTTCTGCCACATAGGATGGAGTGCAATGACATGAATGTAGCTCACTGCAACACTGAACTCCTGAGTTCAGGCTTCCACCTCAGCCTCCCAAGAAATGTTTCTCAATGCCTGGCTAATTTTTTCTTGAGACAGTCTCACTCTGTCACCCAGGCTGATCTCCAACTCCTAAGCTCAAGTGATCCACCTGCCTCGGCCTCCGAAAGGGCTGGAATTACAGGCATAAGTTACTGCATCATGCCCTTTATAAATTTTAAGCAAAGCAATACATTGCAAAAGACTGGATGGGGCCAGGCACAGTGGCTCATGTCTATAATCCCAGCACTTTGGGAGGCCAAGGCAGGTGGATCACCTGAGGTCAGGAGTTTGAGACCAGCCTGGCCAATATGGCAAAACCCATCTCTACTAAAAATACAAAAATCAGCTGGGTATGGTGGCACACAACTATAATCCCAGCTACTAGGGGGGCTGAGGCAGGAGAATCACTTGAGCCTGGGAGACGGAGGTTGCAGTGAGCCCAGACTGCGCCTCTGCAGTCTAGCCTGGGCAACAGAGGGAGAATCCGTCTCAGGAACAAAAAGAAGCAAATGGTAATCATGCTGTTCTTTCTTAAGACAGACACTAAACAGATGTACAAAAACATAAAATAATGCCGCTCTTTAATTATTCTAAAAAGTTATTTTTCATAGAAAATATTATTTTTAAGGCCGGGCGTGGTGGCTCACGCCTGTAATCCCAGCACTTTGGGAGGCCAAGGTGGGTGGATCACGAGGTCAAGAGATCGAGACCATCCTGGTCAACATGGTGAAACCCCGTCTCTATTAAAAATACAAAAAAAAAATTAGCTGGGCATGGTGGCTCGTGCCTGTAATCCCAGCTACTTGGGAGGCTGAGGCAGCATTGCCTGAACCCAGGAGGCGGAGGTTGCGGTGAGCTGAGATTGCACCATTGCACTCCAGCCTGGGTAACAAGAGCGAAACTCCATCTTAGGAAAAAAAAATAATAATTATTATTTTTAACATTTTAAATAAAAATTTTCAGTTCTAACATCAAATATAGTGAAGATCAAAATAACTCATTAAAAAAAACCTCTTGGGGCTCTCATTTTTTTAAATGGGTAACAGTATTCTGAAACCAACAAATTGAAAAATCACTGAGAAAAAGATAAATATAAAAATGTCCACCATAACAACTTAGTAATTGCTTCTGAGGAAATAAGTGAACACGTTGCCACATTAAATCCTTAAAAATTACAGGTATATATAAAGTTAGAAAATAAAAAGACAGTATTTTGTCCTTGAATAAGCCAATTTAAAACAAAAATCATCATACTCCTTGCGTTTATAGCTGTATAACAAAAGTTAACACCTTAAATGTTCTTTATCTGTCCTTGTCCAGCTAATGGTAATAAGGACAAAAGGCAGTCTAAAACAAAGTCACAGAGCTAATTTCTGGTTTTGATTGTTAATGCCCTCTCCCATCTCCAGAAGGCAGTCCCCTGAACTCCTAGACCTGCCAAATCTCTTCATACTTTCTTTGCTGTCAAGATGGGGAAGAATATAAAAACATTTGTTGACAGAGCTAAAACTTACTGAAAATGCAAACACTTCAACAGACATTTTAAGTCACCTATGTCATTTGTCACCTTTAAATAGTTAGGGCAAACCTACTAGGTTTCAGGAAGAGTAAGAAAACTATCAGGTAGCTTTACTTCCCTGTCCAGCTCCTGGGCTCTGCTGTGGATTCTGGAAACCCAATCCAGGAAACTTGTAAGAGTTAGCTTTTAAATGTCACTTATTCAATAAGGATCTAGGAAAACATTCAGTTCTAATATACTCCCTATTTTGTCTTCCTTCACTTGATTACAGGTTGCATCCCTTCTCTCCAGCCTTGTACCTCATCCTTGACACAGTCTTTCTATTCTTCCAGTGTCTTCTACATACCTAACCCTGACTACCTGTACATTCTGTCCCTTCTAATTCGCTTTTCTAAACCTTATATCCCTTGTATCTGATTTCAAGCAACATATCCCTATGGCATCTATATTATTTCTATTATGAAATGATGGTCGATATGTCAACCGAAGGTATATTCTTTCAATGTAGACATTACTGAATACTGACAGCAATGCTATTAACCGATTTTTGTTTCACAGAAAAAAGTAAAGAGGCTATGAATAACTGATTTCTTATGAAAAAAGTAAAAATTGATCCTCACTTTGCCAGAAGGCTTTGGATGCATTAAGAAATTCAAGATCCTCTTCACTAGTTCACTATTTACACCTGATCTCTCCAAATCAAGAACCTCACAGATGCTCTTTAACATGGCATTTCTAAATCTGAAACAGAAAATGGAAATCAAGGTGTTAATATAGGAAAGCTTACAAATGTTCTCCACAATACAAAGGGAATGGCCAACCAAACTGGCTCAGTTACACACATTAAAAAAAGTGGCCAATGTTTCTCTGAATCTTGCTCTTAATAATCATGACTATTATACAACTAAATATGATTAACAATTAAAAACACCATTTACCATTTAAGTTGTACATGCAGTATAAGAACAAAGTAAATTAACTAGAAAATTAAGTAAAATGTTTTCAATACTATAAAATTCATGGCCTTGGTAATTCTTCTTCAATTAAGTATTACATTTTCCCCAACAGTATTGCTACTATGTTTCAATGCAGGAATAGCTAATTATCTTTATTATTTGAGTTCTTAACTACAAGGCATTTAATAAACAAAAGCTTTAAGAATATATCATCTTGCTTGCATTATCATGAAGAACATTGTTTCCATAAAACTGATTATCTTCAAAACAGTTTAAATGGTTTAAGCCATTTAAACAGAGTGGTTGACAGGGAACAGGAATGGGAAAGATTACTACATTTAGACCTTCTGAGTTTTGCACTCTAAATGATTAACTTGTGTGTATCGTTCTTTGAGGAAATAACAATTTAAGTTTTTAGTAATTGGCTGGGCACAGTGGCTAACTCCTGTAATTCCAGCACTTTGGGAGGCTGACATGGGCGGCTGACCTGTGGTCAGGAGTTTGAGACCAGCCTGGCCAACATGATGAAACCCATCTCTACTAGTAATACAAAAAAAAAATTAGCTGGGCGTGGTGGCGCATGTCTGTAATCCCAGCTACTCCAGAGACTGAGGCAAGAGAACTGCTTGAACCTGGGAGGCAGAGGTTGCAGTGAGGCAAGATTGCGTCACTGCACTCTAGCCTGGCCAACAGAGCGAGACTGTTTCCAAAAAAAAGTTTTCAGTAATATTTTGGCTTTTTCTAAGAGATGGGTTCTTGCTATGTTGCCCAGGCTGCAGTGCAGTAGCAGCCATTCACAGGCACCATCCCACTACTGATCAGCAGGAGAGTTTTGACCTATTTCATTTCTGACCTGGGCTGCCTGCCTTGGCCTCCCAAAGTCCTGAGATTATAAGCCACTGCACCTGGCCCAAATGTGATCATTTTGTAAATGTTAAAAAATAAACTTAAAGCATATTGAACAAAATACAGTATTTATAAAAATAACTCACTTTTTCAACATTTCTTCCTTTTTTTTATACTGGACACTTCCTTTTTCAAATGGAAAGCCACTGAACTGACCCACATTCTTCTTTAATGAGGACACCTGAAAATGTTTCTTATTAATGCTATTTATTGGCCAGCAATGTACACAAGAAAAAATTCAAAGACCATTCAAAGTCAACATCTTTATTTTCATATCTGTGTGTAAGTTACAATACTGGCTCAACAGTCAACCAATTCAATATTGGTTTAATATTCAATATCTCTTGTTCAAAATTGAAAAATATATTTCTTACTAATATATTTACATTATAAAATCTTACAAACTTAAGTCTCTGAAAATAACAATTTGAACAAATTTACATTGGGGAATTTTTACCACAACCAAAAGATATCTAATAGTATCAGGAGATGTGGAAAGCTACTACTTAAAAAGATGTTCTTTTCATAAGTAATAAAGTTACTAGTAATATTTCTTCTTTTTCAAATCAAGAAGTAAAGGATTTTATTCTTTGAAAGAATAATGAGTACCACAAAACATTAATACCATTTACTAGTTATCAGACTTATGTAAATTAGATTTAAAGATTAAATGAGATTAATAAACATGAAAATAAATTATGTCATGTATCAGACATTCTATTCTACTTCAGACATTCTAACACCCAACTTTACTTTGCCCACGTACAACTTAAAGCAGAGATGTTTCAATTATATAAAATACTAAGTTATATGTACAGTATAATAACGATCCTTTAGCAAAGAACTATCATGCAATTTATCAGGTATTTGCTCAAAATGAGATACAATTATACCAAATCACTTATTCTGAATGTCCAGAAAATCCAAAAACATGAATTTATTTTAATATATTTAAAGGTCACTAAAACCATCACAATTTGGATTTCATAATTTGAAACTTCAGTTTGGAATAAAAACTACTACAGGAACAAGAGCCCTAGAGGTGGGCACACTGGCTGATACCTGTCATTCTAACACTTTGGGAGGCTGAGGTGGGAGGACTGCTTGAGCTCAGGAGTTTGAGACCAGCCTGGGCAACATGGCAAAATGCTACCTCTACAAAACATTAAAAAATTAGCCAGACATGGTGGTATGTACCTGTGGTCCCAGCTACTCAAGAGGCTTAAG
Organism: Saguinus oedipus; assembly: GCA_031835075.1. NCBI lineage: Eukaryota > Metazoa > Chordata > Mammalia > Primates > Cebidae > Saguinus > Saguinus oedipus. Next base: position 11,004,803 of record CM063172.1, on the reverse strand, counting down.
TGGGAGGATCACTTGAGCCCAGGTGGTTGAGGCTGCAGAGAGCCATGTACTGCATACGGCACTCCTGCCTGGGTGACAGAGTGAGACCCTGTGGGAGGGGGGCGGTGGGGTGGGGGAAGAGTCCTGGATATTATAATCCCAGTTGCTAATATCTAGCTACGTATCCTGTGATAAATCACATATTAAGTATGTATCTCAGTCTGCTCAGTCATAAAGTATGAAAACTGAATTAGTGGACCACTAACATTTACAGAAATTATTATTCCACTGTGAAGTAATATATAAGTAGGTTAAAAGTGTAAAAAGGTCTTACAGTGCCTGGCCTGTTGTAAAGCAGTTTGTGTAGATTTCTAAGTTCATCAGTTTTCTTCTTACTTAGAAAAAAATGTATCCTCTCAATTTCACAAAGTTTCTGTCCCTTTCCTAGAAAAAAAAAAATCATAATTACCCATTGCTTATTAATACATTTATAAATTTAGTAAGAATTATTTTACAGCATAATTTAACTCTGCTCTAATAGAGCAAATTAAATAAACAGTACCTTCCTGATACTAAGCACTACTAACCATCATTTTCACAAATTTAGGCACTTTTACCATGACATGAAAGGAACCTAGAATATACTTACCTTGTGCAATTGTAAATGGCTCTCTCTGTAAGGAAGAGACTTGCATTGTCAACCTCTCCACTTTTTTCTTTTCCCTCTTGCCTTCAACGATGAGACTCTTTTCTGGAAATTAAGTCAGTATTTCTTAATTAACAAAAAGCTTAAAGATTATACTAACTTTATTAGATAAGCATGTACAACAAAGTCCCCAAAACCTAATACTTCATTCCTCTTCTGAGCAGGGTTTTGGGAAGCAAATGACAGAAAAGATAAAAACACCTGGTAAGTTAATACAGCACCATGAAAATTTTTTTAGAGTAACATTTTACTTACCTGGCAAACTCACAGGAACTCATTATATTAAAAAAAAATTAGAAAGCAAACGAATTTTTAATACAACTAAAATTATCGCAATTACAGTCCAGTCACTTCAGTTGTGAAAAAATCTAGCTCTGCTTAATCTTTGGACATAATTCTATTTAATAATTGTGACTCAAAGTTTGCTACACTTCAGAAATAATCAAGTTTAGACTGGGAGATTAAGAGCTTCAAAAGACATATAGAGAGCAATAATGATTTGGTAAACTGACAAGAGAGATACAAATAAAGACCTCCATGCACAGCAGCTTGAAGTATCAGGTAACACAAAACTCTCCAAGTTTACATTTAACACAATCAACTAGGAGGGCACTACTTTGTAGTTTATGAATAATGTTCATAATGATGGCCGTAAGTTACTCTGAAAAAAGTTAAACTGTTTAGTCCAAAAAAACAAGACAAAACAAAATAAAAACAATATGGCTGGGTGCGGTGGCTCACGCCAAGGCAGGAGGATCGCTTGAGCCCAGGAGTTTGAGACCAGTCTAGGCTGAACATACTGAGACCCTAGCTCCATTAAAAAAAGAAAAAAATCTAGAAAACAAAATTCAAATTTCAAAATTCAAAACATTAAGTTCCATTTATCTAAAATAAAATCATTTTCAGAATAAAGTTAGATAAAAAAATATTATATAATGTTGGAGGTTCTGCCATTTATTCAAATGAATGCCTTGGTTGCACAAAGCTGCACTCAGTACTAAGAGGGCATAAATGGATGATTAAGACTGTACATCTTTTGAAAGAGATGCTACTAAAGAAATGAGACATAAATACATGCCATTATAAAAGATAACAAAACATCTTAAGAAAGATATAATACAAATAAATTGCTGTGCACTCAGGAGAAATTATTTTGGGACTAGGGAATACAGAACAAAGCATTCGTGCTGGCCTTTAAAGAGCTTAGAGTTAGTAATGTAAGGATTTGCACAGAAAGAACATGTCAGGACAGAGGTATCAACAGGTATATTCCGGCCATGTTGCACAGAATGAAGAGCAAGCACACTAAAACAACCCCTATCACTCAACTTCATCAACCTAGTGATTTAAACCATTTTCTTGCCTCTAATTACAAATGACTTCCCAGTCAATCTCCAACCCACAACTTGCTTCTGAGATTCATATTAACTAATATTGTCTCAGCATCTGTGAGGGACTGGTTTCAGGACTACCCTCAGATGCCAAAATCCATGGGCGCTCAAGTCCTTACTTTAAAAAAATGGTGTAGTAATTACATATAACCTATGAACAACTACCCATATACTTTAAATCATCTCTAGATTACCCATGACTAATGCAGCTTAACTGATATCTAGATAGTTGTCATACTGTATTGTCCAGGGAATAATAAGAAAAAAATCTGTTCATGTTCAGTATAAATGCAATCATCCATTTTTACCAATCTGTGGTTGTCTGAATCCACAGATAAGGAACCCACAGATATGGAGGGGCAATGGTATCACCTGGACAGCTTCAATTCATGTCCTATAGGTATTTAAACTCAAAACATCCAAAAGAAAAATCATAATTATCTCCAAACTTGCTCACTTCGATTTTTTTCAGAAAACAGTAATACCATCCACCTACCTGCCAAAGACAGAAACTAAAAGAGTCATCTTTTACTAGTCATTTCTCTCACTTATCTTTTCCCCCAAACCACTGCCAGTTTTGGCTAATCTGACCCTTTGTTGACAGACTTCAGAAGATGTATGAGAAAGCCTGGGTGCCTGGGCAGAAGCCTGCTGCAGGGGTGGAACTCTCACAGAAAACTGCTACTTGGGGCCAGGCGTGGTGGCTCATTACTGTAATGCAGGCACTTTGGGAGGCAGAGGCAGGCAGGTCACTTGAGTTAAGGAGTTTGAGAACAGCCTAGGTAACACAGTAAAACCCTGCCTCTATAAAAAATACAAAATACACGGGCATGGTGGGGTGGTGTACCTGTGGTCCCCACTACTGGGGAGGCAGAGTCCAGTGAGCTGAGATTGTGCCACTGCACTCCAGCAGGGTGACATTGAGACCCTGCGGGGAAGCGGGGGAAGTGGAGAGGGAAGAAAATAAAAGAAAACTTATACTGGAGAAGTGTGGAGGGAAATGGTGTAGGTGAACCCACTAGAATCACTACCAAGGTTCCACTGGCTAGTGTAGCTGTGGGAAGGGGGCTGCCACTCTCCAAACTCCAGAATGGTAGAGTCACAGGCAGCTTGCAACCTGAGCTGCCCAAGGCCTTGGGACCCTTTACCCCTTGAACCAGTGTGGCCTGGATGCCATACATGGGAGAATAAGAATATAATTTTGGAGATTTAAGATTTAAAGACTGCCCTGCTAGGATTCAGACTTGTGTGGGGCCTACTGGGCCTTTCTTTTGGCTTTTCTCCCTTTCGGAATGGAAATTTTATCCAATGCCTGTACCACCATTGTATTTTGGGAGTAAATAACTTGTTTTTGATCCCACAGGCACATGGGTGGAAGAAACTCATCTTCAGATCAAACTGTGGGCTTCAGACTTAGGATTTCTGAGTTAATGCTGAAACAAGACAAGACTTTGGGGGACTACTGTGAAGGCACAATGGAATTTTGAAATGTGAGAAAGACATGAGATTTGGGGAAACAGGGATGGAATGATACGGTCTGGATGTTTGCCCTCTCCAAACTTCATGTTGAAAAGTGATTCGCAATGTTGGAGGTGAGGCCTGGTAAGGTAATTAAATCATGGGGGCAAATCCCTCATGAATGACTTAGCATGGTAACCCTTGGTGATAAGTGAGTTCTCTCAAGCGTTTGTTTAAAAGAGCCTGGCACCTCTCCCTACCACTTGCTCCCACTCCCAAATGGGAATGCCAGCTCCCCTTCTGTCTTCCGCCATGATTGGAAGTTTCCTGAGGCCTTCATCTCAATCTGGTGCCCTACTTCTTTGTACTGTCTGCAGAGCCACCAACCAATTAAAACCTATTCTCTTTATAAACTACCCAGCCTCAGATATTTTACAGCAACACACACACACACACACACACACAAAAAGCCTAATACAGCAAGTATTTCACCATCTGGCTTCCATGATGCCTCAATACTTAAACATTCAGGGTTAAGTAGAATAAAAACTTTCACAATTCTACTTTTCCAAAACACCTCAAATTAGTAAAAAGGACAATAAATCAGAGCTATAATAAAGCTGTTAGGGAATAAACTTGTTACAAAATCATGTTTCAAAAAATAATTTATCTAGAACAAAACACAGGATGCTTGGCAGTGCAGATGGTTCATGCCCATAATCCCAACACTTTGGGAGGCTAAAGCGGGCAGATCCCCTGAGGTCAGGAGTTTGAGACCAGCCTGACCAACACGGAGAAACCCCGTCACTACTAAAAATACAAAGTTAGCCCAGTGTGGTGGCGCATGCCTGTAATCCCAGCTACTCAGGAGGCTGAGGGAGGAGACTCGCTTGAACCCGGGAGGCGTAGGCTGCAGTGAGCCGAGATTGCGCCACTGCACTCCAGCCTGAACAAAAGCAAAACTCCGTTTCAACAACAACAAAAGAAACCCTCAAAAAAACAAAAACAAAAACATTTTCTTTTAACCACCACTTGTCCTCCAAGAATTATTGTGTTGGTCATTTACAGCATATTTACATGACTTCTCTAATTTTTTCCTGACATGAAGAAAATTCACCTTTCTTTGGTATCTCAACCCTACTCCCACAAAAAGATTAAAATACAAACAAAAAATTGGAGAAAAAGTGTGGACTCTGATTAGTAAGGAGATAGTGCAGCCAATTTTGTTGCTATATTAAAAATAATTTTTAAATAACATACTATTGAGCAATAATTTACATAAAAACTTATTTACATAAAAAGCCATGCTTAACTTAAATATGTCCTTCTTAGTGCACATACCACTTTAAACAAACAAAAGGCACACCCTTGTAATCTTAACCCAGATTGTGACCATAGGCTGGTTGAGGCTAAAATAAAATTTGGGCTTGGGAAGAGAGCTTCAACCTCTTCCCAAGTGTGGCTGACTTGCAGCACTATAAGAAATAAACCCAAACTAGGCTACTATCTTTGATTTTTAAATGGCTGGAAACATGTCAATTGGTGGGTACACCTGAAATGGACACTGCTGCATCCTGGATAAACTGACACAGCACACTCCTCAATGCCGTCAGGTTTCTGTTTCACACCTCCAGTCAAATCAGGGTTCATATCGCCCTCCCTTAAAGCAGACTCAGTTCCGAAACCGAGACATTTAACTTTCAGAGTTCGCTTTTCTCATTTTTAACTACTTTCTCAAGTAGCAAGAGCTTTCACCGCTGTTTGCCAGGGAGAGAAACTTTTTGGCAAACGCAAAAATATTTCCAAGTATTCAAATACTTCCAGGTCCAGCCTACACTAACATCAGTCTTAACGGGCTGCGTTAAGACCTTACAATAATATCGAAAGGCAACAGATGTGTAATGAAACGGACAAAGTTAGAACATCCATTTAACAACTTCAAAGGTGCACACACGGAGTTAAAAAAAAATCAAATTTAAGACCTACAAACTTCCCGTCAAATGATGAAATGTTAATGAGCATTTAGAGCGGGCATAAGTCAGCTGCACTCCAATACATCACTACCACTCTAACAAATACTTTAAAACTGGAATACACAGTTAATTCTATGCAATCGCTCAACACAAAAACAGATAAATTGTGCATGCATTCTCGCTGAAAAATCACTCCGACTTTATGCCTCTAAACACCGAAAGAGCAAGAAAACTGTTTCCTGGGGCGGCGGGGCGGGGGGGACTTCGGTCTGAAAAATCCATCATTTGGGATGCAACTCCCCCCACCTTTTTCCTCCTCCTCCTCCTCCTCCTCGTCGTCCTCGTCCTCTTCCTCCTCGCTCTCTTCTCTGGGACCGGGCATTTCGGGTTCCTTCTCGGACGCGGACTCGGCGAGGGTTCCCTCTCCCTCCGCAGGGGCGGAGGCAGACATGCTGTGAACCTGCGGGCAGGGAGAAAGCCGGACGTCTCGGTCGCCCTGCTCTCGCGGGCAGGACCCGGCGGCCACCTTGAAAGATACAACCCTTCTCGCGGGACACCTGCCCTGAAAGTTGCCTCTTCCAGTAGCTGGGACGGCAGCGCTGTCCCCAGGGGCCGCTTCCCTCCCGCTCCGCCCGCCGCCGTCCAGGGATTCCCGAGGCGGGAAAAAGCGCCCGCGTCCGTGGCGGGCGCGCGCCCGCTCGGTCTGCGCTGTTCCCCGCCCGGCCCGGCCCGGCCCGGCCCGAGCTGCCGGCCCTCCGCGTCCCCTCCCCCGCCCCAAGCCGCCGTCCAAATGGCTGCGTCCCTCCCCCGTCGGCCGCGGCAGTGACGACCGAGCCTCCTGCGTCCCGACGCAGCCCTCACCGCTGGTCCCGGCCGCCGCGGGCCTGGCGTGCGAGGGCACGAGGAGATTCTAGGAGGCGGCGGCGGCCGACGCCGAGGAGAAGGCGCGCGGGCCGCTGTCTGGCGTGACGCTCACGCCGCGCGCTCAGCTCCCTAGAATCAACAAGATTTTCAAAATGGCGGTTCGGGAAGGAGAGCGGGAATGCGGCGACCAATCAGGGCCGCGAGCTGGGAGTTGGCGGGCGCGGAGCGGGGGAGGCGGGGCGGCCGGGTGCCTTCGCGGGAAGCCCGGGCGGGCGGGACTGCTAGGGGTCTCCTCGGCCGCGTAAGGAAGGATGCGCGCTCTACGTTCTCTCCGGGTGCGCCTGGCGTGCGGTCGGCGCTCGGGCCCTGAGGTGCGGGCGGGCTGTGTCCTGGGTGGCGGGCGGGACCGGGAGGCGAGGCGGCCTGGCCGCGCGGAACGGAAGGACGCTAGGGGGCCTGCGTGTTTATTGTCTCCACCGTCGCTTCCCGGAAAGGATGATGAGTAGTCCCAGGCCGGGGAGGGGCGCGGCGGTAAAGAAGTTTAGAGATCCCCGAAGTCGCTATCGATAATGTTTCTTGGAGGCGGAGGGGAATTGCTCAATCATCGGTCTCATCAATGCCCCAGAAATCATGCTGGGTGATATATAACTCCCCAACCTGCTGTGTTTCTGAGGACCCCGTTGCTTTTAAGGTGCATTGCAAGGAAAAAGACCCTACTTGCCACGTTAAAGGTTCACATAACCAGCCATGTAGATTTACACCCCTGTGAATAAAGGGGGAAAGGCTCCCTCCCACCCGATTCCTTCCCCTCTCCTCTCTCGCACACACTACTCTGTTTTAGAATAGAGGAAATGCCTTATTTGCCCAGACCCTTCTCCCAGAGTTCTAGGCTATCTCTGCAGGTGCTTTTTACATTCAACACTGCAAACACTCAAAGCAGTATCTTCCCCGCTCCATGCTGCCTTCTTTTGTATGTGATTTCCTTTATTTTCTCCCAGCTCTTCAACCACCAGCTCACCCAACGGATCCTTGTACTCAGTGGACTTAATTGGAAATACGGTCAGTGAAATTTGCTTGGATTCTGGATTGCAGGACAAAAATTAAACAGTTTCTTTGAATCTTCTCTTTTCCTTTTGTGCCCCTTCCAAAACATACGCCAGTGGTGTCATTTCTACTCTTGTATACCATTTTCCACACTATTGATTCCACTCACATCCTATCCACAGCTGTCTCTCCTTGTTGCCTGACACGTAGTTGAAGGATCATAAGTTTGTGTTTCAGCCCTATTTGTGTTACAGCTCTTTCAGTCCTGCCATTTGGCAGGTCTTCAGTTCTTGTCCTGTGTCCAGGAAGAATGAGGCACCCAAACAAGTAGGGTGAGCAAGGTGGACAGGAGCTTCACTGAGTGACAGAACAGCTCTCAGGAGACCCGAAGTGTGTTGCTCCTTTCTGTAGGAAGGTTGTCCCGACGAGTGTCTTGCCCTAAGTGGAGAGGAGACCCATAATGGGCAGCTCCTTTCTTTAGGCAGGTTGTCCTGACAAGTTGAGAAGACCAAAGTGGGTAGCTCCTTCCTATAGCTGGTATTCCTGACCTCTGGCTGAGTCTGGGGTTTTTATGAGCTCAGAAGGGAGGAAGTATGTGCTGATTGGTCCATTGCTGGGCTCAGAAAAAGCACCATAAGTTCTCACCCTGCCCAGAATTGGCCACTGGTACCTGGTTTGAAGGTGGGCAGGCACCAACCCCTTTCTGCCCAGGAAGTTGTCTGCCTCCCACCATCAACATGTCATCTGTGGAACCCAGGCAGTTTGTGCCAAGGGATCCCTGCAGGTGCACACGGAGCCACCCTCAGACCCTTCTTGCAGTTGTTGGTGTCCAAAGTCCAGAGGGGGTGAACGTGGCAGGAGGAGGGTGTGTCAGTACTGCCCTGAATGCGTACACACCCAGCTGGGTTGCAACAGCGCCCATGCTCAGCCACAGCTTTACTCTGCCTTGGAGCAGGCCCTGGGAGTGAGTAGAGGATAGAGGCCTGTAAGCAGGCACTTTCTTTCTTTCTTTTTTAAATTGAGACAGGGTCTCACTGTCACCCAGGCTGCAGTGCAGTGGTGTGATCTTGGCTCACTGTAACCTCAGGAGCAGGCACTTTCAAGCCTGCAGGGGCAGGGGCTTCTTGGGCTCCCAAGAGCTGGGATGCCTGGGCCCAGAGCTATTGCTGGACCGCCAATGCTTGCCAACTCGGTAGGGGGTGGGGCTCTTGCATGTTCCCGGCCCCTGCTGGCTCTGAGGAGTGTGCAGCTCTGGCCGTCCCTTCCATGCTGCAGCTGGCATCCCCTCAGTGGCTGCTCCAGACAGGCTGCCACTGCCATCAAGACAATTAATAAGTGAATATAAATCCTACAACAGTTAGTGATAACAGTTAAGCAAGTTAAAGAAGATAGGAAGTACCAGTAGGGTGGTTGGGATTTTGTTTTATATATTCAGCAATTAAGCAACATCTTATTAATAAGACATTTGAAAAGATCCTAAGAAAATGAGAACTCTAAAGACCGACTAGATTATTCCAAAGAATTCTCTGAAGTTCTGGATGTGGGCAAGAGTCAGCTGGAAGTCAATGATGACCTTGGGGTTTTTGGTTCAACAACTGTAGGAACAGAATAGCCATTGGTTGAGATAAGAAAGACTTCAGGGGTGGGGGTGGGCAGGATGGTTTTGAAGGGGAAAGTGCAGGAGGTGGGAATGAGTTGTTTTGTTTTAGACATGTTAGTTTTGAGAATTCAAAAATGGAGATTCAGGAGTGGCAGTTGGATTTGAGAGTCTGGCCTTCGACAGAAGAAACTCGAGCTCGAGATATAAATGTAGCAGTTGTCAACATGTAGATGGTATCTACAACCCCGAAACTGAAATCACTAACAGTGAACATAGGTAGGGATGAGATGTTCAATATGGCACATTGGAGCTCTCCAGTGTTTACAGGTTCAGGAGTGAGAGGGGAGCCCACAAGGAGCAGGGAAGGAGCAACTGTAGCCAGTGAAGTGGGAAGATAATTACATGAAAATTGGGTCCCAGAAGCCAGGTGACGAGTGTTTTTGAAGGAGAGAGTGATCCACTGAGTCAGATCTTGATAAAAGTTCAGGTAAGATGAGAACTGATAATTGACCATTGTATATTACCAATGTTGTGTTATTAACGACACAGATTATTCTGTGGGGTGGCCATTCTAAAGGTGCCAGGAGTGGGGATACAGAGAGACAAGTAGGCAAGGAATGGATTCAGGCACTCTTCCCAGAAATTTTGCTGTAGAGGAGAACAAAGAAGGAGTGTAGTTCAAAGGGAGTTTGGTTTTGAGGGGAGATGTATGTTTGTATGATGATGGGAATGAATCAGTGGAGAGGGGGATGTTGATGATACAAGAGAAGGAGGAGACAGTAGCTGAAGCCCATCTATAGTAGGTAGGTCAGGTTGGGGTCTCTATAAGCAGAGAATGACAGTGAAAGGGGAACCAGCAAAGGAAGAGAGAAGGAGCAACTGTAGCCAGTGAAGTGGGAAGAGAATTATATGAGAATTTTGTAAAAACCGTACTAAAACAGAATTTGGGACACCAGATGTTTATTGGGGGTGAAGATCTGTAAAGGGAAGTGGGAAGAAGCAAGATTGGGCAGAGGAAAAGTTCAAATTCCAAAGGTGGCTTGACAGAGCTTCAGACAGCTGCTAGGGGAGCTCTGGAGTGAGTACTGCTCCTCAAGGTATCCTGAGTGGCTGAACTTTCATATCTTCATACTGCTCAGTCACCGCGTGCAGGCAGCCCCAGCACAGGTGTGACCTCCACTGAAGTGATTCCACAGCGTTGGCAGATCCTGAAGAAGCTGACAGATGGAGGCTGCCTGCTGACTCTGGGCTCTGCAGCTGGGCAACAGATCGATCCTTCCTTGAAGAGGCATCTGGGTGACACATCTCCATGTCTGCCACAGGAGATGAGAGGACATGGGATCGAGTGCTCAAGTAGAAGAGTTGTCCTTAAAAAGGACAATGGAAAGCTGCTCCATCATAACAGGAGGAAAGATGAGGACATGAATACCCATGCAGGTCAGGGATTGGCAGATGTAGGTGGAATTTTTGAGGTTTTCATTCCTTTAAGTTTCTCAGTAAAATCCAGAGCAACATTATTGACAGTGAGTGAGTGTGAGAGAGACTGTTCAAGGTTTTTGGACAGAGGAACTGTGAAGTGATTATTTAGGAGAATGGGAGATGGATGGATTAGGGAATGTGGTAGGCTTGCCACGTAGCTGCAAGGACTCACTGGGATTAGTGGCTACAAAGTGAGAGTGAGATCCATCAGCATTATTGTTTTTCTCCAGCCATATTCAGCTGCCTGGGAGGAGATGATGAGATGGCAATGACAATATCCAAAAAATGCATTTAACCAGGTTGGGATTTTGCCAGGCAAGTTGCAAGAAAGAAGGAGAGAAGGGTGAGTGAGATGAGGATCCGCACAGGACAAGGAAAATAGTGATGGACCATAGAGTCTGAGCTGAGTAAGGAGGAAAGTAAAGACATGAGAAGGGCAAGACTTAGTGAGAAGGGTACAGGGCCAATCAGTAATAACTTTATTTCTGTTTATTGCCTGTATCACTACTAGAAAATTTTGTTTATTTATTGTCTGTCTTTCCTATATAAGTGTAAACTCCCTGAGGCTGCCGGGACTTTGTCTTGGTCCTCACTGTATTCTCAGCACCCAAAGCAGTGCCTAACACAGAGTCATTAAGTATTTTGCTGAATGAATGAATTCAAGCCAAAATAAACCTTTATTATGAAGATCCAGCATATTTTTTGATTAATGTGATGAGAAAGTATATTAGGATAAAACAGGCTATTTCAATGGCCTAACAGCAAAGTTTGTTTCTTGCTCTATAAATCTCCCTGTCAGGCAGATTCAGGCAATTCTCCAGGGCTTCCATGCATGTGATTTACTCGTTGTTCTAGGGTACTTTGATCTTGTAGATTACTATCTTAACACAAGTGCCTCGTTCATGGTGGTAGGGGAAGAGAGCAGGAGGAGGAGAACTCATACCTGCTGTTCTGTGATTCTGCTCAGGGCTAACCCAGTCATATGATCCTGCGTAAGCATAAAGAACTTAGACAATGGGGGGCACACAGGAAATAGCTGATGAGTATTGCTGTCTCTGACACAGAAGGGCTCATTGCAACCATATCTGGGACAATTGGGATGAACAGGGGATGTGTCTGAGAATATGTTGGTTTTATTTTGGCAATTATTAAAACCCTGGTTCTTAAACATTTCCCTCCTTTTGCCTGTGAGAAGTTTCTATATAAACACTACACTTACCAATCTTTCTCATGCACATAATCTAACTCTTGCATACACAGATCAATTTTTCCCAGAATGGAAGCTTCAGGGGCAGAAGCCTTGTGCATCCTTTTATTATTCCCTCCTGGTGCTTGGCATGACAACGGACACGTAGTAAATACTTTAAAAATACTTGTTTAATTAAAATGCACCCCCTTTTGGTTAGGCAGTGGCATGAGTCTGTCGTCTGGATGCTATTTAAAGACCATCCAGGCCATGTGTGATGGCTCACGCCTGTAATCCCAGCACTTTGGGAGGCTGAGGCGGGTGGATCACGAGGTCAAGAGGTCGAGACCATCCTGGTCAATATGGTGAAACCCCGTCTCTACTAAAAATACAAAAATTAGCTGAGCATGGTGGCGTGTGCCTGTAATCCCAGCTACTCAGGAGGCTGAGGCAGGAGAATTGCCTGAACCCAGGAGGCGGAGGTGGCGGTGAGCCGAGATCATGCCATTGCACTCCAGCCTGGGTAACGAGTGAAACTCCATCTCAAAAAAAAAAAAAGAAAAAGAAAAAGAAAGACCATCCAGACTGGGCACAGTGGCTCACACCTGTAATCCCAGCACTTTGGGAGGCTGAGGTGGGTGGATCATGAGGTCAGGTTTTTGAGACCAGCTTGACCAATATTGTGAAACACCATCTCTACTAAAAATACAAAAATTGGCCAGGCGTGGTGGTGGGGAAATGTAATTCCAGCAACTCAAGAGGCTGAGGCAGGAGAATCACTTGAACCCAGAGGCAGAGGTTGCAGTGAGCTGAGATTGCGTCACTACACTCCAGCCTGGGTGACAGAGCAAGACTGTCTCTAAAACAAAAACAAAACAAAACCCATCCAGCCTGGGCATGGTGGCTCACGCCTGTAATCCCAGCACTTTGGGAGGCTTAGGCAGGTGGATCACCTGAGGTCAGAAGTTTCAGACCAGCCTGACCAACATGAAGAAACCCCATCTCTACTAAAAATACAAAATTAGCCGGGTGTGGTGTTGCATGCCTGCAATCCCAGCTACTCTGGAGGCTAAGGCAGGAGAATCGCTTGAACCCAGGAGGTAGAGGTTGCAGTGAGTCAAGATTGTGCTATTGCACTCCAGCCTGGGCAACAAGATTGAAACTCCGTCTCGAACAAACAAACAAAAAGTCCAATAATATCAAGCCAGTAAACTGACCTGACTTGAATAAGCTGATGACCAGATTCTTTTTTAAACCTGGTTATAAATATAAATATAGTGACACACTTAGTTCTTCTAAAAACAAGATATCATACTCTATTTTGGTGGAGTGAGTTAGCCAAAGTGTACAGAGTAGCTATCTGAGATTGGGTTTGAAAAATATCTGAATGCAACAATATCCAGTTGTTTGATAATAAAGTGGATATTTTGGCTTGACAGTGGCCAGGGAAGACATTCAAGGTAAGCAGGTGGAGGAGGTAAGGGGAATGGTAGTGAGGCTGAGAAAACTTAGAGAACAAAGGATGAATGGCTACCAAACTTTTGCTGCTAGTCATTAATTTTGCTATAATTTTAGGAGTATAATTTGTAACACATTTCTTTAATGTATCTTATCAACTGTTCCATGGAATGAGACTAAAGGAATAGAGAAGCAGAGAGCCTTGGTATTATTGCCTTTATTTCCTGTTAAAAAATGAAACAGGGAGGTCATCTCTATAGGAGGGAGCTTTTCTGCTAAGATTCAATACTCAGGTTATATTTAATGTTCTTGGCCAAATCATAACATCAGAGTCAGAAAAATGTTTTCTACTACAAGTTGGCTAGATATCAACATTGTCACAAGACTGTCAAAATGAGGTGTTATTTTAGAAAATAGATAAGTGTAACTCTAAAATATTTCTATAAATCTTATTTTTTTTGTTTTCTTTATTTTATTTTATTAGATAGAATCTCACTGTCACCCAGGCTGGAGTGCAGTGGCACAATCTTGGCTCACTGCAACCTCCGCCTCCGGGGTTCAAGTGATTCCCCTGCCTTGGCCTCCCAAGTAGCTGGGATTACAGACATGCGCCACCACACCTGGCAAAGTTTTGTATTTTTAGTAGAGATGGGGTTTCACAGTGTTGGCCAAGCTGGTCTTGATCTCCTGACTTCAAGTGATCCACCTGCCTCGGCCTCCCAAAGTGCTGGGATTATAGGTGTGAGCCACTATGGCCGGCCAAATCTTATTTTTAATCTAGACTTTATTAAGTAGAACATTTCTTGTTGTAACTCATTCTTCATTTAAGGAAATTAGAGAAGAATTGGTTGCAGCTTAGATTTAAAAAATCTAATTTAGGATAAACAGATGTTTTCAAATTAGGAAAAGAATATTAGAAGGTGACGCTATCTCCTAATAATACATGTTTTAAAAAATACATGTGTCTCTCTCCTGTTCACATCTTTTTTTTTTTTTTTTTTTTTTTTTTTGAGACAGAGTTTTGCTCTTGTTACCCAGGCTGGAGTGCAATGGCGCGATCTCGGCTCACCGCAACCTCCGCCTCCTGGGTTCAGGCAATTCTCCTGCCTCAGCCTCCTGAGTAGCTGGGAATACAGGCACGCGCCACCATGCCCAGCTAATTTTTTGTATCTTTAGTAGAGACGGGGTTTCACCATGTTGACCAGGATGGTCTCGATCTGTTGACCTCGTGATCCACCCGCCTCGGCCTCCCAAAGTGCTGGGATTACAGGCTTGAGCCACCGTGCCCGGCCTCCGCTCACATCTTAATATAATGCAGTGGTTCTCAAGTGAAGCCAGGACATTTGATAGTGTCTGGAGACAGTTTTGGCTGTGAAAACTTAAAGGACGTGCTAGCAGCATCTTGTGATTAGAGACCAGAGATGCCGCTAAACATCCTACAAAACACAGGGCAGCCTCACAGCCTTTTTTTTTTTTTTTTTTTTTTTTTTTTTTGAGGTGGAGTCTCGCTCTATCATCCAGGCTGGAGTGCAGTGGCAGGATCTCGGCTCACTACAACCTCTGCTTCCCAGGTTCAAGCAGTTCTTCTGCCTCAGCCTCCCAAGGAGCTGGGATTACAGGTGCATGCCACCATGACCGGCTAATTTTTGTGTTTTTAGTAAAGACGGGGTTTCACTGTGTTATCCAGGCTTGTCTTGAACTCCTGACCTCTGCTGATCTGCCCGCCTCAGCCTCCCAAAGTGCTGGAATTACAGGCAGCCCCACAACTTCGAACTAGAATTATCTGTAGTGCTGAAACTAAGAAACTCTGATCTAATGCAGTGTATTTTCTTTTCCTGCCACTCCACTAAAACTGCTCTAAGGAAAAGGAACAGTGACCTCCAAACAGTTAAGTTGATGGGCCTCCTTTGAGTACTTCTGTAATATTACTTCCTTTCTATGCAACATTTGACACTGTTTACCATCCCCTTCTTTCAAAAACTTTTTCTCTTGACTTGCATTACATTGTTTTCTTTTGGTTTTTGTCCTTTGCTTGGTGTTCTGCATCTGGTGGTCTCTCAAATGTTGCTGTTCTTCCGGGATCCACCATGGGCCCTTAGCTCTTTCTTTATACTTGATTTCCCTGTGTGATGTTGTCCACCCCCATGATAGCAACAACCTCTACTAATAGAGTCCAAATCAATGTATTATTCAGCAAGTTACTTTCTTCTTGAGTAAAATACTAATATCAACTGCCCATTGGATACCTTCATTTCAGTATCTGAAATTCAGCATGTGAAAAACTAAATCCATTCTCTTCTCTAGCAGATCTCTCTTCTTTTTACTGATTTATTTAATCTGTTTGTTGCCCACCTAGTTATATAAGCTTGAATGTTTGAAGTCATCTTTGGCCTCTCCCACTTTTCAACTCCCCACATGAAGTACTCTGAATTCAAGACCTCTAAATATCTCTCATACCCACCGCTTTTCCTTCCAGGCCATATCAGCTCCAAACTAAACTGTTACCATATTCTCCTTACTGATCTCTCTCCCTGAAGCCTCATCCTTTTTCTTACTGAAAAGCTAGTCCACCAAACAGGGACTGCAATCCTATAGATTAGTCTAGTAAGACTCAAAGCATTGTCTTTAAAATTTTTTTTTCTTTAAGAAATGTTTTAAAATTTAGAACTTTTTTTTTTTTTTTTTGAGACAGGGTCTCACTATGTTGCCCAGGCTGGTCTCTAACTCCTGGACTCAAGTAATCTGCCCACCTCAGCCACCCAAAGTGCTGGGATTACAGGCATGAGCCACCACACCTGGCTGAACTTTATGTTTTTGCACATCCCTCATGTTCATGTTTCTGAAGTTGAGACTTCTTCCCCTCCCCGCTACTTTGTGCTTCCTTAATACTTTGTTCATATCTTTATTAGGGTACTTACAAAGTTATAGTGTTATTACTTATTTACGTGTCTGCCTTTATAGTAAACATTTACCTTCAACCTTCTCAAAGATCCTTCCATCGTCATTTCCAGTCCTGTGGTCACCGTCCATAGAATTAGATGAAGCACTCTTGTAGGCATGTTTTTACATCATGACTCTGATCTGAGTAAAGCTAGTTAATTCCCTACCTGGGAATTTGAAATTATGAGAAAGATGGATTCCACTTGGTAATTGGATCTGTAACAAATCAAAATAGGAACTGTAGAAACACGTGTTCCACAGTGTGAATTGGAGAGCCCTGGTCTACAGAGAGAGAGGGAAGACTGAAAGTGAAAGAGAGTTAGGTACGGCAATGTGATGGCTAATCTTATATGTCAACTTGATTGGGCCGTTGGATGCCCAGCTCTCTGGTTAAACATTATATCTGGGTGTGTCTGTGAGGGTCTTTCTGGAAAAAAATGTTAGTATTTGAATTGGTAGACTGAATAAAGCAGATGGTTCTCCCCAGTGTGGATGGGCATCATCTAATCCATTGAGGGCCCAAATAGAAGAAAATGGTGAAGAAAGGTTGAATTCACTCTGGGTGACTTCTTGAGCTGGTACATCAGTCCTCTCCTGCCCTTGGTGCTCCTGGTTCTCAGGCCTTCAGACTAAGACTGGAATCTATATATCATCTGCTCTCTGGCTCTCAGGACTTTGAACTACACCCAGCTTTCCTGGGTTTTCAGCTTGCAGATGGCAGATGGAACTTCTCAGCCTCCATGATTGCATAAGCCAAAACCTTATAATAAATCTCTCTTTCTCTCTGTACATATATATAATACACACACACACACACACACACACACACACACACACACACACACACACACACACAATTGGCTGTCTTTCTCTGGAGAACCTTGACTAATACAGGGAAGAACAGGGATTCCTGACTGTAGTCTACTCACAGTTCCAGATTGGTGAGGAAGCCTGTCTGTAATCCTGCCTTTGGCAAGATGATAGCCTTATTGTTACCATTCAGCAATTTGGAAGAAGAGAAATAAAGACAGGGTTAAAATGAAAAGAGGAGAGCAGAAATAGAAATGAAAAAGAAAATGCAAAGGGAAATTGAGAACAACCAAATTGAAATGGCAGACAGAAGGTAGCAAATCATCTGAAAAAAAATTATGAATTATGTGATCTAGGAGTGAAATGTTTGGCTGTCTTGCCCTGGCTCTGCCCTCCTAAGGCAAACCAGCCTTTTCCTCTTCCTTTCATCTCACCCTATTTGCTTGCAGGGTCATGTGGGAGGATCCATGAGGGGAGCCTTCTACCTCCTAGCATCCTAGCTCTAGCACTCTAGCCTTCCATTAAGTTTTCTGAGTCCGGCCCACCATGGTTACAGCGAGGTGGCTCAGCTCCCAGGGACAGCTTTAGCTGCCTAGACCTTAGTGAATCTAGAGAGCATGACCTAGTGGAAGTAGCATGAACCTTGGTTTGTAAAAATGTTTCAATTATTTTTTTAAAAGCTAGTCAAGTGAAGCAGTGGGAATGGAGAAGGAACAATAACTGGTTGTGACCAATTAGTTATAAACAACACTGGCATGGACTTTGACTCCAGACATACGGATGCAAATTGAGGAAGATCATAAAATGATTAGATAGGTAGATTGAGGGATAATAGAAATAGGTGCAGTGGCTCACACCTGTAATCCCAGCACTTTGGAAGGCTGAGGCAGGCGGATTTGAGTTTGAGACCAGCCTGGTCAACATGGTGAAATTCCATTTCTACTAAAAATACATAAATTAGCTGGGCGTGGTAGCTGGTTCCTATAATCCCAGCTACTCGGGAGGCTGAGACAGAAGAATCACTTGAATCCGGGAGGCAGAGGTTGCAGTAAGCCGAGATCACACCACTGCCCTCCAGCCTGGGTGACAGAGCGAGACTCCAAAAAGAAAAAAAGAAAACTCTCTAAAAAGGAGAGGAAACAGAGGTAGGAGCATGCTGATTTGCTTTAACATAGTGGGAAATTGGGGATATATATCAATGTACCTCCTGTGTGTCAATTTCCCTTTAATTTATTCTACTATTCAAACACTACTCAAATGTTACAAATCAACATTCTTTCATCTTTGAAACTTGTGAGATAGAGTCATTGTATAAATATTTAATTTTAAAAGAGGCACTTTCTCTTTAAATTCTGTTTACCAATATGTTTTTTAGTTGTTTAACACCAGCGACCCTCCTCCTTCCACACTTCTCTCTTCCCTTCCAGGAAAGCTTGTCTCTTAGGAACCTGTCATGGGATTGTATTTAGATTCCACAAAGGTATGAGGATCTCTACATTGGTACTGATTGATTGATTTTTGAGACTGGGTCTCACTCAGGCTGGAGTACAGTGGCATGATCATGGGTCACTGCAGCTTTGACCTCTCTGGTTCAAGGGATCCTCCTGCCTCAGCCTCCTGAGTACCTGGAACCACAAACACATGCCACCGTGCCCAGTTAATTTTTTATCTTTTGTAGAGATGAGGTCTCTCTATTTGCCCAGGCTGATCTCGAACTCCTAGGCTCAAGTGATCCTCTCACCTCACCCTCTCAAAGTGCTGGGATTATAGGCATGAGTCACTGCACCTGTCTGGTACTCATTGATTAAGTGTCCTTTACAGAGATCTTTGTCCTGATTTATCCTCTTTCCTTTCATCCCTACCTCCCATCCTTATTAGTTCTCTGCCTGCAGCCAGGAGTCTTTCTAAAAACAACAATAACAAACATAATTGATTTCATTATTATGTTGCTGATCACACTTCGGTGCCTTCTCATCATTTGTAGAATAAAGTATAATTTTTAATTAATTTTTTTAGAGGCAGGGTCTTGCTCTGTCACCCAGGCTGAAGCGAAGGGTGTGATCTTAGCTCACTGCAGCCTTGACCTCCAGGGCTCAAGAGATCCTCCTGCCTCAGCCCCCTGAGTAGCTAGGACTACAGGCTCATGCCATCACACCTGGCTAATTTTTCAATTTTTTTTTTTTGGTAGAGATAGGGTCTCTCTATGTTTTCCAGGCTGTTTTTGAACTCCTGACCTCAAGCAATCCTCCCATCTCAGTCTCGTAAAGTGACCTCCATAGCTCGTGGTGTAAAACAGTGTGCCTGGCCTAAAATATAATTTTTATTTTTATTGTTTGATTTTTAAAAAATATTTTAAAATTTTTAGTAGCTTTTGAGCTACCAGGGATTATTTTTACGTGGATGAATTGTATAGTGGTGAAGTCTGAGATTGTAGTGCACCTGTCACCTGAGTAGTGTACATTGTTACCAATATGCAATTTTTTATTCCTGACCCTCCTCCCACACTCCCCTGTTCTGGGTTTCCAATATCCATGATACCCCTTTATATGCCTTTGTGTATCTATAGCTTAGCTCCCATTTTTAAGTGAGAACACGTGGTATTTGTTTTCCATTTCTGAGTTACTTCACTTAGAGTAATGGCCTCCAGCTCTATCCAAGTTCCTGCAAAATACATTATTTCCCTATTCATTTTTTTATGACTGAGTAGTAGTCTTTGGTGTATATGTACCACATTTTCTTTACTCTGAAGTGCAATTTTTAACACATGGTGTAGGCTGGGCATGGTGGCTCATGCGTGTAATCTCAACATTTTGGGAGGCTGAGGTTGGCAGATCACGAGATCAAGAGATCGAGACCATACTGGCCAACATGGTGAAGCCCCATCTCTACTAAAAAATATAAAAATTGGCGCTTGGTGGTGCATGCCTGTGGTCTCAGCTATTTGGGAGGCTGAGGCAGGAGAGTTGCTTGAACCCGGGAGGTGGAGATTACAGTGAGCAGAGATCACACCACTGCACTCCAGCCTGGTGACAGAGCAAGACTCTGTCTCAAAAAAAAAAAAAAAAAAAAACCCCAATAAACAAAAACCAAAACATGGCCCGGATGGCTCTACAGGATCTGACTTCTGTTCATCTCTCTAGCCTTGTCTCTACATTGTTCATTCCAGTTTCCCTGACTCCCACCCCAAAGAAAAGATTCTCCAGCCACAGTGAATGGCCATGTTCCTTCTTACCTTTGGCTTTCTCTCCATGTTGGTGATTCTACTGGAAAACTCTTCTAATTTCCTGTTCTGAGCCAAATTATCCTCACTCTTCAGGTCTCACCTATACTGCCCCGGATGTGTCATACTCCTTCAGAGCATCTACTTTTAACAGCCTGTTTTCTTGTCTACACCCTCCCTCCCAATCGGCTTGATGAGAGCAGGAATGTTGTCTTTCTGATAGCTCTTCCATCCTCAGCACCCAGTAATTATTGAATGCTTGCTAGTGTGAGACTAGCAAGCATTTATTGTGGCAGAAGAAATAAGAATGCCAGGCCAGGCACAGTGGCTCATGCCTATAATCCCAGTACTTCGGGAGGGCAAGGTGGGAGGATCATTTGAGCCCAGGAGTTTAAGACCAGTGTGGCCGACATGGCAAAACCCCCTTTTTACAAAAAATACAAAAATTAGCTGGACGTGGTGGTGCGTGCCTTTAGTCCCAGCTACTCTGAGGCTGAGGCAGGGAGATTGCTTGAGCCCAGAGGTTGAGACTGCAATGAGCCATGATAGCACCACTGCACTCCAGCCTGGGTGCCAGAGTGAGGCCGTGTCTCAAAGAAAAAAAGAATGCCAGTGTAGTCTTTGGCTGACCTTCCTCCTCCACCCCCTAACCTCTTCTTACATCAGCTAAGCTGGTTCTATCAGTTGTAGTAACTTGACTAGTGAGTTTATCTTCTGATATCTACCTTCTGTCTAATAGAGAAAACTGACAGTTTTTAGTAAGTGCCCAGTTTTCAGCCTTCAGATTAGAAACTTATTTGATAAATTTAGAAAAAGACAGTGTATTAATATGGTGTCTCTTTAATAGATATTTGCATTTTCAAGGGCCCTGTTATAAACTGGTTGAGAAGTTGATTCCCAGCAGCTTTTATAATATGATCATGAATAGTGCTTTACTGCCTTTAACATATTCCATAAATATATATTATTAATATACTGATAGATGAATGAATGAATGAATAAGTGAAGTGCCATTTAACAGTTCAACTTCCAGATTCCCAGGAGTTATGTAACTCTCAGGCTCCTAGGAGTTAGTGATACCATCATGTTTATTTTTAAATTACTTTTTATTTTTTATATTATTTTATTTTACAGTTTTAATTTTTATTATTAGCTTTAAATTTTTTTCTATTTATTATTTTATAATTTATTTACATTATGCCCTCAAACATCCTCCTATCCAAGATACCGTCCTGTTCCAAGGATCCCTTCCCATCATTATTTTTCTCTATATTATTCGGCAAACTCTGCACGTTGCTGGTTTTCTCCGTTAGAACTGTCTTCTTTGAACACATCCACCTGCTTCTCCCCAGAACCTGAGCGTCAGAACTGAGTCCTAAGTGAGAACAGAGGTTCCGGGCACGCTCGGTAACCAAAGCCAGGGTGTAATTAACTGCTCCTGCCCTGACGCAGGGCCCTTACAGGTGGCAGGTAGCAGCGCTTCTGGGCAGAGACTTGCCCTGTCTTGTACAGCTGAACATCTGCTTTCTGAGGCCAATCTGACATCCTTGTAACCCAAGTTTATAAAGTGGGGATGTCCGCATTTTCCAAACAATAAAACGGAAGGAATTATTTCGGAAAAATTAAAATACCTGGCAGGAGATTGTCAGAGTTCCACCTATACACGAATATCAAGTTTTAAATAACGCTGTGGTTAAGACAAAAAAGAGGACGGAGCCAGGGGTTGAGTATAAATGGTGCCCTACTTTGAACCTCATTGGGTAGATCAAAGATTTTAAAAGGGTTTTCTGAAGTTGCCGAGCGCCTAGAATTTCAAGGACCGTATCCGCAGCCTCTTTCCTAAAGAGGGTGCGTTTCTGGGGGAGGTGAGTGCGCGCGCGCCAGGGGAGGGCCGGCCGCGGAGAGGGGCCAAGGCTCTCCCGAATCAGCAGCCAGGGAGAGGCTCTGCGGGCGCCCGCGGGGCGGAGGGGAGCGGGGCCGAGGGCCGGAGAAGGGGTCCGAGACGCGCAGAGGGGCTGTTAGCTAGGCGACCTGAATGCCTTTGATGCCTGAAGCCGCAGCCTGCAGACGCTGATAGCGGACCCCGAGCGCGCGCGGCCCTGAGCCTCCTGGGGTCTCCCCGCTCCTTACTCGGACCCCGGGCGCAAGGTAAGGAGGGGCGCGGGGTGCAGCGCTCGCCCTGGAGCTGCCAGGAGCCTCTGCGCGAGGGGCCAGTGCGGCCTCCCCCGGGCTGTCACCGCCTTGCCTCCTTTTCCGTCCCGGGGGGTGGCCCACGGGGGCTCAGACCCTCGGCCATCAGCGTTTCCACTCCGCGGTCCGCCGGACCCCCGCTTCCTCTCCACGTTACACTCGCGACTTTCTCCGCTGCCCCCGGGAAGCTCTGACCCCGGGGTTGGGGTCAGGGCTGGCAGGAGTAATCCACCCCCTCCAGGTGTGTGGCGCAAACACGGACGCACAGATTTTCCCTAGGGTCTGTAACAATTTCCAGGCTGAAAGATTATAACTCCTCCTCCTTCCAGAACTTGCCTTCCTCCCGCCTCCCTCCCTTTAATATCCTAACTTTGGGAGGAATATTGACTCTTGATCAAAGTTAATGCACTGTCTTACCTTTCCTATCGGCACCGGCTGAGGGTTTTCTTCCCCGCACCTTAAATATTGTGACAAGTGTACAAGGTTTTCAGGGTGACTGCGGTGCCAGAATTTTACAACAGCTTAAAGCAATAGCTCTTAGGCGGTAGGGAAAAAAGCTGGGCCCCACCCTGAAATCCCCATTCAGAAATCTGGTATGTGTGTGTGAGTGTGCGTGCATGCATACGTGTGTGTGTGTGTGTGCGTGTGTGTGTGTGTGTTTGCCGGCTTGAGTATATTTTAAAAGCACCTCAGGTGATTGTGATATTCGCCCCCCACAACATACCCCCAAAGTATCTGTAATGTCCGCAAAGAAGAGAGAGGTCCACCCATTGTGGCTAAGCATCACCTGGAACTATTAATGTGAATTTAGAATAAAAACAGAGTTAAAGGGGTGAAAGCCAGTTCCCCTCAAGTTGATGAACGTGATTGATGCAGTATCACTGGATCTGAGACGGCAATTTTTTGTTTTTTTTTTTGTTTTGTTTTTTTCTCTTTTTAATTTAAGTTTATTATATTATTGTTAGTATTTTTGTCTTGTTTCTGGTTTTTGAGACGGAGTCTTGCTTTGTTACCCAGGCTGGAGTGCAGTGGTACGATCTCGACTCACTGCAACCTCCGCCTCTCAGGTTCAAGTGATTCTCCTGCCTCAGCCTCCCAAGTAGCTGGGAATACAGGCACATGCCACCATGCTGGCTATTTTTTGTACTTTTAGTAGAGATGGGGTTTCACCAGGTTGGCCAGGCTGGTCTCAAGCTCCTGACCTCAAGTGATCCACCTGCCTCGGCCTCCCAAAGTGCTGAGATTACCAGAGTGAACCACTGAGCCTGGCCCAAGATGACAATTTTGGAAAGAGAGAGTTAACATTGATTTGAAACTCGGATGTAACATTGGAAAAATGCATACTTCTAAGAGACCTGGTTAAACAGCTTTTAAATATCAATTTTTAAAATATAAGAATTCCTTCACAAGTGCTCTACAGCTTAGAAAGGGCTGAGGCCCATTCTCCAGAGAATCAGAAAATCTTCCTTCACTGCTGTCTTGACTTTTTGTCAATGATGGCAGCCCGTTGACATTTTTATATTTTTCTTACTTTAAGGCTAAAGACTCAAATGGACTATTACCTCTAGGAACTAGAGTCAACAGTGATGGTATCAATTAATTTAGAACCTGTTTTCACTCCTAATTATTTGAACCAAGTTCTTCTATCCTGAATTGATTGAGAGTCTGTAAATTATATCATATTTACAGAAATGCTACATATTTCTCCATCTTGAATTTTGTCATAGATGCATGTCTGCTGCTTTTCATATATTCATGTAAGTACCGGAACCATTCTAAGGATCTATCAAATGATCAGAAAGTAATTACCAGGGAAAATAAATTTATTTTCTGTCTTTTGGAAAATTGAGACGAAGGACGAATTTTTTTGAAGTACCATAAAGTAGATATAATATTAAAGCTTACATTTCTTTTTATGAAACCAGATGCCTTTTATGAAATAGGGATGATATTCCGTGCTCGGTTTCAAGGATGTTAAGGACAAGCAAGAGACTGTCTGTAAAGCATTTTGAACTTTTAAGAAAAGAATCACTGTCTAGATATTGAGCCAATGTGATTGTTTTCCTGGCAAACTTTTTCTCCTTTCTAAAATTAACTTTCCCCCAGGAAAAGTAGTGCAGATGCACATGATTCAGTCAACCAAGTTCAGAAAATACTGTCTGAATTTTAAAAGTGACCTTAATTCATCCCTATAGATCTAATGTTTGCAACCTATGCCACAAAATATGCAGAAATATTCATTCCTTGCTGACCTATGCAAAATGTTAGCTTAATAAGGGTAGCTATGGACAGAGCACAATATAAAATTTATTGGCTTAGGTAAAACTATTATCATTATTTTCCTAAGGCTTTTGTGTACATGTGTGTACACTGGTTCTGCAACCTCCATAAATATATATGTCACATATGTTTTTAATAGGAACAAAAAACCCACAATATTTTTCTCTGTGGCGGAACACTGTAAGCATTAGGTTTTGATTATTTTTTCATGGAAATTATAATATGACAGAACTAAGAGCTCCAAGAGAATAATTCCGTAAAGATCTATTTGGAACTAGAAGTACTTTTTAAAAAAATGTTTGAAACCCAAAGTTGGTGTGCTTAGCTTCCATAGAACGGTCCTTTGTGAGTGAGTAAGTATGGTAGATCCAGTTCTGGCAACCTCAGACGAAGGACAATTAGACCCTGCCACTCTTCTCCAGACCTTTCATTTGGTCTGTAACTTGATGCTTCACTGACCCTACACTCTCCCTGCCACGCTAACTCACAGAGGAATTGTTGGCACTCTGAATTGAAACTTTCCCCCCTCCCATCAATGAGAACATGTTTGCATAGGTTGCAGAAGGCAATTACATTTTTAGCTCAGTATTCTAAGAAATACCTTCGGCCACAAAGAGAGTAGCCTTAGTGCAGCCTACACTACAGATTGCCTTATTTTGTGGAGCTATGATAACTTACCAATGATTCAACTATGTAGAAATAATAGAATTATAGAATATTAAAATGAGAAGGCCCTTTAAAAGTCATCTAGATTTTAATCATTTCTCTTTACAGATGAATATTGAAGTGTTCATAACAGTAATCTAAACTGAGAATAGACATTACGTTTTATATTCTTTCCAATTCTTGTAGTAACGAGAATTTTGTTCATTTGAAATGAACTTATATATGAGTTTAATAATGTAGCAGTGACAGCAAAGTGGTTCCAAATCTCAGCTAAATTTTCAACAAAACTCAAAAGTGTGGCATTAGGCTGAGAGCAGTGGCTCACGACTGTACTCTCAACACTTTGGGAGGCTGAAGCAGGAGAATTGCTTGAGGCGGGGAGCTGGAGACCAGCCTGGGCAAGATGGCAAGACCTGTACCTACAATTAATTATGTATCATTATTAACTAGAGTCATCCTACAGTGATACAGAACACTAGAACTTAGCCCTTTTTCCTAGCTGTAATTCTGTATCCTTCAGCAAATCTCTATCTCACCCTTTCCCCTACCTCTAATATCTTCTGTCTACTTTTCATGAACCAGTGTATTTTCTAGTTCAATGATGATTTTTGACATTTTCTTTAACACTTTTGCCCACATTTGCCAAGTTTATTTAGACTTAGTTCTATTTAAGTTGTTTCATTGATATACTAGTTAATAATAGTACACTTCCTCCATCCTTAAGTTCATATCATAACTAATTTAAGTATATATTCAAGTAACTTTTTAAGGAGGTCACAATTAGCTGAGCATGCCCTCACAAAATGTTTTTCAGGGGCCAGTGTATAAGAATGTTTTTCTGCTTTTCTTTTTTTTTTGAGATGGAGTCTTGCTATGTTGCCAGGCTGAAATGCAGTGGTGCAGTCTCGACTCATTGCAACTTCTGCTTCCTGGGTTCAAGCAATTCTCCTTTCTCAGCCTCCCGTGTAGCTGGGACTACAGGCGCGCAACACCACGCCCAGCTATTTTTTGTATTTTTTAGTAGAGACGGGGTTTCACCATGTTGGCCAAGATAGTCTCAATCTCTTGACCTTGTGATCCACCCGCCTCAGCCTCCCAAAGTGTTGGGATTACAGGCGTGACCAACCGCGCCCGGCCTCTTGCTTTCTATAAGATGCTTGTGTCACATCTGTAGCTCAGTGTTCTCTACGTATTGCTCCACAGAATTTTAACAATGAGGGTTGCAGAAGAGAAGTCTCATTGAGGTCTGTCTGATTACTATTCCTTTGCAGCTAATCTTTTGTCTGCTTGGATGTTTATAACATCATTTTCTTTCTTTTTTCTTTTTTTTTGAGACAGAGTCTTGCTCTGTCACCCAGGCTGGAGTGCAGTGGCACAATCTCGGCTCACTGCCACCTCTGCCTTTTGAGTTCAAGTGATACTCCTGCCTCAGCCTCCCAAGTAGCTGGGACTACAGGCGTGCACCACCACACCCAGCTAATTTTTGTATTTTCAGTAGAGATGGGGTTTCACCATGTTGGCTAAGAGATCATGAGCTCTCTTGACCTCATGATCCACCTGCCTCGGCTTCCCAAAATGCTGGGATTACAGGCGTGAGCCACCACACCCAGCTTCTTTCTTAAGAAAAAAGAAAAGACACTAAGAGAAAATTTTTTAAACCAGACCACATTGCAGGGATAATCTGTTTTATTAATTTTTCCTGATACTCTTTGAATAATTTACCTTTGAAAGCTTCCTTCCTTCCTTCCTTCCTTCCCTTCCCTTTCTTCCTTTCCTTCCCTCCCTTTCGTTTCCTTTCTCCTTCCTTCCTTCCTTCCTCTTTCTTTCTTTCCTTCATTCTTTCTTTCCTTCTTTCTTTCTCGCTTTCTCTCTTGCCCAGTCTGGATTGCTATGAAGTGATCATACCTCACTGCAGCCTCTAGCTTCTGGCCTCAAGCAATCCTCCCACCTAAGCCTTCCAAGTAGCTCTGACTGCTGCATTCCAAGTAGCATGCCTGGCTAATTTGTAAATTATTTGTAGAGATGGGGTTCCACTATGTTGTACAGGCTGGTCTCGAACTCCTGGGCTCAAGTGATCCTCCTGTTTCAGCCTCTCAAAGTGTTGGGATTACAGGTGTGAGCTGTGGCACCTAGCCCTGATTATTTCTTTGTTGGTACTTTTCTTTTTGAAATTATGTGTACGTATATGTGTTCATCTCTCATTTTTCATTTAATAATTTAATCTTTTAATTTTCTCTGAATACTGCCAGAATTTCTCAAGGGTATTGTCTACTTTAATTAGATTTTTTGTCAGTTTGAATCTGCTACTCACTACCTCCGTTGCAGCTTTTTACTTGGCAATAATATTTTTGGTATCCAAGTAATTTTTCCTAATATTAGCTCCTTCCAACTTTGGCTTCATAGTTATAATGTCCTATTGCTTCTTACCGAGTCCATGAAGAAGAGAATCTGTAAAAGTTTGTAGTGTGCCACAACTTTATTTTAACAGACACCATCTGTGATAATTCCTTAGAAGTGTCTTTTTTTTTTTGAGACAGTCTCACTCTGTTGCCAGGCGCCAGGCTGGAGTGCAGTGGCAGAATCTCAGCTCACTGCAACCTCCACCTCCCAGGTTCAAGCAATTCTCCTGCCTCAGTCTCCCCAGTAGCTGGAACTACAGGTGCACACCACCAAGTGCAGCTAATTTTTTTGTATTTTTAGTAGAGATGGGGTGTCACCATGTTGGCCAGGATGGTCTCAATCTCTTGACCTCATGATCCGCCCACCTCGGCCTCCCAAAGTGCTGGGATTACAGGCTTGAGCCACCGTGCCCAGCCAGAAGTGTCTTTTTTTTGAAATGTGGTGTTTTTGGCCGGGCGCAGTGGCTCACGCCTGTAATCCCAGCACTTTGAGAGGCCGAGGCAGGTGGATCATTAGGTCAGGAGAGTAAGATCATCCTGGCTAACATGGTGAAAACCCGTTTCTACTAAAGATACAAAAAATAAGCCAAGTGTGGTGGTGCACTCCTGTCCAGCTACTCAGGGGGCTGAGGCAGGAGAATCACTTGAACTCGTGAGGTGGAGGTTGCAGTGAGCTGAGATCGTGCTACTGCACTCCAGCCTGGCGACAGAGGGAGACTCCGTCTTGGAAAAAAAGAAAAAGAAAAGAAAGAAAGAAATGGTGTTTTTGTAGACCTAGTATTTGCTGTCTCTTCACTCTATTTGAAAGAGATTGTAACCTCTGCTAGTCTAGAATTAGGAGTCAAGATGGGCTCTGTTACATATGGAGCTGGCTGACTCCATGGTCAGACCAAAGGAGGAAAAAATATTCGAAATGTGGGCCCGGTGTGGTGGCTAACGTCTATAATCCCAGCACTTTGGGAGGCTGAGGTAGGAAGATCACTTTTGGCCAGGAGTTCAAGATCAGCCTGGCCAACGTGGCCAAACCCCAGTCTCTACTAAAAATACAAAAATTAGCTTGGTGTGGTGTTGCACGCCTGTAGTTGTAGCTACTTGGCAGGCTGAGGCACAAGAATCACTTGAACCCGGGAGGCAGAGGTTGCAGTGAGCCGAGATTGTGCCAATGCACTCAACCTGGGTGACAGAGTAAGACTCTATCTCAAAAAAATAAAAAATTGAAATGCGTTGTGATTTGCTTTGCCACTTCAGGGAGAAGGGCGAGAGCAAGACATAGGTGATATTAGAGAAGAGAATTTGCACTTTACAAAATTTTTCTTACTATAAAATGTCTGAATTTCATTAAAATATAAGCCTTTTGTTTGTTTCAGTCTGCAAATATTTATACATTATCTTATTTTATCCTTAAAACAATTTCTTTAGTGTCAAATTATCATAACTTCCGGATTCAAAAGGTTGTGGACTGAATTACTTCCCTAATTCTTGCAGATTACTTGAGTTTTCTTAGCCTCATTTCCTTCACCTGGAGAGCAGGGTTTAAACTCTGGGAAAAGATAGTAATTACCTCATACAGCTGTAAATATTGTGGGAGACAATTATGTAGGAATGGTCAGAACCCAGAAGGATAATAGCTCGGAAGGAGTGTGAAGCAGAGAGACCTTCAACAATGGAACCGGAAGGAGTGTAAAGCAGAGAGACCTTCAACAATGGAGCCCAGAGGACATACAGGAGAAGACAACAGGAGGCTAAGAAGGAGTAGCCAGAGGGTGGGAGGAAGACCGGAAGAGAGTGAAGTCCTGGGATTAAATTGAATACAGACATCTAAAAAGAAAAGGTAGTCATTAGTGTCATGCATTACGACAAAGAAATTTCCAGCACCTCTGGCAATTAGGAGCTTAGTGTGAGCTCAGCCACAGGCAGTTTCAGTGTAAATAAGCAGGTAGAAGGAAAACTCTAGTTGGAATGATTAATGAGGTTAAGGGAGCAAGAAAAGTGTAAACAGCCATTAAAAAAAAAAAAAGTTTCTCCCTTAGGAGAAAGGGAAAAGATAGAGAAAGGAGGGATGGGTCAGTAGCTAAACAGATACTTAAGACTGGGAAACTGGATTTAGATTAGAAAGAATAGCAAAATTAAAAAAAAAATGTAAGGACTAAAGTTTGCCATGTTTCAATTTTTTTCAAGTAAGGATATTAAAAATACTACTATCTAGGCTGGGCACAGTGGCTCATGCCTGTAATCCTAGCACTTTCGGAGGCTGAGGCAGGCTGACGGCTTGAGCCCAGGAGTTCGAGACCAGGCTGGGTAACATAGCAAAAACCTGTCTCTACAAAAGATACAAAAATTAACCAGACGTGGTGGCATGCATCTGTAGTCCTAGCTACTTGGGAGGCTGAGGTAGGAGGATCACTTGAGCCCAGGAGGTTGAGGCTGTAACGAGCCAGGATTGTGCCACTGCACTGCTGCCTGGGCAACAGAGTGCCACCCTGTCTCAAAATAAATGAATAAATAAATAAAATTACTGTCAAATATTGTTTCTGAAAAGAAAGAAAATACTAACATTTAAAAGTTGAATAACCTAACTCTGTGAGAAAGTTAGCATCTCAGTGAAAATTTTCTTTTTCTGCTTAAGAGTGTCTTTTCTCCCCTAGTTGAAGGTTCCATCTTTCCTTTTTTAGAGACTTGACTTCATCAATTGTCTTCTCTCAAATACTTTCAACCTCTTCTTCTCTATTGACTCTTTTCCATTAGCAAATATGCATGATCTAGTCACCTATCTTAAAAGAAGCACAGGTCAGCTGGGCCTGGTGGCTCATGCCTATAAGCCCAGCACTTTGGGAGGTTGAGGCAGAAGGATCACCTGAGATGAGGAGTTTGAGACCAGCCTGACAAAAATGATGAAACCCTGTCTCTACTGAAAATACAAAAATTAGCTGGGCGAGGTGGTGTGCACCTGAAGTCCCAGCTATTTGGGAGGCTGAGACAGGAGAATGGCTTGAACCCAGGAGGTGGAGGTTGCAGTAAGCCAAGATCATGCCACTGCACTCCAGCCTGGGTAACAGATTGAGACTTTATCTCAAAAGAAAAGAAAAAAAAGGGAAAGAAAGAAAGAGAGAGAGAGAAAGAAAGAAAAGAAAAAGTAGTGGCAGAGGGGATGGGAGGAGGGACTAGAAGGGACAGATGCTATGTAAATAGTGTTAACAGGACTTGGTGGCTGACTGAATATGGCAGGTGAGACACAGACAGAGGAATCTAAGATAAATCCTAGAGACATGGTTTGGGTGATTATGGTACATGGTGCAGTCATAGAAAAGGAGAAGCAGGGCTGGGAGAATGAAAACCTGTGACTTCTCAGTGTGCCAGAGGGTGCGTGGGTCAGCAACTCCGACTCTGTCTTTGAGTCCTGCTCCTGAATCCTTCTAACTAAGCTCCCATTTCACCTCAACACACATTGTCATGACTCTTTTTCATAGTTGGCCCTTAAGCCTTCATTTCTGGAGTTACTTAACTATTGGGAGTTCAAACCCTGCTTCTTAGAGTTATGAGCCAACACAATGCATTTTTTTTTTTTTTTTTTTTTACTGAAAACAGATAAATATGAACTAGTTGATAGAAATATGAGTACACATGTAAACACAGGATGTTAAATGGGACCTTTTAATTTTCCATGTTTGCTGTGGCCTAAGACAATAGAAGCTTCATTCCAAAGTCAGGTAAGAACACAGTGCATGTGGGAAAGGAAGCACAGGAGAACAGGTCAGCATTGTCCTCCAATCCGGCTACCTCACTCACCATCTGGCCAGTGAAACAGGTAGAGAAGGCCAAGAAGATAAAGATTAGAAGATGATTTTTTTTTTCTTGAGATGAAGTTTCTCTCTTGTTGCCCAGACTAGAGTGCCATGGTGTGATTTTGACTCACTCTAACCTTTGCCTCCCGGGTTCAAGCGATTCTCCTGCCTCAGCCTCCCGAAGAGCTTGGATTATAGGCATGCACCACCATGCCTGGCTAATTTTGCATTTTTAGTAGAGATGAGGTTTCTCCTTGTTGGTCAGGCTGGTCTTGAGCATCCAACCTCAGGTGATCCACCTGCCTCGGCCTCCCCAAGTGCTGGGATTATAGGAATGGGCCACCATGCCCAGCCACGAGAAGATGATTTTTAGAGTTGATGATGGGTTTGAGTTATTCCCTCCTGGCCACGAAGGGAGAGGGGTGTCAGGTTCTTGCCCCTTCAACCCACATCTAGAGATAGGCGTTTTATGCAGACCATTTGGAGTATTTAGTGTGCATCCCCCCCGAGATTGAGAGGCATAGTGGATCAGTGATACACGCCTGAGAATCTAAAGAACAAGAGACCTGCTGGCTAGCTCCTTTGATGGTGGAGCAAAAGGAATATAGCACATTGTCCCATAGTTTGATAGAGCACAAAGGGCAGGAGTTGTTTCCCAAGACTAAAGGTAGACCACACAGGTCAGTGAGGTGGCTTGGAGTCTTCTCAAATCATGTGTAAGCATGCCTCCTGAACCCCAGCAAGAAAGAGCCATAAGTGACCATCTTCAGAAAGCAATCTGCAGGTGAAATATCCCCCGTGATGGGGGTCGACTAGGAGAGTCTCTACTTCCCAACCTCTCCTCCCCACCACTATCGCACCTGGGGCTCAAGAGAAGTAAGCTTTAAATGCCCACCAAGCCTGTAGATCACCAGACTTAGGTCATTGCCTTTGTCTTAGTCAAGGAAGAACTTTCCTTCTGCCTCTTCCTTCCCCTACCACTTCCCCAGAATAATGGATTAGTATCAGAAACTGGAATCGCCTAAATTAGCACTGTGGCTGAGGAGAATAGAATCTTTCCATTTCTACCTTTCTCAGTATACGTGGCTAGTGTTCATTCAGCAGGCCACAGCTGAAGGAGGGGAGAGGTTTAACTTTGTATCAAGTTGGAAGAGTTGGAGTGCTATATTAGATTGGACACATCGATCACAGTACTGTGATTGATTTTTGGACTTGGGGTGACTTGAAGTGTCTTCATTATTTAAGAATAATTAGAAAAGTCATGGCAGGCTGGCCATGGTGGCTCATGCCTGTAATCCCAGCACTTCAAGAGGCCACGGTGGGTGAACCGCTTTAACCTTCAACTCCTGAGTTCAGGCCATCTGCCCACCTCATCCTCCCAAAGTGTTGGGATTACAGGCCTGAGACACTGCACACTGCCAGGATCTTCTTTACTCAAATGCATTTAAATTTACTCAAACTTCAGATGCTAATCTCTCTCTCTCTCTCTTTTTTTTTTTTTTGAGACTGAGTCTTGCTTTGTCACTCAGGCTAGAATGCAGTGGCATAATCTCAGCTCACTGCAACCTCTGCCTCCTGGGTTCAAGTGATTCTTCTGCCTTAGCCTCCCAAGTAGCTGAAATTAGGCACCTGTTGCCACACTCGGCTAACTTTTGTGTTTTTAGTAAAGAGGGGGTTTCACCATGTTGGCCAGGCTGTTTTCAAACTCCTGACCTCAAATGATCAGCCCACTTTGGCCTCCCAGAGTGCTGGGATTACAGGCATGAGCCACTGCACCTGGCCTCAAATGCCAGTCTCTTCCACAAACACCCTCACAGACACACCCAGAAATGATGTTTGACCAACTGTCTGGGTATCCCATAGTCAGGTTGACACATACAATTAACCATAACAAAGAGACAATTGAGAAGGTAGAGGCCTTCATTATAATAGTAATTTATGTAAAACCATCTATAGATTTTCAGGAATGTACGATTAGCAAAATGGTGGAAGATAAGGGCAGAGATGGCTATTCTACGAATTAAACCTATTCACAGAAATGCCACAATAACTATTTTCATTTTTTGAAATGATGCCAGGAGCATTTAAATCAATTTACATATACATTAGGTAATTTTATATGTTTATTTACCTATTTATTTAATTTTTTTGAGTTGTGACTCTATGGCCCAGGATGCTGTCATGATTCACTGCAGTGATATTATCATGGTTCACTGCAGCCTTGAATTCCTGAGCTCAAGTCATCTTCTTGTATCCACCACCTGTGTAGCTGGGACTACAGGCATGTGCCACCATGCCTGGCTAATTTTTAAATTTTTGTAGAGATAGGGGTCTCCCTTTGTTGCCTAGACTGCTCTTGAACTCCTAAGCTTAAGCAATCCTCCTGCCCTAAATGCTGGTATTATAAGCATGAACCACCATGCCTGGCATACATTAGATAATTTTTATTTTTAAAAATTATTTAATTATGTATTTATTTATTTGTGAGACAGGGTCCCACTCTGTCACCCAGCCTGGGTACAGTGGTATGATCTCATCTCGCTGCAACCTCTGTCTTCTGGGCTCAAGCAATTCTCCCACTTCAGCCTCCCAAGTAGCTGGGACTACAGATGCAGGCAACCATGCCCAGCTAATTTTTAAATTTTTAGTGGAGATGAGGTCTTCCTATATTGCCCAGGCTGGTCTTGAACTCCTGGGGTCAAAGGATCTGCCTGCCTTGGCCTCCCACTGTGCTGGGATTATAGGTGTGAGCCACTGTGCCTGGCCTACATTAGGTAATTTAAAAATGAGATTTACAATCTGTTCCACAGCTGGTGAAATGATCTGAAATACTGCCTGGGTGCACTAAGCACACAAGACATTCTTCTCCTTCTGTTCCAGAGAATCACAGAAGCAATAAACAGCTAAGATTTATTGTTCACCATTTGCATTCTGCCACTGATCAATTAAAAACAAAACAAAACAAATGTGTGTATTCCTATAAAACAATAAAGATGATGCCCATTAGCCAATAAAATCTAGAATAAACAAGAATGCTAAAGAATTTCTCTTTTCAGCTTTAGGAATTTTAAAAGGGCTTTAAATTAGCTTTTAGATTGTCTTCCCAGAATTTGCAACATTATTACTGAAAGTCTTTTAATGGCAAAGGAGTGACAAGGGGACAATCTAAATAACATTTCTATTAATGTGTTCCTAAAAGTTGAAAAGACAAATTGAAAATAACGTGTGAGTTGCACATAAAGTATTTACAATAGCGGGGAACAAATGCAATTTATTTCATAGAAGTGGAATTTTGGACTCAGAGGTAGGCTATTAGATTGGCCTGGAAGAATGGAAGAAAGATGATGACTGAGCACGGAGACATGACTCAGCCTTCTGTGGTTCTGGTGGAAACTCTTCCTTTGCCTGCAGAATTCTAAGGGCAATGCTGTGTTGCCCTGGTGCACTGCTGAATGCCTGACATCCTTTAGTATAGCTGTAAGAGCAAGAGTGCTAGAATATGCCTAGGCATAGTCCATTTTCTTTCTTTTTTTTTTTTTTTTGAGATGGAGTTTCGCTCTTGTTACCCAGGCTGGAGTGCAATGGCATGATCTCGGCTCACCGCAACCTCCACCTCCTGGGTTCAGGCAATTCTACCTCAGCCTCCTGAGTGGCTGGGACTACAGGCATGCGCTACCATACCCAGCTAATTTTTTTTTGTATTTTTAGTAGAGACGGGGTTTCACCATGTTGACCAGGATGGTCTCGATCTCTTGATCTCATGATCCACCCACCTTGGCCTCCCAAAGTGCTGGGATTACAGGCGTGAGCTACTGTGCCTGGCCTTCTTTCTTTTTTCTTTTCTTTTTTTTTTTTTTTTTGGGTCGGGCAAGATGGAGTCTCCCTGTTGCCAGGCTGGAGTGCAGTGGTGCGATCTCGGCTCACTGTAAGTTCCGCCTCCCGGATTCAAGCGATTCTTCTGCCTCAACCTCCGAAGTAGCTGGGACGACAGGTGTGCACCACCATGCCCAGCTAATTTTTGTATGTTTAGTAGAGACAGGGTGTCATCATATTGGCCAGGCTGGTCTCGAACTCTTGACCTCATGATCTGCCCACCTTGGTCTCCCAAAGTGCTGGGATTACAGGCATGAGCCACTGCACCCAGCTGTCCATTTTTTATTATTGCTTTTTCCCTGTGGTAGGCAAAAAGCCAAGGTGTGGCCCAGAATTCCTACCTGCTGGTATATATGCCCTCTAAAGGAAGGATCCCCTTGAGTGTAGGTGTGACTTGTGAAGATGATGGGTGTGAAGACATGGGATGGTGTGACTCCCATGATTACATTAGATCACATAAGACTCTGTGAAAGCTCACTGAAAACAAGTTCTCCCACTGGCTTTGCAGAAGCAAGCTATTTTGTGTGAGCCATGAGACCGGGACTCTAGAGCAGCCACGAAGTCCTGCTCTACGATTCTGTAGCCATGAAACAACTTAGGACAAGTTGCAGAAAATGAATATGCCACCTATTTTCTCTAGTCTACGCTCAGATTTATTATAAGCGTTACCAGAAATTCTAATTCTGTTTTTGTGCTCCTTAACTTCATGTATTTCCCGTTAAATTTTTCTCCCTCTGTATTGTGCCCCAGGCTTTCTTCAGATTTATCTTTAATTTCATGAATTTTCTCTTCAGCTGGCTGTACTGATTACACTGCTTTGATAATTCAGTGTAACAAACCCCTTCAGTGACTTACAGCCAATTTCTTGCTCACATTACACGTCAGTGGCTGCGGGTGGAGAGCAGTGTCTCTGCTTCAAGTTCATGTTCAGCTGACCTTGGGTACCTTCTCGCTCTGAGACCCAGGCTGAAGGAAGAGAGTGGCTCCTATCTGGGATGTGAGGTTCTCATGGTGGGCAGTAGGGCTAACTGAGGCTTGACAGGCTCTGAAATCCTCCAGTTACGACTGGGGGCATTGTTATTGAGGCCATTGGCCAAAACAAGTCAGTGGTCCAGCCCAACATCAACGAGATGCAGGGGTACATTCCTCCCCAGGGGAAGAGGAAAGGAATATTTTTGAATAACAATATAATCTGTTATAATGGCCTACTTGGTTTTTTTCTTCCACTGATGATATTTTTAATAGATCTCTATTGGTTCTTTTGGAATCCCCTTCTTTTATTTCATAATGTCTTTTTCTTGACTTATGTGTTCTATTCCATCCTTTATCTTGTCAAACATTTTAAAACCATTAACATTAACATTCTTAGTGTGCTATCATTTGTACTTTCAATGGAATAAATTATCTTTTTTGTTTCGTCTCTTTTTTTTTTTTAAGATAGAGTTTCGCTGTTGTTGCCCAGGCTGGAACGCAGAGGCGTGCTCTCTGCTCACTGCAACCTCCACCTCCTGGTTCAAGCAATTCTCCTGCCTAAGCCTCCCAAATAGCATGGATTACAGGCATGCACCACCACGCCCAGCTAATTTTGTATTTTTAGTAGAGACAGAGTTTCACTGTGTTTCTCAAACTCCTGACCTCAGATGATCTACCCACTTTAGTCTTCCAAAATTCTGAGATTAAAGGTGTGAGCCACTGTGCCCAGCTGTTTTTTTTTTTTTTTTTTTTTTTTGAGACAAGCTCTTGCTTTGTCACTCAGGCTGGAGTGCAGTGACACGATCATGGCTCACTGAAGCCTCAACCTCCCAGGCTCAAGCAATCTTCCCACCTCGATCCTCTTACCCAGCTCTGTGTAACTGGGACTACACGTGTGTGCCACCATGCTGGGGTGATTTTCAATTTTTTTGTAGAGGTGAGATCTCATTATATTGCCTACACTTGTCTTGAACTCCTGGCCATAAGCGATCCTCCTGCCACAGCCTCCCAAAGTACTGGAATTACAGGCGTGAGCCACTGCGCCTCCTGTCTTATCTCTAATTCCCTCTTTCTTGGTCTCTTGGCTTATGAGACTTATCATTTTCAACTGTAAGTTTATCAACAAGTTCCACATGTCCTGGGTGGAATGGTGTACCGGTGAGGCAGTTTTATATTTCGTTTGTTAAGGCCTGTGTGTTTTCTTAGTTTGGGACCTGGTTTCCAGTCCTGTGTAGTTAAGGTGCACTTGAAATCCTTTCATTTACCTTGCACAGGCTTAAAACTCTAATTTCTCATGAGTGATTCTTTTTTCGTGTGTAGTCCAGAGCACATGACAAACTTTTGTACTGCTTCCCTCTTGAGAGGAAGGTGGTTTTCTTTTTTTGTATTCCTTCCTCCCTTCTAACTTTATATATTAAAGTCATAAAAAAAATATATGTACATGGGTATACACACACACACACACATACATATATACATACACACACACATATTTTCTTTATAATTTACATTTTTTTTTTTAGACACAGGGTCTTGCTGTGTTGCCCAGGCTGGTCTCAAATTTCTGGCCTCAAGAGATCCTCCTGTCTCATCCTCCCAAACTGCTGAGATTACAGGTGTGAGCCACCATGTCCAGTCTACTATTTATAAGGTGTTTAATTCCATCTCCATGTGTTAGATAAATCCCACCCTGGCAAGTGAATATCCTATTGTCATATTTCTACTAGGTCTTCAATTTCTAGTCAACATTGTGGGTTTGAGTTTCTTTTTTGTTTCTGAGGAATTGTCCCTTCTAGCTTTTTGCCCAGCTATGCATTTAAAAATATTTTGTTAAAGTCTGCCAGCCACAATGGTTCATGCCTATAATCCCAGCACTTTGGGAGGCTGAGACAGGCAGGATTACTTGAGGCCAGGAGTTTGAGATGAGCCTGACCAACATGGCAAAATTCCATCTTTACTAAAAATACAAAAAAATTAGCCACATATGGTGGCACACACCTGCAATTTCAGTTACTTGGGAGACTGAGGCACAAGAATCACTTGAACCCAGGAGGTAGAGTTTACAGTGAGTCGAGATCGCACCACTGTATTCCAGCCTGGGAGACAGCACAAAACTCTGTCTCAAAAAAAGAAAAAAAAAAATTGGTACATTTTATTCAGAGCTTATATGAGTTAGCATAGAATGGTGTGGGACGGGGTGGGCTTCCCAAATTAGTTCAGCATGCCTTATTGCCTAGAAGTCCTTAAATTCATTTTGTTACCTTTCCCCACAAAATCCTATTTGAATTTTTATTGGAATTACACAGAATCTATAGAGTTATTTGGAGAGAATTTACGCATTTAAAATATCAAGGCCAGGTTTGGGCCTGTAATCAGCATTTTGGGAGGCCAAGGTGGTAGGATCACTTGAACCCAGGAATTCAAGATTCCTGGTTAATTAAAAAATTAAAAATTAAAAAATTAGCCAGGCATGGTGGAGCATGCCTGTGGTCCCAGCTACTTGGGAGGCTGAGGTGGGAGGATTACTTGGGCCTGGAACATTGAGGCTCCAGTGAGCCGTGATTATGCCATGGCACTGGGTGACAGCAAGACCCTATCTCAAAAAGTAAACAAGCAAATAAATAATATATTGAATTCTCTCATGTGTGAATGTGTTGTATATCTCACCATTTATTTAAGACTTCTTTTTAATGTCCTACTGAAATCATGCATTCAAAAGATAGATAGACACTGTGTAGTTATTATTAAATTGAGATCTAGGTTTTATATTTTATTCCTAGCTTATTATTGTATAATTTCTGGCTTGTTAAATAACCATGAGCAAATTATCTAATTATTATAGTTTTAATTTGGTTGAACTGTTAATTATTATTCAACTCAAGTGTTTAGTAAGTATAAAGCAATGATAATTACTAGATAATTACTAGGTAACTTACTTGATAATTAAGTTGTTTAACATTTTTATTTTTAAGTTTAATATCAAGATATTGTAGTTCAGAAAGGTAAAATATACATTTATCAAAATTACTCCAAATGCTCATATAGAAAACTTTTTGAAACATAAGTAAAAGTAGAAACTGCAAACAGAGCAGTAAACTAAATTAATAAATATGATTTTGTACTTGATGCATGCCAGAATCAGAATTTGTAAAATCACTAATTGAAAGGAGAGTGAAACTCCATCACAAAAAAAAAAAAGAAGGAAATTGTGGAACTTAGTGCTGTTAGTAGACAGGGCAGTTCAGTTTTCAACAACAGACATTAAGTGAGCTGGGTGATCTTCGTTACTAGGTGTGGTTAAGAGTCAAAGACACAACAGAAACATTAAGTCTCCAAAGAGGCCTTGTAGAGGTGTCAGTGAAAACTCTCGGCCAGAGCCCACCCCGTTTCCTAAATATGGTATCTTTGAAATACCATACAGATCCGACATTAAAGCCTTCTCGACAGCTGTACCAGAAGATGGCAACCATTGTGGTTTTTTGGTTTTTTTTTAGACGGAGTCTCGCTCTGTCACCCAGGCTGGAGTGCAATGGCCGGATCTCAGCTCACTGCAACCTCTGCCTACCAGGTTCAAGCAATTCTCCTGCCTCAGCCTCCCGAGTAGCTGGGTCTATAGTCACCTG
Source organism: Saguinus oedipus (assembly GCA_031835075.1). Taxonomy (NCBI): domain Eukaryota; kingdom Metazoa; phylum Chordata; class Mammalia; order Primates; family Cebidae; genus Saguinus; species Saguinus oedipus. The sequence goes on along the minus strand of CM063172.1, from coordinate 10,964,910 downwards.
CCACCACTCCTGGCTGTCTTTTATATTTTTAGTAGAGATGGGGTTTCCACCACATTGGCCAGGCTGGTCTCAAACACCTGACTTTGTGATCCACCAGCCTCGGCCTCCCAGAGTGCTGGTGTTACAGGCGTGAGCCACCGCACCCGGTGGCGTGGTTCTTCTTTTGCAATGCCACTATGTAATCAATACATTTTTATTGCTTACAAAGCCCTATTGATTTAACTCTATAGTGCTCTTTTCTCATGGGCTCCATTTATTAACATAGCACTTAGACCTGGAGGGAACTTCAGAGATTTAGAATTTACAAACTAATGCTGGGCTCGGTGGCTCACACCTGTAATCCCAGAACTTTGGGAGGCTGAGGTGGGTGGATCATGAGGTCAGGAGTTCGAGACCAGCCTGGCCAACACTGGCCTGTATCTACTAAAAATACAAAAATTGACTGGTGTGGTGGTGCGTGCCTTTAGTCCCAGCTACTCAGGAGGCTGAGGCAGGAGAATGAATCACTTGAATCCGGGAGGCGGAGGTTGTGGTGAACCGAGATTGTGCCACTGCACTCCAGCCTGGGCAACAGAATGAGACTCTGTCTTGAAAAAAGAAAAAAAATTTTACGAATAAAGGTGTGTATCAAATCTTTTTGCGGAACATTTTCAAAATCTAAGTGTGGATGGATATGTGTGTTTGGAAGAGCTTCCTAGGTAATCTGACAAAGTGTTCTGCTTAGGAATTATCTCTCTAATCTAACCCCTTAATTGTGTAGAGGAGAAGCTTTACTTGGAAGAAAAAATGCTTCTAATTTAAGATTGCCTTTGTTAACATAGGTAGTTAGAAAATTTAGGCCTTCATGTTTCAATTTCTCCAGTTCTTTTTTTTTTATTTTTTGAGATGGAGTTTAGCTCTTGTTACCCAGGCTGGAGTGCAATGGTGTGATCTTGGCTCACCGCAGCCTCCGCCTCCTGGGTTCAAGCAATTCTCCTGCCTCAGCCTCCCAAGTAGCTGGAACTACAGGCGCGTGCCACCATGCCCAGCTAATTTCTGTATTTTTAGTAGAGACGAGGTTTCACCTTGTTGACCAGGATGGTCTCAATCTCTTGACCTCCTGATCCACCCACCTCGGCCTCCCAAAGTGCCAGGATTACAGGCTTGAGCCACTGTGCCTGGCCCTTCTCCAGTTCTTTCTGAGCTTCTGTTTCACCACCAACAAGCTATAATTTTGTTTCTAACTTAATGACTTGGGGTTTAGGTAGACCTTTATTTAAAAAAAAAATCTATAATGTAGATGAATGAACAATGCTCTACATTGTTTTGGGTTTAGAAATTCTGATAATCTCTTTAATTATAATAATTCCAGTTAGTTGTAAACAGGTGCAGTAGGGAGTCAGCAGACAGACCCCCTGGGCCCAATGCTGGAAACCATTCTGAAGTTTTTACAGTGTCTGTGGGCCAAAGACTTAGCTCTAGCTGGAAAATAATTTTTAAAGACTGACAAAGTTTATTTTACATTTATGTATATCTGAAGTATATAAATTGTACATGCAGTTTATATGCTTCAGATATATGACCTGGTATCATCTCCCACCCTGCACATGTTTAATAACTTTTCTTTTTTTTGAGATTGAGTACAATTTATGACCTGGTATCATCTCCCACCCTGGACATGTTTAATACCTTTTCTTTTTTTTTGAGATGGAGTTCCGCTCTTGTTGCCCAGGCTGGAGTGTAGTGGCATGATCTCGGCTCACCACAAACTCCGCCTCCTGGGTTCTAGTGATTCTCCTGCCTCAGCCTCCTGAGTAGCTGGGATTACAGGCATGTGCCACCGTGCCCAGCTAATTTTGTGTTTTTAGTAGAGATGGGGTTTCTCCATGTTGGTCAGGCTGGTCTCAAACTCCCAACCTCAGGTTATTCCTTGCCTCGCTTCTCAAAGTGCTGGGGTTACAGGTGTGAGCCACACTGCCTGGCTTTAAATGCCTTTTCACGTCAGATTTTAGAAATATGGTTCGTAAGTCTTGGAGTTTATTCAAATATAAGTTTATTTTTCCAGGTGGGTAAATGAGGCTTCTGTAGACAATTGGAAAGCAAGAATGTCTGTCTTTTTCTCACATTGAATAGTAGGAAGAAACCCCATAGAGAATCTTAGCATTTGTGGAAAAGAAAAGAGCAGAGTTAACTTTAATCTTAGTTCAAACGAGCCACCTGAGTTTATTAGTAGCTGACCAGGCTCTTTTTCACATTAGGCCCTATATTCAGCTTCCTTAACTATACAGATTAAGTTATTGACTCATTGATTGAGACAGGGTCATGCTCTGTCACCCAGGCTGGAGTGCGGTGGTTCACTCACAGCTCATTGCAGCCTTGAACTCCTGGACTTAAGTGATCATCTCACCTCAGTCTCCCGAGTAACGGGCACTACAGGTATGCACCACCCATGCCTAGCTAATTTTTTATTTTTTATAGAGATAGGGTCTTGCTATATTGGCCAGCTGGTCTCAAACTCCTGGCCTCAAGTGATCCTCCCACATTAGCCTCCCAAAGTTCTGAGATTACAGGACTGACCCACCATGTCCAGCTCAGATCAAGATGTTTACTAACATAGGATCTAAATAGAGTGTCTTGGCTTCAAGTGAGTTGCTTCACAGTCTACCTTTTGTTAGAACGGATTAGGAAGTGATATTTCTTATTTCATATTTTTCTTTATCAGACAGGAGCTTATAGTATTTACGTGTTATGGTAAACCAAATGTTCTTTTTCTTTCAAGATGAGCTTAATGATCAGGAATAGATAAGAGTGCCCATATCTCATCAACTGGTTGGACAGAGTGACTTTAATTCTCATAAAGTGTATGAGCTGATTCCTATAAGGAAAAAGTATAATGCTATGTTATTGCTTTGTAGAATTAGAATTCTCTCAACCCTATAAGACAAGGGACAAATACAGGCATAGAAAAATAAATAACAAAAAGATTGTGTATCAAAACATGGTGAAACATAGTCAGGTCTAGAATGAACAGAAATTTTGCTTTGGCTAGAAAAACTGCTCCTAGTCTTTGGTGTAAGTTTCTTTGACGCAAGCCCTATGCAAACAACATGCTACAATTCCTTGAACAAAGTGAGATTTTCTGCTTCTGTGACTATTAAGAAAGCACAATAAAACAAAGAAACAAAGCAAAACAAATGCCAACCAAGAAATAACTTTTGTATGGTTTTTTGAAATTAAGAATTTTTTTTTTTGAGACCTGAGTCTTGCTCTGTTGCCAAGGTGAAGTGTCATGATGCAATCTCAGCTCACTGCACCTCTGCCTCCCGGGTTCAAGAGATTCTCCTGTCTCAGCCTCCCTAGTAGCTGGGATTACAGGCATCCGCCACCACTCCCGGCTAATTTTTGGTATTTTAGTAGAGACAGAGTTTCACCATGTGGGCCAGGTTGGTCTCAAACTCCAGACCTCAGGTGATCCCCCCCCCCCATCTTGGCCTCCCAAAGTGCTGGGATTACAGGCATGAGCCACTGCACCTGGCTTATTTGTTGCATTTTTAAGAGAAAATATTTTGATTTTAGTATCTATCACTAATGCAGTAAAGGGTCCTTCTTAAATTCATGTAAGTTAGGATTGTAGGTCTTATAAGGCCTGATGGGACCTCAGAAATTATCTTGTCTCACCTGTTACGTATTTTACAAATGAGGAAACTGATGTGACCTACTAGTGTCATTAGTTAGCTGGTGGTTCAACAAAGGGTATTGCAGGAGGTTCTTGATTCTTAGCGACATTTTCTTTAGCTTCTTTTGGCTTATGATTTTAAAATTAAGTACCTCATAAACTGTTGTGTATTCAATCAGAAGGAGTCAGTATTCAGTTTCTTATGTTTCAGACATATAGGGTGTGGCCGTTACACTGTTCTCCAAATGTGTTTTGGCTTCTGGTCACTCTGTTGCCCAGGCTGGAGTGTGGTGGAGCAATCATAGCTCAGTGCAGCCTTGAACTCTGGGGATCAAGCCATGCCTGGCTAATTTTTACATTTTTGTAGAGACAGGGGTCTTGCTGTGTTGCCTGGGCTAATCTCAAAATCCTGGCCTCAAGGAATCTTCCCAAGTCAGCCTCCCAAAGCACCGGGATTCCAGGCATGATTCCCTACGCCCAGGCTCAGCTTTCTAGTATTGCATTTACTGACCCCCATGTGGTTGGATGGGATATTGTGACTAGTTTGACCAATGAATTATGTGTAGTTATGGTGTATAACATGACATTTTGATATATGTATGTATTGTGGGATGGCTAAATCAAGGTTATTAATGTATATTGAGTAGGGGTTCTTAATCCATGAAGACTTCTAGGGATCTGTCTCTGAATGTTGCGGAAGCATCCCTGTTGAACAGGGATGGACATTTGGCATGAGTGAGAAAGCCCTTGCTGTTTTAAGCCACTGTGATTTTGGGGTCATTTGTAACCTCAGATGGCAAACCTGTAAAAGGTGTTTTCTTAAAAGGAAGACAGTGCTTCTAATTTAGGCTGTGGCATTAAAGGGAAATGAATAATTTAGGCAACACGTTTGGCAATTTAGGGCAAAAAAAAGTGATACAAACAGTTTTTGCTTATTGAGGGTTTTTTTTTTTTTTGAGGAGTGTTTCTATAGTATTATCTTTATTCTCCACTTCTGTTTTTTTTTTAATCTCCTGTGTTAGTAAACTATGCATGGAATTACTGTTGGAATCAATCTCAAATTTTAAATTACAACCAGCATTCAGTAGATTAAACTAAGAGTCAAGGAATCTGGATCCTTGTTTTCATCTTGCCACTGCATGACCTTCAATCTCTCTGGGTCTCAGGACACTCACTTATCTATAAACAGGTATTGAAACAAATCATCTTGAGTATCTTTCTAGCTCTGTTAATCTGTAATTCCAGGAAATCGAAATAACATGCTGCTAGCTATTTCGGGTTAGGAATCTTAAACGCAATTTTAAAATATAAGAACTAGGTCTAAAGGTATCCTGGTATAATAATTTAAAGAGTAACTGATGCTTTGATTCATGTGAAACTTGGACTGCCCTGAGACATGATCTTTTGTTCTTTCAGGTCCTATTTCTTCTGTGAGTACTAACCATGATTTTAAAAAAAATGTACTTTCCAGGTTTTTCTGATATTTCAATGTATTTTTCTTGTATTTAAGAATTGTTACTTTTCAGTATTCAGAAAATGTTTCCCAAGGATGTAAGTGGAACTGTGCCTGTTTTGTTTAACTTGCTTTTTGAATCTCACCGACATTTCTTGTAGAGATGTGGATGAGATTTTTCAAATTTATCTACATTTACCTTAGTCTTCCTGAGCTCTAAGACTTTGGAAAAATATTGACAGGCTCAACATTAGCCTCCCTCTTTTTGTTTCTTTTGATACAGAGTCTCACTCTGTCACCCAGGCTGGAGTGCAGTGGCACCATCATGGCTCACTGAAGTTTTGTCCTCCCAAGTTCATGTAATCCTTCCTCCTCAGCCTCCCGAGTAGCTGGGGCTACAGGTGCGTGTTGCCACACCCAGTACATTTTTTTGTAGAGATGAGTTTTTGCCATGTTGTCCAGGCTGGTCTCAAACTCCTGGACTCAAGCAATCCACCAGTGCCTCGGCCTCCCAAAGTGCTGGGATTACAGGCGTGAGCCATGGTGCCTGGACAGCCTCTCTTTTTGATAGAAGTGCAAAAATGGCTGCATTTAAAGGTTCAGCTATCAAATATTTCAGAATGCTTTGTTTGCAAGTCAGTTTTGGCTAGAAGACTCAAGTGACAAAATCTTTAGGATCAATTGCCACGTGTCCTAATGGTAAAAGTGGCATCACTGGTTTCTTGCTCTGGCTTTTTGACTTCTGTCTTCTTAGAACCAAAAGTAAGCTGGCCGAAGAGCCACAAAGCCACAGCCCCTGGCTGAAAGGTGCCCATCTTAATTATATTAATTTCATTGTTAACAAATTGGTAAAGGGACTAGATGATCTATGAAGGCCAGTCCAGTTGTTTGCTCTTATGTAGACACTCTTCTGGATTGTTAATTTTTTACTTATTAATTTTTTGTACTTTGGTTCACTATTACAGTTAGTGTTGTAGCATGTTACTCTTTATGAGAGATGTTAGAGGTTGAAGAAAGTTGCTCATAATGATTGTCATTACTCTTGGTTGTAAAGTATACTTTTCACAGAATCAGAAACTGCCTGAAAATATAAACCTATTCAATTATACTGAGTTCCTATATCTTGTTTTAATTCAATGGCAAATAAAATGCTCTTTATATAAAATTCAGTTTTTAAGAAGGCAGAGGTGTGACATTTTGACCGGTGTTACTCATTTTTCATTCCTTTTTTTTGTTTCTTCTTTTTTTTTTTTGATAGCGTCTCATTCTTGTTGCCCAGGCTGGAGTGCAGTGGTCCGATCTTGGCTCACTGCAACCTCTGCCTCTGAGGTTCAGTGTATCCCTTCCTCAGCTGGGATTACAGGCCTGGCTAATTTTTTGTATTTTTAATAGAGACAGAGTTTCACCATGTTGGCCAGGCTGTTCTTGAACTCCTGACCTCAGGTGATCCACCCATCTTAGCCCCCCAAAGTGCTGTAATTATAGGCATGAGCCACTGCACCTGGCTTATTTTGCATTCCTAAAACATTGTTTTCATTTTTTGCTTCATCTGAATCTAATCGCCCTGCCCACCGCCCCTACAGGAGACAGATTCTTGCCCTGTCACCCAGGCTGACGTGTAGTGGTGCCATCGTAGCTCACAGTAGCCTTGAACTCCTGGGCTCAAGGGATCCTCCTGCTTCATCTTTCTAGGTAGTTGAGACTGCAGGTGCTTGTCACTACATCAGGCCAACTTTTTTTTTTTTTTTTTTGCATTTTTTTGTAGAGATGAGGTTTTGCCATGCCGCCCAGCCTGCTATCAAACTCCTGGCCTCAAGCGAGCCTCCTGCCCTGGCCTCCCAAAGCTCTGAGATAACTGGTGTGAGCTACCTTGCCCAGTCAGAATCTTAAATGCAGAGACAGTTTTAGTGTTCTTACCTAAAGAAATAAGAATAACCTAATATTAATACAAATATTACTCAGTCACAGGAATTCTTATTAAAAATCCTATGTACAAAAGCACCATTCAGTGCCTTAAAAAGCTGGAAATGGTGATCTTATAGATATACTCTTAACATCTTAGACTAGCAATCCTCCCTGCTCTTAATTATTGGCTAGTGTGTATATATATATAAATTATTTATTTCCATAGGTTTTTGAAGAACAGGTGGTATTTGGTCACATGAGTAAGTTGTTTAGTGGTGATTTGTGAGATTTTGGTGCACCCATCACCCAAGCGGTATAAACTGAACCCGATTTATAGCCTTTTATCCCTCACCCCCCTCCCACCCTTTCCCCTGAGTCCCCAAAGTCCACTGTGTCATTCTCATGCCTTTGCATCCTCATAGCTTAGCTCCCATTTATGAGTGAGAACACATGATCTTTGAAAATATGGAACACTTCACGGATTTGCCTGTCATCCTCGTGCAGGGACCGTGCTAATCTTCTCTGCATTGTTCCAATTTTAGTATATGTGCTGAAGCGAGCATGCTAGTGTAGTATAGCACAGTGTTCGAGAAGATGATTCCGTGTCTCCAGATTTCAGTTGACTCTGAAGAATGCACAACCCCCCCAAGGCCAAGGTAATGTGCTGTAAGCTTTCCGTATATTTGGGAATTACAATCTTGGGGGCTCTGGATAGGTATGAGAGGTATGTGGGTGAGGTATTTGGCTGACTCATCTATGCTACCGCACTACACAGCCCTCCACTGAGCTAAACCAGAATCTGCGTGTCACAACTTGGGCACCTTAATTGCCAAGGAGTGTGAATGGAGTGGAATGCAGTAACGGAGGATGTCCTGAAAGATGGTCCGATTTGACAGCATGCAAGATGTGTGCATTTCGCATGATCATTTTCAGCAGAACACTTGCTACTTTAGACATTTGTTTTTAGCCTTCTAAAAGCAAGTAGTGTTGTTTGCTTGATTATTATTTCTCAGATTATTATTCAGGTTCAGTGAATAATATTAAGAAAATCCCAATAATTACATTATTCTGGGCTTTTGGTTAATAGAGCTGTAAGATTTCTCTTAGTTCAGCAACTACTCACAAAGGGAATGAACTATATTCTTACAGTACTTAGCATTTGAGGTAAGTGCAGGTATTTTTCATTCATACTTGGGAGGTTTTACTTCCCTTAAGTAACTTTACCTAGCATGCCCGAAGGGAATGTGGACAATAACAAGGTGTGATATTTGGGAAAAGAAGTTTGAGCTCATCAAAGTAGAAGCAAACAAAGGAACAAGGAAATAATCATTATTGCATAAGTGTTCCGTTAACTTGTCTATGTTGGTTCTGATGGCAAAAGCGAGCCACTGCTCCTGGCTGAAAGCTGGCTGCCGGCTTGCATCTGCTGCTGCTGCTAAGTGTCAGTTATGCAGAGCCCCTGACCCCTTTCCATTTTCAGAACAAGAATAGAACTAATTGTAGCATCAGGATGCAATGCATTCCAAAATATATTTCCTCTGAAGCAGTAATCTCTTCCACATCCTGCAAAGCAACTGAGAAGGACTTTTTTTTTTTTTTTTTTTTGTCACTAAGAATATTTTTGACATTGGATTTGAAACTTTAAACCTCAAATGAGCTGGAAAAAATAATTCAAAGAATCCAATTTGTATATACTTCAAATATTTTAATAATGAATCCATGAGACCATCTACATTCTTCTGCTATAGTGAAATTGTGCTGTGGTAACTTGTACTTAAAATAAGAAAATCAGTTTTAAAGCGCATTTCTTCATAATGGTAGTTGCCATAATGGTATTAGATCTACGTCCACATCTGACCTTAGCCCAAATCAAAAACTTGATAAAATTTCTTCTTTCTCTTTTTCCTCCCTCCCTCCCTTCCTTCCTTTTTTCCTTTCCTTCCCTCCCTCCCTCCATCCCTTCTTTCTTTCCTTCCTTCCTTCCTGTCTTCTTTTCCTTCCCTCCTCCCTCCCTCCCTCCCTTCCTTCCTTTTCTCCTTTCCTTCCCTCCCTCCCTCCCTTCCTTCTTTCCTTCCTTTTTTTCCTTCCCCTTCCTCCCTCCTTCCCTCCCTCTCTTCCTTCCTCCCTCCCTCCCTCCCTCTTTCTTTCTCTCTCTTTTTCTTTCTCTCTCTTTTTTTTTTAAAGATGGGGTTTCACCATGATGGCCAGGCTGGTCTTGAACTCCTGACCTCAGGTGATCCACCCACCTCAGCCTCCCAAAGTGCTAAGATTACAGGCATGAGCCACCACACCTGGCCTCTTTCTTTCCTCTTTCTTTCTTTCTTTTCTTCTTTCTTTCTCCCTTCCTTCCTTCCTTTTCCTTCCTTCCTTCCTGTTCCTTCTCCCTTCCTTCTTTCCTTCCTTCCTTCCTTTTCCTTCTCCCTTCCCTTCCCTCGCCTCCCCTCCCCACTCCCTTCCCCTCCCTTTTTTCTCTTTTTCTCTGATATAGTCTTGTTCTGTCAGCCAGGCTGCAAGGTAGTGGCAATGAGATCATGGCTTACTGCAGTCTCAACCCTTTGGGCTCAAGCAATCCTCCTGCCTCAGCCTCTCAAGTAGTTGAGACTACGGTTGCATGCTACCATGCTTGGCTAATTTGTTTTTTGTAGATATGGTGTCTCACTATGTTGTCCAGACTGGTCTTGAATTCCTGGGTTTATGCAATCTTTCCAACTTGACCTTCCAAAGTTCTGGGATTACAGGTGTGAACCACAGCCCCTGGGGCATCTCTTTTCTTTATTGTATTTGTTCTTTAAGTTTCTCTCCTGCTCAAAAGCCCTTACCCTCATTCCAATCAACTTCCAGTATTGGACAAAGTTCTTCCTTGACTACATTAAAAAATCTGATCTTAGGCCGGGCACGGTGGCTCACGCCTATAATCCCAGCACTTTGGGAGGCTGAGGCGGGTGGATCACGAGGTCAAGAGATCGAGACAATCCTGGTCAACAAGATGAAACCCCGTCTCTACTAAAAATACAAAAATTAGCTGGGCATGGTGGTGCACGCCTGTAGTCCCAACTACTCAGGAGGCTGAGGCAGGAGAACTGCTTGAACCCAGGAGGCGGAGGTTGCAGTGAGCCGAGATGGTGCCATTGCACTCCAGCCTGGGTAACAACAGTGAAACTCTGTCTCAAAAAAAAAAAAAAATAAATAAATAAATAAATAAAATATCTGATCTTAAGATACCCATACCCCCATGTTCATGGCAGCACTATTCACAGTAGCGAAGATATGGAATCAACCTAAGTGTCCATCACCAGATAATGGATAATAAAATGTGAGAGAGAGATATATATAATGGAGTACTATTTAGCCATGAAAAAGGACAAAAATCCTGTAATTCATGGCAACATGGATAAGCCTGGAGGATGTTATAAGGGAAATAAGCCAGGCACAGAAAGAAAAACACCACATGTTTTTACATATATGTGGAAGCTTAAAAAGTTGATCTCAGGCCGGGCGCGGTGGCTCAAGCCTGTAATCCCAGCACTTTGGGAGGCCGAGGCGGGTGGATCACGAGGTCAACAGATCGAGACCATCCTGGTCAACATGGTGAAACCCTGTCTCTACTAAAAATACAAAATACTAGCTGGGCACGGTGGCACGTTCCTGTAATCCCAACTACTCGGGAGGCTGAGGCAGGAGAATTGCCTGAACCCAGGAGGCAGAGGTTGCGGTGAGCCGAGATCGCACCATTGCACTCCAGCCTGGGTAACAAGAGCGAAACTCCGTCTCAAAAAAAAAAAAAAAAGTTGATCTCATAGTAGTAGTGGGTAAAATAGTCATTGCTAGAGGCTGGGAAGGGGAGTGGGGAAGAGGGGAGAGGGAGAGCGGTGGGTTAACAGTTACAAAATCATCAGGCTGGCTGTGGTGGCACATGCCTGTAATCTCTGCTCTTTGGGATGCTGAGGCAGGAGGATCACTTGAGTCCAGGAGTTTGAGATCAGCTTGGGCAAGATAGCAAAACCCTGTTTCTATTAAAAAAAAAAAAAAGTAAATTAAAAAAACCCAAAACAACTGTTAAACAGGAAAAATGAGTTGCAGTGTTCTATCAGCACTGTAGGATGACTATGGTTAACATTAACTTATTGCATATTTTAAAATAGCTAGAAGGGACTGTGTTCAGTGGCTCACACCTGTAATCTCAACACTTTGTGGGGCAGAGGTGGGTAGATCACTTGAGGTCAGGAGTTCAAGACCAGCCTGGCCAACATGGTAAAACGCGGTCTCTACTAAAAATAGAAAAAAATTAGCTGGGTGTGGTAGTGGACACTTGTAATTCCAGCTACTCAGGAGGCTGATGCATAAGAATTGCTTGAAACCAGGAGGCAGAGGTTGCAGTGAAGTGAGCCAAGATCGCACCACTGCACTCCAGCCTGGGTGACAGAGTGAGACTCCATCTCAAAATAAATAAATAAATAAATAAAACAGCTAGAAGAGAAGATTTTGAATATTTCCAACACAAAGAAATAATAAGTATTTGAGGTGATAAATATACTAATTACCCTGAATTGATCATTACAAATTAAATACGTGTATTTAAATATCACTGTATACCCCACAAACACGTACAATTATGTGGCAATTAAGAAATAAATAAAAAGGAAAAATAGCAACAATTATATGGGCAAACAGAGCTTGATAGGGCTGTAAAAAACATCTGATCTTCAAAGTAATGTAAAACTAATACACACAAAGGCATCGTTAACCAACAATAATGAGCAGAAATAGGAAACCTCTAATTTTGATGCAAAACTAACTTTGGACAATAGGAAAGCTTTCATAGTTTCTGCAGGATTTAGAGCCACAAGACCTGAGTCTGAGTCCTGGCTTGTGGCTCTCTCAGCACTCCACCTTTCTCAGCTTCAATTTATAGCTATTACTTGGGGGCTGCCATGATTCTACGAGAGGGCATGCATTGAAGTGTTTTCTAAAACATGAAGCACTCTCACTCCATGGTGTTTTTAAAAATTGCTTTAAAATCATGCAAAAACTCCAGCCCAATCTGAGGCCCAGGGTTTACTCTTTGCTACTTCCTAACCTTGGAGACCTCAGAAAAATCTTCTAACCCTGTCAGGTCTGTTTCTTTGTCATGAAAACCTACAGGTTAAACCAGAATATCTCTAAGGTTCCTTTCAACGTGAGGCATTTTATAGTCCCATGGATTAAAATTCTTTGCAAAGAACACACTATGACATCTAGTTCCAGGAACATAGAAGGCGCATGAGTTTGAATTAGGAGGTCAGTAGGGGGACAAAGGAGATGGTCATAATGGGGAATTGGGGTTATCCTCTCAGAGGAGGCTGATGTGAGGTAAGGAACAAGAGGTCTATGTGGCAGGATCTCTAGTAAGAGGGTCTGGATGGGTTCACGGCCTTGGGGTAAAAGTTGCAGGAACTCGGGAGCGGAATGAACAAGGATTATTAGACATTTGCAGGGGTGCAATGCTATCCTGTATATAATGCCACAGGGATTTTGATGGTCAGCAATGCACGGGTGAAAGAGGCAGGGGGAGGGAGTGAATGACAATGAAGTGAAGACAAAGACCACCTTCTTACCTTCTCTGTCTTCAATCCACTGGGCAGTGAGAGTGATCAAGTCAAAGTGTAAACTTGATGACTTCTCTCCCCTGCTAAAAATCCTTTCATGGCTTTCCTTGTATTGAGATTCAAATGCAAATTCCCTGTTATTGGCTTTCAGGTCCCCAAGGGATTTGGCACTTTCTTGTCTCTCCAGTCACCTCCAACCCTCTGTCTCTATTCCATCTCTCCCTGAATTCCAGCCACACTGGGCAGCTTGAGGTCACCAGGGTATACCTGCATGAGGGCTGTTTCTCCACGGTTCTTCATAGGATTCCCTGTCATTCTCGGGGAGTGTAGCTGAACCATTTATTCAGACAGGCTTTCTCTGACCACGCTACACGTAGTACTATCTTCCCCTTCTCTAAGCCCTCTGTTTCCTAAACAGCCACCACCGCAGTCTGTAATTATTGTACTCTCACACAGTGTCTGACCAAATAATTCTTTGTCTAATGACTGAATGAATGAGGAGTTATTTTTCTCCTTTCCCTCTTCTCTTCCACTATCTTTTCTCTACTTCTTATTTTATCTTTCCCTGATTTTTTCAAAGTCAATAGAGTTCATATAATTTATTCCGATTATAAAAGTAGGACATATCCATGCCAGAAAATTAAATAAGTTAAGTGTGTAAGGAAGAAAATGAAAATCAGCAAAATTTCATCAGCCAGAGAAAATCAGAACTAACATTTTATTGTTTACACTTCTAAAGTTTTCTAGTATAGACAAACATATGTATATGTATGCATATATATACACACAAACACAAAACACAAACAAGGTGTTTTATGATATACTTGATCTTTTGTAGCTTTTGCTTCATGTAACACATGTGTCATTGTTTTTCCCTCTTTAATCACACTCAGTTCCCTTCCATACAGCTCAAAGTTGAAACTAATGTGTTTTATTGTTCATTGTATTTATTGAAGAGTTCTAAATCCTGTTCATAATTTTATTTTATTTTTATTATTTTCTTTTCTTTCTTTTTCTTTTGTTTTCTGAGACAGAGTCCTGCTCTGTCAACCAGGCTGGAGAGCAGTGGCGCGTTCTCTGTTCACTGCAACCTCCGCCTCCCGGGTTCTAGCAATTCTCCTGCCTCAGCCTCCTGAGTAGTTAGGATTACAGGCGTGCACCACTATGCCTGACTAATTTTTGTATTTTTAGTTATGATGGGATTTCACCGTATTGGCCAGGCTCATCTTGAACTGCTGACCTTATGATCTGCCCGCCTTGACCTCCCAAAGTGCTGGGATTATAGGCATGAGCCACTGCACCTGATGTGCTCATAATTTTAAAGAGCAGTTGAGAGCAATATTTTCAAAATTTAACAAAACCAAGTTGCTCTTTCCTTTAAAAGACCTTTAATTAGTCAAGTCTGTGCATCCTTCCCAGGGAGCTTTCCCTGCCGTTGACATTGGTGGTACTCTTCTCTGCCTATGAGTTAGGCTGACCCTGCCTTTTTCAGGCATGATCCAGCATTTATCTTTGGTATAAAAAGTAACTGTTATTCTTGTCTTTCACTGCCAGCATTGCAGACTGGGCATTCAAATGCTTTGGATTGTGTGTTTGGAGAAGCTAACAGCTGCATGTTCTATTTTCATTTAAGATCCGCCCAGGATGTGACCATGGGAATGCTTATCATTTTTTTGGAGGGGAGGATTGATGTAAAATTGGTGAGTAATATACAGAGGTGAAAATTAGGTGACAAATTTTTCAACAGATTGTAGGCTTGCCATCTGATACCTAGAAAAAACTGCATTCTTTTGAGCAGCTCTTGGAATGCTCATCTGCCTGAACTTGGGGGCAGCCACAGATATGGAGTGCTTTGAGACTTAGTAAATAACATCAGTACGTTTCCAAAACAAGCAAGCAAGCAAACAAATCCCACTCTCTCCTGCCTCATGCTTATATTGGAGAACAGCACTGTTGCATAGTCTGCAAATTACTAACCAACCAACCAAACAAACAAAAACACATGAAAACCTCGATTTTTCTCTTTAAAAAGAAAAAAAAAAAAACATTTGGATCAATTAGGGAGCAATGGCAAAGCCTTCCCTTCATTGAAGCATTGAAATATGCAGCTGAATTGTTTCTAGTTGTTTATATACACCTCAAGCTCAATCAAGAAATGATTCATGGACATGTTTGGATTAGGCTGAGAAATCCTTGTTAGATTTAATAGGGCCAATTCATGGATTTTTCTTAAAATAATTTGCAGCCCAAAGTCTAACAGAATATAAAATATAAAATCTTTCTGTATTCTTTTTTTTTTTTTTTTGAAGCAGAGAGAGTCTCTAGGTTGGAGTGCAGTGGTGCCATCTTGGTTCACTGCAAGCTAATTTTTGTGTTTTTAGTAGAGACTGGATTTCACCATGTTGGCCAGGCTGGTTTAGAACTCCTGATCTCATGTGATCCATTCATCTCAGTTCCCAAAGTGCTGGGATTACAGGTGTGAGCCACTGCTTCCAGCTGGAATATAAAATCTTTATTTCTGCCTTTTTCATTTAATAATATTCAATTATTTTATGTTCTAAAATTTTTTGTTTGAAAAGAGTGTTTAAATTAGAATTCTCTTCCTTGGCTGCAATTACTTGAAAGCCCATCACTGCCAGACTTTGACCCTTGTTTGTCTGTTTTGTTGTGAGGTTGGCACGGGTGCGGGGGCAGGCAGCATGGTGGTATTTGCTTGATTACTTGATATGAGAAGGCATTTTAGGCTTGGAAGGACTGACAGATGCTATCAGTGCCCTGCCCACTTCCTTTAAGAGTTTATCATTTTATTGTGCTTTAGAGTTTTTCAACTGGTCCTATCTGGAAATGCTGGGGAGTTCACACCAACCCCCAGAAGTCCTCAATCAGGCCTGATGGGAATTGGGGTATAATTGCTCCAGATCCCCCACCACTGGATGGAATGATTATAAGGGCTGTGTTTGCCTTCAGTGTTTCCTGCTGAAGTTAAATTCTAGCTTTGGCTTAACAACACATCCTTAATTAGTAGTCTTCCTTTTCCCGCTCCCCTACCAGCCATCCCAATACCTCCCTAATGAACTATTTGCAATCATATCTTTGTCTCAAGTCAAACCATATTAGGATTTGGGGGGGATATCTAAATCCAACACAAACCTCTTACTTTTAGGCAACATTTTATTTATTTATTTATTTATTTATTTATTTTTATTTCAATAGTTTTTGGAGAACAGGCGGTTTTTGGTTACATGGGTTTTTTAGTGGCAATTACGGAGATTTTGGTGTACCCATCATCTGAGCAGTGTACACTGTACCCAGTGTGTAGTCTTTTATCTCTCACTCCTCTCTATCTCTTCCCCTCCACCTGAGTTCCCAATATTTATTAGGTGACATTTTATTTATTTTTATTTATTTATTTATTTCAGACAGAGTCTTGCTTTATTGCCCAGGCTGGAGTGCAAAGGCACGATGAGCACAGGAGTTGAAGGCTGCAGTGGGCTATGATCATGCCACTGCACTCCAGCCTGGGTGACAGTGAGACCCTGTCTAAAAAAAAAAAAAAGAGTTGATAGTCTCAACAGTGACACTACAGCAGAATATGTTCTAAATGCTAAATTTAGTACAAAACTTATAGAGTTTTATTGTTATATTTCATTGCATAGTCTGTATTATAGGTTAGCCAGAGACAAAGAATTTGTCATTTTAATGACGCTAAGGTCAAATACCATTTAATTCACATTAATGCAAGAGCTATACATTATGGTCTGCCCCTTGAGTGTCTAGGACACCATTTAAAGCAAAATAAAATATTTTCCAGAACTGGAGATTACACACACACAAAAGACACGTAGTTTGGAAGACACGGGAAAATTTGACTCTCTTAGGTATGAGGATTGTTAATTGCTGGGTTTACAGCTGTCAACCTAAAGTAACCAAAAAGGTCAGAGTTTGAAGAGACTTTTCAAGTCCAAACTTCGAGATGACCGTTCAACCACCCGGGAGGCACATATTCCAAAGAATGGAAGTCAGTGTTCCAAAGTGTAGAAGCTTGGGATCCTTTATACAGACAGAGTTTAGGGAAGCATAACAGAATTTTGTGATCTTTCTATATAAGGCGTAATGCATAGTTACAAAAATCTGATAAGTTGAGTTTGTCTTTTTCTTTTAAGAAAGGTAAATTTAACATTCCATGCTGAAGATTTTGCATCATCTGGGTAGAATTAGGTGAAGGATAATAAAGGAGGCAGTTAATCTGTACAAAGATCAGTGACTGGAAGAAGTCTTGTCTCTGGTCTATCCTGATCGTTTACAGAACAGGAACAATGAGGAAAAGAGTTTTAATTTAAGAAGCAGAAGTTACAGCTACATGTTATGTAACTCAGATCACAGTCACATCTCTCTTAAGGTTTCTCTGGGTTCTGGCAGAATTTTATTTATTTTCACATAGCTGTAGTCTGCCCTCCAGAATATGCACAGCCTTGGCCACAGGGGTGATGGGGTCAGAGGGCGTGGCGGAGTGGAATTCATGGTTCTTAACCAGAAGTGCATTCCACCTTTGGTGGTCCAGTGGTGTGTCCTGTTGATGTAGGGAAGACGCGGTAGAAGATGGTGAGTGGGGAGTATGGGCTGAGAAAGGGCACACATTCCTATTCTGCACTATCATCAGGTGGACTTTCCTGTGAAATGAAGATGCAAATAACCACCTTTCAGAGTAGTTGTAGAGAGTAAATTGATTCAAGCACAGTGCTTCATAAATAGTAATCTCTTAAGAAATGGTAGCTCTTTTTTTTTTTTTTTTTTTTTTTTTTTGAGACAGAGTCTTGCTCTGTTGCCAGGCTCACTGCAACCTCTGCTGACCGGATTCAAGTGATTCTTGGCTCACTGCAACCTCTGCTGACCAGATTCAAGTGATTCTTCTGCCTCAGCCTCCTGAGTAGCTGGGACTCCAGGCACGTGCCACCACGCCCAGCTGTTTTTTTTTTTGTATTTTAGTAGAGGTGGGGTTTTACCATGTTGGGCAGGATGGTCTTGATCTCCTGACCTTGTGATCTGCCCGCCTTGGCCTCCCAAAATGCTGGGATTACAGGTGTGAGCCACCTCACCCGGTTTTTTTTTTTTTTTTTTTTGAGACAGAGTCTTACTCTATCACCAGGCTAGAGTGCAGTGGTATGATCTTGGCTGCCTGCAACCTCTGCCTTCTGGGTTCAAGTGATTTTTCTGCCTCACCCTCCCGAGTAGCCGGGACTATAGTCGCATGTCACCACACCTGGTTAATTTTTGTATTTTTAGTAGAGACAGAGTTTCACCATGTTGGCCAGGCTGGTCTTGAACTCCCGACCCTCAAGTGATCTGCTCACCTCAGTCTCCCAAAATGCTGGAATTACAGCTGTGAACCACCGCTCCCATCTTGGTAGCTCTTATTAGGGTAATTTATTTTCCAAACCAGTACACTTAGAAAATGGAAAAGGGTACTAAAATAATACATACAATATAATTTACATATATTTGAATATAATTTCTAAATTATTTACATATTGACTGATAAATTAGTTATATTATATGCATAGGCCTATAAAGTAGTTCTATTTAAAAACTTTTGAAAATGAATTTCTTTCTAAAAAGTAACAAATACCTATGTACATTAAAACAAAATAAAACTTTAGTATTATCAGAATAATGAATATAACATAGGTGTATGATTATTTTTGTTACATAGTACATGCTTAATCAGTTTCTTAGGCTCATCTGTCTCAAATATCATGTCATTTTTCTGATGCTGGTGTTTTTTGGAATAATGCATTTTTTCTTTTCCTTTTTTTTTTTTTTTGAAGACAGAGTCTTGCTGTGTTACTCTGGCTGGAAATATAGTGGTGCAGTGTCGGTTCACTGCAAACTCTGCCTCTCAGGTTCAAAGGATTCTCATGCCTCAGCCTCCCAAGTAGCTGGGATTACACATGCGTGCCACCACACCCAGCTAATTTTTGTATTTTGAGTATAGACAGGGTTTTGCCATGTTGGTCAGGTTGGTCTCGAACTCCTGGCCCTAAGTAATTTATTCACTTTGGCCTCTGAAAGTGCTGGGATTACAGATGTGAGCCACCATACCTGGCCAATACTGCATTTTTTTTTTCTGAAATCGACTTATTTTTAACTTCTCATAATGTCTGGATCTTTTTTAAAGGTATACTACATGTGAATAAAATTGAGTTTGACTCTTCTCTGTAAACCATATATTTTTACTTGAGAAATTATAATCTCTCTAGAAGAGCTAAGTTATCTGGTAAAAATGGAGTGAATTCTGCTGAATGGGAAGTATTTTTAATTGTAATATTTTTTGTGTTAAAATGTATAAATAGGCCGAGTGTGGTGTGGCTCATGCCTGTAATCCCAGCACTTCGGGAGGCTGAGGTGTGTGGATCATGAGGTCAGGAGTTCAAGAGCAGCCTGGCCAAGATGGTGAAACCCTGTCTCTACTAAAAATAAAAAAAACTTTAGCCTGGTGTGGTAGCGGGCACCTGTAATCCCAGGCACTTGAGAGGCTGAGGCAGGAGAATTGCTTGAACCTGGGAGGTGGAGGTTGCAGTCAGCTGAGGTCGCACTACTGCAGCCTGGGCAACAGAGCGAGGCTCCATCTCAAAAAAAGAAAAAAAAGCATAAATAATTGGCTGAAATATACCTCCTGATTACTGTTTTTGCTTCAATTCAGAGTCCCTTTCTTTGCTTTGACAAATACTTTTAGAAGACAAAGGTTATCACGTAAATTATCTCCATTTATGATTGTTCTAATGTTTCCTCAAACTGAGATGCCATAAATTCAGACCTTCCTAATTCTGTTCCATTCCAGTAAACAATGTAAAAGTTTCTCCCCAGATGTAGATATATTCCAAAGGACAATTATGGAATCTCAAAACTAAATCTTGGACAGGATCTGAGGGCAATATATTTAATTTATTTCCTAACTCCTTTGCTGTAGCTGGGATGTTTCAGTGTCTCCCTCTTTGTAAGTCTGGTTTTTAATAGTTGTAATTATTCAAAAACTGAAGTTTGTTTTTTGATGCTCCTTGACTTATTTGATTAAAATTTCTAACTGATAGTGAACAAAATGCAACCTAAATCTAGAGGACTTATTTATGAAAAAATTCAGTATTATTGGTCAGACATGGACTGATTTTACTAAATAGTTCCAATGGATAATGGGTAGCAGAAAGGAAACAAAGTTCAGTACTGCCAGGCTGAGGTGTTTTATTTTTATTTTTGCAATCAACATCAACTTATCAACTTTATCACAAAAAATTTGTAGTTTAATTACTTGGCATACTCAAACTTTGTAAATTTTTACAAATATGGTTTTATTGCAATTGATACAATAATGCAACTTCTTTGGTGATAAAGTTATGACTTCTGTTTACACTGTAACCAATTCCAGTTATAGTTCTGCATCTTTAAAATTAGATACCTTAATTTTTTTTTATTTTTTGAGACGGAGTTTCGCTCTTGTTACCCAGGCTGGAGTGCAATGGCGTGATCTCGGCTCACCGCAACCTCCGCCTCCTGGGTTCAGGCAATTCTCCTGCCTCAGCCTCCTGAGTAGCTGGGATTACAGGCACATGCCACCATGCCCAGCTAATTTTTTGTATTTTTAGTAGAGACGGGGTTTCACCATGTTGACCACGATGGTCTCGATCTCTTGACCTCGTGATCCACCTGCCTTGGCCTCCTTAGATACCTTAATTTAATAAGATCTCTCCAGAATACTCCACAGCTGCAGTCTTGCTCTGTCACCCAGGCTGGAGTGCAATGGTGGGATCTCGGCTCACTGCAACTCTCACCTCCTGGGTTCAAGCAATTCTTATGCCTTAGCCTCCCGAGTAGCTGGGGTTACAGGAACATGCCACCACATCCAGCTAATCTTTTTTGTTTTGGTATTTTTAGTAGAGGGAGGGTTTCCCCATGTTGGCCAGGCTGGTCTCGAACTCCTGATCTCATTATCTGCCTGCCTCAGCCTACCAAAGTGTTGGGATTACAAACATGAGCCACTGTGCCTGGCCAAGATACTGTTTTTACCATGAAATCATGTTCCGCTAAAATATTTATGTAGATTATCACTGCAAAACAAATACTTTTACCTTAAATATGAAAATTTAAGCTAAATTTACAGCAAGATTCATAATTATGTCAGATATGTTTCGTCTTAAACAGACTACAGTTCCAAGAGCTTTACACGGATTCGATGAATTAGATAAAAAAATTAAACCATTGTTGGAATTAATTGATTTTTCTAGGTGAAGCCTTGATAATACTGATAAAAATTAGCAACAGTGAAATTTTTATAAAATTCTTCCATCAGTCTTAACACGTTATAGCTTTTGCTTCACTTTTGGTACATGAACACAAAAACATGAAATAAAAATGGGCAAAGTCAGTGTAGGAGAATAAAATTAGTAGATCTAAATGTCATGTGAGCACCTTCCACAGCTGCATGTAATAACTTGTAAACTCTAAATACAGTGTTCCCCAAATAGCAACTAATCTCGTTTTTTCTTTTTAAAATAGAAAACGAGTCTTGCTTTGTTGCCCAGGCTGAAGTTCAGTGGCACAATCATAGCTTACTACAGCCTCAAACTCCTGGGCTCAAGGATCCTCCCATATCAGCCTCCCAAGTAGCTAGGACTACAGATGTGTCCCACGACAATTGACTGGCCTTTTTTTTTGTTTGTTTCTATAGAGACACGGTCTTGCTACGTTGCCCTGGTCCTGAACTCCTAGCCTTAAGTGATCCTCCTACCTCAGATTCCTAAAATGCTGGGATTACAGGTGTGAACCACTGCACCTGGCCAGTACTAATTTTTGATGTAGATTATAACACTTCAGGCTGGGTGCAGTGGCCCACGCCTGTAATCCCAGCACTTTGAAAGGCCAGGGCAGGTGGGTCACCTGAGGTCAGGAGTTTGAGACCAGCCTGGCTAATACAGTGAAACGTGGTCTCTACTAAAAATACAGAAATTAGCCAGGTGTGGGAGGCTGAGTCAGGAGAATTGGTTGAACCCAGAAGGTGGAGGTTGCAGTGAATGGAACGGAGATTATGCCACTGCACTGCAGTCTGGGCAATAGAGCAAGACTCTGTCTAAAAACAAAACAAAACAAAAGAAACCCCAAAAACCACAAAAACAAAATCTTCTTCAGATTTGTGTTTTGGGGTTTTCATTTGGTTCTGGATATCACTTTGTCCTCCATGGGTGTAGAGAGTGGCCAATGAGGACATTGTATTCAATTTCACATTCATCAACTTCCTTGAGGATAGAATATTCCTCAGTTAATATTTTACGAAATGTAAACTTTCACTTTTATTTATTTACTTTAAAAATAATAATAATAATAATAATTATTATTATTTTTGACATGGAGTTTCGCTCTTGTTACCCAGGCTGGAGTGCAGTGGCGCGATCTCGGCTCACCACAACCTCTGCCTCCTGGGTTCAGGCAATTCTCCTGCCTCAGCCTCCTGAGTAGCTGGGATTACAGGCACGTGCCACCATGCCCAGCTAATTTTTTGTATATTTAGTAGAGACAGAGTTTCACCATATTGACCAGGATGGTCTCAATCTCTTGACCTCGTGATTCACCCGCCTCGGCCTCCCAAAGTGCTGGGATTAAGGCGTGAGCCACCGCGCCTGGCCTTAAAAATTATTTTTAAAAATAGAGACGGGGTTCTGCTCTGTTGTCCAGGCTGGTCTTTAACTCCTTGGGTCAAACAATCCTCCTGCCTTGGTCTCCAAAGTGCTGGGGTTACAGGTGTGAGTGACTGTGCCTGGCCTAAACTTTCACTTCTGAGCTTACTATGTTTGAAAGATGTCTTGCAAAGTAAAAAAGCACCATCAAACAATAACAATACTTTTAGATGCACCTCATTTGGCCAGGTTGGTTTCTCTCTGTCCTGAGGCAGTACTTCCAGCCTGGTTTCCCTGCCCCTAACCTATGTTCCTCACATATCTCAGGGACCCCACCAGCTATGTCTTGGCAGTTCTGTGCACTTTATAGACCAGAGCCTGGCCATGGCAGACCTAGTTGGTGAGTTCCAAGGGTTCAGGGGAGCAGCTGTTGGAGAGCTCTTTTGCCATCACAAGTGCTATTCCTGGATACAGAGTTGTCCTTGGAAGCTCTTGCTTGTCTGAGGATCTTTTTTTTTTTTTTTTTTTTTTTTTTTTTTTGTAAGCAAGTGCCTTGCTGTCTTTGAAAGGGAAACATGTTGATTCCACTGCATGTGGAAAGGATAGGGGAAAATAGAAATGGGTCAACACTAGCCGCCTTGCAGACCACATGTGACTTTTTTTTTTTTTTTTTTTGAGACAGAGTCTTGCTCTGTTGCCCAGACTGGAGTGCAGTGGCGCAATCTCGGCTCACAGCAACCTTCACCACCCAGATTTAAGCAATTCTCCTGCCTCAGCCTCCCGAGTAGCTGGGACTACAGGCGCATGCCACCACTCCTGGCTAATTTTTTGTATTTTTAGTAGAGATGAGGTTTCACTGTGTTAGCCAGGATAGTCTCGATCTCCTGACCTGGTGATCCAACCGCCTTGGCCTCCCAAAGTGCTGGGATTACAGGCGTGAGCCACCATGCCCAGCCTCACATATGACATCTTTGCTTACTGCTCATATCTGTCTCACACAATATTACACAAGACGGGGGTGAAAGCTGAAAACATAAAGTGAAGGGCTACTAAACCAATCCTGGCTTATTTTAGTGCAAATATTAATGGTAACTCTCCATTAAAGTGAAACAATCCAGGGAAATGTTAACCCAGACAACATAGAGGGACAATACGCCTTAACCAGGACTGTCCAGGGCAGAAAAAGACCCTGGTTATAAGGATGGGACATTATCTTGGGAGTTTTTGCATAGAAGCACTAGAGGGCGCTTTAGACTATAATTAAGAATCCTGCTTTGATTTACAGAAGGAAATGTACTCTATCAGATTGACTTACACATTTCAGCAGTGGATGGTTTATACATTGGTATTCCTAAGACATGGAAAAATGCAATACAAATGTTTTGGTGTTCCCTCTCCCCATGCTGGAGTGGTCATGATAATGCTGTTTTATTTCTGATTAAATCTTCAGAAGTGAATTTTAGTTGTCAAATGTGTCAAGCATTGAGGGTAAAAAAGTCACATATTGTTAGTGAGCAATGAAAATTGAGTATGATAAACCGATTCAGATAACAACTTACTTTGAATGCTCTTGATGTGCTAGGTATGTTTCCCAAAACTTTTATGCAGGACACATTTAAATTTTTTATCACCATTCTATGAGATAGGCGTTACTGTTGTTTACACTTTGTAGATGAGGAAACCGAGGCACTCGGTGTTGAAAAGACTGCCCATGGTCACACGTCTAGTGCAAAGATAATGTGCTGTAAACTGTTGTACTGTACAACTGTGCAACACAGCTGCGTGGATAATAATTAGTGAATAATATCTCTATGAATGAATGAATACTGTGTCACGTAGATACTGAGCATATGGGAAAGAAGTAGGGAAAATCGCACTTCATATTTTTTTCCTAGTGGCTGGCCCAATTATTTAATGAATTCCATTCCAGCTCCCAAGAGTCCAATGGAGTCCACGCAGGGTTGGAAATGGATTCATCTATGTTACACTCTGGCTTACCTGAAAATAGTGAATGGGGACTCACAGTCACTCAGACAGCCAACCCTTGAGAGTTTGGCCTGGGGATGGAATAGAGGGGCATGAGGAATAAGAGAGGAATGGGGTTCACTTTTGGAGAAAACGAAAATGCAAAGAGGAAAAATGGCCTCAGCTCCCTGGCAGACTTGTTCTCTAAGACCAACTCAGGAGATGGTCGAGGGTCTCTCTGTGTTGCTCCAAAGAGGGCTCTAGGAGCCAGGCTCTTTTGGGGTGACAAATGTGTCCACCCCTAGTAGAACCAGAGAATATGAATAGATGCTGAAGTCCTAGGACTAAAACTCGTTTTGGTGAGGAATGGGTGAGGTTGTCCCCCTTTTTAAACATGTCTTTCATTGTATTTTTTATTATGATAAAATATACATTTTATAAAATTGACCATTTCACCAGTTTCACTTGTGCAATTCAGTGGCAGTAAGTAAATTTCTTTTCTTTCTTTCTTTCTTTTTTTTTTCTGAGACGGAATCTCACTCTGTTGCCCAGGCTGGAGTGTGGTGGCATGATCTTGGCTCACTGCAACCTCTGCCTCCTGGCTTCAAGTGATTCTCCTTCCTTTCTTCTTTCTTTCTTTCTTTCTTTCTTTCTTTCTTTCTTTCTTTCTTTCTTTCTTTCTTTCCTTCCTTTCTTTCCTTCCTTCCTTCCTTCCTTCTTTCTCTCTCTCTTTCTTTCTTTTCTTTCTTTCTTTCCTTCCTTCCTTCTTTCTCTCTTTCTTTCTTTCTTTTCTTTCTTTCCTTCCTTCCTTCCTTCTTTCTCTCTCTCTTTCTTTCTTTTCTTTCTTTCCTTCCTTCCTTCTTTCTCTCTCTCTCTTTCTTTCTTTCTTTTCTTTCTTTCTTTTCTTTCTTTCCTTCCTTCCTTCTTTCTTTCTTTCTTTCTTTCTTTCTTTCTTTCTCTCTCTCTTTCTTTCTTTCTTCTCTCGCTCTCTCTCTCTCTTTCTTTCTTTCTTCTCTCGCTCTCTTTCTTTCTTTTTGACAGGGTCTTGCTCTGTCTCCTAGGCTGGAGTGCAGTGCACTGTCTTGGCTCAGTGCAGTCTGAACCACCCAGGCTCAAGCAATCCTGTCACCTCAGCTCCTGAGTATCTGGGACCCACAGGTGTGTGCCACCATCCCTGGCAACCCTGTCACCTCAGCTCCTGAGTAGCTGGGACCCACAGGTGTGTGCCACCATCCCTGGCTAATTTTTGTATTTTTTGTAGAGACAGAGTCTCATTATGTTGCCCAGGTTGGTCTTGAACTCCTGGGCTAAAGCAATTCTCCTGCCTCAGCTTCCCAAAGGTGCTGGGATTACAGGCATGAGCCTCCATGCCCAGCCTGTGAATTACTTTTTCAGAACCACAAATAGCAGCTCTCCATTTCCTCCACTCCCAGCCTCTGGCGATCACCATTCTACTTTCTGTCTCTAATGAATTTGACAACTTCAGGTACCCTGTGTAAGTGGAATCGTACTTACTTGTCCTTTTGTGTATTTGTCTTTTTGTGATTGGCTTATTTCATGCAGCCTAATGTCCTCCAGGTTCATCCATGGTGAAGCATGTGTCAGGACTTATTTTTTTTGTTAATGTTAGAAGACCGGAGAGGAGATGGGAGGACATGGTCCAGTTTGCACTCCTTGGGTGGTGGTGAGAGAAAGAGAGTAGGTGTGATATACCATTCTCTTGCCCTTCAGGAAATACCATGTTTCCCTCCAAGGTCAGCAAGTGGTGTGATTGATCAGGACACAGAGTACCAGCCTCCCATTCCTGAAACCTATCTCCCCCTTCCTTCTCCATACTGCCTAAAATAGACTTAGAGATAGATTTGATTTAGCTAAGAGAGCACATGGAGAATTGAGGTGGGGAGAAGAAGCTGTCAGTCATTTACTTTATTAAGTATTACTGTAATGTGAATTAGAATATCAGATCATTTTCCAGCTCCATCCACCCCAGCTGAACTAATGAAGCAGGAATTGTGGAGTTGGAGTGGAGAGTGGCGAAGTGTTGCCATTTTAGGACACATGGCAGGCTCATACTACACCATGTGAACCCCAGGAATCTGGGGAGAATGGGAGAGAGAAGGAGAACCAGGTGTTTTGAGAGCCCTCAGCTAACTTGAGATTCCAGTACCAGAGCAGTGCTGGGATCTGGTGGGAAGTGAAGATGGGAAGTGAAGGGGTGCTGGGCATGGGTGTTCCCTGTGTGCCCTTTACAGGATATGTCTCCTTGGCAGGAGATCTAACGCCTAGTTGTCTGACCCATGACCAGGAGGGCTCTCTTGCGGAAACCTCGTTTATACTGGCAGATGTGCCCACATGGCTCTTGTCTGATCAGGTTCAGTATGGCTGCCTGACTGTTGCTCTGGCGCTGGGAGCCTGACTTTGTGCTCTCCTCAGTGTCCTGGAAAAAGTCAGGCCTAGGGCAGCCCCTAGTTCTTCAGATGGAAGGTGTGAATTCAGTACAGTACCCTAATAGGAAACAAGTCCAAAGATTGTCACTTAAACAATTCCTGGGCAGGGAGGGCACCAGGAGTCTTTGGTCCCTAGGTCACATGAGAGGCAGGAATGAAGGATCAGGTCGGGGGTGGGGGGAGAGAGAGAGAGAGAGAGAGAGAGAGAGAAACATGGCAATACCAGCAGAATAGAGGGTGTGTGTCAGTTTCAGTTCCTGGGTAAAGGCACGAATGGTCCCTTTAAAGGAAGCAATGGGAAAGTGGGGAGCCCCGTTAGCTAGCGGTAGAGATATGTCTAAGTTCTTATCTCTGGCCACCAGCTCGAGCCATCTGGGTGTGGTGTAGAAAAGAGAAAAGAGGGAGATGGACAAAGGAGCCAGCCCTGCTCTTGCCAGTCTCGACCAGTACCAGGTGGGACACACCCCCTCATGCACCCAGCTGCTGTCCTTGAAGGCATTTAAGGTCTCTGCCTCACCTGGAGTTTTGAAGGGACTGGGGAAGAGCCAGATTTTTCAACCTTACTCACTTTTTGGCAGCATCTCTGGTGATAGAGACATGGAAGAAGTTTCCAAGGCTGGTCCCGGGTCAAGCAATGAAAACAGAATTTATTTGTGGAGACTGTTTATGTTCCATTCAGCTGTAGGTTATAGTGACCACGAATCCGAGAGTCTGCCTCGTAGGTTGATATAATTTGACACTCATAGACGGAGGGGCCTCCTTTCACCTGAATGTGGTTCTGTCCTAGCTTTTTATCTTTGGATTGGTTTGTGAAAAAGCAGCCAGCATGGACTGAATTATGTGTGGATTCGGGAGACAGGAAGCAGGTTTCTAGGTCTGTGTTGCTGACCTAATTCTGTGTTATGTTTTCAGCGTTGCTGACCTAATTCTGCATTATGTTTTCATTGTATGAGCTGATTATTTTTATATCCCTTTCTGGTAACTGAATTACTTTTACTACTTTCAGTTTTTCCGTGTCCCAACTTACCGCATTTTACGTGCACTTGAAAATTGACCTTAAGCTATTTTTCATTCTTTTAACCAGCAGGAACAGCTTTGCCTGTTTATTATATGAATAGCAGCATTGCTGCTGGTATTACAAGCTTGCTAGTCTTGGCATAATTTGTATGTGTAATAAGTTGATATTTGTTGTCAAGGCTTTAAAGGGGCTGTGTCTTTGGTGTTGCATTTTAATAGTTAATGAACCAATGGAATCTTTTTACTTTTATTGCCTTTCTTGGGTGATTAGATATGCATCATCAGACCTGGTTTACTTTCACCAACACTGAATACAGGTTTCTTGTTAAACAAGTCAGTTTCTTGTTTCCGAAAGTTACGTTTACCACATACTGTGATGACTGACATTGTTTTTTGGGTTTCAGTTTCAATGAAAACATTTACTGAAAAAATGTTCTCTTTACATTTTGAAACTGTGATACTCATGTTAGCTCGTGATCAGAACTAGCATTTGAGAAACATTGTAAATTCAGTCTCTCAGGCATTTTGGTTTCTTTGTGTCTAAAACTTACCCAATTATGCCTGCTTTCCACTAGTAAACATAATAACTCTTTTGTGCAAATTGGATGTTTGTATCATTTCCCTGCTTTTTAGTAAACTTTGAAATGCTTTTCAATTCCAAAAACGAAGTGGGTATTAGTAACTAGATTAAGCATGTATTTTTTTTTTTTTTTTTTTTTGAGAGACGGTAGCCTCAACCTTCCAGGCTCAAGCAATCCCCCTGCCTCAGCCCCCTGAGTAGCTGAGACTACAGGTGGAAAGCACCAGCCTAGCTAAATTTTTAAATTATTTTATTTTATTTTTTGTAGAGACAAGGTCCTACTGTGTTGCCCAACCTGGTCTTGAACTCCTGGCTTCCAGCAATCCTCCCACCTCTGCCTCCCAAAGTGCTGGGATTATGTGTGTGAACCACCTCGCCTGGCCTGTGAATGACTATGCTGGGCTAGCTTTTAAAAATAACGAGCAGAAGGCGAGTGGATCACTTGAGTTCAAGACCAGCCTGGCAAACATGGTGAAACCCCGTCTCTACTAAAAATACAAAAAGTCACTCGGGAGGCTGAGACAGGAGAATTGCTTAAATCTGGGAGGCAGAGGTTGCAGTGAGCCAAGGTCGTGCCCTTGCATTCCAGCTTGGGAGACAGAGGGAGACTAAGTCTCAAAATAATAATAATAATAATAAACAGGACATCATTGCTTGAAAATTATTTCTAAAAATCAGGAGATTCCATAAAGAATGGTTTCTATGGAAATATTAAGCCCTTCGTGTTGCAGGCCTTGTGGATATGATTGGTTTTTGTGTGAGAAAACCATGCTAAATGTAAATAAGTACATTTATTAACTCTTTAAAGGACAATTACTTCCATTTCCCGGGATACTTTTATTTTATAAGAAGTGATAAAGTGAATATTTCATAAGAAATGCACTTTTAAAATTATTCAATGTGATGTTTTTTGGCACATCAAATATGCAAATAGAGTATTTGCATTTCCCTTTCCTGTTACTAAAGAGAAACATAATTTTAGTGAAGAAAGCAGAAGAAAGGTCTTTTGGTCTCTGCCTTTCACTCTGACCGTGTTTCTTTGCTGTAACTGTATTTAACGGAGTCATTTGCTCTAATTACATAGTTCATCTTGCAGCAGCCTCAACTCATTGATTTTAAAATCTGATTAAAACAAAACTTTCTTCTCCTGTGTGCAACCCCCTAATTTAGACTGTTCTGAATTTTAAAAGAATGCTTAGCCAGTTTTTTTCTCCAACCATAATTTGATATAATTTCCTTTAAAGCAAGAAAATTGTGCTACATTCAAAGATCCTAGATTTATTTGTCTAGGGGCTGTTTCTGATGATCGGGAGAAATTAAGTGGACCACCATGTAATGTTTTCTTGTATGAGTAGTGGGGAGACCCAGGGCTGGGAGATGAGGGTTAGTCTTAATCAGCTCAGCAGGAAGAGTTGGCAGAGCTGGGATTCTGCATCTTTGACCTTTTAGCATTTCAGTGGGTCTTTGTTTTCATAGGGACTTTTCCCTGTCCTTCATTTTCTTCCTTTTTTTTTTTTTTTTTTTTTTTAAATATAAACCTTTTAAAAACTGGTAATATTTAGATGCCCTCTGAGCTTGGAAAGGCGTTTTTTTGTTGTTTGTTTCAGTCCATTGAGTACATTTAGTTCTGCGGTATCTGCATTAGAAAAACCCTAAATGTAATAAGGCATACAAAGAATTAACTTATCTCAAGTTCTTTCTTGAGTCACTTCAGCTGTGGAGTTTCTCTTCCTCTTGCTACTTAGAAAATTGGGGTCTTTGGCAGGAGAATCCCTTGAACCTGGGAGGCAGAGGTTGCAGTGAATCAAGATCGCGCCATTGCACTCCAGCCTGGGCTACAAGAGTGAAACTCTTGTCTCAAAAAAAAAAAAGAAAACTGGGCTTTGGAATTGAGGAGTCTCCAAGCTACAGAAAGCTCCTCCATAGCTCCAAGTCCTGCAAACCAAACGTCTTTCCACTTCCCCATGTAGGTCTGGCATTTGCTCTATGATTTGGTAAATGCTGAAAGGAGGACCTTTGGTCTCAGCAATTTTAAGAACTAGTTCCACTTAGCCCTAGTTCCACAGAATAGCAGAAAGAGAACTATGTCAACTTGAAGATGTATATTAAATAGAGAAACAAGGAATTGGTTTAGATATATTGGTGACTTACAAAGAGGAAGTTTGGGGTGGTGATTAAGGCCAGATCATTGGCTTTACATAAATCTGATTCAAAATCTGGATGAGCATTATTAACAAGTCAGAAAAACAGTAGAGGTTGGTGTGGATGTGGTGAAAAGGGAATGCTTATACACTGCTGGTGGGAACGTAAATTGGTATAACCTCTACAGAAAACAGTATGTAGATTTCTTAAAGAACTAATAGTTGTATCATCTGATCCAGCAATCCCAGTAGTG
Organism: Saguinus oedipus; assembly: GCA_031835075.1. Lineage (NCBI taxonomy): Eukaryota > Metazoa > Chordata > Mammalia > Primates > Cebidae > Saguinus > Saguinus oedipus. Next base: position 10,934,246 of record CM063172.1, on the reverse strand, counting down.
GGTACCTACCTAGGGAAAAGTAAGTAATTATATGAAAAAGACACATGTATGCATGTATTTATAGCAGCACAATTCAAAATTGCAAAGATGTGGAATCAACTTAAAGTGCCCATTGACCAATAAGTGGATAAAGAAGATGAGATATATATACATCATGGAATACTGCTCAACCATAAAAAAGAATGAAATAATGTCTTTTGCAGCAGCTTGAATAGAGTTGGAGGTCATCATTCTAAGTGAAGTAACTCAGAAATGGAAAACCAAATACCGTATGTTCTCATTTATAAGTGGGAAGTAAGGCATGTTCACACAAAGGCTTACAGAGTGGTATAATGCACTTTGGAGATCCAGCATAAGGAGAATAGGTGTGGGGTGAGGAATAAAAAGCTAGATATTGGGTACAACATACACTACTCAGATGACAGGTACATTAAAATCTCAGACTTCACCATTATGCAATTCATCCATGTAGCCAAAATCACTTGTACTCCAAAAGCTATTGAAATAAGAATAAAGTGAGAAATGTTAAAAATACAAAGCAACACCCCACAAAATCTGGCTGAGCCACTGACTAGCCAGGTAACCTTGATTTAGCTGAGAGTTTTTCATCTTTAAAGATAATGTATCACATATAGGGGGTTATTGTGGCAATAACATACCTATTGTGACATCTAACACAAAGTAAGTCCTCAGTAGTGGGTTATTTTTCATCATACCTTGTCATGTGTGTGCAAAGTGAGAAAGAGACATTGCAAATTTCTTTGTGGCTGTCTAGTTGAAATAAGAATGATGGATATTGTCTTCAGCCTTAAATGTACCCACGGATAAGGTAATTTGATGTGATGTTCAGTGGTGTTGATATGTTGGAGGCAATTCTCCCACCTTCTACCTGATGAACTTTCGGTTTTCCTTTAAACCCCACTCTTTGTCAACATCCCTGAGCCTCCAGATAGCTCTTTCCTCTCCTAGCTGTTGTGTTTGTACCCAGGCCACTCTTCTATTGTTACCTGGATCGTGGGATTCCTATGTTCTTCCTCCTGGGCTGTGAGACAGGGATTATTTTATTCATATTCTCCCTCATCCTACCCACTGTCTAGCACAGGACCTGGCATATCCATTAGTTCAACTAAAATGGATTGAATTTAATTGAATCAAATCCTGTATAGAAATCAGCGTCATGCAAAATATTTGGGGCTCACAAGGCTGTTGGCTTAGTCTGCGAGGTGCCTCATTTTATAGCCTTGTTTTTGATTCCAGGCCCCAATCTTAGCTAAGCACCAGATTACACATCGCCTTTGATATCATTCAGGACTCTTAATTGTCATTGCAGACAAACGACGTGGTGATATTCAACTGCCAGCAGATGTCAGGTTTCTTGAGGCTCTGCAGTTGGATTTGCTGTTCTCTGGGATATGAACAGCTGTGTGGTTCAGGCTTCTGGAATTAAGAGAGCCAATGTGACAATAGTGAATAAAAGCTCAGGTAGAAGTCAGGAGTCATGCTCAGATCTCATGGGTTTCCTGGTGAGAATGTTCAAACGGATTTATCACTTTATCTTGACCAGGGGCAGTGGCTCATCTCTGTATAATCCCAGCACTTTGGAAGGCTGAGGTGGGAGAATCACTTGAGCCCAGGTGTTCAAGACCAGTTTGGGCAACAAAGTGAGGTCCTGTATCTACAAAAATTAAAAAAAATTAGCTGGGCCTGGTGGTTTATACCTGTAGTCCTAGCTACTTGGGAGGCTCAAGGGGGAGGATTGCTTGAGCCCAGGGTTTTGACGCTGCAGTGAGTTATGATCAAGCTACTGTGCTCCAGCCTGGGCAACAAAGTGAGACCCTGTCTTAAAAATACAAAACAAAACAAAACAAAAACCAAAAAACCTTTAACCTGCCAATGGGGGTATTTCTTCATTCGTAGCCTCTATCGATGCACAGGATTAATTTTGTATCCTTTTTAAGAAAATGGGAATAAGTTATTCCACTTAAGGTGCCCATTGCTATTATTTCCTTTTACAATTATAACAAAAATAATTTTGTCATATAGAGAAGGATGTTGTTACAAATTAATTTACTTGAGGTCAAATTTGCTAGGTAGGCTGCTGCTTCAGACATAGTTTTCCACATAAGCTTTGCCATCTCTAATAACTTTCCTTATACTCCTGTACTCAACTAAGCAAATCCTGTTTTTATATAACGACATATTCCTGGAAAACCTGTATGTAATCAGAATCTTTGGAAAACATTTAAAATATATTCTTTTGAACATGCGAGTTATTCATTTTCTTTTCAACAGGTTTATACCCCATTTACCTTCTCTTCTTTTTTATTCTTAAAACAGAAAAAGGCAAGAAGCTTCCATAAAGGAATATTTGGTGTTCTGAGCAAAGTATGTCAGATCCTTCTCCTACCCATCAGATGCCTTGCTCTGATTTAGGGAGGCATAGCTTAGCTCCTTTCATCCCCAAAATAACTTTGTTCCAGCCCTATGGCTCCTTCTTGGTCCTAAAGACAGTTTTAGATGATGTCAGATAACACCACATGTAAGACCTCTGCTTCTCATAACTTTGAAGTCACAGGCTGGCTTCTACCCAGCTGGAACCAAAATAGCAAAAGGTTATATGCCACAGGCCATCCAGGAACCACTTAGACCAAAGATAAAGACATGGTTTCTCTGGTGTAACCCTAGGACAGGGTAGATGCAAATCTTACCTAGGAACAGGCCTTGGGTGCGGTGACTCACTTCTGTAATCCCAGGACTTTGGAGGTCAAGGTGGAGGATCACTTGAGGCCAGGAGCTCAGGACCAGCCTGAGCAACATAGCAAGAACCCCATCTTTACAAAAATAAAGAAAAAGCTGGGTGTGGTGGTACATGCCTGTAGTCCTAGCTACTCAACAAGATGAGCAAGAGGATCAGTTGAGCCTAGGTGTTCAAGGTTACAGTGAGCTATCATCATGTTACTGCACTCCAGTCTGGGTGACCAAGCAAGACTATCTCTTTAAAAAAAAGTAGAAACAGGCATATAGTATGTGCTTGACTAATATGTGTTGGCTGAACGAACGAATGAATGGTAAAATCACCTAGGAATTTCTGAATGTCCGTTAGACTGTTCTTAAGGAATAGTATCAAATTCTTGGACTCCTTTCATATTCATGCTTAGATATAGTTACTGCATTCACTTGTAAATTTTCACAAGAGCTCTTTTAATAGTGGTTTAGATAGAATTTCTCTAGAATTCATTCTATTTTTTCAAAATATGAAAATAATAGCCATGGTGGGATGACTTGCTATCTGGCTCTCACTGCCATACTGTTACAGACCATCCTGCCCCGCAAATCCTTTAATTTTCCCTGCTTTGCTTAGTGCAGGTGAAGCATCCCTGCCCTTTGGCCTCTTCCAACAGAGCCAGCTTTCTGCTGGATGTCAGCAAGAGTTAATCAGATATGCTCATCTGAGCACATGCATCAGCCAAAGCGTGTGCCACTGTCTCACATAAACAGAGATGTTTCCTAAAGATGTTTAAGGAAAGCAATTAATTGTGTGAATTTCAGGCTAATGGGGGAAATTCTGGCTTCAGCTTTAGCAAGGTCAGGATATAAACCTGGCTCCTAAAATTTATTTGCTGGCTGATCTTGACCAACCCTTCTGAGACTCAGTTTCCCAGATAAAAAATGGGAATGATGATCCTAACTGGCAGGGTTGGTTGGTTATTTATTTATTTATTTATTTTTTAGACAGAGTTTCTCTCTGTAACCCAGGCTGGAGTACGGTGGTGCCATCCTGGCTCACTGAAACCTCTGCCCCGAGGGTTCAAGAGATTCTTCCTGCCTCAGCCTCCCCAGTAGCTAGGATTACAGGCATGCACCACCATGCTCGGCTAATTTTTGTAGTTTTTAATAGAGATGGGGTTTCACTATGTTGACCTGGCTGGTCTCAAACTTCTGACATCAGGTGATCTACCCGCCTTGGCCTCCTAAAATGTTGGGATTACAGGCATGAGCCACCATGCCCAGCCAGGCAGGGTTGTTTAGATTAGGTGGAATAACAGATGTTAGCATGCCTAGCACATTTTAGGCACTGTTAATTGGCAGGTATAATTGTGGTGCAGAGAGTCATTTTAAACTTCTCTGAAGTTATATTCCTTATATGAGTTTCTGTCTGGATAGCTGAGGCCAAGAACTGGTTGCACTTGGAGTTAATAGGAAAACTCTTTCAGTTGGAATTGGTATCCAAACACTTAATCATCATTATTCTGGATGTTGGTTTATTATTTGCTTCGTGTAGGTTGTTTTATTATTCTTAAATTATTTCCCTCTGGATTTATTGGCGTCTCTTCCAGTGTATGTGATGCTGACTACAGAATAATTTGATGGTTGAAGGGATGAGGCATTCAGTTGGAGGCAATAGCTTTTCCCTGAAAGCAGGTTGATGTTTACCCTTAAATGGGGATGGTTTTACTTGTATTCACATAAAGGCAAGAAAGCATTATTTTAGATGAGTCTCTTACATTTACATGTACAGGGTCTAGCAACTACCCTAAAAGAGTTACACAATTATACCTTGAATATATGTTAAGATGATAAGTGTTAGGTTTTTCTTGTGGGGGGTGGGAGGTATTATTTTTCCTTCCATGAAAAACCCCAATTAAAATATTAAGGAGCTTTAGAAGCCTCTGCTAAAGGCTCTTAGATGATCTGGGCTGTTTATTTACCCATTCATCCAGTGTACTTAATTCCTTTGGGCTAAGAAGGAAATTTTTTTTCCCCTTAATTTCCACACTAAATGAAACAGACTCTGGTATCTATTTTTCATGAATGAATATGAGAACTGCAAAAGTCATTTAATTTGCCTGTCAGTTTCGTTATGAAATGAGGGAGCTGGACCAGGCAGTATTCTGTGCTGCCATTCTCTGAATTGTAATGCAAATCGGAAGGATTGAATGACTGTGCAAGTCTGTCAGTCACTTCACATTCTTCTGACGTCTGGCCTCTGAAAGATTGTGAACTTCTAATATTCAAAGGGAAGAAGCTGTTTAAACTGTCATACATAGGGTGAAAAAGCAGTAAGAGAATTTTGATTTTTCACTCTTTTTTCCCCCTTCTCCACCAGCAAGTCTTTGCTGCTTCATAGAAGTTTAGAAATGTTTCTGTTGAGTTGTTCTGGGTGCCTTCTCAGGAATATTATGCTTTTTTTCTGATAGAGAATGTGCTATGTTGCCTGGGCGCGGTGGCTTACTCCTGTAATCCCAGCACTTTGGAAGGCCAAGGTGGGTGGATCACTTGAGGTGAGGAGTTCGAGACCAGCCTGACCAACATGGCAAAACCCCATCTCTACTAAAATTACAAAAATTAGCTGGGTGTAATGGCACAGACCTATAATCCTAAGGCAGGAGAATTGCTTGAACCTGGGAGGTGGAGGCTTTGAGACTCCATCTCAAAAAAAAACCCAAACAAACAAAAAAACAAGCGAGCAAGAGAGAGAATGCTGTGTTAAAAACTTTTTCCCCCTTCTATGGAGTTTTTTGTTTTGAGATGGATCCTCTGTCACCCAGGCCGGAGTGCAGTGGCACAATCATAGCTCACTGCGACTTTGAACCTTTGGGCCCAAGGAATCCTCCTGCCTCAGCCTCCTGAGCAGCTGGAACTACAGGTTAGTCACCATGGCTGACTAATTTTTAAATTTTTCTGTAGAAACAGGGTCTCACTTTGTTGCCCAAACTGTTCTATGGAGATTCTTAAAACTCCACCCACTGGCAGCCTACTACACTATTTTCTGTAGGTTTTGTAACAAATTTGCTTCATAAAGCTTAAAAATGCAAAGATGAAGTAGTCTGGAATTAATTTGCAAGTGACATATAAGTTCAGACTTTCTATCAAATTTGACTTCCTCTTCTATTTTTCAAATTTTACGAGTTTTTACTATATATTTTGGTGGTAACTTTGAGAGAAACACTTTGAGAAAAACACATTACCTCTCCCAAGAGTTTATAATGAATACGTCTATCACATTTTGACAGTTCATCAAATGCTTTTCTCATACTTAAACTCATTTAACCTGCACTTCAATCGATTTAAAGTCTTACAACACAATTATAAGGTTAAACACTGTTATATTGATCAACTTTTTATGGGTTAGGAAATAGAGGTGTAGGAAGGTTATGTTAAAAGGGAAACTTTAGACAAATTAAATGTAGCAGAGCTTAACTGAGCAATGAATGATTCGAGAATAGGGCAGCCCTCAAAAACTGAATGGGGTCATTGCACTCAGGCTTGCAACACGATCAGGTGGCATTGATGGACAGAAAACAGGAGTGATATACAGAGACTGCTGGACTGGTTGCAGCTCAGCGTTTGCCTTAGTTGAAGATGGTGTGGTCAGTTGGCTACCTGTGATTGACTGAAGCATGGCTGTTGTGGTTGGCTGAAACTCAGCCATTTAATACAAAAGTATACTCTACAGATGAGGAAAGTGAGTCTTAGAAAGGCCAAGAAGTTTCCTAGGAAACCATGGCTAGTATGTGATTGGACAGTGATGCTCAATAGGAACTCTGACACCACTCTTCTGGGTTTCTTTTTATTTCTCTTTCTTTCTTTCTCTTCTTTCCTTCCTTCCTTCATTCTTTCTTTCTTTTCTTCCATTTTTTTTGTTGATGGTGTTTTGCTCTGTTGTCCAGTCTGGAGTACAACGGCATGATCTCAGCTCTCTGCAACCTCTGTCTCCCAGGTCCCAGTGATTCTCCTGCCTTAGCCTCCTGAGTAGTTGGGATTACAGGTGCCCACCACCATGCCCAGCTAATTTTTGTATTTTTAGTGGAGATAAGGTTTCACCATTTTGGCCAGGCTGGTCTTAAACTCCTGACCTCAGGTGATCCTCCCACCTTGGCCTCCCAAAGTGCTGGGATTACAGGCATGAGCCACCGCACCCTGCCGATTCCCCAGTTTCTTAGATGAGTGTCTTTAAGTGAGATGCCTCTCTGATGTCCTTTCAACTAAGTAAGATATGTAAGTGACAGATGGATGTGAATGTGAAAAGATACTTGGGTGTTTGCTTGAGTGTCTAATTAAATTCCCTTTATATTTATGGCTTTAGAGGGGATATTTCACAAATGCATGTAAGTTTGGTTTCACCTTAGGCAACTTCTATTCTTTTCACAAATGTTTATTAAATATTTATGTTCCATGCAGCATATTAGGCTTAGTAGTAAACCAACTCTAGACACAATCCCCCCTCCTGGGACATATTTGTCTAGAGACATAGACAAATAAATGTTTAAATACCATGTACTCTTTGCTCTCATGACAATTTGTCCAATTTGGGGTAAAAGTTAACTTCCTTAAGCCAATAGGTGTTGCCCACAACATTCGTTTTTGAGAATTCACCAGATTTATTGCTCATGGACATACATCAAGTAGTTCTTAGAAACAATTGATGTGTTTTTCGTTAGATATGCCTGGGAATGTACTAAACATTTGGTGGTGTTTCTTGCTTTGAGCATTCAGTGAGTTGCAAGGAGACATTGCATTGTTTGCCAACAGAGGAGTCGCCGTCAGCGTAGCACATAAAGGAGATTATGACTTCATAGTATATGAAGGGAAAACAATAGATATGGATTTTAAGTAGATTAAACTAAAGGTGGGAAATGTGAGTACAGTTCACCTTGAAGCAATGTTAAATTATAAATGCTGTCTACTATTATTTCTTGGATGAAGAAAGTAAAAATAAAACTTGAACCATTATGATTTTTTTGGCATACCTGGTCTACTTAGCCCTGCATGTCCGGGGAAAGTAAAACGTACAGTGGAAGGTTTGAAAAATAATAAACTCATCCATCAGCTTCAACTGGGCTCTTTTGAGTGATGCTTGCTTTGCAAATTTGCAGATAAGTCATGGTAGGAACTCTATAAAAAAGGAATGACGTGTAGAACAATTTTAAATATTACTATTTATTGCCATCGGTGAAAGCCACTGCCTGTGTTTCCTTTTGTTCACTGGACCCTCTTTTAGGCCTGACTGCATATCACCTTCTTATCTGCTCTCCTTACTCCTGTGATGCTGTCACTCAGCACTTACCTAACTCACTTGCTCTTGCCTTGTAAGGGAATGCATGTCTGGTAGAAATCCTGGCATCTCTATCTCTGCTTTGGTTAAGGGTGGAATTCACCTGCAGAATTATCTATCTTCCAGTTCCACTTAATACCATTGGGCCCAAAGCTGTCCATAACCCACATGAAAACACCCAGTGGCCTATATTCTAGGATCAGAGCTATAAAATCCAGAAGGCTCATGATGCCGCAGGTTCTTTACCAGCCCATGTAGATGTCCCTACTACCGTCTGAAGTTTTGCGTTCTTCCAAAAATCTTATTGTTGGCTGGGTGCAGTGGCTTATGCCTGTAATCCCAGCATTTTTGGAGGCCAAGGCTGGTGGATCACTTGAGGCCAGAAGCTGGAGACCAGCCTGGCCAACATGACAAAACCCTGTCTCTACCAAAACTACAAAAATTAGCCAGGCATGATGATGTGTGCCTGTGATCCTGGCTACTCAGGAGGATGAGGCGTGAGAATCGCTTGAACCTGCAAGGTCGAGGTTGCAGTGAGCTGAGATCACACGACAGCACTGCAGCCTGAGTGAAAGAGCAAGACTGTCAAAAAAAAAAAAAAAAAAAGCCGACAAAACACCAAAAATCTTATTGTTGAAACCCTAACCCCTAAGGTGACAGTATTTGAGGGTGGGGGCTTTGGGAGGTAATTAGAGTATGGGGCAGAGTATGAAAGGGATTTGTGTCCCTATAAAAGAGAAGCCAGAGAACTTGCAGCTTCTTTCTTCTTTCTTGTCCAGATACAGCAAGAAGTCAGTACCCATAAGCCAGAAATTGGGCCCTCACCAGACACTGAATCTGCCTTGATCTTGGACTTCCCAGCCTCCAGGACTGTGAGAAATACATTTGTTGTTTATAAGCTACCCAGTCTATGGTATTCTGTAATAGCAGCCTAAGACTCTCTCCTTCTCCATTTCTCCTCCATTTGTCTTTGTTCATCTAGTCCTGGTTTCTTTTAGACTTTTCCTGTTTAGCCAGTGGGAATAGAGTCCAGTATTGCCAAGTCCTCAGTGTGTGCCCCGTGGCCTGGCAAATAGCATTGGACCTCCAGAACCTTGGAGCCAAGGCAAATTTCCTTAAGGCTGAACTATAGTGTAGCCCTTCTTAGACAGATGGGTTGTTTGGGATTGACATCATGTGATGTCCCTACCAGGATAGATAGGAAAAAGCTGGCATTTAACAGCCACACATTGTTTTACCTAAAGACAATCTCTTCAGGCCACTGGCCAAATGCTTAAAGTCCTTGGAGTAAGGCATTGGGTTTGCTGCTCCTTTCTTCCCCTGGGCCACGACTCAGGAAGAAACCTAAGGCAGGACAAGGACATTGTGTTGTGTTTCCCTGCATGAGTTAGAGACTCAGATTCTCTTTAAAGGAAGCATCATGTCTTGTCATTCCTCAAAGTGGGTGGACCTCAGCCATTTGTCCTGACTTGTTGAGATTTGCCCTGAGAAGCAGTGTGTCTGAATGAAACTGCTGTCCCCTGTGGAGACCTCAGGAAGCCCTGTCTTTTCTCTGAGCCAAAGATCTCCACAGCTCCACCACCTCCAAGAATCCTTTCACGGCCAGTGCAGTCACCCTCTGCCTAGCCTTCTCTCGCCTCAGCACGCACCCCCACAACTGGCTCTTTCTTCAGTCTCCAGCCTGACAAATCCACTTGGAAGGTGTCTTCAGCTGCTTTGTTTTTCTCTTTTGCATGGTGCTCTACAACAGTTTGGTTCTCTCCATCGCTGAGTATGGCAGTATGGTGTATTAATGACAGTAGGGATTATATGTGACTTGCAGACTAAGTGAAATAATACACGTAAAGCCCTAAGCCCAGGATGTAATAAAAACTAACTTGCTTGACTTGCTTGATCCTTTCTCTCTCTCTCTCTCTCTCTCTCTCTCTGTTTATGGTAGCAAGTGATATGTGGGTGGACTCTTCAACTTTTGCTTGACGAGCAGCATGATAGTGTTATGGTTAAGAGAGCAGACCTTGGTCCTCCACTGTTTGGTCTCAGATTCATTCTCTAGGTAACTTTGGCTTTGACTAAGCAGACTTAGTCAATTTACTTAGCCTGTATGCCTCTGTTTTAAAAAATATCTGTAGAGTTAGTCCTCAGAATAGTTCCCAATCATAGCACTGTTATGAGCATTAAATTAGTTAATAGATGAAATGCTGATAATACCATGTGCCTGGTATGTACTGCTGAGTGTTAAATCTGGGAGAAATGTCCTGTTATGTTAGCAATATAAGTGGGGCTGCAGATGCTATGCTGCATTAAGCAGTGGGCATTCTTTCCTATGCAGCATTAAGGGAGGTGAGTTCCCTCTCTTTTTCTGGAAAGATTCAGGTCAGATTGGAGCTAAATTCATGGAATGGGGGCTTCAAAACTGGGATCAAAAATCCCTGGAGTCATCTCAAAAAAAATCCCTTGAAGCAGCTTTGCTGGGATCAGTGTTTCTGACTCACTTGAGTAAGAGACACATTTCTCCAACCCCATCATAAGAATCACCTGGGGCACCTGTCAGACAAACCGACTAGGGCCTTGCCCCAGACCTACTGAATCAGAGGCTTCAGGGAGGGACCTTGGAATCTGATGTCTAACAACCCAGACAAATAGTACCACCTGGAAACACTAAATCACCTGGGAAGCTTAAAAAAATGCCTGTTGCCTGGGTCTCATGCACTGGATGTTCTGATTTGATTGTTTTCGGGTTTTGGCACATAGGCATGGGAACGTTTTTTTGTTTTTAAGAGCTTCTCAGCTATATCTAATGTGAGCCAGGATTGAAAACCACTAAAAGCATACGTAAGTCTGTACTTTTTAGAATCTGTTGGGGGTGCATATTAAAAATGTGGATTTATAAGCCCCAGCCCCAGCCTGCTGAATGGGACTCCTGGTAGTCAGGGTAGAATGAGGGTGGCAGTAGAGGGAGTGAGGCCCTGGAATTTGCTTTCAAAACAGACTTTCCATGTGATTCTTCTGCATGCAGGACTTTGAGAGCTACCTGCTCAACAGTGGTTTCCCTTAGTAGGCATGTGTGAAATAGCTGAATGAATGATGCTGAATCATTGCAGTATTTCCTTTTCTTCTCAACCAGTCTGTTAGAAATGTCTTTATTCAAGCTAGGTGTGGTGGCTCATGTCTGAATCCCAGCACTTTGGGAGGCTGAGGCAGGCAGATCACCTGAGGTCAGGAGACCAGCCTGGCCAACGTGGCGAAATCCCCATCTCTACTAAAAATACAAAAATTCATTGGGCATAGTGGCTGGGGCCTGTAAACCCAGCTACTTGAAAGGCTGAGGCAGGAGAATCACTTGAACCTGGGAGGTGGAGGTTGCAGTGAGCCAAGAGCAGCCACTTCACTCCAGCCTGGGCAACAGGGCAAGACTCTTTTTTTTTTTTTTTTTTTTTTTTTTAAGTCTGTTGCTCACACTGGAGTACAATGGCACAATCTTGGCTCACCAAAACCTCCACCTCCCTTCCTGCCTCCACCTTCCGAATAGCTGAGATTACAGGCATGCGCCACCAGGCCCGGCTAATTTTTGTATTTTTAGTAGACATGGGGTTTCTCCATGTTGATCAGTCTTGTCTCAAACTCCCGACCTCAGGTGATCTGCACACATCGGCCTCCCAAAGTGCTGGCATTAGAGGTGTGAGCCACTGTGCCTGGGTGAGACTCTTGTCTCAAAAAAAAAAAAAGTCTTTATTCATGTAGCATAGGTAAATTCATTACTTACTTTCTTTTGATTGGTATAAGAGTTTTGAATAATTGCTTCATTTTTCATATATTCGAATTTGCCCTGGAAGTAATACATGGGAGTTTTTTGCTTACATCCCTGGCTATGTGAATGTAACAGTTTAGATAATGAAACCTGATCAACATGCTGCAGAACACAGTTGACTGGCTGAACAGGTTGTGTAGTTCAGCATAGATTAGCTGTGTTCTCAAGGCTGCTAAACCAAGGGTCTGAACACCACTGATTGCTAGTAGTGGGTGGATATCTATTATGGAAATGGATGTATAAAGCAGCCAAAGCCTGATGCCATGAAATAGTTATGTAGTCAACTTCTCTTGAGATCTAATTCATATTCAGCTCACTGATGAACTCTGATACTTGGACTTCCCATATAGCTTGCCTAGACTCTTGCTATTTGAAGTGTGGTCCATGGGCTAGCAGCACTGGCATCACCTGGGAACTTGTTGGAAATGCAGGCACTCAGACCCCCCTCCAGTAAGCCTAGCCTGTTGGGTTTGCCTGACGATGCGGCATCCTGGTTTTCCAAATCATACTCATTTCTGTTAGTATGAGTTAGTTCCCTGAGTTTGATTAACTTCAAGACACTGATGAAGTAATTGCTGAGCTTGTGAGCCTAAGAGCTGATCCTGGGCAGAGGTGAATTTATCAAGAGAATGTCCCTAAATGGATGGCCAGTTGTCTGCCTTCAGGTGACCTTTCTTCTTGTGGGGTACACTTTAATTTTAGTATTGACATTCACTACAAGTTGCCTCAGATAACAGTATGGGGCTCATTTCCTTTCTGGCATGTGCACTCCAGTGAACTCCCCTCTTTCCCACATACATGAGCATGCTTCCTCAAGCTGCTTTTCAGCCAGCCTGGACTTCAGCAGTTTGAGTCTTTGCAGATGGTGAAGAAAGAATCTTGTTGAAATTCTATATGGTACATCTGTCTATGAATTATTATAATTTTTTTCAGGGTGGGTTCAGTGATTCACACTTATAATCTCAGTACTATGGGAGGCTGAAGGTAGAGGATTGCTTCAGTCCAGAAGTTTGAGACTGGCCTGAGCAACATGGAAAACCACATCTCTGAAAAAAAAAAAAAAAAAAGCCAGGCATGGTGGTGCACAGCTGTGGTCCCAGTTACTTGGGAGGCTGAGGCAGGAGGATTGCTTGAGCCCAGGAGGTCAAGGCTGCAGTGAACTTTGATTGTACCACTGCAGTCCAGTCTGGGTGACAGAGCTAAACAAACAAATAAACAAAAAACAAAACCACAAGATTTTTTTTTTTCATTTTAAAGACTACTTATTTGGAGCAGTTTTAGGTTCACAGCAAAATTGAGAGGAAAGCATATGTGATATTCCATATACTCCCTGCCCCACACACCTTTGGTCTCCCCATCCTCAGTAGTACCCACCACCTCTGATGCACTTAATGGTTTTTAATTGAAGTACATGATTTATTCACACTTTCTTAGCTTTTATCTAATATCCTTTTTCTGTTCTACGATCCCATCCGAGATACCATATTCTATTTAGTCACCGTGCTTCCTTAGGCTGATCTTGGCTAAGTTTTTCAGACACTCCTCATCTATGATGACCTTTAAATTTTGAGGAGTACTTTCAGAGTATATGCTTAGACAGTCCTTCCATTGGGATTTGAAATTTGTTGAATGTTTTTCTCATGATTATATTGGGCTTCTAGGATTTTAGAAGCAATACTGCAGAAGTAGAGTGTCTTTCTCCTCACATCATATCAGGGATACAGACTACCTTTTTTTTTTTTCTTTGAGATGGAGTCTCACTCTGTTTCCCAGGCTGGAGTGCAGTGGCACGATCTCGCCTCACTGCAACCTCTGCCTCCCAGGTTCAAGTGATTCTCTTGCCTCAGCCTCCTGAGTAGCTGGGATCACAGGCTCATGCCACCACATCCAGCTACTTTTAATTTGTTTAGTAGAGACAGAGTTTCACCGTGCTGGCCGTGAACTCCTGACCTCAGGTGATCTGCCCGCCTCGGCCTCCCAAAGTGCTGGGATTACAGGCATGAGCCACCGTGCCCAGCTGCTGATTTCTTAATCTGTGGTCAGGACTACTAGTTGCCTTCCCAAATTCCATTTCCAACTTTTCCTTTAGCAACAGAACATTAGCTTAGTTAAAGGCTAGTCTCAGCCTCCTTTGTAGTCAAGCTGATGTAAGTCAAAGTGTTGTGGGAAGCTCCAGAAAGGCTATCAAACTTGGCCTTTTAAGAAAGCGTAGACATTTTGTTTCTTTCTCATTTCTTCTTTCTTCTGGTCTCAGACCTAATGGTTGGGGCTCTAGCAGGCATCTTGGACCATGAAGTGATCTTGAAAATAGAAGCGTGACGTGAGATCACAGAGCAGGAAGACAGAATAAACTCAAATCCTGAATGACTCAAGGAGCTGCAATGCATGCATGATTGTGTGCAGACTTGGAAAATTTATTTATTAAAAAACCTTATTTATTTACATTTAGATACCAGGTCTGCTATGTTGCCCGGGCTGCTGGAGTGTAGTGGTGCGATAGCTCACTGTAGCCTTGAACTCCTGGGCTCAAGGGATCCTCCTGCCTCAGCCTCCCTAGTAGATAGTACTACAGGCACACACCACCATGCCCAGCTAGTTTTTATATATTTTTTTTTTGGTAGAGATGGGGTTCTTGCTATGTGGCCCAGGATGGTCTCAAATTCCTGATCTCAAGTGCCCCTCCTGCCTCAGCTTGTTAAAGGGTTGGTATTATAAGCATGAGTCACTGTGTCTCACCAAAATTTATTTAATATGAAAGGGAAATCCCTCCTATCTTAAGACATTGTTCTTTTTTCTTTTATATGCAACCAACCCTATTTTTTTTTTTTTTTTTTTTGAGGCAGGGTCTTGCTTTGTCACCGCTGCTGGAGTACAGTGGCAAGCTCGCTGCAACCTTGATGGCCTTGGTTCAAGCGATCCTCCCACCTCAGCCTCCTAAGTAGCTGAGACTATAGGCATGTGCCAACACGCCTGTCTAATTTTTTTTTAAAATTTTATCTTTAGTAGAGATGAGGTCTCACTGTGTTGCTCGGGCTGGTCATGAACTCCTGAGCTCAAGCAATCTTCTCACCTTGACCTCCCAAAGTGCTGGGATTATAGGTGTAGCCCACTGAGCCCAGCCAAACCTAATTCTTTTTTGTTTTTTGTTTTTTTTTTTTTTGAAATGGAGTCTTGCTCTGTTGCCCAGGCTGGAGTGCAGTGATGTGATCTCGGCTCACTGCAACCTCCACCTCCTGGGTTCAAGTGATTCTCCTGCCTCAGCCTCCCGAGTAGCTTGGACTACAGGTATGGCTAATTTTTTGTACTTTTAGTAGAGAAGGGGTTTCACTGTGTTAGCGAGGATGGTCTCGATCTCCTGACCTCGTGATCCACCTGCCTCGGCCTCCCAAAGTGCTGGGATTACAGGCGTGAGCCACCATGCCTGGCCCAAACCTAATTCTTAATAAACGTTGGATTTACATTAAAAATCATCTGAGGAATATATTTTAAAATTTTACTGCTTGGAATCTCATGTCGAGAGTCTAATTTCATTGGTTTGGCATAGGCACTAGTGTGCTTCCTAAAAAGCACGTTAAGTGATTCTAATGTGTGACCGAGTTTGAGAACCCCTGTTGTAACTGATACTGTCTCCTCCAAGTAACTACTCTGGAGAACTGGTTTCTGATACTACCGTGACACGTGTTCTACTTCTGTAGCTCTGTTAGGAAAGGGAACAATCCTCAGCATAACCGAAGAGAGAACTAATTGGAAACCATCTGTGTTGTAGCTATTGAAGTAATTTTTGAGATTGGAATGATAATGTGGATATCAGCAGATTCTGAGACTCTGAAAGCATCCAGATAATGGCACTGTCCCTGAAGGCTGCACTCTCTGGCTTTACTTCTGAGGAAATACGTGGGACTCCAGCCTTCCACACTTACCTCCCTCCACTAAATTCAGCGGTACCTCTTGAGTAATCAGCAGAGATTACAGTGAGCTTAGCAGAGTTTGCTGTAAGAGCGTCTTGTTTTGGCTTATTTTCTAATTGCACTGTATCAACTTAATTATGTTCTTTTGTTTAAAATGCTCTGGTTCCTCCTTGTTCTTCAATAATCATTAGGTTTATTAGTAGCCTAGCCACAGGTACATATCTAGATCATGTTGTGTACTTTAAGAGGTATAAGAGCAGCAGGGGGCTGGGGGCCAAATAAATATGCCTTTAAATTTGACCTGTAGGTGAGCTGGATTGAGGCGGGACAAGGGTGGCTTTTAGGTTTTTATTTTCCCTGAACACATTTAATGCATGAGTAGCTGAGGAGAATCAGAGGGGGATAAAAACCCAACCTGATTTCCCAGGCTATCAATTATGCCTACTTGACAGTGATTTCTCCCCTCCCGATAGTGTTCTGTTAGTTCCAACTCTTTTTTCAATTTTATTTTAGAAACCTAGTGATTGTTGAAGGACAGGGATGAACTGTAAAGATTTCTACATACTATATTTTGCATACTTTATTGCATACTATAAAGATTGCAATTTATGGATCAATGTCTCATATTCACGAATAGGGGAAAGGCAGATGAAATGGCAGGGAGCAGGAGGGTAGGCTTTGGTGGGGCACACGGTGAGGGGCAGAACTTGGGAAGTGGCCCAGCCGTTGACGTCTTACGATGTGCTCTAGCAGTGTGGCCATTCAGCCTTCACTTCAGTGTCTTTGATATGTGGGCATGATTTCCTATAAAGAAGACTAAAGTTATTTCAAATGACTGTTGATGTATGTGAGAATTTGCAGAACTGTATGTGTCTATGGATACAGAGAAAGAATGGAGGAGGGACTCACTTGATTAATATTTTACATTGACAACTACTTCTGAAATGTTTCAAACGTAACTCGTGAAAAGCACCAACTTTTGTACTTAACATTCTCTCCTTTCGAGCTTGCTAATTTGTGGCGCAGTTTGTTGTAAGAGCGTCTTGTTTTGGCCTGTTTTCTAATTGCACTATGTCAACTTAATTCTGTTCTTTTGTTTAAAATGCTCTGGTTCCTCCCTGTCCTTCGACAATCATTAGGTTTATTAGTAGCCTAGCCACGGGTATAAATCTAGGTTATGTTGTATACTCTAATGAAAATACACAATTGTTTCCATGTTTGAGTATTTGTGCATCTCATATAATTTATTCCTTTGGAGTCTATCCAGTTTGCAAAACAGACAAAAGTTTGAATGATTAAGAGCTGAATAAAATATTTTCTTTCCATTGAAAATTCAATTATTGTTTGTACTTCGACTTACGTTTCCTAAAAAGGCAAAAAATTTCAACACATCAATAAGCTGGACGTGTACTGCTGACATTCCAGGTTCTTAGAAAATGAGATTAGAAATAGAACAAATGAATTGTGCCATTAGCACTGCCTCTTGTTGGTTCCATGAAAGGAATAAAAAGGACTACTGCTTTACTCAGTAAGGAGAAAACTTTAAGACTTAGAACTTAAGGTGGAAACAGCCTCTTTTAATTTCAAAGAGGCTACATTTTGAGCCAGATTTAGTGTGACCAATTATTCCAGTTTGCCTGGGATTGGGGGTGGGGGGTGGTTTTCTGAGATATAAGGCTTTGTCTTTCTGGCCACCAGCCCCCATCCTGAAGCTACCTAGGAGCTTGTATACTCCTGTAACCATTATCACTCAAGGAATTCCAAAAGGTTTTGCAGTTCTGTGCCAGGGCCGAGGAACATAGTCCAAATTTATTCCTCATTACACCACAGCTCCAGATTAGACTCGTTCTCAGCAACTCCCATGATAAGTATGACAACAATATTTATAAGTATTCCAGGTTTTTTTGGTTATCACTCTCCTGTTGAAAAAACACTCAGAGAAGTTGAACACAGAAGTGTGTGACCCACTACATAGTCTCACATGTGAGTTTTTACCTAAGGAATAGTGTTCCTTAGGTCAAGTTGTGTTAATTGTACTCTTGGACTCATAGTCCAATCCCTTCCCTCTTTTTCAATGGCTTTGAACTATAATTTATCCCATCTTTCTCAAGTATCTTCTCTCTCTCTGCATTTTTTTTTCTTTTTAAAGTATACTTTAAGTTCTGGGGTACATGTGCAGAGTGTGCAGGTTTGTTACATAGGTATATATGCGCCATGGTGGTTTGCGGCATCCATCCCTCCATCATCTACATTAGGTATTTCTCCTAATGTTAGCCCTCCCTAATTCCCTACCCCTTACCATTCCTTCCCTAGACCCCCCACCCACCAACAGGCCCCAGTGTGTGATGTTCCCCTCCCTGTGTCCATGTGGTCTCATTGTTCAACTCCTACTTATGAGTAAGAACATGCAGTATTTGCTTTTCTGTTCTTGTGTAAGTTTGCTGAGAATGATGGTTTCCAGCTTCATCCATGTCCCTGCAAAGTACATGAACTCATCCTTTTTTATGGCTATGTAGTATTCCATGGTGTATATGTCCCACATTTTCTTTATCCAGTCTATCATTGATGGGCATTTGGGTTGGTTCCAAGTCTTTACTATTGTAAACAGTGTGCAATAAACATACATGTGCATGTGTCTTTATAATTGAATGTTTTATAATCCTTTGGGTAACTATCCAGTAATGGGATTGCTGGGTCAAATGGTATTTCTAGTTCTAGATCCTTGAGGAATCGCCACACTGTCTTCCACAATGGTTGAACTAATTTACGCTCCCACCAACAGTGTAAAAGTGTTCCTATTTCTCCACATCCTCTCCAGCATCTATTGTCTCCAGATTTTTTAATGATCGCCATTCTAACTGGCATGAGATAGTCTCTCAATGTGGTTTTGATTTGCATTTCTCTAATGACCAGTGATGATGAGCTTTTTACATATGTTTGTTGGCTGCATAAATGTCTTCTTTTGAGAAGTGTCTGTTCATATCACTTGGCCACTTTTTGATTGGGTTGTTTTTTTCTTGTAAATTTGTTTAAGTTATTTGTAGATTCTGATTATTAGCCCTTTGTCACATGGGTAGATTGCAAATTTTTTTTCCCATTCTGTTGGTTGTTGGTTCACTCTAATGATAGTTTCTTTAGCTGTGCCGAAGCTCCTAAATCTAATTAGATCCCATTTGTCTATTTTGGCTTTTGTTGCCATTGCTTTTGGTGTTTTAATCATAAAGTCCTTGCCTATGCCTATGTGCTGAGTGGTATTGCCTAGGTCTTCTTTTTTTCTTTCTTTTTTATTTTTATTTTTGAGATGGAGTTTCACTCTCTCCCACAGCCTGGAGTGCAGTGGCGCGATCTTGGCTCACTGCAACCTCTGCCTCCCAGGTTCAAGCAACTCTCCTGCCTCAGCCTCCCGAGTAGCTGGGACTACAGGCGCCTGCCACCATGCCCAGCTAATTTTTTTATATGTTTAGTAGAGACAGGGTTTCACCATGTTAGCCAGGATGGTCTCGATCTCCTGACCTTGTGATCCACCTATCTCGGCCTTCCAAAGTTCTGGGATTACAGGTGTGCATTACCACGCCCTGCCTCTCTCTTTGCCTTCTACATTTGCTCTTAAATGTAGTCATTAAAAAGAGTGTTTATTTATTTCCACGTTTCTCTCTTGGTACCCATTGATTTCCTCATCTTTAGAATCAAATTTCTTGACCACGCTGCCTACTAGTCATCTTCATTTTCTTATCTCCAGGTCACTTTTCAGCACATTCCAAGCTCGTCATCTCTTCCACTTTCTGAAACTTGTCTTGTTGACGTCAGTGTTGGCCTCTAACATCCCTAATCCAGTGGACCCTTTTGATCTGTTCTTACTTGCACTTTCACCACCATTCCACTCTGTGGACCTCTTTTTTCCTCCTAGAGCTTTCTCTCGACTTGGCTCCCATCTGTTATACTCACTTGGTCGCTTGCTTTTCCTCTTACTGCTCTGGCCGTTCCTTTAAAAAAATGCTTTTTTGGGGCTGGGCACGGTGGCTCATGCCTGTATTCCCAGCACTTTGGGAGGTTGAGGTGGGTGGATTGCTTGAGAACTACCTGGGCAGCATAGGGAGACCCTGTGTCTACAAAAAAGTTAGCCAGATGTGGTGGCATGCACCTGTAGTCCCAGGTACTTTGAGGGCTGAGGTGCGAGGATCGCTTAATCCTGGGAAGTCAAGGCTGCAGTCAGCCATTTTTGTACCACTAAATTTCAGTCTGGGTGACAAAGCAAAATCCTGTCTCAAAAAAAAGAGATTATTTTCTATTTCTTTCTCCTTTATTCATTATTATTCCTAAGAGGATAGGTTATAAGCTTTATTCACTTCAAACATGCATTACTCTATAGCTTAAATCACATTTATGGCTTCAATAACTACGAGTAAGTAGACTACCTCTAAATCAGTATTTTCACAGACTTGGTGTCAAAAAGCTTGGTAGACAGTTATACTATGTATTTTCTCCAAAATTCAACGTGCTTAAGTATGGATTTGGGGTTTTTCCTCCAAAACCACCCACTTGCTTTGCTCAGAAACAAGGAAGTAACTACTGAGTTCCCCCACATCTCCAACACCCTACAAAACCCCGCAAAGCATTGAAAAGGGAAGCATCCTGCATATTGCTTAAGAGAGCAGTTCTCTTGTAAGTGACGTGTGAAGCTGTTCTCTCCTTTCCAAACTCATTGCTACCATCTGCTCATCGGTCACCTGTACTGTAACAGCCTCCCACCTGGAAGAACTTGCACTAAATTTTGCTCCCCTTCCATTGATTTCTTCACTGCAGCCAGGATGATTATTAAAAAAAAAATACAAATCTAGTAATGTCAAGTTGCCTAAAAAAGCTTCTCATGGTCTTTTAGTTCAACTCTCAAATTTACAGATTCCTTCATTATCTGGCCAACCTCTTCACCCTAGTCTCAAAACACTCTTTCTCAACGTTTCTACAATCCAGCCCTATTGAATTTTAAAAATTCTTTAAATGCACCTGTCCAATGCCCTTTAAGTATGCAGTTACCTCTGTGTTGAAACTTTTCCTATTTATTTTCTGATTCCTGTTCATCCAGGTGTCAGTTTAAATGTCAGCTTGTGGGCCAGCAGTTGTCATCTCTTGGCTCCAAAGTAGAATTCACTGGGAATTTTTTTTTTCAACCAGTGGTCCAATTTAACTGCTCTCCGATGGGGTGTGAATCAGAGTCACCTAGAGGGCTTGTTACCCTGTCACGAGGTAATAATGATGATGCTATCTGGGGACCACACTGTAAAACCAGTGCTCTAGATGAGACTAAGTCTGAGCTCCAGAAAAGTGCTTCCATAGATATGTGCAGCCCTTAGCACAACACCTATTACACTTCATTATTATTGGTTTTAAAAATTTTGTCTTTCTTGCTAAAAAGAAAGACAATTCTTCTTTTGTTTGGCCAGACACCCCGGCTTTCTTGTTTACCTTGGTGTCCCCTAGGGTTTAGCATTATGACTGGCACATAATAAGAATTTACTTAATATTTGTTGAATGAATGAATAAAAGGCTAAGATTGGGTAAGAAAGTGGTGTCTAGATTATCCATCAATCAGTTAAGGCAGTATTTTTCTTTTTTTCTGAGTCTGCTTGCTAGAGAATAAGGCAGTAATTAAACAGAGGTGAGACTAGGGTTTGGTATCTATTTTTAACTTGTTTCAAGTTTGTTTGATTTCAATTTACTCAATCAAAATCTGATTGAGGGTGGTCCATGTGTCTTGAGGTGCCTCCATACCCTAGTTCTCATTCTCATCACCACTATGCTCCACATACATGAAGAGCAGTAAACAAATGTATTTTGGTTGATTGTGATGCAAGACATCCCATGAACATCTGGAACTTATTTCTTTTGTGTACATGTGTGTGCTTACATGTTTGTGTGTATGGTTGTATATATTTTAGAAATGTCTTAAGCAGAATCACAGAACAGAAGCTGTACGTTGTACAGTACTCCATTGCTAGACAATTTAATTCTTTAGAATTGACCATCCAGCAAATTCCTTCAGCCCAGATAGGGTTGTTGTGAACTGAATTGCTTTTTTTAATTTTAATTCTTTATTTTTGAGACAGGGTCCTGCTCGGTTACCCAGGCTGGAGTGCAGTGGTGTGAAAATAGCTCACTGCAGCCTCAGCCTCCTGGGCTCAAGTGATCCTGTCTCAGCCTCTTTAGTAGCTTGGATTACAGCTGCATGGAACCATGCCTGGCAAACCTTTTATGTTTTGTAGATATGGAGGTCTCATTATGTTGCCCAGGCTAGTCTTGAACTCCTGGCCTCAAGCAGTTCTCCCCCATCAGCCTCTCAAAGTGCTAGGATTATAGGTATAAGTAACCAAGACCAGCTGAATTACATTGTCAACAGTTGTTCTAAAGTAGATCCAAACCCTTTTATTGCGTGCGTGTTATCTTGAGTGTATTATCGATAGGGTAAAAGACCATCATAAATCATAGTTTGTATTTATAAAATACTATATGCTTATTTATATTTATTGAATACTTTCTATGTGAAGAATAGTCTTAGAAAAGACAGACACATTTTCTGCTCTCTTTCAGTTTTGTATGAGAGACATGTGAGTAAGCCAGTGATTAACATACAGCAGCATGAGTGCTGGAGTAAGTAGAGTAAGTATGTAAAGACTACCTTGGGAATATCTGAGTCCTACTCCCAGACAAGCAGGGACCTGCTATGTTGTGTTTTAGCAACACAGAATATTAGTCTGAGTGGCAATGGGGGTGTTAAGCAGGTTATTTCTTGTCTGTGGGTCATACCCAGGTGCACATTCTGAGATTTAGACAATGTAATGAAAGGCCAAGAAAAGAAGTAGATTAGACTGCTCAGTCTTTGGGGATTCAGAGACGTGGTTCAGCAGGGCCATGCACACCAGAAAATGTGCAAAACTTCATATGTATGTATGTGAATCTTTTGAAATGAAAGCTCATGGCTTTATCATGTTCTCAAAGGGACTATGATTTCCACAAGGATTAGAACCATTGCTCTAATGTATACATTGATGGAAGTGGGAGATAAATTGATGAAGTGATCCTGTGGTGAGTTAGAATTGTACTGGGATTTCCCTAGGACTTTCCCCCAAAATACAGAAGTCATCTCTTGCCGATGATACATTTAAAAAATTTTAAAAGTCAAACCATACTTTGAATGTGCTAGGTTAGCTCACTAAGGAAACTTAGATTGAGTTATTTTGTGAAGTCAGGAATTTAAGAAAAATACCTTTGTGTATTCATAAGTTCTGGTTTTTTATGTAGCCTTCCTATCAAGATGACCACAGCAGTACCACAACTGCCAGCATGACTAAGTGAATTCTTTTTTTTTTTTTGAGACGGAGTTTCACTCTTGTTAGCCAGGCTGGAGTGCAATGGCGTGATCTCAGCTCACCGCAACCTCCACCTCCTGGGTTCAAGCAATTCTCTTGCCTCAGCCTCTCGAGTAGCTGGGACTACAGGCCCGCGCCACCAGGCCCAGCCAATTTTTGTAGTTTTAGTAGAGACGGGGTTTCACCTTGTTGACCAGGATGGTCTCGATCTCTTGACCTTGTGATCCACCCGCCTTGGCCTCCCAAAGTGCTGGGATTACAGGCGTGAGCCACCGCACCCAGCCGATACTAAGTGAATTCTTTTAGAAGCTATACTTCATGTTTGTTATGTGCCAGATGCTGTACCTATGTTTTTCTGATTTTCACAGCAACTATATATGACAGTTGTTATCTGCATTTTCTAGTGACGAAACCAGAGTTCAGACAGGCTAGGAAATTAGCAGTGAGGTTTATGTTCTTACTCTCGACTGGACAGCTAATATTCAGGGGTCTCGGTTTGAACCCAGCACTGGTAGATTCCAAAGTCTATGCTCTTTTCATTGCAGAATCTTCATTTAATTTTTGGTAATGTGGTTTTACTTAAGGTGTTTCTTGTTTCAAATAACTGAAGTAAATTTGAACTAGCTTCTTCAAAAAGGAACAGCTGTTTTAAAGACAGGGAGTGTCTTGAGGAGCCTAAAGATAGGACTCCAGCTGGCTTCTAGGAGGAACTGGAACTGAGAGCTGTTAACCCAGAGTTCTCCTCCCCTGACTTGTCCCTCCTGTCTTGCACATCTGCGTTGTGTTCTGTCTCTTGCTTTCTCTGCTGCGTGTATAGATGATGGAATATGGCCGCTGCACAGCTTTGAGCAGGCACAGAGATGAAGTGATTTTGACAGCAAATTTGGATTTGCTGTCCCCAAATCCAAATTCTGATTAGGGGAAATCTGATAGGCTCTGTTACATTTATATTTTTATTTATTTTTAAGACAGGGCTTTGCTTTGCCACCCAGGCTGCAGTGCAGTGGCACCATTGTGGCTCACTGCAGCCTTGACCTTCTAGGTTCAAGTGATCCTCCTGCCTCAGCCTCCTAAGTATGATAGCTTGTATACAGGCACTTGCCACCAGCTAATTTAGCCCAGCTAATTCTTTTCTTCTTTTATTTTATTTTCTTCTTTTCTTTCCCTCCCTCCCTCCTTCCCTCCCTCCCTCCCTTCTTCCCTCCCTCCCTTCCTTTGTGTTTGTTATGTGCCAGATGCTGTACATATGTTTTTCTGATTTTCACAGCAACTATATATGACTCTTGTTGAGAGTCCTTTTCCCAATGATCATGACTCTTTCCTTCCTTCCTTCCTTCCTTCCTTCTTCTTTCTTTTATCTTCCTCTTTTTTTTTTATGACAAGTCTTGCTCTGTTGCCCAGGATGGTCTCTAACTCCTGGCCTCAAGCAATCCTCCTGCCTTAGCCTCCCAAGCTGCTGGGGTTACAGGCATGAACCATTACACCTGGCTGGCTCTACTTTCAGCACACATCCATCCTAGGTCCAATCAGCTTTTAGCCGAGAAGGCAAAATTACATAATCCAAACATGGCTGCCATGAGATTTGAAGGCACCATTCTTTAATGGTAGGAATGTGTGACTCTAGTCTTTCTTCACTCATCTGAGGTATGGCTGCAGCCTATTCTGTGTCTTCTGTTACATGGAGAAGTCTAATAGTTTCCCTTCAGGTTTGGCCCATGATTATAGCTCTTTGAAGACCAAATAAGTCTAGGACAGGCTTGGTGAATATGTTGACATGTCAGTGATTTTATTCTTTTGAAACCCATCCTCATTGTTACCACAATCTCATTCCTTATAGCCCGATTTCCCCTCACCCCACCCCACCTCTCTTATACAGGAATACAGTTAGAGTCTCTGCTCAGAAGAAATTGTGCACCTCCTTTGGAGCTCAACTTGCCCCTTGGGCTACAGTTCCAATGGACTCCCTTTGCCAATGTAAAACCCTCCTCAAACCTGTTGTGCTTCTTCTCTATGATAATGTTGAGAGTCCTTTTCCCAGTGGTCATGACTTATCCAGAAATTGGTCCAGTTATTCATATTGGACACCCTGAGAGGAATAAATTCATGAGGGCTCTTAGGACGAAATGGTAGTTACCAACTTTCTTCTCAATTGAAGTAGCTCCAATAGAAGGGGGTCAAATCTCAGCACCCAGTTACATACATGTATACTTTCTGTTTTCCTCTGCAGCTGTAAAGAAAAAGAACTCAAGAGGAAAAATGTATTGTTACATTTTTTTGTAGGTAGTCCCAAACTTAGGAATGTTTAGGGTTCCTAAATGTTTAGGGATCTATTTGTTTAGAACTTGGAACTTATTTTATTATGGAAACAACTCTCTACTTGCTAGTTTAGGTTTCTAGCCAAACTGCAAATAATTTGGTCTACAGCATAGCTGATTTGACCTTGAAATTATGACCTTTAAATTTTCCTTACCCTTAAAATTCGAGTCTGAACTCTTCTGGTCAATCCCTGAATTCATTAGCTTTCTAAATATTCATTCCCCTAAGCTTCTCTAAAGTTTGGCATTCCCTGGAATGTCTGTTTTCCTCTTACTGTAAAGGCGGTAGGTGGACAACATAGAGGTATGTAAGTGGATGATGGATGTGGGTTCCCTGTATCAAAAGATGTAGTAGCAGTGGATGATACAAAAGGAAAGATAGGACTGTGTAGAAAGTGGTAAGTTTATGACCTTAGTGACTCTCAAAAAAAAGAGGAGGCTAGTAAGGAGGAATAGGAAGGAAAGAATGGCTGGCTGCAATTTTTGATAAATATTGTCTGTAGTCAATGTATACATTTAAAATATTAATTATTTTTTGTATGCAATTCTTTGAGTTGCTCTTTCCCCTCAATTATTCTTTCATTTATTTGTTGGTTGGTTTGTTTTGAGACAGGGCCTTGCTCTGTTACCCAGTCTGGAGTGCAGTGGTGTGATCATGGCTCACTGCAGCCTCAAACTCCTGGGCTCAAGCGATCTTTTCCCTTCAGCCTCCCAAGTAGCTGGAACCACAGATGCTTGCTGCCACAGCCAGCTAATATTTTGATTATTTGTAGAAACAAGGTCTCCCTATGTTGACCAGGCTGCTCTTGAACTTATAGGCTCAAGCGATTTTCCCACCTTGGCCTCCCAAAGTGCTGCGATTACAGGTGTGAGCCACTGCACTGGGCCTATCTTTCCCCTCCATTAGCCTGCAGTAAATAGAGAATAAATCTTACAGCATTTGTCATTTGTTTAGCTGGGTCCCTGAACTTGGCTTCCTGGGATGAGATGCCATGACTGCACAGAAATGCAGCCAGATAATGGGAAGGTGTACACTGGCCTCCCATTGCATGGCTAGGCCGTGTTATCACAGTGTGCCTTTGTGGGGCTCCTGTTTATGTGGCTTCAGCAGATGATTCATCCTCTTTTCTGAGTTGGAACTAGACAACTTACATTCTCAGCAAACAGATGGACAACAGGGTTGAAATAAGATCTTGTACTGAAATAGTCCTTGAGTAATTCTCTTTGACTGTTCTCTCATATGGGAAACGTGCCTCTTCCTTCTTACAGAAGACCAAGGCTGAGATTTCAGTGTACTCAAGAGTTGTTGGACTCTCTTCTCAATATATATTATGTTGGATATTTTTCTTCTCGGTCAAGATTGAGAATCTGCTAATATAAGAATATTATCTAATTTGTTTTGGCAGAACACCTGGCCCTTTGCCCTAAGTAGGCATTTAAAAATAGAACAAAAAGTTTTGCATTAACGTGCTTTTGTCCTCTTTCCAAAAAAGATCCTGACATGAGAAAAAAGGGGAGTTTGATTTTACCTGTAACTTTATTTGGGAAGCACGGGCGCCCTACTTCAGGGGTGTCCAATCTTTTGGCTTTTCTGGGCCACATTGGAAGAAGAAGGGCCACACATAAAATAAACTAACATTAATGAGAACTGATGAGCTAAAAAAAAAATCGCAAAAAAAATTGTATAATGTTTTAAGAAAGTTTACACTTTTGTGTTAGGCTGCATTCAAAGCCGTCTTGGGTCACAGGGCTGTGGGCTGGACGAGCTTGCTCCGGTTGAAACTCACTTGACTTGGTCCATTGGGTTCTAGTGCACATTGTGCCAGTAACTGTGTGACCTCAGGAAAGTCAGTTTATCTTTCAATGCTCAGTTCCCCCATTTATAAAATGGGAATAATAAAACTTCACCTGAAGGGTTGTTGTAAGTATTAAATGAGATGATATTTGTGGAAGTACTCAGATGAGATAACATTGCTTTATTAACATAGATTTTTTTAAAGGTACAAAAAGAATTATGTCAAAACGGTAACATATATTTGTATGTATGAGGGAGGGATATTTAAAATTAAAAAATATAATCACAATAAGACCAGATATTCTTTGCTCTGCCCTTGGGGAACCAAGAAAATTAAAGCCTGTTTTACATCCCCAAAATAAAAAAGAGACTTGATAGAAGTAACAGTGCTCAGTGCTTGCAACCCAAGTCATTTATATTCTTGTTAGATAAGTCCAAATTCTAAAAGCTACAAAAAATCTGTTAAATCAAGGGGAAAAATTCATTTTAGGACAAAGTTATTCAAGATGAAAGAAAGGCATGTCTTCAGTGGGAGAACTGCCTGCTGTCGGATGATTTCTTGCTAAAGTGTTTAAAGATTTTGGACTTCTCAACCACTGCCTCCTCGCTTTTTCTTCTTGCCTTCATTGCTGTTCATGTTCAGATCAACAAAGGGAGCCACCTTGAAACCGAATGACAGAGCAACTTGAGGAAAAGTTAAGTTATTGACATTAAAGATCTGTTTCAGAGAATGGGAATCATAGGCTCGTATGTATGACCTACACGCTTCCTGGGCTGACTTACCAAGAAAGTAGATCTTTTCAATCAATTTCTCAAGCTGAGGCTGAGTGTCAGAAATTTTAGACCAGGAACAGTCAAATTCACTTAATGGAACCTTGGATTGTTTCAAATAGTGAAGAAAATCTAATTCTTTTGGGTGCAAAATGAGCAGGGTGTGCCCTCTCCCATTTAGACCTCTGGCTGTTCTACCGGCACGATGCCTATATTCCTTAGGGTCATCTGGAGGGTCATACTGAATAATCCAGTCAACTTCAGGAATGTCCAGTCCTCCTGTCGCCACATCTGTATACAATAGTGTTCCTGAATCTGCGTTGCAGAACTGGAAGAATGTGGTTGTATGCTTATTTTGCTTTTGCTTTCCATGAATGGCCAAGACGGGCAAATCAATGTAGTTCAACAACTCACAGTGGTATTTCACAGACATACAAGATGAAAAGAAGACCATGAGCAACTTCTTTTGGTTCTTCTCAAGGAATGTGAAGAACAGAAGGAATCTCTTTTCAGAAGGACGAACAACATATCCCTGCTCAAGACCATCACTGTTGCATTAGCTTTATCATCATCAACAGCAATGTACAATGGCTCCTTTTTCAGAGAAATCCTTGCCAGGTCTTCAACTGTTCCAGTTTGGGTGGCAGAAAAGAGCACAGTCTATCTACGTGTTGGCAAAAGTTTAATAATTTGCTTTAATTCCTCTTCAAATCCAACATTCAAGATCTGATCAGCTTTATCAATAACCAGGCACTGCAGATTTTTATACATAAACACTAGGGTGTTCTGCATATGGTCCAGCAGACAGCCCGGTGTGGCCAGGATGACGTTGATCCCATTAGCAAGTTTCTGTTCTTCAGCAGATCTGTTACCGCCACCCATTATCAACCCATAAGTATGCACATGCTGAGTCATTAGCTCCTTAAGAACACCAAAAGTTTGCATGGCTAATTCTCTACTAGGTGAGAGAATAAGGACTCCGCTTCCGTTCCTGGGCATGAACTAACATAACAATGGGTTCAACTGCAGGGGTGAGAAAAGCCAGGGTTTTACCACTGTCTGTTTTTGCAGCTGCTAGAAGATCCCTGCTTTCCAGAGTAGTCTAATAGTTTTAAGCTGGATTTCAGTCATGTTTGTAAAACCCATTTCTTTTATTGCCTTCAGAGTGTTTTCATTGACAAGATGGCATAGAGAAGCAAATGAAATATCCTCAAAAGCTCATGTCAGTTTCAGGGGCAGGCTGGGCACCTCACTGTCATCGCCATCAATATCTGGCTTCTACACATTATTTTCTGTTTCTTTAGGAGTCTCAGTACTTTCTTATTCAGAATCCCCTTTGTTTTCAGTTTTTGCTTTTTTTGTGGCAGGCCCAGCATCATTCAGCATTTTTCTCTTTTGATTCTGAATTGGGAGACTGCATTGCTGCTTCTCCACTGGTTAATAGGATAGATTTCTGGGGATATTTTTTAACTTTTATATTTTCCCTTGCTTCATGAGACAGATCTCCATTTTGAGCTTCTGATAAGCCCACATTCGTAGAATGTTTTGATTTTTTAACCTTTCCAGCTCTCAGTGTTTCTTCAGACACATCTCCATTTTGAATTTCTGATAGGGTCAGATTTGAGGCCCCCTGCAACTTCAGGTTCCACTGCTGCAATTTGAGGTTCCGCTTCTCAATCCTCTTGCAGAGGAGTTTCATTGGCAAGTGAGACATGCTGTCCAAGAAGTGCCTAGACCATGGCACCACATAGTCAACATAGATTTTTGATATGGTTAGGCTCTGTCCCCACCCAAATCTCACCTTGAATGGTAATAATACCAGGTGTTAAGGGCAGGGCCAGGTGGAGATAAGTGAATCATGGAGGTGGTTTTCCCCATAGTGTTCTCATGGTAGTGAGTAAGTCTCACTAAATGTGATGGTTTTATAAATGGGAGATCCCCTGCCCAAGCTCTCTTGCCTGCTACTATGTAAGATGTGCCTTTGCTTCTCCTTTGCCTTCTGCCATGATTGTGAGGCCTCCCCAGCCATGTGGAACTGTGAGTCCATTAAACCTCTTTCCTTTATAAATTGCCCAGTCTTGGGTATGTCTTTATTAGCAGCATGAGAATGAACTAATACAATTTTGTTTAATTTTCAGAGATTAGAACTATGCTTCCTCTATAACAAAATAGTTCATAGTGAGCAAGGAGTAATTAATCCACTTAAAGATTTTGCTTATTCTAAACTGAGAATATTTGCTCCCTGTATTTTATTCAGTCCTTGTGGGAGAGGGGTGATGATGTTGACCTGTGATTTCATTTCATTTTTTGATTACAATATAAAATAGTCTATTTCAGGGCATGCTGTGGATCACAATGGCTCATCCTACTCACTTGGGGGTATTTATTTCCATCACACTTTCTGGTAAGAGACATAAACTGATGTAATATCAAAGGAACACCATAAGCCATCTGAACTGTTGAACTGAGATAATCATGAACTGGGCAGGTGGCCATCCAAGTTTATAGCATTCTTTTGGACATGACGGTATCTGATTTCTGCTTCCTTATCTCACTCCAATTTTCATAGCCTCAGGTATGTGCTGCAACATATATATTGTCCAAGGTCCTGCAGAATTATGTGTAAAAATTGCAGGTTGAAAAGATTGGAAAATATTTTTAAGGATGAAGTAACCCTAGGTAGTAACATTGTTTGCTCTCAAAAGTTTTGTCTCTGTTGGTCAGTTCATGGTTTACTTCCATCAAAAGAGGATTAACATTTTAGATTAGTTATTTTCAACATAACCACTGAGGATGAGAGCTTCAGCCTGTATGTATGCATTAGGTCCTATGAAAGGAAGACAGATACTGGACAAGGACCCCTCTCATCCTGATAGAATGGGCTGGGAGCCTTGCACCAAAGTTTCTCCTACTTGTCTTGATTTGTTCTCACTCTTACATGGGGAGGTGAGGGTGAACTATTTACGATTGAATTACTTATCTTTATTTACAGTGCTTGTAGGAGTAGTATAAAATATCTCTTTTGGCCAGGTGGGGTGGCTCATGCTTGTAATCCCAGCGCTTTGGGAGGCCGAGGGGGGCCGATCACCTGATGTCGGACATTTGAGACCAGCCTGACCAACATGGAGAAACCATATCTCTACCAAAAATACAAAATTAGTCAGGCATGGTAGCACATGCCTGTAATCTTAGCTACTCCAGAGGCTGGGGCAGGAGAATCTCTTGAACCCAGGAGGCGGAAGTTGCAGTGAGCTGAGATTGTGCCATTGCACTCCAGCCTGGGCAACAAGAATGAAACTCCATCTCAAAAAACAAAAACAAAAACAAAAAAACTTCTTTTGTCTTTTGATAAAATTAAAAATTTATGTGTTGTTAACATATCATTAATGAGCCTTTTTGGGTTTAAGAAAGCACCAGAAATTAATAAACAATTAGAAATAAAATTAGGGTTTACTTTCCATGATTATCTCTTGCTTTTATTATAGCTTGAAAAAGTTTTTGAGTAAGTAGTTTTAAAGTTTTTTTAAAAATACTTAAAAGCAGGAATC
Source organism: Saguinus oedipus (assembly GCA_031835075.1). Lineage (NCBI taxonomy): Eukaryota > Metazoa > Chordata > Mammalia > Primates > Cebidae > Saguinus > Saguinus oedipus. The sequence goes on along the minus strand of CM063172.1, from coordinate 10,902,681 downwards.
TCACTCTGTTGCCCAAGCTGGTCTTGAATTCCTGGCCTCAAGCAGTCCTCCTGCCTTAGCCTCCTGAGTTTTAAAGTTTTTTTTTTTTTTAAATTAAATGCCTGGGATGGAGAAACTTATTTTCTGCCATCAACAAAGTTTACCTCTTCTCCACCTCTCTGACTTTACTCATGTAATTCATTTCGCTCAAAAGGCCTGTCTTCCTCCTTTTCTCCATTGTCTTCCCTCATTTCTACCCATTAAATTCTCCAGGTCTTACAGGACTGGGCTCAAAATGCTGAGTGCCTTCCTGAAAGTCAGTGCTACTCTGACCAGCTGACAGGCCTAATTGTCTTTTTTGACACCACTTGAAGTCTTATGTTTTATTTATCGTTGTATTCTCAGCACCTAATAAAGAACCTATAGATAATATGAGCTCTAGAAATGTTTGTTGAGGGCCGGATGTGCTGGCTCAGGCCTGTAATCCCAGCACTTTGGGAGGCTGAGGCAGGCGGATAATGAGATCAGGAGTTCAAGACAAGCCTGACCAACATAGTGAAACCCCTGTCTCTACTGAAAATACAAAAAAATTAGCCGGATATGGTGGCAGGTGCCTGTAATTTCAGCTACTCAGGAGGCTGAGGCAGGAGAATGACTTGAACCCAGGAGGCGGAGGTTGCAGTGAGCAGAGTTTACACCACTGCACTCCAGCCTGGGCGACAGAGCAAGACTCTGTCTCAAAAAAAAAAAAAAAAAAAGAAAAAGTTTGTTGAATGGAGCAATGAAAGTAAGAACGTTAAGGAAGAAAGGAAGCCTAGAAGGGAGTGTCTAATTATATGGTGGGGAAAGGTGGGTAGGAGAGAGATCCCAGAAAAGACACATTTTGAGTGACTGTGTGTGTGTGTGTGTGTGTGTGTGTGTGTGTGTGTGTGTGTGTGTGTGTGATGAAGAGCTATTGGTCAGGTGAAAAAGGCAGGGAAGAATGGCCTTGGTAAATGGAGAACCAGGGAATCTGTGAATGTGAAATTAGAATGCTTAGATTTGTTTTAGTATGGCTGAAACTGAGATGCAAAGTGAAAATGAATGAAAAGAAGATGAATCTAAAATGAAAGGCAGGTTGTATATTTGAACTTTGTGCCAATTAAAAAATCATTTAGATTAATAGTTAGAATTGCCTCTTTGTGCTTAGGTCAATAGTATAAATAAAAGTCAGGTGTAGGGTTAGATTTCATGAGCTCATTTGATTAGAAGAGTTTGAATATTTAATTAATAATGTCACAATTACCTTAAAGTAAATGAACTGGGCATGGTGGCCCACACCTGCAATCCCAGCACTTTGGGATTGCAAGGCAGAAGGATAACTTGAGGCCAGGAGTTTGAGACCAAACTAGGCAACATAATGAGATCTTTGTCTCTATAAAAAAAAAGAAAGTAAGTGGGTGGGTATATCAGTTTATGTTTGAAGCAAATGTTTGTTGAAATCACAAACTGAAACCTTACAAATTTCAAGGTAATTCTTCCTGACTTAGAAGCAAAAATACTGGAGTCTCAATTTAACCCAAAATGGTAAAACAGTGAATGTCCTATTTTTTTGGGACGACTTTATAGCTAATACTATGCCTCTGTGAGGCTTTCCTGTGGTATCAGTTACTAACCACTTAAAAAATGTGATACTTATAAGCAGTTTATAAGTAGATAAGCTTATTTTTTATAATGACTACTTTTATAAAGATCAAAAGAAATAATATATGTAGAATGCACAGTGCCAAGTGCCATGCCTGGCACACAATAGGCATTCAATAATATAATTCTTTTTTTTCTCAAATTCCCAGAGAGCCGAGGAAGCTTCCACTTTATCGTTATAAACTTTCAGAAGAAATAACATCCTGCCTCCAAGTGTACCCTTGCTAAAATATCCGCTAATTCTTTTGTAGAAGTTTGGAATTTCCTTGGTGATTTTAAACAAGATTTCTGCTCTCAAGTACGTTCATTGTAAGAGTCCTATATCACCAAGGCTGATCTGAGTAAAGAATCTTCAAGCCTCAGTGGGACTAAATATTTCAGCAATTATTTGTATTTGAAATAGTTCTGGCCGGGCACGGTGGCTCATGCCTGTAATCCCAGTATTTTGGGAGGCCGAGGCAGGTGGATCAACTGAGGTCAGTTTATCGAGACCATCCTGGCTAACATGGTGAAACCCCATCTCTACTAAAAATACAAAAAATTAGCTGGGCATGGTGGCAGGTACCTGTAATCCCAGCTCCTGAGGCAGGAGAATCGCTTGAACCTGGGAGGCGGAGATTGCAGTGAGCTGAGAAAAAAAAAATTAGTTCTGATCTCTTTCATCTCAAGGGTTCAGTGAATCATGCTGAGGTCTTCCTGATGTGTGAGACAGATGGTTTTCTTCTGGATTTGTGGGTGGGCAGCAGGTTTGCCTGAGTTACTAATTTTGAGGAGGAGTTGAGATGCCAGGTAGGAAAATGAAAACTTAAACCAAGTTATTGCTGGGCATAACTCAGGAGTATTGCGTGCCTTTGGTTTGTTTTGATTAAATTCCAAGGTGATACAATCATCTGGCTATTAAAAATAATCATCTGACTATTAAAAATAATTAATTGCCTTGTTTTCTACTTAGAGGTATAATGGGTCCAGATTTGCAAGTTAGAATGCATTTTGCGATGGGACAATGAAACGGGGCCAATTGTTAGGGGATTGAATGTTTAGGGGCCAGGGCATGTTGCCTGGTCACATCACCATGAGGCTTTTCAGGGAACATTTCTTTGGATATGTGTAATTTTCCAAACCAGAAAAATAGACTCATTAACCTACTTGTCCAAAATAAAGTAAAACTATGACAAATATGAAAGTAGAGATTTTATAGATTACATTTCCTCACCATAATCCAATTGAATTAGAAACCAATACTAAACATATGACCAGAAAATAACTACTTGGAAATTTAAAAACACTCTCCCAGATAAACCTTTGATCAAAGAGAAAACAAAAGAAAAGCAAAAGGTTCTTTGGAGAGCAATAAAAAAAGTATACTTTAAACCCAAATCTTTAGGGCATAGCATATACTTAAAACTTTACTTAGAAAAAAATTTGTAACAGTAACTATCTTCCTTATTCATGAGGAAGAAGACAGCAAAACACCTACCTGCCTCAAACCCCTCCTAAACCAACCAAACAACACACACAATGTAGGAAGAAGGGTTGATAAAGGTACAGGTGAGAATTAATGGAATAGGGAAAAAATGTAGGAAGTCTAAATAAGACAAAATACTGGAAAAAAGAGCAAAAGTATACAAGATTAGGAGAAAGGAAACAAACACAATTACAGATGCATGCAAGATATAAGAATTATATATGTACATTAGGAGCAAAACTCTATGGAAACTAATATGAAAATATGGAAGAAACAAATAACTCATGAGGAAAACACAAATGACCAAAATGATTCAAATAGAAGATTCAAAAAGATCAGTTACTGTAGAAGTCCCAGCCTCTTTGTGTCCCATTTGATATTTGCTCTGAGTTTCTTATTTTTAAGGAAGCAATTATGTTTTAACAAGGTGTTACAATTAGATGGGACGGTGGCTCTCCACCTTGTATACCGGGTTTTGCTGTGGTCTTTTCTAGTGATGTCTAAGGTGCTTGTGTTGTGAAGAGTAATTTTACTTGTGTTTAAATTTGAAAGGTGATGTGTATAACCGTGCTACCCCCTGTTTCTCTTTCAATGCAAATTATCTTACAAATCCCTTTAAAGAACAACATGCCAAGCACTGGCTGATAAAGTGAAATATGTTCCTACCCTAGCAGTTAAGGACAGCCAACTCTTTCCAGTCTAGATGGTGGTAGGAGAAGCACTTGATGCTGCTACTGCTGTGAGCTACTTGGCATACCAGTCAATTGTGCCATGGTCCCCACAGGGACCTGCAGAAAGCTGGAAGTGGCCAAGCTAGCTGACTTGGTGACGTCAGTTGGAAGTATGTGAAGTCTGAATGCTCTTGGTATGGTTGTGCCATTTTTGTATGGTGTAAATCTATAAGTATTGTTTTAACATTTATTTTGGAATAATCCCTTTTGTCAGGAAATGGACTAAAAAAGTGAAAGTTTAATAAAAAAATTAAGCACCAAATCTCTGTTTCTCAAGAATGTTGGTGATAAATGTGTAATTCACAAGTCTACTGAAGCTGCATCAATATCTACTTCAAAAGGTTGTAATTGTTTTTAAGAATACTTCGCCCAAAGACAATGATTTAACACGTGTGGCTGCAGAAGGTATCATTTCATTTCATTCTGTGAAGCATGACTTTTCATTAGAATCAAATGACTCTTCTAAATAGATTTTCCCCATTTCAGTTTTAAGTTTTCTTATGAATATATAGAAGGTGAAGTAATAGTTGTTAATGTGGTTTGCTCCATTAGCAGAAAAGGATTTTTTTCTATAGTGACGAGATCTTACTGTGTTGCCCAGGCTGGCACTGAACTGATGGACTCAAGCAGTTCTCCCGCTTTGGCCTCCCAAAGAGATGGGATTACAGGTGTGAGCCACCATGCCTGGCCTGGCATTTTTTTTAAAATCAAGATACATGTAGGGGAGATTTATTATAAATGAACCAATTAGACATATGACTTATACTCAGGGATGTTACTGGAACTGGCTATTTGGATCTTGGTAATGCTTGATCTTTTCACTGACCATAGAGATGTTTCAAAATCAGTAACATAAGTTGCACTCTATGATAGAGTCCACTGAGGCCAACTACAGCAACAAAGGTATTTAAATATTCAGTCCAGCAAAGATTCGATGTTCTGGCTTTTACTTTTGGTGTAAGAACAGAAGTAGAAAAACATTTATTTTGGCTAACATAAAGTCATTATAAATGAAGCAGGAGAGCTGTGGAGGATAAAGAGCAGTAGCCCATCCATATTGGTGGGGAAATTAAGAAATGGTGTGCACTTCACATCAGCAGAGGTGCCATGAGCAGGATTCACACGTGCCCATTGTGGTCATTTCTGGACTGCCTGGTGGAACCCTAGACTGCTCTCCCAAGGCGTGAAATTGTTGAGCCCTAAGTGCCATAGTGGGACAAAAACGGAGCATAAGCAACACCGACAGGCTTCAGGTTCAAATCGAGGACAAGAAGGCAATTGGAATACAATGTAAAGGCAGGCCATTCAAACTAGATTTCCTCTCAGTGAAGAAATCCCTTTCATTGTGTCCTGGAAAAAAGTACGATCAGTAGGGTAGCCCCATGGAAGCTTAATATCAATCTATGGATTGGCTTCATCAGAAACTTCCTAGGAAGCTTTAGATGTCAGTACCTCCCAGAGATTTTAATTCAGTTGGTCTGAAGTGGGGCCTGGGATTCTGTATTAAAAAAAATTCAGCCAGGCACAGTGGCTCATGCCTGTAATCACAGCACTTTGAGAGGCCAAGGCAGGAGGATCACTTGAGGCCAGGAGTTTGAGACCAGCCTGGGCAACATAGAGAGACCCCATCTCTACAAATAATAATTTTTGAAATATTAGCTGGGCGTGGTAGTGGTGCATGGTGGCATGTGGGGCCCAAGCTCCTAGGGAGGCTGAGGCAGGAGGAGCCCTTGAGCCTGGGAGTTTGAGGCTATAGTAAGCTGAGATGGTGCCAACTACATTCAAGCCTGGGTGATAGAACGAGACCTTGTCTCAAAGAAAAGGAAAATCTCTTCAGATGTTTCTTATAACCAGTCTGATCTAAACTCAAATATCAGTGGTAATGCTGAGCTCATTATTTAGACACTGGTTAGCAGAAGCGGTCATAAGCTTTCATCTTATTTCAAATCAAAATCTGCAACTTTAAAACATGTACTCATTCTTTGGTTCTCTTTGGGACTTGTGGAGTAATTTAAAGGTCTTAGATCAAGTCAGACAGTTTGAATTTGCAGTGGACCTAGTCATTATAGTTTTATGATCTTACCTAGCAGCAAGGTGAGCAGAGAATGGGAATGATAAAATGACCCAGATTTGGAGATTGGATTGATGAAATATGAAGAAATTGTAGGGTGCTACATTCCAAACCTCAAATGGGAAAAGAAAAACATATTTACTCTTGAGTAAGTGGAAGTGAATTATAAAGGTCTTCATTCTTGTAGTCTTCATGTTGAGGGAAAGATTTGTCTTGCTGTCTCAGGGCTGGCAGAGGTGGAAGAAAATCCACACATTAGTGGACCCATGCAGCTCAAACCTGTGTTGTTCAGGTTCAAAAAAACTGTAATTCAATATAAAAATGGGATTTTTTTTTTTTGAGACAGAGTCTTGCTTTTGCCTAGGTTGGAGTGCAGTGGAATGATCTCAGCTCACTTCAACCTCAGCCTCCCAAGTTCAAGAGATTCTCATGCCCCAGACTCCTGAGTAGCTGGAATTACAGGCATGCGCCACTGCATTCAGCTAAAAAATAGGAATATTAAGAATATATTACATTTAGTATAATTTTCCCCAAGCTTGCTAGATACTGGAGCACTGAAGACAGAGTATGTTCTCAATTACAATTATTATTTACAGAAAAGAGTCAACTGAAGGTGTCACCAATTTCAAATTTGTTATTTATGAAATGTACCTTTGAAGAAGATTACACGAACATTTAGTGAATAAAAGATACTGACCAGGTGCAGTGGCTCATGCCTGTAATCCCAACAATTTGGGAGGCCAAAGTGAGAGAACCACTGTGTAAGGCCAGAAGTTCAAGACCAAACTGGGCAACACAGTGAGACTTCATCTCTTAAAAAACAAGACAACAACAACAAAACCATTCAAAAATTATCTAGGCATGGTGGCATTCAATCATAGTTCTAGTTACTCTGGGGGCTGAGATGGGAGGATCTCTTGAGCCCAGGAGCTTGAGGCTGCACTGAGCTATCTTGTTACTGTACTCCAGCCTGGACAATAGAGGGGGATCCTGTCTCTAAAAAATAAAAATTAAAAAAGGAAAGATATTATATTGAAAATATAACATTCTTCATAAAAATAGCAGTGAGTCAGTATTAGTGATGAACTGATAAAAGTATCTGAATATATGCCAAGAATAATTTACCTTGTTTTATACATATATAATATTATATATAATTATATGTATATTTATATATAATTATATATAATTTTATATATGAATATATAATATATAAAATATATATGTATATATTTTTTGTTTTGTTTTGTTTTGTTTTGAGGAGGAGGCTTGTGTTGTCACCCAGGCTGGAGTACAGTGGCGCCATCTAGGCTCACTGCAACCTCTGCCTCCGGGGTTCAAGTGATTCACATGCCTCAGCCTCCCAAGTATCTGGGATTACAGGTGCATGCCACTGTGCTGGAATAATTTTTGTATTTTTAGTAGAGATGGGGTTTCCCCACATTGGCCAGGCTGGTCTTGAACTCCTGACCTCAGGTGATCTGCCCACCTTCGCCTCTCAAAGTGCTGGGATTACAGGCATGAGACACCACACCTGGCCCCTTGTTATATTTTTAATATGAACATTAATCAGTATAAAAATGTTTTAGATTGGGTGTGGTGGCTCATGCCTGTAATCCCAGCGCTTTAGGAGGTTGAGGTGGGAGTATTGCTTGAGACCAGCCTGGGTAATATAGTGAGACCCCATCTCTACAAAAAATTTAAAAAATTAGCTTGGTATAGTGGCATGTACCTCTAGTCCTAGCTACTTGGGAGGTCAAGTCTGGAGGATTGGTCAAGGCTGCAGGGAGCTATAATTATACCACAGTATTTCATACTGGGCAACAGAATGAGACCCCATTTCTTTGTATATTTAAACTTTTTATCATTTCCATTAATTATTAGCATCTTATTTCATTGTCAAAGTGTCCTGGTTTGAATGAGAAATTTATGGTCATTCTGTCTTTAAAAGTGAGATAATGACAATGTCATTTAACCTCTCCCAGAACATAGAAAAAACATAGTGTTTCTCCAGTTCACTTCATGAAGCCAGCATATCTTGAATACCAGTATAGGATAATATAATGTGATCAAGAAGGTATTATTCCAGGAATATGAATTTGGTTTCATATCAGAAAATCCAGCCACTTAGTCTATTATGTAAAAACTATAAAAGATGAGTAACAATGATTATATCAATAGTCACTGAAAGCCATCTGAAAAAGTTAGTACTATTCCTAAGAAAACTCTTAAGGAGGAATAGAAGGAAACTGCTTAACTGTAATAAAGGCTGTTTGATAACAAACTAGAATGCTTCATTATAAATGATGAAATACTAAAATCAATTACATAAGAATCTAGATAGAAAAGCCTGTGATCAGTTTTTTTATTTATCATTACCTTTTGGATTCTGATAAACGCAACAAGATAGGAAGTTGTGTTGTTGATATGTTTACTGGAAAATAAAAAATAAAAACATCTTTTTTTTTGTTGCTGCTGACATGATTGCGCACACATCACCAAACATGAGACTAAATTTAGAAAGCCACTCTAGTAGAATTAGTAAAATATTTGGGAAAATGGCTGGATGCAAGAAAAATATATGAACTGAAGTCTTCTGTTTTACCAGTGAACACTAAGAAATGGGGATATGTGTTCCCTTAAATGATATGATGAAACTGCGAAAATATGCATATTATATAAAGTTATTGCAATTCGGAGTAGAATAGCAGCTTAGTTTTCAAAATTATGTAAAGTGACTATAAAGCTTTATATTGTCAAATGCCCCATTCAAGAAAAGTATGAAAAATAAGATTACCGTAAAGTTGATCGGGCATGGTAGCTCATGCCTGTAATCCCAGCACTTTGGGAGGCTGAGGCCGGCAGATCATCTGAGGTTGGGAGTTCGAGACCAGCCTGATCAACATGGAGAAACCCCGTCTCTACTAAAAATACAAAATTAGTCGGACATGGTGGCACATGTCTGTAATCCCAGCTACTTGGGAGGCTGAGACAGGAGAATCACTTGAACCAAGGAGTCAGAGGTTGCGTTGAGCCGAGATTGTGCCATTGCACTCCAGCCAGGGCAATAAGAGCAAAACTCTGTCTCAACAACAACAACAAAAAAGAATACTATAAAAGTTACTATAGTCAAGATAGTATTGGCCTAGCAATACACAAACATTAGAACAGAATAGATTCAAAAATAGATGCTTTGGAATAGATAAATCAGAATACAGATAATATGTGTTACACATTATAGTCCAATTCAGTGGAAAAATTGTGAGTTAACGAATTATTCTGGCATAGGTAGTTCTCTGTTTGGCTAAAATACAATAGGACTCATCATAAATGATATAAAGTTCATTCCCTGATGGATGAAAAACAAATTTAAAAACAATCTTTTCACAGGTAAATCCAGAAAAGCACATATGTACAAGCTAAAGCTTGGGAAGCCTTTTAAAGAATGGAAACCTCAGAAGGAATACATATCAGATATATGCAGTGAAAACCCATTATGTGGTAGCAGTAATGTTAAAGCAACAGACATCAGCTATGTCTGGAAAAAGTATTTGTAAAATATACTGCAGGAAAAGTGCATTAACTGTAATTTACAAAGAGTTTTTATAAATTGACAGGAAAAAATATAAGCTATTCTAAAGCAAAATGGACAAACAGATGATTCACAGAGCTAAGATAGGGTGTGTGTGTGTGTGTGTGTGTGTGTGTGTGTGTGTGTACGTACCATAGATAGTCTGATGAAAGAGCACAGAGAAAAAGGCAAATGATTAGAAGACCCCCTAGGGTACAGAGGTGAGTGAGGAGCTGATGTGAATAGAAAGTGAAAAAAAATATTATGATACTCTTCTTGCAGGACTGCTGAAGAAGATGGGCATGTGAACAATGAGAATGCTTGGTAAGTGCCATGGAAGAGGAATACAGGAAGCTGGGTTGGAGGAGGGAGGAAAAGTCTGTGCAGGGCATGGAGAGGACCCTGGGCTAGAAGGGGCTTTCTTCACTGTTGGCCTTCTGAGATAATTCCTTGCATCTAGGGACATGGTGACTTTCATGAGATTAGCATAGTTTTGTTGATCAGGCATCATAAGTGTTTAGAAGTTACTTTCTTGACCCTAGAAAAAGGCTCTTTGCAAAGACACATCACTTGACTGTGACAATTACTTATTCAAACCAATGGTCATGTGTTTAATCTGAATGTGACTCCTCTCCAGGGGAATGAGCAGGATCTATTTTAGGACTGCTGATGTGTAAGAAGGACCTCTCCGAGGTTCCATTTTGTTGGAGATGTAAACGTAGTGGCACCCAGAGTCTGTGGTTGTTGCTGCACTAGTTAAGACCAGGAGATGCTTCTTCTTTTTTTTTTTTTAAAGCACTCCTCTCATTGGATGAGAACATGAATGGGGAGGGCACGAGATGTTTCTTGAGGGCTGTCCCATAGCATGCGCTATAGGGAGATGTATTGAAACAACAGTCAACCCTCTTGAGACATATTCTGAAGAGGATATGGAGGGCTACAGGTGCCCAGTGGTAACTGTAGAAGGGAAATAGACTTTGCCAGCATGGGGGATATTTCTCCTGAAGGATCCAGGACAAGGTCCCTCCCCTGTTCTTCTGTGATGCTGCTTAAGACATTTCTAAAATATACACCTGTATTTACTTCCCCATGCAGCGGTTCTCTGCTCCTCTCCATACTCCATCCATCCTGGTTTCCATGCCTTCACTTTTGTTTCTTTGATCTGTTACAGATGGTAGTGTTTGTTAACTCTGTCTGGTTCCTGGTTTCACAGGGGACTTGGTGATTCACTATTTTGCAGGAAGAGGGAGGAGATGGGGGAAAGGAGAAGGTGGGTAAAAGAAGGGCATGACATTTCTGTCTTAGAGAAAACAAGTTTTTAAGGTGCTTTCAAAATAAAGTCCTGCTGGAAAATTAACATTAATAATATTCCTATCTGTGAGTAATTTGGTCTCTGTAGGGTGGAGTCTGAATTCCAAGAATTGAATTCCCCATCTGTGAGGCCAAGAAATAATTTGAATCTTAATTCAGGGCAGTCCTCTGTATCAATGTTGGATGCAGATGCACAGTACTAAGTACTTCATTTCCTGTAAACTAGTTAATACATTGGCTGTGGTGATGACTGTGGGAACACTGGGGATTTTTTTTTCCAAAATTGATTGTCTTACGCAGGAATTTGGAAGTGACAGTAGTAGCAGGATTACTATAAAACTTACAAACATAAGGAATATCAAGACAATTTCATCTGACTCTCTAGTGGAGAATTTTAATTCAGGGCTAGTGCAGAGCCATTTTTTTTTTCTGGAGAAAGTGAGGTGCCGACCTCCGTGTTCTCATTGGTCCTTAACCCCAGCTTGCTAGTGGTGTTATACAGGATATGAGAGTCCTAGAGGACGGAATCCTGTGGAGTCTTACTCTCTCATTCAGCTCTCTATCCTGAGTCGTGATGGGCTCTCATGTCTAATAATGGCAATGGCAGTTGGAGATGATTCTGTTTTTTCTTGTTGGATCCCAGTTGGTTTTGACTTGCTCTGTAAGGGGTTGAGATGCTTCTTCTTAAGTATGATGTAGAACCAAGATGACATGTCTCAAATTTTGTGAAACTTATGTTATCATACTACACGACTGGATGTATGTCCTTTATGTGTGTGTGTCACTGGACGATGTCCTCTGTTGACAGTTTCACTTTGATTTCTGTTCTTTGTCATGCTACCCTGAATATATCTCTGGCATAGTTCCTATCATATTATTTTGTAATATTCTTAGTCTTATTTTGTGTTGTCTTACTCTTAGTTCTATATGCAAAACATTCAACAAATGCTGAAAGAAAAAAGTCCACCCCATTAGATACAATAGAAAAATGCAAATGAAATTGTAGCTGTTTGGAAATGAGAAATGACCAAACTGTCAGTGGCAGGGCACCATGACCTTTGCTTTATATCTGTCCCTGTGGAGAGAGATTTGTATCTATTGCAGAAGCTGGTTTCCCAATACTTGGATTCTGACATCTGATTTATTAAGACTGAACAAACCATTTTAAAAAATTATGTTTTAACCACAGGATGTAATGAAGACATAAAGTCTAAGATATGTGTTTCTTACATAGGTACTAAGGTAGAATAGAAGGATAATATCAAGAACAACTCTAGACCTTTCTTTATTAATTAAAGAGAATAATTTTCCCAAGAAGAAATTCTACTTGTTGATTCTGTTCTTATGTAGGGGCGTAATGCATTTTATAATATATACTTATTATATATTACATATTATGCAGTATGATATATATTATTTCAATATCTTATACATATATAGAATCTAGTAATTATATTTATTTTTTGGCTGCACATGCAGGGAAACTTTAAGTATGTTTTAGATTTATTTTGATTGGCTTTTATATGACTTTAGGTATATTACCAGTTAATACAATTTTTTTTTTTTTTGAGACAATCTCACTCTGTTGCCCAGGCTGGAGAGCAGTGGTATGTGATCTCAACTCACTGCAACCTCTGCCTCCTGGGTTCATACAATTCTCCTGCCTCAGCCTCCTGAGTAGCTGGAATTACAGGCATGTGCCACCATGCCTGGCTAATTTTTGTATTTTTAGTAGAGACAGGGTTTCACCATGTTGACCAGACTGGTCTTGAACTCCTGACCTCAAGTGATCCACCCTCCTTGGCCTCCCAAGGTGCTAGGATTACAGGCGTGAGCCACCTTGCCTGGCTGGCAATTGATACAATTTGGATGGCTTACTGTTAATGTTAAAACTTTGTATGCTTTTTAAAACAAAGTTCTGGAATTCAGATTAGGAAATAATTCCCTGTTATGATGAAGGTCAACATGATTGCAATCTCTGGTAAACAATTTGTAATATGTCATTGCTCAGAAAGTTAAAGAATATTTTTATAGATTGTAGTATGTGGATTTTACATCTCAGTTTGAAATATCAAATGTTACATTTATTATTATTTTTTTTTAATTAATTTATTTATTTGAGACAGGCTCTTGCTCTTGCTTAGGCTGGAGTGCAGTGGTATGATGTTGGCTCACAGCAGCCTCAACCTCCTGGGCTCAAGTGATTCTCCTGCCTCAGCCTCCTGGGTAGCTGGGACTACAGATATGTGCCACCATGTCTGGTTAATTTATTTATTATGGTTTGTAGAGACAGGGTCTCACTATCACAGGTGCTCAGGTTGACCTTGAACACCTGGGCTCAAGTGATCCTCCCAAAGTGCTAGGATTACAGGTGTGAGCCACTGCTCCTGGCCTACCTTTATTTTTGTAGTATAAAAGAAGCAATTTTTTCTTAGACTTATTTGAGAGTTCCCCTTTTACCTATCTTTAATACTGATGTTCTTTTGGGTTCTCTTTTTTAACCCTTTCTTTCCCTTCCCCTTTCCCTTTCTTAGACAAATAACACCGACTGAGTTCCTACTGTGTATCAGGCCAGGGCCATGGTGTACAGCTGAGCAGCTTGCGCAGTGCACAGTTCCAGGAGCTGTAGTCACGGCCTCCACCCCAACCACCATCCCTGGCCCATCAGGCATTTCCATGTATCAGGCACTATGGTAGCTACTTAAAAAACCACTTTTACCCTCACAACAGCCTATGAGATGAATGTCATCATTCCTATTTTATAGATGAGAAAACTGAGTTTCGGGTCTGTAAATAACGTCATTAAGGTTACATAATAATGAGTGGGTAGTGGAGTTTGCCTAGATCCAAAGCCTCAGCTTCCCTCTATAGCACGTGGGTTGTCTTAGCTTTGGGTAATCTCATCTATGGGCACTGCCTACATGATGGCAATTCCCAAATGACTCTCCATGCTAGATCTCTCTCTGTTGATAGCCTACTGGTCAGTTCTTACCCAGTGGCACCTCAGACTCTATAGGCTGTTATTTGAATTATCATGGTTTCCTTACCACCACTTCTCTTTTATTCCCCCGTCTTAGTAGTGCCAGCAATTAGGGCTATTCTTTCTCTCTTATCCCCCTATATCTGATAGAGTTTGGATGTGTGTCCCCCCCCACCCCACTCCAATCTCATATTGAAATGTAATCCTCATTGTTGGAGGTGGGGTCTGGTAGGGAGTGATCACATCATGGGGGCAAATTTTTCGCGAATGGTTTAGCACCATCCCTCTAGGTACTGTCCTGGGGATAGTGAGTGAGTTCTTGTGAGATCTGGTCATTTAAAGGTGTGTAGCAGCTGGGTGCAGTGGCTCACGCCTGTAATCCCAGCACTTTGAGAGGATGAGGTGGTCAGATCTTGAGGTCAAGAGATCAAGACCATCCTGGCTAACACAGTGCAACCCCATCTCTACCAAAAATACAAAAAAAAAAAAAATAGCCAGGAATGGAGACATGCACCTGTAGTCCCAGCTACTCAGGAGGCTGAGGCAGGGGAATCACTTGAACATGGGAGGCAGTGAGCCAAGATTGCGCCACTGCACTCCAGCCCGGGTGACAAAGCAAGACTCAGTCTTAAAAAAAAAAAAAAAAAAAAAAAAAGTGTAGCTCCGCCCCCAACTCACTCTCTTGCACCTACTCTGGCCATGTGACAGGCCTCCCGAGAGGCCAAGCAGATGCCATCATCATCATGCAGAACTGTGAGCCAATTAAATCTCTTTTCTTTATAAATTCCCCAGTTTCAGGTATTTCTTTATAACACTGTGATAAAGGACTAATATAATATCCAATCAGATACTAAATTCCATCACTTCTGTTTCTGAAATCTCTCCCCATTGGTTCCCTTCCTTTGCAAGGCAGTTGTTTCGGGTCTATTAAATAACTTCATTGCTTCGGGTCTATTACATAACTGCATTAGCTCAGACCCTCACTCCTTTATTCTGGATCTGTCAGCTCTGTTCGAATTATGAAAAGCTTCACCTAGAGTCTCATGTCTAAGCCTTCGTTTTGGCTGTTTGCTTGGCCTGATGACCCTTCTCCGCCACCCCTATTGGGCTACTTGAAGACTCAGATTTAAATCACTGACACGGTCTGGATCTGTGTCCCCAGCCAAATCTCATGTTGAATTGTGATCCCCGATGTTGGAGGTGGGGCCTGGTGGGAGGTAATTGGACCATAGGGACAGAGTTCTCATAAACCGTTTAGCAGCATCTCCTGGTGCTGTTTTTTTGTGACAGTAAGTTCTTGAGAGGCCTAATTATTTAAAAGTGTGTGGCATCTCCCCCGCACCCTCACTTCTGCTCCAGCCACTTAAGACGTGCGTGCCTGCTTCCACTTCGCCTTCTACTATGATTGTAGTCTCCCTGAGGACTCCCCAGCCACGCTTCCTGTGCAGCTGCAGAACCATGAGCCAA
This sequence comes from Saguinus oedipus, assembly GCA_031835075.1. Classification (NCBI taxonomy): domain Eukaryota; kingdom Metazoa; phylum Chordata; class Mammalia; order Primates; family Cebidae; genus Saguinus; species Saguinus oedipus. Next base: position 10,887,423 of record CM063172.1, on the reverse strand, counting down.
TTAAGCCTCTTTTCCTTATACATTACCTAGTTTCAGTTATTTCTTTATAGCAATGTGAGAATAGATTAATATAATCACCTTCTCAGAGAAAACTTGATTCTTTTCATCAACTCCTTTCCTTTAAATTCTTCTTCTCCGTGCTCCCAATACCACTTTTAAGTCTATCATATCACACATTATGATCACTCACACATTGGGTGCAACCGTCAGTACCCTGATAATTGATTTGCTTGTCTGACTCCTTCCCTGGACTGAGAGGTCTTTGAGCACAGGGAGACCATGTCTAATACCATTATCTTAGTAGCACCTAGCAGGTTGTCTTGGAGGAGATCAATAAATGCTCCAGAGAATGAATATTCATTCACACTGAAGACTACTTAGGAAGATATGAGAGAGTTTGTTAACATAATATGATAGCATTTGACATGTTTATTTAGTCTTACTAAGTTTTGACTGCAATTTAAAAAAAAATGCATAGTTGCATGGTTGAAAATAATCAGTGATGATGTTACTCGGTTGTGCAAAATATTTAGGATAACAGGCAGCACGTTTAGTACTTAACCTACGTTCTCATTCATATTGGCAGCAGCTTCTTCCCTTATCCTGTTAACAAGAAATTATAATTTATGAATGGTAATTTGAAAAGTAGACTCTGTATTGAACTTTGGTTTAAGGCTCAGAAGATTTGCATCAACACCAATGAATAAACTAACCTCTTAGAGGGTGCTTTATCTTTCCTAGTTCCTGTCCACCAAAAATGGTCACTATACCAAGAAAATTCCTTGCAATAGATTATCAGAGAACCTAAGCCATTGCTGAATCTAAAGGTTGGACATCCTTTGGGATGGTTTTCATTAACATTTACCTTCCTCATGTAACTCAGATTTAGTTCTCATTCTAGCTAAGCCCCTGTGTAGTTTGGGCCAATCTCCTAAATCTCCCTGGACATCAGTTTCCTTATCTTTTTTTTTTTTTTTTTTTTTGAGACAGAGTTTTGATCTTGTCACCCAGCCTGGAGTGCAACGGTGCAATCATGGCTCACTGGAACCTTCACCTCCCAGGTTCAGGTGATTCTCCTGCCTCAGCCTCCCAAGTAGCTGGGATTATAGGTGCCTGCCACCATGCCCGGCTAATTTTTTGTATTTTTAGTAGAGACAGGGTTTCACATGTTGGCCAGGCTGGTCTCAAACTCCTAACCTCAGGTTATCTGCTGACCTCGGCATCCCAAAGTGCTGGGATTACAGGCATGAGCCACTGTGCCCAGCCCAGTTTCCTTATCTTTAGAATCAGGTTATTTGCTAAAATCGCTAGGAGGATTTTTCAAGCTCAAATATTCTACTGTGGGTTCTCTTACCATCTTACTGCCTCTGTCCTTTGCCTACATGTCCCTAAAGCATGTAGATACACTGTTTTCTTCCACACTTTGCTTTGACCTAGAGGTTTTCTTCAACTTGGAAGGCTGAGAAGCAGTAATTGCTTGTGTTGTTTGGAACGGTGCCTGTTGGCACGCACAGATCCTTTCCACAAAGGGCCTAGGAGTCCCTTCCTTTTGGGAAGCACATTCCTGAGAGTGGTTGCAGAAGTAGCAAGAGGTTGCAGAGTGAACACAGATTCCTGTGTCGGAGCGACATTCCTAAGTTGCAATGTTCAGCAGACTTAGGTGATTGTGATCTCTGGGGGCTGTGGGGAGTGAGTAGGTATGCGCAATTCATTATGAATGCCCACAAATGAAATGTCCATGGTTTTGGAGCAAGGAAGCACTTCACAACACCTCACAGCTTCCGGATTATGTTGTTACATTTTTTGTTTAATTGAAGGTACAACCAGTTAAGTTACAAAGCACTTCAAGTGAAATCATTGTTTCATCAAGAAGTGTCTTTATTTTATGAGGTAAAATGAGATTATTCCTGATTGGATTTACCTGCATTCTAATTTCATTATTAGATGCAAAAGGGCAAGTTAGGTACAAGCTGTTTTTTTTGGTGAGATGTGCATGGGAAGTGTTTCTCTAAAACAGTTGTCTGCCACTTGGGAAGGTAGGTCTGGGCTGTTAGAAGTAGAAGAGATTTAAAGAGCTGGGAAGGAAAGAGAAAATGAAGGGTGGCCTGTGTGGATATGTACAGACAGAGAGGTAGCAGGCGGTGAAGGCCAAGAGGTGACCTGTCACTGGGCAGGAGAAGGGCGCCAGGGGCAGCTGCCTGCACCCCCTGCTCTGGATTCCTGCGGCAGCGGTCCCAGGAGAACAAGAGAGAGATCCTGACCAGTAGCAGAGCCGGTGCAGCACGCCCGGGTTGGTTTAGGGTTGAGGCCATCACCTGCAGCTGAAGTATGACCCAGATGGGAAGTAGGAAGTGCGGCGCCTGAGCTTCCTGTATAAATAAACGCGCTGCTGCCGCCGCTGCTGCTGGCGAGCTGTGCCCCACGCTCGCGCTGCAGCGTCCCCGGGCATCGCAGCTGCCAGTCAAGGCCAGGAGGCGGTCGGGGCCTCCTCCTCCTCCCGACCCGTAGGTCTGGGAGCGCGAGTCCTGTTGCAATCTTGCAAAGTGTAAAGCTGTCAGCCGCAGAGCACGGAGGAAAGGCGGAGAGAATGAAAGGGCTCCTCCTGCCCCGTGTACCAGCAGCCCGGACTGGCGGTGAGCGCGCGGGAGGCTACTGAGAAGCCCGGCGCGGAGGAACGCAGGTCTCCTGCTAGGTAGGTTTAGCGAGCTTTTAAAAGGCGTTGCAAGACCGGGATGGTGTTGCTGGATTAAGGGAAAAGGACGGGAGACTAACTGAAACCGTGATTTTTCCATTTTCTGTCTCTAGCGCTCAAAGCATACAGAACTGAATTCATTCTGAATGCCTAAACACCTGTTAACTTAAAAAAAAAAAAAAAAAAAAGGATGCCTTTGTAAAAGGAAAGTAGTTTGATTTCTAATAAAACAGCTTCTATAATAGAATGTATTGTAGAATCCCAGGTTAGACCAGACCTCTCCCTAGGTCTTAAGGGAGACCAAAAGTTGTCATAATCTCGGTGCTTATTTTATCAGGTAATCGCTGATGAAACAGACTGAAACTCTGATTCTATAAGAGCCATTCTCAAATTTAAGTTAAAATGAAACTGATTGCCGGTTCTACAGGGAAAAGGCATCTTTTGCTTATTCTTTCTAGAACACCTTTTGTTTTTCTTGTGAGTTTCAAGGATCGTGGTCTAAGTCTACTGCTCATGCATATATACTCTTCACATTCAGATTTCCCAGAAATTAATTCCTTCCTCTGGGAAATGTTCTTTCTTCATTTCCCCCTAACAGACTGTCGGTTTCTTGCTGCTTTCTGCCACATGTATCTTATCAAAACATTAGCTCTGAGTTCTTAATAGGACTATCTCTGCTCTTCTGATTGGGCATTTCTGGACATTTATTTGAACATTGAGAGAGGTATGAATTAAATGACAATGTATCTAACATTTCTGAAGAAGCAGATTAGGGGGTGTCCATGCCCAGAGGCAAAATAAATGAACTTTGGGACGACTCAGTTTTTAGGGTGTGGGTAAGAGGCGAAAGAAACCTAGCCAGTCCCGAGTTGCTGGCTAATTAGAGTATCTGGCTGCTGTAGCTTTCACTGAAATGAGCCTCCTGGTCCCTTTCACATGTAATCCCTCGTGAGTCTCCTTCTTCTTAGTTTATCTTTCCTTCACAACTCGGGTCCTTTTCATGGGTAACAGTGCCTTAAATATTTCTAAAACTATCTTGAGGGGGAGAAAAACCTAGAGCAGATCCTCAAGGCACTTGTAGACCAAGGTCATGGTTTCACACAACCCCTGCTCTGCCCTTGCACCACTCTGACTGGACTTTTTATTTTATTTTTGTAGTGGGCATGAACTTAGAAAAGTGGGAAAGGGAAAAACCTCTGTTTCAAAAGTAGTCTCTGACTAATTAATGGTCTTGATGATGTTTAAAAAAGGTAAATATGTATAGTGAATGTGAACAAGATGTTGAGTAGAATTGGGTTGCTTGGCTTTTGATTTAAAACAAACAAAGCTCAACCAAAAAAAAAAAAAAAAACCCCAAAACCCCAAGCCAATCACCCTAGATAACTTGCTCCTACACTACTGTGCTGGAAGTAAGTCTTGAGTGTGGTCAAATCTAGTCCATTTACCCAGAGTTTTACAAATATTTACAGTCATCTATGCCAAATATCTTTGTGCTGAGCCCCAAAGAACATTCTCAGCATTCAAAAGGCCCATTCTCATGAATGGTTTCAGTTCACTGGCAATTTAAAGGCATGCAGGCTTCCAAACTAGGTCAGCTTAAGACATTTCTTTTTAAAATAATCAGTTTTGGGGTCTCAAATTATGAACCAGGTTTTCAGAGCCAAACTCTACAGCAGAGAGAAAAGTATGCACTCTCTGGAAAGAAAAAGCTTATTTTATTTATCTACGTGGTATGACCATTTAACTTCCTGAAAAACATCTTTCTCTTCAGTAATATGAACATTTTTAATCTGAGGAATTTTAGAATTCAGTACTTAAAATTTCCTTCTTGAAAAGTCATTTCAATATTTTAGACATTTAGAAACATTTACGTGTATGTCAGAATCCTTTCTCCGAAGTGTTTCTGCTAATCCTGGCTTCAGTGTCTCCCCTGGCTTTGACTTTATGACATTACTTTCTTGGTGAGTGAAGTTCTTAGTGTTTGAAATCTCCAGTTGAGATAGAGGTCAGGAATCATGCCGAACCCAGATGTTAGTGAAGGAACAAAGTCCGAGCAGTTTTGGGACTAAGCCTACTTTGTGCAACTGATTATTTTGGATGTGGGAAGAGGGCCAAGCTGCCAGACAATTCATGCTTTTCACTTGGGCTTTGGGGAATAGGTATCTGTAGCCATTGCTCCTAAATAGTGAAACATTTCTTTCAGGGGTGCCTACCTTAATTTACAGACGCTCCTTACCTACTACAAATTGTCAATATTTCCAGCTTGTGAATTTCTGGAAGTGAATACAGATGAAAACCAGGCCTTTAATATTTTCTCTCCTCCTTGTACAATCAGAAAAATTAACCACTGTATTACTGAGTGACTACAGTTTGCTAGGTGCTGTGTTAGATGCTAGGATATAACGATGGCTAAGGGATGGTTTCTGTCCTGAAGAAATTCTCATAAGCTCGAAAGTGACTTGGGACTAGAGGGATAGTTCTTAATTCATGTTGCTTTGCCAGATTATAAAAAGTACTTTGATTTTTGTCATCTCAGTCATCTTAATATTTTTGGTACTGTTACCTTGACCATTTGACCATTAAGTAACTGAAGAGGTATGTGACACCTAAGTTAATTTATATAAATATTGTAATTTACATTTTTTACCTTTAGGTGTATGTGGGAGGTCTTGGACTAAAGTTTCAGTTTTATTAACTTTGGCATTTGCTATTTACCTAGTCAGTGAGTATGTTGGAACCTAATGCATCATACCATAGTGGTTATTAAAAAGTGGATAACTATATATTAAATAGAGTAAAAATGACCAATGGTTCTACAACGTGGAATGAGGAGCTTCTCATCTATGATCAGATCTCTTTCTTGAATTCAAAACACAACAATCTAAGTGACATACACTCTTCATATTCATAGCTGGAGATACTTCTGATCACATGGCTTGTGGTATTTATTAGGAGCATGCTTTGAAAGCCATGTCCTGTTGTTTTTTAATTCTTTCAAAGTCATGAGTTTGAGTCCCAGCCCTTCATCAACTTGTTCTTTGTTTTTCTTGGGAAGACAGAAAAAGACAACCCATTTCTCTCTGTTGCACTTGTGGCTGAAACCATAAACCCACACATTCTCCTGCATGTGATTATATGAAATCCTCTGTTGGCAACCTCCTCAACTAGTTGACCTTTAATAAGTAGGAGCTGGGTTTAATCACCTTTACATCTCTAGCACCCAATATGTAGAATTTGTTGTTTGTGTGTTGACTTTGTTTCCTTCATGATAAATTCCCATTATAGGAAATTAATTGGCAAAGACATACAAAGATTTATAGCTGCACTTTGCTCAGGTGGGATGAAGATTCCTCTTCCAAATGGGTTTCCAAATTGTCTCTAATTAAAATTTCTATATGAAGCTTTTAACTTTCACAGGAGGGGGTAATATTGGCACATGCTTTTATTCATTTGAAAACAAATTTTTGATTTGGATATTTGTGCTTTAGTGGTTCTGGTTTCCTGGTAACGTCCTGACCCGAGAAATCTACCTGGCTCTTGCTCTATAAGGCTGTTTGAAATATCATTTCTCCTTGTTAGGTTAATTACATCGTTGTCTGACCTGCCTTTAAGTGGCGTTCCTTCCTGCTTTTGAGCTTTGTTGTTATGCCAGGCAGAGGGAAGAAAATTATTTTGCAGAGCTGTGTGAATAATTGTGGGAGGCAGGGAACCTCTGATTAAAACAGAAGTGGGCAAGGAGCAGGGGTGATATTGAAGAGGCAGTTACCATGATGAATGCAAAATTGCCATGCCATAAATATCATCGAGCTATTATTCTCATATTCACTTCTACCTTCTTTGATAAGTTTATATTGTTAGGAAAACTGGAAATGGATTTCAACCTCTTGGGCTTTACCCTGTAGCACAATGAGAACATGGAAGGAAGGCAAGAAGAAAGAAATGTGCTTTTAAGAAAAAGGAGCAGCATTTTGCAGATGTTAAAACTAGATGTGCCCGATGTTCTCTCCTCTGTAGGATCTGGAGTTAGCTTACCACAATGCATGTATATTGTTGACAGTGCTGGCATATTAGCACCAATATACATTTTGCAGGAAAAAATATTAGATCTCACTAAGTTAGTTGTAATAAACTTTTTCCATAACCTAATTTCAAACAGCAAAGAGACTGTTCAGAAAACAGTTCTTGCTGATACTTTAAGATGCTTCTCCTTCCTGATGAAGTGCCTGCTTTTTTTTATCCACAAAAAAAGGTTAATAGGGATGTATTTGCATATCAGCTCCATTTTTAGAAGGTAAGAGTCTCCAAGTTACAAAGATGTGATATCATTGCCATCCTAGAAACTGCTGAGATGACGATGTTAAAACTAAGGAATTGTAGACTAAAGTGCTTTTTGAGCACTGTAAGCCATGAAGCAGTAGAGAGAAAACAGAAGTCCTTTTCCCAACCACAGGAGGCACAGTGATAAACAGTGTTTTTATAACACTGCTACCTCACAGAGCCTGAATAGGTGAATATTTACTTCCTCACGTCTAAGACCTAAATATTTCCTGGTTTTGCTTGTGTTAGAGAATATTTTCTAATCTTTTATTTTTTCAAGTAATGACAGCGTATCTCATGTGCAATACCATGTATGTATTCATTGGCTTTGAGCATTATTCTTTTAAACAGTAATCAATAGATATACAATATATTTCATTAATTGCATTTCCCTGACTACGAGTGGGGCAGCCTGTGTTTCTGTTGGTTCATGTCCTGTTAGGGGATGCATTGGAACTGTTTTTCTGATTGGAAGGATGTATGCTGGTTCCTCTTGTCCTTGGATGACCTTGAAGGTGTAAGCAGAGAGTAGAGCTACAACACTGGCCACAAAGGAGGTCTACCATAAACCCTTGCCCCCTTCATTGTTCTTGCTACTGCTGCCAGTCAGCAGGTCACCTGCCATTGTATTTAGATTGTCTTTAGTGTGGAATGTCAGCTAATTGCTGATAATGGTCAGCACTTTACTAGACTCCGTCAGTACCATTTGGGTCACTAACAGTTTCTGTTAGGAACGTGAACCAGTAGCTAACTAAACCACTCTATTGGGCAGAAGTACCAAGATCAACATAATGCTGATTTTCAGATTGCGTCGAATGGGAACTGGTTGCCTGGTGTGTTCTTAGCTGGTATTGGGAGAGCTTTCCTAACAAGGCAAGGATGCGACTTTAGATGACTGCTCTTTTTTCTGCTTTATTAGAATATTAGCTTCTGGAGAATGTATCTGCATTATACAAGGCAATCCTTCAGCCTTTCTTCGTCACCACCTGCCCTTCCCGAAAACTTTCTTCTTTGCTACCTCCCTCCCATATTGATGCATTCATGTCTGTTATTGCAGCTACTTGCAATCTAATATTGCATCACAGTGATGACTCCATGTCTCACAAGGGCTTATAAACACGTTAGACTATTCATATGTCTCCTCTTCTATTTTGTTCCGTGTTCTTGAGTAACTCCTAGACTATCATAGCATAGCTTGGAATTAAGACCTCAGTGCAGATCAACTGGACATTTATTTACATTAATATCCTGTGACATCAGTAATGTCCAGTTGATTCATTTTAGTAGCATTCTATTTCTTAGTCTCTTTAGTTGTGCTTTAGCAATTTCTCCAAATTTTAAAGTTTCTGCATAATGATGTAAAAATTCCAAAATAATTAGGAATGAGTGTCCTAATAATAATTAGGATAAATATCCTAATAAAACATTATCCTTTCCAATTACACTATCTTTTTGGGCAAGGGAATAACTGTTGATTTTGGATAGTCAAACAGACATAAACTACATTGGTTAAAAATGCTTTGAATGGCCAAGCACAGTGGGTCATGCCTGTAATCCTAGAACTTTGGGAGGCTGAAGCAGGTGGATCATGAGGTCAGGAGTTTGAGATCAGCCTGATCAATATAGTGAAACCCTGTCTCTGCTAAATATACAAAAATTAGCTGCATGTGGTGGCACGTGCCTATAGTCCCAGCTACCTGGTAGGCTGAGGCAGAAGAATTGCTTGAACCCGGGAGGTGGAGGTTGCAGGGAGCTGAGATTGCATCATTGCAATTCCAGCCTGGGCGACAGAGCATGACTCTGTCTCAACAAAACAAAACAAAACAAAAACACAACTTTGAATGGCCGGGTGTGGTGGTTCATGCCTTTAATCCCAGCACTTTGGGAGGCTGAAGTGGACAGATCACATGAAGTCAGGAGTTCAAGACCACCCTGGCCAACATGGTGAAACCCTGTCTCTACTAAAAACACAAAAATTAACTGGGCATGGTGGGGGGCACCTGAAATCCTAGCTACTTGGAAGGCTGAAGCAGGGGAATCACTTGAACCCAGGAGGAGGAGGTTTCAGTGAGCTGAGATCACATCACTTCACTCCAGCATGGGTGATAGATCGAGACTCCATCCCCACTGCCAAAAAAAAAAAGAAAGAAAAAAATACTTTGAATGTTGGCTCTCCCATCTTTTGCATTTTTGGAGCAGATTGAGATTGCTTTTTCAGGCCATCAGCAGAATATGAACATTCCTTATACATCCCTTGCTGAAGTATTTCTTTATTTGGCAATTCTAATGAAAACACATGAGGGAAAAGGTGACTTTCCTGTTCTTTCCTATCAGATAGTACTTGCTTCTCATACAATGAACACTTTATAGTAGGAGAGACACATAAAGCAGGTAAAGCTGCTAGTTCTCCTTTCCTGGTAATTTAGTGCAAACTCCGATGCTTTAGCGTGGCTTTCCTTCCTTACATGGCCCAGCCAATCTGTCTTGTGCTATTATTAGGTATATGTAAGCAAGCGATACCTGCTACCAACCTTAGAATGCCTAAACCTGAAACACAGTTGTCAAATTTCTCTTCTTCTTTTTTTTTTGAGATGTTGTTTCATTCTTATTGCCCAGGCTGGAGTGTAGTGGCCCGATCTCAGCTCACTGCAACCTTTGCCTCCCTGGTTCAAGGGATTCTCCTGCCTCAGCCTCCTGAGTAGCTGGGATTACAGGCACCCACTACCATATCCAGCTAATTTTTTGTAATTTTAGTAGAGATGGGGTTTCATTATGTTGCCCAGGCTGGTCATGAACTCCTGACCTCAGGCAAGCCACCTGCCTTGGCTTCCCAAAGTGATGGGATTACAGGCGTGAGCCACGATGCCTGGCCCAGATTTCTCTTCTTTCCAAGGTGTTCCTTGCATTCTCTGCCAAAATTCTTTTCCCCAGGAGTTCTTGAAACTCAGTGAGAGGCACAGTCACATCTGTAATCACTGTAAAAGTAATGATAATTGTTACATTTTAAAATCAAGTGGTAGGGTGGGTAATTCAAGTCACTTTCTTATTTCTGATAGAAATGTGAGGTATGAGGCCAAACAAGTTGAACAACGCAGTAAGAGCGAGTTAGCCTATCTCTGGAATGAAGACTTTTCTTGAAATCTGGAGGGGAATAGGTATGAATTGCCTGTGCCCCTGTGAAGTTGTGGCCCGATGGGAGGGACAGGAGGATCTGGGAGTGTGTTATCAAATGTTCTGAGCTTCAAGAGACTTTAGTATTGGGGATTTAATGTTATGAAGGCCAGCGAACCTTAAAATGGCACAAAGAAAGAAATGCAAGGAAACCTTGGAGCCATTGACAGGCATCTCAAGTGTGGGGCAATTCATTAGACGCTTTCGGGAGTCTCCTATTAACTGCTTGAAGAGCTCATTTTGCAATGAATCAATGGTGAAAGGATTTCTTGTTTGATATTCTTTTTTTTTTATAAAGTGCTCACTGCATGTCATTCACTTTTTAAACATTCATTGTTGGTTTTGCCCAAAGTGAAAAACTAACAGGTTAGTTTTTAATCTGTGCATGGTGCAGGTTTAGGCTTCTGTGATGGCGCCTGGGGGGGCTGCCGAGTGGGGAAGGTCAAGGGGGACTGGCTCTGGACACCTACTGTTGGGTGCCAGCACTTGTCTACCTGAATCTGTTTTATACAGTGGTGATTTGACTAAGATTTTTGTTTTTTGGAAAGCTCATTGCTTGAAAAATATCTGAGAGTCATTGCTTTAGGGAATTGGTGTTGTACACAGAAAAATAAATCACTTTTTGAAGAATCATTTTGGATTGTTCACATCTCAAAGAGGTGAAATACTAACTTTTTTCCTCTGTCACTGAGTCACAAGTCCTGCCTGTTTGGAATGCTTGGAATTTTTTAAACAAAATGCATCTCTGCTATGTAAAGGCTTTTTTATCATGAAAACGTTTTTACATATAACATATATTTTTTATAACTTTGACTTTATAGCCTATAGGCATGTAACACCTTAGTTTTAAGGAGTACAAACTTGTGTACTGTTTATAGTAAGAGACAACCATGTTTTACATGGCCTTGATTGCCACAGTTTCTAGTTCTACCTTCAAAAGAAGACTATTTCTAAGAAATATCCAATTATAGGTATTCAAGTATGGATAATAATTGAGGTATTAGAGTAATCCAATATGTCTTTCAAGAGTATCCAACTAATTTCTAAGAGGTATCTAATTATGGCTTTGTTTTTCAAGAGTACATTAAAATTTTGGCCTGTTAAATGTATTCTAAAAAATAATAAAGAGTAAGACTGAGAAATATCTGGATTTCTTGAAGAGCACCCAGATCTCTTGCGAGGTCAGAACACCAGACTTGGCTCTTCACACCAGCTTTCTCCAAATGACTAAGTGTATTTGACATTTGGAGTGTGGGATGGTCCTGGCCTGTGTCATTTCTCCTTTTCCCCTACTCTGGAAGCATTAACTACCTAATTTCTTGTTGATTTACTTGGGATTTCTCTTGAAAGAAAGCTGATTAAGCAGTGCAGCAGTGTTGAGAACGTAGAGATGAGAAGCTGGTGGGACCGTGTGCTGTGAGCTGGGGAGTATTGGAGACGCGAGCTAATGACAGTTGTTTAAGTATGAACTGGGAAGAAGGAAGAGGTAAAATCATTCATGTTTATGCCTGTGTCCATCCTAAAGAGAGGTTTTTAAAGAAACTTAAAACCCTGAATTTGAGGTACAGGTTTATTTGAATTTAATTTGCTCTTGGTTGATTGCTCCTCAGTAGTTAATGGAAAAAGAATACTGTGTCTTGAACCTTTTGGACCTTTGCCGAGAAAAAAACATGTATTCCACATGTTTCCATGTGGAAGACATGTGGAAGACATGGTTTTTAATTACTTGGATTCAAGGCTTCTGGTACTGAGTACTGGGAGTAGCTGAAAAACCTGAAGTGCTCCAGATTGCTAGAGTTAGTAATTGTTAACTTTTTGGTATGACTTAAAGTGAATGTGGACAGACCGACAAGCAAATATCTCATTTATTTTTTTCCCTTTCCATCTAATTGAATTTGTTTTTCACCTACTTGTTTTATTACTTTTGTTCTTACATATTCAGACTTAAGCTATTGTGGGACTAGGTAGCAAATGACATACATGTAATGTCTTTTGTCTGAAAATTAAGAGGAAAAGAGTTTGATTCTTGTACGGGGAGGTATATTTGCTATTATTTATTTTTTCTTTTTTTGAGACGGGTTCTCACTCCGTCACCCAGGCTGGAGTGTAGTGGCACAATCTTGGCTCACTACAACATCCGCCTCCCAGGTTCCAGCAATTCTTTGCCTCAGCCTCCTGAGTAGCTGGGATTACAGGCACCTGCCACCATGCCCAGCTAATTTTTGTATTTTTAGTAAAGACAAGGTTTCACCATCTTGGCCAGGCTGGTCTTGAACTCCTGACCTCATGATCCACCTGTCTCGGCCACCCAAAGTGCTGGGATTACAGGTGTGAGCCACTGTGCCCAGCCTATTTGCAATTAATTCTATGGCAGAATTTATTAGAATTGGCCACTCTACAAAAACAGTAAAAACTATAGGATTTTACTTTTGTTTAATCAGGACATGAAATTTCCTGATGTGATATAAAATATGAATATGTAGGGAAATTATTTTCACACTTATTTAGTCTCTTTTAAAGATAAAGATTCAGAATAAAAACAATCTAGTGGAAGAACTTGGGTTGTAGTTTTTATTTTTCAGTCTAAAAATACCTTTTCCCATAGTCATACCATGTGTGGAGTCAAATTTTGCTCCTGTACAACTTTAGGGACCTTAAGGATAGCTGTGGTCATGGACTTGAACTCTCTTTTTCTCTTTCCGTTCCCCTTCCTCCCCGCTTTCCCAGCTTCATCTGTCCATGTGATATCCACGTAAGGCAGCTCTGGTGTAGTGGATCTGGCACTGGGCTTGGTGGCCTCAGAAGGTTGAGGTTTGTATTCTGCTCTGCCATGGACAAGCTCTGAGAACTTTGGCAGATTACCTAACTTCTCAGTACCACAATTAATCTATAAAATGAAGAAAACAATTATTTCATAATCCCAAGCAGAAACTCTGTACCCGTTGAACATGCCAGGTGAGGAGGTGTACCTGGTCCCAGGTACTTGGGAGGTGGAGGCAGGAGGGTCATGTGAGCCCAGGAGTTCGAGGCTGCAGTGAGCTACAATTGTGGCACTGCACTTGAGCCTGGCCAACAGAAAGATACCCTGTCTCTAGGAAAAAAAATTAACCCACAGTCACTCTTCATTTCTCCCTCCCACCAGCTCCTGGTAACCTGTATTCTACTTTTTGTCTTTCAGAATTTGACTACTCTAGGTACCTCGTGTAAGTGGAATTACATAATATTTGATTTTCTGTCTGGTCTATTTTAGTTAACATGATGTCAAGGTTCATCCATGTTGTAACATGTGTCAGAATTTTATTTCTTTTTATTCCATTGTATGTATATGCCACATTTTGTTCATTCTTCTGTTTTTTTGGTTTTCATTTTCTTTTTTTTGAGACGAAGTTTCATCCTGTCACCGAGGTTGGAGTACAGTGGCACAAATTATGGCTAACTTGAAACCTCTGCCTCCCAGGTTCAAGTGATCTCCTGTCTCAGCCTCCCAAGTAGCTGGGATTACAGACATGTGCCACCATGCCTGGCTAATTTTGTATTTTTAGTAGACATGGGGTTTCACCATGTTGCCCAGGCTGGTCTTGAACTCCTGACCTCAAGTGATCCACCTGCCTTGGTGTCCCACAGTGCTGGCATGAGCCTCTGTGTCCAGCCTCATTCTTCTGTTGATGGACACTTGGGTCGCTTCAACCATTTGGCTATTGTGAATAATGTTGCTATAAGCATGGGTGTACAAATATCTCTTTCAGATTCTGCTTTTGGTCTTTTGAGCATGTACCCAGAAGAGGAATTGCTGGATCATACGTTACCTCTTTGTTTAACGTTTTGAGTGACATTCTATTTTTAAGTACTTTTTGAGTCTGTTGAATTGATTGTAGTGATGCAACTCCTAAATGACATATTTGCTCCTAGTGGTATTCCCCTCCTCAGCTTTGTTGAGGTATAATTGACAAATTATATGTATTTGCGGTATACGGTGTGGCGTTTTGCTATACATATACATTGTGAAATACTTAAATCAAGCTAATGAACATTATCATTTCTCTTTTTTATTTGTGGTGAGATCATTTAAAATCTACTGTTGGCCATTTTCAAGTATACAATGTATTGTTACTAACCCTAGTCACCATGCTGTATGAGACTCCCCAGAACTTACACATTTTGTCTAAATGGAACTTTGTAAGCTTGACCAACATCTCCTCATTCCCACCTCACTGTAGTGGTCTTTTAATTTCCATAACTCATATGATGTGAATCAGGACCGTGAGGTCAGCTTTAATTTCAGGACTTCATGGACACCTTGCGAAGGCAGCATGCTCTCTAACCCAGGGTTCTCAGAAATGCATTCGCTGTAAGTTCAGGGATAAATAAGGGTGAGAATTTGATCACCTGGCCTCCTAAGGTGTTGGCTAAACAAGAGCTTTATCAATCCATATAATATTTTCTGCTTTGGACCTTTTATAGGGATTGAGGAGACTGAAGAAAGTTGAAGACAGGCTGATGGGCTCAGCTGGTAGGCTCCACTATCTCACCATGACGGCTGAAAATTCCACTCCTGGAGACCTGGCTCCGGCCCCCCTCATCACTTGCAAACTCTGTTTGTGTGAGCAGTCTCTGGACAAGATGACCACCCTCCAGGAATGCCAGTGCATCTTTTGCACAGCTGTAAGTTTTCCTTGATGCTTTCTCTATGAGAAAATACATTGGGAAAAATTATAAAAGTAGGATATATTTCTGCAGATTATTGAGAAGCCAAACTTTGCTGCAATATGATCCTGCTTTGGAAAGCATTTCATATTTGAATCTATTTTCAAATAGTATCTTAAATGGTTAATCATAGGTTTACCTGTTCTAGGTAAGTATAATGTATGTTTGAAATTTAATTATTGGTTGAATAGTCTTTCTGTTAAGATTCAAGGTATGGAACTTATTTTCTATTCTGTAGTTAACTGTAGCTATGGAACAGAATAGAAAAATTTATTTTTTATTCTGTAGTTAAGTACCACCTATAAGAAACTCACCAGGTCTTTTGAATGATGGAGAAGTCAGGTAGCAATTTACTTTATCTATCGAATTTTCATTTGTGTACTTATTCATCTTCCACAAAGCACATGGTATAAATTATACTTTGTCATAGCTCCTTTTATTCTGTTTTCACAATATGCTGAATGCTTTTTATTCCACTTAATGAGAGCCCTATAGATGTCCAGAAGTGGGCTTGCCCCTTTTAGTGTGACATGTGATATCAATACCTGTGGCCTTTACTGCCACTTTTTCTTGACGGTTGGTTGGTTAGGGTAAAAAGATAGGAAATAGAGTTCCTGTAGTGTTCTATGACAGAGAATAGCATTATTTGTTCATCTAGTCAACAGATATCTATTAAGCAGGAACTATGTCCCAGGAATGGTTCTAGGCACCAGGATTTATCAGTTAAGGAAACAAAACCCAGCTATGTTTCTTGCTTTTAGGAGCTTATAGTCTATCCAAGAAAGTTATGTAGGAGTTCAGGGCTGAGAGGATGTTGCCATTTTAAATAGGGTGGTCAGAAGTTGGCCTTGCTGAGGAGTAATGTTCGTACTGTTTCTCCTTCCTCTTGTTTGTTTACAGGAAGTAGAGAAATGGCCTTGTCATCTCAGAGCAACTTCAGTTTCCTTTGGTCTTGCTTTCTTTCTGAAGGCTGTCCTTCAAAATAATTATTTCTCTGGCTTTCTCAACCTTGCTGCAGACCCTTGCTGATCCTTGAAACAGATGAGTCAGAAGCAACATTTGGTGAAAATTGGGATGCAAATATTTCGCTGAGGGTTACTGCTATTTAAAAGAATTCAAATTTTGCTATGACATTTAATAGTGCAGAATTCACATTTGTGCGTCAACACTGGGCAGATAACATGGGTGAAGGTTGTATTTCATCTTTGTAGGGAAGTAACACTGTCTTGTTATTGTTTCAGTAGATTTTAGTACCTAATTGAAAACAGCATGGCTGCTTCTCATTTCTCTTTCAGCAATTTCAGGGTAGGAGTTAGTACAGTTAGCTTACTTCATCATCTAGATTCATGCTTCCTCATTGTTAGGGAGTGCTCAAAAGCAGGAAGTCAAATAGCTTAATATTTTTGGTATCCCTCAGTTTGAACCTTTTTGTACCACGAAGTATTAACTTTCCCTGGCGTCCTCTTACACTATTATATTTGAGCTGCCCAAATAATAAGCGATGTATGATTACATTAGTGTCTGTAAAATTGCAATATGAATCAGACTCAACTGAAATACTGCTCTAATTTTTTTTGGTTAGAGATTTATTTCTTCTTTTTTAAAGAATGACTTAAAGATGTGTCTAATACTTCCCAGACTTTAATTTGCATCTGTATTACAGATGTCAAATGTTTTGTGTTTTCGAGACTGAAAAGAAATTTGTAACTTTTTCATATGCCACATACTACTGAATTCTACTTTTAAATAGGATTCGATGACATCTCCCAATTGCTTGTGCCTACCATAACTTTGAAACGGTTTTACTGAGAACCACCCCCCTGCCCCAGAGAGTATTCACATGTAATGATCTTTCTGCTGGATTTGATGTTATGCTGGTATGTACTGGCATACATAATGTGTATGTTTTTACTTTTCATGTCAACCAGGTAATGTGCTTATGGTGTGACAAGGTTTGAGGGAGGTGTATCTCACGTGACTGTGAGAAGCCAATCATCATGCTTATGGACTACAAAGCATCTATACTGGTGTATTTTCTTGTATTTAATAAAGATTTAACAATATTCTATCATTGTCCTGTCCTCTGTAAGAGGCATCCCTGGCCAATTTGCTGTGAACATAGCTTTTGTTTGTTTGTTTGTTTCCAAGATCACCACACTCCAATTCCAGTTCTACCCCAACTCAGCTGTGTAATTGGGTACATGATTAACCTCTTTGGGCCTCCGGTTTCTCTGTGTAAAATGAAGGTGCTAGGATCCGTCACAGTGCTCCAAATGGCCCTCTGGGTGTGCAGAAGGGACAGATGTGGCGTATCTGACTTGACCATTGCATGTGAATCCATTCTTTTCTTGTCTTCAGGGAGACCTGGCCTTTAAATAGATGCCCCTACCCCAAGTATGTTCCATGGACCACCAGCTCTGGGAAACAGAGCTATCCTTGAATGAAATGTTACATAGTCAAATTAGCTTGGAAACTGCAATGTTCTTCTGTTCCTTTCTAGGAGGGATGTAAGGCAGATTTGCATTTTAGAGGCTCTGTGAAATCTTGTGGTTAAAGAGAAAGCAGGGGGGTCCTGTTTAGCTTCTCCTGATGAAGGCTTTCCATTTGACCATGCCACCCTTTTGAGTGGAACATCTATTAACTTGCCCACAACCGGTGCTCTGAAGAACACTGCTTTAAATTGTTTCATGTTGGTAATTTTTGATTTAAATGACATCCAGGGAAAGGAATGTGATGGATGTTGCTTCAAATAAGCCATCAGCATTATCTAGGTTCTTGTTAAAGGACATTCTGGCTGTGAAGATGGTTTCTGTTAGACTATTTGCTCAGCTTTAATATGTAGAATAAAATTAATATAAAGCAAGAAAAGCTTTATACAGGAAAAAATGGGCATAGCTCTCATGGCGTGACTGATGTCGTAGAACATGAGGTGTATTATAGAACCAAAGAGGTTGATATCTTGGGGTTATAGAGAGGGAGATGTAGCATAATTACTTCTTCTAATTTGAAGGTTAAATATCTCAGGGATGTTTGTCTATTAATGATATGCAAAGAGTGTTTGTCTCTCCCTCTCTCTCTTTTGCCTGTATATTTAAATAACCGAAATATGAAAACTCTAACTTTCCTCTTCTGGGTTTGCAACACATTCCTTTAGATAATGCCACACAATGTTAATTCAAGTGAAATAAATTCACAAGTCAGTTATCCAAGTAATGGAAATTTGTGGGTTTGCTCCCTTATGTACAATATTGGCTTCTGATTTATTTTAGAAGTGATTCTGTCAGTCATGAATTAAGGAATAGTGAAAACACGATTGTTGCTTGTTTTTATAACCTAGATAATTTCACCTGAAAAGAGTCGGTATGTTGGGCATGGCCTATTTACCTTTCAGATTAAACGCAGGATGTGCTAAGCAAAAAGAAAATAAAGTCCAGCCATGTTCTTGCCTTTTTTCCATTATGTTCTATTGGCTCTGGGTAGTTAGAACACCTTTTACTATTCATTTCTTGGAACCGAATAGATTTTCCAATGTTTAAAAAGTGAGAGGAAATACAAAACATTTTAGACCAAGCCCTTCTTTCCCTTGGGGCCTGTTGGTGACCTTTAAGAAAAGCCCACAGTTGGTTTGGGAGATTGTGTTAGTCCATTTTGTGTTGCTATAACAGAATACAGAAGCTAGGTAGTTTATGAAAAAAAAAAAAGAGGTTTGTTGAGCTCACAGTTTTGCAGGTGGGAAGTTAGAGAAGCGTGGTGCTGGCATCTCCTTGGCTTCTGGTGAGGATCTCATGCTAGGTCAAAACATAGCAGAGAAGGTCAAAGGGAAAGTGGACATGTGTAAAGAGACAAAACCCAAGGGGCATCCTGGCTTTATAACAACTCACTCTGGCAGAAACTATTAATAATTCATTCCCACAAGAACTAATTCCTTCTCACCAGAGCCAGAAGTCAGCCACTACCCAGAGAGTGATGCCAAGCCATTCCCCTACTAGGACTACCTCCCAACACAACCGGACTGGGGATCAAATTTCAATGTGAATTTTGGTCGGGACAAACAAACCATATCCAAACCACAGCACAGACATTTATAGTTTGGGAGGATTTGCAGCGTGTCAGTGCACCCACAGTTTAGTAACTTCCGAATGAAGCATGAATCTGTAGTGGATCTTTCCTGGGTTCTAACTGTTATCTGCATTAGGAGAAAGAAATGCCACTTTCCTACACCCACCTCTGTTCCTCCCTTGCAGCATAGCATGGTGTATTAGAATGCAGATATGGAGATGAGAGGACCCAGGCTCAAGTTCAGGCTTTGTCATTTGATGATGTGTGGATTTGGGGCAAGTTGTTTGGCTTTTCTAAACCTTAGTTTCTCTGTAAGATGGAGGGAGGGAGGAGTTGATAATACCAACCTTTCTTTCCCAGGATCCATCAGTGTGCTGAGCTGTTATGTTCTTCAAAAAGACTTCAGAGAAAGCAAAGCCTGTAATGATTTGACTGGCTTCCTCACTAGTCTTTTATAAAAAGGTGGTTATGTAGGTAATTGCAACCTCACTACTATTCTGAGATATCCAGAGATTAGCAATTAGGATAGAGAGAAATGCCTCTTTTGGGTTTGTTCAAAGTGTGACTTTGAATGCTTAAAGATCTAGAATTAGGACTTACAGGGGAAAAAAGCGCCAAAACAACTTTGACAGTAAATAGATGAGCACATTTCTGGTGGATGTGGAAGATTCAGATGAAAGGGTGTTTCAAAGTACCATATATTTAAGAACTTGCTTACTTCCAAGAACATAGTAATATAATTACTTGTTGGCCTGATATGTTATTCTAGTATCATTTTAAGTACCTTTTATTGAGACTCTCTGGAACCACAAGAAATAATGGGGCATCTTACTCAAGGCCAATGTCACAAAATGATTTTCTGTTTCCTCTTCTGGTCATGAGACCTGCCAACCTTCCCCAAGGCTTTTAAACTCTCCAGGTCCAGATTCCCATGTCTTTTACTACTATTAAATGGGCTGATGTAAATTCTGCCAGTTCAAAGCACTCTATTATTCTGTTAGGTTCTGTTATTCAAACAAACTTGCTTGCAAGGTTAGTTTTATGCTTTCCTTTAGCTTTGCTTGGGGTGGTAAATCAGTGAATTTATCTTTGTTTGTGAAATGACTTTAATATACTCACTGCTTCCATTAAGAGAGTTAATGAAAATACTATGGTGACTTTTGTATTTATCGGTCAAGTCACTAGTTTATGATGCCAATTTTATTGACTATATTTTTCCACCAACAACTGAGCCACTGCAGGGTCAGATGGCATCTGTGGAGAAAGAGCAAGCAGTAACAGCATGAGAAATGGATTAGAGATGACTCAAGGAGGAGCTGGCTTCCTGGACCCATGATCTCATCCATGCCTAATGCTTACCACTTACTTATTCAGGGAAAGTAGTAAAATGTGGCAAGGGAGGAAAGAACAGCAGAAGAAAACCATACTGTTAAGGCCCTGATGTCTTTGTCATAGCATCATAGTCCTAGAACTGGAAGTGACCTTACATCTTTTAGTTCCCCCACCCTCCTAATGAAAGAAGTCCTTTTCTGGGATGCCAGCATGGTTTGCAATTTAAGAGAATGGGTCTCAAGTTTGGTAGCTTAGGCTTTATTTATTCAACAAATATTTGCTGTGTCTTGCATAGTTCTAATGGTTTGAGTGGTAAACAATCAGATTGAGCCCTGGTTTTCAAATATCTCAACTTTTAGTGTGTGACATAGATGCTAACAAGTAAATACAGAAGTCAGATGATGGTGTGTGCTCTGGAGAAATGAAATAGGGTGAGGGGGGTTGGGAGTGCTATGGGGAAGAGGGGCTTCTACTTTGTTAGATGATCAGGGAAGTCTCAGTGATAAGATATTATTTGAGCAGAGACTTGAAGGAAATGGGGAAAAGCCACAAATACCTGGGAGAAGAGGGTTGTAGGCAGAGGGAAGCAGTATGGAGGTCTTAAAGCTGCGAGTGTGCTTGGTGTGTTCTGTTACAGCAAAGGAGGCTGGTGTGGCTGGAGAAATGTGTGTGTGTGTGTGTGTGTGTGTGTGTGTGTGTGTGTGT
Source organism: Saguinus oedipus (assembly GCA_031835075.1). Taxonomy (NCBI): domain Eukaryota; kingdom Metazoa; phylum Chordata; class Mammalia; order Primates; family Cebidae; genus Saguinus; species Saguinus oedipus. The sequence goes on along the minus strand of CM063172.1, from coordinate 10,866,443 downwards.
GTGTGTGTGTGTGTGTAGGGGAGTAGTAGGAGATGAAGACTAAGTCCTCTGATCTGCTCTCTGCAAGCTGGAGACCCAGGAGAACCAGTGGGGTATTTCCAGTCCAAGTCTCAAGACTTGAGATCTAGAAGAGCCAATGGTATAAGTCTCAGTCCGAGGGCAGGAGAAGAGAAGACTGATGTCCCAGCTCAGGCAGTCAGGCAGGGAGATGATTTCTGTCTTCTTTTTATTCTCTTTGGGCCCTTAATGGGTTGAATGATGCCCCCTCACAACGAGGAGGGTAAACTGCTTTACTAAGTCTACTGATACAAATGCTGATTGTATTAGTCTGTTTTCACATTGTTATAAAGAACACCTGAGATCTAGAAAAAAAGGCGGTTTAATTGACTCGCAATTTTGTATGACTGGGGAGGCCTCAGGAAACTTAAAACCATGGCAGAAGGGGAAGCAGTCACATCTTACATAGTGGCAGGCAAGAAAGAGAGCACCACACTTATCAAACAACCAGATCTTGTGAGTATTCACTAACTATGTGGGAACATCGTGGGGGAAACTGCCCCTATGATTCAGTCACCTCCCACCAGGTCCCTCCTTCAATACCTGGGGTTTACAATTCAAGATGAGATTTGGGTGGGGACACAGAGCCAAACCATATCACTGATTTTATCCAGAAATGCATACACATGCCCAGAAATGGGGCATATAGGAGGCATCCTGTGGCCAAGTTGATACACAAAATTAACCCTTATGCATAGTAGTAAACTACAGGAGCCAGGGTGAAAGCAAGAAGACTACTTAGAAGGGAAATATAATAATCCAGGCCATAGATGATAGTGGCCTGGACCAGCAGGTGGTGGCTGTTAATGTCTATTGGGCCATTTTCTTTCATATTAGGATAATAAATCATCTCATAAGATTATACAGAAGATTGCAATAGATAATCTAGATAAATTACTTAGTACATTGCCAGAATACAGCTAGCATGTATAGCTCTACTGTTTTTAGTGTGGTTATCTAGCTTTTGAATGATAATTTCCTGGATTGGGACATACCATAGTATTTCCAATTCAATTACTGGAAATTTCTAAATTGAAACTATCTTTTTTTCTACATTCATTTGAAATTGGCTTCTATGTAAATTCTAACTATTAGTGTTAATTCCTCTCTCTAAAATAAAATTGGTTAGAATCTAATTTTACTATTCCTGTTGAAATAGAATTCTACTCACTAGCTGCATATTATTTGAATGAAGGTTATCTTTTTTTACAGGGCAAAAGTCGGATTACTGATGAAAAATTCTCCCAAAGTGCTCAGTCCAGTGTAGGAAATAGTGAGCTATTTAAGTAGTGAGATTATTAGGCCTGGCTCTAGTTCCAATTCTGTTAATAACTCTATGACTGGAATCAAATCATTTCTCTGGAATTTCCTCATTGGTAAAATGGTGACTTGGTTTGGGAGCGACCTCCCTCCCTCCCTCCCTCCCTCCCTCCCTCCCTCCCTCCCTCCCTCCCTTCCTCCCTCCCTTCCTCCCTTCCTCTCTTCCTTCCTTCGAGACAGAGTTTCACTCTGTTGCCCAGGCTGGAGTGCAGTGGTATGCACAAAGCTCACTGCAACCTCTGCTTCCTGGGTTCACACTGTTCTCCTGCCTAAGCCTCCTGAATAGCTGGGATTATAGGCAGGCTCTACTACACCCAGCTAATTTTTGTATTTTTAGTAGAGACAGAGTCTCACCATATTGGTGAAGCTGGTCTCAAACTCCTGACCTCGAACTCCTGATCTCAAGTGACCTGCCTACCTCGCCCTCCCAAAGTATTAGGATAACAGGCATGAGCCACTGTGCCCAGCCTCTGTAACATTTCTTACCTGGATCATAGTCTTAACAAATACTTTAGGTTTGGCATTGGGGTAAGGGGTAAACAGTGGGTTCCAATATGTGGAACAAGATTTTATTTCTTTGTTACAAAGAAAGTTATGAAAAGATAGTTTGGTGATCTGTGCTTGTATGTTGTGTAGACTTTTCTCCCTCTGCCTTTGGAAAAGTTTAATTCTTCAAACTACATATCAGAATGTAATAGGCTGATAGGTGTTATAAAGAATTTCTACTTTGAGATTTCTATGATTTTTCTCCCGATTAAGGCAAAGACTGTAAAGATAGTTTATTATAGTATTTGGTGGTTCAGTAAACAAACATGTTCTAAAAAATTTAAACAGCTGTGTTGAAGTAAAACATGTGTCCCAAATTCACATGAATTATATGCAAGTTAATACTTTGGTGAGGAAATAAACTCTTGGTGATATATTGCTGTCAGCTGAGTGCTAAAAATATAATATATATTATAAATATCTGACTCAATTTAATCATGAATGAGTTAATCACTTATTCATATTTAAATATAAATATTATAATGGCAAAGCTTAAGTTCAATATTTTCTTAAATGAGTTCATTTACTCTCAATAGGTTTGGGGCCTTTATTTACTAATAAAATAGATTCATGATTATTGGAAAAAAAAAAAGAATGTAATAGGCTGACCAAACATGCAAATCACGACCAGAGAGCAGGCAAAAGTTGGCTTCTGATGAGAAAATTTTTCTGCTCTTGCCACTAAGTCACCAAAGTTTATTTATTCTTTTGAAGTTGCACCCTTTTTCCAATATTCTCTAAGTCTATTCCCACTTTGTCCAGACTCTGCTGATCCACTTGGTACTAGTGTGTGCCAGACGTGCTATTAATTGTGGAGCAAGTGGCAGTCATCAGATATAACCAGCCCTGCTGTTATGTGGGCAGCAGACCCTCTGATGAAGGAAGTACAGCGTACTATAAAGCCTGCAGGACCCCACCTCAAATAGACTCAGGGAGGTAGGAGGTTTCCTAAGGGCTGAGACAGAAAGGTAATAGGGATTGCTTGATGGCATTGTTGATGGGGCTACTGGTGAGAACAGTGTTCCAGGGAAAAGAGGCCGGCCACATGTGAGAACACAGAATCAGGGAAGAGTGACCTGCTGAGGAACCAAACTGGAAGGTGTTCCTGGGACACATTGCTGGAAGTGTGGGTGTGCTCAGGCAGGAGGCTGGAGAGGCAAACAGAAACTAGATGGAGGGCCTGGGATACTGTGTTTAAAAAACATTATGGAGCTGCTGGAAGGCTTTGGTTGGGAATGAGATAGGGAGGATGGCATTGGCACAGGGTAGAGAATGGACTGAAAGTGGGCAAGAGCGGAGCAGGAGGAGGGAAGTATGGCAGGTTGAAGTAGAGCTTAGAGAACAATGTCCTTATCAACTTAGGATACCTGTTTACGGCAGACTGCAGTTTTGATGTCTGGAGTATTTACATTATTTTTATGTCCCCAATTTATCTTTTTCCCTATCCATTTGGCATACTGTCAGACTTCTTTCTTTCTGTCTCTTTCTCTTTTTCTTTCCCTCTTTCCTTCCTTCCCTCTTTCCCTCCCTCCCTCCCTCCCTCCCTTCCTTCCTTCCTTCCTTCCTTCTTTCCTTTCTTCCCTCCTTCCCTCCCTCCCTCCTTTCTTCCTTTCCTCCCCTTCCTCCCCTTCTTTCTCTCCCTCTCTCTCTTTCTCTCTCTGTCTCTCTCTTTTGACAGAGTCTTGCTGTCATCAGGCTAGAGTGCAGTGGCACAATCTTGGCTCACTGCAACCTCCACCTCCCTGGTTCAAGTGATTCTCCTGCTTCAGCCTTCTGAGTAGATGGGACTACAGGCACATATCACCATACCTGGCTAATCTTTTTTGTGTTTTAGTAGAGACGGGATTTCCCCATGTTGACCAAAATGGTCTCAAACTCCTGACCTCATGATCTGCCTGCCTCGGTCTCCCAAAGTGCTGGGATTACACCATGCCTAGCCGATACTGTCCGATTTCTTAAACTGTTGCTGTCAAACACAACTATCATTATTAATCAATTTATGCTGGAAGTTGCAAAGCTTTTAGGGTAAAAAATCAGACCTTGATGATTACCTTAAGCAGTAGGGTATAAATATAACCCCCACAAGCTTAGCATTCCAATAATGGAACACTAGGTATAAACTGGTTAAGGCATGTGCTCCTATTTGAATCCTTTTTCCTGCTGGCATTCAGCTTCCCTTGCCGTCACACAGCACTGCCTATCCAGATCACCTTTGCTGCCTTTTAATATGAGGTAAGGCATATCTCCATGTCTTTCCTTCTTCCTAGACTATTCCTCTTTCCTTTCTTTTCTACTCTAACAGTTTTATTCCTAATGATTCATTGCCTGCTCAAGGCACAGCTCTATTCTTTAATCATGAGATACTTATTTTGACAAGCACTATGGTAGGCCACGGGGAAATTATTGATGAAAGATTCCAGCATGGTTTCTTTCCTGGTGCATTGACTGCCCTAGTGTAAAATGGTCATCTCTTCTCTGAAAGCCTTTAGCATTTAAAATGGAATTAAATTTCATGTGAATGTCTGTATTGCCTTACATTCTAGGTATTTGACACAGATCCATTTTATCTTCCCACTTAGATGCAAAGCTCATGGAGGGAAGAAGCCCAGGAACGCAGTTAGGCATCACTAGTCATCACTGCTGTCAAGATAATAGAAGCTAGTGTTTATTGGCCATTTATTCAGTGTTCTAAGTTCTTTACTTATTTTATCCACATAATGAACCAAACTAAGCATTTAAAAAGATCTATACTTTAAAGATCATGAAGCTGATGACAGGAATGACTTCTTCTCTAGTGTGACACATTTTCAGATTTGTGCATCTGTGTTTGGAGGTCTACTAAGCCATCCCAACAAACCATTCACCTAATTGCCAGTTTCTTTGTTATTTTTTTGAGATGGAGTCTTGCTTTGTCACCCAGGCAAGAGTTCAATGGCACGATCTTAGCTCACTGCAACCTCTGCCTCCCATGTTCAAGTGATTCTCCTGACTCAGCCTTCCAATAGCTGGGATTACAGGTACCTGCTACTATGCCTGGCTCATTTTTGTATTTATTTATTTATTTATTTTAGTAGAGACAGGGTTTCACTATCTTGACCAGACTGGTCTTGAACTCCTGGCCTCATGAACTACCTGCTTTGACCTCCCAAAGTGCTGGGATTACAGGTGTCAGCCACCGCTCCTGGCCTCTAATTACCATTTTCTAAACATACTTAGGACACTCAGGGGATGTTGTGCAGATAGCAGCTGTCAGATGCAGCTATCATTGCAGTAGTTGAAGTCAACTGCAACTTCTGCAAAGTTAGCAGAAATTCAAGGGTATGATGTGTAGGATTTTAGTTCCTCTGTTTATCTCTTTGTAAAATTGGGGCACAGACAGGCAAGTGAGGGGCTCTCAGTAGAAGAGTCAGCAGGAAAGCCTACATGGCTGAATTCTCTTCTCCCTTCAGCTGCCAACTTGGAATGGCTTTCAACCAAAGACTGAGACTTCAGTGAAATACAAAGTATTTGGTAATTTCATGTACACTGAAGGTACCAGGGAATATGATTAGAAATGTAGTGAAACCTCAGTTACCTGTTTACCTCCCTCCTATTCCATTTTTTCTTGCTCTCTCCTTTTTATTAATTTATTTTAATATATATTTTTTTGAGACAGGATCTTGCTTTGACACCCAGGCTGGAGTGCAGTGGCACAGTCATAGCTCACTGTACCCTCAACCTCCTGGCAATCCTCCCACCTCAGCTTCCCAGTGTTGGGATTGTAGGCATGAGCCACCATGCCTGGCCTTCTGGTTTTTTTAAATTGAAGATAATTTTTAATTATAAATGTAAAGCATGCCAATTTAAAAATAAACCAATAACCTCAAAAAGTGTGTGCATGATGCACCTATACTATTTTTTTTTTCTTGAGATGGAGTTTCACTCTGTAGCTCAGGCTGGAGTGCAGTGGCACAATTTTGGCTCATTACAACCTCTGCATCCTGTTTTCAAATGATTCTTCTGCCTCAGCCTCCCAAATAGCTGAGTTTACAAGCATGCGCCAGCACGCCCAGCTAATTTTTGTATTTTTAGTAGAGACGGGATTGGCCAGGCTGGTCTCGAACTCTTGACGTCAGGTGATCCGCCCACTTTCGCCTCCAAAGTGCTGGAATTACAGGCATGAGCTACTGCACCCAGCCCACCTGTACTTTCTTCTAGACTCTTTCTTTGTGTACTTACACATATCACTTAATAGAGAAATGGGATCTTTACCTACAGATAGTTTTCTTTAACTTGAATTTTACAAACGGAGTACATTGTAGACAAGTTTCTGTGCAAAAATATACAGACCAACCTTCCTTTTTAAGTATTGTATAGTGTTCTATGATATGGTTGTATGAAAATTTATTTAACTGGGCCCCTCCTAAATAATGGATTTTAAAGTTATTTCAAGTTTTTGCTATTATGAATGAATTTCAGTACTTATAGTACTTATATAAATGTGAAAATACCTGTCCTTCAGATAACTTTTTAGAAATAGAATTGTCTAACCAAAATATGTGTACTTTTTTTTTTTAAGACGGGTTTTACCATGTTGGTCAGGCTGTTCTTGAACTCCCGACTTCAGGTGATCCGCCCGCCTTGGCCTCCAAAGTGCTTGGATTACAGGCGTGAGCCACCATGTCCGACCGTGTACATTTTAAGTCAATATGTGTTACCAAATTACTGTTCCAAACTGTCACACCAGCTTGGCAACCCCACCAACAGAGTTGGAAAGGCCTCTCTTTTGACACTGGGTATTTTCAAATTTTTCAGCTTTTCTAATCTGATATGTGAAAAGAACATGTTTCATTGTTTAACCCATACTTCCTCTTTTAAGGAGGAAGCAAATTGTTTTAAGAGAAGCTCATCTCTTGAATCTATCTTTAAAAAATACACAGACTGGGAGCAGTGGCTCACGCCTGTAATCCTAGCACTTTGGGAGGCTGAGGCAGGCAGATCACTCGGAAGTTTGAGACCAGCCTGACCAACATGGAGAAACCATCTCTACTAAAAATACAATAGCCACTGTGGTGGTGTATGCCTGTAATCCCAGCTACTGGGGAAGCTGAAGTAGGAGAATCGCTTGAACCCGGGAGGTGGAGGCTGCAGCGAGCTGAGATCGTGCCACTGCACTCTAGCCTGGGCAACAGGAGTGAAACTCAGTCTCAAAATATATATGTGTGTGTGTGTGTATGTATAGGTGTGTATGTTTGTGTGTATATATATATATACACACACACCTATATATATATACACACATATATATATACACACACACCTATATATAAACACACACACATATATGCACATATATATGTATATATATACACACACCTATATATACACATGCATATATATACACACACACCTATATATACACACACCTATGTATACACACACACATATATATACACATATATACACACACACATATAAGTATGTACATACACACACACACGCACACACACACAGTATGTTCAGTGCTAGTATAGTTTCAACTCATTTTATACCTTGGTATTAATAGCAGTCAAGTTAGAAAAAAATTGGACATATCTAGAAAAGTGTATTACTCAGAGAAGACATGAATGAATGAAAAAATAATGTTGGTCTTTGGAGTGTGGGAAACGACTTATCACACAAAAAAGTTCATGCCCAGTGATAAAATGTTACTAAGTAGGAAAAGGAGGTTTAAAAAAATTTAGGTAAGTTGAAAATTCAGTTATTCTAAAATACCACTTTCTGTGTATTCAGTTCATTAAAGATTGGTTATGTAAAGCTTATCTTGTGGACTCCAGATATGCAGTGTACCCCTTGGAATCAGGTGAGACACAGTGCCTCATTTCCATGGAAATACATGGCTCTGTGTTAACTGAAAGCCTCAATGGTTTTGAATAGTTTCCTACCCACAGTAAGGAGGTCTTTTTGGTTTGACTCTTCTGGAAAATATGTGTGAGGTATTTACTGCATGAATGCAGGGTGTTTTTTCAATCTGCTTAAACTTCAGTTTATTCATCTGCTTAAAAAAATATAAGAAAGGAGAAGCAAGGGCATTTGAGTACCTACCATCTACTATGTAATATGCAAGGGTACTATTTTTCCCCCCATTTACTATTCCAGTTTACAGATAAAGAAATCAATTCAGAGTTAAATAACTTGCCCAGGACCTATAGTATTAATTCCTGGATCATAGCATCATTTGGAGGAAATGAAACAACCTCTGTGAAAATATATAAGGTATTGCCTAGCACATTAGTATCTGGTCCCTAATTTTTCTTTGTTTGTTAGTGTGAAAATGGATGAAGGCCCATATTAGGATTTTGTGATCTTAACCTGAATATCCTAAAGCTTGACAATAGCATGTATAATGCAAAATTGACAACCGGCTACTGATTTTATGTACATAAAAGTTGAGTCAGTACAAAGCAAAAGTAAACAGCTACTGGTTTAAAGAAAATCCAGGAGTTTTTCAGAGAACAGAAAGTATGTGGTCTGAATATAGTGGTGGCTGAGACCTCAGACTAGAGATTGAGCATGAACATGAGTGTTCTATGAACTTTCCACTTTGTGATTTTGGGTGAATTATTGAGGAAATCAAGGCCAAGACGTTCAGATGTCTGATTTACACAACTGGAAGTTCCCAGTGAATTTAGCATATTTTCAGATGTTGAAACTGAAGTCAAGGTTCAGGGCCAGGCCTTCTGCCTCAATGACTGACATTCTTCCACCCTCCAGGTTCATTGTGTCTGTAGAAGTTACTGGTGTTCTTAGGAGGACAGTCTGATGGTTGTTTCCAAGTGATTCCTCTGTGCTGAGGGTGATTAATGCATGGACTACTCCGGACCCCAGAGACCTTTTCTGCAAATGGAAAAAAAATTATAGCTTAACGTCTGCTTTCTCTAGGTAGTATGCTAATTAAAGATTGTTTTAATATGGAATGGTGTCTAGCCTTTGAAAAAATTTATGGTTTATGGTATTGATAACCTTCAGAAAAGGAAGACTGGTTCAAATTATAGCAATTAATATGAAAAAAAAAAACCTCATTCAATATGAAGCCCCTTGACTTCTGAAAACTTGCTTTTTAGAAAACGTTTAAAAAAAAAAATTCCAGGTTTTACAGGATAAATTCTTGGGGGAATATTATGAGATAAGGAATAGTTGCACTCTTGATGGAATGTAAATTATAATTAGATTCTGATTTGGCTATGAAGTCATTGAATATAATTATTTCAAAATAGTTTTGAATAAAATGAGATTTCTAATAACCAGCTTAGTCATTGTCCAACCTTTTCTACTTTTTCAGAGTTCAGTTCTCCTAAATCTAATAGATTCTCTTTTGTAATGTAGCCAAAGAGGGAGTTTAAGGGTTAGGTCTGTTCTTTTTTTTTTTTTTTTGAGACAGAGTTTCGCTCTTGTTACCCAGTCTGGAGTGCAATAGCTCCGCCTCCTGGGTTCAGGCAATTCTCCTGCCTCAGCCTCCTGAGTAGCTGGGATTACAGGCATGCGCCACCATGCCCAGCTAATTTTTTGTATATTTAGTAGAGACGGGGTTTCACCATGTTGACCAGGATGGTCTCGATCTGTTGACCTCTTGATACACCCGCCTCGGCCTCTCAAAGTGCTGGGATTACAGGCTTAAGCCACCGAGCCCGGCTGGGTTAGGTCTGTTCTTAACTGATAGTCCCTTGTTCCTATCATTCCTTGTACAGAAACAATATCTTCTAGAGGAAACGTTAAAGCATCACTTTTTCCCAACTTTTGGGTCATTAGTATGAGCTATTTTGCACGCTGGCTTTATAGGTTATATCCTGTAGAAGAAAATGTTGGTGATGAGCTAGCTTTATTCTCTCACTTACACAGTGTTAATATTTTTTTGAATTTCAAAAATTTAGATAGTTGTTAATATTGCTACCACTACTTTTATTTGAAATTTTAAAAATTTATATAGATATGTAGAAGGTATATGTATTATTAGTTTTAATTAACAGGACATTATTTCACTATAATTTATTCAAACTGTGGTTTAAATACTGAGAAAGATTTTATTTAAAGTATAACAAGATTTCTGCCTTTAAGCAGTATTAAAATCTGAGGTTTGATGAATGGTATAAATTTTATCTTTTGCTTTTAGTTTTAAAAAATTGTACAATATCCTGTTTCTATGCTTGAAGATGAAAAAGAAAAACTTTTCATCAATATCCTGTTTCTATACTTGAAGATGAAAAAAATTACACAACAGTTTGTTATGAAACAAGATAAAAGATTTTTACAACAAATACCTATAGAGTTATCCCTTACTGTCTTCAGGATATTGGTTCCAGGCCTTTTCCTACTCCCAAAGATACCCAAATTAATGGATGCTCAAGTCCCTTATATAGAGTGGTGTAGTATTAGCATGTAACTTACGTACATCCTCCCATATACTTTAAATCATCTCTAGATAACTTATAATACCTAATGCAATGTAAATCTATGTAAATGGCTTTTCTACCATATTTTTTGTGTATTATTGTGTTTTTAAACATATATTTTCTATCCATGGTTGCTTGAATCCGCAGATGTGAAACCTGAGGATGGGGGTTGACCGTACACCAACTATGTCTTAGATTCCACCTAAGTCCATTTGTGCTGATATAACAAAATATGTGAGACTGGGTAATTTATAAACAACAGAAATCCACTTCTCATAGTTCTGAGGGCTGGAAATTCCCAGGTCGAGGTGCTGGCAGGATTGGTGTCTGGTGAGGGCTACTGTCTGCTTCCAATATGGTGCCTTGTTGTTGTTTCCTCTGGAGGGGAGAAATTCTGTGTCCTCACATTATAGAAGAGATGGAAGGCAAGAGAGCACTCTCTTCAACCTTAAGCACTTTTATAAGGGTGCTAATTCCATTCATGAGAGTAGGGGCTTTGTGACTTAATCACCTCCCATAGGGGTTCAGTTTTAACATAAATTTTGAAGGGGACACCATTATTCAAATCATAGCGATTCCAGCATTAACTTTCTGCTTGCTTTGTCATATATCTCTCAGTCTATTTAGCCTGCTGTCCTTTACATGGTGTAGTTTAATATTCATTCTGTGTTCTGAGGTTGAAAGTGTTTGCTTAGGTTGGGTTGAAGGGTTACATTTTACTCAGATGACTAGCATAGCCATACCTCATAGTTGAAGGGGTTTCTTGAACCCTTACTAATGTGGGTTTTTTTTTTCTGTGTTGCTGTGACCTTAAGTGCACTTTTAGAGATTCAGAAGCACTAACAGTTCAAGCAGACACTCTAACAGTAGGAGGAAGAATGATGTGACAAATGAATTCAGTGGAATCTGGCTCTGCTGAATTTGTGGTATGCTTATTCTCACTGCCTGTGCTGGGTCTCTGTGCTATGGCTTTGGTATCAGCTGAGGACTTACAGTTCTGAAGGCTAATGTTTCTTTGGAGGAAGTAGAAGGATGTAAACTTGGCAAGTCTTCTTGTTTTCTTTCTCCTGGAACAGTCAGTTGCTTTTCTGAGTATACTGTGTTATAAGATAGCACCTGGGCCAGAGGGATCTCTTTGGGACTAGTATAAAAATTGGGGCCTCCTTCTGTTAAGAAAGGCAGCACAAGTGGGACAAAGGGAAGCTCCTTTGAAAGGTTAATGGATGAGTGATTGAATTACTCAAATTGGAAGCAGATTTTTCCAATGCTAGTGTCGGTTCACTGCTCTGATTGGAATGTTCCTCCATTTTAGCAAACTTATTTGGCTTTCTTGTGAAGGCTGGGCAGGGTGGCAGCATTTCCAATGGGTTTATCTTCAGAGCCATTTCTGTCATGGAGTTTCTTAATTTAGATATTTCATGATCACTTGAGATAAAGATAGAAGTATTTGATCACTCTTGCTTGGTGGGAACTGGAGGTACTTTTGATTGGAGTCCAGATTTAATTTCCCATATTGAATGACTGTTCTCAAACTTACAAGGTGGATCTTAGTAATTTTTTCCAAAAAAAGTAACAGCACTATTTTGGGCTAAAATATTTAAAGGCTCTCAATCAGAGTTTTAAATTTTGCATATGTAATTTCCCCCTTAAGCTTAGTTTGCTGTTTCTTTTGGAACTAGCTGAATGCATATTTCCTCCATGGAGAGGATGGGTAGAAAAGAGTGATGAGGGACATAGAAGTATCTTCTCTGATTAGAATGGAGGGCATGGATGGTAATGAACTAGTGGTGCTTAGACTTGGTTGCACATGGGAATTGCTTTAATAGTTTAAAAATAGCAAGGTGGCAGAATATAAGGTCAATGTACAAAATTGTATTTCCATACACTAGTAAGAAATATGGTAATTGCATTATTAAGAAAATAATTCAATTTACAATAGCATTAAAATTTATCCCTGTTTAGTACAAAATTCTCTAAAAACTTCAAAATGCTCTAGAAAGAAATTTTAAAAGAGTAAACAAAAGATATCCCATCTTCATGGATTAGAAGACTTGTTAAGGTGGCAATACTCCACAAATAGATCTACAGATTCAACACACCTCTCATAAAAATGCCAACTAAATTCTAGGCTTATCCTAAAATTCCTATGGAAGTTTGAACAACCTAGCATAGTGAAACAATCTGGAAAAAGAACAGAGTTGGAGAGCTCACTTCCTGATTTCAAAACTGATTGCAGAGTAACAGTAATCAAAACGTTGTGGTACTGTCATGAGAATGGGTAGATAGATCAATGGAATAAAATTGAGAGCGCATAAATAAATAAATAAATCTTATTTTTTGCCACTTGATTTTCAACAAGGGTGCCACGACAATTCAAGGAGGAAAGAAATGTTTTTCAGCAAATGGTGCTCGACAACTGGATATCTTTTTGCAAAAGAATCAAGAATTAAGATATCTATAATCTTCCTCATACCACAGACAAACATTAACAAAAAAGGACCATCCACCTAAATACAACAGCTAAAACTATGCAACTCTTACAAGAAGAAAATATAGGAAAATGGAAAAGTTTTCATGATCTTGCGTTAGGCAAGACATTATTAGATGTGTCATCAAAAGCATAAGCAACAAAAGAAAAACTAGATAAATTGGACTTCATAAAAAAAGACTTTTATGCTTCAATGGACATCGTCAAGAAAGTTAAAAGATAACTCACAGAATCGGAGGAAATACTTGCAAATCATATCTCATAAGGGATACAGCTAGAATATATAAAGAATTCTTACAACTCAGTAATAAAGACACAAATAACTCAGTTACAAATGGATAAAGTATAGATAGTTCTGAATAGCGAGTTCTTCAGAGATGATGTACAAATTACCAATAAGCATGTGAAAAGATGCTCAAAATCACTAGCCAACAGGGAAATGCAAATCAAAGCCACAGTGATATTCAGTGTCACATTAAGATGCCTGTAAAGAAAAAGACAGAAATAAGTTTTGGTGATAATTTAAAGAAGTTGAAACTCTCATACACTGCTGGTGGGAATGGAAAATGATGTAATTGCTTTGGAAAATTGTCTAGCAGTTCCTCTAAAGGCAAAGTTAGAGTTACCATATACCACACTTACTCCTAGGTATATGTCCAAGAGAAATGAAAATATTTGTCCATGTGAAAACTTGCTCATAGCAGCATAATTCATAATAGCCCCCAAGTGGAAACAACCCAAATGCCCATCAACTGATGAAAGAATAAATAAAATGTGGTGTATTTACATGGTAGTATACTAGTCAGCAATAAAAATAAATGGACAACTACATGATACAACATGTATGAATCTGGAAACATTATGTTAAGTGAAAGAAGCCACTCACAAGGGACCACACACTGTATGATTCCATTTATATGAAATGTAGAGAATAGGAAAATCCATAGATACAGAAAGTGAATGGTGGTTGCCTAGGGCTGTGCATGAAGGATCTCGGGGGGAAATGGGGAGCATGTACTAATGGGCATAGAGTTTCTTTTGGGATTATGAAGTGTTCTAAAATCAAATCTGGTGATAGTTGCACACTGTGAATATACTAAAAATACTGAATTGTACACTTTAGATGGGTGCATTGTATGGGTTTGTGAATTATATCTCCATTATGGGTATCTGAATGATATCTCAATAAAACTTATTTATGACATATATATAAAATATATATAGTACTTACATATTATATATAATAATTATTTTATATATATAATATAAACTGACACCTGGGTCCTTCTCTTAGAGAGTCTGAATTAATTGGTCTGTGGTATGGTCTGGGCATTGGACTTCTGGAAACCTCCCCAGATAATTTTATTATAAGCAGCTGATGTGGAGAATCTTAACCTGGGTTTTGGTACTTAAAAGTACGGTTTGTGTGCTAGAGGCACCAACAAGACCTGGGAGCTTACAAGGAGGGCGAATCTCAGACCCCACCCAAGATCTACTGAATCAGAATTGGCATTTTTGATGAGATCCTCAAGTGACTTGGGTGGACATTCAAATCTGAGAACCATTGTCAGTAAGGTAGTTGAATAGTAAGGCAGGCGAATGTTGTCTATGAAGTTTCTTATCCTCTGTCCATCCACCCCTCCTCCTCCTGCCAATGGCTTTTTATTAAGGATACCCTTCCCAGTACTATCTCTTATCTTCCAGAGTTTCTTCTCTATAAAAACACACCAGGCTTAGACCATTTTCTTTGGGGGCACTGCTCTCTGCTAAGGAACCACTGGCCTATTGGGATATATTGTCTTGAGAGCAAATAGGCAGTGGACCAGCGCAATTGGTTCTACAGAACAAATGAGGTGATCCAGGAAGAAAGCGTAGAAAGAGAGAGTTTAGGTCCTTTCCTGAAATTCTAGCGTTTAAAAGTCGAGTAGAGGAAAATGCAGAAGATTGAGACAGAATGACTAGAGAAGAAGAATGAAAACCAAAAGAGTATGGAATCCTGAAGACCAGGGGAAGAAAGGTTTCAAGAAGGTAGGTGTGGTTAACTGTGTGATACGGCTGTTGAGAGCTTGGGAAGGAAGAAATGTGTACTGGGTTCAGTGGCCTAGAGCCGCTTCAGTCAAGTGATGGGGAGGGATTGGGATGGGATTGGTGAAGGAGTGAGGGAAGAGAACTCTTTCAAACATTTGATTGTGAAGAGCTGAGGAATGAAGAAGGCAGTGTACAGCCAGGAAGAGGAGCGAGGGAAGGCTATTGTTCTTTGCTGTTTATTATGACTTTTCTTTGATTAGGATATTTTGAACATGTTCAAGTATAGACAGGACAAAATTCAAAACATAGGAAAGAAAACATAAGAATAGGTAAATTTCTTGAAAGGCAGGAGGAGATGGGAACCAGAAAAGCAGAGTTGGCTCCTATGTGTCAAGAAAAGAGGAACAGAGGATGGAGGTGTGTGGGGGTGAGTTTATATGTTTCAGTTGTCAGAGGTGAAGGAGCTTGGCCACAAAGCTGAGCACAGACTGAGTATCCCTTGTCTGAAATGGTTGGGACCAGTAGTGTTTGGGGTTTCTTATTTTTTGGGGGGGAATATTTGTATTATACTTACTGGTCTACTGTCTCTAATATGAAAATCTGTAGTCCAAAACCTCCAATAAGCATTTTCCTTTGAGTACCATATTGGTGTTTAAAAAGTCTTGGATTTTGGAGCATTTCAGATTAGGATTTTGGATTTTCAGATTAGGGATACTCAACATGTAAGTGCTGGATTCACGCTTCCACCTCCCAGAGAAGCCTGACTGTCTACTATGTGCCAGGTCCTGTGATTAGGTGCTTCTAGGGGAAATGAAGAGGAGCAGATGTTATCTAGATCCTGAAGAAGCGTTTAGGCTGTAGAGGAGGCAGGCAAGTTGATAGTCATTTGCAGTGCAGCATTGCTCATGTGTACAATAAACATCTGGTGTTACCTATGGTCATCATAGGAAGATTGGCAAGTAGAGGAGGAAAAGCCAAGTCTTCTGGAGAATTTGGGGAGGGGAGGGAGGTTGGATCATTTATAAAATTCTCTCTGGATAGTCCAATATTCTGATGTGTCCCTAAGTGAGAAGGCAATACCACCAGCCTCACTGCTATTGAGAATAATTTTGTTCTCCCTCCTTTTGATGGTTTATGTGGCTTCCTTTTGAAGGGTAAAAGAATTGGAACTTAGTATCAAACTATTTTAAAATTTCCTTTACTAGAGTCTTAAAACATATACAAACATATGCCATGGTACTATATAAGCATATTTAGGCATATATCACTTAAACAATAAGAACACCTCAATAAACATACAAAACTGAATATTGATTAAAATTACAGACCAAAAAGGCCAGGTGTAGTGTCTCTTGCCTAAAATTGTAGCACTGTGGCAGACTGAGGCAGACAGATCCCTTGAGCTCAGGAGTTCAAGACCAGCCTGGACAACATGGTAAAATGCTGTCTCAACCAAAGATACAAAAAATTAGCCTGGCAGGGTGGTGTACACGTGTGGTCCCAGCTACTCAGAAGCTGAGGTGGGAGAATTGCTTGACCCCAGGAGGCGGAGGCTGCAGTGAGCCGAGATCATATCACTTCACTTCAGCCTGGGTGACAGAGTGAGACCCCATCTCAAAAAACAATAAAATAAATTTACAGACCAATAAAATTTAAGTTAACATTAATATGATGAGTGATGTTTAACTTTGGTTAAATTGCTTTTTCCAGTTAGGCTCTGGGTTTGGCGTGTTCCAATGACTAAGTGGTAATTCGATGATCTTGTCATGTTCCTCTGTTGGAATCACTAAAATCTGTGACATGTTCAGCATTCACAGGGCCCAGATTCTTCTCTTCATTTTTCATTTTCCTGTGGCAATGATAGCACCTCTACCTGGCAAAGCAGATGGCACCACAGACCCAGGGTTAGCACAGAAAGTGGCTGGAAATAGGGAGTTTCCCGAGATGGTCCCAGGCATGCTTTTATTAAGAGCATTGAATAAACATAAAATGGGGGAAATCTTGCCATGTAGAACTCTTAGGTTCCCAAGAATACACCCTTGCACCCAGTTTGAAAAATACAGTATGAGCTGGGTCTTAGGGTGCTATGAGAGCAGACGGGCTGGGTGTACTGTCACACTAGGGGATGAGGCAGGGAAGGCTTCTGGAATAAAAGAGCTGAGGGATGAGAACTGTCAAACTAAGGTCTCTTTTAAAATGTGCTTATTTATGGCTTGTGTGATTTTGTGCTTTTCCCTTTAATCATTTGGTGCCAGGTTTTCCTATCAGTCCTCTCATGTCTTATGTGGTTGGCAAACACCTGCAAGAGGAAGGTTGGTCCCCATCAGTAATCTCCTATTAGTAAAAAAAGCCAAGGTATCTGAAAGGGGTTTTGTAAGAAAAATTTTAGGATCAGACTATACTAGGAAGCAGCTTCCTGCCTAGCTACAGATTGTTAATTTGCTTGAATTTTTTCAAACCAGGATGCTTTTGGTGTGTTGGATAGGCCTTTGATTAGGGAGAGATACTGTCTTGAGTTGTACTGATAATTTAACACAACAGCATCTGACAAAGGTGGCTTTATTCTTGGATCATGTATAGAGATCATAGTCTGAAGTGGAATGAACAGAATATTGGCCTCAATGTGAGATCTTATATAGAACACACTGGAGACATTGTGTTCTGAGGCAGGCGAATGTGAGTCTACATTTTATGGAATGTCTACTTCAATGTTTGCATTGTACCTAGAATGATAAAAAGCAAAACAGGTACCCAGGTCCTGTCTGGATTTTGGCCTTTAGGCACATTCTGCCTCATCACCTTCCTTCCCACTTGGCTGAGCTATGGATAAGAAAACCCAGGTCAGTAGTTCACCAACTTGGCTTCAAGCCAGGTGGGCTGACAGTCCTTTTCTGACCACAGGACCCCAGTGCCTGCATCCAGAAGCATCTAAGATCCTGGAAGTCAATTTATATTTTCAATGAATGGACCAGTTGTGGCTGACACCTGTAATCCCAGCACTTTGGGAAGCTGAGGCAACAGGATCCTTTGAGCCCCCAGGAGTTTTGAGACAGCCTGCCTAGGCAACATAGACAGACCCTATATCAATCAATCAATCAATCAATCAATTGCTGAGTGTGGTGGCAGGCATCTGTAGCCTCAGCTACTGACGAGCTGAGGTGGGAAGATCACTGAGCCCAGGAGTTTGAGGTTGTAATAAGCCATAATTGTGCCACTGCATCCTGGGCAACAGAGTGAAACCCTGTCTCTGAAAAAATAAATAAAACAATCAGCTAACAGTTCTCATTACCTCCTTCCTCTCAGCAGTACCTATTCTCCTCTTACCTATTCACCCCACCCTCATGAGGCTTTTCTAAGGTTCCTGTTGGTCTGTGGATTTTCATTTCTGCATGCCTGCCTATTCAGAAACATCTATTCCATTCTCCAATTATACTTTAACTCAACAGCATCTAACAAAGGCAGCTTTATTCTTGGATTGTGTATAGAGATCATAGTCTGAAGTGGAATAAACAGAATATTGGCCTCAATGTGAGATGATGCATACCTCTTTACACTCTTCAGAGTGAATGGGGGACTCTCCATTTCCCTGAGAGCAGCCGAGTCAGGTGATATTGTCCCATTTTATAAATGACAGCACCGTAGCTAGAGAGGTTAATGACTTGGTCAATATGCAGAGGAGACTTTGGAGTTTGTGCTTCAACCTGGATGGTTGGAATCCAGTTCCACTGGCTATTCATTATAATGATTTATTTTCTCTTAGGAAAACTTTTAGAAGGGTACAATCTAGTGATAGAGAATGAGGAACTATATAGTAAGTTTTTAAAAATATGCATATATTCCCTGCCCACTCCTGTGATTTGTTCTTGGGTGGGTACATAGTAGCTCTGTCTTAACATTGTGACCCTTTTTCCATGTCCATCATAATAGATCAGAACACCTTATATGAAGAATGCCCATGACTTTGGTACATTGGAAACTAATACCCTTGAAAGGGTTCTAGGAACTGTTTCTGAGAGGATTCCACTGCATACAAATTATAGACTCTCAGAGTTGGAAGAGACAATACGAGTCATCTGGTTCACCAGATGTTTGATGGTTAAATTTTTGGTTAGATCTCATATGAATCTTTAAGTTCTGAAGTGAGTTTGATGAACAATCTTTGTTATTTTGCATGACCCTTCATGGTCTAAAAATAATTCTGTGTTTTACCAAACTAAGTAAAGTGTTGACTATTCCAAAGAAAAAGGTTTTTTTTTTCCCTTGGGTCATCTGGGTTTTTGAGATGTTCTACTTGAAACATTTTCCTTGCAATTTGTTACCTGTTTAAAAAATTGCATATTTAAATATCTATTGAATGCTACTTAGTAAATGTAATTTTCAAAATGTGACTAAATGATGGTAGTTTTATTTTTAGTATTTATTTTATTTTGCCATTCTTGCATTGCTATAATCTGTTTTTATTTTCCGTTTCTCTCTTTATAAGCTAGATGCTAGTTTTTTTCTCTACAATTGTTAACCATTTACCTATGTTTTGTATGACAGGCACATGTGATTCATGTGAACGTTCTCAGTTATTTTGCGCTTTTTAGCCAGAGATATGGAAGAAGAGAGGGACAGTCTGAGATTAAATATTTTAGTGAAGGTTAATGGATGGCATATAACAAGCCTGGGTACTTGAAAATTCAGTAAGAAGCAATAACTGGGGCTGGTTGTCTTCCCTCTTTGCCTTTGAATAGGAATGCATGCCCACACTGATGGAGTTTCAAGTGCCTGTGCTGTAGGATTACTTAGCAACCTGCCCTTGCAAATCTCTATCTTGAACCAGTGTTTCTTAGCATTAAAAACAAAGGGTGTGTGTGCTTAAACCCTGGAGTCAGTGTACAGAGCTCTAATTTCTCACTGAAAATCATGGGTCACAAAATATTGTGGCTAGGAGAGTGCATACAGGAAATTTCAAAATTCATTAAGTTGATACATTGTGGTCTGTAGTGCACCTAGGAACATCACATTGTTAGAAAGAGGCACATCCATTTTAAGCTCTTGGGAAGGTGTATATTTCAACTTAACACGTTTGTAGTTATATTTGAAATGAACATGTTTGCCTGTAAAGACTCACATAGTATCTTTAGTTCCTATTTAATGCTAAGCTTATGCTGTAGATCCAAATATTTCTAAGAAGAGCCTTGCATAGAGGCACCTGGAATATTCTGTTACAAATATCTGTTCAGTCTACACAGCTTCTCCACCTTAAGTGGTTTCACTGGTCCGTTGCAGGGAGTGGAGAAAGGCTATCTCAGAAGGCCAAAGGATTAGCATTTTCCCCCAAAGTCTTTGATGGGAAGTCTAAGACCAGGAGAAGAGGAGTAATAACGTGACCTATTATGTAATTTGCAAATTCATGAAGGGCTTCCATATATAAATTTCGCGCGTGTGTGTGTGTGTGTGTGTGTGTGTGTGTGTGTGTGTGTGTGTGTGTTAAACCCTGTGAGGTAACCATAACAGACAGTATTGTCCCTACTTTTTAAATTAAGGGAGGCAAGTCTAGGTCATAGGCTAAGTCATTTTCCCATTGTCACCTAGTAAAGTGGGTCCTTCACCCAGGTATTAGGATCTGAAGTTCTTTGCACTGTTGACTTTGTTTTCCTCAAACACCTTCCCCTTGAGCCTGGAGACCATACCTTTCCATCTTTTACTTAACTTTCTTTAAGTGGCTGCTGGGGGTCAGAGGGAAGATCAAGGCGGTAACAATGGAACAGGTGTGCCTGATGGAAGGCTGAGATGTCCTCAGAAGCAGAACAGGATGGACGGGCTTTCACATTGTTTATTCATTTGTCCCTGGCATGACACTCCTTTTGGTGAGCCGCCCTGACTGTTCCCCTGGGGGATCGCCTGGCCATTGACGTTCTTCCCCATATTTCCTTGCTGCTGCTCTCTTCTATTTCCCATTGCTGCTGCTGGACACCATGTTTGGCACAGTGAATCCTAGAGCAAGCGATTTTTTTCAACCTTCTATTGAACAAGAAAGTCAAGGTTAAAACACAGTATCTATATGGTGGTCAAGTGCGAGGGAGGAGTGACTATGGAGGATCCCTGTTCCCAGATAAGATACCTTCTATTCCTCAGTTTATACCAAATCATGAGCATTTGTTTGAGTCTTTTAAATATCATTTGAAGACATTTTTCATGATTCTGCACAGTCTATCACATAAATTTAGCAACATTTATTTAAATGTTATATTTTTAGGATTTAGGTTATTTTCTAGTTTTTGCTGTGATGAATATTGTAGAAAAAATTAACTCTTTGGAGAAGAAAACTGTTATCTATTTGAAGAGATACAAATCTGGTTTAAATGGTTTGCCCTAGTCATTGATTCATCAATACATTGTAACAGTCATTTACAATCAGGTAAATACATGATTATTTTTCTGAAGTAATATAATAGTGATATTAGTTTTATTTGCAGAGAGAGAAATGAGTAAAGATGGTCAATAACAGGGATAGGTTTCACAATTACATCATCAGCATTCTGGCCCTAGAATTTTACTTTTGGTTTATGCTTTTATAAAAGGTTGGTGCAGCAGAAATTTATGTATAAATTTTAAAATTCTAAACACAGTTGTAAATAATCACCACTTTGTAAAAGTCATTGCTTCATCGGCTGGCTTATGTATTTTTGGTAAAATGTACTCAGCAAACATTTGAGATTGACTTTTTTGGTCATGCATGTAGAAGGGGTTTACCATTATGAGCAAATTAGTAGAAGTTGAAGAACCAATTTTGGATTACTTAGAGGTGTATTTCCTGGACCTTTTGCCTTCAATTTCTTGTGGGTGTGTGCGGACGGGTAGAGAGGAATAGGGGGAGGTGTTAGAGGTTTCCAGAAAGCTGTCAGTCCCTCTCCTAACTTCTAAGTCAGACTCCCATCTCTACCCACTGTCCAACATCCAGACACAACAGGCAATGAGCAGATCAGCTTTGTTCCTGATCTTCTCCCTCTTCTCTCTGGATTTCTTTTTTCTTTTCTTCTCTGGGTTTCTTTTTTTAAAATTCAGTTTCTTCTCTGGGCTTCTTTTTTTTATTCATTTTTTTCTCTTGGCTTCTTTTTTTTTATTCAATTTGTTCTCTGAGCGTTTTTTAAATTCAATTTCTTCTCTGGATTTCTTTTTTATATTCAATTTCTTCTCTGGGTTTCATTTTTCTATTCAATTTCTACTCTGGATTTCACTTTTCTATTCAATTATTTCTCTGGGTTTCATTTTTCTATTCAATTTCTTCTCTGGGTTTCATTTTTCTTTTCAATTTCTTCTCTGGGTTTCATTTTTCTTTTCAATTTCTTCTCTGGGTTTCATTTTTCTATTTAGTTTCTTCTCTGGGTTTCTTTTTATTCAATTTCTTATTTTCCTAGGTGACCAGTGCCTTTTTTTTCCTATTCAAACCTCCTTAATATGGCATCCACCAAGGCCCATATTTTTGGGAAGGTCTCATTGTCTTTGGGATAATGTCTTTGGGACAGTGTGTCTCATTGTCTTTGAGAAGAAAATTGTCTTGGATATCCCAGTCAGCAGGAAGTCACCTGACTTTACCAAATTTGACATTGTATTTTCCAGGTGCATTTGCTTTTAAGAGTGATCCTGGCCAGGTGCCATGGCTCATGCCTGTAATGCCAGCACTTTGGGAGGCTGAGGTGGGCAGATCACAGGCCAGGAGTTCAAGACCAGCCTGGCCAATATGGTGAAACCCTGTCTCTACTAAAAATACAAAAAAAAAAAAAAAATTAGCCAGGCTTGGTGACGGGAGCCTGTAGTTCCAGCTACTTGGCAGGCTGAGGCAGGAGAATTGCTTGAACCCGGGAGGTGGAGGTTGCAGTGAGCTGAGATTGCACCACTACACTCCAGCCTGGGTGACAGACCAAGACTTCGTCTCAAAAAAAAAAAAAGTGGTCCTAGAAATGTCACTGTCTTAAGCTTACTTTGATTGTGTGGCTAGCTCAGTGCAAGGGTCCCAGCGTTCTGTTCTACTTTTGGGTAAACTTTGATGGAGAGAACCACTAGGTGAAAATGGAATTAGGAGGCCGGGTGCAGTGGCTCACGCCTATAATCCCAGCACTTTGGGAGGCCGAGGCGGATGGATCATGAGGTCAAGAGATCGAGACCAACAAGGTGAAACCCTGTCTCTACTGAAAATACAAAAATTAGCTGGGCATGGTGGTGTGCACCTGTAGTCCCAGCTACTCTGGAGGCTGAGGCAGGAGAATTACTTGAACTCAGAAGGCGGAGGTTGCGGTGAGCCGAGATCGTGCCATTGCACTCCAGCCTGGGTAACAACAGCAAAACTCCATCTCAAAAAAAAAGAAAATGGAATTAGGAATTCATATAGGGTTATTGTTTTTGTTTTTTAAAAGAGGAGGAGGCCTTTAGCATTAGAAAATAGTGTTTTTTTCTTTTCTTAATCTATGGTGGCTGAAATATGTGAGCATAGGGAAGCCTGACTTAAATAAACTCTTAAGATGAAGTCATGCATAATTAATTTCGTGTCTCTGCATTCTTTCCAAAGTGATGGCTCTTAGTATTCACACTTGTGACAACTTACATTTCTTGAGTATAAGAGCCTTAGGACAGCCAATTAGGGAAGAAGAGGCAGTTACTGTTCTGCTGTGTAACCTTTGTGCTACTGTGGGATACATAATTGTCTGTCTTTTTTTTTTTCTTAACTTCCAGTGCCTGAAACAGTACATGCAGCTGGCAATCCGAGAGGGATGTGGGTCTCCCATCACTTGCCCTGACATGGTGTGCCTAAACCACGGGACCCTACAGGAAGCTGAGGTATGGATGACTGCCATCATCCTCCTATTGACATTATTTATGAGGATCTTGACTCCTTATGTATTTCTCTACCAGGGAGTCTAGCAACAAAATAGAGGTTAACTTTTCAAGGAGCGCTTCATTGCAACATACCTTTAGATTTTTATACAAACTGGTAAAGCTGTCCTTTATCTCAGTTCTATTTACATATACCATCTTGAGTGTTGAAGAAGCTTTAGAACAAACAAAAGTGCCAGAAATAAAATTTACCAAGTGTGAAGTTTGGAGGCCGATATGGTTTGGATATTTCCTAACCCAAATCTCACCTTGAATTGTAATAATTCCCACATGTCAAGGGTGGGACCAGGTGGAGATGATTGAATCATGGGGGCAGTTTCCCCCATGCTGTTCTCATGATAGTGAGTGCTTGTGAGATCTGATGGTCTTATAAGGGGCTTTCTCTCCTTTGCTTGGTATTACGCCTTGCTGTGGCCATGTGAAGAAGGATGGGTTTGCTTCCCCTTCTACCATGATTGTAAGTTTCCTGAGGCCTTCCCAGCTCTGTGGAACTATAAGTCGACTAAATAACAAGTCTTGGGTATTTCTTCATAGCACTGTGAATATGGTCTGATACAGAGGCTGAATAGTGAGTGGTCTTGTAAATTGTAACACCCTAAAGATAAATAGACCATGGATTAGCCATAGTTATGGAAAATATAAATGATTATGATTCCACAATGATAGCCTGAGTTGAACCATTTCCAAAGAGCAGAGACCTTTCAATTGATCTGTGTCAGGCATCTGAAATGTCTTTTTTTGAGTGAGTTCTCTCATTTTGTTAAGAAACTAATTTTTCTCCTTTTGTTTGTTCAATCGCCAGTTATTGACTTGCCTTTAAATCTGCCTTTTAATCTTCAGACTCTGCTCACTTTAAGTTAGAATATAATGAACTCTTACTCATTCTCAGGGGGTTTGTAAGCCTCTGAAAGACCTTCCAAGAACCAGGTGAAATCAGTTATTCATTTAGCAAACACAGAACACCTGCTTTGCACCAGGCACCCTTCTAGTTGTTTTCATTGCCAGTATTCTATCTAATCCTCTCAACAGACCTCATGAAATTGGGTGTTGCTTTCAGGTAGGGAAACTGAGGCCTAGAAGGTTTAAGTAATTTACCCAAAACTGTATATCTAGAAAGTAGAAGAGAGAGAATTCTAATCATATACTTTTTGACTGCCATAATTACATGGCTTTAAGAGTAGAATTAGATTGGCCAGGTGCTGTGGCTCACACCTGTAGTCCTGGCACTTTGGGAGGCCAAGGCAGGAGGATTGATTGAGTTCAGGAGTTCAAGACCAGCTTGGGCAATATAGCAAGACTGCCCCCCCCTCAATGTTTACAAAAATAAAAATTAGAAAATTAGCCAGGCATAGTGGTGGATGTCTGTAGTCCCAGCTACTCTGGAGGCTGAGGTGAGAGGATTGCTTGAGCCCTGGAGGTCAAGGCTGCAGAGAGCCTTGATCACACCCCTGCCCTCTAGCCTAGGCAATAGAGTGAGATTTCATCTCTTAAAAAAATATTGGGGTGGAGGCAGCATAGAACTAGGTAGGTAGAGAGAACATATGATAAAAGACAATAATTGGCAATAGGTTGTCAATTTTAGATCTTTCCTTGCTTCTCATGTGGGCATTTATTGCTATATATTTTCCTTTAGACACTGCTTTAAATGTGTCCCAGAGATTCTGTTATGTTGTGTCTTCATTCTCGTTGGTTTCAAAGAACATCTTTATTTCTGCCTTCATTTCATTGTTTATCCAGTCAACATTCAAGAGCCAGTTGTTCAGTTTCCATGAAGTTGTGCGGTTCTGAGTTAGTTTTTGAATTCTGAGTTCTAACTTGATTGCACTGTGGTCTGATAGACTGAGGTCTATAGTGGGGAAGTAGGGGAGGGACAGCAGCGGGTGGGGAGTTGGGGAGGTATAACATGGGGAGAAATGCCAGATATAGGTGATGGGGAGGAAGGCAGCAAACGACATTGCCATGTATGTACCTATGCAACAATCCTACATGTTCTTCACATGTACCCCAAAACCTAAAACTCAATAATATATATATATATATATGACTTAATAATTAGAAGCGCAATTGTGTGTGTGTGTGGACACACATGTAGATGTGTGTATAGATGTATATATATACTGTGTATATCTACATATACCATATAGATATAGATATATTTACTGTACATGCTTCATTGTGTATAGTTATAGATATCTATACACTGTATATAGATATGTAACTGTACATGCTTTGTTTATGAATATATATGCTTTTACATACATATCCTTTGCTTTGTAAGCAAAGCAGTCAGAAAGGTAGTATAGACAATTTCTAACCAATTTGTGTCTGGGCATCCTGTGTTCAATTTATTGATTAGTGGATGAGTGGTACAAATGAGATATATGTGTTTTTCAGGGAAATATAAAAGGAATGTCTACCTATTTTGAAGTGATTTAAGAAAATCATGGAATAACTTCTTTGGTAAAAAGTTAATATCGACTATGTAAACCTGTGGAGAGATATATTATTGACTTTTGTAGGGTAAAAGCTATAGTGGAAAGAAATTGGACTAGTTACTAAGAATATTGTTGATCTGTGTCACTTCAAAATTGTTTTAAATGAGACTTAGGTATTTGGGTACATCTTCGTATGCATGATCCTTCCAGGAGAGAAACTTCCTTTTTGACTTGCTTCTCAGGTGTCTGATGGGTCAGCAAGTGTGTCTGGCCCCGTTCCAGACTGGGCTGGAGAGGAGAATAAGACAGGCCCACCAGTGCTCTTCTTATGGAACTTCTGGTCCAGCAGAGAGACAGTCAACCTAGAATGAATCAGATAATTATAAAAGTGAAATGCGAGAAATGGGACAGGTAACAAGAACTGTCTCTGCTGTGAAATCTTGGTGAATTAATACCTATAAAATCTATGAAATGTAAATGAAATAAATAGCTTGGTGAAATTTCAAAACTAGCCCATGAAAGTGATTGGATTTCTGCATTCTAGACCTGCGCTGACTAATCCAGGCACCACTAGCCACATGTGGCTATTTAAATCTAGATTGCTTTAAGTGAAATGAAATTAAAATTTAGTTCAGTTATGCTAGTCAGTAACTGTTGAGTGTTGAGCAGTCACATGTGACTGATGATTACCAGACTGGGCAGCACAGAATAAAGTATTTCCGTCAGTGCAGAAAGTTCAGATGTAGAGTGTTTTAGAATTTTCAGTAAATGGTAGCCACTAGGCACTGATGTTTTGAGTACCTAATGTTAGGTAGGTCCAGTGTGCCCACACGAGTGGATCAGGACCGGCTGTAGTCTGTCAGTTCTCTAGAACAGAGCCTAAGTAGTCTTCTCATTTTTTTTCTTGCTTTCTTTCTCTCTCTCTTGTTTTTTTTCCCTCCATCCCCATCACCTATATCTGGCATTTCTCCCCATGTTATCCCTCCCCAACTCCCTACCTCCCATATCCGCCCCCTAGTTCCCCACAACAGACCCCTGTGTGTGATGCTCCCCTTCCTGTGTCCATGTGTTCTCATTGTTCAACACCCGTCTATGAGTGAGAACATGCAGTGTTTTATTTTCTGTTCTTGTGTCAGTTTGCTGAGAATGATGGGTTCCAGGTTCATCCATGTCCCTACAAAGGACACGAGCTCATTTTTTATGGCTGCATAGTATTCCATGGTGTATATGTGCCACATTTTCCCTGTTCAGTCTATCATTGATGGGCATTTGGGTTGGTTCCAGGTCTTTGCTATTGTAAACAGTGCCACTATGAATATACATGTGCATGTGTCCTTATAACAGAACAATTTATAATCCTATGGATATATACTCAGTAATGGGATTGCTGGGTGAAATGGAATTTCTGTTTCTAGGTCCTTGAGGAATCACCACACTGTCTTCCACAATGGTCGAACTAAAAAAAAAAAAAACAAAATGGCAGGGTTTTCCTCTGTTGCCCATGCTGGAATACAATGGTGCAATCACAGCTTACTGTAGCCTCAACTTCCTGGGCTCAAGCGATCCTCCTACCTCAGCCTACCAAGTAGCTGACACTACAGATGTGTACCATCATGCCTGGCCAATTAAAAAAAAATTTTTATTTGAGGAGACAGAGTCTCCTTATGTTTTCCAGGCTGGGCTCAAGCAATCCTACTGCCTCAGCCTCCCAAAGTTCTGGGATGACAGGTGTGGACCACAACACCTGGCTTCATATTCTCTGTATAGACGTTTTCTTCTTTATTTCCCCCTTCCTTTGTTCTCCTTATCCTTTCCTCACTCTGTACCTTCTCTGTCCTTCTGGTTCTCCTTATCCAGTTTTGCTCTAATAGAAATTTTACTTTTAAGCTGTATTAAAACCACACAAACCCAAAATGAGTCTTAAAAATTACAAAAGGCATCCTGGTCAACATGGTGAAACCCCGTCTCTACTAAAAATACAAAAAATTAGCTGGGCATGGTGGTGCATGCCCGTAATCCCAGCTACTCAGGAGGCTGAGGCAGGAGAATTGCCTGAATCCAGGAGGCAGAGGTTGTGGTGAGCCAAGATCGCGCCATTGCACTCCAGCCTGGGTAACAACAGTGAAACTCCGTCTCAAAAAAAAAAAAAAAAAAAATTACAAAATGCTATTAGAAAGAAAAAAGAACAAAAACATGTTCCAAACTAAATTGTGGTACTTCTTAAGTTTTCAATAATCTTTTTCTCATTAGAGAAGTAGGAAGACGCTTCAGGGCATTGATGAACTATTTCTCTGCTCATTGATCTTGCTAAGAGTCTGACCATAGATGGGCATAAGTGTATAAGAATAAAATGTTATCTATCAACTCGCTACTGTTTTTTTTTTCAGTGACAAAAATATGTGGTAGTGGTGGTTGATAATCATTTTGAATTGAGAATGGAATAGGAGATTATACTGGAGATATGGGCAGCTGCATCAGTTTACGTAGGCCTCCTCCTTTGAAAGTAAATACCACACACACATGAATTGGACTGTACCCCCTTCTTTTCTAACTTGCTTTGGATCAAGATTTTCTTGTACACAGTTACTACAGGTGGCTTATAATCTATGTATGATTGAGTATAACACAGTGAGGTTCATTTATGTATGCTTGACTAGGTTCTGTCTCCATGACTACTGCTTCCTTCAGCCTTTAAATAAATGTTTAATTACATAGGTGACACATAAATATACTTTGGTTGTTAAAAATAATTCTGATTTAAGGCTGGTTCCCTTTGTCCTGCTGCTATTTATATGACAACATGTGATTCTTCATTGTCTTAACAAATGCATTTACGCCTAACATTTCTTCATCTTCAAAGGATGGCAGGAATGCAAGCTCTTTTCTCTGAGTGCTTCCTTGTGTAGGTCTAGCTTACAGAATTGGCTGTGCTCCGTGTATCTGCCTTCTTGATTTTTCCAAATTGGCTCAGCTGTGATTATGCTTCCTAACTTTTATTAATGAAGAGTAGCCTCCTTAGTGACACAGTTAATGCCCAGTTCAAGTTCAGTTTGACCCTCAGTGTCCATGGGTTCTGCATGTGGGGATTCAACTGCAGATGGAAAATACTCAGAAAAAAATTGTGTTCGTACTGAACATGGTCAGACTTTTCCTCATCATTATTCCCTAAACAACACAGTATAATAATGATTTACCTAGCATTTGCATTGTATTAGGTATTATAAATAATCTAAAAATGATTTGAATTATACAGGAGCAAGGATGCATGTAAGTTGTATACTAATACTAACCCATTTTATATCAAAGTCTTAAGGATCTGAATATTTTGCTATCTGTGGGAGGTCCTGAAACAAGTGTCCTTCAGATGCTGAAGGATGCTGCTGCTGTTCCCTTGTGTAGGAAAAGGTAGAAATTGGCAGCTTCCCTTTCAGTGTCATGGAAGGTGGTGAGAGATAGTGACTCAGGAGGACTTGTGGCTAGAGGTGAACCCACTAGGAGCCAGGAAAAAGTAAAACTTTCCTCTATTACATCATCTGGTAGTTTTAGCTTTTGCTCTGCAGAACTTTTCCAATATACTTGATCTTGTAATCTTGTCCAACATGAAATCATGAAAGGCAGAACACAGATTGTTTATTCCAATAGCCTTATTTTGGGTGAAGCCCTTGCCTAAAGTTAGTAGCCCTGTTCAAAAGGATGATGTCTAATTTAAGCCGTTCCCATGTAGTGTTATTGAAGTAGTATCTATCACTTCCTGGGCCAGTCTGAACCATTTGTCTGGCCTGTGTAAAATTTGAATGGTGAGTACATATTCCTTTTTGAATAGTACCTGTCATTACATGGCCCAAGAGTTTTAACTTCTTCCAATTGCTAGGTGTCAGTGGAGGGCAGGGAAGAGCTAATGCCTCACTCCTAGTGAGGCATTAGCTCACTCACTAATCTTTTTTTCTAAATCCTGGAGCACTGAAATGACCAATCTGCCATTTACTGCTAGTGCCCCAGTGTGCACCAGAGAAAAGGGTGGGTGCGGCTGCTCTTGCCAAGAATGGAGGGTTCAGAATTTCTGTAGGAAGAGATTTAGGGTGGAGTGCTCTGGAAACCTGGGGTAGAGGTATGGAGGAATTGAGTACTGGAGAATTTGAAGCTACTTTTCCAAAATAAATACAGTTTTTTACTTAGATTGCATATTCATGTGGCTTTGGGAAAGCTGGGTACAGTGATAGGGAATCCAAGTGTTCTTCCCAAATCCTCTGCCTCCACTTGCCATCTCCTCACGTTGTTCCTTCCCATTTTCATGGTGGGAAGCTGGGGCAAAGGAAGAATGAGAATGCCCAAAAAAGAGGCCACATTTCCATTACTGTGGTGTAAGGATCTGAATGGGAAGGGTGGAGTGTGTCTGCAATGACCTTTGGCTACAGTATGTGTTGGCTGGAGAAAAGTCAACCTTTGGGATGGTGGGGGATAGAGGAATCCGCTAAGCCAGAGTTCATAGATATTTTTAAGTTTCCTGGTTGAATTACATTTTAGAAAGTATTTAAAACTTTGTTTTGAATTGTACTTAAAACTGTATAAGTGGGGAATAAGTTTCTAAGATTCTTCATTAACTAATGGCACATAGAAAATTAAGCTGCAGTGGTTGAATGTGTCACATGGTGTATGGATGTGTCCCTTTTACTTATGACTGAGTTGAGGGAGAAAAGGCAGGGGATGATAGATGGAAAGATGATCTTGGTTAGATAATGTACAGAGACTTCTGTAGTGCATGTGAAACAAAGAAGAGTGAAAGCAGCCCTCTACAGTGGACTGTGAAGATCAGTGGCCCTGGAATTCCATTTCTCTCCCATCTTTCTATTCCCCAGGGGGCCCTGCCTTCTGCCTCTCAGTGATGGCCACATATGGTTTCCCATCAGGATTTTTTATCTGGTATGCAGGCGAGAAGACTTCACCTTGTTAGTTTCACTCAGGTGAACGGGTGAATGTGCCATTTTTGTTCTCTGTTAAGAAGAGGAGCTCTCATTCTCTGGGTTGTGAAAACATTCTTAGTTCCTGTGTTAATGTGATTAGACATTGATCGGCAAGGTGAGAGTGATTTCCCTTGCCTCTCATGTTGCAAGTCATAGCATCTCAAAAATTGCCCAAACCTTGACAGGTTTTAATGATCCATCTACTAGTGGTCTGTTCCATCTCCAGATGTACTGATATGTTTTCTTCTTTGTTTAGCCTGTTTAATAGCAGAAGCATGGTTTAAAGGACCAAACCTAAGTCAAGTTGGGGCGCTTTTTCCTTCTGTTCTGGCTTTCCAGACTCTGATGGGTAGTGCTTCCCTAAAGCCTATCCTCAACTTCTGTTTCATTTTTTTCACTGAGTCTTCCTTTCCTAACTAAAAGGCAATATACATTGTATTTATTAACATTTCTTATGGGAGCACACACCACTTTTGGCATAAATACTTTTGTGGTGAGCAGGCTTCACTATCTGCCTCCCCTTTTGCTCTTTCTTTCTTTTTTTTTTTTTTTTTGGTTGGGGTGGGATAGGGTCAGTGTGAGTATAAATGGTGATGCTTGTTTAAATATTATGATCGTGGTTAATACTGATAAACATGGTGTGCCTCACTTTTCATTTTTTTTCTTGATTGTGGACGTTACATTAGTTCACTGTTAGGTGTGACTGTTACAGCACTCCCAAGTGTGGGTGTGCTCTAGCTTCCCTGGGTATGCTCTGCTAGGGATTGAATCGAAAAGCAAAGACATTCAGCTGAGTGGGAACTGTTTTGTTGTTGTTGTTAAGACAGTGTCTTGCTCTGTCACCTGGGCTGGAGTGCAGTGGCCTGTTCTTAGCTCACTGCAACTTGTACTTCCTAGGTTCCAGCGATTCTCCTGCCTCAGCCTCCAGAGTAGCTAGGGTTACAGGCACCTGCCACCATGCCCAGCTAATTTTTGTATTTTTAGTAGAGACAGGGTTTGACCATGTTAGCCAAGCAGGTCTCAAACTCCTACCCTCAAGTCATCCACCCACCTCAGCCTCCCTAAGCACTGAGATTACAGGCGTGAGCCACCTTGCCTGGCTGGAACTGAGCATTTAATAAGGATTCTAAGGTTCATTTTTATCAGAAATAAAACAAAACCAAATAGTGATTCTAGGTAATTAGTAGCTTTTTGTTGGGGATATTATTGCTCTTATTCTGTTAATATGAAACTGAATTTATTTTCTCTTTGAATTAAAATTTGGGTTTTGTTTTCCTCTTTGGAAAGAGTTTCTAGAATGACAATAAGGAGCAAAAGTTGTCTTTTGTGTTTAGATAGGAGGAGAGAGAAATTTAACAGTAAATAAATTAGCACAGCTTTCAAGGGAGAAGTAGCAAAAATTAACTTGAAGTCAAAGTAAATACTGTTAAGCAGTTGATCTGAGGGTAGTGGACTCTTGAGAGCTGAGAATGTACTTAGAGAGCTTTGCTTTTATTGCTAGAATATGGATTTGGTTAGTAATGAATTAGAACCTACGGAATGAAATAAATGTCTGTAGTCTGTGCTCACTGAAATTTAAAAAATGAATAGAGAAGGGACAGCTTTTTCTTACACTGGAATTTTAATCACCAACTACAAAATGAATGATGGAAATAGAAAAATCACTAAGCAAATATTACAGTAATAATTATTTTTGGCAAGAATTATCAGTGGATACAAAAATTAGTGGGGAAAGGTTTGATTAGAAGCAGGATTTTTGCGTAGTTTCAAAGTATCTCCTTATAAAATACTAGTTAATTCCAAATGATGGAGAAGCTGGCAGATACCACCTTAACCACATTAAAAAGTTAACATCATCAATAATGAGACATGTTGTCCTTATGTAGCTCCTGATGGCCCCAAAGACACATCTGTGATATCCTTGTCAAAAATGCATAACCTCAATCTAATCGTGAGAAAGCATCAGACAAATCCAAATTAGGGGAACATTGTACAAATAAAGGACCTGGCCTCTTCAAACTCATCAGTGTCATGAAAGGCAAAGATAAATTGAGGAAGCATCACAGATGGGAAGGTTAAGGAGATACCTCAACTAGGTGCAAGGTGGTAACCTGGATTGGATCTTAGACTGCAAAAAAAGACCCTAGTGGGACAGTTAGTGAAATTTGAAGACGCCTGGAGATGCTTTAATTCTCTCGTATGAAAATATAAATTTCATTATTTCAATATTGACTATGATTATCATTAGGGGAATTTGGAATGGCATTTGGGAACTAAATTTAGACAGTGTTATCATTAGGGGAAGTTGGAGGAAAGGCATTTGGGGACTCTCTATACAAGTGTTGCAACTTTTTATATAAAGTTCTGGTGTGATGTTGAATGATTGAGAAATTCTTGGTTGGCAGAAAGAGGATGAGTGTAACCGCAAGGTACCTCTTTATAATCTGTTTCATTCTCTAGGATTATTAGATGTAGCAGTCAATTTTAGAGTACTTGTGAATATTGGTTGTAGCCCTTTTACCTGCAGCCTGATTTAGTCTTCTAATCATTCTAACATACATACTAATCATTCAATTTTACAATTGTAAAAATGGAGGTCTTGAGCAATAGTGACTTAGCTCCAAATGACAGAGGAACCAGGAATTTCACATTTTATATCATTTGCTATTTTTTTTAATAGCTCTCATCTAAAGTCAAAAGTCTAATAGAAATATTTCAGAAAATTAGTTCTTATCTGCAAAATCCAGCAGACAAAAGTCAAGGGGTAGATCTTTTGTGAATCTTATGTTTATTGCTTTCTGAGTAATTTCAGCCTCTTGAGTGTAGCTTCTGTATGTCCTGCCTCATTGTATGCCAGGCTTCCAGATCAAAGCTTTCCTCATGGTAAGCTGTCAATAAGTACTTATAAAAAAATTTGACTGGCTGCAGTGGCTCATGTCTGTAATCCCAGCACTTTGGGAAGCCAAGGCAGGAAGATCACTTGAAGCTGGGTGTTTGAGACCAGCCCGGGCAACATAGTGAGACCCTGTCTCTAGAAAATTAACAATGATAATAATGATACAATTCATGATGGTGCACACCTGCAGTCTCAGCTAGGTGGGAGGCTGAGGAGGGAGGATTGCTTGAGGAGGGAGTTGGAGGCTACTGTGCGCTATGATTGTGCCACTGCACTCCAGCGTGGGTTGACGAAGTGAGACCTCATCTCTTATAAAAAACAATACTAACAGAAAAGATGCAAGTCTAAATGAGGGGAGCTGGGGAAGAGAAAGGTACATTCTGTGGGTGTCTTCATTCCAAAAGGACCAAACAGAATGAAAAGCAATGTAATTAATTTCTTGTGATCACAACTTTCAATAAAAAATTGATTCACCTTATTAAGTCTTAATTCCATACAAGCCTTTGACTTAAATAAGAAATCCAAAGTAGCATAAAAGACAAAAAAATTAGAGATCTATGACTTCCCTGTTGGCAGTAGTGTGTGCTTTAATGGAATTTATTTTTTTAATTTCAAACGAAACATCCATCTCTACAGTTGTTTACTTCTCACTGCATTAATTTCTGTTGGTTTTCACATTAGCATTTCATCTGCATCTAAAACATCTTATCTCCTGGTTGCCTTGTCTTCCACAAAGTGTATTTGACTTCTATATAAATTTCTCATTGAAAAAAATTGAATTTTTGGGGGTTGACTTTGAAGGATTTAAAAGGAGATTATCTGTCCACAAACTATTTTAGATGGGGGTGAGTGGGGTACAGGACTGTCTTCTAGAATCAAAGAGGGTGGGTGGTTAAAGAAAGATTCATAGAATATTATTGAAGTCTCTTGGCCCAGATGGTATCATCCCAAGTCATGTTGGTCCATAAGTTGATACAGCATTTGTTTGTTCTCCACTCATGATGAATTAGCAGCAAAGTCAGGAACTAAACTTTGGTTTATTAGTGCCTCCAATCACTTCATTTGCCTGTACCTACTGTCTCCGGCTCTGAATGCTTTTTATTACATTTTAAGTTCTGGGGTACATGTGTAGAACGTACACGTTTGTGACGTAGGTATACATGTGCCATGGTGCTTTGTTGCACCCATCAACCCATCATCTACATTAGGTATTTCTCCTAATGCTGTCCCTCCCCTGGACCCCCACCCCCGACCGGCCCTATGTATGATGTTCCCCTGTGTCCGTGTGTTCTCATTGTTCAACTCCCACTTCTGCCAACTCTGAATTTTATTTGAAACATCTTTTTCTTTCAGGAAAGATGTCTGGGTAGCATTATAACAGATGAATAAAGCTGGCTTTCAGTGTAGTAAAAGTCCAACCACACTGTTGAAAGAACTATGGTAAAATATATATAACATGATACTGAGCGCAATTTTTTTTGTTAAGGTTGCTAAGGAGCTGTAATTTAAGGTACCACAAGAAAATGCAACATTTTCTCCCCAACTGGAGAAACAAATTTGGGCAAAAATTTTTTATAATTAGTTATGTTTTACCATACTTTATTTGGAATGAGGAAGACCAAACTTGTTTTGTGGTCCTTTATATATTTTAGCTAACTTAGATTCATTTGCAAAATAAGCAACTTGAGATTATTTATAAGGGAGATGATTAGATTTTGAATGCATTAAAAAGGTTTAACATTTGTTAAATACAATTTTAGCTACATCATTTTCTTACTCCAGTTTTCTCAAAGCAGATGCCCTTAGTTGCAAGAACATCAATGTAGGTGTATTTTGTGCCAAAAAAGGTGATAGTTTAGAGGTGGAAATGTCAGGGTTAAAACGGTGTCCTGTGTCAACTGACTGGATGTCTGGAAGGCTAATATAAATCCTCTGATTTTCTCATTTAAAAATGTTTAAGCTATGTCCATATGTTTACATTCAACGTCAATGGAATTGATAGTTTTAGAATTCCAGTTTAAGAGCAGTTAGCTTTTCCTGCATCTGCCTTTAAAAATGATTAATTTGAAATGTCGTTCAGTTAAGTATGAATCGCTGTTGTTTACTAGTAACTCTGGTTTATGTTGTTATCTGAAATGGAAATAGGAGTCTAGTTGAAAGAAGTATTTTAGGCATTTCTTTCCTACTGGGGTCTGGAATGTCAGTGTTCGATAACTCCAGGAAGTGACTCTTGTCAGAAGAAATGATTTTTTTTTTTGTTTAAAAGGTACTCTTTCCTAGGCAACAAATGACATTTGCATAATTCAGAGATGCTGTCTACCTGACTTTAGTGTTTAAGGATTCCAAAGCTAGAACTGCAATTTAAAAAATATTCTTAAATGAAGATATAGAGAAAAGAAGCATCTTTAAGATATGAACATGAATAATTTTTAGAAGTCCATGTAGTAAAATTTTTCGTTTGGTCTTGATAGCCACTGACTGAAGAATAGAAGGTGATTAATGAGTTTTGTAACTGCTCCCTGGAGCAGTGATTCCCAGCAATGGTGGAGGAGTGGGATGACTTGAAAACTGCTGCATGTGTTTTCCGGCATGAACAGTGTAGAGAAAAAGAGGTTTGCAAACAGTTGGTGCAGAGAAAGTATAATAAGCAAAGCCAAAAAGAGATATCACAAAAGTCTGGTAACTGAGGGCCCTTTGATGACTGAAGTCTCAACCTTTTCTGTCTCTGGTTTCAGATTGCCTGTTTGGTACCTGTGGACCAGTTTCAGCTTTATCAGCGCTTAAAATTTGAAAGAGGTATGAACTCTTCTTTTTTTTCCTGATGGTGAATGTGGTTTTACATGTGTCATTTTTACGCTAACCCGCATGGGAGATTAAGGCAGCTGTGGCTGTCAACAAAGCCGCAAGGGAACCCCAAAAGGAGAATACTGTAATTGCGACATAAAATTTCAAGCCTCTCAACTACTACCGGAAAAAATGCAGACTAGCAGGAAACTTTCCTTAGGTTGTTTGTTTTGTATTTTGAATTTGGCTCATGTAAGAAAGGTTTTGCAAAATTTGGACGGCTTTATAATCACAGTAATACAAAAGAAAGTGACTCTCAAAATGGGTTTTACCCCCAATTTTCAACTCTTGACGATCACTTCGAAACAACCATCCCAAACACTTTTACTGCTCCTCAAAATACTCAGCACTTATTTTTTTTGATATTACTTTTGTAATCATGGTAGTAAATCAGTGTGGATATGTATCATTCTTGAGAAGTTTACAATATATTGGACTGATTTTTCTGTCTGATTTTGGACTTTGGGTAACTTATATAGCTTTTTTGTTTGTTTTGTTTTATTTTAGACAGAGTCTCACTCTGTCGCCAGGCTGGAGCGCAGTGGCATGATCTCGGCTCACTGCAACCTCTGACTCCCTGGCTCAAGCGATTCTTCTGCCTCAGCCTTCCAAGTAGCTGGGATTACAGGCGCATACCACCAAGCCAGGCTAATTTTTGTATTTTTAGTACAGACGGGGTTTCACCATGTTGGCCAGGATGGTCTCGATCTCCTGACCTCGTGATCTGCCCGCCTCAGCTTCCCAAAGTGCTGAGACTACAGGTGTGAGCCACTGTACCCGGCCCTTATATAGCTTTTCTATTTAGTTATAAGTATTACATTTTTACTTCATTTGGCTGTTGACAGGTCTTTTTCTGAAGCCCTTTTCCTCTTGTCATACCCTAATCTATTTTCGAGGTAAATGGTCTATTTCTTAGTATCTCAGGAGTAGGAAAACTATCGTTTCTCCCAGAACTCACTGGACTGGTATAGCCTCATCGAGTATGTTAAACGTGAATCTAGCTTGAACATAAAGTTTTCTGATTGCTAACTTTTAAATATGGATTAATAAAGTCTAGAAGTGAGGGTGGCGGTACAATGAATGTTTATTTGTCATCTGCCAATAAGTTTGGTTAGCACAATTATCTTTATCTCATTTAATTTTTATAACTACCCTGAAAAATAATGCTTAGAGGGAAAAAGAAATAAAACAGGCAAAGCATAAAGAGGGGCAGAGTAGGAATGCTTGTTGGGGATTCACAGGTTGTTAATCACCACCTTAGACCTAGATCTGGCTTGGTCTTATAGGATAAGAACACTGACTTTTTAAAAAATCCAGCAGCCAAAACCAGATTCACCTCATGGGTGGATCACTTACCTAAACTCATAAGGCTGATATATTAAGCTAAATTTACCAAAATAAACCTCTTGGGGCCAGGTGCAGTGGCTCATGCCTGTAATCCCAGCACTTTGGGAGGCTGAGGCAGGTGAATCACAAAGCCAGGAGTTCAAGTCCAGTCTGGCCAAGATGATGAAACCCCATCCCTACTAAAAATACAAAAATTTGCCAGGTGTGGTGGCAAGTGCCTGTAATCCCAGCTACTTGGGAGCTGAAGCAGAGAACTGCTTGAACCTGGGAGGCAGAAGTTGCAGTGAGCTGAGGATCAGACCACTGGCAACAGAGCAACACTCTGTCTCAAAATCGTGGATTATGTTGTTTGAATTCCAAATAGTGGGTACGTATTTGCTCTATGTCCAGATGGAAAGTAGGAGATAGTAACTTATAATGTTGAACATGGAATCAGAACCAGGGAGTCAGATGGATTTTAGGTTTAATGGATGATGACATAATCTGATGCTTCTTTCCTGTGAAAAGTTAATAATGGGGGTCGTCAATGTTGACTCTCTAATCTGTCCACATGGTCTGATTGAGCATTATAATACCAGATGTGATAGCTAAAGATAAGAGCATCAGCCATCTGCCCTGCCGTTTCCCCACTTTATCCCAATATCCTCTGCTATAAAAATCAATTATAATTAGAACATGGACATTGCCAGGATTCACCCTGTGAATGACTGGCTGGTAGCAAGTACCATGATTTTTGAGGGCTTTTACCTGGAGAAAGTCTAAAGAGTTAGGTTGGATCTTCAGGCTGCTGCTTAAATGGAGAGATGTGACCTGTCAACCACATCAGTCCTACTCAGACCCTGGCACTCAGTCTACTCACAGTATTCTCAAGCCTCCATCAGCTCTTCTCCTCTCCCATGACTGCCTGTTTCCTCCGCAGCTAACTCCGCTGCCCCATATGTCAGCAGCAGGCCTTATTCCTAATTGTTTACATTTTAGGTAACTTCCTGGTTAGTTTAAATGTCTTTTCTATAATTAGAATATTCTAATGTTACCAAGAATGACACCTTTCTGTGGGTTGTTTCTCACTGATGAGTATGAAGTTCTGGTTTATTTTAAAATGTTAGCTAATAGCCTGAGTGCAATTTCAGGCCCCACCACTGGTAGACTGTGTGACCGTGGGAAGGTCCTTAATATTTCTGCATCTGGATTTTCTCATTTGTCAAATGGGGATAACAAGTGTCTCTATACATAGGGTTGTGATGAGTACTATGTGAATTAATACTTGTAAAGCTTTTTCCTGTGAGTGTTTCCTGTGTCTCATTGTTCAAAATTTTAACAGTAGTTGGCAGTAAAAATAACTTGAAAGTAGCACCTTTAAAGTATTCTCAATGTTCTTCTCCTGTATATTTTTTTCCCAATGAAATAATCATACTGTTCTTCAGGAAATATCATCGTACTGAAATAGATATTGATTGTCTTGTTGTCAGTGGGATTAACACACTTGAAGTGGATTGGCAACATCCATCTTTATGTGGGGCAAGGTAGACGTGAAAAATCACTGGTCAAGATTTTCACTCTTTCCCCAGATAGTGGTTAGCTTTTCGAGTTTTCAGTAGTATTCAAACCTACTTGTGAATGGCTTAATCCTTCATTACATGTGATAATATGTTCAGTCTGCCTACAGTGAAGTTGGGCAGGCCTCTGAGCCAGTCGTTTTTAGGTGATGTTACATATTTCTACTTTGCCCTGTTACAAATCCATCAAATAGTTTTATTCATACATGGAATTTATTTTTTTCTCATGAGTCCTAGGCAGATGTCCCACTATGGATCCCATGCATTGACAATTCATTTTGTTACTCTTATTTTATTGATGAAGAAACTGAAAGCGGGAGATTGAGACTTGTGTAGGACCACATAGACTGTGGCTAACCTTCCTTGTCTGTACAAATGTTAAGATTCTATAATTTTCTTTCTGTTATTAAATGTATCTATAACATAAAGGTTGCCTTTTAAACCATTTTAGATGTACAGTTCAGTGATATTAATTACATTCATACAGTTGTGCAGCCATCACCACTGTCTGCTTCTAAGCTCTTTCATTACCCCAAATTCTGTAGCTGTTAGCCAGTAAGTTCTTATTCCTCCTCCCTGCAACCCCTAGTAACCTCTAATCTACTTTCTCTTATTTGCTTATCCTAATATTTCACATAAGTTGCATTATACACTATCTGTCCTTTTGTGTTTGTCTTAAGTTACTTAATAAATGTGTTTCGCAGTTCCTTTCCTGTTATAGCAAGAATGAGAACTTCATTTTTTAAGGCTGAATAATATTCCACTATACGTTTTTACCTCATTTTGCTTATTCATCTGTTGGTGAACATATCAGTTGTTTCCACCTTTGGCTACTGTAAGTAATGCTGCTGTGAACACTGGGGTATAATGATCTGTTTGAGTTTCTGCCTTCAATCTTTTTGGGTAAAGTAACTAGAAGTGGGATTACTAGGTCATATGGTAATTATCCATTTTGTTTTTGAGGAACTGCCAAATGGTAAAACCCTATAATTTAAATATAAATTTAATTAGACATCTTACTGTCATAAAGTATTATAGTATATTCAATTTGGTGACCTTTAGATTTAACCCCCTCATTTTATGAAAAAGGAAACTGACGCCCAGAGACAATTTCCTCTTAGCTGATTTTGTTTTCTTGTTTTGAGATGCAGTCTCGCTCTGTTGCCCAGGCTGGAGTGCAGTGGCATGATCTCAGCTCACTGCAGCCTCCACCTCCTGGGTTCAAGCGATTCTCCTGTCTCAGCCTCCCGAGTAGCTGGGATCACAGGCACCAGTCACCACACCTGGCTAACCTCATATTTTAGTAGAGACAGGGCTTCACCATGTTGGCCAGGCTGGTCTTGAACTCCTGACCTCAGGTGATCCACCAGTCTTGGCCTCCAAAAGTGCTGGGATTACAGGTGTGAGCCATTGTGCCCAGCCTCTTAGGTGATTTTGGAAGGCAATTTGTAATCATGTAATTCTTCAATGGATTATATTATAATCCATTATAATTATTATTGGAAAATGGACATTTCAAGTAAGAGTAAACTTAAGTTAATGAAGTGCCACATAATGGAATTTATATGATTGGGATAAACTTATCTAATTCTGTCTAAACTTGATCTAAATTATATAAAATAGACTTCTTATCTACCTCAAACTCAAAACTTTTATCAGCTAGGTGACTTTGAGATCTATGTTGTGAATGTATATTTGATGTGAAACTGTTTATAAGGGGACCTTCGGGTGCATTAAATACCCACTAATATTGTTAATGAGTTAAATGGCCAACTGGCTGAAAGAAAATCTCATTGGCTGGACTGTGAGACAGAATTGTAGATTGCTGCTGCTCTGGAAAAATGTAGAGTCAGAGTAGATGCAGAACTATTTCTTAGTTATAAAAAAATCATCCTTAGTTTTTTCGAATTCTGATTGCCTGCCAAGTTTTTAGTCTTTAGCTTGTTGTTCAGTGTGTGAATTGTCCTCTGTTTTGTGTGACGTATTTGATTATCTTGTCTTTTGTGTCTTTGTCCTCATCTGACGCAAAATATTTTGAATAGGATGGCACAAAAATCATCCTCCTGCTTACACAAAGCAAAGAAACACTGTTTGATATCGGTTGGTTATTCTACCCACTCTCCACCCATCTGTGACTTCTCCTCTGGCTTCCACTGTGTTTCTGGCTTTCTCTTTCTGCATCAGTTTTCCAATATTAACAAGGAAAAGGGATTGCTAAGTTCGGCATGGATTAATGATCACTGCTTTACTTTATAGCGGTTCTCAAAGTACATGCCTGATGATTAATTCTGGAATTTTGCTTGCCTCTTGTTTCCAGAGTCAACGCAATTTTCAAAAAAACTATTTTGAAAAAGTAAAGATGGACCATCTTGTGTTCTTAAGCACTTTTCCTTTTTTTGTGATCCTGTTTTACTTCCTATAATTGCAAGTTGCTTCAGTTCCTTGCTAGGTCGATGTGTCTGTTCTTGAATATTTATATTATCATATAGCAGTTAAGAACCCTTACAGATGGGTTGTGTCATATTGTTCTCCTTCATTAAAAAAAAGTGAAGAAGAAATTTGTCTTTCTGTTGTTGCCTGTTAATATTACTGGCTTCACTCCTGTATTCAGTATGTGCTTATTTGTGTATTGCGTGTCAGTCTATTCTATGCCAGGTGCCATTCCAGTGCTTCCTCAAGTTGTGATTCCATCTTTCTTTGAAAGCCCTTTTGTTCTCCACATTCTCCGCAAGCCTCCTTTCATTTTGTGTGTTCACATTTATGATGCTACTCTAGTTTCACCTTGCTCTTTCATTTGTCCTTGGTGAAATGCTTCCACCCCAGCTTTGTATCTGATCATAAAGGTTTTATTCCATTAGAACTCTTTATCTAGTTACGTGGTTTCTTTTAGTGTTTTTTTCCTCTTTTTAGATTGTGTGATGCTTAAGTACTTCACTGTCTGCTCAGTCAGATTTTTTTTAATACCTCCCACCCTTCATTAGTCTACTAAAACACTTTTATTTATTACAGCTGATAATTAAATGAGCTCAAATGCGTGATGTTTCCCACAGTAATAAAAGTTCATGTGATGTCTGTTTTTGGCACATTAATGGATAATGGCAGAAAAACCACTCCTGCTAGAAGAGAGAATATGCAACAGAATCAAAAGCAAACTCAGTCTATGTAATGCTGCTGGTGCCAGGTAGGAAAACCAAGGGTTTTAGATTGAGATTTTGAAAACTGAAAGCAATCATTAAGGTCAGATGTGGTCTTTAGGTCTCATGGCAGTTTTAACTTCCTAGAATGTTTGTTTCCCAGTAATAGAATACAGAAGTATAAAGTAGTTTTAAATAGCATTTCCTGCCTTGCATAATTTACATGAACATGCAGAGTCTTATGATCAGATAGCTGTGGAACTTTGCTTCAGTAATCAATTCTACTTTTTGTAAGTAAATTGCAGTTCTTTGAATTCTACTTTTTTGTAAGTAAATTGCAAGTCTTTGAATTTGTCTATCTCTGATGTAAATATGTCAGAGTTAATCACTTCTAAATCATGTTTGTAGGAATATAAAATTTTGAGGGCACTATTATTTAGGGGCTGACTTATAGGTCCCTGTTTTCTCTTTTTCTAGATTTCTGAACTTTTTCCCATCTCAAAGCTTCATGTTGTTTTCATCACTGCTGATAGAGAAGAAATTAGTTGATTAGGTATCAGTTCACTTTCTTCCATTGTTGAAATAGAAATTTGAAGGGGGAGCAACTGGACCTTAAACTTCTTGGATCATTGTGCATTTTGTATATCTATATTTTAACTGTTTCCTAGACCAAAAGCCAGGAGGTAGAATTAAATTTACAATAAAAGTAATAAAAAGTGTTGAAGGCCATGTGCCATGGCTCACATCTGTAATCCCAGCACTTTGGCAGGCTGAGGCGGGCAGATCATGA
The DNA here is from genome assembly GCA_031835075.1 of Saguinus oedipus. NCBI lineage: Eukaryota > Metazoa > Chordata > Mammalia > Primates > Cebidae > Saguinus > Saguinus oedipus. The sequence continues at coordinate 10,822,732 of CM063172.1, read as the reverse complement.
GGTCAGGAGTTTGAGACCAGCCTGACCAACATGGTGAAACCCCATCTCTACTAAACATACAAAATTAGCTGGGTGTGGTGGTGGATACCTGTAATCTCAGGTACTCAAGAGGCTGAGGTAGGAGAATTGCTTGAACCGGGGAGGCGGAGATTGCAGTGAGCTGAGATCCAGCCTGGGTAACAGAGCAAGACTCTGTCTCAAAAAAACCAAAACTAAACAAAACAAAAAACTGTAATCAAAAGTATTGAAAAAAATATCCTGTGATTCCTGTGGGGGCTTCACTTTGTCTCAAAGTCCTTACAGGTCATTGGTGTGAGGAGAGAATGAGGAGAAGAACAGCTCTCATGTGATAGCAATCTGACTTCTAGCTGGTGTCTACCAACTTGTCCCTTTTCAGTGTGGGTTCTGTGTAGTCCTGTTAGATGCCAGGGCTGCTAATGTTGGATGACTCTTCTACATTTTTTCTATTTCTACTAACCTGGCCTCTAGGCCACTTGTATACCCTGTTACATGAGGTATGTAAAGCAAAACTATTCTCTTAGTGGGATACTGGAATTATAATACATTTTCTTTAAGAAACCCAGCTCCTTTACCTTCCATTGGCTTTTCCTTGTATCTGGTCTTCTAGGAGCTGAGCTGAAGGACATTCTGAAGTGTTAGATGCCATACTGTGCTCAGATATATTTTCAGTGGAATCTGTCAGACTTCTACGTCTGGATCCCTGTTTCTTTGGGGGAAGCACATCTCCAAAAGTACACTGTTGCAAGTATCTCTCTGGGTTGTTATTGCTGTTTCTGGAAATACCTTACTGTAGGGCTGAACAATCTAGAAATTGGCTATATGTGCTACCATTATCTTTTTTATTATCATGGGAAATTGACTTGCTGATGCTATGTCTTATATTTCTGTTATGTCATTCCATTTATTTCCACAAATAGAACATTCTACGCATTGCGCTAGGTCAGTGATTGTCAGAGAAGGGTGAATGGATCTCCCAGCGACATTTGGTGACATCCAGAGACATTTTCTATTGTCATGACTTGGGGGTAAGAAGCTACTGGCATCTAGTGCGCAGAGGCCAGGGATGCTGCTAAACATCTAATGCATCATTCATAAAAGTTTTGTTGGTTCTGTTTCGGTGTGTGTGTGTGTGCGTGTGCGCGTGCACGCGCATTCGTGCTCAACAAATATGTGAGGACATTTCCATGACAGTAAACTATCCAATCCAAATGTCAATAGTGCTGCTGTTGAGAAATCCTTTCCTAGCTGATGAGGAATGCAATGATCACCAGGACAAAATCCATGCCCTAAAGGATACTGCATTTGTGCATGTGTGTATGTTGGAGGTTACATAATATATAAGTAACATTAGATGGGGGGTTACCATTTATATAAATAAAGAAGGGTAAGGGGAAAGGGATAGATAGGGCGGATATTTTGGATAGGATTTTCATGGAAGACCTCTTTGACGAAGTTATAGCTGAAGAAGGACTTGATTTGATGTGAGCAAGCCATGGGAAGAGCATCAACTCAGGCAGAGTTAAAGGTACATACAAAGCCCCTGAGGCAAGAACAAGCCTGGTTTCTGTTTGAGAAACAGCAAGAAGACCTTGTGTTGGAGCTCAGTGAGCAGAAGGGAGAGTCACAGGAGGTAATTTGGAAGTGGTAGTCAAGGGCCTGATCCCACAGACGATGATGATGTCTCAGTGTGATGAGAAGCTGTTGGGGGGTTTGGATCAGGGGAATGTCATGATATAATTTCCGTTTTAGAAGATTACTCTGACTGCTGCAGAAAGAATGGATGGTAGTGGAATGACATGGCAGCAGAGAGATTTATTACGAGGCTGTGGTAGTGATCAAATCCAAGATGGTACAGTAGATGATATGTTGAAAGCAGAAGCATTGAAAATCCCCAGATTTGGAGTCTGTTTTGAAGGTGGAACTGTCAGGATTTCCTGGAAGAGGCACATCTGGATTATATGAGTCAGGATCAGTAGTATAGACTTTGGAATCATCAACATAGAGGTCACGTTTAAAGCTATGACATTAAATGAGCTCATCTAAGAATCAAACATAAATAAAGAAGTAATCGCAGGACCAAGACCTGGGACACTATAGGTTTTAGAGGTGGGGAAGAAGAGGTAGATCTGGCAAAGGAGACGGACAAAGGATGGCCAGAAATATGAATCCAGAAGCTGGGTGAGGACAGTGTTCAAAGATGAGAGAGTGTCCGAGTCAGAAACTACTGGCAAATTAGGAGAGATGTGGTCTAGGCATTGATAATAGAGGTCTTTGGTGATTTGACAAGTGGGGTTTTAGTGGAATGACAGAGAAGTACCAGCTTGGAGGCAGTTCAGATACTACGAAAAGAAAAATGGGTGCAGTAAATATATTAACTCTTACAAGGAATTTTTTTTTCTTGAAAGGAACTCATCCAGCAGAAAGGAATGATATAGGAGAGGGAGGAGGGAGTTAAATGCAGAAGCCAAATCATTGAGAGTATGAGGGGAATGGATTTCAGTGCCAGATGGAGGGATCAGATTCACTACGGGGTAGGTTTAGCTCATCTTTATTGGGAAAGAAGGTGGAGAGTTTATAGACGTGGATGCAGGTAGGCTAGTAGATTTGGTGTGCATGGGTTCTCTTCTAATTGCTTGTCTTCTAGGTGCAATAAGGCAGGTCAGCAGCTGAGAGTGAGAAGAGAAAAGAGGTAATACAGATTTGAAGCAAAAGGAGGAGTTTTGTGTAATAGGAAAGTATAGCGAACCTAGCAATATTGAACGTGAAGTTTACAAAACGCCCCCCAGGTTGCATACATTCATAAATCCAGCACATATTTATAGAGCACTAACTTTGTGTAAGTCAGTTTTTCAAGGTATAGAACTGGGACCTGGAATAATAAATGTATTTTACTTTGAAAGGCAATATGTGTGTACACGCACAGGCGCACACACACACACCCCTAGATAGAACCAACAAGTTTCATGAAACTAATGTGAGATGCACTCTATTTTCTTTCCTAATGAGCTCTATTTTAAAATCTATTTCATCTTATGCTGGTTGCAACCCATTAAACTGATATCTCAATCCCCATTGAGGATTGGGAGAAATTTCACTAATTCTTGTATAGAACCTGCTTCATGTGAGGGACTGTGTTAAGTGTCTTGTTTACAGTATCTATTCAATCTTGAACATCTCTATTTTATAGGGAAGGAAGAAGTCTTGGGTTAGATGGTTTCTCTAGTGAATAGAACCACACTTTCTCCTTTACTATGATAACCCTGGCTGGGTTCAGTGAAAATTAAAGACTACTTCCATTCTGGGTTGTTTTTCTGCCTTTGTAAAATGTAACTGCTTTATTACATGTGAGAATCTCTACATTTGCATTATTTGGATAAAATTTGGAAATCTTTGAGATCAAGACTGTTTGTAGATTGGTTGCTTATTCATGGTTCTAACTTGCAGTTTTAAAAAACTTGACTCAGCGTCATCTGGTTCTCACAAACATAATAACCTCAAAGGCTTTATCTCTAGCAATTCTTTCTTTAAAAATTATAAAGGTTTTAAAATTTTTATTTCACAAAAGCCAATAATCCCTAGTCAAGAGATAAATCTAGGAAATATACAAAAGTAAATAATTAAAATACCTTTATCCAAAAATCAGTTGAAATTTGCTTTACCCTTAACATTGTAGCTCTATTGATTTGTATTGCATGTTTATTTACTAAAACAAAGAGCTTATCTTATTTGTTCATGTATTTTATGAATTTTTTAAAATTGACAGGTGAAATTGTATGTGTTTACTGTCTACATGTTTTGAAGTATATATACATTGTGGAAATAACTAAAATTAAGATGCACATTATCTATCATATAGTCATTGTTTTTGTGATGAAACATTTTATATCTACTTAGCATTTTTCAAGAATGCAATATATTAAGTATAGTCACAGTGTTGTACAATAATCTCTAGCAATTCCAAGTTAGTAGTTACCTAGTTGAAAGAGCAAAAAGTGTACTTTGAGCTCAGAGGTCTCTACCACAAATCAGAAATGAAGAAGGTAGCTGGCAAAACAAATTGCATAAGTATTCTTTGTGTTTTCAGACACAGAGGTATCAATTTCCCTTTTCTTATCCAAAAATGCCGCTCATGAATTTCTATAAATGGTCTATGTGTAGCTGTTTGACTGGAAGGCAGCTGTCACTGTTCCAGTTTTGGTTTCTCCTTTTTTTGTGCTGTGCAAATTATGCACTTTACTTTCCCAGACTTGTCTGTGCTGGATGCAGGTTTCATATTAATATATTGGTATGTTTATTTTCAATTCATTACTTCGATGGCCTGTGTTTAATGAGGTATTGGTAAACAGTCTTTGGCAGGATGAGGGAACAACTCTGACTTGCAGTGCTTGACAGTTTGTTTATTTTATTTATTTATTTAGACAGTCTTGCTTTGTGGCCCAGGCTGGAGTACAGTGGCAAGATCTCAGCTCACTGAAACCTCTGCCTCCTGAGTTCAAGTGATTCTCCTGCCTCAGCCTCCTGAGTAGCTGGGACTACAGGTGTATGCCTCCACACCTGGCTAAGTTTATATTTTTTAGTAGAGAAGGTGTTTCATCATGTTGGCCAGGCTGGTCTCCAACTCCTGACCTCAGGTAATCCACCTACCTCGGCCTCCCAAAGTGCTGGGATTACAGTTGCGAACCACCATACCCTGCCAAGTTTCTAAGATATAAACATGAATACTTCAGTCAGGCGTGGTGGCTCATGCTTGTAATCCCAGCACTTTGGGAGGCCGAGGCAGGCGGATCATCTGAGGTCGGGAGTTTCAGACCAGCCTGACCAATATGGAGAAACCCAGTCTCTAAATAGATAAATACTTACTTACTTACTTACTTACATCCACCATGGCTAATTTTAAGCTACCAAGGTAATGTCACTGAACTTGGAGTTGAAAGAGATATGGTTGGTTCTCGTGAGCTGGCAAGAGCCCACTTCAGGATGTGAATGCCAGTGCCGTTGTTCAGTGCTTTCTTTGAGGATGGAATCTTAATTCCAATGTCCAGAAAGAGACCGTTCTCTCTCTTACGGCTTCCAAAGGCTGCCTGCAAATTTGTTTCCTCAGGGATTTTTTTAAAAAGATCTGTTTGTATGTGCTTTATCTCTTTGTAATCCAATCTTTGTATTTTGTCTCTCAGCATGTGTTTCCTGCTTTGTTTTATGAATTGGAGAGACTAGTTTTATCCTCTGATTTTTTAGAGTTGACTAAAGGGGAAACTACATTTGGATATTTGGATAAAAAAAATCATAACAAACTTTCCATATATAACTATTAAATATTTCTTTCCTCTACCCCTAAGAGATGCTTATTAGTATTGTTAATAATTTCATTTTTGGGGAGGCCGAGGCGGGTGGATCACGCGGTCAAGAGATCGAGACCATCCTGGTCAACACGGTGAAACCCCGTCTCTACTAAAAATACAAAAAATTAGCTGGGCATGGTGGCGTTTGCCTGTAATCCCAGCTACTGGGGAGGCTGAGGCAGGAGAATTGCCTGAACCCAGGAGGCGGAGGTTGCGATGAGCCGAGATCGCGCCATTGCACTCCAGCCTGAGTAACAAGAGTGAAACTCCATCTCAAAATAATAATAATAATAATAATAATAATAATAATAATAATAATTTCATTTTTTGTTGTCTTGTGGGATGTACTGTCATTTATTTGCATTGCTTGCTTTCTCTCTCTCTCTTTTTTTTGACATCGTATTTGTTTTAAACATCTATTTCCCTTTCATACTGTGAGGTTTCTGAGGAAGAAAGCCTCTATTTTTCATCTGCACGTGCCCAGGATCTCTAACAAGTACCTGAAACCAGTCATTTGTTGAATAAACAATGAATCATAGACCTGTATCTAATTTTCAGTCTTATAATCACAAGAGGTCATACCTGGAGAAGTCATTTGGAATAATCCAAATTTAATTGAAGTTGGGGCTTAGTTATGAGTTCTGTAAATAAAATGTGAAAGAAACCTAGGAGTGAGGCCTGGGTACCATCCATGGGTGGGAGAAAGAAAGCAGTGTTGATGATAAAGGAGAAAAGAGGAGCATGAGGAGAAAAGAAAGGGCAGGACCTTACACATAGAAGACAGAATGACGAGAAGAGTCTGGGGTCAGAGATGGATTCGGAAACATTTGCTGACTGTGACTGTAGAGGGATGTCGCTTGTAATTTTTAGAGAGCAATTTATTAATGTGTTTAGAGTAAAAGTTTATTTCAGATATTTAAGAAGGATTTGAGTGGATAGGAATGAGAGCCAGTGAATGTGAATTGCTCATTTAAGACTAAGCTGACATAGGAAGTAAAATAAAAATTATATAGAGAGAATAGAATTATAACAAGGGTAGTTATTATTTGTTTTAATGTTAAAATTGTTTTTCATTGTTGCCCTTATATGTGACTCTTAATAAAGGAGGTTTATTTATTTATTTATTTTTTGAGATGGAGTGTTGCTCTGTTGCCCAGGCTGGAGTGCAGTGGTGCGTTCTCAGCTCACTGCAACCTCCGCCTCCTGGATACAAGCAGTTCTCTGCCTCAGCCTCCTGTGTAGCTGGGACTACAGGCGCACACCACCATGCCCAGCTAATTTCTTCGTATTTTTAGTAAAGACGGATTTCACCATCTTGGCCAGGCTGGTCTTGAACTCCTGACCTTGTGATCCACCCGCCTCGGCCCCCCAAAGTACTGGGATTACAGGTGTGAGCCACTGTGGCTGGCCTATGAGGTTTAATGTTTAAGTGCTATATGGAAAGTTCCAAGTCTTGCCAAATCGATGACTTTCCAAATTTGAGAACCCTAATAGAGGTGGGTGGAGATCTATGGTCTAATAGAAATCATAACATACAACACCCAGCACTACAACACCAAGATTGATATTGGGTGATTTTAATATGCTGTGTACATTTGCTGATGAGAGTACTAGAAGTGAATTGGAAAATTCCAAAACAAGGCAATTCAATATGAGATTAGTATATGCATTGTAAGTCAATTGTTGGCATAGAAATACATCTATATGCTTTTGAAAAACCCAGAAATTACTGCTTTGAATCGATAGGTAGGCATCCCCTCACTATGTCAGGTAAGTTGGAGCACACAAATAATAAGAAACAGCCTTGTCTGCAGTCAGAGAGGCCATCTCCATGAAATGAATAGGGAGCAGCAATTAACAAGATGCCGATTCTGTGCCCCTCTTCCCTCAAATTAAGGCATGTGCACAACAGAAGATAGTTCCCATAAGAATGGACTGGTGAAGAAGAGAGGGAATTTTTAGGGGAAAGGAAAAGCATAGGATGAGAATTGTCTATATGGAGAAGAATGTGAAACAAAGGGGAAATTTGAATGTGTTTCAGTATTATAAAAAGCAAATTATTTTCCAGGGGTCAGCTTATTTCCAGAATTGCTTTGTCTGTTTGTACATATGCCAGATGAAAAGCGGCTTTTTAAAACCAGTTTTAAAAAATTATGAAAGTAGTACTTGTACCTTATTTTTTAAAAATTCAAGTTTAGTGATGAAGTAAATCTTTGCCTCTTCTCCTAACCCCTGCCCTAACTCAAGAGTAACTGTTATGTTTTTTTTTTAATGTTCTTCTGCAAATGTTAAAGTATATTTCTGTATGTACATACTTTTATTTCATTTTGAGACAGGGTTTTTCTCTGTTACTTAGGCTGGAGTGCAGTGACATGATCTGAGCTCACTGTACTCTCAGCCTCCCAAATCAAGCAATCCTCCTACCTCAGCCTCCCGAGTAGCTGGGAATATGGGTGTGTGCCACCATGCCTGGCTACTCTTTTTGGTTGTTGTGGAATTGAGTTTCACCACTGTTGGCCAGGCTGGTCTTGAATTCCTGGGCTAACGTGATACACCAGCCTTGGCCCCTTAGAGTGCTGGGATTACAGGAGTGAGCCACTGTGCCTGGCTGATATATATATATATATATTTTTCTAAACATGTTTCATTTATACTCTGTCTTTTTTTTACACTTTTTTTTTTTTGAAACGGAGTCTTGCTTTGTTGCCCAGGCTGGAGTATAGTGGAGTATTCTCCGTTAACTGCAGCCTCTGCCTACCTGGTTCAAATGATTCTCCTGCCTCAGCCTCCCTAGTAGCTGGGATCACAGGTGCCTACCACAACACCTGGCTAATTTTTGTATTTTTAGTAGAGATGAGGTTTCACCATGTTGGCCAGGCTGGTCTTGATCTCCTGATTTCAGGCCATCTGCCTGCCTCGGCCTCCCAAAGGGCTGGGATTACAGGTGTGAGCCACCACACCCGGCCCACTTTTTTTAAAAAACACACTCAACAATATGTCTTGGAGGTCTTTCCAAATTGTTACATTGATTTACTTTTTTTTTAAACTACATGGCATTCAACTATATGAATGTATATTATTTGTCTGCTCACCTACATAGAAATCTTATAGACCTGGCATGGCATGTTAACTTTTTACAAAGGTGTATAAATTTTTAATATGGTACACATTAAATTTTCTACAGGATAATGTATGTAGACACATTTTTAAATTTCTACTTACATACCCATTTCCATGTGCCCCACATTTAGAATGATAAAATCATTGATTTGGAAAAGACTTTGAAAGTCACCTTGGACATGATGCTTTAATCTCCTTGATAAAATATCTACCACACAGGAGGAACTGTCCTTTTTTGAACTGGTACTTTCTTGCTATTACCAGAAATAGCCATATCAGCTAAGATGATTTCAGCTGCAAGGAATAGAATGCCTACGTAAAAGTGACTTAAACATCAAGGGCATTTCAGTACCTCACACACAAGAAGTCCAGAGGTAGGCTGTCATGGGTTTTGGTTAATTTATTATGTTGGTGCAAAATAATTGCTTGTTTTGCCATTAAAAACATAGCAAAAACAGCAATTACTTTTGCACCAACCTAATAGCATCTCTGAATCACTTAGCTTTCCCTCAGAGTTTCAAGATTGTTATGATGACCCAAGCATCATAATCTCACACAGTTGTGTCCAAAGGCTGACAAACAGAATGGCCTTTCTTTCCCACATGTCAGAGTGAAGATTCAGCCCCAGAAGCCTCTTCGTGGACCTGCCTTTGCCTCTCATTGGCTAGAATCATGTCACATGCTCAATCCTTAGTTTCATGGAATTGTGGGAAAGAATATCTCTAGAATATCCAGATTCTATAGTGATAGGCCTTCTTCATAAGGAAGTTTCGAGGGGTTTGGGAGAGATGTTGAATAGATGCTCTGCAGAGTTGGCTAGAGTAGTCAGTTTTCTTTTTGGTAGAGTCAAAATCTGTCTCTTAGTAACTCCACTATTTGTCTTTGTTAAACTCTGTAAGCCATTCCTAAGGAATAAGGACTTCTAATGAAGGAAATGTGTAGAAAGCTGTAAGGTTTTCCTCCTTTTTCTTTTTCTACATGCCTTTGCATGGTCCTTTATGTGCTGTCATAATAGTGAAAAATACAGAAGGTCACTGTTTTCTGTGGCTCAGACTCTTCCCTTGCTTTTGCACCAGACTGCACCATAGCTGCACTGCTTATAAGGTTCTTTCTTTATAGTAATTAATAGAAACCTAAAATTGTTCCTCTGTCTGTGCTTCCATTTTGACACCCCAGATACCTTAACTAATAAGCTGGTAGAAACAAGTCAGAACGTCTGCCAAGTAGTTTTAATTGATTAGAGCTATAAGAACAAGTTGCATCTTGTATCTTACGGTGATCATTAGGGATGCTACAAATTTTAACAGTAATATGTGTTTTAACTTTCCTTCCCCTTTTCCTTCTTTTTCAAACTTTTAAAAGACCTCTGATTTAGAAGGGATGCTAGGTAGATGATATGGGAGTCTTTCACTTTAAGTTACATACTAATCTTCATTTCTTTGGGCTTAGTATTTGCAAAGTGCGTGTAAGAGTTTGGAAGAAAATATTAAATGGTGTAGAAATAAAAGACCAAGACCTTGGATCCTATGTGTGCTACTGTTTCCTTGACTTCTTAAGGTTTTTAGGGATCTTGGCGGGCCCATCTCTTTTGGGATCTGAGCATCTGAGAATTACAGGATTTCCTCCTTGTGATTGCATTTGTGTGAAGGGCTCATTGTTTTTTGACCCCCACCCTCCAGATTTCCTAGATAAGACCATATATTTAAGGATGAAATTTTTGAATGGAAACTTACAACAAGATAGATCCAATTATTTCGTTTCTAGGTGCAATATCAGGGGAGACAGTATTTTACCGGAACATTGCAGACTTCTTCTTCTTGACATTGACTGTGTAAAATTATTAACTTTAAAAAGTAATTTCCTACTTAATACCTTTGTTTTCTTTTTGCACCATCCTTTGGATTGATTTGCCTTCTGCGTGTGCCTTTCTAGGAATCGTGAACCCTAGGGGGTTAAAACTAGGACGTTGTCGAGCTTTGCAAAATAATTGAGTTCAGAGAAAATAGGGGTATTCTACCCCTCAAATAGCATCATTTTTTTTTTACAAAGTATGTTCCCTTAAAGGGTCATAGTATGTGGAAAGAATATGGGGACTGCTAGTGAATAAAAAAGAGATACTAAGCAAGATTTGCAAACACTTGAGTAGATGGCCATCTCTCCTCCAACTCTCTTCCTTCCTGTATGTCATATGGAACGAGCCAGTGTGTTATGACTGGCTATTATAATAGTCTGTGAAAGTCTCACCTTTTGTTTTTGGAACAATGTTTTACACATTGTCGGGGCAGCAGAACATCCAAACTGCCAGGTAATCCGACGTCTTGGCAACGCCACACCAGATACTGTTTCGTCCCTAAACTGTTTGATTCTTTTCTTCCTTGTTCTTTAATTTCCTGGGAATGTGGAAGAAACCTCACTACTTGTTTCTCAGTGCCTGAAAGAACAAAGTATTTTTGGAAAAATATCCTTTTAAAAATTTGTTTTGGTTCTTTCTTTATGCTTAATTCTCTTCCAAGATAGTGCCAAAGTAATTGCAGAAGGGATTTGAAATTTTTGCCAGTTTTACATGTTCAAAGGTGGGAAGTATTCCAAAAGTGTTGTAAAAGAGAACACTTTCATCTGTTCAGAAAGGCAATGGTGAACTATTCCATTAGAACCTACATTGAGAAATGTGGCAGGGCTTAGCAGCCTTGTAAATGATAGGTTTGGACCCATTACGAAAATTAATAGTAGAAATCCTTACCCTTGTATTATACTTCCAATAATGTCAGTTTTTAAAAGAGGGTAAATGGGCCTGGTGCGGTGGCTCATGCCTGTAATCCCAGCACTTTGGGAGGCCAAGGTAGGTGGATCACCTGAGGTCAGGAATTCAAGACCAGCCTGGCCAACATGGCAAAACTCCATCTCTACTAAAAATACAAAAATTAGCTGGGCGTGGTGCACACCTGTACTCCCAGCTACTCAGGAGGCTGAGGCAGGAGAATCGCTTGAACCCAGGAGGCGGAGGTTGCAGTGAGCTGAAATCGTGCCACTGCACTGCAGCCTGGGCAACAGAGTGAGATTCTGGCTCTAAATCCATCCATCGGTCCATCCGTCCACCCAGAAAGACTCAAACTTGAATCGGACAGATCATCACATTTTCTTTCTTTACACTTTAGAAGTTCATCTGGACCCCTACCGAACATGGTGTCCTGTTGCAGACTGTCAGACAGTGTGCCCCGTTGCATCGAGTGACCCAGGACAGCCTGTGCTGGTGGAATGCCCTTCTTGCCACCTGAAATTCTGCTCGTGTTGCAAGGATGCTTGGCATGCAGAGGTCTCCTGTAGAGACAGTCAGCCTGTTGTCCTGCCAACAGAGCATGGGTAAGAAAGGAAACTTTGTCTTTGGGATTATTCAGTAGTTTTCTTAGAAACTCAACATATGTTATGTGTAGAAGGAGTTACAGTGTGATGGCCTTTAGAGATTGGCTATTTTCTTGCAGAACCTCCCTGAGAAGTGTCTCAGAATTGGTAAATTGCTAAACAAAACAAAACACCAAAAAAGTATTTCTAGTTATTTGCCCCAGAGGAATGTTCCAGATATTGCTGGAACTAAAGTTTGTATGAGTTTTGCTTTCTCTTTAGTTAGTGAGGCACTGTGGTCTGCTGATTCTCAGTAGGAAATCATGACTTGTCCCAGCTATTTGCTCAGATACCGTATGTACCTGTATTGGTGTATCTCATTCTTCTTGCTTGCAAAATGAATCAGAAATGTTCTTACCTGACTAAATTGCCAGCTCATGATGTGTGACAGTCATATCAGAAAGAATGCAGCAATAGCAACAATGGCCCTAAATTCTTTCATAATATAGAAAGGACAGTTCTCCCATGATACTTTATGCTCTGAAAAGGTTGAGATTTTGTTATGACAGGTAGCAATTAGATCTTTACCTTTTTAGTACAGAAGGTTTTTTTTTCTTTGAGACAGTGTCTTGCTCCGTTGCCTAGGCTGGAGTGCAGTGGCGCAGTCTCAGCTCACTTCAACCACTGCCTGCTGCATTCAAGTGATTCTCCTGCCTCAGCCTCCCAATTAGCTGGGATTACATGTACATGCCACCACGCCCAGCTAATTTTTGTATTTTTTTTTTTGAGACGGAGTTTTGCTCTTGTTACCCAGGCTGGAGTGCAATGGCAGGATCTCGGCTCACCACAACCTCCGCCTCCTGGGTTCAGGCAATTCTCCTGCCTCAGCCTCCTGAGTAGCTGGAATTACAGGCATGCACCACTATGCCCAGCTAATTTTTTGTATTTTTAGTAGAGACGGGGTTTCACCATGTTGACCTCGTGATCCACCTGCCTCGGCCTCCCAAAGTGCTGGGATTACAGGCGTGAGCCACCACGCCCAGCAATTTTTGTATTTTTAGTAGAGATGAGGTTTCACCATATTGGCCAGGCTGGTCTTGAACTCCTGACCTCAAGTGATCCACCCACCTCAGCCTCCCAAAGTGCTAGGATTACAGGTGTGAGGCACTGCACTTGGCCTATACGGAGGGATTTTATGGCAGCAGCAGGGCCCAGAGTGGGAGACCTCTGTGTTTTATTCCTGCTTTGCTTGGGGCTATGGTTGTTCTGCATCAGCAAGACAGAATACCAGTGTTGTGATCCCATTGGCTTAATCACGAAGTGCACCCAGAGTGTGTAGAACCAGGCATTAGGAATAGTAATGCTACCTGGCTACAGTACTGTGTTTGAATCTCAGAACAAACAATTGGAGAGGAAAAAAGATCTAATACTCCGGGCAGGCATGTGCCCTCTTAGCCGGATTTAAACCAGCATTGCCTACGTTTTCGTGACCATAGCAGGAAGCTCTGTGTGTATCACGGGGCAATGCAAAGAACTCAGAGGATAGGAGGATTTTCATTCTGACATTGTCACTTGGTATCTGTGTGTCTCATGGAAGTCACTCAGCCTCTGTGAGTCTGTTTCTTTATCTGAAAATAAGGGAATTAAGATACAAGTTGAGCATCCTTTATCCAAAATGCTTGGGATAAGAAGTGTTTCAGATTGCAGTTTTTTTTGGAGTTTAAAATGTTTTCATTATATATTTTACTGGTTAAGCATTGGTAATCTGAATATCAGAAGTCAGAAAGGCTTCAGTGAGCGTTTCCTTTGTCATGTCAGCACTCAAAAAGTTTCAGACTTTGGAGCATTTTGAATTTCAGATTTTTGGACAAGGGTTGTTCAGCCTGTAATTGTCTCCTGACTGTATGAGGTTATTGTTTGTACTAAATCTGATAATAGATTTGATAACACTCACTGAGTTGAATATGTCTGTGTGCTGGGTGTTTTTTTTTTGTTTGTTTTTTGTTTTTTGTGTTTTTTTAATATAGTCTCGCTCTGTTCCCAGGCTGGAGTGCAGTGGTGTGTTCTCCGCTCACTGAAACCTCCGACTCCCTGGTTCAAGTGATTCTCCTGCCTCAGCCTCCTGAGTAGCTGGGACTACAGGCATATGCCACCATGCCCAGCTAATTTTTGTATTTTTAGTAGAGCCAGGGTTTCACTATGTTGGCCAGGATGATCTCGATCTCCTGACCTCATGATCTGCTTGCCTTGGCCTCCCAAAGTGGTGGGATTACAAGCGTGAACCACCACGCCTGGCCAGGTGGTGGTTTTGCTGGGGAGTAGCTAAAGTGTTACCTGGTCCTATGACTCACCTATCCTTCTTTCCCACTCTAATTCTTGTTGCTTATTTTCCGTGCCCCTTGGGGCTGTGAGTCTGTATTCGTCTCTGCATCTGTTTGGAGAAGGTCTTTTGAAAGTATTGGACATTATTTTAAAGTGTTGATAATTGAGACCCCCTTCTCCATTTGTCTAATGAACAGACCATTAGATAGATGATTTACGCCCAGTCTGGACCCTGACCTGGCTTCTCTGCTGTGTGACTGACTCCTTGCAGTTCTTATTTTGGCAATGCGTGCTTAGGGAACAAAATATTAATTTGGCAAAATAGTGAAATCAGTGGTGGAAACTGTAAGTATATAATTCACTGAAAGCCAAAATAAATAAAGATTCCTTGTTGCATGAGTTATCTGTAAATCTAGTAAGAAGGATGTTTTTGGCCACACCCTATCTTCTGGAAGTGAATCAAGTGTGGATAACTATGAGTTCATTATCTAACCATCAGGAGGCCTCGGAATTCAACTGATGACCGTCGGCTGAATGCCATTTCTCATCCATTTGTTTCTAGAGCCCTCTTTGGGACAGATGCAGAAGCCCCCATTAAGCAATGCCCAGTTTGCCGGGTTTATATTGAACGCAATGAAGGCTGCGCTCAGATGATGTGCAAAAACTGCAAGCACACGTTTTGCTGGTACTGTCTGCAGAACTTGGACGTAAGTTCCACGTAGTTTATTGTATGGTTTTTCCTATGCTGTATCTGTACCACAGCTGATATCCTACAGGTTTTCCTCTTAAAATATTGAGGCGATTTTTCCTTTTAAAATATTGAGGCGACAGTACACGTTTGGCTGGTACTGTCTCCAGAACTTGGACGTAAGTTCCACATAGGTTTATTGTATGGTTTTTCCTATGCTGTATCTGTAGCACAGCTGATATCCTAAAGATTTTCCTTTTAAAAATATTGAGGCGATTTTTGTCCTGCAAATGGAATTTATTTTTCTTAATGAGACTTCCTAAGCCTGTTACTTTAGATATCTAAAAACAGCTTTTTGATTATCTTACATATGCCACCTTGGTGTTGAAGGCAAGCTTTTGTTTTAGGGGCGTTTCTTACTATTTGTACGTTGTCTCACTCTATCATGTAAAGGACTATTAGTGTCTTCATTTTATATTGCTGTTGTAACAAATTAGCACAGGTTTAGTCACTTAACATACCACTAACTTATATAGTTCTGCACGTTGGAAGTCTGACATAGGTCTTGCTGGGTTAAAGTCAAGGTGTCTGCAGGGCTGCATTTATTTCTGAGGCTCTGGTGGAGAATCTGTTTTCTTGCCTTAGAGGCTGTCTGCTTTCCTTGGCTTGTGGCTTCTTCCTCCATCTTCAAAGCCAGCAACATCACATCTCTCATTCCCTTCTTAGTCATTGCTCCCTCTGACTACAGCTAGGAAAGGTTCTCTACCTTAAGGACCAGTGTGAGGAGACTGGGCCCATCAGGATAATGTAGGATAATCTTCTCTATCTCAGGGTTTAATTTAATCAAACTTGCAGAATCCCTTTTGCCATCTAGGGTAACACATTCACAGATTCTGGGGATTAGGCCATGATATCTTTGGGAGGCAGTTATTCTGCCTACCACTATTAGGTTTTCTCTTCTTTTTGAATTTAAAGAAAAATGGTTCATGTTCTCTTGCTCTCTTTCTCTCCTGCTCTCTCACTCTCATGCGCTCTCTCTCTCTCTCTCTCTCTCTCTCTCTCTCTCTTTCAGTTCTGGGCATGCAGTAGTATTGCTACTGTTTTGTCAGTGTTCCCTTCCCAGATCAAGGGGCTTGGCTTAATTATTTTTTCTCATCATCCATGAATCAAGTCATTTTCTTTTTCTTTTTCTTTTTTTTTTTTAATTGTACTTTAGGTTCTGGGGTACATGTGCAGATCATGCAGGATTGTTGCATAGGTACATACATGACAAGGAGGTTTGCTGCCTCTATGCCCTCATGATCTATACCTGGCATTTCTCTCCACATTACCCCTCCTCATCCTCCCCACCCTCCGCTGTCCCTCCCCTAGCCAAAAACGAACCGAATGGTAAAGACCAACAACACAACGAAGAAAGTGTGTTGGCAAACGGGCAAAACAAACAACCAGTCACAAAACGGCAGGATCAAATTCACATATAACAATATTAAGGTTAAATGTAAATGGCCTAAATGCCCCAATCAAAAGACACAAACTGGCAAACTGGATACAAAGTCAAGACCCATTGGTGTGCTGTATTTAGAATCAAGTCTTCCTAAATTCAGGTGCAGTTTTATTCACCCCTGTGCCAAGGCTAATGGTAACCTCAGAGGTAGAAATGCAGTGGGAAGGGTTGGTGAGGTCTTACTTCACTTCTGGTCTTTGAAAGTTTGGGGTAGCATAAGCTGTTTATAGATAACGCCGTTTTGGCAATTTGGACCTCTAAAATATGTCCATATCAGTGTAAGCCCTCAGTCACCACTGAGTTGCCATTGTTTTCTCAGCTCTTTGTTTTGGTTGCTTCATTTGCTTTAATTCAGCAAGCAATTTGTGTAGTGCTTTAGTTCAGATATGCTTAGTGAGTGAGCGTGCAGTTAGCATGTGATGTCTGCTGGCCACCACCTGCTGGATTTTTAACTGAAAACTAGACATGTTGTTTAAGATGACATGTATGAATAAAATAATAACCTCCATCTTAGTGGTTTAAGAAGAGGTATAAACTGGGGAGAAGAAAATGGACATTTCAGATTCGAGAAGTTCAGCAGCTCAGGTTGGAATAAATATTTTCCATTGAAAAAAATCGATTTATCATAGGCCTTTGAATTACAATTACGTTTGATATTTAAGCCCTAGCAATGCATCTAAATGAGTGATATTCTGGATGAGAATTTTAGATTGCACATTACACATGCATTTCAAATAAAAAACCATTTTTTTCCTTCAGGTTTTACCAGAATATTAATTGGGTTCATCTCCACAAGGAGGCTGAGCCCATGAGGCTCTCTTTAGGATGCCCAAGTGTAAGGGACTAAATATCTGTACCAGCTCTCCATCCTTTGGTTGAAATGTGTTTGGAGGATGGTGTTGCGAAGAACGTGCGGTTCTGTCACTTGTGCTGTTCTGGTCCTGGAGGTGAAATGGTGCAGATGTTAAACGGCTGGATACACAGACTTCAAACATTGAAGCATCTTTTTTTCTGGTGACTGTTTTTTAAGATCTCATTTTCAGTTTTAGCCAGGGGTGCTCGATTGTTGGTAATGACATTTTTCTCTAGGCAAATGGAGTTCTACATCAGATGATGGTGTTGCTTTCCGTTTACAGGAAAGTTTGAGAGCATGGGGGCAGGAGAGGGGTGACTGTCTAAAATCCAGGCCTGAGACTGACACCAAACAGGAATTTTGAGTGTCGCTGGAGGTGAACTTGTTCCTGTCTTGATTCTCATCCCTGTAGTTTCAGAGGATGAGTTATGCTTAATTGCGTGCTTTAGAATCCTATTTCTGTCCATAGCTTTAGAGACTTGAGCCCATTCAGTTATCTCTTCCCTCTCCCGTGGTTTCAATCTCCACTCTTTCAAAATATCCATGCATTCTACTATGTCACATTTAAACATGAGTAAACATTTTTCTTAAAGCATGCGTCTTTTCCTTACTACCCTTCTATTTATCTTTCCTTTAGAAGCCAAGCTTCAAAAAAGCCTAGTCACCTCTTGCTGCTACTCACATTACTTACCTTCCAAACATTGCAATGTGCTCAGATTGCCACATAGTCACACCCTTACTGTACCCCTTCCCCAGATTTTGAGTGACTTCTTACTGGCAGAATCCAGTGAATACTTGTCCTTAGCTCACCTAGATCCTCTGCTGCATTTGACGTTCTTGATCACATCCATTTCAGCGGTACCACCTCTGTTGATTTCTGTTCTCCTTTTCTGACCATGTCTCATTTCCCTTTCCAGCCTCTTCCTCAACCCATTCTTAAATGCTTGTGTTCAGCAGTCTCTTTGCTTCTCAGTTTACCCTTTTTCCTGATTAATTCAGTCTCTTCTGTGGGTTCCTTCCACCCTATGTACACTGATGCCCAATTGAAACCCCTTTCTCCATTCATCTAATGAACAGACCATTAGATTATCTACACCTAGTTTGGACCCTGAGCTAGTTACTCTGCTGAGGCCCAAGTCTTTTTTTTCAGTCTAGATCTATGTGATGAGCTGCCTTTTGAACAGCCCTGCTTGGATGTCTCAACCATCTCTCAAGTTCAACATGTCCAAACTTATCTTCCCAACAAACTCCATCTCTGTGTTGTCATTTCTCTCGATAAAGCCATTGCCTTCTTTCAACCCAACTGGTTTCCCTCATCTGCGATTTCTTCTCCTTGTCTCTCTGTCTTGTTAGTTAGTTTTTTAATATCTTAGGACTGTAACTTCCTCTTCTTCATCCATCCTCAGTCACTGGCATTTTCTCTCTCCTGGTTTGCCACACCAGCCTTTCAGCTGCCTTGCTCCTGGCCTTCCCATTCCATTGTACCTCTGCCAGGACTACCTTGCTAAGATTAGTAAGGTCATTGCTATTCTTTTTTTTTCTTTTTAAAGAATTAATTGAGATTCTTATTGTTTATGATTTGTTTTCACGTGGTGATTTATGAAACTACCAAGATAAAGAGTACGGGCTTGGAATTCCTAGAGGGAGTCACCAATATCACCAGAGAAAAACTTTGGCTTCCATTTGGTGATTCAATGTGGTTTGTATTCATTTATCAATGTAAAACTGCATATTTACTGAAACTAATCTCTTTATTTTTCAGAATGACATTTTCCTCAGACATTATGACAAAGGGCCATGCAGAAATAAACTAGGCCACTCGAGAGCATCAGTGATGTGGAACCGAACACAGGTATCCTGACCTTACAGGGAGCGTGACATAAAGCAAAATTGTGATGGCTTAAAGAGCCCACCTCTTCATCTTCTCTGCACTATTCCTTCCTGGGAGGTCCCATCTCAGCCTGGGAGGTTCTGGGGAGTTCTACGGTGGGGCTAGGGAAAAGCAACGTGGTATTCACCTGAAGTTAATTCATGAGCACAGTCTCCTTGAGACTGGAGGACAGGGGCACCAGAGCTACCAGGCAATCAACAGTGCTGTGCAGAATGCAGGCAGATGTTCTTTCCTCTTGAGAAACAGTGGAATGACTTTTCTAAAGCCCTTTAAGCCACATTACCTATCAAAGGCAATGTATTAGTCTGCTCTCACACTGCTAATAAAGACATACCCAAGACTAGGTAATTGATAAAGGAAAGAGGTTTAATGGACTTACAATTCCACATGGCTGGGAGGCCTCTCATTCATGGTGGAAGGCAAAGGAGGAGGTTTCAGTAAATATGCATGTCTTACATGGTGGCAGGCAAGAGAATTCCCTGTGCAGGGGAACTCCCATTTATAAAACCATCAGATCCCATGAGACTTATTCACTACCACAAGAACAGTATAGGGTAAACCTCCCTCATGATTCAGTTATTTCCAACTGGCCTGCTCTTGAAAAGTGGAGATTATTAAAATTCAAGGTGAGATTTGGGTGGGGACACAGCCAAACCATATCAGGCAGAGCTCTAAAACCCTGTGAGCCCCTGGTGGGGCTTAGATCCCTCTGTAGATGCTGTTGTGTGTTTATGTGGTAGGTTCAAAGGGAGTCACGGTTTATTTTTAATGGTGTTTTAGGTTTATTAAAGACAGTGTCCTCTGGAGGGAGTCAGTGCTAATATCCTAGTAGTCATTAACAAACCCTATGAGGCTAGCTGAGGAAATTCAGTTAGAGAGAGCACGAACACCAGTAATTCATGACTATACTGAGCTTGTGACAGCTTGAGTTAGCATTTGGATGGTTTTCATCCTTGATTTGGTCCTTTGTATCTCTCTGGCTTTTTTCCAGTTCAGATCATTGCTGGGCACTGGCTGAAAGGTCCCAGAAATGTAACTGTCTTATGTGCCTGAGATGATGTCTTGTTCAGCCTGCTATAACAAGTCACCATAGACTGGGAGGCTCAGAGAACAGAAATTTGCTTCTCACACTTCTGGAGGCTGGGGAGTCTAAGGTTCAGTTGACGGCATGGTCATGCCCTGGTAAGGGCCCTCTTCCTGGTTCAAAGATATCCATTTTCTTGGGATGTCTTCACATGGCATAGAGCCTAGAGAAAGGAAGAGAGCCCTCTGGCATCTGTTCTTGTAAGAGCAGATGTTAGTTGGTTTATGAGGGCAGGGCCTTCATAATCCCATCATGAAGGCCCTGCCCTCATAAACCAACTAACTTCCAAAGGTCTCATCTCCAAATACCATCACATCGGGGATTTAGGATTTCAGCATGTGAGCTGCAGATGGACACAAATGTCTGGCTCACAGCAGATAGTATAGTTAGAATAAGTATACATACTAAAAGACTTAATTGCTGAAATGTGCTTTTCTTTGAAATTTCCAGGTGGTAGGGATTCTCGTAGGCTTGGGCATCATTGCCTTGGTGACTTCACCTTTGCTACTCCTGGCCTCCCCATGTATAATCTGTTGTGTTTGCAAGTCCTGTCGGGGCAAGAAGAAAAAGCACGACCCATCCACAACCTAAAGATTTCCGTGTTCACACGCCCCAGATGTGTGAATTACATGAGACGGCACAGTGATAAAGCCCCACTTAGTGACCTTGCCTCCTCCTTCTTGCCAACTTTGAAAGTGCCTCTGTTGACCTTGTCTGCCAGCCTTCAGCATCGGGAAAGGCCGAACCCTGGGTGTGCGTATTCCTGTGTAACGAGAACTGGGCTTGACAGTCCAGCTGTGTCTATGGAGCATGTCGGGAACTTTGGGGTTGCTTGGGATGAATGAACATATCATTTTACCATCCAAAGTATCTCACTGGACTATTCAACTTCCAGCCAAATTCAAGGAGCTTGAGTGAACATTTGATGTAACCAGTGTGTTGTCATAGTTGGCAACATGCAAGATAACCGAGAAGCCAGAGCCTGTTCTGTGTTGATTTGACTACCACGAGAAACACAGGAGAAACCTGATAAGGAGGAGAAGGATAAGACTGCGTAAGGAGAAATCCTCGTAGGAGCTACAAAGCAAGCTGCTGATCTCAGCAGTTGACATGGTGGTTGTGCCTCTGCTGGCTACCGGGTGTGCTGTCCCCAATGTTCCCACTATGATATGGCAGAAACACAATAGGTTCCTCCTGTATGATCTCAGTTTCAAGAAGGAGAAACTGCTGTGCAGAGGGAGTTGTCCTTTTTCAGTCAAAGAGTTGCAGCCTGTTAAACAATATGGTCTAACTGAGTGTCTCTCCCTTGGCAAGTGTAAGTTTTCTGAGTTGGCCAGCTTGTCTCTTACAGCTGGTAATTGTGGTCTACAAAATAGTTTCATACAAAATACAGGTAGAGTGATAGTTTCAAAACTTCTGTCATAGGTAACTGGGACCTTTCTAGCGGTCTGTGTTCACACATCCAGTAGATTTGGAATCAGGCCTAAGAGTACACATGGATGGTAAATATTAAAGTGTGTATCATGTACATCTAGAATCCATGTGACTTGCAGCCTACCTGTAATTTCTATCCATTGAGCATGCATGGATATACCCAATAGCACACACAAAATAAATGTTTACTTAAAAGCCATTCTATCCTTCTGTGACTGAAATGGTTTATTGCAAATCTGCCTAAAGATTTTTTGCATATTATATATGTGAATTTTGGTTGTAAGTTCATAACTTACCCAAGGGCGTAGACTCCTGACTCTTTTAAAACAGTGCTTAGTACAATATCCTGCCATCTCTGTTTGTAAAAACACTAATGGATACGTGAGTCATTTATGTTTTCAAACACAGAGCAGCTCTTTTCTCAGCATAATTTACTGCTCTTTCAGCATCTGTTAGGACAGTCTGAATACTTTCTATGTTATAAGGCACTGATAAAATAACAAAAACACATAAGAAATAAAATAGAAATGCTTTATATATTTTAGTTTAAATTTATCACCTCATTGTTACTTTTTTTTTCCATTATACCATGAGTCAGATTTGAATAACGAGGTTTTGAAAGAATAAAACCTTTTCTCCAATGACAGGATTATTTATCTGCTATTGACAATACAGCCTGGTGCTTTATGAGACGTATGCTAAATGTTACTGGAGAGTTCTTGAAGCCAGAGATGCCATATCAGGAACTATTCAGGATCTATGGTATTTTCTGAGGTAACTGGGTAATAGAATATCAAATTGCTGCTATCTCTGACCTATTATTAAAGGATGATGCTTTGCCTATGTAATAGGATGTATCCTAAGTGGGGATGTGTATATTTAAGGAACTTTAATTCACATGTATATATTGATATCTGATATATGTGTAGTACATCTATTGGTCATGTATGTCTTAATTTACATGTTATATAGAATATAGATGAGAACTCTGGGAAAACTTGGGAAGGGCAACCAACCAAAATTATTTTTAATCATTTATTAGAAATTTCTCAATATTGTGTCTTTGTTTTCTTTTGAAACTCTAAATACTTCAGAAAAAAAAAAACTCTATTCTATCAGTGTAATTCATATTGGTATAATTATAGATTTACATATATTTGAATAGTTAATTTGCTTTGTTTTACACAGAGCCTACTGCCTCCTTATAGGTAAAAGGCATTTGTAACTGCTCAGGGGATTACAGGAACTCAGCTGCAACTGAATTTTTGTAACAAGCATGTTAATAGTGGCAATATCCTCTGTTAGTAAACTCTTTAAGCTTGGTGCCACTAAGAGTCTTTAAACAGGGGCTGATTTTGAGTAACCTAAAATACTTCATTATCAGAGGATGGAAGAAAATATATATGCTATTTCCTTGGCAAATTGAAGGAATTTGCCGCCTTACAGAGATAGTATCACCGAATTAGCTGCTTACTTTTTGGCCAGGGCTAGGGAGTGCGGGTTGTTTGTCAAACTGTTTTTCAAAAACTGGATTTAATTTTTTTTTTTTTTTAATGTTGAGAAGTGCCTGAAAAATGGTAAATTCTTTTGAAATGTGTGTGAGATTGTCAGAATCAACAAAACCAGGCTGGTTAAACATATCTGGTGCCCTAGAGACTGTTTACAAAGGAGAGAGCTGGCAACGTGTTTTTTTCTTTTTCTGGACAAGGTCTCTCTTTGTCACCCAGGCTGGAGTGCAGTGGCGTGATCATGGGTCACTGCAACCTCTGCCTCCTGGGCTCAAGTGATCCTCCCACCTCAGCTTCTTGAGTAGCTGGGACTACAGGCACACACCACTACGCCTGGCTAATTTCTGTATTTTTTGTAGAGATGGGCTTTCTCTGTATTGCCAAGGCTTGTCTCAATCTCCTGGGGTCAAGTGATCCACCCACCTTGGCCTCCCAAAGTGTTGGGATTGCAGGCATGTGTGTCACCGTGCCTGAGATGATGATGAGAGCTGACAATTTTAACCAACAATTTGATAACAGAGGCTGATATTCTTGTTTTAGTTAATTGGCCAGAGACAGAGTTTACCCATGCCTCCTCTCTCAGTCTGCCAGCTTTGTTCTTTCCTAGTGATTCTCTTTCTGTATTAAGAGGAAGTATGAGGTCTCCATATGGATGTTTGGATGCTATGGCAAGAATCTTTTTGTGTTTAGAGTGTAGAAATAAAAAATCCATCACCAAACTGTAATCTGGATATAATAGCCCAGCATCCAGAAATCCTATGGGATGTTATTATCACAACATCTTGCCATTGTCCCATCTAGGAAATTTTCTCTTGTTTTGAGGTAGGGAAGTGAGGAGAAAAGCCACGTGGAAGCAAATGTTAGAATCTTAGGCGTCCTATTTGTTCATGCCATGGGTATTTGCTTTGGACTTGGAGTCTGTACTTTGAAAGAGGCCTTTGAACAATAATTCAGTGTGAATTTTCTTGTAGCCTTCTTAATGAAAATATTACCCAGGTTTGCAAGTGTACATGTTTATCTGAATGTAAATCACTGTTTCTTGGAACCCTGTTTTTTCTTAAAAATTATTCTGAATCTAAATATGTATTACTTTAGCCTTCCTTACACAATACTTATAGAAGACTTTTCTTTCTGTTCACGAGTGGATGCCTGTATGTGATAGTTGTGTGTATGTGTGTAGCTTTAAGGACAATTTCAGAAATGCATTAGATGAATGACATTTTATAAAACGATCACAATTGATTTCTACAGGCTATTATGTCTCATGTTGATTAATGATCCAGGAAGTTTTATGTATTTAAAAAATTGCTATTGTGTTGTATTTTTCCAATGTTGGGGGAAGTAAATAGCTGTTTTAGTGTCTCTAGCCACAATAAATGTGAGCAGGAAATGAAGTGTGTTAACCTTTGTCGCACTGTGCAATTCTAGGCATGTTCGATTTTGTCCTCTAAGAACTAACCAAATCATTGCTCTGAATTTACAAAAGGTACCAGAATTTGCAATATCATCTATGGAAATAACTGTTGCTACTTTACTTCTTAAAAGAAATGGGGCCAGGCACGGTGGCTCATGCCTGTAATCCCAGCACTTTGGGAGGCCAAGGTGGGCAGATCATCTGAGGTTGGGAGTTCGAGACCAGCCTGATCAACATGGAGAAACCCCGTCTCTACTGAAAATACATAGTTAGCCAGGCATGGTGGCACACACTTGTAATCCCAGCTACTTGGGAGGCTGAGGCAGAAGAATCACTTGAACCTGGGAGGCAGAGGTTGCACTGAGCTAAGATGATGCCATTGCACTCCAGCCAGGGCAAGAGTGAAACTCTGTCTCAAAAAAAAAAAAAAAAAAAGAAGGCAAATGTAATGCCTTTATTTGTTACATACTTTCTTATTTGTAGATGTGATAGTCTACACTGCCACTGCACAAGAATTGATAATTATCCAGATAAATAATCAATAATACAGATCTTTGATCATTCTAATAAAAAATGCTGCCGGCCGGCACAGTGGCTCAAGCCTGTAATCCCAGCACTTAGGGAGTCCGAGGCGGGTGGATCACAAGGTCAAGAGATCGAGACCATCCTGGTCAGCATGGTGAAACCCCGTCTCTACTAAAAATACAAAAAAATTAGCTGGGCGTGGTGGCGCGTGCCTGTAGTCCCAGCTACTCAGGAGGCTGAGGCAGGAGAATTGCCTGAATCCAGGAGGCGGAGGTTGCGGTGAGCCGAGATCACGCCATTGCACTCCAGCCTGGGCAACAAGAGTGAAACTCCGTCTCAAAAAAAAAAAAAAAAAATGCTGCCAAATGCCAAAGCCGTTTGTTCTGTAAAATGAAGGTTGGACTAAATGCTAAGGTCAGTTCTAACCTTCCAAAAGTCTGTTAGAGGAATGTGTTTCCTTGTTACGATTTTTTAAGAAAGGATGTAGAGTGTTAAAGTCATTTCCACTTGATGAGTATTCGAGGCAGGCCTAAAGATGGGTGCCAAGAGCTTGTGTTTCTGCAGAACCGAGAGCGTCCTCTCCCGTACTGGTGCTGAAGCCTTTTTATTGAAGGCGAGATACTTCTAAAATGGTACCTGCATACAAAGGTTTACAATTGATGTACAATTCAAGTTTCATTTTCTGATCATTCAGTTTTAAGGAAACCAATAAGATCATTTAAAAACATTTTTGGGTTATGGGTTCTTAATTTTCTTAATCATCTCCTAGAATCTCAACATTAGTTCATTTTGAAAGTGTGCTTATTTGCTGAACTTGAATTTGCATTCCCAAAGAAATATTGAATAAACCATTTTATATAGCAGCGATTTTAATCAGTGCCCTAACCAGGAAACTCATTGCAATGTAAATTATAAATCTGGTGATTTGGAGGAGCATTATAATTAGGTTTTTCTGTAATTCCATTATTTTCATTTGTTAAATAATAAATCTAGTTTTCTTTAGACCCTAAAGATAATGCCCAACTCTATGAGAAAAAGGAAACAAATCGCTTAAGTGTGTTAATAGCAATTATGTTTTATTTGTATATTTTTACATAAACTAAAGAACTTGGGAAAAATCCTTTGAGATAAACGGAGCAAAGTAGATCCATTTTATGGAGAAAGCAATGTTTTGTGTTAAAGTCTAGCTTAGGGTCATACTGGTGAGTGACAGAAATGAACTATGACTTGAAAGTACTGTAATGCTCTTTCATTAGTAATTTTGAGTCTTTCACTCCAAATCTGAGTCTTAAGAGAACGTACTACCCTCTCATTTATCTGCATCAGTGGAGATGTATGTAAGAACGTATTATTTCAAATCATCACTTGGGGCTGTGTTTTGGTGAGTACCCCCGAGATCCCCTCACTTCACTCCTTGGGGTTTGGCTAGAGAAGGATAGGAGATGGAAGGTAATTAGAAAAATAAGGCAGTGTGCATCTGACTTGCTAATTTTGGAACCAGACTTACAGCTGAATCTATACAAATTAACCCAAATGCCCAGGTGCTTGCCTCTCCCCTACAAAGTACATTCTCATGAGTTCCTTTTGATATTTACGATCAAAACTCAAAGCAACTGTTAACTTAGATCTAACACCTTTCTTAACATTACCAACTTGTACCAAATGTGTATTTGTAGCCTACCATTAAATAAATCAGCTGGCAGTTTCAAAAGCTAGAAAGGGACCCTAAATAATGAACGTATTTTCTCGTACATAAAGAAGTCCTTTCAATTCCATTTTCTGCCTTTATGATTTTTTATTTTTATCAGTGCCATATTTGCCCTCAGTTTTGCTTTTTTTAGATGTTAAATCTGGAATTCAGGCTTTTGATGAGAAAGAAATTAAGTCGAATGTTGGTCGTTTTATTTGTAGTTCCTTAAGGACCCGACATGATTCAAGAGATATATTTATTTTGGGGTGAGCAGAGGGGTGGTTAACCTCAATAGTACTAAACACATTCAAAGAAAATGAACATGAAGGTATTTTTGAGGTAAGTTGCGAGACTTCTGTTTACTGATCAGCCTTGACTTAGGTTTTGAAGACAAGCCAGTTCATTTTAAAACAGAGTCCACATACCATCCTGCATGGTGTGTCCTGAATTCTAGCCTGGCCCTGGGACTTTGGCACCACAAGGGCATGTGAACAGGGTGCTGGGAAAGGGCTGGCAAACCTGGTGCCACCCTGGGCACAGAACAAGTGTGTGGCATCCTTTGTCCTCCCGGCCCTCTGCCAATCCAGGTGGTGTGGGCTTGGAGACAGACACCCAGCTTGCAATAAGATGGCTTCAGTTCTAGGGTTGGCTGTGCTCTTGGCTGGTGGTGTGGTCTGGGGCCAGCCCTTTATTGTACAGTGTCATTTCATCTTTATCTCAGATCAGGCTTAGGTGGCTCGAGTAAAATCCTGAATGTCAAAGTGCTTCTAAGTGTTGGTTGTTAGGGAGGTGTGAGGAGAGCGAGCCACTGAGTTAGGTGTGTTTGCAGCTGTAAGTGTAGTTGATCAGTTTTTTTGTTGTTTTGAGGCAGAGTCTCACTCTGTCGCCCAGGCTGGAGTGCAGTGGCACTATCTCTGCTTACTGCAACTTCCACCTCCTGTGTTCAAGCGAATCTCCTGCCTCAGCCTCCCGAGTAGCTGGGACTACAGGCACGTACCACCATGCCTGGCTAATTTTTGTATTTTTAGTGGAGACAGGGTTTCACCACATTGGCCAGGTTGGTCTCAAACTGCTGGCCCTGAGTTATTCACCTGCCTCAGCCTCCCAAAGTGCCTGGATTGCAGGCTTGAACCACTGCGCCTGATCACTGGCTGAGTGGTCAGTTTTTATCCAGGCATTGTTCTCAAAGGAGAAGAGGAGGCAAAGTTGGGACCGGAGAAATACATTTCAAGCTTGTCTGTGTTGAGAGAAGTATGACCCCCTCGGTAAATATATTTTCTTTTTAGGTTTAAAAAAAAATCCTATGTCATTGTTTAACAAGAAATATTTGACAAAATAGTTATCTAACTTAATGCTTCATTAAAATGAGGGGAATATGTGGAGAGATGGAGAATCTATATCAACACACTGATTTTGTGGGGGCAGATTTATGGTAAAAAATTAGTATTTACATAATGCCGTATGCTATGCAAAATGTTTCCTTTTGCTCTTCATACTATAGAAAGTAGATACTAATATTCACATTCCCCACCCGCAATGTACAGATGGGAGATGAGACTCAGGGGTTAGAAGACGCGGTGCAGGTCGTACAGCAGGTGAGTGGTAAAGCTAGAACTTGAACCCACATCTTGCATGAATCAGCTCAGGACCTCGGCATTATTTTGATTTTTGTGTTTAATTTCTAAAAACACATTTATTACTTCAGTTTCTGTAGGTGAGAGGTCTGACATGATGTGGCTGGGTTCTCTGCTCAAAATTTCACTGGGCTAAAAAGGTGTTGGTTGAGGCTGTGTTGTCCTCTGGGGCTCAGAGTCCTCTTCCAGGCTCTCTGGGTATTGCCAGAATTCAGTTACTTCTCACACCTTCCACATGCCCCTCTCCATCTTCAAGCCTTCAGCAGTTCATTGTGTCTTTCTCATACTTCAGATCTCTTTGGCTTCCTCTTCTGACACATCTCTGCTTCCATTTTACATTTTAAAGTGGCTACAAGAATATATTTGTCGTTTTTTTTTTCTTTTCTTTTTTTTTTTTTTTTTAGATGGAGTCTCTCTCTGTCACCCAGTCTGGAGTGCAGAGGCAGGATCTCAGCTTACTGCAACCTCCGCCTCCCGGGTTCAAGCGATTCTCTTGCCTCAGCCTCCTTAGTAGCTGTGACTACAAGCATGTGCCACCACAACCGGCTAATTTATTGAATTTTTAGTAGAGATGGGGTTTCATCGTGTTAGCCTGGATGGTATCAATCTCCTGACCTGGTGATCCTCCTGTCTCGGCCTCCCAAAGTGCTGAGATTACAGGCAGGAGCCAGTGCGCCCAGCCCCTATATTTGTCATTTCCAAAAGGAAATTTAGCTTTTTAAAATCTGTTCTGTTTCCCAGCCCCATGAAAGCAAAACTTTTTCACAAGTAATAGAATCTGCTTGAAGACATCACAAACTTGGGGAAGTTAGCAAAATCTAACTTCTACCTGGGAACTGTTGACTTACAGTTGCAGTCGAATCTAGTATAGCCAAGGACATCAGCAGTTCTGCTGCTGGCTAGTGTCCCTGGGAGGTCCACTTGGTCTGTGCGTGGGACTCAGAATGGACTCAGAAGAAAACCTGATCTGAGCTTTCTAAACAAACCTTTAGAAGATTCAGAATTGGAGTGAATCTTGTTTTGGATTTAGGAAGGACAACTCTTTTAAGATTTGGCTTAAAGTACAGGATGGTGTTTCCATTCAAATTAGACCAATACAGCAGACGGGTCTGAGTTAACCAGTCACTGCCTGTTGTTGAGGGACTTGCAACAAAAGTCCAGTCATTGCCTCTTCCCACCCGCCCCCCACCCGCAGTGCAGCAGTATATACCTCGGTAGATGCTTTAGATATTTTAAGCTACATAGTCATGCTTTTGACTAGAAATGAAAGAGCAGAGGGAAGTGTGGTAGCTCTCCTAGTCTCTTGTGGACAAGTTACAATTTCTCTTGATTTCAGTTGTCTCATCTAGAAAATTAGGAAGTAATTGTTCAGTACAAATTAGGTTCAGTGCAAATCGAACATTTTGACTGAAATGGAAAAAATCTCCAGTCCCTACTGTGAGAACTATATGCATGAGATTAATTAGCTCAAGGGAAATTGTCCTTATTAGACAAAGTAATTCTCAGAAGGAACTTCCAGGTGCTGCTATGGATAATGCCAAAAGCATGTGAAATATATTGTCAATTTACTTAAAATGAGCAAATTCGAAGAGTAACGGTTGAACCTCATGGTTTATCTACAGCTCTTGGTGGCTAAAAAGACTTATAATCAAAGTTACCTGGGGAATTTCCAGGGACATGTTTCTTCTAGTACCTATTTGAAAAATATCAGGACCTCACTCTCCTTATTTGAAGCACACTATGGGCCATTATAGGTGTGTTAGTGTAAGTGGCTTGTTGTTGATTTTTTCTGTTTTCAGTATACATTGAATTTTCTGCAAATTGAGTTAAATTTTAGGTACATATATTAAGTGATAGCATATAGGATTGTATATATGTATGTATGTATATTTGTGTGAATGAGAAGATAAATAGGCACATCGACTTCAGTACAAAATTTTAATTCAGTCTTAAT
This sequence comes from Saguinus oedipus, assembly GCA_031835075.1. Classification (NCBI taxonomy): domain Eukaryota; kingdom Metazoa; phylum Chordata; class Mammalia; order Primates; family Cebidae; genus Saguinus; species Saguinus oedipus. The sequence continues at coordinate 10,792,412 of CM063172.1, read as the reverse complement.
GAATTTGATTTTCAAAAGTAGAACACAAAACTACTTGTGAACTTTGAGAACAGTAACTTAAGAAATAAGTTAACTAAAAAAACCCATGTTAATTAAATATTCGAAGGATGCTTTAAAAGTTTGAACCGTGGTCATACTAAAACCTGGTCCTCAATTTACATCTGATATCACAAGTGTATCATAGCCAAGGAAGGAAAACATGAACTTGAAAAAGATCTTTAGGCTTGATTTCTGTTACCTATTTTAAGGAAGACAAAAATATGTGTTGATTGCACATTAAAATGAAGATGATAAAAATAAGTGATTGTATTCTTCCCCCACTCCCCATTCATAATCTGCAGGGTGTTTCTTGAACACTTCTGCATAATATCCTCAACTAGTGTAAGAATGTTAATTTACTACTGGAAGGAATAGAAGATGACCTAGAAGCATTGTCCCAAGTTAACTACTGAGGGCTAGACACTTTTTTTGTTCATTTAAAAATTTATTAAAAGTTATATCCTCCATAGTATTTTGATTTTAATTAATTGATTTTGCCGTAGAGACAGGATTTGCTCTGTGCCCAGGCTCGAGTACCCGGGCATGATCATGACTCACTGTAGCCTCAAACTACTGGGCTCAAGCAGTCTTCCCACCTTGGCCTCCCAAAGTGCTGGGATGACAGGTGTGAACCACCACACCTGGCCTGATTTTTCTTTTTATTTTTGAGACAAGGTCTTGCTCTGTCGCCTAGGCTAGTGCAGTGGCATGATCTCAGCTCACTGCAACCTCTGTCTTCTGGGTTCAAGTGATCCTCCTGCCTCAGCCTCCTGAGTAGCTGGGATGGAGGTGCATGCCACCACACCCAGCTAATTTTTTATTTTTTTTGTAGAGATGGGGCTTCACCATGTTGCCCAGGTTGGTCTTGAGCCCCCAAGCTCAGGCAATCCTCCTGCCTCGGCCTCCCAAAATCCTGAGATTACAGGTGTGAGCCACCAGATCTGGCCTGATTTCATTTTAAAGATTACATTTTTAATTACTAAAGTAAAATAATTTTTTTTTTGAGATAGAGTCTTGTGCTGTCACCCAGGCTGGAGTGCAGTGGCACTATCTCGGCTCACCCCAACCTCTACCTCCCAGGTTCAAGCAATTCTCCTGTCTTAACCACCTGCGTAGCTGGGACTACAGGTGCATGCCATCAGTCCCAATTACTTTTTGTGTTTTTTAGTAGAGACAGGGTTTCACCATATTGGTTAAGCTGATCTTGAACTCCTGACCTTAGTTGATCCACCCACCTTGGTCTCTCAAAGTGCTGGGATTACAGGCATGAGCCACTGTGGTGGGCCACAATTAACATTAAAGATGGTTTATCTTTGCTTTGTATCCTCTAGTACCCCAGAGTACCCTGGGGTGCACATACACCTGTTTGAGAAGCACCAACAGGTCTATTAGGTTGTTATTCTAATCACTTAAGCAGGTATCCAGTGCCTTCTTTGTACAAACAAATGTGTCTCAATTAGTTGCTTCAGGTGGGTTAGTTGGGTTTAGGAGAAAGAACACGTTGGTCTACAGAAAGAGGAATGACCCAACTGTGTCATGGCTGGTACATGCCAGGGGATTGATGTAGACAGGTGCCATGAACCAGTGGAGAAGGAGAGAGATTGTTGGAACTTTTCAATTCACGTTTCATGGAGATGGTGCTGGATCAATGTGCTGAAAGACAGGATTGTGATCAGCAAGGGCATTACAGAGAGGAGGCATGATGACAGCAATGTCGCATGGGGAGTGAGAAATAACTGAATGAAACAGAAATATAAAATACTCGTGGGATGCAGAAACAGAGACTCTTGAGGGCCAGGCTCCTGTGTTGACCGGTTCTTTTTGGGGTGAGGAGCAGTTTCAGGGTTCTGCACTTGAAGAGTGTAGGGTGAGGCGCAGTGACTATGCCTGTAGTCACAGCACTTTGAGAGGCTGAGATTGGAGGATCACTTGAGCCCAGGAGTTTGAGACCAACCTAGGGAACATGGCAAAACCTCGTTTCTACCAAAAATTAGCTGGGTGTGGTGGTGTGCACCTGTGATCCTAGCTACCTAGGAGGCTGATGTTGGATGACCACCTGTGCCTTGGGAGGTTGAAGCTGCCGTGAGCCGCGATGGTGCCACTGCACTCCAGCCTGGGCGACAGAGTGAGAGCCTGTCTAACAAAGAAAAAAGAAGTGGTATGTGCAAAGCTGCATTTTAGCAGGTTAATCTTACAACCCTCTGTTGGTTCATTTGCAAGGAGAGAAGCTGGAAGTGGCATGGCCAATTTAAGGACAATGCTACAATAGTGCAGGTATCATTTAATGAGAGCCTGACCCAGGGTAGTGCCTTCAGGGAATGGTCAGGGGAAAGCAAATGAGAAAGATCTTACATAAGACAAACCAAAACCAGTAACATTTTGGAAACTGTATCATCCAGCAAACTAGTGCTTTAAAAAAGTATTCCATTGTAATCTTGTTTTCTACTCAAACATGTTACTGTACTGGATCTTAAAACCTCCATACGATTGCTATCAATCTTTACCCAGAGCCAGCTTAGAAAGGGTTTCATTAATGTGAGGCTTACTCATAGGACTTACCCTTAAATCATTTTTGGACCAATGCAGGAAATAAATACAATTACTCATAGGGTATGATGAGGGAGCAGACAGATTGAATGCATAAAAACTGAGTGGGAGATACATTTCTACTTGGTTTTATAACTTTAGTGAATTCTTATGAAAGCAGGGGGTAGAGGAGAGTTTCTTAGAGTGATGAATTAATTCGAATTTAAGAAACGCTTTCAACCCAAATGCCTTCACGTATTTGGGGGAATGTCAGGAGCACTGAGGTACATAACTAGCTTGACAAAGACCGGAAATGGAGTTGACTTCTGAAAGTGCTTTGAGGAAGTTAATTGACCATGTTGTTTTCATTTACTTGGAAAGAAATTCTCTTTGAAAGTACATGAGGTGTGTCTTCCCCTCCGCTGCCACTCTGTCTGCTCATAAGATAAACTGATGCAATCTGATGTTGTATACTTCCATCTTGTATGTGAGGAACTAAAGCCTGTCATGAAACCACTTAACAATTCTGCTACAACTGATGATTAGCTTGTCCTTCTTAGAATATACTTTCGCCTTATGCCCATGGAAACCATTTGCTCTCTGTAGTCTAACCGAGTGGCTGTTAGAGCTCTGCCTAATGTGATTGAACCCAGAGACTAGGGAAGACAGACGAGGAACATTGTATTCTGGCCAAATCGGCCTTCTGTTAGTCAATATCTATTACTTTAGGAGGGGAAAGAGAGAAGAAGCTGCCTGTCATATCAGAGACCAGCATGACATTCACTGCAACAAAAAGTGTAAGAAAAGCTCAGCCTCCCTAGGTTTCTTGTGTGCTGATCAGTTCATGCTCAGGGAGGATAAATGAAACTTGAAGAAATGCTTGAATAGTTTTCCTAAATTGTTCCATAAATTTTGGAACTGTTCCTCTATCAATTCTGTTAATACCTGGGTTATATATATATACATATGTATGTGTTGAAATGTGTGCCTCACTCCTCTATGCAAATGTTCCTCTATCCATTCTGTTAATGTATGTGTTGTATTGAGAGGGTGAAAATTTTAAGAATTAAGTCATGTAGAGGTCTTTAAGAAGTAAAACAAATTCTGAATCTCAGAATGGTGTTTTTATCTGGTTTCTTCATAGTTGTTCCTTTATTGCCAGATATTTGCCTATTTCTTAGCCTTTTCAGATAATGAGCTCTTAGATTTAATGTTTGCTTTCTAATTTATTAATTTGGTTTTAATTGTTATTAATTTTTCTTCCTGCTTTTCTTGTTTTATAATTGCCTTTTTTTTAACTTCTTGAGTTGACTGCATCATTTATTTTCATTCTTTCTTGTTTGTTTAAAACCAACTTTTCCTTCCAATAGAATTTGATAGCCTTGAATCAATTAAATAATGTTATTGTTGGTATTTTCTGCAAATACATAATCATCATATTGATTTCTACTTTCATTCAACAATTATTTTGGTTACATAGGCTCTGGTTTTCAAGTATATATATTTTTTCCATAACAAGATGACAAATTTCTAACCTCATTCATTTTTGCATTTGGGTTCTTGTTGCCTGTAATTCACTGAGAATTTCTTTATGGAAAAAATAATAAAATATTCCATAAGTATTTGCTGTGAAGGGCACAAAGTTTGACATATAAACATTGAATCTTGCTTATTAATTCTATTATGCAATTTCATGTTGTCTTCGTTTACTATCAGCTTACTTTATCTACAGGGAAAGAAGGTGTTAGTCTCTCCATATACTCTCACTTTAATCAATTTTATTGTATTTCTAGTGTTTCTTGCTTATGTGTTTTAAAATTATTTAATTTCAATCAAAATAACACTCACATTTTAACATATTAGGATATTTCATTAGTACAAATTTCAAAACATGATGGAATAAAATGAAACAAGAGCCCCTGACCTCTTCTTTGTATTTTTAGTAGACTCCCAGGAAACCCCTTTTAACGACTATGGTTTTGGGTTTATTTGATAGTGCCTCTGCATATCTAAATGGTATGTATACACCACAAATTCTTGCTTGGGAAATTTAAATTTGATCTACCCACCATATCAAATGATTTCCTGCCAAGAGGGGTGAGGAGTTAACTCACTTATACATTCTCTTGTTACCCTTCCTGCCTCCTCCCAATGTTGTTACATCATTACTTTTCATTCTTTTCTTGGCCGTCTTTCCAGTCTTAGGGATTAAGACCTCCATTCCTCTTCCCATCAAATGTAGATAGCACCTCTTGACTCTATACTTTATAAAATAAAGCTATGAGCATCTCTGTCCATTTTTCTACCTCTCTTTCCATCCTCTCCCCATTGAAGTTTATCAGTAGTACTTAAATTTTTTTAAAGTATCATTATCTAGTACATACTAAATGCTTATTTAGTATTTGCTGTTAATGTTATTTTTATTATGAACAGGGCAGTGAAAATACTTTGTATGATACTATAATGGTAGATACAAATTATTGTACACTTGTCTAAACTCATAGAATGGACAACAAGAATGAAGAGTAATGCCAACTGTAGATGCTGGGTAGTCATGATGTGTCGATGCAGGTGCATCAATTGCAATGAGTATACAACTGTGGTAGGAGTGTTGATAGTGGGCCAGACTACGCATGTTTGGGACCAGGGAGTGTATAGAAAATCTCTATACCTTCTGATATGGTTTGGCCGTGTCCCCACCCAAATCTCACCTTGAATTGTAATAATACCCACATGTCCACATGTCAAGGGTGGGGCCAGGTGGAGATAACTGAATCACAGGGGCGGTTTCCCCTGTACTGTTCTTCTGGTAGTGAGTAAGTGTCATGAGATCTGATGGTTTTTAAATGGGAGTTCCCCTGCTCAAGCTGTCTCTTGCCTGCTGCCATGTAAGAGACGTGTCTTGCTTCCCCTTTACTTTCTGTCATGATTTTGAGGCCTCCCCAGCTATGTGGAACTGTGAATCAATTAAACCTCTTTCCTTTATAAGTTACCCAGTCTTGGTGCATCTTTATTAGCAGCTTGAGAAGAAACTAATATACCTTCCTTTCAATTTTTCTGTGACTCTAAAGCTGCTTTGAAAAAAAAAAAAAGTCTTGAAAAAGAAGTGGGTGGGATATAGAGTATAGTAGCTAAGAACTCTGCCCCAAGAGCCAGATCGTTCCTATTTTTGACCCACGCACTCATTACTGTCTGTGTGACCTTGGGAAAGTTATATAACCTCACTGTGCTTTATTTTTTTCTATCTGTAAATTGGGAATAGAGGTTGTTTCTAAGTTTGATGTCTGGTACATAGTAAATGCTCATTAAGAGTTTGTTGTTTTTATTATTATCAATATGTATCAAAGTAGATTGTATTTCTTTTCTTTTCTTTCTTTCTTTTTTTTCTTGAGATGGAATCTCCCTCTATCACCCAGGCTGGAGTGCAATGGCATGATCTTGGCTCACTGCAACCTCTGCCTCCTGGGGGCAAGTGATTCTCCTGCCTCAGCTTTCTGAGTAGCTGGGATTATAGGCGCTTGCCACCATACCTGGCTAATTTTTGTATTTTTAGTAGAGACAGGATTTCACCATATTGGCAAGGCTGGCCTTGAACTCCTGACCTCAGGTGATCTGCCTGCCTTGGCCTGCTAAAGTGCTGGGATTACAGGCATGAGCTACTGCACCCAGCCTTATTGTCTATCTTGTAATATAATTTGACCCTTTTAACTTACATTGTCGATTGATTCTAAAAAGAAATATTTTCATTTTATAAATATTTACACTAATTATAGAGTCAAACTCTGTGCTGTGATTATGTTTCCTTAACTAGGTAAACATTTAAAGGAGAATGTTGAAGTCGAGTGTTCTTTCTGATGCTTCACTAATTGTTCAAATTGCTGTTTTTTGGACCATGTTTTTCTTTTTTTTCCCTTTTAGTTGCATTTATTTTAAGGCTGAATTTACTCCCGTGCCATAAGTTTTTGCTTCTTCAGTTTCTTCTGGGCTATCTTCTTCTTCTGGGCAACCTCCTCTTCTGGTTTAGGAACAATCTGTTCCTTTTCAGTAAGGATCATCTCAATGTGGCAGGGAGAACTCATGTTTGGGTTAATCTGACCATGAGCTCTGTAGGTCCGGTGGCGCATCCTGGGTGCTTTGTTCACTTGGATATGCTCAATGACCAGAGAATCTACATCTAAACCCTTAAGTTCAGCATTACTCTCTGCATTTTTAAGCATGTGCAGCAAAAATTCAGCACTCCTTTTGGGCCACTGACCTTGTGTCCAGCCCCACTGCTTGGCCTGGGCACACCTGCCAACTCCACCATTGTAACGTCGGAATGGTACGCACTGTTTCTGTAAAGTGACATCTTTCAGATACTTCGTGGCTTTTCGTATATGCATACCCTTGACGGCCTGGGCAGTTTCACGTGTGTTCTTAAAGTGAACGTGAAGATTGGAACCTCTTGATTTGCATGACTTTGTGGGGTTCTCCGGATCAAGTGAATAGTGAACCATTTTCACAGATTACCTCAAGCTGCTTGGGGAAAGAGCTGGACCATGTTTTTCTTAGAAAGTTTTTGTTTATCCTGGATTTTCTGATTGCCTTTTCTTTTCTAACTGAGAAAAGAAACATTTATCTTAAGTGTTAGATCATTATAATTTTTAAGTCCCTATTCTATATTTGCTTGAAATTTATTTTTTGTTTCAGAATCCATTGAGGTGCTTTGTGTGTGTGGGACATGATCTTGCTGTCACCCAGGCTGGAGTGTAGTGGCATGATCTCAGCTCACTGCAATCTCAGCCTCCCAATAGCTGGGCTTACAGGAGTGCACCACCATACCCAGCTTATTTTTGTATTTTTAGTAGAGTTGGGGTTTTGCCATGTTGGCCAGGCTGGTTTCAAACTCCAGGCCTCAAATGATCCATCCATGTTGTCCTCCCAAAGTGCTGGGATTACAGGAGTGAGCCACCATGCCTGGCCAAGGTGCTGTTCTTATTGGTTAATTCCTTTTATATTGATACCCTAAATTTTTGTATAACTTTTTGCTCTCATCTGAGTGTTGCATGTCTTTTTTTATTGCACTTGTGATTTTATTACACATTCACGTACTTCCTCTTCTCAAATTCCATCTAGTCAATGGTATTTTCCATTTCCCCAGTGACTTCCCACCCAGAGCCCTCCTCCTTCCTGCCTCCTTCTTTACCTCTAGGTTATTTCCATAGCTGTCATGCTGAGACCTCCCTTCCCTGCTCCTTGTTCTGGATTACTGTCCCCTAGATCGATTCCTTCTCCTCTCCCTCCCTTCCTCCCTCCCTCCCTCTTTCCCCTCTCTCTCCCCTTCTCTTTCTTCTCTCTTTCTTTTTCTTTCTCTCTTTCTCTCTCTTTCTGTTCTCTCCCTCCCTTCCTTCCTTCCTCTCTCCTTCTCTTTCTTTTCTTTCTTCCTTCCCTTCCTTTTCCCTTTCCTTCCCTCCTCTCCTCTCATCTCCTCTCTTTTCTTCTCTTCTTTTTTCCCTCCCCTTTCTTACTTTGCTGGAGTAAATCCTTAACTGAAACGTGTGTGGGAGGGGAGTGTTCTCAGTCCTTCCTTGTGTGAGTTTTTGTTGTCTTTTTTCACATTTCATTTATTATTCTATTATTAAATTTTAGACTATATACTAAGAATTCTAAAGACATGAATTCTATATCTTTCAATATCTAATCCATTTGCTGGGGATTTTTCTCTGTTCTTAACTTTCAAAGTAATGTTTATAGCTGTCAGCCCTTTTCCTTTATCCTGCTTAGTAAGTGGTAAATCTTTTCAATTTGAAGACAGTTTCTTACTAAGCCTGGGAAAGTTTCTTTTATCATTTCTTTGCCTCCACTTTTTCTTTATAAAAGCCCTATTAAATATTGAATTTCTGACTTGATCCTGTGTGTCTCACCATTTCTTTCTCATTTTCCATTTCTTTGTCTTTCTGTTCTTCTTTATGACAGACTTCCTCTATTGTTACCTTTCAACCCTTCCATTTTATCGTGTATCTTAGCAATCATGCTTTCAATCTCCAGGAGCTCTTTTTAATCGTCATATTCTCCTTTCCATGGCATCCTGTTATAGATGCAATCTCTATTTTAATTTCTCTAAAGATACAAACAAGAATTTTACATTTCAAAAAGGTTCTCCACAGTGTATTTTACTTTTTGTATTTCAGGCTTCATTGAAAGGTTTGCGGTCTCTTGGTTGTCTGGTTATATTTAGAATGAGTGAATTGAATGGGTAGGAGCTCCACGTATATACAGTTGGGTTCTGTTGACTGGGAAGCTTCTCTTTGAGCTGAGTGGGCCGGGAATTTACGCCTTATACTGTAGCCCTCTGAGTGTGAATGTGCTAACACCCATGCTAATTGCCCTAGTTTCCTCCAGACATTTTATCGATTTTCTTTTGAAAAGACTATTTATTCATTTATTTTTGACCTAGGAATAAATGCCTTCTTTCAGCTTCTGCTGGAAGAAGAGAAGGAGGCAGATAGGAAGCTGTGGTAGGCTGTTCTTTATATAGACCTTCAACAACTTCTTCTGTTTTCACATCCCGTTCTCACTCTTTATCTCTGTCGTATATGCTTCTTCCTACTCCAGATTCTGGAGTAAGAAGCCAAGTAGGTTAATTCCCTTCATTGCAGCAGCACCTTCTCCTCCTTGTTTATATATAAAGTGTCTACTTTCTTTGCTCTGCTTTATCCACGGGTCAATGCTTCTCCATCTGTGTTCTGTATTCCAACAATTTATTAAACTCTCATCCACTGATGGCATGTTCTCATTATTCTTTGTGTTTGGAGGTTTAGACTTTTAAAAATTACCACTATAGTTATAATGAGATCTCATAGTAGGAAAAGAGAAACATATTTCTTCAGACCTACCATTCAGCAATGGAATTCTGTTTTATCTAATTAAACATGCATGCTCTCTTATTTCATACAAATATATTCAGGACTGTCATACCTACATTTACATTCTACCTTGTGCAAAAAGAAAATTGCTTTTTTTTTTTTTTGTGGAATGGAGTTTTGTGCAATGGTATGACCTCAGCTTACTGCAACCTCTGCCTCCCAGGTTCAAGTGATTCTCTTGCCTCAGCCTCCTGAGTAGCTGGGATTACAGGTGGGCGCCACCATGCTCAGCTACATTTTTGTATTTTTAGTAGAAACAGAGTTCTAATTTTTTGTATTTTTAGTAGAGACAGGGTGTGCCATGTTGGCCAGGCTGATCTCAAACTCCTGACCTCAGTTGATCCTCCTGCCTCAGCCTCCCAAAGTGCTGGGATTACAGGCATGATCCACTGTGCCTGGCCAAGAAAATTACTTTCTTTGGCCCTTTTAATGCTTTTTGTCTTGAATTTAAGTTTGATATTAATGTTACAGCTTTCATTTTCTTTTTAACTGTTGTAGTTTAAAAATCTTTAGCATTTATTTTATTTAATGCTGTGAGTAGATAGTACAGAGTTCTCATAAATCCTTTCTCCTTCCCATGCAGTTTTCTTCATTATTAATCTTTAGAGTTTTCATGCTAAGATAAATATAACATCTGGTCAAGGTATAGAATATGATTTCTAGTAGATTACCAGGAAAACTTCAGTAATAGTCACAGGAAAGAATAAACCCAAACCAATCTGGAGAAGGAATTCAATACTAATAATAGAGAAGACTCAATGGATCTCTTGTCTCAGAGCTACTTTAGTTATAGAGGGTCCTGGAATCTCTATCACTGGACAAATTTAAAGGATAAATATCAATATGGCTTTGGAAAGAAAAAGTACATTAGTTCTACAATTAACTTGTTTTATTTGGACAAATTGTTTCTGAGGCTCCTACTATGTACTAAAAACGTTATGGCGTGTGTGGAGTACACGGACAAATGAAATGTGAGCTATACTTTGATGTCTAAAGAGATAGACATGCAACCAAATAATTGAATACAGAGTTCTCAGCATAATACTAGAGTCTATTCTAAGTGAAGTCCTGGCACAGAATAGAGAGTGAGCAGTTTTCCTTGAGTGATCCCCAGAAAGATTCCAAATAATTGTGGCTTGAATTTTCTATCTTGACTATGTGCCCAGAAAAACAGCACTTCACTTTTCTAAAACAATGGCCTTTGTGTACCTGGAATTTCACAGATGGTCCTCAGGTATATAAGTCAGAATTCAACCAGAAAATAAAAGCCACACAGTAATTAGAATAATGAAAGTTTACTATAAAAAATTACTATTTATGTGTGATTCGAATGATAAGAGATTGGCTAGTAAGAAGTAAAGAGAACTCTAAAGAATATAGGAATTGCAGTTACAAGGAGAAGCCATTACGTAGATAGAGCACCCAAGGGAAAGGATTTCCTCTCTCTCAGGGCTAAGATATGTATCTCATCGGAACAGGCATAGCTGTGGCTCATTGGATAGCTGAGGAGTCCCTGAAATACTGACCTTATTCAATTTGTTGGAAATCTTTCCTCTGAGGTGCTGAGGAAGCCATTGACAGGGACATGCTGTGCCTTGCAATTCATTGCAACATTACCTGAGGGGTTCTTGGGGAAGCTATTGGCCATTGAGTGCATCTGGCTGCCATATGCTGCAGGAGCCAGGTGGTAGAGGAGGTCTGCACTATAGGAACTATTTATTGTGGGTGTCAGTGGCAAAGCCATGACTTCAGGAGCCGAGCACTAAGGAAATCAGGTGCTGTAGCAGCCCGGGAAGAGGAGCATATAAGACCCACCAAGAGAACAATACCCTTTCTCCTCCAATGTCTCTCCTCTCCCTCCACCGACAAAGCTTAACATGTGCTAGCTGGCAAAAAGAAAGCGTAAAAGACCCAGATGCATTTTTACAGAGCAGGATATGAAAGATGGATTTTGAGCTCTGAGGCAAATAAACTGATAATTGACACAACAGGATAAATGTTTGTGACTTTCTCTAAAATGGATCATCTCCTTGAAAGTTCATGTTGTATTTCAGTGTTCATTCTACTGATCTCCTGCTGATGGTTTACTGGGTTTCTTACTGGCAATATTTGCTTAGGAGACTTTCAACACTTTCATTTTGACATTTTTCTTGAGGTCTAAAATTTTAGAAGCATGTCTGCCTTCAAGGTTTTGTTTCTCTCTCTTGATAGAAGGCAGAGAACATTTTGTGGTTTTCTATCTACAGAATTCTAAATTTGAGGTTCCTTGGTTAACTAGTACAAGCTTTCACTGAATCTTTCCATGGTAACTCTGCTCATCATTTTCCTTCTCTCGTCCCTCCTTTCTCACTATATACTATAGCCTTTATCTTCTTGGCAGTATGAGAAATCCAGAGTTCCTTGTAGCTGAGAGTTGGAATTGGTTTTATTACCCCCAGTACTGAAGATCATCCTCTAGAAGTATTGCACAGAATGTAACACATTCCAAATGTGGTGTGTACCATAATATTGATATGAGACTACCTTACTCCCTGTAATCAAGATATGGTAGATTTTCTGGCAGTGAATTTCAGGTCTTTTGGCTCTCCAGACTTTCTGTTTCTTGGTTTTGAGGAAGTTTAGCAGGTGATGTGGTATAGTATGGTGTCACTTACATGTTAAAAGCTCCATTGTGACAGGGGAGATCTCAGTGATGAAAAAAAATGGAAGTGGGAAATCTGCAGTTGGCAACTTGATTAGTAGGACTTTCAAGAAATGTAGGGGGCAAGACATTGATGTCTTAGAAGAGGGAAGATGGTAGCCCTTAAAAAGAAGCCGTGTGACTACATGCCAAAGGAACCATAGAAACTTAGAAGCAACTCCATGATGACTCATGGCTAATACTGGAAAGACATTCTGGAAACAGTGACCCAGTAAAGGCTGGGAGAATTACAGAACTGTACCCAAACCTCCTTTTTGGAATTCTTTTCAATGCTTGTAGAGATTCTGGAGAATGAAGATTTTATAAGACCTTTTAGATGCGAGACATCATCTGAAGAATTCATGCTTGCCACATAATCTTATTCTTCCCATAGCAGTGATAATAATATATTTGAATGTCTACTATGGGCTAAGTACCATTTAAAACAATATTTACCGCCACTTACAAGATGCAAGTTATAATCATTTTTATAGGGAAACTGAGTCTTACAAAGTTTAGATAACTGATGTGGGTCAAGTTTTGGACTTGGGTATGTTCTGTGAAGGTAGATATTATAGCTCTTTTGTTCACTTGGTACCCCTAGGGGTTTGGAGAGTCTCTGTCACATAATAGGTGCTCAGTAAAAATTTGTTGAGTGGATGAATGATTCTCATATCCAAATGCTTTTTACTCCCTCTTTTTCAGTATTTCCTATTGAGATTATTTAAGAGTTTGGGCCATGGCCAAACTCATGCTAGTTTTCTACAGCAGATATTCCAATGGGTTCTAAGAGTAGGAAGATATTAGACGAAGGTGGGAATGTTGAACTGGTGAGCTGGAGGTCCTCACAGGTGGGAATAGGCTGAGTTATAGAGGCATAATTATACAGAACTCATGGCAGACCTAGAGAGGTAAGTCATCATTTAGTACATGGCTTTGTCCTTCCATTTAACAGATTTCATACAGGAATCTTTAACCTAGGAAGTATCGTACCCGAGGAGGTTGATGGAAGGTCCTCAGGAAGTCCACTAATTACTGAAATTGCATGTAAAGTTGTATTGTGACGTATGTTTCTGGGAGGAAGGTACACCATTTCTAGGGGCTGCGAGACTAAAAAGATGGACAGTATTCAATGAGAACACTTATCATTTACCTTCTGCTAGTTCAGGTATTTTGTGTAATATTATTGGACTTGGAAAAACACATTCTTTTTGTTGATTTTTACTAAAAGGAGAAATTTCATTTTCTCCTACAAATAGTAAATTTTAAATTGTTTTTAGGTGTCGTTGACATTTCTGAGCTTAGGCCTGGGGCACTTCTCTTACTGAAAAACCAAAGTCGCTCAGAAGCCCAGAGAGAACATTAATTTCCAATTTTCTTGCAGGCAGGATGAAAATAAGTTGGTCTCTCCTTCTGACCACCCAAGATGCCAGCTACTCTGAATGCTTTTCCTTGTCCCTTCATGTTTTGGATCCATACTAGCTAAATCAGGGTCTTTTAGAGGCTTTCTCTAAATAAGCTAGCAAGCATTTACCTGTTTTTAAACAAAACTCGCAGACCTGCTTGCCTAATTTTGGCGATCAAAGCCCTGTGGCTGCTAGCAAGTTTGCCTCTGCTTTGATCTGTGATGTGTATGACAATATATTTTTTGGCCCTTCTAAAGCAGACCGCCAATTAGATCCAAATGTGTCAGACAGACTCAGAGAGGGTACTAGTGGCCAAGTTTCCATTAGCGGTTACTACTGATTGATGCCTGCAGCTTTCTGTTCATGTAGAAATAGAAACCTATTCTCAACTTTAATCTGGGGGTTGGGAGTGGAGGTAATGAAGAAAAGTCCGGGAACACAATTAAATCTCTTTGTATCTCTCAACTTGTAACTTTTGTTTTCCATTTAACACAGGAAAGACTCTGAATATTAGGAAGTTGTGATTCTTTTGTTCAGACTAGGACATGCTTTTCATTTGCTCAGATACAGACGGATGAAGGTGGGAAGGAGGAGAAAAACCACATTTATGGAAACACAGCTCTGGGTCTGCAACGGTGTTAGACACTTTCCCACGTGACCTCATCCAATTCTCTAACAACTCTAGAAAACGAGGATTTGTATTCCATATACTGTTAAGGAAACTGCAGTTCAGAGGAGAAAAATACATTCTTCTGTGTTGTGCACATTGTAAGTGGCTAAACAAGTTGAAACAGGCAACTGTTGGCCTCAATGGCCTGTGGCATTTCCATTCCACTGTCTAACAATGTAAGTGATTATGGTGTTAACCACCCCCCACCCCCCCCCCCCCCCCCCCCCCCCCCCCCCCGCCTACCAGAAAAGAGCTTTATGAAAACCTTGAATGCACAATGGGAATGGAAACTATTCTGAACAGCTTATTTGGTCTAGAAGCTTACCTGTGAGTCATCAAAGACCAATACAAAAAAAAAAAAAAAAATCAGAAATCTAATTTCTGGATTTTAGCCTTTGGATTAATATTTAGAAACAAGCTGATCTCTCTCTCTCTCTCTCATCTATCTATCTATCTATCTATCTATCTATCTATCTATCTATCATCTATCTATCTATCTATCATCTTCAGCCTATTGTTTCTGAAACCAGAACCTTGTTCTGAGAAGTAAACTGTGCAAGGGGAAAGGATGAAGGAGAAAAGAGCAAAGCAAACCTCTTTTCTTTCGTCATGAGTCAGATTGCCTGCATCTGGATTTTCATTGACTCCATATGGGACAGTTTCTGCCCCTCCTCTCTCAAGGAAGACCTTAATGATGATTCACAGGGCCTGAATCTCATTTGTGGTATCAATTCATTCTGGAAATTAAAAGTGCATTCATTTGAATATATGTTTAACATTTTTTTCTTTCTCCCTCCTATACTTATTTTCTAGGAAACTAATTTGACATTTGGGACTGCATTACACCAAAGTGGGTGAAGGATACTTTGCTGCAGTTTTTCAGGGAAGGGAGGTTTATTTAGCTGCGGTAAATAGAGGTTGGTGAACTTTTTCTGTGAAGTGCTATATAATAGGTACTTAAGCCTTTGCAGGCCTTATGGTCTCTGTGGTTACGACTCAACTGGGTTGTTTTAGTGTGAAAGCAGCCAGTCAACACATACATGAGTCAGTACGATTGTGTTTCTGTAAAACTTTATTTATACAAATAAGAGAGGAGCCAGATTTGGCCCCCGGGATGTGGTTTGCCAAACTTTGGCCTCAACATATCTCAGGTTTTTCTATGTTTCACATCCACTGCCAAGCACATAGTAATCGCTCAATAAATAATAAATGTTTTTAAGTAACTACACATGTAAAGGAGCAATAGCTCTCTTTCCAGGCTTTATAACTAGCAACCGTGTTACACATTAAGAAATGAGTTGGTAGGAGAAGATTCAATCTATAGATAGAATAAAGCATGAGCAGTTCAGGCCCCAAGAAGCTGCAGACGAATTTTCACGTAGAATTCAAGCTTCCTGACTGTAATCGCTGGTGCTTTTACTGAGCTCCACTGATGCATACAAGTTTATATTACTTTGCCACTTATTTTAAGGAAATCTCTTTCTAAGAGAATAATTTTAATTTCTGCAGCATCAGATAAACTCCTCTGAGTTACAAGAGCTAGAAAACCCAGTTCAAACAAGTTTAAACAATACAGGGAAGTTGTTGGCTGATAAAACAGAAAAGTCTTGATGTAGAGTAGGCTCCAGGCTGGCTTGACTCAGGCACCCAGAGTTACCAAGAATGTAGTTCCTTTCTGCCTCCTTATCTGCCTATCTCTTGGTCATCTTCACTGTCAGACTCCACCCTATGCAGTGCTCCTTGTTTTCTTGCCTGGGGATGCTGGAGTAGGGAAAATGAACTAACTCCTCCTCAAATTTTTGCTGACCTTGGCCAATTAAAGAAACAGAGCAAGAAAAAAACGGACTAACATGTCCTGGCTGATGAGTGGGAAGCAGAATGAAACTGGGCAAGTCAATTGAATGTTTGGCAGTCCTGAAGACTGGGGACAAACTGGAGAGTGGATGCGTTCTAGGGAGAGTTACATCTTTGGAGGTTTGCAAGAGCCCAGCAAGTTTACTTCGTCCAAAGTTGCTTGGAATCACTGGAGTGTAAAGAGTAGGGAGGATGTAAGATGGATGGACAGGTAGGAGAGGACCAAATCCTGAAGCGACTTGAGGAAACTGGCTTTTATCTCCAAGATAATTGGGACATTGCTGAAGTTTCAGACAGGAAGTGATGAGATGAGACTTAAGTGTTAGAAAAATTATGCTGATAGTTTTGTGGAAAGAGGTTTAGGGAGAAGCAGGGAGAAAAGCAGCGAACCTGATACAATTAGCTGGATGTAGCATATGATGGTGAGTATGAACAAGAGCGCCGTTTAGATAGAATGAACCTGCTGGATACCGGGGAGAGTAAATTAACCAGAACGACGCTGATCTTTTATTTCAGCAGCAATAAATGCATGGTGAGGCCACAGACCATGATAAGAAAATAGTGTATTTCCCTGCACTTGCTTTTGAGGGCATGGACATGGGAATCTGGGGTGTCTTGTTTATTTTTCCCGATATGCTGGATGGGAAGAACCTGAATAAAGGTGACAGTCTCCAAATAGTATCCTAGTTGCTCAAGTCATGATACCGTGTATGCAAGGTCTGTAACTGCTTTACACCCATGGTCTGTCATCTGACGGCCTGAAGGAGAAGTGAAGAGCCCAGGCTAGATCGAATTCAGAGGTAGCCCCAGCGCCCCTGGCTACTCAGTCTTTTTGAATGCCACTGACGGAAACCACTGTGAGGGAAACTTTTCTTTCTAACCATTTTTTGGCATCTGTTGCTAATGGAACATATTCTAGGCATCAAAGCCATTGTCAGTTTTGAAGGAGAAAAATGCCTCTTTGGCTTGTGTAAAGATCCTGGCTGGGGGATTAACCATATGCAAATGCATTAGGCGTCCTGGCAGTGAGGGCACAGAACACTGGGTCCATCTGTGACTCAGCCAGTCCCCACAAAGAGCGTTTACCAAACCCATGGAGGGAGAAGGAGAATTGGAAGGAGTCTCGGCATTGTTCTGGCCATGGGAACGTATGTTGGAAATATTGCTCCAGCTACTGCAAAAGGGCTCCCAGCATTGCTTCCCAGGCAACGTTCTGCATTACATTGCTGACAGGAGCAGCCATGCAGTTTGAATGACCATGGGGAGGGTGGACGGATGCTCAGATAGCAGTGTGGGCAGTTACGTCTTTGCAGCACACCATCTCCCTCCATAGGGGCTCAGCTCAGCATGCCTCTGAAGGCCTGAATGGAAAGAATTGTGGATGGGAACAAATGGAACATATTATTTAAGAGAGATTGGTTCTTTAGTTAGAAAATGCTTAGAGATTATGGCAGAAAGGATTCTAAATTGAAATGCAGTGTCATTCTCATTAGACCCAGGAAGTCTTTGAAAGTTTCAGACTGAGTTAGTTGCTTTTCAGGTAAAACCAGTCCCCAAATCATAGTTGAATCGGTAGAGCAGCTTTGGACAAATAGGCAGATGGGGCATACAAACAAATAGGAAAGACAGCTATGAATGGTAGAGAAGAAAGCTTTTTCATCCTCTCTCCAGCTTCCTTCCTTCACTGGATCCTTCTTTCTTGTCTATTAATAATGCTGTCTCCTGGCTGGGTGTGGTGGCTCATGCCTGATATCCCAGTACTTTGGGAGGCTGAGGCAGGTGGATCACCTGAGGTCAGGAGTTTGAGACCAGCCTGGTCAACGTGGTGGTGAAACCCTGTCTCTACTATAAATAAAAGAAAAAGAAAAGCCAGAGTGGTGGCAGACACCTGTGATCCCAGCTACTCAGGAGGCTGCGGCAGGAGAATTGCTTGCACCCAGGAGGCAGAGGTTGCAGTGAGCCTAAATTGTGCCATTGCATTCCAGCCTGGACACAAAGAGTGACACTCTGTCTTAAAAAAAAAAAAGCTCTCTCCTGATATTATGGCAAAGAGAGTTCCCTGAGACTTGGTTTTAGATGCAAATGAACAAACGTAGTAGGAGTTCTGCCCGATCTAGTTCAGCATGCTGTGTTGAATGTTCACTATGGGTGGGGCATTGTGCTGTGGATGAAAGTCAGGGGAGGTGGTGAAAACAGGACACCGTCCATATTCCCAAGGTGCTCACTGTCTATGGGGGAAGACAGGCATCTTTTAAAGTAACTGTTACACAAATTGAACTGTAGTAAGTGCTCTAAGAAAGGTATCCACAAGATGGAAAGACAAGTGAAGGCATTCTGAGTAGAGACATAGGAGAGGCGCGGGAAAGAGCTGACCTGGGCAGAAGGATGGAGTAAGAGAGAGTGCAAGAGGAAGATGATGAGAGACAGACAAGGCACTAGAATGTTCTGAGAGTAAACATTCCCACATAAACACCGCTGGGATGGGCAGCACAGCGGAGAGCGCTCCATGATTAACTTGCTTCTCTCAGGGTATTGAAATTAGGACAGTTGATCTTTCATGTTGAGGACAGTTTAACACCTGACTGAGAGTCTGAGACAGGCTAAGGAAAGGCTGCTCTTTGCGGTTGGGGGATTTCCCCAGGAACAGACTACACACCAAGGCCTCTGACCTTTCACAGTTAAGTGACCCAGCCAGGACAGGAGAAAAGTAGAGTTTTTCCTGGTCTGTCTTTCCTTAGTTCATCTGTATCGAGAGTCCTTCCTGGGTGCCGTGGAAATCCCCTGATCACAAGGAATGTGCAGTCGGATGGAGGACATACAGAAGCTGGTTTTATTGCTTTGAATATGACACTGATGTTTTTCAGAGACCCTGGAGATACTGAAACCATTCATCTACCAAAGGCTTTCTCCTAGGCCTCTCTACGGTATGTAAGCCATGAAAGCATAGGCTTTCATGAAGTTCTGCTTTATATATCTTTTGAGACATGCATTTCTGAAAACTTGACCAAATTATACACTTGCCTGATTTTGATTCAGTGACTGCCTCTGGAGATGACTGGGTTGCAGTATTATGAGGAATTTTCACGGTCAATGAAGACCATCCTAAGAAAAGTGGAGAAATGCAGGAGCCAACCCACAAGCCCTACAGAAGATGAGGGGTGGGCTATGGAGTGTGGACAGGGCAGAAAGTCACGTCTCTTGAAGAACTTTATCCACCGGCCCACAAGCCGTACAGAAGACGAGGGGTGGGCTATGGAGTGTGGACAGGGCAGAAAGTCACATCTCTTGAAGAACTTTATCCACCGGGCACTGCGCTAGGTACTTAAGAGGCAATCCTTGGGCTCCACTATATCCTGAATGAAATTGGTGGCATCCCTCCATAACAGTGAAGAAACTACCTGACTGGTTAAGTAACTTGCCTAAGGCTCATTTACTCAGCAGCGATGCAGCCATTGTTTGCAGGCCAGAATCCAAGGCTTACTACCTGCTCAGCTGCTCTATCAGAAATCAAACAAAGCTGTTCTTTCATTGTGCTTATTCCTTGATGAGGAAGTACAAACAGGACTACCTCATCAGCAAACTTGCATCCGCTAGGGCAAGACTTCTCAAACTTTTTTGTCCATCACTGTAATAAGAAATACATTTTACAGGAAGACCTAGTGCAGTTTTTTTTTTTTTTTTTTGAGTCAGAGTTTCGCTCTTGTTGCCTAGGCTGGAGTGCAATGGCGCGATCTTGGCTCACCGCAACCTCCGCCTCCTGGGTTCAGGCAATTCTCCTGCCTCGGCCTCCTGAGTAGCTGGGATTACAGGCACGCACCACCATGCCCAGCTAATTTTTTTTATTTTTAGTAGAGACGGGGTTTCACCATGTTGACCAGGATGGTCTCGATCTCTTGACCTCATGATCCACCCGCCTCGGCCTCCCAAAGTGCTGGGATTACAGGCTTGAGCCACCGCGCCTGGCCGTGCAGTTTTATATATAAATCTTCACACGTTTACTTATGGAATTTAATGAAGCAAGTCTTATATTTACTAAGTGGGAAGTGCTCTGACTTCTATTGAAGTAATCTGATCTACTAGTTTAATAAAAAAATAAAATAAAATGCTGTTTCTGATCCTGCAGATTGGTGGTGGTCTGTTACACCCAAAAGCGTTGTTTGGGTCTCACAGATTGGAGAATTGTTTGCAGTTTTGGACAAAGGAATTTTCACAGCCTGTTTCCTCTTTGCATTCATTTCTCCGGCTAGGGACCTGAGGTTACCATTTTACGACTTATTTTTCCCATGAAGGCTGTCTGGTTCTGTGATCTCCAAGAGTCTTTCACTCTACTTGTGTGTAGGGTTACATCCCATAATATATTCTGCATCTTCACCTTCCTGAGAACAAAGGTCTCTAGTGTAGCCCTAGTCTGTGGGCGACGTTTGCACAGACACAGCTCTGAGGCTGTGTGCATACCAGGCAGGTAAACGCATGAGCAGGGCTCCCTGGTCCTCCCCATACTGCGGGACATAGACTGTCTTTAGATGCAAAAGGCTGGAAAAGCATTTACTCGTTCCTGTTAAAGTATTTTTATCAATTTTCTTTTTAAAGGAATAGGTAAACTGTAATTATTCTCTAATGTGTACACAATTATAGAGGAGTTTTGAATGTGAGAAAGTTGATCGTGTCTGCTTTCTAAAACAATTCCCCTTATCTAGGTTAGGTATATAGATTTTCCCCTTAAAACTTGTGCTTTTTAAATCGGCACTTTTAAACTTCATCCACCGGATTTTTTGCTAGAGTTAGTAGCCCCTGGTGCCATCCCATGCAGTGTTCAAGAGGGTTGGGGTATCTGATGAGATGGGCTTTATGGTTCCATAAAGGGGACCCCATGTGAAGATCATGCTTTCCAGACTGGTGGGAAGGAACCTGCAGGCAGCAATCTTTCTGAAGCCCCTTTGTGTGCTGTGATGTGCCAGGCAGATAGCAGCAAGGATCGCTATGTGGTCACTGTGGTGCCAAGAGAAACGCTCTTTGTCTTGATCATAAAAACCGGAAGGCATTTCCATGGCACAGACGAGGATGGTAACCAATTGCTGCCCTATACCTGCCCATAAAAACTGTTACTGTATACTTGACCAACAAATTAAATATTTGTTGATTCCTTATTATATGCTAAGCATTGTGCTAGGCTTTTATGGAGGCTGAAAAAATATGAGATACGCTCTCTGCAGTTTAGGTGCTTATAATTGAGCTTCAGGGAGAATATAAATGAAAAAAATAAAAAGGGGGAAAGTTCATCATTACAGGAAGGCACGTAATTTAGTGCTTAATGGTGTGTCGCAGACCAGGAGAGAAAAACTGAAAGGTCAGAAGAGTCTTAGGAACTCAGACAGGTCTCATGATCTGTGAAGGAATGTCTATGTTGGAAACCAGACAGAGGAATGAGGAAGCACCAGAGGTCTGTTTATCTGAAAAACTCTACTCAGTAACCTGTAATCCTCGGGTATTATTTGAACTTCTTTGTGGTGTTGATTAAACTCAGGGCTCAAGACATCCCATGCACTGTGACACCCATTAGTAAATAACTTAACTAAAGGACGATGACTTCTGCATCTTGGAGTCTTAGTCTGCACAGGCTGCTCTCTAACAAAATGGCTGAAACAATAAGAATTTTATTTTTCCCAGTTCTGGAGACTAAGGAAGTCCAAGATCAAGGTTTTGGCAAGGTGGGTTTCATTCTGAGGTCGCTTCTCTTTGCTTGCAGGCATCTGCCTTCTCGCTGTGTGCTCACATGACCTCTTCTTTGAGAAAACGCTGGTCTCTTTTCTTTCTATAATGGAATTGATCCCATCATGGGGATTCTACCCTCATGACCACATTTAAACCCCCCAAGAGACCTCACTTTAAAATATCAACACATTGAGGGCATCAACATATGAATTTTGGAGGGACGCCAACATTCATTTCATAATACTTGATATGCTCAAGTTGTATGATGGAAAGGAGAAAGGGGAAAACTTGCCAGAGGGTCCACTTCCTCAGCGAACTTCGCTACAGAGAAGACGCATCCTGGCTACTCTATCCTTATTGTTTGATGTGCCCAGTTCTTTCAAGGCCACACCGATTTCAGGATCTTCGTCATATTTGAAATCAAAGCTCTGAATGTTACACTGGAAGACTGCTGTGCACCAATTTTTGTGTTTAGTATTAAGACCTATTGAATGCATGCATTTGAGAAATCTACATTGCTCTGTGCAAATCAGATAATTTATCCATCGGCTTCTGTCATTAATTTAACATACGGGTAGCAGAGGAGCCGCTACTCAGTCAGTTCCCAACTGACTGCCTTAATTATACATTCTCCCCTCCTCCTTGGTTCTTCCACTTAATGTTTCTAGTGTCATCTTCCTCCTATTCGATTCTTCTTCTCTTCCTCTTCTCCCTGGCTGAGGAGGACATGAATTAAGGAGCAGTGAGCTGTTTGTTTCTGCCTGTGTACCAGAAGAAGCCAGACCTGGTACATTCATCTTAGATAAGCAGGGTCAGATTGTCGTTAAATGTTTGTAGAGAATGTTCCAAGGAAAACAGAGTGTGGCGTTTAGATGGGGAAAGTGCCCCCTGAGTCAGTATCAGATGAGCCCTCTGTTGTGGTGCTGGAAAGGTGGTGCTTGGGCTGTGGAGAAAGAGTTCCACAACCTGAATAATAGACTGTGGCCAACAGAATCTGTGTCTTTTCTTCCAGGTAATGCAGGCTACTGGGCAAATTCCAACTCGCGTGATCCAATTGTTTTCAACATTACTCTTTCTCAGAAGTACTGAGTTTTCTATAGCGTTTTGCCAAGGTGACCCTGGGAAGCATGTCTGTCCTTCTGGATGAACCAACCTAAGTCACATCACTCAAGATATCATAGAGGATATCCATATGGTTATATAGAATCATAGAAACTCGTGGATGGACGAACCTTAGGGAGTGTCTAGTCCAACCTTCTTGATTTCAGGTAAGGCAGGTAAAGGCCCCTGGCTGGTGTCTTTTGTCAAGTGGCAAAGGAACTGGGCCTCTATCTGGGTTTCCTGAGTCTCACTCCATTCATGGTTCCGTTGAGTATGTCCCGGTTTGGAAAGTCTATGTTTTGATTTGGTTTTTGGTTGAGATAGGCTTCCTTTGAGGATTGCCTGGTATTTTAGCAAAATGCTGGGAATTTTACAAGTTCATGGTTTAATAGGCAGGGTTGGCATTGATTTCACCTCTGGCAGAGCTAGTAGCAGATATAGAGGTGATAAATAAAACTTAGAAAATGTGCAGGGATAAAATCTCTTAAGTCAACAAAGCTAAGGCATGTTTCGTTCAAGACTCTGAATTTTGTTATTAATTCATTCCGGGGTCAGACTGAAACACTAGATTTCCTTAGGCAGTTTTCATGGGCAATTGTATGAAGAGCTGCTCTGTCTTTAGGCATTATGATATATTGTGGGAGGAGAGGGTGTGCTGTTAGAAGGAAGGAGAAAAGTGAGCAGTGTAGCCAGGAAGGAAATGGCATTTATGATTTGTGTGAAGAAACATATTTTTATTCTCCATTATGGTCTTTTTGTTGAAATACAGGCTATCTAACATCTGAAGGCTTCCTCTGATAAGAAGGAAAATAAACATTAATTAACAGTATGTTTTATGGCAGGTTATATGTTCATAAAAGGTCTTTTGACAGGAAGCCAGGAGACCAAATAGCCTCAACTGTGTTACTAAGATGTCAGCATCCAACAAGTCGTCACGTCATTTCTACCCATTGACCTCCAGTATTTTTTTTTCTTTTTCTTTTTTTTACTATGAGGCCCAGGCTGGATTGCAGTGGCATGACCTCGGCTCATCACAATCTCTACCTCCCGGGTTCAAGTGATTTTCGAGGCTCAGCCTCCTGAGTGGCTGGAACTACAGGTGAACGCCACCATGCCTGACTGTTTTGTATGTTTAGTAGAGATGGGATTTCTCTATGTTGCCCAGGCTGGTGTCAAACTCCTGGCCTCAAGAGATCCTTCTGCCTTGGCCTCCCAAAGTGCTGAGATTATAGGCATAAGCCATCAGTGTCATGAAGAGGTGAATTATTAATAGATGATGTCTTGGGTTCTCTTCTAGCTTTAAAATTCTAGATCATCACTTAGAGCAAGAGACCCTGTTCTTGAAACCATTCTGATTGGGTTGTGTATTCTGCCACAGAGTACAAAGCCTGCTAATGCATACAGTCCAGAATTGCCTGTTTACTCATTAACACCCTGAGGATTATGAGTCAAAGGCTGCCTTCCTTCCCCTACCGAAAGCTACTGCTAGGAAGATTTCACAATCTGGAGATGGATGGGATGTCCCAAAACCATCTTGTCTAAGGGACTGTTTCATCCCTTGTCTTGAAGGCTTGTTGTGCTACAGGTATCCCCTTCCTCTCACCAGGTAGAGGTCATTGAGAGCTCCTGGCAAGTGTTTTTGATTGTCCACACATCAGCCTTTTCTGGCTGACCGTTGGAACTGCTGATTCCCTCAGGCTGCTGCTTTAGACCTGAGGGTCCTTCTTTCAGGGAGTCTCTAAAACTTGCCCAGCACACGCTCTGTTCACGTAGAGTTCTAACCACTCGTCTACATGTCAGCCAATGGTTTTCTGCCCCTAATCTTACACACACACACACACACACACACACACACACACACACGCTTTATTTTCATAAATTTTAATTGAATTTTTTTGTTTTTGAGAGATAATGTCTTGCTCTGTCACCCAAGCTGGAGTGCTGTGGCATGATCACAGTGCATGCCACCATGCCTGGTTAATTTTTAATTTTTTTGTAGAGATGGGGTCTCACTGTCTCACTATGTTGCCCAGGCTGATCTTGAGCTCCTGGGCTCAATCAGTCCTCCCACCTCAGCCTCCCAAAGTCCTGGTATTACAAGTGTGAGCCACCATAGCTGGCCAGGAATATGGGTTTTCTTGGGTCATAAAGCTTTGTAGAAAGGTGATGAGGACCCTTGGGACGATGAGAGGAGGAAGGATAACAAAAAAGACTACTTGGATATTGAAACATAGAAAACTGTTGATTACCAAAAAAAAAAAAACAAAAACAAAAACAAAAACAAAAACTAGTGAGAATACTCTGGGGCAGAAACTTCGAGAACAACACTGCCTAATACCCAGTGGTAAGTTTTTGTTTGGAGCGATAGTCTTCTATTAAACGTAAGCTTTTATAAAAGTTGTTTGTTCCATGAGGTAGTAGTGATAGTGTTGCTTTGAGTGCTAGAAAGGATGAGGGAAGGTGGTGGCCACAGGTGTGGGAATGGGATGAGAAAACAGCACAGCATCCCTGGGAAGCAAGGTTAAGAAGCAGGACTGAGAAATCAGCAACAGTGGGAATTGGAGTGGGATGAGCCAGGAGAACATGTGTCCTGGATGTCTTGAAAAATTAGGGAGGGTATTGGATGGAAGACGGCAGATAACTGTGAAAAGGGTGACCCTGTAATCCCAGCACTTCGGGAGGCCGAGGCGGGTGGATCACGAGGTCAAGAGATTGAGACCGTCCTGGTCAACATGGTGAAACCCCGTCTCTACTAAAAAAATACAAAAAATTAGCTGGGCACAGTGGCACGTGTGTGTAATCCCAGCTACTCAGGAGGCTGAGGCAGGAGAATTGCCTGAACCCAGGAGGCGGAGGTTGCGGTGAGCTGAGATCGCGCCATTGCACTCCAGCCTGGGTAACAAGAGTGAAACTCCATCTCAAAAAAAGAAAAGAAAAGAAAAGAAAAGGGTGACCCTAGGTAGACTTGGGGTCATTTGGCTTATCTAAGTGGGACATCCACATACACAATTGTGTACAAAATGATCTGGCATCACACAGAACACTGGATGAGGCTATGCACTCCCGAACCATCCAAGTTCACTGTTGCATATTAAAATCTCATGTTGAGCTTTAGAAAATACTTTGCCCTGTCCGCTCCCAGATAGTCTGCTCTAAGGGGTCAGGTGTGATTCCTAGACACTCAAGGTTTTTTTTTTTTTGAGATGGAGTCTCACTCTGTCACCCAAGCTAGAGTGTGATTTTGGCTCACTGCAACCTCCACCTCCTGGGTTCAAGTGATTCTCCTGCCTCAGCCTCCCCAAGTAGCTGGGATTATGGGCACGTGCCACATTTCCCAGCTAATTTTTTCTGTTTTTTGTATTTTTAGTAGAGACAGGGTTTCACTGTGGTAGCCAGGATGGTCTCGATCTCCTGACCCCGTGATCCGCCCACCTTGGCTTCCCAGCGGGCTGGAATTACAGGTGTGAGCCACCATGCCTGGTCGACACTGAAGTTTTAAAAAAGATCTCAGGTGATTCCTAGTGTGCAGGTAGATTTGAGTAAACTAGACCAAACTGTAATTTTAAGGTGAGTTGCATCCAAGTGATTTTTACTAATTTCTATGTTTATTTTAGTTATAGAGACTTAAGGGTAATCTGGGAGATGTTGTCAGCAAAAGTAATTCCCAAGATACGTTTATTAAACATCAGAAGTTTATACTCCAAACTGTACAACATTTTAAAGCAATGTGTGCCAGGGGCATGGAGATATGAATAAAGCATTAAACCTAGAGTTTAATTTTGATTCAGACCAGCACTGTATCGAAAGTCTAATTTCCTTATCTGTCAAATAGAGCTAATCATGGTATCTGGCCAACTTCCCAGTCTTGGAATTAAACAATATAGTAATAGATGCAAACCTATTTGATAAAATTAGAAAGTCTTATAGAAGTGTGGCTATTGTTTGTGTTTTTATACAGTCCCAGTCATGAAGGTTGTGTATGTGTGTATATGTACATATACATATATATTTAAAGGTACATTTATTTTTATAGGTATATATATATTTATAGGTATTTAAAGGTACATATATATTTAAAGGGATTTAAAGGTACATATACATTCATAAAATACCTAATTATGTAAATATAGCATATTTCTAAATGTGTGTTACATATTAGGTATTTATATGTATACTGATAGGTACATTTATGTAAACAGAAATATATAAAAATATATGTCTACATATACACATGTGTGTATATATATATGTATACAAGGTACCCACTAGGCCTTTGGAGGCAAGGCCTTTGGAGCCTAAAGAGTGCTGTGCCATGTACAGAGAAACTGCTCAATCACAGGTGCCAATAATTCCCAGGACTACCAGCAGCTTCGCCTTTGTGCTGACAAGACTTCCTGGTAGATCCTCAAGGATGATCAAATGAACTTAATGCCTTGTTTCTTTTTCTTCCTTTGGATGGTTTCTGTGGAGATCATCTCTAGGTAAGGGATTGTTGTAATTTAGGATCTTTAAGATGAAGAGCACCCCTTAATTGTTAGGGAAGAGCACCCCTTAATAAAATGGAAATAAAGATTTTATTACTTACAGGTCCTGGAGGGTGCATGGCATGCCCAGAGGACTCACGCTGAGGTCAGGGAGCACAGGAAGACAGAGAGGGAGGAATCCATGCCACAATGACTTTACAGGGTCCAGGGTATTATGCAGGAAGGTTTCCAGTGGGAGTTTTACATGTGGGTTTAGAGCAAGCAGGCATGAGTTCAGGAGGTCTTGCTGTGATGAGTGGTGGTCACTGTGATGCATCGACACAGTCTGTGTGGGCTGTGGGGGTCAGCAGGGCCAGTCCAGCAGGCTGTCCCTAGCTGTCGCTGGGCAGGAAGGAGGTCACCAGGAGAAAGTTGTATAAGGCAGATACCTGGATGAACCACATTGGGGGACTGGGTTCGAGGGTATAGAACTAGAAACTGTGCCAAGGATAACTGAGCCCTGCTTCTGGTATGAGAAAGTGAATATATATTCAGAATGGATGCTGAGGCAACATAAAACGATAAGAATTCACTTCCGGGATATAACGTGGAGGTTAGCATGGGGACTGGGATACCCCGGAGGGCCATGGCCACTTTCCCAACTCTCAGACAAAAGCATTCATATGGATGTTATAGAGTTTCTTACAAGGGCCACTGGCAGGAATGGCCCCTCTGAGGAGGAATGGCCCTTCTCAGTAGCTCTTTTCAATTCCTCTCCATCCCAGGTTACCTCTGCCCCATGTTGAAACTCTCAGGGCAGAAAGAAGTTCTGGGCTCATCATCCCACTTTTGGGGCAGAGAATCTCTCGGCTGTCCGTTGTAAGGAAGGAGCTCTAACAAGGGTTTTGCATGTGTGTCAGAGGAGGACCCACCCAGCAGGAGCACAGAGGAAGCTCTGTAAGAACAGTCTCAGCAGAGGAACAGGGGTTGGTGGGCGTGCTGCTGAGTCACATTAGGAGATTCCAGTAAAAACATAAAAAGAATGTGGTGGTTCTTCTTGCACAATAGCCTAGAATGCACTTTCCACAGAGTGTCCTCAGGATTAAGAAATAAGGAATTAAGGACATGGTTTTTGGCCCTGATTTCTTTGCTTCTTAGAGCTCTTCTTCCCTCCCTTATCTTGGGCTTTTTCAAGGTATTCAAGGTCCAACGTTGAAGGTGGGATTTGGGAAGGTTGCTCCGGGTTTTGTCCAGCTCAAGATACACCTTTTCTTAGGTATTCAAGGGAATTCAAGAGAGGGCAGGGGCAGTGGGCTGAGAGCTCCACCTTCATCCCCATTCCCCTGTTGCCAGTAGCGAGATGACCAATGCTGGCTGTAGATATGATTAGATTTGGTCCCCATGGAAGGTCTGTGAGCCTGGAGGTGCAGGTGTGGGACATCATGGCACCATGGCAGCTCCATTTTGTTCTTCAAGCCTCCTTTGTGAGAGCTTCCAGAAAGCTCTTAGTATTAGATGGGAATGGTCTTTGGACCACTGAGAGACAGGGGTCTGCATGTAAGTCTGAATCCTGCCTCTGGTTACCCTGGGACCTCAGGCCATTTCTGATGTGTCATCCCCTCCCCTTCCCTCATTTACCTGTTGAATGGAAACACTCTATCAATTATAAAGTATTACACGGAGTTAAAATATTATTGTTAAGATTTGTTGCTTACATCATGGCTAGCTTGATTTCTGTTGAGCACATGTATGTGTGGTGAGAGAACTTCAACAAGGAGTTAAAGGTCAGAACATATAGTATATGTGCTGTGGAAGCGAGCACAAGGTCAGAAAATTTAGACGTGCAGTTGCTGGCTGGGCACGGTGGCTCACAAGTGTAATCCTAGCACTTTGGAAGGCCGAAGCGGGTGGATCACCTGAGGTCAGGAGTTTGAAACCAGCATGGCCAACATGGCAAAACCCAGTCTCTACTAAAAATACAAAAATTAGCTGGGTGTGGTGGCAGGTGCCTGTAATCCCAGCTACTCAGGAGGCTAAAGCAGGAGAATCGCTTGAACCCAGGAGGCAGACTGCAACGTGAGCTGAGATCGCATCACTTCACTCCAGCCTGGATGACAGAGCAAGACTCTGTCTAAAAGAAGAAGAAGAAGAAAAAAAAAGGTACAACTGCTGACAGGCATGGAGGTAAAAAAGAGCAGAGTGGATTCTTTTCACAGAGTGTGGTCAGTTATATATACCAGAGGGAAGAAGTTGGGGGAGGGGCGGGCAGAAAGGAGGAAAAGCTTTTTGGTCCTTATGTTAAAATCTAAGAGAGAGAACTTTTTTAGTGGGAGGAGGTGGTGACTTAAAAACTCTGCTTATGGTGTCTCACATTTGAGGGTTGGAGACTTTTTCCTCTGGATGAAACATAGTTCTTTCACTACAATTCTCATTTAAAATACAGATATTTCTTGAAGGGCTAACATGTTAAGCCATCTGTTCCTTTTCCTGCTGACAGGGGCAGTCTGAGTAAAAGCGATGACACGGAATTATCGGGAAAGGGAAAGTTGAAATCAGGATATGGAAGAGAGGACTTTAGAGACGCTTCATCGCTGTGCTTAGGTTTTAGCTTGCCTGGGATTTGCTGAGAGGACAGGGAATGAGTGCCCCGGGGTGTCTGCCTGAGACTGGAATTGAGGCAGGGGTGAGATGTTAACCAGAGAGCTAGGAGGGCACATCTCTGGTGTCCAGAAGCTGAATGGCACTTCTGTTCCCTCACTGTATGCTGCTGAGTGTGCTGGACCAGCATGGTGGAAACACCGCATTCCCAGGCGGAACACCTCATGCTTCTGCGGGGGGTGACAACACCTCAGCCTGTTGTCGCCCTAGACACACTCTGATCTCAGAGGGAAATGTGTGCTAATGGTACTTAATAAATAACCTGTCAGTTTACAAAAGCCTTTCAGATCCGGCGGCATGGCGTTCGGTTCTCATTCGTTCCTCTCCGGGTGCTAGATGAAATCCTGACTCTCGATCCTCCAGCAGATGAGGAAATAACGCAGAGCTGCTGGAGATTAATCACTTGGAAAGTCGTCAAGTTGGCCGGAAGCAATAAGTCTTCCTGTTGACAAGGACCATGGTGGGTGCTTCTCTTACTGGAGTATCCGTTTATTTCTCCAGCTCTTCTCTGAGGAAGAGAGTACCGGCGAGGACAAACGCGAGGCGCTGTGAGGTGAAATGCTGACTCCCGGAGGAGAAAGGGAACCGTGGGAGCCAAGCAGGCGCGTGCAGTTCCGCTCATGCTGCAGTTTTCTGGCGCCATCTGCTGCTCTGCTGAAGTAATGGAGGACGGACGGCTCTGGGTTGGAGAAAGGCAATGGTTGTAGTGAAGTGAGTCTTTAGGGTAACAGAATTGAGATTTTCTCAAACTGGGGTGTGTGTAGGTCATTGTACTCATTTGAGTGGTTTGTGAGGATTTTGAAAAATGTCTTCTTCTCCCAAAGACACTAGGATTGCAAGGAAAGATCTGATGTGCAGTTCATGGTATGCTGTGCTGTAGATTACACCCCGGAGTAGTTGCATGTTAAGAGAGATAGAAAGAACAATAATTCATTCCAAAGGAGGGACCCCTCCAGCAGACTCTGAGCTACTTGAGGGTAAAAGCAGCTTAGCTGGCTTCACTCCACTAGCCTAGCAAGTGCCTGCCACCAGTCGTGGGCACCAATGAAATATATGCTCAGTCTGTCACCGATGGTATAATTTTGGGCATGGTGGCATATGGGTGAGACTATGTATATCCACTGTGGCCAGCAATCTTCTCAGGACATGAGTTATGAAATTCATCTCTTATTTCCACGGAGGAGGTAGTCTGAGAATGGGGGATATTTACCTTACAGACAAATCCCAATCTGGTTCTTTACAAAAGATGGGCCTGGATTTTGTTTGTAGAGGCTAGTTAAGAAATATGAAAAGATGACAGCATTTAATCCATAAAATGGAGAGAATGTGACACAATCCATTTATAGGCCCCATTCTTCACATCCAGAATTAGGATTAGAGACAGAGACTATCCGAGGGATGGGGCAGGAATAGGTCCTAAGTTGAGAAAAGTTTCCATTGGTGCAGAGATTCCCAAGATACGTCTCTTGCCTTTAATGAGAAGATACAGAAGGGAGACTTGGAAATAGTTTTTTTCTTTGGACGTCTTGCTCCTGCTAACCACTTGTGTGAGGCATCGCCAGACGCCCCTAGCCCTGGATTTCACCCAGCTACTTCTTGTGGGCTGTGGAAGGATATGGAGCAGCATCTGGTAACGTTCAGTCTAACAAACAGCCACATAGAATGGCTTGGGGCCTTTCTGTTAGATGTGGGAGTATCTTTGAGGAGGCAGAGTCTATAGGCCTAAAATGAGAGTGATGCTATTTCCTCTTCATTTTATTTTTACACTTAATTCAGCAAACAGCTATGTGCATGAACAGGTGTGTGAGTTAAAATATGCCTTTACATGGGATTATTTAAAGGAAACTATAATTCTTTTAAAAAGCAAAGAATCTTTTTGCAAAGTAAATATTTAAGGGAATATAGAAGAACATTTAGTCTTTGACCAATAAATGTATTAGCTGGAAAGTATTGAGGCAAAAATATATGCTTCTTATTTATAAAATTATAATATTATCTATACAATATAATATTATATAATAATATTATAAATATACATTATAAATTGATTTCCAGATCAATTTTTCAAAATCAATTAAATCCATAATATAGACAAAATCGTAGCATTTGTAACTAAAACAGGTAAGAAGAATGCTGATAGAATATTCAAAATTATCAAGGCGATCAAAATGTTGAGTAGAAATATGTGTTTAGTTCTCATGAAGATGTTTCAATAAATGTTTGTGTATTAGAAAAACAAGAAGAGATTTTTGTAAAGCTTGGAGGAACTCCAAGAATATGAGATGTTGGTACCTTGATTCTCGTGGCTAATTCAATCTAAAAATGTGTAGCCTTCCTGTATGAGCAGACGTCTATACTAGCTTTCACTCTCCCTCAGAACTGACGCAGACATAGGGAGTAAGGAGAGATTTTCCTGGACTTACTGGCTAAGACCTAGAAGACAAAGATGGGAAGAATAGAGTTGTACAAAATTATGTATGAGTGTGATAATGCAGATCCAGGCATCTTGGTCTGTGAGTAATTACTGGCCTGTAGGTGGACAAATTAAGGGAAAAATCATCTCATGAGAGTTTGCACAACTTTCCTGATTCCTGAAAAAAGAGACTCTTTATCTGCTGGGGTTTCCGGGTTCACTGACAATTATGTACGTTACAGGAGAACAGCAGTTTGCATGTTTGACGACTTTTGGAAAGTCATTTGCAAAGTTTATTTTTTCTTCACATGGCAACATGATACGGTGGTTTTTGAAAGGAGTTTCAATTTGGGAATTTTATTTAAAAATCAAAATTCAATTGCCTTCCCCAAACTCCTTTAAACTGCTATTATTTTTTATTCTGATACAACCAGCGAAGGGGCTAACACAGGCTTCTCAGGATGACATCCCAGTAAAATCCCATGGCGACCAAGCTCTTCTCGACAAGTACTCAGCTGCCTTTCTATCTCTGTGTATGTCAAACAGGCAGACAGCTGTGAGTCATCAAATACACACGGGTCATTTTCGAGCTGATCTTTATAACGATGAAAACTGCGTCTGAGTGTTTATTGATGTCTTCGCTTAAGTGCAAGATAAAGAGTGGGCCCTCAAAGGGTGTTCCTGGAACCAGCCATGTCAGCATCACTAGGCAACTTGTTAAAAAAGCAGTTCTCCAATGAGAACACATGGATACAGGGAGGGGAGCAACACCTACTGGAGCCTGTCAGGGACAGGGGTTGCTGAGGGAGAGGGAGAGCTTCAGGATAAATAGCTAATGCGTGTTGGGCTTGATACCTGGGTGATGGTGAAGTGACTACGTTGCCTGGGGTATATATCCTGAGGTTCCTCATGGTGCGCCAGGAAAATTTAGGACACAGACACATAGGAGGAGTTTAGGAGCAGAGTTTAATAGGCAGAAGAGAAGAGAAAGAGAAACAGCTCTCTCTCTGTAGAGAGGGTTCTCCCAGTAGAAATGACCAGACCAGCGGTAAACGTGTGGGATTTTATAGTCAGGTATGAGGAGGTAGTGTCTGATTTATACAGGACTCACGGATTGGTTGCTATCAGGTATGACGTTTATATAGTGCATGGGGAAGGCTGATCTCCCCACCCTAATCTTATTATGCAAATGAGCTTTCCAGTTGATGGGGCCGTCTTGTCTGCTCCATACTGTACACGTGGATGACAAAGGAAAGGGAAGATGGAGTCGCCATCTTGAACATGTCTAGTCTCTAGTTTCTGCAGGCATTCACCTGTGCAAGCTCCAAGCTTGCTTGTTTATGTCTGCAGCTCGACTTTACAGGCTGCTCTTTGTTAGAAAATTATTTGGGGCAGCTTTTCACGAAAAAGAAAAGTCTTACCGAGGACTCCCATACACATACTATCTGCCTAAGTGATTTCTTCTTAACTTCTTTATCAACGGGCTGATAAGGTGCAGCAAACCACCATGGAATGGCACAAGTTCACCTATGTTCTGCACATGTCCTACATACGTATCCTGGAACTTTAAATTAAAAAGAAAAAAAAAAAAAAAGCAGTTATTGGGCCCCATCCCTGACCTCTTAAATCAGAAACTTGAGAAGGAGGGTTCAGGAATCTGTGTTTTATTTATTTATTTATTTATTTATATTTATTTTTTGAGACAGTCTTGCTTTGTTGCCAGGCTGGAGTATACTGGTGCGATCTCAGCTCACTGAAACCTCCATCTCCCTGGTTCAAGCGATTCCCCTGCTTCAGCCACCTAAGTAGCTGGGACTACAGGCCCCCACAACCATACCTGGCTAATTTTTTTTGTGTTTTAGTGGAGACAGGGTTTCACCATGGCCAGGATGGTCTCATCTCCTGACCTGGTGATCCACCCGCCTTGACCTCCCAAAGTGCTGGGATTGCAGGTGTGATCCACCGCACCCAGCGGTGTTCTAACACATCCTCCTGGGGACTGTGATGCGAGCTTGATACAGAACCACTGAGTAACATGTGAATGAGGTCAGTAGAGCTAAAGGAGTTGCCTAGGGGGAGAAGTCAATTCAGGCTAACTCACTCCAAAACACCAACTTTATTATATATTTGAAAGAAAATTAAAAGGAACTTAACAGTGAACTTCCTCAGGGTTAGAAAATAAACTAACCACAGCCTGAGGAAGAATGGGAAAGTTTGGGGAATAGTACCACAGATTTCCTCCTGGGGTTGAAGCTGAAAGTGTTAATCAGGTCTACAGTACCTTATCCAAAATTTCAGCATCACCAAATCTCTGGCAACTAAGAATTTACTTAAGTTTGGTGCCAAAACTCACTGGTTGCAAAACCTCACTGGAGTTCATGTGAGGCTTTGCATTCATCGTATTATCCCACTTTGAGTGAATATTCATGTTTTGCTTTAATTATCAACTTAGTCGTAAGGATAGCTCTTCTGGGAGGCAATGGGTCTGAGAGCCACTACCAGGGAGGAGGTTTTCCCCTTCTCTGTCTACTGCTCCCCAGATTGCAACTTCCTTGAGAACAAAGCCATAGCTTGAGCCACTCTGAAGCCCAGTAGCTTATAAGGAGCCCTGTGTGCTGAATGAATGGGAACATTCCTATCATCAAAAAGTGTCCTCAAGGAGGGGCAAGCGACCTCCAGCTTCCAGAGTTGAGGGAGTTACCTTTTGCCATCATCACACCAGGCCATTAAGCTCTCAGAGCAAAGACCACCTGGAAGTAAATGTAGAGATTACCCTTCTCCTCCTTAAAAACAAATTAACTAAACTCTGTCCTTTATTTCGATTGTATGAGTTTTTCTGCCACATCCTTTCTCCACCTAGTCGTAATATTTCCTTAGACTCCTCTGTGCTGTTATAATTTCTCAGACTTTCCTTGGTCTTGATGACCTTGACAGACCTCCACATATTTGTAGGGGTACAGAGTGATATTTCAAGACCACTAATTTCTTAATTTTTCCTCATACGGAGCAGTAATCCACTCACAGATCAAGATACCTGTATCTGTATTATCACACCCATACATATATTACACAACTCTATTCTTCCATCTGTGTCTTCTAGATCGTACCCAGTAAGTCCAGGAAAATCTCTCCTTACTCCCTCTGTCGGTTTCAGTTGCGAGGGAGAAATTGCCTAAATGGTAAGTAAAAGCTAGTGTATATATCTACTCAGACAGGAAAGCGACATGTTTTATTTTATTTTATCTTATTATTTTTTTTGAGACAGAGTCTCACTCTGTTGTCCGGTCCAGAGTTCAGTGACACCATCTTGGCTCACTGCAACCTCCAGCTCTCGAATTGAAGCAATTATCCCACCTCAGCCTCCCGAATAGCTGGGATTACAGGCACCTGTCCCCACACCTGGACTAATTTTTGTATTTTTAGTAGAGACGGGGTTTCACCATGTTGGCCAGGCCGGTTTCAAACTCCTGACCTCAAGTGATCCAGGAACCTCGGCCTCCCAAAGTGCTGCGATTACAGATGTGAGCCACTGCACCCAGCCTGAAGCTACATGTTTTTAGATTGAAACACTCTTGTACATTGTGTAGTGATCAAATCAGGGTAATTAGCATATTTTTCACTGCAAACATTGATCATTTCTTCATGTTAGGAGCTTCCAAAAATCGTCTCCTCTAGCTTTTCAACAGTCAATAAATTATTATTATTATTATTATTATTATTTGAGACGGAGTTTTGCTCTTGTTACCCAGGCTGGAGTGCAATGGTGCGATCTCGGCTCACCGCAACCTCTGCCTCCTGGGTTCAGGCAATTCTCCTGCCTCAGCCTCCTGAGTAGCTGGGATTACAGGCACGTGCCACCATGCCCAGCTAATGTTTTGTATTTTTAGTAGAGACGGGGTTTCACCATGTTGACCAGGATGGTCTCGATCTCTTGACCTCGTGATCCACCTGCCTCGGCCTCCCAAAGTGCTGGGATTACAGGCATGAGCCACCGTGCCCGGCCAATAAATTATTATTAACTGCAGTCACCCTACAGAGCTATACAGAACATTATAGCTTGTTTCTCCTGTTTAGCTCTAATTTTGTTTCTATTAACCATCCTCTCCCTATGCTTTCCTCCCTCTATCCTCCCAGCCTCTAATAACCATTATTCTGTTCTCTGCTTCTATGAGTGAGAACATGTGGTATTGATCTTTCTGTGCCTGGCTTAGTTCACTTAATGTACTTGAACTTGACAGTTTTGAAGAGTACCAGTCAGGTATTTTGTAGAATTCCCTTCTATTGAAAATTGATGTTTTTTCTCTTGATTAGACTGGCATTATGGGTTTTTGGAAGTAAAGCCATAGAAGTGGAATGCCACTTTTACGACACCGTATTAGGGGTTATCCTTGACAGGGCTCTCCTTAGCCGTGGTGGTGGATTGCTTGCTGTCTCATCATTCTCTGTGTATCAGGACACCCAGCAGCCTCTGATGCTCCAGGGTTATGCCTATTGCCACAGAATTCAGAGTTGGGTTTTGGCTGGCTTAGCTGTGCTGGCCTTGCCAGTGGAAAAAACATCCAACTCAAACCAACTCGAGAAAGGAATTTCTTGACTCATGTTTTTATAAAACCCAGAATACTGTTTTTAGGCATGGCAAGATCCAGGAACTCAATCACGGGCCTTCAGAGACTTTCATGTATTGGTCGTTTTTCTTGGGTTCGTTTCATTTTTAGGTTGGCCCTCTCCAAATTTTAGAAAAATGCTTTTAGACATTCCAGAATCTTTGCATGATCCCAGAGCTAGGCTTTTTAGAGAAGAAGAGCATGATTTTTATGAAAGTCCAGCAGAAGCCCCAGGAAAGGGCCATGGGCTCAGTTCAGGTCAGATGCTTATTTTGGGATCAGCAGCAGGGGATGTGCCACTCTGATTGGCCAGGCGTGAGTCACTGCTGACTCCATCATATGCTGGGAATGTTGAGTTTGCCTAGGAGCAGTGGGGAGAGTTTCAGTTTAGAGCACCTATCACTCACCACCCCAATCGTTTTGTGATCAATAGAATATATTAAAATGACAGCCTGCAAACTATGAAGAAGAGCTTGCAAACCTCACAGAAGTCTTTAAAAATTGTTTTAGAATTTAAAGACACAGGGTCTTTCCGCGTTGCTCAGGCTGGTCTCAAATTCCTGGGCTTAAGTGACCATCCTGCTGTGGCCTCTGTGTTACTGGTGTGCCACCATGCATGGTGAAGAGAAGTTTTTTAAAAATATTATTTTTGTTTTATTATATAAGCAGTATGAGTCTTTGGGAAATCAATTTAAAAGCATATCTCACTATCCAAGTAAATATAAAAATATGCACATATTATTATTTTTTATTTCTGTTTTTTTGTTTTTTTTTGAGACAGAGTCTCACTTTGTTGTCCAGGCTGGAGTGCAGTGACATGATCTCAGCTCACTTGCAAACTCTGCTTCCTGGGTTAAAGCAATTCTTGTGCCTCAGCCTCTGGAGTAGGTGGGATTACAGGTGTGCACCACCATATCTGGCTGATTTTTGTATCTTTAGTAGAGATAGGGTTTAACCATGTTGGTCAGTCTGGTCTGGAACTCCTGACTTCAGGTGATCCACATGCCTCAACCTCCTAAAGTGCTGGGATTACAGGCATGAGCCACCGCTCCTGGCTCACATATTATTTTTTAATATATAGATACCCATATGATTTTTTAAAAATGGGAGTCAATATATACATATAGATTTATCCTTAAGTGTATGCAATTTTCCATACACTTAAATATTCAAAATCACAATTAATATTTTATAACATTATTTTTTATGTATATAATTGTTTAATCAATTCCCTATATTTAACAATTAGGTTGTTTCCAATTTACAACATTACCAGGATTGCAAAGATTAATATTCTTGTGTTTATTTAGATTATTTTTCCATAACAAATTCCCAGAAATGAAAGTGTTGCTGAAGGATCAAGATGCTTGAGATTTTTGAATGTGTTGACAAATTTTGACCTAGAGACTCCTAGTGGCAGTAAATGAGAATACTCATTTCACCATATACCTGACAAAACTGAATATTATTTTAAAAGGCATATACGCCAAGTTGATGGAATAAAATGTTACCTCTGCTTCATCTTTCATTTCTTTAGTTACCAGTCATGTTGGACTTTTAAAACATAATTTGCTCTTTTGTAAATGACCATTATTTTATTCAATCAATACTTATTGATTGCACACTGTGTGTGAAGCACTGTAGAAGGCATAATATTCAGCAGCAAACGAGGGAGAGACAGCCCCTGCCCTAGTGGAACATAATAAAGCTGGCTTATGTCTTTCCAATAGTTAAAAAAAATCGGAAATGGTTGTCTTTTCTTATTGACTTGTAAGACAGGATTATATGAAGCATTTTAACTCTGTCTTATATCTTGCAGGTGTTTGGCTTAGCTTTCTCTTACCTTTAAATTTATCTAAGCTTTTTATTTATTTGTCTGTTTTTTTGAGGATAGAGTCTCACTCTGTTGCTCAGGCTGGGGTGTAGTGGCACAATCTTGAGTTCAAGTGATTCTCATGCCTCAGCCTCCAGAAGTAACTGGGATGACAGGCGTGCACCACCACATCCAGCTAATTTTTGTATTTTTAGTAGAGATGGGGTTTCATCATGTTGGCCAGGCTGGTCTTGAACTCCTGACCTCAGGTGGTCTGCCTGCCTTGGCCTCCCAAAGTGAAAGGATTACAGGTATATGCCACCATGCCTGGCCTCTTACGGTGGTTTCTGATGTGAGGAAGTGATATTCAAAAGTGTAGGAAACTTGGTCTCCCTCTCTCTCCCGTTTATTTCTTCCTTTATCATTGACTAGAAAGATATTTGAAATTCTAGAGTATAAATTCACTTGTATTTATTATTTCTTCTGGGTCTCCTGAGTGTAGTTTTTACACTTAATAATTGAACCCATCCAAAATGTACATTATTGTATTTTGTAAGGCAATGATTTATCTTCCCCTGAAACAGTTAACTCTCTATTTTTTTTTAGTACCATTTGTGAAATAACCCTTCCTCCTCTTGAATGATCAGTAATGCCACTTTTATCATATACTAAGTTCTTTCCAAGTAGATATATATTAGGATCCATTTCTAGCGTATTTGTTTCCACCATCAATTTTTATGTTTGTACTATATTACGTTATTGCAGTGTCATAATACGTTTTATCATCTGGTAATGTAAGTTCACTTAATTTATGTGGGAATCATTAATTAAACCGGCTTTAGTAGCTGGACTTCAGCCTAACCGATGAGATTGCATGGTTTTTATGATGCCATATAAAGATATGTAAAAGCAAAATCTTTTCTTTTTTTGTATGGACTTTTTTCCTTTGACTACAGTGCTGCACCTGTTGTAAAACTTCGGATCATCCAGAAAAACACAAAGGAGAAGATAAACATCACCAAATTCTGTCACCAGAGATAGCCTTTTCAAATATTTTGAGTCATATACCTCTGGCCTTTTAGAGATGCACATGATACATATTATTTTATATTATCCTGCAGGGATTGTGCCTTTAATTTCTAACAATATGTCACTGGAGCACTTTCTATGTCATTAAACACTCTTTGTCTTTTAAAACATTAATGATTTCATATGACATACAGAATATATCATATTA
This sequence comes from Saguinus oedipus, assembly GCA_031835075.1. Taxonomy (NCBI): domain Eukaryota; kingdom Metazoa; phylum Chordata; class Mammalia; order Primates; family Cebidae; genus Saguinus; species Saguinus oedipus. The sequence goes on along the minus strand of CM063172.1, from coordinate 10,752,331 downwards.
TATTTAACCATCCTTACAATATTTCACAGTTTCTATTTTAAATGGTGCCACAATTAACATTCTTACAGAGTAGGTTGGAGATTTTTTCTCCTTTTCAGTCCTTATTTTTCTTCTTTCTCCATCCCTTTTGGAAGGAAGTCTTTTGGTAAAGTGAAGAACAGTGATAGCTTTGATATCCTAAACGCATCAGACTTATCCCAAGGAAACATGTTGGTATAATTTGGCTGTGTCCCCACTCAGTTCTCCTCTTGAATTGTAACTGCCACAATTACCACATGTAGTGGGAGGAACCTGGAGGGAAGTAATTAAATCACGGAGCGGGTCTTTCCCGTGCTGTTCTCGTGAGAGTGAATCAGTCTCACGAGATCTGGTGGTTTTAAAAGCAGTTTTTCTGCAGAAGCGCTCTTTTTGCCTGCCGCCTTCCACGGAAAATGTGAGTTTCTCCTCCTTGCCTTCTGCCATGATTGTGAAGCCTCCCAGCCACGTGGAACCGTAAGTCCATTAAACGTTTCTCCTGTATAAACCATCTGAGTCGGGCAAACATCAGGACGATTACAAAAACATGAAGTAAAATGAGGGCGAGGTGAGTTCACAAAATGTATACCGTTAGTTCTTTGAAGTAACTGGAGGGAATTCAGGCTCAAAACATTGGCCCTGAGTTTTAACACAGTAGGAAAACACCATTACTTACAGAAATTGTTTATTAGTGTATCTATAAAGCAAAAAACAAAAATCACTTGTTTAGGGGATGTAGAACTTTCCTGGTACTAAGATAAACTTCTCCCCTGCACACAGAACACTGTGTACTTCAGTAGACAATGTCCTCCACAGTATCCTCAAAGTCAATGTGCTATTTTTCACATTTTATAATGTGAGCTAATAGTGCCAACTTGAAGTCTGGCAAAAGTATTTCTAAGGGAGAGGAGAAACAATGACATCCAGACAAGTAGCACTTGGACAAAATAGATTGATCATAAATCTTGTTTCCTAGGAAAAGAAGAGACTGCCTGACAGGTCTCTATAAATATTAAATCTTTTAACTAGGCTTTGATAAAATTAACCACCAGTGACTGGGTTATCGTTTCAGCACTAGCTGAGGAACAGGTGAGCTGTGTTGCTGGCTAAACACAGATGTACATGCTTAACAGCTAAGCAGCGAGTATGTTTGACAGGTTGCAAAAGTTAAGTGTCTAATGGAACTCATGCCACAAGAAAGGCTCCCCGGTTTTGAAAGTGGGTGGAGTCCAGGCTAGGTGAAGATTAATAGCTTTTTTGATTGATAGCTTCAGTTTTTCAGTAACATAGACAAATGGGCAAAGGAAGACCCCAATTTCCACTCTGTAAAATGGCCCAATCCATAAGCTGATCCCTATGAGCACGGTCTATAGATTAAATCAATATCTTTTATGCATGCATTATTTTTCATTCAGTCAGTGATATTTATTGAGTACCATCTTTGCGTTTGGTATGTTTTCTCTGAAAGCGTGTCGCGTATTTTAAGATATATGGATACTTGTAGCAGATCTATTACTTGTGGAAGATCTTTAAAACTTTATTTCTGGCCGGGCATGGTGGCTCACGCCTGTAATCCCAGCACTTTGGGAGGCCGAGGTGGGTGGATCACGAGGTTAAGAGATCGAGACCATCCTGGTCAACATTGTGAAACCCCGTCTCTACTAAAAATACAAAAAAATTAGCTGGGCATGGTGGCGCGTGCCTGTAATCCCAGCTACTCGGGAGGCTGAGGCAGGAGAATTGTCTGAACCCAGGAGGCGGAGGTTGCGGTGAGCCAAGATGGTGCCATTGCACTCCAGCCTGGGTAACAAGAGCGAAACTCTGTCTCAAAACAACAACAACAACAACAAAACTGTATTTTGACGTTCAGGAAGGTATCAAACTTAAAAATTTGGAACCACTGCTGCAGTCTGTACTGGTATAATTTCCAGCCTAAAAAGTTTTAGAGAAATGTTACAAAATATTTACTTTGACCATAAAAACAAGTCTTAGTGAAATTCCCATGTGTTAAGCACTTACATGTTGCTACCTTGTTACTGAAATTCTTAGTCCAGTTGCCATCATAGAACCACCGAGAGCAGCTGGGAAGTCTAGCGATGGGCTTCACTTCTTGGTCCCAGCTTCCCTAGTGTTCTATTTGCTCATTTATTCTCTGTTACCCAAGGCACATACATTAGAAAATGAGTAGGGAAACCTTCTGGGATTTGTCCTGCAAACTACTATCTAGATTTTCTGCTTCGATTTGCCATTGACTTTTTGACTTCTCCTTATCTCTTGTCCTGGAAGGAAAATTGAAAGAATTTCTTGGCTGTAGGAGTGCCAGCAGAAGTCCAAACCTGTCTCTCTCTCAACAAGAGACCCAAGGAATCTTGCTGTAACACTCCTGGGTTTCCCACGTATTCTAGCTAGTATCTCCCAGCACTGGGGAATAGAGAATATCAAGTTGGTGGGTATCATACTTTTAATTATATTTTGAAATCTTGAAGGATTTACTGGTCTCTGTGCAGGGAGAAAGCATGTCTAGCAGTGCCGTTTTTGCCTGAAGCTGTTACTGGCTTTTAAGCCATCTTCCTCCTCCTCCTCCTCCTCCCTCTCCTCCTCCTCCTCCCTTCCTCCTCCTCTCTTCCTCCTCCTCTCTTCCTCCTCCTCCTCTCTTCCTCTTCCTCCTCTCTTCCTCCTCCCTTCCTCCTCCGCTCTTCCTCTCTTCCTCTTTCTCCTCTCTTCCTCCTCCTCCTCCTCTTTCCCTTCCTCCTCCTCCTCCTTGCTACAGAAAGTGACTTTTTCAAAAGCTGCAGCAAAGGTTGAGATGTTGTTTTGGCAGGTTTTCTGTACTTTTCAAGGGTCCCAGTATACTTTTGAACTGCCAGGTTATATAAATCCTACTATTTCAACCTCCAGTTATGCAGTCTATTCACTTTCCTTATGTCCTTGGTATCCACCGAGTCCAAGCCATCCTTGTTTCTGGCCCAGAGAAGTTCATACAAACCTTTTATGAAAGAATGCTCAGTGAGAACACACTAAGTTTTTTCACGATATTTCCAGAATTACTGCTAAACGGAAGAGTGGCAAATGTTGTAGGACAGTAAGTTAATTGCCTTTTGCAATTCCTCAGAATTCTACCCTTTCTTAGGTGAGAAAACCTTCTTTCTTCTTTGGTGGTGTTTCTTTTGTAAAGATAAGCTGAAACAGTATTTCAGGATTTCTAATAAGATTCAAAACAGTCATTCCAAAGAGACAGCCCTCCACTCAAAGAAATATGAGACCCAACAAAACTTTATTTTGTGTTTGGTACATGTATAATGCAATACTATACATTTTCGTATTTGTTTTACTTAGTAAACCTTAGATATATATTTTATTATTATTTTTTGAGACAAAGTCTCACTCTATCACCCAGGCTGGAGTGTAGTGGTGTGGTCTCATCTCATTGCAGCCTCTACTTTCTGAGTTCAAGCAATTTTCCTGCCTCAGCCTCCAGCGTAGCTGGGATTACAGGCAGCCACCACCATGCCTAGCTAATTTTTGTATTTTTAGTAGAGAGGGGGTTTTTGCCATGTTGGCCAAGCTGGTCTTGAACTCCTGACCTCAGGTGATCTGCCTGCCTCTGCCTCCCAAAGTTCTGGGATTACAGGTGTAAGCCACCATGCCCTGCCGCTTATATGTCACTTACTATGTATCAATCTCTGTCCAAAGAATCTACCAACTTATTAACTTATTTAGTAAATAAAATAAAAAGTAGAAATCCTTCATACTCCCATTCTCCAGAGATGACTATGCTCAGTCATTTGAGATATTTTTCTATATTTCTTTTTCCTAAACATGTTTTATATTGTTGTTATAATTACTATCATTTTTTGTTTTACATAATAATACTCAATCTGCTTTTTCACTTAGCTATATGTCTTGGATTTTTTTTTATACGAGGACTTCTAATTATAGATCATTGTGTTCAAGGGTTGCATAGTTTTCCACTGTGTAAATCAGCCATGTTTCATTTAACTGTCCTTATACCGAATGGTATTTATGCAACTTACACCTTTTTACCAATCTCTGCCTACTGTGGAAGTCCTTTGGAAGGCTAAATTCCTAGGAGTAGAAATACTGGTTTGCAGGGTATCAGTAGTTATAATTTTAACATATTTTTAGATGCACTATATTTGAAAATACATTAAAATTTCTGACATCTCCTCCAGAAAGGTATTAGTGTACCTATTTCTTTTATGCTCTGGTCAGCACTAGATATTATAAATTTTAAAAATCTACCAAATTGATAAGCAAATATTAGTAAAGAAAAAGTCATGTTATTAAGGTGTTAAAGATGAAAAAAGTAAAGAAAAGGAAAATATTTAAAAGGTTGTAATTACAATTAATGCAGAAAACAAATTCATATTGAGACCTCCACTGAAAGTGTGGACAATTTTAAATCTTAGTATTTTGAGTACCTGAGGTTCAGTTGCTCTTAGCAAGTGTACCCATGTAGCCCTGGATTTTTTCTTTACACTGACTTTATTGTGTAAACTCTACACAGGAGAAAGTAGGCTCCTGTGCCTCGCGTGATGCCGACAGTACGGTAGTCGCACAATGAAGATATGTGCCTCTTTATTTTCTGGGGTGCCCCTCATAAAAGGAGGCAGTGGATGACAGACCTGCTGCAAACCACTTCCTGTTTACTTCCAAAGATCACAGAGTTTCACAAATTAAAGATCAGTCACAGAAATGAATGTAGTTATTGATACAGGAAAGCACCTCATGTAGAAATTATTAATTTATTGACTGCTAGCTCCAAATTCACCCTTTTCTGTCCTGTTTTGTGATAATGGAGCTAGACTCTGTAAACATTTCATCTTAGCTGGCAGAATTACAAGCTTTTCAGGAGAGAGCACTAAAGTGATGGTGCAGGAGGAAGGGGCTTCTCTACATGCTTTGATCGGTTTTATCTCTAGTGGCTGCCAGTGACTCCCAGAACCTTCAGTCACACTCAATCTCCAACAAGCTTTACCCACATCCTGGCTGGCAGTTTTCCTCTTGTCTGTCTCACTCATGGAACAACTCTGGTCTGGGGCAAACTAGTGAACTTCCCTGCCTTCTGGTTCATTTCCTTCTTTCCACTCTCAGCCTACTGGCACTCCAGTGGAAAGATTCCTGATGGCCAGTCCTGACCCACAGTTTCTTGCTCATTGGTTTGGGCCTGCTGGCTGTAGACTAGCTCTGGCCCCACTGTGCACTGGCAAACTTAAACTTTCTCCAGTTACCTCTTCTACAAAATCTGAATCTCAATCATGGGAATAGGGCCCCTTCCAAGTTTGGTCCTTGTACCAAGGTATTTACTAGTGTCCTCTTTTATCCATTCTTATCTTGTTACTAATTAATAAAGCTTGATATTAAATTTCCTCCAGTTCAAACTCTTAATGTGGGTTCTGACTTCTAGCTGGACTCACGCAAACACAGACATGGTAGTAGGAGTCATCCTGAGAGACAGATGGTCAAGGATTGGATTTTGGGATGGGTTTGGTTATGCCTCTTGGAAGTGCTGAGATCCTCAGTGGGAAATGGGATGCTAGTGATCCATGCTGTGTAGATCTCAATTCATTCAGCTCTCTGGAATTGACTGTGAAGGACCAACTGAGGCAAGTGTCTTGGAAGCTCAGGTAGCTGTCACACTTGACAGTTAGGGAAGCAATGATGATGACAAGGACTGTGGCATGGAATAGATGGTCCTGAATGTACTGGAGTGATTACAGAAAGAAAAGAACAAGCTCTTTCAGTCTCAGCTCACATGATGGACTTAAAAGAGCTGCTTCTGCTTCTGCTGCTGCTGCTGCTGCTGCTTCTTTCTTCTTTCTTCTTTCTTCTTCTTCTTTTTTGAGACAGAGTTTTGCTCTTGTTACCCAGGCTGGAGTGCAATGGTGCAATCTCGGCTCACTGCAACCTCCGCCTCCTGAGTTCAGGCAATTCTCCTGCCTCAGCCTCCCAAGTAGCTGGGATTACAGGCACGCGCCACCATGCCCAGCTAATTTTTTGTACTTTTAGTAGAGACGGGGTTTCACCATGTTGACCAGGATGGTCTCGATCTCTTGACCTCGTGATCCACCCGCCTCGGCCTCCCAAAGTGCTGGGATTACAGGCATGAGCCACCGTGCCCGGCAAGAGCTTCTTATTTCTTATGGCAACAGGTCTGATGGCTCAAATTTAACTGCATGAGTTGCTGAAGTTAATGCCAATTGAATTTACTATCTTGGCAATTTATCACCTCATTATTAAGGCATCGATTGGGAAAGATTGGAATCCTGAAACATGGAATGCCCAGACATCTTTCTGGACTCAGATGAAATTGACAATCTCAGTCCCCCCAGATCACATTGGTTTTTCCCTTTTCAGTGAGGGTAGTTTGCTCTCCTGGGTCTGAAGAGACTAACCTCCCTTTGCTTTGAAAACCTCATGGTAACCTCATCAGGAGCAGATGCCTTCAAAGGGGGTACCCACTTTCCTAAAGACTCACCCCAACTACAGCCACTAGGCATTTACCTAGGGTCAAATCTTGCATGTTCCAAGCAGATGGATACTAAGACTGAAGAGAGAATAATCCCTAAAGCTAAAGAATTTCACGACTTTGCTAACATGCATTGGCAGAAATCTGAGGAAAATGTGTGGAAGTGGATTCTAAGGGTGTTAGACCAAGAAAAGTAGAATTTAACTCTAAATAGAATGAGATTTGTGATACAGGTATATTTTCTAGAAATTCAGATTTAATATATTAGCTTGAGCACCTGGAGGTAGTCTTACCCACTTGTTTGACCAACACTCAAACTTAGTGATGGCTCATAAATAACGTGGTTGAGATGTCAGAGCTATGACGGCATGAGGTGGAGAAGCTCAGGGAAATAGGCATGTTGGAGTGGCTTCTTTATGTGGCCCATGTGCTACACTTCAGCTGCATTCAGGAAGGTCACAAGACATTCTCCTTACTAAGGTATTGAGAAGCACGTCAGTGAGGGGAATACCTGCATTCTTTCAAAGTCCCCTTTTGTATGGTGGGTTTCATCTAGGGGGATGTCATCATTGTGTTAGGCTCCCTGATTGCATTGAGGTAATGGGATCATGGAATAACAGAGGCTGCATGGAAAGCACATCATTAATATCTATGATGTTGCTGGGAGTGGTGGATCATGCCTAACTAATCCTGGCACTTTGGGAGGCCGATGGAGGAGGATTGCTTTAACTCAGCAGTGAGACCAGCCTGGGCAACATATAGTGACCTCATCTTAACAAAAAATTTAATTAAAAGAATTTAAAATTAGCCAAGCATGGTGGTGTGTGCCTGTAGTTCTAGCTCCTTGGGAGGCTGAGGTGGGAGGATCACTTGAAGCCAGGAGCTGGAGGCTGCAGTGAGCTGAGATCCTGCCACTGCATTCCAGCCTAAGTGACAGAGTGAGACCCTGTTCAAAATAAATAAAGTTATATCATTACTCTTACTTATATAAGTAGGATATAACCAAATGATTGTGACTTGATAACATGTAGCAGACTCTTAAATGCTTAATATGTTTAATCCTACATATACATGATCTGTTAGTAATAATAATAAAAAAGATACTAAGCAGATATAAAGTCATGTGTGGTAAAACTGAGAAAAGCATTTCTGAACTTAATTTAAAGGTTGAAAATCCCTGTGTGGTGAGTGTTTTGAAGTTAACATCAACATGTAGGATTTGTTCCTAATCTATCTTTTATCCACTAGTCAGAAGTTAAAGCATTCATTCATTAATCTATTCATCAAATGGCTAAGAAGTTTCTAAAATGCTCTCTTCTATGGAATATGAAGATAAATGAGATTTGACCCCTAACTTCAAAGAACCCATGATCAAAATTTGTGTCTATGTGTGCATGTGTATGCACGTGAGAGAAATATAAAAAGAGGTAATTATGTTATCACACAGTAACCGATATACAGAAACATGAACGTTTTGTTTGATCTATAATTGATCAAATCCCTAACCTCAGTCTCCTGTTTTTACCCACTTTTCCATGCTCCTAATAAAAATAGCATTTGAAAATATCAACAGGGATATCTAAATAGATACACATTCATATTCTTTGTTTTACAGTATGGTGTGCATCCTACATGTACAGGGTCAATTTTTCTACTTTCCTGAAATACGTTCCCACATTTATCTGCTATGGTGCTAGATTCTTCCCTTATTCAAAGATTCAAAGAATAACAAGCCAGACAGCCTTGTCATCTCAAATCATTTCAATGTATTAAAATAGAAAGAAGCAGTGGTTAGCTATGGACTGCTGTCTCATAACCGAAAGATGAGGGTCACCAGCATCATTTCTTTCATTTTGCATTGTTGATACTCCTGTTTTAATCAGGAGACCTGTGGAAGGTGGCTGTTGCCTATTCTACCTCGTGAGAGAGCTTAGCTAATCAACCCTTATTAATTAGTTACTAATATGGACTATGTACCAACAACCATTTTCACTAAGTGGTGGCAGCACTAATTGATGGGACATAATGAGCCGCCTCCCCCCCCCCCCCCAATTACAAAGAAGCACTGCTCCTTACCTCTGTAGATGTTCCCTTATAGATGAAGGGCTACCAAGGGAAGGCTGGAAGAGAAATGGGACGGCAGGGTCTAATTTGTTTTTAACCTGCTTTTAAGGAGTTGCTTAATTAATATGGGATTAGCACATTTGAAGGCTTGAACAGGTGCAAACACACGCTTGTAACCAGCTGTGTAATTGACCACAGTGCAACAAGCCAGGGCTGAGCATGCAGACCTCACTTATCACCATTCATCTCCTATCTGTGGCTGTAAAAAGACCTGTTCTTTTTTAGTGCAGGATTCCCTGAATCTATCTGGAAGTCCATGTATATTGGGATGAGTTGAAATGTTTGCTTTCTGAGCAAGAATTTGTAAGTGGGTTCAACTCCACTTATGATGCCCCAGAAACATTGCTGCTCCTCTTTTTTTGGCCTGTTTTTGTGGCCTTACTAAAAACCTGGGGATCTTGTGGATGTTGCATGAATGTTCCTTGCCTTCGAAGGGGTTACATCTCAAACCCATTGCAAATTGAAAATATTACAAGGAAGCAATGCATTTAATACACCTGCAGGTTTATAAAATGTCATAGCTTAGTCTAACCGACTTTCAACATACTTAGAACACTTACGTTAGCCTATGGCTGGGGCAAAATCATCTAACACAAAGCCCATTTTACAATAAAGTGTTAAATATCTCATATAATTTATTGAAAAACATACTGAAACTAGAAAAACATTGGCTGATGAGTACTCAGAGTATGTTTTTTACTAAATGTGTGTTGCTTTTGCACCACTAAAAGTGAAAAAAATTATAAGCCAAACCATCATAAGTCAGGGACCATCTGTATATGCTATGGGTAAATAGGTCTCCAGGTTTAGATCTCAAAGAATTCCAGAGTTCTAGGAGCCTTTAGGCATAGCTACCCAGTCCAGGGGTTGGCAAACTGCAATGTGGAGTCAGTTCAGCCTGCAACTTGTGTTTATAAACCAAGTTTTTTTTTTTTCCCCGAGACAGAATCTTGCTCTGTCATCCAGGCTGGAGTGCAGTGACATGATCTTGGCTCACTGCAACCTCCGCCTCCTGAGTTCAAGCAATTCTCCTGCCTCAGCCTCCTGAGTAGCAGGGATTATAGGTATGTACCACCATGCCCAGCTTATTTTTGTATTTTTAATAGTGAAGGGGCTTCAGCATGTTAGTCAGGCTGATCTCAAACTTGACCTCGTGGTTCACCTGCCTCGGCCTCCCAAAGTGCTGAGATTACAGATGTGAACCGCCACGCCCGGCCTGTAAACCATGCTCATTTATGTATTTATCCATGTGACTTTTTTGTTACAATGGCAGAAGTGAGAAGTTGTGTCATAGAGCCTGTGATGTGCAAGGCTGAAGTAATTGGCTATCTGGTTCTATACAGAAAAATTTCCTGACCCTTGAGATCAAGGGTCCAATCCATACTATATTTTTCACCTTTTGTAGTAAAATTTAGTAAATTGCCCTTTAAAAACGTGTTTTCAAGGAGCTCACTGTCTAGCAGAGGAGATGAAATACCCAAAATATGTGTAAATTCCTTCCAAATTGCTATTTCTTATGTGAAATCTGATTTTTTAAAAAACTTCACCTCTCATTATATTTTATTTTTCTGCACAGTAGATTGGGATCTTGGCTTAAATCTAGTTCCTATTCAGTCTGTGTCATCATACCTAGCTAGCATCAGTATATCAGGTATTTGTTAATCTGTCTTCTTCTACCACAATGTAAGCTTTAAGAGAGAAAAACTTTACATTTCTTATTCACATATCCCTAGGGCCTAGAATAGCAACCTGAAATATACTGGGTACACACAAAAATATGTGTTTCATGGAATCTAAGAAGCCAACAGTTGTAAGCTATTGTTTTATATACCACTAAGAAAGAAAAATCACTAACAATTAATCTATAACACATGCTGAGTCTCCTTCATTGAAAAATACATCCTTGTTCCAGAGTTGTTAAAATGGAAAACAATATGCACCTTAAAACCAATGGAGAAGGAGAATTGTCAGGTAGGTGAGAGAAGTGGCTACTTATAATGATTTTCAAGGCTTAGCTAACATTTCATCTCAAATCAAATCACAAACATTTATTGAGTAGTTGCTTTGTGCAATATTCTGGCCTGGTGCTTCCTCTAAGTCATCACTTACCACAGCACCTTGGGGAACTCCTCTGCCTGTATCCCCCTAGCTATAGAGACTCAGGGTCTGACAGGCCAATTTAGAACTTAATTATGTACTCCTTTTATTGATCACCATTGTTTCTAAAGAGATAGTCTTTTCTCCGCAACTAATTTATAAGCTCCTTGAGTGCAGGAACCGGTTTTTAAAAAATTATACATTCTTCACAGTGCTTTCCCTTTCTATTACCCAGGGAGAACATGGCAATATAAGGGCTCGTGGGATTGAATCTTAAGTATAGAGAAAACCTAAGAATGCTTTCAGACAGATGGATAAGAGACCAGTAGAAACGAACAGATGGAAGGTATGTGTGAGAAACATTATGTAATAAAAAGAAAATTGATGACATGCTTCCAGAGGGCGCTGGCGACATTGACTCAAAAGCACAGGGCTAGGGGACTGGTTCAGTAAGAAGGAAGAAGTTGTAGATGAAGGATACATGGACAGGAATAAGAAAGGCCTTCATCATTTGAGAATCAGAATGAGGCAAAAAGGTAAGGAGGGAACTAAATGGGAAGAAAGGGAGAAAACAAACCCCTTCTGATCTCCTTAGCTTCACTCTTCCAAGGCCCTCCCCACCTCTTCTCAAGGCTGCAGAGAATTCATGTCCAAATGAAGCCCATTCTCTCTGCTTTCCTGTGAACTGCCTCCTCTTCTCCCCCTCTTCTTACTACCTTATCTCCTTAGGCCTACTTGGATCTTCTCTCCTGGTCAATTCAAGGCTTTCAATTGGTCTTTCCTAGTAAGATATCTCTTTCTAGATTTACACATATTTTAGGAATTATGAGGACAGAGAATGGCAATGCAGGGGAATATGGGGAAGAGGAAGAAGCCTGTAATTTATGGATCACTTTTTTTTTTTTGGATCTCCTAGGATCTTTACCTAGACCTTTCATTTAATCACAGGAACCCTCCGTTAAAATTTTTGATACTTGCCCAAGGGCTTACTAACAAAGCTATCGTGTGAATTCCTGTCTCTCGTTTCAGAACCCATATCCTGTGCTGACGTTTTAATTTTTATTTTTTAAATAACATCATGTTGTTTTTCTGTGGAGGTAGTTCCTCCTTCTAATTATGAAAGGTTTGTGCTTATGTGTATTCTTACATTGAATACCTAGATAGTTTGCATTACTTGAAGAGATTTTGGCAAGATTTTAGTACTTTTTAAACATGTTTAATTGCACAAGTAATACAGGTCCACAAGAAAAACAGTCAATAGTGAAAGGCAAAATGAAGAAAATGAAAAATTATCCAGCATCCTTTGTGCCATGGCCTTCAAAATTGCTAAGATGAAAACCAATCCTTCTTTATTACAATGTTCTTTGAATAACAGTGAGAACACATGGATACAGGGAGAGGAGCATCACACACTGGGGTCTGGTGGGGGGAACTAGGGAGGGACAGCGGTGGGTGGGAACTTGGGTAGGGATAACGGGGGAGAAATGTCAGATATAGGTGATGGGGAGGAAGGCAGCAAACCACATTGCCATGTGTGTACCTATATATATATATAAAATAACAATTTAAAAAAGAATATAAGCTGAAGTGCTCGTTCGGCAGTAGATATCAGACATGGACTACTAATAGCTCAATGGCCTACCGTTCCATCCCTGGACCGAAGCATTAGTTTTAGATCTTCTTGTGTGGGATCTGTGGACTGTTTTCTTTTCTTCCCTAATGAGTGATTGGACTAAAGAATCAGGTTTAATTATAACTAGAGTCCCTTTCTGTTTGTACATCACTGCAGACCTAATTGTAGCCTGGCATCCCTGCTGCGGCCTGAGTGGTCATTAGCTTGCTGATAATGAACTGCGCTTGTTAACATGGCCTCATTAACCATTGTGTTTTTTCAGCAACATGGTTGTAAGGGTTTGAACTTGTGATTGAGGATGTGCTGGACTCATCGTGCTGAGAGAAACTTGTCCAGTTACGTGGCTAGAACCAAAGACTTTTGGCTCAGACAAGTGACGCCATCCGAGGATAACTGGGTCTGTGCTGCAGCCTCAGGAATGTGCTGTGTCAGGAAGAACCCTGACCTGAGAGATAGACAGTGAGAGTCCCATCTCAGTTCTGTAGCTGTGTAACCCTGTGACTCTGGGCTGATCGTATCACTTTCTGTTCCCGTTTTCTCACCTGAAAGTAAGAACGTTCTACTCAATGATTGGTAAGATAACTCTTTGTCAATGAAAATAACTTTTCATTATACTTATGTAAACATTTTTTTCCTTTTCTTATCAGTGATTTTATCTTCTTAGGTTATACACTAGAGGGCAGTGGTACATTAATATTATAAACTATGAATGCACTGGGCACTGCACTCAGCTGAAAGTCATAGACATTTGGATTGGGAAGGAACCGTATCTATTTCTCATTCAAAATATAGGAAGCTCTTCTGTAGTGTCCACAACAAATATTCTTCATGACACTTTTGAACATTCCTAGTGTTGGGAACCTTGCTACTTCACAAGGCAGCTTTTTTTCTTGTTAGTTCTTGTTATTAGAAAGTTCTTTCTTTAACTAGTGAAAAACCTGTACCTATATATTTTACCTGCTGGTCTTGCAACATGGCAGAAAACTGTATCCCCTTCTTGTAATGGCATTTCAAATCTTTTATAGAGTTATATTACTGAATAATGACAGTTACCATTTATTGGTACTGGTAATTGTAAATTATAACTTACTGAGTATCAACTATGTGTCAAGCATTGAATCAGGCATCTTATTTACATTATTTTATTTAATGCTCATAATAAGACCTGTGGGAAGTTTCATCTTTATTTACCTGTATTTTGCAGAGGCTCAGACCAAAACCACATAACTGGTAAGCCATGTAGGTGGGATTTGAACCGAAGTCTGATTAACCCCCTGCCACTGCTCACAAAACAAGACCTCCTTTTATAGATGTGAAGATAGAAGACCCAGAGAAGGTGAGCAGCCTGCTTGAGATCACACAGTAAACAGGAATAGAGTAGGAACCAGATTCTAGATCTTTGGAGAACACATTCAGTTTCTCTTTGCCCTGCAGCACGGTGCGCTCAAGACCATTGTCATTTACTTCCCAAGTCCTCTTTTCTGTGTGTTGAATGTCCTGTTTCCCCTCATTGTTATTCCAATAGTTTCTTTGTTGTCCTGTCATGTCCTCTGAGGATATGCTTAATTTGCTGTATCCTTTCTTTTCCTTTTTCTTTTTTCTTTTCTTTTTTTTTTTTTTTGAGACAGTTGCCCAGGTTGGAGTGCAGTGGTGTGATCTTGGCTTATTGCAGCCTTGACCTCCCAGGCTAAGGTGATTCTTTCACCTCAGCCTCCGGGGTAGCTGGGACCACAGGCACACTCCACCATGCCTGGCTAATTTTTGTATTTTTTGTAGAGATGTTGCCCAGGCTGGTTTTGAACTCCTGAGCTCAAGTGATCTGCCTGCTTAAGCCTCCCAAAGTGCTAGGATTACAGGCATGAGCCCATCCTTTCTAAATTATAAAACTCAGAATTCAAAACAGTGCTCTGTCTGAATAGGAGAGAAGTCACTGAGACTATATTTCCTGTCATTTGGACTTAATTTTCTATTAACATTGTCTAAGGTTGCATTAATATTTTAATAAATGTTGGCTTATTTCAAGCATAAGGTCTAAAATACCTCTTGTTCCTTTTAATTTTATTTTAATTTTTATGAAATATAAGAACAAGACAGAGTGATCTTATTGATAGAAAAAAAATCCTATCTGATGAAGAGTTTTTCTGAATTGATAATAACCTAGAATAAATTTCTGGGTTCTTAAGATAGTCAAGGCATATGAACATGAGAATACTTGCATTTCTGGGATAATGATTGGATTCATTTCATATGTCAATGTCCATGGCTGTTTTTGCTTTCCTATAAGAAGTGCATGCTTGTGTGTTCTGGACATTCATTGCTGTTTCTTTCCTGCCTGTGGTCTTTCGTCACAGCACGACTTTGACATCCTTGTAAAAAAGGCTGTGTGCAGCCCAAGAGGAGCTTTTGCTCAAAGGGGCGCTGTCCTTGTCTAGCCAAGAGTTGGGCATGGGAAGTAACGCTCTCTGCCTGAGGACTAGGAATCCTGATCCTAGTGGAACAGGATGGTTAGCAGTGACTGAGACACCAGTACCCTTGAACAGCCTGATGGCCTGACTTTTTACCATTTCCTTTGATCTGTGAGCCAATACTTTTAAAATATACATACATATATATATGTATACATATATAATTTTATTTATTTTTATTTTTAATACATGTTTTTTGAGACAGAGTCTCGCTCTGTCATCCAGGCTGGAGTGCAATGGCATGATCTTGGCTCACTGCAACCTCCACCTGCTAGGTTCAAGCGATTCTCCTGCCTTAGCCTCCTGAGTCACTGGATTACAGGTGCGCACCACCATGCCCAGCTAATTTTTTATATTTTTAGTAGAGACGAGGTTTCACCATGCTGGCCAGGCTGATCTGTAACTCCTGACCTTGTGATCCGCCTGCCTTGACCTTGTAATCTGCCTGCCTTGACCTGCTGAGATGACAGGTGGGAGTCACCGCATCCAGCTATATATATATAAAATTTTAAAAGTTATAATTAGTTTCTGATGATCACAACCAAAGCAATCCTCATTCATACATTAATCTTTGGGATATATTTACTTTTTTTGAAATAGACTTACCAGAAAGTTCTACCTGTTCATGACAGCAGAATAGCTTATCTATCCAACAGAATTTGTTGATCTAATATGTCTATTATAGAAACTTCTCTGACAATTTTTGGGATGACAGTTTTTAAAATATGTTTTCCATGTCTAATACAATAGATGTGTTCTGAAAAACTAGTGAGAAGTGAAATTTCATAAATTGACTTTGCTAAGGGCAATTGCCAGTCCAAAAAAACCAATGTTGACATCCAATGTTGAATCATTTTGAATGCTAATCATCCATCTGTTTTATACATTTAAAATTTGATGAATTTAGCTTTTTGTTTTCCAAGAGGGTAACATTCTCGTATTTTCAATTAACTACTAATTTATGCTTGCAACAAATTAATATATAATCTTGGTGGAAATATTATATGTTTATTTAGGCAGTGTTTTCTGTGTCATAAGCATTCAATCATCATAGCGATGGGACCTTTTCAATTCTGTTTCTCTTACTGCATTCTTATCTGCACACTGGACATCTCTTTCATGTGGGAAAATTCCAAATTCATTTATAGTTTTATTCCTGACTTTCTGAGCTGCAGATCCACATTTTCAACTTTTTGCAGGAAATATTCACTGGATTATTCTAAAGGCACATACAGCTCCATGTGATATCCTCAACCCAAATTATTTATCTTACAGAGCAGTATCAAGAATATCATTTGCTACATTATAAATCACCTCTTTGATGGTCCAAGGTAGAATTCTCTTCCTGTTTTCAGTTCAGAGAAGAAATGAACTTTTCCTGAGTCACTGACTCGCTCTGCTCTCATGGACCCTGTGGCTTTTCCAGAGTTGCGATTATTAATACAGAGACTCTTCAAGCCAAAATCATGACCTCTCTGGCTCACTTGTGGCTTCCTCTTACTTTTCTATTCGTATTTTTCTCTGGCTTCATTGTTTGCTTTCTTTTAAAAATTTTATCTTATTATTTTACCTTACTGTATAGTATGCATTTTTGGAAGTGTCTGTAAATCTTTTTTTCCACTGGACGGTAAAAACTAAACACTTGGATCCGTGCCTTTTCTCCACCTGTCTTTTTCTGCTTTTTAAAATTCGTCCCTTTGTTAAAGACATCTTTAAACTGCCTACCTCTGAGGCTTGAAACTTGGAGTCATTTAAAGTGCTCTCTATCCCCTGCTCTCTCTATCCCCAGCCAGTGTCTGGTTGTCCTGTCCTCAGAAATTGTTCACTTGTGCTTCCGTAATATCTCTTGTGAACCGGAGAAAGAAATGGAAAGGTGGTCCTCTGTCTGGAAAATTAGGGAACAGAATTTGAAGCAGTGTAATCATCTTTTGGTAAAAGCAGCTGCTTTTCCCCCAATCTGTCCAGATGTGTTGATATCTATTTAAAGCCAACTACTAGGATTACTATTATAAGAGGTTAAAGCAAGGACCTGGGAAACCACAGATTGTTCTGCCCTGCAGTTTGTTTGTGGGTCCCTAGAGTATGTCATTCCTGATGTCATTCCCTGAATTCCTTTGGGGGTTGCGGTGGTAGGGAGGTGGCTGTGCGGATTGGTATCCTTTACCTTCTTACTATGAGTATGGTACCTGGAGTAATTAATTCTTCATTGCCAGTCATCTGGATGACTAAAATTATTGTACAATTGACTTTTTGCCTTTAGACCAGTGATCCTCAGACTTAAGCATGCATCCAAATTCCCTGAAGGACTTGTGAAAACACAGATTTCCGGGCCACACTTCCAGGGTTTCTGATTCAGGGCGTCTGGGGTAAGGCTCAAGGATGTGGATTTCTGGCATGTTCCTAGACGCTGCGGCTGCCCTGGGGACCACACTCTGAGAACCATTCTCTAGACCGTTCCCTTCTCCGTGCTGCACACTGCTCCCAGGGTATCGTTCTTGGAGGGGAGCTACTTTTCTCAAAATTGTTTAGGCCGGGCGCAGTGGCTCAAGCCTGTAATCCCAGCACTTTGGGAGGCCGAGGTGGGTGGATCACGAGGTCAAGAGATCGAGACCATCCTGGTCAACATGGTGAAACCCCGTCTCTACTAAAAATACAAAAAATTAGCTGGGCATGGTGGCGCGTGCCTGTAATCCCAGCTACTCAGGAGGCTGAGGCAGGAGAATTGCCTGCACCCAGGAGGCGGAGGTTGCGGTGAGCCGAGATCACGCCATTGCACTCCAACCTGGGTAACAAGAGCGAATCTCCGTCTCAAAAAAAAAAAAAAAAAGTGTTCATTGCCCCTTCATCATTCATTGAATTTTCTCATGTCAAATTGCCTGCCTTGTATTCAAGACCCTGAGTGATCTAAATGCAACTTGTCATTTTCATTTCCTGGTATTTCTCAGACTCTTCAAGTCAAAATTGTGGCTTGAAGCCTTGTAATAGTTCTTTTCTTTCTTTCTTAATCTCTGCTTATAGATGATCCACGTATTCTCTAGGGCTCTACTCAAATGACATTTACTTCGTGAAGCCTTGCCTGACATTCCCAGTTGCCCACTGACAATCACCCCTTTTTTATTCTCTTACAGTGCTTTCAGCATTATGCTCTAATTATTAGTGTAGTTGTCTTGTCTCTTCTACTGAATTTAACAAACTCCAAAACCAGAAGAAGGGACCTCATTCCTTTTATATGGAAGATCTTTAAATTCACTTGACTAGCTACTGTCGAGAGGTTTTCGGGTGGGGAATAGAGAATGAAATTATTCTAAAACATTTGTAGAGTTTTCCTGAGATCACATTTTGGTGGTAAAAATTATATCATTATTTGCTGTCAGTAATACAAGTGAAATCTTTTACAAAACATATAATAAGCAATTAAGGCTTAAAGACCCCAAATCATCTCATCATACCATGAGATTTCAACTGAATAGTAATTTTTGTCTCATCTTATTGCCAAAGTTTATTAAATGTTATGACCAGTTTATGGACCAAATTATATAGATGAAAGTTTATCATAGGAGTACACCCTACACTTGCCAATTTGTAAATGATAAAATGTTCTCTTTATATGCAGAAAAGTGAATAACTATATTAAAATAGCCTGGCCACAAAACACTGTTTCTGCTGTATTAATCATTGCTGTATGTATAAGGGGGTTCTCTATTATATCAAATACTTTTAGAAAATTCTAGATTAAACTATGTTAAATATTATAGAAGACTCCTCAGAGTCCATATGTGCTAATATGTTTTAGGAATCTTTAGAAGGGGACATATTTACCTTTTTTTTCAAAGTTCTTTTTTTGTTCTAATTATTTTATTTTACTATTTTTTTCTTTTTGAGAGTTGAGGTCTTGCTGTGTTGCCCAGACTGGTCTCAAATTCCTGGCCTCAAGTGATCCTCTCACCTTGGCTTCCCAAGTGATGGAATTACAGGTGTGAACTACTGCATCCAGCCTATTTTATTTTATTTTAATTTTCAGAAAAGCTCATCATGATAACTCCCCTTACATCACATTTTGGGAGGCTAGGTGCAAGACTGTGGTTGTTTGGAAAAGAGGCAATTGCCATTGCAATGACCTGAAACTGGTAGCACTGAGCCTTAGATGTGCTCATGCCTTCACCCATGATGAAAATGCAGCCCATGATAACAATCCTGAACACACAGTTAGTGGATTTCTTTTGTAGTTTCTCTGGTTCTTCTAAGTCACTGGGCAAGAGTTTTGTTGAGGATGGGCCAGGGAGGTTGCTGGACAAAATACCCAGTTGGTTATTTCATTTGACTGCCATGAGCTCTTGTTGCCAGTGCAGGATTCTCCTCAACCTCTTTGCCTGAGTTGGGTCCAGATGCTTGACAGAGCTCCAGCAAGACGTCTCCTTTCACAAGTCTTTCCGGAAGATACTGACTGTGTTCAGATGTGTTGATATCGATTTAAAGCCAACTACTAAGATTACTATTATAAGAGGTTGAAGCAAGGACCTGGGAAACGACAGATTGTTCTGCCCTGCAGTTTGTGGGGCCTGAGAGTATGTGTTCCTGATGTCATTTCCTGAATTCCTTTGGGGGTTGTGGTGGTAGGGAGGTGGCTGTGTGGATTGGTATTAATACAGTAATGCATGTCCCTAGCTAGCCTTTTTTTTTTTTTACTGTTTTTCTGGATTATCTACTCTAAACCTCATCTTCTTCTATCTCTTTTCTTTTTTTTGAGGTGAAGACTTGCTCTGTCGCCAGGCTGGAGCTCACTGCAACCTCCGCCTCCCAGGTTCAAGTGATTCCTCTGTCTCAGCCTCTCAAGTAGCTGGGACTACAGGCATGCACCACCACACCTGGCTAATTTTGTATATTTTAGTAGAGGTGGGGTTTTACCATGTTGGTCAGAATGGTCCCAATCTGACCTCATGGTCCACCTGCCTCGGCCTCCCAAAGTGCTGGTAATACAGGCATAAGCCACCTGTCTGGCCCTTTCTATCTCTTTTCTGACTGCTAAAGAGAAGAGAAATGCTTTTGCATACTTCGTGAACCTTGAAGAGGGCAGCAGCGAATTCTAATCCCTTTGATCTCTTTACCTTTAACCAGTCTTTTTGGCAGCATTTTCTGCATCTGGTAGAGTCTTCTGCCTTTTAAATCTGCAGATTGAGTATCCCTTATCCAAAATGCTTGGGACCAGAAGCATTTCAGACTTCTGTTTTTTTCAGTCTGAATACTTGCATATGTATAATGTGACAGCTTGGGGAAGGGATCCACGTCTAAATGCAAAATCTTTCCTGTATACCTTATACACATAGCCTGACAGTAATTTTGTAGAACATTTTAAATAAGTTTGTGCATGAAACAAAGTTTTCACTGCAACCTGTCACATGAGGTGACATGTGGAACCAGTCCCTGTGGCATCAATGTTGGCATTCAAAAAGCTTCATAGTTTGGAGAATTTTGTATATATATATTTTTTTGAGATGGAGTCTTGCTCTGTCACCCAGGCTGGGGTGCAGTGGCATGGTCTCAGGTCACTGCAACCTCTGTTTCTCGGGTTTAAGCCATTCTCCTGTCTCAGCCTCCCAAGTAGTTGGGATTACAGGTGTGTAATCCCAAGGTTTGTTACCCTGGGCTAATTTTTGTATTTTTAGTAGAGATGGGGTGTCACCATGTTGGCCAGGCTGGTCTTGAACTCCTGACCTCAAGTGATGTACACACATTGACCTTTCAAAGTGCTAGGATTACAGATGTGAGAAACCATGCCTGGCATGGATTTTGGATTTTCAAATTAGGGACATGCAACTTGTACCAAGGTCTCGTTTGATGTTGGCTTGCTTCTAGTTTGGATCTGGGAATCTTTACCATTGTCTTAAAATAAAATGTAGTGTAGTAAAATATTTTTGAACTCTTTGTTGTCTAAGTACCCAGAAATGATCTCTCTTTCCAGAAATGTTGTCTCACAATTTTGCTAATTTATTATCCTGTATCTCCTTACCATTATTGTACTAGACTCAGAGGTTTTCTTTCTGAATCCTACAATCAATGTCCAGGTGACCACTATGATGTATCTGTTTCCTTAATCACTGGGCCAAGGATCATTTACTAACGTCTTATAATTATTTCTTTTGACTTACACACGAGGTCCTCATTCATCCATGTTGCAATTCCTTTTATCTTTTTTGGGGGCACACACACTGTCTTACTGACTGATATTTGAAGCCCTAGGCACTCAATGTCCATAGTGAACACTTTGTTCCAGTTAGATGAAAAATGACCAAACACTCGTGAGCTCTGCTTGTAAATCCATGTCCTAGCCATAGTCTGAGTTTTCAAATCTCTCAACTGGGGATTAAAAATTCCACCAGATTCTCATTTTCCTTTCAGATTTTTGTAAGGTTCATATGATCTAGTAAATGTGACCCTACCTTGAGATCTCATAACCTTTTCTCCAATATTCTTGGTCTCACTTAGCCTTTATTCTTTGGTTCCTACCATGGGGACCTAACTTAGCAGCTTGAGAAACTAACTTCAAAGCAGATCTGCCTCTTGCTCCATTTCCTAACAATCATAAAATGGTGGATGTGCGTCAAAATGACGGAAGATTTTTCTTTTCAAAACTGGAAACAACAGTGAACCTGTCAAAGTGTCGGTAATGTGTCATTGTCTTCATGAGGTACCAACGGAAGGAGGAGAGGCCAGAAACAAGCACAGTAACCCCCGCTCCCCGCGGGCCCTGTGGTGTGGGAAGAGCGAGCATCTGCTGCTGTCCAGGAACGCACTCTCACCGCTGCCGTCGAGGAAGGCCAAAGAAGCCACTGGGGAAAACCAACCCATCCCGGGGGCACTGCAGGCTTGCTCCTTCCTCACTGCATTCTGAGGCTGCTGCCTTGGAGTGAGAGGCGGAGAAATTCTCCTCTGTGTACAGCTCTTCTAAGAACAACACAACATGATGTTTCAGGGAAGATACATTTGCATCTTTCCTAAGCAAGCCTCCTCCTTGCTCTGTTTTCTCCTAGATTATCCTCTGCTTCTCCTGAAGGAGAAGGTGACAGATGCTACCCCGGGCCCTTCCTGAGTAAGATGTGTTCCCTGAAACCCCCCAAACCAAAAACCAAGCTTCTCTTGTGGAGAAGCTTCTGGGAACTTGCTGGGGCAGGTGAGGTCCTTCAAAGCTTCAATCAGCCAAGAGGTGAGACACTTGTTCTCTAGAAACTCGGGTCATAGCCAACCCTCTGAGATATTCTTCCCTCTGCTGATGTCATGTGGTGTGGAAACCCTCTTGTCATGGCTGAAAACAATCCTAAAGAAAGCCTCATCTGGGGAGGGGGTACAGTGGGGGAGAATGGGGGGAATGTCCCTGGCCAGGAGGCCGGAGGTGCCCCAGGAAGCTGTTTCCTCTGAATAGTTAAATGGCTGCCTCTCAACTTGCACAATGTCACATTGAATTTGAAACAGGGAACTTTTTATATTTTTCCCCTGATTGTGCTGGCACCTGGCAGATGCCTATTTACCACAGGCATCAATACACATAGTAATCAAAGGAAATCAGAGGCACAGATTAGCAACAGCTGCAAGTCATTAGTGACAGACACGGGAAAGCACAATTCTGCACCCAACTTTGAAATAACCAATATGAGTATTTCAGAGCACGAGGGTTACCGCAGGGCACTTGCTAACATGAGAGCAGCCAAACAATAGCTGGGCTTGTCTCTCCAGAGAGCACTCTTCTCAAAGGCAGCATCACACACTCCGTATTAGAAACCAGTCAATCATATGATCCTGGTCCACTGAATGACAGCCCTTTGCAGAGTCCATGTGCTGATCTGATCTTCTGACCAACGGTTGTTGGACTGAGAAGTAACCTCTGGCCGGTGGAAAACTTCGTTATCGTCTATCATAATTTTAGTGGTGGGAGTTTGAGTTTATTTCTGATGACCTAATTAAATGATTGACCTAGTTGGAAAGGGGCATATCGAGGAGAAAATCAAGACATTCCCCTTTTGAATTTAATCTCATTTTTTCCCCCACATTTCTATTTGAAAATCGGCTATGATTGATAGCCATTCTCTTGGTAGTTACATATTTTCGCTGGCAACACTAACCTTAGCCTACTCCAAAAAATACTATTCAATTTTTAGCTTTTCCCTAATCAATTCATTCAGTGCCTCAGTGGAATACAAGTTGGTCATTTAAACATTTCTAGCTGTTGCCTGGTATGTCCCAAAACAAATTTAGCCAGCACGGGTTTCTATTTTAGATCATCTCTGGAAATGCAGATTTACTGTACAACCGGGTATTGGCTTAGAGACAAACAGACGCAGTGAGCTGCTGTCTGATTAGCAGGACTGGGCGAAATTTAGCATTGTATATATACTGCAATAATTGGACCATTGCACCATAGGTTGTGAAGTAAATTGTTCTCAATGCCACATGTGGGCTCTTCTTGTACTTGATATTAAGTTTGGATTATTTTGTTGTTGTAGAAATTTCTCCTTTTCCCTGCTCTCCCTACTCAAAAATTATCTTCTGAAGGTTTTTCTAAAAATTCCTATAAGTAAGTTGTTTTGGAGATTAGGATAAGAAGGGAGAAAATGCTGCCTTTTATCTGGTACAGAGCCAGCCATTAAATATCAGCTTTTTAACAAGCAAAAACCTATTATTTTAGAAGAAAGCTGCCAGAGAACATGGATCTCATAGGGCATCTGCCAGATCAGAGGCGTTCAGATGCATGTTGTAATAGTAATAGATTCTGTTTCTTCAACTTTCAAGGCGACAGATTATTTTATGCTTGACTAACTACCATAATCTCTTAGTTTAGGGAGGTTTGATTTCTTCAGGTCATTTAGTAAGAAAGAAAAGGTATGGTGTTCATTCATAATTTTATTTACTAATTAAGTCGGCACATATTTTCAGAATGTCTGCTCTGTCTCAGGGAATGTTTTAGGCACTGTGGGTGCAGTAACTTTTTGTTTGTTTGTTTCTTTTTTGAGACAGTGTCTTGCTTTGTTGCCCCGGCTGGAGTGCAGTGGCTTAATCTGGGCTCACTGCCACATCTGCCTCCTGGGCTCAAGTGCTTCTTGTGCCTGAGCCTCCCGAGTAGCTGGGACTATAGGTATGCACCACCATGTTCAGCTAATTTTTTGTAATTTTTTTTTTTTTTTACTAGATATGGGGTTTCGCCATGTTGGCCAGGCTGGGCTATAACTGCTGACCTCAAGTGATCTGCCCACCTTGGCCTCCGAAAGTGCTATAGCAGCAAAATTAATAACTTGGTTATGATGTGCTCAACTGTTGGTTAGGATATAGGCAGCTTACATATGAGGTGATAGTTTGACTACAATTGTTCATTGCTTAAATCTTCTTTCCCGCCCTTCCTCCTTTCCTCCCTCCTTCCCTCCCTCTCTCCCTTCTTCTGTCCCTGCTTTCTCTCCCTCCCTCCCTTTCTTTGCCTCACCTCTCTCCTTCTTCGTTTTCCTCTTCCTACTCTTTTTTCTCCTTTATTGGTACTTTGTGATTTAGACCTCAGAAGGACAAGGACAAACACTGTTGGTTACACAGGATTATTTAATTAAATAAAATATACAGTTTTGAGAATCTTTATAGTTAGAGCAAAGCTTCTATAACAAAGCCTCAAATTTCAGTGACAACACAGTAGAAGTTTATTCCTTGCTCATATAACTGTCTAACGAGGGTGTCTCCTGCTGAAGGAGGCTTTTGTCCATGCAGTAACTCAAGGTCTTGGATTCCTTCCGCCTTGTGGCCTTTCTAGGACTTGCAAGCCTCTACTTTCCCTTGGTGCAGAGGGAAACAGAGGGTAGAAAAGGCACAGCCTTTCTTAAACAACTTGGCCCAAAAGAGGCAAGCATCTCTTCTGTTCATATTCTGTGGGAGAGCTGCCCAGATGGCCCTACCTAGGTGATAGGGGTTTGGGAAATTCTTAGTCTTGTGCTGAACAGACCCTTTAAGATGGTGATTCCGTGCCATGGAAGCAGAGGACAGGTTCGAATGGAACAATTACGAGTCATACATGATGCTAATTTCTGGAGGAAAAAAAATGGGCAAATCATCATCCTTTAGGGGGTGAGAACCACATAAAAATACTTAACCAAACATGGTATTCAAGTACTAAATTAACCCATGTGTAAGCACAGACATAGGAACAAATAATTCACTCAGAAATGCACTCAGAAGACAGGCTGTTGAAGGAAAGCAGAGAGGAGGAAGGAGAGAGTTTCCAACCTGAGCAAAGGCATGAAGCTCAGAAGATGTCTGATGAGACTAGAGACTGGTGTCAGGTGACCAAAAATTTGGGAGTAAATGGGAATAGAATAGAGAGGGCCTTTTGGGCTACTCATTGTGCAGGAAGAACTAGAATTGAAATGAGAATGTGTATTGTGAGCCCGAGGCTGCAAACACAGGTCTTCTGACCCCACTCCTTTTTTTGGATATTTCATTTCTTATGTGGAAAGATACTGATCTGTAAAACTCAAAGTCATGTGTGACTTTGTACAATCAAAGGTATTTGGTTTCTCTCTTCATGTTCTCACTTCTAAGTGGGAACTGAAGAATGAGAACACATGGACACAAGGAGAATGGCACACACTGGGGCCTATCTGGAGGGTGTTGCGGGGAGGGGAGAGCATCAGGAAAAGTAGCTAATGCGTGCAGGGCTTAATAGCTAGATGATGGGTTGATAGGTGCTGCAAAACACCACGGCACACGTTTACCTATGTAACAAACCTGCACATCTGGCACTTGTATCCTGGAACTTAAAAAAACAAAAAGGTATTTGGTTTCCAAGAGCAAAAATATATTCCTGGCAGCCATGTTATTTACTGGGTAAGAATGTGTCATCTTATAAAAGAGGCATGTTGAAATGTATTAATTCCCTCATCTGATTTCAAGGTTAATATTTCATCACATATTGAAGTTTCCTTTCCTTTCCCCCAATACTTGTAGTAGTGACTGTGCTTTCTTATAATGTCAGAGAGAGTTTGAAGTTCCAGGTACAAAAAGAGGCTGAGGTTGTCTCAGTTGTTGCAGATGGAGAATAACTGGCAGGATTCTGAGTAAGCCTGGCCTGGGAGATGGACCAAAAACTGTGTCACTAGAGGATGAAGTGGGGTGACCAGTTGCAGGATATGCACATTACTTTTTCCCAAAGTTTTAGTGACCAGAATCAGAGACCTGGAATAAATCACAAGGTGTTAATGTTCCTGTATCCATGGCTTATGCTGCTCTGTAGCATTATTAATTTTGTAATGAATATTTGCTTTCCTTTTTCTTTAGGTGGTCTCAAGCTAGTTAGCCAATATGATCACTCTTTCCTATACTAATTTATTTTATTTTATTTTTAGAAACAGAGTCTTGCTCTGTCACTCAGGCTGGAGTGCAGTGGTGCAATCATAGCTCACTGCAGCCTTGCCCTCCTGGGCTCAAGCAATCTTTCTGCCTCAGCCTCCCGAGTAGCTGGGACTGTGGGCGTGTATCTTCATGCTCAGCTAAATTTCAATCCCTGGCCTCAAGTGATTCTCCTGCCTCAGATTCCCAACGTATTGGGATTATAGGCATGATCCACCACACTGGCCTATAGTCACTTTTATATAAAGAAAAACCAGCATAGTGAAGTAAATTTATATGCTTTATTTATTAACCTGAGAAATATTTAATGAACATCTATTAAAAATTGAGAGTCCAGCTGGGCTTTGGGGTGGAGATGAGAGGGAGATACAAGTATGAGTAAATTGAGGTTTTTGTCTATATCTGATAGAGAAGAATGTAGCTGCGTATAAATAATTCCTAATACCATAAAGAGTGTGAATGTTTTGTAAGAAGGAGTTAATAGAAGGGGAAAAACTATTGCTGAAGAAAATCAGGAAAGCCTTAATGGAGGAGGTACTCTGGGAACTGGGTCTGAACTTCTGGTGGAAAGACGTTCCTTCAGAAAGAGAGGCTAGAACTGAGGTACAGAGCTGCATACATACAGGAGGGAGGGTTTGCGGGTCAGGAGTTGGGGCTGCATACACAGGGCAGGAGGAGGAGGGAGGAGAGGGAAGGGCTGTCTGGAATATTGACATTGGGACCAGACTGTGTAAGGTCTTGAACGCATGTTTAGGAAGCTTGGATCTAAAATGGGAAAGGGCTCCCTTCAAGCTTTCAGGCAGAGAAGGCATTACTCAGATTTTATTGGCAAGGATCTGAAGCTTAGAGAAGTTACCAGAGATAGGTCCAAGGTTACCTGACCAGTCACAGCATGAGGAAGAAGTGGTTCATTATGAAATTAATGGAGTTTATGATGCCGGTCATAGAGAAGGTTTGAGGAAAAAGGCCAGAGAACACGAGCCCTTGGCTTTGTACAAGGACAGCACATTTTTTCCCCATGTAAGTCAGCTAAGTGTGAACACATTTAGGGCTCTTTGAGAAAAGAGATGCCCCCCTCTCCATTCCCCCAACACAGAGCTCTGGCTTCTGATTTTTGTTTGTTGTGTTTTTCTTCTGCAAATGCAGGTACAATTACCCGACTACTTTGAGCATCAGAGAGGGTTACATGGGTTAGAAGGACTGCTTATAAAATATAAACACAAGTGATGGCTATCAGAAAAAACCTTTTGAGAGAATGAAGAGGCAAGATTTACTATAGCTTGAAATGGGTAAGTGCTGTCCAACTGGCACTTTATTTTTTTAAGCTGAAAAATATAGAATAGGAAATGCTGGAATATTTCCTTTTTAGAACTTGGTAAAAATTGTAGCAGATGAACATTAGGCAAAATCAAGGGGGGATTTTGCTCACATATGAAAGTTTATAAGAAATCTAGTTGAGTCTGGTTTCAGTATTTGCTGAAGTTTGTGGCTGTGTCAACAAAGATGGGTTAAAGTAAGCATATTTTAGATCCTAAACAGAGCAGCCTCACAGTCTGGAATAGAGAGTAGCTTTAAAATGCTTTAAAATGGGGTTCCTTTTCTTTCCTTCCAGCTGTGCCTAGTGCTAGGGGAAGATAAACGGGCATATTCTTTGTTACATAGCAACATCGATGTTGCTATCTCCACTACACCAGGCCAAGGAGGTGCACAAGAGCACTAAGCCTTTCAGTCAGTTGTTGTGGAGTTGCAGAAAGTAGATTGGGAGAAGCTGTGTAACTGTTCAACATGGCATATTATTTAATACCTGAAACATTTTAGCCACATTTTCCAAAATAGAACTGACAGTCTTATTGGTAAAACTGGACCAATCCAATGGAGCAGTCATTGAAGTACCCTCGCTGACATTTGCCCCTGAATCTTTTGGTCTGACTTGGCTACTGCTATTTTTCTAATACTCTGAGTATTTTAAATAGCGTGGAGAAGGGCATTAATATCCATGAACTTCTTCATGTTACCTTTGTGCCTTCTTGATTTTTCTTATCACTCCTTACCCTGATAAGAATGGTCTTTATGTTACGTATTTGACTGGTCTTCTGAGCACCTAGGGCCTTTGATAACTCAATACCCCTTTGTTATATATCTGTTTTCTTTCTGATGCAAATTACATTTTCTAATGACTAGAGAAGAATTTTCATCTTCTCTTTATGAAGTACTCTGCATTTATTTTGTGCTCCACAATTACTATAATATAACTTGTTTATGAGCTCAAATCTAGTGCTGAAGTTTTCTTGAAATGTTTTATGTTTGTTGTCTTCTTCATTCTTAGGATTTGAATTAGTGGAATTTTGTAAACAAAATTTCGGATCCCCTAAGAACAAAGCTTATGTTTTCAAAGCAAAGGATTTTTAAATAGTCTTAATAGTAGGAAAACTTATTAGTATTAAAAGTTAATTTCACAGAGACAATTCTGGGAAGACGATGGTACAGGAAGCATCAGGCATCTGTCCCCATCTATACAACAACTGCCCTGGCAGAATCTGTCTAATGTAACTATTTTGGAACTCTGGAGTATTTTAAAGGCTTGCAACTTCCAAGAGAAGGCATGGTTAGTAAATTGTGGTTAATTTCAGCCAATTTTATCTCTTAGCACAGTAGCAGCTACCCATCCCGCACACCCAGCCCCATGGCAGGCAGCCAAGCACTAGTCCCCGAAGGAGCTTGTACACAGCTTATAGGAGCCAGGGTTGGAAAGAGGACACTGTCCTCCAAAACTCAGGGATTTGTGCTCCGATTTCTGATTGCTGCTTCTGGTCACATAGGTGCAGATTAACAGACAATAGCCATTGTCGTTAAACCTTCCCGCATTGTTGCAAGCCTCTCCCTCACCAGCTGAAATGACTTCAGAATGCTTTTCTTCCCTTTTCATTTTTTTTTCTTTCCCCCTTTTGGCACCAGACATTAAAGAATAAGACATTTAAAAGTAACTACATATACAGGGGAAGTTTAGAAAGTGACCATTCATACTTAGGGAAAGGTACAGGCTCAGAATAGACCTGAGACCTGAGAAGACTTTAAATTTACACCTCAGGCTGATCCTTGGCACAGAGACAGCCTATAACAATACAGATAAAACCTAAAATAATAACAGCCAGCAAACCCTGTGAAAGAGAGGTAATCTGATTTCCAGAGGTACCACATTAATTGGATTCAGATGTCCAGTTTTCAACAAAAAGCACAAGGCATGTAAAGGAATAGGACGTATTTCTCACTCAAAGGAAAAAAAAAATCAATGGAAGCTGTTCCTGAATTAGAGCTAATGGTGGATCTACTAGACAAAAACTTAAAAGTCTCAAGATCTTTAAAGATGCTCAAAGAACTGAAGGAAGACATGGAGAAAGTAAAACGACGACAACATCAACAACAGCAGGAAAAGTAATGTCTGAGCAAAATGAAGATACAAATAGGGAGAGAATATAAAAGGAAACCAATAAATTCTGGAGCTGGAAAAAAACTGAAATGAAAATTTCACTAGAGGAATTTAAAGGCAGATTTGAGCAGGCAGAGGAAGGAATCGGCAAAATTGACAAAGGGGCAAATGAAATGACGTGTCTCAGAAAAGAAAAGTGGGCAGAGCACAGGAACTGTGAGACACCCTTAAGTGGACCAGCATGCACATGAAAGTCTCAGAAGGAGAAGAGAGAGAGAGAGGGAAAGAGAGAATATTTGAAGAAATAATGGCCAAAAGCTTCCCAAATTTGGTGCAAGCTATGAACATAAACATCCAAGAAGCTCAACAAACTTTCAAGTAGGGTGAATTCAAAGAGACCCACATTGAGACGCATCTTTAAAAAAATCTCTTATTTTAGGTTTGGGGGTACATGCAAAGCTTTATTACATAGCTAAACATGTCTCATGGGGGTTTGTTGTACAGATTATTTCATTGCTCAAATTTCAAGCCCACTACTCAATAGTTATCTTGTCTGCTCCTTTCACTTCTCCACAGTGTCTGTTGTTTCCTTCTTTGTGTTCATAAGTTCTTAATGTTTAGCTCCTACTTCTAAGTGAGAACATGTGGTATTTGGTTTTATGTTCCTGTGTGAGTCTGCTAAGGTTAACATCCTCCAGCTTCATCCTAGTTCCCACAAAATACATGATCTCATTTTTTCTTTATGACTGCATAGTATTCCATGGTATATATGCACCACATTTTCTTTATCCTTTCTGTCATTGATGGGCATTTAGGTTGATTACACGTCTTTGCTATTGTAAACAGTGCTGCAATGAACATTCATGTGCATGTGCCTTTATGGTAGAATGTTTTATATATATTTCTCTGGATACATAACCAGTAATGGGATTGCTGGGTTAAATGGTAGTTCTGCTTTTAGCTCTTCGAGGAATTGCCATTAATGTTGGCTCAATGTATGTCTTATTTTTGTTTACTCTGCTGATGGCTTTTCGTTTCTTTTTTCTTTTTCTTTTTTGCTATGAAGAAGCTGTTAAGTTTAATTAGTTCCCACTTGTCAATTTTTGCTTTTGTTCTAATTGCTTTTGGTGTCTTTGTCATGAAATCTTTGCCCCTTCCTATGCATCTGACAAAGGTCTAATATCCAGCACCTATAAGAACTTAAATTTACAGGAGAAAACCCTATTAAAAAGTGGGCAAAGGACATGAATAGGTACTTCTAAAAAGAATATGTGCATGGAGCCAGCATGCATACTTTAAAAAGTTCAATGTCACTGATCATTAGAGAAATGAAAATCAAAACCACAATGAGATGCCATTTCACACCAGTCAGAATGGCTATTATTGAAAGGTCAAAAAATGAGAGATGCCGGTGAGGTTGCAGAAAAAAGGGAACACTTGCACACTTTTGATGGAGGTGAAAATTAACCGTTGTGGAAAGCAGTATGGCAAATAACATATTAATGCAGCAAATCTTCATCACTCACAAATTCCATGGCTGCAAGTTCCCTTGCTCCCTAATATTTATTTATAACCTCCCTGCAAAAAAAATCAATACATGGTCATTCACAGAAATGCAGAGAGGCAAAAAGTCAGTCATCTGACATGAATGTGCCCAGCTGAGGGAGAACAAGGTAACACTGTGCTTTCTGTTTTTAGCTCTGATACTGAAAAGAGGTACACTTTTTGTGGTCTATTTAGTTCCACCTTTTCCATATTTTTGTGCTTTTTTCTTGTTGATATTACTATATAAAACAGCCCCCAACCGTAGCACTGAAGTGCTGTCTACTGTCTCTAAGCATAAGAAGACTGTGATGTGCTCTATAGAAAAAAATGTTTGTTAGATGAGCTTCATTCTGGCATGAGTTATTGTGCTGTTGGCTGTGAGTTCAATGTTCACGAATCAACAATATATATTAAATAAGGCATCTTTAAACAGAAATGCACAAGGTTATTTGTCAATTAATTGATGAAAATGTTGTGACCAGAGGTTTAAGGGAAACTCATGTTCTTTGCCCACTTCAATATTTCTTACAGGGCAGGTCTAGTGGTAATAAACTCCATCAACTTTTGTTTATCTGGAAGTGTCTTAATTTCTCCTTCATTTTTGTAGGACAATATTGGGGGATAAATGATTCTTGTTTTTCATTTTCATTTTCATTTTTTTTTTTTTTTTTTGAGACGGAGTTTCGCTTTCCTTACCCAGGCTGGAGTGCAATGGCGCGATCTCGGCTCACCGCAACCTCCGCCTCCTGGGTTCAGGCAATTCTCCTGCCTCAGCCTTCTGAGTAGCTGGGATTACAGGCACGCGCCACCATGCCCAGCTAATTTTTTGTATCTTTAGTAGAGACGGGGTTTCACCATGTTGACCAGGATGGTCTTGATCTCTTGACCTCGTGATCCACCCGCCTCGGCCTCCCAAAGTGCTGGGATTACAGGCTTGAGCCACCGCGCCCGGCCTATTTTTCATTTTCATACTTTGAATACATCAGCTCTCTGCGTTTTGGCCTGTAAAGTTTCTAATCAGGAATATGCCGATAATCTTGTTATTCTTCCCTTGTTTGTGATGAGTCACTTCCCTTGCTGCTTTCAAGACTCGTTTTTTTGTCTTTGTCTTTCAAAATTTGGTTGAAATGTGTCTCAGATGCATAGTTTCACCCTGTATTTACCCTGAGAGCACGGGTTCGGGATTCATTATTCACTCATTCAGTATTTCTGGTGACTTTATAGAACATATAACTGGTTGTATTCTATATGGTCTCATAAAGCAGTTGTAATGCTTAAATAGGAAAATAAATTCATTCAGTAATATTTAACAGTTATTTTTAAATGTCTATCACAATACCTGGCTCTGTGCAGACACTGTGGACACATCTCTGAGATAAACTAGACAAAGTCCTTCCCCTCTCATAGGCAGATATAGAGAAGCACTTGGAAAATATTAAAGCTCTAAACAATACATTAATATTTTAGCTTTTTTTTCTAATTTTTTGTATTGTAGTAAAATACATTTATCAAATTTATTGTCTGAATCATTTTTAAGAGTACAGTTCAGTGGTATTAAGTATGTTCGTATTGTTCTACAACCATCACCACCATCCATCTTCAGATCTCTTTTTATCTTGTAAAATGGAAACTCTAAACCCATTAAGCATTAACTCCCCATTCCTCCCCTGCCCCAGGCCTAGGCCACCACCATTCTACTTTCAGTTTCTATGATTTTGACTACTCTAAATTCCTCATATTAATTAAATCGTACAGCAGTTGTCTTTTTGTGACTGGAAAATTTCATTTAGCGTAGGTCAAAATTTCCTTCCTTCTTAAGGTTGATAAGAGGGTACTTCTGTGTGTCATTTTGCTGTTTGCTTTCTGCATACCTTATAGGTTTTTTTTAACCTTCATTTCCTACATTATTATCTTTTGCGTTTAGTTGATTTTTATAGTGAAAATTTTTATAGCTTCATTTCCTTCTGCACATAATATTCTATTTTCTTTGTATTTAATACCTGAAGTTGTGCATTCTAATTTGGATTCATACCAACTTAACTTCAATAACATCAAAACGCTACTCATTTACATCTCTGTCCACTCTCCTTTCAATTTTTCATGTCACAGAATTACGTCTTTATACATTATGTGTCAGAAACATAAACTAACATTTTTTAATGCATTAACTTCTTAAATTAAAAACAATGTGGAAGTACAAACCAAACTAATAACACTACTAGATTTTAGACTAATGATTGCTGTTTAAAAATGTATTAGTCTTTTACATCATAGAGAAAACAAAAAGCAGAGTTACAAACCGTTGTTACAATAACACCAACTTTTAGAATTGCCCCATCTTTACCTCTGCTGAGACTTTTATTTCTTCATATGGCTTCAAGTTACTGTCTAATGTCCTTCAAAAGCATCTTGGGGTTATGCTGGGTTGTTTTGGTGCCTTCATCTTCTATAGATGCCAGTTAAGTCAGGGTGTTCAGCTCTAAGTGTAAAACCCAAATTGGTTAGATTAAGACTTTTTTTTCATTTTTTTCTAGCTTTATTAAGGTATGATTAACAAATAAAAGTTATATATATTTATGGCATACAACATGATGTTTTGACACATGCATATATCCTAAAATGATTAGTGCAAGCAAGCTTATTCATATATTCATCAGCTCACATAGTTGCCCTTTTTGGTGTGTATGTGGTGAGAACACTTAAGATCTACTTTCTTAGCAAATTAAAAGTATACCATACAGTCTTATTAATGACAGTCAGTGTGCACAATTTTAGTTTTAGATCCATAACACCAAGGTGGCAAAACACAACTGTGTATTCCAATGTTGGGAATGAGAAGGCAATAACTCTTCCTTATGGAATATTAATTTTATGATACTCCACATATTTTTCAAAAACATTTCCAAATTGTATTCTGTAGGACATTAGTATTCCATGAGATCTTAAAAGATACACTGTAAAAATAAAAAGGTGTTTAAGATGAAGAGAGTGTGGCAAACATTAGGTTAAATGAAGTTAAGCAGTTTTCTTTAATGCAGGTTTATTGCAACCACTAAGACACTTGTATGTGTGTTCACTCTCTCAGAGCATGTGATTGTGGGACACCCAGAAATATCTCTTGTTCTGCCGATCATGGTTTGGAAAGTGAGAGAAGAGAGAGTTAAAATCTTCATTCTGCTGAGATGGCAAAGTCAAGTGAGATTGTGTTATGTTCCCTACCTTACCCACTGGAGAATCCTAGATAGAAATGTGAAACTACATTTCTGGCGGCAATTCTCTTTATGGAGACATGAATGTCTCTGCCGTGTACAGTGGGCAAATCCAGTGAATCTCTTTCCTGTACCTAGGGGGTGCTCTGGAGGCTGCAAGAAGGATTTCCTCTACAACCAGAGTCGAGCAAGGGCTCGTAGAAGTGTGGGGCTTGTAGTGAGTTGAATGGTGGTCACCCTTCACCCCAAATGATATGTCTAGCCAGAACCTGTGAATGGAACCTTATTTGGAAATAGGGTCTTTGCAGATGTATTTAAGTTTTGGATCTGAGATGAGATCATCTTGATCGTCTTGAAACCAGGAAGAGGAAAATGCTTCTACATGCAGATCTCCTAACATAAGAAAGAGGTTATCTAGGTGGACACTAAATCCAAGGATAGGCATCTTTATAAAACAAAAGGAGAGGGAATTTGAGACAGAGAGAAGAGTGTGTGAAGACAGAGGCAGAGATGGAAATTGTGCAGCTATAAACCAAGGAGCTCCTGGAGCCCCCAGAAAGTGGAAGAGGCAAGGAATGAATTCTCCTCAAGAGCCTTTAGAGAGAGGATGGTCCTGGTACTGTGGGAGAATTGAAGGAAAGGTGAATGTGGACTGTCTGGAGGGCAAGGCCACCATGGATGTGGGAAGGATGCTCAACTGCATGGTAAAGGATTAGAATAGGGCACCTCTGGGAGAGTACTCTGGCAAAGAAATAAAAAATATTTTCCTTGCCTTGGAGAAACCGGTTGGGGGTCTTGGCAATGGGTTCCGAGTGAAGCATGAAGCACGTTGGTCTCTGACTGTTGCTGGGTCCCACATCTTTCAGGACAGCAGAGCACTCCCAGGTCACTGCAATGTGAGTTTCAGGAAAATGCACGCTAGTGAAAAGACATTCCACATATTCAGCCATTGCAAATGAAGCAGAGAAAAGTTACTAACAAAAAAAACGTGTTACTATTTCTGCCTTCTAGGAGAATGGCATAATATATTATTTCCAAGGTAATGATGCTATGGCTTTGAAATAGCACTGATGGGACTTTTGATTGAGAAAAACAAAACTTCCTGGGCATACTGGGGATGAGTCAGGATGAGACAGAGATAACGTTTTACTGCTTTGAATAATAAAGTAAAATAGATAGAGGTGGCTAAGGTCTGTGACTCGAAAGGGAAGGGGGGTGTGAGGAGGATGGAGTAAGAGTGAGAGGTCCTAAGAACACGGAGGGAGACTGTGTGCGATCAATGGAGGAATATGGTCCTGGGAGATTCCTCGTAGTCAAGAATAGCCAATACATGTCTACCTTTAACTGGTATTGGAAGAAAGTTGTTTCCTGCTCTGTGTTATAAATACTCTCTATTACCCTCAAGATGTCAGCACAATTCTACACATAGCAATCTTGTGTTAGAGATGTTTTGGAATTGCAGAAAAACTATGCTATCAAGTGGTGGGGAAGTGGGTGGCAAGAGGATGTCTGTCATAGAAACTTGGGATAGAGGGGCTGGCAATGGCAGAGATGCAGGTGAAGTACACTGCTTCAGAGGAGGCAGAGGCAGAGCTGAGGGAGATGCTATGGCCTGGGAGCTTGATCTAGATATTAAAAAGAGGGCCCATCACAGAAGAATGGGGGTCATTCAGACTGAGGATATCTGGGCTTCTGAGTAAAGTTAAATGTGCTCAGGACTGAGGTTTTGGTGGGTAGGATTTGGGTGTGCTTAATTGAGGCAGATTTGTGAGCTTATTATACAAACCACTGAGTTCATTGCTATATGTGCTGAACTTAACCCTTTGGTAAAGCACCTGCCCTATATCTATAATATTCTCCTGAGGCTGTGTGTGCCTGTGTTTGGAGCATGCATATTAAGGATGGAGAAAGTGGAAGGAAACTATTCCAGTTAGAAAATGCCCTGAAACCAATGCTTTGTGGAAAACTATGCAAGAAGACTGTTCCTGGTGGAGAAGAAATATGATCTCAATTGAACAAGGAACAGAGAGAAATGTAAAGGCAGAGTGACAAAGATATTGATTCAGTGGGAACCATTGAAGATGATTGCAGAAGGAACAGAAAGTTATAACCTAGGAATATCCCATTCAGTATTGTGTCATTTTGAGAAGAGAAAAGTGGTTTGAATCTACTTCGTAAAAACGAATCAAAATGATAACTGATGTTATTACGAGTGTTCAGTCTGCCATATTGCCATAGTTATTCTTCTTAGCCGTAAAGGTTTTAAAGATCCAATAATAGGTAAGGGAGAAATATCATCTAAGACTGAGGTTTCAGTTCACCTAAGGCTGTCAAATTTGTGTGAGCGTAAGTTAACACAAAGTTAAATATTACTGTTTTAGTGATTATAATGCTATGCTGAACAGGGGCTACTTTGGGGAAGAGAGAGCCTGCTTGTGTATAGAGTGCTTCACTGTCTTCCCACATGATTAGATTGATGTCTGGGTTTCCGATTCCTTCTGAGGCCTGAAAGAAGATTAGCTCACTCATTCCCAACTGGTCATTTCTCTCTGTGGATGGGAGAATCAGTGCTAATTGATACTTTTTATATATTTAATTACACTTAATTACTTCTGTCTGGCTGCCCTGAAACCAAGAGGAGGAAAACAGTGTTCTACATGCAAATCTTCTAACATAAACATTTCTTAACCTTATTTGCTTCAAGATTGGTCCAAATGTAGGATCTGTAAGATAAAAGCTGTTTAAAGTCGTTTCTTCTCTGTATTTTGGCCCTGTCTCTGGAGTCCCTCTTTCAAGAAATCATTTCTGAGATTTCTGTGATAGGGAATTTGCTCATTTCCTACTTCCCTGGCACCCAACTCTTCTGTATTAGGTCTTAATATACTCATTTCCCAGTCTTTTTGTTAGCTTGCCTAAATAAATCCATAACCTTTAGGTCCATCTTTCTCCCTTTGAACCATCAGACACAGTACTTCGGTCACAGTGCTCGTCACAATGGCTTTGAGAATATCACCCCTCTTTCAAAAGGAAAATGCTTTCTGTTTTGTTTTTGTTTTTTGGATGAAATTTCCTACCTGGTCCCAGTGTACTGCTCCCCGTTTCCTGCTCTTCCCCATGTGCCAATAAAGCTGTTTTATTTGCCCTCTCCCGACGTCCTGCATTTTACCTATTTGAAATGTATTCTTTCACTCCTTTCTGTCTCTGAATCCTAGCACCTCTCAAGGGACAGATCCTACCTCTCCTGCTCTGCCTCCCCTGACCACTCCAAGTCTGATGAGACTTTTGCTTTCTTTAACATTCTAGGAGTTTATTGTCAAGTACATTGATTTGGCAATCTAGAGAGTCAACCTAGGGAATTCAATAAAAAGGAGGCCTTGGAAAAAAAAAATCCAGTAAAAACTCTGCTACTTACAGGTATAAAGAGTTTGGGTAAGCTTATTAACTTTCATCGATTCTCCTTTTTTATTTATTGCTAAAATGGAGACAAACTGCTCTGTCTACTCTTCTTAGTTATCATGAGGATTATGAAATGTCATGTATATGTAAAAGTCCTTGTAATCTGGAAAGGCCTGTACAAGTGTAAATTTTGTTATCTGCTGTTAGAGATCTGTTATTGAACTGACTCACTATCAAAACCTTCCTTTATTATTTAATGTCTCCCATATCTATGTTTAATCAGTATAACCCACTTCACCAGCCGGGGTGCAAATATAGTGACACCACATAATATTTTTCTAATTAATTGCTTGACTTACTCTCTGTCCCCTCCCCTACCATGCCTATCATGATTGACAGGAAGTCTGTTACCTCCCTCTTGGAATTCTCCAATACTCACCTTCTCCAGTTGTTTAACAGCTAAAGGTTTGCTCAGGTCACAAAGGCAAGTCTTGTTTTTAAAAGAAAGGCAGAGAGAGAAGACTACAAGTTCCAGTGAGTCCACTGTTGAACATTGGTTTCTCCCAGCTTGGTAGACACTTCTGCATTCAGAGATAATCCTCTTGGCTGGGCATGGTGGCTCATGCCTGTAATCCCAGAACTTTGAAAGGCTGCGGCAAGAGGATCATTTGAGGTCAGGAG
Organism: Saguinus oedipus; assembly: GCA_031835075.1. NCBI lineage: Eukaryota > Metazoa > Chordata > Mammalia > Primates > Cebidae > Saguinus > Saguinus oedipus. Next base: position 10,713,876 of record CM063172.1, on the reverse strand, counting down.
TTCGAGACCAGCCTGACCAACATGGCAAAACCCCGTCTCTACTAAAAACACAAAACTTAGCTGGGGGTGGTGGTGTGCACCTGTAATCCCAGCTACTTGGGAGGCTGAGGTGGGAGAATCACGTGAACTGGGAGGCGGAGGTTGCAGTGAGCCGAGATCACGCCACTGCACTCCAGGCTGGGTGACAGAGCAAGACTGTCTCAACAAACAAAAAACGGAAAAGAAATAATCCTCTTTCAGGCCCCAATGCCTATATAGGTGAAAGCTGTGGGTCCCCCAGTATGGCACTTTGCCAGTGTCTCTGGCAGCCAGGATGGTGACAGCTCAATCTCCCTTCAAGAGAACATGCTGCAGGGAGCAGAGCTGACTGAGGGCCTCCACTCTCTTATGGGTAGATGTGGGAGTAGGAGGTGGTAACCAGAATCAGGACATCTCTGCCTAATACAGGTGCTTCTAGTAGGCAACCTTGACTCAGACGTTTCCCATGGCCCTGGCTGAGACTTCCTCACAGCTGCTCTGTGCTCTGGGGCTCTTGCCACCTGGCACACCTGCCTCCCGCTCTCCTTTCACAGTGTCTGTCCTGCAGCATGGTCTGCAGACTCTCCACATCTTCTCTTTTTCCCCTCTCCTTTCTATTCTACGGGGGCATTACCCCTGACAAATCTCTTTCATCTCTAATCCTGCCTTGGTATCGATTTTCAGGAAAATCTGAAATGACACAGAAGGTTCTCCAGTCCCACTCCATACTCACCAGAACCCTTTAGGCCCTTGTTTTGACAAGGGGCTTTGTGCCCCTTCTTTCTGGGAGAGCTCCTCTCTGGGACTCCCCCTTCTTGTCAGTGGACCTGGGGAATGGCTGCTCTGATTGTTCCTCACAGATGTTCCAACTGTGAATCTCAGGGAGCTTGGGTTGAATTTCCCAAGGGATCCTCAGAAGACTTCAAGTTTGTCTCTGCAGATGGTCAGCCCCATGCACAGAGCTGAGCAACGTGGGGAGAGACATCTTTTGTGTCTATCTGCAGTGCATAGGTCTTGTTATATGCTCTTTCCAGAGCAAGGGGGTGCCCATGACCCTGACATTTTAAAATTCAAGGCAGAAGCAGTTTAAATTATTTTTTCTAAAAATGAACAAAGGAAACAAAAATGAAAAACAAAAAGCTGCCCCAGGTGACTTGCTATTTGCACCCTTATTAATAGAGGCTCACATAGTTTTAGGCACCCGTTGGTCAGTATCCTTTTTATATATTTTGTCTTCACCACAGTGTAAGCTTCTTGAGCACTGCTTTTTGGGTTTTAGATGGTTCATTTGTAAAAACTGAGGGCTAGATTACATTTAAAGATCCCTTTCAGTTGTGCAATTTCCAAGGAAGATATAATATTAGAGATGGGCTAGTAAATGATTTTCTTCTTTTAGATACTGTGTTTATTCTGTTTGATAATCTACCTTACACACAGCATTTCCCAGTTTACTCACATACATTGCATTGTTTAGTCCACACACCTGCCTTGTGAAATGAAAGAGTAAAGCTAGAAACTTCTTTCTGAAGTTAAAGGACAAGCCCAAGATCCTGGAGGAGGGGCTGGGTTTGGTGCCTGTCGTCTGACTGATCCTCTAATCAAAATGCCTTATGATTTTCTTTTCACTTCCTGTTCTATACCTGTAAACACAGCACCCTTCATGAAGCACCTTTATATTTCCTTTATTCTCAACCATCTGTACTTGGAGGCAAGGGGCAAATAAAGGTATTACAGATTCAAATGCCTAAAAGAGTCAGACAGGATAAGACAGTGAAGCAGGGTCAGGTTCCTGCAACAAGAGGGCAGGGGTCTATGGCCAACTGAAGAACACAGGTTCTGTCTAAAAGGGACAGTCCCTGTTCTGCCCTACCCCTTTGTTGACACTAAGGAATGCTGGCCCAAGGCTGCCAAATTTTAGTGTTTCTGGAAAGCTGGAAATGTATATATCTCGATGTGAGATACACATTTTATGATATCAAAATAATTTTAATTTTTGATTTTTTTTTGTTTAGTTTTTAATTTTAAAGACAGGGTCTTGCTGCATTGCCCAGGCTGGAGTGCAGTGGCATGATCATAGCTCACTGTAGCTTGGATTTCCTGGGCATAAGTGATCCTCCTGCCTCAGCCTCCTGAGCTGCTAGGACCACAGACAAGCACCACCACATCTGACTAATGTTTCTATCTTTTGCAAAGACAAGGTCTTGCTATGTTGCCCAGGATGCTATCAAACTCCTGGCCTCAGGGGATTCTCCCACCTCAGCCTCCTAAAGTATTGGGATTACAGATATGAGCCACTGTACCTGGATAAAATAATTTTAAAAAGATTTAAAACTGTGTGAGGCTCAAACACACACACAAATATAGGTGGTATTTGGTTCCATAGATATCCAACTTAGAGACTGCTGCTTTGGAAGTATGAACTATGTTTAACTGTCTTGGCAGGGTGAGGCAGGAGGATTGCTTGAGTCTAGGAGTTCAGGACCAGCCTGGACAATATCGGTAGGTGTTGTCTCTACAAAAAATGTATTAGCCAGGCACAGTGGAGTGCACCATGGTCCCAGCTACTTGGGAAGCTAAGCTGGGCGGATTGCTTGAGCCTGGGAGGTGGAGGCTGCAGCAAGCCAAGATTGCACCACTACACTCCAGCCCGGGTGACAGAAAGAGACCCTGTCTCGAAATCGATGAACAAAAACAAGCAAAGTGACTTGGCAAGTTTCCCTCCAAAAAATCCTATGAAATAATTTGATGAGTTTTGCTACTTTTATTAAAAGTTTGATATAAATAGCAACAAATGAGAATAGCTGCCGACTGTTGGGTGTCTGCTATGTTCCAGGGAGTAAGCTAGATGCTTGACATGCATCATCCAGAATTATTCTAGCTCCCTTCTGAGGTATCTATCACTTCACAGGCAAGGAAGCTGAGGCCCAGAGCTGACCTAAATTGTTAAGGGCACACAGTCAGTAAACCGGAATTTCTTGCTTTTTATTTATTTCATCATATTGCCTATATCATCAGAGAAGAGAGAAGAAGAAAAACCAAATCAAAGTGGTTTCTATATGGGCAACTTAAAAGACATAGCCTTAAGAGACGGAGTCTTCTTTTCTGAAATGGAAGAGATGTCCTTATCTTTGGAAAAGGCGGAGGGAGGGGAAAGAAAGGGAGATATCCCACAATGTGATGAGCTCTTCTTTTGTCTCCAAAACACTGAACTAGGAATAAACAAGGCCCCACTCAGCTAGTGTCTGACTGTTGGGCTCTTGTGCTCAGACGGTCTGTCTGCTTTGACCATGATGTTCTGTGAGATGTCCACTGGCTTATTCCTGCTATCTTTTCCTTCTATTTCCAGAAAGCAAATCCCAGAAGAGAAAAAAAAAAAGATCTTTGTTTAGGGTCTGAAGTCAAGTCCAAATATAACAGGATCCCAATAACTTCCCCCACCCGCTAGGGTTTAAAACCACATTCCCTCTGCCCAGATGGCTGAGGCAGAAAGACACAGCATTCACCCACCACTTCCTCCTTTTGTTGGCTGCCCCCTGATTACAGCTAATGACTCCCAGCTGTACTGCCTCCAAAGACTTGGGAAAGATGAATCTTTAAAAAATAATCTAATAACTAGACTCCTTCAGGGATGGGCGGGGTTGATGCCAATCCTGTTGGAGCACTGCCTCATTCAGAATCTAGCCAGTGGTGTGCCTTGGAAAGGGAGGAGAGTTGCTATGTACGTTATGAAGACCTCTTGATGTCTCCTGTGAGAATCTCATTGACTATTTTCTCACCTTAGTTGAAAAAAATCTCCAAATACTTAAATAAAAAAAATTTTAATCTGTGTAATCTAGACTTTGGCTCCAAAACAGAGAATCTGAGGAAGTGATGTCTTAGAGCTATGATTATCCAAATTGGGTGTACTTTTGGATCAGTATCATGGAGGATTTTAAAACATGGTTATATCATACAAATAAGTAGACGTTTGTGAAATTTTAAGACGTGGCATTCTATTGTTTCCCTTTGTCTTTGAAATGCCAGGTTCCCTGAAAAGTTGACTTTGAATATAGGGATCCATCAGAGAGAAAAATCAACCTCAGAAGACATCAGTCATGAAAACTATATGGAATAGATTGGTGGAGATTGATAGGTCTTATCTTTTCTTCTTTCTTCTACTTCCCCCCTTTCTCTTTTTCTCCCTCCTCCCCTTCTTCTTTGTCCTATTCTTCTTCTTTTTCTTTCCCCCTTTTCTTTTTTTTTTTTCAACAACAAAAATAACAACCTGAAATGCTGGGTGAGAAAGGCAGGGAATAAAATTTTACCAACCTGAAGTTTGATAGTTTTTCTCAAACCTGTTTTCTAGAAGTGTTTGATGAAGTTGTCCCCTAAAACTGCAGATCTAATTTATTCTATATGCCCATATTGAACATCTCCTGTGAACTAAGCCAGGTGCTGAGGTTAGATACACAAACAACTCATTGGTTTCTTCATGTTATTTCAGAGTAATGATTGAAGAAATCACATTCTTGAGCAACTTGGGACTCTGTTGTCTGGTTCTGTAATGATTTCTTTGTGGAACACATTATCTTCCTGGAAGGTAATGTAGTTTACTGAGCTTTGGAGTCAGAGCTAAGCTTGAATTGTGACACTACCCCTTACTGAAACTTACTTTCTTTTTGAGATGGAGTTTTGCTCTTGTTGCCCAGTTTGGAGTGCAGTGGCGCAATCTTGGCTGACTGCAACCTCCACCTCCCAGGTTCAAGGGATTCTCCTGTCTCAGCCTCCTGAGTAGCTGGGATTACAGGTGCATGCCAACACACCAGCTAATTTTTATACTTTTAGTAGAGATGGGTTTCATCATATTGCTCAGGCTGGTCTCGAACTCCTGACCTCAGGTGATCCACCTTCTTGGCCTCCCAAAGTGCTGGGATTACAGATGTGAGCCACCATACCTGGTCCCTTGCTGAAACTTTCTGAGCTTTACTTCCATCATCTGTAAAATGGAACTTGCAAGATTGCTGTGAGGAATAGCATCCTGTTGTGATCCTGGTAGCCTGTTTAAAGCGCATCCTATAGCCCTCCTTTTAAAAACCACCATGTGTCGAGGACGTGTCCTGAGAAATGCATCTTTATATTATTTTGTCATCGTGCAAACATCATAGAGTGTACTTGTGCAGACCTGGATCATACAGCCAGTTACTATACAGCTAGGCTACATGATACAGCCTTTTGCTCTCAGCCTGCAAACCTGTACAGCAGGTTACTGTACTGAATATTGCGGGCAATTGGAACACAATGGTATTTGTGTATCAAACATATCTAAACACAGAAAAGGTACACTAAAGATACAGTTGTTATAATCTTATGGGACCACTTTTGTATAGGTGGTTCGTTGTTGACAGGAATCACTACGTGGTCCATGACGATACTTTTTTTTTTTTTTTGAGACGGAGTTTCACTCCTGTTACCCAGACTGGAGTGCAATGGCGCGATCTTGGCTCACCGCAACCTACGCCTCCTGGGTTCAGGCAATTCTCCTGCCTCAGCCTCCTGAGTAGCTGGGATTACAGGCACACGCCACCGTGCCCAGCTAATTTTTTGTACTTTTAGTAGAGACGGGGTTTCACCATGTTGACCAGGATGGTCTCGATCTCTTGACCTCGTGATCCACCCGCCTCGGCCTCCCAAAGTGCTGGGATTACAGGCGTGAGCCACCGCGCCTGGCCTGTGACGATACTTTTATTGTGGGCTTCATTATTATATGCCCCGTTCATTCTGAATTTTTTTTTTTTTAACCACAGCCCCAATTTTAGGTATAATTTTTTTTACAGTGGCAATTTGTTAATAATATCTAAAAAATAATTGTTAATAAATAGTTATGTAAAGAGGAGAAGTAAAATTCACCAGACTCGCATCCTTGTTTTTGATTCAGAAAATATAATGATAGTATTTAGCACAGTTTGTTTTATACTATATTACAATATAATATGGTATAGTTGTTTAATATATTTGTATACTTATAGCAATATAATTCTAACTCAGAACATGTTCCCTAGTATATTAGGAAATGCCAGAATATTTCATTGCACTTAAAAGATGCCCATGATCCTCAATGGCTGACATAGTATTTTACTCAAGGAAGATGCTCACTAAATATATGTTGGATTGAATTGAATTTGTGAATTAATTTTTCAGCCTATTTTCAGGCAGCAATGGAGCACACAGTTCTTGGGATTCCTTAACCTGGGAATTAATTGCCCCCTGGAAGCTTAGTTTCCTTTTATCTAAAACATACAAGCACTTGAATTAAGACTTGTGGCTCACGCCTGTAATCCCAGCACTTTGGGAGGCCAAGGCGGGTGGATCACGAGGTCAAGAGATTGAGACCATCTCGGTCAACATGGTGAAACCCCGTTTCTACTAAAAATACAAAAAATTAGCTGGGCATGGTGGTGCGTGCCTGTAATCCCAGTTATTCGGGAGGCTGAGGCAGGAGAATTGCCTGAACCCAGGAGGCGGAGGATGCGGTGAGCCGAGATCGTGCCATTGCACTCCAGCCTGGGTAACAACAGTGAAACTCCATCTCAAAAAAAAAAAAAAAAAGACGTGGCAATGAGCTTTTGTTTTCCTCTTTCTCAAGGGATTTAAGTGACAAACACAGCATAACCAACGTGTCCTCATTTATCCAGGACTTTTCCAGTTTTAGCATGAAAAGTCCTGTATCCCAGGTACCCCCTCAGTTCCAGACAAATGAAGATATTAGGTCATCTCAATGTAAAGTAAACATGCTTTTCCTGATGATATGCTGAGATTGTCAGGAAAAGTCAAATACTGTGTTAGGATTAATTATCCTGCAACTACAGAGGACAGGGGTCATTATTTCTCATTTGTAACTAAGATAGACTTTTTTTTTTTTTTAAACCAAGGTGAAATAGAGTCTTGAGACATACATATATAAAAACTTTCTACATATGTACACATCTCTCTCTATTAAACACACTTTCTCTGATTATATATGTATAAAATAGATATCAACATATAAGAATATGTTTCTATAAATATATTAATAGAAACATCCATATTTATATATTATAAATTTACATAAGTATTTATATATAAGAATAAGTATATGTATATATAAAATTAGTCAAAGGAAGTTTTTATTGTGCTGTCAACTAGCTCTAAGAGAAAAGAGATAGGGGAATGTGGAATTTCATTATAAAGTGCTTTCAGTTTTAATCTTAATTTCATTTGATTTTTTTTACTTTTAAAAAAATTTATTTTACCTTAATCTTCACAGTAGTAACATGAGAGATAGATACCATTAAATCATTTTAGGGACAGGAATTATGGCTTTAAAAGTCATGGCTTGAAAGGAATAACTCCTTTCCAAGGATCAATATCTTTGGAGGATTTTCCATTATTTTTATGCTACATAAATGATTAGAAGCCTACAAATTTGAAAACTTGGCCTTCCAGACTTCCTATTTCGGGTTTGAAATGGCAGATGTTTTGAAAGGTTGATTTCTAGCACTTGACTGATTGAGCGTTCTGCTCTGTTCTAGAATACACTTGAGCATGCATAGTGTAGGCTACTGCACAGGGTCAGCTGAAGAGGCCTGTTGCTGCTTTACAGTTACTACCAAGCCTCAACCTTGAGAATGCTGAGAAAATCTTAGCCTGATTCAATGGTGGGCTCTCCTGGGAACGAGTTCAATGAAAGCAAAAGAGAACTTACTATGAGAAATTTATTTAAGATTCTGACTTCAATGGAATCTCTTCTTTCTAAATGTGTTATAAAATCCAGAGAAAAATGTTGCTTAGTATTATGAATGGCTACTATTTTTGCCAGCTTACTAAAGGGACAGATACAGAACTCAGCAATTCCTTTATACGAGTAGCTTCCTGCCTCTCTTTCTCCCTCCCTCTCTCATTCCCTCCCCAATTCTTTCTTTTCCTACTTCCTCATTTCCTCCCTTCCTCCCTTTCTTCCTTTCTCTCTGCCTCCCTTCCTTCCTTTCTTTTCTCCCTTTCTTCCTCCCTTCCCCTCCCTCTCTTCCTTCCCTCTTTCTTCTCTCCCTCTTTCCATCCTTAATTGTCTCTTTTTTCTCCCTCCTTCTCTTTCCTCCTCTCTCCCCCTCCTTTCTTCCCTCCTTTCTCCCCTCTTCCCTCCCCTCCCTCCTTCACTTTCTTCCTTTTTTCTTTTCTTCCTCCTTCCTTCCTTCTTTGCTCCTTTCATCCCTCTCTCTCTTTCTTTCCTCTTTTTTTTTTTTTTTTTTTTTTTTTAATTTGGGGGGTTTGTGGGCCTCACACACCCCTTCTGTAATTAAACTCTGCTCCCTGATTTTAGGGGTGGGGAGTGGGCATGTGATCTAGATTAGGCCAGTCAGATTCTTCAAACAGAAATTTGAATATTGACACCAGGGACAAAAAGCAACTGGAGCTGGGTTGTGGTGGCTGGGATGTGTCTGGGCTGTGACTGGGCAGTTTATAGAAGAGCTTCTATGCTGACCCTTGGAGCTGCTCATGTTTTTTACTTTTCCTAAGTTCTAGTGATCACATCATCCATAATTTGGTGAGATATCTCAGTATCTTTCCAATACACTAATTGCTTTGCTCACCATTAGTCAGAGGTAGTTTATGTTGCTTAAACTAACTCAAAGAACCTAAACTGACTAGACATACATTACTTATCTTAGGCCCTGCACCCCTACATAGTGGGCATTATTCTTCACATTGTGCAGATGAGAAACTGAAGTTCTGTGAGGTTAAGTGATAACTCTATGATCTTAATATACTTAAGAGCATATAGTTAGAAAGGGGCAGAGCTGGTTGGTGGTCATGTTCAACTCAACCTGATACCCCAAAACAAAATTTCATCTACTATGCTTTAGTGGCTTAAAATGGAAAGAAAACGAACAGTTGGAAAAAACATTCTCAATTTTTGAGACAATTAACAAAGTTTAATAGCCATAATATATAAAGAATCTTTAGGAATCAATAATTTAACATGCCAATGGCAAAAATGGGCAAAGGATGTCAATATTTTCCAATAATTACTAATAATTTCTCATACATAAAATATATTTAACCTCAATAATAGAAAAAAAATTTTAATAATACAAAAAAGCAGATTAAAACAATTGCATATCATTTTCAGCTATCTTATGGATTTAAAAAATTATAAAACTAGGTTTTCACAAAAATTTAGTGAAAATTTTTATTATATAGGTCAAAGTAGAAAACTGTGCAAACATGAGAGGAAAAATGTGTTCAAATACATTTAGAGTCCCAATTTGTTCAAAGCCTTTGATTTAGATGCTTATTCTAAGAAAATAAGAATATACGGAAAGATTTATGTATAAAGGCACTTATGATAATGTTATTTGTAATAGCAAAAGTTAGAAGTAAACTGTTTAATGATATAGAAATGAGAATAATTTGGAAAAGCTCATGATACGATGTTAAATTTTTAAAAAGCTAATACCTCACTTTCACCTTCCTCTTCCTCCTTTCCTTCCAGACTCTGGTAACTACCATTCTGCCCTCTACTTCTCTGAGTCAGCACTTTTAGATCCCTCGTACAGGTAAGATAATGCAGTATTTGCCTTTCTGTACTGACTTATTTCACTTAACATAGGCCCTGCACCCCGAGTCTCAGCCATGTTACTGCAAATGACAGAATGTCCTTCTTTTCAAAGGCTGAATAGTATTTCATTGTATATGTACCATATATATATTTTTTGAGACAGAGTCTTACTCTGTCACCCAGGCTAGAGTGCAGGGGTGTGATCTTGGCTCATTGCAACCTCTGCTTCCTGGGTTCAAGTGATTCTCCTGCCTCAGTCTCCCACTGTGCTCAGCTGATTTTTTTTTTTTTTTGTATTTTTAGTAGAGACAGGGTTTTGCTATGTTGGCCAGGCTGGTCTCAAACTCCTGACCTCAGGTGATCCACCTGCCTCAGCCTCCCAAAATGCTGGGATTATAGGCGTGAGCTACCGTGCCTGGCCCCATTGTATATGTCACATTTTATTTATCCATTCATCTGCTGGTAGACACTTGGGTTGCGCTCTCCATGACTGGGAAATCATATAGCCTTGGCTATAGTGAATAGTGCTGCAGTGAACCTGTGCATGCCAATTATCTCTTTGACATGCTGACTTCAATTCTTTTGATCCATACCTACAAGTGGGATTGCTGGGTCTTATGGTAATCTTACTTTTAATTAGCTTGATTTAGTCATTCTGGATTGTATGCATATATCAAAACATCACTTGTATCCCATGAATTATTTTTTTTTAAATTGTATCAATGTAAAAAATAAAAAAGTTTAACCTCACCAATTACACAAAAAAGCAAATTAAAATATTTGTGTATCATTTGCAACTATCTTATAGAATAAAAAATTACAAAACCAAGTATTTGCAAAAATTTAGTGAAAATTTTATTATATAGGTCAAATAAAAAGCTGCAAACTTTAGAGGGAAAGGTCTTTAGCTGCCCAAAAGGCCACTTACATACCTGCCTTTCATCCCTACATTGTATCAATTAAAAAAATTAATGGAGAAAAATTTTTAAAAAGTTATAAAAAGCAGGAGGCTCGAATATTCCCTCACTGATGCAACCATTATTAATGGAGTGTGTACAATGCAGAAGGCACCATTCAAGGCACTGGAGAGACTGCAGTGAACAATATAAACAAACACATTTGTGATGTGGGAATTACGATTCCTACTGTGCCTACATTTAAGCAGAGTCTAAGGGATAGAAAGGGATGCAAAGGAGGTGGCACATGAACCAAGATTTGCATGAAGTGCAAGAGTAAACTGTGAAAAGAGACAAGGTCCATTCGTGAAGTATTGCCATAATAAAACTTGGTAGTGAACCATCCCCAAACCCAGTGGTTTAAGATAAATTAAAATAACTCATTATCTCTACATGATGTATTCTCTCTGATGAAGGCAGGCAGGGTTTAGTTGATTCAACCTGGGCTTGGTATCAAGTTGAAAATTGTGCCCAGGTCTGCACTGTGTAAATCTTAGACCAGTGGGTTAGGTGGGACATTCTTTGTGATAATGACAGAGGCACAAGAGGGTTCATCTCACCACATAAGCATATTGCCAGCTGCTATTTGTGTCACATTTGCTAACATCCCATTGAACAACATACGTTGCGTGGACAAGCCCAATATCACTGGGACAGGGAACTACATTCTCTCCAGAGTAGGAGAAGTAAGGAAGTGAATATTTGCTGAACCATAATCCAAGCACTCATATGAGGGAAGAGCATCTCAGGTAGAGAGAAGTGCATGTGCAAAGGTACTATGCTGGGAGCAAGCTTGGTCCAGCAAGATGGCTAATAGTGTTAACATAGAATAGGTGGCTGGATGCAGTAATCCTATGCTAGCTCGTGCCTGTAATTCTAGCACTTTGGGAGGTTGAAGTGGGTGGATTGCCTGAGCTCAGGAGTTCTAGGCCAGCCTGGGCAACACGATGAAACTCTGTCTCTACTTAAAAAAAAAATTAGCAGGGCATGGAGGCATGTGCCTATAGTCCCAGCTACATGGGAGGCTGAGGCAGGAGAATCACCTGAACCCAGGAGGTGGAGGTTGCAGTGAGCTGAGATCATGCCATTGCCTTCCAGCCTGGGAGACAGAGGGAGACTCTGTCTCAAAAAACAAAACAAAGCAAAACAAAAAGAATAAACAAGGAAGGGCCTGAGAGACAAAGCAGGTAGGTCTGGCTTACATAGAATCTCTGAGGCCATACTTAGAGAAGGAATTTATATTCTGTAGGAGGACAATAGGAAGCCATTGGAGGTTTTCAGTAAACACATGATAATCTCATTTACACGTGAGAAATATGATCTCAATTTTATGTAAAAAGATATATCTGCATAGAAAAAAAAACAAAGATATATACCCAGATATAAATGGTGGTTATGGCTCAGCAGTGTGATTATGTATAATTTTATATTGCATTATTTATTCTTTGTTGTGGTTTTCAAATATTGATAATCATAAATTTATTTTGCCAACAAGAACAAGTATTATCTTAAAATAAAAAGACAATTCTTATAGGGATTCCAGAGAGAAGTAATTAGCAAGACACACCAGTGGCCTGGTATTTCACTTTCAGCTCTAATTCCTCTAGTCTCTACACTTGGAAGAGCTGATAATTTAAAGTCAAAATAAATCTGACCACGTTTTGGTACACACATATGTTGGTACATATATATACACACATGTACATCTTTCATTTGATTATATAATATTTCACACACAGAAAAAATAACACACCAATATAACAAAAAATCATGTATGAACCACCCAGTTCAGATGTACAAATTTGCCTTATTTGCTTCAGGTCTATCTCCCACCCTCCCTTCTCCTTTCCAAATAAAAAAAAAATTTTTTTGAGATAGAGTCTCGCTCTTTTGCCCAGGCTGGAGTGCAGTGGCATGATCTTAGCTCACTGCAATCTCTGCCTCCCAGGTTCTGAGTAACTGGGCGTACAGGTGCGCGCCACCACACCCGGCTAATTTTTGTATTTTTAGGAGAGATGGGGTTTTACCATATTGGCCAGGCTGGTCTCGAACTCCTGACCTTGTGTTGCACCCACCTCGGCCTCCCAAAGTTCTGGATTACAGGCATGAGCCACTACACCAGGCCCCAAATAAAATTCTTAATGATATAGTTCAAGTCTCAGTAACCAACTGGATCTCAGTCCTCTTCTGTCATCCACAGAGGTAACAACTATCTGGAATTAGGAGTTTTAATTCCTGTGAATATTTTATACTTATATTTATTCATAAACAATTGATAGTGTGGCTTTATTTTGCTTTTCATCTTTACTGCATGATACAGTCTGCTTCTCTAACTTTTCACTCATTTTCAAGGCTGTCGTGGAGCTGGGGGTGCGACAGTAGGAACGGGGAGGCAGAAGTGATATGGAGCTTGCAGTTCTTACTGAGAGTTATCTGTTTTGCTTGAATAAGTGCTCCCTGGATTGCTGAAAACCTTTGACTCACTTCCAGCATTCTGAAAAAGTTGATTCAGAAAATTTTGCCAGTGGTCTTGTTGTTTTATGGAGGAAGAAAATTTTCAGAAGTTCTTCCCAACTATTTTCATTCCTATAACCCTTTGGTTTATAAAAATTTTAATGGCAAAATCTAAATCGAGTATTAACAGGTATGATGAAGTTACAGACACTTTTGTTGTTGTTGTTGTTGTTTCATGCACATACATACATGTGCATATCTTTTTGGTAGAACAATTTATATTCCTTCTGGTATATACCCAAAAATGGGATGGTTGGGTCAGATGGTAATTCTGCTTTGAACTCTGTGAGAAATCTCCAAACTGCTTCCACTGCAGCTGAACTAATTTACCTTCCCACCAGCAGTGTATAAGCATTTGCTTTTCTCCATAACCTCACCAGCATCTGCTGGTTTTGACTTTTCATTAATAGCGGTTCTGACTGGTGTGAGATGGTATCCCATTGTGGCTTTCATCTGTATTACCCTATGGTCAGTGATGTTGAATAGTTTTTCATGTGGTTGTTGACTGCTTGTATGTCTTCTTTTAAAAAGTGCGTGTTCATGTCCTTTTTTTTTTTTTTTTTAAGGCATTTGGGCTTGGAAGAGAAGGATTGGAAAAGTGCAGTGATTTGGGGAGTGGAGGAGGGAAAGTGATGGAAGGTGCTGGAGGGCTGGGGTGTAAGTTGGGGACAGATTATGAGATGACCACACACCTTTTTTTTTTTTTTTTTAAAAAAAAAGGAGAGAAGGAGAGGAAGGAAGAGGAAGAAAAAGAGGGAGAGAGAACAGGAATATTGCTTTATTCTATGAATGGGTATTAATAATGGCCGATCAATATTTTGTGTATTTAAAGTGGAGAATGTATATTTTGTGTATTTAAAGTGGAGAGCTCTATAAATACTTATTAAGTTTACTTGTTCCAGATCTGAGTTCAAGTTCTGGATATCCTTATTAATTTTCTGTCTCGTTGACTCTAAATCTCTTTATGGGTCTTATGTATCTGGGTGTTAGGATCCTTAGCTCTTATTATTGCATTGATCCTTTTACAAAACACTGTATCTTTGTTGCTTTGAAATCTATTTTATCAAATATGTGAATTGCAACTCCTGCTTTTTGTTTATTTATTTATTTTTTCTCTCCATTTGGTTGGTAAATCTTTCTCCAACCCTTTGTTTTGAGTCTTTGTGTATCTTTGGATATAAAATGGGTCTGCATGCAGTATACCGTTAGGTTTTGGCTGTATCTTTTGATTGGGGGATTTAGTCAATTTAAATTTAGGGTTACTGCCATTTGATGTTAACTGGCTATTTTATCCCTTGTTCATGTAGTGTCAAAAAATTAATGTTAGCTCTGTCATTCAGAGGAAAAACATTTTTTTTTAATATAATGCTACTTGTATATATTTGGAATGCCAGCCTACTGTGAAAATTAAAGCCAATAGTAATAGACAACTTTTGATGCAACCAGGCAAGGAAATTTGGGGAAGAAACTCTCCCATTTACAGAGTGGATAGAGGATGAGTACCAGGAAAGGAGACTGAGATGTGTTGTTCAAGAAACTAAGTTAGAAGAGTGTTAAGTCAAGGAAGCAAGTAGGATATTTTGGTAAGCGGTAATAACAACGCTGCATGTTTTGAGATGTCAAATAAAAATTAAGGGTCCACGGGATTTGACACCATGGAAATCGTTGATCACCTTATAGAATTGTTTGGGTGTAGGTGAGTGGTGCGTATGAGAGAGAAGCCAGACTAGAGGGCAAGAGAATTTTAGGACATGAAGGAATAGGAGCTTTGATTCTAGACAATCTTTGGAGAAGTTTGCCAAGAAGAGTGGAGACCATTATAGTGTTTAGTTAGAATGGGGAGAAAGTGTATGAGAGAAATTCTGGAGATATTTGAACATGGTTGAATCTAATAGAAAAAAAGAAGTTGACCATACAGGAAGACATACTCAAGTAACAAACTCCTTGACAAACCAGAGGATCGGATGTGCACTCGAGTGAAAGAAATGACCTTTGATGCAGGTGGGGATGGAAGGCAGGTATGTAAGTAGTCTTCTGGGAAGCTGAAGGAGTTACTGTCTGATGATTTCTCCTTCTCCAAGAGGTCATCTGCTAGATGACAGAGAGATTGACGGTAGTGGGATGTTAGGAATACTTGAGAATCTGTGAAATTGCAGTAGAGAATGGGAGAATTTGCTGATAGGGATGATAATGTTTTGGGGCAAATTTCAGGGGACGACCGAAGTTATTAACCATAAATTTATGGTGGTACCAGTCAGCCTGGTTGGGTGAATTCCTCTGGTAACACTTAGCAATTTGTGAGACATTCAGTGGGAGGTAGGATGTTGAATTCATATACATTTGGGATTTTGTTAGGCAGGTGCAGCTAGAGGATAGTGGAGCAAGAAAGTTCCTGAAGACTAGCAAGAGAGTGGTTGATATTAACCACAGAATTTTAGATAAAAAAGGAAGAGGAATGAAGCCTAGAAGATGTGGAAAAGGAGAAAGTAAAGTAGGAAGTACTCCAGAGGTTTCTATAGGACTGATGAACATGTGTGTTGAGAATAACCTAGGACATATGTGGAACAGCAGTAATTTCTGGTCAAAGCTGCCTTATGCTTATATTAATAAGCAGCTTCAGAGATGGTACAGTTTGACAGTTCTGAGAGATGTCAAGTATGGGAGGGTGGCTGGATACAGTGGCTCATACCTGTAATCCCAGCTACTCTGGGGCTGAGGAGGGAGGACCACTGAACCAGGAGTTCCAGGCGGCAGACCACACCACTGTACTCTAGTCTGAGTGACAGAGCCAGACCCCATCTCTTAAAAAAATGGGAGGGTACTATAGATGGAATGTTTGTATTCCCCAAAATTTACATTTTGAAATATTAACTTCCAATATGATGGTATTAGGTGGGGGGATCTTTGGTAGGTAATTAGGTCATGAGGGTGGAGCCCTCATGACTGGAATTAGTACCCTTCTAAGAGATGCCAAGCTAGATACAGTGGCTGACGCCTGTAATGCCAACACTTTGGGAGGCCAACGTGGGAGAATTGCTTGAAACCAGGAATTTGAGGCCAGCTTGGGCAACATAGTGAGATGCCGTCTACACACACACACACACACACACACACACCCCGCCAGATGCAGTGGATTACACCTGTAGTTCCAGCTACTCAGGAGGCTAAGGTGGGAGGATCACCTGAGCCTGGGAGGCCGAGTCTTCAGTGACCTATGACCTTGCCACTGCACTTACAGCCTGGTTGACAGAGTGAAACACTGTCTCTAGAAAAAAGAAAAAGACAGAGACCCTGGAGAATCCTTTGCTCCTTCTGTCACTTGAGGAACACAGTGAGAAGATTGTGAACCAAAGTGGGCTCTCACCAGACATCAAACCTGCTGGTGCTTTAATCCCAGACTCCCAAACTCCAAAACTGTGAGAAATAAATTCTTCTTATTTATAAGCCACCCAGTTTATAGTATTTTGTTATGGCAGCCAAAGTGGAGTAAAAGAGGAAGTTTCTGAAGCCATGAAGTGAGAGTGGCTATGAAGATAATAGTCACTCAAGAAGATGGCAGAATTTGAGGTGAAGAATAAGACTGCAAGCCAGTTGCCAAAGAAGTCAATGAATGCAGCCAACACAGTGAAAACAATGTTGAAATTTGAGTCTACAGTCCTGGACTATAAGTTCTCCAACTACACTCAGTATTGCCTGGACCTTCCTATGTTTGCCATCTTGAATTATATGATAATAATGTTTAGAGTTTCTCCTTAAACTGATTATAAACTCCTTTGGTTCAAAGATGGTGTCTTATTTATCATGTGTAACTCAGATTACTTTATGCCAGATATGGAATACATTTTATCTTGGTTAAATGAACAGGAGAAAATTGAACAAGTAGGCACCATTTTGGAGAATAGAGAGGACCCTCCTCTTTCCCTGATTGCAGTTTTAGACTATGACAGATCTCGTTCTCCTCCTCTCCTTAATTCCAGTGTTAGCAGTTAGACGTGTTTTAAAAATTAGAACCTTTAGAGACTTTGATGAAATTGAATAAAAGAAAAAAAAGCCTTCCTCTTACTTGCCTTTGATTCCTCGCTTCTCATTTGCTCTGCCACCTCTTAGCGTTGTAACTCTGAGTTTCTTCATATCAAGTATAAAGCTGTCAAACAGGATTTGGGGAGACTCCGATTTCAAAAGTCTTATCTTGGATTCACGGTTCATTCCCCCTGAAAGCCAAGAGGTGGCTAAGAAAACAAAATCAATGAAGAGAAAAAAATCTGCTTCATCTGAAGTTTTTACAATCCATCATCTTCAAAGTTTGTCTACATGATAATTAAGCTTTTTAAGGATGAAATTGTTTTCCGTATGGTCTGGTTGGTCATTTCCTTAGCATCTTTGCTCATTTAATGAAAGCAATATTAATGCTTTGTACTTAAGAAAATTGTGAAATGGAGAATGATACAGACACACACACATCAATCATATGAAGTCTTACAACATTGGTAAATATGAATTTTCTTCCTTAAACTCGAAGGCTAGAGACAAGAAAGACGAAGATAGGTAAACAGAATGAAGAAAGGGGAACACATTCAATTGTCTGTGGCCTAAAGATACAACCAGGGCTTGATTTCTGTTTTCTTGGATGAATTGTGTTTGTACTTGACATAGTCTCGTATTCCTTTCTGGGATAAAAGAGTAGGTCGGCTTTGACAGTCATCACCACGTTTTCCTCTAAGGATGCCCTTTCTGGACCGGGGAATGTGCTTTTCTTTCTCTGCTATTCATGTGTGTACCTCCTGAAGCTGAGTGTTCTATTGAAGAGGACAGCCTTTAATTCAATGTTTAGTTCAGTATATGCAAATAGCTCTGCACACCAGTCAATATTTCTCACAGCTTCCTTTATGTACTGGTGCCTCTGCCCTCTCTTCTCCCGGGTTTCAGTGTTCTTTTGTAAACCTTTGGCTGCCCAAAGTCCAGTGTGTGTATGCTTCAGGAAGTCTTTCTCTTCTTCAGCATGCTGCATGCCTTCCATGTAATTACCTTCTTCCCTTCCAAGCCTTCCATGAACATTTCCCTTTCCTTGTGATTAATGAATTGATACATGTTAAGTACCTGCTCTGGATGATCAGTTTGGCTCCAATGCTTACATAACTTACTCTTTGGTTTCAGTCAGAGTTTACCTGCCTAAACATCACAAAAAAGCAATTGTGGGTCAAATTACATCACCTGTACAAGTAATTTTTCATAGAAGATGGAAGTCGATGTGGGCTAGTGTAGTTAGAAAAAAGTTAATGGAATCCAAATGCACCAGTATTGGGAAGTCGATGTGGGCTAGTGTAGTTAGAAAAAAGTTAATGGAATCCAAATGCACCAGTATTGGAGATAAAGGGTTAATGTTTTATTTTCCTACTGAATAACTTACGGAATAGTTAGAACTTAGTGAATTAACATTTGTGCACTTCAGGCAGGTATGAAGTTGGTGCAAAAGTAATTGTGTTTTTGCCATTAAAAGTAATGAGAAAATTGGCAATTACTTTTGCACCAACCCTAATATTTTTGGTCATAGCTACATATATCTTCAAATCACGTAGCTTCCTAAATGGTACAATTTCCTTCTATAAGCTGAAGACTTACAACCCCCAACCTCTTCCAATTTATGGGGGCATTATGCAGAAACAAACATGCGCAGTGGGGTCTCCCTGAGGGTTGACTGAAGATGGAGATGATTCTGACGATACCATCCTGACCTGAGTCTTTGGATGCCTTGTGTCTGTAATTTGGGAAGAAGCTATGGGCTAACGATTTTCAAATGCTTGGAGCTTCTCATATTTTAATAGTTTTTCAGTGACATGAAGAAACAGGCTTTCTTTCTACAAAACATTTTCCAAGAATTGAACAGGATACTTCTGTTCCCTCTGGCAGACTGGTTATCCTGCCCTCCTCTCTCTCTCTCTGTTTTTTAACCTAAATTTGATTTTTGAAGGATTTAATCTCATTCCCTATCACAACATTGTTTTTCATAACAGCAGGAAGAAATTTGATAAACCATTCTAGTTTCTTACATTTGTGAATTTAATTCCCACTTCGTCAAAATAGGCTCCTGTTGGGAGGGGAAACCAGATGCACCAAGTTGTTGGAGTCTTAAATGTCTCTCCAGCTTATTGAAGCAATTGCATTAAAAATCTTAATAAATACAGTTGCCGGCTTTCTTGCTTCCTCTGTGTTCCTGCTGCAGTTATACTATTTACATTTGAGTTTTTGCCACAGCTGGTTAGAACTCAATGACTGCCTGCTCCACTCTGCCTCTTCGAAGTTGTTATCTCCCTTAAGGTTTCTCTTCCATGCATGGAGCGTCTTGTAATTCCTTTCTTTGATTGAAAAGAGATGGAGTGGTATAGCAAGAAGAATATTGGTGTTGGTCCCAGAGATGCCCAGGATTTGCATCCTGGTTCTGGCATTTACTTGATGTATGATCTTGGGTATTTTCACTTTTTTTTTTAATTTTATTTTAATGAGACAGACTTTTGCTCATTGCCCAGGCTGGAGTGCAATGGCACCGTCTCGGTTCACCACAACCTCTGCCTTCTGGGTTCAAGTGATTCTCCTGCCTCAGCCTCCCAGTAGCTGGGATTACAGTTATGCACCACCTTACTTGGCTAATTTTGTGTTTTTAGTACAGACAGGGTTTCTCCATGTTGGTCAGGCTGGTCTTGAACTCCCGACCTCAGGTGATCCACCTGCCTTGGCCTCCCAAAGTGTTGGGATGACAGGCATGAACCACCGCACCAGGCCACTTCTTTGATACTCATTATACTTGCCTTGAAGAGTGTTTAGGACTAAATGAAATAATCCATGCAGCAGCATCTGCCACAACTTGCATATAGGAGCATTTGCTCTGTGTATTTCTTACGCTTATCTTCATGAATTAGGCTATCATCAAGAAACAGAAATTTTGTATTCAGAGGAGAACTATTCTAAGCCTAGTGTTGTATTCCATTTATACACTATACAAGCTGTTATTTCATCTTCATTCTGGCTTCTTAGTTATCAGTGATCCTATATTAATTTCAGCACTTTTTATCCATATAGTACTTGAGGCTTATAATGTGCTCTTATGTTTTTATGTATTTTCATGTGCTTTTGTATTGTGCAGCATACACAGCCTGAAATTCATCTTGTTGGTTCATCATTCTCTATGGGATATTACATACATGGTCTGCTTATTCTGAGCACCATTACTGTAACTGCAGAGTTTACTTGATCAAGAAAGTCAATTATGACAGGTGGAGCTCTTCAAACTGGAACTCCATGAAGACAACTGAACACATCTATTGAACTCTGAGGAAACATGGTAGTGGCTTAGTCTGAATTGTGCTACTCCTCCTCTTGGAAATTATACTGAGTAATAAACCAATTTTTTAAATTATACTTTAAGTTCTGGGATACACGTACAGATTGTGCAGGGTTGTTACATAGGTATACACCTGCCATGGTGGTTTGCTGCATCCAATCCCCCGTCACCTACGTTAGGTATTTCTCCTAATGTTACCCCTCCCAAATCCCCCACCCCCTGCTATCCCTTCCCTAGCCCACCACCCTTCAACAGGCCCTAGTGTGTGATGCTCCCCTTTCTGTATCCATGTGTTTGCGTTGTTCAACATCCACTATGAGTGAGAACATGCAGTGTTTGGTTTTCTGTTCTTGTGCCCATTTGCTGAGAATGATGGTTTCTAGCTTCATCCATGTCCCTGCAAAGGATGTGAACTCATCTTTTTTTATGGCTGCATAGTATTCCATGGTGTATATGTGCCACATTTTCTTTATCCAGTCTGTTACTGATGGGTACTTGGGTTGGTTCCAAGTCTTTACTGTTGTAAACAGTGCTGCAATGAACATACATGTGGATGTGTCTTTATAATTGAAAAATTTATAATCCTTTGGGTATATACCCAGTAATGGGATTGCTGGGTCAAATGGTATTTCTAGTTCTAGATCCTTGAGGAATTGCCACACTGTTTTCCACAATGGTTGAACTAATTTACATTCCCACCAACAGTGTAAAAGTGTTCCTATTTCTCCACATCCTCTCCAGCATCTGTTGTCTCCAGATTTTTTAATGACCACCATTCTAACTGGCATGAGATGGCATCTCAATGTGGTTTTGATTTGCATTTCTCTAATAATCAGTGATGATGAGCATTTTATCATATGTTTGTTGGCCTCATATATGTGTTCTTTTGAAAAGTGTCTGTTCATATCCTTTGCCCACTTTTGAATGGGCTTGTTTGTTTTTTTCTTGTAAATCTGTTTTAGTTCTTTGTAGATTCTGGATATTAGCCCTTTGTTAGATGGGTAGATTGCAAATTTTTTTTCCCATACTGTTGGTTGCTGGATCACTCTAATGATAGTTTCTTTTGCTGTGCAGAAGCTCTGGAGCTTAATTAGATCCGATTTGTCTGTTTTGGCTTTTGTCGACATTGCTTTTGGTGTGCTAGTCATGAAGTCCTTGCCTATGCCTATATCCTGAATGGTATTGCCTAGGTTTTCTTCTAGGGGTCTTATGGTATTAGGTTTTATGTTTAAATCTTTAATCATCTGGAGTTAATTTTTGTATAAGGTGTAAGGAAGGGGTCCAGTTTCAGCTTTCTGCATATGACTGTCCAGTTTTCTCAACACCATTTATGAAACAGAGACTGCTTTCCCCATTGCTTATTTTTGTCAGGTTTGTCAAAGATTAAATTGTTGTAGATGTGTGGCATTGCCTCCAGAGCCTCTATTCTGTTCCATTGGTCTATATCTTTGTTTTGGTACCAGTACCATGCTGTTTTGATTACTGTAGCCATGTAGTATAGTTTGAAGTTAGGTAGTGTGATGCCTCCAACTTTGTTCTTTTTGCTTAGGGTTGACTTGGCTATTTTGGCTCTTTTTTGGTTCCATATGAAGTTTAAGGTGTTTTTTTCCAGTTCTGTGAAGAAGGTCAATGGTAGCTTGATGGGGATAGCATTGAATCTATAATTACTTTGGGCAGTATGGCCATTTTCACAATATTGATTCCTCCTAACCATAAGCATGGAATGTTTTTACATCTGTTTGTGTCCTCTTCTTATTTCATTGAGCAGTGGTTTGTAGTTCTTCTTGAAGAGGTCCTTCATGTCCCTTGTTGGTTGTATTCCTAGGTATTTTTTTTTTTTTTGTAGTAATCATGAATGGGCATTTGCCCATGATTTGGCTCTCTGTTTGTTTGTTATTGGCATATAGGAATGCTTGTGATTTTTGCACATTAATTTTATATCCTGAGACTTTGCTGAAGTTGCTTATTATCTTAAGGAGATTTTGGGCTGAAATGGTAGAGTCTTCTAAATACATAATCATGTCATTTGGAAATAGACAATTTTGACTTCCTGTTTTCCTAATAGAATACCCTGTATTTCTTTTTCTTGTCTGATTGTTCTGGCAGAACTTACAACACTATGTTGAATAGAGGGGTGAGAGAGGGTAATTTTTTTTTAAAAAAACTACAAATTCCATTATCAGTGAAACTAGGAGACCCAGAATATTATTGAACTATAAATCATGTGTACATGCTGCCCCAAACACTTGAGGCCAATGGAAACAGGCATAGAGCTGCATGGTAAATGGTGATGGACAATGGAACACCTGAGGCCAATGGAAGCAGGCAAAGAGCTGCATGGTCAATGGTGATGGGCAATGGAAAGGAGGTGAGGATGCAGTGGCTGTGGTGGTGGGAGTCTCAGAAAACACAGCAGTGTTCACTTCCAGAGCAGAGGGCCCCATCTGGGGTGGCAACTTCCGTGAGCAGGGATGATTCAGAGTGACCAGCTCTTCCTAGTTGCCTGGAACTTTACTGGTTTTAGCACTGGAAGTCCTGTGTCCTAGGAACCTCCCCAAACCTGAGCATGGAAGGATACTGCTCACCCTAGATGAACTGGAAAAAAGTGTGCCCCTGAAGGGAGATGGGAAAGGCCTGGAACCACAGAGGGGGCAGAGTACAAAAAATATAAGCTAAAATAGATCAACAAAAAGTGAGAATGCTCCCGTGGAAGGTGTGAGATATGTCCCATGTGACTGGCTTATAGAGACACTGTGGAGTCACATGGGAAGAAGCCATTCTGAATCTTTTTAAAAATTTTCTTTTTTTTAAAAAAAATTCTAACTTCTAATTCTTTTTTTTTTTATTTATTTGTTTCTTTTTAGAGATGGGGTCTCACTATGTTGCCCAGGCTGGAGTGCAGTGGCTATTCACAGGTGCAATCCCACTACTGATCAGCATGGGAGTTTTGACCTGCTCCTTTTCCAGCCTGGGCTGGTTCACCCTTCCTTAGACAACCTGGTGGTCCCCTGCTCCCGGGAGGTCACCATATTGATGCTGAACTTAGTGCAGACACCTGATTGGCATAGTGCACTACAGCTCAGAAATCCTGGACTCAAGCAATCCTCCAGCCTCAGCCTCCCAAGTAGCTGGGACTACAGGCATGCACCATTGTGCCTGGCTCTAATTTTTAATTCTTATGGGTACATAGTATACCCATAAGGTGTATATATTTATGGGGTATGTGAAATATTTTGATATAGGCATGCAATGTGTAATAATCACATCATGGAGAATGGGGTATTCATCTATTGAAGAATTTATGCTTTGTGTTACAAACAATCCAATTATACTCTTTTCGTTATTTTAAAATGTAGTTATTATAGACTATAGTTACCCTGTTGTGCTATCAAATAGTAAGTCTTATTCATTCTTTCTATTTTTTTTGTACCCATTAGCCATATCCACCTCCTTCTCAATGACCCACTACCCTTAGCAGCCTTTGGTAACCATCCTTCTACTTTCTATGTCCATGAGTTCAACTGTTTTGACTGTTGGAGCCCATAAATAAATGAGAACAAATAAGTGAGAACATAGGATGTTTGTCTTTCGGTGTCTGGCTTATTTCACTTGACATAATGATCTCCAGTTCCATCCATGTTGGGGCAAATGACAGGATCTCATTTTTTTTTTATGGCCAAATAGTACTCCCTTGTGTATATGTACCATATTTTCTTTATCCATTCATCTGTTGGTGAACGAGGGTGGCTTCCAAACCTTGGCTGTTGTAAACAGTACTGCAGTAAACATGGAAGTCACAAGTATGTCTTCGGTATTCTGATTTCCTATCTTTTGGATATATATTCAGCAGGGGGATTGCTGGATTATATGGCAGCTCAATGTTTAGTTTTCTGAAGAACCTCTAAACTGTTCCCCATAGTGATTTGACTAATTTACATTCCCACCAACAGTGTACAAGTGTTCTCTTTTCTTCACATTCCACCAGCATTTGTTATTGCCTGTGTTTTGGATACAAGCCATTTTAAGAGGTGAGATGATATCTCATTGTAGTTTTGTTTTGCATTTCTCTGATGGTCAGTGATGTTGAGCACCTTTTCATATGACTGTTTGCCATTCGTGTGTCTTCTTTTGAGGAATGTCTATTCAAATATGTTGTCCATTTTTATGTGGGATTATTAGATTTTTTTAAATCGAGTGGTTTGAGTTCTAAACTATAGAGCAGTTTGCAAATATTTTCTCCCATCCTGCGGGTTGGCTTTTCACTTTGTCGATTGTTTCCTTTGCTGTGCAGAAGCTTTTTAACTTGATGTAATCCCATTTGTCCATTTTGCTTTGGTTGCCTGTGCTTGTTGGGTATTACTCAAATTTTTGTCCAGATCAGTGTCCTGGAGACTTTCTTCAGTTTTTTTTTTTTTTTTTTTTTTTTGTAGTGGTTTCATAGTTTGAGGCCTTAGTTTTAAGTCCTTAATCCATTTTTATTTGAATTTGTTCATGGTGAGAGATAGGGGTCTAGTGTTTATTCTTCTGCATATGGATATTTCCCAGCATCATTTCATGAAGAGACTGTTTTCCCCCCAGTATATATATATTCTTGGCACCCTTGTCCAAAATGAGTTCACTGTAGGTGTGTGGATTTGTTTCTGGGTTCTCTATTCTGTTCCATTGGTCTATGTGTTTTTATGCCAGTGTTTGCTGTTTTGATGACTTCTGTACTATAATTTGAAGTCAGCTAATGTGATCTCTCCAGTTTTGTTCTTTTGAATCTTAAAGGCGAAGAGAATGTGGTTGCACAGAGGCATCATTTTTAAAGGAAAAAGTCTGTTGTAATGGAGGAGGACATCCATTATCTGTAAAGCTTAGAACACTGGATGTCCTCAGTCCTTCCCTTCTGTGCACTAGTATTTTTTGTCCAGCTGGTTCAGGAAAATCAAACTCATTCAAATATGAGTAAACAAAAAGGAGCTGGCATAGCATTTATACAGAGATCTATTAAACTGTGGAAAATAATAGAAAAATTTTCCTATAGAAGAATGAAATGCCCTAGAAAACTATTGCCAAGATGCAGACAAACCTTGTAACTTAACATCCCATGAATTAAAAATAAAAAATGTAAGGGAATAATAACAATTGTTATTATTATTTGAAAACTTAATTTTAGTTCCAGGATACATGTGCAGGAAATGCAGGTTTGTTACATAGGTAAATGCGTGCCATGCTGGTTTGCTGCACGTATCAACCTGTTACCTGGATATTAAACCCAGCATGCATTGGCTATGTATCCCGATGCTTCCCTCCTCCTGCCCCACTATCAGGCCCCAGTGTGTGTTGCTTCTCTCCCTGTGTCCATGTGTTCCTGTTGTTCAGCTCCCACTTATAAGTGAGAACATGCAGTGTTTGGTTTTCTGTTCCTGTGTTAATTTGCTGAGGATAATGGCTTTCAGCTCCATGCATTTCCCTGCAAAGAACATGATTTCATTCCTTTTTTTGGCTGTATATTATTCCATGTTGTATATGTACCAATTTTCTTTAGTCTATCATTGATGAGCATTTGGGTTGATTCCATGTCTTTGCTATTGTGACTAGTGCAGCAGTAAACATACATGTGCATGTATCTTTATAATAAAATGATTTATATTCCTTTGGGTGTATACCCAGTAATGGGATTGCTGGTACAAATAGTATTTCTGGTTCTAAGTCTTTGAGGAATCACCACAGAGTAACAGTTGTTTTAATGGTATACAAAGCAGAAATGTGAGGAGTCAAGACTGGACAACAGAAAATGAGGAAAAAATTAAAGGAGAAGGTGAAATGGGATTTGGTGGAAATCGTGAAAGAAAAATTCAAAATTATTTCAGAAGTAAAGACTAATAAATTAGATTCGGTACAAGGAAGAGTAGATACCATTGAAAGTACAGTGAGGGATGAAGGAGGTAGACATGACAACAGCAAATGAAATGAACGTGAAATACAGAGATGAAGAGAATTAGGGACAAAATTATAGGAATAAAGTGCAAGCAAAGGAGATCAAATATATCTACATAGAGTCTATCAAGAGAAAACCAAAACAGAAAAACAACAAGCGTTTAAAAATGCAATTCAAGAAAACTTTTCAAATATAAAATAAGGCATGAATCTACATATTTGAAGGACTTATAATGGACCAGAAAAAATTGCCCTAAAGAAGTCAACCTCAAGAGAAATCCTGAAATAATTGGAATAAAGAATGAATATTTTGAATGAGGCTGTAAAAATATCAAGTCACTCATGATGAGATGAAATTGGGCAGGAGTCAGACTTCTTTAAAGATATGAATCTACTATTATAAGATTTTTTTTAAAGAATAAGCCACATATTTTATATGTAGTTAAAATAAATTTCACATCTAAAAGATTCTAGAAAAACAGATTTCACTGTACAAGAACACAGGAGACATTATTCACATCAGCCCATTTTGAGAAAATGATTAGAGGATGAATTCCTGCCAACCAAGCAATGGCCGAGGAAACGTCGGTGAAAGGACTGGCAGTGAGCATTAGGACGCTAGATTTAAGTCCTAAGGCAAAGGGAAAACCCAAGGGGCAAAGTCTAAAAGCAGTGACGGGAGTAGGCCCCAGAATGTATCTGAAAGGGCTGAACCTTGATTGGCGATGACATGCCTCCTTCATTGGACAACAGGAAGTAGGAAAAGCTGATTAGATGAAGGAAGACAGTTTCTGTTTTCTCTGTGATGTAAAGGTCAAGTCCGTTCACCAAAGGCTGGGACTGGGGTAAGGGTCAGCAATGAAAAGAAAAAAAATGTATCGAAGAGAGTGAGAGATCAAGCTTCCAAAGAATTCTAGTAGACATATGTATAACCAAGAGTTTGTTGCTTAAAGAAAATCTGCAATGAATCTCTTAGTTACAATGCACTATTTATTATGAGGTATTTGAATTTATCCTGTAAATTGGATGTTGAATAGTGTGTAGAAGTTTAAAGTAGAATTGTCTATTGTTTTGCATCTGTAGATATATTTCTTTCCATTTTAAGTGCAAATCTATTCACTTAATTTCATTTTTCTTCTGTATTACAATGCGCCTGGTATAAGGGATATCCTTTTATGGCACCCAGCTCAGTACTCCGGCCACTTCAGGTGTTCATTCAGTAAATATTTGGTAAATTAATAAATGAAATGCACCTATAATATCTTGTTCTGCTTAATATTTGTTTTCTAACACTCATCCTTAAAGATCCACATGAAATGAGTCTTATTTTTAGTAATCATTTAATTTTTAGACTCTCAGAAATTAGTATATAAACTTTAAATTCCTGGTGAAGGTTAGAATAAAAATTGCAGTGAAATTATAAATGTTAAGTTGCGTATGCTTCTTACTTGATAGATTAAGGTATATATGTGTCTCAATACCCTCATCCAGAAAATCTGGTGCATTTTTTTTTTTTTAAGACAGAGTATCTCTTTGTTCCCCAGGTGTGATCTCAGCTCACTGCAACCTCTGCGTCTTGGGTTCAGGTGATTCTCGTGCCTCAGCCTCCCAACTATCTGGGACTACAAGCACACAGCACCATAGCTGGCTAATTTTTGTGTTTTTAGTAAAGAGTGGGTTTCGCCATGATGGCTAGGCTGGTCTTAAACTTCTGACCTCAAGTGATCTGCCCACCTTGGCCTCTCAAAGTGCTGGGATTACAGGCAAGAGCCACCATGCTCAGCTTGAATTTTCATATAAAGCAAAAAGTCATGTATGGACTTCATATACAAAAAGTATATAAAACACTATGTTCAGATAAGAATTGTTCCAGATAAGCCAGCCAGGGAGGGATTCAGTAGCAGCTATGAATTGAAAAAGGCCATAACCTTGTAATTTCAGGACTGTTAAACAATCAAGCACCATACAACTGTAGGACTATGCTAACCAAGGGTGAGAATAAGAGTTATTTTCCCTGGGACCTTTAGATGAACTAAGATTGAATTTTTTCGCTTACTGATATGGCCAAAGCATTTCTGAGTCTTCCTTCCCAGTTTCCCATGGACCCAAAGAAGTTTCCAAAGATATTCTCTCAATCCAGTTGCAATCAAGCTAACATATACTAGACGCTGTTTTCCTTAAAAAATTTGAGTATACATTTTATTTTGTTGTTAATTTACTTTGCAAATGTCAGTATTCAATAAAGCGGCCCTGTTTACAATTTTGTGTGAAAGAGAAAGCACTTGAGGATTAAGCAACATCAAAGATAATTTATAGCTACTAAATTGTCACTTACAGAAGTAAAAGGAAGGCTGAGATGGTGAAAAGTAAGCTGTCCAGGGAAGAACTGAAGGAAGTTTGGATATGAACTGTGTAATTTATGTCTTTAAAAAAGTAAAATTTCAGAATGAGAATTCAGAGTATCTGTAACAATAGCTATGGCTTCGTATGGAAGGCTTCCGAAGCTAAAGAGGAAAGGATTAGACGGCCCTTTCACCTTGATGTCTTGTTATTTCACTCTTCAACAAGAGCCCCAGACGTACTTTCCACAGCCTTAACTACTTCATGTTTGGGGGAACAAGATGTGCTGTAGTTGAAAGAGAACGGACTTTGGAACCAAGAACTGGGTTCCAGTCTTCACTGGGGTATATCCTAACCACGAGCCCAGAATGTGACAATACCTTCTCTACAGAACTGTTACTCAGTATTACCAATTATCTTAGCAAAGTACTTAGCAGAGTACTGGGCACACAGCAAGTCTGTGGTGAATGCTAACTACTAGTATTACTCTTTCATGGCCAGAAATTTTATTAGGGTTAAAAAAAATCTCAGAGTAACGAAACATCCACAAATCTCAAACAGCCATCTGTTTTGAGCAGCATTCATATTATGAAGCTCCAACTGACTGAAATGATTTAGAAGCCCTCTTGAAACTCACCATAATGAGATTTGGCCTGCACCAGAGAAAAGTCATTAATGACCTAATTGTCAAATCCGATGGCCTGTTTTCAGTCATCTTTTTATTTATCTCCTTTGTGGCATATGATGCTATTGACTATTCTTCATTCATTCATTTGGATTCCTTAACAATGCTCTCTCTTGGTTTTTCTCTGATTTCAGGCTCCTTTTTTGGGGCTAAGCTTTTGAAGAGGAGTTTTCGCCACTTCCTGGTCTCATTTTCTGTGAAGATTTTGCTTAAGTTTGCTGGACAGAGTCAACACAGTTAGTCAAAAGTCAAGAAACTTTTATTCAGTAACTACTGTGTCCTTGCCTTTTTTCTAAGTATTGAAGTAACAATGACAATGAGACTGGGATGATGGAGGCTTCCTATGCTCAGCCATGTTTAATTCTTCTCTCCTTCCTGAATATACTGGAAGGTTGTGGTTCTCAGCCCACTGCAGAAGATGAGGCCATGCAGCTAGTTCTAGCATGAAATGTGAATGCAATGATGCGAATGCAGATCCTGGGCAGAGGCACTAAAAGCCACTGTGCTGTGTTCTCACCCTCTCCTGACCATGGCATCGTGAGTGCAGAAATGATGTGTTGAGCTGACAGGGTCGCAAAGTGGAGGGAGCCTGGACGTAGGAATGCTAGATGGAGGGAATTCCTACCGACTTGCATCCAGTTTTGGGTGATTGGAAAATAACTTGCACTAAGCTGCTGAAATTCTGTTTGTTGCTGCACTCTATTCTACTCTATCTGCTCCTAAACTGCTAGAATACAGCATACTTGGAGGAAATGTGTTTATGTGTATAAGCAGATACTACCAAGAAAATGTGCTAAAGGCTATCACAGCGTGATCACAGGATTATAGGAACATTGAGAAGGGGCACTGAGCTCGTTCTGAGGGAGAGTGTTTAGGGAAGGTGTGACTTCTGGGTTCTAACTCATCTCTTCCTTCCAATTTTCCCATCCCTGGCCCCACTTAGAATGGGTGTCAGGGGAGGGAGGGCCACTCTGGGCAGCAGTTTGCCTAGATGACTGTGAACCAGAAACATAAGGCTGAGCATCCACCTTTTCTCAGTGCAGGTTCCTGATACTTGAGGTTTCCTTCCAGCCATGATGACTAAAAAACCCAGATGAGATAGTGAGGATCTGCAGCTTCATGACTTTTTACTTAGCACTGCTTAGACCAAAGTCAGCCAGGGGGCAGCATCGAGCTGAATCTGAAAGCTCTCTTGAATACGCAATCTTTATGGATGGCTTATTCTTTTAATTCGTTTCTGGATTCCTCATCTATATTGCTAATACCTCACAGATTTCCTTCCAGATCTTCCCCTATGGTAGAGCCAATTGGAAAAGTGCTACTTATAGTTATTCTGTGTTCATTTACACTGATTTTTTTCTCACCATAATGTTATCGCTACAAGGTTTGGATCCTATTCCCAGGGAAAATCTTAGTTTAAGCCACAAGCTATTTTTTACTTCTAGTTGACCAGAGTCCTTCTGGTATTTCATTTCAGTTTTTAAAGTTAAAAGCAGGCGTACCATTCTATAGTAATGATTTTTCTGTTTGTTCTCATTCTCTTTTTTTCTCCTCAAGGTGTGGGTGTTCTCTAGTTTCTTTCTCCCTCCCTCCCTCCCTCCTCTTTCCTCCCTTCCCTCCCTGCCCCTTCCTCTTTCTCTTCCTCCCTCCCTCCCTCCTTCCCCTGCCCCTTCTCTGCCACTTCCTTCCCTCTTCCCATCCCCCTTCTTCACTTTCCTCTTCCCTTCCCCCTTCCTTTCCTTCTCTCTCTCTCTCTCTCTCTCTCTCTCTCTCTGTGTGTGTGTGTGTGTGTGTCTGTCTGTCTGTCTTGACAGGGTCTCACTCTCTCACCCAGACTGGAGTGCAGTGGTGTGATCTCGGCTCACTGCAACCTTTGCCTCCCAGGCTCAAATAATTCTCCTGCTTCAGTCTCCCAAGTAGATGAGATTACAGGCGTGTGCCACTACCACCTGACTAATGTTTTTATTTTTAGTAGAGACGGAGTTTCACCATGTTGGCCAGGCTGGTCTTGATCTCCTGACCTCAAATGATCCACTCACCTTGGCCTCCCAAAGTGCTGGGATTACAGGTGTGAGCCACGGTGCCTGGCCTGTTCTCTAGCTTCTACTGGATTTATTAGCAAAACTCTTCAATGTCTTCCCCACTTCTTACACACTGGATTTCTCCTCTGATCAACACTTTCCACTAAGCTACAGGTTATATGGGTGAGGAGATTCTTGAGATGAATATGGAAGACCCTAGTATTATTTAGCCAGGTGAACAGGAGTTAAAATATCAGTTCAGACAGAGCATGGGCATGAAATACCATGGAGGTATTCACCCTCTTTCCATTTAGAAAAAAAAGGACATCTTGTTGCCAGCTCATTTAATTTTATATAAACATGCTCTTTGAGGCGAAGCAAATCTGACTGATTTTCAATGTAAAAATAAGATATAAAAACTGTTCTTGGAATTATTTCTAAACAGAACAAACATCAGAATCGTCTGAATCATTGGGATCGTCTATTTCGGAAAAATCGGATTCATCAAATGAATCTTAGGCCAACAAGTGTTTGAGAATGATGTTAACATCACATGTAGGAATATATGTTTTCTAGGATTTGACATTTTCAGTGATTGAGAATTACTGTATTTTGTAAATGGAAATACTACTAAAAACAGAATGCTGTAAATAGAATAATGTCTTTTGTTGCCAAAGTCAATACACTAGAGCGACGTGAAAAAGGCGAGATGTTTCAAGGCAAAGTTATCTGGGAGTAAACGCTGCATCAAGGGCCAGTGCTGCCACTCAGGGAACGTGGGAAAAGTAGGGGAAGTACAGGTAATTTGATATGGAGGCTGTGTGTGTTAGGACTGGAGGTATCTTAAGGCCTCACTCCTGGGTTCTGGGGCCGGTTTCCTTGGCTATTTGTTGAGTCCCAACTTGGAATTGAATTGTGTTTCTTTTTTCTTTTTTTTTTTGAGATGGAGTCTCATTCTGTCACCCAGGTGAGATCTCAGCTCACTGCAACCTCCACCTCCTGGGTTCAAGCGATTCTCCCAAGTAGCTGGGATTACAGGCACATGCCGCCATGCCTGGCTAATTTTTTTGTATTTTTAGTAGAGAAGGGATTTCACCGTATTCCCCAGGTTGGTCTCAAACTCCTGAGCTCAGGTAATCCACCTGCCTTGGCCTCCCAAAGTCCTAGGATTACAGGCATGAGCCACTGCGCCCAACCAAATAGTAAGGGTTTCTAAGAATTAGTGTACGATGTTCATTCCCAAAGCAAACACAAATTTCAAGAACTAGGGGATTAATCTAAGTTAAAGGCGGTTAGAAGAAAGTCTAGATTTAACAGAAAGATAGACTGTAAGTGCCAGACTCAGAAGGGCTGAAGTGGGATCAGGTTGGAGTCACAGAGCCAGGAGAAGAGGAAATTGGAGCAGAGTCAGGTATGGATCAGAGGGCTTGGATTCACCCACAGGGAGAGCTCTAGAACACAGTGGGTATTTGCAGCTTGTCTTTATCAACTGGTGGGTTCAAAAACGACCATGGTGGCTGGGTGCAGTGGCTCACACCTGTAATCCCAGCACTCTGGGAGTCCAAAGCAGGTGGATCACTTGAGGTCAGGAGTTCGAGTCCAGCCTGGCCAACATGGTAAAACCCCGTCTCTACTAAAAATATAAAAATTAGCTGGGTGTGGTGGTGCTCACCTGTAATCCCAGCCACTTGGGAGGCTGAGGCACAAGAATTGCTTGAACCCAGGAGGTGGAGGTTGCAGTGAGCCGAGATCATACCACTGCACTCCAGCCTGGGTGACAGAGTAAGACTCTGTCTCAAAAAAAAAAAAAAAAAAGGCGGGGGGGAACCACGGTAGGATTAGGTTGTGTTACTGGCCTAGGGCAGGGATATAGGCGATAAGACTGGTAAGAAAGCTAAAGATCACACCAGGGAAGGTTTTGGCTAAGGGACTTACAGCTTGTTTTATGGGCCATATATAGAGAGTAAATAAAGTATCTCAGACAGAAATGAGGAACGGTGTGATTTGCACAGATGGTAGCCTTTGTCAAGCAAGAGTAGGGAGACTGGACTGGAGGAGAATGAGACAGGAGGAGGCAGGAGAATCCACTGGTGAAGAAGTCATTGCAGTTGTGCAGGTGAGAGAAGAGGGAGCCAGCCCAGGGCAGGGGGCGGGATCATGAGCATTGAACTTTGACTTGAGGGCAGGGAAATTCAGACGGTAGATTCAAAAGCGTCTTGGTCTCGTACGTGTGGTGTGAAGGGAAACCTAACTAGCAGATTTCTAGGTGGTCGGTGTTAGCAGCAGCAGAGACAGAGAGGTCCAAGGGGGAGAGGAAGATGTTGAGTTTAGCTTTGGACGTGATGCTTTTGTGGCTCCCACAGGATAGCTAGGTGCAGAGACTGGCAGTCTACTGGAACTGCAAGTCAAAAACGACAGTCAAGGAGAACACAGAGATATTGATTTGATGATGCTGTCGGAGAAGAGAGGCTCTCCTCCAGAGAGAAGACAGTAAAAAGCAGGCTAAAAATCTTTGCAGTTTACACATCTGACAAAGGGCTGATATCCAGAATTTACAAAGAACTCAAACAGATTTACAGGAAAAAAACAAACAAGCCCATTCAAAAATGGGCAAAGGATATGAACAGACACTTTACAAAAGAAGACATACATGAGGCCAACAAACATATGAAAAAGTGCTCATCATCATTGGTCATTAGAGAGATGCAAATCAAAACCACATTGAGATACCATCTCACGCCAGTTAGAATGGCGATCATTAAAAAATCTGGAGACAGCAGATGCTGGAGAGGATGTGGAGAAATAGGAACACTCTTACACTGTTGGTGGGAGTGTAAATTAGTTCAACCATTGTGGAAGACAGTGTGGCGATTCCTCAGGGACCTAGAAATAGAAATTCCATTTGACCCAGCAATCCCATTACTGGGTATCTATCCAAAAGACTATAAATCGTTCTACTATAAGGACACATGCACACGAATGTTCATTGCATCACTGTTTACAATAGCAAGGACCTGGAACCAACCCAAATGCCCAACAATGATAGACTGGACTGGGAAAATGTGGCACATATACACCATGGAATATTATGCAGCAATCAAAAATGATGAGTTTGTCTCCTTTGTAGGGACATGGATGAATCTGGAGAACATCATTCTCAGCAAACTGACACAGGAACAGAAAAAGAAATACTGCATATACTCACTCATAGGTGGGTGAGAAAAATGAGAACACATGGACACAGA
The DNA here is from genome assembly GCA_031835075.1 of Saguinus oedipus. NCBI lineage: Eukaryota > Metazoa > Chordata > Mammalia > Primates > Cebidae > Saguinus > Saguinus oedipus. Next base: position 10,679,268 of record CM063172.1, on the reverse strand, counting down.
GAGGCGGTCTACTATACACTGGGGACTGTTGGGGGGAATGGGGGAGGGACAGCAGGGGGGGCTGGGGGGGATGGCCTGGGGATGAATACCAAGTGTGGGTGAAGGGGAGGAAGGCAGCAAAGCACACTGCCATGTGTGCACCTATGCAACTATCTTGCACGTTCTGCACATGTACCCCCAAACCTACAATGCAATAAAAATTAAAAAAAAAAGAGAAATCCAAAAGCAGAGAGTGTTTACTGTTATTAACCATGATTTTGGGTCAAAGATATGAAAGAAAACATCTGGAAGGAAGGAGAGGAAATGGCACCAAGGGCCAGCGTGGACGAATTGGTCTTGAATGGGAGAGGAAGCACCTTCATCTATTTGGTCTACATAGGCATAGATGGCAACAGAAACAGGCATAGACTTTTTTTTTGAGACCCAAGGCTGGACTGCAATAGCATGATCTCGGCTCACTGCAACCTCTGCCTCCTGAGTTCAAGCCATTCTCCTGCCTCAGCCTCCCGGGTAGCTGGGATTACAGGTGCCTGCCACCATGCTTGCCTACTTTTTGTATTTTTAGTAGAGACGGAGTTTCACTATGTTGACCAGGTGGTCTCAAACTCCTGACCTTGTGATCCACCTGCCTCAGCCTCCCGAAGTGCTGGGGTTACAGGTGTGAGCCACCGTGTCTGGCCAGTATAGGGTATAGATTTTTTAATAGGTGTTGGGTCAAAATGTTGAGGGAACACATCACATAAGTAAGAAATGTTGATTTTTACCATTCACTAGAAAAGGGGTAAGCAAAGCATTTTTCTGAAAAGCTGGAGAGCCGATAGGTTAGGCTTTGTGGGCCCTACAGTCTCTGTCACAAGTCACTACTCTCATTATAGCATAAAAGCAGCTGTATACATTAAATAAATGGTGTGTTCTAATAAAACTTTATTTAAAACAGGTGGTGGGCTGAATTTAGCCTGTAAGCTATAGTGTGTTGACCCCTGTAGAAGAGAGTTGAGACCAGGGCTGAAGGTTTGAAGTGAGTGTCAGAGGTTGGCTTTGACTTTGGCAATCACCCTCTCCTCTTTTTTGCAATCAGCGATAAGGAAGAGGATAAGGTAGAACAGCTGAGTGACATGAGAAAGGATGGGTGGGCTGAGGCTTCATTTACATTGCTAGACTCTAGCGATCCAGAGTTACTCCCTCTCTGTGATCCCAGAGCATTGCTTATATTTCTGGCTAATCATGGGTGTGTTTCCCCCTAAACTGTGGTCATTTGGAGGGCAAGGTCTTTGTTCTATGTATTTTTTAATAGCCTGCTTTTCCTCATTTTCCAGCCAAAGATCACTTTTTTAACTATAGACATTTGTCCCTCACCTCCCCGGGACACAGTGAGAGCCATTCCCCAAACCTGGGCTGCAAATGCCAGGCCTGTCTCACTTTGTGTTGAGTCTACCCAGGCTTGTCTCACCCTTTGAGGACTGGTGACTAATGGGGTAACTGTTAGCCAGTCAGAGAAGCTGAAGTCATGCAGCAATTATGGCTCTACACACACATCCACTGTGTCATCTGTCCCCCTCTATCTCCCCCATCTTCCTGTCCCTGGAACAAAAAAATTCTCTGATTTCACATGGCCAACACAGCTGTCCAACTGACTGAACACACAGAAGCTAATGAAGTCAGTGGAAGGGTGAGTCACTGCACAACAGTGCCTTTTACACTGGCCGCCACCCTCCCCCACCTGCTCCTGACTTGGGCTGACTGCTCCGGAACTAGCACTTCACCACCTCTCCAAGGGCTGTGTGCACGGAAAAGCCTTTTGTGGGAGGAAGGAAGTCACTCGGCAAATTTGTTGTTCATTCCTGGTCCACCTAGTTCAGTGACATCATGAAGATCCAATGAGGAGATAGTGGGGCTTAAAGGGCATAGACAGTGGACTGAGCCCCGTGTGGTGTTTAAATCTTTCTCAAGAAGGGACAGGCAACATGCAGTGTAAGAACTGCATCCACAAATTTACTTACAGCCTGATAATGTTTCTTGAGCGAACCTATAACCGGGAAAACTCATAGGAACCAATGCTAATCTTATTCCTGAAGCTGCTATTCATGTGAGTTCATGAGAGGTCCTGAAAGCGGGCATCTTGCAGGGCAAATGGCTTTGTCTCATCATCTAAGTTGCGGCTGGCAGTTTTTATCATGATGGTTTTATTCAGATCAGTGTTGGCATGGATTTAAAATCTCTGAGTCTAGATCTTCAGCAATGATAATATCAGTGATATGATTAACAATTTATTTTCTTGCTGTAATTCCTATTTTTCTGCTGTGAATTTCTACTATCTTGAGGATGACGTGATCACAAAATGGGAAGCTTAGACTGGTTGATATCTGTCTTACTCTCACGTCGACTAAAGTTTCTGCCTTTTTGTGCTCTTGGTCAGCTGTCTGTAATCATAGCCTTTGGATCTCCCTCTTTCAAAGTTGTCTTTCCTCTTCTTTGTAACAGGCCTTCAAGGGGACTGTGCTTGGATTCTCAGGCCAAGGAGGAGAGAAATAGACAAGACCAAAGCTGGAGGAGCAGCTGGTGGTTCACCCGCTGCCAGGACTTGGCAGCAGGTTCCTGGGGAAGCAGTAGGCACCTGGTTCACACAGGACCAGCACAGCTGGTCTAGCTTTTGACTGGCAGAGCGTAGCTTCCTTCGTCACCAAAGTGACTGGCGCTGTGATCTTGCTACAGCCTGCCGAAACCGAGAGGGACACGGTGAAAGCTGTACACCTCTGTGAAGCAGGTGCAAGTCACATTTCACTAATGAACAATGGGCACTTTGCACACAGGAGGCTTTGTTCTGAGTGCTAAAAGCCCTTCTGTTGGACAGGCTGTTGGCTGAGGCAGACAGCAGCGAGAAGCATTGGGAAGGGTTCTCTATCCAAGAAAGTTGCTGCAAAACTGTCATCAAATAATACTTGCAGAGGCAAACACTCTCATTCTCAGGAGTCACCTTGGAGGAAAGCAATGTGCTTATGGGAGTAAAATGTTCATGAAACCATAGATCCCCATGATTGACAGATGTAGTCCAGACCTCCATTTCTTCCCCTACCACCCATGACCACCATATCAGTATGATCTATTTGCCTACCCCATGCTTAAATATTTCTGATAAACATAGACCCTGGTAATTCTATGGGTCCATCAATCAATTGATTCTATATTTGGAGCATCCTCCAAATGAATAAAGTATTTCTTCTATGTTAAACTTAAATCTATCTTTTACCTATAAGTTTTAGTTTTGTCTTATGGAGTGATACAGGACAATTCATCTTGAGAAAGAGGATTTGAGGCCACTCGCGTGTCCAGCAAATGTTAATAGGGCGTCTTTTAATAAATTAAAATAACAAAAGTAAATAAATATTTTCATAAATAAAAATAAGATAAATGGGTACTTTTTTTTTTTTGAGATGGAGTTTTGCTTTTGTTGCCCTGGCTGGAGTGCAATAACACAACCTTGGCTTGCTGCAACCTCAGCCTCCCACGTTCAAGCGATTCTGCCTCAGCCTCCCAAGTAGCTGGGATTACAGGTGCCCACCACCACAACTGGCTAATTTTTTATATTTTTAGTAGAGATCAGGTTTCACCATGTGGCCAGGCTGGTCTTGAACTCCTGACCTCAGGTGATCCACCTGCCTCAGCCTCCCAAAGTGCTGGGATTGCAGGCATGAGTCACTGCCCCTGGCCAAATGTCTACTTTTATGTACTAAATGGTACATTTCCCCTCCCCAGTGACTTCAAAGGCTCCATGCAAATATATTGTCTCCTTTCCTAAAAAAATAAGCAGAAATGCTACCTTTTTATGATGAAAAAGATCTTAGAGATCATCTTGTCTAAGGCGTCATTTCATGGATAGGGACAAAGAGGCTTATCAAAGTGACAGTAATTTAAAGTTGAGACAGGGGGCCAAGCCAGCGTGGGGCTTGTTTCTGTAGGCTGTGTTGCCCTGATGGTGTCTGCGATCAAGTGCAAGGGTGACTCTGATTCCATGCAAGTTATCCATCCTGCTCTTTAAGCACACCGGACTTCCATCAAGTCACTTTCCTTTGTCTACAGTCTGCTCTCAGAGGATCATCTGATCTGAGGCATCATGTGAATTTCAGCCCATGGGTATCTCTTGTGAATTTCAGCCCATGGGTATCTATTCTCGTGAGTACTTGAATTCTTTCCTCTCACTTTTCATTCAGAAGCGTAGTGTTAGGAAAGGGATTTGAGGCCTCATAAAGCAGATGAGGGAGGGGCATTTGGGGAGAGAGCAAGGAGGGTATGTGCGTATAAGGATTAGCTCTTCCTGGGGCAAGGACGAGAGTATCTCCAAGTCTGTAAGCACATGTTCTGTATTGCCAGTGCCAGAAAAACAGGAGTGTATTCTGTCCATGTGAATCTATGGCCATGACTGATGAGTCTAGAGACAAACCCCCAAGAAGGACCAGCACAAGTAAAGTATTGTTCAAAAGCTGACTATGCTGGAGCCAAAAAGGTTCGAGGCAGTGAGAGCAGAATCACGTGGTAACTGTTCCTGAAGTTGTATAACAGAGCAACATGGCTACAGATGCTGCACCTGAGCCTGGCAGGTATCGTACCAGAGGCAGAGGAAAAGGCCTAACTGGGCGTGTGCAGTTGAGAGGTTATTCAGTATCGAGGCTTTCAAGGAGAAGGGTGGGAGTGTGGAGTGGGAAGGGTTATATGAAGATCCCGTGAAGGAACGGTAGAGAGACATGGGTTCAAAGCCTCATGTGGGAAGGCTTTGAGCCATTGTGTGAGCAAGAATCTTTGTGCCTGGGAAGGCTTTCTGGATTGCCATTCTTGGGCAGGCCCAAAACAAGTGGGAATATAATATTGCAGAGAGACAAACACCATTGTTTTCCAATCCTGGATCAAATCTTGGAAGATAAACTTGTTTGGGTGGATAGTTTACAGTAGATTGACTGACTCCCGTGGTTACCCTGTCACCTAATAAGCTTCCTCTCCTCATCCGGGCTGGCTCAGGACCCAGTGTCAAACCTGGGGCTATGAGGCCTTTGGGAATTCAGCTGAACAGGGGCTAGGAAAAGCAGGGGCTGATATTACACATGTTGGTAGCTGCGCATTTTTCTGTTTTTCACTTTTTCTCACCTTATCAAAATGGATCTGTCCTATGCATCGTATTCCCTGGACCGAGCTGTTTGTTCAGCAACTGATCAATTAATTTTGCAGGAACATTATAGCTAATTACAATATAATGTCATTATCAGAACACATTTGGCATAGATGTGGGAGTGGAAAAGAAAAGAGAATATACTCGGAGGAATGGGAAAACGGGGGATCAGTGTGTGTGTGTGTGTGTGTGTGTGTGTGTGTGTGTGTGTGTGTGTGTGTGTGTGTGTGTGTGTGTGTTTATGAGAGGCAGAGAGGGAGAGGGAGAGGGAGAACTAATACACTTAAGAAAATGATTCCTCCCTAAGAACTGGAGTTCTGAGCTATAAGGCGGAAGATATATTACAGATCTCTCTCTGTCTCTTCAAGCTCTGCACTATTCTTTACCCCACAGACATTATTGTTCTCCATTGTTTTGCCATCTGTATAGATTTCCCCACTGCTAGTAGGTTTCAAGGCTGCCCTACTCCTTAGCAACCTTATTTTGCCTAATCAATTACATTTGATTGAGGGATTAATATTTTTTATTTTTTGTTTGAAATTTTCATTTTGAATTCTGTTGATATTTGCCTCTATTAAAAAATGAAGTTTTTGGCCGGGTATGGTGGCTTAAGCCTATAATCCCAGCACTTTGGGAGGCTGAGGTGGGCTGTTTGAGTCCAGGAATCTGAGACCAGCCAGGGTGACATGGCAAAACCCTGTCTCTACCAAAAATGCAAAAATTAGCCAGGTGTGGTGGTGCACATCTGTAGTCCTAGCTACTCGAGATGCTGAGGTGGGAGGATCACCTGAGCAGGGAGCCGAGATTGCACCGCTGCACTCCAGCCTGGGTGACAGAGTGAGATCCTGTCTTGAAATAAAAGTAAATAAATAAATATAAATTTTGAGACTGACACATTCCCTTTGCTGTTTTTAGCACTTTAAAAATGCATAACTTTAAAACGTACACAGTTTTGCTGTTTCCTTTTGTTTTTGCAGAAAACTCTGCTCTTCATTTAAAATTGTCATAGTAGATTAGGGCCTGTGAACTCCTAAATATCTCTGCTTTTGACCTCTTGGTGAGCCACATGCACTGCTTCTTTAGATTTTAAGTCTATCAGTGCAATTCTTTTTCTCCTGGTTTTCTCAGAGAGGTTGGGATGGGGTGGAATGGTGTTTAGATGTACTCACAGATTTTACTTTTTCTGCTAAACTTTTCATTTCAAAATTTTCTGCCACTCGATGTTACTTCATCCAGTTTTTTGGGGCGTCTCTTTCACAATTATTTTATTTATTTCTGCTTTGCTATGGTTGGAAAGTCTATAGGGGGATTTTCAACCTTTATCCTGATGTTTTGCAATTTATATTTTTATATCGTTTTGCAATTTGTATTTCAGGTTTTGTAGCAATCCCAAGTTGCATAAATGGCTATCTGGCCCTGAGGATTGAGGTTTATAAATCATTTAGATTCGTGTTTTGAGCCAACTGGTCTTCATTTTTATCAGAGTCCATGGGCTCAGGTGGGTAAGCAGACGATTGTCCCCAGAAGCCTTTCTCATTCCTTTTGGACTCACTGATCAGTTTCTCATTCTTCCTTCAACATGGTTCTGCTTGGTTCTGCTTGGTTCTGCTTGCCCTGACAGAGACTTCGGGGACAATTAGCGAAGAGCCTTGAAATCCATCACATGACGAAAACAAAATTCCAGGAAGGGCATATTTCATTTTCATGGCAACGTGGGGAGTGGGTGAAGGGAGTTGGAGCAGAGTGAGGTCTCTCTTGCCCACCCACCGAGCTCTAGTCTCATGTTGTACATGAAATTGTTCTCCGGTTTTTGAGCTTTGAGACGCCTCCCACCCCAGAACCCCTCTAGCATTTATTGCTCATGTTCCTCCTCTGTTCCTGTATTCGAGTCTCCAACCAGCCTAAAGTCCTTGCAAATGGAGAAATTGTGCCCTGTCTCTCCGCATCGAGCAGAGAGTCTGGGACATAAATATTGACACCCAATAGGGTGTCAATATTTATCTGCTGAACAAATAGATAAATGGGTTTTTTGTCCCATGCGGTATACGGTAGACATTCAATAAATGTTTATTAACGATTACTAATCACATATTTGAAACCACTGACCATTTATATGACTCCACACATTTTTGTTCTGTGTGAGGCCCACCCATTTCTTCTTCATTATTCCTAATTCTTGATTTTGTTTTTTGGAAACAAATATAGGAAATGTGGGTTTGTTTTTTGAGCAGAGCTTCTGAGAGCTGCACTGAAAGAACAGAGTTAACACCACGTTGGAAATGTATTTACTAACAAACTTGGCTAAGATAAGTATTAGCTCTGAGACTGTAAAGGAGGAAGACGGAAAATCATAGTTTGTTGTGTCTGTGCCAAGAATCAGCTTACCCTGAAACTTTCTCTGATGTGGTCCCGTACATTGATCAGTAAATCACGCAGCTCACTGCTGGAATTTCTGGTTTACTTCATGTTGTGTAGACCCAGAAAAGGTATGTTTTCTTGCCTGTCTTGATAATAGACAGGCTAACTTAGTGTTATCCTTGAAAATATCATGGCCACTAGAATAGAAAATCATAAGATGAGTACTTTAACTGATGTTTCTGATAATTAATTATTTACTGAAGTTGGAGGGGTTAAAATGCAATGCTTTTGGCTAATTCGGTTACAAGGTAAGATCCCTGGGTTTCAAATGGTGGCATAGCTGCTGTTCTTATCTTTTAGTGTATCGTGTCTCCCCTTTTCATTTTGTGTCCCCACCTTCCCTGATCAAATACTCTTTCAAGCAGTGCCTGAAACGTGGCTATCTTCTTCTTGGAGTTGTAAATTACATCAGTAGGCATATCTGCAGAATTTTGAATTCAGGGAATAATGAAGAAATAATAAAGAAGTACTCTGAGTACATGGCACATAGTAGGTGTGCAATAGGTAAATGAATATTTGTGCTGAAAACACAACCACAGAAACATAGGCAGCAGCCAAGAATCATTACATGCAGACCAAATTCAAGTGCCTCCGTGACACGAAGGATTAAAAGTGACAAAATGCCATGTGTAGGAAGTGACTCCAGATTGATGCACTGGCCCTTCTGAAACCCACAGAGAGAGACTTCCAGAACACATGGGGCTAAGTGGACTTAATACGAACTTTCAGTAGTAGTGGTTATGGCTGGAATCATGCAAAGGACACACTGGCCTCAAAGTCTTGTTCATCTTTTTTTTGTTAAGTGTTTACTCTTCTTTATATTAGATGTTTTATACCCTTGAGGAATGGAAAAGTAATATTTTTCAGGAAAATGAGCACTGAAGCTAAATCATTAACCAAGAAGCTCCTCAATTTTCTAATGGTCTCATTGTGCTCACACATTGCATCTAGGTGTTTTTTTCTGTTATTGTTGTTTCTCTCTAGATTATTTAAAAATCAAATGAAAAACAAACTTCGCTATTTAGAGGGTGGAAAGGAGTGAGTCTTTCATTGTGATGTTATATTTCTTCAGTTGACCAGTGGAAGATGCTCTCACTGTCCTGACCACCAGTTTCACTCAAAACCAGTCTTTGCCATTGCTAAGTAACAAGCATCCTCATTTTAATCATAGAGGACAAGATAGAAAGATTGGGTTTTGACCTTGTGCCCCAAGGACCAATAATGTTGCAGTCATTTAGTAGCAATTCCAGAGCCAAAGTTTCCCTACCTACGTCCAATTCTTAAGAGTTCAGCTCAGTATCATTAGTTGAGCCTTCCTGCCACCTCTCAAGGGACAGTGGCAAGCTCTTATGTAGCGCTTGTCCTAATTTTCTTGCTGGTTTCAACATCCCCAGAACTTTCCCTTCACTTGTGTGGGAAGGTTCTTCTTTCTTTCTTCTGCGTCTAGCTCCTGGAATGACTTGAACGTCTGTTGCATGCACAGTATGGGCTTTCTTTAGAATCAGGCTTTTCACTCTGACTTTGTTCTTCATTATTTTTATTTTTATTTATTTATTTTTGAGATTGAGTCTTGCTCTGTCACCCAGGCTGTAGTGCAGTGGCATGATGTCGGCTCACTGCAATCTCCACCTCCCAGGTTCAAGCAATTCTGCTGCCTCAGCCTCCTGAATAGCTGGGATTATGGGCGAACACCACCACACCTGGCTAATTTTTGTATTTTTAGTAGAGATGGGGTTTTGCCATGTAGGCCAGACTGGTCTCGAACACCTGACCTTAGGTGATCTGCCTGCCTCAGCCTCCCAAAGCACTAGGATTACAGGCGTGAGCCACCACGCCCGGCCTATTATTCGTTTTAAGCAGTGGTTACAGAGCACTATACAAATAGACTGAAATATTCAGCCTGATTCCGAAACGACTTGTCCATTCTCACTTCCCATTATTTTCTTTCAAGCAGGACTGTTTCTTCCTGTCTGTGCCACTCAGATTCTCCTCTATGAATTGGAGCCTTTGCTCACATGGTTAACTCTGGCTGCAAGGTCTTCCTCCAGCTTTGCCTGTTTACGTCTCTAAACACTCTTCAGTGATCAGCTACTGGCCCACCTTCTCCGTGAAATCCTTCTGGATGTTTGTAGCTGGAGGTACACTCTCCACTGTTTGCACCCCCACAGCTACTCTATGATTCTCTCGTGACCACCACTCTATTCTGCAGTGTGTTACCCTTACAGCGTGTGGTGCCCATAGTGTTTAAGTCTTGGTGGACCTAGGCTATCACATTTTGGAGGCAGGACTTTGCTTCCTTGAGGCTAGTTTCCAACCAAGAACCCTCTTAGAGAAGTTGCTCTAAAAGATTTATTCGGGCTGGGTGCGGTGGCTCACACCTGTTATCCCAGGATTTGGGGAGGCTAAGGTTGGCAGATCACCTGAGATCAGGAGTACCAAACCAGCCTGGACAACATGGTGAAACCCCATCTCTATTGAAGATACGAAAACTAGCCGGGCGTGGTGGTGGGTGCCTGTTGTCTCAGCTACTTGGGAGGCTGAGGCAGGAGAATTGCTTGAATCTGGGAGGTGGAGGTTGCAGTGAGCTGAGATCAGGCCACTGCACTCCAGCCTGGGCGACAGAGCCAGACTCCATGTCAAAAAAAAAAAAAAAAAAAAAAAAAGGTTTATTTAATGAAGACATGAATGCATGGTGTAGTAAAATGATCTGTTTGCTAGACAGTCTTTTCCCCATTTTCATCTAAATTTTGAAAGTACAGGGACACAGCAACTGTATAGTGTGAAGTAATTTTCCTCATTCCCAAGGCAGGCTGCATAAACCAAATATAAAGAAGCAGGTGTGTTTATAGGTGCATGTCTGTGCTTTGCAGAAAACATAAGTAGAAGTTTTGGAAACTGATTTAAAAAATAACAGTAACCTCACAGTGGATATAGTCATCTATTTCGTGCCAAGTATTCTGTGTCCTGGGAATAGAGCTCTTGGTGTTCTCCAAGCCCTGAGAGATACGTTGCCCCTCTAAGTTTGGCTCGATTTCAAATTTCCTAGAGTTACAGCTAGGCCCCTCAGGAGCTGACTCATGGTTACTGTTTACCCTTATTAATTATTGTGGCACTGAAACGTGTATGTTGACTTTCATGTGACTTTTTTAAAAAGTAAAAGTCACATCAGAGAACTTTCTCCAACTTCTTTACCCGCAGTATCCACTATTCCAAAGTATTTTCATGGTGGAAGGTAGCAGTTCTCTCCCCTTAGAGTTAAATTTAATTGCTACTTCATACACTTCCAACGCAATTCTCTTTTCTTCATTGGAAATAGGAGATCTTTATGGCACAAACCTTTCTAGTGATTAGCATGATTTCAGGAGTAAATTTACATATAAATAAATTCGATTCAGAAAAGCCATGCCCCGCATGTGATAAAGTTATTTTAACAGGAAAATCTGAAGAGCTAAAATGCAGACTCTGCCCTCAAGGAACTCAGGGCAGCAACTATGACATATATGTTTTCTAAAAATAAACATAGTCCTGTGTCATGTGTATACAGTGTAGCTATTAACAAAGAATATGCGAAATGAAGCATTTAAGGGTCTCACAAGAATATTGTCACACTTAATGAGATAACGTGGAGATACCTTGGTGCAACTGAAGGTACATTTCTGTTCGATGGGGATATCGATGGTAGTTGCATAGTAGGTCTGTTTTATGGAATAAATGAGTTAACAGGGCTAAGGCCTTTAAATACTGACTGGTACATGTTAAGCTGTCACTATGTACTCGTTATTTTAAATGGTCATTTCTCATTGCTTTGAGCTATTTCAAAGCTGTTTATACATAGATGATAATGCCACCATTTCCCAAGTAGGGAGAAAGACTTGGTAATAATAATTATTAAAAGGATACAGAATATACTGCAATAAAGAATTATGCCACCTAGAACTGTAAAGTTGTCACAATTGAGAAAAAAATTCCTGGTCTTTTTTCCTCCCATTACAACTCAACTAGAAAAGGAGACCCTTAGTAATAAACATGTAGTCTGCACACAAAAACATGTTTAATTGACTTGCAAAGACTCATAAATTAAACAGCTCTTGAGTAACATCAAACCTAAGCAGCTAGTTCCCAGGTCTCTGTATAAATCGCCACATAACTTTGTGCCAAAATGAATGATGGTGGCTGTGTCTCCTGGATGACCAAAGTCAGATTTAAGGAGTAAAAATAAACTGGGCACCTTCTTTATTGTCACATTAACACAATGAAACAACATGATTTCTTATTTTGGGGGGATCATGTTGATGATAGATATTGTAGGCATATCTACTCTTTTTAATCGCTCAGCACAGTCAGGTTTACACAGTGAGGAAGAGTGCAGCTGAGTGACCTTGGAACAATTGCAACTAATGCTGGGCATCAATTTCACCCTCTCAGATCAGAATCTACCTCTCTTGTTCTTGAACTAAAAAGCTGTCACCCAAAGGATAGATTTATATCATGGATACGATTGTTTGCCATTCATTTCAAAGTTTCTCTTAAAGGAATAGTTTAAAGTGTGTGTGTAACAAAGTGCAGAGCATCGCTCAATGTCGATTTGGCCAAAGATGACAATTTAGCCCTTGAAATAAATGTTTCCCAAAATAACAGCGTTTGGGAAACTTTGAGCTGGGTGCCAGTCCTTTCACAGGAACTAAGAGGCCTTTCACATTCTGAAGGCAGAATAGTGAGTAATAGAAGAAATGAGAAGTCCTCCATCTCTGTCGCTCTGCCAGGGGACCCACTGGACTATTATTAGCAGGGGATACAAAACAGATTTGGTAAACATTGGAAAAGTCTTGCCAAGCAGCGTCTCAAAGACATATGGTCTTTTGTAAGTGCCATGATCATTATAAACAAGCAAGATGTTCCACTTAAGAAAGTCTTTGTAAGGCCACTTGTTCTACAACTTAGTATTGAGGTTCCAAAATAGATAGGCAAAACTCTGGGGGTTGGGTAACCCCTAGTCCTTCCAACCGGACTCTTAAGACTGAACCAGAGAGCTGCCATCTCTATTTTGACCACTAGAGGGAGGGCAACTACGTGAAATTGATCAGCGAGGAGGCGGTTTCTCCGATTCACCCAGCCACCATTGCCTTCTCTCCTGTCTTCGCAAAAAAAAAAAAAAAAAAAAAAAAAAAAAAATCAACCAGCGGTAGAAACTGACCTTTTCAGATTTGGTGGAATGAGGGAATAAATGTCCGTTCTTCTAACCTGCCTTGTGCAGTGTGCTGGATTTTCTACTGTGAAATGATCTCTTTTGGGTTGTCATTAATCTTAATAATGATTTCATGGGATAGAGGTTGGACTAGAACTCTGATAACTCTCGCAAGCCCACAATTCTGATTCTGTATCCTTCAACCGGGGTATGAACTTGTCAAGGGTAGGGAACTAGGCCTAACTTACAACACCTGCTGCCAAGGCCAGTCCCTTAGCAGGTGCTCGCTAAAGAGTCAATGATTTATGAGGCTGTCTGGTTTATATGATTACTTGCCATCCAGAAGCACCTATAAAGCATGGGGCATCGTTTTTATGCTCTGGATGTATATTTTCTCAAAAATTAAACAAACTATATGAAATTAAACAAACGCTATTAAACAGACTGCTTAAAAATTGTACTCCTTTTCCCCTTCTCTGTAACGTCCTCCCCCAACATGCATACAAATATGAACCCAACACAGGCAATGTACCCCACACACCAGATACATAAGCATACACTTTCAGATTCTAAGGCAAAAATCTTTCCCAAAAGACAGCATGCTAGAAAACAAGCAACTGTGGGAATGCAGGTCTTCTTATCCTCCTAAAGCAATAAGGAGTACAATAAATAAGGAAACAGAACTATTTATGATTCACTACAGAAAGAGGCCTTTATGGATCTTTTATACAACCATATAATTATAATCATCAAAGGCAGAGACTTAGAAATAATTCAGAGATGACAGTGATGTTAGAAACCAGGTTTCCTCTTTGGGTTTTTTTTTAATGTCTGAGACAGGGTCTTGCTCTGTCGCTCAGCTGAAGTGTAGTGGTGTAATCCTAGTTCACTGCAGCAGCCTCGACCTCCAGGCTCAAGCGATCCTCCCGCCTTAGCCTCCCAAGTAGCTGGGACCACAGGTGTGTGCCACCATGCCCTGCTAATTTTTGTGTGTTTAGTACAGACAGGGTCTCACCATGTTGTCCAATATGATATTGAACTTTCGGGCTCCAGCGATCCTCCTGCCAGGGCCTCCCAAGTGCTGGGATTACAGGTATGAACCACCATTAAACCACATGCTGGCCTTTTTTAGCGGTAGTCTGATGCTGAGGAGCTACACAGGTGGTTATTGGTGTGCGGGGACCACAACACAGGTCTTTTTGCTCCGAGTCTGTTCTCTTGTACCTTGTAGTAGAAATATTGAGAAGCTGATCTTTCTATTAGGTTCTAAAAGCCGAACTACACAAGTAACAAGAATCTGGAAAGAAAGTTCAGTTGGAAAATATTGCTAAATAACAATTAAACTGGACACAATAAGTAAGCCTTCCCTAAAGAGAAACAGGAAACCAAAATGCCTGAAAATAAACTATGAAATGAGAGGCTTTATTGTTACTAATTTAGAGCCACCAATAACAAACACGTAGACACTAAATAAATGCATGGTTTGTATCTTGCTTTTGATTGAGTCACAGGAAGAACTATGAATGAGGACATAGGGTAGACATAAGGCTGCTGTGTCTTTAATTTGATACTGCCCCTTTAACACAAAGAATGTAAAAATATCAAAACCTACCACAGTAATCTGAATACTAATAATAGAGTTGTGTCTGTGTTTGGTGAGACTACAAATTCAATTAATTCCAATGCTGGTTCCAATAAGCTCTTTATGAGTCTGAAGGGATTATTAACACTGCAAAGTTTGAAAGATTGAATCACAATAACAATTTCTTGCAAGCTTTTTGAAGCTTTGAGCAGGTTTGCTTTCATGGAAATAATCATCTTTTAACCTAATGCAGGAAGAGAGGGAGCAAAGGAATGAGGGAGGAAAGGTGGAGAGGGGCTTCACAGCTCTCGTTCTTGTTCATTTGCCAAGTGAAAGTCTGAGGTCGGTGACAATGTCAGGTTTGCTTGTTTTTTTGGCTGACCCCAAAAAGATGAGTTCAGTTTAGGATCCATTTTGTAAGATGGGGATATTTGACAAGACTGAATAAGGTTGAGACCTTTTTGAAGTCCACATATGCAACTGTAAGTAAACTCATCACTTGGTCTCTGCCTAGGCCCCTGGACTGGGCACACGTGTCTAACTGGCAGACATGGTGTTGGTGGTTGGCGGCACTAGTGGTAGCAGGGAAGCGTCATTCCATAATCTGGCACTAAAAAAAAAAAAAAAAATAACAAATTATTTGAGAATGCCCTTCAAAAGAAGTAGGAACTAAGTCACTACTGGTTTGTTAAATGATTAATTTAGGTCTAAATATCGCAATTATCATGGGCAAAATACTTCCACACAGTCAGTGTTCAATACAGTCTTCACTCACAGATAGCTAGAGGCAAACCTCAGCCTTAGCTGGAGTCTATACTTTTATTTAAAATACATTCAAGGTTTTCATAAATTCAAGGCCTGAAATGAATGACTCTTCTGTTTCATGAGAAGCTATGGGGCCCATATTTTTCCAGTGTCTTATTACATGGTGTAAAGGTCATGCCGTAAGAAGGCCTTCTCGGCCAGGCACAGTGGCTCACACCTCTAATCTCAGCACTTTGGGAGGCTGAGGCAGGTGGATCACCTGAGGTCAGGGGTTTGAGACCAGCCTGGCCAACATGGTGAAACTCCCTCTCTACTAAAAATACAAAATTAGCTGGGTGTGGTGGCAGGTGCTGTAATCCCAGCTACTTGAGAGGCTGAGGCAGGAGAGTCACATGAACCCGGGGGCGGAGGTTGCAGTGAGCTGAGATCATGTCATTGCACTATAGATTGGGTAAAAAAAAAAAAACCTTAAGAAAAAGTGCCTTTTACAAACATATTGTCACATTTCCTTCTCTCAGCCTTTGTAGATGTATTGCTCACATCGTCCTGGGCTGTGATGGAGTTTCTCCTGCTCTACTCTTTTTGTTCTTTGAGACGAAGTCTTGCTCTGTTGCCCAGGCTGGAGTACAGTGGCACTATCTCAGCTCACTGCAACCTCCACCTCCTGGGTTCAAGCGATTCTCCTGCCTCAGCCTCCCAAGTGGCTGGGACTACAGGTGCACCCTACCACGTCGAGCTAATTTTTGTATTTATAGTAGAAACGGGGTTTCATCATATTGCCCAGGCTGGTCTCGAACTCCTGACCTCGTGATCTACCCGCCTTGGTCTCCCAAAGTGCTGGGATTACTCTTGGATGAGCCTGGGCTTTTTCTTCAGCCTGCTGATCCCAAGGACAGGTCTCAGGCATGTCTGCACTCTGGCTGACTGGCTATGTACTGATGAGATCATTGGTCCTGTCTTTCTTGATAACTCTCCAGGCTTCCTTACCAATACTACCAATTTGCCACACACCAATTAACCTGGGCCCAGGATTGGGATGACCCCTTGTCTGCTGTTCTGTGGACCTCGCGTGTGTCATCTGTTCGGATCCACAATGTCTGGGAACTGCTGCTGGGCACTGGAAAGTGCTGGGAGTTTCCTCCGCTAGTGAGGGAAGGGGAGGCAGAGCCTGAAGGCAGCAAGCTATTAAAATGACCCTTTCTTAAATACAACAAGCTCTTTCTCTACGCCCTTTCCTGTTTCTCTGCTTCCCAAAGACTCCTTTGCTGTATCTATCCAGGATGAGAGTGTTGCCTCAGGCACCTAGAAGATCATTAAAGTGAAAAGCTGGGAGGGGACCTTTGAAAATCCTGTTGTTCCACCCTGTGCTCTGGCCAGTACTGTGGGTCACACAGACCTCACTGATGTGCCTGTGATTTCTCTCCCATCATCTCTCTGTCTTTCTGGTGTGGGGCAGTCATGGAGCTGGGCAGGTTGGCCAGAGGGAGTAGGGAAGCGTGGCTGAGTGTGGAACCACTGTCGTATAATCCCTTTTTTTGAGCCCTAGGGAGGGTGATGGGAATTAAAAATACTCACTATTCCTTGTAATGTAGAAATGTTCTATTTGGGCAAATTTGACGAACGATGAGAAGGGAAAATGGAAATGGGGATAGTAAGAAAACAGACTTCTTGGCACTGAGTCTTCTTGGGTCTTGGGCAGCGCAGTTAATCCGCCTGCTTTGCTGGGCTGTGGGGCTTCTCCTGGTTTGCCGTCAGAGAGTCAGCTTTGATCACTGCATTTTCATTCTGGTCCCAGGAGTCAGAGAATGGGGGAGAATTGCACACATGCCAGGTGGGCTCCCACGTTTTCATCTGGAAATAGGTGTTGGAGCCGCTTCCGCATCTGCTCGTTGTTGTTGACTCAAAGTCCTAGGAAGAGAGGAGGGAGGACTACAGAACCCAATGGGGAGACTCCGGGCAGCCCCAGAGGGTGCCAAGCATGGAAGGTTGTCCCATGGAAAATGCCACCCGTGAGTGATCTTCTCTGCACCCTGAATTGAAAGGTCCTGGAGTTGAAAAGACCCCAGCATCATGATTGTGGAAGAAACGGGAACACTTGAAGTGTCCAGTAGGCCAGGGGAATGTATGAACTATGCGAGCAGTCAAGTCAAGAAATAGAGAATTGAAGCACCTTCAAAAAAGTGGTTACTCGGAGTGCCTTGACTACCCATTGAGCTCTACCTGGTCTTCAGCTGGAGTTGCTCTCAGTGAGCCAGGAAAAGAAATAACCTTAAATCTGAGGCAGAGAAGTTGTGTGCTTGGTCTCAGCCCGACTGGTGATTCCAGTGGCCAAGAGGACAAGATGGAGTTCGGGAGAGAGGAAGAGCGCCGAGGAGGGCATGGTGCCAAGGAGATGCTGCTGGTGATGGAGCAGCTGGCATCCTGTGCTCACTGAGATTGGCTGGCCCAGGAGGATCCTAATTACAGCACAACTGCTGCCTCCATAATCACTGTGAAAGAAGCAGTGTGGGCCGGAAGGAGATGTGAGATGGAGCTGGTGGCTGTTGGAGAGGATGTTGGAATCATTGTTCTTTGCCCCGGCTTCAGAGGGGGCTGCTGCCAGCTGCCTGCTAAGGTTGAAACAGCAACCACCAAAAAAGGGGCCCGTCCTTTCTGCTTCATGTCCAGAGGATGCACCAACCCCAGCCTGCAGGTCTGCCTCCGGGCCCTCTGGCTAGAGGGGGATGGCAGTCTTCCAGGTAGGCCTGCTGGGTAGTTCTCTTTACGGGAGGCTCCAGGGAGAATTCAGCAGTGTGGTGAGGGGTTCTGAAGCGCTGGCTGGGAATGGACTCAGGTTGAAATTCAACAAAATGATACACTTCTGTGGAATTATCCTCAAATCAAAGAAAAGGACTGGAAAATCAATCATTTGAAGATATTGTTTAGGTGACCTCCAGGAGTCATGTAATCAAGGAAGTCCCTTCATTACAATCCATAAATCCCTTTTCAGCCCTTATGCTTCATCTGGGAGATTTTTTGTTTATTTGTTCGGACGAAGTCTCAGGTTTAATGGTGCAAAGTCTCTTGAACCATGACACAAACAGTGCCCTTGAGGCCACCTTTCCACTGGAGTGTGAGAATTAGCTGGGGGCTTCATAGATAAGCCAGGGGTGCCAGCACCAGGGTGAAATGTGTATGAGTGTGGGTGGGAAGGGAGGCAGCCGTGGAGAGGGATGTGTGCCCTGCTTGGATCTGCCTGTGTTTCGCTTGGCACTCAGAAAAATACCAAGACCGGCCCCTTACAGTACTTCCAAAAAGGTAGCGGTGTTCTCTGCAAGCCTTTTACCAGGTTTTCTGACTTTTGATACCAAGGAAACTTCTGGAAGAAGAAAAGGCATCATGCATTTGTTGGCCACTCACGTTCCCCTTGGGAACGGTGACAGGTAACTGGTTACAATGGCGCTGATGTGTGGCAAGGTGACTAGTAGTGCTGATGCTCCGAGTGGGCTCGCTGGGGGAGAATCCTGGCGCGGTCCAAGAATGTAATGGCTTCCCCCGCACTCCGCACTTCATTCAGCACAGCGCCGGTTTTATTGAGCCTCTGGCTCCAATGCATTACATAATCATACTACTTCCTATTGCAGTGTGTTGGCCCTTCCGGCTCCAATGTTAAGCTGGTCATTCTCATGCAGTCTTTTCGGGATCCAGGATTTGTCTCTAGATTACGGCTCCTTTTCAGTTGCTTCACTAGATAATAGAACTAAAGTGGCGAAGCTGGAAGGCTGAGATGTCCACATCCTAGTTCTGTGTATAAAAAGCCGCTTTTCATTTTGAGGGAAGAAACTTTTGTTCCCCAAGCTTTTTGGTTTATTCCTTACAAATCTTTTTCACTTTGTTTATAAAACCAACTGTGACTCTAATCACCATTCCCCTTGAAAAGCAGCCGGTGACAGCATCTCTCACGTGTTGTTATGAGAGACTGCAAGTTCACCGTGAACGTTTAGTTCAAACTTTAGTTGAACATCCGGAAGAAAATAGGACTCAAGTTTCTTTTCCCCACTTCTGGGAGTGTGGTAGACCCTGATTTTTGACATTCCCAGTAGCCATAAGAGAGAGTTCGGGATTTAGACAGGGAGGTGCAACTGGAATTTGGAAGGGAGTAGAATAAGCATTTTAATGTGCTGTCACTGCTGTAACAGTCCATATATCTTCCAGCTTTAAAAATTACGGAATCATTAGAATGATGATATATTAGGCGGATTGGGCATGGTTTAACTAGAACATGTTAGGTTGCATGGCAGCTGTTTTTTTTTTTTTTTTTAAATGATACTCCAAAGAATCTCAAGAAGCTAAGAATATAAGGGGTGTTGGCATTTTAATGAGTATTGTTTTGGAAACAATAATTAGAATCATGTATTTAGGGGCAAAGATTAATTACTTGAGTAAATAACACCATTTACATATATATAGCTTATGGCTGGCCGCAGTGCACCATGATTCAGCTACTACGTGTTCACACATGGAATCATTTATCGCCCTTTGAGTAGGTGGACTGGAAACCATGTAGCCTGGATGCTGTACTGTTGATATGAACCATTGGAAAGTGTTTTCTTCCTCTGGGTGTTAGAATCTCCCCACCCCGACACTTGCCCAGTTTGATTTTAGCATTGACTATGGGGATGGGGTTGAGGGTAGAGGTGGATGTCTTCCTATTCCCCAGATTCATATACAGGACACTCAGACTAATTTAGTTCCCTATAACTTGAAAACTCTGTTTTCCATCTAGGCTAAATAAATTACAGGAAGAATTATGTGATTACTTACTACGGTGTTCTATTGTGCTTTAATTGGATTTGTACATATATCTTAAGTGTGTGTATGTACATTTTTATCATAGCTGATCAACTTCCTTTGGGAGGCCAAGGTGGGCAGATCACGAGGTCAGGAGATAGAGACCATCCTGGCCAACATGGTGAAATCCCATCTCTACTAAAAGTACAAAAATTACCTGGGCATTGTAGAGCGTGCCTGTAATCCCTGCTACTTGGGAGGCTGAGGCAGGAGAATCTCTTCAACCAGGGAGTGGGACATTTCAGTGAGTATGGTGTTAACTTGATATTTATATAATCAGAATGTTGAACAACAGGTGAAGTTATATAAACGAGTGTGTATACATGTGGATTAATATATAGACATTACTACTATTTATGAATGCAAAAATGCTCAATATATAACATTAAGTACCAAGATGAGAACATAAAACTATGTATTACAGTGATCTCATATGTTATAAAAGCATTACAGAGGAAAGAAATGTATAGAAAATAAACCAAAATATGAATAGTGGTTATCTGTTGGTAGTGAGATTGCAGTCGATTTTTCTTTTCTGAAAAACATTTTCGACAATAAACACAATTTTTAAAATCAGAAAGGTATTTTTATTCTAGAACTTTCTCTTGGACCCATTTTTAATAATTTTTTTAAATAATAACAATAGTCATGGATTTTTAACAAAGGTATGTAACATTAGATATAAGTATTTTCTTTATACCTGCTCACTGAGTTGACTGAATATATCTAAATAAAATTTGCAAACCAGGCTCTGATCAGGTGCATACCGTTATTAGAAAATAGTTTCTAAAGAAAAATATGGTCTGAGGAGACTTTTACTTTCATTGCCTTCTGTAGGCACATAATCTGCCAGGAACTGGAGGCCTGCCAGGGGGTTTAACAAATGAGGTTTATAAGCCTTTCTTCAGTTCATATTGGTAGCACTTCCTTACTAGGATGTAAATACCATGGCTGGTGAGGTGGAGCTGTTAGCATTGGGAAATACACTGGCGAATTTGAAGTAAGGGTCAGGAGAACCATCATGGGCTGTGATTGCAGGTCAAAGACAGGTCAAAGGTGGGAGATGCTCTTTCCTCTATCCTCTGACAAGATAGGAAACATTAGCTGGTCATATGTGGAGAGGAGAAAATCCTCTTGCTTTAATTGGTGACCACAAGAATGTCTTTTACAGGAAAGGGCTATTGTTTGGCTTGACCATTGTGGTTGGTAATGAAAGCTGTTATGGTCAGGATGGTCTGAGCAAGAGAAATCTTACTGAATGACTCTCACTGAGAATCAGATGGGACATTTGGGCTATATATAGGCACAAGTGAAGTAGAGAGGAGAGAGGAGGAGCAGGAGGTTAGGGGTGTGTATATGGTTAAAAATAAAGACAGTCTTAATAGAAGACAAAAAATTCTGTGGTCATGATAGAGTGATGATGATACGTGATAGCTGCAGGTCTTTTAAGAAGAAGAGCAGGAATTTCTCTTCTGCTAGTATGCTACATTGTAAATAACCATTCCACACCCTCGCCAATGTGACCTAGAATTTTCAGTAAAGAGTCTGCTATGTGCGGTGGCCATGTGTCAATAGTCCTTTTGCAAAATCCCAAAGAAGGGGTTATATCTCATGAATGAGTTGACATAAAAAAAAAAAGAAAGAGAGAGGGCTGGGTGCGGTGGCTCACATCTGTAATCCCAGTGCTTTGGGAGGCCAAGGTAGACAGATCATGAGGTCAGGAGATAGAGATCAGCCTGGCCAACATGGTGAAATCCCATCTCTACTGAAAATACAAAAATTAGCTGGGCGTTGTGGAGCGTGCCTGTAATCCCAGCTGAGGCAAGAGAATCTCTTGAACCAGGGAGTGGGATGTTGCAGTGAGCCGAGATAGTGCCACAGCCCTCCAGCCTGGTGATAGAGTGAGACTCCATCTCGAAAAACACAAATCAAACAAAAAACAGAGAGTGGAGGGGAATGACCATGACCACAATGAGTGAGACACTAGGATTTTGGTATAGAATTGGAACCAAAGACGTTAATATAAAACATAAGCCTCCGAAGACTCCCCAGAAATACCGAGGGGCCTGCTGGGGTCCCTGCTGCATTTAGAATAAGGTTGGAAACAATTTGATCAGAATCTCAAAGGCAGAATCGCCCCAGTTGACATCTGTGTTACATTTGTACTTTTGCCAAAGCAGATACTTGATAGTTAATACTTTCAGGTTAATTGACTAATGGATTTTGGCTAAGCAAATGCCTAGTTTAGGAAAAGGTCAGTCCAAACTTTGGACGCTCATCAGGTACAAGTAGGTTTAGTCTTTCTCTGCTTGCTTTAAGTGATACAATTTGTAGTTGAGACTCACAATCGTCAATTATCTGTTCTCCTGGCATTATTTTAAGAAGTAGGCATGGGAAGAAAATAGCCATAAAGACATTTAATCAGTTAGAAGAATGGAGTTTATTTCTCCCTACTGGGTGATGTTTTCCAAAAAGTCTTCAGAGAGTTTAAGCTGATTAATATTTGTCACATCAAAACCACATAATTGCAATTCAGCCTATTAGAATGCCCGTATCTTACTGCACAGGGCACAGCAATCAACTTGTCACCAAAATTCCATTTGTTTATTACTCAAACAAAGGAGCAGAATTGGATATTATGTCAATGCTGCTAGTAGTGATTTTCAGGGCTCTTCTTTCCCGAGTAACTGAAGTGCTGGATCCGGAATATTTCCAAGGGTAAAAGCCAAATCCATGAGTATGGCAATGGAGCACATCCTGGCTATCAACTGTTAATCAAGGTGTTGAAAAGTGATGGCAAGAGACCTCATTTTGGACGCTTATTCATGAGTTCAGAGGATTGTCTTTTTAAAAATGTCTTCCCCCCCGCCACCCCTTCTGGTTTTTATTAGATGATCTCATTTTATTGGGACCAGCAAGGAAAAATGAGTACATAGGGATTATCTGTGCTTAAAAATGCAAGTTTATGGAAGTGTAATTTCAGGTTGAAGTATTATTAGAGAAACTAAATATGGCATACTAAAAAAGGAGTAGAGAGTGGGAGTTTTGGCTTCAGTTTATACGTTATTTCTTGTCAGCTCTGGGATGTTGGGCAAGTCACTTAGCTTTTAAGTCCCTCACTTATCTAATCTACTGGATGGAAATAATGATACATGTCCTACCTGCAGACACAGGACTGAACTAAATTACTACCTCCCTGCCCTATCTATGTGGCATTTTCCCTCTACAGCCCCTTACCCCACTTTATTTTTATTCATAACATTTATCACTACTTGACCTTTTATTATGTGTATGTCTGATTTTTTATTATCTGTTGATCCAAATAGAAAGTCAGCTCCACGAAAACAGAGCTCTCTCTGTGTTTTTGCCAGTACTAGGGCAGTGACTTGCATATAGTGTATGGTCAATAAATATTTGCTGGAAAGGCAAATTCTAGCTATAAGACCTAGGATTATAAAACAGAAAACAGAACCTGGTGTAGCCTGATGGTCAAGCTCAGTTGTCAAGACACCATAGTTCAAATCTCAGCTCCATCATTTCTGAATTTTAGCTTCTGTCACAGGTAAGATGGACCTAATAATACATCTCATAACTCAAAGTTGTTGTTAAATAATTCATGAAGAGCGATTGGCTCAGGATGTGAGTTTATTGTCAGTTGTTGCTACGGGTCTCTGGGTTCACAAAGCATGCACGCATCTTTTCCAAGCTAGGATGAAAACATTCAGTGGCACAGAGAAGACTTATAATGACAAATGTTTGTTGTTTCCTTTTTTTTTTTTTTTTAAATGAGACCTTGTCTTGCTCTGTCGCCAGGCTGGAGTGCAGTGGCATGATCTTGGTTCACTGCAACCTCCACCTCCCAGGTTCAAGCGATTCTCCTGCCTCGGCCTGCCAAGAAGCTGGGATTACAGGTGCGCACCACTGCACCCAGCTAATTTTTGTATTTTTAGTAGAGATGGGGTAGATGTTGTTATGTTTGTATCTTTGAGGTGGGAGAACAGGCTGTTTACTGGGTGAACTCCTGTCACAATCTTACTGTCTAATGCATGGTTAAAGTGACAATCAGGATGGGGACAGGCCAAGTTAGGTTATGAGTTATTTTGAGGCCTGTGTTCGACTATTCTTGCATTGATATAAAAATACCTGAGACTGGGTAATTTATTATAAAGAAAATAGATTTACTTGGATCATGATTCTGCAGGCTGTACAGGAAGCATAGTGCTGGCATCTGCTTCTGGAGAGGGATCAGGAAGTGTACAGTTGTGGAAGAAGGTAAAGGGGGTGCAGGCATCTCACAAAGCAAGGAGGGAGCAAGAGAGAGAGAAGGGAGAAGGGGAAGGTGCCACATACTTACAACCAGATCTTGCAAGAGCTCTCTTACCACCAAGGAGATGGCGCTAAGCCACTCATGAGGGATATGCTCCCATGATCCACTCACCTCCCACCTGGCCCTACCTCCACTACTGGGGATTGCAGTTCAACATGAGATTGGTGGGGACAACATCCAGATGATATCATTTTGTCCCTGGCCCCACAAATCTCATTTCCTTCTCACATTCCAAAATACCGTCATCCTGATCCAATAGTTCCCCAAAGGTCTGAACTCGTTTTGGCATCACTCAAAAGTCCAGAGTCCAAAGCCTCATCTGAGACAAGGCAAGTCCCCTTCCACCTACAAGCCTGTAAAATAAAAAACAAGTTGTTTATTTCCAAGATACAACGGGGGTCTGGCATTTGGTAAACATTCCCATTTCAAAAGGGACAACTTGGCTAAAAGGACAGTGCCCACACAAGTCTGAAACCCAGTAGGTCAGTCGTTAAATTCTAAAACTCTAAAGTAATCTCTTTTGACTCCATGTCCCATATCCAGAGCATGCTAGTGTGAGGTTTGGGCCCCCATGTTGTTGGGCAGCTCTGCCTTTGTGGCTTTTTCATGCTGAGGTTGCAAGCTGTTGGTGAATTTACCATTCTGGAGTCTGGAAGGCAGCAGTCCCTTTTCTACAGCTTTACTAGTTAGTGCCCCAGTTGGGGAATCTATGTGAGGGCTCCAAACCCACTCTTCCCCTTGGCACTGCCCTTGTAGAGTTTCTCTGTGAGGGCTCTCCCCCTGCAGTAGACTTCTGCCTGGGCATCCAGGCTTTCTCATACATCCTCTGAAATCTAGGCAGAGACTGCCAAGCCTCCTTCAGTTTTGTACTCTGTGCACCTGCAGGCTTAACAGCACATGGAAGCCATCAAGGCTTACAGCTTGCACCCTTTATAGTGGAGCATAGGCCTGAGCTGTACCTGGTCTCCTTTGAGCTGTGTCTGGAGCAGGAGCAGCTGGGATGTGGGGAGCAGTGTCCTGAGGCTGTGTAGAGCAGTGGGGCTCTGGGCCTGCCCTCTGAAATCATTCAGTCCTGGTAGGCCTCTGGGACTGTAATGAGCATGGCTGCCTCTGAAATGCCTTCCAGGTCTTTTCTCCATTGTCTTGATACTAGCAGTTGGCTCCCTGTTAGTTACAGAAATCTCTTTTACGAGTGATTGCTCCATGACCTGCTTGAGTTCCTCTGGCAATAATGCGTTTTCTTTTCCATATGGCTAGGCTGCAAGTTTTCCATATTGTAAGCTCTGCTTCCCCTTTAAATGTAACTTCCAACTTTAGATCATTTCTTCCATTCCATATCTGGGCATAGGCTGTTAGAAGCAGCCAGACCACATCTTGAATGCTTTATATACAAGGATTGATTGAAGATGAAGTCAGATGGCCCTGAGCTTGTACGGGACTTAGGATGAAGCTGTGCTTCTGCTCAGACCCAATTTTATTCATCTGCTGTCTTGAATCCACAGAAGTGGCAATAGCTGAAGGAGATTAAGGATGAATAAGAAAGGCAGGAAAGTAACATTTGCTTAGTACCCCCTATTCTTCAGTTATTGTTCATCATTTTAAAAAGTAGTTATCTCATCTCGTCTTTATAAAGACTTGAGGCTGAGGAAGGTTAAATAACTCAATCAGCATCAGCAGCGAGTAAAGGCTTGTACAGAAGTTTGAAATTTAGACTCTTCTGACTCAAAAGACTGTGCTCTTTCAATGTAATAGTTTGATCTCCATAGAGAGGGGTAGGACCAGGTGGGCTCAGTACTTAGATGTACAGAAGCCCATACAGAGCATCTGCAGCAATGGAGAACACTGAGCCAACCTGCTTTTCAGGTGGCTCTTCCATATTTCCCTCCAGCTTAACATCAGAACTGGACATAGCCTTAAGGTAAAATTATATAAACAAACTCTGACTTGTTCTGGACCGTCACTCCCCAGGACGATGCAGATTTAGGTACCTATGCACTCCCCTGTGGTACTTTGTGAATGTACCCAGCTCTGTACTTGACTCATTGTTTTCTATCTTGTTGAGTGTCTGTCATCTGCTCTAGTAGGTGCTATCTTTGTGCAGGGGGAGTAGCTTAGTCATCACTTTGTCCTTTCTACCTAATGCACTGCCTGGCACAGAGTTGGCGTTCATGGCGGCTGAAGTTTTGAGTCAGGAGAGTGGATGGGAGTCAGAGTTGGAGTTGGCCATGAAAATGTCAGCAGCTGTTGCTTTGCTTCCATTACGATGACTCTGTTTTAACATCTTTGGTTCCATGATCTTCCCTCCTACCTCTACTCTTTCTTTTTGTAAATAGAAATAACATTGGCAGCAGTGGTTCTAGAAGCAAAGGCACGGTTCTCTCTGTGGGAGAGTGTGGGAAGAAGCTGGTGGTGGTGAGCCAAGGCTGTTCCATGCACAGTTTGTCTATTCTGGGCTAGGTCAAGAAGTTATGCCTTGATTAGGAATGGTTTGCCAGAACTGAAAAATACTGTAGAAGTCACAGATTGGAGAGATGCAGGGTATGTAAAAAACCACAGATGGTAGCCATGGGAAGGAAATCTATTACGGTGGTGTCTTTGGTCAAGCATCATATATTTTAATTGAATACTAGCACTTTTTATGTGTACAATGTAAACTTGTGCCCTGAAGCTAGACAGGCAGTTTAGTGGAGTAGTTACATGAATGAACTTTGACTCTAGTCTGCATTTGAACCTGGTTCTTTAAACTTACTGGCTCTGCTTCTGGTTAACGTAGGTAAGCTCTGTGCTTTAGTTTCCTCATCTGTAAAATGGCAATGTTTAGAGGATTACATAATTTGTATGACACCCTTGGAAGCATGTCTGGCACTTCGGAAGCATTACTGAGTACATTATCATTATGGGATTTTTTTCAAAACTTCATAGAACAATAGCCATACAGATTTCAAAACTTTGAGGATTTGCCTGTCAAACTGGACAGTGTACACTGATGCTTATTGTACACTACAGCGTTCAGTACTAAAAAATCAAAGAAGCAAATGATGGATAAATCACTAAGTGTAGCGGAACAATCACTAGAATCCAGTAGACTCAGAGTTGAAAGTCCTACCACTAATAGCAGCATGGTCTTAGAAAAGTTCCTTGATCTTTTGGTCTCAGTGTTTTTATTTTTTTATTTGAAATGGAAGTGTTGAATTAGATCTGAGCTGGCAGACAAGTACAAGCAGTTGCTAGTCCAGCCACCTGTGGCCGTGGAAGGCATGGCCAGTAAAAATATCGGCTCACTTTCCTGCTGCTTGTAATGTGGCCCTACACTGCAGGCCAGGAAGCCATTACCAATTGATTGGTGTGGGCAAATAAGAAGATGGGTTTCCCACTCGTCGTATGATATGCTCTTGAAGGTCCCTTCTTGCCCTATACGTCTGTGATTTAGTGACTCAAAAATGAGTGCACATGTTAGAGGTTGATTTTTTTTTTGTTTTATAGATTTCATGTAGTTGGCATTGGGAGATTTCCAGAAGGCCGAAGGATTCAGGGAGATTGTAGAGCTTTCTTCAAAGTCAAGATAAGAAAATATTCCCTGATTGTTTACCATGTTTCTTATGTTTAAAGGGGAAATCTATCTATCTATCTATCTATCTATCTATCTATCTATCTATCTATCTATCATCTATATCTATCTATCTATCTATCTATCTATCTATATAATTTTTTTTTTAATAAAAGAGATGGGGTTTCACTGTGTTGGCCAGGCTGGTCTCGAACTCCTAACCTCAGGTGATCTGCCCACTTCGGCCTCCCAAAGTGCTGGGATTACAGGTGTGAGCCACCCTGCCCGGCCTAAAGGGGAAATCTTAAGAGGTAAGGGAAGACCTGGTAAGCAGGAAGTCTGGATGTTCAAAATTATTTCTGTCTGGTATTGCCCAAACCTGCTTTTTAGAAAGGATTGCATATGGTTTTGGGTAGGCAAGGTGCAGGCATTTCGCCCTTCTGACTGAAGATGTTTGAGGGTACTGATGATAGATTTTGATGCATTTAACATGGAGAACTTCCCATAAATAGGGCTAACTTCAGATTTGTGAGTTGAAAACAAACCAACACAGGGGAGTAATCAGAGGCCAACCACCTTTCCTGGCTTCTGTGTGTGCTTTCTATACGTATCTTCATCAGACATTTGTGACCAGTAACTGATAGCCTTGGGTAGATCCTGGCTCTCTGACAAGTTGCTGTTTATTTGGAATTAAAGTTTGGAACTCAAGCCTATTTGAATAAATATATTTCAAAAAGTGGTGATGTGGATGTCTTTCAGAGAATGGAGTACATTTCAAAGATGGCTTTGGTGCTGAGTTCCCTTCTGACCCACATGTTGCTGAAAGCTCATGTTTCCTCTGGTTTTGGAGGAAGCCTCTAGTGTACTCCTTTCTGTTCGTACAGTTTCTGAGCTAACAGTTTCTGCATATCTGAGACGGGTAAATAGCCACTGCTGAGAAATCAAGAAATGCAGAACTGAGGAAAGTCACTGTCATAGTGCATTTGGGCTGCTACAACAGAATACGTTAGACTTCGTATTATAAATGGCAGAGGTTTATTGCTCATGGTTCTTTGATCTGTGAATTCCAAAATCCAGGTGTCAGTAGATTTGGTATTGAGTGAAGGTCACTCTCTGCTTCCTGAATGGCACTTTCTTACTGTGTCCTTGCATGTTGGAAGGGACAAACAAGCTCCTTCAAGCCTCTTTTTATAAGGGCACTAGTCCTATTCCTGAGGGCACCTCCCAAAGGCCTAAGCTTTTAATGCCAATTCACTGGGGATTAGATTTTAACATATGAATTTTGCAGTGACACCCACATTTACACAATAACCACAGTTTTAACAATGCGTGCGTGAAGAATTTCCATCATCCAGATGACCTCCTTACTAGATCTTATTTTAATCACTTGGAAATTTTCTTCCTTTAAGAGTAATATTCCTATATACATAAGAAATAGATTGAATTTACTTGCTCTGAGCAGGGTAAAACACTAATTTCAGCTTTCTGTTGGCCTGAAGAGAAATGTTTTGTGAGGGATCTGTGTCTGCAGTGAGGTGTTTGGGAACTTGTGCCTATGCAGTTATACATTCATCAAGAATCTACCCAAATACATAGCTCTTGACTCCTCCGTGTGAGAGCAATGAGTGGAAGGCAATTGTTGCCTGAGAGCCAAGGTATTCTTTTTTAAGTTTCAGTATAACTTCATTGCCTCCAAAGAAATCCCTCACACTCATATTATTTTATTTTATTTATTTAAGACGGGGTTTCCCCATGTTGGTCAGGCTGGTCTTGAACTCCCGACCTCAGGTGATTCACCCGCCTTGGCCTCCAAGGTGCTTAGATTACAGGTATGAGCCACTACGCCCAGCCCATGCTCATATTATTTATACCATTCGTGATTTTGTATTTGCTTTGCCAATTCTGAAAAAGACCAACGTTCTCTATACTAACCTCAAGCTGCAAAGAATCCCTTAGTACTGCTGGAGCAGTTTTGGGCTTTCCTGAAATTTATATTTGTGGATTCCTCTTACTTGTGTGTGCTTTTAAATAGAAAAGTCTTTTAAGACCTGCAACCAAACCAAATACCCATCAGTGATAGGCTAGATAAAGAAAACGTGGCACATATACACCATGGAATACTATGCAACCATAAAAAGGGATGAGTTCATGTCCTTTGTAGGGATATGGGTGAATCTGGAAACCATCATTCTCAGCAAAGTGACATAAGAACAGAAAACCAAACACTGCATGTTCTCACTCATAGGCAGGTACTGAACAATGAGAACACATGGGTACAGGGAGGGGAGCATTGCACACTGGGGTCTCTTGGGGGGTGGGGGACTAGGGGAGGGACAGCAGTGGGTGGAGAGGTTGGCGAGGTATAACATTGGGAGAAATGCCTGATATAGGTGATGGGGGCATGGAGGCGGCAAACCACCATGGCATTTGTATACCTATGCAACAATCCTGCAAGATCTGCACATGTACCCCAGAACTTAAAGTACAATTAAAAAAAGAAAGAGAAATCTTTCTCTTTGTGTTTCTTTGAGGCAATTGGTGAAACCAGAGCTGAAAATGGTATAAGAAGAAATAGATAAAGTGAACCAACTATTGGAAGGTGGGCACGGTAGAGTAAGATAAGTGAAGTGTGTTTTGGGGTCTTTCTAGTTCCGTCAGTTTTGTGAACAAAACTGAATGTTAACATTTTTGTGTGTTCTCATCACTTTGTCAAAACTTTGCTTTCTTACTCGCTCTAAAATATAAGAGACAGGTTAATCTTAAGGTGTCTCCTTGCTTGGACAACATGCTGAAACCACTCTGGGAGTGAGGAGCACCCCACAGTGATAATCACACCCACAGGGAACATTTTCTGATCAGTCGTTGCGTGTCAGGTGCTGTTGCAGGCACTTTCCATGCTGTCTCTCACATCATCCCACCACTTCCTTATGTGTTTGGTGTAAACTCTCAACGCTGTCTTATAGATGGAGCATGTGACGGCTAGGAGATGACTTGCCTGGGCTCACACAGCTAATACGTGGCGGAGCTGGGATTTCAACCGATGCACTATCAATAATTCAATAATGTTCCAGCATTTTTTCCTCAGGATGTCAAGGTTGATCAAGGTCGTTTGATGATGCAGATAGGAGAAAATGAAGGTGGCTAGATGTTTTGTTTGGACCAGAAATGAATTCTAACCTGTGTGCTCAGTCTTCTGCCTTCAGTGGGTTCTCCTTGAAAATGCGATAAGACATATGATAATGAAGAAGTCATGAAGAAGAGAGAAAATCGTGACAGGCTGACTGTGAGTGTGGAAATAAAACAAATGATGAGATGTCCCTAAAGTCTAATCACTACTCATACTCTAGAGGGAAACTTTGATAGTAAGCATGAAGAATGTAACCCTCTTCATCATTCCATATACTGGGCATATCGTTTGTGTGGGGATTACAACCTGAGTCTCCTGAGGTACCTCCGGTTTCTGACACAGCAGCAGTCTTTGAATCACGGAGTGTTTTTTCCCTGCTGCTTAATCTTCGTAGCAGCCAATTTATAGACAGGAGGAGTTTTTACTTTATCTGTTCCAACCACACTTCCACTTTATACCTTTGCACTGGGAAGCAGCTTCGGCTCTCTGTGGGCTCGGTGTGGATGTGCCAATGTGAGTGCACTTTTGTGTATGTGTATCTGGATATTCCTAAAGATGCCGGAAATAGTGGTGAACAAGTAAGGGAGGGTGAGAACCTTTATTGTGTAACAAACTGAAGGCACCCAGAAGTCAAAAGGTTTATACAAAGATTTTCTTAGTAATGTCTAAGATTTTAATAGGGTAATTAATCTTTCTAAGTGTTAGTGCCAGATTATGGGATCAGCTATTATCCCTGGCTGCAGAGTAGTCCTTTGTGTGTTACTTTGAACAGGGCTAAGTGAAGAGAATACTCAGGTTGTCAGACAAAGATATGGCTGCAGCTAGCTTGTTTAGGTTTTAAAATGCATTTGCTTGTGCAGTTGAAAGAGCTCCTGTTTCCGTGGGACTATCATTGTCCTTCAATAGCCATTGAGTTGAGGGGAAAGATAGAGAAATAAAATACATGCTTTGTGCTTTTTATTCCTTAACAACCAATTATTATTATTTTTAAAATAATGATGGGCATGTTTGTTTGAGATCTTATTTAAGTTAGGAAACACAATTCAATGGAAAGAAAGCTCTAAAGGAATGGGAGTGAAAGATTTTCATCTGATTTAAAAGTTCAGCCTGTTTCTCTTTCCTTAATCTAAGTTTAGTGAAAATTGCCAAGCAATCCAGCAAGCCAACAAAAATTGAAGGGAAGCACAGCGGCTAATGAGACTTGGCTGTGGCCTTTAAGCAAGAGTGATTATTTAATATAGCTTATCAAAATATTGATTAAATATAGATGGCGTGTTTCTTTCAAGTTCCTGTACATATGAAATAAAAAAGTTCAGAACACACTACGCCATGTAAAAACCCTGGAGGTACAATGATATTGTTGTAACCCAGCCATGATCTCTGCTCTGGCTTTGCTTAAACTACCTCTTGGCTTTGGATTTCTGCTCTGGCTGTTTAAACGAGACAGTTTGTCAAAACCACATGTCTATTGGTTTGGCAATTGATTGTAGTTACTGCTTATTTTCCAAACTGCTCCAACTATTTTGTTTACATAAACTATTGTGTATTGTGATTCTCAGCTGCTAAATATCACTGTAGACAAGATACCTTTTTTGAATTTCAGCACTTCCCCCCATCCATGGGGCCACACCCTTTGTGTTTGCTCCTCTGTTATATCCAGCTGCATAGGACGGGAAAAGTTACTGTTTGTTCTTTCTTAAATACCGTCTGTGTTTTGGGCATGAGGTTCTACTTGTGTTTGAGTTAGACCAGAGGTTGCTGGTGGACAGTGGGAAGACCTCCTGTAATTTTTCTGCCTTCTATATAGACGTGATATGAGAATGAGGACTTACACAAGATATACCCAAGTATTCTGTGTTGAGTGGAGTGATGTGTTTTATGGAAAGCTTTAAGGAGTAGGGGAGAACTTGGGCTGAATGTTTTGATGGTCGTAGAGTCATGTTAGCGATTTAGACATATCTCTAAAGCAGGGGTGAGTCATCTCTCCGTATCGAGACTCCAAACTTACAGTACCTGAGCTGATGGGAGGAGAGTCAGTGGAGAAGGGAACAATGCTCGTGAGAATAAGAGAATGGTGGGAATATGTGGGCATGTCAGACAGCCTATATGACAAAAAATGGGTCATACAGCAGTTGGGCTGGGGGTGCATGCCAGGGTAGCCCATACAGATTAGGTGATACTTGTAGGTGATATTCTCAGACTGCTGCTGCTCTTGAGGGAATATTACCCAGAGAATTTCATATTATTCAATGATGGTCAAATAAGAAATTATGTTTCTCAGCAGCAGGGGTTTAAAATGTTCTTCTCGGCTGGGTAAAGTGGCTCATGCCTGTAGTCCCAGCACTTTGAGAGGCTGAGGTGGGTGGATCACCTGAGGTCAGGAGTTCGAGACCAGCCCAGCCAACATGGTGAAACCCGTCTCTACTAAAAATAGAAAAATAAGCCAGGCATGGTGGCAGGAGCCTGTAGTCCCAGCTACTTGGGAGCTGAGGCAGGAGAATTGCTTGAACCTGGGAGGTGGAGGGTGTAGTGAGCCAAGATTGCAGCATTGCACAACAGCCTGGGGGACAAAAGTGAGACTTAATCTCCCCCCACCCAAAAAAATGCTCTTCTCATTGTCACACCATGCAGGATATTGATTATGATATTGATAGGCGAATCTAAATAGTACATGCAAAAAAAGTGTGTGAATGGCTACAGCATCTGGCAGTCGTTCCTGTTATTAGGAAAAGTAACTGCTAACATTTTGCACAGTATATTGGTAAGAGAAAAGCATCCTGGATAAGTCAGTAATGCTGATTCGAGATTTAAAGTGAGTATTTAGCGTTTGTAGATGAAAAGCCCGAGTTTTGGGACAATTCTTAGGGATGAGCATGTTGAAGCTATTCAAGAGACAGGAAGAAGAGGACCAGCATGGCCTGGAAGAATCCCAGGTGGAGAAGAGGAGAGACAATTTGCTAGATGAGGGGGAATTGGGCACTGAAGTTAGGAAACACTGTCTACTCCCTATTAGTGGTTTTACTTTGCTGTGTACATGTGAGTTTTATTTCAGTGTACGGCTTGTAACATATCATTTTGTTTTACTGACACTCTGAGTGTTGTTGAGTGCCTGGCTGAGTGGACTGTCCTTGACTTTTCCAGGCAAGATTCTGGGTCCCATGTTGGCCCAAATGGAGAAGTAGGAGCTCAGGTAGAAAGCTGCCTTGAGAAGCCTTACTTCTGAGTGAGTGTGCTCAATACTGGCAAAAGTGAACAGTCACAATGGTAAAGTAAATAAGAAAATCCTCATTTAGATTGCACTTGAAATGTTGCTAAGGACATGCTGTCAATGTGGGTAGGTAAAAATCTTTTTATGGCTCTTTTTCTTCTTGCTGGCCATTGTAGAGGTGAAACAAACTGAGGGGAAGAAGTGATAAGGTGGGACTGAGAGGGAGGGTGAGCTTCATTCTCGATGGAGAGCAGGTTAGAGTAATACTTTATTCTGCTACATCCATTTATCTCATTAGGTCAAGTATCCACATGTTGCAACTCAAACATTTTTTTCCCGGTGCTTTAGTGGGTTCATAACAGCATCAACACAAGTCACCAAGAGTTGTGAAAAGCAGGCAGAGAACCAACTTGTTGGGAAGAACGACTACACTTTCATGTGATTATCACAGTTTCTCATGTTGCAGAAATTTCCAGATACAGAGTTATTTTATGGATGTTAATATATTTATCAACTCAGTTTATGAGAGTCCTAGAGCTTTTTTTTTTCATATCAAGCAGAGGGAAAGAGTAAATGTCTTTTATGTAGAGACTTTATTTTCTTTTTAATATCTTAAATTTATTTGTAAGGTTAATTCCTGGCTATGGAAAAAAAAAAATCAGAATTAACAAAAGCATATAGTTAGATATAACTAAATATCAAGAGCTTTTTTGACTTTAATTTTTTTTGGTAGAGAGTTTGTACTGCCTTCTTGCATTTTCTAAATAAATAGAAATCACATATATATGCTTTTAATTTGGAAGCTTCTTCTTTTGCTGTGTTTTATTTTTTTTTAAAGATCAAGTGTATTGGTCGAATTGGTTTACTTTTTAATGGTCTTAGAAACTGTTTTGTCATCTTGAAAAATGTCCATCAGGTGAAGCTGGAGTTCAGGACTAATGAGAGGTTGTGTTAGGCTGTTCCTAGCGTTGATACAGAGAAATACCTGAGATTGGGTAATTAATAAGAAAAGAGGTTTAATTGGCTCAGTTCTGCAGGCTACACAGGAAGCACAACACTGACATCTGCTTCTGGGGAGGCCTCAGGGCGCTTACCTCATGGTGGAAGGTGAAAGGAGAGCAGGCGTCTCACATGGTGGGAACAGGAAGGCGCCAGAGAGACAGAGAGGTGCCACACACTTTTAAACAACCAGATCTTCCATGAAGTCACTGACTTTTTCAAGGATAGTACCAAGGAGGCGTTGCTAAACCATTCATAAGAAATCCACCCCCGTGATTCAATCACTTCTCACCAGGTCCCACCTCCAATACTGGAGATTACAATTCAACATCCTATTTAGGCAGGGACTAATAATCAAACCATATCATTGTGCCCTGACCCTCCAATATCTCATGTTTCTCTCATTTTAAAGTACAGTCATCCCTTCCTAACAGTCCCTTCAGGTCTTAACTCATTACAGCATTATCCCAAAAGTCCAAAGTCCAATGTCTTATCCGAGAAAAGGCAAGTCCCTTCCACTTATGAGCCTGTAAAATAAAAATCAAGTTATTTACTTCTAAGATACAATGAAGGTCTAGGCATTGGGTAAACATTTTCTCTTCAAAAGGGAAAAATCAGCCAAAAGAAACAGGCTACAGGCCCCATTGGAGTTTAAAATCCAGCAGGGCAATCATTAAATCTTAAAGCTCCAAAATAATCTCCTTTGACTCCATGTCCCACATCCAGAGCACACTAGTGTAGGGAGTGGGCTCTCAAGGCCTTAGGCAGCTCTTCTCCTGTGGCTTTGCAAGGGTTCAGCCCCTGCAGCTGCTCTCACCATGTTGAGTGTCTGCAGCTTTTCTAGGTGCAGGGTGCAAGCTGTTGATGAATCTACTGTTCTGGGGTCTGCAGAATGGTGGCCTTCTTCTCACAGCTCCACTAGGCAGTGCCCAAGTGGACTCTGTGTGGGGGTTCCCACCCCACATTTCTATTCCACACTGCCCTTGTAAAGTTTCTCTGTGAGGGCTCTGCCCCCGCAACAGGCTACCTGGACACCAAGGCTTTTCCATACATCCTCTGAAATCTAGGCAGAAACTCTGTGGCCAGGATGCAGGGAGCAGTGTCCTGAGGCTGCACAAGGCACCAGGGCTCTGGGTCAGGCCCACAAAACCATTCTTCTGTCCTCGGCTTCTGGGCCTATGATGGGAGGGGCTGACATGAAGGTCTCTAAAATGCCTTTGACACCTTTCTCCGATGGTCTTCACTGTCAGCATACGGCTTTTTTTGGTTATGCAAATCTTGCTAGTAAGTTGTTGCTCCATGGCCTGCTTGGATTCCTTTCTGCAAAAAGCTTTTCATTCTTTGCCACATGACCAGGCTGTACATTTTCGAAACTTTTATGCTGTGCTTCCAACTTCAAGTTATTCCTTTGCTTCCACATATTCACACAGGCTGTTAGAAGAAACGCCTGTAATCCCAGCCCTTTAGGAGGCCAAGGTGGGAGGATCACCTGGGGTCAGGAGTTCAAGACCAGCCTGGGCAACCTGGTGAAACCCCATTTCTTAAAAAAAAAAAAAAAGAAGTGAGGCCACATCTGCTGCTTAGAATTTTTTTGTTTCTGCCACATACCCTAGGTTATCACTCTCAAGCTCCAACTTCCACAGATCCCTCGGGCATAGACACGTCGAAGCCAGGTCACTTGGTAAGGTAATAAAAGCAACTTTTGCTCCAGTTCCCCATAAGTTCCTCATTTCTATCTGAGACCTCCTCAGCCTGGACTTCGCTGTCTGTATAACTATCAGCATTTTGGTTATAACCATTTAATCATTCTCTAAGTATCTGCAAACTTTTTCTCATCTTGTGGTCTTCTGAGTTTTCCAAACATTTCCAACCTCTGCCTGTCACTCAACTCTAAAGTTGCTTCCACATTTTTAAGTATCTTTATAGCAATGCCTCACTCCTGGTACCAATTTTTTGAGTTAGGTTATTCTTGCATTGCTGTAAAGAAGTACTTGAGATTGAGTAATTTATAAGAAACGAGATTTAATTGGCTCATGGTTCTGCAGGTTGTACAGGAGGCATAACACTGATATCTGCTTCTGGAGAGGCCTCAGAAAGTTTACAGTCATAGTGGAAGGCTAAGGGGGAGCAGCTGTGTCAATGGTATGAGTAGGAAGAAGTAAGAGAGAGAGAAAGTGAGGTACTACACACTTTTAAACAACCAGATTTTGAAAGCAGTCACTGGCTTTTAAGAGGACAGCAGCAAGCGGGTGGTGTTAAACCATTCCTGTTCATGAGAAATCCACTTCCACGATTCTGTCACCTCCCACTAGGCCCCACCTCCAACACTGGGGATTATAATCCAACGTGAGATTGGGGCAGGGACACATATTCAAACTATATCGGAAATGTCTGGGTCGTGGGGATGGATCCCTCATGAACAGATTAATGCCTTTTCTGAGGGAAGGGAAGTGAGTGAGTTCTCAGTCTGTTAGTTCTCATGAGAGCTGGTTGTTAAAAAGAGTCTGGCATCACCCCCTGCCTCTTGCTTTCTTTCTTACCATGTGATCTCTGCACACTGGCTACCCTTCACATTCTGCTATGAGTGGGAGCAGCCTGAAGCCCTCACCAGATACAGATGCTGCTGGTGCCATGCTTCCATTACAGTCTGCAGTACTGTGAGCCTCTTTTCTTTACAAATTACCCAGCTTTCGGTATTCCTTTATAGCAACACAAGATGCACGAAGACAGCCAAGGTGCTGTGGAAAGATAATTTATAAATTTTGAAATTACTATGGAGTAATATAGAGAAGTAGCAATTTTATTATTCTATTTGCATATGTCAACATACATTCATATGCTATGCATAGACATGTGACTGTCTTTATTTTCGAATGCATACTCATATTGCAGGAAAGGGCCTTGGAGATTATTTTGTTCATCCATCTCACTTTGCAGAAGAAGAAACAAAAGCCCTAAGAATTTAGGCTACCTTCCCAAGGTCATCAGAATAGGTTTGTCAGAGCCATGTGCAAAACCCAGACTTTGAACACCTGATCTTGCCCTTTTATAACTCAGCATCATGTATTTGTTTGCATGTCCTGTAGCCAACCTAATTTTGCAAAATAAAAACAGAAAAAATGGTAAATACTGTGGTCACCAATATACCAATATGCTCGATTAATTGTTAACATTTTGCCACGTTAATCTCTC
The DNA here is from genome assembly GCA_031835075.1 of Saguinus oedipus. NCBI lineage: Eukaryota > Metazoa > Chordata > Mammalia > Primates > Cebidae > Saguinus > Saguinus oedipus. The sequence goes on along the minus strand of CM063172.1, from coordinate 10,640,930 downwards.
TCTGTATGTATACATATGTATCTATGTTTGTATATATGGATATGCACACATATATCTTGTTTACACTCTCTTTTTCCTTTTTTTCTAAACTATTTGAAAGGAAGTTAAAACCATCACCTTTATAGTTCAGCATGTGTCTTCTAAGAACAAACGCATGTTTTCTATATAAGCACAACAAATGATCCCAACCAAGAAATTTAACATTGATACATTATTATTATCATATAGTATTTAATTTCTATTCAGATTTTCCAGCTCTTTTTATAAATCCTTTAGTTTTTCTTCTTCAATTTAGTAATCTGAGTGAGGATCACACCTTACTTTTAGTTGTCAGGTTTGTTTAGTTTCTGTTACTCTGGAATGATTCTCCTGTCAGCTTTTTAAGGGTCTTTTATAACACATTTTTGAAGAGTTAGGTACAGTTGTCTGGTTGAATTTGGGTTTCCCTGATTGTTTCCCCATGATTAGATTCAAGTTAAGCATTTTAAAGGCAAGAATGCCCCATAGGTGATGCTATTTTACTTCTTATTGCCTTACATTTACAAACATATATTTTCAGATTGCCCCATTATTGGTGAGTATAATATTTACATTTCTTTCTAATAAATCCATACAAAATAAAGACATTTAAGGGATGAAAAACACTATGAGAAGAAAATAATCTCACCCAGAGAATTCTATATATTTGTAACAGAAAAAGTCACACAATCAACATAGACTTAGAAGTCAATTTTGAGTTACTCAAAGCAGCAGTGTGTCTTACACCTGTGCATTTAAATCTGATGACTATTGCTGTAGTCTAAATGTTTGTGAACTCTCCCAAATTTATATGTGGAAACCACAACCCCTCAAGGTGTTGGTATTGGGAGTGGGATATCTGGGAGGTGATCAGATCATGAGGGCAGAGGCTTCATGAACGGGTTTGGTGCTCTTTTATAAAAGAGGCCTAAGGGAGCTTTATTTCCCCTTCCGCCATGTGAGGACACAATTAGAAGACACCATCGACAAATCAGAAAAGGGCCTTTACTAGACACTGAATCTGTTGGCACCTTGATCTTGGACTTCCAAGCCTCCAGGACTGTACGGAACAAGTTTCTGTTGTTTACACACTGTTCAACCTCTGGTGTTTTATTATAGCAGCCCGAGCAGATTAAGACAACTGTGTTCCAAGTCACTGATTTGTCCAAATTCTCGAATTAGGCACAATTTGCGAAGTACACTAGAACTACACTCTCAGCTGTACTAATTTCGGCATTAGCTAAACCCTTAATTAGAGGTTGTCATTCACAGCGGGAAGCAGAGTGAAGTCTGGGGACGGGGTTCCATAGGAGAAAGATCATGAAGAATTGGGTATTACTAGTAAAAATGTTTACGTTGGCTGAGACAATTCATAGTTTTAAAGCTCATCCTTTGTTCCTTTTATTGAAAAGCAAGTTAACAGTCACTTATCACTCAATCACTGAAAGATAACATGTAATGAATAGGCCTTTAACATGTGAGTCATAAATTTTACTTATTTCTCAAAATTTCTTAAGATTTAGTCATAAATTTTCATTATTTTAGGATGAAGCCTTTAGGGAGTAACAGAGACATCCCTCTACATTATGGAAGTAACGGAATGAATGTACTACCTTTCCTGGAGGCTTCTATCTTACCTCCTCTAAGCTTTGTGCCTCGCTTTGCTCTCCAGACCATGCTGTCCATCAGTCACTTTTTCTCTGACTCACTGGCCACTTCCATGCAAGTCAGTATTTCCCGTCCTCCATCCTCATTTTTCTTCCTTGGCTTGCAGTCCTCTCAGACATCTTTCAGAGAAATCCCCTCTGTGCTAACTTGCCTCTTCTCATATACCTCTTCCCCTTACAATCCTCATCTACCCTGCAGATAGGATCTGGAAAATTGCCTTAGTTTCTAAAAGGGTGGCATCTGGGCTGTAGTTGTCTCACTGTCGATGTATAATACTTTTATTAATAAATAGCAGATTCTGCGATCACAGTGCAATCTGAATTTCTCTTTTCCTTCGGTGTAGAAATTGTTTTTCTTACCTCATAAAATGCATTTCTCCATTTAAAAATATTGAACATCTAATGTCTTTTTATAGCTGGATGACTGTAGGAATACTCAAGGATACCTCGAATGTATTGTAAACCTCAAGTCAGAATAGCTTGGCTCATTCCTGCTAAGTGCAGAATGGTATTTGTCCTGAGAGCATGGTTTTCATTAAAGGAATACAAAGTGTTGAGTGTATATTGACATGTACTGCATTCATGTGAATTCTTAGTTCCAAACTCACAGGGATGCATTTCAAAAGTGAAGAAGTCAGCTGCATTACACATGGTACCTTACCTTCTCCTTCTGTGTCCTGCCCCAGCAAAATCGATCAGTTTTGCAAGCTGAAGGCTCTGCTATCAGCTAGCCATAACTTAATCACTAATTCATAACTGAAAATCTTGAGTGCTAACCTTTTGAGGAGTAATTACAATATCTTTATGTGTGGCCATAAATAACCTGTGACAGAACAGAACTAAGAAAGTTTTTTTTTTCTTTTTTCTTTTTTTTGGTGGGAGAGGTAGGAGGAAGGCTTTTTTTTTTTTCAACTTGTCTTTTAGGTCGTACAGATCATGTCATTATCAAATAAGTTGTATCACTGTCTTGATTTTTCTTGACTATCTAAATGGCTATTGTAAAAAAGATGCCCAAACTTTGTTGATTTTGAAAAAAAAGAACTGCTCGATCCTGTTTCAAAAATAAAATCTATTGGTATTCTTTTACGTATAAAAGTCATTCAGACAGTTTATAAGAAATTTTAGAAAATATAGAAAAGCAGAAGAAGCAAAATTGTCATCTAGACTTTTGCAGCCATAATAATTTTGGTGTATTTGGCCTTTTTGTCAGCAAAGAGTTTTGCTGATTTGATTACATATTTGTTACTATATAGAATATGTACATTTACTTTTTTAAATCAAAAATTATAATTTAAAAATTTATCATAGCAAATTATTAGTAACTATTACTTTAATGGTTGCATAGGATTTTATTATAATGGTGAGCCATAATTTATTTAATATTTCTTATTTGTAATTATATAGTGTCTATCTATTCTTAATTACGGGTATACATACAAAAAATATTTGTAACTAGATATGTTCCTGCATCATAAACATTTCTTTGGGAAGTTGTAAATATTGATACATAGCTTTGCAAAAGAGTAGGGGCAGGTTGTATTTCTGTTATCAATGTCTGTCATTACATAATGTATGTATATGTGAATATATAGGCAATAACTTCACTATCAACATTGTATGTTATGTTTAGCAAAAGACTTGCTAATTTGATAGACAAAGCTTCCCTAAAATTGGAGTATTATAAAGTTACAGGCTTTCCCATGTTCTGTAATCCAGGTGTATTGCCTCTTTAATGAATTATCTATTCATGTCCCTTTTCATTGATCTTTTGAAGTTTTAATGGTTGAAATATTCAATTTTATGCTCTTTTTAATAGAACAAAGACAAAAGTAATTTGTCTATTTTATTTATTATATTATTTTTTGCTTGTTACTTGCCTTTTTACTTTGTCCAGTTTTAAAGATGGAAACTAACAGTGAAAAAGAATTGAAGGTGAGAAGCACTTTGCTTCTTCAAATGAGAGAAACTATTCATTCTTTGATCAAGTATTTTGTAAGATAATGAAAAATATGAAAATAAGTTAAATCAATATGTCAAAGAGATATCTACACATCCATGTTCATTGCAGCAGTATTCATAATAACAAAGAGAGAGAATCAACCTAAGTGTTCATCAGTGGATGAATGGATACAGAAAATGTGGCACATATACACCATGGAATACTGTATATATGAATATATAAAAATGGAGGAAATCCTGTCATTTGTGACAACATGGTTAAACCTGGAAGATATGATGTTAAGTGAAATAAGCCAATAAGTCAGGCAGAGAAAGACAAATACCTCATGATCTTACTCATATGTGGAATCTAAAAAAGTTGATTTCACAGAAGTAGAGAGTAGAATGGTGATCACCAGAGGGTGGGATAATTGGGAAGAGGTTGGGATGTTGCAGGTCAAAGACTGCAGAATTATGGTTAGAAAGGAGTAAATTCAAGAGATCTATTGTACAGTATGGTAACTCTAGCTAATCATGATTTATTGTGTTCTCAAAAAATGCTAAGATAGTGTATTTTAGGTGCTCTCACCACAAAAATGATAACTGTGTGAGGTAATGGATATGTTCGTAAGGTAGAGTCAACTCTTCTACTATGCATATATGTACTTCAAAACATCATATTCTATACAATAAATATATACAATTTTATTGTCAAAAATTAATTAACATAAAATATTTGTAGATGTAATTAAGGAACTTCTAATCTTTAAGGAGGAACATATTTTTAAAACTACATAAGAACAAAAGCTCACTAAGACAATAATTTGGTGATATTGTGGCAAAATTCTAGTTGAATTGTTTGTAAGAACTCTTCAGTAGAGTAGACAGTGATGAGTTAGGGTCTGAATGCATCTTTAGACAATAATTTATGTTAAAGTATCTATTTTTACATGGGTTATTAGACTGAAAAATGGAGGAAATTTTTTGAACATAGACTATTTTATTTCTGCAAGGTATTCATTGGAAACTTTTATAATATTCTTGCAGTCAAGATAGGGAAGTATGGGCTGAGTGATAATCCTGTTGGGTGGATTAACAACTGGTTAAAGAACTCACACAATAGCAGGCAGATTGATGGGAGCCTCAAGTGTGTTCAAGAGAGCTTCAATATGAGCTATAGTTTAATGAACATTTTTCTAATTACTAGGATAAAGAGATCAAAGCCTTCTTATCAAATGTGTATAAGCCCCAACCTGGGAACCTTTACAAATATACTAGATGAAGGAAACTTTTTCAAAAATATCTCAATTGATGGAAATTATGGTGGTAGGCATGCATGTTAAATATAACGAGCTTAGTTTAAAACAATGAATTGAGCAAGTATCAGATGGGGAGTTTTCATGAAACTAAAAGAACTGAGTGCCTTCATTGCCTGAGAGCTGGAAAGAATATGACATATTTTTATTTGTATCAGTCAGGATTCTCCAGAGAAAAACAGAACCAATAGGTGGCACACATATACACACACGTACACACACACGCAAGAATTGGCTCACAGGATTGTCAAGAATGAAATCAGGCTGGCTGGAAATTCTGGTGGGAGTCAGTATTGCAGTCTTGAGTTTTCAGGCAATCTGGAGGCAGGTATCTTTCCTCTTTTGGGGACCTCATGCTTTTCTTTTAAGACTTTCAACTGATTGGATGAAACCACAATATGGAGGGTAATTGGCTTCACTCAAAGTCTACCCTTCATAGCAGCATCTAGGCTGGGATTTGACCAAACAACTGGGCACTGTATCTTAGACAAGTTGACACATAAATTAGCCATCACAATATTATTCATGGAATATTGAGCTGCAGTGATATAATTATTTTATCCAGGTTAGTAATTGTCAATATTTATTGTACTGCTTAGAGGACATTTTATATTTTGAGTTTACTTCTGGGCAACATAGTTTATGAAGCCCATTTCCAGGGGAGCAAGTCAAGAGATGAGTTGATTGAGAGAGTGAATATTTGGGAGTACTTGTCACTTATAGAATAGCTGGAGAAACTGCGATGTTCCTTAGGAAGGATAAGACTGAGTTAAGTTCTATTAGTCAGAACTCTTTTGGTTGGAAATGATTCATATTGACTTAAGAGAAAAGGGAAATTGATTAACTTATGTAACTAAAACAAAAAGGTAGATTTGACATCAGGCTCAAATGATATTCAAATATCAAATCACGTCTTCTGATCTTTTTCTTCTATCTCTTGGCTTTGACTTATTTGGTTTTATTTTCAGGAAAATACCTCTGCATGAGGTGATGCCTGAAATTCTGAGCATGTGTCATTCTAAAACTTCAGTAGGGACTAATAAGAAGAGAGATTCTCTTGCTGAAGGGCTTCATAAAAACAATCAGAATTTTCACATTAAAGGATGATTCAGCATAATCAAGTGGGATTTATCCCTGGGATGCAAGGATGGTTCAACATATGCAAATCAATACATGTAATACATTACATTAACAGAATGAAGGACAAAAACCATATTATCATTTTAGCAGATATCAAAAAAATTGATAACATACAACAACTTTTTGTGATAAAAATCCTCATCAAATTAGGTGTAGAAGGAATATATTGCAACACAATAAAGACTCTATGTCACAAACTCACATCTAACATTACCCTCAATAATGAAGAGTTTCACCACTTCTATTCAGCATAGTACTGAAAGTCCTAGACACAGTAATAAGAAAAGAGCAAAAAAAGGGCGTCTAAATCAGAAGAAGTTAAATTGTCTCTGTTTGTGGATGACATGATATTATATATCAAAAGCCCTAAAAATGCCACCAAAACTGTTAGAACTAATAAACAAATTCAGTAAAATTGCAGGGCACAAAAATCAATATATAAAAATCTGTAGTATCTCCATATACTAACAATGAACTATCCCCCAAAGAACCTAGGAAAACAATACCACTTACAAAAGCATAAAAATATTTAGCAGTAAATTTAACCAAGGGCATCAAAGACCTATACTCTGAAAACTCTAAAACTCTAATAAAACATTAACAAAATAAATTTTAAAAGATACAAATGAATGGAAAGATATCTTGTGTTCATGGTTTGGAAGAATTGATATTGTTAAAATGTCCAAACCACTCAAAGCAATCAACAGATTCAATGCAATCCCAACAAGATTACGTGAAGTTTTTCACAGTAATAGAAAAAAAGTTATTAAATTCGTATGGAAGCACAAAAGACCATGAATAGTCAATGAAATCTTGAGGAAATAGAACAAAGCTGGAAGCATTCCAATTCCCTGATTTCAAAATCTACTAGAAAGCTATTGTAATAAAGAGTGTGGTACTGGCACAAAACAGACATATGGACCAATGGAAAACAACTGCTCAGAAGTAAATCCACACATATACAGTTAAATGATCTTTGACAAAAATACTAGGAATACACAATAGGGGTGTGATAGTTTCTTTGACAAATAGTGTTGAGAAAACTGGATATCCATATATAAAAGAATGAAATTGGGCAAATCTTCCCCACATACAAAAATCAACTCAAAACAAATTAAAGAATGACTTCAGTGTGAGGCTAAAAACTGTAAAACTACTAGAAGAAAACATAGGGAAAAACCTTCCTGGCATCGGTCTGGGCAGTGAATTCTTGGATATGACCCCAACAAAAGTAAAAATTGGCTGGGCATGGTAGCTCACACCTGTAATCCCAGCACTTTGGGAGGCTGAGGTGGGTAGATCACGATGTCAAGAAATTGAGAACATCCTGGCCAACATGATGAGACCCCATTTCTAATAAAAATACAAAAATTAGCCGGGTGTGGTGGCGGGCACCTGTAGTCCCAGCTACTTGGGAGGCTGAGGCAGGAGAATCACTTCAACCCAGGAGGTGGAGGTTGCAGTGAGCTGAGATTGCGCCACTGCACTCCAGCCTGGCAACAGAGCGAGATTTCATCTCAAAAAAAAAAAAAAAACCGGAAAAATGAACTTATGGGATGACACCAAACTAAAAAGCTTCTGCATGATGAAGAAAACAGCAGAATGAATAAATAACATACAGAATGGGAGAAAATACTTGCAAAGTATATATGATAATGAGTCAATATCCAAAATATGTAAAAAACTCAAATGCATAACCTGATTAAAAAATGGGCAAAGGACCTGAATAGATATTTCTCAAAAGAAGACATACAAATGGCCAATACATATATGAAAAAAATGCTCAACATCACCAATCTTCAGGGAAATGCAAATTAAAACCACAGTGACGTATAATCGCAAAGTTGTTAGAATGGCATTTATTAAAAACAAAACAAACAAAACAAAAGACAACAAGTATTGCCAAGGATATGGAGGGAAAGAAACCCTTGTATACTGTTCATGAGAATATAAATTAGTACAGCCATTATGGAAAACAATATGGAGTTTCCTAAAAAATATTAAAAATAAAACTATAATATGATCCAGCAATTCTGCTTTTGGATATATATCCAAAGGAAGTGAAATGAGTATCTTAAGAGATGAGGTACCTTTAGTCCTGTGTTCATTGTAGCATACTTCACAATAGCTGAGATATGGAATCAACCTAAGTGTCTTTAAATGGATGGATGGATAAAGAAAATGTGATGCAACACACACACACACACACACACACACACACACACACACACACACACACGAATATGAATACGAATCAGTCTTTAAAAGAAGGAAATCATGTCAAGTCATTTGCAACAATATAGATGAACCTGGTTGACATTATGCTAGGTGAAATAAGCCAAGTTTGGAAAGATGAATACTGCATTTGTATGTAAAATTTTAAAAAGTCAGATTCAGAAGCAGAGTAGACTGGTGGTTTCCAGGGTCTAGTTTGGATTGGGGATGGTGGGAAGAGGGACTGGGGGACTATTGTTCAAGGGCACAGGTTTCACTTAGGAGGAATAAGTCCTAGAGATCTGTTGTACAGCGTGGTAGCTATAGTTAATAACATTGTATTGTATACTTGAAAATTGCTGAAAGAGTAGATTTTAAATGTTCTAGCCACAAAATAAAAAATAAGCTTGTGAGGGGATCAATGTGTTAATTGGCCTGAGTCAATCATTCTGCAGTGTTTACATATATCAGAACATCATGTTATACTCATGTACATACATGAAATATATATAACTTGTATTTGTCAATTAAAAAAAAAACCAGAACAACATCTAATTGATTTAGCTTTCCTCAGATGCCCAGTTATAAAATAAGTGTTGGGATAGGAAATTTATATGTATTTCTTGGCAGGCCTGTATTACATAGCCATTCCGGTCACATGAACCCTCAGTCCCTGCAAACTACCACATTGATGGAAGTGAGAAAGATGTGATGGTAAAGGAAGATTCAATATCCTTACCATCAGGGGAATGACGGGTTCTGGCTAGGGAAAAATGGCATTATTCACTACAAAGGAGTTGGTATCTATTTCCAAACATTTGTGGTGCTGTAGTGTATGGAAAAAGTGTGGATTAAATGCTATTGTGTATGGAAAAGTGTGGATTAATAATTGAGTATCAAAGTTATAACTAAAGGCATTAATTTCATTGGACTTTATGATTACATTTTTTTCCTGTTTATAAAAGAGAAAGGTATATATTGCTAAATCATAACTGGATAGCAATCTGAAATAAGAAGAAAATTAAGATTGACTAAAGATAAATCTTTCCAATTAAATTTGTAAAACTAAATAGGATTAGGATTTTTAGGTCCCACAAAGGAAAGAACTGGCATCAATGGGAAGAAGTTAAGGGGACACAGATTTTGTCTGTACCCAAGGAAAAATATTCTCATAGGTATGCGGTATAAGGAAACCAGCGACTTGCGCTAGAAAAATTTAAGGAGAAACTTGATGAATATTATAGCAGTTTGCTCCTGTTTTGAACTCAAGAATTGACTAGATACATTAGACAATTCCTTCTGTTTCTATGACTTCTCATTCTGTTCTGCCCACATACATGTTTGCAAAGGCATGCACACTCCTTCGTGTTTGTCAGATCCCCTGAGAGGGAAGTTTAATCCAGTTGCCCGATAACAGTATTATTTCATGTCAATTGTTTTTGAATTGTTACTTTTGTTCTTGCTGACTTGTCTCCACATTTTTCAGTTCTTGTTACTATAGCCTTACCCAAGACACAAGTAGCCTCACATGTGGCGTATGAATTAGTGTTGATTAGGAGAAATGGAGTGGAAAGATGTAGGGGTGGACTTCACTTTCTCCCTGTGTACAGGTGACTTCCGCAAATGAATACAATCTTCAATTTCCATGTTTTTATTTTAGATCTGGTACCAAACAGTGAGAGAATGTAGACTATAAGGAAGAAATAACAGTAAAGGGAAGCCCTCAAAGATAATTCCATCATCCATAACACTAGGCGCTTCCCGGCATTATGACTATTAAAACTCAGCTGAAAACATGTTCTAAATATTATTATGCGCAAAAAATAGAAAACTGTAATAAAATGATGGCTGTTATTTTAAACAATGATTATAAAATGCCCCTGGGACAAAAATGCCTAATTATGAAATAAAACAACTTTTGTATCCCTCAGGCAATGTTTTCCAACTATTGCTGTCTCCACAGCAGTCACTATAATGAGTTCAATTCCCCTGAAGAAATGAAAAGTTTAGGGGATTTCATTTAGGGCTGTGTCTTGGATTAGGACCAAATGGACTATTAAAATGTTGGTATGAAGTAAGTGTAACAGTATCGTGAGTCAGAGGAAAACTTCTATCAGGAATTAGCTAATACTGTCTTTCAGTCATGATATTCCTATGTTGGCCTTTCAAGCAGGTGAATGGAGAGTTGTGAATTCTAGAAGCTGGATGACTTTGGGTGAAAGTTTATTCCTGATACAAGTTAGCTGTGCCATCTCTCTACACCTTAGCTTTCGCAGCTCACAAATGGAGTTAATAATGTCTATGCGTATTTATAAACATACAGGCTTAAAAATATCCAAGAGGCAAGAATTGGAGGGAAACCTTCAAGATTTCTTTTATGTTTCTCCTTGAAGAATCTTACAGTACTATAGTATTAGAGGGGGCAAATACTCTAGAATTATCAACTCCATATCAGGACAAATCTTTTAAATTTTGCTACCTGAAGTTTATTCCTACTGAGTTATTTCTAAAGATGCTTATTTAGAATTATTTTGTGCATAATTTGTTAAAATACATTGTATCATTCTTTCTAAAGTCAGGCAGTGCAATCCCACGTTTTAAAAATGAGTTGGTTATTTTCTAGCTCCCAGAGATCATTGCTGTTTTCTCAACAGAGATGTGTGGGTTTCCTTCAGTTGACTTTGGATCTGTGGTTACGTTTCCTTTTCTTGATTTGTTCTCAGAATGGTGGTTGAATACAGCCTATGTGTCAGTTGAGGTCCTGGAGGGAAACTGGGTCATTTGAACAGAATTTCACAAGGGAACAATTTACAGCAGTGTGTTCAGATGGTAGAGAAACGACAAGGAACCATCCAGAACAATTGAAAGGAGGAGTTCCCAGAGTTGCGAGAGTGACTCCCATGGAGAGGGTTGCTTGACAAAAGCTTCGACCTTCAGTCTAGGGACAGAGCCAGCCTGTGGTGACACTGCAGAGAGGTTGCTGGTTGAATGAATACTGACCTCCATCTTTTCCTCTCTCTGATTTCCTGTCTACTCTAATGAGCTCTTCTCACTGGAGAACTCAACTGGCAGGCAGAGTGGAGGAAGCGTGCCAATGTGGAAATCCATACAGGTCAGCTTCCCAAGTACCCAGTGGGGAAGAGTGCACAGTGAATTTGGATGGGGCTAGCAGAAAAGGTCCAGAGCTGTCTGTAGAAACATCCACTTTTTCAAAAGCAGAAATGGAATAATAGGCTGCTACCATATTTGACTAGGTTTGAAATGAAACCTCAGAGGTGGCTGTAGGAAAGTTTCATTATCCTATTAGAGAGTAAAACACACATTTAGACTTCTGGTCAAGGATGTAGCCTGAGAGTATCAAGCCAAAGCTTGTGCAGCAAGCCCTCCACAAGATCCAATCCCTGGTCTTCCTGAGTGTGTCCTTCTGGTTCTTATTTTCATCTTCTGCAACATGATAGAAATTTGTCTGGATTATTAGAAAGATTTTAAAGATAATGTGTCTTATACTGGATCAGTCATCAAAACTGGCTCAACCAGTTTTCAAAAGACTGTAGAAAGGATAAGGGAATATTAAACATTGAGACCACTGTAGGTGACAGCTCAGAATATGAGGTGATTTAGAATTTACCTACAGCAAGAAGGCATATCCAGGGAGATTTCCCCCATCTTTCCCCACCCATTAGCAAATGCTATGAAAGTGTAACATTTTTAAGAGGTTAACACTGAGTTTAGAAAACCAATGATCTTATTCTTTTCTTTTTCTCTTTAAAATTAGGTAATTTACCTCTTAGAGGGATTTTCTCTACTTCTTAAATATTGGCTTTACTCAGAAAGGGTAATAATTTTAATAATCACCTTCCTTCCTTCCTTCCTTCCTTCCTTCCTTCCTTCCTTTCTTCCTTCCTTCCTTCCTCCTCCCCATCCATCCCTCCTCCTTCCCCTTTTCCTCCTCCCCTCCTCCTCCCCCACTTCCTTCTTTCTTCTTTCTTATTCTTTCTTCTTCCTTCTTCTTCTTTCTTCTTTCCTCCTCCTCCCTCCCTCCCTCCCTCCCTCTGTTGCCTGGGTTGGAGTGCAGTGGCATGATCTCAGCTCACTGCGACCTCCACCTCCTGGGTTCAAGCAATTCTAATGCCTCAGCCTCCTGAGTAGTGGGGATTACAGGCGTGCACCACCACACCTGGCTAATTTTTGTATTTTTAGTAGAGACAGGGTTTCACCATGTTGGCCAGGTTGGTCTCAAATTCCTGACCTCAAGTGATGTGCCCTTCTCAGCCTCCCAAAGTGCTGGGATTACAGATATGAGCCACCATGCCCAGCGCAATCATCATTTTATTATTATTATCTGATTATATTAACTACTATATCACGTTAATTTTACAAGTGACAAATATCTTCAAATAAAATAGCTATTTTAAGGGGTCTCCTTAAACACAAAGCTATATCCATTATTGTTGTCTTCAAAATATTTATTTCCTCTCTCTCACTTATCTTAAATCTCAAATCTGGAGGAGATGGTGTTGATTCACCCATGGTTTCAAAGCTTTCACAATTTACTCTTGAATCAAGACACATTTTAAGAATAGATAAAATCATACCTGTTAACGTATTCTGAGCCTTGATGGAGAGGAGTTATATGAATTCAAGGTGGCATTGTGAACCAAAGGAGCCATTGCTCTTCAATCACGAGTACAGGCAGGGCATAGGAAGATCCTTGGGAGGGTATCAGCTTTCAAAACCTGCAGTTCATTTTACAAATAACCAAGAAAATGAGCACTGTCTGAATTGTAAGGTAGACGCCTGCAGACATGAGAGATATCTTGTGTGTGATGCCTTATTTGACAGAAGGGGACCATATAGAAATGCATCTCTGACTCTGAGATTCTTTCCGAGAAGATAAAATAGAATTTAGACTGCTAGATTAGACATCCAGTCTGGCTATGATCATGATTTAAACTTTGAGGCTGCCCAGGGCTTGTGAATTTAGAGATTGGCCCCTGGGTTGCTCACCAGTTTTGAGTCAAAAAACTGTGCCCTGCGGTGGCTCAAGCCTGTAATCCCAGCACTTTGGGAGGCCGAAGGGGTTGGATCACGAGGTCAAGAGATTGAGACCACCCTGGTCAACATGGTGAAACCCCATCTCTACTAAAAATAGAAAAAATTAGCTGGGCATGGTGGCTCGTGCCTGTAATCCCAGTTACTCAGGAGGCTGAGGCAGGAGAATTGCCTGAATTGCAGATGGCGGAGGTTGCGGTGAGCTGAGATCGCGCCATTGCACTCCAGCCTGGGTAACAAGAGTGAAACTCTGTCTCAAAAAAAAAAAAAAAAGAGAAGTGTGATATCAGATTGGGGTGGAATTTATCTTCCTAATCAGACCAGTTGGGTTATTTTGAAAGCTCTTTTGACGTGATGTGGTTGATGTGGCATCATTGAAACAGAATTTTTTTCTGGTTCATTTTCCTTTTTTTAAAAAAAACTAGATTTGTAGAAAAGATGCTAAAATTATAAGCTTATGGCTTAAAGTTTTTTTTAATTGTATACTGAATGCAGAGCTCTATCTGTAAGAAATATTTTTCAAAAATAAAAATGACTTATAGGGACGTGAATGGAGCTGGAGTCCATTATCCTTAACAGACTGACATAGGAATGGAAAACCAAATACGACATGTTCTCATTTATAAGTGGAAGCTAAATGATGAGAACACATGGACACATAGAGAGGAGCAACGCACACACTGGGGCCCATCGGAGGGAGAGGGTAGGAGAAGGAAGAGGATCAAGAAGAACGACTGATGGTTCTAGGCTTAATACCTGGGTGATAAAATAATCTGCACATCAAACTCCCATGACACAAGTTTACCCATGTAGCAAACCTGCACATGTACCCCTGAACTTAAAATGAAAGTTAAAAAAATGATTTTTAAGTGTGCAGCTATCTAGTTTTGAGAAGATGTAAACCCAAGTAAAGAGATCAGGAGTAGGTATGAAAATGGAGGGGAAGCAGGAGATATTATGGAAGAGAATTGGCTGAGTATTCTGGAGGGGAGGCAAATCAGCGATAATTCCAGGGCTTTGAATCTGTGGGTATCTGAGAGAATCCCCTTAATGTGAATAGAATAAGGATGTTTGAGGGCAATTTGTTTCTAGAGGGTGGAGGTAAGATGGGGAAAGAATATGAAGAATATGCAGTGGGATCTTGACGTTTACAGGTATTCCATAACGACACAGTGTTATGGAATACACAGTGTTTTATGACGTATTAGTTTGTAATGGTGATGGTAACTCCCTCATTGAGTTGTGAGGATTAAGTGAGACACATATATAAAGTGCTTAGGGATAATGATTATGATCATCATTACAGCAAAATGTTAAGCAAGTATTAAACAATGATTCTGTGTCTGATATTGCTGTAGGATTGTTGCACATGATAACTAATTTAATTTTCCCATGGTTGCATGAAGTAGGCACTAATAGTGTCACTTTACAGATAAGGAGACGGAAGCAGAGTGTGAAGTGAAGCAACTTGCTTGAGGTTACATTAAGGAGCAGACCTCAGACTCAATTTAAGTAGTCCGACTCTACAATTCAGCTCCTAATCGCTCTCTTCTAGGGACTCCTGGCCCGAATTTGAACCCACAATTCTATAAGACCGGAGTTCAGTAGCAAAGTTTCAGCTAATAGCCTTGCATTAACATCTCAGTTAGTAATGCCTCATGAATCTGAGGATGCTTAAACAATCCTGGGGAAGTCAATGGGCCTATGAACAGAAAAGAAAAGGCTTTAGCACTTTGGTAAATTTATAAAGACACGTAGTCTATTCTTTAAAATACACAGAAATCAAAGGGTTCACATTAATGCAATCATCATTTCAGCTGTCTTGATGTTAATTTATTTGACAAGTGTTTTTGGAGCACCTATTGCAGTGCTGAACACTATGGGGCATTTCCTGGTGAAGAAGAGCATCCCTTCTCTTAGCAAGCTCACTATGTAGTGAGAGGGACCATTGAGTAAAATGCAAATACAATCCTGTGTTGTAATGAGGAGGTGGAAATAAGTAGTCAACTAGCTTGGTCTTAGGAGGGCCAAATGTAAAGCTTTCTGGAAGGAATGATGTAAAAATCTGGAACTTGAGGGATGAATAAGGAGTTAGTGCAGGGAAAATGAGAAGGGAAGTGGAGAAGTGAGACAGAACAGGCTGTGCTGTGCTTTTGAAACTGAATAGTTCACTGTGGCAGAAAGATACAATTTGCTGGGGGTGAGCATCAGATAAAGCTGGAGAAGTGAGCAGCAGCCAGATCATGAAGGCTTTCGAGGATGCGGTCAGGAGTTTGATATCCATCTTGAGAACTAGGAGAAGCCGCTGATGTGATTTAAGCAGAGAAATGCTATGGTCCAGTAGCATGCTTGCAATATATCCGAAACACACAGATATGCTGGTCTAGTACTAACCTTGCAGGGCCTTTGGCGAGTACATAATTATTTATTCCAAACTCACACTGAGAACTCTTAACATCTATAAAGAGCTTATTAACTCTATGAAGGAAAGATAAATCTGCACCTAAGTCTTAGCATGCAGCGTGCCCTCATTTTCTAATCAGTGTGTTGTCATTTTGTCAAGAACCAAAGGAAAAATGTGTACCGTCAGATTGTTTCACTGGAAAACCACCAGCTGTTTATCTAGAGAGGTGACTGAAGTTGATTTCTAGCCTTGACTGTGTACTGTGATGTTGGGACAAATCAGTTAGCCATCTTAGGCCTTGGTTTTCTTATCTGCAATGTGAGAAAGTTGAAGTGAATGACCATTTAAGTTTTCTTTAAGTTCCAAACTTCACCTACCGCGGTTTGAAACTTCCCAAACATTATAAAAAACAGTCTCTTTCATGTTTCTCTTTTCATTGTTTCTTCATCTTCCTCTTGGGTGGTTTCAGTGGTTCTTGTTGCAGAAAAGAGCTGAGATGATAATAGGATATTGAAGCTAAAAGTAAGTTTAGAGACTGCCTTGTCCACTATTACATGTGATAGGCGAGGACAGTGAGGCTCCTTAATAAGGTGACTTATTCAATCCACGTAGTGGGTCAGCACAGAGTGAAGTCCAGAACCCCAGGGTCTTCTAACTGCGATCTAGTCCTCTTTCCACTCTGGGGGATCATGTTCCTCACCTCTGCCGGTGACATTGCAGGTAATTAATTGGAAATAAAGTTGGATACCATGGATGATTTCAGCTGCTCCTAAGTAGAAGTAACTGTATCACTGCCAGTTAGGGCTGCTGTTCATTTTTCTGGCTTCGACTTGCATTAGTTTTTTTTTTTCTCTCTTAATCTTCACGCGTGATTCTTCCTTTTGTGTTGTTATCCTCTCTAGTTTCTCTAAAAGGATTTTTTTTTCTCCTTCTCCTACCCCCAGTTCTCTTACATCAGCAACAAAAATGATCTTCCTCTTATTGGGGAAGCTGGCAGCCTCCAATCTGCAGCCTTTAGATAACCAGCTAATTAAGGGGAAAGCAGGTGTGGATGAGTCTATTCAGCCTGTAAATAAGTGCCAAAAATTAAAGTTATTGGTCTGTGAGTGCTAGCAGGTGGAAGCACTGCTTTATACCTTTAATAGAGGAGGAGAGAAGAGTGGGTTAGAAAGCCTTAAGTGTAGGGAGGAAAAAAAATACTTTTATGACTAAAAGCTCTTCAAAAGAGAATGTGTCTATTTCTAAATCATTGTCTTGTTTGGGATTAATCCTAAAACACATAATTGCTTGCCTTAAGAGTGTAATGTTCCCTGAGCAGGGCTCCATGAACTGTATGGCTTGAGCAGAAATAATTTGTAGTCTCAAGCTGATATTTACCAGCAAAACCCATGATTGACTGCAGACATAAGTGCCTGTGTTATTCTGTGATTCTCTTCCCAATTTCATACACATGCTCAGATGCCCAAAGATCCCTATCTGCAAAACCCCTCACTTAAATGCTGAGAAAAAAAAAAAAGATCTGTTGCATTACTTCATGCATTACTTAATAAAGCGAATTGGAGTGGGGGAGGATCCAAGATGGCCAAATAGGAACAGCTCCGGAGTTCAGTTCCCAGCAAGAACAATGCAGAAGGTGAGTGCTCACCGCATTTCCAAACGTTTTCACTGACCACAGACCAGGAGATTCCTGGGCTGAAAAGCGCCACAAGTTTTCAGCACAGCAGTTTCAACTGGTGCCGGGTTGGCGCACAGAAACTCACACAAATCTGAGCATCTGGAGACAGAGCCACCCATTCAACTGAAAGGGAGGGGGTGAGACAGGGAGCCAGGTGATTTGGCTCGGCGGGTACCACTCCAACAAAAAAAGCAATCTGAAATGCTCTGGATCTAGAGTTTCCCAGGAAGCACAGCTGGACCCATGATGGTCCAGCTCAGTGGGGGAAAGGGCAACCATCACTACCAAGGCAGTTCACACAGCAGCTGGGCAGAGCCTGCAGCAGCTCAGCAGTGCCTCTGCTGGTGAACTGTGACTAGACTACTCTGTGCAGGGCAGGGCATCTATGAAAAAGGCAGCAGCACAACAGGAACTTATGAATAAAGCTGACCTTCCTAGGACAGAGTACCTGGGAAAAGAGGTGGTTATGAGTTCCACTGCAGCACACTCAAAAGTACCTGCCCAGCAGGTCTGCACAGAACAATGGAGCTCCCAGCATAGCACTTGAGCTCCTATAAGGGACTGATTGTCTCCTGAAGCAGCTCCCCGACCACTGTATACCCAAAGAGACACCTCATAAAGGAGAGCTCAGGCTGATATCTGGCAGGTACCCTTCTGGGAGGAAGATAACAGAAAAAGAAACAGGGAGCAACCCTTACTGTTCTGCAGCCCCATGAGTGATCCCCAGGCAAGCAGGATCTGGAGTGGACCTCCAGCAGTTCTGCAGCAGAGGGGCCTGACAGAAGGAAAACTAAGAAACAAAGAAATAACTTAATCATCAACAAAAAGGACATCTACCCAGAGACCCCCATCCAAAAGTCACCAACTACAAAGACCACAGGTAGATAAAGACATTAAGATTGGAAAAAACCAGCACAAAAAGGATGAACACAAAAAAACCAGAACACCTCTCCTCATCCTCCAAGGTGTCACAACTCCTCACTAGCTAGTGATCAAAGATGAATGGAGAATGAATCTGATGAATTGACAGAGACATGCTTCAGAAGGTGGGTAATAACAAACTTCTCAGAGCTAAAAGAACATGTGCTAACCCAATGCAAAGAAACTAAGAACCTAGAAAAATGGTTAGTTGAGATGCTAACTAGAATAAACAGCTTAGAGAAGAATATAAATGACATGACAGAGCTGAAAACACAGCACGACAACTTTGCAAAGCATACACAGGTTTCAAAGCCGAATTGACCAAGTAGAAGAAAGGATATCAGAGATTGAAGATCAACTCAATGAAATAAAATGAGAAGGCAAGAACAGAGAAAAAAGAGTGAAAAGAAATGAACAAAACCTCCAAGAAATATGGGATTATGTGAAAAGACCTAATCGTCATTTGATAGGTGTAATTGAATGTGATAGAGAGAATGAATCCAAACTGTAAAACACTCTTCAGGATATTATCCAGGAAAACTTCCCCAACCTAGCAAGGCAGGCCAATATTCAGGTACAATAAATACACAGAACACCACAAATACATTCCTCAAGAAGAGCAACCCCAAGGCACATAATTGTCAGATTCACCAGGGTCGAAATGAAGGAAAAAATGCTAAGGGTAGCCAGAGAGAAAGGTTGGGTTACCCACAAAGGGAAGCCCAGCAGACTCACAGCAGATCTCTCAGCAGAAACCCTACAAGCCAGAAGAGAGTGGGGGCTAATATTCAACATCCTTAAAGAAAAGAACTTTCAGCCTAGAATTTCATATCCAGCCAAACTAAGCTTCATAAGTGAAGGAGGAAGAAAATCCTTTATGGACAAGCAATTGCTGAGATATTTCCTCACCACCATGCCTGCCTTACAAGAGCTCCTGAAAGAAGCACTAAACATAGAAAGGAACAACCAGTACCAGCTACTCCAAAAACATCCCAAATGGTATAAAGACCATTGACACAATGAAAACAATGGGTCAACTAACAGGCAAAACATTTAGATAGCATCAAAATGGCAGGATCAAGTTCACACATAACAATATTAACCTTAAATGTAAATGGGTTAAATGCCCCAATCAAAAGACACAGACTGGCAAATTGGATAAAAAGTCGAGACCCATCAGTGTGCTGTATTCAGGAAACCCATCTCACATGCAAGAACACACATAGGCTCAAAATAAAGGGATGGAGGAAGATTTACCAAGCAAATGGAGAGCAAAAAAAAGGCAGGAGTTGCAATCCTAGTCTCTGATAAAATGGACTTTAATCCAACAAAGATCAAAAGAGACAAAGAAGGGCATTGCATAATGGTAAAAGGATAAATACATCAAGAAGAGCTAATGATCCTAAATATATACACACCGAATACAGGAGCACCCAGGTACGTTAAAAAAGCAAGTCATTAAAAAGCAAGTTCTTAACCAACGAAGAGACTTAGGCTACCACACAATAATAGTGGGAGAATTTAACACTCCACTGTCAATATTAGATCAATGAAGATAGAAAATTAACGAGGATATCCAGGACTTGAAATCAGATCTGGACCAAGCAGACCTAATAGACATATACAGAAATCTCCACCCCAAATCCATAGAATATACATTCTTCTCAGCACTGCATTGCACCTACTCTAAAATTGACCACATAATTGGAAGTAAATCACTCCTTAGCAAATGCAAAAGAATGGAAATCAGAACAAACAGTCTCTCAGACCACAGGGCAATCAAATTAGAACTCAGGATTAAGAAACTAACTCAGAACCACACAGCTTCATGGAAACCGAACAACTGGCTCCTGAATGTCGACTGGATAAATAATGAAATGAAGGCAGAAATAAAGATGTTCTTTGTAACCAAGGAGAACAAAGACACAACATACCAGAATCTCTGGGACACATTTAAAGCAGTGTCTAGAGGGAAATTTATAGCAATAAATGCCCATACGAGAAATGAGGAAAGATCTAAAATTGACACCTATCATAAAAATTGAAAGAGCTAGAGGAGCAAGATCAAAAAAACTCAAAAGCTGGCAGAAGACAAGATCTAAGATAATTAAGATCAGAGCAGAAATGAAGGAGATACAGTCACAAGAAAACTCTTCAAAATCAATAGATCCAGGCGCTGGTTTTTTGAAAAGATCAACAAAATAGATAGGCTGCTAGCCAAATTAATAACAAAGAAAAGGGAGATGAATCAAATAGATGCAACAAAAAACAATAAAGGGGTTACCACCTCTGATTCCACAGATATACAAACTACAATCAGATTACTCCAAACAACTTTATGCACATAAACCAGTAAACCTGGAAGAAATGGATAAATTTCTGGACACTTTCACCCTCCCAGGCCTAAACCAGGAAGAAGTTGAAACCCTGAACAGACCAATAACAAGGGCTGAGGTTGAGGCAGCAATTAATAGCCTACCAACCAAAAAAGTCCAGGTCCAGATGGGTTCACAGCTGAATTCTACCAGACGTACAAAGAGGAGGTGGTACCATTCCTTCTGAAACTATTCCAAACAATACAATAAAAGGAAATCCTTCCCAAATCATTTTATGAGACCAACATCATCCTGATACCAAAACCTGGCAGAGACTCAACAAAAAAAGAAAACTTCAGGCCAATATCCATGATGAACATAGATGTAAAGATCTTCAATAAAATACTGGCAAACTGATTGCAATAGCACATCAAAAAGCTTATACATCACGATCAAGTAGGCTTCATTCCAGGATGCAAGGCTGGTTCAACATATGCAAGTCTATACACATAATTCACCACATAAACAGAACCAAACACAGAAACCACATGATTATCTCAATAGATATAGAGAAGGCCTTTGACAAAATTCAACAGCACTTTATGCTAAAAACTCTCAATGAACTAGGTGTTGAAGGAACATATCTCAAAACAATAAAAGCTATTTATGACAAACCTACAGCCAATATCATACTGAATGGGCAAAAACTGGAAGCATTCCCCTTGAACTTTGGCACTAGACAAGGATGACTTCTCTCATCATTCCTATTCAGTATAGAAGTAGAAGTTCTAGCCAGAGTGATTAGGCAAGAAAAAGAAATAAAGTATATTCAATTAGGAAAAGAGGAAGTGAAATTGTCTCTATTTGCAGACAACATGATTGTATATTTCGAAGACCCTATCATCTCAGCCCAGAATCTCCTGAAACTGATAAGCAACTTCAGCAAAGTCTCAAGATACAAAATCAATGTGCAGAAATGACAAGCGTTTCTATACATCAATGACAGACTAACACAGAGCCAAATCATGAGCATACTCCCATTCACAATTGCTACAAAGAGAACAAAATACCTAGGAATACAACTAACAAAGGATGTAAAGGACTTCTTCAAGGAGAACTACAAACCACTGCTCAAGGAAATAACAGAGGACACAAACAGATGGAGAAACATTCCATGCTCATGGTTAGGAAGAATCAATATCGTGAAAATGGCCATACTACCCAAAGTAATTGATAGATTCAACACTATCCCCATCAAGCTACCAATATACCTTCTTCACAGAACTGGAAAAAACCACCTTAAACTTCATATGGAACCAAAAGAGAGCCTGCATAGCCAAGACAATCCTAAGCAGAAAGAACAAAGCCCGAAGCATCACGCTACCTAATTTGAAAGGATACTACCAGGCTACAGTAATCAAAACAGCATGGTACTGGTACCAAAACAGAGATATAGACCAACAGAACAGAAGAGAGGCCCTAGAGATAATGCCACACATCTACAACCATCTGATCTTTGACAAACCTGACAAAAACAAGTAATGGGAAAGGAGTCCCTGTTTAATAAATGTGTTGGGAAAACCGGCTAGCAGTGTGCAGAAAGCAGAAACTGGACCCCTTCCTGACACCTTACAGTAAAATTAACTCAAGATGGATTAAAGACTTAAATATAAGACCCAACACCATCAAAACCCTAGAACAAAACCTAGGCAAAACCATTCAGGACATAGGCAAGTCAAGGACTTCATGACTAAAACACCAAAAGCATTGGCAACAAAAGCCAAAATAGACAAATGGGACCTAATTAAACTCCAGAGCTTCTGTACAGCAAAAGAAACAATCACTAGAGTGATCCGGCAACCAACAGAATGGGAAAATTTTTTTGTAATCTACCCATCTGACAAAGGGCTAATATACAGAATCTACAAAGAACTAAAGCAGATTTACAAGAAAAAAACAACCCCATCCAAAAGTGGGTGAAGGATATGAGCAAACACTTTTCAAAAGAAGACATATATGAGGCCAGCAAACATATGAAAAAATGCTCATAATCACTGGTCATTAGAGAAATGCAAATCAAAACAATATTGAGATACCACCTCATTCCAGTTAGAATGGCAATCATTAAAACATCTGCAGACAACAGACGCTGGAGAGGATGTGGAGAAATAGGAACAATTTTACACTGTTGGTGGGTGTGTAAATTAGTTCAACCATTGTGGAAGACAGTGTGGTACCTCCTCAAGGACCTAGAAACAGAAATTCTATTTGACCCAGCAATCCCATTACTGGGTAAATACCCAAAGGATTGTAAATCATTGTCTTATGCAGACACATGCACGCGTATGTTCACTGCAGCACTGTTTACAATAGCAAAGACATGGAATCGACCCAAATGCCCATCGACGATAGACTGGACAAGGAAAATGTGGCACATATACACCATGGAATACTGTCCAGCCATAAAAATTGACAAGTTTATGTCCTTTATAGGGACATGGATAAATCTGAAAACCATAATTCTCAGCAAGCTGACACAAGAACAGAAAATCAAACACCATGTGTTCTCACTTATCAGTGGGTGATGAACGATGAGAGCACATGGACACAGGGAGGGGAGCATCACACACTGAGGTCTGTTGTGGGGGGCCAAGGGAGGGACAGTGGGAGGGGTGGGGAGGTCGGGGAGGTTGGGGAGGGATAACATGGGAAGAAATGCCAGATGTAGGTGACGGGGGGATGGAGGCAGCAAACCACATTGCCATGTGTGTACCTACCTACACAACAGTCCTGCATGATCTGCACATATATCCCAGAACCTAAAGTACAATAAAAAAAATGAAATGAAGTGAATTGGAAATAAAATTTATATGAGGAATTGAGTTCCTGGGAGCCTATTTCTCCCTTTGTCATTTCTTTTCTATTCCTGGGTTTTCTTTCTTTTTGCCTCCTTTGTGTTTAATAATTTATTTCAGCATTTTAAAATGGGAGGACATTTTTCAGTAGGGTGTTATGGCAGAAGACCACAAAAGCATCATATGTTACACATTCAAAATACATTACTACATGGCTGAAATGCTAACCCGTACAATAGAATAATTATAGTGTATCTTCATTGAAATTGTACACATGGCTTTGTGATCATGCTCATTAATTTAGTTCCAAATGAAGCAAAATTATTCTGCATGGCTGCTGAGTTAATTTATGTGATATAAGTATAAAGTTAAATAATGTGTGATAGAAAATGAGATTGAGGCTCAGCAATTAGATTCAGAAGAAGTTTACTCATCTCTCCAGGCTTTCTGGTCTTTCTTTCCTGTGAGGATTATTCACGTTATTGCAAAAATTTGTCCATTTTAATACTGTGTCTTAGAATGTCTTGATTGACATTCTGAAGCATTCTGAAGCTAATTTTTTGGGAGGAGGAACAAAGCACCAGTGTGATAGACACTTTTGCTTGGGACTATTCAAATATCCAGGTAAAAGAGCACAGTAGTTTTTCTATTGATGTGAACCTGAACTCCTGGCAGAATGGGGAAAATGCTAGGCTACTCTGGGTGTTAATTTTAGGGGCTTGAACAACTTATAAGTGAAGTGCATATGTGTCTTGCTTCAAATAGACAAAAAATAGGTCACTTTTTAATTTAAAAAGGAAAAATATGTCACCATGATTTTCTAGTAGTGTATGTATGTATGTATGTATGTATGTAGGACATCTTAGAAAATGCTACCCCACTGCTTTCTTCCTTATTCCAGCCCATTTCAAGGTATTTGAAAGTGATAACTAGTTTCAATTTTGTAATCAGTTGAAAAATACTTTATCTTACAGGATAGAGAGGTGTCTGTATTTCTATATATAAAATGAGATTGATTTTGAATCTGACATTTGAAGGCAGGCATACAGAAAAACCTCTATCCTTCATTTCTATGAGAGAAAAGCAGATTTAATTCAGCTAGAAAAACTTTCCTTGGCCTCAATTCTGGATATTCGAAGATAAATAAGACATGGCCTCTAGGCCTCTACCCTCCTGATTGCTTGAATTTAGTAGATAAAAAGAAATAGAGGACATGCAAATCGTGAACAAACTTCTGACACAGCCTGGAAATGGTCCAAACTACAGTGGAAATACTCAAAGAGAAATACTTTAAATCTAAGCTGGGTGGGATAAGGACAGGCTTCACGGGGTAAATGACCTTTGGTGTTGAACTCTAAGGATGGCGTGGGCTCTGATAGGCTGATAGGATGGAGAGACTGGAGACAAGTGGGTATGTAATGAGGCAAAGTAGTCAGGAGTCCTACAGGTTGCTGGAGTACAGAGTCTGGGGTGGAGAAGCCATCATGAAAGGTGATTTTAGAAAGGTAGACTGGGATAGCACTGTGGTGAATCTGAAGGCTGGGTTGAGACATTTTTATTTGACTTGGAGGCAAGGAAGAGATAGTGAAAGTTTGTGAGTAGGTAGTACTGTTAGTGATATGGGGGTGGGCGAAAACAGATACTTTGGAAGCTGGGAGGTTGTTCAGAGATTATGGCAACTCCTCAGGCAAGTGGTGGTGAAGCTAGGGAGATGTCAGTGGGAATGATACCAGGGAAACTGCCCCAGGGGGATTTGCAGACCCAACTGGTTGGATGTTGGGGGAGGAGAAATGAGAAGAAAGGGCTGGATGGTGGTGATTTAATGGAAATCCAAGGGAGTTGCAGATTGTGGTGGGAAGGTAAATGCAGTTGGAGACTTATGCTTTTTGAGGTGCCTCTGGGACATTTAGCAAAGATGTATAGGAGTCAGTTGGAAATTCAGGTTTGATCTACTTTGAGAACTTGAGCCTAGAGGGACTCTTTGGAAGGTCAAACATATAATGATAATGGTTGGAGCCATAGGAGTGAATGACACTGCTGTGGGACAAAAAGTTGAGTGAGAGAAAAGCAAGATATAATGACTTTGGAGGAAGATTAATTCACTTGCGGCAAGAAGCAGAAATGGAAGGACAGAGAGGTGTCATCAGAGGCACTAGGGACCATGAGGATGATGTCACTTCAGTGAAGTGTGAGGAGAGGAGAGTTTCAAGAAGGACAAGATGAAACAGGGTGGCTGGATAGGAGGAGCACAGAGGCAAGAGTATTGAATCTGGTGTTCTGAAGGTTGCGGTCACTTCAGTGTAATGACGGAGATGGAAAACAGATTGTAAGATGCTGAGGAGTGGACTGAATGAGGAAGTGGAGCAGTGGCTGCAGGGTGCCGTCTTTCAAGGTGAGTAAAGAATGCTGAGATCCACCTAGAAAAAGGATTCTTTTGAAAAGATCAAATGTAGATCTTTGAGCCGTCCCTGATGGATTTTCCACTGAAGTCCCTGCTCCTTTGGCATGAACTACATCCCATCATTGATTGTTTCATCATTTGCTGGAACAAATGATGTTCCCTATCTGGAACAGGGAGGTTGTTTCTCAGTAAGAACCCTCTCCCCTCATATTTTGACCATGAACATCTTTCTTATATGAAAAGACTTCATTTTCACGAGTACATGTTGCTTTCCTGCCATGCTTCTGCAGCATAAAACAGTGTCTCCCACTATTGGTAAGGTTGAAGGTCATGATTCTGGAATATGTCAGCTCATACAGGTAGGAGTGCATTTAAATGCCACAGAAAGATAGAGAGCCAGTAAGCCAGGAACCGAATTTCAGACCTACTCCTACTCTTCCTGGAGTCTTTTTCAAGAGTTTGCCTTCCATTTCGTGGGGCTTCATACCTCAGTCTACTGTGGAACTCTTAGATCCATTCTCTCATAGGGACCGGTTATAAAGCCTGTATAAAATTTGAGTAATATTTTGGTCAGAGGCATAGGAGGGAAACAGGAAAAAAGATAATAGGGAAAATAATTAAATGGAATAGAACAAGTACACATTGCAAATTTATTTGACAAGCCTCCGCTTTCTATTTTCACCGTGAATAGAGCAAATGTCCATTGCCTCTTTTGCGTTTCATTTTACCTTCTGTTGGCAATGTTTGTTGTTAATGCTGCTTTACTTAATGTAGAAAGTGCAATATCAAGGACTGTTAAAAAAATAGTGTAATCTGTGTTCCCAAGAGTCTAAAGACAAATGGCAATACTTTCTGGCACTAATTTTTTACTTTAACCCTTTGGAATATTTTATTTCTCATTCTATTCTGTGCCACATGATTTATTTAATTATTGCCTTGGTTTAAGGCACTTGCAAATAAGGTCCTCTTTTGCATCCCAAGCAGTGTACAAAGTTTCAAGCATTCTCTCAGATATTATGAGATTACTCAGGGGAAAAGTGCTGCCTCAGCAGAAATGTTGTAGCTGTCACTGATTTGTGGAGACATCAAAAGGCAGTGAAGGGAGACCAAAGACTGAATAAAACAGTCATTTCAAGTATAAGTAATCCCAAGAACAAAGTTTGGCTCATTTATAGTTTCTACAATTTTAGAAAGTTAGTGCCTGGGGATTTTCCTTGGCCCCTTCTGTTTGTGTACAATTATCTTGAGATTGATTTTGTAGCAAATGATATGCTCAAAAATGAGAGTAATTCATGAGAATGTATTTATTCAGTGACTCATTAAAACTACATTCACATTTTTACTAAGCTATACAGTTTTGATTTTTTATGTGAGCTGCTTGGCATAGCAAATATATATATATTGGCTTTGGAATATTTATATTTAATTCTTATGATACTTTGGCTACTATTTCCTTTAAACTATCAGTCTAATTTCAACTTTTTTTTTAACCTTGATATAACTCCTCTCCCTTTCTTTGTCTCTGTTCCCTTCTTCTATTAGCTCTTCCCTACCCTCCTCTTAGGAATTTAAATGCTTCCTTTAGTGGCCTAAATTTGCCTAAAATTATAAATTCTGCCTCACAAAGCATGGTTTGTGCCCATTCACAATTCCCTGTGCTGACTCATCACTCTTGCATGACCTCTGTACCTCTCTACACCTCTAATGCCTTCCTGTGCTGACCCTCCACCCCTGACTCTGCAGGTTGGGGAGTCCATGATATGTATATTTTCTCTGTTGTGAGCTGAATCATGTCTTCTCAAGAGGTATATTCAAATCTTAAGTATCTGTAAATGTGGAAATAGGATCTTTGCAGATGCAAGCAAGTTAAGATGAAGTCACACTTGATTAGGGTGAGTCCTAGTCCAATGACTGGTGTCCTTGTAAGAGAAGACAGACACACAGGGGGAACACTGGGAAAACAGAAGCAGAGATTAGAATGATGCACCTACAAGCCAAAGAATGTCAAGCATTGCTAGAAAACCACCAGAAATGGTTTTTCCTTTTGCCTAGGGAGGGAAGCATAAAGCAGATTCTTCCTTAGAGTCTCCAGAAGGAACCAAACTGGCCAACACCTTAGTTTTATACTTTTATCATCCAGAGCTGTGAGGGAATAAATTTCAATTGTTTTAAGTGATCCAGTTTATACTACTTCTAGGACAGCAGCCCTAGGAAATGAATTACCTTTCTTTTATATATTTATAAAAATTATTTAATGTTAACAAAAATAAAATTAGACCTCTGGGTGTCAAAGAATGAAAACTGATGTTTGCCATTTTAACTGGAAATAAAATGGATTGGGATGACAGCATCAGCTTATGGAATCAACAGGAAGGCCGGAGAACTGGGCTGGAGACCAGGGCATTGAGGCAAGCCATTGGATCTGTTTTGAGACCTCATGGCTACTGAACATACCCTATCACTGTGGCTGAACTCCTTTATCTTCACGGGAAAGTTCATCTATGATTTTGCTGCCTCTGAACTTGAGTTAACCCTTCAGGGGTTCATCTACCAGTGAGAGTGTTCCAGGCTGAGACCAGGCTATGGATCTATGCCTTGGCTGGGAAGGGGTTGGAACACATCTCTTGTGACTCCAAGAGTAGGGAGCAGTTCTTTCAGGTAACTCTTGTCTGAACTTGTCTAAGAATCTATGTTAAAAAAAGAAATTCCCACTGGACATTTGTTAAAATGGCAAGACAAATTTTGTTCAAGCTATTGCACTGGGGGAGAGAGATGTCAAGACAGAACTGGGCTCAACTCTCAATACAGCAAAGACAGCTAAGGACTTATAGCCAACAAGCAAAGTGAAGGGGTCAGTGGATGAGAAATGAGAAGAGGAACTTGATCAGATATCAAGTGAGGGAACTTACTAAACTGACTTCAGCAGGAGTCTTTGCTGAAAGTGAGCTCAATGAGACCAAGCTGAGGCCTGGCTGAGGAGAGAGTTCCAAGGAGCCTGACTAGTGTTTGTGAACAGAAGAGACTCTTGCTCACCTGTTCACACCCAGGGGAGAAAGACAGTTTGTTCTTAAGTCAACTACTTTGCTCCCTTTAACTAGCTACTGTGAGTAAAGATCATGAAAACCTATAATTTAAGGAAAAGGAACAGTTCCATGGGAGGCAAGTGTCACACTATTAATAGTAGATTAGAAAAAGAAGCCAGGGCTTTATATTCTCTCTTAGTGCAAAGACGGCCAGGCATGGTAGAATGTACATAGACCTTGGGATTACACAGACTTGAGTTGGAATTCACTTTCACAGTGTAATATTTAGAAGATTGCTAACTCTTCTGGGATTCAATTTCCTTACTGGTCAAGGGAGGAAATCCATCTACTTTTTAAGACCATTATGTGTAATAATAAATCATAACTTAATGTCCATAGACATCTGGCTAGTGGAATAGCTGGCAAATATATGTTTCCTTCTCACCTCCTCTTTCTGCCTATGCAACTGGCCAGTGTAATTTCTCCGCTGTCTGTGTTGGGCCATTGCACTGGGTCAAGTGCTTTGCAGAATGTTTGCTGGTATCTAATAAGTGACCGTATTATCCATGGGCTGGTGCATGTCAAATGACCCTTTTTACTATGGTAATGGGAAACTCAAAAAGAGGAATGATTATGTAACAGAGCTTTCTATGAATGATTGGAGAAGCAATTTTTATGTAGCCTATTGTATCTCTTCCCTGTTTAGGATCACTATTGAGGCCTTACTAGAAATGGAAAGTTGGCTTGGGATAATGGGGAGAACACTACTTTAAGTCTATTTTGAGGGTCAAATGGGACACACACACACACACACACACACAGTATCCCTTATCTAAAATGCTTGGGTCCAGAGGTATTTGGATTTTGGATTTTTTTTTTTTTTTTGATTTGGAAATATTTGCTTATACCAGTTTGACATTCCAAATCCTAAAATCTGAAATCTAAAATGCTCCAATGAGCATTTCTTTTAAGCCTCATGCCAGTGCTCAGAGAGTTTTGGATTTTGGAACATTATGGATTTGGGGTTTTCAGATTGTATACACACAAAAAGCCATGTAAGGAATGAGGAGGGAAACAGCTGACTACGAGAGAAAGACAAGCTTCCTACTATATAATGTAGGAAGATGAAATCCTAAGCTACTATCAGTGTGACTCTGGGCAAGTCACTCTTTCCTCATGAGACCCTAATGCATAGTCTCTGCTTATTTGAATTCAACATATATTTACTTAGCACCTGACTCATTTAAGTCACTCAGCTAGAATAGGAGCTGTACCTTCTGTCAAGGCTTTCATCCTACCAGGCGGTCTACTGAGTTAATAAGCCATCTTGAATACTATGCAAATGCTTTTACTGAACTCTTGTAAAACAAACAAAATATCCCACTTAGACTGGGACTATCTAACAATAGTTTACTTAAGCATATTCGGGTACTTTCTAATTTATGTACTTTCTTAGCAAAATGAAACAGAACCCCTAACTATGTCCTTCAGGTGGATTTTCTTAGTTCCCCTAAATGTTGAAAAAATAGTCCCAATCTCAGGAAGCCATGGCCCAAGAAGTTCCACTCAGAATCAATTATCTTGGTTAGGTGGAAGTGGTTGGCTCAATCTTCACCTCCTACTGCCGTAAGTCATGCCAGGAGAAAAGGAAGCTGGCAGATAGACTTTAGGATGCCCTTCTCTGCTGATGTGCACATCCTTGTATATTTCCTCTTCTTGAATGTGGGTAGAAGCTATGACTTGCTTCTGACCAATAGAATAAAACAAAGGTAGTGGATGTCACATCTGTGATTATGTTACAAAAGACTCTGTCTTACTAATAATAGAGTCTTTCTCTGGAGACTCCCTTCCCCTAGCAGGATTTGAGAAAGTAACCAACCATGTTGGGAGGGATATGTGGTGAGAATATACTTGCTGAGGGTAACCTCCAGCTGACCACCAGCAAGTTGCCAGGACCCTCAGTCCTATTGTAAGGAAACAAATTCTGTCAATGATCTGAGTGAACTTGGAAGTGTATTCTTCTCCAGCTGAGTTTCCAGAGGAAACCTCAGCCCCAGCTAACATCTTGTACAGTAAGACTTCACAGTCCTATAAGGCCCAGAGCAGAGGACCTGCTAAGCTGTGCCTAAACTTCTGCTCCCCAGAAACCACAAGATGTAATAGTAAGTGTGCATTGCTTTAAACCTCTAAGTTTGTAGTAATTTGTTACCCAGCAGTAGATAACTAATACGAGAAAGTAGGTCGTTTATATTATGCAATTTGTTATGTAGCTATTTATGATCAGAAAAATGCACTGGGAATCTAAATTTTTTCAATATTTTAAAGTTACTTTATTTTTAATATAAGAAGCAAAGAAGAAAATAATAGCTTCTTTGCAAATACTATAAACCACACCTAAAGTACCATGCTTTTAAATCTGTTCTAGTCCTTTAAGGACACAAAAGAGTTGTGAACTAGGAAAAACTTGTTTTCTTTTTTATGCATATAGTGTGATACACAAACATTTGGGTGTAGGAGGGAAAGAAGATATTAAATGTTCATTGATGAGTATTATACTGATTGCATATGACAACTTACTTTCAGCAAAATATAGTGCATCAACCATGTTGAACTAACTTTAATATTTTTTCTTACTGATGCTTTTAGTTTGATAACACAGATAAATTTGCAAAAACAGATGGGTGGCAAAAGTCTGGGCTTTTGAGGCCGTATGATACAGCCTCAAAGAGCTTCCACAGGCAGGAACTTGCCTATCTTTTCAGTGATCCACAGCAACCTCCCAGGCCAGAGATAGGAAGCTGGGGCCAGGCACTAAAGTTTAATGAGCGGCAGCAAGGAGAACTAGCTCCTCAGATGCGGAGAAAATTTTCTACTTTATAGCACAAAGTCACTTAATAAGAATATGTAAAACTTCCCTTTCCTTTTCTTCCAGAGAATGCATAGAATTTATCAGAATAGGAAATATGCACTCAAACTCAGAGTGTTTTTTTTTTTAAATAGTACATCAGTGAATATAACCATTTGCCAGTAGCCATAGTACATTTTATCAATAACAAATATTAGTGTGTTATGCAAATCTTGTTACTCTTATGAGATATTATTGCTCTGGGCATTGCCGTAGGAAGTCTTTGAGTGCTGCATATAAGCCAGTGATTCTCAGTCTTAGCTACATGTTGGAATCTCTGGAGAGCCTTACATATCTCATGGCCCAGGTCACAGAATTACATTAGAATTTAAGGGGAGAGTTGAAGTCATCACAGTTTTCTAAAGCCCCCTAGGTGATTTCCAAGGCGATGCTAGTATTGAGAACTGCAGGGACTTTATAGTTATGTTAACACTTTCCCTGTGGTCACACGTTTAATGATTTGAACTAAAAGATAACTCAGGTAAAAATCGGGAAATAAGTAAAAGCACATAAACAAAGCAACCAAATCACAAAGACAAAGCAACAGCAACAGCTATAAACTTTTGTTTTTTTTACTCCCCAAAGTGCATTTTCTCTTTCATTACATGCTTACAGAACATGTAATTTATACATTTTGCTAAGGGCTGGTAGTCAGAACAAAGACCCAGACCTTAACCATGGAGATTTCTTTTTCTTTTTTTTTGAGGCAGAGTCTTGCTCTGTTACCCAGGCTGGAGTGCAATGGTGTGATCATGGCTCAGTGCAACCTCAGCCGTCAGAGGCTCAGCTTGATCCTTCCATCTCAGACCACAGGTGTGCACCACCGCACCTGACTAATTTTTAATTTTTTAGAGACAAGGTTTCACAATGTAGCCCTGGCTGGTCTCGAACTTCTGGGCTTGAGTGATCTGCCCACCTTGGCCTCCTAAAGAGTTGGGGTTACAGGCATGAGCCACTGCACGCAGCCTCATGTAGAATTTTTAATCTGCTGACTGATACAATTAAGTTAATAATTAGAACTTTTCTGCATAAAATATAGGGTGTTAGATAAACACAAAGGAGAGGAATATAGGTCTAGGGTATGCAAAGCTTATTGAATTAGTTGACACTTTATTTGAGTCTCAAAAAAAGGAGATTGATGAAGAAGTAGGGTAAAGAATTACAGGGTAAGGGAATAGGATGATACAGACATGGGGGCAAGTAAGAACATGGTCCCTGAGATGGGACCCTCCCCTCTCTCCTGTAAGACATCCATGTCCTAATCTCTGGAACCTGTGAATATATTATACTACAGGACAAAGGAGATTGAGTTTCTTGGTCAGTTAACCTTAAAATAAAGAGATTATCCTGAATGACTTAGATGGACCCAATATAATCACCAAGGACCCTTGAAAATGCAAGAGGGAGACAGGGGAAGGTCAAAGTCAGAGAGATAAATAAAATACTATGGGGCTGTCTTGGGAGACAGGGAAGTGGGCCAGGAGCCAAGGAATGCAGGTGGCCTCTAGAAGCTGGAGAAGTCAAGGTTCTCCTCGAGAGCCTGCAGAGGAAACATAACCCTAACACATTGGTTATAGACTTCTGACCTCCAGAACTTTGGGGGTAATACAGTTGTGTTATTTTAAAGCCATTAAGTTGATAGTAAATTGTTACAGCAGCAATAGGTAGCTAATACCATTCTGCTCGGGGATATGCAAGTGAGGATATGTCTGGAATAAAGTATTAGTGAGCCATCAAATGACTTTTGGCAGGGGAAGAAAGGAAGCAGGAACATATTATAGAAAAGCACCATTTAGAACAATGTTGATGATAGTTTGAAATACGATCAGCTCCAGAAGGCAGCAGGATATGAGGGAGGAAGATTACAGAGGAGAGTGCTGTAGTAATTGGGTAAGAAGAATAATAAAAAGCATGATACTAGCTGCTTTATATTGAAGGTTTATGCATAACCCTGTACTTTATAGCCTAAATCTAATCTTTTATTCTTCAAAAAATTCTCACAGGAAGTATTAATATTCATATTTTATAGAAGAGGTAACTGAGGCTTGGAGAATTGAATAAAGTTCCTCAAGATTATGCAGCTAATTCGTGATGAGCTAGGTTTGGGTCCAGGCATGTTGACCATAAAGCACATGTTCTTTCCACTACATCGCTATGCCTGAAAAGAAAGACAGAGAGCAGCTCACCGGGGAGTGAGTGAGAACATTTTTTGAAGTGCAAGAAATCGGGGGCATTGGAAACAGTCTTCAGTATCAGAAACATTTGAAAATTTTAGAATAATAGCTGAAGTTCAAGAAAGAGAGCCTAAGTCATGAAGAAAAAAAAAAGGTTAAATAGACTGCCTTTTTCTGTTAAATTATCAGACCCCTGTGACTATGTCAACGACTTTTAACCAGTGTGTAAAAGATTTGCTGCCATTTGTATCCACACTGCTTGATGCTGTCTGATGGGTGAGAACCGAGCTGATATGATCAGTGTGGAGTGAGTGGAACTGGCTGTAATAGGCAATAGGTAGAGTGTGATACCAAATCCACATCAAGAAAGGTGGGTCACTTTCTGGGGAAAGTGGAAGAACGTTCTGCAGGATACTAAAAGAGATCTTGATCAGGGAAGTTGCTAGCTCTCTACTCAAATACCTACCTAATTCTGAAAGATAACCAAGTGTATAGTAGATAAACTCAAGTATGTCATCAACATTCAAATATTCAAACTGCTCATCAGAACTCAAAAAGGCTGAGAATTGATGGACTCTTCTTTGTTCATCTTTGTCTCCTCAGTGCCTATTAGGGGGTCATGTTGATATTTATTGATCTGACTAAATGAAACATGTTCAATTTTCGTTTTTCTTGTTATGATATTGGTTTGGTTATATATGGTGCCAAGATTTTAGCTCTAATCAATTACAGCTTCTGCTCATTTATTAATGATCTCTAAAGAAAATCCAAATTCTTATGTTGTGCTATTAATTCATAATGAGTGTTGTCTGAAGTAAGGGTGCCTTTGATTAGGTTAGGCTGGAACATTTTATTTTGTGATCTGAGAAGATACTCATTAAATGATTGTTTAGTGTGATATGGTGTGTGTTATTGCTGTGATACTTGGGTTGAATGTGGCTTGGCTCACAAGATCACAAATGTTTTCTTTTATAAAATGATTTGCTTATTTTTCTTTGAATTTCTCTGTTTCTGGAGCGGTTTCAGGTTTAGAAAGAAATTGTGCAGGAAGTATAGAGTGTTTCCATATATCCCCTCTGCTTCCACCCTCTAGTTTCTAGTATTACTAACATTTTGCATTCTTGTGGTATTTTTGTTATAATTGATGAACCAATATTGACACATTAATATTAACAAAGTATACAGTTTACATTAGGGTTCACTCATAGTATTGTATGTAATTCAGGTTTGGACAAATGCATAATGTCAGGTGTCTACCATTACAGTAAAATACAGAACAGTTTTGTTGCCCTAAAATTATTCTGCATTCCACCTATTCATTCCCTAAGCCCCTGGCAACTACTGACCTTTTTACTGTCTCCATAATTTATATTTTTCCAGAATGTCTCATCATTCAAATCATACCAGTTTGTAGCCTTTTCAGACTGGCTTATTTCACTTAGCAGTATGCATTTAAGGTTCCTCCCCATCTTTCCATGTCTTGATAGCTCATTTCTTTTAAGTCTGAAAAATACACAGCTGTATTCTGTGGGGTCATACAAGGAATTAAAAAGGAACATCTGAAAGGGGAGAAAAAAAGCAAATAGGACTTCACCATTGTAGTCTCAACATTGAACACACACCAGTGTGAATATGGACAGAGACACAGAATTCCCAGAACCAAAGGAGGAGAGTGAAATCGATGAGCAGACTTAGAAAGTATAGAGCAAAACAAAACAGTGCAGACTGAAAAATAGAGAAGCTGTCAATAAGTCAGAGGCTGAGAGATGCTGAGTTAGAGATATGACAGACTACTGAGATGGAGAAATTCTGCTCACTGATTGCATGAATCAATATGAGAGACACTGCTAAAACACCTCCTCCATGTCATGTTATCATAAATCTGTCTAAAAAGAGGCTCCCTTCAATCCCCAAACTGTTTATCTTCATCTTTCAGATACCAATTTTACTCTCAGCCTTAGCTTCTGTCATATTTCCAGTGTGTAGGCATTTAGTCTTGGGTATGCATTAAGTATTTCTGAAATGTTGAGATTAATTGAATTCTCGAATTATTTATATTTAGGACAACTGAATACATTATACCAGTTTCTGGAGGTTCCTTTGCTCAGTGGTCCCCAATGCTGGTTCAGAGATTAGCCATGTCAGAATCCTCTTGAAGACATATATAAATGACAGCTTTGTAGCTCTTGCCCCTGGAGAGTTTCATTCACTGTGTTTCATGGAGCCCAAGTATCTGTATTTTTATAAAGTGCCTCAGAGGATTCTAATGCAGGGATTTGTGAGCTGAGCTTTTTCTGTAGAGGACAAGAAAGTAAGTAGTTAAGACATTGGGGCTATCTGTTCTCTGTTACTACCGCTGAACTCTACCATGTCAGCGTGAAAGCAACCACAGACAGCGTACAAACAAATGAGCATAGCTGTGTTGCAACAAAACTTTATAAAAGCAGGCAGCTGATTCCTCACAAAGTTCAAAAGACCAGGCTTGGTGGCTTACAACTGTAATCCTAGTACTTTGGGAGGCTGAGGTCACAGGAGCACTTTAGTTCAGGAGTTTGAGACCATCCTGGGCAACATAGTGGGTCCCTGTCTCTACAAAACATTAGCCAGGCTTGGTGGCATGTGTGTGTGTTCCCAGCTATTTGGGAGGCTGAGGTGGGAGGATCACTTGAAACCAGGAATTTGAGGCTGTAGCGGCCATGTTTGTGCTACTGCAATCCAGCCTGGGTGACAGTGTGAGATATTTTTTTTAAAAAAAGAAAAAAATGTTAAACATAGAAATACCATATGGTCTAGAAATTCCACTACTAGATATATGCCCCTCAATGATTGAAAGCAGGAACTTCAGCATGTATCTGTACGCCTATGTTCATGGCAGCACTATTCATAATAGCCAAAAGGTGCAAGCAACACGTGTTCAACAGATAAATGGATAAACAAAATGTGGTATACACATACAGTGGAATATTACTCAACCTTAAAAAGAAAGGAAATGCTGATGCATACCGCAGCATGAATGAAACTTGAGGATAATTGTGAATGAAATAAGCCAGACACGAAAGGACAAACATTGTATGATTCCACTTATATTAGGTACCTTTTAATATATGTAGGTATCTACAGTCAAATTCTTAGCAAGAGAAGGTGTAATGATAGTTTCTAGCAGGTGGAGGGAGTGGAGAAGGGGCAGTTGTTTAATGGGTGCAGTTCCAGCTTGTGAGGATGAAAAAGTTCTAGCGAGGTACGGTGGTGATGGATGCACAGCAATGTGAATGTGCTTTGTGTCATTCAATTGTACACTTGAGGAAGGTTAGATGGTACATTTTTTTTGTTGTGTATATTTTACCACAATAAAAAATAAACTAAAAAACATGATTAAGAAGGAGAAAACATAAACAAAAAACAGATGGAAGGAGGCATGAATTTGGCCCAGGGACATAGTTTACTAACCTCTGGCCTAATGAGCAGCCAGGATGTGGAATCACCAGCAAGAGTTCACTTCCTCTGGGAGTTAAATGGCAGCCAAATCCAAGTTTATTTTCCTTTGGGAATAATTTCCAGAGATGGAAATCCCTGGTGTTTAACACCATGCAATCTTTGCCAACTTCCATGGAAAACAAGGGACTCTCAGTGACATTCTGTATGATTATGATCTGCTTCAGTCTTCCAAAACCTACCTGCCACCAAATACCAGACAGGGTTTCTCATGAGAAGGTATTCCAAGTGCATTATTTGCCTTCAGAAGTTTTTTGTTCCCTCTTACTTCCCTCTTTGTCTCTGTGATTCTTGTGTCAGTTAAATTGCTTC
The DNA here is from genome assembly GCA_031835075.1 of Saguinus oedipus. Lineage (NCBI taxonomy): Eukaryota > Metazoa > Chordata > Mammalia > Primates > Cebidae > Saguinus > Saguinus oedipus. Next base: position 10,603,108 of record CM063172.1, on the reverse strand, counting down.
CTTTCCACACAGAAAAGCAAGTGAGGACAGAGAGACCCAAAGGGTTTTTCTAAAATGACTCCCTGTTGGCAGTGGAATAAAGTTTTCTCTCAGTTGTGGAGACATGAGGAATTTGGTGATGACCATTCCCCTTCCAAGTGCTATTAATTTACTTATCTTTTCCCAGTGATGGTTTAATGTTCAAATTTTAGCAAAGTGCCCACTCAATTACAAATTCGGAATTAGTGAATTAGTACAAATTAATGAGGCTTTATCATTTACAAAGGGATGACATTACTTTTATATATAAAACCGGAATGATATTTAAAATGAGGCAATCATAGGCATTTTATCTATAGAAGTTTCTTTAATTCAGCAAAATTTTGTACTTTCAAGACTGAAGCGAGTTAAAACTGGTTCCCTTATTTAGAACAGTGTCCTTTGTCCCCACAATTTTCTGATGAGACATCTCAGAGAAGTCATAAAATGGCATATCCAATCATCTTGGTAAAATAATGCACTTATTAGCTAGGGCATAGATTAATACTTCAAGAAGTATACTTTTTAGGTTCATAGCAAAACCTCATTCTAAAATAAAACCTGCTCTAAAAATGAAGACTTGAAAAAAAAGAAACTATATCAGCTCAAATGTTAAGCTTTCATCCCATTGCTCTGTTAGCATATATTAGGTTTTTTTTTTATATTTTTGTCACTGATGCTTATACAACTCACATTCCCTTAAAAAACTGTAAAAGAATAATTAATGTTGGGAGTAATGAATTAATGGAAGAAGGTATTTGTGTGTGTGTGTGTGTGTGTGTGTGTGTGTGTGTGTGTGTGTGCGCTAAACATGCAGTTGATGTAAAGCAGCTTAGTCTAAGAGTGGTGGAAGTTTACGTATCTTTCCATGTATTATATGAAGTAACTTTGTGTACTGCTGTGGTCTGAATGTTTGTTTTCACAAAATTCCTATGTTGAAACCTAATAAAAAATGTGATGGTATTAGGAGGTGGGACTTGTGGGAGATGGTTAGATCACGGAGGTACAGCCCACATGGATGGGATTAGTGCCCTTATAAGTGGCTAGAGAGACCAGAGGTCTTCCCTTTCACCATGTGAGGACATAGCAAGAAGGTGCCATCCGACCTGAAAGTGGGACCTCATCAGACACCAAATCTGCTTAGTCTTAAAATTCTCAGCCTCCAGAGCAGTGAGAAATAAATATTTGGTGTTTATAAGCCATCTAGTTTACAGTGTTCTGATAGCATTTTGTTATAGCATCCTGAATAGACAAGACATCTATCTACCTGGCCTAATCGTGTTCCTATGTCTTATTTCAGTCTCTCTGAGGCATTCTGAAATGGCATATTATTTTACAACTCTCAGGTAGTTTTCCCAGGGTTGGCTGTTGTTTCATAACTCCTTTTCCTGAGGGAAATATCTATGGTGGTAGTCAGGCCATCTGTGTGAACTGTGGTCTACACAAATTTACATGCTTAAGCACAGGTACTGATGTGCTTCATTCATTCACATGTTTATGCAAAAGCAAGCATTTCCTTTGTCCAAGTAGGCAACGTGCTATAGCTGCCAGGGATGGAGACACAGAGAAGGCATCATGGCAGGAGTAAGGGCCCTGACCTGCATTGGTGGTGGGGGAAATAAAAAACAGCAATGGAAATAAGGATTAGAAACACAGCAGTGACCTCACAGATAAGGATCTCATCCTACAGGCCAATCCCATGCAAACTGCTTAGCAGACTCACATGCTTTTAGTTCTTAACACCATGCAGGTCCTATCATGCCCATTTTACAGGGAGCATGAATAACCGTCATTACTAGTAGAACTGGAATTCAAACCCAGTGTTTAATTCCAGACTCTAAGCTCTTAATCGCTTGCTCTTTTGCAAAATGCTGGCATTGTCTTTATATGCTTTGAATGGGCAGAAAAATATCATTACTGGTGGTGCAGGAGCTAATGCCTTAAAAAAGTGATGGAAAATGACAACAGAAGGTTATCTAGCATAGCAGTAGGGTGTGGATTGGTTCTGTGTCCTAAATCAAGGAAGATTGTGCTGACGTCCATGTCCATGGGAATAATGCTTAACCCATCATGTTCCCCATTGCTTAACCTCATGCCCCTTAAGTGTGATCCAATGTCAATTATGTAGTTTATAGGATTATCATAAGAATTAAATGAGATAATGCATGAATAGTGCCTTGCTCAGTACTTGGCAGAAAGAATAAGAGCTCAATAGAAACTGCTCTGTTTTGATGATGATTGAGGTGAAGTGTGCCTGGCTAACTCCATATTCCAGAGTTCCTCTGCCACTGATTCTGTATGAGTAAATGATTGGTAATCATCAGAAAAAAATCACCATTTTTTTCTGTGAGATACTTATTTGTTTAAATAAGGCCAAGGAATCTGCAAACTGAAATCAAAACCGATACACTTAAAATGAAAGAAAATCAAACAAATATCGATTCAGTAATCTCACCCATCACTGATTTTTGTTTGGTAGCAGTGATAGGATGTAAAGAGCGTACTTGAGTTGCATTTCAATTCATGGCAGTAATTCATGATGTTTTAGAGAGCAGATCTCCTCCCCGAAGACTTCTGAGCATGTTGCGGAAATATCTTAAACATTCCTCAAGTGAGGTTTAAATTATGGCCATCCTGTTGTCCGTCTATTGACTGTGTTGTCCTGGCAAGTCTTTAGTCAACATTTGCTATTTCGCTTCATCAAACAAAGTAAGTAATATTGTTAGACTCAAATGAATGAAAACTATACAATGTGGCAGCATAGTGCCAGGCATTTAGTGCATATTCAATAACAGTAAACTTCACCTTTCCTGTCACCTCAAAATAATATAAAATCCAGTAACAAAAACGTTTTCTTGGGTGGGGCCAAAATGGCCAACTACAAACAATGGTGATCAGAGGCTCTCACTGAAAAGAACTGTAATTAGTATGTGAATCCTTCATCAGCACCCAGGGTATCCAGGTTCTTTCATCAGAACTGAGTAGGCAGCTGGTGTGGCCTAAGGAGAGGAAGGAAGAGCAGTGTGGTATGGTGGCCCACCTGAGAACCACATGGGGCAGGGAGCCCCCTCCCCCAGCCAAGGGAGGTGGTGAGTGTGCTACCCAGCCAGGGAAACCATGCTTTTTCCACAGAGCTGTGTAACCCATGGATTGGAAGATCCGACTCAGAAACCCACACCACTGGGCCTAGGATCCTGTGCAGATTCTTAACAACCTTTCAGCTTCAGCTGGAATCTGCCTCAGACCACCAAGCTGGTGGCAGGGGGAAGGCGGGAGGAGCAACCAGCACCACAGGCTGTGACTGCCTGCTCCCCAAGCCATTTGAGCTCCTTGTGGGGAGGGGCAGCCGCCAGCACTGGGACTCATAATTGCCTAACACACTGAGCTCCCTGGGCAGGATAAGGACGGCATCCATTGACCAGGCTGTGCTTTTCCCTTGCTGGAGCCAGGGAGGCTGGACGGCTTGGTTGCCAAGAGGTGTCCCCCACAGCCCAACACACCAGCTGCGGCAGACTATGGCCAGAGCACCTCTTCAAACCTGGCCCTGACACATCCTTCCTCACTGGGTGGGGCTTCCCTGCAGGAACTCCAGCAGCTCTAGCGGGAGGTTCAGGGACAGAATCTAGATCTCCCTGGACCTGAGCTCCTAGGGGTAGGGGTGGCTGCGGTCTTTGTGGACTTAGCCTTTCCTCCTGGTAGTTCTGAGGAATCTGGGCAGTCCAGAAGACTGGGTTTTCCCCAAGGGAAGCACACTCACTCCACCAAGGGACAGCCAAAGTGCTTCATTAAATGGGTCCTGTTTCCTGTGTCATCCAACTGGGTGAGACCCTTCAATAGGGGTTGTCAGACACCCTATACAGGACCCATCCTGCTGGCATCAGGTTGGTGCCCGTCAAGGTCAGAGATTTCAGAATAAGGAGCAGGATGTTATGTTTCATTGAACACCACACATCTACAACCATCTGATTTTCAACAAACCTACAAAAACAAGCAATTGGGAAAGGATCTTCTATTCAATAAATTGTTCTGGGAAAACTGGCTAGCCATATGCAGAAAACTGAAACTGGACCCCTTCCTTACACTTTATATAAAAATTAACTCAAGATGAATTAAAGACTTAAATACAAAACCCCAAACCATAAAAATCCTAGAAGATAACTTAGGCAATACCATTCAGGACATAGGCATGGGCAAAGACTTCATGACAAAAATGCCAAAAGCAATTGCAACAAAAGCCCTAATTGATAAACAGAATCTAATTAAACTAAAGAGCTTCTGCACAGCAAAAGAAACTATCATCAGAGTGAACAGGCAACCTACACAATGGGAGAAAATTTTTTCAGTGTGCCCATCTGACAAAGGTCTTATATCCAGAATTTTCAGGGACCTTACATTTACAAGACAAAAACAACTTCATCAAAAAGCGGGCAAAGGATATGATCAGACGCTTCTCAAAAGAAGACATTTATGCAGCCAACAAGCATATGAAAAAAGCACAACATCACCGATCATTAGAGAAGTGCAAATCAAAACCATAATGAAATACCATCTCATGCCAGTCAGAATGGTGATTTTTAAGAAGTCAAGAAACAATAGATGCTGGCGAGGCTGGAGAAATAGGAATGATCTTACTCTGCTGGTGGAGACGTAAATTAGTTCAACCATTGTGGAAAACAGTATGGTGATTCCTCAAGGATCTAGAACCAGAAATACCATTTGACCCAGCAATTCCATTACTGAGTATATACCTAGAGGAATATAAATTATTCTACTATAAAGACACATGCACACATATGTTTATTGCAGCATCATTTACAATAGCAAAATTGTGGAACCAACCCAAGTGACCATCAGTGATAGACTGGATAAATAAAATGTGGTACATATTCACTGTGGAATACTACACAGCCATAAAAATGAATGAGATCATTTCCTTTGCAAGGACATGGGAGAAGCTGGAAGTCTTCATCCTCAGCAAACTAACAGAGGAATAGAAAACCAAATACCTTGTGTCCTCACTTGTAAGTGGGAGTTGAATAATAAGAACACAAGGACACAGGGAGGGAAACAACACACCCCAGGGCCTGGGGGTGTTGGAGGTGGGGGAAGTGGGGAGGAGACTTAGATGACGGGTCAGTAGGTGCAGCAAACCACCATGGCACACGTATACCTGTGGAACAAACCTGCACGTTCTGCACATGTATCCTGGAACTTAAAGTAAAATTAAAAAATAAATACAATAAAAAAGTTTTCTTTATTCTTCCCATAAAGCAAGAAATGTTACAGAAGCCTCAAAGTCTGGGTCTCTTGCTTGTCATATTGATCTTGAAGAGACTCTCAAGTTACTGCCCAACTGCTTTTTCAAGTTTGGTGGTTCCAGCACCTTAATTAGGAATTTTGCCTATAGATTTCATGATTCTTAAAAAAGGAATATATTTCCCAGTTGAGGGGAAATGTGTCTTATAGCTGATAGCTCAGCGGCACCAGGGAAGGTATTGCTGTCTTGCCCAAAGCCAACTTCTAGGGCCATCTTTGTGCCTTGGGGATGGGATAGCCAATGACTGGAAGCCAAGAAAGCTGAGGCAAGATGAGTTACATTCAGCTTTTTCGAAACCTGGAAATTGGTCGACCCAGCCCAAGCATATTGTTGGTGTTCTATTAAAGGGGTTGATTTGGGGAATGTTGTGTTTGCCATGCAATGTCATGCCTCGAAGCCTTGGTTTCCAGCCTTTATTTATATGCTTAATTGTTGCTATGGAAATTCAATATTTAAAGAGGTAATTATTGCTGATCTTGTTGCATGTGTCCATTTCTGATGTCCAGCTGTTAGCTCTTTAGCTCCAGTCTAGCAGATTAATTACTGCTATTGATTACTTTGCGCTTCTCTCTTCACACCTGCAGTCTGTGTAATTAGCTGGTGGCCTCCTCTGAAAATTAGGAGCAGTTTCATTCTGGCACATTGCCATTTCCCAGCCATGTGCACTGCACTGATGAACAAAAGCAAATCTATTTTAAATAGAGATATCTGGGTAATGAACTCTTTGTGTTTTTGAACTATCCGTGGATAATTCAAATTACCCTCTGTTAGCAAATATTGTACCTCATTTGATGACTATCTGCAAAGAAAAAATTCCAAAACACTGGTTTTTATTCCCATTTCCACCTTGCAGAAATTTGCTCCTGTGTGTGGTTTAAAAAAAAAAAATCAAAACAACTTTTTAACTCTGCTGTTGAGGGTATTGGGGTACTGAAATAGGCTTCCTAATGGAGCCCAGTGGAAGCAGCTGAGTTTGCATTCTAACATCCAGGTATCAACGGTGCATCCCTTCATTAGAGTCACACTCCTAGTTTGAGAGACAAATCAGCCTTCTTGGGAGTCACTGATATGCATTGGGAATAAAAAGTTTCCTATTAAAAATAATTGAGTCAAAGATATGAGAGAGAGATTTGAAGAGGCTTCAAATTTTTCTTCCCAACTTTTTTCCAGTTAGTAAGATTTTTTTTTTCTCCCTGCTCATTGGAAATGGAATCTGGCAATCGCAAACATTCAAATCTAGAGTTCTGTGTCCGAGATCCTGTTGTAATATTTTCTCATCTGTTGTGTGTTATTGCCTAAACACTCAGGAAATACAAGTTGGTAGTAGAATTGGGAGTGGACTTCCCAAGTAATGATATGCAATGATTACTAACATGGCCAGCTGTTCCTTTCCATGCTGTCGGGGTCCCACTAATGTTCCCTTTAGCTATTTAACTTGTGTTGAGTTATTATCCTAAGGGTTATTGCTTATTGTAGGAAAAAATAAAGTGTTTTCCTCCTGCCCATGGCATGCATCTGCCAACTTTCATTTGAAGCTTTAAGTGGGTAAGTATGTCCCAAAGCCCACTCAGCACATGGAAGGAAAAAAGTTCAGAAAGTTACCACTTGTCAGAATGATGAAAGTATCATTCCACTACATTAAGCGCAAATGTGTTTGGTTGGATCACGGCAACGTGGGAATGTTCGATCAGCTCCAAGACAGCCTCCATGGAAGCAAAGAAGCACGACCTCTGGAGGTTCCAGGCAATCAGGTGGGAGATGGTAGGCAGCAGAAAAGAGTAGAACGAGAAGGGGCAGTCACTCATCAACTCAATGAAGCTTTGGGACATCTAATGGGGAGGCTGAACACCGGCCCTTACACCAGAAGGTCCCCAGCTGGAATCTCATCATTTCCACTGCTTCCAGATTAAAATTTAAATTGTGTGCTGCCATTTGGAGGCCTTCTGGGCAGGGTCTCACAGAGTCACCAGTTATTAGGAATGCCTCCTATTATCACAACCCTAAAAGCTATTTGAACAGCAGCCTAATGTGATTGTGATTTCCAAGGACCATTTGCTGTTATTGCAGCTCTGCTCGGATGTGAGTGGGAGCAACTAACCAAAGTTGCCTTCTCATAGTACCAGAGAGGAGGATCAGAGGCACCAGAGAAAGATTTAACGGGCCATAAACGTGAATTCATCCCAAATAAACAATCTTTTGTGCCCCCCATTTGGGCAAGGTCATCTCTAATTCTGGCAAATAGCATTACTCTTTCCCATGCAAGAGTGTAAACTTTAGAAATTCATACTAATTATAATTTCAACTCCACTGGAAATATGAAAATTATGAAAACACAGTTTTAAAGAGGTACTGCAGTAAAATACGAAGGGAGAGATTTACATAATATTCCATACTTATGGGTGATAGATAAGGATTTATACATGTATTTAGTTTCTCTTTGAATGCCACTGCAAAAAATTAAACACACTAACCTTATAAATATCTGCTGCTGTGCATAGTACATGTAGTATATGTCAGATGTGTCACAGGTCTCTGATGTATGGAGTTGCTTCAGTCACTGGTTTTTCAGCGCCAGCAGAAGAGAAATGCAAAGTATCTAGTTTAGTTTTTTAAACCTGATTTTTAAAACCAGCTAAGGTTTTAAAAACATGAAGAATACACCTAGTTTATGTGTATGTGTGTGTGTGTGTGTGTGTTCAAAGCTACTGGGAGTATATAACCTATAATCCATTATACCACCATAAGCCGTAATAAAAAATTATCTGAAATTAGAATTGAGAAATTATTTGGTGAATAATAAAAATAGTGCAGCAGATGAGTATGAAGTGCATGTTATGTGCCAGGCATTGTACTAAGTACTTTGAATACATCACCTATTACTTTTATTTTTATTTGTTTTATTTTATGTTTTATTATACTTTAGGTTCTGGGCTACATGTGCAGAACATGCAGGCTTGTTTCATAGGTATACTTGTGCGATAGTGGTTTGCCGCATCCGTCGCCCCATCATCTACATTAGGTATTTCCACCCCTGCTATCCCACTCCTAGCCCCCAAACTCCCAACAGGCCCCAGTGTGTACATCACCTATTTTAATCCTTATGACAAATTATCTGGATTTTACAGAGGAGGGAGGGCATTGAAGATTAGATGTTGCATAACCTGACCCTGGTTACATCTAGTAAGTGACTTCATTTTTCTTCTAAGCCAGTATTTTATCTATTTCTGGTCATTTCATTCCAACCTTGTAGCCTTGATGATGTTTTGTACAGCCTTAATTCATTTATGTGAATTCTTTAGTATTTTAATTACTGAAATAAAATATGCATTCATGTCTTTATGCCTAGGTAATATTATATAAGCCTTAGTCTAAAACTTAGTTTTTTCCTTAATTTATTTTTATTTATTGCAAGCAGTTGCATAAGGAATTCTAAGATCCTGTTGTCTTGTCTATGAGGAAAGAGCCCATTTAACCAAATGGGGAGAGAGCAGAACTGGGCACCTGTGCCACTCTTGCTGACCAGGGTCGGGAAGAACACTCAGTGACTATTACCAGTTCTCCTATGGGGAAGCCTTTTTGCTGGAAGAATACAGATTATTATTGATTCCATTACTGGAAATGCAGGAAAATCTTCTTCCCCCACAACCTTTGCTGCTGTTTCTTTCTTGCTGCATACAATTATTTTTGTTTCACTTGGATGCTTGAAAAATTCATTCCAAGAAAACAACTAAATAATGTCTCTCTATGTTTATGTATAACACATATATGGACAATATGTTTTGCTTTTTCACATATGTATCAAAAAGCAAAAATAGATAACATTATATATCTAAGTATATATATATAAATACATTTACATATATCTGTGTGCCTTGTTCCATACCTCATGAACACACACATGTGTGCTCAACACACATACACACAATTACAGTTCTGTGCAGTGTTTCTAAGATGTCTTATGGCAGGGGCCTTTGAAAGAATAAAGGGCAGAGGCTTCTTGGTGTCAGTAGGTGTGCAAATATCTTCAGATTCTATGAGACATCATTTTTTCAATCATAGATTACTGTTTGGAGGGCAGTTTTATGATCTATAGTACACATTAGATAGCCTTCAAGGCATTCTCCTGCACAAACAGAGGAAGTCAGTTTTTTGATCTTATTTTTTCCCTTTCTATGTCTAAAAATGTCCCATCTCCAGCATCAACTCTCACCGTAATGAGCTGAAACTACATTAGTGAAATCTTAGGCAGATAAATTGACTCAAACCTTGGTTTGATGATCCTACTTAAGACATTCAATTAATTCTGTTTTACTACAAACTAATTTATGACTTTGTATTTATTCAAAAAATGTTGAACATACAAAGCAGTGGGAGACAAAGTAATGAATTATTCTCCCTTCCTTCATGTGTTCTCATGTGTTTATGGCAGTAAGGGAGGAAGAGAAACAGAAATGAAATGCCTTTGATATAAGATATGTGGGTATTTTCTTGTCATACAAGGCAGACTTTCACTGATATAAAGTCATACACAATACACAGGCCCTCGGAGATGCTAATGAATACAGTAAATGTTATTAATTACTGCTATAATTTTCTTTACCCTATAATATTTTTTTCTCCTTCCTTCCTTCCCTCCTCCTCTCCTTCCCTCCCTCCCTTCCTTCCTCCCTCCCTCCCTCCTTTCTTTCTTCTCTCTGTCTGTCCCTCCGTTTTCTTCTTCCCACCCTCCCTTCCTCCCTCTCAGTCTTTGTTCCATTTTTTTTGTGTGTGTGATAAAACTTGGTTTACCGTGATCATAAACCTTGTTTGCTTTGTGGTGGATCACAAATGGCAGCTTGATAGAACTGTGATATATTAACAGATATTATGATCCACTTTTCTGTGGCAAAGTTTAGTAATTGATCTGTATAATTTGAGACAGAGGAAAAATCTGAGAGTTTTAAAGTAATTTACAGCCCCATGCCACACTCGGTATATTTTTAATGAGCTTCTCTAGAGCTACAGGTAGTGAAAGTTTCCTCTGCTGATGTGCAGGGCAACTTGTCAAGACAACCTGCGGGGAAGTGTGTTCAAATAAGGTCAGCCAGGGAATTGAACGGCATGAGGTGATGCTGTGGTACATAATTGACTTCCTCTTTCTCTGAAAGTGATAGAAGGTGAGGTTGACAGGAAGCTGTCCCTTCTCAATTCCCTCTTCCTCTTTCTCAGTTTATTAAACCTGCTTTTCTCGTCTCTCTTTCTACCATTCATCTTTCCGCTTTGCATTCTGCAGCCCAAAACTCTGCAATCCACATTGCTTTTGTTGTTGAATTAAGAATATGAAATATTTCTTATAAATGATCCCGTATTTCCAGACTGCTTTGTTTTAGAAGGCTTATATTTTTCATCTCTTTTTCTGAGTGCAAGCAAAAATCATGTTCCTCTCTCCAGCATGACAGGCAATGTTATTGTGTGAGATAATCTTGCTATGCTGCAAAAGAGTCATATTCTCTGGGACTCTTTGCTGTGATTTTTTTTTGCTGTCTCCAGTCCTGTCCTCTGGAGGACTGTCTCCACCTATCTTGACAGACTCGTTTCCACCCAGTAATCAAAGACTGTGCACAAAATATACATTTGTCAAAGTCATTTGTCAAAGACTTTTCAATATTTCTGCTTATACTAGTTGGAAAAATAAGTGTTTAAAATGAACATATTTCAGTCAGTTTAAAATAAACTTTGTCTTCATGGTATGAAGTAAAGTAATTGTACACAGAGTACATTTTTTTCTTTTCGTGATAGAATTTGCTCGTCACTCAGACTCAAGTACAATGGCACAATCTAGGCTCACTGCAACCTCCGCCTCCTGGGTTCAAGCAGTTCTCCTGCCTCAGCCTCCCAGGTAGCTGGGATTACAGGTGTGAGCCATCATGCCCAGTTAATTTTTGATTTTTAGTAGAGTCAGAGTTTTACCATGTTAGCCAGGCTAGTCTTAAACTCCTGACCTCAGGTTATCCACCCACCTTGGCCTCCCACAGTACTGGGATTATTGAGGTATGAACCACTGTGCCCGGCCCAGAGTACGTATCTTTTGTTGCATTTTAAAAATGTAGTTCTAAGTATCTACTATGTTAGACAGCATTCTGTGAAACACCTGCTTCATTTGCTCCAGAGGAGTTCAGAAAAGTGAACTTGGATAGAATCAGTCATAAAATCAATTACCAGCAAGGTGATAGAGAACCATGACAATGCTGGGAAAAAGTAGAGGCAAATGGCCAGGCACTGTGGCTCATGCCTGTAATCCCAGCACTTTAGGAGGCTGAGGCGGGCGGATCACAAGGTCAGGAGTTCAAGACCAGCCTGGCCAACATAGTGAAACCCTGTCTCTCCTAAAAATACAAAAATTAGCTGGACTAGGTGGTGCACAACGTAGTACCAACTACTCTGGAGGCTGAGGCAACAGAATCCCTTGAATCCAGGAGACAGAGGTTGCAGTGAGCAAAGATCATGTCACTGTAGCCTGGGCAACAGAGCAGGACTGTGTTTCAAAAAACAAAAAGAAAACAACAACAACAACAACAAAACGTAGAGGCAAGTGAGGATAGTACATGCACAAGGATAGCTAAGGAACTAATTTTTCCTCCCTTTATTCTTTGGTGCAAGGAGAAGGCTTCCAAAGTTCTCTTGCATGGCTGTGTTTATAGGGGGTTTGTGTGGAGTTCTTGCTGGTCTGGCTTTCTCTTGCATTTTCTCATTAGGACTTCTGGAAAAGAGAGCTTTGGTTGTTCAGAGGAGAACAGAAACCAAATATTCTTTCAGAGCAGTCCACAGTGAAAGGGGTGTGGAAGAACAGGAACCTCGGTGCTCCGCATGAATCTGCCCTGTGTCACATTGGAGCTCACCATGGGAACTGAGTCTCCGATCATATCCTGGTTTTCCAGTTGATGAAATGGGGCGAATGAGGGGTGCATCTGATGAGGTCTTAGAAGTCATCAAGATATCAAAGAAGATCCTGATTATCTGGATGTTTAAAACGTTGGATGTTTGAAAGATTATTTTATAAAGAAAATGGTGACAAAGGAAAAGAAAACGTTTTTCTGCCGCTGCCGCCAAAATTCCCTGGGGGTGTGCACGTGGCTTTGCTCCTCCAGGCTGGATTGCTCTCTGGTCAGTAGAGATAGCATGAGACGGACCTGCAGAAGCAGCATGTCCAGGTACTAAGAGGAGCTAGGATGCTGGCGTCATTTATCTGTACAGTTTACTTCCTCATTTTACCCTGCCATAATCACACGGAACAACTGGGTAGTCACATTTAAGTGCTATCTTAGGACTTGGCCAAATTAAAAAAAAATAAACCTGCCATCTAGGAACCAAGACATTAAATTGCCAATACCAGATGAGGCAAATTTCCATAGGCTTCTATAATGGATAAGTTTTTATGGATCTCTGACTGGCATTCTTTGGGACAGTTGCATTTCATGTGACTCAGGCTGTGATGCCTGTGCTACCCTGCAAGGGTATTCAAACTGCTGTCTCTTGGGTAGCTCTCTGAGGCCTCACTTTTTGGACCCTCTACCTTGGAGACACTGTTTTGCCTATTGAGTTAAAGTATCAAGATGGACTTCTCTGACTTTCTAGAGTCACTTTATATGCTGTTTTATCTTCTTTATTATTTACAATGTTATGCGATACTTTGTTTTGCCATTTAAAATGTAGCCATAGGAATAGATCATATTTAAGTCCTGACTTAAAGTTAAGTTAGTCTAGACTTCTAGAGTTAGTTTAGACTTTTCCATAGAGGCAGTATTTTTTCTTCAAGGCAACTCGTGCAAATTTTCACAGTTATATTTTTATGCATAATTTTAAAGTCCCAAACTTTAAGTTAATGGCTATTCCAGTTATTTCTGGTAAGGAAGATAATGATTGTAGTTTTAAATTATAGGCTGAGAATAAGTTCATTTTAGCGTAAAACCTTGAATATTACTTGAGTTCTAAAGTGACCTGTTTGAGATGTGGTCTTCAAACTGATGTGTCTAATTTAGTATGATAGTAAGCCAACTATTCCAAAACATGGCCGGGGAAAGGATATTTGAGTTAAACTAACTTGGCTCTGGGAAGGGCCATGTAGCGTAAATAGTATTTTGTGTAGAAGGAAATAATATATACTTCATTCTAAATCTATATCAAATATAATTTAAACCTTTTATTTATGAAGATTTTGCAGTGCTTAACAGTTATTAGGCGGCTGGGCGTGGTGGTTCACACCTATAATCCCAGCACTTTGGGAGGCCGAGGCAGGTGGATCACGAGGTCAAGAGATAGAGACCATCCTGGTCAACATGGTGAAACCCCATCTCTACTAAAAATACAAAAGTTAGCTGGGCATGGTGGTGCATGTCTGTAGTCCCGGCCACCTGGGAGGCTGAGGCAGGAGAATTGCTTGAATCCAGGAGGCGGAGGTTGCGGTGAGCTGAGATCATGCCATTGCACTCCAGTCTGGGTAACAACAGCAAGACTCCATCTCAAAAAAACAAACAAACAGTTATTAGGCACAATAATTACTGTATTGAATTATAGGGAATGTATGTGGAATGTATATTGAAAGACTTGGGTATTGCTCTATTTAAATAGTTTGGTATTTGCACGAGGCAGTGATGTATAGTGAGAGCGTGCCTGCCTGCCTGCTTGCCTCCCTCCCTCCCTCCTTCCCTCCTTCCCTCCTTCCTTCCTTCCCTATTCTTTGCTTCTTCACTCTCTTCCTCCTTCCCTTTCTTCCTTCCTCTATCCCTCTCCTCCCATACTTTATTTCACCTTTCTTTTCTTTTCTCCTCCCCCTCTTTCAGAAATATCAACTGTAATCAACTATATGCCCTTTCTGAGCCAAGCATGATATTGTGGAGATATGCAACTAAGACATGTAAGTTAATTACTATCTGCTTTGTCTCTTAAAGCTGGAACATTAAAAGTAATTACTGATTCCTTTTTTTAATCTCAGCTTATACAGCCATCAGAATGCTTGTTGACTCTACCTCTAAAATCTGTGAGCTGGTTACACCAAGTCAACTGCCATACCTACCCACCTTAGGGCCATGCTGTCATCACTTTCACCTCATCTATTACAGTTGTCACCCAGCTGGTCTCCAGCGTTAACTCTTACCTTCCTTATCATTTATCCTCTAGCAACTAAACTGATGTTTAAAAATATAAATTCTATCATTGTCATTCCCCCGTCCTCTTTTTTTAAACCTTCCGGTAGCTTCCAACGCTTTGTATTTGATGATGAGTTCCTACGTCTTTCCTTTGTCCTTAGATGGCCTGGCTCCTTCCCACTTCCCTGCTCCCTTGCTGGTAACTCTCTCTCTTGCACACTACTCTTCAGTGATACTAATACACTCTCTGATCTTCAGAAAGCTTGTGCCTGCCTCAGAGTCATTGCCCTTGATTTTCCCTCTGCCCAGAGTGATCTTTTCCTCATTGCAACGGCAAGTTTCATTTTTTAATTCATGCCTTAGCTTAGATGCTAGCTTTCTAGAGAGACCTTCCGTCACCTGGCTCCACTCTTCGTCACTCTCTATCACATTGCCTTACTTTATTATTCTCATGACACTACTGCTAACCAAATTACTTTATTAATTTATTTGTTTGCACAGTTATTATTTATGTCTCCCACCAGAATGCAGTCTCTATGACAGCTGCTCATTCTGTTTTGTTCATGACTGCATCCTGATTCATGACTGTATCCCCAATGCGGAGACCAGAGTTTAGCATATTCAAAGCACTCAATTTTTTTGGGGGGGGGATATCAATATGGTCTGTGCCTGTGATGAAGTTTCTCATTTTTCTTTTATAAATCTGATGAAGGCTGATGGCTTATATTTAGGAAACATATTAGTCCTTTTACAAAATTAAACTCTAATGTAACAAGGGTCTATCAGTCTGCTTGGGCTGCTGTAACAAAATATCACAGACTAGGAGGCTAGAAGTTCAAGATCAAGGTGCCGGCAGGTTGGTTTCTCAGAGGTGTCTCTTTCTAGCTTGTAGAAAATTGTCTTTTCCCTTTGCCCTTGTGTGGCTTCTCTTCTCTGGGCACACTCAGGGGGACAGAGAGATAGTGGGAGAGGGGCTGATCTAACTGACATCTCTTTCTCTTCTTACAAGGACACTAATCTTATTGGATTGGGCCCCCTTCCCCAGGACCTTATTTAACCTCAGTTACCTCCTAAAGGCCCTATCTCTAAAGAAAATCACACTGGGGGTTAGGACTTCAAAATAGAAATTGGGAGATTAGGACACAAGTCAGTGCATAACAAAGGGTGAGGAGAAAATCTTTTTATTTTGGTTGTCTAAACTATGATAAATTTGTGCAATTCTACCCAGAAACAATCTGAAAATTTGGCATATGTATTTTGGTCAAGGTATTGCTTGACTTGTAGTTAGTATTTCTCAGTGCATGTTATGGTACAAATTGCATATTTTAATGGGATATTTTAGTGAGTTTCTTCTTGATATGCATAGCAGGGTATAAACGTGCTGATAATTTAAACTGTGATTTATTTTTTTATTTTTATTTTTTGCAGAAGGGTTTGGCTAGGTAGCATGCAGTGTTAATTATATGGAGCTCTTCTTCTCAGAAGTTTGCCTTCCAAAACTCCTTGAAGCTTTGCGCTTTCAATGACCATTAATATTATGATGTGCAAAATTTTACCATGGGCCAAGCTTAATTCCATAAAGGCCAGATGAAGGCTTCAAAAAAAGATTAAAAAAAAGCTATGAGAAAACTCTTTTTCTTTTCTTTTCTCTTTCTTCTCACCATATTTTCTCTCTCTCCTCATGTTTCCTTCTTTGGAAGGAAATTTTTGGTGAGAGATGATTTCCTTAATTTACCTTATTGCCTATTTCCCTAGGCATGAATATTTAGGAGGTACCTAAGAATGGTTTCTAGGCAGTGACAGAAATGGAAATTATTTACCCCAGGAACTCTGCATGTATTCTTGTTAACTCATTTGCATACTGTTAACTGCATAATATATTGGTGGGAACAGAAGACTTGGAAGCCCTCCATCATCCACATTCCATTTGTATCGTCTGTTTTTAGGGTGACGATCTTGTTTGTTTACCTAAGTTGCAAGACACCCCATAACTTATACAAATGGAGAAATTATTTGGCAGATTCATGCATGAATTAAGTTGTTGTCTTGTTTTGTATTCTTTCAGGAATCTCAGGTGAAATAAATGGGCCTGCATGGATAATGAGGAGTTTTCAGTGGCTGAAATTTAAATTTCTTATTGAGTGATTCAGTTTTCAGTGGCTATATCATTCAATAATAGATTTAAAACATTACATAAATATGGTGTGATGATTATGTGCACAGGCTAAAACCCACTGCATTTTTAGAATAAGTCAAATTCAGATAAAATTGGAAGGGGATTGCTTAACAACTGAGGATCTGCCAGATCATTGGATTGCAGATCGGAAATTTTGAAAACCTTCACATAGACTGTGATAAACTGGCTGCTCTACTGTAAATGATAATGCAGGACAAACACCTGATGTTATTTTCAAATGTAACCCAAGAAGCTATACAAATATTGAGGTGTATAGAGAAATTATCATATGCATATTTGGAGGCAGACGACTAAATTTGGTACTGAAAGTGATTTGGCTGGGATGTGGTGAAAATGTTTACAAGGTTTAAATCTTTTTAGGAATTTGAAGGAAGAGAAACCGCATATTTTCTGAGATCGAATCCATTTATTTGGGATCCATCTGAATGAGCATCTTATTTCACTGGGCAATCCTTGTATTCCAGCTGCAGATGAAGAGAGTGCTTTGCTTCAAACCTCCTGACTGCCATGGAACCATCTGGCACATGCACATGTGTGGGTAGGTGAGACTCCAGCTAACACTAAAGTTTTCAGTTGGGATAAGTTGTTTTTTATTTACCACTTCATATCACATCTGGGTACAGAGGCAGAGTTAAAACTTGTCTTGAGTCCCTTCCTCTCACCTTAAAACTCATTCTTTTCTACTTTTTAACTCACAGGAAGCTACCCATTCTTAGATAAAATAGTTGGAATAGGAAAAAAGAGTAGCAATTACAGTTGAGGAAATCTAAAGTGGGGAAGATTTTATTTCATGTCATTCACACTTAGAGGTTTATCCCCAATTATTGCTTTTAATCAAGGGTAAAAAGGTTTGCATATGTTTTTCCCCTATGTGCTACTTTGAGCAATATTCATATGTTATGCGAAATGATTATGCTAAATGTATGTGAGAGCTTGAGTCTTGGTGTGGATGTATATGGAGTCTATGAGACCCAAAAGAGAACAACAAGGAGGAAGGCAGGAAAGGCAAGAGACTGTGAGAAAATGAAGAACTAGTAAGCAATGGGCAAGTGGGGACTTGAATGAGAAATTGGGTGGTTTGAACAGATTGTGTATATCTTTTCCTCTCTGAGACCCCTAAGATCTATTATGTATTGCATGGGGAAAAATAATCTTTGCCATCTTTCTAGCTTCTTAACTATGTACTTTCATCATTGTTATACATTCTTTTAAGCTTAACTCAGAAAAGAAGTAGTAATATGATACAGGAGCTCAGCTGAAAACTGGCTTTAGAGCTCTCCCTAGCCAGGTAAGACACAGAGGAGGTCATTAGTAACACATGTTTTCTTGTTAAGCTGGATGTATTACTCCAGTTGAAGAGAGTGGTATAATGCCTAGCACATCGTTTTTCTCCTTTTCTATAAATGATTCCACAAAGAGAAACAGCATCTTTAAGAACTGAAGACTGTCTGGACATGTGTCTTATGGTATAAAATACAGACAAGCATGGCCCAGGGGCTTCCTCTGTCTGGTTGCTCTTCACTGGAGTGCTGGTAGTGCCTGATTCAATTAGTAATCAGACATGCAGTCATTGCTATTTTGTGACTTTAAGAGCCTTGATTGTGAATTATATTCACAGATTGCAATTTATTTCTGAATACAGCCCTTTGTCTTCATGGACCTCTAGAGGTTACAGTCTAATAAAATCAAGTTTCCTCTGTTTGATAATACATCAGACATCATTGTATTCATCAAGGTTTTGGTCAATCGCTCCAACAAAATCCATGTGTGTGAGTAATGAATTTGTCAAGATTTTGTTTGTGAGAATAATTTTGTTAGCTGCCCTCCTCCTGCCCTACCCCAGCTGAGATATCTAATAACTAACACATATAATTCCAAAACGGGAACATCTCAGGTTTTAATGTCTGAAGCTAATTAGTTCACAAAAGTTGAGCCTGCCTTACTGATGAAACTGTGTTGTATCTGATGGTGCAGCCAAACAGATAAGGCATGGTCTTGGTCCTGAAGGGATTTTCAGTGTTTGGGAAGTCAAACTGTATACAGATTTTAAAAATAACTAATTTCGAGAGTTTTGTTACTAACATGGTACTTATTAAGTAATTTTTCCATGAAGGCTTTTGTCTTCACTGCTGAGTTTAGAATGAACTTATCCTAAGGTGGATCTAAGTGTTTTTTACCATGTAGTTTGAGAGCCATCCTACCTATGAACTGGTATGTAAACCATTCTATCTATAAACCAGACAACAATGGAAGGTTATTAAAAGTAAATACCATATTTTAGATGGTGGACACTGTGCTGAAAGTTGAAGAGTTATTAAAGACATCACGAGAAGAGTAGATATTTAGGTCTTCCTGTCCAAAAAGGCCCAAGTAACGAACATTTAGGCATTTCCACACTCTTGGCATCACTGGCATATGGTCTTATTGAGTGATTTATATTCATAAACACATCACAAGTTGGAGTAAAGCTAGCAATTTAACCCTTTATTGAAGTCACTGATTTTGTTCTACCCTGCAAGAGAACTTTGCCCATCAGAAAAACAGTTAAGACAGGTTTTGCCTATTTCCCTCCTCCCGGAAAATACAGTACATAATTCCCCTGTTTAAAAAAATGCATCAAAGAGAGAAACACCAGCTTGCTGACACCCTCATAATGGAGTATGGCCAATGCAATTGTTGATCTCTTACAGCTTTTTGAAGCAGTTAAGCTCTGAATAGGTCCACCCTTCTGTTATTTAACCAGCAATCTGCTCCCTTCCAATGAATGAAATAAAAGCTGAGAGGCAGGATTTCATTTCTGTTCAAATTAGAAACCTGTCTCTTTAGGAGCTGTGTCCTTTCCTTCTCCATTAAATCTTCTACTACCAAGGAGAGAGACAGAAAAAAAAAATGGATATGCAGCATAATGATCATTCCATCAGCTAGCAACTTCACTTTGCGAGTTTTTTTTTTTTCTTTAATTGAGTACTAGGAGATCCAAAATGTGAATGCTATAAGCAAATCCATTATTCTTAGTGCTGCTACCTATAATTAACACCGCCCAATGGAATTTAAAAAATATTTATAAAAAAGGCAACAGAGTAACAATTACCATTATCCCCAACTAAACTCCTCCTCTATGTTTTCATCAAGAGAGTGGTGTTGTTACTTCAACAGGCACAGTGTTGTGGTGACTTTTGTGATACAAATAAAGCAAGACTAAAATTTTAATTGTGAAATTTAAAAGGAAAGTAATTGCTTAGTGTTGGCTAATTCCATCTTTGTGCGATGACAGCAGCTGCGTTTCCCTGCCTTGTGTATTTTAACAGATGGCATTATTTCTTACGGAGTGTTACAGTAGCGACCGAGGTGACACTGAAGGAAAATTCTGTGACAGGATGTTAAGTAAGATATTACTGACAGCCTTGCAGAGAAGCGATGCAGAACTGTGTGTCGTGGGTCTATTCTCACCTCTTCAGCCCCCACCAAATGGTCTCCATTTGTGGCATGTGGAAGCAGAATGGAAAGATGAATGGAAAATCATGTCCTTTTTTCGAATTCGTTTATTTGCATTCCATTAATAGGGCTGGGATGGAGGCTGAAATCTGGATTAAAAGATGCATTTATCAATCCTGTATCATACTGTTGTAATTTTCTACCAGAGGTAGGAAAACTAAGAGGCACCAGTAGGCCTGAGTCCTAGGCCAAGATCTGCCATAAGTCACTTTTCTCCAGGATTGGTTTCTTTGGCATAAAATGCTGGGTTTGGACTATGGCAACACAGTTTTTAGGGCCCTCTTTAGCTCCAACGTTCTGTGATACCAGAAGTCCTGAGCTTTGTGTTTTAATGGCACAGAAGACAAAGCAAGTAAAATGCAAGATGGAAACTAGATTTTTCAGCATAGAGAAAAGATCAGAGGGTCACAGGTCAGGATCTCTGGTCATGGTTCAGCCATGAAACAAGTCCCTGAGCCACTCGGTGTCAGCTTCTTCACTTCCTTCAGAAGGCTGTAGTCAAGAACTAATGTGATGCTGTCACTGAAAGATGCTCATGAATCCAAGAAGCATTGCACAGCTGACCTATGCTAAGCACTGTGCCAAGGACTGGGGATTCAAGGGTGGATAAAGTGGGGTTCTTATTTTGGAGGAGGATGTCTAATGAAGGAGACAGATATGTACATGGGTAATTACAGTAAGTGTAGCAGAGACTTTGATGGGCACAAGTACTGGGTGATAGTAAAGTATATAGGAGGTGCAGCTCACTTGGCGGGGCCATAGAAGGCTTTCAGAAAGAAGTGGATTCTTAGTTAAGGCAAAGCATAGGCAGAGGCAGGAAGAACATATGACATGACCAGAAGCTTCTTGAGTTAGGGTTCAGAAATCATTATCATTTGCTTTACCCTCACCACTGGTCTTAAAGGTAGGGGCCTACCAGCATTTTGGGTCTTAAAGATCAAGGAATGCTATTATTTAAATATTCTGCCTCATTTCTAAAACAAATAAGTGAATATCTGAGAAATGATATTTAAGAGAATACCATCTGCTTTCTCAGACTGTAAATGTGAACTTGAAACATCCTCTCCAGAACTTCCTCTTCACAGATGCTTGTGTGAGGCCCCAAGAGTAGTAGAGTGTGCCTCAAAGTCAGGTCAGGATAGATCTACTTTGATTGGCAGATGAAGAAATGATGGTGGCTTTATATAATACAAAGTTTTAGCTTTTTAAAACAATCTTTTCTAAGAGAAGGGCTATCAACTTGCTGCTCAATGACAAATGAACCTGACTCATATCCTCTCCCTATTGGCTGCCCCTTCTCCATACTAGCGTTTGACATTCTACAGTTTAATTAAGATCACCCTCTAAGCAGCACACCGGTAAGAGAATGGTGGATTTTCTTCCTGGAATATGAGAGGAAGGGCAATTCGCCGAGTCTGCCACTGTCTGTGCCACTTTCTGTGAAGCTACATGAAGATGTAAGGGTGACATGCTTGGTGAGAATTTGGTCAATTGGGTGATATGATTTGGACGTTTGTGCCTTCCAAACCTCATGTTGAAATGTGATCCCAGTGTTGGAGGTGGGGCCTGGTGGGAGGTGTTTGCATCATGGAGGCGAGTCTCTCGTGAACGTCTTGGTGCTGTCCTTGCAGGAATGAGTGAGTTCTCACTCTATTAGTTCATGTGAGATCTGGCCGTTTAAAAGAACCTGGCATCTCTCCTCTCCTTCTTGCTCCCTCTCTTGCCATGTGACACTCCTGCTTCCCCTTTATCTTCCACCATGATTGTAAACTTCCTGAGGTCTCACCAGAGGCTGAGCAGATGTTGGTGCCATGCTTGTACAGCCTGCAGAACTGTGAGCCAAATGAACATCTTTTCATTGTAAATTACTCAGATTTTTTTTTTGGGGGGGGTATTAAAAACTCACTGTGGGATAATTCTACACCAACTCACTCTACCACATAATTACTAATGATGAGGTTGAATCAAAAGGAGCACCGTGACCGCACTACAGCATCTTTAGAAGACATGACTGTAATGGATTAAAAGTGGCTGCAAGTTCTTTGTTGCAGCTCTCCTCAAGAGCTGATGTGTATTTCCCCTTTCCTTGAATCTGAGCTGGCCCTGTAACTAGTTTTAATCAGTAGAACATGGAACAGGGGTTGTTGCAAAATATCTGAGTCTGGGCTTTGAAGGTCTGGAAGCTCCCTTTTAGACTATTTCCTCTTGGAAGCCAGTCGCTTCGGAGCTACTACCGCTCCCTACGGTAGCTTTCTGATCTTTCTGAGACGATAATGCTGCAAGTAATCTCAGGCTAGTTACTTGGAGAAAGAGAATGTCATATAGAGGTGCCCTGGGGCACTAGACATGTGAGTGAGGACTTCTTGGACTTTTACCAGAATCCATTCGCCAACTGAATGTAGCCAAGGGAATGCTCTCAGTGAACACTACCTGGAGTAGAAGAGCCACTCAGTTGAGCCTTGTTCAAAATATTGACCCATAAAATTATGAGCAAATAAAATGTTTGCTGGTTAAGTCACTGTTTTGGGTACTTTTTATGATGGTATAAAGGTGAAAGGACTGGACCACATAGTTCCAGAAAAGATGTTTCCAATAGTTCTGCTGATATTTGACCATCAATACCACAACCATCCAAGGGTATGTTGGACTTTACATGGCACAGACTTCATTACTTCTATGATCACTCCAGAATTTTTAGTAAAAATTAACTGTTGTAATAAAAAAGAGAAAAAAGTAATTGTATCAAGACTTACTATGAAGCTGTAGTAATTATGGCAGTGTGGTATGGGGATAAGAACACATGAATCAATGGAACAGAGTGGAAAACTCAGAAATAGATCCACATAAGTGTAACAAACTGTTCTTTAACAGAAAAGCAAAATAACATAATGCAGAAATAGTCTTTTCAACAAATTGTGCTGGAACAACTGAACATCCACATGCAAAAAAAAAAAAAGAAAAAAAAGAAAAAAGAAGAAAAAAAAAAAGGAAGAAAAAGAATCTAGACACAGACCTTATACCTTTCACAAAATGGGTCATAGACCTAAATATAAAACATGAAACATAAAACTTCTTCAAGAAAATATAGGAAAAATCCTAGATGACCTTAGGTGTGATGATGACACCAGTTAAAACAATAAAACATGATCCATAAAAACATAATTGATAAGCTGGGCTTCATTAAAATTAAAAATATCTGCTCTGCCAAAGACAGGGTCAAGAGAATGAGAAGACAAGCTACAGACTGGGATTAAATATTTGCAAAAGGCATATCAGAAAAATAAATGTAATGCAAAATATACAAAGAACTATAAAAATTCAACAATAAGGGCCGGGCGCGGTGGCTCAAGCCTGTAATCCCAGCACTTTGGGAGGCCGAGGCAGGTGGATCACGAGGTCAAGAGATCGGGACCATCCTGGTCAACATGGTGAAACCCTGTCTCTACTAAAAATATGAAAAAATTAGCTGGGCATGGTGGTGGGTGCCTGTAATCCCAGCTACTCAGGAGGCTGAGGCAGGAGAATTGCCTGAACCCAGGAGGCGGAGGTTGCGGTGAGCCGAGATCACGCCATTGCACTCCAGCCTGGGTAGCGAGCGAAACTCCGTCTCAAAAAAAAAATTTTTTCAACAATAAGAAAACAAGCAATCTGACTGAAATATGGGCCAAATTAACAGACTCTTCACCAAAGAAGACATACAAATGACAAAGAAGAATGTGAAAAGGTGCTCCATATCATATATCATTAGAGAAATGCAAATTAAAATGCAGTGACATACCACTAAACATCTATTAGAATGGCCCAAATCTGGAACAATGACAACAGTAAATGCTGATCAGAATGTGTAGCAAAAGGAACTCTTGTTCCTTTTGGTGGGAATGCAAAATGGCATGGCCACTTTGCAAGACAATTTGGCAGTTTCTCACAAAGCTAAATATACCCTTACCCTATGATCCAGCAATTACACTCCTTGATATTTACCCAAAGGAACTGAAAACTTATGTCCACCCAAAAATCTGCATGTAGATATTTATGGCAACTTTATTCATGATTGCCAAAACTTGAAAGCAACCAAGATGCCCTTCACCAGGCAAATGGATAAACTATGGAATATCCAGGAAATAAAATACTAATTAGTGCAAAGAGAAATGACTAATCAAGCCGTGAAAAGGCATGGACAAAAGTTAAATGCATCTTACTAAGTGAAGGAAATCAGCATGAAAGGGCAACATCCTGTATGATCCCACCTACATGACATTTCTTTAAAGAAATGCATGCAAAACTATGAAGATAGTAAAAAGATCAGTGGTTTCCAGGGATTGGGTGGTAGAGAAGAGGAATGAATAAGTGGAGCATAGAGGATTTTTAAGACAAAAACAATCTGTATGATACTATAACCATAGACACATACCAGTATATATTTTTTCTAAACCCAGAGAATGCACACCACCAAGAGTGAACCTCAATGTGAACTATGGACTTTGTATGAAATGCACCAATGTAGGTTTATCATTTGCCACAGACATGCCCTCTGGTGGGGATGCTGATTGTTGGGGAGGCTATGCAGGTGTGGGAGTTGTGGTTATATAAAGAATCTCTACATCATCCTTTCAATTTTTCTGTGAACCTAAAACTACCTAAAAGATAAACTGTTAAAAACAACAAGGAACAACAACAAAATTAATTATGGTCAAAACTATAGTCCTGAGATTAAGTAGCTATAGGACAAAGTGAAAAAGAAAAGAATATTAATGTAGTTTTCATGGTTTCTTCAGCGCATTTCATTTAAGTCTTCTGACATTTCTCCGAGGTAGATTTTATTTCCATTTCAGGGATGGGTAAACTGATTCTCAAGGGCCACATAGATGCTATATTCAAAGCCGTGTATTTTTCTTTTATTTGTTGTTTCCTAAGCAAGTCTGAAATCAGTCAAGGCAAGTCTTGAAATATCTCCCCATTAGTAATTTAACAGTTGTTGAACATGGAGTGGCAGGAACTAGGCAAATCTCTCTCAGTACTTCACTAAAGCATATCCCCTAATCTATGCTATTGTAATCTTACCTGTTGCTTGAACAAGAAATGGCACAGGTAAAATTGAGTCCTTGAACCAAACTAAGTAAATTCAAAACTACTGCCAGTATCTAGCTTGTCTGAAATTTACGTTCCAAATAATTGGCTCAAAAATTCACAACAGAGGTTTATGATGGAATTAGTTCTTTAAAAAGAAGGCAGTCATAATCAACAGAATCATCCTCTGAATTTTGAAAGTAATTATGATTTCTTAACTAAGGCTTCTTAGTTACTTTTCATGTTAGAGAAAAACATCTTTTTTGGATCATACTCAATAATGTGGCATGTGCAATTCTACTTTATTTTTAGTATTATGATCAATTTCAGATCAAAATATCTTTCCTGTCCTAAACCTTGGGATGAACGCTTTCTAAGTACATTGCTTGTAGTGTGTGACCTAGATAATGTGATGACAGTCCTTTGGAATGATGTCAAGACTGCTCTATGAGTGTGCCCTTTAAGAACAGGCATTGCAAAATGACAGATTGAATTATACACAGTGTTTTCTTAGGTTACTGTATACCAAAGCATCTCCCAAACCTACTTCAAAACATGGACCAATCTGAGATGCTTCCTGCTTAATTATACCATTTGACCAACTGGGGAAGATGGGCCAAGGAAGTAGTCTTAGGTCAAACTCTGAATGAAGGAGACAAGGAAATAATATTTGAGAAGTCGAGTAAGTCAAGCCATCATGCGCAGTAGATATGAAGACAGCACTTAATGGCTGTTATAAATATGGCACACAATTCAATCTTCTTCGTGTGCAGCATACAAGAGGTGTTAACCTGTGATTATCAAACATTTGAATGGCATATCCATAAAGCACACTGTGGTACTTCTTCACCCTAGTGATACCACTATTTCTATGCAGTTTGGTTCTGAAAATTGTCCTTTTAATGAAAGTTAACATTTATGGATTTTAGTGAGGAACATCTAATGTCTGTATTTAAATTTATTTATCTTGCTTCTTATTGTTTGGACATGTAACCTGCATTCATGATTTAAAAAATATTTTTCTGTTGAAAATAGTGTTTTATTAGAATTTGTAAATACATTTTTATGTCTACCTAAGAATTTATTTAGTAACAATTTCTAGAATTAGAATGGCTGGGTGAAAGTATTAGGCATTTTGAAATGCATTGTGATATAGAGTATCTATTTATAAAGTGTCTGATATTGTTTGGGATAGTCATTATCTGCCATATTGGTTAAATTTACCCCATCGAGAAAATAATCCAGATTACCTTCAATATTTAAAGGCAGAGTTATGGCCCAGACATTAATGTAAAAGACAGCTGACTTCTTTGAACTGACATTAGAAATGAAAATAAGAACTCTAGGATATTTCTTAAATCTTAGGGAGATCAGGAGCATCATACAACACTTCCTGAGGGAAACAAACCTGGGTCAGAGTTGGAACAAGTCTCTGACAATATTAAGGCACCAATAAATATTTAACTTTAATGCTCATCTCGGTGCCAAATGTTGCACCTGGAGGTAATATCTGACTGGATTTGGACCAAAAGGATAAATGAATGAGCACTGGCTCTGAACATTTGATTTACTTAAATCGTTCTTTTGGATGGCTTCTCCAAATTCATCCTATCCTGTAATTCTTGATTATGAATTTTCAGTCGTTTTCTGTTTTCACCCTTACCCTTAGCATCTCTCATGGTTTCCATTCCACCTCCTCATGCTCAGTGCTTGTTATCTTGCTTCCTTCTGCCTCTTTCCCTGCCTTTGCATGCCACACTAATGCTTTGCTTGAACACGAGTGATCCTTAGAACATATTCATGACATATTATCTTTACCTTCTATTTTGTTTCTTTCTAAATATCCAAAAGAATGCTGACCTAAAATGAAATTCAGTTACTAAAACCACTAAAAAGAAAATGAACTAATAGTTTTATATTTGGATTATTATCAAGTTCTTCCTGCTTTCTGCTTCTCCACTGTCTCTTCCAAAGTGAAGAGGAAAAGGAGTAAAGACATTGATCTTAATAGAAAGACAGCTCCAAGAAGATATGTTTTTATGTAATCACTCATATACTATTAAATTCTCATCTCATTGGATGACTCACATTTGAAAAGTAGCTTTATTGCTTTAAAACTGAGACGAGCTCATTGTTTAAAAAATTCAAATGATTAGAGAAGCATAAATGTTAATATAATAATCACATAGAATTTTTTCATCAAGAAATGACCAATCCTAATACACTGGTGAAAACTCTTCTAGGTACCTCTTCATACATGCACACAAGCACATAGGTGCCTACACACCCAATGTTTTTTGATTAGGATCACACTATTCAAACTATCATACACACACACACACACACACACACACACACACAGACACACATACTTATAAATAACTATGAATATTTTATACAGATTTTGAACATTCATGACAAATATTCTACATTACCATTTTAACAGATGTAGGACATTGCCTTGTTTATTCACCATTTATTTAATATTTGAGAGAAAGAATATTTATTTTTTATATTTTCTTCCTGTCTCTCTTTCTGTTCTCCCGCTCTCCTTCACTCACTCTCTTCTCCCTTTCTTTTCTCCTTTCTCTCTTCATGACTGCTAGGGGCCTACCTAAATGATGTCTAGAACAGGCGCATGAATTGAAATTCTCGTCGATAATCACAGGTGTCTGATTTTCTGTTCCCTTTTTAATACAGATTTTGATATTCATCTTTGCTAATCTACTAGTGTATATATGGTTGCTTTTATTTGAATTTCTTTGTTTACAGGAAAGAACATCTTTTTATGATTGCTATTTCAAAGTTTTTCCTTTGAGTAATTGCCTGCTCTTGTCCTATTACATTTTTTAAATCCCACATAATTTGTTTGAACTCTTTGAATATTAAGGCTAATAATCCTTTGTCATATGTTTTGCAAATGTCGTTTCCCAATGTGCATTTTTAATTAAAAAATATGTTGAATATGCTTTATTTTCCTCTTAAAATGATGTTTTAAGTTTATAGGACCAGTTTATTGGTGTTTTTGCTTTATGCTTCTGAGGTTTTATGATATGCTAAAAGAAAGTTCCCACTGTATAATTTTTGTTGTTGTTAAGATCTCTTTTGTTGTCCAGGCTGGAGTGCAGTGGCGCGATTACAGCTCACTGTAGCCTCCAACTCTTAAACATTCTCCTGCCTCAGCCTCTGAAGTAGTGAGGACTATAGATACATGGTGCTGTACCTGGCTAATTTTTAAATATTTTGTAGAGACAGGGGTCTCACTATGTTGCCAAGGTTTCACTATGTTGTCAAGCAATTGCTTATGGCTCTAATGACTTTGAATAATACTAATTATTATTAGTCATTAGAGCCATAAGCAAAATTGGCAAAAAACTCCATTTTGCCAACGTTTCAAAATTATTTTGAAATTTTGAATGGGCATTTGAATACATCTTTAAAAGGTTTTAATTGAATTCAGTATAAATTAATTTAGAAATATTTTTGTTTTTATAATGGCATATCCAGGAGAACATTAATTCATTCATTTTATTTATATATTTTTTTTCGGTTGTGTCCTTCAGTAGACTGTTACAGGCTTGTTGGTAATTTTGTCAATTTATTGCGATGTTATCTAGTTGCTTGTTTATTTCTTTGATAATAAATGAGAAAGAGCATTGTTATTATTGTTGATCATTTTTCTTTGTGGACTTGGTAGTTTATGTCCTTTTGAATTAAAAAGTAATTTGTAGGAATTATTAGCATATTAAGGTTAGTAATTCATTGTCATATGTTCTATAAATATTATTTTCCAGTTTAATTTTTGTTTTTAAAATATGTTTATAGTGCTTTTAGTTTCCCAATATATGGAAGTGCTTAATTTTATATGCTCAATTTGTCAGTCTTTTTGTTTAATATTTCTTGATTCTTGTGACAAAATAACATTAAATTTATTCTGTATGGTCAGACCTTTAAATTTTGTCCATCCTAGTGGGTGGGTAGTGGTATTTTATTGTGATTTTAATTCACAAGTCTCTAATGAATAATAATGTTAAGTGTCTGTTTATACGTTTATTTCCCATCTGCATATTTTCTTGGTGAAGAGTGTGTTCAATCAAATATTTTGCTCAATTTTTACTGAGTTGTTTGTCTTCTTATGATTGTGTTGCACAGCATTATTATATATTCTAGGTTACTAGCTTCTTTGTTGGGTATGTATTTCATAATTTTTTTCAGTCTGTGCCTTGCCTTTTCATTTTCATTGCATTATTATTTGAAGAACAGAAGACTTTAAACTCAATTTACCAGTTTTTCTCTTCCTTGGATTGTGGTTTTTGGTGTACTACTTAAAAATATCTTTGCCGAGCTGAAGGTCTCTAACACTGTCTGTGTTTTATTCTACAAGTTTTATAGTTTTAGCTCTTAGATTTGGCCCTAAGTTCTTATTTGAGTTAATTTAAAATATTTTGAGAGTTAAGAACTAAATTTCATTCCATTTTTGCACATAGCTATCCAAGTAATTGTTCTAGCACCATTTGCTGAAAAGATTATAGTTTCCCCCATTATATGTTCTTGACACGTTGTCAAAAATCATTGACCATTTGTGTGTGAGTCTATTTCTGGGTTCTATTGATCTTTGTGTCTATGTTGACACCAACACCATACTGTCTGGATTACAGCAGCTTTTATAGTATGTCTTGAAATTAGGTAGCATAAGTCTTCTAACTTTATTCATCTTCTAAATAATTATTCTAAGACATTTGCATTGCCATGTAAATTTTAAAATCAGCATGTCTGTTTCTCTGAAAAGGCCTGCTAGAATTATACCAGTTCACATGTTGTATAACAATCTTACAACCATAAACTTCTATTCCCGTCTCCTGGCCTTTGTTCTTCTTTCATTACACACTTCTACATATATAATGAACTCACAATGTATTCTACTATTTTTACTTTAAGCAATTATCTTTTAAGCTGATTTAGAAAAACACAAAACATCCTTCATATCCACCTTTATATTGACTGTTTCTGGTGTGCTTCACTCCTTTGCTTAGATCCAGATTTCCTGATCATTTGCTTGAAGGATTTTGACATTGCACCTTTTGCTTGAATAATTTCCTTTAGCATTTTTTATAGTGCAGATTTGGTAGCTAAGCACTCTTTCAGCTTTCGTACATATAAAATGTCTTTATTTTGCCAATGACTTTGAAAAATATTTTCTCTGGGTATAGGATTCTATGTTGCGAGATGTTGTCTTTCAGTACCTTAAAGTTGTTGTTCCACTGTGTTTTGGCTTGCGTAGCTTCTGATAAATCTGATGATGTTCTTTTCCCTCCACAAATAATAGACCTCTTCTTTTTCCTCTGTATGTGTCTAAGATCTTCTTTGTTCCACTCTTTTGAAGCAATGAAACTGTGGGTTTGTAGTTTTCATAAAATTTTGAGAATATTTGGCCATCATTGTTTCGAATATTTTGTTTCCTTCCTCTTCTCTTACCTTTCTGGGATTTCATTTAAATGCCTATTGAAATAAATGAGGTTGTCTTACATTTTTCTCATGTTCTCATGGTTTTTTCCCTATCTTTTTTCTTTTTCATTTCATGTAGTTTTTTTCGTTATGTACTCAAGCTCACTAATGTTTTCTTCTGAAATATCCTACTGTTTATCCATTTGAAATATTTTTAATCTTGTACATTGTATTTTTTCATTTTTAGAAGTTTATTTTGTTTCTTTTTTAATATTTTTCATATTTCTGCTTAGAGCACTCATGCTTTTCTCTCCCTTATTGAACATATGCAGTATATTTATAATTGTAGTTTTCTTACATTTTTCATTCTGTTATCTGTGTCATTTCTGGGTCTGTTTTTATTGCTTATTTTTCTCTCATCATTATGTGTTGAATTTTCCTGCCTCTTTGCATGCCTGATAATTTTTTTAAAAGCTTTAATTTTTTATCCTTTTAAAAATTGCACTGGCTAGGCTCTCTTTTTTTTTCTCTTTTTCTTTTTTGAGACAGGGTCTTGCTCTGTCACCAAGGCTGGAGTGCAGTGGCACAGTCTCAGTGTACTGCAACCTTTGCCACCCCAGTTCAGACAATTATCCCACCTCAGCCTCCTGAGTAGCTGGGATTATAGGCATGAGCCACTGTGGGCCCAGTTGTATGCCTGATCATTTTTATTATATGTCATATATTGGAGATTTTATGTTATGGGTTCTGATTCTTTCATATTTCTTTAAATACTTCTGGATTCTGGGACTTACTTAAGTTACTTGGAAGGCGTTTGGTCTTTTTGAGGTTTACTTTTAAGTTTTGTTAATCGGGACCTGCATTTTGACATGAATTCTTTGACACCAAGGGGTTGTCCTGCAGTTCAATCCAATTCTAACACTATGTAATGTAGTGTCACACTGTGGTTACACATGAAGTCCACAGGCTACCTGAACTTCTTCCTGACTTGGCTACAAATTCAGGGACTCCCACACCTCCAATTCCCCTTCACTCCTAGAATTGATAATTAGGTAGAAAGACATAATTCAGGATAGTGCTATACTTACCATTACAGCTTTGTCAAAAGGGCTGCAAATCAGAAACAGCCAAACAGAAAAGATACATAGGGCAGGATTGTGAGGGTGGGTGGTGCAGAGGTTCCATGCCTTTTCCTCAGGGAATCAGATGTGTCATCTTGCCAGCATATCCATTTGTTAACCAGGAAGCACTCTAGAGTCTTAGTGTCCAAGAATTTTTATCCAGATCTCATTGCTTAGTAGGTATCTTAGTTAGCTATGGCTGCTATAACATATTGTGGATTGTGTGGCTTGTGCAACATACATTACTTTTCCACAGTCCTGGAGGTTGGAACATCCAAGATCAACGCACTGGCAGATTTGGTTTCTTGCGAGAGCTCTTTTCATGGCTTTTTGACAGCTCTCTTCTTCCTAGGTGCTCGGATGACTCACTTGTGTGCCTGGAGAGAGGGATAAATTTATTTTATTTTATTTTTTCCTCGTAGGGATACTAATCACATCATGAGGGTCCCACTGTCATGATTTAATCTAAAGCTAATCACCTCCCAAAAGCACCACCTCCAAACACCCTCTCAGTGGGGTAACCAGTAAATATACCCCATACATTACATAAAGAAAAGCATAAGTGCTCTAAGAAAAAATATGAAAAATATAAAAAAAAAAAACAACTTCTAATAATGAAAAAAACACAATGTTTGAGATGGCATGAACATCATTTAGTAAGGATTCATTAGTTATTATTTTAGTGTACTTCTAGATTCAGCTTGCTAATATTTTATTTACATTGCTTTTGCATCACTCTATGAATAGGATAGGTCTTTGTCAAATGCTTAATATACACCTTCATAAAATTTTCATACACAGTACTTTATTATTAGATAAATTAGCATTCTTCATTCTGTTTCTCTCCCAACCCCAGACCACTGTATTTTCGGCACTGTGTTGAGCAAGAGGCATTCAAAAACAAATATGAGCTGGTTTCTGCCTTGGAGGAACACACAGTCCAGTAGGAGAGAGAAAAGGAAATACATATTTACAAAATCGTGTGAAAGTGCACTAATAAAGTCCTATTCCAGGTGATCTGGGAGTACAGGGAAGGATGTTTTTGGCGTAAAAGTTATTCGATAAATATTTGTTGAACGGAATTCACATTGTTCAGAAGAGGATTTTTAGGAGTGGTTTCATAGAGCTATTGACTTCTGATATTATTGATAAATAAAGAAATAGAAGCCAAGTTTTCTCCTCTGAGAAAAGTGAACTAGGTGGTAAAGGGACCTGATTTTAATGTATCTTTCTTTATTGTAAACAATACCTGCAATTTCAAATAGAATCTGATTTTTTTTCTTTCATCAATTCGTCATGAGTCATAGCATCTGAATTGTTTCCAAATCCTTTAATAAAACCAGCTATACATGGCTATGCCGTGAGTTCAGCAAAATATTTCAGAAAATCA
Organism: Saguinus oedipus; assembly: GCA_031835075.1. Lineage (NCBI taxonomy): Eukaryota > Metazoa > Chordata > Mammalia > Primates > Cebidae > Saguinus > Saguinus oedipus. The sequence continues at coordinate 10,569,933 of CM063172.1, read as the reverse complement.
TTTAGTCTTTAAGTAATTTGAATGCCAGAGAAATTTAGCTTTGCAATTCTTCTTACCTGTTCATTATTGGAAGTGATTTAGAGGGAAAGAAAATGATTCACATATTCTTGATATTATCATATGTTCATATTTCCTAAGATGTCAGCCTTTCTTTCTATTTACCAATTTCTTTTACTCTTTTTTCCAGTGGTCACATTTCACAGGGTAGGAAGGAGGAGAAAGGAATTAACATGTGTTGACATTTCTCTTGTACTCTGTGTTGCTGGGTAGGTCACAGCATTTCTATGAAGGGCATATTCTTGTTATCCTCATTTTCGTAGCTGCACAGAGGCTTTGAGTAGCTTACCCATGGTCATATGACTTAGTTTTGATGAAGCCAGACTTCTAAAGCACATGTGTCAGAGTCCAAAGGCTACAGCCTTCCTACCATACATAGATTTTTTTTCAGACTGATATATATATTTATATACATTTATGACATACTTATGCTTTTTTTAAATCTATGCAGTTCTAACAACTATTTAGCTGAAATGTAAGACTTGCTTGGGGGAGTTTGATAGAAATGCATATTACAAGAGTTTGTCCTCAGAGACTCTGATTCAGTTAATACCTGTGTGGCCTTAGGCCGGGTACGGTGGCCCAAGCCTGTAATCCCAGCACTTTGGGAGGCTGAGGTGGGTGGATCACGAGGTCAAGAGATCAAGACTATCCTGGTCAACATGGTGTGAGACCCCGTCTCTATTAAAAATACAAAAAATTAGCTGGGCATGGTGGCGTGTGCCTGTAATCCCAGCTACTCAGGAGGCGGAGGCTGAAGAATTGCCTGAACCCAGGAGGCGGAGGTTGCGGTGAGCCTAGATCTCGCCATTGCACACCAGCCTGGGTAACAAGCGTGAAACCCTGTCTCAAAAAAAAAAAAAAAAAGAAAGAAATATGCATTTTTAAGAAGTTCCTCCCCTAAAAGTCTTCCTCTAAAGTTCCTCAGTTGATTCTGATATCAGGCCAGTTTTAGAAATGAGAAACATATGCCACTGCTCCTAGCGGCTGACATGACATTGTGAATCTGAATTCATTAGTGCCTTGCAGCACAATTGCTGCTGTGAGAATGATCTATAGAGTTCATCCACATCAGAGGCACTGAAATAGAGATGGTAAGTATCTCTACGAAGGAAGATGTTGACTTCTCATGGCACATGAGGATCTTTGTGGGAGAACCCAATATAAAGGTGTTATTCCATAGCTGGGACTCCCATTCACCGTCTTCTAGGACAGGGCTCTCAACCCAGGCTGCATATTAGGATGACAATGCCTGGGCCCTAACCCAGATTAATTAAATGGGAATCTCTGCAGTGGGACCTGAACAACAACATTTTTTAAAGCACTCCAAGTGATTCTATTGTATAATCATGGTTGAGGACACTCTTTTCTCAAGTAAAGTGAGTAAATAACAAACTCTTTTCTTGGCTGGAAATTGGAAACATTCCTACTTAAAAATGCTGACTATTTTCTTGTATTTATTTATGTTATTGAAAATTTCAATATTAAAAGGAATAAAGGATAAAAGAATGACCAGTAAAGTAATATGTTTGACCTGACCATTGATTCTATCAACTTTACTCTTCTGCAATGAACACAAAACCACTCTCATACTTTTATACATTCTGAGATATGTCTTAGGTTTTTTAAAAGGCAGATTATAGGTAATCTAGAAGTAATAGTGAATGGCTCTATAAGGAAAATAAGGTTTATATCTGCGAATTTAGGCTTAAATTGATCAATTCAGTTTCCCCTACTTGTGTATTCAACAAATAGCTCATTCAAGCTATGAGACAGACACTACTGGGTAGTTGGGAATGATTGGAAACACAGCACAGTTCCTGCCTTCATTTCTCTCTCATGGAACAGACAGAGACAAATGAGATAAATATCACAGGAAGGTAACCAGAGGATGCTATGAGAAAACTCAGGAGGAGAACCTCATACAAAGATAATGGAGAAATCTCCAAAAGTCTATTATCTTGCATCTTCTGTGCAAAGGATAGAGAAGGAAGATAAAAATAAAGAGCATTTCTCTGTGACAAAGGAATAATACACACACAGATACAAATGCAGCTCTCTATGTGTATGTACACCTTGAAAAGTGTCCTAATAATTAATTTCTTTTTGATGTGGTAGGAATCTTTGTAATGATTTTTAGAAACTATTTTCCATTTACCTGCACCGTGGTTTAATATGATACTATTATTATTATTCCTTGTATACAGATAAGCAAATAAGATGCTGATATTTGTACTACTTCTTCTTCCTTTCTCTTCCCTAATCATCTGAAGGATTGGCAGGTTGGGACTAGAATTCTTATTCTCTGAGTTTCACATTTGGGACAAAGCTCATTGTGTTATATCAACTCACATAATACAGCGTTAGGGCCCCTTATTACGTGAACAAGTGTCATATGTTTATTTGTATGATGTATTCTCTTTTATTTCATATCTGCTGACCATCTACACATCAAAGATAAGTTGGATTGCTTATATTGTAAGTAATATTTGAAGATAGCTATACTCAACGATACTTTCTAAGTATTGCAAGTATCCTTCCATTTTCTTCCAAGCACAGTAATTGCCATTTTGTAACATAAAATCTCATTAACAATCATTGAAATGTCATTTTTTTCTCTAATTATTTTTATTGAAAGTTTGAGTTCTGTTTATTGGCTTAATTTTTTTAATGTTCTGAGGATTTTCCTTTATAATTAAGAAAAAAAGAAGAAGAAGACCACATAACAAGGATGGCATTGTCTCTGTGAATACCTGTGGCAAAAGAATAAAGTCATGTCAGGATTATCATTCTTGCCAATATCCTTTCAGGAATATTTTGTAGAATAAATTGAGAATGAAAGGCAAACAAAGGCTGGAAGGGAGAAGCACATGTATTCCTTTTTGGCTCGAGATATTTCAAACTAACTAGAGCAGAATTTTCTCCTAAAAAAAGTTTTTTTCTGAAAATCTCTTTGGGCAAAGATAACTTACCAAATGACATCTAAAAACTTTTTATACTAGATCAGAGTGGAGTTCTAACCAACACAAATGAAAGAAGTATTTTATCTGAAATGGTCTTCGTATGTATACATTTTAGATGCCTATTTGGATACCCAGATAAATCTGTATCTTCTTTATTTTTTTAATCAATTTTTTAATTGATAGTTAAAATTAAACTATCAATTAAAAATTAAACTGAGAAATTCTATGGGTTGGGGGAATATTTTGTTGAGTTATGAAAATTAAAACCTACTCTTCTGATAGGTTTCAGGTAGATACTTCTAAAATAAAGCATTTTGAACACATACAAGATGCTTAATTGGTTTTGTTACATTGACTTTAAGGATAAAAGGATATTTATTGAACCGTGTTAAAGAGGAAATAACTATTAGAAATGTTTGCACCTCTATCCAAAAATATGTTTTCAAAAACTATTCGACCCCCAATCATGCCTGTTTGTTAAAAATTTATCAAATCAACTTGTTTGCTGGCTTAAATCTCTACACGTCTTTTACTTTCACAGCACAGTTTTTAAAAAGTAGAAAGGCATTTTTTTGTGATGCTGCAACTATGAAATGTTCTACAGTAAGGAGTTATCGATTGTGGTGAGTCATACAGGGACCACTAGGCTATGACTCTTTCCAGCCTTCCCTGAGAATTCCTTTTATCTGTCCTCATTTAATGGAATGATACCATCTCAGCATGGACGCTGCAGACTGACAGAGGTGGCTATTTTTCCAACCTCTCCCCTGATTCACACCCTGAAGGGGAAAAGAAATGTTGTACAAATAGATTGAACATCAGAGTTTACTCTGAGAAAGCAAAAGTTTACAATTGTCAGAGCAAAATGGAGTATGGGAGAAAGCAAATGCTGGGTGCTTGGAGGTAAGTGCCACCCCCCCCCCCCCGCAGCCTAATGGGTAATAGAGTCATTAATTCTGCTGATTAACTTGGCCTTGGGGTTCATGGAAATGACATCCATCTCTTTTTTTTTTTGTTATAAGCTCACACTGTGGAACGAGATAGCATAAAAAAAAACAAGCTAATTAGGGGTAAATCAGGAGAAAAGAAGCAGAGAGAAAGGAAAGACAGTTTGAGCATTAATGAGACTTGTTTGGGGAGAGACTGTGACAGGCTCTTCAAAAGTATTATTGTCAAATGTGTCACTGTTTCATAGATGGCTAGAGCTACCTTTGAGCTTCATGCTGATAGTTAATGATTTGAAACTATAAAAAGATTGAAAAGGTAAAAGGGAAAATGTCAGACTGAACTGGATTTTAATGAGCTTATTATTATTATTTCCTAAGAAAAACATTGCTGGAAAGTAGAGAAGGTCTGCATTCTTTCTATCCCTTGCGCTCTGGATTTCCATTTCGTTCTTAGAGGTACAGTTGGCAAAAGAACAGTAGGAGAAGAATATCAGAAGTCTAAACTCAAAGACCTGGGACGTTTCACTCTTCTGAGAGGATGGGTGGCAGTGAGGGCAGCACTGGGGTTTGGATGACAACTATAAGGAAAGATTGATGGAGAGGACAGCAATAGCGCTTGTTTGTTTTTTGGTGACGTGCTGAGCGGAAGCCATCTTCACACTGTGAGATGTAACAAAGAAATCCAAAGTGATTACGCAGGTTCATTTGTCAGTATCGCTGCTCCAGCTATTGCTGTGTGCAACAATGAGATGACAAGGCATTTATGGCTGATGGTTGGTTATTAGTGGCATTATAAGAAACATTAGAGCAGAGTAGGATCCATAGACCAGGGAGACAATAGCTTTCAGGGCTCTGAACTCAGCAGGGTAGCCTTGTCATTAAATTTGGTAGTGCCAATTTAATTTTTTTTTTAAAAAATAAACCTAGAAGAAAGTTTGAAAATGAATTCTGTAACCCCATTTTTACCTTAATAGGAACTGTCAGGATTTCACTCCCTGGGCTTTTAGCTATGTGTTAGCAGGCTGAGCACATAGAGAAAACTCACATATTTTCAGAAGAATTGAATGCTAGTAGGAAAATCAGAACCAAATTTCAATTCTTTTCTAGATGATTTTCTTGTGGTCCTTGAAACATTAAATTCTGCTTATGGTACAGTACCTAGGAACAACTTACTAAACAGGTCTTAGGATCAGACCAGTCTTACTAGTGAGTTTCTGATGAAGTCTTTTCAGATGTTAGACACCTAGTTTACAGATTTAAAAGTGGGTAGCCCAGTTCATTGAGAAGCAAGGAGGCTGCATATAAAATAGAGGACTGAATTCCTTTGTGTTCATTCAGAGTTTGTCAGCTGGAATCCACGGATGCAAATATCCCTGAATTCGCTGTGTGCATGTACCCTGGTTTGCTATATGCAAAGATGTATTTTTTTTTTTTGGTCCTCTTACTTGTAGAAAGATTGTAAACAGAACAGAAATAAAAATATCCATCTGAAGAAGATCTGGGGTCAGCCTAAGCCATTGAGAATATGCAGGAGAGATTTTTTTTAAAAAAGATACTTCTTTTCTTGACATTTTTATTCTAGAGCACTATTAAAGCACTAATTAATTCTCAGACCAATTTCATTTAGTTAAAATTAATAAGATAATTCTGCTCTTGGGCAAAAGAAGGCATGGTGGTTTAAAAACGTGGACAAGTTTGTAGTCATTAGCTAACTTATGACTCACAGCTTGGAAATGTATTTCAGAACATCTTTTTTTTCTTTTTTCCTTTTTTATTCATTTATTTAGTTTTATATTTTTTTGCAGTTTTTTTCCTTTTTTATTTTTTTCAGAACATCTTTTATTTTTGCTTAAGACATTAAGTGTACACTCTTATTAGTTTTTCAATGGCTTTCATTTATACTACTGTGGACCATGAAAATACAATTTCTGTAATTATAAGCAAGATGGAGGCACATGAGGCCTCCCCTTTGAGACGAATGTGGTTCCTAGAAGAACTAGAAGCCCTGGAAAAGTAATGAGGAAGGAAGAGAAGATCAGATAAGTGTACTGGTGGGTTCGCTTGCATTTGTTTCAACACCGCGTGCTGTCTTCATTGGCGTATACCTTGTTACGTGCTAGAATCCAGGGTTCTGTGTTTTTATCTATCCTAAGGCAGGAGACTATAGATTGACTAGGCTGGTAGAGTGAAGTGGCATGGAGCAAATTACATTCGTTTTGAAATATTCTTATCCTAACAACTCGAGTATGAGATGACACCAACACGTCACTACTCTTGCACCAACAGCATTGTTAACTTGATGTGTTATCCTCAGATTACACATATCTTAAACGTCAAACGTTCTCCTGATGGCAGGAAGCTTGATCGCTGACTTCCAGAAAAAAAGAGCAAAGAATTTTTTTTCCTCTTTGCTAAAAGAGAGATGTACCCAAATACTTTTCAATTGCCTTAAGAGTTAGCACCTGGAACTGAACCATTTGTGTTCACTGAAGCTGAGCATAGAGAAAGGTCAATGTGAAATATAGAAGCTATTTTTACAAAGTTTATTAGAGGAAATAAAGGATGGATCTAGCTGGAAAGGGACTCTTTCTTGTAGAGTGCCATTTCCCAGAGGGCTCAGTTTAGGAATTTCCTCTTTTACAAGCTGTTCCTGATTCCTGTGAGCTATAGTATAACTCTTCTTTGTGCTTTTCTGTCATTACACTTAGTACATTTTGTTATAATTATTTGTTTATGTGGCTGTGCCCTTCTATATGAGGACACAATAGTAAGAAATAGGGTCAAGTGTTTAAAATGGTTTTTCTTACTTGTCAGCACAGCTTTAAAATAAGAAACAATGATTTAGATAAATCCGTTTCAATCTATTATATTTTTCTTATTGTGTTCATCTTTTTAAGCTTCCTTCATTTTTCCCAGTTTCTCTTTCTCTCTCTCTCTCTCTCTCTCTCTCTCTCTCTCTCTCTTTTTAATAGAGTCTCATTCTATCACTAAGGCTAGAGTGCAGTGACTGTGCTCATTGTCACCTCAACATCCGGGGCTCAAGCGATCTTCCCACCTAAGCCTCCAGAGTAGCTGGGACTACAGGCGTGTGCCACAAGGTCTTGCTATTTTTTTTTTTTTTTTTTTTTGAGATGGGTCCTTGCTATGTTGCCCAGGCTGGTCTGGAAATCCTGAGCTCAAACGATCCACCTTCCTTGGCCTCCCAAAGTTCTGGGATTACAGGCGTGAGCCACCGTGCCTGGCCTCCTCTGGTCTTACAGAAAGTCTTAGAGAGCTCCTCCACCTGTCATTGACCTTTAAGTGATTGATATTTAATGGATACGAAGGAAAAGGTTTGTTTGTAGAAACAAACTTTAATCTTTCACCAGTATTTTGTGTTGTTTCACAGTCATGCTATAGAATATTATAAGAACATTTTTTGAGAACAAAAAATACTTGATTTTAGAAGTTACTAAGATAGGTCCCTATAAGGAAGGAAAATGGAGACCCACACATTGCCGCTTTTTGGAATTGCTTTCAAAAGGTTTAAAATAAGGTCCTGTTTTAGTTAAACAACTTGGATGGCATATGTGAGGTGCTGTGTAATTTATAACCCCTTACGTGTGTATTTCATTAGTTTTTTTGAGGGGGGGCAGCAAGTCTATGAGCTAGACAGGGTAGGGACTATATTCCTATTGTGCAGAGGTGTAACCTGAGGTGTAGAGAGTGTCTTGTCTTCGGGCAAGCAGACAAGCAGTTACTTAGTGACTGGGTTAATGCTTAACCTCTAGTCTTCCTGCTCTAGTAGTATTCTTTCTGTTAGTCCATTCTAGATGCCAAAATGAGCTCTTCTGTTTGCAGAAAGTTTACTAAATGCTATGGCATTATTATTATTGCCACATTTTGCACTAGGAATTCCTCAGAAAAAGGAACTACACGACTACATAAATGAATCTCAAACCCTGCCTTTTTAGTGCCTATTCCTGAAAGTAGACAAGCTCTTCTGGAGATGTACAGTTGTTTAATGGAAGAAATAAAGGCACATGCATCATAGAGAGGACACTGGATTCAGGAGGAGCTCAATAGGGCTGGAGATAAACCTGTGTATATTTTCAAGTCAGAGAATAGAATAAAAATATTTTTTAAAGTAGTTATAAAAGAAAAATACTATTTTGACCATTCTAAAGAGAGTAAGTTAGTGGTCTTAAGGATACAAGTGCAAAGCAAGTTGCCTCTCTCTCTCTCTCTGTGTGTGTGTGTGTGTGTGTGTGTGTGTGTGTGTGTAAGCTTTGCCAGATTTTTGCCAGTGGTTCTAAATAGGAGAGTTATTGAGCAATCACAGTGAGGGTTCCAGCGTCCTACAGCTGGAATCTGTGCAGGTGCAGCTTTCTGGTTGCAGGCCAGCATTTTGCAATACTGCTGGCAGTAACCATTTTTAAATAGAAACATGATTGCACTTTATTTTAATATTTCTCCCTTCCATTTTTTCCCCTACTGTAAATCAGCTCTGCTCTGAGCATAACATCCCTGCCAAGGTTTCGGGTAACAGATTAGGCCCACTGGGCTGAGCCTCTTTTCACGGGCTAGAAACACAGTGAGTAAGTATACTCCAGATTGGTATAGTACATGTGACTGAAGGAGAAAATGTTGACGCAAAAACAAACTTTTCTTAGGCTTTTGTGACATTTGGAGATGAACTATTTCGCTACTTCCAACACCATGGTAGGTAGTGGGCATACGTCAACTATGTGAATCATAGCAATCCCGGCTTGCTCTCTTGCCCTATTTTCTGGGAAAATTGTACTATAAATGAAGTCATTGAGTGTTAAACAGATTTCTCTGCCAAATAGTAATTAAAGAAGCTTACACTTATGTACCACTTATCTGTTCTAGACACGATTCTAAAATATTTACATGTATTAATTTGTTACATCCTCACACCAATTCTAAGAGAGAAGGTAGTATTCTTAGGTGAGTTTTGTAAATGGGGAAATGGAGGCACAAAGAAATCAAATAACTTGCCCAAGGTCCTACAGATAATAAGGGGAAGAGCCCAGATTTGGATTAGGGGGTCTAGGGTTAGAGTCTGTGCTGGTTACTGCTTGGCTACATACATAGCATTCTGATTTGGAATTTTAAAGCCATCTAATTTCACACCAAGCCAAGGCCAACTTCCCCACTCCCTTCAGGTGCTATTTGTGTACAGGTCTATCTCCTCAATTAAACAGTGACCTTTGTAAAGGCAAAAGCTGGGCTTTTAATCTTTATATCTGCTTTTGCCACCTAGAACTAGACTTCTCTATAATAAGTATTCAATAAGATACCCGAAGCAGACATTTCAGGGATTTGAAAATAATTTGTAGGCCGTTCACGGTGGCTCATGCCTGTAGTCCCAGCACTTTGAGAGGTTGAGGTGGGTGGATCACAAGGTCAGAAGATCGAGACCATCCTGGCCAATATAGTGAAACCCTGTCTTTACTAAAAATACTAAAATTAGCTGGGCATGGTGTCACGTATCAGCTACTAGGGAGGCTTAGGCAGGAAAATCACTTGAACCTGTGAGGTGAAGGTTGCAGTGAGTTGAGACTGCGCCACTGCACACCAGCCTGGCAACAGACTGAGACTCTGTTTCAAAAAAAAAAAAGAGTATGTACCAGAATGTTTGATCATACTACAGAAGATCCAAATAATTAAGAGATTTGTTTTCAAGTTTAAATACAGTAAGTTTAGCATCAAGTGATTGTCAATGTGTAGCATATTTTGTCACAGGGCCAGGCCTCATGTAGTTTCTTACCTCATCTTAAAAAGACACCACCAAATTTTCTGTTCTTTGTAACATACATACAAGCAAATTGTTTCCACGCAGGAGTAAGCATCCTTAGCACTTTTATTTTTTTTCCTGTTGGATGACATCATCTTTGCTTTTGAAATAACCCTGTCTTCAGTTAGCCTCCTTTGAGACAAAGAGTCTGGCTTTGTCCAATAAGTACATGTTAACTTAGTTCTTTGGGATACTTATAATAAACCCCAATTACCCACAACTGATAGTAGTTTTCCAAAACAGCTAGTGTTTGCTCCTGGTTCTGTGACCTTAGGTATCAGTAGACATGACTGATTTACTGATTACAGCTCCGCTTTCCTAGAAGAGGTCACCAGGCCCGCCCTTTTCTGAGAAGCCATTAGAAATGCAAATCTCTTTTAGAACCCATTTATTTCATTTTTCTCTCAGGTTTTATAACTGGAAAATACTCATTGAAAGCTAAAGGTTATAAATGGAAAGTCTTGCTTAATACTGTGGAAGGCAGACTAAACAGTGAATTGGGAGCTTAGAGGTTGTGATTTTAGTCCTAGATTTCCGGTGATTAGCTAAGTGGCTAGCTAGGTCACCCTGACCAATCCAAATGCGTTGTTTCTTCCTTACACTATAGAGTGAAATTAGATAGTACCTTTTCAATTCTCTTCTTCTAATCTAGTCTGTATAAGAAGTCTCCTCTTCTCTGCATCCTGAGCACTATAATTTTCCACTGAAGATCTTGAAAGAGAACTTTAATAGGAAGCGTAACTTAGTTTTGGAAAGTAAAATCTTTACCATTGACGAGTTGAACCATGACAAGTGTTGAAACTTTCAGGAAGCTGTTGGTGGATTTCCCACGTACAAATTTACAGTTTGGATTTTACCATTAGGCTGGTGCAAAAGTAATTGGGGCTTTTGCCATTAAAACATTTAGAGTAGCATAAATTAAATTCATTTTAGAATTAGAAGTTAAAGGAAGGTTCCTTCCCATACTGGTGACTTTTTGAATGATCTCAAGAATGTGTGCATGCTCATGGTTGCTAAGGAACCTTCTAATTCTGTTCATTTGAAGCAGCACTAATATTACTCTGACTCCACCTGGAAACGGACACCATCTACCTTCACATGTTTGCTCTCCAAATGCTTGCTACTCTAAGTGTGATTATAGACCACCAGCATCCGCATCACCTGGGAGTGTGTTAGAAATGCAGAGCTATTGAATCAGAATGGAATTTTAACAAGATCCCTAGGTGATTTGTGTTCACATTAGTGTTTGAGATGTACTGCTCTAAATCACTGAGATGGCTGAAAGATTTTTCTCTTAAAATCTCACAATGTTCTGTTTAACATGGGGCTACCTGAATCAAAATGTATTAGTATGCAAGAAACTCAGATCTTGAGTTTAATTCCATTACTAAAAGTGTGTGTGTGTGTGTGTGTGTGTGTGTGTGTGTTTAGTAGTAGTAGTAGTGGAGAAGAATATAGCATTATCTTCAACTCATAGAAGGATAATGGTTTCTCAAGTTGACACAGGCGCACAGGAAAATTTGGGTTAAGAATGTGTTATCACTCAGTCTATTCAAGTTGCACATAGAGAGACATAGCCAAGAAAGTAGAATTGTGGAGGAAAGCTGTGTACGTGAGGGGCCATGCGTGATCCAATGTTCTACAGAGGGTTAGAGTTGAAGAACTATTCAAAAATTAAGGAGAAATTAAAAGCCATGATCACCCCTCCTCCCGTGTGCACACCTTTCATTGTTAACTAGTCTTGTAGGAGATTAGTTCACTCTCTAAATTTTTGAGGTCAAGGCTTTTTCAAAGGCAGTGTTCTCTCATGAGCCATAGGGTGTTCTCTGACTCCTCTGCTAAGTAAGGAAAGAAAGGAAGGCTACTCATTAGCACACTGGGTCTGTTTTGATGAACTCCTCACTCCAGTTTCAGACTTATCTTTTTTTGTTTCTTTTTGGTCACTACTTTGTCAGATCAGATATTCTGTCTCTCGTGATGGTCCTGGGACCTGGCCTTACCTGTCAGGTGTCTGGTGCTTTTTCTCTCTTCCACTCCTCACCATTCTTCTACCCCTAAATCTCACTCTCCATTTTCTCTCAAATTGTGATATAAAAAATGACTTGCAAGGCTTGAGCATCTTCTCTGTCTCTTTTTCTCATATTTGAATTTGAACAACAATTAAAAATCCTTTCTCCAAGTTATTGTCTCTGCTGAGGTCTTTCAGACGCTAATACAGGTGAGTGGAGGAGACAATATTAATGGAGAAGGGTAGCAGCCTGTTATGAATGCCTCTCAAACCCTCTGCCTAGATGTTACCACCTTTGTACCTGACCCAGGTGTCTGATAGAGCCACACAAAGAGTGGGAAGCTTGCTTCATGAAAGTTAAAATGTAAGGTCTTAGGAGCATGAGAAGCATTAAGTTTACATTGAAGTTGGTCACTGTAGACTATGGATTTATATTTTGGACCACACTTTGTAATGGAACACTAAGATAGAAGAGCATTAAGCAGAGTAGGCTGCGGACCTAGGGGAAGTTGGCCTCCCAGGATGGTGGTGAACAAGAGGCTGAGAAGCAATTCACTGCCTACTTGGAATGGACTATGCTTCCCCACTGACTGGTGCTCAGTTGGGCTTGAGGATCAGAAATAAGATGCATGTTCATTATTTCCATTAATAACCTAGAGATGGTTTATATATGTTAATATATGTTTTCTTCCTTAGTCCAAAGCAATAAAAGGCTTGTACAATCTGTCAACACCCTTCCCTGAGCAGGCAGTGAATTGACATGAGTCACTCCCCACTAAGGACTCGAGTCCAGGGAAATAGGCTGTGTTTGCCTTTTCTCCCTTTGGCCATGCTACCCCAATAGATTTGTAAACTTGAGTAGATAAATTGGGGTCTTAATCTCATCTTTCAGTGAAGTTGTGTGTGTGGCTTCTGCCTGCCATTCATGGCCCGTCTGAGATGCTGAACTCTTCAGTTTTGAAGAAAATTATTTGGCTATGTATGTGACAAGATACTTAGACAGATTTACAAGAAAAAAAAACAAATAACCCCATCAAAAAGTGGGCGAAGGATATGAACAGACACTTTTCAAAAGAAGACATTTATGCAACCAACAAACCTATGAAAAAAAGCTCATCTTCACTGGTCATTAGTGAGAAATGCAAATCAAAACAATGTTGAGAAATGCAAATCAAAACCAGATTGAGATACCATCTCATGCCAGTTAGAATGGTGATCATTAAAAAATCAGGAGACAACAGGTGCTGGAGAGGATGTGGAGAAATAGGAACACTTTTACACTGTTGGTGGGAGTGTAAATTAGTTCAACCACTGTGGAAGACAGTGTGGCAATTCCTCAAAGATCTAGAAATAGAAATACCATTTGACCCAGCAATCCCATTACTGGGTATATACCTAAAGGATTATAAATCATTCAGTTATAAAGACACATGCACACATATGTTTCTTGTGGCACTGTTCACAATAGCAAAGACCTGGAACCAATCCAAATGCCCATCAATGATAGACTGGATAAAGAAAATGTAGCACATATACACCAAGGAATACTATGCAGCCATAAAAAATGAGTTCGTGACCTTTGCTGGGACATGGATAAAGGTGGAAACCATAATTCTCAGCAAACTGGCACAAGAACAGAAAACCAAACACCACATGTTCTCACTCATAAATGGGTGTTGAACAATAAAAACACGTGGACACAGGGAGCAGAACATCATGCACCAGGGCCTGTCAGGGAGTTCGGGGGTAAAGGAGGGATAGCATTAGGAGAAATACCTAATGTAGATGACAGGGTGATGGATGCAGCAAACCACCATGGCAGGTGTATACCTGTGTAACAAACCTTCATGTTGTGCACATGTACCCCAGAGCTTAAAGTATAAAAAAAGTTAAAAAGATCTTAACGTAGTTAAGAAATATTTGACATGTATTCAGAGTTTACCATGTTGAATAATATCTGAATAATTCAGCACAGCTTCCTTATGAGGCAAATACTACTTTCCCCATTTTACAACTAAAGAAACTTAAATAAATGTTCAAACTTGCCTGGAATTGCCAGGCACAATAGGTTGTTTTACTTAGCCAGATTGTTTTACTTCAAAGCCTTGCCCTAAACATGTATGCCACTCAAATCAGAGAATGATTTCATGTAACGTTCCTCTGTTGGTATAGAATGTTTTTGTCCTTATTATATGGATTACATTAAGACATTTGCAACACAAATTCTTAGCGCACATTATTTTAGTTCACTGTAGGGTCAGTTCTTAATTCAGTTCTTCATATGTCCATCTCTGGGCATTTCTATGACTGAAAAATTTTCAAGAAGGTAACCTATGCTGTCAAGAAACCTGTCCCCGCTCTTTATTTTCATGTTTTGGAAGGAATTATACCTTTCACTCAAGGCTAACAAAGTTAATGTAATTTATTTTAAATGGTTCATTTGGCTTGGAAACCACTTAGATATTTCTATTGAATACATTTCAGAATAAACATATTTGGAGAAAAAAAAATCGACATTCCTCATTCAACAAGTATTTGAGTTTCTCTTTTTTTTTTTTTTTTTTGTTAAGACCCTGAGTTGAGAGCTATGGAGCTTGCATAAAGTTCAGTATAAAGTTCTGTGACCAGAAGTGTGATGATAATTTTTGGGTGTCAACTTGCCTGGACCACAGGATGCCCAGACATTTGGTAAAGCATTATTTTGGGTTTGTCAGTGAGGCTATTTCTGGATGAGATTAACATTTGAGTCAGGAGACTGAGTAAAGAAGATTCCATTCCCAAGTCAGTTGAGGATCTGAATAGAATGAAAAGGCTGAGGAATAAGAAACTCTTGATGCCCAGTTACTCTGAACTGGGACATTGGTATTTTTCTGCCTTCAGACTGGAACTACAATTCTGGCTCTTCTTGGGTCTCAAGTCTGTAGACTTTTTGACTGGAATGACACAATTGGCTCTCCTGAGTCTTCCACTTGCCCACTACAGATCTTGAGCTTCTCAGCTTCTATAATTGCATGAGCCAATTCTTTATAATGAATCTTTGTTTATATTATACTATGATGGTTAAATTTATGTCTCAACCTGACTAGGTTGAGGGATGCCCAGATAGCTGACAACACATTATTTCTGAGTGTGACTATGAGAGTTTAACTGGAAGAGATTAACATTTGAATCAGTGGACTGAGTGAAGTAGATCTTCCCTCACCAATGTGAGTGGGCATCAGTCGATCCATTGAGGGTCCTTATAGAGCAAAAAAGTCACAATGGTGAATTCTCTCTCTTCTTAAGCCAGAACATCCATTTTCTCTTGCCTTCAGACATCAAAGCTTCTGGTTCTTGGGCTCTCAGACTCCGGGATTACCAGACTTTTGGCCTTGAACTGAGAGTTATAACATCGGCTTGCCTTGTTAGGCCTTTGGACTCTGAATTATAGCACGAAAATTCCTGGGACTTCTTAGCCTCCATAATCATATGAACCAATTCTCATAATACATTCCTCATACATCTATGTATCTCTATATATGTATATGTATATCCATTTCCTATAGGTTTTCTTTCTGCAGAGAATCCTAATACACCAACTGATGCTAAACACACCCTCCAAACACATCCTTTTCTATGGAAAGTGTCTGTCCTTAAAAGCCACCTTATCCAAGCTAGATTAGATGGATTTCAAATAGGTTTTGTTTAATGAAGTTTTGTAGGTATAAATCATGTAATAAGTCAGTCTGGGGAAATGTACAATATCAATAATAATTGGACACACTTCAGTCAGTACATTGGACAAAAACCTCTTCATAGGGATCTTTCTGTAAGAGTTGTGACAAGTCTGAAAATGGAAGACAGTATTTCTATTGTTTTCTGAGCTTCAAAAGGAAGGAAGATGTTAAATGCCAACTGTCGGGCCCCAGAGGAACAATCATTGTTGACTAACTGACTGCAGGCCAAAGCTTCCACGGTTTGGGAAGGCGATTTTTTTCATGTCTCTGAGTGTGACTGTGATAGAGTTTCCATATAGGGACTAAAGCAAAGAATGCGTTTTCCTATGGACTTGGAGGTTGATTTTTCTAATTAATATAATCCTTTCCTTTTCAGAATTATCAATTTCGTTCTAATATCTTTGTTTTTAATTGAGTGGAATTCATACAACATCAAAGTAAGCCATTCAGCAGCATTTAGTGTGTTCATCTCTATCTAGGTTCAAACATATTCATGACCTCAAAATGAAACTCCATACTTCTTAGAGTTGCTCCTGGTTCCTAACTCTCCATGGAGAGTTAGTTTCTAGGGTTCCCAAACCCTAGAAACTCTTATGAATTTATCTATTCTAATCTGCTTTTAAAATAATACTCTGTACAGAGAAAAGCTCACAGCATAGAACATAAGTTATATAATGGAAAGAGTATATTAAACTTATAGTTTTAATATTTGTTGCGAGTACTTATAGAATTTTTGTTTTTTATTGTTATTTTTCTTTTAAAATGTATGATTGACATGTAGTAATTGTGCATGTTATGGCATACAATGTGATATGATATTTTAATACATGTATGAATTGTGTAATGATCACAGGGTAATTAGCATATTTGTCATTTAGTCATTTGTCTTTGTCATGAGAACATTTAAAAAACACATTTCTAGCTTTTTTGAAATATATAGTATATTGTTGTTAACTCTAGTCACCCTACTTGAAATAGACCTCCAGAGCTTATTCCTGCTATCTAACTGTTGTTTTGTACCCATTGACTAATTTCTCACCCTCCCCATTCTTCCCCTCCATCCTTCCCTCCACTATTCTACTCTCTACTTCTATAAGAAAAACTTACTAGATTCCACATATAAATGAAATCATGCATTATTCATCTTTCTCTGTCTGCTTTATTTCGCTTAACATAATGTCCTTGATGTTTGTCCATATCGTTGCAAATAACAGAATTTCATTCATTTTTATGGATGAATAGTATTCATTATGTGTGTGTACTGTATATGAACCACGTTTTCTTTATCCATATATCTGCTAATGGACATTTAGGTTGATTCTGTATCTTGACTATTGCAAATACTGCTGCAATAAACATGAGAAGGCAGGTATCTCTTCAACACAATGACTTCATTTTTGTTTTTTTGGAATATGTACCCAGTAGTGAGATAGCTGATTCATATGTTAGTTATATTTTGAGAAATCTTCATACTGTTTTCCATAATTAGTATACTAGTTTACATTTCTACCAGCAGTCTATAAATGTAGACTTTTATTTACACCCTCGTCAACACTTGTTATCTTTCGATTTTTTTTGATAGTAGCCATTCTGATTGGAGTGAGGTGATATCTCATCGTAGTTTTGATTTGCATCTTTCTGATTAGTAATGTTGTAAACTTTTTCATAAAACAACTGTTGCCATTTGTATGTCTTCTGTAGAGAAATGTCTATTCAGGTCTTTTGCCCATTTTAAAATTGAGTTAGTTGAATTTTTGTTGTTGAGCTATTTGAATTCCTTATATATTTTGGTTATTAGCACTTTATCAGATATATAGTTTGCAGATATAATCTCCCATTCTGTAGGTTATCTTTGTTCTGTTGATGGTTTCCTCTGCTGTACAGAAGCATTTTAATTTGATGGAATCCCACTTGACTACATTTCTTTTGTTGCCTTTACTTTTGAGATTTTATTTTAAAAAATCATTGCCTGTACCAATATCATGGAGTTTTTTCCTGGTATTTTCTTCTATTAGTTTCATAGTTTCAGGTTTTACATTTAAGTTTTCAATCTATTATGAGTTTTCTTGCATGTTGTCATAGGTAAGGGCCTAATGTCATCCTTCTGCTTGTAATATCCAGTTTTCTCAGCACCATTTCTTGGAGGCCATTCTTTCTTCATTGTGTGTACTTGGCACCTTTGTAAAAAATCAGTTGGCTGTAGATGTGAAGATTTATTTCTGGGCACTCCATTCTGTTCCATTGGTCTGTGTAAGTGTTTTGATGCCAGTACTGTGTTGTTTTGGTTACTATATAGCTTTGTAGTATGTTTCGAAGTCAGGTAGCGTGACGCTGCTAGTTTTGTTCTTTTTGGTCAAGACTTGCCTTGGCTATTTGGAGTCTTCTGTGATTCCATATAAATTAGTGGATTTTTTTCTATTTCTGTGAAAATGTCATTGGTCTTTTGATAGGAATTAAATCTGTAGATCATTTTAGGTAGTATGGACATTTTAACAATATTAACCATTTCAGTCCATAAACAAGATACTTTTCCATTTTTTGTGTGTCTTCTATTTCTTTCATTAACATTTTAGTCTTAATTGTAGAGATCTTTAACCTCCTTGAGTAAATTTACTTCTAGATACTTTTTCGTAGTTATTGTAAAAAGCTTGCTTTTTCAGATAAATTTGCTATTGGCATATAGACATAATACTGATTTTTATATGTTGATTTTGTATCATGCAGCTTTGCTGAATTTGTTTATTAGTTCTAACAGTTTTTTGTCAGAGTCTTTGAGGTTTTCTATATATAAGATTATGTCATCTACAAACAGGGGCAATTTGACATCTTCTTTTCTGATTTGGATACCCTTTCTTTTTCTTGCCTAGTTGCTTAGACTTCCAGCACTATGTTGAATATAAGTGGAGAATGTGAGCATCTTTATCTTGTTCCAGATCTTAGAGAGAAAGCTTCCAGCTTTTCCTCATTCAGCATGATGTTAGATTTGGGTTTGTTATATATAACCTTTATTATGTTGATATATGTTCCTTCTATACCTAATTTGTTGAGTGTTTTTGTCATAAAGGGGTGTTGAATTTATCGTATGTTTTTCCTGCATGTATTGAGATGATAATATGGTTTTTGTCTTTCATGTTTTTAATGTGATATACTATGTTTATTGATTTGTATGTGTTGAACCATCCTTGCATCCTAGGGATGAATCACACTTGATCATGGTGAATAATCATTTCTATGTGTTGTTATATTTTGTTAGTATGTCATTGAGATTTTTGACTCTATGTTCATTAGATATATTGCCCTGCAATTTTCTTTTTTTGTCATGTCCCTGTCTGGTTTTGGTATCACAGTAGTGCTGACCTCTTCAACTGGGTTTGGAAGAATTTTTTCCCCTTCAATTTTTTGGAATAATTTGAGTAGAATTGGTATTAGTTCTTCTCTAAATGTTTGATAGAATGCAGTAATGAAACCATCAGGTCCTGAGCTTTTTTTGATAGGAGATTTTTTTATTACTGATTTAATTTTGATATTCATTATTGGTCTGTTCAGATTTTCTCTTTCTTTGTGGTTTAATCTTGGTAGGTTGTATGTGTCTGGGAATTTATCAGTGTCTTCTAGGTTTTTCAACTGGTTTGCATCTAGTTGTTTATAATAGTCTTTAATTATCCTTTGTATTTCTGTGGTATCAGTTTTAGTTATTCTTTTTTTCTCTTATTTTATCATTTGTGTCATCTTTTTTCTTAGTCTGCTTAAAGGTTTGTAAATTTTGTTTATTGTTTCAAAAAACTAACTTTGTGTTGATTTTTTTTTGTATTTTAAGGCTCTATTTCATTTATTTCTGCTCTGAGCTTTATTATTTCCTTCTAATTGTTTTGGGTTTGGTTTTTTCTTGTTTTTCTAGTTCTTTGGGTTATAATGTTGTTTATTTGACATCTATTTTTGTAGGCATTAATTGCTATAAACTTCCCTATTCATACTGCTTTTGCTGTATCTCATAAATTTTGGTATGTTGTGTTTCCATTATCATTTATCTCAAGAATCTGTGAATTGTTTTGCTTAATTTCTTCACTGACCCATTGGTCATTTAGGAGCATGTGATTTAATTTCCATGATTTGTATAGTTTCCTAAGTTCTTGTTACTGATTTCTAGTTCTATTGCATTGTGGTCAGAAGATACTTGATATGATTTCAATTTTTGAAAATTTATTGAGACTTGTTTTGTGACCTACAATATGGCATATACTGGAGAATGTTCCATGTGTGATTGAAAAGAATGTTCCTTATGCTGTGTGTTCTGCAGTTGTTTGGTGAAATGTTCTGTAGACGTCTGTTAGGCTGATTTGCTCTAGCGTGCATTTTTAACTCTATTGTTTCTGTCTGAATTTGTGTTGGATGATAGGTTATTGCCAAAAGTAAGGTATTATAGTTTTCTAATACTATTGGATTACAGTCTATTATCTTCCTTTAGGTCTATTAATATTTGTTTTGTATGTTTAAGTGCTTTGATGTCAGGTGCATAGATAAAAGACTAACTTCATATGTGAATCCAGCACTTTTCACATTATGGCACAGTATGAGTTTGCAGGGATTTCTCAACAACTCCTGGCAAGACAGGGAGGCTGCAGTTGGAGCAACTCTGGCAGGTCCTCTCAAGAAGAAAATACAGGGAAGAATGCCCTTTTGGCATCCTTCTTGGCCACATTTTGGCTGCCAGACACGCCAACATATTGCACACAAGCTTCAGGATGGGATCCACTGCTTTCCAACCATTTCAATTTTGATTAGTACAGAACTGAGAAAATCTGTGCAAGGACAGCTTTTTATTTCTGACAGAATCTTCTCATGGTCTTTTTTTCTCTTTAGCCATCAGCTATCATAGTTGTGGTTTTGGCCCATTATCTGTGTACCTTTCTTTTCTCACTTTAAAATATTCTATTCAAAGCAACTAGAAATTTGACTACAAAAATCACTGGTATTTTAATATATGTGGATTCTTGGATGTGATGAGTTTGTTGCTCTATTTTCCAAGCTGAGGTGGTGATGAATAGATGAGGGATGTCCACCTATTTACCTCATTTCACACCGTAAGTGTGAGGGGCCATTTGTAGTCAGTGGCAATTTTCCTAGAACCAGAGAAAAAGTTTGTTGAAAAGTGGCAATTGTCCACTCTGGAAAACTATTTCTTAAAGATTAGGAAGGGAAAGCAAGTATTCTTCACAAGCTGTTGCATGGCCATTTAAAGGGTGGTGTTTGTAACTCTTGACCCTCTCTGCAGATTCATGTACAGGAAAAACTGTCTTACTCAAATAGGGAGAAGGGTCTTCTGTTGTATAGGACTGTGAGTGGTGTACCCTCTGCATCTCTAGGGTGGGCCTTTCAACAGAGAGTTAATGTCAAGGGCTTCTTCCCAAAATTACCAATTACTTTCTTCCCTTTTCCATACTTAAACCTATAAAAGATTGGATTTGAAAAACCACCAGAGATGTTTATAGTCAGTTACTTAACCAGTTGAAATCTCCCTCCATGTAATTTCTATCTGGTTGTCTTGGTTCTTTGCTCTGCATGGATAGAGGCAAATGATCTGTCTTAGTTAATTTGAGCTGCTGTAATAAACTCCCATAGACTGGGTTGCTTATAACCAGCAGACATTTATTTCTCCCAGTTCTGGAGGCTGGGAAGTCCAAGATTAAGACACTGGCAGATTCAGTGTCTGGTGAGGGCCCACTTCCTGGTTCATAAAGGACCATCTTGTTGCATCCTTACATGGCAGAAGAGAAAAAGGTGAGCTCTCAGGCCTCTCTTATAAAAGCACTAATCCTATGAATGAAGGCTCCCTCTCTATAACCTAGTCACCTCCTAAAGTCATCACCTGCTAATAACATCACCTTGGGTGTTAGGATTTCAACATAAGCACTTTGGGGAGACACACCATTTAGTCCATAGCATGATACTTCTTCATTGCTGTTTTGTCAGACATAGGAAGATAGAAGTCATGTCCTGTAAGGTCCTCTATAGGTGTTGCCTAACCAGTCAGGATGAATAAAGAATCACTTCTTATTGCTGTTCAATCACCAGCATAGCTTTTGCCATGACATCAGGTTTTGATTCCCTCCTATTGGGTTGTTTATTGAAACCTTAAAGGTCTTCTTTCAATTGGTAATACTATCTCCTGGCTTTTCCATGATGCTTCACAGTTTGCAAACTATTTTCACATGTCTCATTTGGCATCAAAAATAATTCTGATGCAAGCAGCAAAGATGTTAGTGTATGCTTCTTATTGACAAGGAAACTAAGCATCAGAGAACTCTGATGACCAGGGCCATATCACTACCACATCCGGTGCTCAAAGAACACGTAGTTTCTAAACTTCTGTATTATTTTTTATCGGGAATCCATTTTGGGAAACTGTTGTCCAAGTCACGTTCCCCCTGACTTGTACTTGTGCAGTTGATTTTCTGGAGCTAAATGCATCCTGTTAGATTTCAGTGACAACAATTTCATAATGCAATAAAATCAAGGAAACAAGTCTGTGTTTTCCAGAACCAAACTTAAAATTTAGAGAACAACATTTGTCCACCTCCAGTCTTCTTTCTTACACTATTTCTCGATATCACAACTACATAAATTTGTCCTTTCCTCTTTAAAGAAAAATCTAGGTGCATTAAATAATTAAATTTATTTGTTTATTTTTTTGAGACAAGATCTCTCTCTGGCCCAGGCTGGTTTGACCATGACTCACTGCAGCCTCAGCCTCCAGAGTAGCCAGGATTACAGGCACACACCACTATGCTAATTTTTAAATGTTATTTTTGTAGAGACAGGGTCTCACTGTTTTGCCAGGGCTGGTCTCAAACACTTGGCATCAAAGGATCCTCTTGCTTCAGCCTCCCAAGTTGCTGAGATGACAGGCCTAAGTCACTATGCCTGGCCCCCATTAATCTATTAAAATAACTGATTTATTCATTTCAATTTCTTTACTTCTTTTGCATTTCTATTTTTTCCTACCTCTGTTTGTTCTACCTTTCTGAGTTTAAAGGCACAATCTGCATTAAAATGCATCAGCCTTGATTCATCTTTTTCTGGAAACCCTGTACACCCGCAGAGTTTTTTGCTTATTTCTCTAGTTTCCCCCTCATTCCGACCCCCCTCACCATGTTTCCACTACCATATTCATGGCTTTTTATACATGCCTGTATCTCCTTTCCATAGAGTGTACAACCTCTAACACTTAACTCTGTTCAAACCTGACAGCCTGCAACCTAGATCATAATAAAAACATATGTTCACATGAAGAGGCCACAGCTTTGAGGATTTTAGAGTGATTATTACAGGATTGCACACTTCTGTTTTAGATGAAGTGTCAGGTAAGTTAATTGTATGTTTTAAGCCTTATTTTGAAAATAATTTATTTGATGTCATTTGAAAAAACTTGAACACAAAAAATGATCTGAGAAGATAAATGACATATTTACAAGTTGATTTGTAGGAAAAACACCTAGTTGCTATGGATCTTGAAGGCCAAAAGTGTGTAGTTTCAGATGTCTGGATTTAAACTCTGGATTCAAAATTTGGGGCAAAATTGAAAGCCTCTGAAGTGTGTATAGTTTTGGCTCCAGAAATGTTAAGTTTTGCAGTCTATGGTTTTGCTCTTATCTTCCCCTAAAGTCCACACTTACCACAATGAGAGAAGAATTTTGTCTTCTTACCTAGGTTGCCAAATACTTTTTTAGAAAAATATTATTCTCAGGAAATAATGCTTTTAAGTTAGGGGAAAATAGTTTGCAAATATCTTTATCAATAGTTAATGACACCAAAATTAACATAGATAAATGTCTTCATACCAACACTCAAGATGCGTGGTTACACAACATCCCTTGACTAAGTGCTCATGTAGGTTATTGTATTCCTTTTAGATTAGTCTGAGCAGGTTCTTGCTTAATGTATTGTTTAATGTGTCAGGTAAATGGCATAAAGGTCTTAAAATCAAAGTATGTACCATGGAAAATTGTTATTTTTATTATAAATGTACTCTGTTATATATAAAGTTTACAAGTTAGGTGTCATTCAATTAACTACCTTAAATGCTTTTATTCCCTAGAGTGATCAGAGCAAGTGTTGGGGCAGGGCTTCAATCTGTGCCCTTTTTCATAGTTAAGAAGGTTGCATTTTCACACTGCAAAGGATTTAATTCTCTGAAGTATTGGTGTCAGGCATCTCTACTTAGAGCTTACAACAGGCTTGACATCTCTATTAAGAAAGGGAGTCAAAATGCAGTACATGGAAAACAATTGATGGTGAATACTAAGTGAAGAAAAAGAGGCCACACTTTGAGTTCTTATGAGCAAAATGTGTTTTTATAAAACACATTTGCAGAATGTCCATGGCACAGTTTTTGGAGGTTTGGTTGCTGTATTTGCTTCCTTTGCCCCAGGTGGAGACTGTAGCCTCTAAGCTAAGGGAGAGGGGAGAATGTAGGTTCAGACAGCTCCAAAGCCAGCAAGCAGCCTTTACATTTGGGTATACAGCATGCGCTCTGAGTTCTTTAGTTAGAGGACATATGTAACATGTATTTTTTCTCTCAGAAATGTATATTTTCTTTTCCAGGGAAAAGCAAAACTGCCTCAGTGATGTGCAGATAGACAGAAAAACATGGTTTGAATAAAAATTCCTAGTTTTTCTGGTGGAGGCCATTGCTCATTCATCTTGGCTTTAGACACTTGACTAGCTTGCAAGCCTCTGCCTTTTTGTAATTCGATTAATGATTCAGGTTCCCTCCAGCCCCTCACCTCCTGCTCCTGATTGCTATTGATTACTTTCTCCCTACTGCATTAGAACAGGATCCAATAGGAATTTCCAATTTGATGTGGAGCCTGAGCAGGCATGCTTCAAGAACTTCCCTCTATGTGTCCCCGGCTCTCTCTGGTTCCTCTCTCCCACCCTAGCTCTTTTCTTTGGTACCACCCAGATTTGTATCTACAGGAGCTCACAGGCTGTTCTGCAGGCTGCCTCACTGCTGCCTCACCCTTTATTGTAGCAACTACCATCACACTATTTCATTAAAATGATGCTTGGAAACCAGGCTACTCAAGTGTGTAGTAAGTTGAATTGCAGCTGCTTCCTACTGTTCCTGTGATAGATGGTACCATAAAATGGATGTGATGTGGTTATTAGGCTGTGATTCGGTTCATACTGAGCTGTATTGATTGGTGTTGGTTCAGTGCTTGCTATACATTTTATCAATTGACCTAGATGGTATCCTCCCTTTGCTTCTTTTACCTCTAATTCTACTTTATCTCCAGTTTTGTGGCTCCTAATTTTCTTGTGGTGGATTTCTCATAGTATTTCTTTAGTTTTCTATTACTCAGAAAGACTTTTCTAATAAAACCGTATTTTCCCTCTCACCATGCTTATTTACTTATTTATTTATATAGCTGGGTTGGCCTTCGTTATTCTGGGATACCATTTCTGTCCTTTGAGTTTCCAAGTTTTAAACTATTTCTGACTGCATGCAGGGCTTTTTCTGTAACTTTCCAGTCCCTCAAACTAGCTGGCAGAACTCAGCAGAGGGCGATTTGATTGCATAGGCGCAAAGTCCTATTTGCAGTTATTCTCCATAACAGGCAGTCACTCTTCTTTTGCCCTAGTGCTGTCTTTTCATTTTTGAAGTTCTTTCTTTTTTTTTTCTTTTTCCTTTGTGTGTGTGTGTGTGTGTGTGTGTGTGTCTGGAGTGAGGGTTCTGGAGAGTTCTGCAGGTGTTTGTATAAACATATTAGATAATTAAGCAAAGATAGATGTGAAAAGTAGAAACTGGCTGCAGAGAGGAGAGGGGAAGACATGAGGAGATGAGAAGAAAGGGGGTAGAAGATGGAAAATGGAGGAAAGGAGGGGAAATGTCAAGAGAAGAGGACAGAGCAAAGCTATTTGAGAGACTGGGGAAGAAGACAGATGTGATCCCTGTGTAGGAGGCTGGGGGATTTATTTTTGGAATGGAAATATATTATATATATATTTTGGAATGGAAATATATATATATATATATATTTTGGAATGGAAATATATTATATATAAATATATATATATATTTATATATATATATTCCATATATATTTATTATATTTATATATATATTCCATAATAAATGTATATCTATATTTCCATAATAAATGTATATATACACATTTATATATTTAAATATTTTCCATCTTCTACCCCCTTTCTTCTCGTCTCCTCATGTCTTCCCCTCTCCTCTCTGCAGCCAGTTTCTACTTTTCACATCTATCTTTTGCTTAATTATCTAATATGTTTATACAAACACCTGCACATTTATATATATAAATATATATACACATCTATATAAATACATATATGTACGTAGGGAGAGAGAGAAAAAGGAACAAGAGTGAAGATAAAGAGGGTAGGGGTTAATGAAGTCAGTGTTGGGAAAGTTCGGTTAACATATTTTTATAGGTTGTAAACCCATCAGAGAAAGTGCGTGTTTGGGTATACTGCTGAGTACCTTGTCAAGTACCTTCTAATTAATAATAATTACAGGCATTATTTTTAAAAAAGAAAAATCTGTGTACTTTGAGCAACAGTGTTGTGACATTGCATTACCTATGACCGGTAATTTTTCAGACACTTAATTCTTATGTTTATTGCTTTTATTTCTCATGAAGGCAGTAATTAAATAAAATATATAACTATATGTTGCCTCTGACGCCAAGCAAATGCTATTTGGCCATTTTGTTTGAAAGAAATTGAGATTTTTATAGCTAGTTTTGTTGACTATGAGCCAGGTTAGTTGTGCAAAGTAATTGCCATCTGAATACTTCTTACTGGCTCAAGTGGAATTGATACACTCACTTGAAGACCAACACTTGCTTACCTGAAATTAATCAATAATAATAACTGCTGGGTAGTGTCCTTTGTAATAACAACGTGGGTAAGGAGTGATGTCATGCAGCCAAAGGGTTTTCTGTTCCCAAGGGAGTGTTAAAAAAAATCTCATTAATAGTTATTTTTAAATTTTTTATAATTTCCAACTTTAAGTTCAGGGTACATCTGCAGGATGTGCAGGTTGTTACACAGGTAAACATGCGCCAAGGCAGTTTGTTGCACAGATCATCCAGTCACTAAGGAATTAAGCCCGGCATCCACTAGCTCTTCTTTCTCATCCGCTCCCTTCTCCCACTCCCAACCCTCCAACAGGCCCCAGTGTGTGTTGTTCCCCTCCATGTGTTCTCATCATTTAGCTCCCTCTTGTAAGTGAGAACATGCAGTATTTGGTTTTCTGTTCTGACACTAGTTTGCTGAAGATAATGGCCTCCAGTTCTATCCATGTCCCTGCAAAGGACATGACCTTGTTCCTTTTCATGGGTGTGTAGTTTTCCATGGTGTATAGGTACCACATTTTCTTTATCCAGTCTGTCATTGATGGGCATTTAGGT
The DNA here is from genome assembly GCA_031835075.1 of Saguinus oedipus. Classification (NCBI taxonomy): domain Eukaryota; kingdom Metazoa; phylum Chordata; class Mammalia; order Primates; family Cebidae; genus Saguinus; species Saguinus oedipus. The sequence goes on along the minus strand of CM063172.1, from coordinate 10,542,998 downwards.
TGATTCCGTGTATTTGCTATTGTGAATAGTGCTTCAATAAACTTATTCAAGAAGCACTTAAAAAAAAAACAGACTAAAATAGTCCAGGAATAAGATAACATCTCCTGTGCCCTTATCATAACACATACATGCACAAAGCTTTGCTTTTCAATGACCAGCTCCCTACATGTGTGAAAACATGTGTGATTTTATGTTTCTTTGTAATGTGCCTGTGAAATGGTTGAAAGAGTCTCTGCTTTATCAATTGAGAGACATTTTAACCTCCTGTTTCACTGATTGTTCCATATCAAGGGACTCAAATCGGGAGCTGGAACACCAATGGATGGCCCAGATATTTCTAGAGATTTTTAGAAATTGGAGCCATCCTTGGCCTTTGCAAGCACAGGACATCTGCTTGGTTTAAGGTCAGCTGCAAGGTACTTTCTTTACTTGGGCCTTTGACCATTCATTTGACACTCTCCTTTTTTTTCTATGAGCATGGAAGCATTTTTTCTCGATTCTTTCAATTAACACCCCATTAAAAAATGGGGTAGCATCACATTTTTCCCATTCTCCTTGGAGTTTGCTGATAATTGGACATTATCATTGCATATTTTTGTCAAACTGAGGAACTTGCATATGCTTTTTTATTTATTTTTATTTTTATTTTTTATTTTTAAATTGAGATGGAGTTTCACTCTTGTTACCCAGGCTAGAGTGCAATGGCGCAATCTTGGCTCACCGCAACCTCCGCTTCCTGGGTTCAGGCAATTCTTCTGCCTCACCCTCCTGAGTAGCTGGGATGACAGGCATGCAACATTGTGCCCAGCTAATTTTTTGTATTTTTAGTAGAGATGGGGTTTCACCATGTTAACCAGGATGGTCTCGATTTTTTGACCTCGTGATGCACCCGCCTCGGCCTCCCAAAGTGCTAGGATTATAGGCGGGAGCCACCGTGCCCGGCCCGCGTATGCTTTTTAAATAATTCCCTTTTATTATTTGCCATGATGACCTCTTTTGCCCTTGAAACTGAAGGCAGACAGCCTTTCTTATTGTGTGAGAACTTAGATGTCATCTTTCTGAACTTTACAATTCATCATCAGATCTGGCTGGTGGAGGGCTGAGGCCTAGCCAAAAAAAAAAAAGTTTGAAGCATCTAAGTTGTGCTTCCTCCAGTAAAATTCCCAGGAAAGGACCGGATTACAGAACTGCTAGATCTCTGCGAGGTACCAAGGGATTTATCATAACATGCAACAAGGAACTGCAAGCTTACAAAGAGACCTTGTTTTCACTCTGTCTGGGGAGAAGGGATTTGTAGACTACTGTGAGGGGTTGGCGGACATTTATGCATGAAACCAACCCTGGTTTTTTCATTCCTCAAACTTGTTGAAACTCCGTGTTCAGCAAGTAGAGTCAGTCCTGCTAACAACCCTTGGGGTGTATCACTACTAAGGAAGTTGACACAACTGTGTGAGGAAAAGACACAGACAATGAGCCTCTGCGTCCTTTCCAGATCTGCCTTCTGAGGTTCAAGCCAGAACCATCATTAGCAGGTCTTAGATGGAGTCAATGAAGACAAGGAAGCCAGACCTTCATTGTCTTCATTCAAATCTATCTGAGGATGTACAAGCGAATAAATCTGGTCACTTTTCACTCATTTTAACTATAGGAAAGTGAACCTTGCTGAGAAGAATTCTGGAACTAGTCTACCACGTGACTTCTTTCTTGCCTTTATGGCTGAAGTCCTCAGGTCCATGTGTAAGTGAAAGACTAAGATACACAGAACAGGGTGTATTGTATTCTCAAATTGCTTCTTTTCATTTCACTTAGATTTTCTAGTTGGGCACCGTGGAATTAAAATGGGGTTTGTTCAAAGTTACGTTGTGATAATGAGGGCATGCTAGTGAAGGCCTGATTGTTGCTTTATTTATAGTTGGTTCCACATCCCAAAATATTAAAACCCTTGGAGGAAAAATAGTCAAAACACAAAAGAGATTTATACTTTATTAGTATGAATATAATGCTGCTGTTACACTTTTACTTCTCAAAACTGTTTATTTTTAAATAAGTGATAACATTATTACTAGTTAATGCATTTTTATTGCTTAGATAAATAATGCCTTAAAATGTGATGGGAGTACTTCTATGAGTTATTCTCACTCCAAATATGATATTACAGTACTGACGTGATACATTGGAATCACTACTAAGGAAGTCGACACAACTGTGTGAGGAAAAGACACAGACAATGGGCCTCTGCGTCCTTTCCAGATCTGCCTTCTGAGGTTCAAGCCAGAACCATCATTAGCGGGTCTTAGATGGAGTCAATAGTAGGATTCAGTACCATTCCTTGAAGTCAGTGCACACTGACATTGTATAAGATGTCCTTTGGGAGGCCGAGGCAGGTGGATCACGAGGTCAAGAGATCAAGACCATCCTGGTCAACATGGTGAAACCCCGTCTCTACTAAAAATACAAAAAAATTAGCTGGGCATGGTGGCACGTGCCTGTAATCCCAGCTACTCAGGAGGCTGAGGCAGGAGAATTGCCTGAACCCCGGAGGCGGAGGTTGCGGTGAGCCGAGATTGCGCCATTGCACTCCAGTCTGGGTAATGGGAGTGAAACTCCGTCTGAAAAAAAAAAGAAAGATGTCCTGTTGGTAGCTGAAAGTGCTGTTTAAGATCTGATTTCACTCCATGTCATGATGGCTCAAACACATTCATAGAGAAGAACCCCAGTTGTTTTAAAATAACAGTTTTTCCAGGACTTGTGGTGGAGCTTCTTAGGCTTTTCTGTAGAAAAAGTGTAACAGTTCTTTTCATATTGAGTTTGACTTTAAGAAATTATCACTATAACATAAAATACTGAGATGATTAATTTTGTGTTAACTTAGCTTGGCCGCAGTGCCTAGATATTTGGTTAAACATGATTGTGGACCTCACTGCAAAGGTGCTTCTTGGATGAAATTAACATTTAAATTGATGGACTTTGAGGGAAGCAGATTGCCCCGAAAATGTGGGTAGGGCACATCCAATCAATTGACGGCCTCATTAGAAAAAGATTTACGTCCCTGGAAGAAGACGGAGTTCTGCCAGCAGACTGCTCTTAGACTTGAACTGCGTACTTCTCTGGGTCTTCAGCCTACTGGTCTGCCCTGTAGATTTTGGACTCATATCTCCACGATTGTGTGACCCAGTTTTAAAAATACTCCCCTCCGTACACATGTATGTGTACATTTACATACACATATACGTCTTCTTGATTCTATTTCTCTTAAAAACTCTGACTCCGAATGCAAGTATTACCAGAATTTAAAAAGAGCTTGAAGTCACCTAACCTAATGCTCTTAGTTTTAATGACAAGGAAAAGAGACATTCAGAGAAACAAATGAATTTACCTAAATTACACAGCTAAGGAGTTTTACTTCCTATATATCATATTTATTGCATATATAAAATAAGCAACAACCTCTCTTTGAGCAACAACACCTAAAGCAGAGAGAATATATGCCTACGGGTGACTGTCTAAAGTTTTTAATATAAAGATTGCTGTTAGTGGGTAGATTTGATGAGAGATCAAAGAGGGCTTATTCTAGTGTTGTTTGCCCACCATTGAATTTAGCACAGTTATCACTGGTTGTCCTTGAAGAAAAGAAAAAATTAGAAAAAGTTAACCTGCACTAAACTCTGACCTAGTTCAGAAATGCCTTCGATAAAATTTAACAAAACAATTACTTCAAACATGTATCTGGGAGAACTAGCTTGATTTCAATTTATTTAGGGCTCTTGAAGCACTTTAAAAAATATGCCTTAAAATCCCATTTCAATTATCTTTAATAAGATCCACTTGTCTGATATAGGTGCAATATGAGAGGCAGAGCAAAAAATACTTCCCTTTTCAAATAATTCTTTCTAAAACTATTATGGTCCATTTTCTTAAAAGCACCTCAGGGTGGTGAGTCATGTTTGTCATGTTAACTTTCTTCTGTCTTAGGAAGAATGCAGATGGAATATCTCCTGGCTCCGAAATGATGTCTGTAATGAGTATCTGACGGTGGGAACTTGCTGATAACACTAGGATAGAAGGCAGTACTTTTGTCCCAATCTCAAGGGTATATTCCTGGTAGTAACTTGAGAGCGTCTTTGTACGTGATGATAATTATTATTACTTTTTATTTTGTAATAACTTTAGATGCACAAAAAAGTTGGAAATATAGTGCAAGTAATTCCCTTAAACCCTCCATTCAGGAGGGTTACCAATGTTACAATATTTTTCTATATTTGCTTTATTTCTCTCTCTCTCTCTCTCTCTCTCTCTCTCTCTGTGTGTGTGTGTGTGTCTCTCTGTGTGTGTGTGTGTCTCACACTGTGTGTGTGTGTCTCTGTGTGTGTGTGTGTGTAACATTTTCTGAACTGATTGAGAGTAAGTTGCAGACATCAAGCTGTTTTTATCACTAAACATTTGAGTGTGTATTTCCTAAAATAAGGGCATTCTCTTAAATAACAATAGCATCATGATCAAAATCAGGAAACTAAACTTGATATAGTACTATTATCTAACGTAAAGAGCCTATTCAGTTTCATTGATTGTTTCACTGATGTCCTTTATGGCAAAAGAAAAATAATTTTGGCTGAGGAGGTAGACTGAGTTTTAAACTTTAACAATGATAAGTCAAAGGTTAAAGGTTTGGGTGGAAATGGGCCATCTTCCTTTTCCTCCACTCCAGTTCTACTCCCGCAAAATGAATCAGGATCGACATTTATGTATTCTTCACTATTTCCTATATTCATACTTCTACACACATGTAAAGTGTATTTGTTTCTTTCTGAGTTTGTGAAAAGTAAGAAATTTACCACAAACATTAATGCATCATAGCTTTTTCATTTAATTGCACGTTAGGAACATCCTTTGAGAGAAATAGATCTGGGATCTATGTAACTTTGTTTTTAAAAATCTTTTAAATAGGGCTGGGTACGGTGGCTCAAGCCTGTAATCCCAGCACTTTGGGAGGCCGAGGCGGGTGGATCATGAGGTCAAGAGATCGAGATTATCCTGGTGAACATGGTGAAACCCCGTCTCTACTAAAAATACAAAAAATTAGCTGGGCATGGTGGCGCGTGCCTGTAATCCCAGCTACTCAGGAGGCTGAGGCAGGAGAATTGCCGGAGCCAAGATTGCGCCATTGCACTCCAGCCTGGGTAACAAGGGCGAAACTCCGTCTCAAAACAAACAAACAGACAAACAAAAAACCTTTTAAATCGAAGTAATATATGCATATTGTTAAGGACAAATGTCATTCAAGGCTTATAATTAAGAACACCAGTATCTTTCTCCACCAGTCTCACTTCTAATAGAAAACTACTTTCAATTATTTTGTTTATGTCAGTTTTGTTTATATTTTGATATTAATTTATATTAATTTTGTTTATATCAAAATAATTTTAACCCTACTATAAATGATATTCTTGTACTATATGGCTTGGGTCATCATTTTTGGAGGTATTTTATCCACTTCTTTATATGGTACATGAGAATTTGGTCTTTTTTCTCCTCTATCCCTCACCCTATTCACTGCCCTTTCTTTTCAATATAATTACATTTCAAATTTTTTTATTAATAATATTTTTATGTGTACATCTTATGATTACAAAATGCATAATTTTTCACTCTGACTTGCGTATTAAAACCTATGTCTGAGGATTTTGTTTTCTAAAACATTTGTTTTCCTGCTGTTAAAAATTGCCTCAATTTTTTTGTTTTCTTAGGTTATACGAAACTAGCTCTAATTCTCCTCTTAATCCCAACAGCTTCAATACAATTATCAGATGACTGGTTAGATCCTTATTTTTCCTCTTTTGGGGTCCTTAACTCACTTCAATCTAGACAGCTTTCTTTCAGACTTGCTGCATGACTGCTATCCTGGGACTTCTTTTTGCCTTCATTCAAGAGATTCTCTTATCCTTTCTCCCATATTGAATATGCTCTTACCTGGGCCCAATCTTCCTTTTTATTGATTTACTCTCTCATTTTCTTGATGTACAACTTCCAGTAGCTTTCTTTTTGAGATACTTGGTGATACTTTTTAAAATACTTCTCGTTTTATGTCTAAAATTCTTTTTAGACAAGCAAATGTCAAGGGAATTTATTATCACCAGACCTGCCTCACCAGAGGTTCTAAACATGGAAAGAAAAGATCATTGTTAAATCAAGTTTGGCCTAAAGCTGCCTCCTAACATACTTTAAGTTTGGGCTAAGAGCTTCTCTGTACATAGAGAACTACACTTGTGCCAGTTACTGAGTTTTGGCCAATCAAATGTAGCCAACTGTTCAAACCATGTTCAAATAAGGCAAATGATGAGCTGTAACCAATCCAGTTGTTTCTGTACCTCACTTCCATATCCTGTGTGTCATTTTTCTTTTTCTGTCCATAAATCTTCTACCACATGGCTGGACTGGAGTCTCCAAGCCTACTCTGTCTGGGAAGGATGCCTGATTTGTGAATTGTTCATTGCTCAATTAAACTCCTTTAAATTTAATTTGGGTGAAGTTTTTTTTTTTTTTATCAGATGGTGTCAGAAGTGGGATCTGAAGTAGACCTTCTAATGACCTTTAGGAGTGCTGAGTGACCAAGTGAGATGCTGGCAGGAACCTTTTGTGTCCAGTGATCTCTTGGAGCAGCTGGGGATCATGGTTGGTTCTCTTTCAGATTTTGGAGCTCCACAGATTTGTGTTTTGAGCTTTCCAAGTTTTTTGGAGCAAATTTCTGATTCAAACTGGGTTTGGAAGTCACAGTAGAAACTGAATCCAGGATTAGATTTAATGTGGCAATTAACTGGCTTGGATCCAGTTAGAGGCTGCTTACATCTGACTGGGTCAGAAAGAAACTGGTAGTAAATAGTAATATTACAGGGGGTGTAAAATTTGACTTTTGGAAAATCAGGGGGACTTTTATGTTCTACTCCTTTGTTTCATTTTTCTTGCATGCTTAGGTAGAAAAAAAATATTGGCTTAGTTAATCAAGGGAACTTGAGAGCAAAGCCAATATCTTGGGTAAAAATGGGATTCCTTCCCATCTATAATCCTAGTACTTTGGGAGGCAGAGGCAGGTGGATCATCAGGTCAAGAGATCGAGACCATCCTGGCCAACATAGGGAAACCCTGTCTCTACTAAAATACAAAAATTAGCTGGATATGGTGGTGCAAACCTGTAGTTCCAGCTACTCGGGAAGCTGAGGCAGAAGAATTGCTTGAAGCCGGGAGGTGGAGGTTGGAGTGAGCTGAGATCGTGCTACTATACTCCAGCCTGGGGACAGAGTGAGACTCTGTCTCAAAAAAAAAAAAAAAAAAAAAAGATGGGATTCTTAATTTGAAGTCTTGCAGAAATAGTAAAATCTTACTAAGGATAACACAGTGGAATGTTTCAGATGAACAATAACACACTGAAGTGCATTTGAAAATAAGGGCTCCTAAATTAGTTTAATCTAGGAATGCCTATTGATATGCAAAAGCTTCTAAACAGATTTCAGTATTTTTATTTAAAGACTTTATGAAAGGCAAGTAAAAAGCTTAAGTGACTAGTTGATTACAAAAATTAAATCTGCTAACCTTTTAGCTGAGTTACTACCCTGATCCAAAGGAGACAGACTGCAGCAGCAATTAGCTGACTTTGGGTAAGTAATATAGTACATTTTACCTGCATAAAGGATGAAATTGGGTTAGTGCCCCTAGGTAAAGTCCCTTTTGGTTAAAAATGCATTTGGCATTATGGAATATTAACCACTATTAATCTTTGGATTAATCTTTGGATTAATCTGCCTTGCAATCTTTGCCGATGGCAATAAATGACAGGATTAGGCATGTACAGAATCATGGGACATAGGGAACCATTTTTTCCCCAAAGAGAGAAACTTAAGAACTGGTGGGACTGCTGGAAAAGATCCCTGCATGACAGACAAATGACAAGCAGCTGCCTGAACTTTTGATTCAGCATCACTGCAATGGATGAGTCTTTCTCTGGCCACCCTGAGTTTCTTACCTTCCCCACCCTGCCACAGGCAATGCTATTTTCCCTTTCTCTCTTTTCCTTTTCTTATCTTTTCTGTTACCCAGGACAACCATTTTGCCCTGAGTCCTTTATTCACCTTGAATGGATTAAAGGTGAAACTCCTTTAATTCACCTTGAATGGATTAAAGATGACAGGACCCATCTGGGGGCAAGTTTGAGTCTTGCCAGTTTGATATTGGGTTGTAAGCAGAGTAGCTCATGTTCATGTTTCTTCACACATATTTTGCTCTGGCTGGAGTGGAAAATGGTCATTTGCTTACCTCATGCAACTGCTTGGACAACATCTTACAAAACTGAGAGACTGTTGCCTGTGGTTCCATGAAACAAACAACAGAGATTTTCTTTTGTTTTGCAGCTTGGCCTCCAGGGCTATAGTGCTGTGATCAGGGTCACTAGGGCTGCTCGGTGAAAGGGAATTCAGAAACCTGGCATGTTGGCAAAAGGATAAGAATTTCCTACCAATCAGACTTCTCACCTCTCTCTCTCTTTGCGAACTGGTTGGATGAATGATAAAAATCACTGTTGATCTCCTCTGTAAATGTCTAATTAATGCAAAAAAGGCTTCTGAGGCTAGATCTAAGTTGCAGCAAATTTGTTGTGCATTGTGTGTCTTCTGTAGGCTTTTGTTATAAAGAAGAGTATGTTAGGATAGAGCATTGGTTTAGGGCCCTATAAGCTCACTATTCAAGATAGCCCAGCAAGCTGGTCAGTAACACACTTTGCTGCATGTACCTGAAACAAACAAACAAAAAAACTGGATGAGGTCTCCATCTTGTTTTATGTCCTTGGGAATTTGACCTTGTCACCACATGGTGGTACTTTCTCTTGGTCTCAAATAAAAGTGTACTCTATTGGTGTATACAACAGACCCTCTTTTCACTTCTGTTGTTCACAAAGGAATAAGCAAGGGAAAAATATTCAGAGGTAAGTGTCTTGTTATAGTAGAGAAGTCTTGATCCATGATATTGGGAAAAGCTGTTCACATTAAGGATGCCATCTTTTCTGGGGAGAAATTTCTCTGGTTGGTTTTACCTTAAGCGTTCCAGTGGGTATACAGTTCCAAGAGCATTTTCAGTTGTGAAATTATGAATTTGAAATCATAGTCACCATAATATTGGACCACAAAGCAAAAAAATAGAAATCAAGACTAAGAAGATCTCTGAACACCATACAATTACATGGAAATTGTACAACCTGCTCCTGAATGACTTCTGGGTAAATAATGAAATTAAGGCGGAAACCAAGAAATTCTTTGAAACTAATGAGAACAAAGATACAACTTACCTTTTGAAAAGGTATTTACTAAAAGTCAATATATAATTCTCATCTTTAAATAATGTTAGCAAATTAGATACCTTAACATTAAGAATATGTCTATTTTAAGGTAAAGGCAATAAAATACATAATAATGATATGATCCCAGAGCGTTCAATAACCGAGGCAAGGATACCTACTATTACCATCATTATTTTACGTTACTCTGGAAGTTCTCATTAATGCACTGAGGTAGAATACCATACTAATTAAAATACCCATGGGAAAGCAAAATGCAGAATTCTTACAGTTAGAGGTGGTAGAGCTAGGAATTCAAAGAAAGTAAAATGCTAATCAAATTGAAAGACATCTCAGATATTTGACCAGATTGAAAACCACATAGAAATCAGTAACCTTCCTATAAACCAGAAATAGCTATTGAATCGAATAAAAATCTTATTCTGAAGAGTAGCAAATATATAAAACATATGCAGGAGTGAATTTCTAAAATGGTAGCAAAGCCAAAAGTTTGCTAAATGACACAAGAAATTTTTAATAAATAGAGTAAAATGGTGTGGTAAAGATTTATAAAAAACTGGACTTCTCCATATTTATTTATTCAGTGAATACAAATTCAATAAAAATTTAAGCCTGAATTTTTAAATAGACAAGGGACTTGAACTGAATTTCTCCAAAGGAAACATACAAATGGCCAGCAAACATTTGAAGAGATGCTGAACATCACTGGCCCTCAGGAAAATGGAAATCAAAACAACAGTGAGATATCACTTTGTACCTCTTAGGATGGCTGTTACAAAATAAAAGCTAGTAAGTATTGGCAAACATTCTGGAGAAATTGGAACCCTTGTACATTATTGGTGGGAATGTAAAATGGTACAGCCTCTTTGGAAAACAATATGGAGTGTCCTCAAAAAATATAAAAAATAGAATTACATGTGATCCAGCAATCTCAGTTCTGGGTGAGGAAGGGAGATGGGGAGTGGTTCAATGAGTATAGAGTTTCAGTTGTACAAGATGAGTAAGTTCTAGAGATCTTCTTTACATCATAGGAATTATGGTTAATACCTTATTGTGCACTTAACCATTTGTTGGCAGGGTAAATCTCATGTTATGTTTTTACTACAAAAACAATGTGGCACACAAAAAAAAAACTTTTGAAGGTGGTAGATATGCTTATTATCTTGATTGTGGTGATTGTTTTACAGCCATATGCATATGTTCAAACTCACCAGATTGTATACATTAAATATGTGTAGTTTTTAGTTATTATACCTCAATAAAGCCATTAAAAGTCTAAGCATATTTTTCAAACAAAATACTTACTATCTATGATATATGTATGTGTGTATCTCTCTCTATCTATATATACATATATGTGTATATGTGTGTGTGTGTATGTATTTAATTTATTTTTTTTAGACTGTCTCTGTCACCCAGGCTGGAGTGCAGTGGCATGACCACTCACTGAAGCCTTGACCTCCTAGGTTCAAGTGATCCACCTCAGCCCCTTGAGTAGCTGGGACTACAGGTGCATGCTACCATGACCAGCTAATGTTTGATTTTTTTTGTAGAGACAAGATCTTGTTATATTGCCCAGGCTGGTCTTGAGCTCTTGGCCTCAAGTGATCATCCTGCCTTGACCTTCCAAAGTGCTGGGATTATAGGCATAAGCCATCATGCCCAACCCCAGAGAATATGTTGAATAATAAATTGGAAATAATATTAGGGAAATTCCTAGGAAAAGACATAATAAGGATAAATTTTCCCTATAAAATATTGACATTTTATATAAAGCTAAAATATTGAAAACAGGATTTTTTGAGGTTATAAGAAAATACACATCAAATTTACTAAAAATTAAAATAATTTTAGATCCTTTTTCTTGGATTTCAGAAGCAAAAAAATGATTTTTCAGGAGTTACTGCCTCATCCATATCAAGCATGGAAAGTCATCTTCTAGAATAACTCTTTCCACTGTAGACAACAGCAAACACCAGGGTACTAACCATTAGGAGTATCTCCTACATTTTACATACCAAAACATGCAAGTCAAATGACAAAAAGGGAAATGTATTTGCAACATGACAAATGGATAATACCATTGACTTATTTGTGTTTATTTATATAACTAATACACAAAGGTAACTCACAATTAATAAGAATAACTTTCTTTAAAAAAAGACAAAGGTCATTTTATCTTCACAATAATAAGTGGCTAAAAATTCATCTTTGCAAGTAATATAAAAAAGCATGTTTACAACTTCTTTTTATTATTTGAAAGGTTAATGTTCAGTAGTGGCAAAGTTATGGGGGAAATAGACACCTGATTTTGAACATTGCTGGTAGGAGCACATGTTTTATATATGTGTGTGTGTGTGTGTGTGTGTGTGTGTGTGTGTGTGTGTGTGTATATATCTCCTTAAAATATTTGTACTTTTTTTGCTTAGTAAATTCTAAGAATTTATTGAAAGAATAAAAGAAGCCAAGATGTTTTTGTCTTTTTTTAAAAAAATGTATTTATTAGATGTTTCCAAATTATACTAGTACATTTCTGTTGTAATACGCCAAATTGATACAATATGAAAAAGTATAAAAACAAAGTTAATTATCACCCCCTGCCTGCCTTCTACCTACGCTTCTCATTTCTCAGTGGAAACCAATTTTACAGGTATGAGCCACTGCACCCAGTTGTTTATTTGTAAAGATGAAGTAAGAGATTAGGAGTGATAGAGACAGAAAGAGAGAGAGGAGAGAAAGAAAGGAAGTTAATTTTATAATATGGTCATTCTAAATGTTGACGGTATGACGGTACATACCAGATCTAAGTTTACTAACTTCCTAAGGTAGACAAAAGCAAACAAATATTATATATCATTATAATGGTATAACCATTTTTGTATTCAGTTGTATTATAACCATATGATTATGTTATGTTATATACCTATTTATTTTTATTATTTTTTATTTTTTTTAAAGAAAGAGAAAGAGAAAAGGGGGAGACAGAATAGGAGTCTTGCTCTGTTGCCCAGGCTGGAATGCAATCTAAAAATAGGTATTAAAAACCTCTTTTATGTTGATAATTGTGCTTAACAGCGGAGACAGGAAGAAATAAGGAAAGAAAATAACAAACAAACAGCCAACCAATATTTCATTTAAGTCTGTGAAATGCTATGTAAATGCTGAAGAGTGATTTGCTTCCATTTATTTGGTCACTTTCAAAATAGGTGTTAATGTGATACTAAAAAAAAAATGTATGTTCTGTGGACCTGGGATGAAGAATTCTATAAATATTCACTGAGTTTACTTGTTCCAGGTCTGAGTTCAAATCATAAATGTCCCTGTTAATTTTCTATCTCGTTGATCCCTCGAATATTAACAATGTGGTGTCAAAGTCTCACGCTATTATTGTGTGGGAGTCCAAGTCTCTTTATAAGTCATTGAAAACTTGTCTTATGTATCTGGGTGCCCCTATATTGGGTGCATATATATTTATGATCATTCACTCCTATTGTTGCATTGATCCTTTTATCATTATGTAATGTCCTTCTTTGTTTCTTTTAGTCTTTGTTACTATTGTAGTCTATTTTGTCAGAGACGAAAGTTACAACTCCTGTTTTTGTTTTTTTGTTTTGTTGTTTTTTTCTCTCCATTTGATTGGTGAGTCTTCCTCCAACCTTTTGTTTTGAGTCTTTGTGTGTTCTTGCTTATGAGATGGATCTGGATACATAGCTGATGTGTTTTGACTTTTTATTCAGTTTGCATGTCTGTGTCTTTGATTGGGGTGTTTAATCCATTTAAATTCAGGATTAATATTGATATTTGTGAGTTTAATATTGTCATTTAATGCTGGCTGTCTATTTTGCCCATTAGTTGATATAGATTCTTCATTATGGAGATACTCTTTACCTTTTGGTAAGTTTTTGGGATGACTGATACTGGTCGTTCCTTTCTGTGTGTAGTGCTTCTTTCAGAAGCTCTTGTAAAGCAGGTCTGGTGGTGATGAAATCTCTGAGTGCTTGCTTGTTCGCAAAAAATTTTATTTTTCCTTCATTTATAAAGCTTAGTTTGGCTGGATATGAGATTCTGGGTTGAAAATTATTTTCTTTGAGGATATTGAATATTGACCCTCACTCTCTTCTAGTTTGTAGGGTTTCTGCTGAGAGATCTGCTGTAAATCTGATAGGCTTCCCTTTATGGGTAACCTGACCTTTCTCTCTAGCTGCCCTTAGAATTTTCTCCTTTATTTCAACCCTGGTGAATCTAACAATTATGTGTCTTGGGGTTACTCTACTTGAGGAATATCTTTGTGGTGTTCTCTGTATTACCTGGAGTTGAGTATTGTCTCACCTTACTAGGTTAGGAAAGTTTTCCTAAATAATATCCTGAAGAATATTTTCCAGCTTGGATTCATTCTCTTTATGACATTCAGGTACACCTATCAAATGTAACTTAGGTCTTTTCACATAGTCCCATATTTGTTGGAGACTTTGCTCATTCCTTTTTACTTTTTCTTCTCTAATGTTGTTTTCTCATTTCATTTCATTAAGTTGGTCTTCGACCTCCGATATCCTTTCTTCTGCTTGATCAATTCGAGTGTTAAAACCTTATATGATACATATTATTATATTGTATCATATATAATTATACATAATGTTACATGTCTTTATCTGTAACAGTTAAAATAAGTCCTAAATTCTCTTTTTTATCTTTTTCCTCTCCATTCATTGAGGAATTATTTAGAATATCAAACATCCACAAAGAGATAACCATCCAGGAAAAGCAGAACTACTGCGTCATTTGTGGAATACATTTTTAAACAGTTTTGTATAATTTGTGATGGATTACTAGGCAGCCATGAAGAAGCCATGTCTTTTGCTCTGCGTTTTCTTAGATTCTTTGTCTATTTGACATCTACTCATCACAGGACAGACTATGTAAACCATATTTTCTTATTTTCTGTATTTTTGATGCTCTGGCATTTGTGGCTGACTAGGGAGAGCCTGCCTCTCCCAGGGCTAACCTTTTCTAGTGGCCAGGAGTTCAAGACTAGCCTGGACAATGTAACAAGATATTGTCTCTCTAAAAGAAAAAAATCATGGTGGCATGCATCTGTAGTCCCAGCTACTCAGGAGGCCTGAGGTAGGAAGATCACTTGAATCCAAAGCTCATTAGAATTCTTTAAACTAGCCAGTCCAAAGATTTTTCCTCTGCCCTGCCTCGCCATACCCCAGTGAATGCTCTGGCATAGACTTTCCTGTCACTCCTGCTTCTACCTCCTGACCACCCTGGTGTTGTCTCCTGGGCCCTCTGTGACCCCCACCCCTGGAACCTCTAAGGATAGTAAACTTCTTCCTTCTAAGACTCATTCTCATCTTCTCCTGTGGACACACTGACTTCGCCATATCATAGCCAATGCTTACATTCTTAGAACAGTTGTCAATGATATTTGTGTACCAGGTGAATTTCACAAAACAGTATAAAAAGCAACACTCCAATTTCTAATGAATATAGGTGTTTCCATACTTAAGAAAAATGTGCTGAAAGGAATTACACCCAAATGTTAATAGAGATGATCAGGGGTGGTGTGATGCACGACAACCTCAATGTTTTCCTTTACATTTTAATCTATTTTCCAAAGTTTCAACAAGTTTCTTTATAAATGCAAATATGTCCATCTATATGTGTCTCTATCTTCATCTATTACTTTACATTCACAACCCTGAATTAAAACCAGCCTTCTAAGTTCTGGAATCCAATTCATATAACAAAATTTCAAAGCTAAGACTTTCACAATGGCTTATATGCCATGCCATGCCATTGTCTTATCCATCTTAGACTCTGATTTTTTTTTTGTATTACGACTCTGACTTCCTAAATAAATAAAAGGGCAAAGAATAATACTTATCTCCTGGCCTCTCTAATGCAGAAAAGATACCATTGTGAGTATGGTTTTTGTCCAGTGAACTCAGTTAGTTTCCGTAGCAAAAACTGAGTAACAGCAGAAGACATTACAAGCTCTGATGCAAGGGTTATGACTCAGTCTTTGACTTCCCTGCAAAATGAACTCTTTGTAAACTGCGACCCATGAATGTTCAAGTACTTGGGAAATATTTTCATATGACTCCGGATTTAATTTTCAAATGACTCGTGCTTAGTCATTTTTCAGTCTACAATGAGGGAGAGTTTAGTGGCGAGTGGATGCCTAATGCGGAAAAGGGCTTTATCATTTTAATTGCAACCAACTGAAGTAGAAACTTTAATGGACTCTCAAACTATTTGATATCTCACACCTAAAATGAACATAATCAAGAATTTTATGCCACATTCATAACTTAAATAGAAATTTTTTGTAAGCAATGAGCTAACCAAGTGTGCCGAGCTAAGGAATCTGGATCAGGGTGCACAGGGGATGTCTTTGCAGTCTCCCTGGTTACAGGCGTTCACTCCTTAAAATCAGAGGCAGGGATATTTTGTATCATTTAAAATATTCATTGAATATAAGTCAATGAGAAATAAATATATATATAAAATGTCAAGCACATGCCAATATCAGTCTGACTGTGAGATTCTATTTTAGTGAATTTGCAAAAGCTATATATAATTCTTAATAAATTTGCTTTTTTATATAAGAATCTAGGGATGTATGTATGTGTACATATTTATTGTTTATTGCAATATATAGTAGGAAAACATGAATGAAAATGGGAAAAATAATCTTTGGTCATGAGTCAAACTCTTATGAAAATCTCTTTAATTTTTTTTATTATAGCGCCTACCAAAAAAATAATGTTTGTCTACTGCAGGTAATCTGTAATCTCTGGTCATAGTGGAGTGGTTTTCTATACATAAAATTACATATTTCCTTAAAAGCAAGATCTATGATTACAAGTGTTCTGTATTTGTGAAAAAAATTGTAAATAATTTAGATTATTGATAGAATTATAAGTCAATTATCTGTAGAGATGACCTGATTAAAGAAAAACCTGTTTTAAAAATTATTTTATATAAATATAGATATTATTTGTATTAACAGTATTGGAGAAAAGTAAACATATATTGAAAACATTCATTTAAGATTCATTTGATTTTCTGCTATAATAACCTAAATCTATCAATCTAGATATTTTAAAGTGCATCCTGCTAGGATGTTTATAACCTAAGGGAAAAATAAGTATGTGTAATTCTTTACAAATGAATGCAGTTAGCTTTGTTCTTCTGAGTACAAATTTTTCCCACCATGCAGTCCTTCTCTTCTCTCTTTAATACATTGAATATTGTATTAAAGAACTATGAAAAGTCTAAGATTTTAAAAAAGAAAAAGAAAGGTCTACTATTTTAACTCTACTTGCAAGGTAAGCAAGTAAGTAAGTAAGCTTGTTAGTTTGCCAGTTTTATGGATGCTGGTGGAAGACATGGAACTCCAGATCTGAGACAAAGGATAGTTCATTACTTCTAGTAATGGTAGTAGCCAGAATCTCACCATGTTTGGTTCGTGTTCCATAGGGATAAAATGAATGTACCCAGGCAGATGTCTCATACACAGTGAGCTGTATTCCAGGAGAAGAATCCTCCTTTGGGAAATCTGAATCTTTTATAATGGCAGGAAGTATGCTTGCCTTTTGCTTTGGAAAGAGGTATAACCTTTATTTGTTTTTTTTTTTTTTTTTTTTTTGAGACAGAGTTTTGCTCTTGTTACCCAGGCTGGAGTGCGATGGCGCGATCTCGGCTCACCACAACCTCCGCCTCCTGGGTTCAGGCAGTTCTCCTGCCTCAGCCTCCTGAGTAGCTGGGATTACAGGCATGAGCCACCATGCCCAGCTAATTTTTTGTATTTTTAGTGGAGACGGGGTTTCACCATGTTGACCAGGATGGTCTCGATCTCTTGACCTCGTGATCCACCCGCCTCGGCCTCCCAAAGTGCTGGGATTACAGGCTTGAGCCACCGCGCCCGGCCTATAACCTTTATTATACAGACTAGTAAGCAAATTTGTTCTTTGCTATGGAGGAAGACACAATCTCTATCTTTCAAGGTTGTGTGTGCTGCAATTGTCGTTGAACAGATAGTCCAGAAAAAAGGGTACTTCTGCTTACAAGGTGCAGAAATGCAACAAAGCAGTAGGTACCTCTGGTTATACGGTGCAGAAATGAGAGACACATGGAGAATTGCTTTCCAACAAATATGTGATGATTTCCCTAAGGAGTGGGTTACCCCGTCCTAGGAATTCTAGGCTAGTTGGCATTAAGAATTTTGTGTTAAATTCCACAGATGCCTCCTATGCTCTACTTCTGTGAATCATTGTTTGTAATAAAAGATGTTGTTGCCCTCAGCATGGAAAAACCATGAAGGGATATGGTAGGCAAACTTCTAAGACGATTGCCAATGATTCTGTCATATGATCCTCCAGTTGAATGTGGGTGGGACCTCTGAATACTAAGAAATTCCACTCCAATGGTTGTTATATTGCAAACAAACAGAAAAGAGCTTGAGCTAATCGGTGATTTCCTTAAAAGCTTAGAGTGTTTTCTAGGGCTATTCATAGAGGATGTAGTCAGAGAGAAGGAATACCTCCTGGCTTGGAAGAAAGCAAACAACAATATTGTGATTATCTTTAGGGGTCATGTGACAAGGTACTATGGATGAACTCTAGGAGCTGAGAGCAGCTCCTGACCAGCAGGCAGCAAGGAACAGGCACGTCAGTCTCATACTCGGAGGAGCTGAATTCTGCAGTAAGTACATAACATCGGAAGAAGAACTGAGTTCCAGATGAGAATGCAACCTGGTCAACACTTTATTTCAGCCTGTGAGAAACTGATCCGAAAACTGAGCTCTGCTTGTTCTTCTACCGTACAGATCTGTAAGCTAATACACAGGGATTGTTCTAAGCCAGTATGTTTATGGTAATTTGTTATGCTGCTTTAAAGAAGCTAATATAAGTGAGAAACTAGGAAGAGAATCCCTCATTTATTGCACAGTAACTATAATTTCTTGCTTCTCCACTGAGTATTTTGTTATATAATCTATGGTGATGATTCCAGTCAACTATTGTACTATAATACGTTTTGTAGTCTGCTCTTGACTTTTCCTAAATTGCAAACTCTTGATCAATTCGAAATAAAATCCCCATTTATTGGACTTCGACTATGTCCAAAATAATATGCTTTTATTCATGATATCATTTAAACCTCACAATCTGGAAAGTGAATGTCTCTATATTTAAGCAAAAGAAAACCGCAGTTTTGAGGGCTAAGTACCATCATCAGAATCACACAAAGTAATGAGTTGTCAAGTTGTGATTTTCACCTCATCGTGTCTGACTTCAAATCATATTTTTATGCACTGCATGCGATTATCTTTCAATACTGAAAACAGTCACTTATGGTATGCAGTTACTAATACCAAGTACTGCTCAGCTTCAAAGTATGGGTACAGGGATTGTACTTCCCTGCGCTTTTGAAGTTTGGTGTCACCATGTAACTAGCATTGGACAATGAAATGTGAGCAATTGTGACACATATCACTTCTCGGCCAAAGCATTTAACTGTGAATGCTTGATTCCGCAGTTCTCTATTTTCCTGCCAGAACAATCCTGGAAGCCAAGGGTTAAGATGCTGCCCACATTAGCCTTGGTTTCTAAGTGGGTCTGATGAGCAGAACTTCCCATAGTGGCTGTCATATGAGCCATAAATGAATATTTGTTGTTTTAAGCCGCTGAAATGTTGAGGCTGTGTTGTTACTGCAGCACAGCCTTGCCTTTCCGACCAGTGTACGTGAATCAAAAGTTATAACCAACAGTGTCTGCAATTCTTACTGATACATTTACACTCATATACTCATAGACTATGCTTTAACTTTATTGATCTGCTTGCAAGTCCCTGAATGCTTGGTGTTTCCCCGTATCTCAGCACTGTGAGCACCTTCTTTCCTCTGCTTGAAATAGCAAAGCGTTTATCATAGTGAGTGGTGAAAAATGGGCTACGGATTCGGGCT
Source organism: Saguinus oedipus (assembly GCA_031835075.1). Taxonomy (NCBI): domain Eukaryota; kingdom Metazoa; phylum Chordata; class Mammalia; order Primates; family Cebidae; genus Saguinus; species Saguinus oedipus. The sequence continues at coordinate 10,523,691 of CM063172.1, read as the reverse complement.
AGTCTAGATTTACATCTCGACACTTCCACTCTCTGTCTGTACTGACTTGGGCAAATAACTTATCCCCTTTTTGCCTCTGCCTGCTTATCTGTAAAATGGGTAGTGAGAGTACGTTGATCATGGGGCTGCTGCGAATATTAAATAAGTAAATGTGAACCATGTAGCATAGCATTGTTGTTATTATTACTATTATTATTAAAAACTCCTGTAATCCCAACACTTTGGGAGGCCGAGGCGGGTGGATCACGAGGTCAAGAGATCGAGACCATCCTGGTGAACATGGTGAAACCCCGTCTCTACTAAAAATACAAAAAATTAGCTGGGCATGGTGGCGCGTGCCTGTAATCCCAGCTACTCCGGAGGCTGAGGCAGGAGAATTGCCTGAACCCAGGAGGCGGAGGTTGCGGTGAGCAGAGATTGCGCCATTGCACTCCAGCTTGGGTAACAAGAGCGAAACTCCGTCTCAAAAAAAAAAAAACAACAAAAAAAAAACCACTTAGATATCACTTTTTCCAGGAAGCCTTTTTGATACTTCCAGGTTCGGTTACGTGGCCCTTTGTTGTGCTTCTGTAACAGATTGTTGGGACATTTATCCAATTACGTCATAGACTTTTCTGTTGCTTCTCTAATGTAGACACCTGAAAAATATGGATTAAAAATAGAACAATATTGTATTCCTAGCACCTAGTAGTCAATAAATGTTTTCTGAATGAATAAAGAAATTTAGAGTCAATAGCTGTGGGCCTAAGCTAGTAATTACTAAGGAAATAATTACGAGCCTCAAGTAAAATTAATCTTATAAATGATAATTGCGTGAGTTAATCTAGTTACAGAAATGTTCTTTTAACTAACTTGATTGATTGAAGCTTCATTTTTCTAGAGTTATGTTAAATGGAATGTAATTTTCAAAAATTGAGATCATTTTTGATTTTCTCAAATTGCTGAAAGCACATTTATATTATAAATAGTGTGAAATATAGCTGATCACTCTGGCATTAGCAACCTGGATTATGTTTAGAGAGGTACTCTGCCCATCACACTTAATAATACATGCCAATAGTTAGCATTACTGTTTGTGAACACCCCAAATTTCTGCAAAGCAGAAATAAGGCTTAACTGTATCATCTTTATCATCTAAAATAATTGATGTTTCTGCTATTGTCCTACTTACAATCATGGATTGATTTAGACATTTGGGAAAACTGACCCCGTTAGCTTAGTGAGAAAGAAACCCCCCACATTTTTAGTTTTGATAAGTTTGTAATTTCTCAGAAGAAAATTGCCAACTTTTTGTTTTTGGTATCCAGTTAGAAATTTGGTGACTTACCGTCTAGTATAATCAAACTCAATGTAGTCAATGATGCCTTCCCCCACAAAACTAACTGTTCTAGTAGTGATTTTTCACGTTAAAACTTTTTAAATATGGGGAATAAATTTTGGGTATGAAACCTTTATCATATTAAAGTTGGGAGACATTTTTCATTAATGATGTTTAGAGTTTCTACCTCCGCCATCGCAGAGCTATCTTTTGTGTTGTCTGAATCCTGCACACACGCAGAGTAGAAAGCTCATTTTCTCATGGTTGAGCAAAAATGAAAGTTCTTATGGGAGATAAGCAGGTCTTTCTTTTCAGTATAGAAAGAAATAATAGTAGTAAATAAATTCAGAGGAGGAAGGGAAGCCAAGAATGAACTCAGAAGATGCCACTGTGCCCAGGAGTGCCCGTGAGAAGGAGGGAGAAGGGGTCATAGCCTCATACCTGTAGGCAGGGAGGGATGCTCATGTGCCTTCCTTAACTGTTCTTTCTGGGATAGAAGGGATCTGTGTATGGAAAAAAGAACTTCAGAATTTGTTTTTGTGGCCCCTCTGTTACATACATCTGTGCCTGTGATTTCTGCCACAACCTATGTGTATGCATTCCTTTCTACATCGCTGCACTTCAGTTTGGTGGCATGCTCCAAGATCGCTAAAAAGACTTTCAATGAACTGAATTCTATTCTCTCCTAAAGTATTCCTTTCAATATACATTTAAAGGAGCTTACCATCTTGTAGCAGAAAGCCTTTGTTTGCGAATTCAATAAGGTGGGAGACCACTGTGTTTGTTTCAGTAGTGAGGGGTGGTGATACTAAGCCCCTGGAAGGTGCTGAGCTTTACACTGGTGCAAGCTGAGGAGAAAAGGTTAGGGGCTGGGCTTTAGAGCTGCTCTTCTGGGTCCTTGAAGCATGTGCTCACCATAGGCAGTGAAAGCGTTCTATCTGCTCCTGAACAGAGAGGTGGTGGCTCTGGCTGCGGGCATTCTGGAAAATGCAGGCTCAAGGGCATGAGGATTGTGCTTTGAGCTTCCTCTGAGTGTCTCTTTCCTCTTATCTAACATAAATGACATACATTCCAAAATTTTACAATAGAATGTGTGGGAGGCATTGGCAATTGTCAATAGGACAATTGTCTATGATAGTCCTTATGTAACAAACTGGATTTTTAAAAGCTTATTTATCTTTTTATTGTTATTATTACTATTTATTATTATACTTTAAGTTCTGTGGTACATGTGCAGGTTTGTCACATAGGTATACACATGCCATGGTGGTTTGCTGCATCCATCACCCTGTCATCTACATTAGGTATTTCTCCTAATGCTGTCCCACCCCTACCCCCCAACCCCCTGCTATCCCTCCGCTAGTCCTCCACCCCACTGACAGGCCCTAGTGTGTGATGTTCCCCTCCCTGTGTCTGTGTGTTCTCATTGTTCAACACCCACTTATAATATTTTAACCTGTGTTTTTTCTCTTCCAAGACATCTAAATGGCTAGAAAATCTATGAACGAATTATTCAGTCAATAAAATAAAAAATATACATACCTTTTAAACCCTTTTTTATGATATATATGTAAAATGCCAAAGCACACTGTCTCTTGACTTGTATGTTTGGTTGGGATTTATATGCAACTAAAAAAAATGTATAAGGAAAAGCAGTTTTTATATTCTAAACTTTCTTCTCAGTTAAGTTCTGCAGAATGCTCCCCCAATTCGTACTAAGTCTAACAGCTGCTTTTAAAACGTAGTTTAGATGCACGGTTAGCAGATATATTGAAAAAGTTAAAAAAGTTAAAATACCAGATATAGTTAGCATTTATAATTACAAGTATTTTATTTCTCCATAAATAATTCCAGGATTGGTTAAGTAGTAAAGTGACACTAGCTGATTTTTGGTCTTTTTTTTTTTTTTTCCTCACGATCCTCAACCTTCTTTCCTTTTCCTTGATTTTCTTAGTGATTTGCTCCAGTATCTCCTAGTTCTATTCCTTTTTTTGGCTTTGTTCTTTTCTATATTCTTTCCTTTCCCAAGTTTTCCTCTACTTTTTCATTTTCTGATTTTTCTCTTTCCCAGTTTTTTATTGTTACTTTTCTTTCTCCTTTGTTGTATCTTGAATGAAGAAATAAACTGTCCACCAGAGGGCAATCTTATCCTGCACACACACACACACACACACACACACACTCGCGCGCGCGCGCGCGCACACACACACACACACACTTTCTGCCTCCCTCTCTCTCAGACACACACACACACACACAGCCATTTTCTCTCTTTTTCCTTCCTTTAAAACTTCCTCCCAGAGGAATATGATGGTTCGGAGAGTAGGTGGTAAAAAAAAAAAAAAAAAAACCCTTTTATTTATAAACTCTTTTCATTATAGCTTCTGTGTGGGTGTGTAGTCTCAATGATTTGATTTGTGAAGACTCAAACTGTCTTAGGTTTGTATAAGGAATATATAGACCCTTATTCTAACAGCCCAAAGAAAACAATGTAACTATTTGGGTTGTCTTAGAAGCTGCCAAAATACATGGTGAAAATGAAAATCTGAGCTGTGAGATTTTGGATGTATAAGACATGAAAAGTCAGCAGACGAATTCTCGGGTCCCTTTAACTCTATGTCACTCTAGCACTTAAGAATTTTTACACTCTCTTTTTAAAAAATGTGCAGGTCTTTATTTTTCTATATTTAGCCATGAGAATATATAATAGGAATTAATACAGCATTGAACAACTAATTTGTGATGATCCTTATGAAAGTGGAGCTCACAGATAGAGTTGAACTCTGGTTAATAAAAGACGTTTTAAAAATAGGATTCCTAAGTAGTTGCCGAGTGGCTTAATACAAAGTTGTTTTGTTTTTTTTTTTTTTTTTTTTTGAGATGGAGTGTCGCTCTTGTTGCCCAGGTGTAGTGCAATGGCGTGATCTCCGCTCGCTGCAACCTCCGGCTCCCAGGTTCAAGCAATTCTCTCCTGCCGCAGCCTCCCGCGTAGCTGGGATTACGCCTCGTGTACGCATGCGCTACCACGCCCGGCTAATTAGTAGACACGGGGTTTCTCCACGTTGGTCAGGCTGAACTCAAACTACTGACCTCAGAAAAGCCACCCGCCTCGGCCTCCCAAAGTGCTCGAATTATAGGCATGAGCCGCCATGCCTGGTCCTGCAGAGTGTTTCAGCGTCTTCCAGGGCCAGCTCTGCCTCTTCAGCTTGGTCCTGCCTCTGTTCTCAGGTAAGCTGCTGCAATTCTGTGAGCCTCGGTTTACTTCTTTATAAATGAAAGTATTTTCAACTAAGGTCCTCATTAAGCTCTCTGTATGTTGATGTGTAGTGGCAGGTCGGTGTCAAGAAGAGAGGGCTTGAGGCTGCCCTCTTCCTTACCTCCCTGACCTGCACACGTCTGTGTCACCTAAAAATGCCATTCTGGGTCCCTCAGAGGTTTGAGTAAAGAAAAGAAATTTTCTGCATAGAAGCTTGGTGATTTTGAATCCCAAATCTGAAAGAAAGTCTGTTTTAACTTCATTATCTAATGCAATGAGAGACAAAATGAGGGGCTAAATACATTCTCTGAAGAAGGACAGGTGATTGAGAGACCCACTCAAATGCTGAAATGCTGGGGGCAGAAAGGAGAAGAGGGTTTCATGGTTTGACTTTTAGTTTCTTAAAACCTGGGCTATACTGTTCTCAAAGACAAATACCAAATTGTCCAGGTGAGTGGACTTAAACATTTACTGGCCTGTCAATAATCTTTGTCTATCAGCTCAATAAGTTCTCGGTTTTCTGTTTGCCAACATCATACGCAACTTAGAATTACAGCTCTGTGGTGTGAGAAGCCTGAAACTATTATAAAAACTTTGAATGAGGGCTTCAACTTTTGCTAAAGCTTTTACTTCTCCTTGCTAATAAGTTCTCAGTTTTCTGTTTGCCAACATCATACCTAACTTGGAATTACAGCTCTGTGGTGTGAGAAGCCTGAAACTATTATAAAAACTTTGAATGAGGGCTTCAACTTTTGCTAAAGCTTTTACTTCTCCTTGCTAATTTTGTATGCATTAGTTGAGCCTAAAGAGAAAAATGTGTGTTGGTGTGTTGAAGATAAATAACACTGTTACTTCTGAAGAAACATTTCTAGAAATAGTATTAGGCCTAAAGTAGGTAGACCTACACCAAGTGGATAGAACCATTTCTCTGCATGCTCCGCTTTGCCAGTTCTGATTGAAGATACCTGCTATGAACAATTCATGACTCTGCGTTTCTAAAAATTGGATCGAATTCATTAATCCAACGCTTAACTAGCAGTCTTTCTTATGTAATCAGTATAAACTTTGAAATTTATTGAAAGCTCCCAACAGGTTTGATGGTACAGAGAATATTCAGAATTCACTAGTTTGAGAATACTAGGCTGTTAATAAATATGGCCATTCCAGTATTACATCTAACTAAAGTAAATGGGGAAAGTATCTACGAAAGCAAATTTCCAGTTGAATTTTGAATGTCATGACTTCCTAGCATTCTTTCCAAGAATTTCAATGGACAATTTCTGCCATTGGCTGAGTGTATCAGTATATTTCATCTTTCTGCCAGGCAGAATGTGACCTTTTCCACTGCATGATTTATCCTGGAAGTATCTGGGTTGGTAGACATTTTGGAATGTGAAATGTGGTTGTGAACTTCAGCCTGCAGAAACACTCAGTAGATAACAAGAGGTATTTTTAGTATGGTGCTGATCCAGACTGTAAAACGTGCAAAAGGGACTGAGCTCAGAATTTAAAAGTTTACTTCTAATCTGAGTGTCACACCAGGTGCTAAACATGTTGACTCAAGTAGAAAATAGGGATCCATGTCATAAAATTTTAAAGCTAGAAGGAATCAGGATTTTTAAGTGCATTTCCACATCTCACAGATGAGTAACTGAAGTCTACCTAGATTAAAGCAAGTTGCTCAATAATTGTAGGGATCATGCATAAGATTTGGTCCTGAAAACCTGAGATAAATCAAGAGCTAAGATAACTTATCTGTAGCATAACCACACACACATAGTAGACTGCTTCAGATATTTTTCAGGTTACTGTTTTATGGTTCAGCTGATGGCTAGTTATCTTTCATTTTATATAAATTAAGACTGAGTTTCTTCAGATAAGAGGGTGGCATTAAAGAGGTATATCCTTAGGGAAGAGTGCTTTTTACTTGGTAGTGAACTCCTTAAATATTCTGAAAGAATTTACCAAACCCCACCCCCACATATGATTGTGATTGATTAAACGTTGATATTAATGTATGCAAGGTTTCACGCTCATGTTTCAATGACTGACTTAAGTGATCATAGGTAACATATCTTTGTTTTTTAAATGGCAAGGGGTAGTTAATTCTTTTGGGCACTGTATCTGCAATTTGGGTAGCTGCCTCTAGGAAGGCGGTTACCTAAGTATGGTCCTCTCGCATTCATTAACAACGTCAGCATCACCTGGGAACTTGTTAGAAATGCAAAATCATCTAGTCCTGCCTCTGACCCAATGAATCAGAGACTTGGGGAGAAATGGTGTGAGCCCAGCAATCTGTGTTTTAACCACCCTCTATATGATGGTGATGCTTACTCCATTTAAAGATCATTGCCCTGGGAGAATCATAGTGTTGGTTTATGAGAATAAAAGTCTTCCGACTTTGATATTTTAGACTTTTCTGCTAAAGGGGTGATTTTTGCAAAGGCTCAACCTGTTTCTCTTAGTAAGAGAAAAATTACAAAAACTGTGAAGACAGTTCCCTTTTCAGATTTTTAAATTCATTCCCTTTGATTCTTTATTTGTGGATTCAAAGACTGCTTGCTCACTGCCCTGTTCTTCGCGTGGATATGCACAGACCCCTATGCAGGCAGGCCAGGCTGTGAGGTTACCATCCCACATTTATCTTGCCACTCTCCTTGCTACTCTCTATGGTTTTCTTACTGAAACTCTCCCTCTCCCCTTGTGGTTCTCTGACTGGTTCTGCTACCCACAACTCTGAGCAGGGCAAGATTGTCCTGTTCTAAGCAGCCCGCTAAGTCTTTACCCACAGACTGGTGTCGTCAAACTCCATTATTAGAATGTTCAACATTTCTTCCAATTAGTGATGTGAAATGTAAAAAGCCTTGCTTGAGTTTCTCGAAGCTCAATAATGAAGCTCTGAAGATGTAGTAAAGGCAATGGGCTAATTAAAATGCAGCAGGGCATGGAAGTAGAGGTAACTGCGGCTCGCTATGCCATGTCCCCGGTAATCAGTGGTCCCCGGTCTCCCCACACTAATTGACAGGAGATGCAGTGCTCCTGAGTGCACACACAGTGCAAGTTAATGGAGCCGGCACATGCTGCTCTTCCTGCCTGACTCCTTTCATTATCGACCTTGAACTGGCAAAGGTCAGAGGATGGTGCTGCTTTCATCAACATGACAGGTGTCTGAGGAGCTTCCCTCTGTAGTCCAATAATTTGGCAGTTGTCTTATCCTGTACATGAATTAGTGATCTGATGCTTGAGGTATAATGGATAAAAAGAATCTGTCAGCTCTGGGCAGGGGACATAGCTCTGGGCATCTGTATTCGCGCCATCACTAACAGACTGGAAGGTGTGTGTTGTAAGGGTACCTTTTTTGTCCTCTGCAGAGAAAAGAATGAGTCTGTTTGTGGCCATTATATCAAAAGAACGTTGTTTTCCAGAAAACTGGTATCTGTGGAAAAATATTTCACCAAGGTATTAACATTCACAAGTCAATTTCTTTCTAACAAGTAGACATTGACATCTGACACTTTTCCAGTGTGGGCATAATGATAATGATAATAAATGTTCTTTGAGAAGACTTAAAATCAATTAGTAATATCTCCTGAGCATTCCCATGTGCTGGAGATGATTGCAGACACTGTGTGAGGGTACAAAGGAGACAAAAGGTGGTACATGCCATGCATATACGTACAATATTATATACACACCACAGCACCAAGCTATGCCAAACACAAAAATGTTGTAAGAAATAAGACAGTACTCAAAGAAATATATGTGTATATAGTTATGTAAAGGGGATAATGAAACACAGTATCCTCACTTAGCAAAGATACGACTTTGTTTTTGAGATAGTTTCACTCTTGTTGCCCTGAATAGAATGCAGTGGCCCCGTCTCAGCTCACTGCAACCTCCACCTTCCAGGTTCAAGCAATTCTCCTGCCTCAGCCACCTGAGTAGCTGGGATTACAGGCATGCACCACCATGTCTTGCCAATTTTGTATTTTTAGTAGAGATGAGCTTTCTCCAAGTTGGTGAGGCTGGTCTCAAACTCCCAGCCTCAGGTGATCCGCCCACCTTGGCCTCCAAAGTGCTGGGATTACAGGTGTGAGCCACTGTGTCTGGCCAGATCTGATAAGCAACTTTCCAGTGAAATATCTTCTTGTGGGTGAGCTAACAGAATTAACCATCCTATTTAAATTTCTCTGAGCTGATTCCAAAGAAGAAAGTTGACCATGGCTGCTTCTTTGACATTCATCTATGTGGCAGATATTTTTTGTATATTTCTATAGTGGGTTGTAATTATTTGTTCCCATGCCTATTTTTATTGTGTAATACAGTATAGTAGAATTCAATATATAATTCAAATGGTAAGATTGGAGACAGAATATGGACTTTGGAATCGGGTGAATGGGGGAAGGGGCTGAAATTCTCTGCTTTTTGTGAATTGTCTATCTGATGGTGATTTACTTAATCTCTCTAAACCTCAGTTTTCTCATCTGCAAAATGGGGATAATAGCAACTAACTCACAGTCAGAGAGCGAGGTTCACATAAGTTGACGTATTCTGGTTTTCAGTATAATGCCAGTTCTTCTCTCGGCCTCCACCTTATTCCAACTAGAGTATTTACAATCTTAGGGGATATAGTGTTTTGCTTCTTACAATAACCTCATTACTTAATACCGTATCTGGCAAAACAGGTGTTCAATGAAAGTTTGCTGAATTAAACCAAGTGGCCTAAAATATTCATGTAGACTGATTGCATTATTCAAATTTGACTCCAGTTTGTTTTGTGGACTTGGAAGAATTTATTCTCTGAGTTATCTGTTGTTTTCTTTACCTTTATTTTACTATATGTATGGTTGAAGGAGTTTTGTGGACATTTCAGACTTGTGATTAGGTCTAAAATAACTTATTTTGCAAACAAATGTTTCTTCAAAAAATATGGATAAATGAAATTTGTATTAACTTATCTGAGACAAAAATAAAATACCCCAAGACTTCTGTTCTTATATTTAAAGAGCATTAACTATTATGTTTAATGTAAATATATGGGTATCTGAGAAAATATATGAAATACTATAGCAATGTGAGTATTGTTTTATTAATGTAGTCATATAGGAACTATACACTTGTTCCATTTATGTTTGCACGTATGAGATTTCTAAAACAAGTCTTTTGAAATAATATTCATGACTTGTGTAATATTTTAACATTTTTTATCGTGGTAAAATACACATAACATAAAACTTATCATTTTAACCATTTTTAAGCACGCACTTCAGTGACATTCATTACATTCACATTGTTTTGCAACCATCACTATTATCTATATATAGAACTCTCCATCTTTCAAGCTGAAACTCTATACCCATTAAACAATAACTCTCTATTCCCCTCTCCCTGTAATCCTTAGTAACCTCTAATGTGCTTTATACCTCTCTGAATTTGACTACTCTAGGTGTCTCATATGGGTGGATTCATGCTATATTTGAGCTTTGTGATGGGCTTATTTTACTTAGCATGAAATCCTCAGGGTTGTTGAGCATGTCCTCAACATGCTCATTCATATTGTAGCATGTGTCTGAATATTCTTCCTTTTAAGACTGAATAATAATATTCCATTGTATGTTTATACCACATTGTGTTCATTTTATTAAAGGATACTTGGGATCCTTCCAACATTTTGGCTATTGTGAATAGTGTTGCTATGAACATGAATGGACAAATACATCTTTGTGTCTCTGCTTTGATTTTTTTGGGTTATATACTGGGGATTGCCATTGCTGAATAATATGGTAACTCTCTGTTTAATTTTGAACAACCTCCGTACTATTTCCCATAATAATTGCCCACTTTACATTTCTACCAATAATGCCCAAGGGTTCTGTTTCTCCACGTTTTTACCAATACTCATTGTTTTTCCCTTTATTAGTTAGCTTTTCTAATGGGTGTAGCAGAACTTGTATGATATTGATTATCTTCAGTGGTCTTTGACCCCTAAGTACTGATATTAGAAGGCACAGCCTTTTAGGAAGTGATTAATTCATGAGGGGTGTTCCCTTATGAATGGAATTAGTATCCTGATAAAGAAGGTCCCAGAAAGCTGCCTTGTGTCTTCTACCATGTGAGGGTGCAGCAAGAAGATACATTATATGAAAGAGAAGACAATAAATCTGCTAATGCCTTGTTATTGGATCCCCGGCCTCCAGAACTATAAGAAATAACTTCTGTTGTGTATAAACCGCCTAGTCTATGGTGTTTTGCTATAGCAACCTGCATGGACTAAGATACACCTTACATGCTCTTGACAACAGTCCAAACTATTTAAAATTATGCTCCCTTCCTGCCTCCCTTCCTGCCTTCTCTCCCTCCTGATTAATCTAGTTGAAAAGCAATTAGGTGGGGTTGAGCAAGGCAGTCATCCAGGTCTGGGGGTAGTGTGCAGAGCACTCCTGCGTGGGTGTTAGTGCCCGAGTATGTCAAGGAGGCACCATGCTATGAGTGTTACAGTAGGGGAGGCCCACTTGTCTTCTGAGCATAGTGGGATGGTATCTACATGGCATTGGACAACAGTGCAATGTCCAAGGTCAAAAGGGTACGGAGGATGGGTGTCTGCATGAGTTGACAGTGGTGGCGGTGATGAAAGATTATCCACATTTAAGGGGGATAATCAAATAAGTAAATATATTGAAAATAATTGGATCCAGTTGCTCACTGTCAGAGAAGGGAATGGGAGAAAAAGACCATAATAATGTAAGGTTGGATTGTAATTTATGGTGTCCGTAAACTCATGTGGCATCCCGGGAACATGAACACCCTAATAGCAGTGGGCACACTCAGTGCTCACATCACGGCTTTTAAATCTCTTTCACCACTCTGCAGCTGTCGGGGGAGTGACTGACTTCAAGGCAGGGACAGGAAAATATAACATGAGCCTGGAATATTTTGTTGTACTAGCAAGTAAGAAAGTATTCAAAGAATGTTACAGACATATCCAAATGTCACAGAAGCGAGCTCGAAGAGCCCCACTGGTCGAGCCTGGGACAGTCTGAGCAACAACAACAATAACAAATTGTGACAGATTATAACCAATTGGATAAAATAAAAATCTGTGCATGTATACTGATATAAACAAAAGAATAGTAAATGGGGAGAAGAAAACTTTTTTATGGCAGAATGCCAATGGATAAATGTAGGAAAAAATGATGGAGTTAGAAAACAGCCACTTGGTAAGTAGCATAGTGATAATTAATTTAACCAAGAAACACCAGTGGATGCCAAGACTAATGGGTGAAAGTCTGATGAAGAACTGGATAATTCACAGACTCAGAGTCCCTCCCCTAACGTACTTTTTCTTCACAGGAGACACATAGAAACTTTATAATGGAGAAACCTGACAGACAAGGTTAACAGCCCCAGTAACATAGCATAGCAACATGATATGTCACATGTTAAGCAACCAGAAGAATCCAGCATTACTTTTGTACTGGTCTTGACAAAATGCATAACCTGAATTGAAGTGTGAAGAAAGGTCTGGTAAACTTGAACTAAGGAACCTTCTGCAAATTAACTGGCCTGTAATGTTCCAAAGTGTCAAGGACTTGAAAGTGATGCAAAAACTGAGGGACCATTCCAGGTTAGGTGACTAAGCAGGCACAACAGTGAAATATGCTTTGTTTCCCTGGGTGGATCTTCTGTTTGGAAATGGTCTCTTTGGCTAACTTGATTAGAGTCTGTGAATTATTATTATTATTTTGAGGTGGAGTTTTGCTCTGTCTCCCGGGCTGGAGAGCAATGGTTGATCTCAGCTCACTGCAATCTCCCCCTCCTGGGTTCAAGCAATTCTCCTGCCTCAGCTTCCTGAGTAGCTAGTCCTACAGGCACACACCACCACGCCCAACTAATTTCTGTGTTTTTAGTAGAGATGGGATTTCACCATGTTGACTAGGCTGGTCTTGAACTCCTGACCTCAGGTGATCCACCCGCCTTGGCATCCCAAAGTGCTGGGATTACAGGCATGAGCCACCATGCCTGGCCACTATTATTATTTTATTTTTGAGGTGTGGTTTTACTCCCATTGCTCAGGCTGGAGTTCAGTGGCATAATCACAGCTCACTGCAGCCTCAACCTCCTAGACTCTGATGATCCTCTCACCTTACCCTCTCAGGTAACTGGACTACAAGTGTGTGCCTCCACACATGGCTTATTATTTATTTATTTTATTTATTTATTTTTGAGACAGTCCGCTCTGTTGCCCAGGCTGGAGTGCAGTGGTGTGATCTTGGCTCACTACAACCTCCGCCTCCTGGGTTCAAGCAATTATCCTGCCTTAGCCTTTCAATAGCTAGGATTACAGGTGCCTGTCACCATGCCTGGCTAATTTTTTGTGTTTATAGTAGAGATGGGGTTTCACCATGTTGGCCAGGCTGGTCTCGAACTCCGGACTTCAGGTGATCCACCCACTTCGGCATCACAAAGTGTTGGAATTACAGGCATTAGCCACTGTGCCTGCCTGAATTTTTTGTATTTTTAGGAGAGGCCGGGTTTTACCACATTGCCCAGGTGGGTCTCAAATTTTTGGGCTCCAGCGATCTGCCTGCCTTGGAAACTGTGAATTATTAATAGATGGTCACAGTGTAGCAATGTCAACTTCTTGAATTGCATGGTTTTAGTGTGGTTATGTAGCAGACTGTCCTTGTTGGTAGGGACTACACACTAATATAATTAGCAGTGATGGAGCCTCATATTCGCAACTTACTTTTACGTAGTTCAGGAACGAAAGTTATTTGTACAATTGTTGCAACTTAAAAAAAATAATTAAAAGTAGGTATATAAAACTGTAAAAATGAAATCATGGTAGCTTCATTGGAAGATGAAGTCTCTAATGGAGACTAGTTTGAAAAGAGTAACATTTAAAATGTAACTACTCAGATGTTTTATAAATGTTATTTGTATTCAGATGTTGCTATTCTTTTTGTCATTTTTGAAAGATCAGTAGGTAACAAGAAAAACCGTAGATAAATCAAACCAATAACAATCTAAATAAAAATATAACCAAAGCCATCTATAATGTCATGTTGACAACAAGTACCCTCTTCTAGAGCAGTGAGAATGCTACTTCATTTTTGTAATATTCTTCCCCCAAAACTATAACTCCAGTCTAATCACAAAGAAACATCAGAAGATACAAATTGAGGGACATTCTGCAAAATGCCTAACCAGAATGCTCTTTGGAAGTGTAAAGGATATGGAAGACAAAGGCTGGGAAACTCACAGATGAGAGGAACCTAAGGAGAAAGGTCCCTAGCTGTCTGTGATTGTTACCCTGGAGTAGATTCTGGGATAGAAAGAGAACATTAGTAGAAGAACTGGTATAATCTGAATAAAGTCAGTAGTTTCGTTCATAGTATTGGATGAATGTTAAATATTTAGTTTTGATAAGTTTTCTTTGGTTGTGTAAAATATGAAAGTTAGTGAAGCTGGGTATTGGAATTATTTGTGCTGTCTTTGTAACACTTCTGTAAAGCTAAAACTATTTCAGAATGAAAAGTTAAAAAGTCTATATGCACAAAAAATGCAAATATCCTCTCAGAAATGCAAATATACCAATGGGGTATATTCATGTCATCAATTAGCCAATTGTATATGTTGGCCATGCTATTTTGACCTACAATGACAAGAAAAGTACATAGACCCAATTCATCACCGGAAATAACACAAGCTTGTTTGCCTTATGTCTTGGAAGCCAGATGATAACAAACATTTCTGTGAAAGGAATATTCACAGGAGGCAGAAGGTAGGATCAGTAAAACTGATCTCAGTTGGTCTCCTATGTAGGGTTGAGTCCACCTACTTTGGAATTTGGCCTCCCATGTCTATTGTTCTCTATCCTTCTTCCTTGGGATATCTGCTTCATCCTGCTGCATTCAAACAAACAGGCACAGTTACCCTGAGTGTTCACATTGTTTAGATTCAAAGAACAAATAAGTCGCCTAAATGTGTCTTTTGCTATTTAAGTTTTTGTCTCTCATAGCATAACCATGAAGCATATTCCCATTCAGGAAGATCTTTTAGCAGTGAGAACAAGAAAAAACAAAGATGGCAAAGGTAATAGAAATGTCTTCCTGCTATGAGTTTGAATTTCCTTGTTAGCTAGGTGTTGGCCCACCATTAAAAGAAAATTCTGCAAATAGAGAGAAATTGAAATTGGAATTTTATTTTCGAACATAAAAACACTACCATTACCACCATATACCCTAAATCAAAGGACGCAAACAGAGCAGCAAACAAAAAACATCAAAGAAACAAATAAACAAAAAACAAAATAATAGCAAAACAACTCTGGAGAGTTAATGCCTAGGAAGCCAGAAAAGAAGTCAGGAAGGATGGAGATTGGTATGGCCGGCACTGGGGTATACTCAGTGAAACTGGCTCACGCACATTGCTGAAGGCAGGGTAGAAATCATTCAACATTTTTGGAAAGCAGCTTGAAAATGTGTACCAAAACTCATTACTGTGTTTGAACCTTTTACCTCAAGCGTTCCACATCTGTGAGAGTAGTCTAATTAAATACTAATTCAAAATATGGCAAAATACATCCAGTGCTGTATCATTTATAATTGTGAAAAAAATGTGGAGTTATCTTGGATGTTTAATAAAAAGTGAACAACTAAATAAACCCAATAGCATATTATGAAAGTATGAAAGATAATAATTGCAAAGGTGAAAACTTTTAGAAACAGAAAGGCACCCTCGCTGACTACATTGTCCAGGACGGTGGCTACTGGTACAATGTGGCTTTGAGCACTGAAAATGAATCTTGTCCAAATTGAGATATGCTATGAAAGTGAAAGGCACTGGACATTGGATTTCAAAGACTTCCTACAAAAAAGATTAAATATTTCATTAACAAATTTTCATTGATTACATGTCGAAATGATAATATTTTAGATATATTGGATTCGATAAAATATGGGAGGAAAATCAATTTCACTCATTTCTTTAAAAACTTGAACTTGCATATTTGACTTGTGTTATATTTCTATTGAAAAGTCCTTGTCTAGACTGTGAGCCCTTTGAAGTAAGGGTTAACTCTTGGTCCATGGCTACCAATTTGTTTTCATCAATTGTTTTATTAATCACCTGCTAAATGAAAGATTGTAACATTTATTTTAAAATATATGTAATTACATGTGCAGTAATCTTACAACTATGTAAAATATTCATATTATAGAAGACAGAAGGTCATATACAAAATTAAAGATGTTGGTTATCTTGGGATGGTGTGATTATGGGTCACTTTTCTATTTTTCGTACTTCCGTAGAATGATTTTCTTCTCATAATGTAAAGATTTTTTTTTTTAATAAGAAAGAAGCCAGGACTTGTGAGGTTTTTTGTTTGCTTGTTTATTTGTTTGTTGTAGGGACGGAAGGATACGCATATGAACCACCTTCAAAGACTCCTTGCTGTGGCTGATTCCAGTGGTCTCTCTAATGTCGGGGAGGACATACCTCATACAGGGCCTGGAGGGGTGATTCTTGAATGTTGTAGCACTCCACGGCTAAGAACAGCCTGCTCTTGGTGCTGGGCAGAAATCTCTTTGGCCTGGAGCAAGCAATGAAGATTTTATATTGTTCATCTTCTGCAAGAAGCTGCAGTTATTTCTCAAGGTCAGGTCAGAGAGCATCCTGAGGATGAGGAATAATAGTCCTCAAAGGGCTTTCCATCTTGGCAACGGTTCATAACCATGTAAAGCTGATAACAAAATAATTCCAAAATAAATAAACAGTGGGTGCCTAAGTGCCCTCAGAGGTCAGTAAATCTGAGCACGCTTAAGCTGCCAGTGTGAGAAGCAGATAAAACCTTCTTACATCCTGATGCATTAAAGCAGATAGAAACACCCTATCAGGGTGTCTAGAAAAACAAAACAAGACAAAAACTTTCTTCTCCTAGAAAAGCAAACTGGCTCTTGCACCAAGGCAGAGTGAAATTCTTGATCATTAAATAAATTCTAGACTGTGACAAAGTTCATTGATTCAACAGAGATTTATTGACCCCCTACTGTGTTCTAGGTATGATTTTCAAGGCTGAGGATACAGCAGTAAGCAAGGTTTGCAGAATTCCATGCCTTCCCTGTGTTTATGTTCTTGTGGGATGAATCAAGGCAATAGACAAATGTGTAATTTAATATATAGCACATATGATGACTATAAATACTAAGGAAAAAATAAAGGAGAGAATGAGGGCATAGGACAGTTGAGGAAGAGTAAGCTTCAATTTTTAGAGAGGGTGGCCAGGAAAGGCTCCTGAGGAGGTGTGAAGAAAACTTGAATGAGATGAGGAAATAAAACATGTAGACTTTTGATAGAAGAACATTTCAAGAAAGGAAACAGCAATTGTAAGAACCCTGAGGTAGAAGTTTGCCTGGCATGTTTGAAAAACAACAAAAACCCAGTGAGACTTAAGAAAAAGAGGCCGTGTGTGATGGCCCATGCCAGTAATCCCCAGCACTTTGGTGGGTCAAGTGGATCCCCTGAGCTCAGGAGCTCGAGATTAGCCTGGGCAACCTGGTGAAACCCCTGTCTCTACAAAAACAAAAATTAGCCAGGTGTGATGGTATGCCCTTGTAGTCACAGGTACTGGGGAGGCTAAGGTGGGAGGATCGCTTCAGTCCAAGCAGGCATAGGTTGCAGTGAGCTGAAGTTGCACCACCTCACTCCAGCCTGGGCAATAGAGTGAGGCCCTGTCTCAAAAAACAAAACAAGAAAGCAAAGAAGGAAGAAATGGAAAAAAGAAGCCAAGAGGAGGCAGGCGAAGGGGAAGTCAGACTTGTGGGGCCTGATTGTGCAGTGTCTCTTAGGCGATAACAAGGACTTTCGACTTACAGAGTGAAATGGGAGGACTGTAAGATTTTGAGCACAAAAATGAAATGATTGACCTACATCTTAAGGATCTGAGTTCAGAATAATTAAACTGGGAAACCAGTTATGAAATTTTTGCAATAAAAACGTTATGAAGATCTAATGGCAAATGTAATCAGTGGTTTAAGCTCTGGATATGACTCAGTGGTAGATCTGATTGGTGTTTTTGACTGGCTGGATATAGGGTATGAACAAAGTAGAGGAATTGATTATGATGCCGGATACTTCCGCCCAACTTATTGGGAGGATGGATTTTACCATTTGCTGGTCATACAAAGTGCTGGTGAGAATGTGGAGGAACTGGAACTCACACATTGCTGGTGGGAATGTAAAATGGCACAACCACTGTGAAAACCACTGCGGAAATTTCTTCTACATTTAAAACATGCTTACTGTATGACCAGTTATCTCACTTCTAAGTATTTACCAAAGTGAATTGAAGACTATGTTCACCCAAAAACCTGCACATTAACAGTTATAGCAGCATTATATTTAATCACAAAAACTTGGAAACAGCCCAAAAATCCCTCTCCCCATGGTTGAATCAACAAACTGTATTACATCAATGCATCGAAATACTGGTAAGCAATAAAAAGGAACAAACTGCTGATTAACATGAAAACATGGATGGTCAGTGAGAGAAGTCAGATTCCAGAAGCCTGCATGTCATATGATTCCATTTATATGATATTCTGGAAAAGCCAAGACCATAGAGGCAGAACACAGTCCAGTCATTGCCAGAGATGGTGGTGAGAGGGGGACATTTGACTACAAAGAGGTAAAGGGGAATATTTTAGGGGTGATGGAAGTGTTCTGTAGCTTGATTGTGATGATGGTTACAAATCTGTATGCACTTGTCAAAACCTGCAGAAGTGTACAACAAAAAAGGGCACTTTGTGTGTAAATTATGGCTTAATTTAAAAATGGTAAAAAGGGGAAGTAAATTATAAGGGCTATTTTTAGGTGAGACATATAATAACAAGGTGGCATGTGGATGGGAAAGAAGTGGTAGAATGGGAAAAATTAATGTCGCAAGAGGAAGAGGAGGGGATTGAGCAACATCCTGGAAGAGCTTAGAAAGGACAGGAGCTCATAAACAGGTAGAGGGGTTGGCCTCTGGGGACTTGCCAGGGGTAGTTCACCCCGTGTAGTGAGACAGAAGGCAGTGGGTACAGTTTTCTGGTAGATGTGATAGTGCTGGGAGCTTTCCAGTGTTTTCCTTGAACTTTGATTTTCATAGTGAAGTAGAAAGTGGGCACATCAGCTGAGACTGATGATATGAAAGAAATGTTGGATGCTTGAAGAGACAGGAGAAGATATGAAATAATTGTTTAGGATGGGGGACCCCAACCCCCAGGCCGTGGGCTGGTCCCTGCATGTGGTCTGTTAGGAACTGAGTAGCACAGCAGGAGGTGAGCAGCTGGCAAGCAAGCAAAGCTTCACCTGTATTTCTAGCTGCTCCCATCACTGGCATTACTGCCTGAGCTCTGCCTCCTGTCAGATCAGTGTCAGCATTAGATCTCATAGAAGCACAAACCCTATTGTGAACTGCATGTGGGAGGGATCTCCGTTGTATGCTCCTTATGAGAATCTAATGCTTGACGATCTGAGGTGGAGCTGAGGTGGTGATGCTAGCTCTGGAAAGCAGCAGCAAATACAGATTAACATTAGCAGAGACATTTGACTGCGCAGAGACCATAATATTACATCAATTGCCTGCAGACTCATAACAAAACCATATCAGTGAGTGGCAAGTGACAGTGACGCTGCATCTGGTGGCAGGCTTTAGAGTGACAAATGAGTCGATGTACTTCAATTGTACAGCTGCATCTGGTGGCCTTAAAAGTATGTTTGAGGCAACTTCAAATCTCCATATGTTCCGGATTAGAGTCAAGGCAGAATATCCCGAGACTGCCAAAAAAGCGCCGAAAAACTTATTCTCGTTTCCAACATCCTATCTTTGTGAAGCAGGGTTTTCTGCAGTAACAGCAGCCAAAACAAGGTTATAGAGTAAATTGGACATAAGCAACACAGTTTGGGTGTCACTGTTTCCCTTCATCCCCAGATGGGACTGTCCAGTTGCAGGAAAGCAAACTCAGGGCTCCCACCGATTCTCCATGATGATGAGTTATATAATTATTTCACTATACATTAGAATGTAATGACAACGGAAATAAAGTGCACAGTAAATGTATGGGCTTGAATCATCCTGACACCATCCCCCTCCCTGGTTTGTGGAAAAATTGACTTCAACAAAAGCAGTCCCTGGTGCCAAAACGGTTGGGAATCATTGGTTTAGGAGAGAGGGGAATGAATAATTAGGAAAGCACAGTGGGCTTGCTTTGAGGACCACCTTGACGTTCACCATGAAATTATAGCAACATTAGAACTGTGGTTGTGTGTTCTCTTTGAGCTATGGGGCTGGAATAGGCAAAGAGTTGCATTTAGCTAGGATTGGGATTTAGCCCAATGAATATGTTGATAATTGATGCAATTAATAAAACGTAAGCCCCTCATCCAATTTTAGGTTAAGGCAAAGCAGGAGGTGGTGGTAGTGTGACTTTTTTCCCCTCCCAGATTTATTTATTTTCTTTTTTCTTTTTATTTGAAGTCTGAATCTCTATTCAGAAAAAGCCCTGGGCAAACTTGAGAAATTAAGCAGATTTCTCAGCAATCTCTTTGCGCCAACTTCACCCACACGCAGGGGTGTGCTGCAGCTTGCCCGTTCTTGATTAAGGTAGCTGATTGCTAAATTATCAGGAATTTTGCAAGCCAGTTGTTAAGGACAGTTTAAATTTGGTCCTGGTGGGAGTATTTACACCATGGAAATCAGTAAATGCTACAGATCTTCGGAGAGTCAGTTGTTAACCATTTACCACACACAGTCCTGCCCTTCAGGCCCATCTATCTTAATTAACTGGCCTTCAGGGTTTTTGTTTCATTACCTGTGTTGGCTTGGTATCCACAGGGAGAAACTGCTAAGCCTTCGTCGATGTGGACATTCACTTGTCTCAAATATTATGCAGCCCCTACTTGCTCATTCTACCTAGCTGAGTTCATTTATTTACACTTTTGTGCTAAAGGAGGAGGCTGGAGGGGTGTCTCAAGTGATTTGCAACCTTTAAGTGAGGACTTTCTGGAGACTTCACCAGTTTGACTTTCAGCATTGGTAAATCATAAATAGCTAGGCAGACATAGAGTCAGACTGCTAGGGAAGAAGGTTGGGGCTGAAGGAATCTTTTACCATATACCGTAAACCTTTCCCTGCCAATCTGATTCTTGCAACACAGGACTGCTTTGCACACTGATCGAATCCACTTAAAGAAATTGTTCTGTTTCCACTCACTTCCTCTGTGCTCATTGTTTTTCCTGCTCATTTGTCATCAGTCACATATTAAGCAAATACTGGTTTGATGAATCGTGACCACATTCAGGGAGCTAGAAAAAGGCCCGGGCAGTCCTGATATTTTGAATTACATTGGTGTTGTGTGACTTTACAACAAGGTGTATCATAGGAGCCTCACACTGAATTTGTGCAAAACTCTTCTGATTCTTCCGTTCATACCTACTTCTCCTTCATTAGCCCATACCTTGAGGAATGGCTCCCCTAACATTCCAGGTGCTCATACCATAAACTGGGGCCATTCTTGATTTTTCTTCTCCTCTACCTACTACCTTCATTGGCCACTGGAATTCCAGCTCCCAAATACCTCTGAACCGTGTCCACTCTCTCCATCATCTTAACTCAAGTTGTGGTTGTCATCCTCCTGGATTGCTGGCTAAGCCTTCTAATTGCTCTCCTATCATTCCTTAATATGCTCTTCTGTTATCTAATTCTAACAGCAAAGAGCATATTTTAAGAAGCATATAAGTTTTGTCCATGCCGTACTTTTAAACTCCACTTACTGCATTTCAAGTCATCCTTTTGTGACTGCCCAGACACCTTTCAAGCCACTGTAGCCTCTCTGAAGATGCATCATCCCTCAGGACTTTCTTTTGTTTCCTCGTAATGCCAATCTCTTCCCGAATCAACCTTCACAGTTGATGATCTCTCTACCAGGGATGCTTTTCCCCATCCTCTTCATCTGCCAAATTGTCCTCTCCTTTCAAGTTTAAATTTACATGTTAATTTCCTCAGGGAAGTTTTCCATGATCCCAGAGACTTAATTTAAACTGTTAACTAGTTTCTCAGGACTCTGTAATCCTCCTTCAAAACATGTATTTAAATTGTAATTATATATTTATTATTTTAAGGTCTTTTGACAATGGCATCTACCTTTATATTTCTGCCCATTCTAATTATTCTTTTTTCCCTTCTGTAATCTTAATAAAAGTAAGGACCTTGTCTCTCTTGTTTATCACTTACATCCCCAGTGCTTTGCATGGTGTATGACATCGAGTAGGAGATCAATTAATTGAATAAATGAATGAAGTACAAAGTATAAAGAGAAGAGACATTCTGTTGAATCCACGGGGAAACAGTACACCAGTTAAAAAGCATTGGTATAATTAGAAAATAAAAGCAGCGTATAATAGACCCTTAAATGTATGCTGGATAGGAATTTAGAAATCAGTCCATTATTTTCAAAGGAGGAAACTGAGCCAAGATTGCTTGTGACTTATTCTGCTGTCACATAATGAATAGGTAACAGAATAATAGGCAGCCTGAGATACCCTGATTACAAGCCCTGTGCTCTTTTCAGTACACAATCCAGCTTTTGTAGCACTTAAGAATGCTAAATGAGAATAAAATACTGGATTTTCTATGAAGTCCTTCATTTCTACAGGAATACAGAGCGGGGAATCCTGAAGTAGACCCTACGTCAATTTAGCCAGGTGTTCTGGAAGCTCTAGTAGTTTCTGATGCAATTTCAAAGGTGAGTTCCATGTGAATCCTCTTCCACTACTGGTTTTCTTTCCTCATACATTTTGCATCACTTAATATTTGCTGCCAGGCTGCTGTTTACATTAGCGGCTAAAATACATATTATCTACGAGGTAAATATATTCTTCCTTTAATTGTTCTTAATTTGCACTGCTCAGGAAACTGGTTTAGAGAGACAGTCTAGGAGTGTGGAAGGAGCATAGGTTTTGGATCCTGGGTTTGAATTCTCGCTCTGCCCTCCAAGCATCAGGTATTTCATCTCTAAATTGCAGGGACACTGGTGCCTACCTCCTAACATAATGGCTGTAAAGTGAAATAAATTAATGCATGTAAAAAGCGTGACACATAGAAGCGTAATCAATTGATATTAGTTCTATTTCCAGCCTAGTATTTTAGATTTGGGACACAAATTATTTTACTAATGTGTCTGATATTCCAGATTTTCATCACGTTTTTTTGAGTTCAACTTTTTCAAATGGCAGGGTCTCGATCTCTTTAGTTTCTGTCTTGACAATGGCATCTGCCTTTATATTTCTGACCATGATAGTTCTTTTTTTGGCGTTGTCTATGATTGATGCCCCTTATAATATCTTAGTATTCCAGATGCAGGTCACTAAAGTTTAATAGAAGGTAGATTAAAGTTTTCAGTGTCTTTGTGGATGATCAATTACCAAAAACATCAAGGAGGAAAATTTCATAAAATTGATGAACTAGTGATTCATTCATTTATTTCTAAAGTTTTTATTGATCATCTATTTTGTACATGAATTAGAGCTGCTAGATTAGCAAATAAAACTACAGGTGTTCAGTTTACTGAATGCCTTGTATTTTATTTGGCAATTCTAACATAGATTACATAGGGCTGATCTCTGTGTTAGAAAAAAATAAGATGTGGTCTGTACCCCAAGGGAATTTTTATGCGAGGTGAGAATGTCCGCGTAGAGTTAGAGGTAGGTGGTAGAAAACGCATGGAAAGGGAGTGTTGTATGTGGATGGCGTGTTAGTTTCCCAGGGCTGCTATAGCAAAATACCACAAATTGAGTGACAACACAACATAAATTTATTCTTTCACAGGTCGAGAGGTTAGAAGTGTGAAATCAATTTGTGGGCAGGGTTGATTTTTTTCTGAGGTTTCTGAGAGAGAATCTGGACCATACTTCTCTCCTTGTTTCTGGCAGTGTCCAGCAATCCTTGCCTTGTAAACGCACCACTCTGATTTCAGCCTCTCCCTTCACATGGCATTCCTTCTCTGTGTCTCTTCTCTCTTTACAAAGACAGCAGTCAAACTGAAGTAGTGCCTATTCTAATGACTTCATTTTACTTGATTACATCTGTAAAATGCTGTTTCCAAATATAGTCACATTAAAAGGTCCCAGGACTTAGGAGTTCAATGTATCTTTCTGGAGGATGCTAACCAACCTACAACAGATGGTGTGGGTATTAATACCATAGAGCTCAGAGGGGGGGCAATTTATTGTGAGGTGGAATGATTAAAAAAGGCCAACAGCAGTGTCCAGAATGAACAGAGCTGGACTTCAAAGGGTGGATAGACATTGTTGGAGAGGAGGGAAGGACTTGAAGTAGATGATGAAGAGGAGACTAGGCGAGAAACTCATCTTCCAGGGATGAAGACACTTGCTGTAATTTACTAAGGTCAATAACAAGAATGCTGAAAACTCTGAGAAAAGCAATAATCAAACTTCCTCAGCTCAGAAAAGCAACAGTGCCATTTTAAGGCAGATTTCACTGGTGTCCAAGGTTTCTTCCATCTGTAATGTTCAGGTTGCTTAGTGTTAATTTGGTTTTGGCACCAGCCCCAAAGATACTAAAGGAACAAGGCTGAAAAATTATTATCAACAACGTCTGGATTCCTGATGTACTGAGCCTGTTATACTAGAACCCAACTCGGGTTATATTTAAAATCAAACATTTATATAAATTAAAGTGTAAATGGTAAGCAGTCGGTACAGTTACGATGTTATTATTTGAGACAGGGTCTTGAATCAAACATTTATGTAAAGTAAAGCAAAAATTGCAAGCAGCCTTTACAGTTAAAATGAAAAGAAACAGTCATTAGAGTGAATCAGCAACCAACAGAATGGGAAAAATTTTTTTGCAATCTACCCATCTGACAAAGGGCTAATATCCAGAATCTACAAAGAACTAAAACAGATTTACAAGAAAAAAACAAGCCCATTCAAAAGTAGGCGAAGGATATGAACAGACACTTTACAAAAGAAGACTTGATGAGGCCAAGAAACATATGAAAAAACACTCATCATCAAAATCAAAACTATATTGACATACCATCTCCTGCCAGTTAGAATGGCGATCATTAAAAAATCTGGAGACAACAGATGCTGGAGAGGATGTGGAGAAATAGGAACATTTTTTACACTGTTGGTAGGAGTGTAAATTAGTTCGGTCATTGTGGAAGACAGTGTGGTGATTCCTTAAGGACCTAGAAATAGAAATTCTATTTGACCCAGCAATCCCATTACTGGGTATAGATATCCGAAGGATTATAAATTGTTCTATTATGAAGACACATACACACGTATGTTCATTGTGGCACTGTTTACAGCAGCAAAGGACTGGAACCAACCCAAATGCCCATCAGTGATAGACTGGACAAGGAAAATGTGGCACATATGCACCATGGAATACTATGCAGCCATAAAAAATGATGAGTTGGTGTCCTTTGTAGGGACATGGATGAATCTGGAAACCATAATTCTCCACCAGCTGACACAACAGAATAGCAAACACCACGTGTTCTCACTCATAGACGGGTGTTGAATAATGAGAACACATGGACACGGGGGCAGGGAGCATCACACACTGCGGTCTGTGGGGGGAAGGGGAGGGGCAGTGTGGAGGTGGGGAGTTGGGGAGTGATAACATGGGAAGAAATGCCAGATATAGGTGATGGGGAGGAAGGCAGCAAACCACACTGCCATGTGTGTACCTATGCAACAATCTTACATGTTCTTCACATGTACCCCAAAACCTAAAACACAATTAAAAAAGAAAAAATGTTAGTACTTTTTATTTTTTGAGACATAGTCTTGCTCTGTTGCCGAGGCTGAACTGCAGTGGTTCGATCATAGCTCACTGCAGTCTTGACCTCCTGAGCTCAAGTGATCCTCCCACCTCAGCTCCCTGAGTAGCTTGAACTACAAGCCTGGCTAAGGTTTTTTGTTTTTTGTTTTTGTTTTTTTTTGAGACGGAGGTTCGCTCTTGTTACCCAGGCTGGAGTGCAATGGTGCGATCTCGGCTCACCGCAACCTCCGCCTCCTGGGTTCAAGCAATTTCTCTGCCTCAGCCTCCTGAGTAGCTGGGATTACAGGCATGCGCCACCATGCCCAGCTAATTTTTTTGTATTTTTAATAGAGACGGGGTTTCACCATGTTGACCAGGATGGTCTCAATCTCTTGACCTCGTGATCCCGCCTTGGCCTCCCAAAGAAGTTTTAAATTTCTATAGAGGCTGGGTCTCACTGTGTAGCCCAGACTGGTCTCAGACTCCCTGGCTCAAGTGATCCTCCCGGCTCGGTCTCCCAAATTGTTAAGATTACAAGCATGAGCATACACATCCAGCCAGAATGTTGTTTATTCAATAGGGGTTGATTCAGCTTTCCAACTTTTTGGGGTGTGTCCATTTCATAAAATTGATCTGAATTAAACAAAGTCCAGAGAAAAGTCCTAAGTTTTGTTTGTTGTGTGAGAAGCCAGTGCACAAGGTATGTTAAGCTGGATCTATAATGTTGTGAGTGTGTACCATACTACGGAAACACTAGTTTACACCATATTTGCATATGGATGAACAATTTTCCTTTCCTCCTTGCTGAAGGAACCAAGTGAAATTCAATTTAAATAACAATTCATAGAAGGAAAATCCTACAAGTAAAGGTACGAGCTGCATGAACCACAGTATTTTTTTGTTCTGTTGATGTGGACTTTTCTGAATATGAATACAATTTATTGCACTTTCCTCATTATTAGTCAATTAGATAAACTTTATGTGATGCTCATTTTATGTTGGTTGACCTTAGAATTGAGTACATTACTGACCTGCTACAAGGCTATAGTTTTCTTCTAGTTGGTGTTTCACAAAATTATTTGGGCCGGGTATAGTGGTTCATACCTGTAACCCTACTCCTCTGGGAGTCTGAGCTGGGCAGATTGCTTGAGCCCAGGAGTTTGGGATCAGCCTGGGTAACATGGTGAAACCTTGTCTCTACAAACAATACAAACATTAGGTGGGCATGGTGGTGTGAACCTGTAATGCTAGCTATTCAGGAAGCCGAAGTGGGAAGATCCGTTGAGCCCAGGACGTCCAGGCTGCAGTGAGCTGTGATTGTGCCACTATACTCTAGTCTGTACAAAAGAGTGAGACCCTGTCTTAAAAACAAAAGCAAAAGCATTTGAAAAGGGAGAGGAAATCTAACAGTTGGGATGAGCCCATGGTGATTTGCCATCGGGTTACCTGGTTTCCTGGGTGTTGCCCACTTGTAATTACCAAACAAGGAAGCTGGACAAGTACAGGGAGGCATCACGCAGGGAAGCTCTCACTGCATTGTCACTTACAGCTCTGTGACACTGGCTGCCAGCAACAATTTGGGTTTGTCAGGCTAATATCCGCAGACCTATTTATTTCTTCCCAGTTACCTTCAGATTCAGAAAAACTGCCATAAGGCTGGGATCTGGGAGACTAGAAAGGTCAGATTTACTCTGAGAAAATAAAGACTTGCCTTCCTTCTACTCAAAATACCTTTTCTTTCTTTCTTTTTTTTTTTTTTTTTTTTTTGTAGAGATGGGGTTTCACCATGTTGGTCAGGCTGGTCTCAAACTCCTAGCCTCAAGTGATCTGCCTGCCTCAGCCTCCCTAAGTGCTGGGATTACGGGCATGAGCCACTGCGCCCAGCCAACTACAGCAATTGGAGATAAGGCTTCTGTTACAGAAAAGCCCAGCATGTCTGCGTTCATGGAAGCTGGCGGCAAAACAAATATACCTTTTCTTAGCAAATAAGTTTTTATTAAAGTGATGAACATTAATATTTTAATCAATTACATTATGGAAATTTGCGTATAGCATAGGATAAATGTTCAACCAATCAAGCAGTCACAATTTCAAAGAAACCTAGGGCTGGTGACATACCTTGTTTGTCATCTGCAGCTGAGACCAGGAAAGCTGCTTCTGCTTTAGTTCTTTCCGGGCATTGGTAAATCCGATTCAGTCAGACTCCCGGCGTTCTGGGACTCCCTTTGCACTGTAACCATTGGTAAAGCTCCTGGAATCTTCTGCCAGACACCTTTATTCAAACCATCTTCCTTTTGGAAAGAATGATTTTCCTGCTTACTGCATATCACGTGAATAGTGTTATTTGTCTTTCTAACTCTTGAGGACATCCTCAGGTTCCTTTCTTAGCTGCAAACTTACTAGCTCCTGTGAAGATGTCACATCCCCAGGTTATTTGTGATAGATATGCGCATAGCTGGCCTCCTTATCTGCACACACAAAAAAGTAGCTGCTTAGGATTGAAAAAAGAATTCTGTGTTCCCTACAGGACTGAAAAAAACTTGTTTATTTTAGAGGATCTTAAAAACATAAAGGAGAAGGGAAAAATGACCTGGAGTACCATTATCTAAAGGCAACCATTATGAGTATTTCAGTTTACATCCTTCTAATCTTATTGCTTTCTGTGTATTTTATTTTGTAAACTAATCGCACTTGCGTTATTTCTAAAATGTGTGTGTGTGTGTGTGTGTGTGCGCATCTGTAATATTATTTGATGGAAAAATTGATATTATTCTTTGATTGCTAGAGAACTGTGGTGGTATAGATAATTTTTAAGGAATTTGAACTCATCTGGAATTTATTTGAGTACTATGGAGTGACAGTCTAAGTTGATTTGCTTCATCCTAATGGGGCCAGAGTAATCTGTAGGCTCAACCAAAGCAAATACTCAGTCACATTACAAGTTTTTATAATAGCAACTTCAGTGATGTTGTCACTTCCTTATACCTTGCTGTATCATATTTCCTGGCTTACACACCTGCTTTGTCATATGTTTGATGAGTGTGGCCCATCCATTTATCCAAATACAGTTCTCTGAGGAACCACATCTCCAGACACTTCCACACGTTTGTAGCCTCTCCCTGTATAACTCATGGAATATGATGGAAGTGATGCTACATTGCATCCTTTTTGAGGCTAGGCATGAGAAGACTGGCAGCTTTCACCTCCGTCTCTTGGAGTGAGGAGCTATTTCTCTCTCTGAAATTGCCACGCTCTGAGGGATCTCAAGACAGTCATGTAGGGAGGTCATGTGGAGGGAGATGTCAGCTCCCAATTGGTCCTCCGGCTGAGGCTCCAGAAATGGGAGAGTAGGCTGGGTACAGTGGCTCACACCTGTAATCCCAGCACATTGAGAGGCTGAGGCGAGTGGATCACTTGAGTCCGGAGTTTGACACCAACCTGGCCAACATGACGAAACCCCATCTCTACTAAAAATACAAAAATTAGCTGAGTGTGGTGGTGGATACTTGTAATCCCAGCTACTCGGGAGGCAGTGGCAGGACAATCAGTTGAACCCAGGAGGCAGCATTTGCAGCAAGCCTAGACCACGCCACTGCACTCCAGCCTGGGTGACAGAGTGAGACTGTCTCAAAAATAAATAGAGAAAGAAAGAAAGAAAAAAAGAGGCAGAGAGGGAAGGAAGGAAGGAGAAAGAGAAATGTGAATATAGAAGCCATGTTGGAGTTATCTTCGGATTAACTCCGGCCCTAGCCACTATCTAAGCATGACCACATGAAGTAACAGAAGCAATAAGGACCCAGTGAGCTCAGTCAACTCATAGACCCATGGGAGATAACAGTAAATCGGTGCTTAAGCCACGAAGTTTTAGAATAATTTGTTATGCAGTGATAGAAAACCAGCGCGATGAACTAATACAGAGGAAGCACAGTTCTTTGGTTGGAAACATTTCTTCTTTGAAAATTAGCAGGAAGTAAACACTGGAGTTATTAATGACAGCCCCTCAATCGTCCAGAACCATAGGTTTTATTAGTGCTACTGCAAGAGAATTTCCTCTTTGTAAACTTCACTTTCTACCTTCTTCAGAGACACTCATAAAATCAATAGAAAGATAGTCACAGAAGACAGCATTCCAAATTAATTGAAGATGGGAGTGGAGAAGTGATACTGAGAAGTATGCAGACATAGGTTTTACGTGGGGTCGATGGTCAAGAGAATGGAAAGAAGCCTGATAATGTGGTCACTGAGAGTCAATGCAGTACAGTATACGAGTCAAGGGCTGAGGGGACTTGGGTATTTGTAGGTCTGAGAGAAAAGATGTTTTGACAAAGGGAAAATTAATGGCTAAATACTTTTTGCCTGGAAGTGTCTCTCTCTTGTTAGATTGATCTATTTTTCTTTCTTTCATACAAAGTTATAGAAGAAAGGCCAACTTTCACACTATAAATTTCATAGTTTGGTTATTAGTAACATGATGCCTTTGTCTTTTAGGGCCTATGGATTTTTAAAAAGCATTATCTTTATGAGCTTTGGGGTGTGTATGAACTCTAAATTTTATTATTTAATTTGCTTGAATTCTACTCTGCAAATCTACTCTATGTAGTTGGTAGTTAAGTTTGGGCTACATAGGATGTGACAGAATTTAACTG